>CM060942.1:84434801-89434801 GCA_030765085.1 Allium cepa | reverse complement strand
GTAGAGTGTTTGGATGTGCTGTGCAGTGCAAGTGTTGTGCGTTACTTAAGAAAATTTCACAAGATTAAACCAAAATGCGTGAACGAAAAAACTCTAAAAATCAGACCGGAAATGACCGTCATCGCTGACCGTCACAACCATGCCATCCAGATGTTATCGGTCGACTCAAGCTTAAGTCCGTTATGCTTTTGTTAGGTTGCAGTTCCATCGACAAGCTTCAAAAGGCAGTAAAATGTACAGTCCTACAGTTAAGTCCAATTATATAAGGCAGAAGCTCGTCGGAAATCAAGTGTTCAAGTGTGCTAAATTCACTACGTCAAATTTCAGCTCGAAATCGGTCGTAGTTCAGGTTTTGGAGCAAGTCAGAAATATTGTATTCTTTAAATTGAGGACGGTCGAATCGATCACCTCGGATCGATACAGGTCGATTCGATGTGCTTCAAATCGATAAGTGTCGACTCGATGCGCTTCGTATCGATATGGCCCTTGGAACGATGTCCATAGTATCAATTGAAGGAGCACTTCGAGTCCATCATGAGAGCATTCATATCAACCCAGGAGAACGACTTCGGATCGATCGAGCTCGATACCTTCAAATCGATCGTGGAGTTATGAGTTCGAATCAATGATACGAACCACTTCACCTCACAAGCATCGATTCGAAGCCCCATAATTGGGATCGACTCGAACTACTCCATCTAGGATCGATACGAGACGAAAGGAAAAGAAATCCCTCAAGATCTCTCCTTCCCCAAGAAAACCTCAACACTTTGTCACGCTCCATCCCTCGATTCGATCAATTTCGCTCAGATATCACAACCTTCCGAAATTGATTTAAAAATTTTTGAGGATGAGGGTGAAGATTCCCAGTTTTATCGTTCTCAGCTTGGCTTAATCCGTTAGTTACCTGATTTGTTATGATTATGATTGAAGGGTTGAAGGTTTTCGATCAATTTGAAAGAGTTTTCTTCTCAAGTCTGGAGATCGATACGAAGGAGAAGGCAGAGTAACAGTAAAAGTAAAAAGTGAAAGTGAGCCAAGCCTCGCGTATTTATATGGATCCTAAAGGGGAAACAAGACGATTCGCCTCCCGGTCAATCTCACCGATCACTACCGGTCAAATATCGATCGACTCGAACAATCACGTTCGAATCCAACGCACTTCGAATCCATCAAAGCAACGAGGCTTCGTCGATGCGAAGCTTCATCGAAACGAAGCAATTAACGAAAACTGAATTGAAGCCGCCAAATCCCATTGGTTCGAAGTGCCAGTTTCACGACCATTGACTCACAGCGGCTCGAAGACTATCGATCCGAATGGATCACTTCGAATCCATCGGGAACCATTGATGAGAATGAACACATCACACCGATATAGAAAATTACTTGTCAACCTTTTTCATCGATTCAGGAGAGGATCGATACAAGAGGGTGATCATTAACAATCATCAAAACGATGGTTTAACTCGAATTACAATCGATTCAGGAGAGGATCGATACTGAATTTGATAACAAACTGAACTGGCAACGACTTACAAACACGCAACGTTAACTAAAGTCAAGCTAATCACTACCATACGACGGTTAGTTATAGCGATGTCGGGTACGGCTTTCAATGAAACATGTGATAGTTGTTCTACGTGAGGCTGCAGCTTTTCAAAGCACGTCATGTTTACACAAGACATACTTTGGGAGGCAAATGTTATCCCGCCTTTTGGCAAGGCCGTGACACCAAGGATGGTTCGTCTTGGAGATCGTTAACGCATAGGTCTGCTATGGATGTCGGTAAATTTTACTCAAGACCGGATCGAGCTACAATCAATGAGACACCCCAAGCAAAGCTGTGAAAGCCAATGTTCCAAATTTCAAGGCGATCCGAGTTCGTGTGCTCAAGTTATTGTCGACAAAAAAAAGAATGAATAACCCTATATTTGAATCCGTAAGTCAAGCCTATGTTCGAATCCATCAGGTGGCCAAGCTTCGTATCCATCCCAATGGCCTTCCTTCGAATCCATCAGGTGGCCAAGCTTTGTATCCATCCTAATGGCCTTCCTTCGAATCCATCAGGGCAAAGTACCTCGAGTCCATGAAGCAACTATACTTCGAATCCATCTTGTGCCTGGCTTCGAATTCATCCGGTTGAGACGGCTTCGTATCAATCAACTGTTATAGGCCACGATTGATACGAACGCACCTTGCCTCGAATCCATTCCCTCGAATCCACCAAGTCGAAGCGGCGAAAAGCGTGGAGTCGACCGAGTCGATTCGGAGCAAAGAGCAGATTGACCCTGGAAATGCGCACCACGTCATCACTTGGGCATGTGATGCCATCGATTCGACCTAATCGATTCGAAGAGAATCGATTTGAACGGAGCGCATCAATCGGAAATACAATCTTAAATCAATCATAACTCGAGATCTACAAGTCCAAATGACATGAAATTTTCATAGGAGCTCACGTACATGCTGAAGAATGGCCACACCAAATTTCAGCTCGATTGGATAATTTTTTGATCGATTCGAGCGGAGTTCGAATCGATCCCAAAGTGGGCCCAATTCTCTTAGGGCTGGGCGTGTGGGCCCCGCTCGCGCGCCAGAAGTGGTCTCCCGAGTTTTCAGCGAAATATCAGCCTCCTACACCTATAAATAGAGCCCCTGGTCATTTAGAAAAGGGATCAGAGAATTTTTAGAGATAAAGCAGCCCGAACGCTGCTAGAATCACTCCATATCGTCATCACTGCCGCTGGTTTTGGATTTAAGCTTATTATCTGCTGTACTTCGCTCTAGAACACTTGTAATCTTCAAGTATCAATTAATAAAGGGATAAAACTTCATAGTGGATGTAGGCAAATCGCCGAACCACTCTAAATTATTGTCTTCCGTGCAATTTACTTTTCTGTGACTTGGAGTTTTTGTTAGATAATCCTCATTTTTAATTTGATTTCTTCATTTATTATCTCTTCAAAAACTTTCGAAGAGTGTTGCCCAATTTTGGTGCAAACAATTAGTGATGGGTTTCCCATCCTTTTTGAGTTCGTTTTCTACTATTATATTAGTATGTGCTTTTTTTTTTGGGTTTTGTATGTCTACTATTTGATGATATGGTGTTATGCGTTCTGTATTATTGATAAATCACACACAAGTAGACAGAACAGTTCTCACTAGGTTAATAGTTCTTTTATTATGTTCTGAATAATTTTGCTGGATTGAAATAAATCGATTGAGTTCAATCTGATAGAGATTGCCATATTTATTTTGCAGTATTTTCAAACATAGACAATGTATTTACATGTCAAGAACATATCTGCATTGTAAGCAGGCTAAGTAGCCTCTTATCTGCATTACATTTAAGTGTCAAAACATAGACTTTTGTATAACATTCCACACTTATTTGTTTTGGGCATGTGCGACCCTCGTCCTTTGAATCCATATGAAACTGTCTGTCAACAAATCAATTTCAGTCCACCAGATTCAGGTCAGTAATTTTGGCTCAGACAACCTCTTCCATCTTTTAGTGCACACTGCACTGCATGTTTACCATTTCTTAATAAATTTGGACAAATTTAGTCTATTCTATGTACAATTTAAACTGGAAGCTTAAAGCATTGTGACGAAAACAACACTATAGATGGATAAACTGTAGACTTTATAAATTCTAGTTTTTATGCAAGGCTCAATGGCTTAGAAAGTTTTTCAGCAAGGCATAATAGCAAGTGTTTGTGTTATTCACGTGCACAGAGTTAGCAGCTGCTTCAAATTACCTACTACATCATCCGACTGAAATTGCTTATCTGTCAAAATATCATTAACTCTATTGTCAAAATATCACCAGAAAGCTTGACATATTACTCTCTGTAAATATTATGTACACATTATGTTGCTTCTAATACTATTACATCAACTTAACTCTTTATTTATTTTTATTTGCAGAATAATGGAAAAGAGGAAGAGAGGAAACGTCAAACAAAAAGAAACTGAGGTACCAAAAGCTGCGTTAAATCAGTCTATAGTCAGTGAAGAGCTTATCGACCATAGCCATTTGAATGTGATGGAAGATGAAATAGTAGCTGAAGCACTTGAGGACAACGTGCAAGCACTTGAAGACAATGCAATGCAAACTGGAAAAAATTATGAAGTTTCATTGGAAGATGATGGACCGGTTCATGAAAATGCAAATCCAAGAGGGAAAAGAACTACTAGAGGTCCAACAAAAATGAAAAGGCTTCCTTCAGGTGTTATGAGTAGAGTTGAAGTAGAATTTAATTCGACGGCAGAGCCAATAGGACCTGGATCAGTTAGTTTATCTTCTTATTTATGACCGCTAGTCCAAGGGGTTGTTCCGTTTACACTTGATGATTGGAGGCTACCGATGATGATGGAAAAATTGATTTGTGGGAATCCATTAAGGTATGAGACAATGATTTTTTAAATTTTATCTTACACTTGACTTTTTTTTTTGACTGATCTTTTGTACACTTGACTGTTTTGTGGGAATACCATATGACTTCTAATACTGTCAATAGTAACAAGTTCTACTATATTTCTTGGACTATAAACTCAGTTGGAAAAATAAATCGAAACAGTTTGAATTCATGAATCATAATTCATGAATAATGAATATCTGTACTTTGAACAATTAAAATAGACAAAGAAGAAATTATTTTGCTGAACATTTTTAATGTTTCGATGTATTGTCTTGCTGATGTCCATGTGTTTGTGTGTTACCTAAATTATTTTGCTGTGACCAAAAAAGTTGCAATTTGTACGTACATAACTATCTTGCTTTCATTTTTCATAAATCACAGCAGTAGGAACTTTATAATCAGTTTAAGCAATTAATTATATTTACAATCTTGCTTTCATTTTTCATACTGATATTAGGCTAGATTTAAATTAGACGAAGACTGGCAAAAAGTCTCTATATTTCATCAAATGGGAACTATTTGGAGGGCCTCGAAAAGAAGATTTGTTAGGGAGTTAGGAAAAGTAAAAACCAAAGAAGAAATATTCAGTTAAAACCAGACAACATCGAAAATATGAAGGAGTGGAGAGATTTTGTTAAGTTGAAAACAAGTCCAGCCTTTAAGGTAAAAAAATATATTTAATCATTAATCAGATCCTTATTATTGATTAACAATAATCACATTTTATTATAGACACAAAGTGAGAAATACAAAGCCATAAGACGGAAGCAATTCCCACACACATGCAGCCGCAAAGGAATGGCTCGATTAACTGAAGAAATGGTGAGAAATTATTTTGGATTCAAAATTATACGACTTAGACTTCTTCGTTCTTTCATTTTTTATCAATGTTAAAGATATCTCACTAATAAATTAGTCTTCGTTCTAATGCAGAAAGAGCGGAGTAAAGATCCATCTTCCATCTCTAGAGCTCGAGTTTGGATTAAATCTCGCACTCGAAAAAATGGTGAACCGGCGAATATGACTGTTGCAGATGTTATTGTAAGGCCTTTTGTTACTTAATGATATATTTTGGAACCTACACGAATATTTTGGAACCTACACGAATATTTTAAAATCTACACGAAATATGTACACAAAATGTACTATTAAGGGGTTCGTAGGAAGTTAAATTTTTATACTGTATGTTGGTTAGTTTTGAAAAATCACCTAGCTGGTTCTCTTTTCATGCAAACCGACCAAACTAATACTTGGAGAACATCTAAACAAATATGTAGCCCAAATGCAAATATACATATACCATGTTTTTGAGCATTATGATATTTTAATGAAATCGTATTAAAAACTTATAT
The DNA here is from genome assembly GCA_030765085.1 of Allium cepa. Classification (NCBI taxonomy): domain Eukaryota; kingdom Viridiplantae; phylum Streptophyta; class Magnoliopsida; order Asparagales; family Amaryllidaceae; genus Allium; species Allium cepa. Next base: position 89,429,025 of record CM060942.1, on the reverse strand, counting down.
TCATAAAATCACAAGACCTGACAAACACACAGAATAACAACTAAATAAGTTGTTTTTGTAAATTACTAGAGGCTTACAATCTAATTACTAACTCTTGCAAGGTATCAACATATCATATGCCTAGGAAGACATAACAGGAAATCAACAAAGCCTACAAATAACTTCTTTCTTATTAAAACCATGTAGAATTGCATATGTCAGGAATGAACTTTGTAGTTATTTCACATGTATTTCCCACCAAACTTTTTTTGGACTAAAACAAAAGTTAATTATTTTCATGTTCGTCTAGAAAAACTAAGCAGAACATAAAACAAATTACTAGTGATTACTATTTCTGAGAATATAGATGGTTAGATAGTTGATGCAGGTTAGCCTTAGCCCCTTTTGAGTAGACTGATATTGACAAATCATGACACAGTTTACCAGATGTTGAAAATAGTAATTGATACGCTATGACTGTTTGTCTTGGCAACGTTAATTTTTGCTTAAGAGTACATAAACTGGTATGAAATTCCTCACATATAATTAGTATAATAATACCAAGTAATAGTTGACTGAGAATATAGGCTATTAGCATTTTAAAAAGCATTATCGAACCTCAAAAAACTTTTTACAAAGGAAGTCATTATATATGTCAGTAAGGCTATTAGTATAATTTGACACTCGTATTACAGGAGAAGATAAAAAGTTGTGAAAGTGAATCACAATCTAGCTCACCAAGTAATGATGCTCTTGCACAAGTGCTAGGACAAGAAAAACCTGGGCGACTAAGAGCAATGGGAAGAGGAATAACTCTCACAAAGTTTATTTTATCAAGGGCTAATGATAAGAAACTAACTGAATGCCAGAATACAATTATGGAATTAAAGCAGATGATTCACATGCTAGTGAAGAATCAAGTATATTCTTTTTATTTGTTTTAACTTGGTGAGAGTTATCTTTTCAATAAGTCATGTTATCTTTTCAACTAAGAAATATACACTTGAATCTATACTTATATATATACCGCTAACAACAATGAGAACAATTTAGCATATGGAGATTTCAAAGTACATGTCAGTTTTGTTGAGTAACAAAAAAACAATGATATGTGTTTAACTCCAAGCAGCATGCTTGCCCCCGAATTATGGTTTTTATTATAATTTAGTGATAAAATGCTAACTTATTTATTGGTTTACCAGGGTAAAGAAAATCGAATTGATGCAGCACATCTAAAATGGTAACATTGAATTACATTGCAACATTTTGTTTTTTATATATAATTCAGTAATTACTTGGTTTTTAATCAATCGTAGGGTATTTCGGAGAAAATACACAAAAAATGTGATTTATTGGATTGTAATGGGTGTGAAGAAATAGTTGCTGAAGGAAGAGTCTTATCAAGTGATTTGAATGAGCTTGTGCATCAAATTCCTGTAGGACCAAATGCGATGAAAATTTTGATAGAATTTCCAAGGATAACGGATGCTTATTTGTAGAGGACTGCAGCTACTATGACACGTGTTGGAGAAGCTAAGGACATGATAGTAGCATGGCCATCTGATAGAGTAGTTGTACGCACGATTGAACAAGAGAAAGAAGACAATGTGGTAACATTTTAATTTGATTTCTCTTTATTTTTCGCTAGTTTTAGTGGTAGCTGCACCTTAGCAAATGAGACTGGAAATATAGAGTAGAGCTTGATATGGCATATATGAGTATGAATATGTTTTTTTGTAGAGTGGAAGTGAAGATAACAAATGCAAGCTTTTTGATTGGTTGGGAAGTGAAGAATTAGTTGCGGAAGGACGAATATGTCATAGTAATCCAAAACAACTTGTTAATAGCATTCCTCTTGGACCATCCGCCAAGCTAGTGTTGATAGACAATCCCAAAAAAGTGAAGGCATTTTTATGAAAGCCAACTGCTAATATGAGATATGTCGAAGAAGCGGTTGGTAGCAAAGTAGCTTGGCCAGAATCTAAAGTAGTCATTGATAAAGCAAATACCCAAGCATCTTTCAGTCCTTTGACAAACCGTGTATCAACTCCTATGGTAATATATTATTTATTGGTCAAATAAATAGTTCAAGTTTGTTCATGGGGCAATATGTTTCAAATACTTCATATAATTTATAGTTGAAAACAATTATTTATGTTACTTGGTAGGTTGCAAATTCTGCATCGAATAAATGTAAGTTGATTGATGTTTTTGGAATGGGAAATACTGTTGCCGAGGGACGCATAGCTTCAACTGATCCAAACATTACGGTCCATTTTGTTCCATTGGGAGAGGGTGCAGCTAGATTTTGGATTGATGTTGCAAAAGTTCCAACCGCACGTTTGTGGAGACCTACTACCGAGTTTGAATGCATTGAAGATGTCGTTGGCTCTACAATAGCTTGGCCTACGATCAATCTTTTAACGGAATCAACTTATAATAAGCATATTTTATTACTGTTAAACAAAAATTTTCAAATATAAAATTTTGAATTTATGAATCATCCGTCCTACTTATATGTAGGTAGTTGATCAGTTGAAGGCGAATCAACTGTAATAAGGTACTTTAGCCGATGTTTAACCAGTTCAATACCATTTTTGACAAGTTCTAATAACCAATGTTTGTGACTACCCAAATCTCTAGAAGCCTTCATATTGTCCTTTTCTAAATCACTCTATTAGGAAATATGTTGTTTATTTACCAAAAGATATCACACTCTGTACTATAAGAAATGAAGACAGGAGTCTGTTCACAATATATTAAACTAGTCTGATCCCGATAGTTGAATCTGAACTGATTAAGTGCCTATAATATGGAGGTTAGCTGATACGTAGGGTGTTTAATTAGGTTGAAAATGAATGCATACTTGGTTATCAAATTCATGGTTCATATGAAATTTTAGTACACAAACAGCAATACCGACATCTGTTAAAATTTAGAAATCATCCTCACTTGATGGCATTGCTATCAAGCATCTATTCTTACTGGATACTAAGATAGCGAATAAAACTATGTTTTATTTTTTCACATTGCAAAATTCATATTTACTGCACTGGATACTGATTTTTACTTGTATGATTGCAAATAATTCAACTCAAAGATCAGTCCATCAATACATTGACTGTGGTTTTATATGCAATTACAAATTATAAGTTCTTATTTTTGTGATGTTCGATGCTTTTCTAAAGTCGCGATGTTTGATGCGGAGTTGGTCGATTGCTGCTCTGGTGAGGTTGTTTGTTGTATTATGGTTATGGTTGAAGTGTCGCGCGTGTTCGAATTGGCCTGATTGGGTCGGGATGATGAAGGCAGAGAATGATTTTGGAATGGCAAAGGAGATATGGACGGAAGGTTGTGAACTCAGGTAGTTTGCAGTGTTGCGGTTGAAGTGAGGATGTGAGTGGTGGAAGGTGGTTAGGCAGTCTAGTACTTGATGTTGATGTTTGGAGTTTGGCAGTAGATGTGTGCACTTCAGTATGGTGGTGTGATGAAGTAGGGGAAGGTCTTGGTGGTTGTAGAGGGGAGTGAAGTGATTGATAGGTGACTATGCAGGCACGGTTGGTTTGATGATGTTGGTTTGAATGGAGTATGTATGCAAGGGGGAAAAGATGGTTGGACGTTGTGGTTTGTGGCAAGTGACTTTAATGACACTGCAGTGGGAATTGGTGAATGTTGGAAGTGGTGGGTGTTGCTGGTGCAAAGAGGGAGAGCAGCGGAATGTTTGGCAGTTGAGTGTCAGTCTGTTGGTTGTGAAACTTGATGGTGGAGTTTGTGATGTTTGGTGCAATGTGGTATGTACTGATGTGCGTATGTTGATAACGAATTTGGAGATGGTAGAGGGGGGATATTATGGAGGCAGTGCACTGTTATTTTGGTTTGATTTTGGCTACAGTGAAGTGGTGGTCGGGTTATATGGTGATTGGCAATTAATGTGTGGTAGTGGGAGCAAGAAAATGGGTAGAAGCAAAGGTAAGGTTGTGGAACTGAGCAGAAGGGATGTTGCTGCTTGTACGTGAATGAACATGGTGGATCAATGGTTGCGCCAGTTGAATGAAGTGTAGTCTGTTGTATGACAGAGTAGCTAGGTGGTTGATCTGTGCAGTGCACTGTTTTTGAATGGCTGGAGATGTCAGTTTCGTGCATGTCTGATGGTCAGTGATAAGTTTCTTTTTGGTATTATATTTTGGGAATGATTGAAGTAGCAAGTAACTGCGGTTTTGTTTGGTTGTTTGTGATGGGCAATTGTCTTGAAGGAAGAAGTCTGTTTGATAGTATTTTGCTTTATGGCTGTTGTGAAGTTGACTGTCAGGGGATGGATATGGGGTTGCTCTGGTATATGGCAGTGAAGGATGATAGTCAGTGGATGATGAAGATCAATGGTATTATGTTTGGAGAGTGCACAATAATGGTCGAAGTAGTTTAGTGTTGTAGAGATGAACTGCAACTTGAATGGAAGGGTTGCTATGTTATTGAAGCAGAGGGGTTGAGCAGTAGAGAAAGGAGATGTGGTCAAGCAGAAGAGAAAGGAGGCAGAACAGAAAGGAGATTATGGTAATGCAATGTGTTGATGACAGTTTTGGTGGCATGGGGGATGCAGAAGTGTATGCAGAAATGTGTGCAATGTGTTATTGTCTGTTTTTTTTCTGCCTGTACTATTGTTATTAGTTCTTCCCCGTTAAAAGAAATAAACGATGTTTTGATTCAATTTTTTTTCCAGATCAAACTGTTATCAAAACACATTTAAATTAGAGAGCTTATACATTGATACAAATACCAAAACCAGCGCCTTAAAACAAAACTGTACTTCTACCTTTTTTACATATCCATGACACTTCTGTTGAAAAATAGAAAATAAATTTGTCAAGTATAGACTACAAGACTAAACTGTGATACATTTAAAGATCTTTTATAAACACCCCTTTGCATATAGCTTAAGTTCCATAGACTAGTTTATGAACAGGAGCATCGAAGCTCTTTAACGCTTCCATCCAAGGCTTTTCTATTACTAATAGTGGACTTGCCGAAATACAATCAACGAATAAGTTTGGACTTTTGTATCAATGTTATTATTTGCTAGATTTTTATTCCCTCCATATGAGTTTTTGAAGCATGATAGTAGAATACTAGTATATATGAACAATACCATCAAATGTTTATTTTATTTTTTCTTCATTTCATTGCAGGAAGTGGTTTGATGCAGGGAACGCTAGCTGCTTCAAATTTTTTGCGTTGGTGCTTCAAATTACTAGTGATTACTCTTTGCAGGTTTGATGTGCATGAGCTAACAAGCAGAAGACTAAGGGATCTTGTTTTTTCATGTAATGTTTTGTTTTGGAATTATGTACTCTAAACTTATGTACCTATTATCAACTATGTAAGACCGTATATATTTTGGCATTTGCAATCAAATATGCTTTGGTAGTATATTATGCTTTTGCTATTACATTTTTTGCTTTTGATTTTTGCTTTTAGAAATGTAGTTTTGTATTTTGATTACTATTGAAATGAGCAATTCAGATAAGATGAAAGATAGCGTTTGTATGACAAATTTATTTACGCTATAAATTAAAAATTGACATTTTTTAGTAGTTAAATAAAATTGCATGAATAAAACGCTATGAAAGTCAATATAGATAAAACGCTATCAAAAGGATTCAATAGTGCTGAATAAGTGCTATAAAATGTTCTATTCAATAGCGTATAATATAGTGCTATCAGATGTGTCAGGGCTATTATAACATGTCGTTATATAGCGTCGTCACTAACGCTATGAAAATCTATTATAGCGTTTTTTGTGCGCTGTTAAAAGGTAAATCTATTGTAGTGCCCACACGCTGTATTTATAGGCAAATCCTGAGTTGTTGGGCTTCCTGAATGGTATAGGCCCATTAAAACCTTCCACCGAGCCACATACCTCCGCAATGCTGAGCCACATACCTCCACAATGCCGAGCCACATTCCTCCACAACACCGAGCCACATCGGCCTCAATACAATGCCGAGTCGTGTCACCAATGCCGAGCGACCCTGACCTCACCAATGCCGAGCGACCTTCGTCCAAAGCCGAGCCGTCTCACCAATGCCGAACGACCTTGTCCTTACCAATGCTGAGCCGTCCATCAATGTCGAGCGAGGTTCGATGCTGAACGACATCCAATGCCGAGCGACTCACGACACTGAACGGTGTCCAATGCCGAACGATGTCCAACACCGAACGACGTCTAGTGCCGAGCGAGGTCCACTGCCGAACGATACCTAGCGCCGAGCGGCAACCCATGCCGAGCCATACCTTTTTCCGAGCAGCGACCAATGCCAAGTCACACCTTATGCCGAGCGGCAACCAATGCCGAACCATGCCTTATGCCGAGTGGAAACCAATGCTGAACCATGCCTTATGCCGAGCGGCAACCAATGCCGAACCACCCTTCTCTCTTCTCAGTGTCGAGCCATGCACATCGAACCTATACCTGACCGACCGTCTATCCATCCAGCTGGTTTCAGTCAATCGTATTCCAGTTTTGACAATTGACCAGTCGATTTTGTTAAATCTGCCTGTCTGTGGCCTTGTAAAAAGGCATGTTAACAATACTATTATTATTTTTGCCTAAATCTTGAAAAACATTTTCAAAGATACCAGGATTTAAGTTCTCAAATTCTCATTTAAAACCTTTTCGTTTATAAATCACATTTCATAAACAATACTTACATAGAATTACTTTCTTGTACAAATCTTTTTACAAATGTTTATTTACTAAATCATATCTTGCTCGGACTAAAATAGATATCTTTTACAAAATTCAATGTTTGACCCACGTTATCACCGAACATCTATAGTCAAATTGCGAATATAAATTCACAAGGTGTTCGTTTCAATATATCTATAAATACTATCTACCCAACCCATGTAGTAGATGGTAAAACCGCTCATAAATTGGTCGAGCACAAATCAACAAATGAAAGTCAATTCCCTTAAATTGGTTGAGCATGACTATGCTACTAAATCTACAAATGATAATAATTTTCATAAACTGGTCAAGCATATCAAATCATTCTACAAAGGATAGGAATGCTCATAAACTGGCTGAGCATGGCTAAACAAATTAATAAGGGGTAACGAATGTACATCATTAATCCCTACATTAATTAAACTATACATTGATAATTCACTTATATAAGTTACCTTATATAAGATCTTTAATTTTCGTTGTTATAAATACCATTAAGGTATATGTTTATAACATTTACAAACAACTCTCATATGTATAATACACTCAACTCATGCTAAGGCATTCCATTACCATATCTCTTAATGGGACGTACCCACCAAAGCCAAGGTTTAATCTTCAGCTCTGATACCATATGTAACGACCCACCCATCCGACTCTTGAATGTTGACACTAATACACCCACCGTATTCATGTGTTGAGCATCTAAGTGACGAAAGGACGAATTGTTAGGGTGAAATAAAAGAAAATAAAACAAGGAAGAAGAGAACACAATATCAAAATCTCAGAGTGGAACGATATTATATAATATCAAAGGAACAGTATAAAGGGTTACTTCGATATAGAAATTTCAAAATTACAAAACCTAAGTACCATCATCATCCTGGACAATTGTAACAACCTACCCTCAATATGCTAGTGTGTCTAATATAATAATACAATGGAAATGAGGATACTGTGGTAGGTGAAACATCCAGCTTGTCTTTTCGAGCTCCAATGAACATTGACAAAAACCTGTCTTTCTCAAGCTACTTGAAAGAGCACGCGAGAAATTTAGGAAAAATAAAAACCAAGCGTTAGACATAAGTCCGCAATGAGAAACTCAAGAAATATATGATCAACATATAACAGTAATTTCGATATGCATGGTATGCCATAATGTTTAGACCCTCAAAAGAACCACTATCTAATAGGTACATAGGGTGATATAAGAGATAATGTTTAGGGTGTAGAATATAGATATTATAAAATATCCGAAATGGTTACATTGATTACATTCTATAGCATATTAGGAATACAATAAAAATCGATAAGGAATATTCATATAATGGATTTTCCACGAAGATCTCTTCGGAGAAGCCAAATCCAAACTCAATGCATAAGGATCAAAAAATACCTTTCGAGCGTTGTATATCTCTGTATATAATATATCATAAGGTAAACAAAAGAGTCCCAGGTTCCGAACATAAACATGAATAACGTGAACCAAATATCATCAACTCCTACCGGCCAACGATCGATAATTGTCTTTATATATTGAGTTGATAACATCTTGACATGAGTCGCTAACCTTAGGTCGTGCATTCTTTTCCATCTTTATCCATTTCCGATGTCGAGGCTACATTTGGTATCTTTTACATAAGTCTTCATTACTCAAACAGAACATGAATCTCAAATTGAATCCGCACATCTCGAACAGATCTCGAAACCACATATGCATTCTCATCTCTCAACGGATCTTGGAATCACACATGGATTCCCACATTCTGAATAGATCACGGACAACTACATTTGTTCGAGCAAACAGATATCGAATCTCAACGTAGATTGCTCTATTTAGAACCAATCCACTTCCAAGAGATAGAACACATATCTCAGCCTTGAAGTGGTTTCCGATAAGCAAAATACCAATCGATGCCGGCCTCTTCAAGACTGAATCGATGAATGTGGTCATTAAATGATATTGAGAATGATCGCACATGGAAACCAATTCTCGTGTACTTATCACATTTCTAATATTTACCTCTAACACTATCCCTTGACCAAGAGTGAAGCCATTAGTTTAGACCTCAATTGCTCATGTCCATACACGAACAACAATATTTAACTCTCAGAAATAGACAAGCCTACTTCATCGACTTTTAGTGCTATGTATACGAATAAATATTTTCCATAAACGAGGAAACATAAAGCATGATCGAGTCACACAAAGCACAATCAAGTCACATAAGCGACTTCTAATTTCCTTTTTGTTTCATTAATCTTTCATTAATTAAAACTCTTTTGTTAGTAAAATTTCTTTTATCTAATAAAACATTGTTTATGAATTCCTACAATGCATTTGTAATCTTTTAATACTTCAAAAGGTATTCATATACTTATCTCAAATGGTATAAGTATATTTAAAAAACATTAACAAGATTCCATACTCATAATTTCCTTCAAAATATCCATTTTAAGGATCTAAGTGCTTTCACAAATCCATTCAAAAGGTTTAAGACCAATGTTACTTAAACATTGTCACTACAAACTCAAAACCATTTTACTTATGCTTATTTTTAATACATTCTTTTAAAGATCTATTTACATTCATAAGTACATTTGAAAAGGGTTTATAAGTGCCATTGAAAGTCTTTGTTAAAACAACATTGAAAAGAACAATCTTTGCGACTAGTTTTAACCACTTAAAAAAAATTAAAATTTGAAATTTTTATAATAAGCACTACCATCAGGATACATAAAAACTATGGAAGAAAATCCTTAATAATATCTATTCATTTATTTATAAAAATTCCCAAAAACAAGGAATTTCGAAGTGCACTTATAACGGCTATTCTTGCTTCAAACACTTTCATACTTTCTTCAATTTAACATACAAATTAAACAACTATTTCAACATTAAGTCAAGGTCACTTCACATGTTTAAGAAGGTAATTGAAGTGAGGTTATATCATTTTTTTTCAAAAGAAAAAGAGGTCTAAAGTTTATAACTTTAATTAGTTAATGTCACTTCAACTTTATACTTTGCACACAACATATGTACACACAATATATACCTAAGAGATAGTGAGATAACTCACTTAGATCCATGCCTAACCCAAGCACAAAGCCACAAAAACCAAAGAACCACCTACTTCCATCAACATATGCCTAAAGGTCCAACCTTTAGTACTTTTAAACCAGCCACCTTTCTCCTCCTCCATGCTCACGTCCCATTCATGATTCCCACTCTTCCTCTCATCTCCTCCTACTTATTACTTGATAATCATGTTCCTCATGATGTCTTAGGCCAAAAGCCAAAGTTTAAAAGAGATTAGAAAGATTTGGTTAACTTTTGAAAAAGTTAGAGAGTAATTAGTGAATTAGTGCTTAAACACTTCCACCATTTTCAACCCTCCTACTTTATCTCAAGCTTATGAATTTATTTATGATTATTAAAAAAAAACCTTCCCCATTATTTAAAGGCTTCATGGGTGAAGAATAAGCTTACTCTCACCCCCTTGGAAGGCTTACTTTTCATCACATCTACTTTATCATTTGCTTAACACTTAAGCATTTCCATTTATGCTTACTTTTACTTTATGTCACTTCTCCTTTAGGCTAATTACTATTATACCCATACCATAGTCTCCCTTATCCTATAGGAAGCTTCTAGAAGCTTCTAAGCTTGTACGAAGAGGAGAGTGTTTAATTAGTCGCTAATGTGTTCATTAGATATTAGCTTAAGAGTTAATTATTTCTTGTTCTGCTCATTTTCCTTATTTGCTCATTTCCTATTTAATTAGCCATAAACATGAAAATGTTTTTAGTTTATAATTAACTCCTTAATGATTACTTAGACATGTGTAAAAAGTTTGAACAACTTCCTTTGAGAAAATAGTTGTTTATCGATAAAACGATTTTCAATTATAATATCGATATTGTTCCGAATTACATATTTTTGAAAACATTTTTCAAACAAGTTTACCATCATTAGTTACGATTTAAAAGGAAGTTAAAAATCTTATTAAATCATTTTAACAACATTTATTCAAATATTTAAATAATTTAGGTATTTAAGTATGAAGCGTCCAAAATTCGGGGTCTTTACCGTTAATAAAAAGAAAGTGGACTTTTCTTTTACGATTTAGAATGGAAAAGAGCTCAAAATCTAAAATAAAAACACACACATAAGAGAAGAAGTGATGGAAGAATGACATGGGGGTTGCCTATGTGCTAAGGGAAGGAAAGGGTGGGTTGTCAAATTGTGGTGGAGGGTATTGGCTAAGGGCAATTTGGTAATTTGCTATTTTACATTTTCTATTAAAACAACTTCACTCTTTCCTTTTCCACTCTACTTCATTTCATTTCTTCCTCTTTCCACTCTCTTCTCTACTTGTTCCATGTGTTCCTAAAATAAATCAAATTGAAAATCACCCCTTTGCACTTTTAATTCTTAAACAAGTTCTTAAAACCACTTCTATTCTTCTCTAAGCTACTTATTCACAAAAACAAATGCAAAACCCTTTTTTTACATAGCCAATCTCACCCCTCCATGGTCGAGCCTTAGGCTGAGCCCTATTGATCTCCCTTGGGTCTTAAAAATCAAGTTTTCCAAAGAAAAGCTAGGTCAGTGTGTTGTTTGCTAATTTGTCGTAGTTTGGTAAAAGATCATCTGTTGTTTAGATAAGTAAAGCTCACTTTAAAAGTCAGTTTAAAATTTATTATTTTGTTATAATAATTTTGGTTGGTTGCTTATATTTATAAGTGCATGAAATGATTATTGTTTGGTTTGATTATCACTTGAAAGCGGATGGCACATAGATTATGTTGGGGACTTGAAATGAAGTCGAAGTGCACATAGTGGATAGGTTGCTATGACACACTCCTACGAACACTCCGAAGTGCATGCGAAAAGTATTATAAGGGACTTTGTGAAGCAGTATTCAAAAGTGTTCCTCGCTTTTGTGATTTTTATATATGTTTTTATGTATATAAATACTATGAATGTTGTTTAATATAGTTAACATACTTAATTTGGTTTTTAGTCGACATTGAAAATCCCATGTTTTCTTTAAACTAGTTTATTACTTTATTTTTGAGAAATTTTAAGTCTTTTCTTTCCTGAACTTAACTTTTGTTTTAAAACTTTTTACAAAGTTATTAAAATGGTTTAAATATAGAAAGAAAGGGCTTAAAAGCTATTTTGATTTACAAAACAAGTTTTAGAGTTATGGTCCGTATAACGATAGTCGCTATATGTGAGTTTTGTAAATTGATGATTTTTGTATAAAATGGAAAGAGTTATCTATTTTTAGATATTTTTAAAAATATTCAAAAATACATTTATAAGTATTAAAAAGGAAGTTTGAAATTTTAAATAGGGGCATTTCACTAGAAGGACAAATTTTATAGTCCAATTAGTTTCTAGGACATACATCCATAGAAATTAATTTCAAGGCCAAAGTCAGTAGAATAATTATTTTTAAGGACAAAATCAGCAGTCCAATTGCTTTCAAGGACATAATTTCATAGGTTTTTAGGCCTTAGAAATAATTATTTTGCATTTTGTCCTTAAAAATGATTATTTCAATTGTGCATCCTAGAAACTAATTGCACTTGCTAAAGAGGCCCTTGTGGCTAATTTTCACTTTTAAATATAATTATGATAATTTATCTAACAATTTAAATGAGAGGTTTAAATTTTAAATGCTTTGTTTCGAAAGCCGAGTTTCGTTTCAAAACCATCTTTTAAAAGGATGTTTTAAATACAACGGATTTTTTGTCTCTACCATTAACTAACACCAAATAAATGTGATAGGAAGTTTTAAATTTTGACACATTTATGGAAAGTAAGTCGTCTTGTAGTTAGCACTAAAAGTCGATAAGTAGACTTTCCTATATCTATGAAATCTCAAACCAGAGTTTCTTGGAGAGGGATAGAGAAGTCGAAATGTCAGAAACATGATTAGTATAAGAGAGTTAATTTCAATAAATGGGTCGTGATTAATTAAATATATAGAAGGTACTTCATCGTATACTTGACACCAAATTCTAAGGTATGGAAACTCGTCTCTATCCTAAGAAGCAAGAATGTATGTCGAGGCAAGGATAGTTTTCTAACTTGTCCGACTTCACTGTTAACCAAGGAGTAGTACCGTTTGAAATTGGAAAGTGGTGATAGTATATGATGTTTTATTTTTTGTACGCAAACTATATTTACACCCAAACAGTGATTTGTCCACTATCGATAACTTCGCCAGTTCTGAAATTGTTGATTATTAGTTCAGAGAGACCGGCATCGGGTAAGCATGAGTTATCCAAATACCACTTCAGAGCGACATATGTGTTCGAATGGGAAATGTTAACAAGATTTCTTGTTAACATCCCCGATGCATTTTATAGGACTGTTTCATATGAATTGAACCTTTTGATTGAGTGGATTTCTCATTATTTGAATGAAATGACTAAGTCAGAAGGGTATGTGATCACAGTTCTAATTCTAATAGAAAGGAACTGATTCTGGAAGGTTTTAAATGAATATTTATCTCCTATGTGGATTTAGAGGAAGAATCATCTTACTTTCGGCCTTACCGAAAGGTTTAAGTATGGCCTAAACATTTCAACTGGACAAGATCTATAGTATTACCAAACCTTTCAATAATCCAGAAAGATTTTTAGAAGTTCAAGAAGTCACCTAGCCCCCATCGAAGGGTTTAAGTGCATTTTGAACCTTGCAATATGACCAGATCAGTAGTTTTATCAAACCTTCCGATGGATCGGAAGGTTTAGGAGACCATTTTAACCCTTTGGTCGGCTTATTTGGATCAAATGATCTTCATCCTTGTCATTTCATTATGTTTCCCTAAGAAACTGAAAGTAACCCACATATCCTAATGGTTATATTAAACCTTCTGATGGATCATAAGGTTTAATAAACCATCAAACCCTTCGAAAGGATAAGAAACCATTCGGGGGCATCAAATGATGAGACTGCTTTATTTGCCATTCTTTTGATACTTTCGCCCTCTTAGTTTGGCGTTTCACATATGAAAAACTTTCGAAAAGAATGCATGATTCAAATATTTTATGACAATAACAAAAGCTGAGTCAATATGTTGTGAAACTTATATTTGGGAATATCCCACAAGTTTCGCTCCCCCATCTTTTGTTTGATATTTAAGTTGAGGAGAAAGAAACTCATGAGTTTGTCTGATGATAATTTCACAGCATATTCTCGAAATAAACAAAGAATATAAGAAATAAATCATTGGAGATCAGCCGTTAATGTAAAACTAACAACTAATCATGATTATCCCCAAATTCCAAGTTGATCGCAAGCCATAATTCTCTTTATTTCTTTATAATGGAATCTAATACAAAATTTGGGACGATAATCCCCAATTTGATTTCAAAATTAGGGTTACAGTGAGTTAGACGGAAGCAGTAGAGATTGTTGAGTAGAATGAAATGAGAAGAAGATTGGATCATCAGACCGGACCCCCTGGGGTCTTATTTATAGATGTAGGCGGCCTCCCTTTCGGCCTTATGCTCGCGTTAAGGTGGAAGGTTCCTTCTTCTAGGAGGTTGCAAACCTCTCAGTTTTAACGGAAGGTTTGTCCTTCATGCACCATCATGGACTGCTGAACGTGTTCAAAGGCCTTGTGTTTCCGATGCATTCATGGGCTCTTTGTCTCCCCAAAAGGTTGGTTTCTTTTGTGGCACTATGAACCTTCCGGTTTTGTTGGAAGGTTGCTCCCCTATGCGGTTAATGCCGAAAGCCGCACTTTTCTTGAATGCTGTCGGAAGGTGGTCTTTTATGGAATTATGGATGCTACCTTTATGCAAACCTTTCGATACTGTTGAAAGATACTGGACACGTACTTCATCCGGTTCGAAAGGCTCATTATGCTTCCGAAAAGTTAGTTAAATGTGCTGCCCATTCTGGTCCTATTCCTTCTACTCCCCCGGGAAGATGTTTATTTGAATGACGAATGATGAATCCCTTCACTTGCCCCGAAGGGTTCTGACTTGTGGCAGGCCTGCTTCTTGCGCTCCTTCCTTTTTGTTTAAAAAAGCTTGGGTTGCTTGCCTTTCCTTTCATCCTAGCATTACATCAGGAGATTCTATAACTGTTTTCCATTCTATACTTGCAAAAGCTTGTTCTCTGGAGTTGCTATGTGCTCAATTTTCCTCGGGTGTTGTGCAAACCTTTTGGTGTCCTTGAAAAGTAACTACTTCTGATACTCTTTGTCTACGCGGAAGGTCTTTGAAGTGCCTTCTTTATCTTCATTTACATTTTATGGTTAACTTTTAGCCCCCTATGTAAAGAAGGATTTTTTCTTTAGGACAAAGATTCTGAGATCACGGATCTATCCCTGCATTCTTCCAGTTGATAATAAATAATTAAAGAACAGAAAACCCGATTTAACGTTGATAATAGAAGCCCTAGAAGCCTAGGATACCACTTTTGGGACACCATTTTCTGAAAATATCTAACAAGAATCTCAAAATGACATTTTTGATAATTGATAAGGGGTGGCCGGGAGGTTTCCTCTAATGGTTAACAATAGAAGTTCAAAATACCAATTTTGGAAACCAATAATAGATGACCAAAATACCAATTTTGGTAATCAATAATAGAAGACCGGAATACCATTGTTGGTAAACAATGATTGAAGACCAAAATACCATATCTTGTAATAGAAGACCAAAATACCATTATTGGTAATTAATAACTAAAGATCAGAATACCATATCTGGAAAATGTTTGCGAGAAGAAGTCAGTGACTACCCTCTAATTTTCTTGTTGAATATGCCATCCTTCGGCTTTGTTTATGCTTCCCATGCTATTTCTCTCTTGGGCCTGAGTTTTCTTTGTTTATATATTATTTGTTCTGGCCTATTTTTAGGCAGGACACTTTTGTCCGATTTTGTGCTTATTTAAGCAGAGCCTATTTTTGGATGTTTGACAGTACCGACCTCTTTTGGTGGTTGCTATCTTGCGCTATGCCGATTTCTGGCAGTGCCTGTTTTAGGCTTGGACTTTTCTTAGTCCGCCGGATATTTCATCTGGGTTTCCGGTGCACTCTGCTAGCTTTTTCTGAAGCAGGGCCCAAGGATTTACCCGACCTCCCTTCAAGAGGCACCTTAGCCTGGCCATAGCATGATGCGGTTAAGGACTTGTTCAGAACCTTGACCAGACCATAGCGTGGCAGGACCAAGGGAATACTCGTCCTCCCTCCAGGAGGTGCCTTATCCTGGCCATAGCGTGACGCAGATAAGGGCTTATGCTTCTTTAACCTGGCCATTTCTGGTTTTGGCACGGATAAAGGCTTACACCCTTCCTCCAGGAGGTACCTTGACCTGGCCTTCTTGGCGCGACTAAGGGCTTCTACCATTGTTGGTAGCCTACATCTTAGGTAGTCCAAGTTTTTAAAGAGAATTTCACTCCCGACCATGTAGATTTTCCTTACTAAATCGTAGTAGAGGTGTTCTTGGAAATGCTTTATTCATTCAAAGTTAGAAAAATATAGTCTCAAATTTTCCACGTTCTAGGTTCTTGGCACCATATTCCCATCAGGGTAACATAGCTGTAGGCTCTTGGAGGAATTTCTTTGAAGATTACCAATGGACCTTCCTAATTAGGTCCCAATGGCCCATCTGACAGGTTTTTAGTATTGGCCATTACCTTTCGAAGTACTAAATCCCCTTGTCTGAATGACCCGGCTTTTACTTTCAAGTTGTATTATCTTGATATTCTCCTTTGATATTCAGCCGTTATCAAGGCTGCTTCATCTCTTAGTCCATGAATCAGGTCGAGTGATTCCTTTCTCTATTCTTGGTTTGGATTAAAGGCATAGGCAATTCTTCTATGAGAAGGTACCTTAATTTGTACAGGTAGCATTACTTCACATCCATATGTTAAAGAATATGGGGTATGGCCCGTTGCAGTTTTAGTTGAAGTTCTATATGCCTACAGTACTAAGGGAAATTCTTCTACCCAATTCCCTTTTGACTTGTTTAGCCACTTTTCAAGATGGTTTCAATTGTTTTGTTAGCTACTTCAACGGCTCCATTGGTCTTTGGATGAGCAACTGAGGAACTCTCAAATTAGGTCCCATTGTCAGATATTATCTTATAAGTTATCCCAAATCTCGTTACAATGTTTTTGATGACAAATCTTAGCACTTTCCTAGAGGTAATTTTCGGGAGTGGTTCTGCTTCAACCCATTTCCTGAAGTAATCTATCACTACAACATATTTTGCTCCTTCCTTGGAGATTGGAAGCGGTTCAATTAAGTCGTTTCCCCAAACGTCAAATGGCCATGGGGTAGCAATAGGAGTTAATTGACTTGGTGGGAGACATGGTATTTTCGAATAATGCTGACACTTCTCACACCTTTTAACATACTTCTAGCTTGGTTAGCCAGATGTGGGTAGTAAAACCCTTGCCTCACTATCTTCTTGGCCAGTTTTATTCCATTAGAGTGATCCCCCACTACACCAAAATAGTGATTTTGCAACATTTTATATTTGTTAATTTCTAACACTTATAAATGTTACAGCCTACTGACAATGAAAAAGTACTTTGAAAAGTGTTGGGAAATATAAATAATGTTTTTTATAAACTTTGCAACACATCAGTTATAATTTACAACATAAAAAGTGTTATAATTATTGGTAAATTCGCAAATAACTCGCTAAAAATTGGACCCTTCTGTAATCTTGTATATGTTGCATTTTGTAATGCTTTCCTCTTCCATCATCACTATCGGCCGCATAATTTTTAATTAGATTAGGGTTCCACCTTGCGCATTCCATCACCATTTTCTAACATTTTCCCATTCCCATTCCATCACTAGCGTCGATAGATCAAAACTTTGGCCATTCGCACATCCTCCAACCTACCAGCGGCTTAATTTAAGACTAGGGTTCCCCTGCGTGTCATCTCCAAGCGACATTGAACGACCAGAGGCTCTCGCGACTTCAGGCTTAACCGACCAAACCTGACATCGACGTCATCTCTCCATATAACTTTGGCAATCTTAGGTTCGATTTTATTTTGATTTTGTTTTTGTTTTTTTATATTGGCTATGTTTGTTATCCCCCTTTTGGCAAGGCCGGGATATCAAGGAACTGACTGAAAACAAAGGATCACTCGTCCTGGATATCGAGTATGCATAGGTTCACCATGGATATCGATGGATTTTTTCTGAGTCTGGACCAAGCTATAATCGACTCATGAAAGCCAACGTTCCAAGTTTCAAGTCAATCCGAGTTCGTATGCTCAAGTTATGATCGATGCAAATTGAAGGAAATAACCCCATTTTCGTATCCATCATTGCACCTCAGTTCGAATCCATCGTCTACGTATCGATCAGGGAAGCAGCAACTTTGCATCCATCTCTGTGCCTCATTTTGAATCGGTCTAGTTCATATCCATCGTCGAGCCTCAGTTCGCATCGGTCGACTTCGTATCCATCGGCAAGCATTTTTTCGAACCGATCAGGATGTGCCATTTTGTATCCATCAAGAGAGTATTCTTGTTTGTATCGATCTACTCAACTCCAGCAGTTGTTTAGTTCGTATCCATCCTGGAAGACCTTGTTCGAATCCATCGAGGATCGTTAGTTCGTATCCATCAAGTAAACATTAATTCGTATCCATCACGCTCGATCGATACGAACAGGGCCACACGATCAATACTAACCAAGCAACTTGGTTCGATACGAACAGGGCCACTTTATCGATACGAACGAACCTACTTCCATCAATACGAATTGGCAACGGCCATCGACTCGAGCAAGGCAACAACCTTCGATACAAACGAGGCGAAATTCAAGGGGCGACTCGGTCAGCTCGCCATGAAAAGTGGATCGATCCGAAGAGTGCACGCCACGTCATCGCCTGGACACGTGCAACGATTGATTCGAAGAAAATTGATTTGAAACCATCGATTCGAACCAGACAGCCCACCGAAGAACACCAACTCGTATCGATCATATCTCATAATTCATAAGTCCAAATGCCATGAAATTTTCACAGGAGCTTGCATACAAGTAAAAGAATGTTCCTGCCAAGTTTCGACTCCATTGGACAAGTTCTTGATCAATACGAAATTGGTTCGTATCGATCACGGATCGAGTCGAAATTGCATGGGATCGATCACGTGGTCCTCCTCACGTGCCAGAAGAAGTCTCCCTAAGTTTGAGCGAGATATCAGCCTTCTGCGCCTATAAATAGAGCCCCAGAGCCTGTAGAAGAAGGATCGTTTTGGTTTTCTAACATCCAGACTTTGCCGAATTCAACTTTGCACTGCTGTTGTACTTGAATTTCAGAGCTTAATTCATTGTAATTCACTATAGTCGATTGTAATCGCCAAGAGATTTTCAATAAAGTCATCAAACTTCAAAGTGGACGTAGGCCGGATTGCCAACCATTGTAAATTCTGTGTTTTTATTGCTTTCATCTAAATTTGCTGAGTATTCTACATTTTTGATTCTCTATATACTTGGTGTTTGTGATCTGTGATTGTGAACTGGTGCTTTCTTCGGCAATTCGGTGTTCGTGACCTATTTTGGCGCAAACATTTTAGCGCTTTCACTGAGAACTGAACTCAGGGATTCTATCATTTGGAAGTTGAATTTGAAGGCTTAGGGATTCAGATCTGAAAAGCTATGACAAGGCAAACAAGTGAAGGCAAAGAGCGGAAAGAAGTCAACATGAAGGAAGTCAAGAGGCTTCCTCAGGAGTGAACCAAGCTTCGGTCTTCATCAGCAGAGATGAGATGAAGATGATGATGGGAGCTATGCATGAAGAGCTTCTGAAAAGACAGGAAGAGATGATGCAGAATTTTCTTCGACGAACTGGGAAAACCAGAGTACAGAATCAAACCAACGTTACTGTAGGAGATGCTGGAGATAGGAATCAGGAACACGAAGCAACTAGAGTTCATAATGGAGCAGGACCATCTGGCGCAACCCCAGAACTAGGGGGCACACACCTAGAGCATGTTGACCCAATCCCGGGAAGAGCATCAGGTAGACCCGAGCAGCATGGCATTGGTAGAGGAACGGATGCTCAGCCAGAAGAACAGATTCCAGGATTCCCTCATGAACTCGGGGGGCAGGTTGAAGGCAGTGGGCAAGGATTACAACTCGGAGATAGTGACAGGTTGGCGGAGATGGTTAGATGAGCTATGAGAGGTGGATTGGTAAACAAAGACTTCAAGGATGTGAATAGGAGTCCCTTTACTCCAACTATTTGGCGAGCTAGGAACCCACTGGATTTTAAGCTACCATCATTGGAGATGTATAATGGAAGGACAGATCCTACGGTTTATCTGACAAAGTATATGAGGCATATGGAAGTGCTGGGGGCATTATAAGAGGTCATGGCCCAGTGCTTCCCGTTGTACCTGGCAGACATTGCGGCGCTATGGTTTAGATAACTGGAGAGGGGTTCTATTGGAACTTGGACTAATTTGACTGAAAGGTTTATGAAGCAATTCAAAGTTCACATTTCGAGACCCAAGAATGTGATGAGTTTGGCAGCATTGAAGCAAAGAACCAGGGAGTCTTTGAGGAGCTTTTTGAGCGATTCAATGCAGCGGCGACATCGGTGGATCGACAAGATCCATCCATGGTTTTGATGGCAGCTGTATCTGGCATAACTGACGGCACATAATTCAAAAATTCATTGACAAGGGATCCCCCTATGGATCTAAGAGAATTTTATCATGAGACTGAAGGATTTTTACGATTAGAGGAAGCAAATGCTAAAAGAGAGAAAGGAGAAGGAATCAATGTTTATGCAGTCAAGGGTGAAAAACCTCCAGAAAAAGGAGTAGAAGCTGGTAAAGGGAAACGAAAGGCCGAGGATAACGGTGATGGATCAACGTGACCACGAAAGGAACCAAGATTCACCTCATATATGGAGCTGAACGAGACTTTGGAATGGATTACTAGGACACCAAGGGACAAGTTCCTTATCGAAAGCCGATGAGGAGAGATCTGACCAGCAATGAAAGAAGGTCAGACAAGTATTGCCTATTCCACGATTTGAATGGTCATAGAACAAATGACTGCAGACACTTCAAGGATGAAGTCGAGGGGCATATCCGGAATGGTCTGCAATCGCAATATGTGAGATGGAGGGCCACGACGATGGAACAAGAACGACCACCGCCTACACCAATTGAAGATGGCTCAGGATCGAGGCATCAGCTTGTTATCAACTGATTGAGATAATGACGAACGAGTGGCAAACTCCACACCGACACGATTAAGTTGTTTACACATGTACTAGACCACGAATGATTCTCAAGAATGTTCTGATACAACTATAAATCGCATCAATGTAGGTGTTTGAGCTCTGACGTCACTGTTTTGCTTTTGTTTTTATTTCTCATGTTTAGATTTGATTTTGTTTGACATTTTTGTCGAAAAACTCTGTTGGACAGATATTTGGTTATCTGAAACGGCCAAGTCACTTACACATGTACGGGATTGCGAACGGTCCCCAGGCATACTCTGTGATGTCGATAAACTGCCCTAATAAATAGTTCGTAAACTCACTCAAGCGAGAAATCTGTTATTAATAATACTAAGTCCCCCCCCCCCCCCCCCCGGGCACACACAATTCGCCACGAATGGCACCCGACCGCAAATGGTCACAACTCGCCTCGAACGGCACCCGACCGCGAACGGTCGCAATTCGCCGCGAATGGCACCCGATCACAAACAATCATAACTCGCCTCGAACGGCACCCGACCGGGAACGGTCACAATTTGCCACGAACGGCACCCGATCGCGAATGATCACAACTCACCTCGAACGGCATTTCGACCGTGAACGGTCGCCGTTCGCCGCGAACGGCATCCAACCGCGAATGGTCACATATCACCTCAAATGACATGTAATCCCGAACGATCGTCATTTGTGGTCAGATAAGACTATCAATTTCTTTGCAGGTCATCAACAGGATATGAACGTCCAGCTTATGGCATTACGAAACACACCTTCCTACCGCAAGGCATGTTTTTGGGGGCAAGTGTTATCCCACCTTTTGGCAAGGCCGAGATATCAAGGAACTGACTGAAAACCAAGGATCACTCGTCCCGGATATCGAGTACGCAAAGGTTTACCATGGATATCAATGAATTTTGTCTGAGTCCGGATCAAGCTGTAATCGGCAAGACACGACAAGCGAAGTCATGAAAGCCAACATTCCAAATTTCAAGTCAATCTGAGTTCGTATGCTCAAGTTATGATCGATGCAAATTGAAGGAGGTAACCCCATTTTTGTATCCATCATTGCACCTCAGTTCGAATCTATCGTCTTTGTATCGATCAGGGAAGCAGCAACTTCGCATCCATCTCTGTGCCTCAGTTCGAATCAGTCTAGTTCGTATCCATTGTCGAGCCTCAGTTCGCATCGGTCGACTTCGTAGCCATTGGCAAGCATTTGTTCGAACCGATCAGGATGTGCCATTTCGTATCCATCGAGAGAGTATGCTTGTTCGTATCGATCTACTCAACTCCAGCAGTTGTTTAGTTTGTATCCATCCTGGAAGACCTTGTTCGAATCCATCGAGGCTCGTTAGTTCGTATCCATCAAGTAAACATTAATTCGTATCCATCACGCTCGATCGATACGAACAGGGCCACACGATCAATACTAACCAAGCAACTTGGTTCGATACGAACAGGGCCACTTTATCGATACGAACGAACCTACTTCCATCAATACGAATTGGCAACGGCCATCGACTCGAGCAAGGCAACAACCTTCGATACGAACGAGGCGAAATTCAAGGGGCGACTCGGTCAACTCAGCATGAAAAGTGGATCGATCCGAAGAGCGCATTCCATGTCATCGCTTGGACACGTACAACAATCGATTCGAAGAAGATTGATTCGAAACCATCGATTCGAACTAGACAGCCCACCGAAGAACACCAACTCGTATGGATCATATCTCACAATCCACAGGTCCAAATGCTATGAAATTTTCACAGGAGCTTACATACAAGCTAAAGAATGTTCTTGCCAAGTTTCGACTCCATTGGACAAATTCTTGATTGATACAAAATTGGTTCGTATCGATCATGGATCAAGTTGAAATTGCATGAGATCGATCGCGTGGGCCCCTTCACGTGCCAAAAGAAGTCTCCTGAAGTTTGAGTGAGATATCAGCCTCATACGCCTATAAATAGAACCCTAGGGCCTACAGAAGAAGGATCTTTTTGGCTTTCTAATGTCCAGACTCTGCCGAATTCAACTTTGCACTGCTGTTGTACTCAAATTTCAGAGCTATAATTCGTTGTAATTCACTGTAGTCGATTATAATCGCCAAGAGATTATCAATAAAGTCATTCAACTTCAAAGTGGACGTAGGCCGGATTGTCGAACCACTGTAGATTCTGTGTTTTTTATTGCTTTCATCTAAATTTGCGGAGTATTCTACATTTTTGATTCTCTATATACTTGTTGTTTGCGATCTGTGATTGTGAACTGGTGCTTTCTTCGGAAATTGGGTGTTTGTGACCAATTTTGACGCAAACAAAGTTCATAGTAAAGACTTGGAGATGTGTTATGTTCAATATGTTATATATTGGTTAGGTTCAATATTCAGACATAATTTTTAATTGATTTTTTATATTGGTTAGGTTCTAGTTTCTCTCTAACTTTCTCATGGTTACATTGAATTTGATATGATATAGTTGAGTGCAATTATTTTTTTGTTTACAGGATCAACATTTTCTTTTAAGATTTAAGAAGACAGAAAATGAATACCATTGTGAGAAATTATTAATAGCAGAAGAGAGTTAATATTGTAAATTAATTATTATGAAGTCCTTTCATATTTTGTCATTTGAAACCATCTTGAAGTCTGTTTAATTTTTTTTTTAATGCTTTATATTGGTTTGTCGATGCAATTCAAATATTAGGAAAAGAAAACTGTTAAAGGAAGGGAAAAAAAGATTAGAGAGGTGATTGTTGAAAGGGAAAAGTGAGGAGAAAAATAGAGGAGAATTATGTGTATCCATATTCCAATATAAGATAAACTCATGCTCTTTAGATTCTAAATAACCCAGCAAGGCAAGTACAAATTAGTAAACCTCTATCATTTTTATAATGGGGATATCAATAATTTGATTCTTGTATTAAAAATAAAATAAGAATACTAGCATGCATAGACTCTTGGTCTAGTATTATATTCTTATGGTATGATGTTTTTCTGGGCTCTTTCTTAGCTTATTTAGAAATTTAGTAAGAAAGGAAATTTAGTATTAAAAATAATAAGTTACTAGTTAACTTTGTTATAGGTCTTCGTAATTGCAAATACAATTACAAGCAATTGCAATTGAAAATGTATTGGGTTTAATTTGAAAGGTGCTATGGATCGTGTAATATGGATATACGATAATACAGAGTATAGTGATGATAGCTATATAGTAAATAGTGTGGAATATAAAAATAGTATAATAAAAATAACACCAGAGATTTTTATACTGGTTCAAAGCTCTGTCCTACGTCCAGTACGAGACTCCTTCTGGAATTTTACTAAAACAATAACCCTCACTTAACCCGAAGGAACATGTCTATACAACCCTTGAGCAGTCGAACGAGGACCTGAGCAGCGGAATAGGATTTCGCCTCAGCAACTGAAGAGGACTTCACACGCCTAAGCAGCAAAACATGACTTCAACAAATACAAAAGATTTTTTGACTTTTTGTGTTCTGATAACACAGATAAGTCTGTTTATAGAACACCCTTCCTATGATCATTTCCTCGAGTATAAATATGTATATTTAAAGTTTATAAGGATTTGAAAGGAATAGTATTGCTTAGAAAGTGATATATAAATCTGATTCAAGCAATAAGTATGTTAAGAATGCTGAATATTTGAGAGTATAGTTGCAAGAATATTAAAGAGTGTTAGATAAGAAAGATAAGTAGATCAAGTGATTTGGAATCAAGTTAGGAAATGTATTTATAGTTGTTAAATAGTAGCAACCATTGGCGAAGAGTTTCGGTTGAAGTGTTGCGTCCAAATCTCTTTGTAGAGATTCGTAACTCTTCACGAATGATCGTGTCTTTTCAAAAAATATAGCTGTTATAGAAATTTGGTCAACTAAGCCTCTGGGTCAGTCGACTAAATATTCAAACGATTTCTATTATATATTATATATACCTGTGCACCTGTGCATATTGCACAGATACTAGCAGGTCAGTCGACTGACCTACCAAGTCAGTCGACTGACCTGGTATTATCTACGCGATTTGCACAGTTTACACAGGTATAATATATATATATATATATATATATATATATATATATATATATATATATATATATATTATATGATTCTAACTTTAAAACTTTGATTATATATATATATATATATATTACATGCTTATATATGTATAAATTATTTGAAAATAAGGAGATTATATATATAAGCTAATATATACGTAAACGAGGAAAGATCTTAACAATATTGACCTAAGACTCAAAACAAAAATAATATAAAAGTCGATGCACCGATTTTGATGTCTTGTCTCCATGTAGTATACATTCTCTTTTTGTCGTAACAGTCGTTGAATCTGTACATTGCACTGGTAGCTTTATGTCAGGAATCAAAACCAAGTCTCAACATTCTTCCCCTTTTTGATTGATGACAACCTATAAATAGATATAGATTTTGACCGCATATAACATGAATACTTACTCCCTCTGAATCGCTGGCGATATATATCCTGCACTAAAATCATTTATAGTTAGTTTGAATTTTTAATTCTAAATTGCAATACCTAAGTTTTTGTTAGTTTGAATTTTTAATTCTAAATTGCAATACCTAAGTTTTTGTTAGTTTGAATTTTTAGTTTTATTACTAATCAATAAAGAACGAATTTGTAAAGAAAGTATATTTGTTAGATCATATTTTTAAGTGATATTAAAATTTGGTAATATTTGTAAGGATGCATTTTGAATTTGTAAAAGAAGCTTATTTGTTGGATCATATTTTTAAGTCACATTGATATTTGGTAATATTTGTAAATGGTTGTTTTGAATTTGTAAATGAAGTTTATTTGTAAGATTCTATTTTTTAGTGATATTAAAATTTGATAATATCTATAGACTTTTGGTAGTTAACATCAAAGGTGTGACATCAAAAGTATTACAATTATTATTAAAGATCATTTCTTCATATTCCTAATGATTGTATGTGTATAATATTAGTAGCCAACATGGCTGGTTCGGCTAGTTGGTAATTCAGACTACGAGATTAAATGTTACGATTTCGTTTTTCAAGATCGACACTTGTTGATATTAATAAACCATATTTAAAAAAATAAAATCTATGGTATCAGTAAGATCGTTTGCTAATATCTATTCAACATATAATTTCGTAGTTGGCTAAATATCCGGTCAATGGTATTCATCTTAAATTCATCAATGCTACAATTTCATATTGTTAATGTAATTTTGAATATTAAAAAAGATACATTGCTATAAGAGAATGTAATGCTAGGCTTGCTAGCTCATTAACCAACGACGACGCTATAATCAAACGGGTAAAAGAACGTGTACCGTGCAAAATCAGTTGACAGTGCAACATTGTGAACATTCTATACAGTATAATTTACCCTCAAAACTATACTGAACATTGTTCCATCTACAACTCTGATTTAAGTGGAAAAGAGAATGCGGGCTCCGGCCCAAAAAATCAAAACGCCTCCAAAATTCCTCTATTAAATTCCAGATCCGTTCCAGTCGTCCTAATACATCTTTGTTCACTTAAAGTTGGGTTTTATCCTTTCAATCTCTCCCGCAGCCACCGCGTTCCTCCGCTCGTCCTCTCTTCTCTGCTTGCAGAAGTCTGCCTACTTCCTAAAGCAAAGTAATGTTTTGATTTGTTTTCTTACGATAATTTATTTTGACATTCCGGATGTGTGTTAAATGATTAAGCTGATTAAGGAAATAATTGTTTATGAAAGAACATGACTGGGAATTATTGAGCTAATTGATTAGGAAATATTCCAGTTCAATAATCATAGTGGTTTGTTAAAGAAATTACACGTTTGCTACTTAGGAATCTAAACCAAATCGCATAGGCAAATTTGACATGTAAGTTTCTTCTGTAATATGTTCCGTTAGGAATTTAAATTATTCTAATTCTATAGTATGCTAACTGAAGTTAAACTTATATCTTTTTGATATGTTCTCTCATAAGTTCAGTTTTTTTCCATCTTGCACTTCCTGAAAATCAAAGGAATTAAATTTGGTTGAAATAATGATTTTACTAATAAAACAATTCATCGTAACATGGTCTATTTAAAATATGTTATTAGATACTATGCGTAGAAAAAAAGACAACAAAAATTGAGTGAGATTTGAGAAACAAAACTCTAAAACTTATAACAGAAGGATGAAACAATACTAAGATGCAATATCTACATAATTTGTTGTTTTCAATGTGCAACATCATTGGGGTTTTTCAATGTGCATAGGTTGCTTGTTGCATTTTACTAGTTATACGGTTGCTTCCGCTAAGATAAGTTTTTCTAAATTTATAATTGTTGAAAGTTATGGTGATGCAATGAAAAACCTAGGACGTGCTTACCCCATTTTAAGTTGGAGACTTCACACAACCATGGATTTAACGCTTTGTGAGACTGGCATTCCTACACTGTGCGCATAGCATTGGAAATGAGACCCAAATTCCCTCGGGAAATAATTCTAACGTCGATAATAAACTCGTGAACTACCACTGCCATGATTTTAAACCTCTTATATTTCGTCCGTGATCTCCTTCGAGGTCTCATTTTCATACTTAGACGAGATGAGATATCGAACCTCATTCATATCTCCCCTAGCGCTCATCTCGTCCGAAATATTCAAATCTCACCCTGAATATTCAAACCTCATTCGAAATACGGATTAAAATCTCAATTTGGATCTTATTCAAAATTAGATCCTTTTTTCTTTTAAATAGCATTTTTTTCGTATTGATTCAAAAGACTACTCAATCCAATTAGTTTTTACCAACTCCCTAAACATATTATTTTACTTTTTATCTTGATGAGCCATAATTTCATTTTTTTAAATATTTAAATAAGAGGATATTTTTCAATCATTACCGAATAAATTAAGCTAATCAAACTACCATTTTTCTTTAATACATTAATTTTAATTCTTTTTCTATAAAAGTCAAGCATGTTACTATATTTAGTGTACTGAGAAAATTATAGTGGCTAAATAAATCATCAAAAATGCCAATTTTAGACGTACAAGTTAATTTGAGATATTCACAAGATGAACTTTAAGGCCTAAGATGTCAATTCAAGATGGGAACCTGAGATACACTTACCTTGTCCAAATGCTCCTCCCATACGAGATATAGTATGTGAAATTCCGAGATGAAACATAAATGAAATCCAAAATTTAAAACCATAACAACTTGTGTTATTTGAGGTAGAGCAGGACGTTAAGATTGGCATTAGAATCCAGAAGGAGTTCAAATGTGCGTTCGACACATAGATTTGCATAACAATGTTTACATTAAATAATTACAAAAACTAGTTATTAATGTTGATTAGATGATCGCTACTTAATAGTTTACTATAATTGATGTATAAATATACCCCATATATATGTATATGTTTTTGTATGTATAAACATGTAAATGTTTCGTCAATAAATGTAAGAACAAAATAAGTTATTTTACATTTCATAGAAGCAATAAAATTTATAGTAGTAAAGTTTGTGTTATGACAATGATTGATATTTGTATACAAAATAATCTTAAAAAGCTCAAGTACAATGTTAAGTGAATAATATAAATTTCAATTTATAGTTATTTTGTGTTGTATTAAGAAATTATTTTAAAATAATTTTTAAAAGGCCAACACAATTAAAATAAAAAATTTAAGTAAAGTCAAATTTCAGAGAAGTCAAAAATTAAAGCATTACTTTCATTTCCAAATATAAAGAAGAATTGTTATATTTATTTACTAATTGTTTTGTATTTTTTTAAAAAGATATAGAAAAAGGATCCAAACATTGAAATTCTTGAAATACAAATGTCTACAATAAATAAATTAAGTAACCAGGCGATTTTATTGTAAATGTATTTAATTTAGTCAAATAAAAAATAAAGTCATATGAAAACGCCTATTTTTGGGCTCTTCATGAAAAGCTAAATGCTTAGACGGTGCCTCAAACAGAGGGCATAATAAAACGGTATAATAAAAAAGACGGGATATTAAAATTACAAAATAGCACGTAATCGGCGTTCAGTGGTGCTTCGACGGTGCTCCTGACCGCATAGATGATAACTGCACTATATTAATGAGTGCATTTAGTAGTTTTTTTTATCATCATGTTATTTATTTTATTAAATGTAGCAGTTAACGTTAATCCATATTAGAGAGCAATTAAAATCTAATGTGGCTTAAACAACCCATTGATTAGGCCACAACTCTTTCTTAATTGCTATTTTGTGTCAAACCTTAATTTTCTCAAAACCTCCTTTTATTTTCTCAAGACCCTTATCTGATTCGAAGTTTGTCGGTTTTAGAATTGAATTTTCAGTGAGATCTTTTATTTTTTTAATTTGTCCATGTGCTTTTAAAAATTCCATTGTAATATTTAAGCTTTCATGTTGTTTTATGAACTACAATTTGAATTTAGATGTTCTAACACTCATGTTTTTTTCTTCTTTTTTTGGGGAAAATAATATTTTGCAAATTAAATATCACGCCGAGTCAAAGTTTGACCATGAACATCAAGCTTGGAATTAGAACATGAAATGATAAATTACATCTAGGACAATTTTTTTACATGAAATGATAAATTACATCTAGGACAATTTTTTTTTAAATATTATCTTCGAATCATTCATCACAACATTTTTAATAGTTCATTCTTTTTATAAAGTATTTGGTTTTTAATAGTTCATTCTTTTTATAAAGTATTTGGAGATTGTGTCTGAAAAAGTGTATGACATGCTGCTTTGACATTTTTGCTTGAGTCAATTACTATAGAAATCATCATGAATCTTACAAATTTCAGTTTTGGTTTCGGGGTTTGGTTATTATTTTCCATACAGTATCATAGATATGTGTTATATTTATAAAAACTTATCGTAAAATGAATACCAAGATATAAACGAACAATATCGATCAATGCTAAATAATTATAACTCTAATTTTAATAAATATTTATTACTCGTTTTTAACTATTTATTTTAATTAATATTTATATATTTTGTAATTTTGTTTATTTTCAAAGATGAACATTCATGATAAATATTCATATAGTTGATGCTCATTGGTTCTTTTATTTTTGAAGTTCATTATTAATTTCAATTTGGTTCTTTTTGGTTAATGCCAAAACCAAAACATGATGATCAAAATCTCGGTGTTTTAACTAAAACCCCCAAGCTTGATAGGAAATTAATTTGGCTTATGTATGGATAGTATATCGAGAGATTCGAAAATATGTTTAATGGTAAAGTAAGCCTATTTATGTTTAATGAAATTATTTCCCCTTATAATGTTTTACTACATATTTAGCAAATTAGTTTTTCTTCAAAGCATTGAGCGTTGACACGGTAATTCTCCTCAAGAAACAACTAGTGCGAGCCCGTGCTATGTACACGGATTTACCATATAATTTAGGCGTTGATTAGAATTTTTAGTTATATGAAGCTGAAAATGCATGTTTACGGATTGTAATTTTTTAAAGAAGCTTTTCATGAACATCAGTGAAAAACCTTTTTTGATAAATCTGCTTAACTAATCTCAAAGTATATAAAATATAATTAATATTTTAGAGCATAACGGCTTTATAAAATAAACGATAACATAGACTTTATGTCGTTCCTAAATCAGTTAGCATTACATTACTAAACATGTCTATTGATTAATTTTTAAATGTAAACAATATAATTTCAACATAATTTTAAACTTAGTTTAACGTATAAATTTAAATATATACAACGTGGTTTGATAATACTGTTCTAAACGTGGAATAGAGACATTGTGTTCAAAGTGAAATTATGGCCACACTCTAACATTTGTATCGTTAAGCTTTTTGACATTACATATATAATACTAATTAAATTGGAGAAAATATTATAGTAGATTAGAAACATCGTATTTTTCGACACAGATAACATAATATAACATGAAAATTATATGTAATATATACATTGTATAGTCAAATAATTTGTCTTTTTACTTAAAGTATTCGGGTTAACATAATAACTAAAATAATATGAAAACACATAATTAAAAGTAAATTAATATCACTATTAAATAAAATACTTTTGGATACACCGGAAATACTTTACCTGACATTTCATTAAAGATAAAAACTGACAAGCACCATTGTCCCAGTGGTTAAGTGATTCGACTTTGGTGCTAGAGGTCACAAGTTCGAAACTTGCGTAGCGTGATTCAAACATATATTGCCATGTGATTTGTGGTATGTTATCCCAGTGACATGTTGTATATAAAGTACCAATTCAAAAAATAAAAATTTGATCAGATGGTGTAAAAAATACAGTCAACAAAGCAAAATGCGTGGAAACTATGAATTGCTCAGATAATTGTGTTGTTATCCATCAATTGAAAAGTTAAAACTTCAATATCAATCACGCCTCTTACTAATCTTCATTATTTACCCTGCAAAATCTTTGAAATGATTAGTTATGCAGAAACTTCCGTCCTACCTCTTCTCTTTCAACAAACAGACATCGCTTAACACCTACCCCAACATTCAAACATATTTTTCATTTAAATTCCACTCTATTCAATAATTCATCACCTTGTTTTTTTGAAATAGTACTTTATATACAACATATCACCGAGACAACATATCACATGCCCATAAACGTTCGTATCACGCTACGTAACTTTCGAACTTGTGACCTCTCGCATCAAAACCGAGTCACTTAACCACTTCTATAATGATGCTTGTCTCATCGCCTTGTCTTTTCTCATGTAATTAGCCTTCATTCTTTTTTTATTCACATGGTATTGTGGTTTCCAACATTTATTGTGAGTTCTGTTTGGAGACCCATTCAAACATTGGATATGAATTTTATTAGGAGTACCAACTCAGCGTTGGTACTATTTTTTGTTTGTACAACCAAACATCGACACAATATATATTTAACCTATTTCGTTCTTTATATAAGTAAGATGATGATTATCATCATATATTATTTTATATATATATATATATATATATATATATATATAATATGACATATTGCATTTCAAGCATACAAAAATACATAAAATGTAATGTTGCCATTAAAATCGTAAACATAACCTGACAATATTCTAAACGTTTGTTGAAAAAATATCTAACATTATTTTCTCCTATTTATTCTTTAGCTAAATGTGTGAAAGGAAGAAAATGTATTTTTAAAGAATGGATGGTGCATTCCTATTTTACCATTTCTTTACAGTAAAAAAACATTTATTAATGTTATAAAACAATTCAAATTACACATTCTCTTGTAGAGGAACTTACAATGATTTTGAAATGGTGTCGATAAAAGGAATTAATTGATTACAAATCAATTCTTTAATCGATTAACATTAAAGAAAATTAATATGTAACTGAAATTTTAATAAAATGTAATTTCAATTAAACAGAATTAATTGTAGTCAATTCTCTATTTAGTTTAAATTCGTGTCCGATATAAATTTTAACGGTTAATTAGTTAAAATTCATATTAGTTCCTTTTATTCTTATGGGAGTATTATTTGATATGATCTTACTACTTGAATTTAGTTTACTTGTACACATTAATAATATGTAGATGCATCCATTGGACATGTATGAATAAACATGTGAACAAAATCTTTTTGTGTATATTATATATACACACATACAATGCTTGAACCCAAATATTAAAAGAATTTTTTAAGAAATTTTTGTATGCAAATTACTATTGTAAAAATAGTTCTAACCATGTTTAGTGTTCAACTCATTAAGAAAATAGTTCTACTAAGGGTTATATTTATTCCCAATTTTGTAATGTACAATTTGAATCACGTCACCATGCTATATTATCAATTATCGATAAAACTAAAAAAATATGTCATTGAAATTTCAAATTAAACACATGTTCTCTAACAAATTTATGACATTATAAACTAAGAATATTTTCTAGTAGTTTTTAAGAATGAAGAATCATTATATTTGGCATTGGTGCATTTTGATAAAGAGACATCTCTGATATGGAAGTTTTTTAAATTTATAAAAAATTATTAAACTGATGATAACTTAATTGTTTAAACTCAATCAGAATCTACATATTTTCAGTATGTGTATATATATATACACACACACACACAAGAATAAACACCATGAGAATGAATTTATATTTAACTTCGTATGGAATTGGGAGAATGGAAGTAACTTAAGATAATGATATTTACTAATTCAAACTTGAAGCAAATTAGTATGTATTATTTAAAATACAAATTTAATGCTATATTTTATTCCAAATTAAATAAGAGAATTGATCATAAAGGTTTTTAATCATTTTTGTGTCATGCTAGTTAAATGGATTAGTTACCATAAATTCGAGAATTAATTGAATATTAAAGATGGAATAATATTCATTTCTTGTTGAATCTTGGCTTGTGGTAGTCATTAATATCAATAATCAACTAAAACAAAAACATGTAAGTAAAGTTTCAAATTAACTTATAATAGCTCGGAGACTTGTATATATAGTTTGTAATATTCAATTAATTATATAAAATCTGGTAGGAGCCTTGTCAACCTAGTTTCCTTTAGAGAAAAAAGTTTCAAATTAAATTACAGATATTCTCTATTAAATTATATATACTCTATATAAAGTTTGAAAAAAAGAACCAAAACCTTTATTTTTAAAACTTAAAACATAAAAAGAACTAAACATTACATTGATTTGGAAGCCGATAGCATAGATGATAATTAATGGTCTAACCCTTTGACTTAACTTTTCATCTAGAGTATCATTTAGGTTTATAAATCATGTAATAAATTATAAACTAATAATTATGTATATATGGTATCATTTGTATCATTTCTACTATATTGGGCTTACCCAAGAAACTTGAATCATCAACTATGCATACTCCATCTTTGGTAATTGTAATTGCTCGAACATGATTCTAGTTTTTTTGAAAATGTGCAAATTATATTATATGAATAAGAACTACAGAACATGGTCAATAAAAAACATGGTCAATAAAAGGTACATTTCTAAAATATGTATTTAAGTAAAACAATAATCAAGCTTAATCCATCAAAAGATCAAATGTTATATTGAACTAAAAGTGGGATTAATGGATTTGCATTAGGAGAATTAGTATGTACTTGGTCCTCCAATTGAGTCTTAATAAAATAATAATTAATCATAATAAACTAATTAGTTGAATTCAGATGGAATGAAAATAATATCAATTAATTCCATTTAGATATGATCATCTCCATTTGAACTTAGTTTACTTGTAACATTATTGATAAATGCATCGTTAATCCACCATGATATGAAAATATTTTCAAACTACAAAAAATTCAAAACAATATAACATTAAATAGATTTTGTAGAAAATAAAAGATAATTACTCTAGTGTAGCTTATAAACATTCCATGGCCTTTGAAATAATCACTATAAATATCCATATTAGACCATATGTTGATTAAGATGGATACTAACTAATACTATAGAAAATAGGTTTAGGTTGAGTAAAACAAAATAAACATTCAAATAAAATTAAGCTTACAGAACACATTTTAACAACTATACTTTTAGCATAAGGTAGCCGAACAAAAGTGCTATATATACATTTATACCTCTTTTCTTCTAATATATGGTATAAAAATTTATAATTTGATTATTCTTTTACATCATGTACATTATTTTCCCCAACTTAATTTTCTATATATTTATATATAAAAATGAAAAAGGATCAACTTTAATTTCGCTAGATTAATTTTTTTTGAAGATTCTTTTTTATCAGTGTGTTAGTACTTAAAAAATAAATAAAATGAAATTCATGATCGTATTAAACAAACGAAATCAAATGGACATCAATGTAAATACAAAACTTGAGAACACAAAAATAATTCATCTTTACGTTTCATAAATTTTATAAAACAACTAAAATTATATGATATCCATGTATCAACAAATATAATAACCTCCAGCAAAATATGATGAAAACAAAATTCACAGTCATACAAATTGAAACAAAAATAATAAGAAAATATGATATTTTACTAGCTTAGTTTGCTTATATACTGATACAAATGTAATAACCTCCTGCAAAATATGATGAAAACAAAATTCACAATCATACAAATTGAAACAAAAATAATAAGAAAGTATGATATTTTACTAGCTTGGTTTGCTTATATACTTATATTTCAGAAGGGAAGAAAAGGTCAACGTTACATCTAGTAGATTATACAAAATTGAAGATTAATTAGTATATATGTTTCAAATAAACCAATTATGCTAAAAAAATGAATGAAAGAAATGAAATTCATAATTGTACCAATAAAAGGAAATTAGATGAACCTCCATGTAAACACAAAAGTACCGATCAAAGATGTTACAAAATATTCGAAGATCTATGGCATCGATGTATTAATAAATCAAATATCCCCTTGCAAAATACAGAGCAATTCAAATTCATAATCAAACAATCTGGAACGAGAAAAGAATGAAACATCATTCTGGACACAATTTGAAATAAAAATATGAAATCATGATTTTAGAAGATAAATAATGAACTGAATCAAAAATTAAATGAAAGAAATAATAAAATAAAAATCAAACCTTTAAAAAGGGTTCACCTATCCAGGAGGCCAAAGTTTTTAAGAGGCTTTCAAACAAATCTTCCACAAAAATAATAACGTTGAAAGCAACGGGTAAGAACATAATCTTTGTAAAACATGAATAGAAAAATAAAAAAATTTAAGTTGAATCAAAAGTGAAGAACCATTGATAGATTTAGTTGAATTCTAGTCATACTAAATTATTAAAGAGATACGCTAAAAAAATGTTTAAAAGGTATTTTCAATTCGATTTGGATTGAGAATTGATTTTTCTTTTAGTTGTGGTATACACATGAAACTGGAAAAGGTAAGAGATAAAATTGTTCGAAAGCGAAATAAGAGGGAAAGAAAATTGAAGATGAGTAATAACTGTGAAAATTGATAAATTATATTTTTAACGTGGAAAAGACGATGATTAAATACCGTCAATTGCAAATACATTAATGAACTATTAAAATAAATACATACATAAAAGTAGCTTTTTGGAGTTTGTCTATTACATGGTTGAGATTTAATGTTAGTAATTTCTGGATCATAGTGGAATAATGAAAAAAACTTATAAGGGAAAATAGAAAAAAATGTATTGTAATCAAAGGGATGATAAAAATATGTCAAGATGACTGAATTTTTCATATAATATAATAGAACAAAACAATCCTACAAATGTACAAATTTGGCATCTTTAATTATGTTTATAACTAAAGTAAAAATATCTTATCCACTAAACGAAATAAAACTCTAATTAATGTGTATTTTGCATCTTATATTTTTTCTATAAGTTAATATTCCAAGTTTTACTCTCTTCTAAATATAATGCCCTAAGTATGTATTTTCTGAGGTGTGGGGGGTTCAAAAGGTAACTAAATTAATTACTCAAATCAAGAAACAAACTATATATCAATAAAAAAATAAGCATAGTAAAGGAAAACTAAAAAAAATAATACTATGCATATCGTGTTGCGATTCCCAAAATATGTTTTGGAAAACACATAAAAAATTAGTTGTGAAAAATTTAATGCAGTTAAAATCTCACGACGTTACTTTTTCAAAAATAAAGTG
This sequence comes from Allium cepa, assembly GCA_030765085.1. NCBI lineage: Eukaryota > Viridiplantae > Streptophyta > Magnoliopsida > Asparagales > Amaryllidaceae > Allium > Allium cepa. Next base: position 89,392,416 of record CM060942.1, on the reverse strand, counting down.
GAAAAAAGAAGAGAAAAATAATAATAATTACATGACATACATTTAACTGCTTGAATTTTTATATAATGACCTAATAAAGATGGAAAATCTTAGATTTTATACTTTTTTCCAACTTAAGTTTGTAAAATCTAAAGCTAAACATAAGTGAAATGAAACCCATTATAATGTTACGAGTGTTACAGCACGTGCTTCGCGCATGATGATAGCAAATGCTTCGTGCGTGAATTGTTTTTCTGCAAACTATATATGTTTGGTACATTCAAGAGAAAATGATTTATACAAATATTTACCATAATTTTACGTTGAAATCATTTTTTTTAGTTTAAATTTTATTTTCAAGTTGCAACATCGACTTTTTTTAAGTTTGAATTTTTATTTATATTATTAATTAATAATTTATTTGTTACATCATCTTTTTAAATGTTATTAAAATTTGATAGTATTTGTAGATGGATGTTTTAAATTTGTAAAAGAATTTTATTTGCTAGACCTTATTTTGTAGAAGGACGCTTTGAATTTGTAAAAGAAATTTAATTGTTAGATCCTATTTTCAAGTGATATTAAGATTTGGTACTAAAGACATTTTTGATAGTCCACGCTGACACCAAAAAAGTGTGACACCGAAGGTATTACAACTATGATATTACAACTATGATTAAAGATTATACATTTAGTGTATTTGCGTCAAAATTGGTCATAAACCCAAGTATCGTGAAAGCACCAAGTTATGGATATAGATCAGCAATATTCCAAACACAAATCTCAGATCTAAGCAATATTAAGTATAACAATTCAGAAATAACAATCAGTGACACGAGATTTATAGTAGTTCGGCTATCTCCGGCCTACGTCCACTTCAAATTATAATCCTTTATTGATTCTCCTTGCTGGTTACAGATGATTACAACAGTTACAGTGAAGAAATTTGAGTACAACAGTTGTGTTGAAGTATAGAATTGAACCGGTAGAGTCTTGACGTCGAATAGCCAAAAGATGCTTTTTCTGTAGGCTTTCGGGGGCTATTTATAGGCGTATGAGGTTGATATCTCGCACAAACTTTGGGAGACTCCTTCTGGCACGTGAGTGGGCCCACGCGATCGATCCCACCAAGTTTCGACTCGATCTGTGATCGATACGAATCGATTTCGTATCGATCAAGAAATGGCCCAATCGAGTTGAAACTTGACAGGAACATTCTTTAGCTCGTACGTAAGCTCCTATGAAGATTTCGTAGCATTTGGACTTGTAGATTGTGAGATATGATCGATGCAAGATCACGCTTTCCGTAGCCTGTTGCCTTCGAATCCTTGCTTTCGTATCCCTCCTGTTCGACTTGATCGAGGCACGTGTGTGCGAGGTGACGTGGTGCGGATCGCTCCACCATTTTTGCCGAGTCGACCGAGTCGTTCCTATTTGAACTCCAATTAGATCCATCCACATCTTTTCATTCGCATTCGTCTACCCCGACCCCTGTTCGTATTTTTGGTCCATGTCCATCGAAGTACGTACTTTCGTATCGATGTCTGTAGTGTGTTTCACATCGATCATTATACATGCTGATCGATTTGAAGCGACCTTAGATGATGTATGTAGGATAGATACGAGGAAGGTGTAAGCCGATGGATACGAAACGGGGCACAGACATGAACAAGGTCGATTGATGGATACGAACGAAACCTTACCTGGTGGATACGACAGAAGTCTGTAGAGCCGTAGAGTCGATGGATTCGAAATGAGCTCCTGTGGTCGATACGAAATCCTGAATTCGAAGTGCACCGCTGTCCCCATCTTGATCGATACGAACATCATTGATTCGAAGTGTACCGATATAAAATGCGAAGTGCCGATCGATACGAACAGTATCGACTCGAATCGTCATCCTCTGATCGATGCGAAATGCATCGGTACGAACCATTCCTTATGCATTTTAATCCACTCATATCTTGTGCGTACGAACTCCGATTGACCTGAAATTCGAAACGTAGCCTCTCCTAGCCCTGATCACCATCTCCAATCGATTCCGTCCTGATCGGAGCTCGGCCAAATTTTAACGACATCGATTGCAGCATTGCTTCCAATCGATCTCCAATCCTAACATTCATCCTTTCTTGCCAATTTGTTGATATCCCAGCCATGACCAAAAGGTGGGATAACATTTGCCCCCCAAAACACGCCTTGTGATAAGGTGTGTTTTGAATAATTCCGAATCCGATATCCGAAGTCCATAGCCATATCATCAGAGTACATCATTCTCGACTGCTCCGAGTCGATGCCCAATCCCAAATCCAGCAACCAAAGCCTTTAGTCAATTCCATATCCATCTGAACTCGACAACCGAGTCTTAATCCATCCTTATCCAATAGCCAATAACCGAATGCAGGACCTCTCCGGGTCGATATCCAAATCCGTAACCTCTCCGTATTCTTGCCAAGCGTAACTCACACCTGACGACCGTGGTCTAGTGTCCCTGGACGTTGAGCTAACCTCTCCGGGTTCTTGCCAAGCGCAATCCACACTTGACGACCGTGGTCCAGTGTCCCTGGACGTTGTACAGTGCCATGGCTTAAGTCCTAAGCCGAATCATGGTCACTCCGAACCCTTGTTGAACATAATCCATACCCAACGATCTGAAACAATAACCGATAATATAGGGCCTAAGTCCTAGGCCGAATCCTGATCGCTTCGGACCCTTGTCGAGCATAGTCCATACTCGACGACCTGAATAAGCCAATTCGTCACATGTGGACGAAGGGATTTACCCCTTGCCAGATATAATCCGTACCTGACGACCATTTACCTAAAAAACCAAACAAAAATCCAATCAAAACTCAACCTGAAATCCACATCAAACCAGAAAATCAGAAATCCGAATCAACATCCAAAACAGAAAATAGTTATCGAAACGAAAATCCAAGCCAGAAAACAAACAAAACCAGGAGTTCAAACCACTCCAAAACCAAACCAGAAAAACGAGTATTCTATCCAAAAACAAAAAACAAATTTCACAAACCATAGCATCGCTGTTTATCATCATTCAGAGCATGCCTAGGGGCTATCTCCGTTCCCGTACATGAGTAAATGACTTTGCCGTTTGCCAGTAGCTTGCTACTTATTTCATACTATCCTAATCAATTGATAACCAATCGACCATCATTCCTGGGCCTCACACCACGTTGTTCGAGGTAGGCGGTGGTTGCTCCTGCTCCACCGCTGCATTCCGAGTCCCAACATATTGTCGCAGTTGTACATTCCTTACATGCTCCTCGATTATATCCTTCAAGTGCCTGCAGCTGTTGGTATCGTGTCCATCCAAATCATGGAAGAGAAAGTGCCTTTCTGATGCCCTTTCACGTTCAGAAGGTTCTCTCCTAGCCGTCCTTCGGTAGGGAAGGCTATTCCGGGTCTCCATATATATTCGCTCTAGCGTCTCATTTAATTATGTGTATGTGGAAAACTTTTGATCCTTCCATCGCTTTCTAGCTTTTCCTGAATCGTAATCTAACTTCCTTTTTTCTTTATCTTTATCCGAGCTTCCGCCGGATGGTCCTCCATCCTCAGCTGCATTCTCTTCTTTTAACTTCAGATCTGTACATGCATCTTCTTGTCGAAGAAATCTCTCAGCTTCGTGAAAGAATTCTCCGAGATCCAGTGGTGGGTCCCGTATCAAAGATACTGTAAAATCTGAATCCTCTCTGACTCCTGACACTGCTGCCATCAAAACAATCGATGGATCCGGCCGATCCACTGAAGCAACCGCCGCATTGAACTGAGTTAAGAAAGCTCTAAGCGACTCATCCATTCTTTGCTTTATTGACGCTAGCGTCATCACTTTCTTCGGCCTCTTAATATGAACCCGAAATTGCCTCAAAAATCTGTCCACCAACTCTGTCCACGTTCTGATAGATCCTTCTTCCAGTTGCTTAAACCACATCGCAACTATATCCTTCAAGTATAGAGGGAAGCATCGGGCCATGACTACCTTCGATGCCCCCAGCACTTCCATGTGTCAGGTGTATCTCATTAAATGATCAGTTGGATCAGCTTTGCCATTATATACCTCCACGTTAGGTAGTTTAAACTCTGGTGGATTCCAAGCTATCCTGATTTCACGAGTAAATGAGCTTCTGTTCACTCCTTCCAGATCTTTATTGGTCAAAACTCCACGCATAGTTTTCCTAATGATCTCAGCTAATCCAGCATTGTCCGTCAAGGGTTGCCCCCCGAGTCCCCGAGCATACTCATCATGCGCCTCATCTCTAGCCTGTTGCGCCTCATCCATAGATCTTCCAGCGTCGGATCCTGAGGGTGTGCCCCCAAGTCCTTGTTGATTGTCTTCTGGTTCTGCATTCTGACCTTGAGTCTGACCTCCGTTAGTTTCTTCAATCCTAGCCTCTTGTTCTGCATTCGTAGTCGCTGTAGTCGGTCCAAGGTTCTGCGCACTCGCTGCTCTCATCTGTTCAAAGAAAGTCTGCATCATATCTCGTTGACTCTTCAACAATCTTTAATGTAACGAATCTGCCATAGCTTCCATCTCGTCCCTGGTGATGTAGATCGAAGCTGGTCCTTCTCCAGCCCCAGAGGATGCTTCTTGACTTCCTCCTTGTTGGCTTCTCTCAGCTCTTTGTCTTCTACTTGTTTGTCGAGTCATCGTCTTCCAAATCTGATTCCTTCAAGCTTTCAAATCAGAATTCCGAATCTGGTATAGTGGGTGCTAGTTCTTCTCAGTGAAAGTACCAAAGTGTTTGCGTCAAAATTGGTCACAAACCCCAAGTATCGTGAAAGCACCAAGTTATTGATATAGATCAACAATATTCCAAACACAAATATCAGATATAAGCAATATTAAGTATAACAATTCAGAAATAACAATAAGTGACACGGGATTTATAGTGGTTCGGCTATATCCGACTTACGTCCACTTCAAATTATAATCCTTTATTGATTCTTCTTGCTGGTTACAGATGATTACAACAATTGCAATGAAGAAATTTAAGTAGAACAGTTGTGTTGAAGTATAGAATTGAATCCGGCAGAGTCTGGACGTCGAATAGCCAAAGATTTTTTTCTGTAGGCTTTCGGGGGCTATTTATAGGCGTAGGAGGCTGATATCTCGCTCAAACTTTGGGAGATTCCTTCTGGCACGTGAGTGGGACCACGCGATCGATCCCACCAAGTTTCGACTCGATCTGTGATCGATACGAATCGATTTCGTATCGATCAAGAAATGGTCCAATCGAGCTGAAACTTGACAGGAACATTCTTTAGCTCGTAGGTAAGCTCCTATGAAGATTTCGTAGCATTTGAACTTGTAGATTGTGAGATATGATCGATGCAAGATTACGTTTTCCGTAGCCTATTGCCTTCGAATCCATGCTTTCGTATCCCTCCCGTTCGACTCGATCGAGGCACGTGTGTGCGAGGTGATGTGGTGTGGATCGCTCCACCTTTTTTGCCGAGTCGACCGATTCGTTCCTATTTGAACTCCAATCAGATCCATCCACATCTTTTCATTCGCATTCGTCTACCCCGACCCCTGTCCGTATTTCTGGTCCATGTCCATCGAAGTACGTACTTTCATATCGGTGCCTGTAGTGTGTTTCACATCGATCATTATACATGCCGATCGATTCGAAGCGACCTTAGATGATGTATGTAGGATCGATACGAGGAAGGTGTAAGCCGATGGATATGAAACAGGGCACAGACACGAACAAGGTCGATTGATGGATACGAACGAAACCTTACCTGGTGGATACGATGGAGGTCTGTAGAGTCGTAGAGTCGATGGATTCGAAATGAGCTCCTGTGGTCGATACAAAATTTTGGATTCGAAGTGCACCGTCGGTCCCTATCCTGATCGATACGAATGTCATTGATTCGAAATATACCGATACAAAATGCTGAGTGTCGATCGATACGAACAACATCGTCTCGAATCGCCATCCTCTGATCGATGCGAAATGCATCGATACGAACCATTCCTTATGCATTTTAATCCACTCATATCTTGTGCGTACGAACTCCGATTGACCTGAAATTCGAAACGCAGCCTCTCCTAGCCCTGATCATCATATCCAATCGATTCCGTCTTGATCAGAGCACGGTCAAATTTTAACGACATCGATTGCAGTCTTGTTTCCAATCGATCTCCAATCATAACATCCATCCTTTCTTGTCGATGCTTCTCCAATCATTGATTCGAAGTGTACCGATATAAAATGCGAAGTGCCGATCGATACGAACAGTATCGACTCGAATCGTCATCCTCTGATCGATGCGAAATGCATCGGTACGAACCATTCCTTATGCATTTTAATCCACTCATATCTTGTGCGTACGAACTCCGATTGACCTGAAATTCGAAACGTAGCCTCTCCTAGCCCTGATCACCATCTCCAATCGATTCCGTCCTGATCGGAGCTCGGCCAAATTTTAACGACATCGATTGCAGCATTGCTTCCAATCGATCTCCAATCATAACATCCATCCTTTCTTGTCAATTTGTTGATATCCCAGCCTTGACCAAAAGTTGGGATAACACGGTGAAAAAGAAATAGCGACAAAAGTTAGATATATATGCATTCAGATAAGAGAATTTACAGAACATACATCAACTATTCAATTGAATGTAACTAAAAATCAATAAAACTTTGAAATAGTAATTGAGAATTCGTTAGAGTTATTTAAATTTAGGAAAGATAAGGATTCAATGTTTTTACCTTCTCCACGCACTGTTAAAAGACAACTAAAAATAAGAATACTACGAGAAGATTATTAATTGAGGATTTGATGGGAATAACAAACATGGAAAACTTATTTTTATCGTCAGTCTCCGTGAACAGTTTGAGAAAACATAACCCTAGATAATATCAAACTTTGCTTTTTTGTTGTATTTTTAGCATTGAAAACTTTGATAGTAACTAATTTGGAAGAGGAAAAGAAAACTAAAGAGTTTTCTGAGGAATACCAAGTATCAACAATATTAATTTGCATTTATAGAAAAAAATTAATAAACAAATATAATAAAGAGATGGTTAAAAAGAAAGAAGGGTGTAAGTATAAGCTTTAGCGTAGGTTGAATGAGAATCGAGCATATGAGTTGAAATGAATAAGAAAGGAGAATACAAATAGTCTATTATTCTTTTTTTATACGATAGATATATATAATATATAATAATAGATAGATAGACTTATTAGGTTTAAGAATGGAACGGAGGATTAGAAAGAACGAAAGGGAATGCTAACATAAAAAATTAGAAGAAGAAACGGTGCAAGATTATTATTAGTAATAAAACAAATAATAGGAAAATAGTTTCAACACATGGAAAATGAAGAGTCGTGGAAATGCGAAACGAAAAGACTCCTAGAAGATGCCACATGTCAAGCTAAGAGAAAATGAAGTGAAAAACAATGAGAACAAAAAATGAGACTCATCTTTAATAGTACAACTGAGGTATATTTTTTTAAGAGTCCAAGAGCCATTAGTGATATGGGTATACTGACCTACTGCAAAGATTGAACCGTTAGATTTGGATCCTTTACACGTGTCGGCGTAATGGTTTTTTGGGCAGAAACTGAACCGAAAAGTCTTCAGAGAAATATTGAGCTTTCATAATATAATAGATGTATGATAATAAATCCATTTTGCATAGAATTATTGAAGCATATGATATTTTTATAGATAAATTCAATTTTCCACAAGTACCGGTAACAATATCATCTTTTCAGTATGAAGTGGATCATTCTAAAATGATTTTTTCCCTTAATAGATATTGTTGAAGATTAAATCAAATTATGTAAATGTTCACGTTCATGAATGATTACATATTAAATATGTTAAATGCTTTTTGGTTCCAACTTTATTATGAAAGTATGTTTATGTATTCGAAATTAACGAGCTCGTGCATTTATTGTAGAACTAATTTTTCAGATGGATACTTAAATGATATGTCGAATTTTTACAATTAAAATTGTCCTCTGCTTAATTCAATAAATGCTATTTTTCCTATGAATATTTTCTTATTTGATTCCACCGGAGATGAAATAGGTTAGATTCTATATAAAAACAAAAACCGCAATAATATGTCCCTTTCAAAACTTATCGTGGGAATAAGTTCGGTTTTCACACAAAAAAATGGGCTCTTTGTGTTCAAAAACAAATGTGCGAGATAAACGTAAACTCGAGCACTTGAAAACGTCACACAAACAAATTTACGGGAATGAAGAGATGAATATTTTCATAGGTGCACAAAACAAATTATTCTTTGCATGTGCATTTTAAAAATGTGCAAATTTGCTCGTGTACTATTAAGTTTCGAGGTCCATTCTCTGGCCGAAGAAAACGAAGAATGTTTCTATAGTAAGTTTTTTGATAAAAAGGGGACACTTAATTCAAAAATAACACTCGCTATGATATTTAAGAGGCTAGATGATCTTTATAACTTTTATCAAAAACGTCATACCTTTAACCAGTTGAGTTAGAGGTCCGTGACTATTTATATAGGATGTTTTGAAAGCAGCATATGGTTGCACTTCTATTTAACTGGACTTGCATGTAGAAAATTGCGATGAAATAAGATTAATAAGGAGTTTGTGACTAAAATATGATAAGTAATTTGTTAAGGACCTCTAGCTGAAGTGGCCAGAGGTATGACGTTTTAGATAGAGATTTTAATGATCATGGGTTCAAGCCTCTGAGACATCAAAATGAGCGCTCTGTTTGAAAAATGTACGATCATTATCATAGAAAAAGGTAAGTAGTTCAATGCTATTGTTCATTCATCAATGTGTACGCATAAGTAATGCTAATGAATTCATGTGTTGAATGTTGAATGCTTTTTTAAGTAAACTCACAAAAAAGTTTGGATTGAAAAATCAATTTTATAACGTGCAAGTTATTTTTTTAATTTTGTTTATCCTTGTCTTGAAGTAAAACGAATCAAATAGCAGTATTGCATATGGACCCAATTTTAAAGCCCGTGGTGACAAAAAGTAATTCTGTTTCATATATGCCCATCTTGATTTAACATATTGCCGTTACATTTCCTCCTATTTGCTCTAGCAATAGTTCAAGCTATGTGGTCTAGTTCTTTCCTAATTACAATTTTGTGTATCATATGAACTTCCTTAAGAATGCATTCTTATTCACGTATGTATTTCAAATAGTTTTGTGTTTTTGTGGCGAGGCTATGGGAGTTGAATGGCTGCACTATATTTTCTTGAACCAGGATTTTGATAAAGGCGGACTTGTTAAATATGGAAATTGGGGTTTTGATGATGTTAAATATACCATATTTATGACATGTTTGTAATTATTGTTGAATTTTAAGGAGTGTATTTTCGTTGAGCTATGGAATACAGTGGTAAAGTATCAGCATGCTATGAAGTTAGGGTAATGAAACTATTTACTAAAACCAATATATGCAGTGATTTACCACAGATGACTTACCAATTAAGTACATAATGATGGTAATGATGGTATAGTGATATACCGTATCTGTTCGCTTTATCTTTTATTGATTGTCCTAATCAAATATTAATTTTCGTTACTGCGAAACTTTGGTACGAGTGACATGAAGTGATTTGAAACAGTTTTCGATTTCATTGCTTAATATCGCAAGAAGATCGTGAGATTTACTAATCAATTTGCATTGTTTAACGATTGGTATGGTTATCAATGGAAAAGAGACGGGAGGTGCCTGAAGCAGCGTTGTTCGACATTCTACTGTTTCTGCCAGTGGTATCTCTATTAAGGTTTAAAAGTGTGTGCAAGACATGGTGCTCTATGATTGAAAGCTCTAGTTTCGTGACTCGGCACCTGTATCATAATAGGGAAAAGAACAACGTGGTTTGTGCAAGGGAAGGAGGAGAGCTTTATATGTTCTCTGGTAATAGACAAGAGATGATGGGTTCAAAATTGAATGTTGACTCACTTTCGCGGGAGCATGGGAAGAAAGATTTTAGGATGGAGATGGTTAACAGTTGTGATGGTATTGTGTGTTTAGTTCATGATATGGGCAAAGGTGTTAGGCTTGTTTCTTTATGGAATCCTGCTACGAAACAAGTGAGGCAACTACCAGAACCAACATATTTTCGTCCATTAGCTAGGAAGAGGCAGCACGTGTTTGCTCTTGGTTTTGATAGAAAAACAAGGGATTACAAGATTGTAAGGGTTATTTTGGAGCATCTTCCCTACTTCTTATTTGAGCTGCATCGTAACAGTATAGTTGATGTATATAGCAAGAGAAGCAATGCATGGCGAACTATACACAATGGTAAGGATTTTCCTATTACATGGATAGAAGATTATCGTACTGCAACATGTAATAATGAAATATGTGTCTGGATTGGAAGTGCTCCCTCTAGTAGAGGATACAACGCTCGTAGTTTACTCGGAAATCGTAGCTTTTTTTATTTTGATTTGGGTAATGAAGTATATGGAATAGTGCCTGCGCCCAAAACTCTGCTCAATCCTCCTCGTGATGACAGTGTTCTTGCTTTTGTTGGTGAAAAATTCTGTTTGGTTAAATGCTACAGCAGTCCTGATACCAGGGAGTACAGTTTGGTTAATGATTGTACCCCCTCTCCATTTGATTATGAAATATGGGTAATGGATGAATTTGGTAAGAAAGAGTCGTGGAATAAAGTGTATAGGGTCGAGCAACCCTTGCAGTTATTGAAATGTATTGATATGATATCATCTCTCTCGAACAATGGACAGTTTATTGTTAAGGCCATGGTAGATAAAAGTAGTCATGAACGGAGATTATACTTGCTTGACTTGGTTACTTTACAAGAATTTTTACTGCTCGCTCTCGTTGTTGATGATAAAGATTTGTCTAGGCAGTGGAAGGTAATAAACTACACTGAGAGTCTGGTCTCTGTCAACAGCATTGACTGAGCTTACACACACAACACCCCCCCACCCAATGCATGACATGGTAAAGTAAAGCCTGTTCTCTCTTTTTTTGTTTTTCCTGAACTTCTTTTGGATAACGAAGAGCTGTTGTAATGATAACAGTCATCATGCCTGAGATGGATGGCATGTTAGAACTTAAAATTTGTCAATTGAAGATCTTATTCTTGTTTATTATTTGTTACGCTTTCTTTTCACTGAATACCCTCAGTGATATATGCCGGACCGGTCCGATAGTATTTGATGTCCTAGACGAAAAAGTTTTTTTCATCTTTTGTTGCCCCACTTTAAAAAATAATAATACCGTTATATGCACGAAATCAAATGCAAATATTATTATAAAATTTGATGTCTGTTATAATATATGTAAATATAAATAGTGAATATGCTATATACTGTTTTGTATTTAGTCCTGCATCGTGAGATTAGTTCTATTCCAAGCTTCTAGACCTTTATATAAATATGCTTTGATACCAAATGTGACGACCTTACTACAAAATCCAAATCAAAACTACATCTAACCAAATCCAAATTCCAAAAATTCTGAGCTACTATACCAACTCTACCCCAGGCTAACTGCCAGAATCGCTTCTGGAATCAAACAACATGGAACTCGACTCCAGATGCAGACAAACTTCTGATTACATCAGTAGCCTCTGCTTCCACATGAGAATCCACAGTCTCAAACAAAAGATTACCAAGAAAAATTCCCAAACTAATCGCAAGTCACTTTTGCGATCCAACCTAATTCGGATTCCAAAGAAACTGTCCTCACTTTATCAATTAGAACAGCCTTAAGCTTCTCCAAACAAGGTTAAACCTTCAAGAAAACATCGCCACCAAGCTTACTTGAGACGGTATTTTATATAAATATGCTAATGTAATGAAAATGTATTACTAATATCTGAATGAATAAAATTATTCTCTCTCTAATGGCTTATGTTTTCTTTATTTTATAACACGTTATCAGCACGATTTCAAAATGATCTATAAACCCGTCGAAGAAGTTGAAAACAAAGTTTGGGGTTTCGTTTGACATGTCAAAATTCAGACTCTCATAATGGTCATGAGTTCTTTTTTTTATTTTTTTTATTTTCCATGTTGGATTGGTTCATATTAATGATTATGCAACTGTGGCAAATGCAAGTATGAAGCTGGCATATGCATAATTTTGTGTGGAAGATAGGTACATTCCAGTTTTAAATCAAGAATTTGTAGGTCTATGTTAATATAGGATTCACTTATAGACCGTAAATGAACTTGAATCATTTTGATTTTGTCATCATTTTATTTGAATGATCTTCATTATATTATTGTTTGCGTTTGAATCTGAGGTCGATGTTGCTAGTTTTAGATCCATATTTGCATTTTTCATTTAGACCTGGGTTTGTTTGATTGAATTCGATTAGATCCGAGGCACTGTATTGTTGTATAGCAAGTCTTACTCTAATTTTAGTCCATTAATGCTGCTAAATCTTAAAATGTACATGTAAACGAAACGTATGCATCACTGGATTGCAATCTATTTGCTTTAGACATTTCACAGATTAACCTTTAGAAGGGTTCAGTGATTGGTGAACATCTATTTAGGAGTTGCAATTTGATGAATCGAAAACATATAACATATACTTGAAGATAAATATCTGTTGTCCACAACAATCATGTCATAACTGTTAATTTAGATTTGTAAGTTTGCAGTTCTAAAATCAATAGATTTGTAAATTTGTTTCAGATCTGGTCATTCCGATTTAATTACTTGTAGATTCGATAAAACTTAGCTTCTAATTTCATAATTGTTAATTTATTTCCTGCAGATCTTTCATACATGATATATTTGAGTTCAAATCCAATTGATTTCCATTTTTTTCCCTCTAAATATTTCAATTTGTAGCCTAGCTATAAAGTATGTTTTACTGCATGATATCACGAACACTTTTCGACTGTATTTTTAACCAATTTAGATCTATTATTTTATTAATGTTTTGTGTTAGTACATAATTATTTTTTGCAATGATCTAGTTTTTTTTTTAATTATATACAAATTCATGTTCCCAGCATCATTTTTTGGTTTCAACTAATAACAAAAGAAACTGGCTGAGTTGCTTGATGCTTGATGGTATTAATAATTTTTGTCTCATCGACGTTCATTCTTTGGGTCGGTTACAGGATTCATAGTTTGCAACCATGATCCATTTCTTCCTATTTATGATCCTTAATAACGTTTTCGATAGGGATAGAAACTTCCCTAACGACTTAACTTTAATTGAAGCTAAGAACTCTAAAAGTTTGGATTTACAGTAAATGGTATCTGCTATTTTATACTCTACTGTCTTTTTTTCATTTTTCCAATCATTTTTTTCTTCTTAGTTATTTCAAAAAATAAAAATAAAATAAAATAAATTAAATAACTACAGCACTAAAACTTTGGCATTGGCTATTATTTTTATTCCTACATTTTGTTCAGCTAGGTCCATGTTTAGTTTAGTATGGTATAATTTTGATTTAGCAATAATTATGCACTTTGTGATTTTGCAACTTCATATAATCGAGGAATCAAGAATGTGAAGTTCTAAATGTCTGAAAATAAAAAAAAAAAAAATCAAAAAATCTTTGAACCTGAAGTTCGAATTTTTCAAAAATTGCAGCTTCATATTGAACTAGCCATCTCCAAAAGAGATATCTGTGAGTGCTTAAAACTGGTACATGTATAACATGTCTTATAGCAAATGCATTAGTAGCACCATGATAACATGTGTTTGGAACACTATATTAGATATTCATTATTAGTTTTGATTTGACACTTAAAGTGAATTTCTAGAGTCCAAAAGGATTAAGAACCTAATGTTCTTATAGATCTGAAAATTTGGTAATTTCATGAACTAGGATATCCCAATTTGAATATTTATTACATTGAAGAACTTGAAGTGCAACTGGAAGGAAATGATTTGAAAATTCAGATATAAAATGGATGATAATGACTGTTATATAACAATACATATAACATGACGAATTATGCATTAATGTTGGCTCAGTGCATTTGAATTATCTAAAAGATCAGAATTTGACTTCGTTTTGAGTTTAATTATCACTTAAAAAAAAAAATTATTTATGCTTTGACTTGGTTTTATCCTTTTATGGCATGCAGCTTTGATTTGGTTCATGTTGTTGCTGAAATTCTATTTTTAACAATTTATGGCTTGTGGCATTCATTTATAGTATGAATAATTCCATCGTTCTTGCTGTGTACTTGAGCATGCTACTGACCACTGCGTGTGATTTAGTATGTATCAAAGCATTTGATATACCACTTTTCTGCAAGTGTACATTTGTACTTCCAGCATGGTATAATGTTGCACTCGAAACCCTTTCTTGTTTTATGGTTTTGTGAATTGCTCATGATATGGGATGTTGTTCATATACCATATTGTACATGTCCTTATTACATACTTCATTGTAAATATTCGTGCATGCGACTAAAGTGTTTATTAAGTACTATTCTTGTTTAATTTTTGCTGCTCTTTACGTGTCTGAAAAAAATAAAATAAAATAACAATTCATTTTTATAGTACCTTATCCTATGCGTGTTATACCATTTTTGTAATTAATTAATAGTTATGGAAGCAAGATTTATATTGGTGAAGTAATTAATTTAATTCATTTTAAATTAATTAGGAAATGATGTAATTAATTTAATTCATTTTAAATTAATTATATTTGGTATGGTAAATCATTGCTTATATGATGGATGATATTGTTTGCCTTGATTGGTTTGAATCTCAGAAATGAGATAAATAATGTTGAGTGATTTGGATGCATTGGATGCATTGTGATGATGATGATTTGGATTATCTTTTTGATAATGATAATATGGTTTATCTGATGTGATGATAATGTTGATTACCTGTTGTGAATCTATGATTTATCTATCTGTGTGTATATAGATAATTGAATTGTTTTAAACTTTAAAACAACTTGGCCCTAAAAGACACGCTTTGGATTTCGATGAGACCGGGATCGGGTTTCCATATTTGGAATCCGAAAACCACATCGATTTCCAATTAACGTTAGGTCGTGAATCTAAGTGGAGCAAGTGAAGACTCGAGGTGTAAGGGCTATACGTCAGTATAACTCTGTGGGTGATTCCGTAATGAGTTTGACGGAATAGTACTTATAGATTCGAGATGGTGAATCAGAATGCAAGGGTTATTGTCGTTAACTCTGAGGGTGATTCCAAAACGAGTGTAACGAGATAATGCCTTTGGTTTCGTTCGAACCCGGAACGAACTTGTATGGATTGAATGCTTTCAGAACATCGTCAGGTGGACGATGAGCATTCTAAGAGATGTGTTCTCTAAAGGTAATCGTAGCCTCAAGCCTCATCAACCGGGAATGGCTAAAACAGGGGAGGTGCAGCAAGGCTTCGTGGGTAGCCCCCACTGGAGAGCAAGATTTACCCCTGTCTAGAGGTCCCTTTTTATTTCGGCTGTGTGGGCAGTTGGAACGTACGCCAACTGCGGGGTTGTCTTGTTCGGAACTATTCAGTAAGGAATGGGTCCGGCCTTGTGTTGCAGGGGATGAAGGGAGTAATCCTCGGTACGTTGATCTAGGCCACGTACTGTGACGGGCGGTACCCCAGTAGCCCTGCCATTGTATGGAATCCAAAATCCAATAAGTGCCAACGGTTTTGATTGTATTACCCACTTTTGTGGCTAGTAGCTGGAATTTAATGAATGTAACAATTTCGGCTATTTCTTATTTACTTGAAAACCCTAGACACTATTATAATATCATCGGATTTCCTATCAAATGTTTTGGTTAGCGTAAGGTAAAAACTTTTCCATGTTTATGTGTGGGAAGTCTTACGTGATACCTTTCTTTTCAAAAGGTTTTTAAAAGTTAAGCAACTTTAACCTGTTACTCACACCAGACCCATGTCTGACCCGGAGTTATTTCTGTTTTTCTTTAACTCTTGGGTACTCAAATTTTTACGAGTAGCCAAGGGAATTCAGGTTAGGATTCTGGATTAGCTTTGACGATTTGTGGAGGAGCAATGGAGCAGGAGGCTTCTGCGAGTAGATATATATATAGTTTCCGCTGTGTGTGTTCTCTGAGTTGTTGTATTGAGTTGTATAACTTGACAGGTGTTTATAACTGTCTAGTATGTGTTATTTAGCTGTGTATCTCTGATATGGTTGTAAACTATGTAATGTATTATGTTATTAATATAATTTATTCGTTCCGCTGTGTTAGATTCTGATGTTGTTTCTTCTTCTCTTCTTTCTTTTCTCTTTTCTATCCCTTTCTTTCTTATTAATGATGCGACTTCCTGGAGCCATACCACGTTGTAACGACCCAACTTCCAGACTCCAGGAAATTGCATCGCTAAGAAGAAAGAAAGGGATAGAAGAAGAAAAGAAAGAGAAAGAAGAACACAAACAACATCAGAATCTCACAGCGGAACGAATAAAATATAATATATCACATAATACTTTACATAGTATCATATACATCAGAGTTTTACAGCCAATACAACACATACTAGACAGTTATAAACACCTGTCTAGTTATACATCTCTAAACAGTACAAGATACAACTCAGAGAGATGACTCAGAGATACCAACACAGCGGAAAATAGATAACTACAACGCAGAAGCCTCCTGCTCCATTTGCTCCTCCATAACTCGTCAAAGCAATCCTGAATCACTTGACTACTGATACCAGCTGTAGCGACCCGAAATTTAAAAGCAAAGATAATTTAATAACCCAGTTAAAGAATTTAAATTCTTATCAGCAATCAAACAAACAATCATACATTATCAATCATAGCAACCAATTCAAACAAACAAACAAATAATTTCATCTATCAGACAAAATTCTGAATAGAACTTCTAATATTATTTAGAGTATTCCAGTAATCGCATCACTAATTAAGAAAGAAAGGGATAGAAGAAGAAAAGAAAGAGAAGAAAGAGAAAACAACACATCAGAATCTCACAGCGGAACGATTTAAATATAACATAGAACATATACATAGTATCATATACATCAGAGAACACAACTGAACATCTCAATATAGACAGTTATAACTTTTCTGTCTAATACAATACAAGACATCACATAGCTAAAACACACAGCGGAAACTCTAACCATATCTACACGCTGAAGCCTCCTGCTCCAAAGCTCCTCCAGAATTCGTCAAGAGATAACCTGAATCACCTGACCCGAGTGTTTATTTTTCTGTTTTATTAAACTCTTGGGTACTCATATTATATATGAGTAGTCAAGGTATCATGCTTATATTTTCTTTAACTGGTAATGTTGCATGCAAAGTCTAGAGAGCTAAAGAACATGTCTATTATATTTCTCTAAATAACAGACTTAAGGTATGAGCCACCAATACTTGAATGATGATATATGCCTACTAGATTAGGCAACCACTCACATTATTTTGAAAAAGCAGAAGTTTTTTTTCCTCTCCGAACTATTTGAAAATATTTAGCTAAAAATTTCAACCATAGCAAATCTGCTAATATAATTAAAAGGTCCGGAAGAACCGATATAGTATTATCAAATGGTGTACATATATCTTAATTCAAAATACATTATACTCAAGCAAATTTAAAAGAAATTTTTTGAGTTTTGAGGATACATTAATGAATGACTACCATATTGGAACTATACTGAAAACGCCAAAGAATATTTTTGCGTTATTTCTAAAATTGAAAGCCAGAGGCTTATTTCAAAAAAATTTGGTACAATTTCAACTGGATTATATTTCACGAAATTTGGCATAATTGAATCCCATATTTAAACTTGAGCCAGAAGCTCACAAATGTCACTTGAATGCATTTTATCAATTGATAAAAAAATTATCCTTCTATCATTAATATGTATGGTGTATTTGCTAGTAGCAATATGATAATAGATCAAAATGAGAATCCAAAGATGATTATTATTTAATGTGACAATGTTTGTCAACATTGAGGGGGAGGATAAAGCGATACAAGTTCATTTTGATCATCAGTGTCAAATATTTGTTAAAATATACAATGATGCAAAATATTAAGTAACTTGAATAAATTATCAATAATATCCCTAGTAGACTTTCTCCAATATAGATTTGAATCCTTGAAGGATCAAAATGTGTAAAACACATCTGAAATATGGTACAAAAGTCAGTTTGAAATACTTTTGGAGTAAGTAATAAAGATGTCAAATAAAAGAGACGAGTGTTCTTGAAGAAACACTTAAGAGTGCTCTTGAAGAGACTAATGACATGATTGTCAAATTACCCTAGAAGTGGTTTAGGTACGTAAAACATGATAATTAAAGAGATCTCATAAATCATGTCTAGAACCGACAAGAAATAATCATTGATGATAAAAAAAGCGCTTATGTTTATAAATAGATTAAGGATCTAGAATAGGGGAAACATGACTGGCCATCATGAATCCTTTACCAATAGAGAAATATGGACATGTAGTCCGTAAAGTAGCGAAAGTACTTGAAATGCTTATTATACCCCGAAAGTGTAAATATGGTTTAAATCATATTAAATGATGAAAGTATACAAATTCTTGAAGAATATAAATAACTTTTGTGAGCAAAGAACAAGAAGCGTAGATTACAACATACTTTTGAGTATTGTTGTAATGAAAATCTTGATATAATTCATGATGAGTAGATTACTTTCTTTTTTTAAGTATCATTGTAATGAAACTTTTAATATACATTGAAATGTTAGTTGCGATGTGCAAAAATTATTCCTGAAGAATATAAATAACTTTGATGATTATAAAGAATGCAAAGAACATGGAATGTAGACTACAACCTTCTTCTAAGTATTGTTGTAATGAAAATCTTGATGCACTTCAAGATGAGTAGATTACTTCCTGTTTTTAAGTATTGTTGTAATAGAACTTCTAATATTCATCAAATATGTAATTGCAATATGCAAAACTGATTTGAAGCATAAAAATGAACACATGATGTGTTTTTCAGAAAGGTAGCAAACAAGATGCATAAAATGCAAATCATATTTGGATTGGAAAATTTGATTGTGTCGAAGGAAACTAGTAATAAATTGTATTATTAATGAGATACATATTTATGGACCCAGAAATATCTATAACCAATTTGAGTTATCGACAGAAGAATATGAATTCAGAGAAAACTTTTAAATCAGGAGGAGCATCCATAAATATGTTATAATGCACTCTTTTTCCTTAACTAAGATTTATTCCCACTGGGTTTTTCTTAGTACGATTTTAATGAGGCATTATCTTAATCTAGAAGTATCAACTCCCCAGTAACATTTGAAAATAAGTTATAATGTACTCTTTTTTCTTATTTAAGATTTTTCCCACTGGGTTTTGCTTGCAACGACCCATAAAATTTTAATAATTTTTAATTAATTAATAGGTAGAGAATAAATAAGTAACGTATAAATTAATAGGTAGAGAATAAATAGTATAAATTAATAGGCAGAGAATAAATAGTATAAATAAATAGGTAGAGAATAAAACGTATAAATAAATAGGTAGAGAATAAAACGTATAAATTAATAGGTGGAGAATAAATAGTATAAATTAAGAGAATAAATCGTATAAATTAATAGGTAGAGAATAAATAGTATAAATTAATAGGTAGAGAATAAATAGTATAAATTAATAGGTAGAGAATAAAACGTATAAATTAATAGGTAGAGAATAAATAGTATAAATTAATAGGTAGAGAATAAATAGTATAAATAAATAGGTAGAGAATAAATAAGTAACGTATAAATTAATAGGTAGAGAATAAATAGTATAAATTAATAGGTAGAGAATAAATAAGGAACGTATAAATTAATAGGTAGAGAATAAATAGTATAAATTAATAGGTAGAGAATAAAACGTATAAATTAATAGGTAGAGAATAAATAGTATAAATTAATAGGTAGAGAATAAATAGTATAAATTAATAGGTAGAGAATAAATAAGTAACTTATAAATTTAGATACGTTACTTTTTGTATAAATTTAGCGTATCTTGTACTAACTATATGAAAAAATATATAAGAACAACGCATATATATATTGCCCATGATAAGCATATCTCTCCTTCTTCTTTTCATTCTTTGGAAAAAAACTCTTCCCCTCATTCCTCTTTGCTCCACGCGTTCACCGCATGCTCGATTACCCACAACCGTTTCCTCTCTTCTTTCATTCTTTATATGTAAGTATTTCTTTATATATTATATCTATTTCTTATACTTGCAGCTTTATATATATTCAAGCATACGAAAGGTTTGTTAAAACATAGATTTATATGTATATTTTATTTTATACAAGATTTCAAGTATCCTGGTGAGTTGGTTTTAGAGCGTAAATATATAATCTGCTTGGTTATTTTAAGTTTTTATTTATAAGTTTGAATAGATTTTCATAACACATATTTATTTTTGGGTATGTATATATGATTTCTGCATATTTGGATAAGTTTATGTTGTACAAATTATTATATATATTAGTTGTTTGTATTAGGTATATGCAGGCTATATGGTTTCTGCATATAAAATATATAGCTTTTACAGTATTATTATTATATATTTTGGCAGAGTATATATTTATACAAAATATGTTTTGTTAACAGCTTGGTATGTTATGTTTATAAAATATGTTATGAAAAAAAAGGATTTTTTGTATAAATGATTTATGTCAGTTTTCCAATGTAAATGTTAGTAATATATGAGTTTGACAGTGTATATATGTTAGTAGAAATGATATTTTGTGTATATATAAAGTTTACATAAGTTTGATATGTTATTCTTCAATATGTCTGTTTATATAAATCGGTTTTTGTTTTATATATATATTATTATTATATGATATGTATAGTAAGACTAAGTTAATTTTTAATATGTACTGTGTACATAATTTATTGTTGTTTAAGTATATAATGTTTTTTTAAAAAAAATGGCCGCAGCCTATATTAGCTTACATATTTTAACTTGCATAGGTTCTTTTTAGTATATAAAGTAAGTTATTTATATACTATAAGGTTTATAGAAAATTTTATGATATATGTTAATACGAGTTATTATATATGTAAAGTTTATATTATATGAGTTTAAGATAGCTGTATTTTGAACATCTGGTGCGTCCCATATCCAGGCTGCTTTGTTTTGTCATTTTATATTTTACTATTTTAAGATGAGTATATATCATATATTTGTTATACAACTGGTTGTATAGGATGTTGTGAGTCAGTAGTTAGTTTTATTGACGTTTTGAAATTTTTTAAGCACGTATGAATGTATATGTATATTTATAACTATAATATGTTTCTGGTTATATAAAAATTAGTTCAGTTTATACATGAGCAGTCTGTGTTTATGCTAATATCTTAGAAACAATAGTCAACTTTTGTTCTTTCTGGTTGATATAGGTTATGTACAGTATTATATTTATACTATTTTGGATTTAAGATGATTCTATAAATACTCTACTTTATAAATTATTTTAATACACATATCTAATTTGGAAATTTATATAGGTTGAATATAATATGTTACTGAATGTAAAAATATGGATGGATTTAAATTATACATATATAACATTTAATATATATAGAAATAGTTATATATATATAAAAAAGTTTTCTTTTAGGTATTCATATTTAAACATTTATTTTATCTGTTTGAGAATATATATATACTAGTTATATAAGTTTGGTATAAAGGTGTTAGTATATTTTTTTTAAGTGTATGTTGATTTAAAAAAAATAATAAGCTTGATTGATTTATTTATTTATATGTTTGAAAAACATGTAAATTAAATTTGTGATGTTTGAACTTAGAATATAAATTTCATATGTGTATATATAGCTGTAGGTGGTTATAAAAGTTCGCTTATACCATTTATCTTCATCGTTTCAGTTCTGATCTGATCCGTTTCATCAGTTCGAGCCAATCAGCTTTGATCGTTGAATTCGTGCCGATTTTGTTTTTCTTGGATTTGGAATTTAATTTCAGTGTCTGTATCAGTGTGCGTATCCGTGTCTCCTTCTATATTCTCTAGCCTTGAAAGGTGAGCAATCAATCACGATTAACTTTTTTTATTCATTAAATTTGATTTCAATTGAAACGACAATTGAAATATGCTGCTGTAGTTATTTAAATTTGTTATATATGCTATTATCTGTAACTGTTCACTTGCGGGATATGACACTATATCCTGTTGTTTATTTATATTGTTATTGATGATATATACCTGTTATTTTATTGTATTTTCTGTTATCACTCTGTAAGTTCCCTGTAGTTTAGAAATCACTATGGGTTGAAATGATACATACCCGAACAGACTTTAGAATAGGAGAAAATCGTTATGGGTTGAAATGATAAACCCAAGCGATTTTCATTTAATCGAATTTGGGATTTCGGGTTGAAATGATATCCACCCGTATGTATTAGTATACGGATTGAAATGATAAATATCCGTAGCACTTGACTATATGATAGGAAATATATACAGACACCGTTGGTCCATATAAATATTTTGAAAATAATTCTATAATTTTGGAAAGAAATATATGGTTTAATAAATTTGATTCTTAAGATATTATATAAATGAAAATTGTATATATAGATTTAGTAGTAATATTTGATTTAAATTAGATTGATTTAATACATATAATATGGTTAAGTATTTATGTAAATCTATATTTCAAATAGATTCTCTTGTAATAAATTGAATAATTAAGATTGGGAGATAAATTTGGGTTTATAAAAATGGTATTTAAATAAGGATTTATTTAATTAAATCGATTTGAAATTTTGAATGGGAAATTTAAAGGGTATGATTTTATAACTGGATTTTTGATTTAAGTGATTTAATGAATATTTCACGTTTAAATAAATTAAAGAAAATATTGAGTAAAATGTAATTTAGGGTTACTTAATTGATATTGAATCTAATAAGGGAGTATTTCAAGACTAAATAATAATGAGGTTAAATCGAGATCTATATGAAACTGGTATATAGAACATTTAAATATTAAAGCCTTAAACTATATTGGAATTTAAATGGTTTATGTTGAGATTCAGATCTGTATTTGAAATCAACGTTGTTGAATTTGTTATTTAGCAACTAAATTGAATTAAAATGAAAATTTAGGTTGAACTAAATTTGAATTTATTATTTAGAAAACTAAATTGAATGAAAATTTAGATGAAACGTTGAATACTTAAAGTTTTGAAATATATGGAAATGTAAAGGGGTATTTGTGATTATAAATCCGAATTTGAGATCGATAAATTTAAGTGGTTATTTTAGAAGTTGAGTTGAATTTAAATTGATAAATTGAGATTGAATTTAATTTGAATGGGAAGGTCGGGTTGATGTTGGAACGATTTGTTAAGTTGAGGAAATTGAAAATACTTTACTGTATAAATTATTTAATATATATAAATACTATTTTAGGAAATATAGAGATATTTGAAGTGAAAATGAGATTTGGTTTTGAAGTATAAATTAAGCTGAAATGACTACGGTGTTATAGTGTATATTTCTACCTTGTAGAAAGTTCCATGGACCCTTAGAGGATGGTTATCCCAAACATCCTTTAAGTTATTTGTATTTCAGTTGATATTTCACTTGAGTTGGATTTATTGATATAATAATGTTAATCCTGACTCGAGTGTTTTGTGTTTTGCTTTACGCTCGGGTCAGACTGAGTGATACAGCATTTGAGACTCACCTTTGGAGTTCGGAGCTTCATTTGGAAATCTAACTATCGATTAGATTTCAGCCTTTCCAGTTGATTGGTTCAGAGAAGTCATCTGTTGCATTGGAGACTTCACTGCATTTGAACTATTCGGTTGTATTTTTCTAACTCTGATGTATATAGTAGCTTCATGAACTACTATTCTTTATCTATTCCGCTGCATTATATTACTCTGTGATCTGTGATTGATTTATTTACTGTATATTTTAAGTGTTGCCAAATTTTAATTAACAATTCGGTATTTTGAATTATTCAAATCGGATATGTATGGTTTTATTGTCGATTTGAATGGTCCAAAATAGCGGGTCTTATAGTTGGTATCAGAGCTTTGGCTCTAGGCAAAACTTAGCATATATGGTAAATTTATTTACAGAATCACTTTCGCTCGAGTTGAATCTCTTCCTTTTGACTCGATTTCCTTTGAATTTTGGAATGTCCCTCGGTTTCGAAATTCATTCTGTCTCTCCCTATTTATATTCGTTGATTCTGGAGTATCCCATAACTCCACTGAATGATTCGTAAAGGGGGTGAAAACTCCGTTTCAATTGGCATTGACTCACCGAAGATTACTGTATCCTCGGCTTACGATGCTGCTATAGCTTGTTATGCCGAATTCTACTGGCGATCGAATGTCGAATTGCCTCAGAATTCTACACCGATCTAATTGTGGAATCACGGTTGACAGGTAAAGGTCTCCCGCGATTTATAGAAGTATATCCATCTTCTGTTTTGTAATTTAATTATCTCATCTTCGATCGAGTCTATCTTCGAATCAGGATTCTATTGATTGGAGTTCCTCTAAATTAAATCGCTATCTTTATTTTGAAATCTATTCTTGAATCGTCCTTTGAAAATCGGGTTTTGTTTGTATTTTTTGAATTGTTTATACCGAAATTTTATTTTGATAACCATGATTTTTTATATATATAAAAGTGAAAATGTTTTCGATAAGGATTATATACTTATATATATATATAAAGCAAATAAGAAATGTTATTCTATATAGAAAGGTTTTGAAAGGATTTGAAATTTTGAAAAATTATAAGAAATTGATTTATATAAAAAGATTTATAACTGTAGAGTTAAATTTGAAATTCGAGAATTGAATTCCGGTATTTTGAAATTGGTTTTAAGATTTTGGAAAATATATAAAAATAATACGATTTAAAAGTATTTTTCCGAATAAGAAATATTTCAAATGAGTTCAAATGAATTCCAATAAATTTGAAGAAATTTCAAAGAAGTTTTCAAGAAAATAGAAGTCCAGAACTCACTTATGTCGCTGGAAAATAATTTCGGTGATGAGTGCACGCATCATCGACATTGATTTTCGAGTTTTAGAGTGGGGGAGAGGCCACTTTAATAGCTTCGCTATGCAAGTGATTTTGTAAAACCATTTTTGATTTCAAATTCCGAAGTATAATTTGATATTTTAGAAAGATATAAGTATATATTTGAAACAATTTAAAATGAGACCGGTGTTCAGTCCTCGTGTTTCAGATTTAATAATTGATTTATTGTTGATTTTCAACTCTTGAATTGAAAATTTGATTTCCCTAACTATTTTGAATGTTCGAACACTTCCAAATCGAGATTAAATTTTCAAAGCTAAGAAATTTCGAAGAGTATAAAATGTTTGATAAAGAATATAAATTTAGTTTTGAAATGTTTTGAAAAAAATAGTAGTTGAATAATGGTTTTCAGAAAGGTAAATTGGATATTTCACATAGAAATAGATAGTTTAAAAGTTTTTAAAAAAAATGGATAGTTATAAATTTGGAAACCATTTTGAGTATAATTGATTTTGGGAAAATATTTGGTTTTGAAATTAAATTGGAATTAAAAATCAGTACTTATATGGTGATTTTTGGAAATGAATTTTTTTGACTTGAATTATTTTAATTTGGAAAATGGGATAATTTTCTAAACCTATTATTCTAGAAACTTTGAAATTTAGATATTTAATTTGGAAGAAAATTTGGTGAAATCATATATAATTTTAAAACTGAATTGATATTGAAATAATTTGAAATTTGAGAACCTTATATTATTAAGCACTTGATTTGGGAGTGGTCCAACTTTATAAAATGGATTGTATAAGTATGAAGTTGATTTAAAATCTATTGATTTGAAAGGTACTCAATTTGGAAAGAGATTTTATATAATCGAAGTCTATATAAGTATGATTTGATCTACTATTGATTTTGGAAAGTATTCGATTTGGGAAAAATGGAATCCTATATATATGGACTTTATATAAGTACGATATTTGAAAGTGATTTAAAAAGGTACTATATGATATATATTTTCAAAGTAAAGATATGTAAAGTGCCTTCTGCTTGATATCCGCTTTGTGGCCACATCGTGGATTCATTCTATCGATATTATTCTCTCTGATTTTTGGTTTTTCGGATGTAATACTCGAGTGTTCCCACCGTGGCGTAACCCATAGTTTTTTTATCTCACGACTGCATAGCGCAATTGCCTGGCTGAGTCTGGCCTTAGGGGTACGGATTGTTTCCTATGGGATCCAGGCGTAACCATTGTGTATCCTGCAATCTGTGTAGGTCGCGAATAGTAGCAAAACTGCCTGGCTGAGACAGCCTAGGGGCACAAATTGTTTCCTGGGGGACCCAGGCGTAACTATTGTGTATCCTGCACTCTACTAGTCATCATGGCATAACTCGCAGGGCTGAGAAAGCTTACGGATACATATTGTTTCCTGGGGGATCCAGGCATAACAACTGTGTATCTGCGAACCATGGTCGGACAAAGGTTTTGGTTTGGTTGTTTTGTTTGGATTGTACTTTTCATATCTGTTTTAAAGGTTTTTCAAGTATTTTCACTGGTGTTGAAACAAGTCTACTAAGTACTTGAAGAATTCTAGCTTTGCGCCTGATCAACGCATGACCAGAGTCTGCAAGAACGAGGATAAACTTGTTGAAACATCAGTTATAAAAGTATTTTCGAAAGGAAAATCTATTTCGATATAATAGTATTTTATTATAAAAGTATTATTGTAAAGGTATTTATTATAAAAGTATTTTTCCCAACAAAGAAATTTTGTGTTAATATTTGAGATTGAAACTCTTATGGTTTGAAATTTACGATTCGTGCCCGATTCTATTCTTTGAATCTACCTTATCTTCTCAGCTTTAGTTGTTCACCTATATTCCGTTTCCAGAATCTACCTTCCTTTCCTTTTGAATATAATATTTTAAATATTGTTTATCTATATACTACATTTGGTTAATAGAAAATTTTAGTGGTATAAATATTTTTGAAGTTATTAGTTAAATAAAACATATTTAAAGAAAATGATTATTAAGTTATTGATAATGTTTGAAAAGTATCTTGAGATATATTAAAAATTTCATGAGTTATGGATTTATTTTTCAAATAGCTTCTTTAAATATAACTAATGATGTAAATAATTTTTTCAAATAGTTTTCATATACTTATAAAGGTGTTATTTAAACATATAAATGGTATTTATAAAGGAAGAAAGAAGTTTTACAAATGGGTTTTGAAAAGTATTAATATCTCAAGTAAAATTTATATAGTTAAATCAATTATTTACCCCTGACTTTCAATCTACTTTTATTTATGGTTGTTCTATTCTCCTACCTCCTTCCTTTTCGGGGACGAAAAGTTTTGGGGGAGAGTGTAACGACCCATAAAATTTTAATAATTTTTAATTAATTAATAGGTAGAGAATAAATAAGTAACGTATAAATTAATAGGTAGAGAATAAATAGTATAAATTAATAGGTAGAGAATAAATAGTATAAATTAATAGGTAGAGAATAAAACGTATAAATAAATAGGTAGAGAATGAATAAGTAACGTATAAATTAATAAGTAGAGAATAAATAGTATAAATTAATAGGTAGAGAATAAAACGTATAAATTAATAGGTAGAGAATAAAATGTATAAATTAATAGGTAGAGAATAAATAGTATAAATTAATAGGTAGAGAATAAATCGTATAAACTAATAGGTATAGAATAAATAGTATAAATTAATAGGTAGATAATAAAACGTATAAATTAATAGGTAGAGAATAAAACGTATAAATTAATAGGTAGAGAATAAATAGTATAAATTAATAAGTAGAGAATAAATAGTATAAATAAATAGGTAAAGAATAAATAAGTAACGTATAAATTAATAGGTAGAGAATAAATAGTATAAATTAATATGTAGAGAATAAATAGTATAAATAAATAGGTAGAGAATAAATAAGGAACGTATAAATTAATAGGTAGAGAATAAATAGTATAAATTAATAGGTAGAGAATAAAACGTATAAATTAATAGGTAGAGAATAAATAGTAAAAATTAATAGGTAGAGAATAAATAATATAAATTAATAGGTAGAGAATAAATAAGTAACGTATAAATTTAGATACGTTACTTTTTGTATAAATTTAGCGTATCTTGTACTAACTATATGAAAAAATATATAAGAACAATGCATATATATATTGCCCATGATAAGCATATCTCTCCTTCTTCTTTTCATTCTCTGGAAAAAAACTCTTCCCCTCATTCCTCTTTGCTCCACGCGTTCACTGCATGCTCGATTACCCACAACCGTTTCCTCTCTTCTTTCATTCTTTATATGTAAGTATTTCTTTATATATTATATCTATTTCTTATACTTGAAGCTTTATATATATTCAAGCATACGAAAGGTTTGTTAAAACATAGGTTTATATGTATATTTTATTTTATACAAGATTTCAAGTATCCCGGTGAGTTGGTTTTAGAGCGTATATATATAATCTGCTAGGTTATTTTAAGTTTTTATTTATAAGTTTGAAATAGATTTTCATAACACATATTTATTTTTCGGTATGTATATTTGATTTCTGCATATTTGGATAAGTTTATGTTGTACAAATTATTATATATATTAGTTGTTTGTGTTAGGTATATGCAGGCTATATGGTTTCTGCATATAAAATATATAGCTTTTACAGTATTATTATATATTTTGGCAGAGTATATATTTATACAAAATATGTTTTGTTAACAGCTTGGTATGTTATGTTTATAAAATATGTTATGAAAAAAAAAGGATTTTTGGTACAAATGATTTATCTCAGTTTTCCAATGTAAATGTTAGTAATATATGAGTTTGACAGTGTATATATGTTAGTAGAAATTACATTTTGTATATACATAAAGTTTACATAAGTTTGATATGTTATTCTTCAATATGTCTGTTTATATAAATCGGTTTTTGTTTTATATATATTTTATTATCATATGATATGTATAGTAAGACTAAGTTAATTTTTAATATGTACTGTGTACATAATTTATTGTTGTTTAAGTATATAATGTATTTTTTTTTAAAAATGGCCGCAGCCTATATTAGCTTACATATTTTAACTTGCATAGGTTCTATTTAGTATATAAAGTAAGTTATTTATATACGATAAGGTTTATATAAAATTTTATGATATATGTTAATACGAGTTATTATATATGTAAAGTTTATATTATATGAGTTTAAGATAGATGTATTTTGAACATCTGGTGCGTCACATATATATATTATATCCAGGCTGCTTTGTTTTGTCATTCTATATTTTACTATTTTAAGATGACTATATATCATATATTTGTTATACAACTGGTTGTATAGGATGTTGTGAGTCAGTAGTTAGTCTTATTGACGTTTTGAAATTTTTTAAGCACGTATGAATGTATATGTATATTTATAACTATAATATGTTTCTGGTTATATAAGAGTTAGTTCAGTTTATACATGAGCAGTCTGTGTTTATTCCCATATCTTAGAAACAATAGTCAACTTTTGTTCTTTTTGGTTGATATAGGTTATGTACAGTATTATATTAATACTATTTTGGATTTAAGATGATTCTATAAATACTCTACTTTATAACTTATTTTAATACACATATATAATTTGGAAATTTATATAGGTTGAATATAATATGTTATTGAATGTAAAAATATGGATGGATTTAAATTATATATATATATATATATATATAACATTTAATATATATAGAAATAGTTATATATATAAAAAAGAAGTTTTCTTTTAGGTATTCATATTTAAACATTTATTTTATCTGTTTGAGA
The DNA here is from genome assembly GCA_030765085.1 of Allium cepa. Lineage (NCBI taxonomy): Eukaryota > Viridiplantae > Streptophyta > Magnoliopsida > Asparagales > Amaryllidaceae > Allium > Allium cepa. The sequence goes on along the minus strand of CM060942.1, from coordinate 89,362,615 downwards.
ATATATATATACTAGTTATATAAGTTTGGTATAAAGATGTTAGTATATATATATTTTTAAGTGTATGTTGATTTTAAAAAAAATGTAAGCTTGATTTATTTATTTATTTATATGTTTGAAAAACTTGTAAATTAAATTTGTGATATTTGAACTTAGAATATAAATTTCATATGTGTATATATAGCTATAGGTGGTTATAAAAGTTCGCTTATACCATTTATCTTCATCGTTCCAGTTCTGATCTGATCCGTTTCATCAATTCGAGCCAATCAGCTTTGATCGTTGAATTCGTGCCGATTTTGCTTTGCTTGGATTTGAAATTTAATTTCAATGTCTGTATCAGTGTGCGTATCCGTGTCTCCTTCTATATTCTCTAGCCTCGAAAGGTGAGCAATCACTCACGATTAACATTTTTTTATTCATTAAATTTGATTTCAATTAAAACGACAATTGAAATATGCTGCTGTAGTTATTTAAATTTGTTATATATGCTATTATCTGTAACTGTTCACTTGCGGGATATGACACCATATCCTGTTGTTTATATTATATTGTTATTGATGATATATGCCTGTTATTTTATTGTATTTTCTGTTATCACTCTGCAAGTTCCCTGTAGTTTAGAAATCACTATGGGTTGAAATGATACATACCCGAACAGACTTTAGAATATGAGAAAATCGTTATGGGTTGAAATGATAAACCCAAGCGATTTTCATTTAATTGAATTTGGGATTTCGGGTTGAAATGATATCCACCCATATATATTAGTATATAGATTGAAATGATAAATATCCGTAGCACTTGACTATATGATAGGAAATATATACAGACACCGTTGGTCCATATAAATATTTTGAAAATAATTCTATAATTTTGGAAAGAAATATATGGTTTAATAAATTTGATTCTTAAGATATTATATAAATGAAAATTGTATATATAGATTTACTAGTAATATTTGATTTAAATTAGATTGATTTAATACATATAATATGGTTAAGTATTTATGTAAATCTATATTTCAAATAGATTCTCTTGTAATAAATTGAATAATTAAGATTGGGAGATAAATTTGGGTTTATAAAAATGGTATTTAAATAAGGATTTATTTAATTAAATCGATTTGAAATTTTGAATGGGAAATTTAAAGGGTATGATTTTATAACTGGATTTTTGATTTAAGTGATTTAATGAATATTTCACGTTTAAATAAATTAAAGAAAATATTGAGTAAAATGTAATTTAAGGTTACTTAAATGATATTGAATCTAATAAGGGAGTATTTCAAGACTAAATAATAATGAGGTTAAATCGAGATCTATATGAAACTGGTATACAGAACATTTAAATATTAAAGCCTTAAACTATATTGGAATTTAAATGGTTTATGTCGAGATTCAGATCTGTATTTGAAATCAACGTAGTTGAATTTGTTATTTAGCAACTAAATTGAATTAAAATGAAAATTTAGGTTGAACTAAATTTGAATTTATTATTTAGAAAACTAAATTGAATGAAAATTTAGATGAAACGTTGAATACTTAAAGTTTTGAAATATATGGAAATATAAAGGGGTATTTGTGATTATAAATCCGAATTTGAGATCGATAAATTTAAGTGGTTATTTTAGAAATTGAGTTGAATTAATTGATAAATTGAGATTGAATTTAATTTGAATGGGAAGGTCGGGTTGGTGTTGGAACGATTTGTTAAGTTGAGGAAATTGAAAATACTTTACTGTATAAATTATTTAATTTATATAAATACTATTTTGGGAAATATAGAGATATTTGAAGTGAAAATGTGATTTGGTTTTGAAGTATAAATTAAGCTGAAATGATTACGGTGTTATAGTGTATATTTCTACCTTGTAGAAAGTTCCATGGACCCTTAGAGGATGGTTATCCCAAACATCCTTTAAGTTATTTGTATTTCAGTTGATATTTCACTTGAGTTGGATTTATTGATATAAGAATGTTAATCCTGACTCGAGTGTTTTGTGTTTTGCTTTACGCTCGGGTCAGACTGAGTGATACAGCATTTGAGACTCACCTTTGGAGTTCGGAGCTTCATTTGGAAATCTAACTATCGATTCAGATTCCAGCCTTTTCAGTTGATTGGTTCAGAGAAGTAATCTGTTGCATTGGAGACTTCACTGCATTTGAACTATTCGGTTGTATTTTTCTAACTCTGATGTATATAGTAGATTCATGAACTACTATTCTTTATCTATTCCACTGCATTATATTACTCTATGATTTGTGATTGATTTATTTACTGTATATTTTAAATTTTGCCAAATTTTAATTAACAATTCGGTACTTTTAATTATTCAAGTCGGATATGTATGGTTTTATTGTCGATTTGAATGGTCCAAAATAGCGGGCCGTTACACAAAGGTTTTAATGATACATTATTTTGATCTAGAAGAATCAAACATCTTTTCAAGAAATAACATCTCAAATATGTTATTTAAGTTAAATTGTATTTTTATCATTAACTAAGATGTAGTAAGATTTTAACGAGGGATTATTTTGATCCAGAAGTATCAAGCTTCGTTTAAAGAAATAAGAAAATAAAATATGTCATTGTACTCTTTTTCCTTCACCAAGATTTTTTACCGTTGGGTTTTTCTTAGTAAGGTTTTAATGAGGCATTGTTTTGATCCCGAAGCATCAAACCTTTTAGAAAGAATTTCATTTTTAATAAGATTTTACAAGTTGCACTCTTTTGCTCGTTCAAGTTTTTTTCCCACTGGGTTTTCCTTATAGAGATTTTTAATGAGGCAACAGACATTATCTATATCGACTGAATGGATAAATGCAAGCAAGATAATAGTGAAGGGGAGCAATCATCATACACGTTACAAAAGAGACAATTTCATGTTATCAGAGGATTCAAGATTTTGAAGACGCATATTCAATGCGGAGTGTTATAATATATGTAAATACAAATAGTGAATATGCTATATACTGTTTTGTATTTAGTCCCACATCGTGGGATTAGTTCTATTCCAAGCTCCTAGACCTTTATATAAATATGCTAATGTAATGAAAATGTATTACTAATATCTGAATGAATAAAATTATTCTCTCCCTAATGGCTTCTGCTTTCTTTATTTTATAACAATGCCGATTACAAAATATTGTTAAACTGAACCATTAGTTTACATGCCAAAAAATCTAAATGTCAACATGGTATCATGCCAAAATACAAGCTAACGAAAATAATTTTTTCTTGCATTCTTTGAAGCAAACTCTTCTATGATCTTCTCATAGTTAAGTATATCCAAGTACTCATTTTCAATTGAAATAATATCCAATCCACGTAATCTCTCTTGCAACATAGTGCTTCGAAGATATGTTTTTATCAATTTCAATTTTGAGAAATTTCTTTCCACCGTTGCTACCATGATTGGAATAGTCAATAAAATTCGATAAGTAATCCAAACATTTAAAAATTCACTTACATTTCTATATGACCTCAAGAAATCTAGAATATCAATTGATTTAGTTACTTTCGATGGTAAAATTCCTTTTAGTTGTCGAAGCTCAAAAAATAATTCTTTACCACAAATATCTTGCTCTTCATTGTGTTATAAAAGACTTTCTAATTAATCAACTCAATTTGTAACGATGTAGAAAAATCAATTATGATTAATTTAGATCAATTTTATATTAACTCAAACACATTCGATTAATTTATCAATGCAAGAACCCAATTTTTTGATTCATTCATAATAGGAAATTTTACCAGTATAGGCTTGTATTATAAAGAAATAACAAAAGTAGCTCAGTTTTAAAAAAAATTACAAAAATAGACCACTTTTTTGTTGGTTTATTTAGTTGGCCATTTTTTAAAAGTCGCCAACATGCGATTTTCGAAAAATCGCCCAAAGGAAATGTATATTTCCTAGTTGGCGACTTTTAGAAAATCGCCAACGTAGGATAGCTTTTTCCTTTGAGCGATTTTTGAAAAATCGCCAACTAAATAGACCAGAAAAATAAAGCGGTCTATTTCTGTAATTATTTTTAAAAATGGGCTAATTTTGTTATTTCTTTTTGAAACAAGCCTAAATTGGTAAAATTTCCTTCATAATAAGAAATATGACAACATAAATTATTTGATTCATTCAACAAACTAATCGATATCAAATCAATGAAGATAAAACCAATATCGATTATTTGATACATAATTCATCCAACAAATTATTTAATTCACTTCACAAATTAACCAATGGTATAAAACCAAACTAACTAATATCAAAACAAAAATAAAAACTCACATTTTCAATTGCAGTTGTAGTTGTAGACAGCCCATCCCTTTTCAGTTGTCAACACTACAAACCCAATTAACCAAAACTGCGAAACTCTTGCTCTCACAAAATAAAAATGCAGGCAACGGCCCTTTCCCTAAAAATCGCAGCCAAAATATCAAAATTAAAACTGAAATTAACATAATTAGATTTAAGGCAACTTAGGCAAGTAAGCAAATCAAATCAATCGATGAAAGAGACCAGAGAGGAAGAGGAGGAGCCACACCTGTTGTGGAGCTCGCGGCCGTAGGATGTCACTTGTCAAATGTGTGTGCCTACGTGGTGGCTGGTAGGCCGTTGCAGGATGGTGCGATGTCATGGTTGACGATGTCAGTCGAGCAGAGCAATAGAGAGGAGGGAAGCGCGACTTATTTTCAGTGGGGAATAATTTTGCTGCCCCTATGCGATTTGCCGCCCTGGACATTTGTCTTGTCTGTCTTGGGCTTGGGCCGGGCTTGGGTATATGCGCTACTTATTAGGTTAAGTTTATGCATTTTCATATAAATATTTTGTCCTTTTGCTATTATTGATTACTAGTATTTTGCACATCCAGATGGGTTTGCATTTAGATCACAATGTGCGTGCATTTATTATTGCACCCCGTGAAATCGATTTGACAGTACCATTGCCAGCATAAACTAGACCTAAATGAGTGTCCGAGAAGACCGAAACAACCGATAGAACCAATTTTTTTTTATAATACTAAAGTTTGTCTTTCGTTTGTTTTAGTTTATTTTATACTACTGGAAATGGAAATAATACTTTTACATGCATATGCTCTTTTAACTAATGTGGACTTTGAGCAAAATGTATATAAATACATCTTCACTTCACAACATGGATTCATCTCTTATCTCTTACTCTTATATAGTAATAGCGAGAATTCAACGAATAGGATTTCTAGCATAGTCTTTTGAAATTTCAAAGTTGAAAGGTGATCTTGATATACGACCATGTTTATATTTTAAATTTGAAAGGTAGCTTCCAATAAATTATTATCATCGTGACCATTTTGGGATGCATCACTTAAAGATCTCATCGGAGTCATTGGTAGTTTTTATGACTGCAAATGTCTATGAATAATCAATATGGTAACTTATTGTAACGACCCGCTAATTTTAACGATTTTAAACAAAGCGATTAACAAAAATTTTCATGAAATAAATTATAAAATTTTAAAATGAAAATTTGATATTTGGAATAAGTTTATTTTAACATAGTAACTGGCTGATTTTTATCGGAAAATATGAAAGTTAGTTCTGTTGTGTAATTTTCAATTTCAATTTAAAATTAGATAATTTGATGAAAATAATTTTTTTCGAAATCTAAATATTTTTATATAATAAAAATGTTTATCATTTTCCAAGTGAGATTCATATTTCGTTTCGCCCAATTTAGACTGCTCTAGCCCTTTTATCTTATTTTCGGCGTTTTAACAACATTCTTGGCAGCAAATATCGACTTTTGATAGGATGGCCGTATCACTAATATCTGTATACCATTTTGTTCGTCTCATCGTGATGATCTTCATTATGTATTCATTTGTGCATTTCGGTGTCCGGTACGCGGCGAAATCTGTAAAACGGTTAGCCGTATCAGTACCCGTTTGGAACCTTTTGGTGTTTCGTGTCTTTTCATAATTCACCGTGAAAATGAATAGCCGCTAGCCTTTTATTATTTCCAAAAATTTAATACATAGCTTGTAACGACCCATATTTTTTGTAGTATTTGACAAAATTATTGAATAAAAATGGTTAGAGATGAAATTTAATGACTTTTTATCGTAATTAATTGAATTTGAGTTTGGATGAAATTTTGAAATAACCAATTTCGATGATTTTGGCAATAAAAGTATTGAAATGAAATTATACGTATTGAATATATTTATAATCAATAGTCGAAATATATAATAAATTGTGACTTATTTAGTTGAAAATAAATTAATGGTTGATAATTAGAATTGATTGGGTTTCTAATATGGGATAATTGAATTAAATTAAATTCAATATTGGGATTATTTAAATAATTGAATTCCGATTTAATGAGAATGAAAATGACATCGAAAATTGATTTAAATTTTATTTAATAATAACGAAGGCAGTTAACATTTAAAATTGGATTTAAAAGTGAATAATTTAAAAAATTGGAAATTTTATATTATAATTAACGAGTAAAAATAGCAAATTTGGCAAATGTCTTGGATTTCGACAAAACTAGTTTCATCGGATGCACAATAGTGAGTTGTTGTAGGATTTCGAGTTCCGTAGCGATCGGACTTGTCGTTTGGCTGTGTGAGCTTGAAACGCGTTGAAATCAATTTAAGGAATTTGATAAAATAAATTGAATTTAAAAGCTATCTTCCACATACAATCGAATTAGGCCTCGAAACTAGTTCCATTATGTTCGGAATGGGGGTAAAACATTATAAATGTCAGGCGGCACACTTCGTTTAGAGCTCGAGAATTTCGGACGTCCAAGGGCGAGACATTTTTCTACTTAATAATATTATATTCATTTTCTTTCAGATATCTCGTACAAGCATGACCCTTTTGACCCATGCTTTTCCCCCTCGCCCTCTCTTTTAAACTTCAGATCGAATCGCAGCTTTCAGTTAAAAAAAAAAACGAATCGAAGAAAATAGACAGAAATCGCGATCGAACAACTCGATCTCGCACGAAGGGCTGAGTTTCGAATTGGAGCACGATCAAGTTTTGGCTTCTCGATTTGGAACGTTAGAGGGAGGCGACGCTCACAAGAGCAGGGTGGTCGAGCGCGGCGACGAGGTTGGCACACGTTAGTCATTTAGGGTTTTGGTCGTCGATTGTCTATGGTTGTGCGTGCGTGAGGGCTGTGATGATGATGGAAAGCTAAAGCGTCGTAAGCACGTGGGATGGTGGTCGACGGCTGGGTGATTAATCATGGTTTGCTAACTCGAAATAAAAAATAAACAAAGGAGTTGAGCGTGACCTGCTGGTAGCTGTGAACAGAAAGAAGATGAGAGGGTTATGTTGTTTTAGTTAATTTTAGTTAATTAATAGTTAATTAAATTTTTGATTATACTATTATATTAATTATCACGTAACATTTTCGTGCGAGGTCCGATCAGGGCGAAGCAAATTGCGTTGAAGATCGTATCGATGAAGGCTTCTGCGTGTAATTGAATTGGGATTTATTCGAAGTTAAAATATTTTCAGTTTCAAATAAAGGTGAGTGTTTTATAACGCCCACGAAGTACTAAAATATTTTTATGCTAGTTAAATTTGAAACTATGTAGTGATATAAATTTATTGATCGTTGTTCGATAAATTTAATTGTCATCTAAATTGTCATTTGAATTAATCGTTAAAAATTAAAATTGACAGACAAATTTGATATTGGAATTAAATTGCTAATAAAACACCTGATATTAATAACTATGAAATTATTGTGAATTGTTTTGACTGTTTGGATGATTGATTATGATGGAAGCCAATTGATTGATATTTGGATGATTGGTTGTTTATTTAAGTTATATCATGTTATCATCCTGTATGTTATTTACATTTTATAAAACTGTAAATTGAGTTATTTTGAATAAATTAAGAAATGGATTAAACTAAATATACATATGGCATTTATTTTGGATTGAAATAATGTATATCCATCTCGGGAATTAAATTGCAATAATTGATTCATTTGGCCATAGGATGGAGAATTATATACGGACACTGGATTGGTTAAATTAATTGATTTTAAAAATTTGTTTTGAAATTTTTTAAATGATTTGGTTCTAAAAAAAAATCGAATTTATGGAAATCGAATTATTTTCGAATTGGAACTCGGAATGTTAAAATCTAAATTTGAACCAGGAATTGTTTAATCAATCGAAGTTGAGATTTTTAAATTATAATCGGAATATGATATGAATTTCAGAAATTGATTTGTTTAAAAGATTGGACTTTTATTCGAACTTTAGATATTGCTAAGTAAAAGTGATATAAAACGATATTTCGGTATTGAGCTTGAAATTTATTTATATTTTTGAAGGTTTGGATTTTTAAATTAGATATTGAAGGAAAATTTGATTTATGTGTTTTGAATCGCTATTTTGGAAATCGAACTCGAAATTGATATAAATCGAAATGGTTTTAATTTGAGAATTGAATCGAGATTAATTTAGAATTGGAGTTGAAATTAATTTGAAATTTGAAATTAAATTAATTTGAAATTGGAATTTAAATTAATTTGGAATTGTAATTTAAGTTAATTTGGAATTGGAATTTAAATTAATATGGAATTGGAGTTGAAATTGATTTGGTATTGGAATTGAAATTAACTTGGAATCGAAGTAAAATTCCACTTGAAATCGGAGTTGAATCGATTAAATCGAAATGGAAATTGGAACTGATTTGAATTGGAAAATTCGGAAAGTAAATCGGTTGACTTTGAAACTATTTTCAAATGAATTATTTTAATATAAACGGTTTAAATCTATACTCTTTAAATATTACAATTATTTTGATTTTCCATACAATTTTACTATATAAATCATTTTTATTACTCAAACTATTTTAACCGTTTAACTATTTTAAAACTATTTAAACTATTTTGTAAAAATTCAAACTGGTCAAAGGGTGAAATATTTATATTTAAATCTTGGATTTTAATGCGAATTGGGTTAAAGTGAAGTTATAACCTAAATTGTAATTCGAATCAATTTTGAAGTGAAATCGATATATCAAACTGAATTCACATTTTGAAGTAAATATGATTTGTGAAGCAAATATGATGATTTCAAAATGGATTTGATTTTTGAAGTATGGTGATTTCGAAATGGATTTGATTTTTGAAGCAAATATGATGATTTCGAAATGGAGTTAATTTTGAAGCGAATATGATATTTTGATATCAAAATTGAGTTGTTTTCGAAATATAAAAGTACCAACCGGTGTGTAAAACGACGTTTGGTTGTTTGACCAGGGCCTCTTATTGGCATGCTCTCTGTTAATATTGGAACCACTTTAACAACTGTGTACGCGGTGGATGATATCCAGGATGTAGTGGTTGAATTGGCGAACATTTACTGGAATAAAGTAAGAGAACGACGATGGAGCTTTGTCATTCGTGTCATAATTAAAATGACTATAACAGAAACCTATGTCTAGCCAATGAGGTTAGCTACCTCTAGCGACGTTGATCTCTCGTATTACTATTTTTATTTCATATTCGATGGATGCAACTTTTTCATTTGGATTGATTGTCACTGTCGGCCACGGATGGGTTATGACCAACCAGAATGGGTAAACTGGTAGAATCCTACCTTGGGCACTGCCTCTTGTCATACTTATCCTCAATACGATCCCATTACGACTTTGGTTTAGTACTGTACCTATAGGGATTCACTGGCTACCAGCGTTACTGGTTGTGTTACAGGACCTGCATAAACTACATTTTATAAAAATATGTTAAGGGGGATAATGTAAAGCCTTAACGCTATTTTGATATTTATTTTACTGATAGACATTACCTATTATAGCATACACTATTATATATAGATAGTTTGACGAATCCTTATGATATGGAAAAACTCGTAACATCTCTTAAGTTATAGCATTCATATTTTGTGATATTGATTTGACCTACATAAGCATATTTTAATCCTGATTCGAGTATTTTGTCTTTTCATTACGCTCGGGTCAGTGCTAAGTTTTTTAGCGTATTGAAGATTATTCTCTGGAGGAGGAAGATGAAGATTTTGTATACTACTACTATTATTATTCCCTGCATCATGCTATTGTGCTGCATTGATTATTTAAATCTGATGTATATATATAACTTTGATAAATGTTGTATAGATTATAAACAAATGTATAGTAAACAGCTTCATGAACTGTTATTTTGTTATTATATTTTATTGTTCGGCTGCGAGATTCTGTGTTTATTTTCTTCTTCTTTTCTTATTTTTTTAAATTAACCTCATTGATTATCTACATTCTGTATTGTTTAGTTTGACATGTGTTGTAACATCCTGCCATTTCGTACGCCTTAAATCGACGATAAACCACACACATCAGACTTAAACCATATAGAAGGGCGTATTGTTATGGGGTAAATAAGAAAAAGCAGAGAAAGAAAAAAACAAAACATAACCTTGCCGCGGAATGATAAAATATAATAATCAAATATACAGTTCATGAAGCTGTTTTACAAAATATTTGATTTTACTTATACAATACATATCAGAGTTAAACATACCAGAAACAATAAATACTGCAGTAGAACGATGTGAATGTAGTGGAATACTATAATAAACAATAATAAATCTTCGTCTTCGTCCTACAGAATATGGTCTTCTAAATCCTGAAATGCTCAGGCTGACCTGAGCGAATTGAAAAGACAAAACACTCGAGTCAGAACTAAAAGATCTTATGTAAGTTAAATCAACAGAAATAAATATGACTGCAGTAACTCAAGAGGTGCTCGGGATTTACATTTCCTAAGGATCCGCTAAACTATTTACTATGTAGTAATATTTCGCTATTATAATAGTGTCTAATTGTAAAATAAACTTACTTTTAAATAGCGTTAAGGGGTTACCCATATAACCCGTGACACAAATACTGCCAATAGTCTATACAGTATCCTAATACCTCCTGATCGGGAGGCTACCAGAGGATACTCCATAGGTACGACACAAATAGAAACTCATAGTAAAGGCTCGGTATGGTAGGTGACAAAGCACAACTAGGCAATACCATGGTAGATATACCAATTACACTTCCGGACTGGTGGTAACGCGTAGCAGCTACTACCACCCACCTCGAACAACACCCCCAAGTCAAAAGAATCAAAAGTGGCCACCAAATAAATTTCCAAGTCAGAATATAATAGCGAAGGAGTGTGTCCGATCAAAGGAATGACCTCTTAGCTCGTCAATTGCTCCTGCTTTAGCCACGTTATGCCAACTCACAGGAGTCGGGTCCACGTATTTACCTCAAAGGAAACGTCGCCGCTATCCTACTTCATTCTGGAATCTCCATCGCGTACATGGTTGTTAAAGTGGTTCTCAGAGTTGGCAGAGAGTATGACAACTTCCGATCCTGGTCTCTTTAACAACCAAACGTTATTATAACACAGCGGACATTTCAAAATAATTTATAGTTTTAAATAGAATATAATATCAAATTTCAAAACCATATAAATATGATATCATTTTAAAAAAAAAACCCAAGTCAATATGATATCATTTTTATTTCAAATATTTCTTTTTCTAAAACCATAACAATTCAAAGTTATAATATTTCTAAACCAAACGCTTGAAATATAACCTTTCAAAACATAAAACTTTGGATTTCATAACTTTGAAATATAACCACACCACTTAAATGGTTTAAATATAAATTACTTTATACAAAAAAAATAGTTTCTTCACCTTCACAAATCAATTCCAAATATAGATTTAAATTCCCAAAATAAACCATTTCAATTTCCATATATTTCAAAGCTTTAAATATTCCACCATTTCAAAACTAGTTCTTTGATAATTCCATATATATCAAATTCAATTACTGTTATTTAGATTTGAAATGTTTATTTAATAAATCAAATATCCTTTAAATAAAGCTTCAAATTTCAATAACTGAATATTTCCCAATTTATTTACTTAAATCACCTTAAACCCGAATTAAGTTATAAAACCATATTCTTTTAAAAATCTAAATTCCAATAAGTTCCAAATGGATTCTTATCAAATATAATTCTTAATTAAATGAAATCTCAAATCAATTTCAAAACTATCTTCCCAACCTTGATTTATAAAATCAATATAACTCTATATTAAAATATACTTTAAGTAAATACTTATCCATATTATATTTTAATAAAATCAAACTTTATTATTACTTATCTTATACTTTAAACAATTTTATACATAGCTTAAAACCAAGAATTTTACTATATATATAATAACCTTTATCAATATCCAAATCAATATCCCTTAAAACCATATATATTTCTTTACAAAACCATAGAAATCATTTCAAAATATTTTTATATACAGACCACGGTGTCTGTATAAAATTTTCTATCCTATGGTCAAGTGATACGGATATTTATCATTTCAACCCGTAATTTAAAATAAAAATATGGTTATATATCATTTCAAACCGCAACCCCGAATCAATAACGACAAATCGATAAATAACTTGCAGGTTATGATGATAATAAATAAAACATCCATTCATCCATCATAAAATCATACATCCATCACAATCATCATCCAAAACAATCAATCAATATCAATATATAACTGATAATACATAACAGGTAATTAACTGGCAGTTATATTTAATAATAAATTAAATAACGATTTAATTTAAAATAAATGCAATTAACTGAGATGATGATTAAAAATATATGAGCGATGCAAACTGGCCGACTACGCCCCCCATGCGAGCGTCTTCACTCGCGATTTCCTACGTCACCAAGCGACCGAGTCGCGCCACACATCTGGGCTCGAAAATTTGCAGCCGCCACCGAGTTTTATAAAACCCTAATCAAATTTAGCTGCCGATCTAACCGTCGAATCGTGAAATGAAGCATGCCGATGAACTCTCCATCGCCCACTCCACAAAACCCAGAAATGGTTCACCTATCAGTCGATGTTCATCGACGCACGATGAACGGTCGAAAATCAAACCTCAATTTCTGGCCACCCAAAAACTCAGATCGAGAAACGGACAACAGATCTGAATTGCGCTCTTCGAGAGCTTCGATGTGTAATTTTTCTGAATTTTTTTGAGAAGTTTGGAATTTTACTTTGGATTTTGAATTGCAGTTGGAATTAGGTGTTTGTCTGCTATTTAAATGAGGAGGTGAAAGAAATTGTACGTACAGACAAATGATATTGAGAAGTAATTAGGGTTTATAACGGGGTATTTATAGGCAATGTTGAAATTAGAATAGATGGATCAGATTGAATAAACTCGCTAACGACAAAGTGGCCCAAAAAGCCTATTTTGACTACGGAATGAAATTAGGTCAACCCATAAATCAAAATAAATATTTTAAAATATTTTAAAAGTAATGGAAAAGGTTTCAAGTCCAAATTCCATCGTATGAAGAAGTTATGCTAAAATCAATATTTTTCAAATTGATTTCAATTGATTTCAATCAATCGATTTCAAGGCGTTTCAAGTCCATACGATCAAATGACAAGTCCGATCGCTATGAAACTTGAAACCCTACAATAATTCACTGTTACGGATCCGACGAAACTGGTTTCGTCGAAATCCAAGTCAGTGGCCAAAATAGCTATTTTTGCATTAATTAATTAAATTAACAAATTAAATCAAATTTCAAATTTCAACTCTATAATTAACAAATTTCATCATTTTAAATTTCTAGATCATTTACACAAATTTACCCAAATTTAAATGTCAATTTAGAGTTAATAATTTTTCCAATTTCAGTGTTTAACTTAAATTTCCATAAATTCAATAATTATACATTAAATTTCAAATAATCCATATTCTTAACCTATCTAGTTATTCAACCGATTTCATTTTACGATATAATTATCATGGTTTATACCATAGTGTGTTAATATCCCTATTCTATCTTAATTTCAAATAATGTAGTAATTAATTTCATTCACAATAAACTCAATTAATTATAATTTATTCCAATAAATAAACTTGATTTAACTTCAATCTTTTTATCTAATCAATTATTATTTAATGAACAAAGATAACCTTTATTTTACCCTTTATTACATTAGTAAGCTCAAATTTCCATATTTCCTTTGTATTAACTACCATATTTCCATTTTATTACATTTCTACCAATATTCACGCTAATTGCGATTAACATTCTAAACAAATTCATTTACTTGGGTTCATACTTTCCATTATATGGAGTACTACCTTATGAATGAATTTACAATTCCAATTCTTTCATTATAACATTAACACCTTCCGTTAGTGCACAAATTTTCATTAAAACATTAAAGATTTTCTATTTTGATATAGAAGGCCAATTAAACATAACAATCGTTACCATTAACTTTATAATACACTTAAGTTTATTAATTTCAACTAATTATTATGATTACTTGCATAATACTGAATTCATCCAATTACCATTTATTATACTAATTCATTTATTTATACAACACTTGTTACTTACATTCAAATAAATTAATAAATCTTGATTTACAATCTTTACATCAACCAATAGTCATATTATAAATGGAATTGACCTTATTTTCAAATATTACTTTAATTAACATTAACATAATAATTTATTTATATTTATTGCAATTCATTTCCAGTTATAATTTAATATACTAAATAGATGGTTAGCTTACAATACTTGTTACCATTAACGTTTATTTTCACCTATAAGCTATTATTAACAAACCAAGGTTGCAATTGATTTAGATCTAATTCAATAAATTAAATGAATGGGTAAACAATATATAATTATCATCATGTGCCTAATTTAACCACATTCATACTTTATTATCAACAACAAATATTATAATTACTTGTCTAACATTGCTCGTATCAATTTCAATTTATTACGTATTAATTCATCAATTATCATACTTTAAACTTATTCCCCTACTTATTAATTACAATCAAATAAAACTTTACAATTTCTTCAATTAATAGGTATTGCACTAATTTAGTTACTTATCAACTTGCATCAATCTTATTACATTAATTTACTATTAAATGTTCTCAATAAATTTATTTACTTGTTTTAATGTTTAATACCAAGATTCAATTAATTAACAATTTTTTTTCATTATTTCAATATTAAATGACCAAAACTTTATCAAATTAACACATTTAGATCACTGAAATTTACGGGTCGTTACACTCTCCCCATCTCAAAACTTTTCGTCCTCGAAAAGGAAAAATAATGGAAAAGAAGAATTAAGAAATAAATATATCTTACTTAAATATTAAATTTATAAACAAATAAATTTACAATTTTTTTTAAAATAAAATATACCAATTTATAACCATTAGATCTTTTTATATTCAAATTAACAAAGTTTGGAAAATATTTTCTAAGTCCAAAATTTATGGAAAATTTCGGCAGAGTCTCCTTTGTACGGAGAGGCTTCGGAGAAAATATAATATCAAATATAACAATGTATACATATATTTTCCAAAATAATATATATATATCCCAACACGGGAAAAACAATATAATAATGCTATAAACCATAATCCGAAAACGTATCTATTTGTCGGACAATTAACGTTAAATTATGAAACCAAAAGCACTAGCAATTGCTTCCATAACCTGTATTCCACTTATATAATCCAGAAGAGTTTATAATTATATAAAATGAAATGTTTAAAGTGGTTTCAACCATAAACAACAAATCAATACAAACATCAATCACTTGCAACAAGACATACAACCATCACATAGAATCAACACAAATCAATCATTCATTCTTATCAACAAAACAAAAAGTTGTTCGGGTTTAAACTTCAAATTGTACAGAATGAAAAATAAACTACTAAGCGCACCATTTACTCAATAGTCTCTGATGAAGCTAAATAGATTATTCATACATCCAAACAATATTAAAGTATTCTTACCCAAATAACCATAAACCAAAACAAACAACCACAATTTCAGACAACGGATTTAGTTTATCCTTATCAATTCCATTCATATATTTGTTTTCTGATTTCACTTTTCATTTATATAATGGTTTATCCTTTTAATTTACATTTATTTCTTACAATTTTATTTAGAAATAACTTCAACTTATTTACTTAAGTTTAAAATTTCTCACTTACAATACCTGCCTTCTATTATATTTAATTAGTATTATTTCAATTATACTAAGTTTATAACAACTTCGACACCATATTCTTATTTATTAAAGAATTTCATTAATTACTTTCATTACCTCAAATTTATTACTTGTATAATATCTATTACATTTTCTTATTAACATTTCAACTTTTATCTCTTTTGGTAAGTTATATATGCCTTTAAGAATATAACTGAAAGTTAAACAAGTTTATTTTATTTCTCTTAATTAACTTAATGCTTAATAATAATATCCTTTGTCTTATAGGTTCCAAATTTCAAATTTCTTTTAATTTCATTCATAACCTAACATTAAACCTCTTATTTTAATTAAAGGCCCCATTTATTAATTAGTTACATTGCATTTCACTACCATAACTGAAACTATTAATTAATGGAAACTTAAGAACTAGGTACCGTGTTAAATTTCAAATCCTTCTAAAATAATAGATAAATGTATATACTTACAGCTTCTATATCCAATTATATTTAAAACAATTTAAAATCTATATTTGTTTATCAATACAACTATGTAGTAAAACTACTACAACGGCCTTCCCACTTCGAAACTCGAAAATGAATGTCGATGATGCGTGCACTCGTCACCAAAATTATTTTCCAGCGACAGAGAGGGGAGTACAACTTATTTATTTCCAGAGTTTCTTTAACACAATTCTTTCAAATTATATTGAAATATTTATATCATAAAATACTTCTAATAATATTATTATTATATTCCAAAATAAATTGAAAGAAATATTCAAAACCCCGGGACTTAAGTTCTAAATTTCCAATTTCCATTTATATTATTCTAAATCTCATCTCCACTAATATTTATGAATTTCATTATCTAAGAACCAATATATTGCAACCAAATATATATATAAATCTTATTTAAAAAAATTTATTTTATATATAGAAAATATAATAGGAAAAATTATTTCATTCACTTATATTAAAAATAAATATTATGTTGGTCTATCCTATTAAGTGTTTAGAAATCCCTATTGATGTCATTAGCGTCCCATGCACCAAACAGAATTTATAAATACAAAAATGGAACAGATTAACACAATATTAAAACCTTTTTATAACACTAACAAATACGCTCTCTCATATATATACACTCAACGACTCATCATAGGGTATTACTACCCTATTAATAATGAGTCAAACCCCACAAAGCTAAGGTTTATCGCTAAACCAAAGCTCATATACCAGATGTAACATCCCGCCTTTTTGTACGCTTTAAATCGACGATAAACCACACACGTCCGACTTAAACCATACAGAAGGGCGGATTGTTATGGGGTAAATAAGAAAAAGCGGAGGAAGAAAAAAACAAAACAGAATCTTACAGCGGAATGATAAAATATAGTAATCAAATATACAGTTCATGAAGCTGTTTTACAAAATATTCGATTTTACTTATACAATACATATCAGAGTTACACATACCAGAAACAATAAATACTACAGCGGAACGATATGAATGTAGTGGAATACTATAATAAATAATAATAAATCTTTGTCTTCGTCCTCCAGAGTATGGTCTTCTAAATCTTGAAATGCTCAGGCTGACTCGAGCAAATTGAAAAGACAAAACACTCGAGTCAGAACGAAAAGATCTTATGTAAGTTAAATCAACAGAAATAAATATGAGTGCAGTAACTCAAGAGATGCTCGGGATTTACAACTCCTAAGGATCCGTTAAACTATTTACTATGCAGTAATATTTCGCTATTATAATAGTGTCTAATTATAAAATAAACTTACTTTTAAATAGCATTAAGGGGTTACCCATATAGCCCTTAACACAAATAATGCCAATAGTCTATATAGCACCGTGATATCTCCTGATCGGGAGGCTACCAGAGGATACTCCATAGGTACGACACAAATAGAAACTCGCAGTAAAGGCTCGGTATGGTAGGTGACACGGCACAACTAGGCAATGCCAGGGTAGATATACCAATTACACTTCTGGGCCGGTGGTAACGCGTAGCAGCTACTACCGCCCACCTCGAACAACACCCCCAAATCAAAAGAATCAAAAGTGGCCACCAAATAAATCTCCAAGTCAGAATATAATAGCGAAGGAGTGCGTCCGATCAAAGAAATGACCTCATTAGCCCGTCAATTGCTCCTGTTTTAGCCACCTTATGCCAACTCACGGGAGTCGGGTCCACGTATTTACCTCAAAGGAAACGCTGCCACAATCCTACTTCATTCTAAAATCTCCACCGCGTACATGGTTGTTAAAGTGGTTTTTGGAGTTGGCAGAGAGTATGACAACTTCCGATCCCAGTCTCTTTAACAACCAAACGTTATTATAACATCGCGGTCATTTCAAAATAATTTATACTTTTAAAACTAGAATATAATATCAAATTTCAAAACCATATAAATACGATATCATTTTAAAAAAAAAACCCAAATCAATATGATATCGTTTTATTTCAAATATTTTTTTTCTAAAACCATAACAATTTCAAAGTTATAATATTTCTAAACCAAACGCTTGGAATATAGCCTTTCAAAACATAAAACTTTGGATTTCATAACTTTGAAATATAACCACACCACTTAAATGGTTTAAATATAAATTACTTTATACAAAAAAAAATAGTTTCTTCACCTTCACAAATCAATTCCGAATATAGATTTAAATTCCCAAAATAAACCCTTTCAATTTCCATATATTTCAAAGCTTTAAATATTCCACCATTTCAAAACCAGTTCTTTGATAATTCCATATATATCAAATTCAATTACTATTATTTAGATTTAAAATATTTACTTAATAAATCAAATATCCTTTAAATAAAGCTTCAAATTTCAATAACTGAATATTTCCCAATTTATTCACTTAAATCACCTTAAACCCGAATTAAGTTATAAAACCATATTCTTTTAAAAATTTAAATTCCAATAAGTTCCAAATGGATTCTTATTAAATATAATTCTTAATTAAATAAAATCTCAATTCAATTTCAAAACTATCTTCTCAACCTTGATTTATAAAATCAATATAACTCTATATTAAAATATACTTTAAGTAAATACTTATCCATATTATATTTTAATAAAATCAAACTTTATTATTACTTATCTTATACTTTAAACAATTTTATACATAGCTTAAAACCAAGAATTTTACTATATATAAAATAACCTTTATCAATATCCAAATCAATATCTCTTAAAACCATTGAAATCATTTCAAAATATTTTTATATATAGACCACGGTGTCTGTATAAAATTTTCTATCCTATGGTCAAGTGATACGGATATTTATCATTTCAACCCGTAATTTAAAATAAAAATACGGTTATATATCATTTCAAACCGCAATCCCGAATCAATAATGACAAATCAATAAATAACTTGCAGGTTATGATGATAATAAATAAAACATCCATTCATCCATCATAAAATCATACATCCATCACAATCATCATCCAAAACAATCAATCAATATCAATATATAACTGATAATATATAACAGGTAATTAACTGGCAGTTATATTCAATAATAAATTAAATAACGATTTAATTTAATATAAATGCAATTAACTGAGATGATGATTAAAATATATGGAATAGTCATAAATAAATTCATAATCACAACAAAAATTAAATTTAACAAACATAAGAAATTTTAGAAGTTGTGAGTGGGTTAAAACACTCACCTTTTGAATTTAAATTGAATTTAAATTCAATTTAAACCCAAAAATTGAATAGTCTTCGAATTCGTCCAAACCAGCGCCAAAGTGTCCGGAATTCCAATACGAACCTAGAGGAGAAAACTGCGCGTAAATTTGACCTCGTATGTAGAAATTACGCTAATTAGAACTTTAGAAATCAAAATTAAATTAAATTAAAACAAAATCTACAATAACCCTCACCCATGCCACGTCACCACCCAAATATCATGCACACGCCTGTTCAAAACCCTACTGGATCGAGAAGCACACGCGAACGATTGCCATCGCACGTGCCGCCGTAACTTGCCACCACGTCCGCACCAACTACCCCCCCATGCGAGCGCCTTCACTCGCGATTTCCCACATCACCACGCGACCGAATCGCGTCACACATCTGGGCTCGAAAATTTGCAGCTGCCACCGAGTTTTATAAAACCCTAATCAAATTTAGCCATCGATTTAACCGTCGAATCGTGAAACGAAGCATGCCGATGAACTCGCCATCGTCCACTCTACAAAACCCAGAAATGGTTTGCCGATCAGTCGATGTTCATCGACGTGCGATGAACGGTCGAAAATCAGACCTCAATTTCTGGCCACCCAAAAACTCAGATCGATAAACGAACAACAGATCTGACTTGCGCTCTTTGAGAGCTTTGATATATAATTTTTCTAAATTTTTTTGAGGAGTTTGGAATTTCTCTTTGGATTTTGAATTGCAGTTGGAATTAGGTGTTTGTCTGCCATTGAAATGAGGAGGTGAAAGAAATTGTACGTACATACAAATGATATTGAGAAGCAATTAGGGTTTATAACAGGGTTTATTTCATTTTACGATATAATTATCATGGTTTATACCATAGTGCGTTAATATCCCTATTCTATATTAATTTCAAGTAATGTAGTAATTAATTTCATTCACAATAAACTCAATTAATTATTCCAATAAATTAACTTGATTTAACTTCAATCTTTTTATCTAATCAATTATTATTCAATAAACAAAGATAACCTTTGTTTTACCCTTTATTACATTAGTAAGTTCAAATTTCCATCTTTCCTTTGTATTTACTACCCTATTTCCATTTTATTACATTTCTACCAATATTCACGCTAATTGCGATTAACATTCTAAATAAATTCATTTACTTGGGTTCATACTTTCCATTATATAGATTACTACCTTACGAATGAATTTACAATTCCAATTCTTTCATTATTACATTCACACCTTCCGTTACTGCAAAAAATTTCATTAAAACATTAAAGATTTCCTATTTTGATTTAGAAGGCCAATTAAATATAACAATCGTTACCATTAACTTTATAATACACTTAAGTTTATTAATTTCAACTAATTATTTTGATTATTTGCGTAACACTGAATTCATACAATTACCATTTATTATACTAATTCATTTATTTATACAACACCTGTTACTTACATTCAAATAAATTAATAACTCTTGATTTACAATCTTTACATCAACCAATAGTCATATTATAAATGGAATTGACCTTATTTTCAAATATTACTTTAATTAACATTAACGTAATAATTTATTTATATTTATTGCAATTGATTACCAGTTATAATTCAATATACTAAATATATGGTTAACTTACAATACTTGTTACCATTAACATTTATTTTCACTTATAAGCTATTATTAACAAACCAAGGTTGAATTGATTTAGATCTAATTTAATAAATTAAATGAATGGGTAAACAATTTATAATTATCATCATGTGCCTAATTTAACCACATTCATACTTTATTATCAAGAACAAATATTATAATTACTTATCTAACATTGCTCGTATCAATTTCAATTTATTATGTATTAATTCATCAATTAACATACTTTAAACTTATTCCCCTACTTATTAATTACAATCACATAAAACTTTACAATCATTTCAATTAATAGGTATTGCACTAATTTAGTTATTTATCAACTTGCATCAATCTTTTTACATTAATTTACTATTAAATGTTCTCTATAAATTTATTTACTTTTTTCAAGATTTAATACCAAGATTCATTTAATTAACAATGTTTTTTCATTCTCTCAATATTAAATTACCAAAACTTTATCAAATTAACACTTTTAAATCATTGAAATTTACGGGTCGTTACATGTGTGGATTTATTATCGATTTAAACCTTCCTAAATGTGGGTCGTCACATGGCTTGCACTATTCCACATTGCAATATAATTTCTGTTTTGTTCGTATCTGTCGGTCTCTTCCCTTCTCTTCTTTTTCGTTTTTGCCTTAAAAAAGGTCTGCATGTATAAGCTTGCATTCTTCTTTATATATCAGTTTTCTTTGAACCATCCCTTGTGAACATTCCTTCTCCTTGTCCCCGATCCAACATGCACCTCCCTCACTGCCCACTGACACAAGCTTTAACCTGTCCACCTCCCATAACCGCTCTAAAGAACCAGCCATCAATCTTCCCTCTTCACCGACCATAGCTCGTCCACCAATATGCTGCTGCTTATCTTCATGGCCGAACAACTATCTCGACCTACCTCGTTTCGTTCCAACCTCCGACCATTCTGCCTCCCACTGCTCCGAAGCCAAAGTCCCTCGCTGACCCAGCTAGCTACCACCAGAGTGTGCAAACCCCGCTAGCTCATGCTTGTCACCCTCCACCTTGTCATTGCCAACCGCTGGCCTCTACCCTAATGCTCCCCTGACCAGTCGAGTGTCGAACCTGCCTGACAAGACCACACGCACAAAGCCCGCTAAGTCCCCTCCAAGCTTGCTCCACCTACGTGCATCACCATCTCCTTCCAGATCAGACCAAGCCTCCCTTGCGTCAAGCATACCATTAATTTTAAAGTTTAAAACTATGTTGCATGCCAAATTATATTGATGTTTTGATGTATTATATGTGTTTAAACTAAGTATTGATTTTAAATTATATACATATAAATATTTTATTTTATATATGTGTTTAAGCTGAATAATGATTTTGAGATATAATATATATAAGTTTTATGTTAATATGTTTTAATATTGATTTTAAAATATATTTATAAAGATTTATTTTGATATTGGTTTTAAAACATATGTATATAAAGATTTTTAAGTAGGCATTTTAAATTAAAATTTGTTTGAAAAAGGAAAAAATGGAATATATATTTTATATATGTTTGATTTTATCGAATTCTGTGCTTTGCTTGCCACTATCGAACTTGTCGCAGCAGCCTCTGAGTGTTGTTATGAAGTGTCCGTATCCGTGTGCGAGTTCGTGTCACCATCTTTGTTCTCTAGCCTCGAAAGGTGAGCAATCACTCGCGATTAACATCCTTATATTTAGTAAATTGGTTTTACATGAAATGACGATTGAAATATGCTGTTAAATTTGAACTTGTTAGTAATGTAAGTGTTACATATGATATGTTATTATTTTAAATTATTAATTGCCATATGACACCAATAAAATGTTGGATATACATTGTTATTAAATTGTTAATTATGACATATGCTCATCACTGATATGTCATCCTATTTTATTATTTTATTATTCTCAATCTACAAGTTTCTTGTAGTTTAAAAAACCCAACGGCTTGAAATGATACATACACGAACGATATTATGGATTAGGGGAAAATCGTTATGGGTTGAAATCATCAACCCAAGCGTTTTTATCAAATTTGAAATTCTAGGATTATGGGTTGAAATGATATATAGCCGTAAATATTAAATTTAAATTATGGATTGAAATGATAAATATCCGTATTAACTGGCCATAGGATAGAAAAATTATACATGGACATCGTTAGTCTATTTTTGAAAATGATTTTCGAAATTTGAAAGGAAAAATATATGGGTTTTGATAAATATTGACTTTTAAACATAAAGACTTTTATATGTGTAAAAATTAAGATTTTAAAATTATATGTTTTTGGAAAATTTAAAATTATAAGTAAAGTTTTAAAAATATAAGTTATAAAATTTTACTTATAACTTTATTATTTTTAAATATATAAAATAAGGTTTAAACTAGATTTAATAATAATAAGATTTAATGATAATAAGATTTAATTTAATATTACTTAATATAATTAAATTTATTAAGAATTTAATTTAACTAATAACATGTGTAAAATATGTTAAGATATTTATGTAAAATTTATTTTAATATTTAAAATAGATTTGTAATAACTTTAATAAATAGAGGTTGGAAAGATAAATTAAAGTTGACTTAAAATTTAAATTGATTAATAATTGAATTTAAATACAGATTGATTTGGAACTTATTGATTTTTGAGATTTAATGATATGTTTTATAACCTCATACTTGATCTTGATTTAATAGGTTTAAATAAATATTTTAAATTTAAATAAAAATTGAATTTGAATATTTGATTTTGATTTAAATTGTAATTTGAGATTTTATTTAAATGACTAAATAAAGGTGATTAAATGAATATTTTAAGTTTAAGTAAAACTGAAATCATATATTTAATTTTGATTTAAATTGTCACGACCTGGAATTCAGTGTTCTAAAATCGACATCAAATACCTCAGTTGTATTCGACTGCCGAAGATTCAAACATCGAACTCCAGTTCGGATGGAGCTTATAACAACATTAGATGAAGATAAACCATGGAAACAGAATGAATATCATTGGTCACAGATGCAACACCATCATAATATCCATTACAACATTATCATCAATATCAGAGTATTTTTATACATATAACACAACTACAAAATGGAGCAACACAGCGGAACAACAAAGCTATCCACTTCAATAAAGTCTTCAAAGGAAAGAGAGTGATAACAAAATTCCAAACTAAGCACCTTAAATCCAAAAACTTCCAAAAGATCTCCAAGGCCAAAAGCTGCTAAAATCCGATAGCTTCCAAACCAAAAGACTCTAAAATCCAGCTAGCACCAAAACACAGAAAACCTGCTACTATGTTGCCCGTGTGGAAATTATGGGCACCTAGAGTTTAGAAAGGAAACAATAAACTCCGGATCAGTTATGGGAATGGTATGAGTAAATAAAAACAGTTGCTTGTTTAAAATAGTTTATAAAAGAAATTCGATATGCTTTTGGAAAATGAAACTACCATAAGACCTCCCGCCATACACATAATGCAATCGCAGAATTGGAGGAGATTTCTTCTTATGATAGTCAAATATGCTTGATACGAGAAAATTTCTTTTTATACTATTATTAGTGCATAATGTAGAAAACCATTTCAAAGGTATAATATTAATCTTAGCCAGCATAGACATTTCATACTATGCCTACTATAACTACCATCTAAACAGTGGTGACCACCATAAGTAAATAGCAGGTTATACAACTAAAACCGTACCGGGTTCGTATTGGGGATTGGATTTCCAACAAATGGTCAGGCTAAGGAACTTCCTATTCTATAAGGGTACGCCTCTAGAGGGACGTCCTGAGAACCTACCCGGATCTCTGCCAACACAAGGCCGGGATACCTCTGTAACTAGGTAACTACTACTCGAGTATGCCACCCCCGGTCGTTTGCGACCTTTATCCGAGGGCCCTCAACCACAAAGCGACAACCACACAGTAATGAGATTGTAGCAACCACATAGGTTAAGTATCTGGGCTCCATACCATGATACCCCCTTTTTCCAGAAGGAAATGACATACCCTAAAGGGCGCGACCCTCATAACCTTGCCGCATCTTTCATCTTTCGACCATTTCCGAGGTGTGAGGTCCTATGAGGTCTCATCCACAAAACAATGCTTTACACAAAAGCCTTGCTTTGATCAACAAATGATCAACAAATGATCAGTAACACACAACAGCACTCAGCATGCCACACTACCAAATTGGGAGTATATCACTGATAACCTTCAACTACATAACCTCTGAGCTCGTACGTCTCAGAGAAGGGTGTTAAGCTAAGAGAATAAATTCTCTGCCACCAACATAAATGTATTTGAGAGAAATCCGTTTTATATCTCAAAGTGTAGCGTCAGACATAAAACCATACAAGTCTGTTCCGGTTCGAACAGAACCGAAGGCGCCCTTGAAATCCGGGTATCCACAATCCTGATCGGACTCCCCATCACATATGGAGATCTCTATACCGGAGAAACTCAGTGCAGAGACATTCGACGGGTTATCCTATCGTTTTCGAAGACACCCAGTCTTCACCACCTTCTTCAAATTCTATCCATTTCGTCCTATCACTATTCGGAATGGGTTATATGACACAAAGTCCTCTCCCGGCTAATCCGAATAGTGAGCGCTTAATTTTAAAACACATGGATATATCATTCACAAAGATTTACTATCAAGGTTCGATGTGGGTTTCGGATAACCAATTGGAATCCGACTCCCTGTTGCATCGAAATTCAAAAGCCATTTTACGGGCCAAAGGGGTTTCATATTCACACAGAAATATATATCATAGAAACAGAAATCACAGCTCACCACAAAGTAATCACAAAGCATCATATCACATAGCAGGATATCAATTAGCCCAAGACATTCAATAATAACCAGTCATTTACGATTAAGGTGAATTAGTTGTGTGATTAAAATTAGTTAATCACATAATTACTTTTATTAATCATTCTTAATTAGTGATAAATTATCCTTGATTATTGATTAATTATTCTTAATTACAAATTGATTAATCCTTAATCGTTAATTAATTTAATCTTAATTTACTTTTATTAATTAATTATTCCTTAATTGATTATTAATTAACCCTTGATTGTTAATTAATTGATTTAATCTTAATAAATTATGAATTAATCATTAAGTAATTATAATCATTAATTATTTAATTATCTTTAACTATATAATTTAACTTACTTTTAAATTAACAACTTGAACATTTAGTTAACTTCTTAATTACTTTGTTAAGTTTTATTTAAAACAATTTTTTAAAACTACACATTCCAACTTAACAAATAGTCATCATTCTAAAAAGAATACCTTAAAAATTTATTTAACTTCGATTGTTAAAACTTTAAACCAGAAATCATATCACTCGAGTCACCCCCGAGTGTTTCCCGAGCCAACCGTCCACCTGCTTCGAGTTTTACCCAAACCCACTCGAGAACTTGCAAACTTTTTTAAAAATTTGTTTAAGTGTTCGAAATGACCCGGTATATACTTAAAAACACACGATTTCAAACCCGAGCCAAACCATGATCTTCACGAAGAAAAACCCGAGACATCATCACCCAAATTTCAACTGACACGATCATCGACATATGCATGTGTACAGAAGTTCCGACGAACTTCGATCGATGCTGCAACTCTCGAAGAGTCGGCGACAACCCCCACCAGCCATCAGAGCACCCAGAAACTCCAAACATCCACGAACTTGTAATCATGATATAGAACCCAAACTGAAACGAAGGTTCGATCCACCAATCCACCTCGTGTCAACGACCTAGACCACCGGAGGCCACGAAATTTGGGCCATAGCTTCTTAAGGCTTTCCAGCTTCGATCGCCATTAGAGCAAACAGTTCCGGCCCATCGACGGTGGCGCAACAATGCGTTTTCCGACCACGACCATTTATGGGTTTTAAACCCTAATTCGATGTCGATAGCCTTCAACATCAAACTATAAAATCGATGAGTATTTTTCAGATGATCCACAATCCCCCACCAAGCTACCACCTCAATCTCGAGACCCAAAATCATTCCGATCATTGGAATTTAGCAAAAAAAACCCAAATTTGATCATCCCGCAAATTCTCAATGAATTCGTACTTAAAAATTTTGATTTTACTTTTTAAATCAACACTTTTGAAAACATTTCAGATGATATTACCGAAATAAAAAATCTTGATGTTTGCAATTTTAACATGTTTTGAATTTTCCTGTAACTTCAAATTTTCAGAGAAAACTTAAGTTAAATTTATTTAAATTTATTTTTGAA
The DNA here is from genome assembly GCA_030765085.1 of Allium cepa. Classification (NCBI taxonomy): domain Eukaryota; kingdom Viridiplantae; phylum Streptophyta; class Magnoliopsida; order Asparagales; family Amaryllidaceae; genus Allium; species Allium cepa. Next base: position 89,334,857 of record CM060942.1, on the reverse strand, counting down.
CCTTAAAACATAGCTAAACAAACAAAGTTTGTTTAGATCCTAAAGCCAAATAAGGATCAAAGGAAGAGGAATTGAAATTTGTGCAGGTTTTAGAAACCTGGGTACAAACAGTGGCAAATGTGCCTGTTACTCAAACATGCACATTCTTCTCTGCATATAAACATTACATATTTGCATGCATGTCAATTCTTTACAATTTATTTCCAAACATCATCTCAAACAACTCATAATGCTTCAGATTTTTTTAAGCGTTTACTCACCTGTAGCTTTAAAACAGAGGCTTGACAGTTGATTTGATTTTTCTGTTTTTGACCTGGTTGTGTTCCTTTGTTTGTTGCTTAATTGTATTGAGTCTTTTGATCTTGTACTTTTTTTTATTTGCAGCTAGTTAATATACGTTTTTCTTAGTTTTCTGATGGATTCACATGCTTAATTTCACAACAACAAACTAAAATTTAAACTTACTTACAGTTTTGTTTCTAATGAAACAGAGAAAATTTCGGTCTGCTGATTCAAATCCTGAGCCTTGAAATTTGAAAACTTGGTTTTTTTCCTCTCAACTAATTGACATAAACTTGCTTAATTTCTTGCTTGATTATTGATCAACAAATTCAAACTTAAATTTTAAAAAGAATTTACTTGCCTTAATTTAACTCAGAGGAACCCTGCTATGCTTCTTGAAAAAAAACTGAAGCTTGGTTTGTTTGAACTGCAATTTGAAAATTTGATGTTAAATCTTGATTTTTGATTACTAATTTAGTTGATTCTGAAGCTTTAAACTTGCCTGAGGTATGGAGTTGAAATTCCTGCTTTAAGGTTTGAGATGATTCTCAGGCTTTACGCTTTGAATTCAAGAAGATGTTTGCATTTCAGATTTTATTTTCTTTGATGTTGAGATACTCTGGTTTGCAATGTTTAAAGTTTTTTTTCAAAATTTTGAGAAACCAAAGAAATGAAATAGAGGAGCTGAAAGGTTTTTATTAATTTAAGTTTTTTTTATTAATTATCTAAATTGAATGACACTTGTTAATTTTGATGATGAGATCACTACACTTGTTAATCCTCTTGTTACATGTTTAACACTTGTATATTTTTTCATGAGAAATATATTTATATTATTTTCTTCTTAACTTTATATATTAATCTATTTACTTATTTTATGATCTTTTTATATTTTTTATGTATTTTTGATATAATTTCATACCTTTATCGAATACATTTCCTTTGTTAAATATTTATACAAGTTAAAAGAAAATGTTCTAAAACAAATTTATAGACTAATAAAAATCATACATATATTACTTTCAAATCCAATTATTTTTAAGACTCTTATATCTGAATCTTACACTCAAATTTTTATATACAATTTCCTCATAAATATAAATATATAAACAAGCACCATTTTTAATTTGATTTGGAAAATTCCAAATTGTTTTATTATGACATTTATTTAAATAATTAAATTCAAATTCAAATCTATTCATATATACATTATATATAATTTAAATTCAAATGAGAAAAAAACATTTATTATTTCAAATTTTAAACTCAAATGAAATTTAAATTTTATTCATATAATTTAACACCTATTTTGTTTATTTTGAACTTTTTCTCAAAATAATTTCAATTTAGATTTCAAAAATTCAAATTACTAATTTTAAACTGATAAAATTTGAGATGTTACACAAATTGTAATTCAGGATTTTATTTAATGGTTATTAAAAATGATTATGTGAATATTTTCGAATTTAAATAAAATTAAAGTTGAATTTTGAATTATAATTGAAATTTATCAAATTGAGTTATTGAAAATGTTTGAGTATTTAAACTTTGAAACATATTGAATTTGAAAGTGATTTAAATTTGTAGTTCAAACTTGGATTTGAAATCGATATAAAATTGAAATGGTTCTAATGAGAATTTGGATTGAAGCTTTAACCTTTCTAATTGAAATGTTCGAACTGAGATTGATTTAAATTCGAATTTTGAAACTTAAGTTGATTTGAATTGATTTGTGAAATTGGAAGAAATAATTCTAGTTCGAAATTATTTTAATATATAAACTATTTTAATCTGTAACATATTTTAAATATATAAACTATTTTAGTTTATAACTATTTCAATATATATAAATTATTTTCAATATTTAAGCTGTTTAAGTTAGAATTGTTATAATTTAGATTTGATGGATTTAAATAAGAATATTTGGATTGATGGTTTAAACTATTTTATAGTTATGATTTTGGAAGGAATATGATTTCGAAAGTGATATGATTTTAAAGTGAGTATGATTTTGAAAGCGATATGATTTTAATGAATATGATATTTGATATGAATCGTTTTAAATGAAAATGACCACGGTGTGAAATAGGCGATTGGTTGTTAAAGAGACCAGGATCGGATATTGTCACACTCTTTGCCAATACCGAAAACCACTTTAACAACTATGTACATGGTGGAGATTCCAGAATGAAGTAGGATGGTTTTGCGACGTCTGTATGAAGTATGAACGTAGCATTAACTCCTGCGAGTTAGCTTGATGTGACTAAAACAGGAGCCATGCCGGACCAAGTGAGGTTGCACCTCTGATTGTGCATGCTTCTTCGATACCATTTTATTACTTCGTGATTTGATTGGATTCACCTTTGATTATGGGAGTGTGTCTCAAGGTGGGTAGTAGTAGCTGCTATGCATTATCACCAGTCCGGATCCGCAAAACGGTTGTATCCTATCCTGGGCATTCCCTCGCATGCCTTGTCAGATGCCTATCGCTCCTTCTACCAGTTTGGTTTGTACCATACCTATGGAGTGCCCTCTGATAGCCATCCAGCTTAAGTAGGAATTACGGTACGACATAGACTACGAGAACATATATAAAATGTGTGAAGGGGGATATAGGTAACCCCTTAACTCTATTTTAATATTTTACTTTACTGTAGACATTATCTATTTAGCATATTGTATTATGTATGTAGATAGTTTGACGATCCTTAGAGGTTGGAATCCCAAACATCCCTTAAGTTATTTTCATTTCACTTGGACATTTCACTTGAGTTGATTTACTTGTATAAGAATGTTAATCCTGACTCGAGTGTTTGTATTTTGCTTTATGCTCGGGTCAGACTGTGTGTCACGACATTTGAGACTCACCTTTGGAGCTTGGAGCTTTGCTTGGAGATCCATCTCCATCTATTCAACTTCACAGTTATTTCAGTTATTTCAGTTATTTCCTGCTGTCTATATTCAGATTTTTCATTTGCATTTGTATTTGAGACTTCTGTATACTTGAAATTTTCTATTGTATTTGTTTCAGACTCTGATGTTCTACAGTAGCTTCATGAACTACTATCTATCTATTTCCGCTACATATTGTTATACGACTCTATGTCTGTGATTCCATAATTGATTTTTTTACTGTATATGCTATGTTTTTCCAATTATAAATTAATAATCTATTGTTTTGAATAATTAAAGTTTAACATGAGTGGATGACAATAGATTTGAATGGTTCGAAATTCCAGGTCGTTACAATTGGTATCAACGCTCAGTTTAGGCAAAACTTAGCATATAGAGTTAAAAAATTCATTAGAGATAGGGTAGTAATACCCTAGAATGAGTGGAATTGATTGCAGAATCATCTTCGCTCGAGCTTGGAATTCTTTGGTAGGATTTCCTTTGATTTGGATTTCTTTTGAATTTTGGAACTTTCCCCTTTGTTCTGAAATCCATTCTTGTCTTTTCCTGTTCGTGTTCTCCTTGATACTAGAGCATCCCATGGCTCTATTTCTGTCGATCTCTGCAATAAATACGATCCCATCTTGCAATCTCTATTAGCAACTTCGTCCTTTTGTGTGATTAAGCCCATCGGCGGTCCTTCCAACCTTAGTATGATTTGTAAATGAGTGAAACTCCTTTACAACTGGCGTTGATTCACCAGAGATTTCTTTATCCTTATTTTTGATGTTGTTCTTTCTTGTAAAGCCCGAACCGTTTCTCTAGTAGACAATTAGGGTAATTCTCTAGTGATAGAATGTCGAATGCATCAGGATTTTGTAGGTAGTTTATCTTTTCGCTTGATTCTTAGACTAGTGATCTTGACTTTCTCGATAGTCAGGGATTATCCTGATGTTTTGGTGAAATTATTTCTCTCCCTCCCAGGTGGGAATTTGAATTCCGCATCGATTGTATTCCTATAGCTCAATCTTGCTGCAAGTTTCCACCAACTTCGTGTAGCTAAGGGGAGCATGTAAGGACCCGATTCTCCGACTTTCGAAAATTCAACATCGATACTCACTTTATCGACTGCCGAGCAATCGAATGCCAGAAAACCGAACACTTAGGGTTTTAAGAAAAAGAAGAAGGATAGAAGAAGAGAGAAAAAATAGAAAATAGAGAGGAAAGAACATAGAAAATAGAACGGAACAGAAAAACAACAGAACAGCAACAGAATCTCACAATTCGCAGCGGAACAACATAAAATAAATAAATGAATAATCTTTAAACAAAGAACTATATCAGTTATTACATTACATCACATTTCATTTCATTACATCAGAGTGTACAACAACATACAACAACAAACAGTGCAGCGGAAAAAGAAATACTATATAACTAGTAATACGCCATGCCATCCAGCTTGCCTCCAGCAACTCCAGAAATATCCTGATAAACCTTAACTCTCGACTGCCCGTGTGGAAATTGGTGGGCACCCAGAGTTTAGGAAGGAAAACAATAAACTCCGAGTCAGTCATGTGACTGGTGTGAGAACTCAAAATAGTTTATTTATCTTTAAAATCAAAATAGAGGAATATTTTTAAAGTCAATTCACAATGCTTTTAAAAATGAGACTACCATAAGGCCTCCCGCACACACACACAATGCAAACGCAGAATCGGAGGAGATTTCTCCTTATGATAGTCAAAGATGCTTGATACGCATTTAAAATAACATTTGATATTATTACTAGTGCATAGTGTAGAGAAAATTTATTTCGAAAGTAGAATATAAATCTTAGCCAGCATAGACATTTCGAACTATGCCTACTATAGCTACCATCCAAACAGTGGTGACCACCATAAGTGAATGGCAGATTCTACAACTAAAACCGTACAAGGTTTCGTATTGGGAATTGGATTTCCAACGAATGATCAGGCCAAGGAACTTCCCATTGCCACATGAGAATGCCTCTGGATGGACATCCCCGAGAACCAAACCGGATCTCTGCCAACACAAGGCCGGGTTACCCCTAACTGAGTAACAACTGACCGAATATGCCATCCCCCGGTCCTTTGGGACCTTTCAACCGAGCGCTCGTAATCAATTCACACAATCATAAAGTGTTTTCAACATGAGTAAGTATCTGGGCTCCATACCATGATACCACCCTTTTCCAGAAGGAAATGCACACATCCTAAAGGGCGCTACCCCTCATAACCTTGCCGCATCTTTCCTGTTTTGACCATTCCCGAGGTGTGAGGCTCGACGAAGTCACGTCCACAAAAACATACTTTATACAAAATCCATGCTTTGGGTCAACAAATGATCATAGAAATGATCACCAGGATAGACGATCAAACAAATGATCCTATCACAAATAATCAACACAATGATCATTTCACAGCAACACTCAGCATGTCACATTACCAAATTGGGAATATATCGCTGATAACCTTCAACTACATAACCTCTGAGCTCGTACGTCTCATAGAAGGGTGTTAAGCTAAAAGAATAAATTCTCCGCCACCAACAGAAATATATTTGAAAGAAATCTGCTTTATATCTCAATTTGTAACGTCAGACATACAATCCATACAAGTCTGTTCCGGGCTCGAACAGAACCGAAGGCACTTACAAAGAAGTCCTTGCAATCCGGATATCCACAATCCTGATCGGATTTCCCATCACATATGGAGAACTCAATACCGGAGCAACTCGGTGCAGAGTCAATCGACAGGTCATCCTATCGCTCTCGCAAATACCGAGTCTTCAACACCGATCTTCAATGCGATCCATTACGTCGTATCACTATTCGGAATGGGTAATCCGAATAACGAGCGCAATAATTTAAAAACAAGTATGGCATTCAAATTCAGCAAATCACAACAAATACCCATTCAAAGGTAAATATTGATAGTCGGTTATTGAACTATCAATGGATATGCACACATCACCAGATTCCAAATAATTTTCCAAATTATTTATTTTCCAAAATATCTTTACAAGATATACAATTTTCAATACTTCAAAAATAAATCAATATTTATTTTTAAACAAATTCCCTTTTCTTTTATAAATTCCATAGTGAATTTATATTCTAAAATATCTATGCATATACGATTTCAATTATTCATTTCAATTTATCTTCAAAAAGATAAATTCTCAAAATATTCACTTTATACTGGAAAACATTTCCATACTTACTTAATAAGTAATTCTCAAATCCATTTATTTTCAACACTTGAAAAATATTCAATATACTTAAATCGAGATTAAGTATATATTTCATTCTTTAAGGAAATCATTCTCTTAACCATATTTATTTGGGCCAAAACGAATGTTGCGTAAAACATCGTTACGACAACCCAAAATCACTAGTATAGGGATTCGAATTTAAGATAGATATATAAATCCCAATACTAAACAAAACATTTCCTTTCGGAAATCATTTACTATAACAACAGTGTTGTAGTCCACCATTTCCTTCTATTTCTCGAAAACATCTATTTCCACAATAAATGTTGAAATCTATGGTTTCGAATCTCAACACATTTTAAAACATCGTTAGATCGTTTTAATTCTATTAAAAACATCAAATCTAAACATTTTCTTTAACATATTATTCACTATTCAAAAACGTGAATATACTGCGTTAACACATTTCATCCTTTTATACATTTCATCCTTTTATACATTTCATTTTAAAGGATTATTCACAATCAAAAATGTGAATATAACTCCATTAATAGGTTTCAACAATTTACTTATCAAAATAAGTCGTTTACGAATTTATAAAACAACGTTTATAAATTCCATTTCTATTTATTTTATAACATCTTTCTTTATAAATTTTCTTTATTAACCTATTCACTTTATATCTCAATTATGAACCAAAAGTCCACATTATAAGTTAAATACTTATAAAACGATTATTTTACAAAACCGTTCCTTTTAAGACTTTCTAAATTATAAATCTTATAACTTATAAGATTCATTTATTTATCAAAAATCCATACTTCAATTAACTTTTCAAATTTTATAAACCTACTGCTTATAAAATTCCATTTATAACTTCACCATTTATAATTCTATAAATTTCATTCATTTATAAAAATTCATTCACAATTCATTCTTACACTTATAAAAACTCGTTTTATAATTCAAAATATTCTAATTTATAAATATCCATTTTATAAATCTTTTATACAAATCAATTTGTATTATTATTCTAAAACATCTTTAAACTTCTTTATAATTTCATCCTTTTGATTTATAAAATAATCAAATTTTATAAATCCTATTTTTAAACTTTTTATAATAAATTCAAAAATCCCATTTTAACTATTTTATAAATCCTATTTTTAAACTTTTTATAATAAATTCGAAAATCCCGTTTTAACTATTTTATAAAATCATTAACCCCATATTTTCAAAAATCGGTTTTTTAACTATATTTCTCAAAAATATAATTTTTATAACATTAAAAATTATAACGTTTATTTATTTAAAATGAATCAATTCCAAAAATATTTTATAAACGTATACTTTCAAAAATCACTTTGAAATCCTTTTAAAATTCCAAAATTTGGTCCAATGATGCTACACACCAAATAGTCAATCACGACAACAACAATATCATATATCGATATGATAATCCATCAAATATCAAAATATCTGAAATCAAATAAATACTGTTGAGGAATCCTGTTGGATCCCTCCAACCTGTTTTCCTGCATCCAAAAACATTAGCACAATACCAATTCCGCTCCAGTACGGAATTATCGCGGTATATGAGATTTAAAATATTATCCGCTTAATAACGGCGCAATAGGGTCTCATCCGCTAAAAAAAAATGCGGGGAATCAATAACTCCAATATATACATATGCCAATATATATATATTGCTATTATATATAATACCAATTTCACTGTTTATGAAATATTCGCGGTATATGTTTTTAATAAATAACATCCGCTTACTAACGGCGCATAATGTCTATTTTAACAATCAATAGATAACAATCATCATTCAAACATGCATTCAAATATTTTAAATCTAACTATTTAAAATAAAATCGAAACCGATTCGATTGAGTGAGAAGTTCTCACCTTGATTTCAATTTCGTTTTAGCGATTTATTTTGAATAAAATTAAACGGACGTTTAATTTTACCCAAAATTTTCACTAACTCCAAACGACTCCAATCCAACTCCATCGCGTAGTGCTCGTCCATACGATTCCAACGCAACTAGTTTCGCGCGTTTTCGACCTCGTATGAAAAAGATATGTATTTTACAAGTTTTGCACGATTTAAACTAATATTTACAACATAAATATAAAATTTTAAAACCCTACACAATCCATAGCCGTCCATCTCAGATCCAAGGCCTCACGTTCATCTTCCCAACTCCCTCACTCATGCACGTTACAGCACGAACGAGAAACCCATGAGCTCCAAATTAGGTTTTAATTTATCGATCACCACGATGCTCCTGGAGACGATCGGCCAACGTCACTTTGAAGCTCGCAACCAACACTACGCTCGCCTGGAGTAGCATGCAACTCGGTCACCTCTACGTGCGTGCGACCCGAGGACACACGGCCACGAACGCGGCAACCTTCCCACCTCCACGCGACGCCAAACGCCATCTCGACCGTATGGATCTGAAGCCCTCTCTATCCTCTACAACTTTGCAGTTGAACACTTCGTGAATCGATTGATGGATTGAGAAATATTAGGGGGAAAAGATGAACAAATTTCGGCCTTTGGTTTATGATACTGGCGGCTAGGGTTTAGGTTTATATTTTTTTTTTTTAATTTATGAGAGAGAGAGGGCTATTTATAGGGAAATCGATCGACACTATTCATTTCGGAAATTCCGAACTCTGATTCACGCGCCGTAACCAGCGTTTCTAGGGTTTACCCCATGTTCCGGACACAATGGAACAGGTTTCGGAAGCTAATTCGGACATCTGTGCGAGTTATGACAATAAATGTTCGATTTGAATTAAACCGATTTAAACGATTTTCTAGGCGTTTTAATTTGTACCGGACAAACGGTAAATCCAATTGACACGAAATTTGAAACCTTACAATAATATCACATTACGGATCCGATGAAACTAGTTTTGTCGAAATCCGAGACTTTTTGAAAAATGGCTATTTTAACTCGCCAAATTAATATTAAAAATAATTTGATGCGTTTCGAGCTGCCACGATCAAACGATAGCTCCGATTGACACGAAAATTGAAATCCGGCAATAACTAACTATTACGGATCCAATGGAACTGGTCTCGTTCAATTCTGAGACTGTTCAAAAATTGACTATTTTCACTAGTCGATTAAATATTAAAATATTCAATTTTCACAAATAAACTCTTAATTCGATTTTAAAAGTTCTAAAATATCGTTCTAACTCCCATATGATAAAATAAAATTCTACAAATCATTTTTAATCATATTTAACTCAAATTTTCAATTATTTCCATAATTTCACATATTAAATTATTGATTTAATTATTCAATTAAATCCAATTAGTCAAATAAAATTTATTTGACTTATAAATTTACTTATTAATATTTAAAATTAATTAAATATTCAAATTTTAATTACTAAAAATCCTGGGTCGTTACAGAGCATTCCCGAGACAGCTTTCCTCCCAGCGAATAGTCTCTATGAATAGTTAGTCATGCCCTTTGGATTAACCAATGCTCCTGCCTTTTTGTTGATCTCATAAATCGCGTTTTCCATGATGTTGTCAACAAGTTTGTCCCCATTTCGTTAATGATATTCTTTTCTTTTCTAAGTCTCGATTGACCCGGTTAAGTTCGCCACGATTAATATTAGTCTATCCATTTTTCCTCTTTTGTAATTTAATTATCGTATATTCCTTTCGAACCTATCTTCTTAATTAGAATTCTCTTTGATTAGGGTTCCTCTAAATTTGAATCTCTATACTTGTCCTAAATTCATTCTTGAATCATCCTATGAGAGAACGTATTTGTAATTAATATAAAAATGTTTTATATTGTGTTGTTTGAGTTGTTAAGTTTGAATGTTGGTTTCAATTGATTCGTCTAGCCAACGCTATTGATAGGAATTCCATAATACTTGAACTGAGCAAACTGGCACAATATTGTTTTCGAAATTGGTAAATGAAATGATTTTATGATTATATATAGAAGTATAATTTTCTGGAATTAGATAGTTAATTAATTGGTTGTTAAAAATGATAAAACAAGATTATCATTTATTGCTTTGTCAACGTTTCCAAATCATTAACTATTGTTCTATGAAATTTTAAAACATGGTTTATAAATCTGATTTATAAATAAAATGAATTTAAATTAAGGATTTGAGAATTAAATTTTCGATGCTTTTCAAAATTTGGTTTTTAAAGTTCTAAAAAATATTATTTTAAAGTATTTTCGAATGAAAATTGTTTCCAAATTTTTTTTAAAAGAAGTAGGTCAGTACTCTCCTCTTTTATCGCTAGAAAATAATTTCAGTGATGACTACAACATCATCGACATTCATTTTCAAGTTTCAAAGTGGGAAGATCACGTAGCAGCTTTGCTACAATTTGGTTTTGGAAAATGGATTTGATTTGAATTTCTTGAGTATTATTTGATGTATAATTTATTTATATACACATACACACACACACACATTTATTTCAAAGTGGCTTGAAGTGAAAGTCGAAGATTTAATTTTAAATTTTATGTTAAGTGATGGTTTTCAATTATTGAAATGAAGATTTTTTTTTTTGAATAATTGGAGTGACTAAAATAAGAAATGAAATTGAAACAACTTGAAACAGTTGAACTAGGATAAAATTTATTTGCGTAATACTTAGTTGCATTCTAAACATATATAACTTACCTGAAATATTCAAAAAAGTTAAAATGTTATTGTATATGTAATTGAAGGTTATACAAGAGAAAATTTAAGTAGTAACAATGTTTAAACTAAATTTTGCTTAATAGAAATGTTGTAAATAAAAGGTAAATTTGTATAATTCTCAGATACATTCAAAAACATTAATAAAACTTACCTGAAAAAAGTTTGAATGCACTGAGAATTTGTAATTGGATAATATACAATATAAATATAAGTAATAAGATATCCAAAAATAAAATTTTGTTAAGGGAGTTTATAAATAAAATTAAATGGTTATAATAAAATTTTACACACTTAATTTGTGTTATAATAAATGTAAACTGAAATAAATTGAATAATAAAAAGTGAATGCTATTTCGGTAAATAAGATGAATTGGATATGAATGTAAGTTAATTTGAAAGTAAGTTAATTAGAATAATAATAAAAAATGAAATTTATATGGTTTTGAGTTAATTGTTGTATTTTGTACTCTGAATCTATTTTCCTTTTTGTTGCTTCTATTCTTGTAACGTCCCGCCTTTACGCGCGCTTCAAATCGACACACGTGCTAATTCGGACCATACGGAAGGGCGGACTGTTATGGGGTAAATAAGAAAATAGGGAAATAAAAAACAAAATAGAATCTCACAGCGGAAGGATAAAATATAAAATAAATATACAGTTCATAAACTGTTTACAAATATTTGATTCTTCTTTATACAATAAATATCAGAGTTCACATACCAATAATAATCAATGCAGCGGAATTAAAATGTGTAGTGGAATATAATTAATAATAATAATAGAAATCTCCATCTTCGTCCTCCAGAGCTAAACTCTTCGATTTGGAAACACTCGGACTGACCCCAGCGAATTTGAAAAGACAAAAACACTCGAGTCAGAACTAAAAGATCTTATGTGAGTTAAATTAACATAATTAAATATGAGTGCAGTAACTCAAGAGATGTTCGGGATTTACATCTCCTAAGGATCCGTTAAACTATTTACTATGTAGTATATTGCGCTATTATAATAGTGTCTATTTGTAAAATAAACTTACTTTTAAATAGCATTAAGGCTTTGCATTTTCCACCATAACACAGTTATATATTCCCATAGTCTATACAGTACCGTAATCTCCCCCGTACTGGGCGTCGTCAGAGGGCACTCCATAGGTATGGTACAAAACCAAAATCGTATAAGACGCGCTAGGGTAGGTGACATGGCATAACTACGCAATGCCAGGGTAGATATACCAATTACGCTTCCGGGACGGTGGTAACGCATTGCCGCAGCTACCGCCCACCTCGAGCCACACCCCCAAATCAAAGAAATCAAAAGTGGCCACCGAATCAATCCAAAAGTCAAAGTATAATATTGAAGGGATGTGTCCGATCAAAGGTGCTACCTTATTAACCCGTCAATCGCTCCTGTTTAGCCACCTTATGCCAACTCACGGGAGTTGGGTCACGTATTTACCTTACAGGAAACGCCGCCACCAACCTACTTCATTCTGGAATCTCCACCAACCTACTTCATTCTGGAATCTCCACCGCATACACGGTTGTTAAAGTGGTTTTCGAAGTTGGCAGAGAGTATGACAACTTCCGATCCCGGTCTCTTTAACAACCAAACGTTATTATAACACCGCGGTCATTTAAAAATAATTATACTTTCAAAACCAGGATATAATTATCCATTTCAAAACCCAGAAATACGATACATTTCCTTTTAAAACCCAAATAAATATGATATCATTTTATTTAAAATATATTTCTTTTCCAAAATCATGCCACTTTTAAGATTTATAATACCTCGAAACCAAATATTTGAAATTTAACTTTGCACATAATACTTCGAAATCCACAGTTTTAAACCATAACTTTCAAAACTTAAATGGTTTGGATATTCAACAGTATATAAAATAAAACAGTTGAATTTAAAATTTCTTTTTAAAGTAAATAATTTCCACGCCTTTACAATTTTATTTACTTTATATTCAGTCTAAACCCATAACCTTTAGATTCAGCTTCCGTTTGAATAAAACAATTCGATTTCAATATTTTGAAAACTTCGAGAATTTAATGAATTTCAAAACTAAGGTTGGAAATTTCAAATCAACAATTCATTTTCCTATTATTTAGTTTGAAAGGTTTATATGATAAATCCATAACCATTTAAAATAAACTAAATTTGTTAACACTAAAATTTCCTTTCATTTATTTATACTAGAATTATTCATTAAATCCAGTTATAAATATCATACCTTTAAAATTTCCAATTTTAATAAGTTTACATCAACTTATGGAGTTAAATTTTCAAATAAGCTCAATGCCAATTAAATATCCAATTTATCTTTCAATCTTAATATATTTGAATCATTTATAACTCTATATATATACAAGAACTTAAACTCATACTAAATCGTATAATATAAATTATCAAATGCCATTTTTCAACTTATTCATTTTATTTAGCAGACTTACACATAGCATAAATTCAACAATTCAACTTTGAATTTATAAAATATATTTATATCATATCCAAATTTAATATTTATTAAACCGTATCATATCCAAACCATAAAAATCATTTCAGATTAATTTTATATATGTATACCACGGTGCCTGTATATAATTTTCTATTCCATAGTCAAGTGATACAGATATTTATCATTTCAATCCGCAATTTAAAAATAAAATGCGGTTGTATATCATTTCAAACCGCAATCCCGAATGAAATGAAAATGCATTATAACTTGCAGTTTATATAAGATAGGACACATCATCCATTCATCCAATATCAATCATCAACCAATTTATTCCAAACATCATTAATTTATTTCAATCATCGTCAATTTAAACAAACGTCAATATATAGCATATGCAATATAATAAGAAATAAATGACAGTTATTAACTAACAGTTTACATTCAAAATAAATTTAATAACTGTTTAACTAGCAGTTTTTTTATGCAAATAAATAAATTTTAACTGTCAATTTTATATGCAATAATAAAATTAATTAATAGTCAAATTAAATAAATTCGATTTAACAGAGATGATGAATAAAATATGCCAAACAGTCATAAATAAATTTCTACTCATATCTAAAGTCAATTTAACAGACATAGGAAATTTTAGCAATTGTAAGTGGGTTAAAACACTCACCTTTTGAATTTAAACGAATTTAAATCCAATTTAAACCCAAAAATTGGACAGTATCCAAATTCGTCCAAACCAACGTCATCAAATCCGGAATTTTAATACGATCGTAACAAAAAAAATCTCGCGTGAAACGGATAACGTATGAGAAAATTATGCGTGTTAAATCGATTTGAAAACGAAATTAAAATTTGAAAATAAAACCTACCTCAATCCTCTATGCCACATCACGCGTATACAACGCGCACACGCTCCTTCCTCGTTCACGCGAGAAAAATACAGGCGGAAGCCCTAGCCGTCACTCTGAAACCCTAATTTTAATTTTTTCCCACCTCTCTGATCATCTTTGCAACGATCAGGCTCCGCCATCACCTAGTTCACCACCGGCCGCCACCCTCCATGCCGTGCGACGCCCCAAGTACGCCCAGAACGAACGCGACCAACGCCCCTTAAACGAGCCACCACATGGAACTTCGGCCACTTCATCGTGATGTGAACCACTGGATCGACTTGTCTCAGTCATCTCTACGCGCCTGTACATCCCCATCGACGAATCGTGGCAGATCCACTGTTGAATTACGACGATAAACATGAACGGCCGGGACAAAACCCCAAATTTCTGGTCAAACCACAAATCAAATCGAGAAACGAATTGCACCATTGAATTACGCTCGTCGAGAGCATTAACACATAAATTTTTGAGATTTTTCTGAGGACTTTAAATTTTGACTTTGATTTTGAAATTGAAATTGGATCTAGGGTATGGTTTGCATCCATTGGAAAGAAGAGGAGCTAAGAAAATGAATGCACAAACAAATGATAATAGATGAAGGCTAGGGTTTATAACGGGTTTATATAGGTAGGTTAGAATTTGAATAGATGGATCAGATAAACAAACGTGCTGAACGATAATTGGCCCAAAAAGCTCGTTTCGACTCCGGAACGAAATTGGGTCAACCCATATATTCAAATAGGTGTTTTAAAATATTCCGAACGCGATGGAAAAAGTTTCACGTCCAAATTCTATTGTATGAGAAAGTTATGCTGAAAAAAATATTTCCAAATTAATTTCAAACTAATTTCAATTAAATCGATTTCGAGGCGTTTCGCGTTCTACGATCAAACAACAAGTCCGATCGCTATGAAACTTGAAATCCTACAATAATTCACTGTTACGGATCCGAAGAAACTGGTTTCGTCGAAATCCGAGTCCGTGACCAAAATGACTATTTTTATATTAATTAAATAAATTCAAAATAAATAAATAAAATCAAATTTTATATTTAGATTCTAAAATTGACCCAATTTTCCCCTTTTAAAAATTCTGAATCATTTACAAAAGTCCAACAATTTTAGATGTCAAATTAAAGAAGGTAAATTGATAAATTTCAATATAAATCCATAATTCCATTAAGTTCAGAAATTATAAATAATATCCTAAAATTTCGTTTAGTTAAATAAAATTAATTAGTATACCATTCATTCCTGTCAAACAAATGGATTAAATATTGGATTCCAAATTATCACGCAAATTTCTCATATTATTCTTATTTCAAATAATGAATTATTTAACTATATCCAATCTCGTTTAATTGCAATTAAATTCAATTATTAGACTTTAAGTTTCAATCTAAATAAATAAATCCTGATTCCCATTCTTAAATTCACTATTGATCATATTACCATCCTGGGTACTATTTATTTTATTATATATATCATAACTTTAACATTTTCCAATTGTTTATCTCAATTGCATAACATTAAATTTATATTTATTGCAATGACTTTCGATTTAATTGAATGAACTAAGTATATAACTCATAAAAATTGTTGTAAAAATCTCAAACCCACAGTTATAAGTTTATTATTTCCACTCAAATATTATATATATTTACAGGTATAGGTTTTTATTCAATCATTACTTTTTATTATGTATAAATTAAATAAATGCACTATTTAAGTCCGTTTAAGTTTATTACCAAATATCCATTTACCTTTCCCATCAAAGTTGAATTCCATTCAATTAATATAACCAATCAAATTTCCATCCACACTTTATTTTAAATCTAAAATTTGCACTTCATTATCTTGTGTTAATGTCATCCAATTTCTACTTATTATTATTACTTACTTTATATTCTATAACTTACTTTGTATACTTTTTCTTATTAATTTCTTAATCATCAAAACTTAAACTTTATTCCCCAAAACCACAAATTATTACTTAACATAAATCTACTCTTTTATTACTTTACGTTCACACTTCCGTTACTATCAAATTAATCACCAGTTACGTTATCATCAAACCAACATTAATTAATATTTTAAATGCTTACATTTATTTCTCTTATATGGTTATTATTTATCCACTTGTGCTAACTTTTATTACCTAAATTTTCAGTTATTATAAGCCTTTAATATTTCCATTTAAATTAAATATAAATTTCAATTCAATCCATCCTCTTCAACACGCAACTTATAGTAACAGCTCACAAGTACGAATGGAATTATCATTTATTATAATATTTTCTTAATTTACATTAACATATAAATAAATCTCCTTTAAATGAATTTTATATCCAGGTATAATACTTACTCTATTTCATTTATTGAAATTTATTCATATTGCTAGTAAATAGGTCTTAAGTGACCATTTATATAATCTAATTTAGCGTTCATTTCAATACTTGCTTATAAAGTTTTTATTTCTACTAAATTTTATTACAAAACTCATTAATTTAACCAAATTAAATCCTCAAAATTTACGGGTCGTTACACTCTCCTCCACTTAAAACTTTTCGTCCTCGAAAAGGGAAAAGAAAGGAGAAGGAACACTAAGAAATCAATATACCTTATTCAAACATTAACTTTATAAAAATTAAATTTATAAAATTAATTAATTTAGATAAAATATCTCCATTTATAACCATTAAATCTTTTTATACTTAAATTACTAAAGTTTGGAAAACATTTTCAAAATATTTTCTAAGTCCAAAATTTATGGAAAATTTTGGCAGAGTCTCCTTTGTACGGAGAGGCTCGGAAGAAAATAAAATATTAAATATAACAATTATACTACATATATTATTCAAATTAATATATCCCTACACGGGAAAATACATAAAATAGCGCTATAAACCGAAATCCGAAACGTACCTATTATTCGGGAATTTTACGCTTAATTTATGGAACCAAAAGCAGTAGCAATTGCTTCCATAACCTGAATTTCACTTATAAAACCATATAGTGTTAATAATTATATAAATGAAATACTAAAGTTATTTCAACCATAACAAAAACCAATTCCGACAACAGCATACACAACAAATACAAAGTAACCATTCAATCAACAACAATTTGTTGTTCGGGTTCAAACTTTTAAATTATACGGAATGAAGAATAAACAACTAGCGCATCATTTACTCAACAGTCTTAGATAAACTAAATAGGTTATTCATTCACCCAAATAAAATTTTAAAGTATTCTTTCCCAAACAACAATTAACTAAACAACAACAAATCCAACAACTAAAACCCAAAACAAACAACAACCAATTCAAACAACACATTTTGTTTATCCTTATTAATTTCATTCATACATTTGTTGTTTAATTTCTCTTTTTATTTATACCACATAAATTTTCCTTTTATAATTTACATTTATTTCTAACAACTTTTAAATTTCCTTTACTCATTTAATGTTTGTTTCATTTATTTCCACTTTAATTGCTTAAGTTTATAATCATCTACTTGTCATACTTACCTTCAATTTATATTTACTTGGTAAAATTTCAATTATAACTTAAGTTTATAACATTAAATTCTCATTTAACAGCAATTTCATTGAATACTTTTACTATTTCAAATTTCTACTTGTATAATATTCTATTACAATATCTTATTAAACAAGTTTATATACATGTTGTTTAAAGAATGTAATTGAAAGTTATACAAGTTTTCACATTTCTTTTAAGTAATTCATTGTTCAATAAATTTTTATCCTTTTTCTTATAAGTTACAATTTCAACTTCCTTTTTATTTCCTTTATAACTTGGCATTAAATCTCTTACCTAAATTAGAGGTTTCAATTATTAATTACTTACCCTTCATTTCACTGCAATAATTGAAACAATTAATTAACAGAAATTTAAGAATTTAATACCGGGTTAAAGTTCAATTTATTTTAAAACAATAGATAAATATATTCTTCAATTTATATATCACTAATTATATTTAAAACAATTCAAAATTTATATATTTTCCAAAATGAATCTGTAGTAAAACTACTACAGTGGCATTCCCTCTTCGAAACTCGAAAATGAAAGTCGATGATGCGGCCGCCATCACCGAAATTATTTTCCAGCGACAGAGAGAAAAGTACGAAACTTATTTTCTCCAAAATCTTCTTTAAAACAATTCTTCCGAATTATAATAAATATTTATATCAGAAAGTACTTAGAAACAATATTATTATATTCCAAAATTATTCGAAAGAAATTTCAAAACCCCGGATTTTTAAGTTCTAAATTTTCCAAATTTCATTTATTTTATTTTTCAATCTTTTTCTATTATTATTTGTACACTTTATTACCTAACAACCAATCTATTTCAGCCAAATATAGATATCATTTGAAAATTTTATTTTATATAGAAAATGTAATAGGAAAAATTATTTCATTCACCTATATTAAAACAAATATTATGTCGGTCTGTCCTATTAAGTGTTTAGAAATCCCTATTGATGTCGTAGCGTCCCATGCACCAACCAGAATTTATAAATACAAAACGGAACAGATTAACACAATATAAAATCTTTTTATAACAGTAACAAATACGCTCTCTCATATATATACACTCAGCGACTCCCATAGGGTATTACAACCCCATTAATAAAGAGTCAAACCCCACAAAGCTAAGGTTTATCGCTAAACCACAACTCTGATACCAACTGTAACATCCCACTTTTTCGCACGCTTCAAATTGACATACGTGCCAATTCAAACCATACGGAAGGGCGGATTGTTATGGGGTAAATAAGAAAACAGGGAAAGAAAAAAAAAACAAAATAGGATCTCACAGCGGAAGGATAAAATATAAAATAAATATACGGTTCATAAACTGTTTACAAACATTTGATTCTTCTTTATACAATAAATATCAGAGTTCACATACCAATAATAATCAATGCAGCGGAATTAAAATGTGTAGTGGAATATAATTAATAATAATAATAGAAATCTCCATCTTCGTCCTCTAGAGCTAAAGTCTTCGATTCTGAAACGCTCGGACCGACCCGAGCGAATTTGAAAAGACAAAAACACTCGAGTCAGAACTAAAAGATCTTATGTGAGTTAAATTAACATAATTAAATATGAGTGCAGTAACTCAAGAGTTGCTCATGATTTACATCTCCTAAGGATCCGTTAAACTATTTACTATGTAGTATATTGTACTATTATAATAGTGTCTATTTGTAAAATAAACTTACTTTTGAATAGCGTTAAGGCTTTACATTTTCCACCTTAACACAGTTATATATTCCCATAGTCTATACAGTACTGTAATCTCTCCCGTACTGGACGTCGTCAGAGGGCACTCCATAGGTATGGTACAAAACCAAAATCGTATAAGGCGCGATAGGGTAGGTGACACGACACAACTAGGCAATGCTAGGGTAGATACCAATTACGCTTCCGGGTCGGTGGTAACGCATAGCCGCAGCTACCGCCCACCTCGATCCACACACCCAAATCAAAGAAATCAAAAGTGGCCATCGAATCAATCCAAAAGTCAAAGTATAATATCGAAGGGATATGTCCGATCAAAGGTGCTACCTTATTAACCCGTCAATCTCTCCTATTTTAGCCACCTTATGCCAACTCATGGGAGTTGGGTCCACGTATTTACCTTACAGGAAATGCCGCCACCAACCTACTTCATTCTGGAATATCCACCGCGTATGCTAAAGTGGTTTTCGAAGTTGGCAGAGAGTATGACAACTTCCGATCCCAGTCTCTTTAACAACCAAACGTTATTATAACACCGCGGTCATTTAAAAATAATTATACTTTCAAAACCAGGATATAATTATCCATTTCAAAACCCATAAACACGATATCATTTCCTTTTAAAACCCAAATAATTATGATATCATTTTATTTCAAATATATTTCTTTTCCAAAATCATGCCACTTTTAAGATTTATAATATCTCGAAACCAAATATTTGAAATTTAACTTTCCACATAATACTTCGAAATCCACAGTTTTAAACCATAACTTTCAAAACTTAAATGGTTTGGATATTCAACAGTATATAAAATAAAACAGTTGAATTTAAAATTTCTTTATAAAGTAAATAATTTCCACGCCTTTACAGTTTTATTTACTTTATATTCAGTCTAAACCCATAACCTTTAGATTCATCTTCGGTTTGAATAAAACACTTCGATTTCAATATTTTCGAAACTTCGAGAATTTAATGAATTTCAAAACTAAGGTTGGAAATTTCAAATCAATAATTCATTTTCCTATTATTTAGTTTGAAAGGTCCATAACCATTTAAAATAAAATGAATTTATTAACACTAAAATTTCCTTTCATTTATTTATACTAGAATTATTCATTAAATCCAGTTATAAATATCATACCTTTACAATTTCCAATTTTAATAAGTTTACATCAACTTATGGAGTTAAATTTTCAAATAAGCTCAATTCCAATTAAATCTCCAATTTATCTTTCAATCTTAATATATTTGAATCATTTATAACTCTATATATATATATATATATATATATATACAAGAACTTAAACTCATACTAAATCGTATAATATAAATTATCAAATGCCATTTTTTAACTTTTTCATTTTATTTAGCAGATTATACATAGCTTAAATTCAATAATTCAACTTTGTATTTATAAAATATATTTATATCATATCCTAATTTAATATTTATTAAACCGTATCATATCCAAACCATAAAAATCATTTCAGATTAATTATATATATATATATACCGCGGTGCCTGTATATAATTTTCTATCCTATGATCAAGTGATACGGATATTTATCATTTCAATCTG
Organism: Allium cepa; assembly: GCA_030765085.1. Classification (NCBI taxonomy): domain Eukaryota; kingdom Viridiplantae; phylum Streptophyta; class Magnoliopsida; order Asparagales; family Amaryllidaceae; genus Allium; species Allium cepa. Next base: position 89,313,509 of record CM060942.1, on the reverse strand, counting down.
CAATTTAAAAATAAAATGCGGTTGTATATCATTTCAAACCGCAATCCCGAATGAAATAAAAACTTGCAGTTTATATAAGATAGGACACATCATCCATTCATCCAATATCAATCATCAACCAATTTATTCCAAACATCATTAATTTATTTCAATCATCGTTAATTTAAACAAACGTCAATATATAGCATATGCAATATAACAGGAAATAAATGACAGTTATTAACTAACAGTTTATATTCAAAATAAATTTAATAACTGTTTAACTAGCAGTTTTTTTATGCAAATAAATAAATTTCAACTGTCAATTTTATACGCAATAATAAAATTAATTAATAGTTAAATTAAATAAATGCGATTTAACAGAGATGATGAATAAAACATGCCAAACAGTCATAAATAAATTTCTACTCATATCTAAAGTCAATTTAACAGACATAGGAAATTTTAGCAATTGTGAGTGAGTTAAAACACTCACCTTTTGAATTTAAATCGAATTTAAATCCGATTTAAACCCAAAAATTGGACAGTCTCCAAATTCGTCCAAAGTCATCAAATCCGGAATTTCAATACGATCTTAACAAAAAAATCTCACGTGAAACGGATAACGTATGAGAAAATTATGCATGTTAAATTGATTTGAAAACGAAATTAAAATTTTAAAATAAAACCTACCTCAATCCTCTATGCCACGTCACGCATATACAACGCGTGCACGCTCCTTCTTCCTCGTTCACGCGAGAAAAATACAGGCCGAAGCCCTAGCCGCCACTCTGAAACCCTAATTTCAATTTTTTCCCACCTCTCTGATCATCTTTGCCACTATCAGGCTCCGCCATCACCTTGTTCAGCACCGGCCGCCTCCTCCATGCCGTGCGACGCCCCAAGTACGCCCAGAACGAACGCGACCGATGCCCCTTTAACGAGCCACTACGTGGAACTTCGGCCAGTTTATCGTGATGTGAACCACTGGATCGACTTGTCTCAGTCATCTTTACGCGCCTGTACATCCCGATCGACGAATCATGGCAGATCCACCGTTGAATTACGACGATTAACATGAACGACCGGGACAAAACCCCAAATTTCTGGTCAAACCACAAACCAAATCGAGAAACGTGTTGCACCATTGAATTACGCTCGTCGAGGTCATTAACATATAAATTTTTGAGATTTTTCTGAGGAATTTAAATTTTGACTTTGATTTTGAAATTGAAATTGGATTTAGGGTATGGTTTGCAGCCATTGGGAAGAGGAGGAGCTAAGAAAATGAACGCACAAACAAATGAGAATAGATGAAGGCTAGGGTTTATAACGGGGTTTATATAGGTAGGTTAGAATTTGAATAGATGGATCAGATAAACAAACGTGCTGAACGATAATTGGCCCAAAAAGTCCGTTTCGACTCCGGAATGAAATTAGGTCAACCCATATATCCAAATAGGTGTTTTAAAATATTCTAAACACGATGGAAAAAGTTTCACATCCAAATTCCATCGTGTGAAAAAGTTATGCTGAAAACAATATTTCCAAATTGATTTCAAATTGATTTTAATTAAATTGATTTCGAGGCGTTTCGCGCTCGTACGATCAAACAACAAGTCCGATCGCTACGAAATTTGAAATCCTACAATAATTCACTATTACGGATCCGATGAAACTAGTTTCGTCGAAATCCGAGTCCGTGACCAAAATGGCTATTTTTATATTAATTAAATAAATTCAAAATAAATCTATAAAATCAAATATATTTAGATTCTAAAATTGACCCATTTTTCCCCTTTTAAAAATTCTTAATCATTTACAAAATTCCAACAAGTTTAGATGTCAAAATTAAAGAAGGTAAATTGATAAATTTCAATATAAATCCTTAATTCATTAAGTTCACAAATTATAAATAATATCCTAAAATTTCGTTTGGTTAAATAAAATTAATTAGTGTACCATTCATTCCTGTCAAACAGATGGATTAAATATTGGATTCCAAATTATCACACAAATTTCTCATATTATTCTTATTTCAAATAACGAATTATTTAACTATATCCATCTCGTTTAGTTGCAATTAAATTCAATTATTAGACTTTAAGTTTCAATCTAAATAAATAAACCCTGATTCCCATTCTTAAATTCACTATTGATCATATTACCATCCTGGGTACCATTTATTTTATTATATATATCCAGAACTTTAACATTTTCCAATTGTTTATCTCAATTGCATAACATTAAATTTATATTTATTGCAATGACTTCCGATTTAATTGAATGAACTAAGTATATAACTAATAAAAATTGTTGTAAAAATCTCAAACCCACATTTATAAGTTTATTATTTCCACTCAAATATTATAGATATTTACAGGTATACGTTTTTATTCAATCATTACTTATTATTATGCATAAATTAAATAAATGCACTATTTAAGTCCGTTTAAGTTTATTACCAAATATCCATTTACCTTTCTCATCAAAGTTGAATTCCATTCAATTAATATAACCAATCAAATTTCCATCCACACTATTTTAAACCTAAAATTTGCACTTCATTATCTTATATTAATGTCATCCAATTTCTACTTATTATTATTACTTACTTTATATTCTATAACTTACTTTGTATACTTTTTCTTATTAATTTCTTAATTATCAAAACTTAAACTTTATTCCCCAAAACCATAAATTATTACTTAACATAAATCTACTCTTTTATTACTTTACGTTCACACTTCTGTTACTATCAAATTAACCACCAGTTACGTTATCATCAAACCAACATTAATTAATATTTTAAATGCTTACGTTTATTTCTCTTATATAGTTATTGTTTATCCACTTGTGTTAACTTTTATTACCTAAATTTTATGTTATTATAACCCTTTAATATTTCCATTTAAATTAAATATAAATTTCAATTCAATCCATCTTCTTCAACACGCTACTTATAGTAACAGCATACAAGTACGAATGGAATTATCATTTATTATAATATTTTCTTAATTTACATTAACATATAAATAAATCTTCTTTAAATGAATTTTATATCCACGTATAATACCTACTCTATTTCATTTATTGAAATTTATTCATATTGCTAGTAAATAGGTCTTAAGTGACCATTTATATAATTTAATTTAGCGTTCATTTCAATATTTGCTTATAAAGTTTTTATTTCTACTAAATTTTATTACAAAACTCATTAATTTAACCAAATTAAATCCCTGAAATTTACGGGTCGTTACAATTCTCCTATCTCGTTCCCTTTCGGAGACGAAAAGTTTTGAGTGAGGGGAAAGTGTAAAGACCGGTAATTTTAACGATTTTAAATAAAGTGACTAATTTTTTTTCATGAAATAAATCATAAAATTTTAATGAAAATTTGATATTTGGAATATGTCTATTTTAACATAGCAATTGGAAAAAATTTACTGGATAATATGGAAGTTAGTTTTGTTGTGTAATTTTCAGTTTCAATTTAAAATCAGTTAATTGATGAAAATAATTTTTTTTTCAAAATCTGAATATTTTTGTATTATAAAAATCTTTATCATTTTATGAGTGAGGCGTCATATTTCGTTTCGCCAAATTTGGACTGCTCTAGCCCCGTTTGTCTTATTTTCGGTGTTTTAGCAGCATTCTTGGCAACGAATATCAACTTTTGATAGGAAGTTCGTATCGCTAATATCTGTGTACCATACATTTCGTCTCATCATGCTGATCTCCGCTATATATTCATTTGTGCATTTCGGTGTCCGATGCGTGGCGAAATCTACAAAATGGTTAGTCGTATCGGTACCTGTTTGGAACCTCTGGGTGCTTCGTGCCTTTTTCGTAATCTACCGTGAAAATGAATAGCCGCTAGCCTTTTGTTATTCCCAGAAATTTAATACGTGGCTTTCACTATTCCACATTACAACATAATTTATGGTTTGTTCGTATCTTTCGAACTCTTCCCTTCTCTTCTTTTTCGCTTTTGCCTTAAAAAAAGATCTGCATATATAAGCTTGCATTCTTCTTCATATATCAGTTTTCTTCGAACCATCCCCTGTGAACATTTCTTCTCCTCTTCGCTGATCCAACATGCGCCTTCCTCACCACCCACTGACACAAGCTTCAACCGATCCTACCTTCCACAACCGCTCCAAAGAACCACTGATGCAACGGATTTAACTTTGATTCGCTAATAATGTTTTGATACCAAATTGAGGCAGCGATATAAACTGATAGAACGATAAATGCCCAATTCCGTTGATCGTGACGATGCCGGAATCTAGCTATCTCCAACCCGTTGATCTCGCAAGATACCGTGTTGAAAGATCTACAATTCGATCGTTGATCACTCGCAAGTGATACCGAGAATTGGCTTCTACTTCGTTGATTCGTGCACGAATAACCCGAAGAAGGAAAGAAGAAGGAGATCACACTCAACTTCAACAATGGTGGCAAAAGCTCACACAAAAATTTTATTCAAAAATCAACTCCTCTTTGTACAATGACAACACGCCCCTATTTATAGAAAATACAACACAGCACACGACTCAGCACATGCGACACACGAGATAATATATGCGACTTACAACACACAGACGCACACAGGCGCGACTTAGCCCATACGGCTTACATCCCATGATTCATGACTTAACACATATAAACAGATACAGGGTACAACGACATACGACTTACATCACACGCGACTTAACATCAAACGACTTACAACATCATCTTACAACACACACGACATACGACATACAACATAAGGAATTTACAACAAAACAACAATGCGACTTAAGAAGCATGCGACTCAACATCATACGGCATAAGAAGTAGCTCGACTCTAGAAATGACTTAGCGACATAAGGAAAATCAGCTTTAGGAACTTGCGACTTAAAAAAATAGCATAGCTTCAGGACGACTTAGAGACATAAGGTAAGCGACTTAAGAATGAGCGACATAAGTGAGAACATGGCATAATTGAGCGACTTAACTCGCTAGTTCGCTATCTTGTAATGCATGAGTCTTCAAGGCAGGCGGCATAGCTTGTTAGGTCGCTTAACTCGCTAGGTCGCTTATCGTGGTTGGCGCGACTCAAGGCATAAGTTGTAGGCGACTTAACGTGGTGCGACTTAACATGGTGGATTGCATCATCCTTCCCTGGTTGAATAGAATTCGTCCCCGAATTTACACTTTCCTCTTCTTCGACCTGCTTATTCTCATGATATGGAATCAAGTGTTTGACGTTGAAAACGTCAGCAGTATGGATATGATCCGACAATCTAAATTGATAAGCATTCTCATTAATATTCTTTGCGACTTCCAAAGGACGGATCTTTCTAGCAGCTAGTTTGTTGTAAGTACCAATATGAAATCATTCCTTAGTGAATACTGCATACACAAAATCTCCTTCTGGAATTCAACATGTCGTCGTTTGATATCTGGGGATTGCTTATATTTCTCATTCGCCTTAAGCAATCGTTCCTGAACAACCTTGTGGCATTCTTGCAATTCATTCACAAAATCACTAGCTCGCTTGATCACTCCTTTCTGCTGTGGTACTATAGATAAATCCAATGGTCCCTTAGGAATTGTCAAGTAAACGACCTGGAATGGACTGAACCTAGTGCTACGATTAACTGCATGGTTGTGTGCGAACTCAGCTTGACACAGCTCGGAATCCCAACTCTTCAAATTGTTATTAACGAGGCATCTCAATAGATTACCTAGGGATCTATTCACAACCTCTGTCTGTCCATCTGTCTGTGGATGATAAGCACTACTAAATTTCATCTTTGTCCCGACCATTTTCCATAGACTCATGCAAAAATGACTCAAAAAACGAGTGTCTCTATCTGATACAATAGATTCAGGCAACCCGTGAAGTCGATAGATCTCTCTGAAGTATAACTGTGCGACATTAACTGCTTCTGCCATTTTCTTGCATGCAATAAAATGTACCATTTTTAAAAACTGATCAACCACCACATAGATAGAATCATTGCCACGTTGCGTCCTCGGTAAGCCCAATACAAAGTCCATACTAACATCTACCCATGGTTTAGTAGGTATAGGCAACGACATATATAAACCTGCATTTGTTGCTGTCCCCTTTGAAACTTGACAAATATGGCACCTCAGAACGAACCTTTCAACTTCATTCCTCATTGACGGCCAAAAATAAGACTTTGAGAGTCTGCATAGTACGGTCGCGGCCCATGTTTCCTTCTTCATGTAATTCTTTGATGATTTTCATTCGTAGACTGCAATCTGGAATACGCAACTGATTTCCCTTGAATAGAAAACCTTCAACCAGCATATATCCATCCATAGTTCCCTTCTTGACTTTGTCTAGGATTTCAGAAAAGTATGAATCTGAAGTAAGAAGTTCTGGAAGTAAGTCAAAACTCATCACCTCTACTCGCATGGTTCTTAGTAAATTCTCCTTCTGACTCAACGCATCGGCAACGCGATTAGTTACTCCAGACTTGTGCTTTACGACGAATGTAAATTGTTGCAAATAAGCTATCCACGACGCACGCCTAGCTACAATTTTATTTTGCCCTTGTAAATGTTTCAATGCTTCATGATCTGTATACAAAACAAATTCTTTGTGGCACAAGTAATGTCTCCAATGCTTCACAGCCTACACAATAGCATAAAATTCCACATCATAAGTATTGTATCTCACCTTTGCTCCAGAAAGTTTTTCACTGAAATAGGCAATTGGACGACCCTTCTGACTCAACACCCTCCAATTCCAACTTTCGATGCATCCGTATGTAACACAAATAGTAACTGAAAATCTGGCAACACTAGAATCGGTGCTGAGGTTAAAAGTTCCTTGATCTGTTCAAAAGCAGATCCTACCTCTTTCGTCCATGACAACTGCTTTCCTTTCATACAATCAGTAACATGAGCCATTACACTACTAAAATGCGGTATAAATCTTCGATAAAATGAAGCTAACCCATAGAAACTTCTGACTTCTGTTATAGTTTTGGGCTGTGGCCAACTTCTGATTGCGGCTACTTTACTCTGGTCCACTTGTATCCCTTCCTTAGACACGACATAACCCAAAAATAAAACACTTGGCGTCATGAACACACATTTCTTTGTTGCTGCATAGAACTGTTCTTGACGAAGAATAGTTAACACCTTTCGCAAGTGTTGAATGTGCTCTTCTGTGCTAGCACTGTATATCAAGATATCATCAAAGTAGACTACCACAAACTTCCCGATGTAAGGTCTGAAGATTTGATTCATCACCCTCATAAATGTACTTGGTGCATTAGATAGACCAAACGACATTACCAGCCATTCATATAATCCCTCCTGAGTCTTGAATGATGTCTTCCATTCATCACCTGGTCTAATGCGAATCTGATGATAACCACTCTTAAGATCGATCTTCGAAAAGATTACAGACCCACTAAGTTGATCCAATAGATCGTCAAGTCTTGGCATAGGAAATCTGCGTCTGATAGTTATTTTGTTGAGTGCCCTACCGTCGGTACACATTCTCCATGAACCCTCTTTCTTTGGTACCAATCGAGCTGGTACAACACAACGACTGAGACTCTTTCGACACGCCCTTGCTCAAGCAGCTCCTCAACCTGTCTCCTCAACTCTTCATGCTCTTTTGGACTCATACGATAATGTGGCCTATGCGGTAAAACAACACCTGGCACTAGATCAATTTGATGTTGTATATCCCTTAGTGGCGGTAATTCCTTGGGTAATTCCGCAGGAAAGACATCTTCAAATTCATTCAAGGTTTAACTTCTGCAGGAATTTCAAGATCTTCACTTGTTTCATACCCAATCAACATAAACAATTCAACACTATCTTTCACTTCTTCAACAAATTCTCTCATGGATAATAGACTAGTTGATTCCACTTTCTTCTCTGACTTGCTTTCACTTGGTTCACGCTTCTTAGGAATTAAAGTAATTTGTGTCCCTTCGAACATGAAACTGTAGCTGTTGGTGCGATCATTATGTTGTACAGCTCTATCATATTTCCATGGTCTTCCAAATAGTAAATGACACACATCCATATCGACAACATCACACCATATACCATCTTTGTACTTCTTCCCAATAGAAAATGTAACAAATGCTTGTCTTCCCACTGTCACTTCTTCACATTTCTTTAGCCATGCCAGTTTATAAGGTCTAGTATGTTTCTCAGTCTTCAACCCTCACTTCGTGACGGCTTCTTCAGAAATAATGTTATCGCAGCTTCCCGCATCAATAACAAATCGACAAACCTTTCCCAAGATAGTACATGTAGACCGAAAGATATTGCTTCTCATCTAACTAGAATCATTCTCATGCTTTGGAACTAAACAAGACCTCCTTATCTTCAAGTTACACCCTTCGTCTCCTGACACAACTTCTTCATCTTCATCAAACTTCGATGGTTGAGAATAATCAACTTCAGCTTCCACATTCTCATACTCACATTCCTTTGCAACTAATTCTCTCTTCTTTGGCTTTGTACATTCATTACTTTTATGGCCAAACTCCTGACAATTATAGCACTTGATACTTTTATTGACCTTTTCTTTAGCGGCTTTATTGACAACTGGTTTATTGACTGCCTTGGAAACATTAGCACTGCTACTAGCACCCTTATTCTGGTTATTGGAACCCGCAAACACACCAACTCCTCGTCTCCCTTGTTTCTCCCAAGCTAGAGCTTTCTGATGTGCTTCAGCAACAGACATTGGATTAAACATATTAACTATGTCTTGAATTTATATTCGTAACCCTCCAATATATCTAGCCATTAGCTGTTCCTCAGTTTCCATAATATCATTCCTTGCAATCAATTGATAGAATTCATCTGCATAGTCATTCACTGTCTTCGTCCCTTGTCTCAAATTCTGCAAACGTTGATACATAAGAGATTGATAATTGTACGGCAAGAAAGTTGCTTTCATCACCTTTCTCATCTTCTCCCAAGTGTCCCATTCTCTCCCGAGTTAGTTTAGTTTGTTGCCACCCAGCCATAGCTCTTTCCTTTAGTCTTGTAGCAACTAATTAGACTCTGCGATTCTCAGGCACCTCCTTGAATTTCAAAATTTCTTCAACACTCGACAACCAATCAAGAAATTCTTCTTCTTGCATACCACCTTTGAATTCTGGAATTTTCATCCTCATACCTGACTCCCATTTACGATCATTTTCTGAATCCACATATTGATTTCGCCCTTGGCCTCGATTTCGATAATGAATACTACCTCCATAACCATCCTCCTCAAAATCATATGTATGTCGATATCGATCCTGACCATCTACATCTCTACGACCATACATGTCCCTTCTACCCTGTCTTTCAACATCACGATATGGTTCATTCTCAAACCCACGTTGAGTTCTTCTCTCTTCACTTCGATACCCATGGTAGTCTCGCATCATTGAAACTGATGATTCTCTCCTATCTCGATAAGGCTGGGGTGACATCCTCCTTTCTCCCGAAACCGATGGTGAAACCCTGTTTCCACTTTGGTTCAAAACTGGTGACGTTCTCCTTTTATTGTGATTCATGTCTTTCATCAATTTCTCCAACTTTTCAATACCCTCATTGAATTTTTCGTTGATACGCTGCTCCATCTGTTCAGCTTCTTGTCTTCTATACAAATCTTCAACATTATGAAAGCGATTAGCACGTCTTGGAGGCATGATCATTAAACAATCTCGTTTCCGTCAACCTTTAGCTCCGATCTCTGATATGGCTTTGAATCTGATATGGCTCGACTTGATATGGATTGGATCTGGCTTTGCTTGGCTCCGGACTGGATTTACTTGGCTCTGATTTGGTGCAATCTCTGATGTGGCTCCGATATGGATTGATTAGGCTCTGATACCAAATTAACGCAGCGGATTTAACTTTGACGCGCTAATAATGTTTTGATACCAAATTGACGCAATGATATAAACCGATAGAACGATAAATGCCTAATTCCGTTGATCGTGACGATGTCGGAATCTAGCTATCTCCAACCCGTTGATCTCGCAAGATACCGTGTTGAAAGATCTACAATTCGATCGTTGATCACTCGCAAGTGATACCGAGAATTGGCTTCTAATTCGTTGATTCGTGCACGAATAACCCGAAGAAGGAAAGAAGAAGGAGATCACATTCAACTTCAACAATGGTGGCAAAAGCTCACACAAAAATTTTATTCAAAAATCAACTCCTCTTTGTACAATGACAACACACCTCTATTTATAGAAAATACAACACAGCACACGACTCAGCACATGCGGCACACGAGATAACATATGCGACTTACAACACACAGGCGCACACAGGCACGACTTACGACTTAGCCCATACGGCTTACATCCCACGATTCACGACTTAACACATATAAACAGATACAGGTTACAACGACATACGACTTACATCACACGCGACTTAACATCAAATGACTTACAACATCATGTTACAACACACGACATACGACATACAACATAAGGAAGTTACAACATAATAACAATGCGATTTAAGAAGCATGCGACTCAACATCATATGGCATAAGAAGTAGCTCAGCTCCACAAATGACTTAGCGACATAAGGAAAATCAGCTTCAGGAACTTGCGACTTAACAAAATAGCATAGCTTCAGGACGACTTAGCGACATAAGGTAAGCGACTTAAGAATGAGCGACATAAGTGAGAACACGACATAATTGAGCGACTTAACTCGCTAGGTCGCTATCTTGTAATGCAGGAGTCTTCAAGGCAGGCGGCATAGCTTGTTAGGTCGCTTAACTCGCTAGGTCGCTTATCGTGGTTGGCGTGACTCAAGGCATAAGTCGCAGGCGACTTAACGTGGTGCGACTTAACATGGTGCGCTGCATCAACCACCCATCAATCTTCCCTCTTCACCGGCCATAGCTCGTCCACCAATATACTGCTGCTCGTATTCATGGCCGAACAACCATCTCGACCTACCTTGTTTCCTTCCATCCTCCGACCATTCCACCTCCCACTGCTTCGAAGCCACAGTCCCTCACCGACCTAGCTAGCCACGGCCAAAGCGTGCAAACCCCGTCAGCTCATTCTTGTCACCCTCTACCTTGTCATTCACCAACCGCTAGCCCTTATCCGAATACTCCACTGACCAGCCGAGTCCTGAACCCACCTGACAAGACCATACACACACGTCTGTTACGTCCCCTCCAAGCTTGCTCCACCTGCGTACATCACCATCTCCTTCCAGATCAGACCAAGCCTCCCTTGCGTTGAACATAACATCCATTTTAAAGTTTAAAGCTATGTTGCATGCCAAATTATATTGATGTATTTGATGTGTTTAAATTAAGTATTGATTTTAAATTATATAGATATAAATATTTTGTTTTATATACGTGTTAAGCTGAATAATGATTTTGAGATATAATATATATAGATTTTATGTTAATATGTTTTAATATTAATTTTAAAATATATTTATAAAGATTTATTTCGATTTTGGTTTTAAAACATATGTATATGAAGATTTTTAAATAGATATTTTAAATTAAAATTTGGTTGAAAAAAGGAAAAAAGGTAATATATTATATATATATATTTATTTATTTTTATTGAATTATGTTCATTGCTTGCCACTGTCGAACTTGTCGCAGCAGTCTCTGAGTATTGTTGTGAAGTGTCTATATCTGTATGCATGTTCGTGTCACCATCTTCGCTATCGTTGTTCTCTAGCCTCGAAAGGTGAGCAATCACTCATGCCGTTCGTACGTGGTATATGGACTGACGGCGGATCTTCGTCGATGGGATGATCAGGTGGTGCTGGAGCGTGGAGGGAGTCGATTCATGCTCATCTATACGGTTTAGTCGCCGCCTAGAGGTTGCGAATCGCCGAAAGTTGCCTTCAAATCTCGGCACGGCGGATGTGGGGGTGAGGGGGTCGTAGTTTCCATGGTAGGGTCTAGGGGATCGGCTAGGCGAAGGGAGGAGCATGGTATACTTTGATCAGGTCGAAGGTTAGAGGATCTGTGGTGAAAATTGAGTGAAAGTGGTGATTTCCACCGGCTTCATGATCGACGCGTTTGGGCTCCTGTAGCCTAGGGCCGGCGTGACCTGGTATGTTTTATTTATCATTTTATTTAATTTAAATTTAAACTTAAAACGTTCTAATCTCAATAACTTTTGCATGCGAGCTCGGATTTGAGCGCGGTTTCTTATGCTGGGAACATATTGAAATTTCGAACATTTTAATGCTAGTTTGGATGTATTCTAAGACTGTTTGAATTTTGGATTTAAATTGGATTTAAATTCGATTTAAATTCAAAGGTGAGTGTTTTAGCACACTCACAACTTTTAAAACTTCTTATGTTTATTAAATTAAATTTATGATGTGATTTAAAATTTATATATGGCTGTTTGGTATATTTAAATCGTCATCTCAGTTAATTTGAATTTATTTGAGTTAAATCGTTATCTAATTTATTACTGAATTTAAATTGCCAGTTAAATACCTGTTATTGATTTTCAATTATCTATTGATGTTTATTGATTGGCTTGGACGATGATTGTGATAGATGATTGGTGGTTGATATTGGATGAATGGATGTTGTATTTTATATCGTTATAACACTGCAAGTTCACTATGGGTTGAAATGATACATACCCGAACGATCTTAAAGATTAGGGGAAAATCGTTATGGGTTGAAATGATAAACCCGAACGGTTTTCATTGATTTGAAATATTGATTTTGGTACTGGTTGAAATAATGTGTGTGTGTATATATATCCATATAAATTCTTGAATTTGGATTATGTGTTGGAATTGAATTATTTAAAAGGTTTAAGTTAAACTTTGAATTTTTCTAATTAAAGTGGTTAAGATTGATATTTCAAATTATTTGAAATCTTTTAGTAATTATACTCATGTTGTACACTTGATAGGAGATGGAAAATCCTGTAAGATCTCTGAAGCCATTGCACTCACATTTTATTTTAGATAAATTTGACTTACATTAAATCTTTTAGTTCTGACTCGAGTGTTTTGTTTTGATTACGCTCGGGTCAGTCTGAGCTTTTTCAGTGTATTGAAGACCATTTTATTTTCTGGTGGATGAAGACGAACAATCAGTATATTATTACTATTTATTACTATTATTCCACTACTTCCTGTATTCCGCTGCATTATTTGTTTATTCCTAATGTTTGTATAACTATGATATGAATTGTAAAAGTGTAATTTGTCATTTGTAAAATAGCTTCATGAACTGTTTATTTGATTATTATATTTTGTCATTCCGCTGCGAGATTCAGTGTTTTGTTTTTCCTTCTTTTCTATTATTTTCTTATTTACCCCATTAAAATCCTCCCTTTTGAATGGTTTGAATCAGACATGTGTGGTTTACTATTGATTTAAGCCGTCCAAAAAGGTGGGTCGTTACAGTTGGTATCAGAGGTTTGGTTTTGACATATCTTAGCTTGTTGGGGTTAACTCATTAGAGATATGGTAGTAATATCCTAGAATGAGTTGTCTAAGTGTATATATATACGAGAGCACATCCTTGTTAGTGTTATAAAAAGGTTTTATATAAGTTTTGAAATGAGCTAATTTTCCTAATATTATATGTTATATATATAAAAAAATTTATAACTAATACAGTTATTTGTAATGTGTTTGTTTTATGAAATGGTAATATCTAATTATTATCATTTATTGTTAATTTGTTATATTTCGTCAAATTATAAACATCGGCTAATTATTGTTAATTGAATTAATGGACTAAACACTAGTTTAATAATGGTGTATTAAAGAGAATAAGGCGAACAATTAGGATATTTGTTTACGAAATTGAAATATTGTTGTGAATTTTGTTGTTTGTTGATCGGTAGTTTCAACTATTGAAAAACGGAATATTTGGATATTTTGGATAATCAAAACCTTTTGAATTAATATATGAGTTAAAACTTAGAAATTGTGTTGAATTATGCAGTTAAATTTGATAACATTAATTTGAAAGCAAGTGAAACAAGGTTTAATTTATTATATCTATGTTTAGTAAATGAATAGAATTGTTGAATACATTCTTGGCATGTAATGTAATAATATACAAGAGAGAACTTTAAGCCTTAGGATTTTCAAATTGAAATTGTGATTAAGGAAATGTTGTAAATGGGATTAAGTTGGAAAAATATATTTATAAACTTAAATTAACGTTTATGAAGTGTGTCATAAATAAATTGAAAGGTAAAAGTGAAACTAAATGGGATAAGCAAATAGGAATTAAAATTGAAATGATTGTAAATGAAGCCATGACTTATAAAACATAATGAAATAAATGGATGTGCAGTAAATGGTTATAAATAAAGTTGTGATAACTTTAAACTCGAACAATGTCTTATAAAAAGGAATTAAGCTTTTATAAATTGGTTATAAACTTAAGAAATTCCTTATAAAATGATTTGCAAATAAATGTAGTATTAAATGAGAAATATTATATGTGAAATGAATGTAATATAAATTGAAGAGAAATATAAGCAATACTATGAGAATGAATATATTAATATTTTACATTAAATGGAGAAATTGTATGAAACAAATATTAAAGTATGAAGTGGTATTTGTGTTAAGCAATGAGATTAAAAATGAATTTAATTGAAATGAAATTGTGATGAAACAAATGGGAATAAATATGTAAGTTATGCATATATTGCTTTATTCGCGAAATTCATTTGATTCGAATTTGAGTACATAAGTTTGATGCGAATTACACCATTTCGTGTTAGGATTTTTCATTCGATTCTTGATGGCAAATATTTGATATGGATTTTTAGTTTGATTCTAGAATTCTCTATCATTGTATATGGCTATGCAAGGAGAATGATGGTTTCTAGTAAGAAACCATATCGAAGTCCGCATTAGGAAAGTTAAATGGACAATACTAGTTTGAAAGCAAACTTGTGTGATCGAGCGAGCGATCGAATGTGATTTTGCGAAATGATGACATGTGTACATGTTATGTTCTACTATTATTGATATGCTTTGACGCTGAAATTGAAAGTTATTGGATATCTTTGTAATTTAAATTGGAATTTCTCTTATGCAAAACTATTTTCTTTTATTTTTCTTATACAAACTATTTTATGTACAAACTATTTTATATACAAACTATTTTATATACAAACTATTTTACAAACTATTTTGTATACAAACTATTTTATATACGAACTATTTTACAAACTGCTTTATACAAACTATTCTAAATTCAAAACCTTTTATAAAGAAAAGATATTGAATCTAAGATGGCTTTCCATACAACAAAATTGATTTTGGAAAATTTTGATTCTTGTATAAAATGGACATTATATAAGTAGAAGTGACTTTGAAACTATTGATTTTGAAAGGTATTCGATCTGAAGATGTAAATCTTATATATAACGAAATTTATATAAGGATGATTTGATAAATTCGAGATTATTGATTTTGGAAAGTACTTTGTCTGAAAATGAAATCTTATATATAATGGAATTTATATAAGTGTGATTTTTAAAGCTATGATTTTGAAAGGGTACTAGATATGGTATATTATATTTTGAAGTAAGAGGTATGGGGAAGTACCCTCCGTGAAGAAGTATAGTGATATGCTTCGACCTAGATGGACTTGGGAAATCCAGGAATGGATTCGACCAATAAACCCTAATGGACTTGGGTGAATTCAGAAATGGATTCGTACTGATATGGTTGTCCAGACTTATACTCATCAGTTCCTCGATTTTTTTTAGGGTAGATGGTTCATTTGTTTACCCAATGGAGGCGCTTTCGATCCTAGGATCAATTGTTTATGGATCTTTCAGGAAGGAAGTGCATCCATTACGTAAATCATTGAATCAGTAGCGTACCACTGCAGCAGGGGTCAATAGTCCTTTGTTTACCAACTGGCTATGATATTTTTCTGGAGTCCGGAAGGTAGAAGGATCTTCTAGGAAGTCTTGTGTCCATTGCATAAATACTGGATCAGCAGCGGGCCACTGCTATCGCATTATCATTATTTGACATTGGATTTTGAGCAGTACTTCTCATACCTATTTTTGAGTATTTTCACTGGGTGTTGAAACAGGTCTACTAAGAACTTGGAGATTTCTAGTCTTACGCTTAATCAACATACGACCAGAGCTTGCAAGAACGAGGATAAACTTGTTAAGACATCGAGTTATAAAAGTATTTTGATAAAGTATTATATAAAGGATATTTTGATCATATTTACTTTCTAAATAATTTAAAATGTTTAAAATATTGTTTATTTGTGTACAACATGGTTTAATAGCAAAGTATTAGTGCGTAAATATTTTAGAAGTTATTAATTTAATAAAACATATTTAAAGTAAATGATTATTGATTTATTAATAATATTTGAAAGTATCTTGAGATAAAACTAATAAATTTATAAATAATGGATTTAAGGTTTTCAATAACTTCTTTTAAATGTAAGTAATGATGTAAATAATTGTTTTCAAATAGTTTACAGATATTTATAAAGATGCTATTTAAAAATTTTAAATGGTATTTATAAATCAAGCAAGAAATTTTACAAATTAATATTTGAAAATTATCAAAGTACTAAAGATGATTGATTTGCAAATAAAGCTTTCAAATGAATATTTCAAGTAAAATTTGTATAAGTTCTTTGAATTTATAATTTAAAATTGTTATATAAATGAAAAAAAATTGATTTGCAAAGTTTATTTATAGTAATATACTTTAAATCTGAATCTCTATTTTGGAAGTATAATTTGGAATATTTACTTGATTTCAAAGTACTAATAGTAAATTTATTGGTTCATTTACTATTTGAAATGTTGTATTAAACCATAATAAATGCTTTCCATGATTTGAATTTTCATTTTAAAACAATTGTGTAAAATTAATTACGAAGATATGAAATTTTATACTTTGATTTAGAAATTCAATGCAAGATTGATTACACTATTAGTTACAGTTTAATAATATTGAGTTTGTACTTATTTTAAAAATAACGAGTCTATAAGGAACTTCATTTTAAAGCTTATTATAATTTTTTGGTATAAATTTCTAACATTGTGTAACACCCCGCCTTTTTGTACGCTTTAAATCGACGACAAACCACACACGAAAGACTTAAACCATACAGAATGGTGGATTGTTGTGGGGTAAATAAGAAAAAACAGAGAAAGAAAAAGAACAAAAAAGAATCTTACCGCGGAACGATAAAATATAATAATCAAATATACAGATCATGAAGCTGTTTTATAAAATATTCGATTATAATTATACAATACATATCAGAGTTACACATACCAGAAAACAATAATTTATGCAGCGGAAGAGTATAAATGTAGTGGAATATAATAAGTAATAGTAGTACAAATCTTCGTCTTCGTCCTCCAGAGATATGGTCTTCGAATCCTGAAATGCTCAGACTGACCCAAGCAAATTGAAAAGACAAAACACTCGAGTCAGAACTAAAATATCTTATGTGAGTTAAATCAACATAAATAAATATGAGTGCAGTAACTTAAGAGATGCTCGGGATTCACATCTCCAAAGGATCCGTTAAACTATTTACTATGTAGTAATGTTTCGCTATTATAATAATGTCTATAGTAAAATAAACATACTTTTAAATAGCGTTAAGGAGTTACCCAATCTCCCCCTTAACACAATAATAGTCCCAGTAGTCCATCCAGTATCAGAGTATCTCCAGATCGGGAGACTACCCTAAATACTCCACGGGCTACGGAAGAAAACCAAACTCGTACAAGGCGCGCTAGGGTAGGTGACACGGCACAACTAGGCAATGCTAGGGTAGATATACCAATTGCTATCTGGACTGGTGGTAGCGCATAGCAGCTACTACCGCCCACCTCGAACCACAACCCCTGAATCAAAAATCAAAAGTGGCCACCGAATCAATCTAAAAGTTAGAATATAATATCGAAGGGGATGGGTACGATAAGAGGTGCTACCTCCTTGGCCCGAGAATCGCTCATGTTTTAGCCACCTTATGCCAACTCACGGGAGTCGGGTCCACGTATATACCTTAATAGAACGTCGCCCCCATCCTACTTCATTTTGGAATCTCCACCTCGTACACGGTTGTTAAAGTGGTTTTCGAAATTGGCAAAGAGTATGACAACTTCTGATCCCGGTCTCTTCAACAACCAAACGTTATTATAACACCGTGGTTATTTCGAAATAATTTATACTTCAAAACCAGAATATAATATCCATTTCAAAACCATATAATTACGATATCTTTTCCCTTTTAAAACCAAATCAATATGATATCATTTTCAAATATATCCTTTCCTAAAACCATAACATTTTCAAAGTTATAATATTTCGAAACCAAATGCTTGAAATATAGCCTTCCAAAACATAAGACTTGAATTTCATAACTTTGAAATATAGCTACACCACTTCTTTTAAAACTCAATCCAGAGCCCTGATGAAATCGAAGGGATAGGAGGAGCCCCCTCCTGCCTGGTCCGACCACAGACAGTTGGGATTTAAGCCAGCCCAGCACAGAGATTTGATGCCCCCAACCAATTTTGTTAGGATTTATGGGGACCCACCTCCGCGCGTTGAAATTGGGAGTAGGGCAGACGGGAATCGAACCTGCGACCTGCTTACCAGGAAGCAAGTATCTTACCACTACGCCACTACTTGCGGACTAGCTACACCACTTAAATGGTTTAAATATTAAATTACTTTATAAAATAAAATAGCTTCTTTAATTTCACAAATAAATTCCAAATACCGATTTGAACCTCCAAATAAACCATTTCAAATTCAATATATTTCAAATCTTAAATATTCAATATTTCAAAAATAAATTTTATAATTCATATATATATATATACCAATTTCACTTTTTCTATTATTTAGTTTTGAAATATTTGCTTACTATATCCAATATCCTTTAAATAAAACTTAAAATTTCAATAACTAAACATTCCTCAATTTTCACTTAAATCACCTTAAACCCGAATTAAGTTATAAAATCATATTCTTTTAAAATCTCAATTTCAATAAATTCCAAATGGATTCTCATTAAATATAACTCTAAATCAAATAAAATCTCAAATCAATTTCAAAACTATCTTCTCAACCTTGATTTATAAAATCAATATAAGCTCTATATTAAAATATAATTTAAGCAAATACTTATCCATATTATATTTTAATAAAATCAAACTTTATTAGTTAACTTATTTTATACTTTAAACAATTTTATTCATAGCTTAAAACCAAGAATTTAAAATATACCATTTATAAAATATCCAAATCAATATCTCATAAAATCGTATATTTCTTTCCAAAACGATAGAAATCATTTTCAAAATATTTTATATATAGACCGCGGTGCCTGTATGTAATTTTCTATCCTATGGTGAAGTGATACGGATATTTATCATTTCAATCCGTAATTTAAAATAAAATTATGGTTATATATCATTTCAAACCGCAATCTCGAATGAAATAAAAAAATGCATAACAACTTGCAGTTTATAATAATATATAATATAACATCCATTCATCTAATATCAATCATCAACCATTTATCACAATCATCATCCAATTTCAAACAATAACATCAATATATACAGGTAATAAATAACAGGCATTTACTTGCAGTTTATATTTAATAATAAATTAAATAACAATATAACTGGCAGTCTATATGCAATACTAAATTAAATGATAACTTAACTGGCAGTTTAATGCAATACTAATTAAATAATAATTTAATTCAAGTAAATTCGACTTAACTGAGATGATGGTTAAAAAATATGCCAAACAGTCATAAATAAATTTCTAATCACATCATAAATCGATTTAACAAACATAAGAAATTTTAGAAGTTGTGAGTGGGTTAAAACACTCACCTTTTGAATTTAAATTGAATTTTAAATCCAATTTAACCCAAAATTTGCATAGTCTCAGAATTCATCCAAACCAGTGTCAACCCGTCAAAAATTCCAATACGATCCTAACAAAGAAAATCGCGCGTAAATCGGACATCGTGAGCAAAAGTTATGGCATTTAGAACGAATGAAATTTGAAATTGAAATAAAAGAAAACAAAATATACAAAAATGCTTACACGTCACCAACGCTATCACGTGAACCGAACCCTAAGTGCCTGCATCTCAAGCTCGCACAGCATTACACGGCACCACGCAAATGTCAGATCGCACACCTCCACGATGGCGTCGGGCCAGATCCAACCTCGCCGACGCCTCCACTAGGTCAGGCCAACCTGTACAAGGTCTCCCGCGCGCCTCTCGGTGGCCAGAACCACCTCCGCCGTCGCTACCTATAAACCCAAATTCTGGCGAATTCGTGAACCTACGACGCAAATAAATGACACCTCAGCGACGAGCACGACTCCATCTCCCCAACTCCGCTCCCCGATCATCCTATCGACGCATATCCACCGTAGGATCAAAACCCTAATGAATGGACGGCCAAAACATCTTCCACAATTTCTGGTCAAACGTAAACTCAGATCGAAAAACGAACAGCAAAATAGAGATGCGTACATCGAGAGCTTTGATATATAATTTTTCTGAATTTTTTTGAGGAGTTTGAAATTTCAATTTGATTTTTGAGTTGTAATTGGATTTGGAATTGTCTGCCATTGAAATGAGGAGGTGAAGAGGAATTGTACGTACAGACAATTTACAATGAGGAACAATTAAGGTTTATAACAGGGTATTTATAGACAAAACTGAAGGTAGAATAGGTGGACCCGATTTATAAACGTGCTAAACGATAAATGTCCCGAAAAGCCCGTTCTGACCCCAGAACGAAATTGGGTCAACCCATATATCAAAATAGATGTTTTAAAATATTTTAAACGTAATGGAATAGGTTTCAAGTCCAAATTCCATCGTATGAAGAAGTTATGCTAAAATCAATTTATTTAAAATTGATTTCAATTGATTTCAATTAATCGATTTCAAGGCGTTTCAAGCCCATACGATCAAACGACAAGTCAAATCGAAACGAAACTCAAAATCCTACAATAATTCACCGTTACAGTTCTAATGAAACTAGTTTCGTCGAAATCCGAGTCAGTGGCCAAAATGGCTATTTTTTACAATAATTAAATAAATTAAAAATAAATTGATTATTAAATTAAATTTCCAATTTCAGTTCTAAAATTGACGATTCTTCATTTTTATATTTCCAAATCATTCACACTAATTTAACAAATTTAGATGTCAATTTAAAGTTAATTAATTTATCAATTTCAGTATTAACCTCAATTTATTGAATTCAGAATTTATAAATATAATTCCCAATAATTCCATTTAATTGAATAAATTAATAATTATTCCATTCATTTGTCAAATAGATGGATTCAATATTTGATTCAAAACTATTACGTTAAATTTTCTCATAATCCATCTTAATTTCAATTAACGTAATATTTTATTTCATTTAATCCATTTATTTGCAATTAATTCAATTATTAAAGTTCAAATCCAATTAAATTGATAAGTCTTCATTTCCATTCTTTTAAACTCAACAAATTGCATTATTATGGATAATAGTAACATTATTTCAAATATTACCTTAATTTACATTAGCGTAATAATTTATTTAGATTTATTGCAATTTTTACCACATTTAAATCAGCAGGCAAAATAAATAGGTAACATAAATATTTGTTGCCATTTACTTCCAATCACACTTATGAGTTATTATTCCCAAACAATTATTACAATCATTTATATCACATAAATTTCATTCAATCATCATTAATATACTATTAAATTATATTTATTGAAATTTATTTCCAATTTACTAAATACAATCAATTATAACCTTACCATTGTTTCAATAAAATTTGGATTGCATTACATTTATTTTCATTATCTTCTTACAAACCTTTACCTTTGTTCATTGATTCAATGTTTATTTCCTTTATTTATAATTGGTAAGTTAGCTGGTAACAACAACCGTTTTATCACCAATATATTCTTTATAATACTTGTATGGTTTTCCTCCATAAACAATTACCATCTAACATATTGTTTCACACATTAATACAATAACTGCATTTGTTTTTATTATATTCCATTTATAACTAAGTCATAACATTTGCATTATTTTATTAAATTGGAATGTTCATTCAAGTTCATTAATTATTAACTTGCTTTAACACATTTCCTTAATTTACATTTAGTTACTATCAAGCAATATATTATTGCATTGGTTAATTCAACAGTTACTTTTATTTGCTCATTTTCTATTTTTAACCAAATGTAACAATTTACACTATTCATTAATGGGATTTCACTTCAATTGTCAAAATTTAAATTTTAATAACCATTGCTACAATTAATTCTTAACATTTACTTCAATATAAATTATACTTTTTTCTATTTCTTCCTAAATTTAATTACAAAATCTAGTTAAATTAACCAATTTATTTATCAAAATTTACGGGCCATTACACTCTCCCCCACTCAAAACTTTTCGTCACCGAAAAGGAAAAAGAAGGGAAAGGAAAGAACTAAGGAAATAATATATCCTATTTAAAATATTAAATCTATAAAAAATTAATTTACAAAATCAATTAATTTAAACAAAATATCAATTTATAACTCTTAAATCCTTTTATATTCAAGTAAATAAAGTTTGGAAAAACTTTTTCAAAATTTTCTAAGTCCAAAAATTACGGAAAATTTCGACAGAGTCTACTTTGTACGGAGAGGCTCGAGAGAAAATATAGTATCAAATATAACAATATATAACATATATTTTCCAAAATAATATATATCCCGACATGGGAAAAATAATATAATAACGTTATAAACTGTAATCCGAAAACGTACCTATTTGTCAGGCAATTACGCTTAATTATGAAACCAAAAGCAGTAGCAATTGCTTCCATAACCTGTATTTCACTTATATATATAATCCAAAAGGGTTAACCATTATATAAAATGAAATGTTTGAAGTTGTTTCACCCACTAACAAACAATTCAATACAAACAATCATTATTCGCAACCAAAAGCATACACATCATATATGAATCAACCATTCAAGCAAAACAAACAATTGGTTGGTTCGGGTTAAGACACTTTAAATCACATAAAATGACAAATAACCAAGGAGTATTCCATTCACTCGACAGTCTTAGATAAAGCTCAATAGATTATTCAGACATCTAAGCAATTTAAAGAATCTTTGCCCAAACAACCATAAACCAAAACAATAACCAACAATTTCAGAAAATAAATCAAATTCATTCTTAATCATTTCTTTTCATAATATTTGTTGTTGGCTTTCTTTTTATTCATATAATGGTTCATTTTTTCTTTTCTTATTTGCATTTTCTTCTTACAAAATCGTTTATTTATTTATAGTATTCATGTTTAATTCAATTCTTTGCACATCAATTCTTATAAAAGAAATTTATTGAACACTTTCATTACATACTTTTACTTGTACAATTTCCATTACATTTTCTTATTAATCATTTCAACTTTTAATATTTGGTAAGTTATATATATGCTTTTTAAGAATGTAGTTGAAGGTTAAACAAGTTTATTTTATTTCTCTTAATTAATTAAATGCTTAATAATAATATCCTTTGTCTTATACGTTGCAAATTTCAAATTTCTTTTAATCCCATATATAACTTAGCATTAAATCTCTTATTTTAATTAAAGGCTCCAATTATTAATTATTTACTTTCCATTTTACTACAATAATTGAAACTATTAATTAATCGGAAACTTAAGAACTAAATACCGGGTTAAATTTCAAATCAATTTAAAATAATAGATAAACATATTTATATATAAAACAATTTGAAAATTAATTTTTTTTTCTATCAAAATAAATCTATAGTAAAACTACTACAGTGACCTTTCCCCTTCGAAACTCGAAAATGAATGTCAATGATGCAGTCGCCATCACCGAAATTATTTTCCAGCAACAGAGAGGGAAGTACAGAACTTATTTTTTTCCAAATTCTTCTTTAAAACAATTCTTTCAAATTATATTGAAACATTTATATTAGAAAATACTTCTAATAATATTATTATTTTATTCCAAAATCATTCGAAAGCAGTTTCAAAAGCCCGGAACTTAAGTTCTAAATTCCCAATTTTCATTTATTTTGTTTCAGTCTCATTTCAACTATTATTTATAAATTCATTACCTAACAACCAATATGTTGCAACCAAATATATATATATATATATATATATATATATATATATATATATATATCATTTAAAAAAAAATTATTTTACATATACAGAAAATATAATAGGCAAAATTATTTCATTCACCTATATTCAAAAACAAATATTGTGTCGGTCTGTCCTATTAAGTGTTTAGAAATCCCTATTGATGTCATTGCGTCCCATGCACCAACCAGAATTTATAAATACAAAACGGAACAAATTAACACAATATTAAAATCTTTTTATAACACTAACAAATACGCTCTCATATATATACACTCAGCGACTCATCATAGGATATTACCACCCTATTGATAATGAGTTTGACCCCACAAAGCTAAGGTTCATCGCTAAACCAAAGCTCTGATACCAGATGTAACGCCCCGCATTTTTGTACGCTTTAAATCGACGATAAACCACACACGTCAGACTTAAACCATACAGAATGGCGGATTTGTTATGGGGTAAATAAGAAAAAGCAGGGAAAGAAAAAGTACAAAACAGAATCTTGTAGTGAAACGATAAAATATAATAATCAAATATGCAGTTCATGAAGCTGTTTTATAAAATATTCGATTATACTTATACAATACATATCAGAGTTACACATACCAGAAAACAATAATTTATGCAGCGGAACAGTATAAATGTAGTGGAATATAATAAGTAATAGTAATACAAATCTTCGTCTTCGTCCTCCAGAGATAAAGTCTTCGGATCCTGAAATGCTCAGGCTGACCCGAGCGAATTGAAAAGACAAAACACTCGAGTCGGAACTAAAATATCTTATGTGAGTTAAATCAAAAGAAATAAATCTGAGTGCAGTAACTTAAGAGATGCTCGGGATTCACATCTCCTAAGGATCCGTTAAACTATTTACTATATAGTAATATTTCGCTATTATAATAACGTCTATAGTAAAATAAACTTACATTTAAATAGCATTAAGGAGTTACCCAATCTACCCCTTAACAAAATAATAGTCCCAGTAGTCCATCCAGCATCAGCGCATCTCCAGATCGGGAGACTACCCTAAATACTCCACGGGCTACGGGAGAAAACCAAACTCGTACAAGGCACGCTAGGGTAGGTGACACGGCACAACTAGGCATTGCCAGGGTAGATATACCAATTGCTATTCAGACTGGTGGTAGCGCATAGCAGCTGCTACCTCCCTCCTCGAACCACACCCCCGAATCAAAAATCAAAAGTGGCCACCGAATCAATCCAAAAGTCAGAATATAATATCGAAAGGGATGGGTCCGATAAGAGGTGCTACCTCCTTGACCCGAGAATTGCTCCTGTTTTAGCTACCTTATGCCAACTCACGGGAGTCGGGTCCACGTATATACCTTAATAGAAAGTCGCCACCATCCTACTTCATTTTGGAATCTCCACCGCGTACACGGTTGTTAAAGTGGTTTTCAGAGTTGGCAGAGAGTATGACAACTTCCGATCCCGGTCTCTTCAACAACCAAACGTTATTATAACACCGCGGTCATTTCAAAAAAATTTATACTTCAAAACCAGAATATAATATCCATTTAAAAACCATATAATTACGATATCATTTCCCTTTTAAAACCAAATCAATATGATATCATTTTCAAATATATCCTTTTCTAAAACCATAACTGTCACGACTCGAACTCGATGTCCGACAAACAACATCAAATTCGTATCGTGGGAGCTTGCAACACCCATTAGATGATAAATGACACAGCGGAAATAAAAGATGATATCACTGATATAACATGAATACAATATCCAATACATCAATTTGATACAATGATAATCATCAACATCAAAGAATATACAACACAGAATACAGCGGAACATGATACAATATGAGATAAGTCTTCATGAATCCAATACTGCAACTATGATCCAAAAACTCCGAAGACGAAGCTCCAAAATTTCAAGCTTGATCCACCATCAAGATTGCACCAAGATAAGTAAGCAAGGTAAGTCATCCACGGACTGACTAGCTCCCAATAATCTACTAGAACCGATTATCTGAAAAACCAAACTCTAGACTGCCCGTGTGGAAAATTTTGGACATCTACAGTTTAGGAAGGGAACAATAAACTCCAGGTAAGTCATGGGACTGGTGTGAGCAAACAAAACGGTTTGTTTTTAGAAACAATCAAAGGATTTTAAATTTGAAATCCGCAATGCTTTTGGAAAATGAAATTACCATAAGGCCTCCCGCCACACACACCATGCAAACGCAGAATTGGAGGAGATTTCTCCTTATGATAGTCAAACATGCTTACTACGCAAAAACCATTTTTGGTGTTATTATTAGTGCATAGTGGAAAAATTTTCGAAAGTATAATATTAATCTTAGCCAGCATAGACATTTCGAACTACGCCTACTATAGCTACCATCCAAACAGTGGGGCGCCACTATAAGTAGATGGCAGGTTATACAACTAAAGCCGTACAGGGAGCGTATTGGATGAATGGATTTCCAACAAATGGTCAGGCTAAGGAATTTCCTATTCCCATATGGGAACGCCTCTGGCGGGACGCCTCGAGAACCTACCCGTCTCTTTGCCAACAGGGCCGGCTACCCCTTCCCGGGGAATAAAACCTCAGATATGCCACCCCCGATCCTTTGGACCTTTATACGAGGTACCTCTACACCAACAACATCACACAGTAATGAATATAATACATTGCCCACATGAGTAAGTATCTGGGCTCCATACCATGATACTACCCTTTTCCAGAAGGAATGGTCACACCCTAGGGGAGCTACCCCTGAAACCTTGCCGCATCTTTCCTGTTTCGACCATTACTGGTTTGTGAGGCTCAATGAGGTCTCGTCCACAAAGCTGCGCTTTACACGAAAGCCATGCTTTGATCTCAAATGATCAACCAATGATCTACACACAGCAGCACTTAGCATGTCACACTACCAAATTGGGAGTATATTGCTGATAACCTTCAACCACATAACCTCTGAGCTCTTACGTCTCAAAGAAGGGTGTTAAGCTAAGAGAATAAATTCTCCACCACCAATAGATATGTATTTGAAAGAAATCTGCTTTATATCTCAAAGTATAATGTCAGACATACAACCATACAAGTCTGTCCTGGGTTCGAACAGAACCGAAGGCACTTCCGAAGAAACCCTTGCAATCCGGGTATTCACAATCCCGATCGGACTTCCCATCACTTAGGAAATCTCTATACCGTAGCTACTCAATGCAGAGACAATCGATAGGTCATGCTATCGTTCTCGCAAATACCCGGTCTTCACCACCGGTCTTCAAATGCTACCATAACGACGTATCATTATTCGGAATGGGTTATATGACACAAAGTCCTCTCTCGACTAAACCGAATAATGAGCGTAATATTTAAAAACATATGGATATGAGATTTCAATTAAATCACAACTTAATGATTTCAAACTTTCTTCCAAATGGTTTAAACCAATTACCATTTCAAATCTTTTAAACAAAAAGATTTATTTCACAAAGTTCACCGAGTTTTACAAAGATTCATTCCCGGATTTCAAAACAATTCCATTTCAATTGGATAAATTCATTTGAATCTTTAAATCAAAGATTTAGTTTATAGCTTTCAAAACTCGTTTCCAAATATTTACTCATAAGTGGAAAACTATTTCAATTCAAACTTGGAATTCCTTTAATATAAATTGGAAGTTCGTTACTCATAGGAAAGCTTTTATTGTTTGAAAACAAACTATTTTCATTCCGGAAAATCCGATTTTTATTTATATAAATTAACATCTTTGGGGTTAATTCAAATTCCCAAAACAACGCTTTTAAAAAAAATGGTTTAAAACCCGTATAAACTTGTATAATTCTTTTTTATCATAAATACTAATATAGGATTCAATTTCGGATGTTGAATTCCAATTTAAATCAAATTATTCAAATTTCAAATCTTTATTAAGTTATTCAAAATAGCTTACATTTTTAAAACACTTGTTTCAAAAGCATTTCACTTTAAACCCAATCCATTTCCAAAACTATTTGAATTCAAAAATTCAAATTCAAAACTATTTTAAAAATTTGCGACTTAACCGATTTCCACGTGCAATCCATATTTGTATAAGTATGGTCCAGGGGTTTTACACTATAGTGCACAACATCAATCATCACCGATATATCAATATCGATAAGCGGTATAATCCATAACGCTTCCCTATATACACAATTTTGCAGATAAAGTAAATTTATCAATCACAAAGATTCATTATTACAATTCGATGTGGGTTTCGGATAACCAACTGGAATCCGACTCCCTGTCGCATTGAAATTCAAGTGCCGTTTTACAGGCAAAGGGGTTTTCATGTATGTACAAAACAAATCAGAAATCAAGTTCAGCATAAAGCAATTTATATCACATAGTATCATAAACAAAGCAGGAATATCAATCAAGTACACAACATTTGATAATCGTTAATCGTCTCAATTAAGGTAAATGAATTGTATGGTTTAAATCAGTTAACCACAAAATTTACATTTTACTGACTCTAAGTGGAACGGATCTGCGGACCTTAATTAATCATAAATTAATTTATTAACTTTAAAACATGAAACTAATCACTTCTTAATTTTCTTTAAATCAATTAATTAATCTTAATTGATTATTAATTAATAACCTTAATTATTGATTAATAAAACTTAATTAATCATTCATTCACTACTAAATACTTAATTAATTTCCTAATCAATTTATTATAAATTTTAATTAAATTTTGAATCAATTAACTCTTAATTATGTAACAACTATAATTAGTTAATTTTAAAATCTCTTAATCACAAACTTATTAAACCTTTGCTTATAAATAAAATTTCTTAATTACAATTTTATTTGATCTTAAATTTCAAATTTAAAACTTTCGTAACATTTCGTTCTGAACTTTGCGGGGTTCGAAATTATTTTGGGTATGGACTGGCTTAGGAAGTATGCGGCAAGGGTTGATTGTAAGAGGCTAGAGGTGACAGTCGAGAATGTGGAGGGGCGAAAGGTGGTGACACGATGTAAGCATGAAGAAGGCGTCTTCATGAGCTTCATGTATTCGCTGGTTGTTCCACGGGATGGACTGTCATCGGTGTCTATTGTGAATGGATTTGAGGATGTCTTTGACGAGGTCAAAGGGTTACCGCTGCATAGAGAGATCGAGTTTCGTATCGATCTAGTTGAGGGAGCCAGACCTGTTGTGATGCCTCTTAGGCGAATGGCGCCTAGGGAGCAGCAAGAGTTGAAGGTGCAAGTTGATGACCTTTTGCAGATAGGATTCATTCGGCGTAGTGTGTCCGAATGGGGTGCACCAGTTGTGTTTGCAACCAAAGCGGATGGATCGTTGAGGTTGTGTGTGGATTATCGTGAGCTGAATAAAGTGACTAGGAAGAACAAGTATCCATTGCCGAGAATAGATGACTTGTTTGATCAGCTTCACGAGGCTAAGGTGTTTTCTCAGATGGATTTGGCAACGGGATTTCACCAATTAAGAGTGGCTAAGGATAGTGTGCCGAAGACTGCTTTTAGAACACCATCCGGTTTTTATGAGTGGCTGGTAATGCCGTTTGGATTGACCAATGCACCAGCATATTTTGTGGATCTTATGAATAGAGTATTCAGAGATCAGTTGAACAAGTTTGTGCTTGTGTTCGTGGATGATATTCTGATTTATTCCAGAACTGAAGGAGAGCACAAGACGCACTTGCAGATTGTTTTGGAAATCTTGCGAAAACAACAGCTGAGGGCTAAGTTTTCGAAGTGTCACTTCTGGAAGAGTGAAGTGAGGTTCTTAGGCCATGTTATCTCTGGAAATGGAATAGCGGTTGATCCCGCCAAGGTGGCAGCGATCCAGGATTGGGTTAGACCTAAGAATGCATCTGATGCGAGAAGTTTTCTTGGATTAGCAGGATATTATCGTCGGTTTATCAAAGACTTTTCCAAGATAGCTGCACCGTTAACAGGATTGACGAAAAAGAACCAAGTGTTCAAATGGGATGCTAAGTGTGAGCAAGCTTTTGGAATCCTGAAAGAGCGACTGACAAGTGCTCCTGTTTTGACTATTCCAAGTGGGAATGATGAGATGGTGGTTTACACCGATGCATGTGGTACTGGACTTGGAGCAGTGCTAATGCAGAAGGATAAAGTTGTTGCATATGCAAGTCGACAACTAAAGCCGCATGAAAGGAATTATCCGACTCATGATTTGGAGTTAGCGGCGATTGTATTTGCTCTGAAGATGTGGAGATATTATCTATTGGGAGTTCGATTTGAGTTGTTTACAGATCATAAGTCATTGAAGTATCTGTTCTCCCAAAAGGATTTGAATCTTCGACAGCAACGATGGCTAGAGTTTTTAGCATCATATGATTTTGGTATAGCCTATACTCCGAGAAAAGGTAACACAGTGGCAGATGCGTTAAGTCGAAGACATGCAGGATTGGGAGCCATGTTTTCAGAATGGAAGCGCCTTGAGTATTTAGCTGGATTTGACTTCAGACCTAGATGTGAATTGGAACCTGAGGTGTTGGCAAACTTATCGATAAGGCCTACCCTAGTGGAAAGAATTGGCGAGAGCCAAAAGCGAGACAATAAGCTTGTCAAGATTATCCGTGATTTGGAATCCGGATTGGACCCAAAAAAGGATAAAGGATTCGAGGTCGATCGAGAGGGTTGGCTTCGGAAACAAGGACGACTAGTTGTTCCCGATATAGATGAATTGAGAGATGAAGTTCTGAAGGAAAGTCATCATTCGAAGCTGACAATTCATCCAGGTGGAAATAAGATGTATCGGGATATGAAGAGAACCTATTACTGGGAAGGCATGAAGAAGGATGTTGGAAATTTTATTTCCAAATGCATGAACTGCCAGTTGGTAAAAGCCGAGCAGAAGAAGCCAAGTGGATTGCTTCAGCCATTAGAAGTTCCTACATGGAAGTGGGAACAAATATCGATGGATTTTATCGATGGTCTACCTAGAACCAGGGCAGGAAATGAAGGGATTTGGGTCATCGTAGATCGTTTGACTAAAAGTGCAAGATTCATTCCTGTTAGATCAACTAGGACTGCATCGAAGTTGGCTGAGTTGTATGTTAAATGGATAGTTTGATTCCATGGTATTCTGAAGAGTATAGTGAGCGATCGAGACCCATTGTTCACTAGTGGATTTTGGAAGAGCTTCCAGGAGGTTTTGGGAACCGAGTTGTGTTTAAGTACAACTTATCATCCCCAAACAGATGGTCAGACTGAGAGAGTCAACAGAGTTTTGGAAGATCTCCTCAGAGCATGTGTTTTAGACTTCGGAGGATCATGGGAAGATCATCTTCATTTGGTGGAATTTGCATATAATAACAGTTACCAGTCAAGCATTGGTATGGCACCATATGAGGCATTGTATGGAAGACCGTGTAACTCTCCGACATGTTGGTTGGAAACGGGAGAAAAGTTGATACTTGGGCCAGAGATGATTCGACGGACTTCGGATTGTATAGAGATCATTCAGCAACGAATGAAGGCAGCCCAAGACCGTCAGAAAAGTTATGCCGATAAGCGTTGTAAGGATTTGGAATTCGACGTAGGTGATATGGTTTTTGTGAAGATTTCTCCACTGAAAAATGTTATTCGATTCGGGAAGAAAGGAAAATTGACTCCGAGATTTGTTGGACCATTCCCGATCGTCGAGCGAATTGGAAATCTTGCTTATAAATTGGAATTACCAGAAAAGATGTCGGGTGTGCACAATGTTTTTCACGTATCGTATCTACGGAAGTATGTGCACACCCAAATGCAGTGATTTCTGCTGATAGCTATGAAGATTTAGAATTTGATCCAGTTGTTAGAAAACCTCGTAAGCCACTTCGTGTTGTGGAAACTGACACGAAACAACTTAGAAGGAAGGTAGTCAAGTTGCTCAAGATACAATGGAGTGATGATGTTAACGACTGTACATGGAAGGAGGAAGAGAGGATGAAGGCAGCTCATCATGAACTCTTCGACGTATGGCCCTAAGGTGTCGTGACATCTCATGAATTTGTAACTTGTTCTAGTCTTAGAATTCTACGTGCTAGGCTAGTAATTGGATGCATGGTTTGTTGGTTGCTATGGATGGTAGGCATGCAGAATAGTTTCTGATTGCTCTTGTATGTTTGGAATTTCGAGGACGAAATTCCTAAGGGGGAGAGAATGTAATGACCCGTATTTTTACGGATCGAAAGATCGTAAAACTGTCAACATTAGGTCGTTGATGTTGTTAACTCGTTTAGAGTATGAGTCGACCAAAGCTTAAGTCGTTTGGAGTTTGAGTCGTGTAGTGCTTAGGACGGTGGAGCGACCTATAGAAGTTGGCGACTTAAAGGTTTAGGCGACTTAAGAGGTTAGGTCGAATGGGAGTTAGGTCGTGTAAAAGTTAACTCGTGTGGTGCTTAAGTCGTGGGTAGCTTAGGTCAGGTATTTCTTAAGTCGTGGACGAGTTAAGGATTTGAGCGACCTATAGGAGTTAGCGACTTAGTGGTTAGCGGCTCAAGGGGTTAAGGACCTAGTAGGGAGCGACTCATGTTAGGTCGCGTAATGGCCTAGGTCGCTGGGTAGTTATGTTAGTGCATTAGTGTAAGGCTTAAGTCGTGAGCGACTTAGTTTAGGTCGCGACCATAGTTAGGTCGCTAAAGGCGCATAGGCTAAGTCGTTAGGTCGCGGCATGTGCTAAGTCGCTATGTTGCATACCAGTTAGATCGTTGGTCTTGTGGGGTAGTTAGGTCGTTGACTCGGGTCTGTTAAGACGGCTATGTGTTAGGTCGTTAGGTCGGGGTGGTAGATAGGTCGTAGGTCGAGATGTTTTTAGGTCGTGGACGACTCATGGGGGCGGTGACCTAAGGATTTCCAGCCTATAAATAGAGGGCTTTGGTTCACTTTTTGGCACCGGATTTTGAAGCAACGAAGTGCTGCCATTTTGAGAGCTCGACTACAACACTTATTCACTTCTTTTCTCCACTCTAATCTAGTGATTCCTTCCATCTAAATTGAAGATCAAATCAAAGATCCAAGAGCCAAAGTTGAAGATCTCCATCCATCAAAGAGAGATTTCATCGTTTGAAGCGGAGCTTTGGAGGATCATGCTTGATTCTTTGCTGTCCAGATCTGGAGTTGGTTGTTTTTGAGGTGTTTAGGTGATTCGGTGAGTGGTGGTTATCTTTCACACGGACCCAAAGGAGTATATTGGATCGGTGGTTTGTTTATGTGCTAAAGAGAGTGATTTTGTGCATTTTCTTAAGTCTGCATGTAGATCTATTGCTCATGATGATTTGACATCTATTTTACCACATGTTCACTTATGCAAGTTCATTCATCAAGTTGTAGAGATATTGTTCATAATTCATGTTTGTTAGAATGCATGTTAGATTTGGACTCTTTATTTACGAAATTGCCATTATTGTGTAATTGTTTATTTAGATCTTGTTTGAATGATTGATTACTTGGATTAATGTTTGATTTGATTGATTAGTTGATCGATAACTTGATTTGGACAAGTTGGTCGAAGAAGATTCAAAAGCTAAGTGGAAAGGCTCTTGAATAAGGAAAGCTGCTTGTGGCATATGAAGCGGATGTTGAAGCTCATATGGATAGATATGATGATGATGTTGAGATGGGACTTTGCCATGATGCGATGAGGCAAACCATGATGTTGAGATGGGACTTTGCTATGATGCGATGAAGCAAAGCATGATGTGAGAAAGCCTTGGTTTAATCCAGACGGGATCATCCCAAGCATGTTGATAACTCGGTGATGTGGTCCGGGTTTGTGGATAATGGTTAGCTTGAGAGGCGCTCGAGCTAGTATGGGAATAGTCGCCGAGGAGGATGACTAGAAGGCTGAGATTTCATCGTTGTTGAAGGTTCTAGCATGCTCAAAGCAAGAGTACGTTGGGACGGGTCACGATGACGTTCCAAGCACGGGTCACGATGACGTGCTAGTACTCTGGGCAGATGCGATAGTCCTAGGCACGGGTCACGACGACGTGCGGAGCTATATCTAGAACCGGGGTTACCATTAGCCCTTGGTAGGTGGTCATTCAACTAACGGTCAAATCGAGGCAATGATAACAGTGATAGCCAGAGTCATGGACGTTTGGATGTTTTGTTTGTATCGTCGCTTGGGTCAAGAGCGATGTTTTCAGGGTGCTTATCTGATCTTGGTTTAGGCCTTGGGGGTTTGTACTTGGAAAACATCGACCTCGACTCGGGTGATAATTACTTTGCTTTGAATGTCTGAATTGCTATGTTTGCTTCTGCTTAGTGTGTCTGGGGGCTATCACTGTAGAAAGAGGTGGAGTGGGATGGTTGGGTTCCTACTCCTTTTACCCTTTATGCTCTTTTGGTATGTTTGATAGTTGATTTACTGCTCACTAAGACTTTTGTCTGACTCAAGGTTTTATGTTTAACTCTTATTACCTTGGGCTGTTCATCCATGTTGGGATGGACAGACTAGGTAGCAGGTGACAGGTGCTGTTCATAGTAGCCAACGATGTTGATGACGAAGACGAGCTGGAGGCTTTTGCATATTGTTTTCTTACTATATGTATTGGGTGTTCCGCTGTTTGTATATGCTCTGAGTGATATGTAGTGAGGCTTGATGTATTGACTTTGCCGATTGTTGTATCAAACTATTAGAGTTTATACGATGAGATTCTGTTATATGGAGCTTCACTATGTATATTTTCTATTGTATTTTGTCCATGCGCTGTGAATAATACGATAGAGTTTATTGTTTTTGTTAACTTACCCTGATGATCGTCCATGGCGGCCTGGCACACTTTTCAGCGCATTATTTCTTTGTTTAGTGCAAGAGTCATGGGCGGTCGTCACATGTATTATTTTGTATACTCTGTTATGTATCAATATATGTGTATATGATGATCTACTGTTCTGTGATGTATATTACATTTGAGTTGTTATATTCTGTTCTGATAGATTCTCCAACCACATATGGTTTTGTTTTAAGTATTCATTGGATATGTCGATATGCTTTGTATGACTATTGTCGATGTATTCAATAGATAGTTAGAGCAAAGCTATAGATGGTCGCTCCTATCCAGCCTTATTCTCCGTGTTAGCAGACGGTATTATCTATTAATACTCTTTGCTTATGTGGGTATAGAGGTGGGGCATCACAGCTTGGTATCAGAGCTGAGTTCAGAACAAAATATGATAAACACAGAATAGAAGGACATATTACGATACATCAAAGTGTATAATGATACAAATCTTTGAATCATCGTGTCTCTCTATTCCTTCTACCATCAAAGGTTAGATAGAAATTGGGAATACATCTAGGAATGCATTTCATTCCGTAGTATTCCACAATTTTATTAATGACATCTACCTTGTGAATAATCTTGTTCTTATCTTAACTTTTAGCGTATGGCTGGAAGAGGCAGGGGACGACGTTCGGATGCTGGGCAATCCAGTGGCTCACATCCGGATGGAGTTTATATGTCTGCTGATCTGTTTTTGGAATTGTTTAGGAGTGCTCGGTCTCCAGTTCCTCCTCGAGTATCTCCCCCTCGCAAGTCTGCCTTTGCACGTCGGTGCAGTGATTTTGCTCATCTTGGAGGAAAGCCGTTTAAGGGCTCCGAGTCTGTTCTTGAAGTCCAAGCTTGGTTTCACACATGCGAGCGTATCTTCTCACGTATGGATCTTTCTGACCATGATAGAGTTCTTGTAACTTCTAGCTTATTACAAGAGCGTGCTCTTGATTGGTATGAGCTTCTTATAGCCGAAATTGATGAGTCTACTCTTTCTTGGACTCAGTTTCGGGAACGATTCGAACTCAAGTTCGTTCCTGAATCTGAAAAAGTTTTATTGACCCGTCGTTTTCTTGAGTTGAAGTAAGGGAAGTCTTCCGTTTCTGAGTATGTTGCATCATTCGAGGCTTTATCTAAGTATGGTCTTGAATTCATTAGCACTTCTTATAATAAGAATTTGAAGTTTGTTTCTGGTCTTAAGAAGTCTTTATTGCTCCAGCTTAAGCTCTCTTTTGAGGAGTTGGTTGATTTGGCACTTCTTCTCGAAGCTGTCGAGAAGGAGTGTGATAGTGGTGAGGATGTTGAGGTTTCCAAGAACCCCAACAAGAAGCAGTTTCCATTTCAGAAGAAGTCTTTTCCTTCTAAGAAGAAGAAGACATGTGGTTCTAATTTTCAGTCTCAGTCTGTTGGAACACCTTTTATTCGGAAGTGTTTCAATTGTGGCTCTCCAGATCATATTATTCGAGCTTTTCCTAAACCTCTCTTCTGTCGCTATTGCAAGAAGGAAGGTCATCATGTTTCCACTTGCCCTACTGTTCCGACTGGTGCCAAGTCTAGCAAGCTTTATGCTGCTAAGGCTTCTGAAGGTCCTTCTCAGCCCAAAGGTATATCTCCATCTATTTTGGAAGGTTCTATTATATTTCATGATCATAGTATTCGAGTTCATTTCGATACGGGTGCATCACATTCTTTCGTATCGCGAAAGCTCGTTGATGATTTATCTTTGGATGTTTCTTGTTTGGTTACTTCTTTAAGGATTGCGAATCCTATTGGGGGATCCGCGACCCTTTGCTTGCTTTGCGATAATGTTGAGATTTTTTTATGTGGCTTTTCTTTCCATGCGAATCTGCACGTTATTTCTTGTCTGGGATTTGACATGATTTTGGGCATGGACTGGCTAGTGAGATATGATGTCAGGATTATTTGTTCGGAGAGAATTATATATCTTCGACATCCGGATTCGTCTACAGCTATCACTTGTTCTTCGGGATGTGGATAATTCCGAGATGGCTTTACATTCTCTTGATTCGCGAGATGATGATGATATATCTCGTATTCCTATTGCTTGTGACTTTTCTGATGTTTTTGAGCCTGTTTCGGGTTTGCCACCCAAGCGGGCAATTGAGTTCCGCATTGATCTAATTCCAGGCGCACAGCTAGTTAGTCGTCCTCCCACGAGGATGTCTACAAAGGAAAATGAGGAACTCAAGAAGCAGCTTTTAGAGCTTGAGTCCAAGCAGTTGATTCAGTCCAGTTTTTCTCCGTGGGGATCCGCGATCGTCTTCGTGAAGAAACCCGATGGAACTCTTAGGCTTTGCGTTGATTAACGCAAACTTAACGAGTTAACCATCAAAAATAGGTATTCATTGCCTAGGATCGATGATATGTTCGATTTATTGAGTGGTGCAAAGGTCTTTTCTCAGCTTGACCTTGCCACAGGTTTTCACCAGTTACGAGTCGCGGAGGATAGCATACCTCTTACAGCTTTCCGCACTCGATATGGTTCTTTTGAGTGGCTCGTTATGCCGTTCGGTTTGACGAACGCTCCTGCTTTCTTTGTCGATCTCATGAATCAGGTATTCCGGGAATATCTCGACAAGTTCGTCCTTGTGTTCATTGATGATATCCTTATTTATTCTAAGTCTGAAGCTGAGCATGCTAATCACTTGAGTATTGTCTTGAGTACTCTTCGTCGCCATCAGCTTAGAGCCAAATTCTCCAAGTGCCACTTTTGGGAGAACAATGTTAAGTTCTTAGGCCATATTGTATCTTCCGACGGCGTTTCATTCGATCCCTCAAAGATCGAATCCATTCAGAATTAGAAGAGGCCCGAGAATGTTCATGAGATTCGTTGTTTCCTTGGATTGGCGGGTTATTACCGTCGGTTCATTAAGGAATTTTCCCGTGTTGTGCTTCCTCTCACCGCCTTACTCGAAAAGGCATTCGTTATATTTGGTCCGACAAGTATGAAGCTTCCTTTCAGACATTGTAGGAACTTCTCACTAATGCTTCTATTCTTGTGGTTCTCGAAGGGAATCATGATCTTATTGTCTACACCGATGCTTGTGGTAGTGGACTCGGTGCTGTTCTTATGCAGATGGATCGGGTAGATGCTTCTAGGCAACTGTGTCCGAATGAAGTTCGCTATGCCACTCACGATCTTGAGTTAGCCCCCATTGTCTTCGCCTTGAAGATTTGGTGACATTATTTATTGGGCGAGCGCTTCGTTCTTTATACCGATCATAAATCCTTGAAGTATTTGTTCACTCAGAAGGAACTCAATATGAGGCAACAACGTTGGCTCGAGTTTCTTGCTTCCTATGACTTTGATATTCAGTACACCCCCGGAAAGGATAATCGTGTTGCTGATGCGCTTAGTCGCAAACATTCGGCTGTTATTTCTATGATGCTTGCCGAATGGGATGTTCTTGAGACTCTATCTTTATGTGAAATTCGTGATCGATGTTCATCTTCTGTTTCTCCTATTCTATTATTTAGTTTGGGAGATCGACCCATTTTATTGGATCGTATTGCTGATGCTCAATGGCGTGATCCTGATTTGTTGCATCTTATTCAGCTTTGTGAGTCTGGATCCTGTGATGAGGTATTATGGGATTTCAGCATTGATTCTCATGGGTGTCTTCGCAAGAAGAACCGTCTTTTTGTGCCTTCTGATTTTGCGCTTAGGCATGACATTCTTGATATTGTCACCGTTCTAAGTATACCATTCATCCTGGTAGTAGTAAGATGTATGCCGATATGCATCGTCTTTATTATTGGGAAGGCATAAAACGCGATGTGGCGAGTTATGTGAGTAATTGCATAACTTGTCAGCGTATTAAGGCCGAACATCAGCGTCCTTCTGGTCTTCTTCAGCCTCTAGAGATTCCATTGTGGAAATGGGATCAGATTTCTATGGATTTCATTGACGGCCTACCTCGTTCGAGGTCGGGCCATTCGAGCATCTGGGTTATTGTTGATCGCCTCACTAAATCTTCTCATTTTGTTCCTGTTAAGTCTAATAGGACTGCTTCGCATTTGGCTAAGTTATATGTCAAGGAAATCGTGAGACTTCACGGTGTTCCTAGTTCTATTGTGAGTGACCATGATCCTTTGTTCACGAGTCATTTTTGGAAGAGTCTTCAGCAAGCTTTGGGGACAAAGCTTAATCTTAGCACAGCTTATCATCCGCAGTCTGACGAACAGACTGAATGGGTGAATTGTATCTTGGAAGATCTTCTCCGTATTTGTATTTTTGATTTTGGTGGAAGTTGGGAGGATCACCTACCTCTTGTAGAGTTCTCCTACAACAATAGTTTCAGTCTAGTATCGGTATGGCTCCTTTCGAAGCTTTATACGGGAGGCCATGTAGATACCTTCTTGTTGGTTGGAATCTGGAGAGAAGCTTGTTCTTGGCCCAGATTTTGTTCGTGATTCTTCCGAGAAGATTGGTCTTATCCGGTTGAGAATGAAAGAGGTACAGAGCCGCCAGAAATCCTACGCGGACAGCGGTAGGAAGCCTCTTGAATTCTCAGTTGGTGATCTTGTTTTTATTCGTGTTTCTCCTCTGAAAGGGGTTATGCGCTTCAGTACGACTGGGAAATTGGCTCCTCGTTATGTAGGACTATTACTAAACGTATTGGCCCTGTGGCTTATAGAGTTTCACTTCCAGCTCATTTATCTGGCATTCATGACGTGTTTCACGTCTCTCAACTTCGGAAGTGTCTTCGAGAGTCGGATTCTGTTATCGATTCTCCTGATTTGCAAGAGCTTGAGATCTCACCGGACTTATCTATTATACAGCAGCCTATTCACGTACTTGACACGGAGGTGCGACACCTTCGAAACAAGGACGTGCCGCTCGTTATCGAGCGATCTTATCCGGGTTTTCTATCTTTGCTTAGAAACGGTGAGAATATCTTTTCATCTCAAGCTTATTTTCTTTTCTTTTGAATGTTGTATGTAGTGGTTACAAATATCGTCTCTAGTAATTGCAAGGACGCAATTTTGTAAGGAGGGGAGATCTGTAACAACCCTCATATTTAACGATTATATATTTAAATATTTTATTTAAATGTAGTGTCGTTAGTCGGATTTTTAGGTCCGAAATGTTACTTTTTGCAAACGGCCGAATTGGGGCTCGAAACCACCTCCATTGGTTCCAAAATGATGTTTGCGATCTTTTTGAGTATAATCTTTGATATGTTTGGAGTTTGTGAAATTTTGACCCTTTTTCTACTTGGGCTTGAGTTTGGGTTCAGCCCCAATCTCCTCTTAACCCTCTAGCTCATTAACTCTTCATCCATTCACCCTCATTTCATTCCTTTAACTTAAGAAAACTGAAAATGGGGGAAAGGAAGAAGAATTAGAAACTCCAAGCCCTAGTTCCATTTGCAAACTCCAAATTCTTGCTTGAAATTCAAAGAGAAGGATAGGTAGGCCTCCTCTTCATCTTCTCCAACTCTTTCTTCTTCAATTTCAGAAAATTTCCTAAACCTAAGTTGGGAAATATGTGTTTTATTCTTAGATTGAAGCTTGTTGAGTTAAAGTGAAGATTGGTTGGTCTTCTCCTTGCAAATTGAGCTTCTTCTTCTTTGTTTTTGGGTTAAAGGTGAGTTTTGAACTCACATCTACTTCTCTTGATATCATGAGTGATGGGTATGAACTCCTATTACCTATTCATATGTATTTGATTTTTTTTTGGATTGGTTTGATGAATATTCCAATTCTTGAGTTTCAAAGTCAATTTTTATGAACATTCTCTTATGGATGTTTTGATCTTATTTTGGTGATGAATCGAAGTGCTTATAGGGCCGGGTAGCCGCTAGGCATAAACCCTAGCATCCGTGCTCGTCCGATCTAAAGTTGGGAGAGTTTGCACTTCACTGGTAATAAGTAGGAAATGCAGGAAATTGGGT
This sequence comes from Allium cepa, assembly GCA_030765085.1. Lineage (NCBI taxonomy): Eukaryota > Viridiplantae > Streptophyta > Magnoliopsida > Asparagales > Amaryllidaceae > Allium > Allium cepa. The sequence goes on along the minus strand of CM060942.1, from coordinate 89,272,577 downwards.
TCAGTCGACTGGATCCCCTGTTCAGTCGACTGAGCTGAAGCCCGAAATTTTTCTGGACAATTTTCAGTCGACTGAACAGGGATTTCAATCGACTGACCTGCTCCTGTTTTCCTGTTTTGCCTATTTATGCTCGTTTTGATTGGTTTTCCGGATTTTATCGATTCATGTTGGTTCTTAGTGGTTGTTATTGCTTCTTTGGCTTTGATAACTTATCCTTGACTTCATTCACGGGTTTTTATAAAATAATCTTTCGAATTATATTGAAAGCTCCCTTCTCCAATTTATTAATTCTATTTAAAACACACACATCCTCGCACTCCGAGCGATGTGGGAGAAGAATTAAATGATTAGATAAAACGCGTGCAACGAACACGTGCGTTCATCTTTTCAGTTAATTCCCAATCTATTCGTTTGAACGTTTTGACCTTTGGTCTGGTTTACCGATGAAATGAGGTGAACTTTTTACTGCTTTGAGTGTGAAAGTGACTGACGGATAGTAAATCGTTTAGTGCGAACGAGTGGTTATGGGACTCACGTTAACACTTTTCGGATTCCTTTTCGAGTGTTGTGACACATTCTGCCAGTTAGTGGTGTCCAGTACCGGGCCTCCGGACCTTCACCACTACGGTTTGTGCCTTCGGGGCTTATTGCCTTCGGGGTATGTTGCCTTCGGGTTTGTGCCTTCGGGTTTGTGGCCCTATAGTATCGCTTACGATGTTGGTCTTGATGAGCCGCATGGGTGATATTGGGTTTGGAGTCTTCGGTCTCATGGATCCTTGTTTATACAGTACTGAGCTCGAGCAATTTTCTGATGTTTCATTTGATATGTATATTCCCTTGGTATCGCCCTTCGGTGTTGGTCTTTTTGAGCCGCGTGAAGTATAGCGATTATCTTGTGGAACTTGTATACTTTATGGGTATTTGTTATTTGCCTTTTGGCCTGCTTTGGGATATTCTTATCCTTTGTTTATTTGAGATGTCGATGATATGAGGCTTGTTTCATTAGTTCATCTTTATTAGATGATTGTGTTATCTCTTTTAAGATATTTGTTATACTAGTAACCTTGCAGGTTTATTGTTGTTCAGTTTATCTAACTGATTTGTTTAGCTAGACTGACCCGTGTATTCATTACTCGGGTCAGACTGAGATGTTTCAGCTTAGGTGCTTTTGGACTTAGCCTATTTTTCTTCCGCATGGACTACTCCGCTAGCTTCTTTTTGTCATAGCTTTTTGTGTAGCCCCATTTTGTTGTAACTTTTATATGTATTCTTTTGGATTCGTCTGTATATTGTGGTTTGCTATACCACTAGACATGTATTATTTTGAATACTCTGTTATGTATCAATATATGTGTATATGATGATCTACTATTCTGTGATGTATATTACATTTGAGTTGTTATATTCTGTTCTGATAGATTCTCCAACCACCTATGGTTTTGTTTTAAGTATTCATTGGATATGTCGATCTGGTTTGTATGACTATTGTCGATCTATTCAATAGATAGTTAGAGCAAAGCTATAGATGATCGCTCCTATCCAGCCTTATTCTCCGTGTTAGCAGACGGTATTATCTATTAATACTCTTTGCTAATGTGGGTATAGAGGTGGGACGTCACAAAATGATTCATTAATGACTTAAACCCTTAATGGAAAACAAATAATGTAAGTGATTGGTGTTTGTATAAATAAATGAATGGAAAAGTAAATAATGGGAAGAAAAAAAAACAAAAAAACCAGCAGAATAAACTAAAGTAAATTTAAATTAGAATTAAATTATTGTAATGGAATAAAATTTTAACAATTTAGTAATTGGAACTTCCAAAGTTGAAAGTAAGAAATTAAATGCTAAGTTATAAATGAATGTGTTCAAAGAATTTTACTTTTATAAATAAGAAATTTGATATGAATATAGTTATAAACCTGAGTTATAACTGTAGTGCTACTAAATAAAATGAAATAGAAAGTGAATATTATAAGCAAATAATTATGAACTTAAGTAATGTTGAAGCTATTGATAAATAAAGTAAATAATTAAATGAATACTATGTTAAATTTGACGATTGTAACTTCAGAAATTCGATAATTAAAGTAAATAATTAAGCTATTGATAATTAAACCTTTGGTATTATTATTTCTCCCGAGCCCCTCCGTACAATGGAGACTCTGCCGAAATTTTCCATAAATTTTGGACTTAGAACATTTTATGTAATGTTTTCCAAATTTTGTCAACCGGTATGTGATAACCCGGATTTTAGGCATCTGTAAACTGATAATTAACTGAATTTAATCAGTAAAAATACTAAATTATAGAAATGAATCAGATCAAATAAATATTTATATTTATAATTATGTTGTATATATATAGATTTTAAATAGAATTATTATATACAAATTGAATTCATGTTTGTTTAGATATATGTATATATCAATTTGAATTTTAAATTGAATTTGAATTTGGATTAGAATATTGAAACTCAAAAGATTGATATATATATATATATATATCTTAAAAATATTTTGAATTTAAAAATATATTATATATGTGATTTTATTTAGCATATAATCGGTTTTATATCATTTTCTTTAAAAGATTTTATAAAAACATATATTAAACTAGTATAATTATTTTTAAGAGTATAATTGGAATTTTTATCATTTTCTTTTTAATTATTGGTGAATAAAAGAGGTAGTTTAAATATTAATACACTTAATGTAACATCCCGTATTTTTAAGTCGTTGAATTTGAACATTTAATTTGTTTTAAATGTTTAATGTGCGTTCTTAATGATTTTGAAATGAATGGATTCAGGTTCAATCAATAAAATAAGCTATAATTTTTAATTATAGTGATTCCATTTGATTTTGAATAATGAAGAATAATAATTAAATATTCAAAATTGGAATAAGTGGTGAATCTGGATGTGAATAATTATACAAATGGTTTTAATAAGTCAATAAGTAATTATTTGGAATTTTATATAATTTAAGAATGAATTTAATATTATTAAAATGCAATTTAATCAGATTTTGGTCCGGAATGAGCCAGAATGATTTTAATGGTGTTTATAAATTTTATATGAATTATTATTAAGTTAGTAAAAATTTTAAAAGTAAATTTTTAAGCGTTTTCGACAATTTTGAAAATCGCTTGATTTAATAGACGAGTGAAAATAGCCTTCCGGGGAACAGTCTCGGAATTCGACAAAACCAATTCCATTAGATCCGTAATAGTTAGTTATTATCGGATTTCAATTTTCGTAGCAATCAGAGTTGTCGTTTGACCCCGGCAGCTCGAAACGCATCGAAATTGTTTTAATCGGTTTAAATTTAAATTGATCGTTAAATTTCGTAAATCGCACGTACGACCGAATTAGCTTATGAAACCTGTTCCATTATGTCCGGAACGTGGAAAAACCCTAGAATTTCCTGTCGGAACGCGTAGATTGGAGGTCGTTTGCATAAACTGTTAAATTGAGAAATTTTATTAATAAAATAATATTAAACAATGTAATATATATTAACATTGGGGTCGGATTTCTGGGTGATACGGCGCGCCGAGCTCAGCCGCCTTGGGGTCGTGGGTAGGGGCGGTCGGGGCTACGTAGTGGCGGTGGATGATGGGGTTCCGATCGCGAGTAGTAGGTGCGGCCATCGGGGTTTTGTTCGTGAGCGTTGGGTTCGTTTTGCCTAGGAAACATAGGAAGAAGGCATCGCGTGTGGGAGACAAGGCTGCGACCTTGATTTGTTTGTGCGGCTAATTTTCGTTCTGGTAAAGAATAAAATAATAAAAAGGGAATTATTTTTCAAAATTTATATTCAAACTTTATAAATTGATATCTAGCTCATATGTTGTCAGATTTAAACGATTTTGGTAGCGCCGGAATCGCAGCGCCGTACTCTACGCTGCAGCGCAAGTTGGGAGACGATCAGAGCAAGTAAAAATTTGAGTTAAATCGAACGTCGTTCGGTTTAATTTAAATTTCGAGCGCTCGCCGAAACTCTAGGTGAGTTAATCTCACTCACATCTGGAATGTTAGCTGATTTAAATAGTTAATATTTAAATATCTGTGTGATTGGTTGAAATGTTTATTTATATCAGCCTGGAGTTATATATATTTATAGTGTTGTGCTAATATTTGTGGATGCAGGGAAAACAGGTTGGAGGGATCCAACTGGATTCCTCACAACGTAGTAATTATTTTTATGATTGATGATGATGCCTGTTATATATTGTGATTGATAAATTTGGGATTAAATTGTATTGTGAAATTGTGGGATAAACTATAAGCCCAGAATGTTAAATTATAAAGAAATTTGGAGTTTTAATTATAAAGAAATTAAATTGGGTTTTAAAAAGGAATTAAGAAATTAATAAATAAGGAATATAAAAATTAAAATCTGGTTGAATGGGAAACTGGAATAAAATTGTATGGGAATATTGCTGGGTAAATTATAAATCCATAATTAATCATAAATGGATAAATTGAATTTTAGAGAAATAAAAATATTGTTAAATAATGAATTTAAAGGAACTAAAATTTGAAATCTATTTGGAATGAAAATTGAAATTAGTAAATCTGGAATGATAAACCAAGAGAAACGTTATCAGTTGATAAATGTGAAAGTAAATTTATGTTATTAAACTTAAACCTGAATCTAAATAAATTGACAGAATTTATAAGAAGGATTTTTGGGATATTTGAGTAGGAATGAGTTTCCCTAGGAAACACCAAGTTTGAATTTTAAACAGATTTTATTAAAAGTAAATTCAAGTTTAAAACTTGATATAAATGAGTGTTTGGAAAATTATTGTTTTAAAAAGCTAATTAATAAGATAACAACAGTGGTTATTTTCGATTACATTAGTGATTATTTTTATAAATGGATTATTTTAAAAAGGCTAGTTTTGACCTAAATTATTTGAAATTAGTATTAAGCCTTTTACAACTCTATTTTTAAATTTAGTTTAACTAAAACCTTATTTCTAAATCAAGTTATATCTTATAAAAGGGTTTTACTTTAAATATTTCGAAATTGTATTTTTGAGTAAGTAACTAAAAGTAAATTTACATATTGTAATGTATATTTCAATATGAAATGTTTTAACTGTTTTTTTTAAATCTAAATGTTTTGAACTTGGTTATTTCCAATGGGAATATAGGGTAAAGGATTTACCTTGTAAAAGAATAACTTTGGGAACTGTTTTCAAATGGGTTTTGGAAATTTGAAAATAATATCTTTTAAAGGTATTTGGGGCAAATAAATGATGTGGAATATTATTTATTGTGTGATGGATGCTTATGGATGTTTATGAATATAAATTGATAGTTAAATCACCGACTATCAATATTGGACAAATGCGTTGATCGTTTCGAAGAGACCGGGATCGAGATTTATTTCTCGAAAACCACTTCGATCCGGTTTGTACGTTTCGTGCGAAAACATGTTCAGAGTCGAAGATGGAGCAGTGAAGTGCAAGGGCTAGTCGCTACTAATCGTGAGGATATTTCCAAAATGGATGTAGTAGGAGTAGTGCCTTCGGTTCCGTTCGAACCCGGGACGGACTTGTATGGACGAATGCTTGCGAAACATCGTCAGGTGGACGATGGGCATTCTAAGTGAAAACGTTCTAAAGGTAACGCTTAGCCTCAAGCCTCATCAACCGGGAATGACTGAAAATCAGGGGATATGCAGCAAGGTTGGTGGGTCATGCCCAAGCAGGACAAGATATTTCCCCTGTCTAGATGTCCCTTATATATTTCGGCTTAGTGGGTGGTTGGTCGCGCCAACCACGGGGTTTATCTTGTTCGGGACTTTTCAGTAAGGAATGGTTCCGGCCTTGTGTTGCAGGGGATGAAGGGAGTAATCCTCGGTACGGTGATCTAGGCCCCGTACTGTGGCAGGTGGTACCCCAGTGCGTAGTCATTGTTGGAAATCCATTTTCCCTACGAGCCTTGTACGAGTTTTGTTTGTATTACCCACTTTTGTGGCTAGTAGCTGGAATTTAATAGATGTAACAATTTCGGCTATTTTATAAGTATTTGTAAATAGACCCTATTATAATATCAGAGGATTTCTATAAAAAGTGATTTAGCTATCGTAGGGTAAAAACCCGACATGTTTATTTGTGGCGTGGTCTTACGAGATGCTTTTGTTTTCAAAGAGTTTTAAAACTTTAATAATAAATTTGGATGCATGTTTATTATCAGCTGGTATTCCAGACTGACTCGGGTGTTATTTCATTATAATGCTCGGGTCAGACCGAGTATTATATGTTTAGGATAGGTTGCTATGGAGCAGGAGAGGAGCTGGAGTCCGAGACGTATTATATGTATCTATATATATATCCGCTGCTGTGATTGTATAGTAGGTCTGATTTGTGATTGTTGATGTATGAGATACTCTGATGATATGATGTATAAAACAGTAATAGATTTCATTTTGTGTAAAGTTCTATGTTTACTAATATATTTTATTCCGCTGCGACTGTGAGATTCTGATATTGTTTAGTTTCTTTTTCTTCTATCTCTTCTTCTTTAACCCTAATGGTTCGTATTTCTGTGCCACTTGAGTTAATAGAGGTAGATTAGTGTTGATTCAAGGGGTACGGATTTGCGGGCCGTTACACTTGGTATCAGAGCTTAGGTTGGCGACAACCTAGGCTTTGGTGGGGTAATTACTCATTAAATAGAGTCAATAGTACTCTATAATGAGTTGAGAGTAATAATAGATATGAGAGCGTACTTGTTAGTGCATATAAAAGTTGTTTTATACTGTGTTGACTTATCGGTTGAGTGTTTATGAATTCTGGTCAGTACGGGAAGTACAACCGTGTCGATAGTGGTTTCTAAACTCTTGAACAAGATAAGCCGACATAGTATTGTGTTTAAAGGGGGTAAATGAAATAATTTTACCCAAAATTATATTTTGATATAAAAGAAATAATTTTCTGAAATTATTATATATATTTGGATGATTGGTTGTAAATATCTATATCAAATCAGAATCTAAAATTTAATCTGAAATTTGAAATAGTTATAGTGAAAATAAAATTCTACAAATATAAATTATATAAAAGGAAGAATAACTAATTTAAACCCAGCCAGAATTTAAATCCTGGAGTTTTTGAAAGGATTTTAAATAAAATAAAAATAAAAGTTTACAAATTTAAAATCCTGGGAAAGTTTGAAATGTTTGTTGAGATTTGAAGGTGTTTGAAGGCAATGTTGGAATATTGTTTTGGGAAATATTTTTAAATGGAAACTGTTTTGAAATGAATTTAGAAAAGTAAGAAGCTTTGAACTCACTTTAGTCGCTGGAAAATAATCCTGATGATGCTGGCCACATCATTAGAATTCATTTTCGAGTTTTTAAAGTGACGGATTGCTTCCCTAATATTTGGTTATGGTATTGTTTGGACTAGTTGGGTATAGCAGTTGTTTTGGACATTTCAAAAATGGGAAATTTGTTTGGTATAAACAAATTGTTTTGGAAAATGTGGTGATTTGATTGATATATCAAATAGGTATATATTTGATATATTTCAAAATGATTTTGAAATAAAAACCGGGTAAAATGAATTCTGGGAAAATTCTAATTAAATAATGTGTAAAGTTGAAATGAATTAACTATTGAACTTATTAAGTGAAGTAGATATTAATAAGAAGGAAGAAATGAAATTTTTTATCTTGGAATTAAAAATTTAACTTGAGTAATTGGAAGTGAATAAAATATATTGAAGTAAGTAGAAAATTTGAATATAACTTGGATAAGTTAAATAAATTGGACTTAGAATTAAATTGATTTGGGTGAATTTAAAAGGTAAGTTGGCTTTGAAATTATGGGTCATTGTGAAATGGATTGTACCCATAGGTTATTAAGTTGTATACTTATAATTTGAGATTGAGGATTTAATATTGTGTAAGAAGGTAAATGAAAGAAATTTGTATCCTTAAGAATTCAGTGATACATATATATATATAATTTGAAATTGTGATTATATGCTGTAAATGGATTCAAATGAGCAATATGAAATAAGTTGGTGAACTTATATAAATAAGAATGAAATTATAATCACAATTGGGAAATGGTTGAATGGTATGGTGAGTCCAAACTTAATCTCAAATGAAATGTAAATTGAAATAAGGTAAAGTGAGATATAAAGGAAATGAATGAACTTAAATTAGAAAAAAGTTTTGAACTTGTATATGGAGAATTAAAGTTGAGAATTTGAAATGGAATTAAATCTAAATGAACTAAAATTAGATTGAATTGGATTTAACTTCAATCGAATGGAATTGAAATGGAATTGGATTTAATTAAAAACAAGATTCAATTGTGTTGTGAATAAATATGAATGGAATTAAATCCTTATTTAAGATAGTAAGGGAAAATGAAATGAATTCAAGATGGCTAAATAAATTTAGTTAAAACTTGAATCAAAATTTGGAAAGACTTGAATTGAAAGAAATCTAATTTGCTGAAGGGATATTGTAGAATAAAAGTTTGACTCAACTAAATTCAAAGGGATTATTTGAGAATGAATTTAGCATAAGCTGAATTAAATAAAGAGAAGTTGAAGATGAATTTAGTATAAGCTTAATTAAATAAAGGTAGTGCTGGAATGGGTATAATTTTGGAAGCTTGTTAATAATTGAAGGGTAAATGGAACCTAGTTCTTGCTTAGAACATTTGAAATGGTTGTATTGTAAATAAGTTCAGTATGAATTGGAAAAGCGTATTAGAACCTAATATGGATTAGGTTAGAGACTAATTGAATTACAATTAAATGGAATTTGTTTATTGTAATGAATAGAATTTTGATAATTGATCAAAATTTGAAAAGTAAATAGAAATCCAACTGTAGTATGGGATTTAAATTGGTGGTAACAAATAGCGAAGTGTGAATGAAAAATGGAATTAAATTATAATAATGATGGTTTGAATTGTAAATAAATTCAAATGAGTGAACTAATTTAAAGTGGTTTCTTTGCTAATAAAATAAGTCTAAAATGGATTTAATAAATAGGCAAAGTGCATTAAAGTTTGTTAATGAATTGGAATTTGATTTGGATGAGAATCAAATGAAAATAAAAATTTGATTTATAAGAAGATAATGGAGATATTGTAAAGAAATCTTAAGCAAACTAAATAATTGTGGTTAAGATGAATGTTTAAGCTAGTGGGATTAAAATTTGTAAATGGTTTGATTTGGTAAGAATCAATTAAAATGGGAAACAAATTGAGATATTATGGAATTGAAATCATTTAAGAAAGATGATGAGATGGTTATTTTTAGGCTTATGAAAATAGCTTTAAATGAAATATGTTTGCAAAATAAAATTTGGATGCAAGCAAATGACTTTTAAGATTTGTAATTGTGAGACAGAAAGAATATATGAGTTGTAAATAAGATGGAATGATAAAAGTAAACTTAAGTTGAATAATGGATTTGAAATATGAAAATCAAGACTTGGTTTTAAAAAAATATAATATAATAAAAATAATAATAATAATAATATAATAAAAATAAACTTAAGATGATTAATAAATTTGAAAAGTGAGAATAAGGATTGATTTAATAATTGAAATGGAATAAGAATGCTTGGATTGTGAACCATGCAGAATTTGATAAATTAATATAAATCTAAGTGGAAATTAATTTTAAAACTATTATAAGCTTAAGTAATGGGTTATTACATGAATAACATGTAAATTTGCATTGTAAATTTGTCGAATTATGGTAAATGAAGATAAATAGTTTAAAGTAAACAAATAATTGGTTTTTGAATTAATTGGAATGGATTGAAATGTTATAAGTGATTTTAAATATGAATGGAAATGGATCATGAAAGAAATGCATATGTTTCAAGCTTAAAATAAAATTTGATTGTAAATCAAATTGGGAATGTAAGTTAAAATAAAGAAATGTAAGTAAGGCATATGGTAAACTTGAACGTAAATCATTTAAGTGAAGTAAAATGAAGTTTGGTTGGATGAAGTAGAATGGGCTAAAATCTTAATAAATGGATTTGAGTATAAATGTAAGTGAATCATAATAGAAATGAAAATGTAGCAAATTGAAAATAAAACTTGCTTGGTGAATCAAATAAAAAATTGTATAAAATATGAATTGGAATGGCGAATCTGGTTTGTAAATCTTTTGTGTGAAATAAAATGGAATTTGGCATTAGAAAGGGAACTTTGTGCGTGTTATAAAGTATGGTTTACTTATGAACTTTTGCAAAGTGTTGTTAGGATATGAAATGGATATGTTTTGGCTTATACTTATATTGGAAATGTTGTTAAAGTGTTCATATCTTTGAAAACTAATGAGTTTGTTGAGTAAGTACAGGTACGGTAGGCGTTCGAGAGAGTTGGAGCGCGTATATGCTAAAATATTAGCCGCTCGCTATTAAAATTTGCTAAACAGGTACGCCTACGCAAATAAATTTGGGAAATGATATATATATTGTGAAATATTTTGGTTTCCGACCATGTGGGTCGATGTATATATATTTGTGTGTATCGCGATATCGCGAAAGCTCCTCCGTGCAGGGGAGACTCTGCCGAAATTTTCCAGAAATTTTGGGAGTTAGAAATTTTTTGGAGTTTTGGAAAAAGTTTAGTAACTAATAATGTTGTTTTGAGATAATGTTACTACATAAGCTTTTGATTATTAAATGAAGCGCATGTGTTTGGGACTGAGCTAAAGGGGTTTTGGAAAGTGTATATAAGTTTTAACTAAAGAAGTTGGGTTAAGTTAATGAGTGTAGGAACATTTTCTACCCTAGCAAATTTCGGGGACGAAATTTTTATAAGGAGGGAGGAATGTAACATCCCGTATTTTTAAGCCGTTGAATTTGAACATTTAATTTGTTTTAAATGTTTAATGTGCGTTCTTAATTGATTTTGAAATGAATGGATTCAGGTTCAATCAATAAAATAAGCTATAATTTTTAATTATAGTGATTCCATTCGATTTTGAATAATGAAGAATAATAATTAAATATTCAAAATTGGAATAAGTGGTGAATCTGGATGTGAATAGTTATACAAATGGTTTTAATAGGTCAATAAGTAATTATTTGGAATTTTATATAATTTAAGAATGAATTTAATATTATTAAAATGCAATTTAATCAGATTTTGGTCCGGAATGGGCCAGAATGATTTTTATGGTGTTTATAAATTTTATATGAATTATTATTAAGTTAGTAAAAATTTTAAAAGTAAATTTTTAAGCGTTTTCGACAATTTTGAAAATCGCTTGATTTAATAGACGAGTGAAAATAGCCTTCCGGGGCACAGTCTCGGAATTTGACGAAACTAGTTCCATTGGATCCGTAATAGTTGGTTATTATCGGATTTCAATTTTCGTAGCAATCGGAGTTGTCGTTTGACCCCGGCAACTTGAAACGCATCGAAATTGTTTTAATCGGTTTAAATTTAAATTGATCGTTAAATTCCGAAACTCGCACGTACAACCGAATTAGCTTACGAAACCTGTTCCATTGTGTCCGGAACGCGGAAAAACCCTAGAATTTCCTGTCGGAACGCGTAGATTGGAGGTCGTTTGCATAAACTGTTAAATTGAGAAATTTTATTAATAAAATAATATTAAACAATGTAATATATATTAACATTACCGTTCAAAAACCCTAGTTTTCGTTTGGCCGCCGCATATCGTTTCCAATGGCCGAAACCCTCCAAAATTCATCACCAATTATCGATCAATCCACTAATTAATTTCAAAAAATCCCCAACTGCAAAGTGGAAGGGCTCAAGGAGATCTACGAATCTAATGGTCGAGATGTGGTTTAGCGAAGTAGATCGTTCGAATTTGGTCATCGTTTGGGCTCGGTTCGATCGCAATTTCTGGGTGATACGGCGCGCCGAGCTCAGCCGCCTTGGGGTCGTGGGTAGGGGCGGTCGGGGCTACGTAGTGGCGGTGGATGATGGGGTTCCGATCGCGAGTAGTAGGTGCGGCCATCGGGGTTTTGTTCGTGAGCGTTGGGTTCGTTTTGCCTGGGAAACATAGGAAGAAGGCATCGCGTGTGGGAGACAAGGCTGCGACCTTGATTTGTTTGTGCGGCTAATTTTCGTTCTGGTAAAGAATAAAATAATAAAAAGGGAATTATTTTTCAAAATTTATATTCAAACTTTATAAATTGATATCTAGCTCATATGTTGTCAGATTTAAACGATTTTGGTAGCGCCGGAATCGCAGCGCCGTACTCTACGCTGCAGCGCAAGTTGGGAGACGATCAGAGCAAGTAAAAATTTGAGTTAAATCGAACGTCGTTCGGTTTAATTTAAATTTCGAGCGCTCGCCGAAACTCTAGGTGAGTTAATCTCACTCACATCTGGAATGTTAGCTGATTTAAATAGTTAATATTTAAATATCTGTGTGATTGGTTGAAATGTTTATTTATATCAGCCTGGAGTTATATATATTTATAGTGTTGTGCTAATATTTGTGGATGCAGGGAAAACAGGTTGGAGGGATCCAACTGGATTCCTCACAACGTAGTAATTATTTTTATGATTGATGATGATGCCTGTTATATATTGTGATTGATAAATTTGGGATTAAATTGTATTGTGAAATTGTGGGATAAACTATAAGCCCAGAATGTTAAATTATAAAGAAATTTGGAGTTTTAATTATAAAGAAATTAAATTGGGTTTTAAAAAGGAATTAAGAAATTAATAAATAAGGAATATAAAAATTAAAATCTGGTTGAATGGGAAACTGGAATAAAATTGTATGGGAATATTGCTGGGTAAATTATAAATCCATAATTAATCATAAATGGATAAATTGAATTTTAGAGAAATAAAAATATTGTTAAATAATGAATTTAAAGGAACTAAAATTTGAAATCTATTTGGAATGAAAATTGAAATTAGTAAATCTGGAATGATAAACCAAGAGAAACGTTATCAGTTGATAAATGTGAAAGTAAATTTATGTTATTAAACTTAAACCTGAATCTAAATAAATTGACAGAATTTATAAGAAGGATTTTTGGGATATTTGAGTAGGAACGAGTTTCCCTGGGAAACACCAAGTTTGAATTTTAAACAGATTTTATTAAAAGTAAATTCAAGTTTAAAACTTGATATAAATGAGTGTTTGGAAAATTATTGTTTTAAAAAGCTAATTAATAAGATAACAACAGTGGTTATTTTCGATTACATTAGTGATTATTTTTATAAATGGATTGTTTTAAAAAGGCTAGTTTTGACCTAAATTATTTGAAATTAGTATTAAGCCTTTTACAACTCTATTTTAAATTTAGTTTAACTAAAACCTTATTTTTAAATCAAGTTATATCTTATAAAATGGTTTTACTTTAAATATTTCGAAATTATATTTTTGAGTAAGTAACTAAAAGTAAATTTACATATTGTAATGTATATTTCAATATGAAATGTTTTAACTGTTTTTTTTTTAAAATCCAAATGTTTTGAACTTGGTTATTTCCAATGGGAATATAGGGTAAAGGATTTACCTTGTAAAAGAACAACTTTGGGAATTGTTTTCAAATGGGTTTTGGAAATTTGAAAATAGTATCTTTTAAAGATATTTGGGGCAAATAAATGATGTGGAATATTATTTATTGTGTGATGGATGCTTATGGATGTTTATGAATATAAATTGATAGTTAAATCACCGACTATCAATATTGGACAAATGCGTTGATCGTTTCGAAGAGACCGGGATCGAGATTTATTTCTCGAAAACCACTTCGATCCGGTTTGTACGTTTCGTGCGAAAACATGTTCGGAGTCGAAGATGGAGCAGTGAAGTGCAAGGGCTAGTCGCTACTAATCCTGAGGATATTTCCAAAATGGATGTAGTAGGAGTAGTGCCTTCGGTTCCGTTCGAACCCGGGACAGACTTGTATGGACGAATGCTTGCGAAACATCGTCAGGTGGACGATGGGCATTCTAAGTGAAAACGTTCTAAAGGTAACGCTTAGCCTCAAGCCTCATCAACCGGGAATGACTGAAAATCAGGGGATATGCAGCAAGGTTAGGTGGGTCATGCCCAAGCAGGACAAGATATTTCCCCTGTCTAGATATCCCTTATATATTTCGGCTTAGTGGGTGGTTGGTCGCGCCAACCACGGGGTTTATCTTGTTCGGGACTTTTCAGTAAGGAATGGTTCCGGCCTTGTGTTGTAGGGGATGAAGGGAGTAATCCTCGGTACGGTGATCTAGGCCCCGTACTGTGGCAGGTGGTACCCCAGTGCCTAGTCATTGTTGGAAATCCATTTTCCCTACGAGCCTTGTACGAGTTTTGTTTGTATTACCCACTTTTGTGGCTAGTAGCTGGAATTTAACAGATGTAACAATTTTGGCTATTTTATAAGTATTTGTAAATAGACCCTATTATAATATCAGAGGATTTCTATAAAAAGTGATTTAGCTATCGTAAGGTAAAAACCCGACATGTTTATTTGTGGCGTGGTCTTATGAGATGCTTTTGTTTTCAAAGAGTTTTAAAACTTTAATAATAAATTTGGATGCATGTTTATTATCAGCTGGTATTCCAGACTGACTCGGGTGTTATTTCATTATAATGCTCGGGTCAGACCGAGTATTATATGTTCAGGATAGGTTGCTATGGAGCAGGAGAGGAGCTGGAGTCCGAGACGTATTATATGTATCTATATATATATCCGCTGTTGTGATTGTATAGTAGGTCTGATTTGTGATTGTTGATGTATGAGATACTCTGATGATATGATGTATAAAACAGTAATAGATTTCATTTTGTGTAAAGTTCTATATTTACTAATATATTTTATTCGGCTGCGACTGTGAGATTCTGATATTGTTTAGTTCCTTCTTCTTCTATCTCTTCTTCTTTAACCCTAATGGTTCGTATTTCTGTGCCACTTGAGTTAATAGAGGTAGATTAGTGTTGATTCAAGGGGTACGGATTTGCGGGCCGTTACACTTAAGATATTTTTAAGTATAAAACTAAATTTTAAAATGTAAAATAAATATAATACGAATTTATATATAAGATATATAACTTATTAATACAACACAAAAGACACATATAAACTAATTCTTCATGCTTTATAACATGTGTAAACAAATTATAAAAATGTAATTACAAGTGTAAATAATTTCAACAAGTGTCAAGTTTTATTCCATTTTTCCTTTATTTTAGAAAGATGAAAAAATCAGATTATATGTATACTTCTTCTTTTCTCTCATTTTCTTTTATCACATATTTTCAAAAACAAAAATCTGCAAATATACAAACCAGCAAACAGATTTAAAATCTTGAGAAGATCCAATACAAAAACAAATTTCAAAGCAATATTAAACTGGTAATCTCAATCCTGGAAGCTAAGCATGATAGTTCAAACCCAAGACTGAAGCAACCAAAGCAAGAACTGAAATCAAACTCTCTCAAATCATCTAGTATCTTCCAGTTTAAAAGCAATCAGAGCATCATCACCTTCAGCTTTCAAAAGCAGGTTCATGATCCCTGTTTGCATAATTTAAGGTGAGTAAACATTTTATTTTTATGTTTAAACTTGTTTTAATCCTGATGCATATGGTAGATTGCAAGGGCAATATTGTGAACTGTTTAAGAAGTTGTATGAATACAAATAGAAGACGAACCTATGCATGTTTGATATATCTATATTCGAGCTCTGTTTGATATTACATATCAGATCTGATTTCAAAAATTCAATGCTCCTTCTTTATCCTATTTCTGATTATAATTCCTAAATGAAAAAGATTCGTATGAGTGAAACATCAATTTTAAAAAAATATCTCGAGCATTTATATTTAGTGATTATTTCGAAATGAAGGTTAACAGTAAACAAAATCATTCTAGGTCAAAAATCGATTTTGATAATTTCAAATTTTGATTTTAGAAACTGATTTGAACTAGAAAATGGTAAATTTTGATATTGAATTTAAGATTTTTAGTGTTAAGGTTATCGTGTATTTTTGAGTTGATCTGGATATGGGTTTTCGTCATTTGTCGACGAACGACAAGGTAATGGAAGTCGCGATCGAGGCAGGTGATAGCTTGAAGACCCATGTTCATGGGAAAAATGGGTGGAGTATTTTATGTTGATCGTGGTGGCCCTTAAGCGTTAATCTAGGGTTTAGAATGCTGCTTGGAACGTCGACATTTCTGAGATGCCTGGGTCGCTGATGATGCATCGGACATGATTTCGAGCGTTGGAATAGTTGCGTAGGTCATTGACGATGCTACGGTCGGAGAGACGTGGGTTCCAGTCATCTTGTTCGTCGTGGCGAACGCTTTTTGGTCGAGGAGGTTTTGGGTCTGTGTTGTCCATTAGCTTGATTTTGATTTTCACAAGGAAACTTGGTTTCTGGGTGGCGATCGTGATGTGATAGTCATCGACGACTTGACTGAGGTCATAGTGCTGGCCGGAGCGATGCCGGTGATTGGTGCACGTGCACCAGTATTAGTGCACAGGAATCTTTGGTGTCAGGTTGTTTATGTTATGAGAAGGTAGTTGTGGCTCGAAGTCAACACGGAAAATTTAGGTCGTTGGCTCGTGTAAGGACTCGGAGTGGGTTCTTGGGTTACGTCAGTTTTGAACTTAAAAAAAAAGAGGAAGAAGAGAAAGACTCGGGTTTGAGTGTGGGATTGGTCGGGTTTTACTCAAGTTAAATGATAAGTGATTTTCAAATTTAATGGTTAACCAAAATCAAGTTTAAGTTACCTTAACTATTATTCTAAATAGTAATTGTTTAAAATTAGGTAATTTATTTTAACTTTAATCAATAAAGTTAATTCTTAAGTTGTTTTAAAATCTTAATTAATAATGTAATTAAGAAGTAATTAAGGAAATAAAATGTTTACTTTAATTAAACTTAAGATCTTGAGTAATTAAAGTTAATTAACCAAAGTAATTAAGTAAGGATAAAATTAATAAGTTATTAAAGAGGAAATAATTAGTTAATGATTGAGAATTAATCAATTAAAGGTTAATTACTTGGTAATTGGAGATTAGTTAATTACTTAAATGATAAATTACTTAATGGAAGTAATTGAGAATTAATTACTTTGTGTAATTAATTAAAGTATGGATTAAATATGATAATTTATTAGGGGTTAATAAATTATAAGTGTGATTAATTAAAGGATAATTAATCAATGAAAGTGATTAAAGGATAATTAATTTGAGTAATTTATGAGAATGGGTGAAGGTTAATTAATTTTTGTAATTAATTAAGAGTTAATTACTTATTGTAATTAAAGTATAATTAATCAAGGATGATTAATTAAGATGGATAATTAAAAGATGATTAATTAATTTGTTTGTAATTAGTTAATGTTAAGTAAGGATAATCTAAGTGATTAAAGATTAGTAATTAGTTTAATTTTGGAAGTGATCAATCTTGATTATGAATGATTGAATGTTGTAAATGCCTTGAATTGGTTGATATCTATTGTAACGACCCAGGATTTTTAATAATTAAAATTTGAATATTTAATTTATTTTAAATATTAATAAGTGAATTTATAAGTCAAATAAATTTTTATTTGAATTTTTGGATTTTATTGAATAATTAAATCGATAATTTAATATGTTAAATTATGAAAATAATTGAAAATTGAGTTAAATATGATTGAAAATGATTTGTAAAATTTTACTTTATCATATGGGAGTTAGAACGATATTTTAGAACTTTTAAAATCGAATTAAAAGTAAATTTGTGAAAATTGAATATTTTAATATTAAAATCGACTAGTGAAAATAGTCAATTTTTGAACAGTCTTAGAATTGAACGAAACCAGTTCCATTGGATCCGTAATAGTTAGTTATTACCGGATTTCAAATTTCGTGTCAATTGGAGCTATCGTTTGATCGTGGCAGCTCGAAACGCATCGATTTATTTTTAATTTAAATTTGGCGAGTGAAAATAGCCATTTTTCAAAAAGTCTCGGATTTCGACGAAACCAGTTTCATCGGATCCGTAATGTGATATTATTGTAAGGTTTCAAATTTCAAGTCAATTGGATTTACCGTTTGTCCGGTACAAATTAAAACGCCTAGAAATCGACTTAAATCGGTTTAATTCAAATTGAGCGTTTTTAGCCATAACTCGCACATACTTCCGAATTAGCTTCCGAAACCTGTTCCATTTTGTCCGGAACGCGGGGTAAACCCTAGAAACGCTGGTTACGGCGCGTAAATCGGAGTTCGGAATTTCCGGGATGAATAGTGTTTCGTCGGTTCCTTATAAATAGCCCCTCACTCAAGAAAATAAATAAATAAAAAAAGATAAAACCCTAAAAACTGCACAGCCGGCCCTAACTATTGAATGGCCAGAATTGTCCCAATTTCATTCCTTAATCTCTCCAAATCCATTCACAATCAAGCGAAGTGTTCAACACGGAAGTCGTAGAGCACGACGAGAGCTTCGATTCCATACGGTGATGATCGGAAATGATGCAACGGAGAGGGAGCTAAGGGGGGCCGTATGCTTCAGGTCACGCACGCATTCCAAGGCAGCATATCAGGCCGAGCTTGCTCTCCTTGGGGTCGAAGGTGGAGGAGGGGGTGAGCTTCGAGTTGCAACTCCCTGATCGTGTTCTAGGTGTATGGATTGGATGCAAATGCTAACCCTAGATTCATGTAATGGGTTCAACGTGTTCGTGCGCGGCCTGTAGAAGATGAAGAAGGAGGGAAGCTGCGTTCAAGGGTCTTGATGTGCTGGGTTGAGATCTGACGGCCCAGAATGATTAAGGTTAAAAATATAAAAAGGAATGTTGTAAATTTATAAATAAAATTCGTGTAAACTTCATATATTCATATCTTTTTCATACGAGGTCCAAACTGCGCGAAACAGGAAGCGTTGGAATCGTATGGACGAGCATTACGCGATGGAGTTGGTTTGGAGTCGTTTGGAGTTAGTGAGAATTTTGGGTAAAATTAAACGTCCGTTTAATTTTATTCGAAATAAATCGCTAAAACGGAAATAAAACCAAGGTGAGAATTTCTCACTCAATCGAATTAGTTTCGATTTTATTTTAAATAGTTAGATTTAAAATATTTGAATGCATGTTTGAATGTTGATTAATATCTATTAATTGTTAAAATAGACATTATACGCCGTTAGTAAGCGGATGTTATTTATTAAAAACATATACCGCGAATATTTCATAAACAGTGAAATTGGTATTATATATAATATCAATATATATATATTGGCATATGTATATATTGGAGTTGATTGATTTCCCGCATTTTTGTTTAGCGGATGAGACCCTATTACGCCGTTATTAAGCGGATAATATTTAATAAGAACATATACCGCGATAATTTCGTACTGGAGCGAAATTGGTATTGTGCTAATGTTTGTGGATGCAGGAAAACAGGTTGGAGGGATCCAACTGGATTCCTCAACAGTTTTTATTTGATTTCAGATATTTTGATATTTGATTGATTATCATATCGATATATGATATCGTTGTTGTCGTGATTGACTATTTGGTGTGTAACATCATTGGACCCAGATTTTGGGATTTTAAATTGATTTTTAAAGTGATTTTTGAAGTATAAATTTTTTTTTGGATTTGATCCATTATAAATAAATAAACGTTATAATTTTTAAAGTTATAAAATTATGGTTTTTGTGAAATACAGTTAAAAGCTGATTTTTGAGAATATGATGCTATTGAGTTTATAAAATAGTTAAATCGAGATATTTTAGAATTATTGTGAAAAGTTTAAATATAGGATTTATGAAATTTAATTATTTTATGAATCGAAATGGTGAAATAATAAAGGAGATTAAAGATGTTTAAAAGAATAATATAAATTGAATTATATTAAGAGATTTATAAATGGATATTTATAAATTGAAAAATTGACATTATAAAACGAGTTTTTATAAGTGTTTGAATGAAGTGAAAATGAATTTCATTAAAGAATGAAATTTATAGAATTATAAACGGTGAAGTTATAAATAAAATTTATAAATAGTAAGATTTATAAATTTGTGAAGTTATTGAAAGAATAGATTTGGTTGAATAATTGAATCTTATAAGTTATAAGATTTATAATTATGAAGTTCAAAGGAACGATTTTTGCAAACGAATAAATTATAAGTATTTAACTTATAATATGAACTTTTAGTTTATAATTGAGTTATAAACTGGACTAGGTTAATAAAAGAATTTATAAAAAGGAAGTTTTTATAAATAAATAGAAATGGAATTTATAAACGTTGTTTATAAATTCGCAAACGACTTATTTTGATAAGTAAATTGTTGAAACCTATAAATGGAGTTATATTCACATTTTTGACTGTGAATAATCCTTTGAATTAAAATGAATAAAAGGATGAAATTGTTAACGTAGTATATTCACGTTTTTGAATAGTGAATAAGATGATAAAGAAATTGTTTTGAATGTGATATTGAAATTGAATTAAAACGATCTAACGAAGTTTTAATTGTGTTGAGATTCGAAACCATAGATTTCAACATTTATTGTTGAAACAGACGTTTTCGAGAAATAGAAGGAAATAGTGGACTATAACACTGTTGTTATAGTAAATGATTTCCGAAAGGAAATGTTTTGTATAGTATTGGGATTTATATATCTATTTTAAATTCGAATCCCTATACTAGTGATTTTGGGTTGTCGTAACGATGTTTTACGTAACATTCGTTTTGGCCCAAATAAATATGTTTAAGAGAATGATTTCCTTAAAAGAATGAAATATATACTTATTTTTGATTGAAGTATATTAAATATTTTCCAAGTGTTGAAAATAAATAAAATTTGTGAATTACTTATGAATGTATAAGTATGGAAATGTTTTTCCAATGTGAAATGAAACGTTTAGAGAATTTATCTTTTTTAAGATAAATTGAAATGAATTATTGAAATCATATGCATAGATATTTTGGATTATAAATTCACTAAGGAATTTATAAAAGGAAGTGGAATTTGTTTAAAAATAAATATTGATTTATTTTTGAAATATTGAAATTATATATCTAGTGAAGATATTTTGTGAAATAAATAATTTGGAAAATTATTTGGAAACTGGTGATGTGTGCATATCCATTGATAGTTCAATAGCCGACTATCAATATTTCCCTTTGAATGGGTAATTGATGTGATTTGTTTGAATGTGAATGCTACACTTATTTTTGAATAAGCGCTCACTATTCGGGTTAACCGGGAAAGGACCATGGGGTCGTATAACCCATTCCGAATATGTGATACGTCGTTGTGAATTGCATTGAAGATCGGTGTTGAAGACCCGGTATTTGCGAAAGCGATAGGATGACCTATCGATTGTCTCTGCACTGAGTTGCAACGGTATAGAGACTCCCTAAGTGATGGGAAATCCGATCAGGATTGTGAATATCCGGATTGCAAGGACTTCTTTGTAAGTGCCTTCGGTTTTGTTCGATCCCGGAACAAACTTGTATGGATTGTGTGTCTGACATTACAAGTTGAGATATAAAGCCGATTTCATTCAAATATATTTCTGTTGGTGGCGGAGAATTTATTCTTTTAGCTTAACACCCTTCTCTGAGACGTACGAGCTCAGAGGTTATATAGTTGAAGTTATCAGCGATATATTCCCAATTTGGTAATGTGATATGCTGAGTGATGCTGAAATGATCATTGTGTTGATTATTGTGATAGGATCGTTTATTTGATCGTCTATCTTAGTGATCATTGTGTTGATCATTTGTTGACCCAAAGCATGGCTTTTGTATAAAGTATGTTTTTGTGGACGTGACTTCGTCGAACCTCACACCCCGGAAATGGTCAAAACAGGAAAGATGCGGCAAGGTTATGAAGGGTAGCACCCTTTAGGGTATGTACATTTCCTTCTGGATAGAGGTGGTATCATGGTATGGAGCCCAGATATTTAACCTATGTGGTTACTACGAATTTATTACTTTGTGGTTGTTGGTTTTCGGGATCCCGTGAGAAAGGTCGTTTACGATCGGGGAATGGCGTGCTCGTGTCAGTAGTTACCCAGTTAGGGGTTACCCGGCCTTGTGTTGGCAGAGTTCCGGTTTGGTTCTCGGGGATGTCTTTCCAGAGGCATTCTCATGTGGCAATGGGAAGTTCCTTGGCCTGACCATTTGTTGGAAATCCAATTCCCAATACGAAACTTGTACGGTATTAGTTGTAGGACCTGCTATTCACTTATGGTGGTCACCCCTGTTTGGATAGTAGCTATAGTAGGCATACGATAATGGTCGTATGTTGGCTAAGATTTATATTCTACTTTCGAAATGAATTTTTCCTACACTATGCACTAGTAATAATATAAAATATTATTTTAAATGCGTATCAAGCATCTTTGACTATCATAAGGAGAAATCTCCTCCGATTCTGCGTTTGCATTGTGTGTGTGTGCGGGAGGCCTTATGGTAGTCTCATTTTTAAAAGCATTGCGAATTGAAATAAAAATATCTCTCTATTTTGATTTTAAAGTTAAATAAACTGTTTTGAGTTCTCACACCAGTCGCATGACTGACTTGGAGTTTATTGTTTTCCTTCCTAAACTCTGGGTGCCCACCAATTTCCACACGGGCAGTCAAGAGTTAGGTTTATCAGGATATTCTGGATATTCTGGAGTTGCTGGAGGCAAGCTGGATGGCATGGCATATTACTTATATAGTATTTCTTTTTCCGCTGCATTATTTGTTGTTGTTGTACACTCTGATGATATGATGTAATGTAATGTGATAAAATGTAATAACTGATATAGTTCTTTGTTTAAAGATTATTCAATTATTATTATATGTTGTTCCGCTGCGAATTGTGAGATTCTGATATTGTTGTGTTCTGTTTCTGTTCCGTCCTATTTTCTTCTGTTTTTCTTTTTCCTCTGTTCTCTTTTTCTTTCTATTTCTTCTATTTTTAAAATTTTCTATCTTCTGTTTTCTCTCCTCCCTATTTTCTATCTTTCTCTCTTCCTCTTCTTCTTTTCTTAAATTCTTCTTAAAACCCCTAAGGGTTCGTATTTTCGTTCATCTTGAATTAAACAAAGGAGATTAGTGTCTATTCAAGGAGTACGGATTTACGGGTCTTTACAATGTGGTATCAGAGCTTATGGTTAAGCGACAACCATGGTTCTGTTGGGTATTATTCATTAGAGATAGAGTCAGTAGTACTCTAGAATGAGTTGAGTGTAATAATAGCTATGAGAGCGTATTTGATAGTGAATATATAAAATTGTTTTATATTGTGATGATTGGTTTATTGAGTGGCATATGAACCTTCGTCAGCACGGTATGTACAACTATGCCGAAGGGGTTTCTAAACACTTGAATAGAACAATTCGACACAGTATTGTTTTTAAATTGGGTAAATGAAATAATTTTGCCTTGAGTATATTTTGTATATAAAGAAATAATTTTTCAGAATTATTAAAGTGTATATAAGTTGATTGTTAGGTTGTTTGAATAATCTAAATAAAAGAATAATTGTATAAGTAAAAAGAATTATAAGAATTGAATTATAATTAAAGTGATTTACAATTGTGAAATAAACTTATATATATAAGAAGTGAAACTATATGAATATAACTTAAGTGATATGGAATGAAGTTGATATTAGTATCAAAGTAAATTAATAAAATTAAGTGATGGATATGAACTTGAGCTATATAAATGAAATTCAACTGTAGTAATTGAATTGAGTTAATGGATTAAATGTTAATCAATTAAATGTGAATAAAATTGATATGAAATAATGGATATAAGTGTTAATTCATTAAAATTCTAATGTTATTAGAAAGTTGAATAATTGAATGGAAATCAATTTAATTAAACCAATTGAAAGTGATGGTGTTAAATCAAATTGAATGAATATAAGCAAAGGGATTTGGTTGTAATTAATAAACATTGGTTGTTATATGATTGTTAGTTGATTGATTGTATATAATTCATTAAGTGTTAATGAAATTGATTAATGAAATTAGAAGCTAAATTAATTGAAATTCAATTGGAAGTTAAGTGAAATTTGAATAGAATTGAATTTGAATTGGAAGTGAACCAACTTAAATATGAATTAGTGAATATAAGCAAATTGAAAATGAATGTTGATAAAATCCAATGTTAATGAATCTAATGTGATTAAATTGAGAACCAATTCATTGAATATTAATGAGAATATAAATGAATATATTGATTATGAATTTGTTGGATGATAGTTGGTTGATGGTTGATGTTGGCATTTGTTGTTTGTTGCATTTGCTATGTTGGCATGTATAGTTATTATGTTGCTATATGTTGTATATTGAGATTATTGTATATATGCATGATTCTCATGTTGTTTGTTGAGTAATTAGTAGGTGCGGATCGCGTTTGCTTCGCATTTGGAGCTCGCTTTTGCGCTATATTAGCCGTATATGCTCGCTAATAAAAATATAAGGTACATATCTCGGATTAAATACAGTACTTTTACACTTTTTTCCCTTCGGGATGCCTCATTACTTGATGAGATGTATATTTGTGATATATATACTGTCATTTTTTTTTGGATCGAGCCGCGCAAAGGAGACTATGGCGAATTTTTCCGAAAATTTAAGGCGTTAGAAAAATTTTGAGAAAATTGGAAATTTTGAAAACTTTAACTTTGATTTTGGAATTGAAGTTAAACAATAGTAGTTGTTTTTGAAAAGATAACTAAGTATGATTTGAAAACTTAGTAAAGTATTGTAAGAAGTTAATTATAAATTTTTGGAAAATTAATAAATTCTGTACTTTTCTTACTAGTTAATTTCGAGGACGAAATTCTTTTATGTAGGGAAGATTGTAACGACCCAGGATTTTTAATAATTAAAATTTGAATATTTAATTTATTTTAAATATTAATAAGTGAATTTATAAGTCAAATAAATTTTTATTTGAATTTTTGGATTTTATTGAATAATTAAATCGATAATTTAATATGTTAAATTATGAAAATAATTGAAAATTGAGTTAAATATGATTGAAAATGATTTGTAAAATTTTATTTTATCATATGGGAGTTAGAACGATATTTTAGAACTTTTAAAATCGAATTAAAAGTAAATTTGTGAAAATTGAATATTTTAATATTAAAATCGACTAGTGAAAATAGTCAATTTTTGAACAGTCTCAGAATTGAACGAAACCAGTTCCATTGGATCCGTAATAGTTAGTTATTACCGGATTTCAAATTTCGTGTCAATCGGAGCTATCGTTTGATCGTGGCAGCTAGAAACGCATCGATTTATTTTTAATTTAAATTTGGCGAGTGAAAATAGCCATTTTTCAAAAAGTCTCGGATTTCGACGAAACCAGTTTCATCGGATCCGTAATGTGATATTATTGTAAGGTTTCAAATTTCATGTCAATTGGATTTACCGTTTGTCCGGTACAAATTAAAACGCCTAGAAATCGACTTAAATCGGTTTAATTCAAATTGAGCGTTTTTAGCCATAACTCGCACATACTTCCGAATTAACTTCCGAAACTTGTTCCATTGTGTCCGGAACGCGGGGTAAACCCTAGAAACGCTGGTTACGGCGCGTAAATCGGAGTTCGGAATTTCCGGGATGAATAGTGTTTCGTCGGTTCCTTATAAATAGCCCCTCACTCAAGAAAAAAAAAAAAAAGATAAAACCCTAAAAACTGCACAGCCGGCCCTAACTATTGAATGGCCAGAATTGTCCCAATTTCATTCCTTAATCTCTCCAAATCCATTCACAATCAAGCGAAGTGTTCAACACGGAAGTCGTAGAGCACGACGAGAGCTTCGATTCCATACGGTGATGATCGGAAATGATGCAACGGAGAGGGAGCTAAGGGGGCCGTATGCTTCAGGTCACGCATGCATTCCAAGGCAGCATATCAGGCCGAGCTTGCTCTCCTTGGGGTCGAAGGTGGAGGAGGGGGTGAGCTTCGAGTTGCAACTCCCTGATCGTGTTCTAGGTGTATGGATTGGATGCAAATGCTAACCCTAGATTCATGTAATGGGTTCAACGTGTTCGTGCGCGGCCTGTAGAAGATGAAGAAGGAGGGAAGCTGCGTTCAAGGGTCTTGATGTGCTGGGTTGAGATCTGACGGCCCAGAATGATTAAGGTTAAAAATATAAAAAGGAATGTTGTAAATTTATAAATAAAATTCGTGTAAACTTCATATATTCATATCTTTTTCATACGAGGTCCAAACTGCGCGAAACAGGAAGCGTTGGAATCGTATGGACGAGCATTACGCGATGGAGTTGGTTTGGAGTCGTTTGGAGTTAGTGAGAATTTTGGATAAAATTAAACGTCCGTTTAATTTTATTCGAAATAAATCGCTAAAACGGAAATAAAACCAAGGTGAGAATTTCTCACTCAATCGAATTAGTTTCGATTTTATTTTAAATAGTTAGATTTAAAATATTTGAATGCATGTTTGAATGTTGATTAATATCTATTAATTGTTAAAATAGACATTATACGCCGTTAGTAAGCGGATGTTATTTATTAAAAACATATACCGCGAATATTTCATAAACAGTGAAATTGGTATTATATATAATATCAATATATATATATTGGCATATGTATATATTGGAGTTGATTGATTTCCCGCATTTTTTGTTTAGCGGATGAGACCCTATTACGCCGTTATTAAGCGGATAATATTTAATAAGAACATATACCGCGATAATTTCGTACTGGAGCGAAATTGGTATTGTGCTAATGTTTGTGGATGCAGGAAAACAGGTTGGAGGGATCCAACTGGATTCCTCAACAGTTTTTATTTGATTTCAGATATTTTGATATTTGATTGATTATCATATCGATATATGATATCGTTGTTGTCGTGATTGACTATTTGGTGTGTAACATCATTGGACCCAGATTTTGGGATTTTAAATTGATTTTTAAAGTGATTTTTGAAGTATAAATTTTTTTTTGGATTTGATCCATTATAAATAAATAAACGTTATAATTTTTAAAGTTATAAAATTATGGTTTTTGTGAAATACAGTTAAAAGCTGATTTTTGAGAATATGATGCTATTGAGTTTATAAAATAGTTAAATCGAGATATTTTAGAATTATTGTGAAAAGTTTAAATATAGGATTTATGAAATTTAATTATTTTATGAATCGAAATGGTGAAATAATAAAGGAGATTAAAGATGTTTAAAAGAATAATATAAATTGAATTATATTAAGAGATTTATAAATGGATATTTATAAATTGAAAAATTGACATTATAAAACGAGTTTTTATAAGTGTTTGAATGAAGTGAAAATGAATTTCATTAAAGAATGAAATTTATAGAATTATAAACGGTGAAGTTATAAATAAAATTTATAAATAGTAAGATTTATAAATTTGTGAAGTTATTGAAAGAATAGATTTGGTTGAATAATTGAATCTTATAAGTTATAAGATTTATAATTATGAAGTTCAAAGGAACGATTTTTGCAAACGAATAAATTATAAGTATTTAACTTATAATATGAACTTTTAGTTTATAATTGAGTTATAAACTGGACTAGGTTAATAAAAGAATTTATAAAAAGGAAGTTTTTATAAATAAATAGAAATGGAATTTATAAACGTTGTTTATAAATTCGCAAACGACTTATTTTGATAAGTAAATTGTTGAAACCTATAAATGGAGTTATATTCACATTTTTGACTGTGAATAATCCTTTGAATTAAAATGAATAAAAGGATGAAATTGTTAACGTAGTATATTCACGTTTTTGAATAGTGGATAAGATGATAAAGAAATTGTTTTGAATGTGATATTGAAATTGAATTAAAACGATCTAACGAAGTTTTAATTGTGTTGAGATTCGAAACCATAGATTTCAACATTTATTGTTGAAATAGACGTTTTCGAGAAATAGAAGGAAATAGTGGACTATAACACTGTTGTTATAGTAAATGATTTCCGAAAGGAAATGTTTTGTATAGTATTGGGATTTATATATCTATTTTAAATTCGAATCCCTATACTAGTGATTTTGGGTTGTCGTAACGATGTTTTACGTAACATTCGTTTTGGCCCAAATAAATATGTTTAAGAGAATGATTTCCTTAAAAGAATGAAATATATACTTATTTTTGATTGAAGTATATTAAATATTTTCCAAGTGTTGAAAATAAATAAAATTTGTGAATTACTTATGAATGTATAAGTATGGAAATGTTTTTCCAATGTGAAATGAAACGTTTAGAGAATTTATCTTTTTGAAGATAAATTGAAATGAATTATTGAAATCATATGCATAGATATTTTGGATTATAAATTCACTAAGGAATTTATAAAAGGAAGTGGAATTTGTTTAAAAATAAATATTGATTTATTTTTGAAATATTGAAATTATATATCTAGTGAAGATATTTTGTGAAATAAATAATTTGGAAAATTATTTGGAAACTGGTGATGTGTGCATATCCATTGATAGTTCAATAGCCGACTATCAATATTTCCCTTTGAATGGGTAATTGATGTGATTTGTTTGAATGTGAATGCTACACTTATTTTTGAATAAGCGCTCACTATTCGGGTTAACCGGGAAAGGACCATGGGGTCGTATAACCCATTCCGAATATGTGATACGTCGTTGTGAATTGCATTGAAGATCGGTGTTGAAGACCCGGTATTTGCGAAAGCGATAGGATGACCTATCGATTGTCTCTGCACTGAGTTGCAACGGTATAGAGACTCCCTAAGTGATGGGAAATCCGATCAGGATTGTGAATATCCGGATTGCAAGGACTTCTTTGTAAGTTCCTTCGGTTTTGTTCGATCCCGGAACAAACTTGTATGGATTGTGTGTCTGACATTACAAGTTGAGATATAAAGCCGATTTCATTCAAATATATTTCTGTTGGTGGCGGAGAATTTATTCTTTTAGCTTAACACCCTTCTCTGAGACGTACGAGCTCAGAGGTTATATAGTTGAAGTTATCAGCGATATATTCCCAATTTGGTAATGTGATATGCTGAGTGATGCTGAAATGATCATTATGTTGATTATTGTGATAGGATCGTTTATTTGATCGTCTATCTTAGTGATCATTGTGTTGATCATTTGTTGACCCAAAGCATGGCTTTTGTATAAAGTATGTTTTTGTGGACGTGACTTCGTCGAACCTCACACCCCGAAAATGGTCAAAACAGGAAAGATGCGGCAAGGTTATGAGGGGTAGCACCCTTTAGGGTATGTACATTTCCTTCTGGATAGAGGTGGTATCATGGTATGGAGCCCAGATATTTAACCTATGTGGTTACTACGAATTTATTACTTTGTGGTTGTTGGTTTTCGGGATCCCGTGAGAAAGGTCGTTTACGATCGGGGAATGGCGTGCTCGTGTCAGTAGTTACCCAGTTAGGGGTAACCCGGCCTTGTGTTGGCAGAGTTCCGGTTTGGTTCTCGGGGATGTCTTTCCAGAGGCATTCTCATGTGGCAATGGGAAGTTCCTTGGCCTGACCATTTGTTGGAAATCCAATTCCCAATACGAAACTTGTACGGTATTAGTTGTAGGACCTGCTATTCACTTATGGTGGTCAC
The DNA here is from genome assembly GCA_030765085.1 of Allium cepa. NCBI lineage: Eukaryota > Viridiplantae > Streptophyta > Magnoliopsida > Asparagales > Amaryllidaceae > Allium > Allium cepa. The sequence continues at coordinate 89,243,013 of CM060942.1, read as the reverse complement.
CGCTGTTTGGATAGTAGCTATAGTAGGCATACGATAATGGTCGTATGTTGGCTAAGATTTATATTCTACTTTCGAAATGAATTTTTCCTACACTATGCACTAGTAATAATATAAAATGTTATTTTAAATGCGTATCAAGCATCTTTGACTATCATAAGGAGAAATCTCCTCCGATTCTGCGTTTGCATTGTGTGTGTGTGCGGGAGGCCTTATGGTAGTCTCATTTTTAAAAGCATTGCGAATTGAAATAAAAATATCTCTCTATTTTGATTTTAAAGTTAAATAAACTATTTTGAGTTCTCACACCAGTCACATGACTGACTTGGAGTTTATTGTTTTCCTTCCTAAACTCTGGGTGCCCACCAATTTCCACACGGGCAGTCAAGAGTTAGGTTTATCAGGATATTCTGGATATTCTGGAGTTGCTGGAGGCAAGCTGGATGGCATGGCATATTACTTATATAGTATTTCTTTTTCCGCTGCATTATTTGTTGTTGTTGTACACTCTGATGATATGATGTAATGTAATGTGATAAAATGTAATCACTGATATAGTTCTTTGTTTAAAGATTATTCAATTATTATTATATGTTGTTCCGCTGCGAATTGTGAGATTCTGATATTGTTGTGTTCTGTTTCTGTTCCGTCCTATTTTCTTCTGTTTTTCTTTTTCCTCTGTTCTCTTTTTCTTTCTATTTCTTCTATTTTTAAAATTTTCTATCTTCTGTTTTCTCTCCTCCCTATTTTCTATCTTTCTCTCTTCCTCTTCTTCTTTTCTTAAATTCTTCTTAAAACCCCTAAGGGTTCGTATTTTCGTTCATCTTGAATTAAACAAAGGAGATTAGTGTCTATTCAAGGAGTACGGATTTACGGGTCTTTACATCTTTGATATGAAATGTTTCTGATATGATACGATTAGATGGACAGTGATAATGTAGTTATTTATCGATGATAAATTGTTGTGTATAAGTGGCATTCTATTTAAAATTGAATTTTATTTCACTTGAATAACTTGGCTTAGGATGACATTGGATTCGAAGAGACCGGAGTCGGGTATTTGTCAATACCCAAAACCACTTCGATTCTTTATAGATTGATTTGTGAAATCAATAAGATGGAATGGAATGATTTAAGTGAATTGGACCATTTAATCTAAGATTTGGTACTTAGAAATTGGTGAGTGGAATAAGTGATGTCTATAACAATTTGTGAACTTGTAATTGATACAAGTTACCCGGGTTATATATAAGTTGTATGCTTTTGTAATTCATGTAAGATGGGTATACTCATGCTGGTTTCCAGCCTGAACCGGGTGTTACTTTGATGTAATGCTCGGGTCAGACCGATTATTATAGATTTTCAGGTAAGGACGTTCTGGAGCTCAGGAGGCGAGCTGGATGGCAGGAACATACGGAGTGTTTCCACTGTGTTATATTGTTATTTATCTGGGACAAGTTATATTTAACTGTCCAGTATTGGTGTAAATGTTGTAACACTGATGTATTTAAATGTAATTAAATGATACAGCTTTCTTTGTATGAATGATATTATTTGATATTATATTTTATCCACTGTGAATGTGAGATTCTGAGTTTGGTTTTCTGTTTCTTCTTCTTTCTCTTTTATTCTTTTCCTAACTATCTGGAATATTCGGGATCGAAATTTCTGGGTCGTTACATTTGATATCAGAGCAGAAGGTTAAGCGAGAACTTTGGCTCTGGTGGGATTACTCATTAAGGAAAGGGTCAACGGTACCCTAGGATGAGTTGAGTGTGTGTATATATGAGAGCGTACGTTATTTTCTTATATAAAGATTTTAAATTATTTTATATAAGAATATATTTTGATATATAAAGCAGTATCTCTTTCTAATAAATATTAAGGTAATTGGTTGTTAAATTATTGAAATTAAATTTGGAGAAGAATTTTCAGAATAAGATAATAGTGAATTGATTTCCAGTTGTAATAACCTTGGTTATTATCCTAAAATGATGAAATGTTTTAGGGAAGTAAAACATTTAGGCAAGTATGACTTATAAATTGGAACTGAAGATGATCTAAATTGTGAATTTTAAATTTAGGTCCAGAAATTTGAAAATTGTTTCAAAATGATAAAGAAATAATAAATAATATTATTTAATGTATTTGAATGAAAGGGTCCTATTTCAAACAAGAGTTGTTTGAAAATTTAAAGAAATTTGTTTTGAATTAAAAACCAAAGGTGGTCTAAAATTTAAGGATAACTTTGTGTGTAAAGGACATAATATGTACATATGAGGAATATACATAATATCAAAGATGGTTTGAAATAGACTCTAAATGTTGAATTTTAAATTTTTATTTGAAATATGATGTGGAAACCCAAAATGATAAGTTTTTGAACTTATAAGTGGAAAGATTATTAATGTGAAGTTTAGAATTTAAAATGGGAATTCAAATTGGGTAAGGTTGGCTGGATTATGTAACTTGAATTTAACTTTGGGAAAGTTAAATAATTTAACAAGAAACCTGAATTGGAAATTTCAAGATGAAATTGGGATTTAACTTGGAAAGTTAAATGGTTAATTTGAATTGGGAATTTGTGTGATCTCAAAAAGGGTTTGAGATCTGGAAGTTGGAAATGGATGGATGTTTTAAAATAATTTGAACAATACCATCCTGTTGTATTAATAATCTTTAAGCTGAAATTCGATTTTTTTTAAATGAATAAAGAAATGGGGGTGTGTTAATATATCCATTATTAAGATAAAATGGAATCATTTTAGACTTAAGATTTGAATGTTTAAGATAAAACTTCAAAGTTTGGTTTCAAAATTGAAATTTGATGATAAATTGAATTTCAAAGATTTAGTTATTTAAAAAAAGATTTGAATTATTATTCAACTTTGAAATAGGTTAAAAATGGAATTTGGATTCAGAATTAAATGGTTTATAGATATAGGTTGATTTGATTTAAAGGATCAAATCAACATTTAAAAATTTTAACTCGAATTTATATAATTCGGGATGGTTTAAATTTGAAATTTGAATTGAATTAGTTTAAATTGAATTTGATTTGAATTAATTGGAATTGTAATTGAAGATGGATAAGTTTAAAAATTCAAATGGAATTTGATTTGAATTTAGGAAAGAAATTGAGGATTAATTCAACTTGATTTATGGTTAAATAAATTTCAATGGAAATTGAAGTTATTTATATTTGGAATTGAGTCAATTTAAATGGAAATGAAAATGTAAATTGAATTGATGGGAACGGAGTTAGGGAATTGAACAGTTTGGCCCTGGACTGTTTTCAAATAAATTATTTTAATATAAACTGTTTTAAATCTATTTTTTTCAAGCTATTTACTATATACAACCTTTCTTTTTAAAAGCCAAATTATTTTATACTTATTTTTAGAAAATTTTAACTTTTTTACAACTTTTTTATAACTAATCACTATTTATAACTATTTTACAATTATTTAACTATTTTATAACTATTTTATCATTACTTAACTATTTTATAGCTATTTTACAAACTAATAATTATTTTTCAACTACTTATCTATTTTCAACTCTTCAAGCTATTTTCTAAACTCAAGCTAGCCAGAGTACAAATTTTCTATAATTAAAGTAATAATCCATATGGAATTGAAGAAATTGTGGATAAGTGAATAGAATTAAAGGAAATGTGAATAGAAAAGGAGATTGATTTGGCTAATAACCAATAAAGATAAATACATAGGATGTACATGTATTATTCTATTCGCATAGTGATTTGACTCGTATACGAGCACAGAATTTCGAGATAATATATCGACCCGAATTTGGATTTTTCACTCGATTTTTGACGGCGAACCTGGATATGGATTGTTGATTGGTTTTGGATATTCTCTATCATAGTTGTGATTATGCAAGGAGAATGATGGTTTCTGATCAAGAAACCAGATCTGAGTCCGCACTAGGAAGTCGGGTGGACGATTCTAGTTCAGAAGTGAAATTGTGTGGTCGAGTGAGCGATCAGATTGGTATAGCGTACGGATGATATGTGTACATCGTACGAGTTTGAATGAAATTGATATTGAAAATTTGTGGATAAGAAATGTAAAATGGCTTTTGAAATGAAGAGTATATTTTGTAAAATATATGATGAAATAAAGTGGAAATTGGATATTTCTATGGTAGAAATTTACTTTATGCAAGTATGTAATATGGTTAATAACTTTATAAAAAAGAGAAATAAAATTTGAATATTTGATTTGGAATAAACAAAGTTATATATCTTTGTTATATAAGATAAATCTTCCCTTGTTGAATCTTTAGCCAGAAGAAAAAGGTTTTTGAAAGTATTTGAAATATAAAAAGGGGTTTTATACAAGTTTGAAATGATCCAAAGATTTTTCAAGGTTATTCATATATATATATATAAGGATCTTATGAGAATGATTTTGGAGGAAAGGTTTTTGGAACCTTTGGATTTGGAAAGGCTTTGATTTTTGGAAAAAAAAATTAATCAATTTTGGAAATTTGGAAAGCCTAGTTTAAGAATTATCGATTTTGGGATAATCAATTTTGTGAAAAGGAGATTTATATGGGATTCATACTTGGTGTATGATTTGGAAGATACTATATGTGTATAGTTTCAATGGCTCTGGAGAAAACGGCGCTCCCTTAAAATGAACTTCGTAGGAGTACCACAGGATGGTACTGCCTTGAACCCTAAGGTGGAGGGGGGGTTCTAAAGTTGATCCTGTGAGGAAGTCCGGACAAACTGAAGTTCCTGAGGATTATGTGTAGTGTATAGCAAAAGTCGAGGGCGCTGATGCCTATAAAGGCATTTGGGTTATGCTGTGACGACAGTGTAACTCGATGGCACTGCAATCTACTGTAGACCATAGCGAAATTCGTGTGTATGCTGCTGAGAGCCAACAGTCTACGTTTGATTTTATATCGGTAGACTGCGACCTATGGTGACATAGCGAAAGTCGTGTGTGCTGCTGAGAGCCAACAGTCTACGTTTGATTTTACATCGGTAGACAGGGACCTATGTGGGAGTGGTGAAGTTTCATTCGACAGCGAAAATTGAGGGCACTGATGCCTACAGTTACATGGACTTTTGCTGTGATGGCAACGTAACCCTGGAATGTAACTGCGATCTATGGCGGGTTCCATTGCGTAATCGAGGGGCGCGGAGTGCCTACAGTTACATGGACTTTTGCTGTGATGGCAACGTAACCCAAGTTGTAACTGCGACCATGGATGTGGGTGATGATTTCCAGAGCATTCTCAGCAAAAGATATTCTCTCTATTTTCAAAATGTTTTCTATATTTTCAATTAAATTATTTTCCAAGTATTTTCACTAGGTGTTGAAATGGATTTACCAAGTACTTATAGATTTTCAGTCTTACGCCTGATCAATGTATGACCGAATTTCTATAAGAACGAGGACGGACTTGTTGAAACATTGAGTAATAAAAAGTATCTTTATAAAACTATTTTGGTAATAATATAAATTTTAAAGTGTTTTCAAGTTTTGAATAAAAAGAAGTTTATAGTTAAAAGGGTATAAAGGAAAATTTTAATAAATTCTGGCTTCGTTCCTTTTCGAGGACGAAAAGATTCAAAAGGGGCAGGAATGTGATAACTCGGATTTTTAGGCATCTGTAACTGATAATTAACTAGATTGAATCAGCAAAAATACCGAATTATAGAAATGAATCATATCAAATAAATATTTATATTTATAATTGTGTTGTATATATATAGATTTTAAATAGAATTATTATATACAAATTGAATTTGCACTAGTACAAAAAGTGCATATTGCTTCGCCTCATTTGCATCGGTTGAAGTGAAAACTGATGCAAATAGAACTATTTGCATCAGTTCTATCTTAATAACTGATGCAATTGGTACGTGGAAAGCAATAAGTAATAAAAAAAATCAAGTTTGCATCAGATCTCACCAACAACCGATGTAAATAGTTTCAGTCGCATCGGTTTTAAAGTCAACCGATGCAACTACATGTTGATGGCAATATGAAATTTAGGTGGAAAATAATGAAAAATTGGCTCCAAACCAAAAACAGCTTATCTTCCCCAAAATTAATAAACGTGTTCTATATTTTCTCTTCTTTTTTTTCGTTCAAAGCAAAAGAATTCCCGAAATTAAAAAAGTCTTCTTTTTCCAATCCTCAACAGAATTCCCCTCAAACAAATTCCAAATCAAAATTCGCCAATCTGGAGAATGACACTGATGAATGTAGCTGATAATGCGGACCTTCTTGTCATACGCCTATCTCGAGTCTGAAAATTTTGAGGTTTCGTTGATTAGAATGGAATATCAACAACTCAACATTATCTCCAATTCATATCTATGGGAATTTTCGAAAACCCAAAGGCCCTAAAACTCTGAAGGTTCAGTATGAAGAACCAGGAAATCTTGTTATAGGCTTTAGTCATATCGAGTTCTATCAGTATGTTTGATCCTCAGATATTCTTGTTCAATTGCAAAATAAACTTTTGAGCTAGCAAGATGTTGTCAGAAAAACTTGCTTGCTAGGTATAAATGATTTTATGTAGAACAGCTGCAATTCATTGTGCAAATTTTTTGGAGATAATACTGTTCACACAAGCCTTTTGGTTTGATTTTCTTGGAAATCAGCAATTCTACATGATTTACTAGATCAAGTATGCGAGTTTCTTAAAGTCGAGGTTCAAAATTTTGATTTCGTTTCGTTCATTGAAGATTTATAAAAATGTGATAAATTTTGTTTATGAACCCATTTTGAATTTTGTTATTTTATTTTTATAGAAATATATTAATAGATAGTAGACACTTGTATATACCTAATATAATATGTATTACGCACAAAAGAAGTTGATTGATTCATTTATCAGGTTTTGCTATTTTCATGCTGTTTCTGCTTAGTTTGTTCAAAATTGATGGAAGTATCATGAATTTTTTTTGTTAAAAAAAAATTGGTCGTTCATTCATTTTTAATTATCCAGTTTGATTTGTTTCTGTTTTTTTTTCTTGTTCATTGTTTTATTTTTTTCTATTTTTATTATTTTTAAGAGAAAATTCGAAATTTAGATCAGACCTAACTATAAATTTGAAATTTGAATGGCAGTTATCATTGAAACCTAACTATAAATTTGAAATTTCTGTTGGAATTCTGATCTACGGCAAAACCCAAAGGCCAAAAAACTATCAATACAACAGGTTTCCCGTAGTAGGTTTTAGCCATTCGAGTTTTATACTATTGTTCGATCCTCAAATTCAACTCTTCATCTTACCAAGATATTATGAGTAATCAGACCATCTTTAATAAAGCCTGCTTAGGAAGCAGAAATAATTTTATCTAAAACAGACGCAATTCGTCTTGATTTTTTTTTGGAGAATGTTGATAGGAAGACTATTGCCCTGATTTAGGTTTTTTGAATGTTATGGTTTTACATAATCGTGGTCAATGCTTGGTGATGGAGAATAAATTACAATCCAGTTCCGTTACTGCTTGTTGGAATTTGAATAGAATGCGATCTCCACACACATTTAATACGCATTTTCTCCATCAAGCTCAAGGAACATATGTATAGTTGTCAGTTCATTGGTGTTGTCATCATGACTTTTGTCATCAGCTTTAAATATAGGAGATTGTCGGGTAAGAATTTAATTCAATAAAGGTTATGAGAGGGGATCACTACATGATGGAGTCTACATAAGTATGTATGATGATAATGTATAATTAAAAATATGGAGAAATCTTTAGATAATTTTAAACGGATGGAGTGAGCATGAGATTACAAAGGCTGAAAAAGGCAATTCAATAAAATTGTTCTTTTTTATAAACCGAGAGTGTGGTCTCTTTAAAAATTCCCTTAAACACATCATCTAATCGGTATGATTCTATCTCTATATCCATAATTGGCATACATGTTATGAAGACTAAGTGAAATATTTGTGCAGGTTGAAGATTAATTTTCAGAGTTCGGTGATGCGATGTGGAGAATTTGGAGATTGTACATAGAACAAGACAAGTATTTTTCCATCTTAGAAGATATGGAATTGTTACAAGACAATGTACGAGATGAATTTGTTTAGTGCATCGTAGCTAAACATGGTTATATGTAAAACAGTACAATTTTATGCTTGCAAGGACCAAAATGGGACTTAGTCATTCTCTGTTTTATGGCTGATATATTCATTGCCATAGTGGCTTTTAGTTGAGTTCCGTGCAAATGGACGCTGCAATGCTCATCATGTTCAGTGCACATGTGCCACATCTGGAGAAGGTCTGTACGAAGAGAAAGACTCTTAATAAAATGAATAACCAAATGAAACTAAATGCTTTATGTCATGAACCAAATGAATAATTATTATTATTACAAGGTTATTTATGGCGTTGCAGCCAAGAATGATAGCATGTGGGAACAAAATTGCATGCTACACAATTGCAGCTTCCTTCGCTGTTGTCCTCCGCGGTGTGCTTCTGCATGTTGAAATCGTACATGTCCTACCTTCGCTGTTGTCCTCCGCGGTGTGCTTCTGCATGTTGAAATCGTACAGGTCCTATATTTATTTATCTAAATGATGTTTCAACTGTTTATGATGCCCTTTATGTCAGTTTTCTTTTTGTACATAATTTAATGTATTGGACTAATGTTAATAGGTAATGGCATTACAGAGAATCCTTCTACTACCATGCAAAACTTTTCTAGAGTAGGAACAGTTCCAGCATTTGAGGTTTCTAACTTGGAGTATCATGATAATAAGGTTTGCCAATAGTTTCTTCACACACACACACACATTTTAGGGCTACAGAATTTTATTTTATTTCACACTGTAATAATACAGGGAGTTGTTTCTTTTCTCAGGCGATCATTAAATTGCAGTGAACTTGGTTGAGATGAACTCTAATGAGCTGAAAGCAACATGGAGGAGCCTTGTTTCATGATCTAAGCATCTCAGCGAGAACTGAAGAAGGCAACAAGGTGTGAATCGAAGAGGTGCTTCATTTGATGGCTAACGAGGCAAGCATGACGATTAGGGAGTGTGCAGATACGCGGATGAAGCATTGCTGAATGCAAACTGTAAGACGCACAACAATGGGAAGGGAAAAGCAGATAGGTGCGAGTTCATGTACTGCTCAATATGTCGATGATCCAGAAAAGGTGCAACAATGCAAATGCTAGAAGAACTGAAGTACTGAGAGGCTTCAACTGTTTTGTACTATTTTGTTACTGAAAGAACTAGTTCTTTTAATGCAGATTGCTGGGTTGCTGGGTTACTGAAAGAACTAGAACTAGAACTAGTTCCAGCCTATGCAGATTGCTGGGTTAACATTTTGTTACTGTTTTGTACAACACATCTCTCCATCTGGTCCATCTCCGCTCACTGTTCTTTCAATGCAGTAAGCAAGTCGTTTTCACCTTATTTTTAATATGGATTTAATCCTTTTGCAAGTACAACCAATTCCATGACTCCTCTTTCTAAATAAGTTAGCAAGTTGATGTTTCAATTTGGTGATTGGAGGAGTTGGCTTGTTTGGGTTGTTAGCTTGATGGATCGAGTTTGAGATTATCACGACTGGGATTGTTCGTGGTTGAAGAACTATGCTTTGATTGATGTTCGATGATGATCCTGCAGAGGTAGATGGTTTTGAAGGCTGTGGCAATTTCGGTTGCTATGGTTTGAGCAACGAGGTGGTCGTGATGATTTGGTTTCGAGTCGATTGGGCAGGAGGTTGCAAAGGGGAGGTGGATGGCTGTAGTAAAGTCGAATGTCTGCAGAAAGTTGCGGTTTTGAAGTGGATAAACTCGAAGAGAGAGTTTCTGGTTGGTTGTGGGCTGTAATGTTTCAAGGAAGTGGTTGTTGATGGCTATAGGCTGTGGTTATGATAGCTTCAGTGCTTCAGGTTGCTTGGATATGGATGGTGGATTTTGAAGTGGATGAACCGGTGATGGTTCAAAGTAGTTTGTTGCTGGGTAGGTTTGAGGCTAGGTAAGAAGTGAATGGCAAATATGTAAGTGTGAATGGCTGGAGGATATGGGTGTTCTGTGAATTCTGATGGTCAGTGATAAGGTAATTTTTTTTGGTATGATAGTTTGGAAATGATTGAATAGCAAGCAAACTATAGTTTTGTTGTGGTTGTTTGTGATGAGGCAAATGTAGGTGAGCACTGTCTGATTATTGAAGGCACTGTCCGTTGAAGGCAGCTATGCGGTGCGAGAAATGTGCATGTGAACAGGTGTACAATGATGTTTGACAGAATCGTACAATGATGAACAGCTGAACAGACGAACAGGTGCACAATGTGTCGTAGTCGATAGAAGTATGGTAGAGGAGGAGATTGATGTTTACTGTTGCAAGTGATGCGACAGTGAGGAATGGGGATTTATGATGAACACTGTGATCAGTGTGCTATTTGATTTGCACAGTTTGGTTTGATGTTTGTAGTGATATTGTGCAGGGACAGGTGGGTAGATGGATGTGGCAGCAAGTATTGTAATGGATATGGTATGGTGGCAGAAGCTTGTAGTTGCTAGTGACAAGTGGTGGTCAACTGTGAGTAAATGAAGCCCAGACAGTAGTCTGATTATGTACCGTGAAATTTATTTATGTTTTTCATTTTTTTGCAGAATTATTAAATCTGATTATGTATTTGCCATCAAATTTAATTTTGAATGATAATAATATTGCATGCAATAATTGTTTGTTATAATCAATAATATATATATATAGTTTATTTGAGTACTGTAATAATGGTATCTAAGAATGGTTTTTTTGCATCAGGTATAAATATCTGATGCAATAGACGGATTAGTTTGCATCGGTTGTTATAAAAGACTGATGCAATAGAGGGATTAGTTGCATCTGTTTTCATTACAACCGATGCAACATGGGGGCTGTGTCCAAGCAACCAACCATGGTATTTTGCATCAGTTATTAGTAACAACCGATGCAAAAAGGACCTTGTTGCATCGGTTTCAAAACTGATGCAAAAGTGTTAAGCCTGTTGCATCGGTTGCATATGCATCGGTTGTTGAACTGAAGCAAAAGGGGGTAAACAACCAATGCAAATGGCCTGTTTTGTAGTAGTGTTGTGTTTGTTTAAATATATGTATATATCAATTTGAATTTTAAATTGAATTTGAATTTGGATTAGAATATTGAAATTCAAAAGATAGATATATATATCTTAAAAATATTTTAAATTTAAAAATATATTATGTATGTGATTTTATTTAGAATATAATAGGTTTTATATCATTTTCTTTAAAAGATTTTATTAAAAGATATATTAAACTAGTTTAATTATTTTTATGAGTATAATTTGAATTTTTATCATTTTCTTTTTAATTATTAGTGAATAAAAGAGGTAGTTTAAATATTAATGCACTGAAGATATTTTTAAGTATAAAAATGAATTTTAGAATGTAAAATAAATATAATACAAATATATATATATATATATGTATATATAACTCATTAATACAACACAAAAGACACATGTAAACTAATTCTTCATGCTTTATTGCATGTGTAAACAAATTGTAAAAATGTAATTACAAGTGTAAATATTTTCAACAAGTGTCAAGTTTTATTCCATTTTTCTTTTATTTTAGAAAGATGAAAAAATCAGATTATATGTATACTTCTTCTTCTCTCTCATTTTCTTTTATCACATATTTTCAAAAACAAAAATCTGTAAATATACAAACCAGCAAACAGATTTATAAACTTGAGCAGATCCAATACAAAAACAAATTTCAAAGCAATATTAAACTGGTAATCTCAATCCTAAAAGCTAGGCATGATAGTTCAAACCCAAGACTGAAGTAACCAAAGCAAGAACTGAAATCAAACTGTCTCAAATCATCCAGTATCTTCCAGTTTACAAGCAATCAGAGCATCATCACCTTCAGCTTTCAAAAGCAGGTACAGGATCTCTGTTTGCATAATTTAAGGTGAGTAAACATTTGATTTTTATGCTTAAACTTGTTTTAATCCTGATGCATATGATAGATTGCAAGGGAAATATTGTGAACTGTTTAAGAAGTTGTATGAATACAAATAGAAGATGAACCTGTGCATGTTTGATATATCTATATTCAAGCTCTGTTTGATATTACATATCAGATCTGATTTCAAAAATCCAATGCTCCTGCTCTGTCTTATTTCTGATTATAATTCCTAAATGAAAAAATTCGTATGACTGAAACATCAATTTAAAAAAATATGTCGAGCATTTATGTAACGACCTGATATTTTCAACCATTCGCATTTGCACATGATGGACTTAAATTACTCATAATATCAGATTGTTAATTTAAAATTTGGCAAAATTGAACATATACAGTAAATAAATCAATCATAGAATCACAGACATAGAGTAATCCAATTATACGCAGCGGAATAAATAAATAGTAGTTCATGAAGCTACTATACAAACATCAGATCTAGAAATAAAATACAACGGAATATCTCAACTACAGTGAATTCTCTAATACGAACCGATGACTTCTCTGAACCAATCAACCGAAAAAGCTGAAAGCTGAATCGATAGTTGGATCTCCAAACGAAGCTCCAAACTCCAAAGGTGAGTCTCGAATGCTGTATCACTCAGACTAACCCGAGCGTAAAGAAAAATACAAAACACTCGTGTCAGGATTAACATTCTTACATCAACAAATCCAACTCAAGTGAAATATCAGCTGAAATATAATTAACTTAAAGGATGTTTGGGATAACCATCCTCTAAAGGATCCATGGAACTATCTACAATGTAGAAATATACACTATAACACCATGGTCATTTCAAATTAATTCATACTTCAAAACCAAAAATATCATTTCTATTTCAAATAGATCTATTTCCCAAAATGGTATGTATATATTAAATAATTTATAAAGTAAGGTATTTGCAGTTTCCTCCAAAATTAACTCGACTTTCTCACTCAAATTAATTCAATCTCAATTTATCAATTTCCATTCAATTCAGTTTTCTAAATAACAAATTCAAATTATATTGATTTCGAATACAGATTCCGAATCACAATTTTACCATTTAATTTCCAATATATTTCAAAGCTTTAATATTCAGCAATTCGAAGTTAAATTTAACAGTGTTCTACAGATCTCGATTTAACCTCATATTTTTTAGTCTTGAAATATTCAATTAATAAACTCAGTATTATCAAATAACCTTAATTTACCCTTAGATTAAATAATCCTTCCGATTTGTTTAAACTTGAGATATCATTTAATCACTTTAAATAAAAAAATCAACTTATAAAATCAAATCTTAAACTTCAAATTCAATAGTTCAAATCGATTTAATTAAGTAGAATTCTTAATTAGTTACAATTTTACTTAATTCAACTTTATCTTCCTTAACTTATAAAAATCCTTGAAAATCTGTTCAAAGATATAATACTTAGACATATTATATTAATTAAATCAAACTTTATTAGATTAAAGTTTAATATTAAATCTACTTTATATAAAAACTTATAGATATTTCCAATATTAAATAAAACCATATATATTCCCTTTCAAAATCATATAAATTATTTTTAAAATATTTATATATAGACCAACGGTGTCTGTATATAATTTTCTATCCTATGGTCAAGTGACAAGAATATTTATCATTTCAATCCGTAATTTAAATATATACAGGTATATATCATTTCCACCCGCAATCCCAAATTCAATTCTACAGAAAATCGCTTGGGTCTATCATTTCAACCCATAATGAAATTCTCCTATTCTAAAGTCCATTCGGGTATGTATCATCTCAACCCATAGTGAATTATATACTAACAGGGAACTTGCAGAGTGATAACAGATATGACAACAATAATAACAGGCATATATCATCAATAACGATATAATATAAACAACAGGATATGGTGTAATATCCCATAGGTGAACAATTACATATAAATGCATATCGTATATATAACAATTTAAAAAATTAACAGTTGAATTTTAGCAACATATTTCAATTGTCGTTCCAATTGAAATCAAATTTAATAAATAAAAGAACGTTAATCATGAGTGATTGCTCACCTTTAGATGCTAGAGAGAATAGACAATGAGGCTGAGTTACGAATTCCAATGCAACGCAGATAGACATGATTCGATGAAGAAAATAGGCACGACGAACAAGTTGATAAATGGAAAAATCGGTGAGAACTAATCATAATCAATCTTGATAGAGACAGAAACGAAATATACGTTGCATTATTATCATTAATTTCAAATCAATATTAGTTTAAACATATATTAAACTAAATATACATGTATTTCAAAATCATTGCTTTTAAATAAAAGCACATACAAAACAACATATATTTACATAGTAAAATTTGAAATAAATAAATACATATACTCATAAAGCTAAACAACATATTACATGTATATATATAACTACACAAAATCTTATATAAACTACCTATACACACACATACACATTCTATTCTAAAACGATACCCATATATATAAACTGATAGGCAGCTATATATAACTAACTTACATATCAAATTATTCAGTATTAAACATGTATGTTACCAGAACTAATACATTATATGTTATACGAACAAATACACTATATTATATGCTTTAAAAATGTAATTTATTAAAATATCTATATTAACATATTTAATTATATTGTAAACAGCATACCAATACGGTAACACAAAATTTACTTCACCTATATTATCACATACAGTTAACAAAACTTTCATTATTAAATTTTATATACTATACAACATATAAGTATCAGTTTATATAAAATAATATATATAACTATTGTATAACATAACCTTTTAAAAAACAGAGACTAGTATAAGATAATCTTTAAAACAAGCAAACTAGCATATAAACAACTTTATGATTTTTATAAACTTTAAAACTATACAATAGAGGGCACATATATATACTTAACTTATGCAATCAAACTATAAATATAACTGTAGCTATAATACCCAGTATAATACAAACTAACATAATAACATAATAATACATATTAGTAACCATAATAACTTGTATTGCCTACTTTATAAGAATACACCCATATAAACATCAGAACATAACTGCTATGATATAATGTATATTAACATACCATTAATAACCGAAATCAGCAAAAAAAATATAAAAATTTTAAACTATTAAAGTAAAAGATATATATATATATATATATATTAAAATTAGTATTTAAAACACATTTTAAAAATCAAAATTTTTAGATATTAAAATCAATATTCATTAAACATGTGTATTGGGACCAATATATTTGTAAATTATAAAAAAAAGAAATCAAAGACTAAAACCCAATGTATATATATATAACACGCGACCCAGAAAATGTAAAACATTTAATATATAGCTGTATACTTTATATTTAAAAATGTAATAAAAGAGCTGTAGGAAAGGTAAACCATATGAAGTAATTTTGAAAGCTATGGGAAAATTTGTACTTAAACAGTAATATATATATTTTACTATCAACGGTCTTTAAACTTTAAAAAAACAAGAAAGAAGAAAAAGAAAATACAAAGAAAAAATAATGTGCGGCCATTACCTTCAGGAAGAAGCACGTGCGAGAAGATGAAGGCAATATGTGATGCAGATGAAATTGTGTACGTGGGTTTTTGTATTTAATATAGGCTTGCGTTGATTTGGTGTATGAAAGGCAAGAAATAAATGATTTGAAATGGCAGAGGAATTATAGGATCTCATTCCTATTAAATACAAATAAGCAAAAGGCAAGTGTAAAAGACATGAAATAATTTAAACGTGAAGTGTAAGGCAAGATTTTTCATTCCTTATAAAATGCACGGCTGATGATTTTAACATCTAAGTTAAGAAATCAAAAGTGTGCGCATTAGAGAGGCAATAATTAAATCGAAACGTACGCCCAAAATTTATAACAAAGTAACGTACTTTAAATTTATTTGTTTCGTTTTTATTTAGTAAAATATATGCTAAAGTATATTTCAGAAGATAACGTATCATCTATATAACGCCAAATATTTTAAACAAGAACGGATATAAAACATACCAAATAAAACGTATAATTAAATAGCTATTTACACATTATTTATTTCTTAATTTAAAATTTGATTTGTTACATCCATTTGATTTTTTTATTACCTTACTAAGAAAATGGATGTATATACATATAAAAGAAACGTATAAATTTATTTCTTTTTACACATTATTTATTACTTAATTTAAAAGTATATAACCAATTTAAAAGGAACAAAATTGGAACAAATGTTGTACAAATATATATAGTTTAAATTAAAGATTTAGAAGTTAAAATTTAAAATTTCAATTAAAGTTAAACTTTAACCCAAAATCAAAATTACAACAATTGTTTATATTTATTACAATTTGGGCAAGAAATTTATAAAATTCAAATTTTTAAGTAATCAAACACCAAAGTTTTAAATAAGATGAATAAAAATACAAAAATTTAATTTAATACGTAAACAAAACCATTCAAAATTATTAGAATTTATGGGTCGTTACACTATCCCCCACTCAAAACTTTTCGTCCCCGAAAAGGAAAGAGGTAGGAGAATAGACAAACGGAAATAAAAGTAGATCGAAAGTCAAGATTTAAACAATTAATTTGAGATTATATAAAAAAATTAATTGAAATATTCATTTAAAAACTTCATTTGCAGTTTAATTATCTTTAATACTTTAAAACTTTTCAAAACCCATTTGTGAAATTTCCTGCTTCCTTTATAAATAACATTTATATGTTTAAATAACATCTTTATAAATATATGAAAACTATTTGGAAACAGTTATTCACATCATTAGTTATATTTACAATGAAGTTATTTGAATACATTAAATCCATAATTTATAAATTTACTAATTTTATCTCAAAATACTTTTCAACATTATTAATAAATCAATCATCATTTATTTTACATATGTTTTATTTAATTAATAACTTCTAAAATATTTAAAATTTTCTATTAAACCATGTAGTATATAAATAAACAGTATTTCAAAAGGATATATTCAACAAGGAAAAGAGGGTAGATTCCGATAATAGAATATAGGTGAATAAATATAGCTGAGCGGATAAGATAGATTCAAAAGAATAGTATCGGGCACGAATAATTAATTCAATACAAAATTTCTTTGTTGGAATACTCTTACAATAAAATACCTTTACAATAGAATACTTTATATCGAAACAAAATTTTCCTTTCGAAAATACTTTTATAACTCGATGTTTCAACAAGTTTATCCTTGTTCTTACAGACTCTGGCCATGCGTTGATCAGGCGCAAAGCTAGAATTTCACAAGTACTTAGTAGACATGTTTCAACACCTAGTGGAAATGCTTGAAAAACCTTCAAAACCGATATGGAAAGTACAATCCAAACAAATCACCTGGATCGTGGGATACATAACAATGGTTACGCTTGGATCCCCCAGGAAACATCCGTACCCTTTAAGAAATCTCTGCTTTGCGAATTTCGCCATGATAACCAAAACTGTGGACCGCAGGATACATAACTATGGTTACGCTTGGATCTCCCAGGAAACATCCATACCTTTTAAGCAATCTCTGTCTTGCGGATTTCGCCACCACAACAAACTGTAGACCGTAGGATACATAACAATGGTTACGCCAGGAAACATCCATACCCTTTAAGCAATCTCTGCCTTGCGGATTACGCTATCCAAAAAAACGACCATGGGTTACGCCATGGTAGGACACTTGATTATCATGTCCGGAAAACCAAAATCAGAGAGAATAATATCGATAGAATGAATCCACAATGTGGCCACAAAGCGGATTTCAAGTAGAATGCACTTTCCATATCATTACTTCAAAAATATATATCATATAGTACCTTTCAAATCCATTTCAAATATCATACGCATATAAAGTCCATTATATATAAGATTTCATTTCAAAATTGAATACTTTCCAAAATCAATAGTATATCAAATCACACTTATATAGACTTCGATAATATAAGATTTCACTTTTCAAATTGAGTACCTTTCCAAATCAATAGTTTCAAATCAACTTCATACTTATACAAATCAATTTTGTATAAGTTCGGTAACTCTCAAATCAAGTATTTAGTAAAACAAGGTTCTCAATTTCAATTCGTTTCAATATCAATTCAGTTTCAAAATCATACACGATTTGACCAAATTTTCTTTCAAATTTAATATCTTCAGTCTCAAAATTTCCAAAATAATAGGTTTAGAAAATAATCCTAGTTTTCAAATCAACATAATTTAGATCAATCAAATTCATTTCCAAAATCATCATATAAATACTGGGTTTTAAATTTCAAATCTATTTTTGAAACCAAATATTTTCTAAAATCAATTATACCCAAATGATTACCAACTTTATAACCATCCCTTTAAAACCTTTTAACTATTTATTTCTATTTGAAATATCCAATTTACCTTTCTGAAAACTATTATTTAAAACTAAATTTTTATTCAAAACATTTCATATTAGTATAATTCAAAATAGTCGAAGAAATCAAATTTCAAATCCATGAGTTGGAAATCAACAGCTAATCAGTAAATCAATTTCAATAAATTGGGTTATACCAAATCAAATCCGAAACTCGAGGACTGAACACCGGGCTCACTTTAAATTGTTTCAAATATATACATATATCTTTCGAAAATATCAAATTATACTACGGAATTTGAAATCAAAATTGGTTTCACAAAATCACTCACATAGCGAAGCTATTAAAGTGGCCTCTCCCCCACTTTGAACTCGAAAATCAATGTCGATGATGCGTGCACTCATCACCAAAATTATTTTCCAGCGACACAAGTGAGTTCTGGACTTCTATTTTCTTGAAAACTTCTTTGAACTTTCTTCGAAATCATTGGAACTCATTTAAAGTCAATTGAAACATTTCTTATTCAGAAAATACTTTTAAATCCTATTATTATATATTTTCCAAAATCTTAAAACCAATTTCAAAACACCGGAGTTCAATCTCTCAAATTTCAAATTAAAACCCTTCAGTTATAAATTATTTCTATATAAATCCATTTCCTATATAATCTTCAAAATTTCAAATCCTTTCGAAACTTTTCTATATAGAATAAACATTTCTTATTCATTTTTTATATATAGGTATATAATCCTTATCAAAAACATTTCACTTTATATATAGAATAAAATCATACTTATCAAAATAATAATTTCGATATATAAAACAATTTCTAAAATACAATCAACTTCGATTTTTCAAAGGATGATTCAAGAATGGATTTCAGAACAAAGATAGAGATTCAAATTAAAGGAACTCTAATCAAATAGAATTCTGATTCGAAGATAGGCCCTTCGTAGATGGGACAATCTAAATTTAAAAATAGAAGATGGATATACTTATATAAATCGCGGACGACCTTAATCGGGTCAACCATGACTTCAGGAATATGATCGATGCAGAATTCTAAGGCAACTCGGCATTCGATTGCCAGAGATAGAATTCGGCATAACCAGAGATAGCAACATCTAAACCGAAGGATATATAAATCTCTGGTGAATCAATGCTAATTGTAAAGGAGTTTCACCCATTTACAAATCATTCAAAGATTGGCGGGATCGCCTATTCTTATAGAGATCATTCGAAGTGGAGTTATGGGATACTCCAGAATCAAAAGAATACAAATAGGGAGAGACAAGAATGAATTTTGGAACCGCAGGGAACGTTCCAAAGTTTAAAGGAAATCGAGTCAAAAGGAAGAGATTCAACTCGAACGAAAATGATTCTGTAAATAAATTTACTATATATGCTATGTTTGCCTAGAGCCAAAGCTCCAATACCAACTGTAACGACCCAATATTTTCAACCATTCGCATCCGCACATGAACTACTCAAAATATCAGATTGTTAATTTAAAATTTGGCAAAAATGAACATATACTGTAAATAAATCAATTATAGAATCACAAACATAGAGTAATTCAATTATACGCAGCGGAATAAATAAATAGTAGTTCATGAAGCTACTATACAAACATCAGATCTAGAATTAAAATACAACGGAATATCACTACAGTGAAGTCTCTAATACGAACCGATGACTTCTCTGAACCAATCAACCGAAAAAGCTGAAAGCTGAATCGATAGTTGGATCTCCAAACGAAGCTCCAAACTCCAAAGGTGAGTCTCGAACGCTGTATCACTCAGTCTTACCCGAGCGTAAAGCAAAACACAAAACGCTCAAGTCAGGATTAACATACTTATATCAACAAATCCAACTCAAGTGAAATATCAACCGAAATATAATTAACTTAAAGGATGTTTTGGATAGCCATCCTCTAAGGATCTATGGAACTATCTACAATGTAGAAATATACACTATAACACCGTGCTAATTTCAAATTAACTCATACTTCAAAACCGAAAATATCATTTCCGTTTCAAATAGATCTATTTCCCAAAATGGTATGTATATATTAAATAATTTATAAAGTAAGGTATTCGCAGTTTCCTCAAAAATCAACTCGACTTTCCCACTCAAATTAATTCAATCTCAATTTATCGATTTCCATTCAATTCAGTTTTCTAAATAATAAATTCAAATTATATTAATTTCGAAAGAAGATCTGAATCACAATTTTACCATTTAATTTCCAGTATATTTCAAAGCTTTAATATTCAGCATATCGAAGTTAAATTTAACAGTTTTCTACAGATCTCGATTTAACCTTATATTTTTTTAGTCTTGAAATATTCACTAAATAAACTCAGTATTATTAAATAACCTTAACTTACCCTTAGATTAAATAATCCTTCCGATTTGTTTAAACTTGAAATATCATTTAATCACTTTAAATCAAAAAATCAACTTATAAAATCAAACCTTAAACTTCAAATTCCATAGTTCAAATCATTTAATTAAGTAGAATTTTTAATTAGATACAATTTTACTTATTTCAACTTTATCTTCCTCAACTTATACAAATCCTTGAAAATCTGTTCAAAGATATAATACTTAGACATAATATTAATTAAATCAAACTTTATTAGATTAAAGTTTATTATTAAATCTACTTTATATAAAAAATTAAAGATATTTCCAATATTAAATAAAACCATATATATATTCCCTTTCAAAATCATGAAAATCATTTTTAAAATATTTATATATAGACCAATGGTGTCTGTATATAATTTCCTATCCTATGGTCAAGTGACACAGATATTTATCATTTGAATCCGTAATTTAAATATATATGGGTAGATATCATTTCCACCCACAATCCCAAATTCAGTTCAAATGAAAATCGCTTGGGTCTATCATTTCAACCCATAACGAAATTATCCTATTCTAAAGTCCGTTCGGGTATGTATCATGTCAACCCATAGTGAATTATATACTAACAGGGAACTTGCAGAGTGATAACAGATATGACAACAATAATAACATGCATATATCATCAATAACGATATAATATAAACAATAGGATATGGTGTCATATCCCATAGGTGAACAATTACATATAAATGCATATATTCATAATTTAATCCGTAATTTAAATATATACGGGTATATATCATTTCCACCCGCAATCCCAAATTCAATTCTAATGAAAATCGCTTGGGTCTATCATTTCAACCCATAATGAAATCTCCTATTCTAAAGTCCATTCGGGTATGTATCATCTCAACCCATAGTGAATTATATACTAACAGGGAACTTGTAGAGTGATAACAGATATGACAACAATAATAACAGGCATATATCATCAATAACGATATAATATAAACAACAGGATATGGTGTCATATCCCATAGGTGAACAATTACATATAAATGCATATCGTATATATAACAATTTAAAAAATTAACAGTTGAATTTTAGCAACATATTTCAATTGTCGTTCCAATTGAAATTAAATTTAATAAATAAAAGAACATTAATCGTGAGTGATTGCTCACCTTTTTATGCTAGAGGGAATAGACAATGAAGTTGAGTTAGGAATTCCAAAGCAACGTTAGATAGACACGATTCGATGAAGAAAACAGGCACGACAAACAAGCTGATAAATGGGAAAATCGGTGAGAGCTAATCAGAATCAATCTTGATAGAGACAGAAACAAAGTGTACGTTGCATTATTATTATTAATTTCAAATCAATATTAATTTAAACACATATTAAATTAAATATATACGTACTTCAAAAACATTGCTTTTAAATAAAAACACATATAAAAAAACATATATTACATAGTAAAATTTGAAATAAATGAATATATACTCATAAAGGTAAACAACATATTACATGTATATATATAACATACACAAAATCTTATATAAACTACACACATATATATACATTCTATTCTATAACGATACCCATATATATAAACTGATAGGCTTATAAATATATAACATATTTCACATGTATGTTATTATCAAATTATTCAGTATTAAACATGTATGTTATCAGAACTAATACATTGTATGTTATACGAACAAATACACTATATTATATGCTTTAAAAATGTAAGTTATTAAAATATCTATATTAACATATTTCATTATATTGTAAACAACATACCAATACAGTAACACAAAATTTACTTCACCTATATCATCACATACAGTTAACAAAACTTTCATTATTAAATTTTATATACTGTACAACATATAAGTATCAGTTTATATAAAATAATATGTATAACTATTGTATAACATAACCTAAAAAAACAGAGACTAGTATAATATAATCTTTAAAACTAACAAACTAGTATATAAACAACTTTATAATTTTTATAAGCTTTAAAACTGTACAATAGAGGACACATATATATACTTAACTTATGCAATCAAACTATAAATATAACTATAGCTAGTAATACCCAGTATAATATAAACCAACATAATAATATAAAAATACATATTAGTAACCAAAATAACTTGTATTGCCTGCTTTATAATAATACACACATATAAACATCAGAACATAACTGGTATAATATAATGTATATTAGCATACCATTAATAACCGAAATCAGCAAAACAAAATATAAATTTTTTAAACAATTAAAGTAAAAGATATATATATATATATATATATATACACACACACACACAAATTAAAATTAGTATTTAAAACGCATTTTAAAAATCAAAATATCTAGATATTAAAATCAGTATTCATCAAACATGTGTATTGGGACCAATATATTTGTAAATTATAAAAAAAGAAAAAAAAAGAAATCAAAGACTAAAACTGTGACATCTGGAATTTTGACCCTATTATTATAATAAGCTTTTAATCAAATTTAAATAAAATACAAGATTTCCATTTAAAAATAAATAAGATTTTGGATATTATTAGTTGTATATGTGTTATAAAGGAATTTATAATTTCAAAATGTAAAATAGACTCTTTTAACAATTTTTAAAATTAAATATGTTTTATTCAATTAAATTAAAGGTTATATATTAATGACATTTAATATCAAAAGTATAAATGTAGTTGATAATAATAATATTTACAATAACACAATTCTATTCATACTAAATATAAATATAAAATACATTGGTGCAAATATAAGTTACAAATCAAAGATTGGAAAGATTTAACTTTAAATAAAAATACGATTAAGAAGTGTTTTTAATAACAATTTTTATAATTAAAATAAAATAAGCTTATAAATATTCAATATAAGTATAACATAAAATATGGTTATAAACATAAGTCTACAAACATAAGTACAAAACTATAATATGAATAAGATATAAATAGAAATGTTAACTATGTAAAGACAAACATATAAAATCTGTCAAAACAAACGTATAGATTTGTGTTTTAAGTTAAAAGATAATAAAACAAAATTTTATATGCAAAATCTTTGTACAGAGAAACTCAAATAATTTTTTCCAGCAAACATATAATAGGTTGTAAACTTATTAGAAGGCAAATTCATTTAATACCTATACAAAAATCTGCAAATTTCTTTGTACAAATATAATGTGTCAACAAACATTATTGATATGCTAACATAAATGTAAACATAAGCATTTAATTAGCACTACATATTGCCATTTCAGGTTTTATAAAAATCTTCCACCCGAAATATCCATTTCATCTCAGGTCTTAGTACATAAAAAAAAATAAAGCAAATATTATATCAAGTTAAAGCTTGTTCAAGAAGACATCATTGTTGAAAGTTATATATATGTATATTCATCATTCTATCTGTTCTTATCCTTTAGTTCATTTGTAACTTCAAAAGCAAAATCTGATAAAGCAAAAGAAATATAAATAATTATCATACTTACAAGCTTAATCAAATTGAAAGAGGAGTCTACAGGAATTCACACTTCAAACAGCAGTCTTCTTTTTCCATTAACAACCAGCCTCTGTTTCAACAGTATTTGGGTGAGTAAACTTATTTTAAATCTAACTCTTAATATGTATTTCATGAAGTATTGTTATGTGGATGATTTAAGTTCTGGAATGTTTTGTTAAGTACTATAAGTTCTGCATATTATGTTCTTTCAGGTTTCAATTGCTGAGGCAAAGAAAATCAGAGAATAAATCATACTTTTTATATATGATCATTTTCTTTAATTAGTAACCTAACTAAATAAATTTGCTTAAGTTTAAGATTAAGATTTGGATTATTTTTAGGTAGGCTGTGAAAAATAAGAACTGTAAACTCACAATTACAGTATAAAGTAATACAAAGATCAAAATTCGAATGATTTGGATTGTAGATTTGAATTTGTATATTGAAACTACATACGAAAGCATGATTTTTAAGACAAAATTTATAATTTTTAATTAACTCTTCACAGAGCAGTTGCTTAGTGAACCAGAAATGCTTTTGCATGAAATTCTGATGATATCCCTAATTATTGTTGTTGTAATTCAACATGAAGCTTGAATATGGATTCAGGAACACTAGAAAATTGTTAAAAAAAATTCGAATGCAAGATTTTTGAGAAATGATTGAAAGTGGGGTTTATGGGTTCGACAGTTTGGGTTCTGTATTTTTGGTGATCACGTCACCATAGCTCCACCGAGCGTCGTGAGGTTTCAGAGATTGTTAGGGGGTGTTGATGGCAAGATACGGCCGGAGCCACGTCGTCTCAGGTGATCGAGATAGTGAGAAAGAGGTGATTTTGTCAATAATGGTCGTGTTGCAGTTCAACTTTTTAGGCATATTTAGATTCCGAGTCTTTCGTGTATTTATGGGCTTCGTATTCGAGTGAGGGGATGGCGAGTGGTTTGTGGGTGGCATCGTGGGGCGTTGGAGCGGTGGCGAACCGCCGTGCACGTGCACGGTGGCGAGGAAGTGCCGCTGGATGTCGACTCGAGTAAAACTCGAGTTTGATTGTTTGTTGCTTCGGGTTTGTTCCTGGGTCGAGTTTGAGTGGGCGCATGTGTAACAATAGAATTCAACAGTTTTAAAAACTTAAGCTTAAAAAGAAAGAGAAATAGAAGAAGTAAGAACCGAGGAAGAAGAAAAGAAGACAGGGAGGAACGCGAGAGAGGTTCTGGGTGGTCTCGAGTTCGATCCGAGTCAAGTGCGTTGTTATCTTCGATTTCGAATTCCTGGAATTTGCTAGCTGTAATATTAAGTTAAAGGTATAAGTTAAGTATTAATTAAGTTAAGGATGTTTACCAATTGATTTAAACTAAGATTAACTTTAATGTTACTAAGGAAGTTTTACAGTAACAAAGAAGGGTAATTAATTTAAAATCAAAGTTAATTATGAATGTAATAAATTTTATAATTGTAATTTAATAAGTAGTTCAAAATTTAATCAAATTTGTAAGTGTAATTCCATGTGTAATTAAGAATTTCATTAATCATTGGAAGTTAATAATTTAACAAATCGTAGTTAACTACTTAATTACATAATTAAGGATTAAACGATTAAGTTAATTAATAATTAATGATTAATTAAGCAAATTGGTAATAATTAAATATGTAATTGATTTTATACATCAATAATTAAGGTTATTGATTAATAATTAATTAATTAATTAAGTGAATAATTAATAAGTAATTCATAAATTGAAATAAGTTAGTTAAGTAATTAGTAATTAACTAAGCAAAAATAAAATATGGTTTATTTTTAAGCAAGTAATTAAGTTTAAAATAAATCAAACTAAATGTTGATGTGAATCGATGATTCTATTTGATTGCCTTTGATGTTTATTTATATCATGTGATGTTCTGTGATATTCTGGATATATCTGTGATGACTATGTATGATTCATCTATGTTGAATTGCTATGTGAATTTAATTGTTGAATTTAAATTGTATAAGTTAATTAGACAACTTGGCCTTTAAAATGACATTTGGATTTCGATGAGACCGGGATCGGGTATCGATTTGATATTCCAAAAACCACATCGATCCAAATTAAACGTTAGGTCGTGTAATCTCAAGTGAATATCGTGATGGTGTTTTCAGAATGCAAGGGTTGTTGTCGTTGACTCTGAGGGTGATTCCAAAATGAGTGTAACGAGATAATGCCTTCGGTTTCGTTCGAACCCGGAACGAACTTGTATGGATTGAATGCTTTCAGCACATCGTCAGGCGGACGATGAGCATTCTAAGAGATATGTTCTATAAAGGTAAACGCAGTCTCAAGCCTCATCAACCGGGAATGGCTAAAACAGGGGATGTGCAGCAAGGTTAGGTGGGTCATGCCCAAGCAGGACGAGGTATACCCCTGTCAAGATGTCCCTTTTATTCGGCTGTGTGGGCGGTTGGTCTGCAGCCAACTGCGGGGTTATCTTATTCGGGACTGTTCAGTAAGGAATGGTTCCGGCCTTGTGTAGCAGGGGAGTTAGGGTGGCTCCTCGGTACGGTGATATAGGCCACGTACTGTGACGGGCGGTACCCCAGTAGCCCTGCCATTTATGGGATCCAATTTCCAATAAGCGCTGTACGTTTTGATTGTTCCCAACTACGTTGGAATGTGAGATATAAGCATTTCAGCTATTTCTGTATTTTACTTGAAAACCCTAGACACTATTATAATATCACAAGAATTTCCTATAAAATGTTTTGGTTAGCATAAGGTAAAAACTTACCTATATTTATGTGTGGAAAGTCTTACGTGATATCTTTATTACAAATGATTTTCAAAGTTAAACAACTTTAACTCGTTTACTCATACCAGACCCATGTCTGACCTGGAGTTTATATTTTGTTTTTCATAAACTCTTGGGTACTCAAATTTTTATGAGTGACCAAGTGATAGGTATTCGGAGTATAGAGTTTACTGGAGGAGTTGGAGCAGAAGACCAGACGTATGTATCTATCTATATAGTTCCGCTGTGTTAGTTAGTATATGATGTATTTGGAATGTATGTTCTGACAGATATGTATATGATAGTCATGTTGTATGATATTGTATAACTCTGATGTATATATAACTATGTAATAGTTATGTTGATGTATTATATTTTGTACCATTCCGTTGTGAGATTCTGATGTTGTTATTCTTTCTTTCTATTCTTTTCTATTTCTATCCCTTTCTTTCTTATTGATGACACGTCTTTCTGGAGTTAGAAAGTCGGGTCGTCATAAAAACCCAATGTATGTATATAACACGCGACCCAGAAAATGTAAAATAACTAGTATATAACTGTATACTTTATATATAAAAATGTAATAAAAGAGCTATAGGAAAGGTAAACCATATGAAGTAATTTTGAAAGCTGTGGGAAAATTTGTACTTAAACAGTAATATATATATTTTACTATCAACGGTCTTTAAAATTAAAAAAACAAGAAAGAAGAATAAGAAAATATAAAGAAAAAAAAATGTGCGGCCATTACCTTCAGGAAGAAGCACGTGCGAGAAGGTGAAGACAACATGAGACGCGGATGAAATTGTGTACATGGTTTTTTGTATTTAACATAGGCTTGCGTTGATTTGGTGTATGAAAGGCAAGAAATAAATGATTTGAAACGGTAAAGGAATTATAGGATCTCATTCCTATTAGATACAAATAAGCAAAAGGCAAGTGTAAAAGAGATGAAATAATTCACACGTGAAGTGTAAGGCAAGATTTTTCATGCCTTTTAAAATGCGCAGTTGATGATTTTAACAGCTAAGGTAAGAAATCAAAAGTGTGCACATTAGGGAGGCAATAATTAAATCGAAACGTACGCCCAAAATTTATAGAAAAGTAACGTACTTTGAATTTATTTGTTTCGTATTTATTTAGTAAAATATATGCTAAAGTACATTTCAGAAGATAATGTATCATTTATATAACGCCAAATATTTTAAACAAGAACGGATACAAAACGTACCAAATAAAACGTATAATTAAATAGCTATTTACACATTATTTATTTCTTAATTTAAAATTTGATTTGTTACATCCATTTGATTTGTTTATTACTTTACTAAGAAAACGGATGTATATACGTATAAAAGAAATGTATAAATTTATTTCTTTTTACACATTATTTATTACTTAATGTAAAAGAAACAAAATTGGAACAAATGTTGTAAATATATACAGTTTAAATAAAAGATTTGGAAGTTAAAATTTAAAATTTCAATTAAAGTTAAACTTTAACCCAAAATCAAAATTACAGAAATTGTTTATATTTATTACAATTTGGGCAAGAGATTTCCAAAATTCAAATTATTAAGTAATCAAACACAAAGGTTTAAAATAAGATGAATAAAAATACAAAAATTCAATTTAATACGTAAATAAAACAATTCAAAATTATTAAAATTTACGGGTCGTTACAATTTATATTTAGTGATTATTTCGAAATGAAGGTTAACAGTAAACAAAATCATTCCCGGTCAAATCGATTTTGATAATTTCAGTTTTTGATTTTAGAAACTGATTTGAACTAGAAAATGGTAAATTTTGATATTGAATTAAAAAAATTTAGTCTTAAGGTTATCGTGTATTTTTGAGTTGATCTGGATATGGGTTTTCGTCGTTTGTCGACGAACGACAAGGTAAGGGATGTCGCGATCGAGGCAGGTGATAGCTTGAAGACCCATGTTCATGGGAAAAATGGATGGAGTATTTTATGTTGATCGTGGTGGCATTTAGACGTTGATCTAGGGTTTAGAATGCTACTTGGAACGTCGACATTTCTGAGATGCCTGGGTCGTCGATGATGCATCAGACACGATTTCGAGCGTTGGAATAGTTTCGTGGGTCATTGACGATGCTACGGTCGGAGAGATGTGGGTTCCAATCATCTTGTTCGTCGGGGCGAACCCCTTTTTTGTCAGGGAGGTTTTGGGTCTGTGTTGTTCATTAGCTCGATTTTGATTTTCACAAGGAAACTTGTTTTCTGGGTGGCGATCGTGATGTGATAGTCATCGACGACTTGACTGAGGTCACAGTGTTGGCCGGAGCGACGCCGGCAATTGGTGCACATGCACCAGTATCGGTACACAGGAATCTTTGGTGTCAGGTTGTTTATGTGATGAGAAGGTGGTTGTGGCTCGAAGTCAACACGGAAAATTTAGGTCGTTGGCTCGTGTAAGGACTCGGGGTGGGTTCTTGGGTTACGTCAGTTTTAAACTTAAAAAAAAAGAGGAAGAAGAGAAAGACTCGGGTTTGAGTGTGGGATTGGTCGGGTTTTACTCGAGTTAAATGATAAGTGATTTTCAAGTTTAATGGTTAACTAAAATCAAGTTTAAGTTGCCTTAACTATTATTCTAAATAGTAATTGTTTAAAATTGGGTAATTTATTTTAACTTTAATTAATAAAGTTAATTCTTAAGTTGTTTTTAAAACTTAATTAATAATGTAATTAAGAAGTAATTTAGGAAATAAAATGTTTTATCTTTAATTAAACTTAAGACCTTGAGTAATTAAAGTTAATTAACCAAAGTAATTAAGTAAGGATAAAATTAATAAGTTATTAAAGAGGAATTACTTAATTAATGATTGAGAATTAATTAATTAAGGGAGTATAAATTAATTAATTAAAGGTTAATTACTTGGTAATTAGAGATTAGTTATTTACTTAAATGATAAATTTCTTAATGGAAGTAATTGAGAATTAATTACTTTGTGTAATTAATTAAAGTATGGATTAAATAAGATAATTTATTAAGGGTTGATAGATTATAAGTGTGATTAATTGAAGGCTAATTAATCAATGGAAGTGATTAAAGGATAATTAATTTGAGTAATTAATGAGAATGGGTGAAGGTTAATTAATTTTTGTAATTAATTAAAAGTTAATTACTTATTGTAATTAAAGTTTAATTAATCAAGGATGATTAATTAAAATGGATAATTAAAAGATGATTAATTAATTTGTTTGTAAGTAGTTAATGTTAAGTAAGGATAATCTAAGTGATTAAAGATTAGTAATTAATTTAATCAGAGATTAATTAAATTAATTTTGGAAGTGATCAATCTTGCTTATGAATGATTGAATGTTGTAAATGCTTTAAATTGGTTGATATCTCTGATATGAAATGTTTGTGATATGATATGATTAGGTGGACAGTGATAATGCAGTTATTTATCGATGATAAATTGCTGTGTATAAGTGACCTTCTATTTAAAATTGAATTTTATTTCACTTGAATAACTTGGGTTAAGATGACATTGGATTCGAAGAGACCGGAGTCGGGTATTAGTAAATACCCGAAACCACTTCGATTCTTTATAGATTGATTTGTGAAATCAATAAGCTGGAATGGAATGATTTAAGTGAATTGGACCATTTAATCTAAGATTTGGTACTTAGAAATTGGTGAGTGAAATAAGTGATGTCTATAACAGTTTATAAATTTGTAATTGATACAAGTTACCCAGGTTATATATAAGTTGTATGCTTTTGTAATTCATGTTAGATGGGTTTACTCACGCTGGTTTTCAGCCTGACCCGGGTGTTACTTTGATGTAATGCTCGGATCAGACCGAGTATTACCGATTTTAAGGTAAGGACGTTCTGGAGCTCAGGAGGCGAGCTGGATGGCATGAACGTATGGATGTTTCCGCTATGTTATATTGTTATTTATTTGGGACAAGTTATATTTAACTGTCCAGCGTTGGTGTAAATGTTGTAACTCTGATGTATTTAAATGTAATTAAATGATAAAACTTTCTTTGTATAAATGATATTATTTGATATTATATTTTATCCGCTGCGAATGAGAGATTCTGAGTTTGGTTTTCAGTTTCTTCTTCTTTCTCTTTTATTCTTTTCCTAACTATCTGGAATATTCGGGATTGAAATTTTCGGGTCGTTATAATTTAGTTTGTTATAAATTAATAATTTTATTTGAATTATTCAATTTTGTAAATTAATTGTTTTTAAATTTAATATTTTGAATAAGATATATTGATTACTAAATTTCTTCTTTTCCCTTTATTTTCCTTTTTGGGGACAAAAAATTGAGTGGGGAAGAGTGTAACGACCCATAAATTTCGACAATTTAAATTAGTTAATTTAATACGATTTGTGATTCAATTATTGGAAAGAATAAAAATTTGTAATTTAATTATTAAATGATAATTAGAATTAAATATAACAATGTTAATTTAAGTCATTTATTAACAATTATAATGAAAATTCCAATTAATTGAAATAATAAAAATGCTATACGTGATTATAAATTGAATATAAGGGAATAAATGAAAATATCGGATTTACTAAGGAAATAATAGATAGTTAATTGTAATTGAACAAAAATTAGTGTTATGAAAGAAAAGGTAACATTTGTTGTAAGTAATAAACCTGTAAATGTAATTAATTGATTTTGGTAATTTAATATTGAGAGAAATATAAAATTGTAATGTATTAATGAAATAATAACTAAAATGGAAGGTAACTATGTCAATTAAAGTTAATTATTAATAACTTGAAAGGAATTCCAACAATTAAATTTATATAAATGTTATACCTTGGTTATAAGCTTAATGTAAGAAAACCAATGTAAATGTTTAATTATGTAATGAAACGGTATAATAAGTGGTAATTGAATAAAATTAGACTTATATAGCAATTGTAACATTTGTTGTGAGTAATAAACTTATTGGTGTGATTTAAGTAATGGTAACAATTAATTATATGTTACCTATTTAATTATTTGGTCTATTAAATTTAGTTGGAAATCAATTGTAATTAATTCACTTAATTAATGCAGTTAATGTAGATTTAGTTGATCATTGTATAATATTTATTCAATAGGATGTAACCAATGTAATTTTTAATTATAATGTGACTATTGATTTAATAAAAGATAGGAATCAAGATAAAATAAATTTAATTGGGATTTCAATTTTAATTAATGTGTAAAATTGACAAAATGACAATAAAATGGAATATAATAGTTAATACAAATAGAAGTTGGAAATTGAAGTATATTAATGTAATGAAATGTAAAACAAATGTTAAC
The DNA here is from genome assembly GCA_030765085.1 of Allium cepa. Taxonomy (NCBI): domain Eukaryota; kingdom Viridiplantae; phylum Streptophyta; class Magnoliopsida; order Asparagales; family Amaryllidaceae; genus Allium; species Allium cepa. The sequence goes on along the minus strand of CM060942.1, from coordinate 89,210,607 downwards.
TATGTTTATAGGGTAATAATGGATTTAATAAAAGATTGGAACTGAGTCAAAATCAATTTATTGAAATTAATTATAATTAATTGGATTTGATTACAATAGAAATTGAACACTGTAATTATTGAAATATTTAACACCGAATTGATGTGTAAACTTGTTTTGAATTACTATAAATGTCTAAGTAATCAAAAATGATGAATTTTTTTAGTTATTAAATTTGAAATAAAATTTTGATTTAATTAATTTAATATTAATTTATTGAATTAACCTGAAAATAGCCATTTTGGCAACTGTCTCGGATTTCGACGAAACAAATTTCATTGGATCCGTAATGGTGAACTATTGTAGGATTTCATGTTTCGTAGCGATCGCACTTGTCATTTGGTCGTACGGACTCGAAACGCCTAGAAACCAATTTAATTAAAACCAATTCAAATTAATTTGAAATAAGCCGATTTTAGCATAACTTCTTCATACGATGGAACTAGGACTTGAAACAAGTTCCATTGAGTTTAAAAATATTGAAAACATCGATTTTGATATATGGAATGACCCATTTTCGTTTTGGAGACAGAATGGGCTTTTTGGGTCGTTTATCGTTCAAAATCCAAATCAGATCTTATCCGTTCTTTCTATTTTCTGATCTGCCTTTTAAATACCTTGTTATAAACCCTAATTGTTTCTCATTTCAAATTTCAGTACGTACAATTCCATTTGCTCCTCCTCATTCCAATGGCAAACAAACCCAAATTCCCAAATTGCAATTTCAAATCAAATTCAAATCCAAAAATTCAAACTCCTCCAACCCAAACAAATTATATATTGATTTAAAGCTCTCGAAGAACGCAAGTCAATTCTGCTATTCGTTTTCCGATCTGGGTTTTAGTGTGGCCAGAATCAAGTGATTTATTCTCGACCGTTCGTACGTGGTTTATGGATTGATGGCGGATCTTCGTCGATGGGACAATTAGGTGGTGCTGGAGCATGGAGGAAGTCGATTCATGCTCATCCATATGGTTTAGTCGCTGCCTAGAGGTCGCGAATCTCCAAAAGTTGCCTTCAAAGCTCGACACGGCAGACGTCGGGGTGGGTGGGGGGTCGCGATTTCCATGGTGGGGTCTAAGGGGATCGGCCAGGCGAAGGGAGGAGCATGGTATACTCTGATCAAGTTGAAGGTTTGTAACGACCCGGTATTTTCAACCATTCGCATCCATTATAAGTGTATAGGTAGACACTCATGTCGGAATTGAATTGCTCAAAATACCGCGTTGTAAATAAAAATTTGGCAAATCTCAGGGTATACAGTAAATAAAAATCACAGATCACAGACACAGAGTAATAATAATGCAGCGGAAGTAAAAGAGGAGATAGTAGTTCATGAAGCTACTATATAAAATATAAGATACATCAGGGTTAAATAGGATACAACAGAAGAGTAACAAGTTACATCAGGTACAAATCAGATACGTCACTGAAACACTGGATACTGAAACAAAATAGATGGCTGGATCTTCAAGGAAAGCTCCAACGCTGAAGGTGAATCTTGAATGCTAACTCAATCAATCTGACCCGAGCGTAAAGCAAAACACAAAACCCTCGAGTCAGGACATAAATACTTATAAACTGTAAATCAACTCAAGTGAACAGTAACAAAATGCATCAATAACTTAAAGGATGCTTGGGACCGCCCATCCTCTAAGGATCCGTTAAACTATTTACTATGTAGTAATATACGCTATATACGGTAGTGTCTAATCGGTAAAGTATAATCATATAGAAAATAACGTTAAGGGGATGGTGAACCTTGACGCGGTCGGATCTTTAAAACCAAAATCGTAGTGGGCTCGATATAAGGATATGACACGGCATGCGAGGCAATGCCAAGGTGGATACACCGTTTGCACTCCCGGACCGGTGGTGACGGCAAGCCAGCAGCTTCCGCCCACCTCGAACAATACCTCCGAATCAAAGTGGCGCCACCGAATCGAATCACAACAGTAATAGAATAGTTTCCGATGGAGCATGCTCGATGAAAGGGTGCAACCCTTTGTGTAGCCCGGTATAGCACTTGTTTTAGTCATATATGCCAACTCACGGGAGTTGGGTCCACGTAATATACCTCGAGAACGTCGCCACCATCCTACTTCAATCTGGAATCTCCACCGCGTACACAGTTGTTAAAGTGGTTTTCGGTATTGGCCGGCTATAAGACAATATCCGATCCCGGTCTCTTTAACAACCAATCGTTATTATAACCCATGGATATTTATTTCAAATAATTTATACTTCCAAGACCAAAATATCATACTCATTTCAAAACAATATCACAATTGTATCATTTCCATTTCAAAAATAATTCAACATTATATCATTCAAATAAAACCCAAATTTTCAAATCATTGAATATTTCTTTAAATTTATTAAACTTGAAATATTCCTTTAAATTATCATAGCATTTTGGAAATGTTACCTTAAGGAATCATAGCATTTTTGGAATGTACTACTTTCCAATTTACATTGTATATAATCAAAGTATTGATAAGCTTAAAATTTTAACATGTCAATTTATCATAGCCTTATAGTTAGATAAACTTCCTTACTGTAATATACAATTTAAACCGAAATTCTTATGTTAAGTTAAAAGCACCTTATTAACTTACATTATTATTACAATAAGTAACATTTATCATTTTAATCAATTTAAAATACACCATTACATTGATTAAAATCTACGTGTCAAATGTACGTTTTAAATTTTATATTCCTATTACAATAATGAACATTTATTAATTAAATCAATACCACACTACTTAAAACTTTACATGTTTCTTTCTTAATTAAAACTTACATGTTCTTGCATTAATTAAAACTTTCATGTTCTCTCATTAATTAGGACTTTACACGTTTCTTTCATTAATTAAAAACTTATACGTTTCTTTCATTAATTAAAACTTATACCTTCTTTCATTAATTAGGAATTTACATGTTCCTATCATTAATTAGAACACCATACGTTCTTTCATTAATTAAAGCTATACATTTCTTTCGTAAATTAAAACCTATACGTTGCTTTCATAAATTAAAACCTATATGTTCCTTTCATAAATTAAACCCTATACGTTTCTTTCATAAATTAAAACCTATACGTTCCTTTCATATATTAAACCCTACACGTTTCTTTCATAAATTAAACCCTATACGTTTCTTTCATAAATTAAAACCTACACGTTTCTTTCATAAATTAAACCCTATACGTTTCTTCCATAAATTAAAACCTATACTTTTTTTCATAAATTAAACCCTATACGTTTCTATCATAAATTAAAACCTATACGTTTCTGATTTATATTACCATTTTACAAATTTAACTAAACTTCCAGTTTATTTGATTAATTTAACAGCTTTAGTTAAAACTCAAATTTCACATTTTCAAGTCAAGTTATATTTTAAAAAATTCATTTTCAACAGTCATTTATTCAACCACTTAAATTTATAGAAAATCAATAATTCTTTAATAAATCACTCAAATTCAAATATGAATCAATTTATCATATTTACCATTTCCAAATAAAATTAAAGTCCATTTTATTCATGTAACTTAAATATCATTTTTAGTCAAAATTCCAAATTTCAAACATAAGTTATATTTCAAAATCCAGTTAATCCATTCATAAATTACATTTTTAACACATAGAAAAATCATAATTTATTTATTTTAAAACCTTTCAAAATCTATTTAAATCAAATTTCATAATTTTATATTTTTAAAATACTTAAAATATTCAAAGCACTTTATAGAATAACCACGGGTCTGTATATAGTTTTCTAACCTAGGTCAAGTGATACGGATATGTATCATTTCAATCCGTAGTTTAAAAGGTAAAAATCCGGGTTCTATCATTTCAAACCCGCAATCCCAAGTTTAAATAAATAAATAAAATAACTCAGGCCTATCATTTCAGCCCATAATGATTTTTTATCCTAACAGGGAACTTGCAGTGTGATCATATACAGAAATAATATAAACAATGTCAATATCACAATATGCAGTCATGTATCAGATGTCAGGAGAAAATTAACAGTTTTAACATGGTAATAACACGGCATAGCATATCAATTGATCATCATTAACTTGCATAAATATTTTACATTACTAAACACTTGTCATCAATCCACTTTCCATAAGTATATATGTCAGAGTGAGAAAGACTCACCTTTTCGAAGCTAGGGACCAAAACAACAAACACAAGAGCGATTCCAAGAGCACGACAAACACGATTTGAATTGAATGAATGGAAAGCCTTGATAATGATCTTGTATACAACAAATAAACAAGACCATATAAACATATGCATACAATATAAAGATTTGTTGAACAATAAAAAGTCGAAGCAACAAATGACATTGCCAAGCTTTTCAACCACTTTTGCTTGACCACAACTCCATGTATGCTCGGCCATACATGCTTAGGGCTAGGCCACACATGTTTTCAAGTGGAAAAGGGTCTGGTTTGGCATCACAAAGGCATGGCAAGCACAAAAATGTGAAGTGGTAGGAGATGATATGAGGAGGTGTTAGGGTTAATTGGTGAAAGGTTAGGTTAAAAGTAAAAGGGTGGACTATAAAGGCCCATAGAAAGATAGAAAGTTTAAGGCCTTTCAAATTTCCTTTTCTATTTAATTTTATAAAAACAAAATAAACTATGACTTCAAAAGTACAAGACCACTTTTAAAATAGACTATAACTTCAAAACAAAGGTGACAAAACAAATTTTGTTCATTTCTTTTTTTTTTCAAACAAAAGGGCAGAGGGAATATAGACTAGAATGCCAAATTATAGAGGTGACAAAACAATTTTTTCTTTCTCATTTCTTTTTTCCAGAACAAGGGCCAGTGGAAAAATAGATTATAACTTCAAAAATACAAAGTGACAAAAGCAACTTTTTTTTCATTTCCCCTTTTTTTTCAAAACAAGGCTCGGTGGCAATATTACTTCAAAAACAAAATACAAAGGCGACAAAAATGGAATATTTTTTCATTCCTTTTTTTCTCAAACAAGGCTCGGTGGTCTGGCATGGGTAGGGTCGGAAAAATATGGTGAATGGCCAAGCACGGTGGCAGGCAATAGGATAAAGCAAAACAATGAAAGGAGAACAAATGAAATAAAACAAGAGTGAAAAGAAGAAAGAAAGAAAAAAGAGAAAAAAATGAAAGGAAAAGCATGCGCCGGTTCATACCTTCAGGAGATGCTCACGCAAATTTTGATGGAAGCAAAATGAATAATTTGTGGTATGGAACTTTTGAACGTGAAATATATATTAACATTTGCTCACTAATTTATGTAGAGGGCAGGCAAGAGTAAAATGCTTGAACGGTAGAGGCAATTTAATTCTATCCAATAGGTGGAAACATATGGGAGGCAAGAGGGAAAGAAATAATTCACACACGGAAATGATTTAAGGCAAGATTTGAGCAAGATTTTGGATTCTCAAAAGAGAATATACGGCTGAAAACTTTGCATTGTTAACGCAAGAAGAAAATCAAAAAGATAACGAAAAGGCAAGAGCAACAATTAAATATATGCCCAAAGTAACGTACAAATTATTTTGTTTCTCTTATATTAAATAAATTTAAAATACTAACGTTTCTATTAGGAAAAATAAACCATCACTTTAAACCAAAATTTAATAGCTATTATACCATAATTAATAACCTTTGATTTAGCTTCATCCAATTGATTGTTAAATATAAAGTTAAGAAACAGATGTAAACATATGTAAAAGAAATGTAAAGTTTATTTCCCGTTTCACACTAATTATTACTAACTTTTTTTTTTAAAGTATACAACAAATTTGACCAAAACAAAAGTGAAAAAAATGTTACACAATCGTATACAGTTCAAGATGAAAATTTTGCCTTTAGAATTATAAAATTTAGAATTTCTATTAAAGTTACACTTTTTATCCAAATCAAATTTTCAGACATTGTTTATTTTTATTTGGACAAATGATCAGAAATCATTTCAAGAAAATTTCCAAAATTAGATTTTTAAGAAAACAAAAGCCAAAGTCTTTAAATAAATGAAAAAAATTAAATTTTTAAACTTTTAAAATTTTAAGTTGAAAGTCACAGTTTGACTATTTTGACCAAAATCAGCATTTCAGGAAAATATTCAACTTACACAAGTTTGGAATTATAACTCATAAAAATCAAGATTATATTTAAATAATAAATTTAATCATTTCAAATAAGTAAAATAAGTTTTTAAATCAAAATCTTACATTAAAATAATTAAAATATACAATAAAATAATTACAAAATACAGGGTTGTTACACTCTCCCCCACTCAAAACTTTTCGTCCCCGAAAAGGAATGAGGCATGGAAGGGCACAGAAAAGATAGAGTGAAATAGAATTAAGATAAGATGACAAGAAGATTGAAGTTATACCTGATAACTGTTGTTATAGGTAAGTTTTACAAGGTGGAGATTATCAAAGATTATAGAAAGATTTCTAAACAAAAAGATCATAGAAAGATGCATATACCAGTCTATAGCAAGATGAGGACGATAAGAACAACCAAAAGATAGTTTGAAAAACAAAATAAGAAAATGAATTTGAAAGCATGGAGATTTCAACTTAAATAGAAAATAAACTTTTACACAAGTTACATAAATCTTAACTATCTCAAATTTCATTATCTTATTATCCAATCATCTTAAATTAACAATTTTTTTTTAAAAACCATGGGTTAGAAAAATAATCATTTATTACACTCACAATGTATTTAATAAATTTTATTCTTCTTTATTCCTAATAAAAATTAAATTTATTCCTCTCAATATATTTATCACTCATGTTCAATATACTTACACTTATTATAACTGCTTTCTTTTATTCTTAGTTCTTTTAACATCATTTTATTGTAAGTTATTCAATTACCCTTTATTATATTCATCTCCGTTAATCATTTTATAATTAAAATTTAAGTGTATAACATTTATTATAACCACCAAAATTTTATTTATAAAATCTTTTTATATTGTATATTACCCAATTACATTGTTAACTTCTGAAATTAAGGTAAGTTATATTGGAATGGAATTGTGTCATACAAATAAAACTTTCCAATTCAATTATCTCAAGTTTAATCATTTATCCAAATTTTTTTGATTTTCTTTTTATAATTGAAATTATTGTTAAAAATAAAATTTAAGAATTAAATTTCCGATTTCTTCAAACCATTTAGAGATAAGTAATAATATATATATAATATGTCAAATCAAATTTCAATCATATATCTATATATATTATAAATTAAGTCATATTTTAGAAATTCAAATCAATTTAATTTCCCAAAACAAAGCTGTAGCAAGACTACAGACAGTCTCTTCACTTCGAAACTCGAAAATGAACGTCGATGATGCTGCAGTCATCACTGAAGTTATTTTCCAGCGACAAAGAGAAGAGTACTAATTTTAAACTTAAAATTCTTTGGAAACAAATTTCTATTTGAAAATATTTTAAATATTACTTCCCTTTAAACTTTTAAACAAAAGGTTTGGAACCATCGGAAATTAAATTCTCAAATTTCTTTTTCTACATTCATTTAAGTTCCCATATAAATTTATAAACAATTATTTATAAATTCATTTATAGAACAATAAATGATAAATCAAGTATTATCATTTAAATTATCAATTTGAATCATTTTATTAAGTTCCATAAATATATATATCAAAATTTTATTTCATTAACCAAATTTTAAAATAATATCGTGTCAGTTTGTTCTGTCAAAGTGTTTTAGAAATCCTATCGATAGCGTTGATCAGACGAATCGATCGGAAACCCAACTCAACATCAACAACTCAAACAACACAATATATAAACAAAATATAGATTGACAAATACAATTCAAAATGTTTGAAAATATGTTGGAAACAAAAGACAAGATGATTAAATACAGAGTAGGGAGGCGGATAAGCTAAAATAAATCACGGGCAACCTTAATCGGGTCAACCGTGACTTAAAGTATAAGATCGAAGTGGATTTTCTGGGGTAAATCTACGTTTGATCTCAAGAGTTAGAGTTTGGGATAATAGGAGATACTAGCATCTAAACCGAGGATATAAAATCTTTGGTGAATCAATGCTGTTGTAAAGGAGTTTCACTCCTTTTACAAGAAAATTTTTGAGATTGGCGGGACCGCCAATTCACTATAAAGATCATTCGAAGTGGAGTTATGGGATACTCCAGAATCAAGTGAAGATGAGTAGCGGGGAATAAGAATGGATTTTTTGAACCGCATGGAACGTTCCAAAATTCAAAGGAATCGAGTCAAAAGAGAGAGATTCAACTCGAATGAAAGTGATTCTGTAAATACATCTACTCCATATGCTGAGTTTTGCCTAGAGCTAACCAAAGCTCTGATACCAATTGTAACGACCCGGTATTTTCAACCATTCGTATCCACTATAAGTGTATAGGTAGACACTCATGCCGGAATTGAATTGCTCAAAATACCGCGTTGTAAATAAAAATTTGGCAAATCTCAGGGTATACAGTAAATAAAAATCACAGATCACAGACACAGAGTAATAATAATGCAGCGGAAGTAAAAGAGGAGATAGTAGTTCATGAAGCTACTATATAAAATATAAGATACATTAGGGTTAAATAGGATACAACAGAAGAGTAACAAGTTACATCAGGTACAAATCAGATACGTCACTGAAACACTGGATACTGAAACAAAATAGATGGCTGGATCTTCAAGGAAAGCTCCAACGCCGAAGGTGAATCTTGAATGCTAACTCAATCAATCTGACCCGAGCGTAAAGCAAAACACAAAACCCTCGAGTCAGGACATAAATACTTATAAACTGTAAATCAACTCAAGTGAACAGTAACAAAATGCATCAATAACTTAAAGGATGCTTGGGACCGCCCATCCTCTAAGGATCAGTTAAACTATTTACTATGTAGTAATATACGCTATATACGGTAGTGTTTAATCAGTAAAGTATAATCATATAGAAAATAGCGTTAAGGGGATGGTGAACCTTAACGCGGTCGGATCTTTAAAACCAAAATCGTAGTGGGCTCGATATAAGGATATGACACGGAACGTGAGGCAATGCCAGGGTGGATACACCGTTTGCACTCCCGGACCGATGGTGACGGCAAGCCAGCAGCTTCCGCCCACCTCGAACAATACCCCCGAATCAAAGTGGCGCCACCGAATCGAATCACAACAGTAATAGAATAGTTTCCGATGGAGCATGCTCGATGAAAGGGTGCGATCCTTGTGTAGCCCGGTATAGCTCCTGTTTTAGTCATATATGCCAACTCACGGGAGTTGGGTCCACGTAATATACCTCGAGAACGTCGCCACCATCCTACTTCATTCTGGAATCTCCACCGCGTACACAGTTGTTAAAGTGGTTTTCCGTATTGGCCGGCTATAAGACAATATCCGATCCCGGTCTCTTTAACAACCAATCGTTATTATAACCCATGGATATTTATTTCAAATAATTTATACTTTCAAGACCAAAATATCATACTCATTTCAAAACAATATCACAATTGTATCATTTCCATTTCAAAAATAATTCAATATTATATCATTCAAATAAAACCCAAATTTTCAAATCATTGAATATTTCTTTAAATTTATTAAACTTGAAATATTCCTTTAAATTATCATAGCATTTTGGAAATGTTACCTTAAGGAATCATAGCATTTTTGGAATGTACTACTTTCCACTTTACATTGTATGTAATCAAAGTATTGATAAGCTTAAAATTTTAACATGTCAATTTATCATAGCCTTATAGTTAAATAAACTTTCTTACTGTAATATACAATTTAAACCGAAATTCTTATGTTAAGTTAAAAGCACCTTATTAACTTACATTATTATTACAATAAGTAACATTTATCATTTTAATCAATTTAAAATACACCATTACATTGATTAAAATCTACGTGTCAAATGTACGTTTTAAATTTTATATTCCTATTACAATAATGAACATTTATTAATTAAATCAATACCACACTACTTAAAACTTTACATGTTTCTTTCTTAATTAAAACTTTACATGTTCTTGCATTAATTAAAACTTTCATGTTCTCTCATTAATTAGGACTTTACACGTTTCTTTCATTAATTAAAAACTTATACGTTTCTTTCATTAATTAAAACTTATACCTTCTTTCATTAATTAGGAATTTACATGTTCCTATCATTAATTAGAACACCATACGTTCTTTCATTAATTAAAACCTATACGTTTCTTTCATAAATTAAAACCTATACGTTGCTTTCATAAATTAAAACCTATACGTTCTTTTCATAAATTAAACCCTATACGTTTCTTTCATAAATTAAAACCTATACGTTCCTTTCATAAATTAAACCCTATACGTTTCTTTCATAAATTAAACCCTATACGTTTTTTTATAAATTAAAACCTATACGTTTCTTTCATAAATTAAACCCTATACGTTTCTTTCATAAATTAAAACCTATACGTTTCTTTCATAAATTAAAACCTATACGTTTCTTTCATAAATTAAAACCTATCCGTTTTTTCATAAATTAAACCCTATACGTTTCTTTCATAAATTAAAACCTATACGTTTCTAATTTATATTACTATTTTACAAATTTAACTAAACTTCCAGTTTATTTGATTAATTTAACAGCTTTAGTTAAAACTCAAATTTCATATTTTCAAGTCAAGTTATATTTTAAAATTTCATTTTCAACAGTCATTTATTCAACCACTTAAATTTATAGAAAATCAATAATTCTTTAATAAATCACTTAAATTCAAATATAAATCAATTTATCATATTTACCATTTCCAAATAAAATTAAAGTCCATTTTATTCATGTAACTTAAATATCATTTTTAGTCAAAATTCCAAATTTCAAACATAAGTTATATTTCAAAATCCAGTTAATCCATTCATAAATTACATTTTTAACACATAGAAAAATCATAATTTATTTATTTTAAAACCTTTCAAAATCTATTTAAATCAGATTTCATAATTTTATATTTTTAAAATACTTAAAATATTCAAAGCACTTTATAGAATAACCACGGGTCTGTATATAGTTTTCTAACCTAGGTCAAGTGATACAGATATGTATCATTTCAATCCGTAGTTTAAAAGGTAAAAATCCGGGTTCTATCATTTCAAACCCGCAATCCCAAGTTTAAATAAAAAAATAAAATAACTCAGGCCTATCATTCGGCCCATAATGATTTTTTATCATAACAGGGAACTTGCAGTGTGATCATATACAGAAATAATATAAACAATGTCAATATCACAATGTACAGTCATGTATCAGATGTCGGGTGAAAATTAACAGTTTTAACATGGTAATAACATGGTAATAATACGGCATAGCATATCATATGATCATCATTAACTTGCATAAACATTTTACATTACTAAACACTTGTCATCAATCCACTTTCCATAAGTATATATGTCAGAGTGAGAAAGACTCACCTTTTCGAAGCTAGAGACCAAAACAACAAACACAAGAGCGATTCCAAAAGCACGACAAACACGATTTGAATTGAATTAATGGAAAGCCTTGATAATGATTTTGTATACAACAAATAAACAAGACCATATAAACATATGCATACAATATAAAGATTTGTTGAACAATAGAAAAGTAGAAGCAACAAATGACATTACCAAGCTTTTCAACCACTTTTGCTTGAGCAGAACTCCATGTATGCTCGGCCATACATGCTTAGGGCTAGGCCACACATGTTTTCAGGTGGAAAAGGATCTGGTTTGGCATCACAAAGGCATGGCAAGCACAAAAATGTGAAGTGGTAGGAGATGATATGAGGAGGTGTTAGGGTTAATTGGTGAAAGGTTAGGTTAAAAGTAAAAGGGTGGACTATAAAGGCCCATAGAAAGATAGAAAGTTTAAGGCCTTTCAAATTGCCTTTTCTATTTAATTTTATAAAAACAAAATAAACTATGACTTCAAAAGTGCAAGACCACTTTTAAAATAGACTGTAACTTCAAAACAAAGGTGACAAAACAAATTTTGTTCATTTCTTTTTTTTTCAAACAAAAGGGCAGAGGGAATATAGACTAGAATGCCAAATTATAGAGGTGACAAAACAATTTTTTCTTTCTCATTTCTTTTTTCCAGAACAAGGGCCAGTGGAAAAATAGATTATAACTTCAAAAATACAAAGTGACAAAAGCAACTTTTTTTTCATTTCCCCTTTTTTTCAAAACAAGGCTCGGTGGCAATATTACTTCAAAAACAAAATACAAAGGCGACAAAAATGGAATTTTTTTTCATTCCTTTTTTTCTCAAACAAGGCTCGGTGGTCTGGCATGGGTAGGGTCGGAAAAATATGGTGAATGGCCAAGCACGGTGGCAGGCAATAGGATAAAGCAGAACAATGAAAGGAGAACAAATGAAATAAAACAAGAGTGAAAAGAAGAAAGAAAGAAAAAAGAGAAAAAAATGAAAGGAAAAGCATGCGCCGGTTCATACCTTCAGGAGATGCTCACGCAAATTTTGATGGAAGCAAAATGAATAATTTGTGGTATGGAACTTTTGAACGTGAAATATATATTAACATTTGCTCACTAATTTATGTAGAGGGCAGGCAAGAGTAAAATGCTTGAACGGTAGAGGCAATTTTATTCTATCCAATAGGTGGAAACGTATGGGAGGCAAGAGGGAAAGAAATAATTCACACACGAAAATGATTTAAGGCAAGATTTGAGCAAGATTTTGGATTCTCAAAAGAGAATATACGGCTGAAAACTTTGCATTGTTAACGCAAGAAAAAAATCAAAAAGATAACGAAAAGGCAAGAGCAACAATTAAATATATGCCCAAAGTAACGTACAAATTATTTTGTTTCTCTTATATTAAATAAATTTAAAATACTAACGTTTCTATTAGGAAAAATAAACCATCACTTTAAACCAAAATTTAATAGCTATTATACCATAATTAATAACCTTTGATTTAGCTTCATCCAATTGATTGTTAAATATAAAGTTAAGAAACAGATGTAAACATATGTAAAAGAAATGTAAAGTTTATTTCCCGTTTCACACTAATTATTACAAACTTTTTTTTTAAAAGTATACAGCAAATCTGACCAAAACAAAAGTGAAACAAATGTTACACAATTGTATACAGTTCAAGATGAAAATTTTGCCTTTAGAATTATAAAATTTAGAATTTCTATTAAAGTTACACTTTTTATCCAAATCAAATTTTCAGACATTGTTTATTTTTATTTGGACAAATGATCAGAAATCATTTCAAGATAATTTCCAAAATTAGATTTTTAAGAAAACAAAAGCCAAAGTCTTTAAATAAATGAAAAAAATTAAAATTTTAAACTTTTAAAATTTTAAGTTGAAAGTCACAGTTTGACTATTTTGACCAAAATCAGCATTTCAGGCAAATATTCAACTTACACAAGTTTGGAATTATAACTCATAAAAATCAAGATTATATTTAAATAATAAATTTAATCATTTCAAATAAGTAAAATAAGTTTTTAAATCAAAATCTTACATTAAAATAATTAAAATATACAATAAAGTAATTACAAAATACAGGGTTGTTACAAGGTTTGAGGATCGGTGGCGAAAATTGAGTGAAAGTGGTGATTTCTAGCGGCTTCGTGATCGACGCGTTTGGGCTCCTATAGCCTAGGGCCGGCGTGACGTGGTATGTTTTATTTATTATTTTATATAATTTAAATTTAAACTTAAAACGTTCTAATCTCAATAATTTTTGCGTATGAGCTCAGATTTAGGCGCGGTTTCTTGCTTTGTGATCTTATTGAAATTCCACAAATTTTGACGCTAGGTTGGACGAATTCTGAGATTGTTTGAATTATGGGTTTAAATTGGATTTAAATTCGATTTAAATTCAAAGGTGAGTGTTTTGACACACTCACAACTTTTAAAACTTATTATGTTTATTAAATTAAATTTATGATGTGATTAAAAATTTATATAACACTCTTTGGTATATTTAAATCGTCATCTCGGTTAATTTGAATTTATTTGAATTAAATCGTTATCTAATTTCTTATTGAATTTAAATTGCTAGTTAAATACCTGTTATTGATTTTCAATTATATATTAATGTTTATTGATTTATTTGGATGATGATTGTGGTGGATGATTGATGGTTGATATTAGATGAATGGATGTTGTATTTTATATCCTTATAACATTTCAAGTTCACTATGGGTTGAAATGATACATACCCGAACGATCTTATAGATTAGGGCAAAATCGTTATGGATTGAAATGATAAACCCGAACGGTTTTCATTGATTTGAAATATGGATTATAATACTGCTTAAAATGATATATATATATATATATATATCCATACAAATTCTTGAATTTGGATTATGTGTTGGAATTGAATTATTTATAAGTTAAACTTCAAATTTTTCTAATTAAAGTGGTACGCTCAGGTCAGTTTGAGCTTTTTCAGTGTATTGAAGACCATTTTATTTTATGGAGGACGAAGACGAAGATTCAGTATATTATTACTATTTATTATTATTATTCCACTGCTTCCTGTGTTCCACTGCATTATTTGTTTATTTCTAATGTATGTATAACTTTGATCTGAATTGTAAAAGTGTAATTTGTCATTTGTAAAACAGCTTCATGGACTGTTTATTTGATCATTATATTTGGTCATTCCGCTGTGAGATTTTGTGTTTTGTTTTTCCTTCTTTTCTATTATTTTCTTATTTACCCCATTAACAATCCTCCCTTTTGAATGGTTTGAATTAGACATATGTGGTTTATTATCGATGTAAACCATCCAAAAAGGTGGGTCGTTACAGATAACATCCAAATCTTAATTCCTCTATCAAATATTTAAATATTGAAATCCTAATATCACAAAAGTAAACGATTCACATTTTTGTACCACATTAACCAAAACCGACCAAAAAGTTTCTTCCATCGTTATTATTACGAACGAACCCCTTAATGTTAAAATTAGATGTTCAATAATGAAGTCCACTAATTTGAATCATTACCTTTTGTTAAAGATGTAAGACTTTTTAGTCTAGAATTCAAACGAGAGATGTTAACTTTTTTCTCTTTCCATTTGCATTTTTAATTTAAGCCAGCATTCAAGCTTTTCTAGAATGCCATTAGAGTGTGTTTAAATTTAAGTCTTTTAGTCTAGTGACAATCACTGGCGGTAAAAATTGACCACCAACACCTAGTTGTATGAAAGCACTAATATCTAGTTGCAAATCTTAGATAGTGTCTAGTGTAGAGAATATAATATGAAGAACAAAAAAATTAAAAATAAAAGCAAGTAAAAATAGACTAGATTTATAGTGGTTTGACAAACTCAAGCATACGTCCACTCTAAAATAATCCTTTTTCATTATACCGTAATTTGTTTACAGTTACAATTCTAAATCGAAGAATAAGATTGGTAGAGTGTCCTATTGAAGATAAAGAGGAGCAGAAAGAAGATCCTCCTTTTTCTGATGCCATGCCTATTGTATTTATAGGGAAAGACATGCACAGATCGGGTTGAAATTTCGACAGAGGAACCTCCAGGCCATGATGATGCTTTCAAGCCCATTGGAGCCCACAATAGGGATCGATGTTGGTCCCTAGTTTGATGTCCAAATAGGGTGCAATCCTTTTGGGAACCACCCATGATGTTAGCTACTTGCCCTCCAAATTTCATATCATTCTGACTTACGGTCTGTGAGATATCACATTTTCCATGAAGTGGTGTTGCATATATTCTGATTTCAACCGATCCCTTTGGAGGGATATGGGTCGATCCCTCCAAATTATCTCATTTGATGTATGGCCCCTGTAGGGTGTTCCACATATTATAATAAGTTTGTGCTCGAAGTTTCATGTCAATTAGATGCGTAGATGTTTAGATATTGATTGGTCTTTGCTATAAAGTTGGATTTAGCTGATCCCTAAGAAGGAAGAGGGTCGATCCCTATTGAGCGATAGAGGCCAATCCCTCCAACCTCTCCAAATGCCATGTGATCCCTACGGGATCTTCTCTATATTGTATTTTGTTTAGCTCCCAAGTTTCATGCCAATTGGATTAGTAGAAATCGAGTTATTGATCGATCTTTGCTGCAATATTTTTGTAAAGGTTGATTATAGTCGATCCCTATGGAGGGATAAGGGCATCTTTCATCCGAACTCCTCTAAATGATGTGCGACCCCTAGGGTAGAATCCTTAGCGTCCCTTCTTCTTGCTCCCAAAGTTTTATTTCAATCCGCCTTATGGTTGTTGAGTGGAGCGACCATCGTTGAGTTGTGCCGTGTGCATCCTATTAAATCGGATTCCTTTACTCTTATCCCTCTATTCCGATCCCTCTTCAATGGGAAGCATTAGTTCCATACTTAGCTATTTTTTGGGTGTTGTTCATTCGAATCCATTCAACTATAGCCTATAGTTTCATATATAATCGATCTCCAATCCTAGTAACCGTTTCTACGGGCTTTCCGCCTTGATGATCATGTAGTTTGTTAGGGTTAAATCCGTCTGTGTACCGCCTTGTTAAAAGGCGGCTTAACAGTTTGCCCCCGAAAACATGCCTTTCGATTGGAAGGTATGCTTTGAATTGCCATAAATCCAAAATCCGAAGTCCATAATCCATCGATAACCATATTATCCAATCCGAATACAGTCCGTTTCCAAATCAAATCCATGATCTCTTCAGATCATTAGTGAAATGCATGACCATTCTGAGTTTATATCCAATTACGGATCTAATTCAAATTCGTTAACCAAATTCATGATCTCTGTGGATCATTTTCAAAATCTGTATCCATCCAAAGCCAATTCCGTTGTTATTCGAAGCTGATATTAGAATCCCTGACCTTTCTGGGTCGTTAGCCAAATCCAAGACTGCTTTGGGTCCATATCCAAATCCAAGACCGCTCTGGGTCAGTATCCAAATCCATAGCCGTTTGCAATCTTGGAAGCCAATGTGTCAATCCTACAATCTCTTTGGATTGTTAGTGGTCTCTCTGGACCGTTGCTAAGCTCGATCTAAACTTAATGATTAAATAGGTCGATCCTATCGCTCTCCGATGAAGCAAATTATCTTATGCACTTCGGTCCTGTTGGCGGCATATAGTGATGCCTTTCCCCTTCGGGACCGATTATAGCCTCTCTGGGCATTTGCTGGACCCCATCTTGTCACTCTCTGGTGGAGGGGAAGCAACGACGAGTAAGCCAATCTTGTCACTCTTCGACGAAGCGGCGTTACTCCCAACACTCCAATTCAGTGTCCGTGAACATTAAGCGATGTAAAGACCTAGATTTTTAGCCATCTATTATTAGAATAATTAACTAATTTTAAATATTGAAATACTAATTTTTATAAGTCAAATAACAGAATTTTCTGATGTTGAGAATATCTGAATCTATGAATTCCTGAAGCTATACTAAATTTTTAAACGCTAACTACTGGATATGATAAAACTGGAATTTTGAGAACAATTCCATTGTGTCTGAAATAAGAGGATTTAGTCGAACTATGAGCAACACGAGACATTGACGCTTGATATATTTTCCCACGAATGACTCAATGTGAAATTTAAATAAATAAACAAACAAATATATATACACACAAGATCATGATTGCAAACTAAAAATCAAGCATGTAAAATATCTAATCAGCCCACAAAAGGGGAAAAAATAAAAAGATGAAGCCTGAACAAAAAACTCAGCCACGCTAGTGTGTACTCCAGCCTCTTTCTTGTTTCAATGTCCCCTCCTTCTCTTATATATGGCCGTTTTGTTCATTTATAAAAAATATGCCATTAAAATAAAGAAAAAGGATCAAGAGCTTAGAGAGAGGATATTAAGCAGCTGTTTTTCATATATTTTTAACAGTGAGTAAAACACCTTTATTTTGTTAATAAGTTATATATATAAGTGAGTTTTTGGATAAATCTTTGATCTATGTCAAGTGTTTATGTGG
The DNA here is from genome assembly GCA_030765085.1 of Allium cepa. NCBI lineage: Eukaryota > Viridiplantae > Streptophyta > Magnoliopsida > Asparagales > Amaryllidaceae > Allium > Allium cepa. The sequence continues at coordinate 89,192,567 of CM060942.1, read as the reverse complement.
TTGTTATGTTAATATGCATATGTATGAATGTGTTTGACATGTCCAGTTACACCTACAACTCAAAAACGCTGTACTTCTTCTACTCAAACTCTCTATTCATTGTTTTTGGTTAATAATAATTAGACTTTTCACTTTGAAAATCAATATCTCAATATCTAAGACATGATTCCAAAATGAAAGTTGTTTGTTTTTTAGTATAAAATATTTTAAAATTTATTTCGTTTAATTCTATCAAGCATAGAAAAAGAAAATCCTGTATAATAGTGAGTGGGTCATTTTGGTCGAAAATCAACTATCATAATTTATAAATGGATAACACAGTTGTGATCGTTGTTGGAAAATAGGATTTTTAAGAGTGGTTTGAGAGTTTTTAGTGGCATGTGGAAGAAGAATTTTGGAGATGGTTAAATTTTGGTGTATCTCCAACTTCTGACAACCTAACTGATTTCTGGCAATGCATTAGGCGTGAAGGAAGGTAGGGTGATGGAGCATTAAGGAAATATAGTGCGGTGATTTGTATTCATGTGTGCGGGCTAGGTGGAACTAGGATTTAAGGGTGTTTGTTCTTGGATCTCGGTTCGTGAAAAATGGCGAAGTAGAGAAAGAGAAAGAGAGGTACGCAAAGGGAGGACTAGTAGCGGAGGTAACGGCGGAGCAGTGGGTATATTTTGGTGGTGGATGGTGGTCGTAGGTGAGGTGGCGAGGTGTTTTAGTGGCTCAGCTTTGTTCCAGTTTTGTGTTAGGCGTTCGATTTTCGAACCCAAGGTTGAACCGCGTTTTCAGAAGGGTATTCGAGTTGTAGTAGTTGTGAGCGACTTGCGAGGAGGATCGGTGACAAGTTATGATGACCAGAGGTTGTGTGCTAATGCACAGTTTCGTGCACATTTCTATGTATTCAAATGAAGGAGAGGAGAGGAAAACTGGAAGAAGAAGGGAAGCGGGTTTTGGATGGGCCGGTTTTGAATTTAATTGGGCTGGGTTTGTTTTAAAAAGTAAATTAAATTTATTATTTGATTTAATAATCTATAAATTTATAAACTCTATTTCTCTTTCGTTTTAAATCCAATCGAGGCATGGATTTTTGCGTCGAGATCCTATCGCCTAGTATTTCCCTCTGAACTAATATTTTCAAGATTTTTGTAATGTAAAATTTAACTATTTATATCAATTGAAAGTAAATAAATAAATAATTTCTTATTTAATTAATTATATGTTAATTAATCAATTAATTATTAAATGGACATTTCATTTTAATTAACTAAAAATAAATCAATTATTTAATTTCTTCGAGTGACAAGTAATCTGGGTTAACAAAATAAAACTTGACTCAGTTAATTGAAACCAATTCTATTCTGATTTTTAAATTGATTTAATATAAATTATTAATCGTTGAATGAAGTTAATGATCTATGCTTTGACTTTTATTTCTCTTAGATATCGATTTCAATTTTCTTTTGCCTGTGTCATTAAGTAGGCAAAAAAATTATAGTAGTTAGAATAAAACATTGACATGTTTTATTGGAAGTAAATCAACTTGAACTTATCACTATTTCAAGTTTTGGGAAATGTGATGATTACAAGAAAATTAATTTCGTTTGACCGGTCATGATAAAGTAAACATATGGAATGAATTTCCATATGTGAATATTAACACTGTGGTTGTAGAATTGTTTATTTAAAACAAACATGGCCTTTAAAAATTTATTTTTTTGGTTCGATGAGACCGGGATCGGATAACGGTATTATCCGAAAACCACATCGAACCAATTTAAGAGAGCGATTTGGAAAGTTCTTAAGGCAATACCCAGGATGCAGATTTTGGAGTGCAAGGGCTATTTATTGCAAACCTGTGGGTGATTCCAAAAATGGGTGTAGTGGAAATGGTGCCTTCAGTTTCGTTCAGACCAGGAACGAACTTTTATGGGTGAATGCTATCAGCACATTGTCATTAGAGGGCGATGAGCATTTAAGTTAAATGATGTAACTACCCGATATTTTCAACCATTCGCATCCGCACATGTCGGACTTGAATTGTTCAAAATACCGCGTCGTAAATAATTTTTTGGCAAAACTCAGAATATGCAGTAAATAAATCACAAAATCACAGACACAGATATCAGAGAAACTCGCAGCGGAATTTAAAATACTTAGTGATTCATGAAGCCACTAAAAATCTCAACCAAATAAAATTTTACATGGTTTAGAATCTCCAGTACAGTTTAAAACATCAATAGAAATCCAAATATTCCAAAGTCTCCATTACATAAATAAGATATATCTGAAAGTTTTTGCCAACAGCTCGAAAGGTCTACAGAATATCCTAGCTCTGGGAAGAAAACTGAAACTGCAACTCAGACTGACCCGAGCGTAAAATAAAACATAAACACTCGAGTCAGGACATACATACTTATATAGTGTAAGCTAATTCAAGTGTACTGTAATATAGAGCAAGTAACTTAAAGGATGCTTGGGACCGCCCCTCCTCTAAGGATCCGTTAAACTATTTACTATGTAGTATATTGCGCTATTATAATAGTGTCTATTTATAAAATAAACTTACTTTTAAATAGCGTTAAGGCTTTACATTTTCCACCTTAACACATTTATATATTCCCATAGTCTATACAGTACCGTAATCTCCCCCATACTGGGCGTTGTCAGAGGGCACTCCATAGGTATGGTACAAACCAAAATCGTATAAGGCTCGGTATGGTAGGTGACACGGCACAACTAGGCAATGCCAGGGTAGATATACCAATTGCTACTCGGACCGATGGAAACGCGTAGCCGCAGTTACCGCCCACCTCGAACAACACTCCCAAATCAAAGGTGCGCACCAAAACAATCACAAGAGTAATAGAATGGCATACGAAGAAGTGCGTTCGATCAGAGGTGCTACCTCATTAATCCGAGAATCGCTCCTGTTTTAGCCATCTTATGCCAACTCACGGGAGTCGGGTCTACGTATTTACCTTAAAGGAACAGTCACCACCATCCTACTTCATTCTGGAATCTCCACCGCGTACACGGTTGGTAAAGTGGTTTTCGGTATCGACAGAGAGTATGCCAGATATCCGATCCCGGTCTCTTTAACAACCAAACGTTATTATAACCCATGGTTACAACTTTAAAAATGGTATTTACTTTATAAATCAAAATATATTTCCAATACTACAATATCAAAATATTGTTTTTAAACATTGGTCAATTTAATATACCATTTAAATCTATTCAATTTATTTAGGAATTAAATTTTCTTTTCTCACCTTTTAAAATTAAATTCTTCCATAAAACCCATTCAAAAAAATCAATTCCTTATTTTATTAATTACATATTAAATTCCAAATTTTAATCCCCTTTTCCCAAAGATTATTTCCACAAATTGATTAAAAATATCAAATTTCAGTTTCTATAGCATTTATGAAATGCTACCTAAAGTTTACAGGTTAAAACAATCCAATTTTAAAAGACAGCATTTAAATGCTGTAATAGATTAATAACTTAACAATTTAGTTTTAAATTCCAAATATAACTTATTATCAAGTATTTTCTTAACTGAATTCTTACTTTTACCAAAACCCAGAATTTCCAAAATAAGTTATATTCCAAAATTTTGTTCAAACATTTATTTATTTATTTAACATTTTTAACTCATTCAAAATCATTATAAATAAAATCCTTTACATACATTTAAATAGGAATATTATAAACTTTCAAAATAAATTTAAAATATTTCTGAAAAATACTATAGAAACCACGGGTCTGTATATAGTTTTCTGGCCTAGGTCAAGTGATACGGATTTATATCATTTCAATCCGCAATTTACAAAAACCCCGGGTTCTATCATTTCAAACCCGCAATCCCAAGTTAAATATTTAAAATTAAACAATTAAATAAATAAACGAATAAATAATTATCGTACAGGCCTATCATTTCAGCCTATAATGATCTCAATTTACAGGGAACTTGCAGTGATGATTTAACAGTAAATAAGCATTAAATAATATAACTGCAACTATATTACAACAGATAAACAACTGATGAGGTGTCAATTTAAAATGGGGTTTAACGTCATACGTTATATTATAGACAGATGACGTTCAACAAATAATTTACAAATACACTTGCGTAATTCACATAAATATAGGTATGTTTGTCTGGTGAGAAATACTCACCTTAAACTGCAGATAATCGGATTCAAACGATTTTACCACTTGATAAAGGATCGTACAAATGGCACGATTAGGTTTCCGCGGATGCCACGCCTTGATTCAAATCTAAAATAAGATCCAAATACCAAATACGCGACTTTTAAAATTACGGTCAAAGCAAAATTTTCGAAACAACTGGAACGAATAGAATAAAAGAAATTTTGGTTCAGCTTTTGCTCGACTGCCTCACCCCACATCCCGACCCCAACTTCATAGGCTTGGAAATACTATTTATTATTATTATTATACATTTTATTATTATTATTATTATTATTATTATTATTATTATTATTATTATTTCCACGGCATATCCTAACTTATCTAGTTTTGAAAAATATGTATTTACACAAACTTGCGTCTCTGCCTAAACTATTCTTCAATGCAAACTCTCTCTGTTTCTTAATTACAACACGTCTCTGCCACTTCAATTTCAAAACATTGTCGAATTCAGAAACATTAAGATTTAAATTTTTAACCATTCTTAACTTTAAAAATCATATTCCTACTTCAGAAAAATGTTCATTTGGATACCATTTATCTTATGATTAAATAAAATAAATTTTATAAATAAAATATCCAAATTTACTATGAATCATTTGTAAGTCAGAATTTCCCAATTTTACTTAACTTGTATATATATTTTTCCAAATAACTTTACACTTAATTTAAAAATACCCACTTCCTAAATAAAACTAAATTCTCATTTATTTACTTAACTTAACAATTTTATTTAGAACCCAATTTCCAATTTTCAAGTTAAGTCATAAATTGAAATTTCACCTTTCCATTTGAAAACAACATTTTCAATTATTTACTTACAAAACACATCCGTTCCATAATTTTTTTTTTACCTTTTATAGTTAATATACACTAAATTTTCTTCACAACTTTATTCATTTATACATCAATTCAACTATGATTCAATTTAAATAAAAGTTATTCCAAAATGTTCCATTTCAATCGTCTTTCATTTTATCAATTTAAAGTACATTATTTATTATACCAAACATATCCATTTTCGGAAATAACTTTTATTAAAATTTCTAGGTTAGATTTCAACTCCACATTAAATCAAATTTAATTATTATGTCATTTATCATAAATAAAATCTTTAAATTCACTTTAAAACCAATTATTAACTTTTAAAAATTTAACTTAAAAAAACAAAACACCTTTAAAATTTTAAAGCCTTAAGTCAAATTTTTAGTTGAATTACATAAATTTTATTTCAAAAATACTTAAAAAATTTTAGAAAAATATTATAATATATTAACCATGGGCTTGTTCGGGATATAAGCTTGGTTATGAAAACTTAGAGGAACGTGACGTGGTGGAGAAGTAGCCGAGCAAGGCAAAAGGGAAACAGAGAGCAACAAGAAGAAGAAAGGGAAAAACTGAAAGAAGAAAAGAAAACGTAAAACCATTACCTGATAGAGGCTTCAGCACAAAAGAAGAAGAAGGCAAATTTTAGATGCAATATAAAGTTTTTGTGTGAGGCTTTATATATATATATAAGAAAACAAGTTGAGAGTTATGAAGGCACGTGAGATCTTCTGAGATGCGAGTTGCACAATAATGTATATGGGAAGCTTGCGTGATTATAGGAAAACAGTAATCAAATATAATTTGATTTGAACTGAATAGACTATACAAAATTTTGATTTAATGAATTCCTAGAATGATGCGTGAATTTAGGCAAGAGATTGATTCTTAATTTATAAAATTCTTTCTTATGTATTCATGGATAAGGCTTGCGAAATATAGGGGACCAAACAAGCAGGCAAGAATGGCAAGTGATAATAAACATTTAGGCAGACCAGAAAGTTGCGTGATTTATTATTGCCAGTTATACAAAAATCTTGATTAAATGCATGCGTTGATTACTTTCCAGTTTCTTTAGTTTGCATGTTATTTTATATGCGTGATTTATGCTGCCAATTTATGAAAATTTGATTTCAACATTTTATACCATTTAATAGTTGCGTGATCAACTATATGAAATTTTTATCTTTATTAAATGAAAGGCAAGAATTGGCAAAGATTTTGTAATTTAAAGTCATATACAAAAATTAAAACCCAATTGAAAGCTATGAAAAAGAGTTAACGTTTGCTATAGAAACTACTGACTGATATTTTAATCCATATAGATATAAATATGATTTTTACAATACGCCAAACTGACGCAATACAAAACACTCAAAATTTATCCAAAAGTAACATTTTTAATTTATACGTTTTACGTTACTTATATCATTACAATGCATGCCCTTTTTAAATGCGAAATTTAATAGTCTGTAAAACACTGAATTTTACAAAGTTATTACTTAAATTAAATTCGCTTACAATTTTTGTATTTTAAATATAAAAAATTCATTTTTATTAACATTGCGAATTTGAGTTGTCTTTTAACAAAATTTAAAAACTTCAAAACTTTCAGTTTATGTTTAGACTTTTAGGAAATGATTTAATCAAATTAATATGTATATAAATTGGGAAGTAAATTTTACTGGAAAGAGAAAAATAACGGATTAAAATTCTATACATTTTCTTATGCATAATCTTATATATATATATATATACGGTATTTATTCCCTAAATTTAGGCGCCCTTTTTAACGCGTAATTTCCCAGTTCATTTATACACTAAAAAAAATTCGAAATTCTGACCATGTTGAGACTCAAACTCGTGACCTGTCGTGAATAGCCCAGATGTCTTAACCACCTAAGCTATTAATGTTTTCTTAATTAAAACTTGATTTTTCTAGACATTAAGTTATTTACCATCTTCGAAAAAACCCCAAATTTCCAAATTAAAGTTAATTCTTAACCATGTCAAAATTTCAGAGATCTTATTATTTAATTAAAAATTTGGTCAATTGTTTTTTTTAATCACTTTAAATAAACCCAAAAGTTTTTAAAATACAAGAGAAAAATACTTGTTTAAAAAATTGGCCTGTTACACTCTCCCCCACTCAGAACTTTTCGTCCTCGAAAAGGAAGAAGGTAGGGGAATAGAAACAACCTGAAAGAAAACTAAATTGAAACTTAAATTAGAATCATTAATCTAAACAATAAAAATTCAATTTTAAATTAATCATTGATTCATCTATTTATACTTAAAATTTTAACATTTATTTATTTACATATTTACTTGTATAATATCCCTACACTAAAAAAATCATTCATTATTTTTTTATCCAAATTTTTCACAAGGTATTATAACATTCTAATTTAAAATGTTTAATTTTAGTCCAAATTTGAAATGGTAATTTAACTTAATTTTTAAAGCAAATTTACCATTTCCCAAAATAAACTAAATTCCCCATTTAGTTTCTTCTTTATTCCAAACTATAATTAAATTTATTTTTCTCAATATTTTTCTCATCTATGTCAAATATTTTTCTCAATATCTAAACCATATAAATTCAATTTAAATTAATTAATATTCAATAATTGATTTAATTCATTTGATTTTTACAGAATTTAAATCAATCTTAACTATTTCCAAATTAATTATCTTATTATCCAATTATTTTCTAAAATCAGAAATTTTGTATAGTCATTTATAATAATCATCTTTTATTCAACAAATTTAATTCTTCTTTATTCCAGATTATTATTAAATATATTCTACTTAATATATCTTATCGCACATATTAAGTAGATTATATTTAATATAACTATTCCAATATATTTCTAAATTTCCTTTAACACCATTTGATATTGTATATTATTCAATTATTATTTTATTTCTATTTACCTCTATTTGTCTTGTTGTAACTGAAACTTTAAATGTATAACATTTATTATAACCACTCAAATTTTTATTTATAAAATCCTTTTGTATTATACATTATCCAATTACATAGTTAATTTCTGAATGATTTAGGTAAGTTATATTGGCATGCAATTATACAAGTAAAATTTTCCAACTATATTATTCAAGTTTAAATATTCATTCCAAATTTGACTTTATTTTATCATTAGAATCACCTTTTAACATAAATTTATGAATTAAATTTCCAATTAACTTCAAACCCTTTAGAGATAAATAAATACATACATATAGCATATGTCAAATCAAATTTAAATCATATATCTAAATATATTATAAATTAAGTCATATTTAGAAATTCAAATCAATTAAATTTTTTTGAAGCAAAACTACAACGTGATCTCTTCACTCAGATACTCGAAAATGAATGTCAATGATGCGGCAGTCATCACCAAAATTATTTTCCAGTGACAAAGAGAAAAGCACTAATTTTTAAAACTTTTAAAATTCTTTGGAAACAAATTTCTATTCGAAAATACTTTAAATAATATGTCCCTTTAAATAATATATCCTTTTAAGACTTTAAACACAAGGTTTGAAACTATCAGAATTTAAATTCTTAAATTCTTGTTTTAGATTCATTTCTGTTTCCAAATAAATTTATAACCATTTGTTTATATTCAAGTATTTATATAAGACAAAACCAATGGTTTACAAAACCATAAATAAAATCAAACACTATTATCTCTAAACAACTAGTTAAATTCTGAAAATTATACTTATATATATAATATTAGATTTTTCCCAAATATAGGAATAAATTTTTTCAAAACAAGGATAGAGATTCAAATTTTGAAGGACTCAAATTAAAGAGAATTTTGATTTAAAGATAAGTTGGAATCAGAAGATCCGATGGTTAAATAACAGAATAAGGAACCAGATAAGTTTATATAAATCGCGGGCAACCTTAACCTGGTCAACCGTGACTTAAAGAGTCAGATCGAATGTAGATTTACCATTCGATCCGAAGAGATAGAGTTCGGAATAACCAAAGATACTAGCATCTAAACCGAGGTTAAATATAAATCTCCGGTGAATCCATGCTAATTGTAAAGGAGTTTCACCCCTTTATTAAAATATTGGCGAGACCGCCAATTCACTATAAAGATCATCCGAAATGGAGTTATGGGATACTCCAGAATCGAAAGAAAATGAATAGTGAGGGACACGAATGAACTTCGGAACCGCAGGGAACGTTCAAAAATTCAAGGAATTCGAATCAAAAGGAAGAGATTCACGATCGAATGAAATTGATTCTGTAAATCAAATTTACCATACATTCTAAGTTTTGCCTAGAGCCAAAGCTCTGATACCAAACTGTAACGACCCGATATTTTCAACCATTCGCATCCGCACATGTCGGACTTGAATTGTTCAAAATACAGCGTCGTAAATAAATTTTTGGCAAAACTCAGAATATGCAGTAAATAAATCACAGAATCACAGACACAGATATCAGAGAAACTCGCAGCGGAATTTAAAATACTTAGTGGTTCATGAAGCCACTAAAAATCTCAACCAAATAAATTTTTACATGGTTTAGAATCTCCAGTACAGTTTAAAACATCAATAGAAATCTAAATATTCCAAAGTCTCCATTACATAAATAAGATATAGACTGAAAGTTTTTGCCAGCAGCTCGAAAGGTCTACAGAATGTCCTAGCTCCGGGAAGAAAACTGAAACTGCAACTCAGGCTGACCCGAGCGTAAAATAAAACATAAACACTCGAGTCAGGACATACATACTTATATAGTGTAAGCTAATTCAAGTGTACTGTAATATAGAGCAAGTAACTTAAAGGATGCTTGGGACCTCCCATCCTCTAAGGATCCGTTAAACTATTTACTATGTAGTATATTGCGCTATTATAATAGTGTCTATTTATAAAATAAACTTACTTTTAAATAGAGTTAAGGCTTTACATTTTCCACCTTAACACATTTATATATTCCCATAGTCTATACAGTACCGTAATCTCCCCCGTACTGGGCGTCGTCAGAAGGCACTCCATAGGTATGGTACAAACCAAAATCGTATAAGGCTCGGTATGGTAGGTGACACGGCACAACTAGGCAATGCCAGGGTAGATATACCAATTGCTACTCGGACCGATGGAAACGCGTAGCCGCAGTTACCGCCCACCTCGAACAACACTCCCAAATCAAAGGTGCGCACCAAAACAATCACAAGAGTAATAGAATGGCATACGAAGAAGTGCGTTCGATCAGAGGTGCTACCTCATTAATCCGAGAATCGCTCCTGTTTTAGCCACCTTATGCCAACTCACGGGAGTCGGGTCCACGTATTTACCTTAAAGGAACCGTCACCACCATCCTACTTCATTCTAGAATCTCCACTGCGTACACGGTTGGTAAAGTGGTTTTCGGTATCGACAGAGAGTATGCCAGATATCCGATCCCGGTCTCTTTAACAACCAAACGTTATTATAACCCGTGGTTACAACTTTAAAAATGGTATTTACTTTATAAATCAAAATATATTTCCAATACTACAATATCAAAATATTGTTTTTAAACATTGGTCAATTTAATATACCATTTAAATCTATTCAATTTATTTAGGAATTAAATTTTCTTTTCTCACCTTTTAAAATTAAATTCTTCCATAAAACCCATTCAAAAAAGTCAATTCCTTATTTTATTAATTACATATTAAATTCCAAATTTTAATCCCCTTTTCCCAAAGATTATTTCCACAAATTGATTAAAAATATCAAATTTCAGTTTCTATAGCACTTATGAAATGCTACCTAAAGTTTACAGGTTAAAACAGTCCAATTTTAAAAGACAGCATTTAAATGCTGTAATAGATTAATAACTTAACAATTTAGTTTTAAATTCCAAATATAACTTATTATCAATTATTTTCTTAACCGAATTCTTACTTTTACCAAAACCCAGAATTTCAAAAATAAGTTATATTCCAAAATTTTGTTCAAACATTTATTTATTTATTTAACATTTTTAACTCATTCAAAATCATTATAAATAAAATCCTTTACATACATTTAAATCGGAATAGTATAAACTTCCAAAATAAATTTAAAATATTTCTGAAAAATACTATAGAAACCACGGGTCTGTATATAGTTTTCTGGCCTAGGTCAAGTGATACGGATTTATATCATTTCAATCCGCAATTTACAAAAACCCCGGGTTCTATCATTTCAAACCCGCAATCCCAAGTTAAATATTTAAAATTAAACAATTAAATAAATAAACGAATAAATAATTATCGTACAGGCCTATCATTTCAGCCTATAATGATCTCAATTTACAGGGAACTTGCAGTGATGATTTAACAGTAAATAAGAATTGAATAATATAACTGCAACTATATTACAACAGATAAACAACTGATGAGGTGTCAATTTAAAATGGGGTTTAACGTCATACGTTATATTACAGACAGATGACGTTTAATAAATAATTTACAAATACACTTGCGATAATTCACATAAATATAGGTATGTTTGTCTGGTGAGAAATACTCACCTTAAACTGCAGATAATCAGATTCAAACGATTTTACCACTTGATAAAGGGTCGCACAAATGGCACGATTAGGTTTCCGCGGATGCCACGCCTTGATTCAAATCTAAAATAAGATCCAAATACCAAATACGCGACTTTTAAAATTACGGTCAAAGCAAAATTTTCGAAACAACTGGAACGAATAGAATAAACGAAATTTTGGTTCAGCTTTAGCTCGACTGCCTCACCCCACATCCCGACCCCAACTTCATAGGCTTGGCAATACTATTTATTATTATTATACATTTTATTATTATTATTATTATTATTATTATTATTATTATTATTATTATTATTATTTCCACCGGCATATCCTAACTTATCTAGTTTTGAAAAATATGTATTTACACAAACTTGCGTCTCTGCCTAAACTATTCTTCAATGCAAACTCTCTCTGTTTCTTAATTACAACACGTCTCTGCCACTTCAATTTCAAAACATTGTCGAATTCAGAAACATTAAGATTTAAATTTTTAACCATTCTTAACTTTAAAAATCATATTCCTACTTCAGAAAAATGTTCATTTGGATACCATTTATCTTATGATTAAATAAAATAAATTTTATAAATAAAATATCCAAATTTACTATGAATCATTTGTAAGTCAGAATTTCCCAATTTTACTTAACTTGTATATATATTTTTCCAAATAACTTTACACTTAATTTAAAAATACCCACTTCCTAAATAAAACTAAATTCTCATTTATTTACTTAACTTAACAATTTTATTTAAAACCCAATTTCCAATTTTCAAGTTAAGTCATAAATTGAAATTTCACCTTTCCATTTGAAAACAACATTTTCAATTATTTACTTACAAAACACATCCGTTCCATAATTTTTTTTTCCTTTTATAGTTAATATACACTAAATTTTCTTCACAACTTTATTCATTTAGACATCAATTCAACTATGATTCAAGTTAAATAAAAGTTATTCCAAAATGTTCCATTTCAATCGTCTTTCATTTTATCAATTTAAAGTACATTATTTATTATACCAAACATATCCATTTTCGAAAATAACTTTTATTAAAATTTCTAGGTTAGATTTCAACTCCATATTAAATCAAATTTAATTATTATGTCATTTATTGTAAATAAAATCTTTAAATTCACTTTAAAACCAATTATTAACTTACAAAAATTTAACTTAAAAAACAAAACACCTTTAAAATTTTAAAGCCTTAAGTCAAATTTTTAGTTGAATTACATAAATTTTATTTCAAAAATACTTAAAAATTTTAGAAAAATATTATAATATATTAACCATGGGCTTGTTCGGGATATAAGCTTGGTTATGAATACTTAGAGGAACGTGACGTGGTGGAGAAGTAGCCGAGCAAGGCAAAAGGGAAACAGAGAACAACAAGAAGAAGAAAGGGAAAAACTGAAAGAAGAAAAGAAAAAGTAAAACCATTACCTGATAGAGGCTTCAGCACGAAAGAAGAAGAAGGCAAATTTTAGATGCAATATAAAGTTTTTGTGTGAGGCTTTATATATATATATAAGAAAACAAGTTGAGAGTTATGAAGGCACGTGAGATCTTCTGAGATGCGAGTTGCACAATAATGTATATGGGAGGCTTGCGTGATTATAGGAAAACAGTAATCAAATATAATTTGCTTTGAACTGAATAGACTATACAAAATTTTGATTTAATGAATTCCTAGAATGATGCGTGAATTTAGGCAAGAGATTGATTCTTAATTTATAAAATTCTTTCTTATGTATTCATGGATAAGGCTTGCGAAATATAGGGGACCAAACAAGCAGGCAAGAATGGCAAGTGATAATAAACATTTAGGCAGACCAGAAAGTTGCGTGATTTATTATTGCCAGTTATACGAAAATCTTGATTAAATGCATGCGTTGATTGCTTTCCAGTTTCTTTAGTTTGCACGTTATTTTATATGCGTGATTTATGCTGCCAATTTATGAAAATTTGATTTTCAACATTTTATACCATTTAATAGTTGCGTGATCAGTTATATGAAATTTTGTTCTTCATTAAATGAAAGGCAAGAATTGGCAAAGATTTTGGAATTTAAAGTCATATACAAAAATTAAAACCCAATTGAAAGCTATGAAAAAGAGTTAACGTTTGCTATAGAAACTACTGACTGATATTTTAATCCATATAGATATAAATATGATTTTTACAATACGCCAAACTGACGCAATACAAAACACCCAAAATTTATCCAAAAGTAACGTTTTTAATTTATACGTTTTACGTTACTTATATCATTACAATGCATGCCCTTTTTAAATGCGAAATTTAATAGTCTGTAAAACACTGAATTTTACAAAGTTATTACTTAAATTAAATTCGCTTACAATTTTTGTATTTTAAATATAAAAAATTCATTTTTATTAACATTGCGAATTTGAGTTGTCTTTTAACAAAATTTAAAAACTTCAAAACTTTCAGTTTATGTTTAGACTTTTAGGAAATGATTTAATCAAATTAATATGTATATAAATTGGGAAGTAAATTTTACTGGAAAGAGAAAAATAACAGATTAAAATTCTATACGTTTTCTTATATATAATCTTATATATATACGGTATTTATTCCCTAAATTTACGCGCCCGTTTTAACGCGTAATTTCCCAGTTCATTTATACACTAAAAAAAATTCGAAATTCTGACCATGTTGAGACTCGAACTCGTGACCTGTCGTGAATAGCCCAAATGTCTTAACCACCTAAGCTATTAATGTTTTCTTAATTAAAACTTGATTTTGCTAGACATTAAGTTATTTACCATCTTCGACAAAACCCCAAATTTTCAAATTAAAGTTAATTCTTAACCATGTCAAAATTTCAGAGATCTTATTATTTAATTAAAAATTTGGTCAATTGTTTTTTTTTAATCACTTTAAATAAACCCCAAAGTTTTTAAAATACAAGTGAAAAATACTTGTTTAAAAAATTGGGCTGTTACAAATGATCTTGAAAGATAACCATAGTCGCATGCTTCACCAACTGGGAATGGCAAAAATAGGGTATGCAGCAGGGCTAAGTGGGTTGCTCCCATTTGGGTATGCAATCACTAGATCTTGACTCGATATTTGTCCCATTTTAGGTATGCTCCAGTATGGTTGCTGATCACAACCATGGTGGTGATATATTCGGTACTACTAGTCAACTGGTTGGCCGGTTCTGTGTAGAAGGGGTACAAGATGTTCTTTTCAGACCCCGAGTGCATTTTATCTAGAGGTGCACTCTTTGGAAGGTAGGAATCCATTCTCCAATAAGTGGCGTACGTTTTTGATTGTGCCTAAATATTTTGGAATGTGAGATGCAAGCATTCCAGCTATGTTCTATTTTATTTGAAAACTTTAGACACGATGATAATATAACTGAATTTCCTATTAAAGTGTTTTCGTTATCGTAAGGTAAAAATCCGTCCGTTTTTATGTGTGGCGTGGTCTTATGAGATACCTTTGATTTTAAATGATTTTCAATTTAAAGTAATTTAACTATTTTACTCATACCAGACCCATGTCTGACCCAAAGTTTATTTTTCTGTTTCCCTAAACTCTTGGGTACTCAAATTTTTATGAGTACCCAAGTGATCCAAGTACTCACGACTGCATTTTGGAAGAGCTGGGGTAGATGGCTTCACCGGTGGCTAGTTACTAACTATTTTTGCCATGTCTGTATATGTACGTTGTACTATAATGTATGGACTGGTAGTTATGACTTTCTAAGTATGGTGTATGTGTTACTATTACTCTGATGTATCGTATTGTCAATGACTATGTAAAGCTTATGTTATGTAATATATATTATTCCGTTCCGCTGTTAGATTCTATATTTTGTTTAGTTCTTCTTTTCTATCTCTTTCTTTTACTTTTAATGACTCGTCTTTCAATGGAAAGAAAGGAGATTCGTTACATTTGGCATCCGATCTTAGGTTGAGTGAACACCTAGGCTTTTAGATTAGTATCAATCTTGAGAGAGCGTATTTGTAATTATATACATATATATATATATATCCTGATAGTTAGATGGGCTTTGATAGATTTGATTAGTGCCATCTTTGGTATGTATTCCATCCGAGCTTTCCAAGTATCATCTTACTATGTCCAGGTAGTAAGCAATAAGCACTAGAGGCAGACGTGGAAGGGGAGCCAATAGCAACACAACCACAAATGTTCAGACCCCGAATCCCCGGTAGAGTAGGAATTGTTAAGGAAGCAGAGCCAGTTCAACCAAGGGTAAACATTTCAACATTGTGCATAGATTACAGAACTCTGGAAGAGAATCCCTTTAAGGGGACAAAATCTATCATGGAAGTCCAAGCATGGTTACAAACCTATAAAAAAGTTTTCAGAGGACTTAATCTGGCGGATTAGCATAAACGCTTTTTAGCTTCTAGGAGACTACAAGAAGGAGAACCCACATGGTGGGATTCTCTAACCGCAAATGTTCCCGAAGAAGAGTTCTCCTGGAAAAAATTTAAGGAAGAATTTGAAGATCTGTTCATGCCTGCTATGAGTAAGACAAGGATGTACCGAAATTTTATGGATTTAAAACAAGGGGATTTGTCCATAGCGGAATATGAAAACAAGTTTAATGAAATTTCATGCTTTGGACCTGAACTGATCAATACCTTGTTAAAGAAGAATGAGACGCTGGTGACTAGATTGAGGGAAAATTTTCAAGACATGATGATAAGCCATCTCAAGGGATCTTCCGTTGACCTAGTGGATTTGGCTCTCCGATACGAACCATTGGACAAGAAGAAGCCAGTTCCAATAGCACCTAGTGGAAATGCAAGTGGGAACAATTCCAACAAAAGGAAGTTCAACGCTAATTGAAAGAATCAAGGAAAAGGGAAGTCGGGCAGAGAGACTCAAGGGAATTGTTTCAAGGATTTTATTTGCCACAAGTGCTAGCAGAAGGGCCACATCATGATGTTTTGTAGGAATTCTGATGTTCAGAAGTAGCAGCAGCAGCAACCTCGAGAACCAAATAGACCTATCTCTCCAATGGCCAAGAAGACCCTCTGTTTCAACTGTCACCAGCCTGGGCATATGGTAAAAGAATGTCCACTCATGAAGAAAGTGTAGTAGCCCAAGGTGTATGTTACTTCAGCAGACGTGAAAGGAAAAGGAAATTACGTGAAGGGAAAAGGCGTCCTTGAAGGTACCTTACTTATTAATGGCATTTATATTTGAGCATTGTTTGATACTGGTACCTCTCATAGCTTTGTTTCCTTAGAATCATTAAACAAGTTTGACCTCATTCCTACTATCGTGGAAAACCCTATTTTTGTATCCAATCCCATAGGGGAGTGACCTATTTGAATATCACCTATGAAGATGAGCCATTTTCTTATCTTTCTCATTTCTTTTCATGTGACCCTTATGTATTTGATTTTAAGGGATTTGACATTATTTTGGGTATGGATTGGTTATCTAAGTATAAGGCTGTTTTAAAATATAATAAGATAACTGTATTTATAGTAACCTATATAGGGACAAAGGCTAAGATATCATGTAAGAAACCCGGTATCTATATGTATAGTTTCCTTTTTCCCTCGAAACAGCTCAAGAAAAATTTAGGGTCTATTGAAGTTATTAGAAAATTTTCCAATGTGTTTGAAGACGTTAAAAGCTTACCGCTAACTAAGAAATAGAATTCAAAATTGATTTTGTTCCTCGTGCAAGGCCTGTGATTCAACCCAAAAGAAGGATGGCTCCAAAGGAGAGAGAGGAGTTGGTAAATCAAACCTAGGATTTATGGAATAGAGAGTCGATTAGACCAAGTTATTCGAGCAGGGCCTCAGTAGTAGTTTATATGGATAAGTCTGATGGTTCTCTAAGACTATGTGCGGATAATCGAAAATTGAATAAGGTAATCATTAGGAATAAATATCCTTTACCCCGCGTTGATGACATTTTCGACCAACTCCATGGGGCAACAATATTTTCCGAAATGGATCTAGCCACAAGATTTCATCAATTTGGAATTGCCAAAGATAGTATACCCTTAACTGCATTTAGGGGTCTAGACTTTTATTTCGAATGGTTGGTTATGCCTTTTGGGCTAACCAATGCACCTGCATATCATAGACTTGATGAATCGCGTTTTCAAACATATCCTAAATAAGTTTGTGTTGGTTTTCATTAATGACATTCTCATCTACTCTAAGTCTGAAGAAGAGCATAGACACCATTTGGAAGTAGTGTTAGAAACTTTGCGGAAGCATGTTCTGAAGGAAAAGTTTTCTAAGTGTCATTTTTGACAGTCAGAGATAAAATTCTTAGTCCATATTGTGTTAGGAGAGGGTATTTTAGTAGACCCGATAAAGGTTGAAGCTGTGCAACAATGGAAACAACCACGGACTCGTACTGAAGTTCGTAGTTTCGTAGGATTGGCTGGATACTATAGAAGGTTCACACAAGATCATTCCAAGATCTCCTCTCATTAGACAAAGTTGACTAAGAAGGGTGAGAAGTTCATATGGACTCCTAAGCATGAGGAAGCATTTTTGGAGTTGAAGAAGAGATTGACTTGTGTGCCAGTTCTAGCTGTTCCAGATGGAAGGAGTGGATTGACGGTTTATACCGATGCGTATGAAGCAGGATCGTGCGCTGTTTTGATGCAAAATGGTAGGGTGATTACATATCCAAGCAGACAATTGAAGCCACATGAAACCAATTACACAACGCATGATTTGGAGCTATTAGCAGTTGTATTTGCATTGAAAATGTGGAGACACTATTTGTTGGGTAAGAATCTCTCTATTCTTCTTTTTTCTTCCTTATCTCTAAAATTCTAGTAAGTTGGTCTTCTCTCTCTAACTAGTTAAAAGATTTGAACTCTTTATAGATCACAAGCCCCTGAAGTACCTTTTCACTTAGAAGGATCTGAATCTGAGGCAAAAAAGATAATTGGAGTTTCTAGCGTCCTACGACTTGGATATTCTTTATACGCCAGGGAAGGCAAATGTTGTAGCAGCTGCTCGAAGTAGGAGTGCGGTTTTATCTCTTTTGTTGGTTATACCAACTCTATGGGAAAGAATTATGTGTAGTCAGAGGAAGGATAACAATTCGGAGGAATTAATTCAAGGAGTTAGGGAGGGATGATATTTAGACTTTCAGGTGGACGATTGTGGTATTTTTAGGTTAAACAAATGACAGTGTGTTCCAGATGTAGATGGATTGAGGCTTGAAATTTTATTGGAACGCCACAAATCAAAATTAAGTATTCATGTAGGAGTTCATAAAATGTACAAGGATATGAAAAGAGTATTCTGGTGGCTAGGAATGAAGAAGGATATCTCTACCTTTGTAAGTAGGTGTGTGAGCTCTTTGTAAGCAGGTGTGTGAGCTGTCATCAAGTCAAAGGTAATCATAAGAAGACAGCTGGATTGTTACAACCTTTGGAAATTCCAAAATGGAAATGGAAAATGATATCCATGGATTTTATCGATGATTTACCTAGAACCAAGAAGGGAAATGAAGGAGTAAGGGTCATTATGGACCGGTTGACCAAGAGCGTACATTTTATACCAGTGAAACCAACTATAACTGCAACTTCTTTATCAGAGATTTTTATGAGAGAGATTGTTATGTTGCACGGAGTCCCAATAAGTATAGTAAGTGATCATGAACCTATCTTTACCAGTAAAATTTAGGAAGCATTGCAAGTAGCCCTGGTAACAAAGTTAAGTTTTAGTACTGCTTACCACCCTTAAACTGATGATCAAACTAAGAGGGTTAATCACATCTTGGAGGATATGTTGAGAGCCTGCATCTTAGGTTTTGGGGGACATGGGAGGATCATCTACACTTAGTGAAATTCTCCTATAATAATAATTATCAAGCAAGAATAGGCATGGCACTTATAAAGCTCTTTATGGAAGGCCGTGCAAGTCACCAGCCTCTTTGGTAGAGTCTAGAGATTGTCTAGTGCTTGGTTCAGATATGATAAGAGAGGTGGTGAGAAGGTTAAATTGATTAACCTGAGGATGAAAGAAGCTCAAGATCGCAAGAAAAGCTATGCTAATAAAAGATGAAGGGATCTGGAATTTTTAATGGAGATCTTATGTTCATGATGATTTTGCCAATTAGAGAAGCGATTAGATTTGGAAAGGCTAGAAAGTTATGTCCAAGGTATATCAGACCTTTCCGTATTCTTGAAAGGATTAAATCTCTTGCTTATAGGGTTGAGTTGCCGAAGAGGATGGCGGGAGTTCATAATGTGTTCCACGTACCTCATCTAAGGAAATATGTTCATGATCCATATTTGATGGTAAATCCATCAATTTAGGAGGATTTAGAGATAGAATCAAACTTGATAGTATTCAAACATCCAGTCTATATTGTAGATCAGGATGAGAAGAGACTTTAGAATAAACTAGTAATGTTAGTCAAAATTCAATGGAGTGAGGATCCTAGGAACTATACTTGGGAGACTGTAGATCGTATGAGAGAATCCTATCCAAAGATGACGTTAGGATAGCTATTTGTTGATATGTATAGTGTATGCCTTATTTGCTATGGTTTTTTAGTTTATGGCTTACATATGTGCTTTATGATATAAATATACAACTTTGTGTATAGCTTGAGTTATCTCTTTACTTTCTAATTTCGAGGACGAATTAAGGGGGAGGAATGTAACGACCTAGATTTTTAGCCATCTGTTATTAAAATAATTAACTAATTTTAAATATTGAAATATTAATTTTATTAGTCGAATAACAAAATTTTCTAATATTAGGAATATCTGAATCTATGAATTCTGGAAGCTATACAAAATTTTCAAACGCTAACCGCTGAATATGACATAACTGGAATTTTGAGAATAATTCCATCGTGTCCGAAATAAGAGGATTTAGTGTAGAACGATTGTAACAGCCTAAATTTTTAACAAGTATTTTTCACTTGTATTTTAAAAAAAAACTTTGGGATTTATTATATAAAAATCTAAATTTTAAAGTGATTAAAAATAAAAATAAAAACAATTGACCAAATTTTTAATTAAATAATAAGATCTCCGAAATTTTGACATGGTTAAGAATTAACTTTAATTTGGAAATTTGGGTTTTTGTCGAAGATGGTAAATAACTTAATTTCTAGCAAAATCAAGTTTTAATTAAGAAAACATTAATAGCTTAGGTGGTTAAGACATCTAGGCTATTCACGATAGGTCATGAGTTCGAGTCTCAGCACGGTCAGAATTTCGAATTTTTTTAGTGTATAAATGAACTGGGTAATTACGCGTTAAAAAGGGTGCGTAAATTTAGGGAATAAATACCATATATATATATATATATATATATATAAGAAAACGTATAGAATTTTAATCCGTTATTTCGGTATATTTTGGGCATAAAATATTATGGCTATGGTACACATTCTTAAAAATATGACCTTAGTGTAAATGAGTAAATTTATCAGTGGCATGTGTTTTAGAGGGAAGGAATATTCTAGCATTCAAATCAAATATGTTGCCTCTAAATTCAACGCATTACTTTAAAAATTTGATTTCCATAGATTTTTTTCCATTCAACAAAATTTATTTCTTGCATTTTTCAAAACACAATTTTCTCCTAAATCTCAGTCATGCGCAGTATCCATTCTCCTATCTGCTTGCCTATTTCATATGCGTTTTTCTCTTTACTCATATCTCTTACGTTAATTTTCTCTCCAGTAAAATTTACTTCCCAATTTATATATATTTTAATTTGATCAAATCACTTCCGAAATGCTAAATAATAAATGAAAGTTTCACTTTGTTTAAGGATAACTCTAAATGGGAATTTTAATAATAATAAAAAAAATTGGATTATATACTTGCTTTAAAAATTTGTAATATTTGGTCCATTTGGATAATAAATCGCCTTTTTATGGTAATAAGAATCAGAGAGAGATGTAACCAAAGTTTTATCTTTTTAATTTAGTAATAAATGTTAAGAATTTATGGCATATTAATAAACTGATAATTTCGAATTTAAAAAGGGCACGCATTGTAATGATATAATAACGTAAAAACGTATAAATTAAAAACATTACTTTTGTATAAATTTTTGGGTGTATTGTAATGCGTCAGTTTGGCGTATTTTAAAAAAATTATATTTCAATATCTATGTGGATTAATAAAATCAGTTAGGAGATTTCCAACCAAAACGTATTGATTTCGTGCCTATCCGTTTCTCTAAAATCATGCACTGATTAAGGAGATTCCCACTACCAATATTATTTTCAAAATCGTGCTTCCCTTTCACGCAAATATCATCTGGAAAGAAATCAAACTTGCTTTCCTTGCGCGTGACATATCAGTGAAATTTATTTCCTTTAACATCTTTGTCATTTGCCTCTTCATAGAGATTTGATTTAAAAACTTTCACAAATAAATTTTATTCCACTTGCCATTCATTCCTCTCAATCAAATATAATTGGTTGCCTTCTAAAATTCAATCAATCAGAAAATTAAATTCTTACCATTTTCTCTCCGTGACATAAATCAACGCATGCATTCAAATCTGTCCTTGAAGTAGCATCCACAGCAAATTAATACTTGCTGATTCTTTGTATATAAATCTCTCAGACTATATAAATCACACAACTATTAATTGGGGAGAGAATAAAAAGAGATATAACGTTGCAATCAAATTTTTCGTATATCTGGCAGTAAATCACGCATATATTATCTGAGAGAAAATCAAATTTGCCTTCCTTTGCGCATGACATAAAATTTTATTCTTTTAACATTTTTGGCATTTGCCTCTTACCTTCCTTATCTATTATTTCTTGCGCATGTCCCTGTATTCATTTTTAATTCACGCATCAGAATGAATGCATTAAATCAAGAATTTTCGTATAACTTGGAATGGTTCAAATTCTTTCCTCTCTGCATTTAAAATCACTCAGACTTATCCATTCGAATGAAAGAAAATTGGCAATATTAATCACGTATAAATTATCTTCCGTCAATGCTTGTCGTTTCTTCTCTGCATTTAAACCTTGCTAATCAAACAATGCAAGCCTTATCCATTCAAATCTGGCAATATAAATCGCGCATATTTTTCTAGAAATCAAACTAAAGAAAACTGGAAAGAAATCACACATATTTTTTTCGCTTGCCTCTTCCTTAAATTTCGCAAGTTGTTTATCTATATATATACACCATACTCAGTTACAAAATTCCACTATCTTCTCTCTGTTTCTTCTCGTGAGCTTGCATACAATCAAGTAATATTTCTATTCCTCTTCTTCTTTTGTATTCTCTTTGTTTTCTTTCTCCCTCCCTTATATTTTTGTTTTCCTTCTTCAGTTTTTTCCTTTTCTTTTTCACCTTGCTCGGCTACTTCTCACTCCATATTTCTGCCGTCCTTGACTAAGTACATGCCTTTCTTTTCCCCCTGATAGTGTTGCCATGTTTTGCCGTGCATATCATATAGGAAGTCAAGCTTAGTTGCATTCTGTAGAGATTTCATGCGTGTGCGCCTGTAGTTGATATAGGTTGTTATAGCCATAATGAAAAAAAAATGAAAAAAAAAGAAAGACCATTGCCGAGCATAACCCTGTAATATCATTGAGTAGAACTGATAGAAGGCTTTCCAAATTTGAAAGAAGACATAGAATGTCAAAATGGGACGTGTTTTGCAAGGCATGGTTAATAAAATATAAAGAGTTTCAGTTGAAGGCCTATAATGCTTTGAAGCATATAGTTGTGTGGGATAGTTTGCATCTATGCATGGAGGACGTGTTATCTGAAAACTGAAGGGGAGGCGTAACTGTAGGGAAAGGACTTTAAAAATATGGAGATGTTATGATGTGTGCATGTTTTGATTTGGAGTTTGGCAGAGACGTGTTTATCTAGGCAGAGACGCAAGTTTTGCATAAAATTCATATTTTCAAACTAGATAAGTAGGACATGCCGTTGGAAAAATTTATATATATATATATATATATATATAATAATAATAATAAATAGCATTGCCAAGCCTATGAAGTTGGGGTCGGGATGTGGGGTGAGGCAGTCGAGCAAAAGCTGAACCAAAATTTCTTTTACTCTATTCGTTCCAATTTTCTCAAAATTTTTGCTTTGACCGTAATTTTTAAAGTCACGTATTCGGTATTTGGATCTTGAATCTAGGTGTGACATCCGGGGAAAATTTGATCGTTACCCGCTGTGCGATTCTTTTTCGGGGGATTTTCATTTTGAATCAAAATTTCTGCAGCTTTAAGGTGAGTATTTCTCACCAGACAAACATACCTATATATCTGTGAATTTATCACAAGTGTAATTGTAAACTTTTATTAAATTTTATCTGCCTGTGATATAACGTATGATGTTAAACCCCATCTTAAATTGACACCTCATCAGTTGTTTATCTATTGTAATGTTATTGCAGTTATACTATGTAATGCTTATTTACTGATTAAATCATCACTGTAAGTTCCCTGTAAATTTGAGATCGTTATAGGCTGAAATGATAGGCCTGAACGATAATCATTTGTTCATTTATTTAATTGTTTAATTGTTTATTTTTTTAACTTGGGATTGCGGGTTTGAAATGATAGAACCCGGGTTTTCTTTGTAAATTGCGGATTGAAATGATATATATCCGTATCACTTGACCTAGCTAGAAAACTATATACAGACCCGTGGTTTATATAATATTTTTCTGAAATGTTTAAAAATATTTTAAACGGGAATTCATAATATTCTGGTTCAAATGTATTTAAAGGATTTTTATAAAATTTATAATGATTTTTGAATAAATCAAAATGTTAAATAAATAAACGTTTAAGTAAAATTTATGGAATATAACTTATTTTGGGAAATTCTAAAATTTTATTAAAAGTAAGTTTTAGTTAAGAAAATAATTGATAATAAGTTATATTTGGGAATTTAAAATTTGATTGTTAAGTTAATAATTTATTACAGCACTTGAATGCTGTCTTTTATAAATGAACTGTTTTGACTTACAGACTTTAGGTGGCATTTCATAAATGCTACGGAAGCTGAATTTTCGGATTGTTTAAAATAAATGGAAATAATCTTTAGGGAAAAAGGCTAAATTTTGGAATTTAATATGTAATTAATAAAAATAAGGAATTGGCTTTAAATGGTTTTAAATGGAAGAATTTAACTTTTAAATATGAGTTGAAAGGCAAATTAATTCCTAAATAAATTGAATAGATTTAAATGGTATTTTATATTAAATAAAATGACTGATGTTTAAATAAATGGTGGTTGAAATGATATTATGGTATTGAAATGTATTTGAAACTTATTTTGATTTTTAAAATATAAATACCATTTCTAAAAGTTGTAACCACGGGTTATAATAACGTTTGGTTGTTAAAGAGACCGGGATCGGATATCTGGCATACTCTCTGTTGATACCGAAAACCACTTTAACAACCGTGTACGCGGTGGAGATTCCAGAATGAAGTAGGATGGTGGTGACGTTTCCTTTGAGGTATATACGTGGACTCGACTCCCGTGAGTTGGCATAAGGTGGCTAAAACAGGAGCGATCGACGGAATAATGAGGTAGCACCTCTGATCGGCGCACTTCTTCGTATGCCATTCTATTACTTTTGTGATTGTTTTGGTGCACACCTTTGATTTGGGTGTGTTGTTCAAGGTGGGCGGCAGCTGCGTGCTGCGCGTTTCCATCGGTCCGGAAGCGTAATTGGTGTATCTACCCTGGCATTGCCTAGTTGTGCCGTGTCACCTACCCTAGCGCGCCTTATACGATTTTGGTTTTGTACCATACCTATGGAGTGCCCTCTGACGACGCCCATTCCGGGGGAGATTACGGTACTGTATAGACTATGGGAATATATTATGTGTTAAGGGCTATATGGGTAACCCCTTAACGCTATTTAAAAGTAAGTTTATTTTACAAATAGACACTATTATAATAGCGATGTATTACTACATAGTAAATAGTTTAACGGATCCTTAGAGGATGGGCGGTCCCAAGCATCCTTTAAGTTACTTGCCTTATATTACAGTACACTTGAATTAGCTTACACTATGTAAGTATGTATGTCCTGACTCGAGTGTTTATGTTTTATTTTACGCTCGGGTCAACTGAGTTGCAGTTCAGTCATCATCCCGGAGCTAGGACTTCTGTAGATCCTTTCAAGTTGCTGGCTTCTTTCTGTTCGCTATCTTATTTATGAAATCAAGACTTTGGGATTTTGGATTTTCTATTTGATGATTTAAACTATATTTGGGATGGAAGACTTTGTAATTTGTATTTGTTGAGACTATTCATAGTGGCTTCATGAACCACTAAGTATTTTTAAATTCCGCTGCGAGTATTCTGATTCTGTGTCTGTGATTCTGTGATTAATTATTACTGTATATTTTGAGATTTGCCAAATTTTATTTACAACGCGGTATTTTGAACAATTCAAGTCCGACATGTGCGGATGCGAATGGTTGAAAATATCGGGTCGTTACAACGATGAGCAACACGAGACGTTGACGCTCGAGATATTTTCTCGCGAATGTCGATGAGACATTTAAATAAAAATATATAGTTATATATAAGTTTTGTGATTGCAAACTAAAAATCAAGCATGCAAAATATCTAATCAGCCCACAAAAGAAAATAGAAAAATAAAAAGATGGAGCCTGAACAAAAATCTCAACGACCCTAGTGTGTACTCCAGCCTCTTTCTTGTTTCAATGTCCCCTCCTCTTATATGCAGCCATGTTGTTCATTTATAAAAAATAATTTTCCATTAAAATAAAGAAAAAGGACCGAGAGCTTAGAGGGAGGAGATTAAGCAGTAGTTGTTTATCTATTTTTAACAATGAGTAAAACACCTTTATTTTTTAACAGGTTACTATATATAACTGTGTTTTTGGATAAATCTTTAATCTCCATT
The DNA here is from genome assembly GCA_030765085.1 of Allium cepa. Taxonomy (NCBI): domain Eukaryota; kingdom Viridiplantae; phylum Streptophyta; class Magnoliopsida; order Asparagales; family Amaryllidaceae; genus Allium; species Allium cepa. The sequence goes on along the minus strand of CM060942.1, from coordinate 89,166,084 downwards.
AAGTGTTTATGCCGTTGTTATGTTAATATGTATATGTATGAATGTGTTCGACATGTCCAGTTCCACCTACAACTCAAAAACATTGTACTTCTTGTACTAAAGTTCTCTCTTCATTGTTTTTAGTTAATAACAGTTAGATATTTCACTTTAAAAATTAATATCTCAACATCTATTAAGTTTTGAAACATGATCCCAAAATGAAAGTTGTTTGTTTTTGAGTATAGAATATTTTAAAATTTACTTCATTTAATTCTATCAAGCATAGAAAATGAAAATTCTATATAACGGTGAGTGGGTCATTTTGGTCGAAAATAAATTATCGTAATTTAAAAAATGGATGATACAATTGTGATCATTGTTGGAAAATATGATTCTTAAGAGTGGTTTGAGAGTTTTTAGTGGTGTGTGGAATGAGAACTTTGGAGATGATCGGATTTGGGCATGTCGCCAAATTCTGGCAACCTAACTGATTTCAGGTAATGGCGTTAGGCGAGAAGGAAGGTTGGGTGATGGAACATTAAGGAAAAATGTTGCGGTGATTTGTATTCGTGTGTGTGGGCTAGGCGAGGTAGAGTTGGGTTTAAGGGTGCTTGTTCTTGGGTCTCGGTTCATGGCAAATGGAAATTGGAGAAATAGAGGTGCGCGTATGAGGGACTAGTAGTGGAGGTAATGGCGGAGCTGTGGGTGTATTTTGGTGTGGATGGTGGTCATGGGTGACGTGACGAGGCATTTTAATGGGCTCGGCTTCTTACTAGTTTCGGATTAGGCGTTTGATTTTCCCAAGGTTGAATCTCGTTTTTAGGAGGGTAGTCGAGTTATAGTGGTCATGGGTGACTTGCGAGGAGGATCGACAACAAGTTATGATGGTCGGTCGTTGTGTTCATATGCACACTTTCGTGCATGTTTCTGTGTATTTAAATGAAAGAGAGGAGAGGTGAGCTGGAAGAAGAAAAGAATGGGGTTTTGGATGGGCCGGGATTGAATTTAATTGTGCTGGGATTGTTTCAAAAAATAAATTAAATTTATTATTTTATATAATAGTCTATAAATTTATAAACTCTATTTCTCTTTTGTTTCAAATCCATTCAACGCACGGATTTTTGCATCGAGATCCTATCGTCGAGTATTTCCATCTGAAGTAATTTTGTCAAGATTTCCGCATTGTAAAATTTAATGATTTGTATCAATTGAATGTGAAAAAATAAGTAATTTATTATTTAAGTAATTATAGGTTAATTAATCAATTAATTATTAAATGGACTGTTTAATTTTAATTAACTAAGAATAGATCATTTATTTAATTTCTTTGATTGACAAGTAATCTGGGTTAAAATATAACTTGACTCGGTTAATTGAAACCAATTCACTTCTGATTTGTAAATTAATTTAATATAAATTATCAGTCATTGATTGAAGTTAATGATCTATGCTTTGACATTAATTTCTCTTTGATATTGGTTTCAGTTATATTTTGTCTATACCATTAAGTAGCCAATCAAATTAAAGTAGTTAAAATAAAACGTTGACACTGTTACCTGGATGTTTGACCAGGAAACAGGAGGCTCGTTTTAAGCATCGTTCGGCATTGAAGCCTCGACCAGCATGAAACCTTGTTTGGCATGAGTATCGTTCGGCATGAGCCTCGTTCGGCATTCCGGCCTCGACCGGCATGAAGCCTCATTCGGCATTTCAGCCTCGTTCGGCATTCATGCCTCGTTCGACACTCCAGCCTCGTTCGGCATTCCAGCCTCTTTCGGCATTCCCGCCTCGACCGACATGAAGCCTCGTTCGGTAGAAGCCTCGCTCGGCATTCGTGCCTCGTTCGGCACTCCAACCTCGCTCGGCATTCCAGCCTCGTTTGGCATTCCACCCTCGTTCGGCATGAACCTCATTTGGTAGAAGCTTCGACCGGCATGAAGCCTCGTTCAGCATTCCAGCCTCACTCGGCATTCATACTTCGTTCGGCTCTCCAAGCCTCGTTCGGCATTCCATCCTCGTTCGGCATTCCCACCTCGTTTGGCCTACACACTTCACTCAACACACTGCCTCGTTGGGCATAGAGGTACCGATCGGCTTGGATATGTAGCTCGGCTTGGATATGTGGCTCGGCATTTGCCTTTCGCCATTTGCGGCTTGGCACACATAAGTCACTCTCCACGGGCCGAGGTATCTTGCTCCTACGCCCATTAGGGAAGTCTAACCCATCTTCGTCTATAAATAGAGGGGCAGAGGCATAGTGAAGTGGACCTTTTTTCGAGAACACTACGAGACTCTACCGCATTGAAGACTCATTCTCTTTACTTAGCAATTGTATTCAAGTAGTTGGTGTGCGGATTGTATAATCAATCGTTGAGTAAAGCAATAAAGATTAACTTCATGGTGGACGTAGGCAGTTACGCCGAACCACTATAAATCCGGTGTTCTTGTCTTTGCATTTAGTTTAGCATACAATTCTCTGTTTTAATTTACTTTCTTCATTAATCTCTCTACACAATCTTTCTCAAGGGTTAGTGATCAATTCAGGTGCTAACATTTTGGTGCTTTCACTGAGAATCGAATTCTCAGGCCGCTAGGATCTACTTTGAAGCTACTATATTGAATAAATCCCCCGAAGGATATCCAAGTCATTCACAGGTGGTCTGTTGATTCTACTCAGAGTTCCTATCAATAACTGTACTATGGGAAGACCACGTGTAACGCCCCACACGGAGACCCACATTAACAAAGAGTATAACTGGGTAATACTGTCTGCTAATGCAGAGAATATGGTTGGATAGGAGCGACCATCTATAACCTTGTCTTAAATATCTATTGAATACGTCAACAATGCAATTTTTTTTATGGATCGACATATATAATAAATACTTAATACAAAGCCATAGGTGGCTATAGGATCTATCAGAACAAAATATAACAACTCAAATATGAAACACATCACTAAACAACAGATAATCCCACATATACACACATATACAGATGCATCACAAAGTATACAAAATGATACATCACATATGTGGTATGATGACCACAATACAAACACGAGTCAAAAGAATATACATATTAGAGTAGCAAACCAAAAAGGACTACATAAAAAGCTATAACAAAAAGAGCTAGCAGAATAGTCCATGCAGAAGCAGAATAGGCTAAGTCCAAATGTACCTAACCTGAAACACCTCGGTCTGACCCAAGTATAAAATACACGGGTTAGTATAGCTAAATGAATCAGTAAAAGGTGATAGCGGAATAATAGAGCATAGTGACTTCTTAAACAAGAAGAAACAATAAGAAAGATAACCATAGACATATGGAGGATACCCATCATGTATGGCATATATAATTACACTAGGTGATAGAACACTATTGCTTCAATAAGCATAAAACACAATGGAGACGAAAAATCTCATGAATCGCTAAAATGTAGCATGCCTCATATCATCGGCAATCATAAATCAATAAGAATGGATAATGGAATAGTAAAATGTAAACTCCTAATTCCCAAACCCGCCATGTCGGCAACTCCAAGGAAAACATAAGCACAAGTCATCTCGACATAAGCTAAAAGGAAAATATCAACAAAGAGATAAAAATCTCATACAACGCCAAAAGGCAAATCCCATAAATAGCGCCAAAAAGGCAATCTCAATATATGTACGCCAAAACGCAAATCTCAACACTTCAGTGTTGGCAATGAAAATCTCAAAAGAACTCCCAACAGTCCAAAAAAATCCCAAAGTAATCGCCATCGAATGGTTCAAATGACCAATTCCAAAATGACGACACACAAGGGTAAAAATCATCTCAAAAAAGGTTTTGCACGTGCTATTTTTGCCGCTGTTTCACATAATAGGTACCTCACCCAAAGGCAAACGTCAAAAGATAAATACGCCACAATGACAAATACGCCGCAATGGCAAACGTCCGAAGACAAATACGCCGTAATGGAAAACATCCGAAGACAAATACGCCGCAATGGAAATAGACCCGAAGGTCCAGTACTGGCACGCCAACAGGAAAATGTGTCATAAACTCTCGGAAAAGAACCGGAAAAGTGTTAACGTGTGTCCCATACCACCCGTTCGCACTAATCGGTTTACTAACTGCTAGTAAATTTCACACTCAAAGCAGTAAAAGGTTCACCTCATATCATTGGTAAACTAGACCCATTGGCCAAAACGATCAAACAAACGAGTTAGGAATTAACCGAAAGGATAAATGCACGTATCCCATACTACGCGTTTTACCCAATCGTTTAACTCTCCTTCTCATTCGCTCGGCAGTGCAAAAATGTGTGATTTTTATAGAAAATAAATTACCATGAAAATAAGCCTTGAAAACCGATTTCGAAAACCATTTGGAAACCATATTTGAAAATATCCCTTATTATAAAGAATAAATAGGTTTTATACTTGAAAATACTTTAAAATATTACATAATAATTATTTTTAAATCCCCTGAATTTTATAAATCATTTCAAAAAGAATTGGAGAAAACCGTGCTCGAAATCGACCAAAAACAAGCAAAATTCCACTCAAACCGAAATTCAAATTAAATTCAAATAATTCAAAATTTGAATTCCAAATTCATCAAAACCGGGCTAATCTATTGATAGGCATCATAGCCCTCAAAATACTTCAGAAATATCACAAAAATGAAGTAAAAGTCAAAAATCGGACCAAAAATGAACATAAAAACACTTAGACAAAATAATACCCAGGTCTGAAATCTTCTCCGGGTTCAAACTTAGGATATAAAAAAGGTGGCCGAACGATCTTGGATTGAAATAAAAATTAGTGTACACATACTAGAAAACTTCATCTTTCCAAAAAAAAGAATCAATGAATTCCGACTGGAAATGAAAAGGTTACACTGTCTCAAACATGGACTCAGACCATGTTTGCAACAGTTCGAAAACCAAAATGCACAGGCCTGAAAACCCTCATGGGTTCAAGTTCCAGGCGTGAAACAGAGGTTCAAATGGCGTCAGATTGTTCTCAAAATTGGTGAGAATGTTGTAGATAACTCTATCTTTCAAACAAAAAAAGAATCACAGAATTTCAATAAGGGATGAAAAAATTATGCTATCTCAAACTTGGACTAAGGTCATATTTGCAGCAACTCAGCAAACAAAATATGCATAGAAAATTTTCAGGCCGTGCATTGATTTTGCACTGTAGTTTTCAGGCATCAAACGAAAATGTTTCACAATGAAATTTGACATGCATATAGTACAACACATAGGTTATCAATTGAAGAAAATCCGGCAGCATTTCGTTGCCGTAATTGGGAGAAAATGATGTGCAAAGTGACATACCAACTTAGATTTCACAAAATCAAAACATAACATGAAATCATTGTATTGAAGCTATTTTTGGTTAGATTTTGCCATTTTGAAGCTTTTGCTTCAGCTAGCAATTGTGGGCAGTAACTCACATTACAAAATAGTAGAGCAATAAGAGCTAATTGGAGAGAAGATGCAAACTTTGGCCTTGAGGAAGCTTCAACAACCTAAAAAAGAGTTTATACAAACATGCAAGAGCAAAACTTCAATAATTTTGAAACCTAATTCACAAATCTGAGATTTTTGATGAAATTGCAAGTTTGGAGTTTGATTAACTTTGTATTATCACTCTAGATTGAAAGAGATTGCTATTTATTGAATTTAATTGAAGAAATTTACTTGGATTTTGAATTTGATGGATTGTGTTCTGTGTTTTGCTTACTAGTGGAAGAAGGAGAAGAGAGTAGTAGTGTACGTACAAGTTAATTTTATTTTCTCACTTCCTTAATCAGGTTAAGGAACACTAATGGGCTAATGGACCCAAAAATAAAAGAAAATAAAACGGCTAAGGTTAATTGATTCACACTTAACTAACATATGAACCTATGCCACATATACACAAACAAAAATGCATTTTCTCCATATTTAGACATAAAAAAATATGAAAACTTGTATGCATACAATACAAAACATTTTCTATCATATAAAATGATTAATTTGTATTTTTAAAATTTTTTATTATTAAATTCCTTTATTTAACAAAAATGCACTATTTACTCAAATAAACGAATAAAACCATGTTTTTAACTACTAAAATTCCACAGAATTTATTTTAACACTTAAAAATATATTTCAAACCATTTCAAAACATTATTTATAGCCAAAATTTATTTTTAACCCAATTTCCACCTTTAAAAAATCAAATACTTCCTTTAAAAATTATTAAAAGAAGCAATTGACAATAATTAATAAAATTATTGCAATTTCTCTACATAAAAATTAGTTTCCATTTATTATTAACCCAAACAAATAAAATAAAGCTTGCAATTTTATTTTCTCATTTTAAATTCCAAAATTCATTGTTTATTCCAAATAAACAATTTAATTTCTCCAATTTTATTTTAATTCACAATATCAAATCATAACTACCGTTATAATTTAATATTTACTGGTAATCTCTAGAACCAGTGCTGTTACACCACGTACCCGATCAGCCTCTCATAATGCGGATGTCAACGAGACTGCTAGCGTACAACGGATATGACATAACAATCAGCGAGCAAATCTAGGTGCAGGGACTGCCAAAGCTCATAACCAGACGGAAGTTGTTACTAGGACAGAGTTCAACGACTTGATGAGAGAACTCATGGAAAGTGGATGGAAACTCGCTGAACAGATTCAAGCTAACGCTAACCCGATGACTCAGCTTACTCAGCAACAGCATCAGAATGCTGGAGGTAGCCTTACTCCTTATTCTTATCTGATAGTTCGACTTCATCTGATGAACCTCCCAGGCATAGACGCCATAAAACTGAAACTGCACAAGCAGGTGTTACTGATCGATCAACTAGGGATCATTCACATCTTAGTGACCAGACCCAAGCCGGAACAGGAAACTTAGGAGTTGGAACGCGTATGGGGACCGGACGCCCGGCTCACCAAGACCCTAATGAAGCTGGCCTTCAAGATACACATTTGGCAGATCGCCAACAAAGGGGACATCAACCCGAGCGGTCCCATAGAACAGAGCTCAACCTTCCTTCCTCCATACAAACCCCAGACTTATCAGCTATGGTCAGGCAGTTAATTAGAGAAAATAAAGGCTTAACCAACGAAGATTAGGGGATATACAGGAGTCATACTCCATTCACAAATACCATCCTACATGCCAAGTATCCCAGGAAGTTTAGCATGCCAACTATCCCGGCCTACGAAGGAAAGACCGATCCCAGGTAGCATGTGATGAGTTACGAATGGATGATGGATTCGGCTAGAGAAAATGACACGACCAAGTGTAGATGCTTTCCAATTACTTTCTTCGGAATCGCCACCATGTGGTTCACTGGACTTCCCCCATGGTCTATATGCAGCTTCGACGAATTGGTGACGAAATTTGTAGAACAGTTCAGGATACACGCCACTCGTCCCAAGGATGTGATGTCCCTATCTAGTGTAATCCAGGCTCCGGGGGACTCGTTAAAAGAGTACTTGCAAAGATTTCATGTTGTGGCTACTGAAGTTAGCAACCCCAACGACCACGTAATTCTGATGGTGGTAATGCGAGGAGTAGATCCGGATTCAGAGTTTGGAGATTGGTTGGCAGGAAAGCCTCCAACAATGCTGGAGCAATTATATTCAATGGCTCATCAATTCATAAGAAGAGAAGAAGGCAGATGGACGAGATGAGATAAAGCACCAGGGCCTGTTCAGGAGACTGTGAAAAGCAGTATCGCCGTAAAATGATCCGGCGATAACTCGAGAAAGGTTCAAGTCAACGTCCAGAACAAGCCTGGGCAATCTAAAGGGTTCGGCGGAGGAAATCCCGGAAAGAAAAGAGAAGCAGGGAAATGGAAGCCAAGGATTCCAACCTACAACGAATACACCCCACTGAATGCATCTCTTGAGAATATTTACCTATCAACTTGTAACAATTTTCAATATAGAAAGCCGCGCCTAAAGGAGTCCACAGAGGAACAGAAGCGGATAGGGAAGTACTGTCGCTTCCATGAGACTTACGGGCACAATACAGAGGAGTGTAAACACATCCACGACGCCATAAAAAAGTTGGTCAGACAGAAAAAGCTGCAGGAATTTTTCAAAAACCCACAAGAGGGTAGACAAGGGACATCAGACCCCGGACGCAGGCCGGCTACACGCTAACCGGAGGAAACTGCTCAAACCGTGGGTAGATTGGTCATAAACATGACAGTCGGTGGACCTCACCCTGCAGACAAGAATTGGTAGGAGATGGAGCGATATGCTAACTCCTTAAGGCATGAAGATTATGAGTGTTATTCGAATGTGGAGGATGGGACCCCCGCGAAGCAGCAATGCATGATGACAAACGATATAGTGTTTAGGAGCCGAGATGCGGACAAGGTGGAGGCTCCTACCATCGACCCGATGGTCATATCTGCAATGATCGGGCCAACATATGTCAAAAGAATTTTAATTGATTGTGGAAGTTCCATTAACATCATCTTCAAAAAGGCATATGACCAAATGAAGATGGAGACAAAAGATTTAAAGCCATCTAAAGCTCGTATCCATGGCTTTAATTGTGCGACAACTGATGCGGTAAGGTATGTTGAGTTGCCAGTTGAACTAGGAGAAGGCGAGAGTATAAGGGTGTGAATCCTACCGTTTATAGTGTTAGACGTTGATTCTCCATATAATGTGTTTCTGGGTCGGCTGGCCCTGCCAGAGTTTAGGGCAGCTTTGGCCCCGTGGTGTTTGATGTTAAAATTTCCAACAGACAAAGTAGTCGGTGTGGTGCATGGCGATCAGGCGACCGGTCGCGCATGTTATGTGGCTGAGCTGAGAGAGGCCCAGCGGCGAGAGAAAGGAAAGGTTGCGGACAGCTCCGTCCGCATCCAGAATACTAGCGATTGACAAGTAGTGCCCGAGCCCTGGCTCGGGCGACACTCTCGGATCTATTGAGACATAGATCCGAGATATGATGATGGGAAACCCAGGGAAGCAAAAGCAGCACCGGCTGAACTGACGATTGACATTCTAGTTAGTCGGGATGACGCGTCACGAGATCTTAAGATTGGATCGCAATTCGACCCGTCAATTGCCGAGGGTCTCACTGATTTCCTCCAAGCGAACCTGGATGTTTTCGCTTGGACACATTCTGATATGCGTGGGATTTATGCCGCTATTGCGAGTCATATGTTGAACATAGACCCAAAGTATGTTCCCGTAAAGTAGAAAAGGAGAGGCATGGGCCCGGAGAGGTCCGCTGCTCTCAGAGAGGAGGTGGACAAACTCAAAGCCAATGGGTTCGTCCGTGACGCCCTCGATCCTGAATGGGTGTCGAACCCTGTGCTAGTGAGAAAAGCGAATGGGAAGTGGAGAACTTGCATTGACTACTCTGATTTGAACAAAGCCTTCCCAAAGGATAGTTTTCTTTTACCTAGAATCGACCAGCTCGTCGACTCAATGGCTGGACACGAGTTATTGTCATTTATGGATGCGTACTCGGGATACAATCAGATCCCGATGCACATTCCAGACCAAGAACACACCAGCTTTGTCACAGACGTAGGGCTATATTGCTATGTAGTAATTCCTTTCGGATTGAAAAACGCGGGAGCAACTTATCAACGTCAGGTGAATCGAATGTTTAAAGACCAGATTGGTAGAACGATGGAAGTCTATGTGGATGACATGCTCGTGAAGTCACGACAGTCAAACGACCACATTCAAGACTTAGTAGAGATGTTTAATATACTCAGACATTATGGGATGAAGATCAATCCTTTAAAATGTTCCTTTGGCGTTGCGTCATGGAAGTTTTTAGGTTTTATTGTTAATGCATGGGGAATCGAAGCTAACCCGGAGAGGATTCAAGCTATTCGAGACATACAAGTGCCTAAAACTATAAAACAAGTACAAACTTGAATGGGAAGGTGGCCTCGCTGAGTCGATTCATATCCAAAGCCACAGATAAGTGTATTCCTTTCTTCGATGTAACGAAGAAAGGAAAGAGAAATTTCGAGTGGATATCCTACTGTGAGGAAGCATTCCGAGCTCTGGTAAGGCATTTGGAAAGTCCCCCGATACTATCGAAACCGGTAGACCATGAGATGTTGTACGTGTACTTGGCTGTATCCCCGCATGCTATTAGTACGGCTCTGGTTCGCGAGGAGGACCGAGTTCAAAAGCCGGTGTACTATGCCAGTAAACATTTAACGGGAGCAGAAAGAAATTATCCTAAGATTGGGAAACTAGCCTATTGCTTGGTGATTGCATCACGCAAGCTCCGGCCATACTTTCAGGCACACTCAATCAGCGTTTATACCGATCAACCCTTGCGGCAGGTACTTCAACGACCAGAGACCTCTGGAAGGATGTTAAAATGGAATATCGAGCTGATTCAGTTCGATATTACCTACCTGCCATGAAGGACCATACAAGGGCAAGCGCTAGCAGACTTCATTGCCGAATTCATCGTGTCAGATGAATCAAACGGTCATAATGTCATACCACCCATTCGATGGAAGATGTACGCCGACGGGGCATCTAACGACCGTTGCTCGGGGGCTGGCATAGTCCTTGTGACTCCTGAAAACAGATCAGTTTGTTATGCTTTGAAGCTCGAATTCCCAGTGACAAATAACGAAGCCGGGTATAAAGCATTGATTGTTGGCTTGAGACTTATCAGAGAGCTGGGGTTAAAATCGGTTGAAATCTTTTGTGACTCGCAACTGGTGGTACACCAGGCGCGGGGTGACTACCAAGCGAAGGGACGGAGACTTGCCCCATACCTTGCACGGGTTCAAGAGCTGCTAGCAAATCTAAAATATTATGATATTTCACATCTACCGCCTGAACAAACAGAGAAGCCGATTCATTGGCAAAATTTGCGAGCACTGGCGATGCACAAAAAATGGGATTGATTCCCGTTGAAACCCTACGTGCTTCGAGTATAAATATGATGGAGGTAGATTTCATGTTAGAAATAGAAATCGAGAAGGAATCATGGATGACCCCATTCGAGCAATACTTGCTACACGGGGTCTTGTCCGAAAGAAGGAGCGAAAGACGACAAGTCATTCGTAAGGCTTCGCGATATGTAATGTAGGACAGAATAATGTATCGGAGGGGATTCTCGACACCCTTACCCCGGTGCATTGCCCGCGATGAGATAAAACGAGTCCTGAAGGAAGTCCATGAAGGAGAATGCGGTGACCATACTAGGGGGCATACATTAGCAAAGAAAATCCTCCGCTATGGATATTATTGGCCAACTGTAAATCAGGACGCTGCAAACTACGTAAGGAGATGCGACAAATGCCAGAAGTATGCAAAAATACCGAGAGCTCCGCCAACGGAACTCACGCAAATGGTTAGTCCCTGGCCATTTGCAATGTGGGGAATCGATATAATCGATTCTTTACCCATATCCAAGGGTGGTGCGAAATACGCAATTGTTGCGGTCGATTACTTTACTAAGGGGGTAGAAGCATAGCCTATGGCCATGATCACCACCAAAAAGGTCATTAATTTCATTGTACGAAACATTATATGCCGTTTTGGCCTTCCACGGACTATTATTACAGACAACGGAACTCAATTCGAAAGTAAAGATTTTAAAAATTTTTGTCAAAAGTACGACATTGAAAAAAGGTTTGCAGTAGTTGCTCATCCAAAAGCCAATGGACAAGTGGAAGCCATGAACAAAATAATCAAGTCCATATTGAAAAAGCATTTGGAAAAGGCTAGAGGCAAGTGGGTGGATGAACTTCCAACAGCGCTTTGGGCTTATAGAACCACCTACAAGTCCGCGACTGGTCACACTCCATTCGCATTGGCATATGGCATGGAAGCTGTTATACCCGTAGAATTTGAAGTACCATCACATCGGGTAACTCATTACCACCGCAAGTTGAATCGGGATCTTTTGCTGGAATCACTGGACTTCATTGATGAAAAACGTGAAGAAGCTGAATTGAGAGCGGCCGCATACAGACACCGAGTCGCTCGATATTATAATGAAAGGGTACGGCCGAGAATCTTTGATGTGGGTGACCTCGTTTTGAAACGAGTTTTCCCGGTCCCATCACATATGAATCTCATATGGGAAGGTCCATACGTCATTGAACGGAAGCTTGGAGAGTGAACTTTCAAGCTAGCGACCGTTGATGGTGTGACACTCCCCCGAGCATGGAATAGCGAGCATTTGCGGCATTATTATACATAGTCTTTTTCCTTCATATTTTAGTTGCAATTGTTTTCCAGCAAATTTTTATTCTTAGTTTTCGGCATGTAATAAGACAATTTAGCTTGTTTTCATTAACAAAGGCTTGAAGCCATCTTTTCCATGAATTATTGATGTTTCTGTTAATGATAATTCTATGGCACAACTAGAGTTACATTATTCTGTCAGATGTACGAATGCGCACAAACACTCAAAATCTCCAAGTCCTCTGAGTGCGGACTGGAGTACTCTGAGTCCCCTGAGTGTGGACAAGAGTATAAACGACATTAAAATCTCTAAGTCCCCTTAGTGCGGACTGGAGTACTCAGAGTCCCCAAAGTGCGGACTAGAGTATAAACGACTTAAATCTCCGAGTCCCCTGAGTGTGGGCTATAGTACTCAGAGTCCCCACAGTGCGGATTAGAGTATAAATGACTTAAATCTCCGAGTCCTCTAAGTGTGGGAAGGAGTACTCAGAGTCCCCAGAGTGCGGACTAGAGTATAAACGACTTAAACCTCCGAGTCCCCTGAGTGTGGACTGGAGTACTCAGAGTCCCCATAGTGCGGACTAGAGTATAAACGACTTAAACCTCCAAGTCCCTTAAGTGCGGACTGGAGTACTCTGAGTCCACAGAGTACGGACTAGAGTATAAACAACTAGAATCTCTAAGTCCCCTGAGTATGAACTGAAGTACTCTGAATCCCTAGAGTGCGGATTAGAGTATAAACGGTTTAAAATTCTCTAAGTCCCCGTAGTGCGGACTAGGATACAAATGACTTGAAGTCATCAAGTCCCCGACATACGGATTGAAAAATATTCTAAGTACCCGAAGCGTGGAATAAAGGATGTACAATTTCAAAGAATTCCCGAGTTATATGAAGATGAATTGGGGATTTATGTAACTCCCGATAGCTCGTATTTCGACCGCAATAATATAAAAAGCTGAACAACAAAAGTCATTTGAAAGACAAAGAAACTAAACTTTGTTTATTAGTCCAAAATGGGGTCCTACTACAGCTCCTCCAAAACTAAAGGTCAAAAGTCTATCTACATTGGCTTTGAAAATAAATAAAAATAATTACATAATCTAAGCCGACTCTCGTTGAACAAGTGTAACAGCTACTTTTTTGATTTCTTCGATTTCTTTCCCTCCTTCGTCTTCTTTGACGACTCCACTCCCACGTGTTTCCCCTTGGAAGTTTTCCTTGATGGGGAGGTAACAACCAAGGAAGTACGAGGGACCTCCAGTGGTATGGACCCACCAGGGAGGATGACCTTCAAAGGCTTGCTCAAAGGATCATCTAGGTCCATAACTCGGGGCTCGACCTTGATTTCAGCTGTCGTTTTCTTTTCCTCCGCGAGCTGCTCGTTCATGCTAATTTTAGAAGTGTGCTCAGAGGCTCTTGTGATCTCAATTTCATAACTACCTTCGATAGGAGACGAAGTCCCGGACTTATCCTCAACAAGCGCCTCAATCACTTGAGCACTGGACTGGGAGTCTCTCCCTCGTGAGTGGCCTCGCTTGTTTTCCCCTTCTCCTTCTTGGCTTCATCGCTCATTGGAGTGGGTTCTGATCAGAACGGCCAGTGCAAAATCACAGGAGACAAACATTGGAATACAATAATCTTTCGCAGAAAATGACGGCTCTTTGAGCTTTAAAAAGAAGAGTTATGTACCGGCTTATTGCTGGCTCTCAACCGTCCGGGGAGTCCCACCCTCCGGAATGGGAGATAGAATGTGAATGTCGAGACCAGGGTCTTCTAGGACATAACAAGCGTGTTGCTCGAATGGATCGAGTACTGGCCGAGCGGCCGATTGAGTAGGAGGAAGGACTGGAGACTCGGTTCCAGACGGACCGACAATGACGTCTTTTCCTTTGGATGAGGGAGAACCTTTGCAGTAGAGTGCCTTCGCTGCAGACAAGTCCGAAGGCTCGTTCCTCTGAGAAATTCTATCACCAAGGCCTCCTTGTCAACCTCTTTGGTGCCCAGCTCGACCTTCCTGATCTTTATTAAAGTCTCTCATGCCTCGGCTAGAGATTCAAGGTAGCCCTCGCCAAGAAATGTTAAGTCTCGATGCATGAGGAAACGGGCGTTGAATTCTGCTATCGGTGGGTCAAATATGTACTTAATCTCCTCCCTGCCAGCCTCTGTAGCCTCCTCAAGGCAAGAGTCAATCTACGCGGATTCTATTCTCTTTCCCTCTTCGTGGGCCTCATCCTTCAACATCCCGACCTTAGAAAGCTCGTCGTCGAGCTTTGCCTTCAGAAGTCGCGTAGCAACGACCTCATCGCAATATCGTTGTGACTCTTCCTACGCAGCAGTTTTCTCCTCTCTTTCTTTGCGGAGTTGATCTTCCAGCTCTTTGACTCGGAGGGAAAATGCATCCCTTTCCTTCTGAACTGAATCCTTCTTTAAAGCCAGGGCCCCGCAGCGTTGGACCGCTTTGTCAAGTTCTTTCTTTTAAGTTGTCTCCAAATGATTGACGGCCTCCGTAGTACCTTTAGCACTTTGTTGGGCGGCTTTGAGCTGAGACTTATGCATAGATAGCTCTTCGTCCTGAGCTTTGATAATATCTTTATCATGAATAGCCTCAAGCTTCAGGCGATCAATTTCGTGTTGATGTCCAATAGAGACTTTTGAGACTTTTTAGGTTAAGTGAACGAACGCATCATGCTAGACATAGACGTCATTAGTACAAGCAATAGCGCATTGTTTGACATGTCCCGAAATCTGATGAATGGCCGGGAGAAATTTCAAGCCGTCAAAGCAGATCTTTGGGAACACGACTTTAAGCTCAACAAGTCATTCTGCTACCGATGGATCAGATACAGGAGCGGAAGGAGTCTGTTTGGAGACTTCGGGAGTTTTGTGGGGATCTCGAGCTTTCCTAGTACTGGATGAACCATAGTGTTGATCCCGATGGGCCTCAGGCTGGGACAACTTGTGTGCAGGCTTCTCTTTGCTTTGCTCCGATTGAGAAGGATTGGGAGGATAGGAAGACTAGCTATAGATCTTTCTATGGTAGGATGATTCTTGGTGGCGGTAGTTCCTATCACCGGTGTCATCCCTGCCTCGACGTTTGCCGGAACCCGAATCACGGCCAGAGTGATGGAAAATAGATGAACCTCGAAGACGGTCAAGTCCATGTGTACGCCCCATGTCACCTGTACAGAATTTAAATAACGACAAGTTAGCAAAGTGTAGAGTGATGGTAGAAATTTAAGTGCAATGTGAAGTGCACGTGTTAGTGTGTGTCCTAGTGTTCCCCCCGACGAACCAATTTCTTTATCTTTACTAATAGAAATTTTTTCTCCCTGGTTTTTGGCTTGAGCGCTTGTATCGCCTCTCGCGGCGAATGAAGCTTAAGGGCCTTCTGATCGTCGAAACTGTAGTTAAACAGATCATCGGGTATAGTGAGGTTTGATAGGCCTTTCAAAGAACTCTCTAAGTGTTGTGAGGAAGTCTCTCTCTCTCTCTCCATTGGAATAAGGGTGACCTTAGAAGTTCCACCCACTGTTTTCTTCCTCAACTTGTAGGTCAATTTCTTCTTTCCCTTCGAAGGGGAAGGTGGTTTCGATGTCATGAACCTCAACTATCGGGTCCTGAGCGGGACTAACATTTTCACCCTGTACTTCGGGCGTTTCAGTTTCTTTAATCTTCCCCTCCTTTAGTGTGTCAGAGGCATTACGTGCTGAAGGCCCAGCCTACTTTTTTCCTTTGCCCGAAGCAGGCCTAGTTATAGTGATGCCTTGAGGGAGGCTTATTCGACGACTTTCCGCCAGCAGCTCAAACTTCGTGAGCGATTCATTTGAAATGAGAGATCTAATCTTCTGTGGGGATAGCTCGGATAGCTTCGACAGCTTCAGAATATCCAAAGCCTTCGGGACGTGGGTTGATACCTGCAAAAATAGAGAAAGAGTTAGGAAAGGTGCAGTTTCTGCTAAGCATAAGTATTGATCCAGAAAAATGACATACTCCCTTCCACCCATCTCCTCGCAAAGCCGGGAGGACAGCGCAGATAGAACCACTCCAGTTTATACTGGGCAAACTTGCTCCAAGCCCCAGTCAAGATTTGACACTTGCTATGCGGCTCAAGGAATACAAAAGATGGGCTATTTGACCGTCTCTTGAAGCGATAGATATAGCGGATATCGCCGGGAGTCTGGAGCCTGAAAAGGACACTCATGAAGAGAATGCAAGTGCCGTATATAAATGAATGACAATTTGGATGTAATTGCAACGGGGCAATCTCGGTATACTGTAACAGGTCGCGAAGAAAGGAGTTGAACGGCGCCACGCTACTGACCCAACACATGAATCTGTTGCAGGCTGTATATCCGACTGGGGGCAAGTGAGAGCGATCCTGTCTCGATAGAACGAACACATCGTCAAAAGGAACCCCGTGTACTGAGCATATACGGCGAAACATGTTTTCGTTAATCTTCAAGGCTTGGGAATTGATCGGATCGTCTAAAAAGATCGCTACATCCAAGGCATCAGGAGCCAAGTCGATAGATGCGATCGCGGGGCTCGGCATGTCTTATATAGGAGCAGTCGGCGGATTTGAAGTTCCAACTACTTCTTGTTGAGAAGATGGCCTGGGTCTGTCCGAGATCGTTGCAGAGTTAGATTTCCTGGACATCTCTAGTGAATGTTGAATCTAACGAAACACCTGTTTGAACTATATTTAAAAACAATCGACATTAAACTTAATAACATAAATACTCCCCCCGTGGGGTGTGTAAACTAGTGCGATTATTCAAATATAAGTACCAAGAAATTAAAAGTCACCGAGTTGGTGAAATAAAGTTAGGCTTCGAACTATCACGTTCGAAGACCGTCATCGCTGACCGTCTGAGAAATCTTATCGTAAGAAGGTTTATGGTTCGAACTCAACATCGGCACTGTGCGTTGAAGGTTATTATATGTTTTAATCAAGTTAAATTAAAGCTTATAGTTATCAAAACAGAGGAGTTATCAGTCTGGATTGTCCGATATGCTTGATTGCTTAAGTCCATGTACTTGTTCAAAGTCATAGGTTCGGGCATAAAGAATAGGTTGAGCCAACTATGCATTATGTTCGACTAGTGTTGTTGTTGTACACCACTCTCCTACCATCGATTATTACCGTTCGGTAAGTGGCCAAACATGCCGAACCGCAATCATGCCGAGCCGCATCGCTCGGCACTTCACCTCAACACCAACTCCCTTCCTACATACCCTCTCTACCGTTCGGCACAGGCGAGTCACCCAGCATGCCATGCCGAGCCACCTCGTTCGGCACTCTACCCATCCCATTTTCATCTGTGCTCCCTATTACCTCTTTCGGCATAGAGGATCATACCGAGCCGTAGCCATATCAAACCGCATCGCTCGGCACGAAAGGGCGAACCTCAACTTTAAACCTATACTCCCACACTTCAACTCGCACGACACCTGCGACCGGGCATCTCAACCCTCGCCGGCTCTCACTAGGACAACACCTTCTTCCATCTTCCTCTCTGTTTAGTCCAAAGGCTTGTTTAAACTTCGAATCCACCTTCCTTATCTATGAGACTTTCGTTATTTATGGATTAAAGGAAGGTCAAAAATTCAAGTCTTGTCCAAAGTCTATAATCGGAGAAGGTCGGGTATGCGATAGTTTCGTACCTAAGAGAAAGGGTTGGAATCTGGCGAGATACTTGAATTGGAAGCAGAGATTTATTCAAGTTTGCTGTTGAAGGCAATCGAGAAGCAACCAAAGAGACTCGGGGATTAAAGGAGTTGTTGAGGAGTTAACAAAGGTTTGGGAAAAGTTGAGTTCGTGAGGGTGACCAGAGTGGAGGTAAAAAGTAAAAGGGGAAGAAGGGGTGAAGTATCGACTTTTATAGATAGAAAGGAGGAAGGCGAATGGTCAGTGACCGGTAGAACTGGTCAAGGCACCTCCCTTGCTCAGCATCAATGTCGGTCGACATTCAATATGTCACTCAGCATTCGATGTGTCGTTCGAAATCAACATGCCGTTCGGCATTAAGGGATCGTTCGGCATTGCTATGTCATTCGGCATCAAGGCCTCGTTCGGCATCGAGACCTCGCCCGACATTTAGGGGATCACTATGGAGAGGATAGAATAAGGGCTTAAAGAAAAGCACAAAGTACTCATGGTTCATAGCGCATCCTGTTCATCCACATGACACACTTTGGGGGGCGAGTGTTACCTGGATGTTTGACCAGGAAACAAGAAGCTCGTTTTAAGCATCGTTTGGCATTGAAGCCCCGACCGGCATGAACCTTGTTCTGCATGAGCATCGTTCGACATTCCGGCTTCGACCGGCATGAAGCCTCGTTTGGCATTCCAGCCTCGCCCAGCATTCATGCCTCGTTCGGCACACCAGACCCGTTCGGCATTCCAGCCTCGTTCGGCATTCCGGCCTCGACCAGCATGAAGCCTCGTTCGGCAGAAGCTTTGCTCGGCATTCATGCCTCATTCGGCACTCCAGCCTCCCTCGGCATTCCAACCTCGTTTGGCATTCCAGCCTCGTTCGGCATGAACCTCGTTCGGCAGAAGCCTCGACCGGCATGAAGCCTCTTTCGGCATTCAGCCTCGCTCGGCATTCATACCTCGTTTGGCACTCTAGCCTCGTTTGGCATTCCAGCCTCGTTCGGCATTCCATCCTCGTTCGGCCTACACACTTCACTCAACACACTGCCTCGTTCGGCATAGAGGTATCGATTGGCCTGGATATGTGGCTTGGCATTTGCTGTTCGGCATTTGCGGCTCGGCACATAGAAATCACTCACCATGGGCCGAGATATCTTGCTCCTAGGCCCATTAGGAAAGTTTAACCCATCTTCGTCTATAAATAGAGGGGCAGGGGCAAGGGCACAGTGAAATGGACTTTTTTTCGAGAACACCGGGGAGACTCTGCCGCATTCAAGACTTATTCTCTTTACTTAGCAATTGTATTCAAGTAGTTGGTGTACAGATTGTATCTGTAATCAATCGATCGTTGAGTAAAGCAATAAAGATTAAGTTCACAGTGGACGTAGGCAGTTACACCGAACCACTATAAATCCGGTGTTCTTGTCTTTGCATTTAATTTGGCATACAATTCTCTATTTTAATTTACTTTCTTCATTAATCTCTCTACACAATCTTTCTCAAGGGTGTTAGTGAACAATTCAGGTGCTGACACGTTTTATTAGAAATAAATCAACTTGTACCGATCACTATTCTGAGTTTCGAAAAATGTGATGATTACAAGCAAATTAATTTCGATGGATGGGTCATGATAAAGTAAACATATAAAATGAATTTCCATATGTGAATATTTACACTCTGGTTATAGACTTGTTTACTTAAAACAAACTTGGCCTTTAAAAATTTATTGTTTTGGTTCAATGAGATCGGGATCAGATAAAAGTATTATCCAAAAACCACTTTGAACCAATTTAAGCGAGCGATTTGAAAGATTCTAAAGGCAAGACCTAGGGTGCAGATTTTGGAGTGCAAGGGCTATTTGTCAATAACCCCGAGGGTGATTTCGAAAATTGGAAATAGTCCCATTGGTTTCGTTCAGACCCATAATGGAATTGTATGGATGAATGCTATCAGCACAGTGTCATTGGAGGGCGATGAGCATTCTAAGTATAAATGTTCTTGAAAGACAATCATATCCTCAAGCCTCACCAACCGGGAATGACAAAAACAGGATATGTAGCAGTGCTAAGTGGGCCACTCCCATTAGGGTTCATCACCAGATCTAGACTCGATATTTGTCCCATTTTGAGTATGCTTCGGTATGGTTGCTGATCATAACCGTGGTAGTGATATATTTGGTACTGCTAGTCAAGTGGTAGACCGGTTCTGTGTAGTAAGGATACAAGATGTTCTTGCTAGACTCCGAGCGCATTTTATCTAGAAGAACACTCTTTAGAAGGTGGTCCCTTACCTTGCCATGTATGAAATCCATTATCCAATAAATTTCATACGTTTTTTATTGTGTCCAAATATTTATCTAGAAGTACACTCTTTGGAAGGTGGTCCCTTACCTTGCCAAATATGGAATCCATTATCCAATAAATGTCGTACGTTTATTATTGTGTCCAAATACGTTGGAACATGAGATGCAAGCATTCCAGCTATGTTCTTTTTTATTTAAATACTTTAGACACTATGATAATATCATTGGATTTCCTATTGAAGTGTTTTGTTACCGTAAGGTAAAAACCCATCCGTGTTTATGTGCGGCATGGTCTTGTGAGATACCTTTGATTTTAAATGATTTTAAATTTAAAGTAATTAAACCGTTTTACTCACACCAGACCCATGTTTGACCTGGAGTTTATTTTTCTATTTTTCCAAAACTCTTGGGTACTCAATTTTTTATGAGTATCCAAATGATTCAGATTCTCACGGCTGCATTTTAGAGGAGTTGGAGCAGGTGGCTTGCGTTAGCTAGTTACTATCTATTTCTGGTATGTTTGTACATGTATTTTGGATTACAATATATAGACAGGTAGTTATGTCTGTCTAAGTATGGTGTCAATATTATTATTACTCTGATGTATCATATTGTCAGTGACTATGTAAAGCTTATGTTATGTAATATATATTATCCCGTTCCGCTGTTAGATGTTCTGTTTTATTTACTTCTTCTTTTCTATCTCTTTCTTTCACCCTTAATGGCTTGTCTTTTAATGGAAAGAAAGGCGGTTTATTACAAGCGATGTCTTGGCCTATTCCTAAGCCGATCATAGCCACTCTAGGCTCTTATCGAACGCCATGCACTAGCTCTCCGACGAAAAGAGGGAACATCGATAAATGAGTCGATCCTATCGCTCTTCGAAGAAGCGACTCACTTCTTGCACTCCGGTCCCATGTCTCGGTACATAAAGCGATCAAATCCAAACTGACTTCCTTTCGCCGACCCCGACTCTTCGATCGACGACTTAATCCATTAAATCCAAATCCATTTATTAAATTCAAATTGAAAATGTCCAAAAAACTAGATGCTGCCTCACCGGGCATGGCGGTTTATTGCCATCTTAGAATTGTTTATATATTATTCCCCATGAATCAAGTTCTATTTAAAATCTAATATTGAAATTAATTGGAAATTAATTTATTGTGATCTTTCAATTAAACAAGAAAAGATGAATTGCAATTAATGAATTAACGTAAGAATGTTTTCATTCTTAATTTACATTATTTTGAAAATATAAGAATGAATTTTATATTGTATAAGTGATCATTTTGGAATATGAGAATGTTTCCATTTATGAATTGCAAGTAATGAATGAGAATTTTAATGAAAATAAAAAACATTTAAGGAAAATAAAGTGTACTTTTCCGTTTTGAATATAAGTAAAAAATTTAAAAATAGAAAATTGAATTTTTAAAACAACATTTTACGATTTTTAAATAGAAGACGTAGGCGGTAAAGAAGTGATTTTAACGCTAAACTTGAAATTTTAAATAAATTAAATATTTGAGTTCATGATTACGCATGCTATTTTTAACTTTGAATTTGGAATCACGGTTTATTTTTTATTATATGTAGCAGTGGTCTCCATTACATTAACTGGTGTGTTCAAATTCAGCTATTGTGTGTTAATTAAATCTTTATGGATGTCAATTTTGGTATGTTTGGGGTTAACAAATTAGTTGAGTGGACAAATGTTTTTGAAATTTGAATCCAAATTGCTTTTTTACAGTAGAGTTGGTCCATTCATTGCCTTTCTAATTAATAATTATCACACCATTTTCATTGTTTCCTCATTTGTTCCATTACTCCTTTCCATTTACATTGCCTGAAGCTTTTTCATTTTGCAAATGTGAACTACGTTTCATATTTTTAATTCTTTTCTTCAATTCTATTTAATACAAGCCACTTTTAAAAAGGCTGTTCATATTTACTTTATTTCAATACCTAGTTTGTTCATATTTACTTTATTACCTTTTCATTCATTTTCCAACTTCATTTCCTGAAGTCTCATTTAATTTATTTCTATTTAATAGCGCCACTCTTTTCAAATTTCGGTGGCCCTAAACCTAACTCATTATGTATAAATAAGATAGGATGCAAATGATACCTTAGGCTTACCTCTAATCTTCCTCTTTTTCTTTTTTTCCTCTTCTTCAAATCTTCTCCTCTTTTTTTAAAAATCATTTTCTTCTTCGAATCTTCATTTCTTTTATTCTTCTTTTTGAATTCTTCTTCATCAAATCCTTTTCTTTTTCAATTATTATTCTTCTTCTTCAAACCATTTTCTTTTTCAATTCTTCTTCTTCCTTTTCAAATCTTGATTTCCTCTTTCATTTTTGTTTCTTCTTCTTTAAATCCTTTTTTTAATTCTTCCTCTTCAATTCTTCCTCTTTTTCTCAAACCTTATATATATATATATATATATATATCAAGAAGGCAAATTGATAAGCACCAATGTGTCAGTGGTTAAGTGATTCGACTTTGGTGCAAGATGTCACAATTTCGAAACTTGCGTAGCGTGATTCGAACATATATCGACCTATGATATATTGTCCCAGTGATATGTTGTATCTAAGTACCAATTCATAAAAACCAAGAAGGTAAATTAAAGTAAACTATATCAAAAGCAAAATTTAGGAGCAAATCCGACAATCAAGAATGAGACTAAGGAAAACTAGAGAGGAGCTATTGATTAGAAGTCTATTATCTTAGATCTAGAGCTTAGGCTAAAAAGGTGAGTGTCTAAACTCACTCACGAAATACTGAAGATATATATTGCAAGTTAAACCAAATCATGTTGTGATATATTTTATTATTTACTATTTGGAAATTTAAATTGATATTGAAATAGGATATTATTGCTAATTGAACACACTTATGTCTAAAAAGTAATATTGTTGTTATATATGTTTGATTGATTTTGATTTGGATGATTGATTTTGTGTGTATGCCTAAGTTGCTAATAGATGATATGTTAATATTATTTATGCGTTGAAATCATTTGAATTGCAAGTTAAAATATGCAAATTAGTATGTTATTGATTGCGAAAAAATGATGTATAGTTGACACCCATGATATGTATTAATTGTTATGTTGTTAATTGTTATGTTGTTAATTGTTTATATGCATGTTAGTGGATGGAGTAAATTTTGTTGCAGATTATTGATTGATATATGTCCCATTTTTGCCATGTTAAATTTTTTTGAAAATTTATCTAAATTTCCATGTTAATATGTTGAACAACGTAAAATTTGAAATAACTATTGCATTCCTTATAAACACATGAATAAATTTGGAAATTAATATCTACTTATTGGGTCAAAACTTATAGTTTTGAACAATACTGCCGTTTATCCCTATTTGGAAAATTTTCACAGATGTATTATTTAATTTTGAAATTTATATGTTATAATAAATGAGAAACATTTTGTTTTAAATAGCTTTTTTTTGACAAAGCGCCATGCCACTACGAATATAAATAAAGAATAGGTATTCTATACATGCATAGAATAGCTAAAATTTGATTTTATAGTGGCTAGACCACTTAGTACAAGAACAAAGAGAAAAGAACATGAGCTAGACTTATAGACCAGACTACTCGGAAGGGCATAAGCCCTCCCTGTCATGACTGATATCAACATCAGTACCAGGACCTAAGACATGCCGAACAGCAGAAAAATACAAAGCCAGATTCAGATAAAAAGACCTTAAGAGAGATGAGTAGAGGTAAATCCATTCCCAAGTCAGATCCAAGAATAGCCACCAATTCCTAGCACCAAAAATCCCAATGGTCGTAAGAGAAAGACCATCACCCTCAACATGATACATTAACCTCCTAGTCTCATCAAGACCACCTACGAACATGTGATTATTATGCATCTGCAGATCATACCCCATTTTCGATACCTCGTGAATCCAAGAACACTCTTCAGGTTCCCATACAACAACATCATCATCTGAATCGCTAACTACATCAATTTTTATCTCCAGAAGTAGAAACAACAGGATCAGTGAGTGGCGGAGTTCTAATCTTAGGAACCCATTTCATTTCCATCCTAGGGAGGGAGATTTTTTCGGTAGGAGATAGAGGGGCATTCCTATAACATTTCTCCACAGAATGACCAAATGAATGGCGTATAGTACATATGTCAGGCTTCCAGCTACAGCTTGCTTTAATTTCCGCCTCGTGACCTTTCATGATTCTTACTTTCAATATCGACGGAACAGATTATCTAGGGTAATTTCAATCAATGCCCAAGAAAATAATAGATTCTTGCACGCAACAGTATTTGCATCAAAGCATATGAAATCCCCAATAAGGCTTGCTAGCCAATTTGACCAATTAGAGGTTAAAGGACAGAAGGTATATCGAAGAACGTGGCCTAAATCGAAATTCAAAGAATCTGCTCTCTAACACTATCTATACCAAAACTCCAAGGAGCCACGATAAAGGTTTCTCCTCAATTGGAGAGTGCTAGTAGTAAGCGCCGTAAGTCTATCTTCCTAGAACCAAATTTGAAAAAAGAAAAAGGAATTCAGGAATTGGACATGAAGCAAACCTGTCAGTTTCCACGCTCTTCTACAGTGCTCACGAACAACAGAGTAAGAAGATGTAACACCAAGGAAAAATCCAACCACGTCGTCCGACCAATGGCTCTCCGCCTCCTGAAGAACAACTGGTGGAATCACGTTAATTCCATCAATAAACCAAGTGCCAAATATCTATGGTGAGTATGCACCGTCATTCCTAGGCAATGTCTTGAACAAAGATGACCAAAATGGTTTGGCTACAACATTAGCACTGGTATCACAACAACTATTAGAAAACATATCACCAACAGGAACAACACAGGTTTCAGGAATTGGCAAATGGGCAGTTACAGTAGGAAACATAGGAGCAATTGCACAAATGTTCGTTTCAGGTGCATTACAATTTACATCAGAAGCCTTAACATCGGCAATGTTCAAATCAGTAGCCGTATGTTTAATAGTGTCTGTCGAGACTAAATTACATCCACCACTAAACTGAACATTATCAACTGCTCCTAAACTAACGTTGCAAGAAACATTCACCCAATTTCCAACATTCAAAACCATATGCGTAATTAGAGAAGAGGGATTGACATTGGTAAAACCTGACAAGGGGATGACATCAGAAGAAGAAGAGGCAAGGCAAGCATCGAGGGCAGAATCAAGGTTAAGCGCCCTGGGGTCAAAAGTGTCAAGTGGCAACGAGGACGTCAGGGACAAAGGTAGTGCAAGTCGTGATCATTGATAGGAGACGAAACCGTTACCGATGGCGGAAGGGTCGATGCCGGATTCGATAAGGGACGTCCAAATCTGGCAGATAAGGTGGACCAAAAAGGGGGAGCAAGCTTGGGTTTATCCTTTCAATTTTTGGCCATCAGAGGAGGAATGATGCGGGGGAGTTAGAAAGAATCAGACTACGTGTTGGAAGAGAGAGAAGATGAAGAGGAACGGGGGTTTCTTGAAAAATCGCCGTATTCCATTATTTCCTGACAAAATGTGTTAAATAGCTTTATCCAAAGACTTGTTGAAGGTAACCATAAACTTTGGTGGAAATTGTTAAAAATGTTTGTGAACTTTTGATTTAGAAGTATAAATTTAGTCTTATTTTATTATTTTAATAAATTGATTTTAATGAAATGATGTGTTTTGATTATTAAAATATAATAAGTTAATTCTAAAATTCTAGAAATTGTATTGTAACTTACCGGAATATGTTTTAGTGTATTTATTTTAAGAACTGAATATTATTACATGTTTTTGATTTAACTTACATAAGAATTTTTAGTTTTGACTCAAGTGTATTATTATTCCTTTATGCTACGGTCAGCCTTATTATTTCAATGTTTCGAAGGCATTATTCCTTAAAGATGTAGACAGAAGTCGTATTTACTATTTTTGACCATTGCATTATTTTGTCATATCTATTGAATTGTATAACTCTTATTATGTTCTAAATTTGAAACAAATGTATACTGTAAAATAGCTTCATGAACTATTTATGTTATTGTTATATTTTGTCATTCCACTGTGAGATTCTGTGTTCTGTTGTTCTGTGTCTTATTTCTTTATTACAAACCCCATTGATAATCTGTTTTTGTATTGTTTGAGCTAGACATGTGTAGTTTATTGTTGAATTAAATCGTCCAAAATGGCGGGTCATCACAGTTGGTATTAGAGCTGAGGTTGAGAAAACATCTAAGCCTGTTAGGGTAAACTCATTAGAGATAAGGTTAGTAATAACTTAAAATGAATTTGAGTGTGTGTGTATGTGTGTATAAGAGAGCGCATATTTGTTTGTGTTATGAAAATGTTTTATGTTGTTTTGAAAATCGGTATGAAATAGTTTTACCTAGAATTATATTTCACATATAAAAGAATAATTTTTATAACTAATATAGTTATTTATGTTGTGTTTGTTTGTTAGAAAATGGCAGTATTAAATTGTTATCATTTATTATTTGATTAGTTGTGCTCGGCCACTTTATGAGGATTGATTATGGTTTGTTGATTTTGAACTCTTGAGATAAACACTAGTGTAATGGCTGTATATAAGATAGTAACTTATATGAACATGATTTATAAGTATAGTCTATAGATAAAGAGAATTTAAATTGAAAATTTGAGAACTTAAATCCCAATGTTTTAGAAATTTGATTTCTGAGGTTTTGAAAAATAACAGTAGTATTATTTGAAAGTAACAATTGGAAAATTGGTTTATGAAATCGATATTATAGTACTTAGTAATATTTATGAAGTATTTTTTACTATTTTGAAATGATTTTGGTTAAGTCTGAAAGGCATAAGATAGATAATACTGAACTCACTTCTATCGTTGAAAAATAATTTTGATGATGACTGTAGCATTATCATCATTTATTTTCAAATTTCAGAGCGATGGAGCCTACAATAGTAGTTATACCACAAAATTGTTTGGGTACACCAAATTTTGATATAAACTTCGAAAGTATGATTTGATATACAAGTGGATTCTCTAAAATAAAGACGTAACCATCGTATAACTGCGATCTATGGGGGTTTTCATAGCATAATTCAAGGGGCACGGTCTACCATGGATTCTCTAGGATAATGACGTAACCATCGCGTAGACTTGATATATGCTTTTTCATGGCATAAGTCGAGAGGTAGAGATTACATTTAGCCCACTTAAGAATTCTTTGGGATAGAGAGGTAACCATCCCACAGTCTACGATCTGTGGTCGAAAAGCAAAATTTGAGGGTACTTTCCATATTTATTTTTGGAAAAATTGTCATCTATTTTAGCTAGGTGTCGAAACAAGTCTACTAAGTATTAGAGATTATTAGTCTTACGCTTGATCAATGTATGACTAAATTCTGTAGAAGGAGGATAAACCTGTTAAGAAATCTAGTTATAAAAAATATTTTGATATTAAATTAACAAATAATAGTATGTAATTTACAGTGTATGCACTATATAAAATTAAAAAAAAAATGATTTTTTAAATCAAAAGTGTGAATTAAAAAAAAGAATAAAATTGAAGTGTTCTTTGTTGATGGTTTGTGAAAAAATTCCAGGTCATTATGTCTTTTCCTCTCTTAAAAGAATTTTGCCCAAAACTCAAATAATGGATATAATAATTTAATTAGACATCTTTCTAAATATGAGTAATGATGTGAATAATTACTTTCAAATATTTTACGTATATTTATATGGATGTTTATGGTGAATATTTAAATGGAATTTATAAATGAAATTTAGCTTATGTGATGTAAGAAATTTTACAAAGGAATTTGTTAAAGTATTCAAATTTTGAGGATCACTGATTTTGCAATAAATGAGATTTATATAAGATATCTCTAAAATGTTTTCTATGTTGATTATTTTGGTAAACCATATCAAAATACTAAATTTTTTACTTCATTCCTTTTCGAAAATGAAAAATTTTGAGTGGGAGAGGTTGTAATGACTCGTAATTTTAACAATTTAAAATATTTAATTTTAATATTTTTTTGAATAAGTTTGTTAAAAATAAAATCTTTATGATCTATCAATGGAAATTATATCCGAAAAAACATGTGTTGAATTCTTGTGCCGAAGTTTGAGTAGGCGGTAAAGATTATAGCTTGAATATTGGAAAAGTTAATTAGTACTTATGAAGTAATATTCTTGCTTATGATTATACTATAATATTATGATGTGATATTGTGATTGAATGTTGTATTTGTTGTATGGGGGTTCATGACATAAAGCTAGCGATTCGCTAATCAAAAGCAACTTAGAAATCATTCTTTTTGTCGAAAAGTTTTTTTTTCATAGCAAAATGCTTTTAAGTTTAAATATTTGATTTTGGCTTAAAAAGTTTATTTTCACGTGTTCAAAGTTGAAGTTTTTAAAGAATTAGAATCCAAATTTCAGAAAGTGAAATTACGGGCCCATATAGCAATAGTTGTTATACGCGTAGTTCGGAAAAATTTAAGCAGTTTTTTAATCCAAACTTGTTTTCACTTAGAATCTTTTTGGAAATGGTCTCTAACTTTAATTAAGTAATAGGGAACAACTATTTAATTTTTTAATTTTTTAATGATAATTTAATTGATTAATTAATTAATAAAGTTAATTAATACTTAATCATTAATTGATAATAGTTTTTAAATTAAATGTTAATCAATTAAGTTAATCATGATTTGTCACTTAGTTAAGGTTAATTATTGTTTAATTTTCAATTAAGGATCAATAAATTATTATTTAATTATTTATTTAGGATAATTATTGATTATTAATTATTATTTTAAAGGGGATTTATTTAATTCATCTTTGATTAAAGTTTAATTATGTTTTAATAAAATATAATTAAGGATTAACTACTTTTTATTAGAGTTTAATTACTATTTATCAAAGATTTGATTCCCATTTACAAGGATTTTAATTTATTTGAAATCCCTTTGAGTTTAAGTAATCAGTTTTGTTTTAAACCGTTTCTTTTCAAATTTGTTTTAAATCAAGGATTTCTGTGTTGCCTACCTTGGAGTAGCCCCATATGATTAGGAAAACTAAATGACATCTATTAGCATAACAAAACACCATTCTGCTATGATAATTAACTTGGACATTTACTTAAGTTGATTGGTGGTTATGTGTTGATCCTTATGTAACTATTGTTATGTGGTGCTATGCTAAATTGGATAAGTAAAACCAAGAGCCATTATGGTCGGTAAGTCACCGTTGATTTTGTAAAGATAATTATTTCATTTTCCTTTGGAAACTGTTTGCACAAAAAATGGACAAACACCTCCAAGTCGTATTATTTAGTTGATTATATGTAATTTTCAATGATTTTAGATGAGTATGTAAATATGAGAAAAGTAGGGGCTGAAATGTAAAAGACACACAGATTTATAGTGGTTCGGCCAGAATGTGCCTACGTCCACTTTATATGTTATTATCTTCTTTCTTTCAGGTTACAAGTACAATGCGTTGTGTACAAGTGTATGAAAGTAGTTTGAAAGTTCCTTCCTTGCTTGAGCTCTCAAACTTGTCTGCCATTGTTGTACCCCTGCCCCTCTATTTATAGAATGAGGTAGGGGGCAGGGGTCATGGAAGTATATAGCTGCTAGTGGGCCCGGGCTGAAGCAATCTGGACTGGCAGTTGTCTGGTTCGGCGAGGTCTCATTCGGCATGGAGCTTGGACCGGTGGTAGGCTTGGACCGGTTGTGAGTGTGGAACGGTGGTCCGGTGCTTGTTTGGACCGGCTGTGGGGTTGGTCCGGTAGGTCATTTGGTCCGGTGGTTGCAATTGCTTTGGTTCGGTTATGGTTGGACCGGATGTGGGGATGACCGAATGGCCTTCGGTTCGGCATGAATTGGAGATGCCGAATGGACTCATGCCGAATGGACCTTCACACTTGGAGTGCCGAATGAGCTAATAGGCTTGTATAGCCGGATGAAAAGGTACTCCGGATGGACCATCACTGCCGAATGAGCTTGTTCCTTCGAATCGCCGAATGGACATAGGAGCTGATGGAATGGAGGTTGCAAACCCGGGTGAAACTGACACTTCTTGGTCTCGAGATCTTCTGGGTGAGAATTCGCCCAACATTTGCCCCCCAAAGTGGGGCGCGTGCTTGCACGTGTCGCGCTTTGTTTCCCGGTGATAGAAAGGCTTGTTTCGTAACGCCATGGGCTGGACGTTCGTATCCTGCTGATGTCCTGCAAAGGAATTTACAGTTTTAGTGTGGTTTCAAATAACGACCGTTCATGATCGAAATATTTGAGATGAAGTGAACTGTGTCGCTCGGGACGAGCAAGTGTGCCCCGAAGGGGCTTAGCATCGTCGATGCCAGGTTCACGTTAGAGTGGGTCCCTGGGTCGTTTGCCAAGGTGGCTTATCGCCAGCTCAGAGCATGCCTAGGGATCGTTCGCGACCCCGTACATGTGTAAGTAGCTTAGCCATTTCACAATTATCAAATATCCATTTGACCGATGGGCTTAAAAATGCGTGTCAAAGTGTAAATTCCCACGATGATAGGGTTAATGACCATTCAGAGCGTGCCTATGGACCATTCGTGGTCGCGTACACGTGTGAACGATTTAATTCATGCTAGTGGGAGTTTTACGACTTATTCATCGTTGTCATAATCTTATTTTATTAGTTAGTTCCGGAGTTCGGTACTTATCTGAGTGAAGCGCCTTGCGTGCCCCCTGTTTCTGGTTTCTGCTGGTAGAGACAGTTTTATTCGGTTGTTGGTTGGACCGGTACGCTGGTCCGGTATGTTGGTCCGGTAGGCCGAACCAGCTGGTTCGGCAATCCTGAGTTTGCCTATATATAGAGGCTACCCCCCTTAGTTTTCCCTTACCGAACCAAAGAGAGCCGAATCAATTTTTAGCCGAACCAAACTTCTGCCGAACCAAGCTTATACCGAATTAGGTATATATTCTTTTGCCGAATGGTTTTTTATCACCGAATGAATATGATTGCCGAATGCACACGAAGGGTTTTGTTTTACCGAATGATATGTATACCGGATGTGTTTTTTAGTGCCGAATGGACTTATGACCCCATTGCCGAATGAACTTAAGTCCCTAGTGCCGAATGAGCATAAGACCCTAGTGCCGAATGAACTTTGTATTCGGTCTTTGGGTGGAACTCTGGACTTATGTATGCTTGCTTGTATTCTTGTTCTAACATCATGTTTTTCACTTTTGTGTATGCAGATAAATGTCTCGCAAGGCGGAAACACGATCAGACAGACGGAAATCCAAGGATGGAGGAGAGTCTTCTTCTGTGCCCCCAGCCCAACCAGGATCCGGGCAACATCGACCTGTTCCGAGGTCGTTGGTGGACGGACATGGTCCACAGGAACTTCTGGTCTCCCCTCCCGACTGCTTTCCTAGCTCCCTAAAGGAGGAGCAACTTGACGTTATATCCCGTTCCTTTGGGATAGACAGGGCTCTTATGCTGTTACCCGGGGGAGGGGGTCATGCCATATGATCCCCCTGAGGGGTACTTTGCTTACAGCCGTTACCATTGTATGTGCGGGGCTATTCCTCCAGTCAACGCCTGGATATTAAGCTTCGTCACTTATCTGAAGGTGGCTCCATTCCAGCTCCAGCCCAACTCTTATGCCATTCTGGTTTGCTTGTATGCTATCTTCCAGAAGAGATACGGGCGTGCCCCCTCCCACCGGGAAATACGATATCTGTACAATCTGAGGGGGTACAGGAAGGGGTCCCCATATATTAGCTTGGAGTCAGCTGTTTCCTTCAAGCCTGTTTTGGATTTATACTCGAAGTATAGTATGTTCAAGAAGGAGTGGTTCTTTGTCAGGGATGACTCCGTCTCTATTCGCCGATTTACCTCCGGATGTAAGTAAAAACTCTACTCATAATTCCTGTCTTGGCTGTAATTCACTCTCTTATGCGCTTTTATTTCTTGCTAGCGACAGGTGGTTTTGCGATTGTGGAAGATGATCGCTTGGTTCGGATGGCAGCAGAAATTGAAGCTATTTCCGGGAGAGACAGATCGGCTGCTTATCTGATTAGGAATGCCAGGCTCTTGTCGTATAATTTGATCCTCCCACATCAGTCCGTAGTCAAACAGAGGGACACGGCAGAAGAGAAGGCTGCCCAGCCTAAAGGTGGGGTGACAGCGAAGGGTGGCAAGAGGAAGCCCTTTGCACAACGTCCAGTCGTAGGAGGCAAGAAGCTCAAGGAGTCCGATGGCCCTTCTCCAAGTACTTGCCCGGATGTCCCGGAGGAGGAAGGTGTAGAAGAGGAGGAAGGAGGTGAAGTTGGAGAAGGGTCGGAGGGTGGAGGAGATGGCGATGGTCAGGGTGGTAGCGGTGTTGCTGCTCTAACCTCTGAGCAGGACCTCGAACTGGATGAGGCTCTCCGTCGGGCCTTCGGGGAGTCAGAGGGGGAGTCGGAAACAGAGAAGGAAACGGAGAGGGCAGAAGAAACCGGCAAAGCTGTGGTTAGCACTGACCCATCCTCTAAGGGTTCCTCAGCTAGGGTGACCCCGGCGATGCAAGGTGAACTTTTGTCTTCTGCCGATTCCATTTTCGATAGGGACTTAGAAATTTTTTACGGTTCACTTCCGTCCTGGAATGAGATCCAGGACTTATTGCAGTATCCCACTCCTCCGCCGGGTTTGTATAACAGATGTGTCTCCTCACTTTTCTTTCTTTTTAACTTAGCACATTTTTTGAATTGCGGATTATTGTATGTTCGTAACACTTGTTCTTTATTCCAGGGGCAGGCCAGGCGGGTAAAACGTCGGATGTTCGACACCGCCTCGAACAATTTAAGTCGAGGAGAGCTTCCGCGAAACCTTCTACTGATCGCACTGGGGACGTAGTCAAGTACCGCCCTCTTCTTGGGGTCATCGAAGAGGGCATTCAGAAAAGGAAGCGGAGCCGTTCCTTATTTGAGTCTTCTTCTGCTTCGCAGCTTCCTACTCTGTCTCCCCCTACTCAGCCTCCTCGTGATACTACGGAGGAGAGCACGGAGCCCTGCCCCCCTCCTCCTCCTTCCAAGAGATCTACTGTCATTCATATAAGGCGTCCCGATGTGCCTCGCCCCGTGCCTCGTGACCCTTTTGCCGGTCATCCTGATTTAGACCCAAGTTTTCGGGACATTTCATTTGATGAGACCACGGGCGAGCACCTACTTCCCCGCAACCCCATGGTACGTGTGCTGGATGAGGCCAAGTCCCTAGATCTTGATCTGCTTACTACTCGGGTAGTTACTATGGGGGACGAGGCCAAGGCTAATATTGACCGGGTGGCCGAAGAGACTAAGAAGTTAATGGAGCATCATGCTCGATTGGTCAAGGCCGGGGAGGAGATTGGGAGTGCTAATATTCGGTTAAGGCTAAAGGTTGCCGATCAGGCCAAGCAGCTTGCCGACCAAGCCATCCAGATCTCCCAGCATGAGGAAGCCTCCCAGCGTCTGAAAGAGACCATGGAGAAGGCCAGTAGGGCGGAGTTACGGAAGATGGAGGTTACCTGCAGGGAGCGGATTAACATGGCCATTACAACGGTGGATGAGGTTCGAAATGCGGATCTCGAGCGGGTAGAGGAGTTGTCGAGGAGACTCGAGGCTGCGGAGATGGCTCAGGCTGAGTTGAAGGAGGAGATGGAGGAGATGAGGAGGTCCCTTAGGTTGAAGGAGGAGGAAATGAGGAGGTCACTCCAGGCTGACTGCTTGAGATACCAATCAGAGAGGGACGTCGCCGTCGCTAAGTTGCAAGCTTCCGAGGCTCGGGTGAGGGAGTTTGAGGAAAATGAGGGGATGATGGATGAGATGCTTCAGGATATGTACTTCCATACTTGGAAAGAGGGCGGCTTGTCTTGGATGGACGATTACCCTCGGGTCATGGCCAAGGTGTATCTCCAGGCTTTAGAGGAGGCCAGGGTGAACGCGGGTAAGGAAGGCGGAGAGGCTTTCAACTTGAGTGCGGTTACTGCTCAGTTCTCAAAGGAGGAGCAAGCGGCGGTGAAGGAGGGGATGCGGCTGCTTGCTGCGGAGGAAGCGGGCGTGCAGTTGGATGATGAGGATCAAGCGGCGGATGCTGGTGAGTTATTCTTTTCCCTTTCTTTTCTTTCCGTGTTTTCATAACTTGATCGTTCGTTTAATGAATTCCTCTTCCGATCTGGACAGGTGGGACTTCAGATCCACATGCTGGGGGCTCCGATCCTGCGGCTAAGTAGGCTGGGGGAGTTGGTGATGGAGTGTGGATGCATCTGCCATCTTTTTGTTTCTTTTTTATCACTGTTCATGTTAGTCTTTGATATGCAACTGTAATAAAATTATTTGCAAAGAATAACTTCGTGTGATCTTATAATATAAGCTGATTTTGTCATGTTTAAATGTTGTTGCTATCTTTATGTGCTGTGTGAGAAGTATAATTATGTATATGCCTGTGATTCCACTTGTGTTTGATGTTAAGTTTTTGCTTGAAATATAATTTCACGTTTTGCAATGTCAGTGTATGAATAAGTTATAGTTACGCATTTATGTACAAGAGAAGAGAGTACCGCCCTTTATGTTTTATTCGCAGGCGGTAGCTTTGAGTGTCTTGTGTAACTGTTCACGGGTATAGCAGAGCGCCCTGCTACCCAGCACGCAGGCTTAGAGCCTCATGAGTGAATGTTTCCTATTTGGTTTCCTGTACTTTAGAGTTTGTTATACAGGATAGGAGAAAAATATTTAAATGAAATGGAAATATAGTAAAAGTAAAACTTCCAGTCACGGAAGGCCGTCGATGTGCTTAAGTTCGTGGCAAACGGGTTTTGTAGTCACTTTCCCTAGCTGTGGGTCTTGGAGACATTTGTCACCCATCTTACGCCTCCGCGGGGAGTTTTCTTTTTTACCACAGCCGCACTTAAGACACATCGGAGCCGAGATCGCGCACGGTAACTACCCGAACCGTTATGGTCCGTAATCGTGGGTATTATTCGATTTACCGTGGCCGGCTAGCGTGGGTGCCGTTGGCCGTGAACTACCCCTGGCTGGCCACACCTTATGTTGGGGCTTAAAGTAGGTTCACGGTTACCGACGAGCCGAACGCCGTAATGAGCTGCCATCGGCTATAGTCGGCCTTTATGATGACTTATAATCGGCTCATTACAGTTGGCTTTGAGGGCAGGCGCGCAATGAGTTAACCCGCAGCAGAGGGATGCTGGAGCAAAAGAGTCTCATTGGCGAGTGCATAGAATCGTGGCGTACCTGTTAGGCCTAGTCTAGATGAGGCCGCGGTGCGTCTTGAGTGGAGATGCCATAGGATTTTGTTCAACAGAAAGGGATAAAACTTAACAAGTAGCCAAGACATAAAGGAACAAGTTAAAAAGAGACAAGATTTTTTAAAGTGGTTCGGCACGAAAATGCCTACGTCCACTGGTTCTCTTTGTTAATTCACTTCATATGGGCAGTACAAGTTAAGAAAAGTATCGACGGAGGTGTCGGATGTTCCATGCCCTCTGGAACACCTCTCCGTCCACTGTTGACAAAATGTAAGCTCCGTTGTGGAGATCTTTGTGAATTACATATGGTCCGTCCCAGATGGGGTCCAGTGCCCCGGGGCGCGGAAAGATTCGCCTGAGGACAAGAT
Source organism: Allium cepa (assembly GCA_030765085.1). NCBI lineage: Eukaryota > Viridiplantae > Streptophyta > Magnoliopsida > Asparagales > Amaryllidaceae > Allium > Allium cepa. The sequence goes on along the minus strand of CM060942.1, from coordinate 89,130,294 downwards.
CTCCTTCTTGTAAGCTGCGATGCTTGACTTTGGAATTGTATAGTGCTGCCACTTTTTGTTTGTGAGCTGCTGCTTTGAGTGCTGCATCGTTTCTCCTTTCCTCAATCAGTTCCAAAGACATGAGGAGGAGTTCTTCGTTTCCTTCTGGGTTGTAGTGGATCCTACGGTGGGAAGGCACAATAGTCTCAACTGGGAGCATTGCCTCCGATCCATATGCCAAAGAGAAAGGAGTATGTCCCGTTGATGTTCTGAAAGATGTGCGGTATGCCCATAGTGCCGTAGGAAGTTCGTCCACCCAAGCGCCTTTTGACTTTTCAAGTTTCTTCTTGATTAGGGTTTTGAGAATTTTGTTGACAGCTTCAACTTGTCCGTTTGCCTGAGGGTAAGCTACTGATGAGAAGCTTTTATGAATTCCATGCTCTTGGCACCAGTCGGCAAATTCTTCGCTGTCAAATTGGAGTCCGTTGTCTGATACGATCTTGAGGGGGACTCCATACCTGCACAGAATGTTTTTGATCAAGAAGTTAATAATTTTTGCTGAAGATATTTTATTTAAAGGTTCCGCTTCCACCCATTTGGTGAAATAATCGACTGCCACTATAGCATATTTGGCTCCGCCTCGGCCCGTTGGCAGTTCGCCAATTAAGTCAATTCCCCATACAGCAAAGGGCCAAGGGCTGGTCATTTGAGTAATTTCGTTTGTGGGCAGTCGAGGGATCTTGGCGAACTTCTGACATCTGTCGCATTTCTTAACGAAGTCTAGGGTATCTTTGTTTAGTGTGGGCCAGTAATATCCATATCGGAGTATCTTTCTTGCCAAAGTCTGTCCTCCAGTGTGATCTCCGCATCCTCCCTGATGGATGTTTGTTAATATCTCCTTGGCTTCCCTTCCGGCGACGCATCTTAATAAGGGGCTAGAGAAGCCACGCCGGTAGAGGATGCCTTCTTGTATTGTGTAGTGGGGAACTTTTCTCAAGATCTTCTTGGCTTCGTCACGCCTGTCGGGTAGTATGCCATCTTGCAAATATTTCCGGATAGGAGTCATCCAGGTTCCTTCTTCGATTGCAGTTATCAGATTTACTTGTTCGAAACTTGGGGCTAGCTGCCTTGAGATTACTAGTGCTCCGGGAATGGTGCTGTCCTTCATACTAGCTTGCTTTGCAAGTTCATCTGCCTCTTGGTTTTCTTCTCGAGGAATGTGTTTGATTAGATAATGGTCCAATCGATCGAGCAGCAGTCTGGTTTTCTTTAGGTATGCTGTGAGCCGTTCTCCTCGAGTCTGGAATTCTCCTAGTACCTGGTTTACGATAAGCTGAGAATCACTATGAATACATAAGGAATTGATCCCAATTTCTAGGGCCAGTTCCAATCCCGCTATTACTGCTTCATATTCAGCATCGTTGTTAGTGGCCGTGAACTCCAATCTTAATGCATAGTACAACTTTCTTCCCCTGGGGGTGACGATCACAATACCTGCCCCCGAGCCTTGTTCGTTCGATGCTCCGTCTGCAAAGAGGTTCCACTTGATGTTTTTTGCTACTTCGGATTGTTCCTTGCCTTCGTTGGTAGTGAATTCGGCAATGAAATCAGCCATGGCTTGTCCTTTGATAGCGGTGCGGGGATGGTAGGTGATATCATACTGACTTAGTTCGATGCACCATTTGAGGAGTCGCCCAGAAGTGTCAGGACGATGGAGCACTTGTCTTAGTGGTTGATCGGTTAGAACCCTGATGGAGTGAGACTGGAAGTAGTGTCGCAGTTTCCGTGACGCGATCAATAAACAATATGCTAACTTCTCAAGTTTAGGATATCTGGCTTCTGCCCCCGTAAATCTCTTGCTTACAAAGTAAACCGGACGTTGTGTGCGGTCTTCTTCTCTTACCAAGGCGGCGCTTAGAGCATGAGATGATACAGCGAGGTATAGGTATAACACTTCACCTTCATTTGGAGTTGAGAGTACTGGTGGTCTCTGAAGGTGTTCGATTAGGTTGAGGAAGGCTTTTAAGCATTCGTCGGTCCACTCGAACCTCCCTTTGTCTTTCTTGAGTGCTTCGAAGAAAGGGACACACTTGTCAGTTGCCTTGGAAATGAATCTGCTTAGGGCGGCCACCTTTCCGTTTAGGCTCTGCATTTCTTTTCGAGTGGAAGGTATCCTTATTTCTTTTAAAGCTCGGATTTGTTCAGGGTTTGCTTCGATTCCTCTGGCGTGGACGATGAATCCTAAGAATTTTCCCGATGATACTCCGAAGGAGCACTTTAGAGGATTCAGCTTCATTCCATATCGGCGAAGTACCCGAAACATATCGTCCAGATGGCTTACATGGTCGTTGGCTTTCCTGGACTTCACCAACATGTCATCCACATATACTTCCATAGTACGTCCTATCAGTTCTGCGAACATTTTGTTGACGAGGCGTTGATAGGTAGCTCCAGCATTTTTGAGTCCAAAAGGCATGACTTTGTAACAATATAATCCGCGGTCGGTGATGAAGCTAGTGTGGTCCTGATCGGGAGCGTGCATGGGGATCTGGTTATATCCGGAGTATGCATCCATAAAAGATAGGAGTTCGTGCCCAGCTGTGCTGTCCACGAGTTGGTCAATTCGGGGAAGTGGGAAGCAGTCTTTCGGGCAAGCGTCATTCAGATTGGAGAAGTCAATACATGTTCGCCACTTTCCATTGGCCTTTTTTACTAGCACTGGGTTAGCGATCCATTCTGGGTAGATGGCTTCCCGTATGAAGTCATTAGCAAGTAGATTTTTTACTTCCTCATCAAGGGCTGCTGATCGCTCTGCCCCCATGCTCCTCTTTTTCTGCTTTACTGGTACCTTGGTGGGATCGATGTTCAACATGTGGCATGCTACGTCTGGGGAGATTCCTGTCATATCGGCATGGGTCCACGCAAATACATCTAAGTTGTGGTGGAGAAAGTCAATGAGTCGATCCTTCAATTCCGTTTTCAGCTGAGATCCGATTTTTAATAGTCTACTTGAATCATGCTTATCTACAGATACGAATTCCATAGCCTCTGCAGGCTCGGCGGTAGCCTCCTCCTCTTTATCCCGGGGGTCTAGTTCATTGAAGGGATCGCTTGTGTATCGAAGAGGAGGGGCTTTCTTTAGTTGCTATGCCTCCAAGCTTTTCATGCAGAGAGTAGTCTCTGCATCTTTTCCTTTATTCTTTCTGCGGTTGTTGCGAAGCTCAGTTACATAGCAGTCTCGGGCAGCGTCTTGATCTCCTTCTACTTCTCCTATTCCGTTGTCTGTCGGGAATTTCATCTTCAGGCACCAGGGGGCTAGGACAATTTGGAAGTCAGACAAGGCTGGTCTCCCCAAGAAGGCATTGTAAGCCGAGTGGTTCTCTATTAGCACGAACGTTTGTTTTCGCACCACGGAGCGGGGATGACTTCCTATTTCGACGAAGAGGTCAAGTTGCCCGAGGGGCATTTTTGCATCTCCAGTGAAACCGTGCAGTGGTTTGTCGCAGGGAGACACATCCTTCATTGATAACTTCATTTTGTCGAAAGCATGTTTGAACAAGATGTTTACGGAGCTTCCCGTGTCTATTAGAATCCGAAAAACTTTAGCAGGGCCGAACCAGGCAGAGATGACCATAGGATCCATATGTGGGTACTGTCTTCCTTCCAAATCGCGTCTACTGAATATGATGTCGTCGCTCTCTTTTCGTTTCGGTTGGCGTTCTTCTGTGACGGAGTTAACGTATCCTTCGGTATTTCTAAGCGACTTGCCGTACCTTTCCATCTCTGCCCAACTTCTGTCGGCAATGTGTGGTCCTCCTGAGATGGTAAGGACTACTATCTTCTCTTGACTAGAGCCACTGGTGTTGTGATTGTTGCGACTCCCTCCGCCTACTTCTGGGAGGGGTTGCTTTGAGTTCTCATTGGCAGGAGTTGGAGTCCTGTTCTGACTTTTCACATAACGTTCCAGTCTTCTTCTTCTAATGTGTTCTTCGATCAAGTCCCGAAGATGGTGGCATTCATTGGTGTCATGTCCGTGGGATTCGTGGAAGCGACAGAACTTTCCGGACTTGAGTGCGTTATCTGATTCTTTCTTGTGCGGGGGGCGCTTGTATCCGAGTTCGCCCTGAGTGGCTAGGTAGATGTTTTCGATTGTTTCATTCAAAGGAGTGTAGGAGTCAAATCTTGGCCCTGGTCGATATTGGCGCTTCTCACCCTTTCTGCCCCCAGCATTGTCTCTAGATTCATTTCTTCGAGCGTCCTTAGCTGCAGTGGGAACCTTGTCCTGAATTATCTTGCCTTGTTGCCCTGGCTGCCTCTCCGTAGCAGCGTCTTCAAGTCTCATATACTTTCCAGCTTCATGGAAGAAATCAGGCAAGGTAACTGGTTTTTCCTTAGTTAATCTTCTGGCAAACTTGGTGTCTGGATGCACGCCACTACAGAGGGCCATTAGAGTGAGTTTTTCATCGGCATCTTGAACTGCTGCCGCTGCGGCGTTGAACCGTGTTAGATATTGTTGTAGCGTCTCTCCGGTTTTCTGTTTGACATTGGATAGAGAATAAGCATCCCTGGGTTGTTCCACATGGATGCGGAACTGGCTAATAAACCTTTCTTTTAACATCTCCCATGAGTTGATGGATCCTTGGGGTAGATGGCAGAACCAGGAGGTAGCTAGATCTGATAGGAATAGCGGAAAGCATTTACATAATACTCCTTCTGTTGCTCCACTCATGAGCATATGCTGGGTGTATCTCTGCAGGTGTACGATGGGGTCGGAAGTTCCTTTGTAAGGTTCCATGGTTGGCATTTTCCATTCCCGGGGAGTGATGGCAGTTTCGATATTTCGGGTAAAGGGACTGGTGACCCTAGCGCCTATTCCCCGGTCCCTTTGCTCCCGTTGGACACATTCTCTGAATAATCGTGCCATCCGCTCGTCAGAACTTGGAGCGGACAAAAATGAGCTCGGTTCTTCCCTGCGGGATCTATCTCGTCCAGATGACCTGTAGGGATGGTACAGTCTATCACCTCTAGCATTATCTAGTGGTTGTCTTTGGCTGCTTGGATGCACGCTAGGACCAGCTACAGTTGCCCCCTGCCTTGATCTTCCCCTGTGGGGTTCTGTTTCGAGCACATCCATGGGGTCAACTTCGGGCTGGGTTCTAGCTCGGCTCCGTTCAGCGGGGTTTCTATGATTAGGTGGCATGACTGGCTCAGCTACATCCGACCCTCGCCTGGTGCCTCCCCCGCTAGGTTCGGTTCCAAGGGCTTCCTCGAGTCGGAATTCGGGCTGAGTCCGGGCGCGGCCCCTATCATTGTTTTTCCTGTTGATAGCTTGTTCGAAGAGTGAAGACCTTTGTTGCCTCCGGGATCCTCCGGATTGGGATTCACCCCATGATTCAGTGTTGCGGTTGGACTCTTCAGCGTCCCTTAAGCGTGTCATGAGTTGGTCCACCAAAGTTTCTTGTTGGGATGTGAAGCGGTTAGTTACTTCAGCCACAACCCTGTCCAGATCTGCCCTAGTGATTGGTTGTTCCGTTGCGGGACCAGTTGGATTTTCCTGATTTTCATCTGGTACTGCTGTTGAAGTGGGCTGATCTGTGATTGCTGGATCTGGAAGGCTGCTAGTTGCGATGTTCTTTCCTTTGTTAACATCCCTTCTCTGTTTGGAAGGCATGATTTCTAAGCAACGAGTGATGTCGTTAGGAAAAAAGGTTGAGTGGGAGAAGATGAAGTTTGAGTTCAGCTCTCAGTGAAAGCACCAAAAATGTTTGCACAAAAAATGGACAAACACCTCCAAGTCGTATTATTTAGTTGATTATATGTAATTTTCAATGATTTTAGATGAGTATGTAAATATGAGAAAAGTAGGGGCTGAAATGTAAAAGACACACAGATTTATAGTGGTTCGGCCAGAATGTGCCTACGTCCACTTTATATGTTATTATCTTCTTTCTTTCAGGTTACAAGTACAATGCGTTGTGTACAAGTGTATGAAAGTAGTTTGAAAGTTCCTTCCTTGCTTGAGCTCTCAAACTTGTCTGCCATTGTTGTACCCCTGCCCCTCTATTTATAGAATGAGGTAGGGGGCAGGGGTCATGGAAGTATATAGCTGCTAGTGGGCCCGGGCTGAAGCAATCTGGACTGGCAGTTGTCTGGTTCGGCGAGGTCTCATTCGGCATGGAGCTTGGACCGGTGGTAGGCTTGGACCGGTTGTGAGTGTGGAACGGTGGTCCGGTGCTTGTTTGGACCGGCTGTGGGGTTGGTCCGGTAGGTCATTTGGTCCGGTGGTTGCAATTGCTTTGGTTCGGTTATGGTTGGACCGGATGTGGGGATGACCGAATGGCCTTCGGTTCGGCATGAATTGGAGATGCCGAATGGACTCATGCCGAATGGACCTTCACACTTGGAGTGCCGAATGAGCTAATAGGCTTGTATAGCCGGATGAAAAGGTACTCCGGATGGACCATCACTGCCGAATGAGCTTGTTCCTTCGAATCGCCGAATGGACATAGGAGCTGATGGAATGGAGGTTGCAAACCCGGGTGAAACTGACACTTCTTGGTCTCGAGATCTTCTGGGTGAGAATTCGCCCAACAGAAACGGTTTTAAAATTATTGCATTTTGAACAAGATATTTAAAGGAATTTAAAATTTATAAGGTGTTTTGGATTAATGGATTTGAATTTTTAAGCAAAGAGGACTTCATAAATAAGGGAGGTTTATATAATGGATTTTCTTATTAAAGAAAGCTAATTTTGATTTAAGGTTTTTAAGAATTTGTTTTAAGTAGGAAAGGTATATATAGAAGTTTTATAAATGAAGTGGGGCATTTATAAAAGAACTTTTAGATAATGATTTGGATATTCAATAAGGGAGTTTATAAAAAGGTTTGGATATTGATAAGAAACTTATATATAAAAAGGGTTTGGATTTCAAGTAAAATAGATTTCATGATTGAAATAGATTTGATTAAAAATAATTTATCGAAAGAAGTATAAAAAGAATTTGAGATCCGGGTTTCTCTATACCGACCCTTTAAAAATGGTAGTATGGAACATTCGTTCCATAGTTAACACCTAGGGAATAGTGTTTACGGTTGCCCTTACCTCTATTTAAACAACATTTGTTTAATCCTTTTTAACAAGATTTGGAAGTAACAATTTAATCGCAAATGTTTTGTGCATATGCCAGAGAGATAAGTATATGAATGTTCTAGACAAACGTTTTTGAAAGAGATTTATTAAATAAAGATTTGTTTTGAGGTTTAATGGTTGCTATGGATCAACAAATCTCAAATAGAATTAGTTATTTTTTTATTTGATATTTTAATAAACGAATATCAAATATGGTCCCAAAACGTAGCTTTGGAAATATCTAGGAGAAAAACATGAGTTATATGGCACAGTCATATCTAATGATGCTAACTGTGCGCATAAACCTTGTTTCGTTATCCTAGGACAAACAGTAAGAAATCCACCTATTAACAGTTAAGTGGTGATCTCTGCTCTTATCTTTGACTGTTTATTTTCTGAAGAATCAGGGTTGAGTTTACGGAAAACTATCTAATGTTGTTTTGAAGAGATCGAGATCGGATATGTTATCCGAAAACCACTTTGATCTAACTCAAGTGTTTCGAAGTGAAGACATTTTGAAGATGATGGAATTGAAGACGGAGCTCTTTAAAGTGCAAGGACTGCTTGCTGCTAATCTTGAGGGTTATTACAAAATGGATGTAGTGGAAGTGGTGCCTTTGGTTTGTTCATATGCTCAACAACTTGTATGGATGAATGTTGGCATTGCATGATAGCCTGGAGGGCATTGTTAGCATTCTAAGTGGGAAGTGCAACATAAAAGGTAAAATGTAGCCTCAAGCCTCATCAACTGGGAATGAGTAAAATAGAGGAGATGCAGCAGGGCCAAGTGGGTCGCTCTCATTAGGGTATGATCATCCTTATCTAGAGTTGATATTATCTCTCATTTATATGCTATAGGGCCCATGAACCAAGGGGTGATCATATTTGGTACTACTAGTCAAGTGGTAGGCCGATTCTATGCTGGAAGGGGATCCCGGCGAGGTCCTCATTATTGTTTTATCTAGAGTTGGACCATGATGGGTGAAACCTCAATAGTCCAGTCATTGTATGAAATCCATTCTCCAATAAGTGCCATAAGGACTTAGTTGTACCCACTATGTTGGAATATGAGATGCAAACATTTCAGCTATATTCATATTTTACTTTAACTCCTAGAGATTATTATAAGCTTAATGGATTCTCTATAGAAACAGTTTGGTTATCATAAGTTAAAAATTCATCCATGTTTATATGCCGCGTGGTCTTACGAGATGCCTTTGATTTAAAGATTTTTATAAATTTAAAGACTTATGCTTTACTCGTACCAGACCCATGTCTCACCCGGAGTTTATTCATTATTTATTTGTTCATCTTGTAGATTTTATGATATGACCAAATCAAATTTTCAGTAAAATCGCGCTTTTGCAGTTAAGTGACCAAAGTGTAAATTCTTTAAAATGAATGTTTTTAAATGTCGAAAAATATGAAATAAATTATAAATACGCTAAAATGTTTTAAAAGAGATTTGAGTTATAAATATAGGTTTTCCAAATAATAGAAAAGTTGTTTTAATCAAATAAGCTTGTAAAACACTATCCGTAGCAATTTTTTACAGCAGTTTTAATGAACTTTAGAAATATAGATTTAAACTTAACTATTCTTTCCCAAATCTTCTATAAATGTCTTTAAATAAACAATTTAGTATCTTAAAGTTAATTTGGGTGTTTTAATAAGACTTTAAATAAATGGTTAAGAGAAATTGTTTATAACACTTGAACAATATAATTAAAATTATTTCCTTCAATGTGATAACAAACTGAGTATGCGGAAATGACTAGTGCATTTGTCCCGTCTATAAAATTTGAAAAAATAAAACAAGGTGTGTAACTAAGGTTAGGAATGGAGCAACAAGTGCCCTAGACTTACTTGGCTTCTTTTTTCTCTTTTAGGCGAGGGGTAAATAGATCGAAGGGAAAGCCCGGATGCTCTAAAATACGATCTCATTTAAATTTTTCCAAAAGTAAGAAATTTCCAAAGGAGCTAATTAAACTAGATTTTTAATAGTATAAGGAATACTTTGTCCAAACTCTGCATTAAGTTATGAGGAGGGAATTCGTACTGTCCGTTTGAATTTAAAATGTGAATTCACCATTATTCCATGAATAGTACGAGTTGAATATGGAAACTAATCTGGGTATCATTTGTAATGACCCGTAAATTTTAATGGTTTTAATAACGTAATTAAAATTGAATTTTGAGAATTTTTAAATGATTGAATTTGGAAGTAGAAATTTAATATTTAGAATACGACTATCCAAACATAGCAAATGGTAAATTTTCATCAGAAAATATGGAATTTATTTTTGTTGTGTAATTTCAATTTCAATTTAAATCAGTTAATATTAGATGACAATGAAATATTTCTCAAACATAAATATTTTTATATAATAAATTTGTAAATCATCTTCTGAGTGAGATGTCATATTTTGTTTCTCTAAATTTGGACTGCTATTGCTCCGTTTATCTTATTTTCGGCGTTTCTACGGCATTTTCGGTACCAAATACCGACTTTTGATAGGATGGTCGTATCGTTGATATCCATATACCGTTTTGATCATCTCGTCGTGTTGATCTCAGTAGTATATTAGTATGTGTGTTTCGATGTTCGGTGGGCGGTGAAATATGTAAAATGTTGGACCGTATCGATACCCATTTTAAAACCTTTTGGGTTTCTTATGCCCTTTCATCTATCCAACTTTTGAACTTAAACAACCGATTGCTTTTATTATTTCCTTGAATTCATGCCAACCTCTTGCTATTCCCTAGATGATTTATTCCTTGAATTCAGACTTTCCCTCCTCTTTGGTCCTAAAAGAAACTTTTATATAATCCAAGTTCTATATTATTATATATTTTTTATAGTTGCTTCATATTAATATAAAACCTGTTGAAATTCATGCTTTCCACCCCTAGCTGCACCGTGCTCCAACCATCTGACTACCTCACGCCATATTTCCAGCCTCACTGGCCTTTCCACCTACTTCCTCACGCTATATTTCCAACCTCACTGGCCTTTCCACCTCCTTCAGTTTAAACGACCACCCATACACTCGCCATTTCATCCACGTAAGCCATTTTGTCCCTGTGCCGCGCCGTCAAAGTTCGCCCACTCAATCTCAGCAGCTGAAAACCACCCCTGTTCCTCCAAACTTCCACCCATCTCTATTGACGAGCTCACCAAAACATTCCCACCTTTTCCTTGCCGACAACAGAGCCTATTCCCTCCGGCCTCTCCGCCGAACTCACATGTGCTTCCATGGCCAAGCACCTTCTACCGTCTCTTACCTCCCACTGACAGCTAACACGCGACAGCCACCCACTACTTCGACCCTCACTCACCAAGCAGAAGCCGAGCACCATACTTCAACCTTCTCTGTGCCAATCTTCCCTCCTTCTCGTCTTATAAAAAAGAGAGAGTTAAAAGTAATTATATATATATATCGTATATATATATTGCATGTGTTCGCCTTTTTTGTGCTTCTGTCATGTTGTGCTCCACCTTCCATATTGCTTACATAGTTGCATGGAAACGTTCATTTCCTCTTCAAGAAGCAGGTCAGAAAGTTTGTATAAGATTTTTGTATAATAGGTTGTTATATATATATATATGTATGTATGTATGTATGTATGTATGTATGTATGTATGTATATTTATAAGTTGTTTATATATTAGTTTATAAACTTTTGATCTGATAGTTTATATATGTTTGTAGTTTACAAAATGTTAGTTTTATAATCTGTTAGTAGTCATATGTTAGTTTATATAAATATTTTTTTTTATGTTAGTCATATAAGTATGTTTCGCAGCACATATATAATTACAGTAATATGTTTACAGGGTATATTACAAGTCATATGTGTTTATTTATAGCGTATATATTCTATGTTATATATACAAGTATATGCCTTATATATGTTTAGTTTACAGTAAGTTTTTATATATATATATATATTAGCTTATATATTAGTTATGTATATAGTTGATTTCAAAGTATATATGCATATAGGTTTATAATAATATTGATTTTAAATTTGTATGTGTGTGTATATATAAAGTTATATAATGTATAAGTTCATATTAGCATATATATGCGTGAGTTTGGTTTTAATATATATATATATATATATATATATATATATATATATATATTAATGTATGTTTTAAATTGATTTTTTATATCTTGTTTCATCGATCTCGTCCATCTTAACTCACCATCTCAATATCGATTTATCGCAGCAACTACTACCTTGTGTGTCCAGCGTCGTGCCCGTGTCCGTATGCGTATCTATATCAGTCGCTTCTCATTCTGTGTTCTATAGCCTTGAAAAGTGAGCAATCACCTACAATTAACATTCTTATATTTATTAAATTTGATTTCACTTGAAATGACAATTGAAATATGTTGTTGCTAGTTATTTAATTGCTATATATGATATGTTATTATCTGTAACTGTTCACCTGTGACATCTGACACCATAATCTGTTATCTGTATTATATTGATGATAAATGTCCGTTTCTAATTGTTATATTATTATCATATATGTTCTCACTCTACAAGTTCCCTGTTTGTTTAGAATTCGCTATGGTTTGAAATGATACATATCCGAACGATCTTGTAGAATAAGAGAAAATCGTTATGAGTTCAAATGATAAACCAAGCGATTTTCATTGAATTGAATTTAGGATTGTGGGTTGAAATGATATATACCCGAAGATATTTAAATTGTGGATTGAAATGATAAATATCTGTATCACTTAACCATAGGATAAAAAATTATATACAGACACCGTTGGTCTATAAATATATTTTGAAAATGATTTCCAAGGTTTTGAAAAGAAATATATGTGGTTTTAATAAATTTTGATTTTAAGATATTAGATATATAAATGTTATTTTATAAAGGTTTAAATCTTAGATTTTAAAATTATATGTTTGGAAATTTAAAATTATAAGTTAGTTTTTAATTATAATTTTTAAGATTTTCTTATAATTTTACTATTTTTAAAATATATAAAATAGATTTGATGTAAAATAAGTTTACTAATAAGATTTAATTTAATAAAATTTAATTTAATTATTATATAATATATTTTAAGTATTTATTTAAAATTTTATTTTAAAAGATAGATTTTTATAATAATTTTAATAAGTCCAAGTTGGAAAGATAAATTGAAATTGACTTGAAATCATTTTCTTTTAGGAATTGTACTTAAATAAAATTGGTTTGAAACTTATTGAATTTGAGATTTTGAAGATATGCTTTTATAACTTGATTTTGGTTTATGGTGATTAAATGAATATTTTGAAATTTAAATAAATTCAAATGTGATATTTAGTTTATTTGTAATTTAAGGTTTTATTTAAATGATATTGGATTGACTAAGTGAATATTTCAAAGCTAAATAATGGTAAAGTTGAATTTGAAATATAAATGAATTTATCAAATCGAGTTATTATAAAGAGTTAAATATTTTAAACTTTGAAATCTATTAAAACTGAAATGGTTGTTTTTTTAGTTCAAATCTATATTTGAAATCGATATAAAATGGTTTATTGAGGTTTGAATTGGAAATGGAAGAGCTGAGATTTGATTTAGATTGAATTTTAGAATACGAGTTGATTTGAATCAATTGTGAACCTTTAAGGAAACTATTTTATTATATAAAGTATTTTAATATATATATATATATATATATATATATTATTTCACTATATAAATTATTTTAATATATATGCTATTTTAATATAAACCTAGTATATATTTATATATTATTTTTATTATATACTATTTAATTTATAACCATATATATATATATTTTAATATAAACTATTTTTAATTTATAACTATTTTAATATACTAATTATTTTATTTTGTAAACTACTTTATTATATAAACTATTTTATTATATTAACTATTTTATTATATATACTATTTTCTATATCTAAACTATTTAAGTGGGAAATATTATGATTTCAAAGTGTTATGATTTCCAAAGTGTTATGAATTTCAATATATTATGATCTGAAAGTGTTATAATTTTGGAAAGTGTTATGATTTTCAAAATGTATATTATTTTAAAGTGAGCAGTGAGATCAAATTGATATGGTTTTGGAATGATATGATATTTTTGATATGAAGTATAAACTATTTGAACTAAAGTGACCGTGGTGTTATAATAGCGTTTGGTTGTTAAAGAGACTGAAATCGGTTATTGTCATACTCTCTGTGTAATGACTCGCTATTTTGGACCATTCGCATCCGCACATGTTGGACTTGAATAATTAAAAATACCGAACTGTTAATTTAAATTTGGCAAAACTGAACATATACAGTAAATAAATAATCACAGAATCACAGATACAGAGTAATACTATGCAGCGGAAGCAAAAGATAGTAGTTCATGAAGCTACTATATATATAACAGAGTTAAATAAGTTACATCAGGAGTTTCGAATACAATAGTCATATAAGAATCAGAATACATCACTGGAATCAACTGAATATTTGAAAGCTGGATAGATAGCTGGATCTCCAAGCGAAGCTCCAACTCCAAAGGTGAGTCTCGAATACTGGTACACTCAGTCTGACCCGAGCGTAAAGCAAAATACAAAACACTCGAGTCAGGATTAACATTCTTATATCAATAAATCTAACTCAAGTGAAATAACAATTGAAATACAAATAATTCAAAGGATGTTAGAATAACCATCTCCCAAGGATCCGTTAAACTAACTACTGCGTAGTAGTGTACGCTAAATAGATAATGCCTATTAGTAATATAAAATATCAAAACAGTGTTAAGGCGTTACCATTATCCCCCTTAACACATTTTATATAAATGTCATAGTCTATACAGCACTGTAAACTCCACCGTAAACTAATGGGATATCAGGGAGTACTCCATAGGTATAAGACAAAACAAATTCGTAGTGGTCGCGTATATAGGGATACAGGTATGACAAGGCACATGAGGCAATACCCAAGGTAGTGAAACTACTGTTTGCCTGATCCGGACTGGTGAAAACGCTTCGCCACAACGATCGCAACACTGCGAAACAACACTCCTAAAAGTAGGAGGGTGCACCAATCAATAACAAGTAATGAGTAGTATTCGAAGAAGTGTGTTCGCTCGAGGTGGCTAACCCCATTTGGCCTGGCACGGCTCCTGTTTTAGTCATTTCCAACTTGACACAAGTGTCAAGGCTATCCATTATCGTTCTCTTTCTTCATTCATCACGTATATCATTCCAACCACTTTATTCTGGATCACACTCCGCGTATAGTTATTAAAGTGGTTTTCGGTTTAGACAGAAAGTATGTCCATAACCGATTCTGGTTTCTTTAATAATTTTCGTAATTATTATACCGATTGGTCGTTTATATATTTCAAAACCAAATCAATTTCAATTTCAATTAGAATTTGTAAACCAACATTTCATTTGTCTTTCTAAATCAATTTTCATATTTTACGTTTTATCACTTCCAAATTTACCATTTCAAAACTCTATAATTCAATTTCAATTTCTATTTAAAACAATTCAAATATACATTCAAACTCGTTTATAAGTTCATTCCATAATCATTTAAAATAATTTAATGCTCTAATTAATTTAAACTCATTTATCGATTTCATTCAATACTCGTTAAATTAATTTATCATTAGAACAATTTCAATTAAATTTCCAATTCATTAAATCACTTTCTTAAGTTCAACTCATTATATCAAGCTTACAAATTAAATTTGAATTAAATTTGTCAAATCCAATTCTTTAAATTACAAGTCTTTCATTTGTTTCGATAAAACGCATTTTTATTTCTGGTAAGGGAAATTCATTTTCATATACTTATTTACCTAGTTACCAATTTCAAAACTCAGACAATAAAGAACTTAGTTTCACTTATTCAAAAATTCAATTTCACTTAATAAAGAGTATTCAATTTAATTTAATCATTAAATAATTTAATCTTATTAAATTATCAATAATTTCAAATCTTAATTATTAATCATTTTAAAACTCATTCGTTGGTAATTCCAAACTTAATTATTAATAATTCGAATTTTATTATTAATAATTTCAAAACTTCGTCATTACTAATTTCAAAACTTCGTCATTACTAATTTCAAAACTTAATTATTAATAATTCCAAATTTAATTATCAAATAATTGAACAATATCCTTCGTAAATTTCTACGTTAATATTTTTGTTTCAGATTTCAAATATTCACATTTCCTTTCATTAAGATTTAATTTCCAATTTTACTTCAAAATCTTATTATTATTTAAATAAAATCTTTGCTTTAATTTAAATCAAATTATTGACCAATCGGGTTTATTTAAATTTTTTATCCTAAGTCAAAGTTTATTTGGGTATTTATCATTTCAACCCGATTCCACTTCAATTCAAAAATCAAAACATAGAAAATGGAACTTGCAGTGTGATAACAGGGATTGTGTCAAAGTAAATAAACAAGCAATGACAACTATCAATAACAATCCATTAGTTAATTCAAATAATCCCGAAATAATCGTATTAATTCACATTGTTGTTTGTGCAAATTGATATAATTATTTCTAGAATCTACACTATCCTTTCATGTAGATTAAGATTATTACATTAATTATTCTATGCAATTCTACACTTGACATCAATTATTCAATTTCATACTTCATCAACTAATACAACATAAATTCAAATAGTTCAAGGGTAATTTACTTTTTTTTCCTTTTTTTCTTTTTTTCTTCTACGTGTCAAATAATTAAACGTTTAAGGGTCATAATATACAAATTTAACTAATCAAATTCAACACATATGTCAATTCAAATTTTTAACTATCCTACGTCAAATTCAATTGTTCGGAATGAAGAATAACTACTAGCGCATCATTTACTCAACAGTCTTAGATAAAACCAAATAGATTATTCATTCACCCCAAATCAAATTTTAAAGTACCCTTGCCCAAACAACCATCAACAACAAATTCAAACAACAATCAACTTAACTTATTAATAATTTCATCTCATACCTTTGTTATTTGATTTTCTCTTTTTATTTAAACCACATAAATTTTCCTTTTATAATTTATATTTATTTCTAACAAACTTTAAATTTTATTTTCTCATTCAGTGGTTGTTTCCTTTATTTCTACTTATTACTTACAATTATTCATTTTCATTTATTCGGGTCATGTAAGTTTCTTTTATTTGTATTATATTTAATGCACTTCTCAATTTCAATCATTTATTTAATGCTTACATTTCTATTATAATTAATTATAGTAACCCTTTTTTAATTACACTTAAATTCTTAACCTTATAATATCCATTCTCATAAGTAAAGGATTTTATTAATTCATTCACTAACGTTTTGCAGTCATTTATTTTTCTTTTTAGATAAAATTTCTCAATTCCATTAAATAAGGTCATGCCAGTTTCCCCCCTTTTCACTATAATTATTCATTTATTTATTATCGCATGATCTCATTTAGTTACCCTTTAATTACTTAAGTTTAAATCATCTATTTGTCATACTTACCTTTAATTATATTTACTTGGTAAAATTTCAATTAATACTTAAGTTTAAACATTAAATTCCCATTTATATTAGCAAATTCATTGAATACTTCATTCCCTACTTTTACTTGTACAATTTCATTACATTCCCTATTAAACATTTCAACTTTTAATATTTGGTAAGTTATATATGTTTTTAAAGAATATACTTGAAAGTTATACAAGTTTCTCATTTCCTATGGTAAATTTAACATTTAATAATAATATTCTTTATTTCATAAGTTATAACTTCAACTTTCATTTAAGACCATTTTTAACCTATCATTAAATCTCTTATTTCCTTTAGAGGTTTTAATTTATTAATTACCTATGTTTCGATTCACTACAATAATTGAAACAATTAATTAATGGAAATTTAAGAATTTAATACCGGGTTAAATTTTCACTTTATTTTAAAATAATAGATAAATATATTCTTACAACTCATATATCTCTAATTATTTTAAAACAATTTAAAATTTAGATATTTAAAAATGAATCTGTAGTAAAATTTACTACAGTGGCCTTTCCCCTTCGAAACTCGAAAATGAAAGTCGATGATGCGGCCGCCATCACCGAAATTATTTTCCAACGACAAAGAGGAAAGTACAAAACTTTTTCTTCAAAATCTTCTTTAAAACAATTCTTCTGAATTATATCGAAATATTTATATCAGAAAATACTTATAACAATATTATTATATTCCAAATCATTTGAAAGAAGTTTTCAAAAACCCCGGAACTTAAGTTCTAAATTCCCAAATTACATTTATTTATTTTTAATCTTATTTACCTATTATTTATAAATTTTATTCCTAACAACCAATATATTGCAACCAAATATAGATATCATTTGAAAATTTTATTTTATATATAGAAAATATAATAGGCAAAATTATTTCATTCACCTATATTAAAAACAAGTATTATGTCGGTCTGTCCTATTAAGTGTTTAGAAATTCCTATTGATGTCACAGCGTCCCATGCACCAACCAGAATTTATAAATACCAAACGGAACAAATTAACACAATATTAAAACCTTTTATAACACTAACAAATACGCTCTCTCATATATATACACTCAGCGACTCCCATACGGTATTACTACCCTATTAGTAAAGAGTCAAACCCCACAAAGCTAAGGTTTATCGCTAAACCAAAGCTCTGATACCAACTGTAACGTCCCGCTTTTTCGCACACTTTAAATCGACACACGTGCCAATTCAAACCATACGGAAGGGCGGATTGTTATGGGGTAAATAAGAAAAATACAGAGAAGAAAAAAACAAAACAGAATCTCACAGCGGAAGGATAAAATATAATAATCAAATATACAGTTTATAAATCTGTTTACAAAACCATTTATATAATACATATCAGAGTTACACATACCAATAACAATGCAGCGGAACAGTGTGTAGTGCACTAGTATAAATAATAATAATATAAATCTTCGTCTTCGTCCTCCAGAGCTAAATCTTGAAATCCTGAAACGCTCGGACTGGCCCGAGCGAATTTGAAAAGACAAAACACTCGAGTCAGAACTAAAAGATCTTATGTGAGTTAAATTAACAGAAATAAATATGAGTGCAGTAACTCAAGAGATGCTCGGGATTTACATCTCCTAAGGATCCGTTAAACTATTTACTATGTAGTATATTGCGCTATTATAATAGTGTCTATTTATAAAATAAACTTACTTTTTAATAGCGTTAAGAGGTTACCCATATAGCCCTTAACACAGAATATATTCCCATAGTCTATACAGTACCGTAATCTCCCCCGTACTGGGCGTCGTCAGAGGGCACTCCATAGGTATGGTACAAAACCAAAATCATATAAGGCGCGCTAGGGTAGGTTACACGGCACAACTAGGCAATGCCAGGGTAGATATACCAATTGCTATCCGGGCTGGTGGTAACGCGTAGCCGCAGCTACCGCCCACCTCGAACTAACACCTCCAAATCAAAGAAATCAATAGTGGCCACCGAATCAATCCAAAGTCAGAGTATAGTATCGAAGGAGTGCGTTCGATCAGAGGAATGACCTCATTGGCCCGAGAATCGCTCCTGTTTTAGCCACCTTATGCCAACTCACGGGAGTTGGGTCCACGTATTTACCTTACAGGAAACGTCGCCACCAACCTACTTCATTCTGGAATCTCCACCGCGTACACGGTTAGTCAAAGTGGTTTTCGGTATCGACAGAGAGTATGTCCATATCCGATCCCGGTCTCTTTGCCAACCAATCATTATTATAACACCGCGGTCATTTAAAATAATTATACTTTAAAACTAGAATAAAATATCCATTTCAAAACCATATAAATATGATATCATTTCCTTTTAAAACCCGAATTAATACGATATCATTTTTTTCCAATATATATTCTTCCAAAATCATAGGGTTTCCAAAGTAAAATATTTAGAAATCAACTCTTGAACATAATATTTCCAAATTATACTACCTTGAAAAACATAGCTTTGAAACAAATTTCCACCTCTTAAATGGTTAAATATTAAACTACTTTTATAAAACAAAATAGCTTCTTTAGATTTCACAAATCAATTTCAATTATCGATTTACACTTCCAAATACCATTTCACTTCTTATGTTTCAAGGCTTTAAATATTTCACCATTTCAAAAAAACAACTCATTTGACAAATCCATATGTATCAAATTCAATTACTTCTTATTTAGACTTGAAATGTTTGCTTAATGGATTCAATATAATTTAAGAAAACCTTTAACTTCATATAACTGGACCATCTTTCAATTTATTATATATTCATTTAATCAACCTGATATTCATTAAAATCACTTTACACAAAATCAAGTTATAAAAATCATATCCTTTAAAATTTCTAATTTTAATTAAATTTCAATTTAACATAATATTCATCTTCCAAATCTATTCTCAATTAAGTCATAAAACTCCAGAAATTAAATTTTAAATAAATGTTTAATCTTATTTGATCTTAAAATCAAACTTTATTTAAACTTCAAATCAAATTTATACAAAGCTTAAAAATCGGAAATTACTATATATATATATATATAATAGCCTTTATCAATAACCAAATCAATATCTCATAAACCATACACACATATATATATATATATATATATATATATATATATATATATATATATATATATAACTTTACAAAACCATAGAAAAACATTTCCAAAAATAATTATATATATTTACCGCGGTGCCTTTATAAAATTTTCTATCCTATGGTCAAGTGATACGGATGTTTATCATTTCAATCCGCAATTTAAAATAAAAGTTTTGCGGTTGTATATCATTTCAAACCACAATCCCGAATGAAATGAAAAATGCATGATAACTTGCAGTTTAATGATATAAAATAAAACATCCATTCATCATTCATCATCCATCATCCATATCACAATCATCATCCAATAATAAATCAATATCAATATACACCTGATAATATATAACAGGTAATAACTGGCAGTTATATTTAAAAATGAATTTAACAACTATTAAACTAATAGTTTATATGCAAATAAATAACTATAACTGTCAATTTATACGCAGTAATAAAATTTATGAACAGTTAAATTAAATAAATGCGATTTAACAGAGATAAGGAATAAAACATGTCAAATAGTCATAAATAAATTTCTACTCATATCTAAAATCAATTTAACAAACATAAGAAATTTTAGAAATTGTGAGTGGGTTAAAACACTCACCTTTTGAATTTAAATCGAATTTAAATCCGATTTAAACCCAAAAATTCGACGGTCTCCAAATCTGTTCAAACCAGTGTCAAAAGATCTAGAATTTTATTACGATCCTAACAAAAAAAATCTCGCGTGAAACGGAGTTCGTAGGAGAAAGTTATACGCATTAATGTTGATTGAAATTTCAAAAGAAAAAAGAAAAAAGAATAGAAATAAAAGAACACCTTCAAGCGCCACGTCATCCCCCTTTCTTTCCCTCTCTCCCTCGTGCGTTTTGCTTCCATATTTTTCTGAGAAGTTTGAATTTTAGCTTTTGATTTGGTTTGGAATTTTTTATTTGGATCTAGGATTTGTTTGTCTGCCATTGAGGAGGAGAAGGAGCAGATGAAATTTTATGCGCAGACAAATGAGAATAGGCGGAGGCTAGGGTTTAGCGGGGTATTTATAGATGAAGTTGGAATAGACAGATGGATCCGAATTTAAATGAATTCACAATTTGTCAAATTTAAATTCCAATAATCCATTTATTTGATTTTTAGATCTTATTATGAATAAATGGTCAACTTACCATTCCTATCATTTCTGATTGCAATTAGCTTCAAATTTATTAACCAAACCTCCATATCAAATAAAGATTTATTGCAAAAATTTTAGTGTTTACCTTTAATTAAAGTAAATTCAATAAATTAAAAAATCTTATTTCAAATGAAATTTTGTACCATTCGTATTCAATTCTCTTTAATAAATCAATCATCATCTTATGTATATATTTAACATTAGTGTATATCAATTTACCCCAATTAAATAAAATTTTATTCCCAAATTGATTTACTGCCTAATATAACATTTGAATTTTATTCCCAATTCATAAATTACTACCTTAACTAAATTTTACGTTTCCCTTTTAATTTACATTTTCACCTTACGTTACTACATTAATTATCCTTAAAGTAACGTCTATTATTAATAACAATATTATAATTACTTACCATTTTATTTCATAAATTAATCCATTTATAAATATATGCACATCTACAAATTAAGATTCTAAATCCAATTTCTTATTCCATCTAGGTTCCATTCCTTCACTTTATGAATAACTAGCATTTCCTATTCATTTGTTACATCTACTTATATTCGCTTTATGAATAGTTTGATATTCCATTTATTACCAACTTTAATTATTGCAATTTATTATCTACATACAATTTGAATCTATTCATTTAATATAACAAATCAAATTTCCATTCACACCTTATTATCAACCCACAATTTATTGCAATTCATTATCTTAGATAGATTTTATACAATTAATATCAACTTTACATTAAATTTTATCCAATGAATACTTATTCATCAATCAATTCAATATTTACTTTTCTTTCCCTCTGTTTGATACTTAACCTAGTATACATTTAATGGGTAAACATAACATTGAATTATAATGCATTTCTCATGCATGCTTCATTTCATATAAATTCCTCTTTATTAACTAAGTCACATTAACAAAACAAAATATTTTTTTTTTTCAATCGATTACCAGTCTAGACTTAATATTAAATAAACGGTTAACCTAAAACAATTGTTACCCCTTTAGCATTCAAATTCACTTACGACTATTATTAACACAATGTTGCCATTTGATTTATATATATTTAAATAAATTGTATGAATGGGTAAAACTTTAAAAATTATCTTACCTGCAAATTTACTCACAAACATCCTAAATTACCAACTTGCAATTTATTTTTAATTACTAAATTTGCATTGATTATATCAAGTTGAGATTTAATGCGTATTATTTCCTCAAATAAATAAATCTTTGGATTTAAATTCCCAAAACCATAAATTATGTCCTACCATAAATCTATGCTTTTATTATTTTACGTTCACACTCCCGTTACTCTATAACAAATCACCAAGTAACGATATCCTAAACTAACATTAATTTATATATCAATCCTTATAACTCAATAAATTTGTCAAATATGAATAACCTTAACAATACTTACACATATTATCTTACTTACAATAATGTAATATTAAACGTTGAATTTCATTTATTTTGCAATACTTCAATTCAATTAATAAATACTGCTCCTATACTTAAATCTATATTAACAAATCGTTAGATTTGGATCGATAGAAATCGGTTTTTACCAAAGCTTACGTACACATTACGTAAATAAACAACTATATAAATTTGTCACCTATTAGCTCTAAATTTTATTCTTAAGTTTGTTACCTATCAATTTAGATTATACTTCCATCTATAATACAAATCTAAATCTCCTCTAATTGCATAAATTAGGGCAATTTATTGCAATTGATTTCCCATTAAACTTCATAAATTAACAAATTGAAACCTAAATAAAAACGTTTATTTATTTAAAATTCTTGTTGTTTAATTGAATTGACCATTCACGGATATAATTTACATTGTTCTCCAATTATTACTTAAATACATCACACAACGTTAAATCTATATTCAATACAATTTGTTACCAAAATTAATTTAACGAAAACAGTTACGCCCTTAAAATTTCTCTTCATTCATCAATTGCTAATTGTTATTCAATTAAACCCATTCATTTGATTTCCCTATTATGCATCAATTACAAACCCATCATCTTAAAGGTGATTTCTACATTTTATACTATAAATTTACCCCTTTATATTCCAATATCAATTAATGCTCACATACAAATTTAGATCTTAACTCCAATTAATTATTCCATTTAATCCTTAATTACTAACTTTAATTATTGAAATTTGATTGTCTAACATACAATTTGAACCTATTTCCAAATTTTCATAATTAATTAACCCTTACAATAGTTAACAAATAAAAGAGATTGTATTAAATAAATTATTTATTGTCCTGCATTTCTTTATTTCACCCATCTACATTCAATACCCATAATCAATATTTTATTTCATTGTTAAATCCAATACTTGCATTACTTTACTTATTCTAACTTATATCCAATGCAACAATTTCCACTATTTCTATTAATTACAATATATAGTTAAATTTGTAAATTCTAATTTCCCTTGGTACATCAAATTTCACATACTCTTTCATATAAATAACTAAGATTTTTATTCCTTTCTAAATTTAAATTAAAAATCCTATTAATTATATTCATTTTAAACATCGAATTTACATGGGTCGTTACAAACATATATTTGATAGTGTAGATAACTAGCAGCAGCATATTTCAACTGTCGTTTCAATTGAAATCAAATTTAATAAATAAAAGAACATTAATCATGAGTGATTGCTCACCTTTCGAGGCTAGAGATGAACGATAATGAGATGAGTTACAAAACCGAGCACGAATTCCCAGAACAAAGCTAGATTGGCACGAATTGGACGAACAAGGCTGAAAATCAAGAATCGATGAACTGAATTAGAATCGGATTGATGCAATACATGTCTTTACTAACATTCAACATAACTCACATGCTTATTACTTTTAAAAGTTAGTATAAACTGACATAGCTACAAATATGTAAGTGATGAAAATTATCGTCATATAAATATCATATGTATATAACCCGACGCATATTCTATATATATAAAAATATACTTATTTAAATCAATCTACTCAAAAAAAATGTACACACATATAGCCCACATGTTATAAAATACTTATATAACTTAAGTAAACTCTTATAACTTAATACACTAACAACTGACCTTTAAACAACATTTTGAAATTGCATATTTTTTAGAACAAAAATATAGGTAAGTTAATATCTACAAGCTACATACAGCAACCCAAACATATTCACTTTTACTGTAACATAACTACAAATCAAAAGATCATTTTAAAAAAAAACTTGCGTACACACTACACACGCACATACACTGCACATACACTGCACACGCAAGCTACAAACATGCCATTATTTATATTTTATATTAAATATAAAGTACGTGCCTATCATGACATATTGTAAGCCTTGAACATACAACTTCTATCTTACTACCCATACTATATATATTAGTAATAACTCGACATCATACAATTTGTTATATCATAAAACAGTATAGATTCCATGTTTTGCTAATATTTCCATGTCAATGATAAGGCCAAAACTAGAAAATTTCTTTCAAACATTATTAGGAATTAAAATAGGTGTGTAAGTAATATTTTATGACTATATGCTTTTATAGTTGTTGTCTATTATAGAGAGAGGATACGAAAGTGGGTGATTTGTGCACGAACAGATGTCTTGGTTAATGATAAGGGGACATATAACAAATGCAATGCTAAATAGTGTGCGTTCTCAATTGAATGGAACTTACACAGCCAAGAAACAAATACAACAATCATATCTTAGCTGATGTTGCAAATAAACTATACAGACAACTGCATATTTATATATATACTTCCAATATAATTTACTATATATATAAGTAGATAAAATAGCATACATTGCTATAAGTCTTCATCTACAGTAGATGGAAGAAAAGAGAAGAGGTTGCGGCTGATATGATCAGATCCAGTTGTGGATGCAAACAAAATAAATATAAACTTACAGAAATCTCTATATATACATGCAAAACGAATATATAAACTAACTTTATATAATATACTTTGGAACCAAAGCAAAATAGGGAGCTTCAGACGATTATTATTATATACACTTAAATCCTCATATACAAAAAATGTGCATATTATAAAATATATTTAAACTTATATACTTAATCATATATTTATGAATACTAAATGCGCAAGTTCAAAATCCCAAACGTCAAATATACTATACCTACTGTCACAAGACAGACACAGACCAGACTTCCAAACATTGGATAATACATCTCCCTTTATATTATAATATATGATTATATATAAATATACTTATACAAGATGGGAAGAAGGAGTCTGTTAGGTAAAGCCGACGAGGGAAGAAAACGAGCGGAAGAGAGCGCGAAGATCTGGGGTGAAGTCGCCAGTGCGTGTGGCGATGGTGAGGAAGGTCGCGGTGGACGACATGTAGAAGGAAATGGTGAACCGAAGGGAGGAAAGTGGTCGGCAAAGACCGATAGGCGAAATGGGCTTCACAGTAAATGGCGGAGGAAGGGCGATGTTCGCGGTTGAAGGTACGCATGGTACGGTGATGGGAGGTTGCGGGTGGCGGCACAAAGAGGAGCAGAGGCCGAGCTTCTTGAATTGATGAGCTGAGGGGTGCGATGGAGTAGGTCAGGCTAGGGCGGTCGATGCTGCTACGGACAAGGGTAGAAGGTTGTTGGCGTTAGTGGTTTGGTGCTGTTGCGTAACCACGTGCGCGCGGAGGCTGGAACCGCTGCTTCGGTGAGATGTGGGCTGCATGGTGTTCTAGAGTGAGGGGTTTTAGTTGGGGTAAAGCATGGGTCTGGTAGAGAAATCAAGGGGAAAGAAAATAGCATGAAAAGGATAGGTGAGATATGGCAGAGAAAATGTGAACAGGGAGGAGATGAACAGGTTTCTCAAATATGAGATTGTTATTAATATATAAAATTTCAGCAGAACCGCTATGAAAATAAAGAGTACCGAAACGTTGACAATGAAATTTGAATATAGGGAACCATGAAAGTTACACGTGAATTCATGCTAATAATTAAAGACAAATGGCTGTAGAAATCCTACGTTTGGAAAACTGAATGGACATAGGAAAGTTAAACGGATACCGATGCATTAGACCATTACGCTGTTTCCGTTGCGTATCGAATTTCAAAACACAAGATTGAATATATCGTAGAAATCAGCACAACTCGATGATCAAAAAGGCATACAGATATCAGTGGTACGATTGAATTATAAAAATTCGATTTTTCTACCGGTAGAAAATGCAGCAAAAACGCAAAAGATTAAGATCGACGGAGCTGAAGTAGTGCGGAAAAACGAAAAATGACGTCTTGCTCAGAAGGTGATTTAGAATTTTTCTATGTAAAAATATTAAGGGTTCGAAAGCATTTTATTTTCATCGCTTTTTAACTGATTAAATTGAAGTAAATTTACGCACGAAATAAACTTTCATATTTTCGGACGAAAATTTACCAGTTGCTATGTTTAACTGGACGCATTCCAAATATCAAATTTATATTTCAAAATTTTATCGTTTAAAATCCTAAAAAATTTCAATTAGTAACGTTATTAAAACCGATTAAATCTGCGAGTTTTTACACTCTACCAATACCGAAAACCACTTTAACAACTGCGTACGCGGTGGAGATTCCAGAATGTAGTAGGATGGTTGGTGACGATTCTATATGAGGTATATATGTGGACTTGAGTCCCATGAGTTAGCTCAAGGTGGCTAAAACAAGAGCAATTGACGGGCCAAGTGATGTAGCTCCTCCGATCGGACACACTTTTTCGATACAATTCTATTAGTTTGTGATTGATTGGGTGCACCCTCAGATTTTTGGGAGTGTTGGACGAGTTGGGCGGTAGCTATGGCTATGCGTTACCAACAGCCTAGAAGTGTAATTGGTATATCTACTCTAGCATTGCCTAGTTGTGCCATGTCACCTACCATATCGAGCCCACTAAGAGTTTGTTTTGTGTCGTACCTATGGAGTGCCCTCTGGTAGCCTCCAGTTTACGGAGGTATTACGGTACTATATAGACTACGACATCATATAAAATGTGTTAAGAGGGATATGGGTAAAGCCTTAACGCTATATTAATACTTTTACTTTACTATAAACATATTATAATAGCGTATTATACTACATAGTAGATAGTTCCACGGATCCTTAGATGATGGATATTCCAAACATCCTTTGAGTTGCTTGTATTTCAGTTGATATTTCACTTGAGTTGGATTTATTGATACAAGAATGTTAATCTTGACTCGAGTGTTTTGTGTTTTTCTTTATGCTTGGGTCAGACTGCGTGTCACAGCATTTGAGACTCGCCTTTGGAGTTGGAGCTTCGCTTGGAGATCCATCTATATCTATTCAACTTTCAGTTATTCAGTTGACTCTAGTGATATATTCAGATTTTGTTATTTGACTATTGTATTGAGACTTTTATGTATTCGAGACTTATGTTGTATCTTATTTTAACTCTGTTATATGTATAGTAGCTTCACGAACTACTATTCATCTGTTTCCGCTGCTTATTGTAATATTACTCCGTGTCTATGATTAATTTATTTACTGTATATGCTGAGTTTTGCCAAATATAAATTAACAATCTAATATTTTGAGCAATTCAAGTCTGACATGTGCGGATGCGAATGTCACGTAATACCGGGATATTACATGTGGTATGAGAGCTCTGATTTAGGCAAAACTTAACATATATAGTAAAATTTAATTACAGAATCGCCTTCGTTTAAGCTTGAATTCCTTCCTCTTTGATTCAGATTTCCTTTGAATTTTGGAACTTCCCCATTCATTCTAAAATCCATTCCTATCTCTCTCTATTCCTGTTTCCTTGATTCTGGAGCATCCCATAGCTCCACTGTATGATTTGTAAAGGGGTGAAACTCCTTTACAACGGGCACTGATTCACCAAATATGTATCCTTGGTTCACGATGCTACTACCCCATGCTATGCTTGAATTCTATCTCTTGCGATCGAATATCGATTTGCCTCGGAATTCTGTGTCGATCTTATTCTTGAAGTCTCGGTTGACCCGGTTAAGTTCACTCGCGATTAACATCAGTATATCCATCTTTTCTCCTTTTCTATTTAGTTATCTTATCTTCATTTCAAGCCTATCTTCTAGTTAGAATTATTTTGATTAGTGTCCCTCTAAATTTGAATCCCTATCATTGTTTTGAAATCCTTTCTGGAGTCATCAAGTGAGGGAGTGTTTTGTAATTAGTATTAAAATATTTTATAGTGTGTTGTTTGAGTTGTTAAGGTTGATTTGGGTTTCGATCGATTCGTTTGATCAACGCTATCGATAGGAATTCCAAAACACTTGAATAGAGCAAACCGACATAATATTATTTTCAAATTTTGTAAATGGAATAAATTTTGTATGATTATATATATATAAGTATAATTTTTTTGAAATTTAATAGTTCAATAAATTGGTTCTTAGAAATGATAATATTTGATTTCCATTTATTGTTTTGTAAACCGTTGACTATTGTCACATAATATAAATAAATGAAATTATAAAACAAGGTTTATAAATTGATTTGGAATTTAAATGAATTCAAATTAAGAATTTGAGAATTCAACTTTCGCTATTTTAGAAATTTGGTTTTAAAATTTTAGAGTATATTATTTAAACGTGTTTTCTAAAAGAAATTGTTTCCAAAGAATTTTAATAGTTTTAAATCAGTACTCTCTTCTTTGTCGCTGGGAAATAATTTCGGTGATGACTACAGCATCATTGACATTCATTTTGAGTTTCAGAGTGGAGATACCACTTAGAAGTTTTACTATACTTTTGTTTTGAAAATAAATTTGATTTGACTTTCTTAAGTATGAATTGATGTGTACTATATATAGGTATATGTTTATAAATTTGGTTTGATATATATATATATATAATATATATATATATCTATACATTTATCTCTAAATGGTTTGAAGTGAAATCGGAAATTTAATTCTTAAAATTTTGTTAAAGGATGATTTCAAATTTTAAAATAAAGCTAAAATTTTGAATAAATGTTTAAACTTGAAGTAATTGAATTGGGAAAATTTACTTGTATATTACTAAATTGCATTCCAACATATATAACTTACCTATATTATTCAGAAGTTGAATCTGTAATTGAATAGTATATAATATAAAATGATGTTAAAGGAATTTATAAATAAATTTGAGTGTTTATAATAAATTTCAGTATACTTAATTTGTGTGATAAGATATATTAAGTGGAATAAATTGAATAATAATTTGAAAGAAAGAATTAATTTGTTGAATAAAATATGATTACGGCAAATGTTTATACACTTAATTTATGAGTATAGAAATTGTTAATTAAGATAAATTGAATAATAAGATAATGAGTAAATGAATATGAATTTAGGAATAATTAAGATTGAATTATAAATGAAATTAACTTAAGTAAAATCAAATGGATTTAAATCAATCAACTGAATATAAACAAATTTAAAAATAAATGAAATTTATATGGTTTTAAATTAATTATTTTGTTTTATATTTCAAATCTATTTTACTTTCTGGTTGTTTCTATTCTCCTACCTCGTTCCTTTTCGAGGACGAAAAGTTTTGAGTGGGGGAGAGTGTAATGACCCATAAATTTTAATGGTTTGAATAACATAATTAAAATTGAATTTTGTGAATTTTTAAATGATTGAATTTGGAAATAAAAATTTAGGTAGTTTTTAGTTTTGAAAACGAATTTTGTGTTTACGATTTTCAATATGTATGTCAAATATGAAAAGAATGGAGAAACGACGGAGGGGATGAAAGAAAGACAGATGGAAAGACGAAGGGGATAGAGGGATGACAGACGAATTGATTGTTTCACGTGCTTGTGTTATTTTCCAAAACATGGAAAATTAAAAAAAAGTTGTTTTCTATTTTTTTTGTTAACTTCGTTTTCTAAATTAGTCGTTTTTGGCAATATACATGAGTCATGTGCATTTTTGTATAAATGAAAATCCAAAATTAAAAACAACTAACCAAACACTACCTTAATATTTGGAATATATCTATCTAACATAGCAAATAGTAAATTTTCATCAGAAAATATAGAAGTTAGTTTTGTTGTGTAATTTCAATTTCAATTTAAATCAGTTAGTATTAGATGATTATAAAATATTTCTCAAACCTGAATATTTTTATATAATAAATTTGTAAATCATCTTCATAGTGAGACGTCATATTCTGTTTCTCCAAATTTGGACTGCTATTGCTCCGTTTATCTTATTTCGGTATTTTAGCAGCATTTTCGATACCAAATATAGTCTTTTAATAGGATGGTCGTATCGCTGATAACTGTGTATTGTTTTGATCATCTCGTCGTGCTAATCTCAGTAGTATATTCGTATGTGTGTTTCTGCGTCCGGTGGATGGCAAAATCTATAAAACATTGGACCGTATCGGTATCCCTTTTAAAACCTTTTGGGTTTCTTATGCCATTTCATCCATCTAACTGTTGAAATTAAACTGCTGGTTGCTTTTATTATTTCCTTGAATTCATGCCAACCTCTTGCTATTCCCTAGTTGATTTATTCCTTGAATCCCTACACTTTCTCTCCTCTGTGGTTCTAAAAGAAATTTTTATATAATCCAAGTTCTATATTATCATTTTTTTTACAGTTACTTCATTTGAATATAAACTTGTTGAAATTCATGCTTTCCACCGCTAGCTGCACCGTGCTCCAACCCTTTGACCGCCTCACGCCATATTTCCAAACTCACTAGCCTTTCCACCTCCTTCAGTTTAAACGACCACCCATACACTTGCCATTTCATCCACATAAGCCATTATATCCCTGTGCCGCGCCATTAAAGTTCGCCTTCTCCATCTCAGCAGCCGAAAACCACCCCTGTTCCTCCAAACTTCCACCCATCTCTATTAACAAGCTCACCAAAACATTCCCACCTTTTTCCTTCCCGACAACTGAGCCTACTACCTCCGGCCTCTCCGCCGAACTCGTATGTGCTTCCATGGCCAAGCACCTTCTACCGCCTCCTACCTCCCACTGACAGCTAACACATGGTAGCCACCCACTACTCCGACCCTCACTCACCAAGCAGAAGACGAGCACCATACTTCAACCTTCCCTGTGCCGAACTTCCCTCCTTCCTGTCTTATAAAAAAAAGAGATTTCAGAGTAAATTATATATATATATATATATATATATATATATATATATTGCTCATAAATATTTATACATTGCATGTGATCGCCATTTTGTGTGCTTCTGTCATGTTGTGCTCCGCCTTCCATATTACTTACATAGTTGCATGGAAACGTTCATTTCCTCTTCAAGCAGCAGGTCAGAAAGTTTGTATAAGATTTTTATATAATAGGTTGTTATATATATACATATATATTTATAAGTTGTTTTATATATTAGTTTATAAACTTTTGATCTAATAGTTTATATATGTTTGTAGTTTATAAAATGTTAGTTTTATAATCTGTTAGTAGTCATATGTTAGTTATATGTTAGTTTATATCAATATTATTTTATGTTAGTTATATAAGTATGTTTTACAGCACATATATAATTACAGTAATATATTTACAAGGTATATTACAAGTCATACATGCTTATTTATAGCGTATATATTCTATGTTATATATATACAAGTATATGCCTTATATATATTTAGTTTACAGTAAGTTTATAAGCGTAATGCCGCTTGTAAAGCTCTTTCTTCGAGTGCGCGATCATGACAGGACTCGAGGAAGAAGCCCCGGCTAACTCCATGCCAGCAGCCGCGGTAAGACGAAGGGGGGCAAGTGTTCTTCGGAATGACTGGGCATGTTGATTTCAAAGTATATATGTATATAGGTTTATAATAATATTGATTTTTAAATTTGTATGTGTGTATATATAATGTATAAGTTCATATTAGCATATATATATATATATATGCATGAGTTTGGTTTTCATATATATATATATATATATATTAATGTATGTTTTAAATTGATTTTTTTATATCTTGTTTCATCGATCTCGTCTATCTTAACTCACCATCTCAATATCGATTTATCACAGTAACTACTACCTTGTGTGTCCCATGTCGTGCCCGTGTCTCCGTATCAGTCGCTACTCTTTATGTGTTCTAGCCTCGAAAGGTGAGCAATCACTTATGATTAACATTCTTATATTTATTAAATTTGATATCACTTGAAACGATAATTGAATATGCTGTTGCTAGTTATTTAATTGCTATATATGATACGTTATTATTTATAACTGTTCACCTGTTACATCTGACACCATGATCTGTTATCTATATTATATTGATGATATATGCCTGTTTTTGATTGTTGTATTATTATCATATATTTTCTTACTCTGCAAGTTCCCTGTTAGTTTAGAATTCCCTATGGGTTGAAATGATACATACCCGAATGATCTTGTAGAATAGGAGAAAATCGTTATGGGTTGAAATGATAAACCCAAACGATTTTCATTGAATTGAATTTGGGATTGCGGGTTGAAATGATATATACCCATAGATATTTGAATTGCGGATTGAAATGATAAATATTTGTATCACTTGACCATAGGATAGAAAATTATATATAAAAACCGTTGGTCTATATAGATATATATATATATATATATATATATATATATATATATATATATGTGTGTGTGTGTGTGTGTTTTGAAAATGATTTCCAAGGTTTTGAAAAGAAATATATGTGGTTTTAATAAATTTTGATTTTAAGATATCAAATATATAAATGATATTTTATAAAGGTTTAAATCTTAGATTTTAAAATTATATGTTTGGAAATTTAAACTTTATAAGTCAGTATTCAAATTATAATTATTAAGATTTTCTTACAATTTTACTATTTTTAAAATATATAAAATAGATTTAATATAAAATAAATTTAATAATAATATTTAATTTAATAATACTTAATTTAATTAGTATATAATATACTTTAAGTATTTATTTAAAATTTTATTGATTAATTAATTAATAAAGGGAACTTAATCATTAGTTAATATTGGTTTTTAAAATTAAATGTTAATCAATTAAGTTAATCGTGTTTTGTTACTTAATTAAGGTTTATTATTATTTAATTTTTAATTGAGGATTAATAAATTATTATTTAATTGTTTATTTAAGATAATTATTGATTAATTATTATTTTAAATGGGATTTATTTAATTAATCTTTGTTTGAAGCTTAATTATATTTTAATAAGATATAATTAAGGATTAATTACTTTTAATTAGAGTTAATTACTATTTAACAAGGATTTGATTCTCATATACAAGGATTTTAACTTATTTGAAAATCGCTTTGAGTTTAAGTAATCGGTTTTGTTTTAAACTGATCCTTTTTAAATTTTAGTTTAAACCAAGGATTTCTATGTCGCTTTCCTTAAGTAACCCCATATTATTAGGAAAAATAAATGACATTTACTAGCTGAACAAAACACCATTCTGCTAATACAATCAACTTTGACATTTTCTTGAGTTGATTGATGGTTATATGTTAATCCCTTATATACCTATTGTAAAGTGGTGCCATGTTAAACTGGATAAGTAAACCAAATTAAAAGCACCATAAGTCACCGTTGGTTCTGTAAAGATAAATATTTCATTTTCTTTTTAAAATGATTTTACTGCATTTTGAACAAGATATTTAAACGAATTTGAAAATTTATAAGGTGTTTTGGATAAATGGATTCGAGCTTTCAAGCAAAGAATATTTCTTAAATAAGGGAGGTTTATAAAATGGATTTACTTATTAAAAGAAGCTACTTTGATTTAAGGTTATTTTAGAAGTTGTTTTAAACATGAAAGGTTTATAAAGAAGTTTTATCAATGAAGTGGGGTATTTATAAAAGAAGTTTTTGAAATTATTTGGATATTCATAAAGGGAGTTTATAAAAAGATTTGGATATTGATAAGAAATATATATATATATATAAAGTTTGGATTTCAAGTAATAGAGATTTCATGAATGAAATAGATTTGATTAAAAAGGATTTATCAAAAGAAGTATAAAAAGAATTTGAGATCTGAGTTTCTCTAAACCGATCCTTTAAAAATGGTGGTATGGAACATCCATTCCACATTTAAAACCGAGAGAATAGTGTTTAGGGTTTTCCTTACCTTCATTTAAACAAAATTTGTTTAATCCTTTTTAACAAGATTTGGAAGTAAGAAGTTATTCACCAATGTTTTGTGTATATACTTTTGTCAGAGAGATATGAATATTTAAACAGATGTTTTTGAACGAGATTTATTAAAAATGGTTTCTTTGGAGGCTTAGTGGTTGCTATGGATAAATAAATCTCAATGGAATTGCTGTACCGTGCATATAAATCTTGTTTCGTTCTCCCAGTTAAATGATAAGGAAATCGATCCACTAATTATTAGGAGGCGATATCCGCTCTTATTATTAACTGTTAATTTCCTAAAAAACTGGGGTTGAGTTTACCGAAAACTGTAGAATATTGTTTCGAGAAGATAGGGAACATATATGTTTTCTAAAAACCACTTCGATCCAACTCAAGCCTTTCAAAGTGAAGACATCTTGAAAATGATGGAATTGAAGATGAAGCTCTTTGTAGTGCAAGGGCTGCTTGCTAGTAATCCAAAGGATGATTCCAAAATGGATGTAGAAGAAGCAGTGCCTTCAGGTTGTTCATATCTTAACAACCTGTATATATGAATGCTGGCATTGCATTGTTGCTTGGAGGGTAGTATTAGCATTCCAAGTGGGTGGTGCTACATAAAAGGTAAAATGTAGCCTCGAGTCTCATCAACCAGGAATGACTATAACATGGAAGATGCAGAAGGGCTAAGTCGGTCGCTCCCATTAGGGTGTGATCATCCCTATATAGAGTCTTTATTATCTCTTATTTGTATGCTTCGGGCCCATTAACCAAATGATGATCATATTCGGTACTACTAGTCGAGTGGAAAGCCGTTTCTATGTTGGCAAAGGGTCCCGATGAGGTCCTCGGTTGTAACAACCGGTATTTTGGGACTTCAAATTTGAATGTTTAATTTATTTAAATATTCGAATTTAAATTAAATTATAAAATCTATACTTCAAATTCAGACTTGATTTTTAATGACTCATTTTTAATTAAATTTTTACAATTTTTCCATAATTTCTACTTTGGAAGATAAATAAATTTTCGTTTGACGCTTTTTGCGGCAAACGTCGGTACTTTTGAAACTTTACAGAATAAGATAACTTGTCTATTTTATTATTGTTTTGTGATCATGTCACAGTGTTGTACACGACCATATTTTTATTTTCTTCATTCATGGTCTGTATACGGACATGATATTATGTAGCATCCTACCCAAAACTTTTAATATTAAAAATTTTAAAACAATAGAGCACAATCTTTGCGTATCTTTTATTTTCCTAGCTTATCTTTGCAGCAACCAACTTTTGATTGGTTTGCTTGTCCTTGCATATCAATTGATTTGTCAATGTTTTCTTAGCTAGAAAGGTTGCTTTGCTTTAATAAGCATGAATACCATACAAGCAAGGCAAAAGCTTGAACTTATTTCTGTTCTTTTTCTCTACTGTAAAAATAAAAAAAATGAACACGCAGCACCATTTTTTCTTCTTCTTCTTCCTATTCCTAATACTCCTTTGCAAAAAGAAAGTTCAAGATGCATTTTGTTTTAGGACAGTTTGGCACAGGTCCCTAATAAGTTTCAAAATACACAAAAAACCCAGTAAAAAAAGTTTGTAAATTAGGTTCCTAAACTTAAGTTATCGAACAATGGCATACACTTATGCAATTATTCAGTGAATAATTGCATATATTTATGCAATTATATCAAAAATTTGCAGACATTTCTAAAATTATTCATCGAAAAATTATATCAAAAAATTGCAAACATTTCCACAATCATATCGAAAAATTCTGCAATTATGCACCAAAAATTTGCGGAAATTTCTGCAATTTTTCAAAAAGTTGCAGAAAATTCCATGATAATTCACCAAAAAAATTGCGGAAATTTCTGAAGTTATTCACCAAAAAAATTTCATAAATTTATGCAACTTTTGGATATAATTGCGTAAATGTCTGTAATTATTCGGTGAATAATTGCATAACTATATGCAATTACTTATTAACTTAATTATAGGGACCTAATTTACATGCTTTTTATTACGGGGGTTTTTGTGTATTTTGAAACTTATTAGGGACCTGAGCCTAATATTCACTTTTATTTTCCTCCAGTTCCAACTGCAAGCATGTTAGGCTTCAAGTTGTCAAGGATCTCATATGCATGGTCGCATATATTAGTACAGGCATATACTTGCTGCTTATGTATGTGTCAGTGAAGATAGTCGAGGCATATGGCATGATGGAGGTATACATGCGGCGATAGAAGGGGCTGTGCTTGTCACATGAGCAGGCAGTTGGCGAGGTAGCATATCAGGTAGGGGTGCACGTGTGCAGCTGGAAAGGAGATGCCTACATGGTGGTGGGCACATGCATGCATGTATGTGTGTGTGCGTGCGTGCGTGTGTGCGTGCTTTTATGTGTGTACGCGGTTGGGTGTGTGTAAGTGCCATGTGTGTAGATGGGTTCATAGAGTAGCAAGGAGGCGCGTTCAACAAGGAGAGGCTCGGTGGTGGAGCGTTTGAGTGAGGTTCCGGCGATGGCAGCGGCGTAGCATAATGGGGACGTAAGCAATGGCCAGGGGAATGAATGAAGCTCTGGCATTTTTAATAAAAAAATTGATGTTACTATTTGTATAACATGGCTTTGCAAATAAGACCCTGTAATTGTGTTCAGTTGCCAGAAAGGAAAAAGGAGAAAGCTGTTGTAGCTTCTTGGAGAGGGTTGTGTGATTGGCCTTCTGCCCGCTTGGGATAGAAGGTGAGAACATATGTATTAACTTGGTTGGATTATTTAAAGTATTGAAATTTAAAAATTTAATATCCTACTCATATGGAATCTGATTGATTCATGGATTTTGCATTGTACTCGTGTAAACGGTTACAACATTATAGTATAATTTGTTTATAGCTTTGGACATGTGAAAATTTATGACATTTTTAAACAGCCTAGTTTTAAATTACGTTATTTAAT
The DNA here is from genome assembly GCA_030765085.1 of Allium cepa. Taxonomy (NCBI): domain Eukaryota; kingdom Viridiplantae; phylum Streptophyta; class Magnoliopsida; order Asparagales; family Amaryllidaceae; genus Allium; species Allium cepa. The sequence goes on along the minus strand of CM060942.1, from coordinate 89,093,198 downwards.
TTAATAACGTCGTGTAAATTTATATACATAAATTATAAATGTTTATTTGGCCAAATAAATTACTGTTTAGTTAAACTGGATCGAATATGGTAATTGAACATTGGTTTAGCGGAATAAAACACCGTTCCACTAATTAAAGTAATTTGACATTTAATTAGCAGAATAAATCCTCGTTCTGTTGTTGTATAGTTTTGGACGTTTGGTTATATATCATAAATGGCATGCCACTTTGGATTAGTGATATATTAACTAATGATGGTTAAATGTTGGTTTATTTACATAGTCATGGATTATGTAAATATCTATTATTGACTTGAATTGTTATTTGAAGAATATGGTAGTTTATTTAAGTACCATGGTGATCGTTAAGCCTCCTTCAAATTTGAAAGCTAATTATTGTTTGAAAGTTACTTTAAGAATAATTACTTTTATTATAAGGTTTAAAGGTAATTATTATTTAGTAATAAGTTGTAAAAAGTAATAATTATTTATTAATAATGTTTTAAAGTTAATGTATAATTGTCTAAAATATGATTTGAAGCAAATTATTTATTAATATGATTCTTAAAAGTTAATTCTTAATGTTATTTAAGAATGTTCAACTGCTATTTAAAAGTTTCTAGTTATGGGTTTAAAACGCTTTAATTATATTTTTAATTATTTATTTTAAATGATTTAACTACACTTTAATTTTTAGTTAAAGTTAGTTAACTATATTGGTTAAGTTATTTAATTTTTGTTTAAAAGATAATTAATTTTCAATTTTTTTATATTAGTTTAAGGTTGATTAATTATTGTTTTTAATAACATTTTAAAGTTAATTAATTATTATGTTGATAATTTTTTGAAATTAACTCATTCACATAATAACATTGTTTAAATTTAATTTAATATACCATTAATGAGATTTCTAAGTTATTATTTTAAGTGTGATTTAATTTAAATAATAAAAAGAAGGATGATTAAATAATAACTTATTATTTTAAGTTATTTATAGTTATTTTAAATAACTTATGGTTTATTAAGAGGACTTGGTTGGCTTAAAGAGTATATAAATGAGTTGGATTAAATATGGAAGGAGTTTATAAAAGAATTTATAAATGAGTTTTAAGGATCTGAGAAGGAGAAGTTTTATAAACAGGGTCTGGAATTTGTTAAGAATGTTTTATAATTGAATTGGCGTTCAATTTCTCCATTTAAATGACATTTGGGTTTGATCATTTGAAATATGATTTCAAAATAGAAATACTTCTAAGTGTTTGGTGGATATACATATATCATTGTATAAGTATGTAGAAAATTTCCAATTTTTGAAAAGTGAAATGGTTTGTAAATATATTTATACCATTGAAAAAAAGTATATGGTTATATTTTCCGAAGTGTCAAATATAGTTGTTTGTGAATATACTTATCCTATTGAGATAAGTATATGGAATTGATTTCCAAGTATTTGAAATGAGATTTTAAATTAATGGAGATTTATTTAAGATGCTTAGTCATTTCTGTCGAAAATATAATCTTTATTTGGTATGTTTGTGTTTTTGATAGTTAAACAACCGACTATCAAAACTTGGCCTACATATGTAATCCTTCTTAATTTTAGTGGCACAGAATTATTCCCCACTTAACACCAAAGGATTTTAACTTTGAAAATATCTAGGGGAAAAACGATAATTATACGGTACGGTTATCGTCAGTAGTGCTCTGCTGTATGTATAAACTCATTTCGTTCTTCTAGGACAAATGATAAGGAGATACGTCCAATTAAACGGTTAGGGGGTGATCCCCACTCTTATGTATTGTCTGATTATTTCTTAAAGAACTGATAGTGAGCATTTCAAAAATTGGCATCTAGTTTTGTGGAGCACCGGGAAACGAAAGAGTGTACTCATATGAAATGACTCGAACTCGTAACCACTCTGAAAACCATCTACGATTCTATGAAGGAGATTCATGATATATTGAGATGTTATAATGACTCACCTTTGTTATAATGATATATTGAGATGTTAAATTTCAAGATGAATTAAATGAATATTTCTAGTACAAATAAATTGAAGGAAATATTTAGTTATAGGTAATTTGAGTTTTATTTAAATGATTATGGATTTATTATGCAAATATTTCAAACTAAATAATAGAGCATTTAATTGTTGAATAGAAATTTCCAACCTTAGTTTCTAATTGTTTAATAATCAAAGTTTGAAATATATTGAAACTGAAGTGGTTTATTGAAACCGAAAGTGAATTTAAAATTTATGGATTTATACTTAATTTAAGGAGAATAAAATTCTAAGGTCGTGGAAATTATTTACTTTATAAAGTAATTTTAAATTCACTCCATTTTATTTTATATGCTGTTGAATATCCAAACCATTTAAGTTTTGGAATTTATGGTTTTAAAGCTATGGATTTCGAAGTATTATGTTTTGAAGAGTTATAATTCAAATGTATGGTTTCGAGATATTATAAATTTTAAAATGGTATGGTTTTAGAAAAAGGATATATTTGAAAGGATATCATATTGATTTGGTTTTAAAAGAGGAAAATGATGTCGTATTTATATGTTTTTGAAATGGATATTATATTCTGGTTTTAAAGTATAAACTATTTTGAAAAGACCACGGTGTTATAATACCATCTGGTTGTTGAAGAGACCGGGATCGGAAGTTGTCATACTCTCTGCCAACTCCGAAAACCACTTTAACAATCATGTGCGCAGTGGAGATTCCAGAATGAAGTAGGATGGTGGCGGCGTTTCCTTTGAGGCAAATACGTAGACCCAACTCCGGTGAGTTGGCATAAGGTGGCTAAAATAGGAGCAATCGACGGGTTAATTGAGGTAGCACCTTTGATCGGACACATCCCTTCGATATTATATTTTGACTTTTGGATTGATTCGGTGGCCACTTTTTATTTTTTTTATCTAGGGGTATGGCTCGAGGTGAGCGGTAGCTGCGGCTACGCGTTACCACCGACCCAGAAGCGTAATTGTTATATCTACCCTGGCATTACCCAGTTGTGCCATGTCACCTACCCTATCGCGCCTTGTACGAGTTTCTATTTGTGTCGTACCTATGGAATATCCTCTGGTAGCCTCCCAATCTGGAGGTATTACGGTACTGTATAGACTATTGGCATTATTTGTGTTAAGGGGAATATTGGGTCACTTCTTAATGCTATTTAAAAGTAATTTTATTTTACTAATAGACACGATTATAATAGCGAAATATACTACATGGTAAATAGTTTAATGGATATTAGGAGATGTGAATCCTGAGCATCTCTTGATTTACTGCACTCATATTTACTTCTGTTGATTTAACTTACATAAGATCTTTTAGTTCTGACTCGAGTGTTTTGTCTTTTCAATTCGCTCGGTTCAGTCCGAGCGTTTCAGGATTTGAAGATTTTAGCTCTGGAGGAAGAAGACGACGATTTGTAATACTATTATCTACTACATTATTCCACCACACCATTTAATTCCGCTGCATTAATTATTATTATCTGGTATGTGTACTCTGACATTGTATTGTATAAGTAAAGAAAATCGAATATTTTTGTAAAGAAATTTCATGAACTGTATATTAGATTATTATATTTTATCTTTCCGCTGCAAGATTCTGTTTTGTTTTATTTCTTCCTTCTTTTTCTTATTTACCCCATAACAATCCGCTCTCCCGTATGGTTTGAATTGGCACGTGTGTTAAAGCGTATGAAAAGGCGGGACGTTACATGTGGTATCAGAGCTTTGGTTTAGCGAAAAACCTTAGCTTTGTGGGGTTTGACTCTGTAACGACCTGAAAATTTCTTTAACTAAATTTGTCATATTTTCCATAAATTTTAATAAAATGAATGTTAGGAATTTGGTGTTGCCATTTGTTCTTATTAAAAGTTAACAATTTAAAATGAGATTTCCAATTCAATAAAATAATGTAAATATTGTGGTTTAAGTTTTGAATGGAATATGTGAAAACAAGAGTAATTATGGAATAATATGTTATTTATTTAGAGTATTGAAAAAAAAAATTAGCCAATTTTAATTAATGGTAATAATGCGATATAAGCTAATAAATTTGATCTCAATGCGATAACCATTTAATGAAGGTAATGAAACAGGATTTAGAAAAATGTATACTAGGTATAAATCAAATAGAAGGAAACAAACGTATATATCGAATTGATTTATGAATAAATACTTTGGATAGTAATTGAATGTACCGTAATGGTAATTTAAAACTTATTTAGAGTAAGACTGTATAAGATTTAGTAAATTAAGCGGTGGAAAGATTTTTCCTAGATATACTTTGAAGATGTGAAATTAAAGGTGAATTTAAAATTGGTTAATGTAAAATAACATTGATTAACCGTAAATGGGAATAAATTTGAAAATAAAAATTTATGTTAATACAAGTGGATCAATTATAAACTTAAATGAAACATTCCAATTTAATAAGAGGTATTCGAATGTTATGTTTTATTTAAAGGTAATAATTGGATTTAATTGGAATTTGTGTATGTTGGATTATATAGGAAAGGAGTATACAAAAGAAACTGTGAATAGTAGAGTAGCAACTGAAAAGGAAGAAATTGAAATAAGAGCAATAAACATTGTATAAATTAATAGTAATAAATGCCAACATTGAATTGTAATAAATATAATTAGTATTACAAGTGGGTGAACGTAAAGATAAGGGTTAAGAGTGTTGGAATAGGTATACTAGAATAACTATAAAGTGTAAATGTACGTATTTATAGCAACAAGAATTATTGAAGGAAAATAATTGGTAAACGGGGTTTGGGCTAAGGAAATATTATTGATTGTTTTGAAACCTTATTTATTATGGGAAATTAATTTAGCATAAGCAAAACCAATGCAAATATCTAATTTATCAGTAAAGTAATAATAAATAGTAATCAATGCAAATTTATGTAACAATAGAATGTGAAATTTGGGGAATAGACGCAAAGTATATATGAGTTGCTAAAAGTATGCATAATAAGTGCAAATTTAATAAATCAATGTCCTGTAGAGGTTGGAGTATGGTTAGTAATAAAAGCTTTTAAAGGAAAAACCTTTAATTTATAAATGAAAATCAATGCATTAAATTAGGTGTAACTGAATGCATGTAGATAATTTTGTAAGAATAAGTTATAAACAATTTATTTGTGCATACCCGATTTAATTGAAATAACAGAAAAGACAAGAACTTGATTTGCCTAGGTATATATATATATATATTGATAAACTTTAAATAAATAGAAAGATTGGTAGTAAATAGGATATAAGAAGACAAAGGCAACTAGTAAATTAATAAATGAATTCATAATAATAAGTAGTAATTAATGCATATATATTTGGCATTAGTGATAATTATAAAACTTTACCCATTTATCTAATTTATTTAATTAAATCTAAATCTATGGCAACATTGTTGTAATGATGGTTGTAAGTGAATTTGAATGTAAAAGGGTAACAATTATTTAGGTTAACCATTTTGAGTATGTTAAGTTAAGAATGGCAATCGATTGAAATAAATCTAAATTAATTATTTTGTTTTGGTTAATGTGTTCTAGTTAATAAAGGGGAGTTTATAAGAAATGAAGCATGCACTAATGACATGTGTTATAATTCAAATGTTATTTATACCCATAAAATGTCTATTTACTGAATAGAAAGATTTTAAATCAATAAGCGAATTTATTGAGGTTCCAATTTATAACGTTTAATGTAGACTCAATTACAAAATTGACTTAAATCGTGCAGTTAGCGTAGATTTGTTTTGTAATTGGAGTAGTTAATCCTATAAGATGAAGTTAATGCTAATTCTATTTATAATTGGACCATTTGTTGATATAAATTATAGGAAGCAAGATGTATAAATTTAATTAAAGTATCAACATTCAACAATTGTAATTATTGAAAATTAAAATGGAAGTTGAGGATAATAAGGTGAAACCATGAACAAATGTTAATGCATCCTTATTACTGGTAAAAGATGAGTATATAAAAGTTTGAAAATCAAAAATAGGTTTTTGAAAACTTAATTTATAATTTCTAAATATAAGGAAGTGGAGAAATTAACACTGCAATGGATAGACTTATCAGCTTTTAATTTACATCTAAATTTGTTTAGATCAATTTGGAAATTAATAAAATTGTGGATATATTTTGAAACGTAAACGAAACGTCTAGATTTACATTTGTATATACGTTAAAATAAAATGTAAATGATAAGGAATTTATTTATTTCCTAAATCCGTAACGTGTGTAATTAATATTATTTATCTTTTGGGACCACTTCCGTTTGCACGTTAAAATTCGTGCACACCTATTCTTTTGCGATCTATCTATAAATAGACGATCAAAAACCCTAGCCTCCATCTTCTATCATTTGTCTGTACGTTCTTTTCTTCAACTCCTTCTCCTCCTCAAATTGATGCAAACCTAGATCTATTTCTATTCAAATTTCAAATGAAAATTCAAACATCTCAGAAAAATTCCAAAAAAAAATATATGTTGTAGATTTCATCCATACGAATCTACGCGCAGTCTCTGTTTTCGAAATCGATACTCGAGTTAGCGGCAAATCGCGGTCAAAATCAGGAAATTCGAAACCTAAGTCAATTTGGGCGTTTTGATTTGGAGCGACTATTTGCAAATTGGTTTCTGGGAATTGGAGAGCTCGGCTAGGGAAGTCGTAATGGTGGAGGCGCGTCACCATCTGGTGGCCTGGGGCGGTCTACAGGCATCGTGGTCTATATATAAATTATTTTAAAGTGATTTCTATGGTTTGGATGGGATACAGTTTATAAAAAATTTTAATTTTGATATTTTATAAATGTTATTCTTCTATATATATACATATGAAGTTAAAATTTTTGAATTTAAGCTGTGTATAAATCTATTAAATAAAAGTGGGAAAATTGAGAAATGGAATTTGATAATTCATATTATATGTTTAAGTTTGGAAAATTTTAAGGTATGATATTTATAACTCGATTTTTCCAAGATAAATTTAAAATGAATATTCTAGTATAATTTAATTGAAGAAAATATTTAATTGCTAGAAATTGGAGTTTTATTTATGGATTTTTATGTAAATATTCAAGACTAAATAATAGAATATTTAATGTGGTTGAAGGAATGAATTCCAACTTTAGTTTTGAAATATTAATACTCCAAATGGATATATATATATGTATATATATATATATATATATATATATATATATATATATATATATAGAAATTGAAGTGGTTTTGGAACTTGAAAGTGATATTTAATGTAACGACCCAGGATTTTAATTTATTAAAATTTGAATATTTAATTTATTTTAAATATTAATGAGTGAAATTTATAAGTCGAATAAATTTTTATTTGAATTATTGGATTTAATTGAATAATTAAATCGATAATTTAATATGTTAAATTATGAAAATAATTGAAAATTGAGTTAAATATGATTAAAAATGATTTGTAAAATTTTATTTTATCATATTGGAGTTAGAACGATATTTTAGAACTTTTAAAAATCGAATTAAAAGTTAATTTGTGAAAATTGAATATTTTAATATTTAAATCGACTAGTGAAAATAGTCAATTTTTGAACAGTCTCAGAATTGAACGAGACCAGTTCCATTGGATCCGTAATAGTTAGTTATTACCGGATTTCAATTTTCGTGTCAATCGGAGTTACCGTTTGATCGTGGTAGCTCGAAACGCATCGGATTTTTTTTTTATTAATTTGGCAAGTCAAAATAGCCATTTTTCAAAAAGTCTCGGATTTCGACGAAACCAGTTTCATCGGATCCGTAATGCGATATTATTGTAAGGTTTCAAATTTCGTGTCAATTGGATTTACCGTTTGTCCGGTACAAATTAAAACTCCTAGAAAATCGTTTAAATTGGTTTAATTTAAATTGAACGTTTGTTGCCATAACTCGCACAGATGTCCGAATTAGCTTTCGAAACCTGTTCCATTGTGTCCGGAACGCGGGGTAAACCCTAGAAACGCTGGTTACGGCGCGTAAATCGGAGTTCGGAATTTCCGGATGAATAGTGTTCGAAAATTCTCTATAAATAGCCAACCTCTCACAAAAAAATAAAATAAAAATATCAAAACCCTAATCTATATGCACAGCCGCTACTTTATAAACCGAAGGCCCGAAACTCACGATCTTTCCTCCTCAATTACTTCCAATCCGTCGATAATTAGCCAAAGTGTTCAACACGGAAGTCGAAGAGCGCGAAGAGAGCTTTCAATCTATACGGTGATGATGGGGTATGGCGTGACGTGGAGGGAGCTAGGGGCGTGCGTGCGTGGCCGTTCATCTTCGTGCGCGCGTGTGTAGGGGTGGCCGAGCCTGGAGCTGTTGCAACCGAGTGGAGAGCTTGGTCGAGTTGACGTTGGCTGATCGTGTTCAAGTGGGTTGATGGAGGAGCAAAATCGAACCCTAGTTCGTGATGTTTATGGGTTATGTGTGCGGCTTTGTTCTGTAGGGAGAACGAAGAAGAAGGGGGAGGGGTATGCACGGTCACGATGGTGGGGTTTGGATCCAAGGGCCAGGATAAAAGCAAGGTTATAAATATAAAGAAAAAATGTTGTAAATTTAGTTACAAATTCGTATAAACTTATAAAAATCATAACTTTTTCATACGAGGTCGAAAACGCGCGAAACCAGTTGCGTTGGAATCGTATGGACGAGCACTACGCGATGAAATTGGATTGGAGTCGTTTGGAGTTAGTAAGAATTTTGGGTAAAATTAAACGTCCGTTTAATTTTATTCGAAATAAATCGCTAAAATGAAATTAAAATCAAGGTGAGAACTTCTCAATCGAATCGGTTTCGATTTTATTTTAAATAGTTAGATTTAAAATATTTGAATGAATGTTTGAATGATGATTGTTATCTATTGATTGTTAAAATAGACATTATGCGTCGTTAGTAAACGGATGTTATTTATTAAAAACATATACCGCGAATATTTCATAAACAGTGAAATTGGTATTATATATAATAGCAATATATATATATTGGCATATGTATATATTGGAGTTATTGATTTCCCGCATTTGTATAGCGGATGAGACCCTATTGCGCCGTCTATTAAGCGGATAATATTTTAAATCCCATATACCGCGATAATTCCGTACTGGAGCAGAATTGGTATTGTGCTAATGTTTGTGGATGCAGGGAAACAGGTTGGAGGGATCCAACTGGATTCCTCAACAGTATTTATTTGATTTCAGATATTTTGATATTTGATTGATTATCATATCGATATATGATATCGTTGTTGTCGTGATTGACTATTTGGTGTGTAGCATCATTGAACCAAATTTTGGAATTTTAAAAGGATTTCAAAGTGATTTTTTGAAAACATACGTTTATAAAATATTTTTGGAATTGATTTATTTTAAATAAATAAACGTTATAATTTTAATGTTATAAAAATTATGATATTTTTGAGAAATATAGTTAAAGGTTGATTTTTGAAAATATGGGATTAATGATTTTATAAAATAGTTTAATCGGGATTTTTGAATTTATTATGAGAAGTTGAAAATATAGGATTTATAAAATTTGATTATTTTATAAATCGAAATGATGAAATTATAAAGGAGTTTAAAGGCATTTTTAAAAGAATAATATAAATTGATTTATATTAAGAGATTTATAAATGGATATTTATAAATTAAAATATTGACATTATAAAACGAGTTTTTATAAGTGTTTGAATGAAGTGAAAATGAATTTTGTAAATGAATGGAATTTATAAAATTAAAAATGGTGAAGTTATAAATGGAATTTATAAGCAGTAGGTTTATAAAATTTATAAAGTTATTAAAAGAATGGTTTTGGATAAATAATTGAATCTTATAAGTTATAAGATTTATAATTATGAAGTTCAAAGGGACGATTTTTGCAAACAAATAAATTATAAGTATTTAACTTATAATATGAACCTTTGGTATATAATTGAGTTATGAATTGAATATAGGATAGAAAAGGAATTTATAAACGTTGTTTTATAAATTCGTAAACAACTTATTTTGATAAGTAAATTGTTGAAACCTATTAATGGAGTTATATTCACATTTTTGACTGTGAATAATACTTTAAAATAAAATGTATAAAAGGATGAAAAAATTGTTAACGTAGTATATTCACGTTTTTGAATAGTGAATAATATGTTAAAGAAAATGTTTAGAATGTGATATTTTAAATAGAATTAAAACAAGTTAACGATGTTTTAATTGTGTTGAGATTCGAAACCATCGATTTCAACATCTATTGTTGAAATAGACGTTTTCGAGAAATAAAAGGAAAGGGTGGACTATAACACTGTTGTTATAGTAAATGATTTCCGAAAGGAAATGTTTTGTTTAGTATTGGGATTTATATATATATTTTAATTTCGAATCCCTATACTAGTGATTTTGGGACGTCGTAACGATGTTTTACGCAACATTCGTTTTGGCCCAAATAAATATGTTTAAGAGAATGATTTCCTTAAAGAATGAAATATATACTTAATTTCGATTTAAGTATATTGAATATTTTCCAAGTGTTGAAAATAAATAAAATTTGTGAATTACTTATGAATAAATAAGTATGGAAATGTTTTCCAATATAAAATGAATATTTTGAGAATTTATCTTTTTTGAAGATAAATTGAAATGAATAATTGAAATCGTATATGCATGGATATTTTGGAATGAAAATTTGCTATGGAATTTATAAAAGAAAGGGGAACTGGTTTAAAAATAAATATTGATTTATTTTTGAAGTGTGAAAATTATATATCTTGTAAAGATATTTTGGAAAATAAATAATTGGAAAATTATTTGGAAACTGGTGATGTGTGCATATCCATTGATAGTTCAATAACCGACTATCAATATTTCCCTTTGAATGGGTAATTGATGTGATTTGTTTGAATTTGAATGCCACACCTATTTTTAAATAAGCGCTCACTATTCGGGTTAACCGGGAAAGGACCATGGGGTCGTATAACCCATTCCGAATATGTGATACGTCGTTATGAATTGCATTTGATGACCGGTGTTGAAGACCGGGTATTTGTGAAAGCGATAGGATGACCTATCGATTGTCTCTGCACTGGGTAGCTCCTGGTATAGAGATTCCCTAAGTGATGGGAAATTCGATCGGGATTGTGAATACCCGGATTGCAAGGGCTTCGTGAGAAGTGCCTTCGGTTTTGTTCGAGCCCGGAACAGACTTGTGTGGATTGTATGTCTGACATTACAAATTGAGATATAAAGCCGATTTCTTTCAAATATATTTCTGTTGGTGGCGGAGAATTTATTCTTTTAGCTTAACACCCTTCTCTGAGACGTACGAGCTCAGAGGTTATGTAGTTGAAGGTTATCAGCGATATATTCCTAATTTGGTAATGTGACATGCTGAGTGTTGCTGTGAAATGATCATTGTGTTGATTATTTGTGATAGGATCGTTTATTTGATCGTCTATCCTGGTGATCATTTCTATGATCATTTGTTGACCCAAAGCATGGCTTTTGTATAAAGTATGTTTTTGTGGACGTGACTTCGTCGAGCCTCACACCTCGTGAATGGTCAAAACAGGAAAGAAGCAGCAAGGTTATGAGGGGTAGCGCCCTTTAGGATGTGTGCATTTCCTTCTAGAAAAGGGTGGTATCATGGTATGGAGCCCAGATACTTACTCATGTTGAAAACACTTTATGATTGTGTGAATTGATTACGAGCGCTCGGTGAAAGGTCCCAAAGGACCGGGGGATGGCATATTCGGTCAGTTGTTACTCAGTTAGGGGTAACCCGGCCTTGTGTTGGTAGAGATCCGGTTTGGTTCTCGGGGATGTCCATCCAGAGGCATTCTCATGTGGCAATGGGAAGTTCCTTGGCCTGATCATTCGTTGGAAATCCAAAGAAACAATACGATCTTGTACGGTATTAGTTGTAGAACCTATCATTCACTTATGGTGGCACCCCACTGTTTGGATGGTAGCTATAGTAGGCATACGATAATGGTCGTATGTTGGCTAAGATTTATATTCTACTTGCGAAATATTTTCCTACACTATGCACTAATAATAATATCAAATGTTCTTTTTAATGCGTATCAAGCATCTTTGACTATCATAAGGAGAAATCTCCTCCGATTCTGCGTTTGCATTGTGTGTGTGTGCGGGAGGCCTTATGGTAGTCCCATTTTTAAAAGCATTGCGAATTGACTTTAAAAATATTCATCTATTTTGTTTTCAAAGATAAATAAACTGTTTTGAGTTCTCACACCAGTCACATGACTGACTCGGAGTTTATTGTTTTCCTTCCTAAACTCTGGGTGCCCACCAATTTCCACACGGGCAGTTAAGAGTTAGGTTTATCAGGATATTCTGGAGTTGCTGGAGGCAAGATGGATGGCATGGCGTATTATTAGTATATAGTATTTCTTTTTCCGCTGCACTGTTTGTTGTTGTACACTCTGATGATATGATGTAATGAAATGAAATGTAATAACTGATATAGTTCTTTGTTCAAAGATTATTCATTTATCTATTATATGTTGTTCCGCTGCGATTGTGAGATTCTGATGTTGTTCTGTTGTTTTCTGTTCTGTTCTATTTTCTGTTTTCTTTTCTCTCTATTTTTCTATCTTTTCTCTCCTCTTCTCTCTTTTTCCTTTTCTTAAAAACATTGATAATTCGTATTTCTGTTCATCTTGAATTAATCTACGGAGATTAGTGTATATTCAAGGAGTACGGATTGCGGGTCTTCACATTTAAATTTTGGTTTAGACTTTAAATAAAGAAATATATTTGTAAAGCCATGGAAATTATTTTCTTTACAAAGTAACCTTAAAGTCAAACCATTTATTTTATATACCGTTGAATATCCAAACCATTCAAGTTTTAGAAGTTATGGTTTTAAAATATATGAATTTCGAAATATTATGCTTTGAAAGTATAAGTCACATATTTGGTTTCCAGATATTTTAAATTTTAAAGCAATATGATTTTGGAAAAGAAATATATTTGGATAAAATGATATCATATTGTTTTGGGTTTTAAGATGATATCGTATTCATAGTTTTGAAATGGAATTTTTGTTCTGGTTTTAAAGTATAAACTATTTTAAATGACCGCGGTGTTATAATAACGATTGGTTGGCAAAGAGACCAGGATCGGATATGGACATACTCTCTGTCGATACCGAAAACCACTTTGACTAACCGTGTATGCGGTGGAGATTCCAGAATGAAGTAGGTTGGTGGCGGCGTTTCCTGTAAGGTAAATACGTGGACCCGACTCCCATGAGTTGGCATAAGGTGGCTAAAACAGGAGCGATTCTCGGGCTAATGAGGTCATTCCTCTGATCGGAAACTCCTCTTCGATATTATACTTTGAATTTGGATTGATTCAGTGGCCACTTTTATTTTTGATTTTGGGGGAGTTTGTTCGAGGCGGGCGGCAGCTGCGCGCTGCGCGTTTCCACCAGCCCGGATAGCAATTGGTATATCTACCCTGGCATTGCCTAGTTGTGCCGTGTCACCTACCATACCGAGCCTTTACTACGAGTTTTGTTTTGTACCATACCTATGGAGTGCCCTTTGACGACGCCCATTACGGAGGAGATTACGGTACTGTATAGAATATGGGAATATATTCCGTGTTAAGGGTTATATGGGTAACCCCTTAACGCTATTAAAAAGTAAGTTTATTTTATAAATAGACATTATTATAATAGCGCAATATACTACATAGTAAATAGTTTAACGGACCCTTAGGAGATGTAAATCCCGAGCATCTCTTGAGTTACTGTACTCATATTTATTTCTGTTAATTTTACTCACATAAGATCTTTTAGTTCTGACTCGAGTGTTTTTGTCTTTTCAAATTCGCTCGGGTCAATCCGAGCGTTTCAGGATTTGAGGATTTAGCTCTGGAGGACGAAGACAAAGATTTGTATTACTAGTATCTACTATATTATTTCACTACACCATTTAATTCCGCTGCATTGATAGTATTGGTATGGGTAACTCTGATATTCATTGTACAAGTAAAATAAAATATTTTGTAAAACAGTTTCATGAACTGTATATTTGATTATTATTTTTATCCTTCCGCTGTGAGATTCTGTTTTGTTTTATTTCTTCTCTGTTTTTTTCTTATTTACCCCATAACAATCCGCCCTTCCGTATGGTTTGAATCGTCATGTGTGTCGGTTTAAAGTGTGCGAAAAGGCGGGACGTTACAGTTGGTATCAGAGCTTTGGTTTAGCGATAAACCTTGGCTTTGTGGGGTTTGACTCTTTGTTAATAGGGTAGTAATACCCTATGGGAGTCGCTGAGTGTATATATATGAGAGAGCGTATTTGTTAATGTTATAAAAAGATTTTAATATTGTGTTAATCTGTTCCGTTTTGTATTTATAAATTCTGGTTGATGCATGAGACACTGTGTCATCAATAGGGATTTCTTAATACTTAATAGGACAGACCGACATAATATCTGTTTTAGTATAGGTGAATGAAATAATTTTTCCTATTATATTTTCTATATATAAAATAAATTTTTAAATGTTATTATATATATATATATTTTGTTGCAATAGATTGGGTGTTAGGAATAAAATTTATATATAATAGGTAAACAAGATTGAATTTAAAATCAATGAAATTTGGAAATTTTAGAACTTAAGTCCGGGATTTTGAAATTTGCTTTCAAAGGATTTTGAAGTATAATAATATTGTTATAAATATTTTTCGATATAAATATTTCAGTATAATCCGGAAGAATTGTTTTAAAGAAGATTTTGGAGAAAATAAGTTTTGTACTTTCCTCTCTGTCGCTGGAAAATAATTTCGGTGATGGCGGCCGCATCATCGACTTTCATTTTCGAGTTTCGAAGGGGAAAGGCCACTGTGGTAAATTCTACTGCAGATTTATTTTGAAATTATTTAAAATTTTAATTGTTTTAAATATAATTAGAGATATAAAAGTTGTAAGAAATTATTTATCTATTATTTTTAAAATAATTTGAAATTTGACCCGGTATTTAATTCTTAAATTTCCATTAATTAATAGTTTAAATTATTTTAGTGAAATAAAAGGTAAGTAATTAATGAATTTAAACCTCTAATTTCGGTAAGAAAATTCATGCAAAGTTATAAAGGGAAATTTGAAATTTTTAACATATGAGACAAAAAGTAATATTGTTGAACATTAAATTTAATTAAAGAAGAGATAAAACTTGTATAAGTTCTTTTGCATTTTCTTTAACATAAATAACTTACCATATATGAAAAGTTGAAATGTTAAATAAGTGATCGGAATAGAATATTATACAAGTAGAAATTTTGGAAATAATGAAGTATTCAATGAATTTCTGTTATAAATGAGAATTTAATGTTATAAACTTAAGTTATAAATTGAAATTTTACCAAAATTAAAGGTAAGTATTATAAATAGGTGATTTTAAACTTAAGTAAATAAAATGAAATTCTTTAACAATAAGGATTGATGTGTAGGGTTATAAACCTAAGTATGATTTAAATGCTACTAGTTGAATAAAATGGAAAGTAGGTAATATAAATAAATGACTGTAAACCTTAGGTAATAAATTAATAAAATCCTTTATTTATAAGAATTGAGGTTATAAGGCTAAGAATTTAAGTGTAATTAAAAAAAGGGTTATTGTAATATAATATAATAGCATGTAAGCATTTAATAAATGATTGAATTTGAGAAGTGCATTAAATGTAATACAAATAAAAGAGACTTACATAACCTAAATAAAATAAAAATAATGGTAAGTAATAAGTAGAAATAAGGAAACAACCATTGAATGAGAAATAAAATTTGAAGTTTGTTAGAAATAAATGTAAATTATAAAAAGGAAAATTTATGTGGGTTGAATAAAAGAAAGGAAATCAAACAATTAAAGTATGTAATGAATTTGAATTGGTTTGTTGGTTTAAATCGATATTGTTTACTTTATAGTTGGCTGGGTAAGGAAATTTGAAGTTGTTGGATGAATAAATAATCTATTTTTGTCCCATCTAAGACTGTTGAGTAAATGATGCACTGGATAGTTATTTTTCATTCCGTACCATTTCAAGGTTTGAACCCGAACAACTATTTGCTTGTTTGATTGAATGGTTGTTTTGTTTTGTTGTGTATACTGTTTGATTGTTGTTAGTAGTTGAAACCATGAAAATATTTCACTTTATATAAATAGCTAACCTTTTTAGATTATATAAGTGAAATGCAGGTATGGAAGCAATTGTTACTGCTTTTGTTTCCATAAATTAAGCGTAATTTGCCCAACAAATAGGTACGTTCCCAGTTTACGTTTTGTAGCGCTATTTTTATATATTTTCCCGTGTTGGGATATACTATTTTGAATATTCTATATGATACTTTGTTATATTTTGGTATTATTTTTCCCGAGCCTCTCCGTACAAAGGAGACTCTGCCAAAATTTTCCGTAAATTTTGGACTTAGAATTATGTTGAAAATGTTTTCCAAACTTTAATTATTTAAGTATAAAAGGATATAATGATTATAAAACGGGTATATTTTATTTAAGGTAATAAATTTAGTAAATTACTGTTTATAAGTTAAATATTTTGAATAAGATGTATTGTTATTTAATTCTTTCTTCTCCCTTCTTTTCCTTTTCGGGGACGAAAAGTTTTGAGTGGGGGAGAGTGTAACGACCCGAAAATTTCGTTAACTAAATTTGTCATATTTTCCATAATTTTTAATAAAATGAATGTTAGGAATTTGGTGTTGCCATTTGTTCTTATTAAAAGTTAACAATTTAAAATGAGATTTCCAATTCAATAAAATAATGTAAATATTGCGGTTTAAATTTTGAATGGAATATGTGAAAACAAGAGTAATTATGGAATAATATGTTATTTATTTAGAGTATTGAAATAAAAAAATAAAAAAATTTAGCCAATTTTAATTAATGGTAATAATGCGATATAAGCTAATAAATTTGATCTCAATGCGATAACCATTTAATGAAGGTAATGAAACAAGATTTAGAAAAATGTATACTAGGTATAAATCAAATAGAAGGAAACAAACGTATATATCGAATTGATTTATGAATAAATACTTTGGATAGTAATTGAATGTACAGTAATGGTAATTTAAAACTTATTTATAGTAAGACTGCATAAGATTCAGTAAATTAAGCGGTGGAAAGATTTTTCCTAGATATACTTTGAAGATGTGAAATTAAAGGTGAATATTAAAATTAGTTAATGTAAAATAACATTGATTAACCGTAAATGGGAATAAATTTGAAAATAAAAATTTATGTTAATACAAGTGGATCAATTATAAACTTAAATGAAACATTCCAATTTAATAAGAGGTATTCGAATGTTATGTTTATTTAAAGGTAATAATTGGATTTAATTGGAATTTGTGTATGTTGGATTACATAGGAAAGGAGTATACAAAAGAAACTGTGAATAGTAGAGTAGCAACTGAAAAGGAAGAAATTGAAATAAGGGCAATAAACATTGTATAAATTAATAGTAATAAATGCCAACATTGAATTGTAATAAATATAATTAATATTACAAGTGGGTGAACGTAAAGATAAGGGTTAAGAGTGTTGGAATAGGTATACTAGAATAACTATAAAGTGTAAATGTACGTATTTATAGCAATAAGAATTATTGAAGGAAAATAATTGGTAAACGGGGTTTGGGCTAAGGAAATGTTATTGATTGTTTTGAAACCTTATTTATTATGGAAAATTAATTTAGCATAAGCAAAACCAATGCAAATATCTAATTTATCAGTAAAGTAATAATAAATAGTAATCAATGCAAATTTATGTAACAATAGAATGTGAAATTTGGGGAATAGACGCAAAGTATATATGAGTTGCTAAAAGTATGCATAATAAGTGCAAATTTAATAAATCAATGTCCTGTAGAGGTTGGAGTATGGTTGGTAATAAAAGCTTTTAAAGGAAAAACCTTTAATTTATAAATGAAAATCAATGCATTAAATTAGGTGTAACTGAATGCATGTAGATAATTTTGTAAGAATAAGTTATAAACAATTTATTTGTGCATACCCGATTTAATTGAAATAACAGAAAAGACAAGAACTTGATTTGCCTAGGTATATATATATATTGATAAACTATAAATAAATAGAAAGATTGGTAGTAAATAGGATATAAGAAGACAAAGGCAACTAGTAAATTAATAAATGAATTCATAATAATAAGTAGTAATTAATGCATATATATTTGGCATTAGTGATAATTACAAAACTTTACCCATTTATCTAATTTATTTAATTAAATCTAAATCTATGGCAACATTGTTGTAATGATGGTTGTAAGTGAATTTGAATGTAAAAGGGTAACAATTATTTAGGTTAACCATTTTGAGTATGTTAAGTTAAGAATGGCAATCGATTGAAATAAATCTAAATTAATTATTTTGTTTTGGTTAATGTGTTCTAGTTAATAAAGGGGAGTTTATAAGAAATGAAGCATGCACTAATGACATGTTTTATAATTCAAATGTTATTTATACCCATAAAATGTCTATTTACTGAATAGAAAGATTTTAAATCAATAAGCGAATTTATTGAGGTTCCAATTTATAATGTTTAATGTAGACTCAATTACAAAATTGACTTAAATCGTGCAGTTAGCGTAGATTTGTTTTGTAATTGGAGTAGTTAATCCTATAAGATGAAGTTAATGCTAATTCTATTTATAATTGGACCATTTGTTGATATAGATTATAGGAAGCAAGATGTATAAATTTAATTAAAGTATCAACATTCAACAATTGTAATTATTGAAAATTAAAATGGAAGTTGAGGATAATAAGGTGAAACCATGAACAAATGTTAATGCATCCTTATTACTGGTAAAAGATGAGTATATAAAAGTTTGAAAATCAAAAATAGGTTTTTGAAAACTTAATTTATAATTTCTAAATATAAGGAAGTGGAGAAATTAACACTGCAATGGATAGACTTATCAGCTTTTAATTTACATCTAAATTTGTTTAGATCAATTTGGAAATTAATAAAATTGTGGATATATTTTGAAACGTAAACGAAACGTCTAGATTTAAATTTGTATATACGTTAAAATAAAATGTAAATGATAAGGAATTTATTTATTTCCTAAATCTGTAACGTGTGTAATTAATATTATTTATCTTTTGGGACCACTTCCGTTTGCACGTTAAAATTCGTGCACACCTATTCTTTTGCGATCTATCTATAAATAGACGATCAAAAACCCTAGTCTCCATCTTCTATCATTTGTCTGTACGTTCTTTTCTTCAACTCCTTCTCCTCCTCAAATGGATGCAAACCTAGATCTATTTCTATTCAAATTTCAAATGAAAATTCAAACATCTCAGAAAAATTCCAAAAAAAATATATGTTGTAGATTTCATCCATACGAATCTACGCGCAGTCTCTGTTTTCGAAATCGATACTCGAGTCAGCGGCAAATCGCGGTCAAAATCAGGAAATTCAAAACCTAAGTCAATTTGGGCGTTTTGATTTGGAGCGACTATTTGCAAATTGGTTTCTGGGTATTGGAGAGCTCGGCTAGGGAAGTCGTAATGGTGCAGGCGCGTCACCATCTGGTGGCCTGGGGCGGTCTAAAGGCACGGTCAAAGATGGGGAGGGCGTGCGTTGAAATGGGTTCTGTGACGCCCCACTCCGAGAGCCTCGTTAACAAAGAGTATTATATAGATAATACTGTCGGCTAACGCGGACAATAGAGTATAATGGAAGCGACCATGTGTAATCTTACCTTAACTATTCACTAAATACGTCGAAAAGTAGAATCACAAACAATTCGACCTATTCAATAAATATTTAAAGAAAAACTACAATGGCTATAGGATCTATCAGAAGAAAATATAACAACTCAAATGTAATTCACATCACAGAACAGTCGATCATAATGTACACATAAACAGATACACAACAAAGTATACAAAATAATACATGTCAAGTGGTACAGGAGACCACAATATACAGACGAGACGAAAGAGTATAAATCAGAGTTACAACAGATAAGGACTACAAAAGACGCTATAACAAAAAGAAGCTAGCGAATAGTCCATGCGGAAGCAAAATAGGCTAAGTCCAAAAGCACCTAACCTGAAACATCTCGGTTTGACCCGAGTATAAAATACACGGATCAGTCTAGATAGCAAATCAGTTAGATAAACTGAACAATAATAAACCTGCAAGGTCATACAGTATAATAAATATCTCTAGGGAAGATAACACAATCATCAACAAGAGATGAATCATATAGAACAAGCCTCATATCATCGGCAACATATAGAAACAAAGGATACAAATATCCCAAAACAAGCCAATAGGCAAACAACAAATACCAATAAGGTATACAAGTTCCACAAGGTAAACGCTATACTCCATGCGGCTCAAAAAGACCAATACCGAAGAGCGATACCAAGGGAATATACATATCAATGAAACATCATAAAATTTGCTCGAGCTCAGTACTGTACAAACAAGGATCCATGAGCCCGAAGACTCCAAACCCAAGTATCACCCATGCGGCACATAAGACCAACATCAGAGCGAAACTATATAGGGCAACAAACCCGAAGGCACACACCCGAAGGCAACATACCCGAAGGCAACAAATCTAGGGAGACAGTCCGAAGACACTATCCCAGAGGTAACAAACCGTAGTGGTGAAGGTCGAAGACCCAGTATTGGACACCACTAGCTGGCGGAATGTGTCACAACTCTCGAAAAGGAATCGGAAAAGTGTTAACGTATGTCCCATAACCACTCGTTCGCACTAAACGGTTTACTATCCGTCAGTCCCTTTCACACTCAAAGCAGTACAAAGTTTACCTCATATCATCGATAAACCAAACCCGAAGGTCAAAACAATCAATCGAATAGGTCGAGGATTAATCGGAAAGATAAACGCACAGATTCATGGTCCGTGTTTTGCCCAACCATTTAATCACCCTTCCACTTCGTTCGAAGTGCGAAAGTGTGTGTGTTTTAAATAGAATTTATAAATTATAGAAACGAACTTTTAAATGCGATTCGAGAGATTATTTTATAAAAACCCGTGGATTAAAATTAAAAGGAACCATCAAAGTTAAAACAATTGATAATCATACATAGGATCATCATGAATCGATTCAAATTGGAAATTCAATCCAAAAAGGCAAATTGGACTCAAACAGTAGGTTCAGTCGACTGAACAGAGTTTTCAGTCGACTGACCATGTGCCTGGAAATTTTCCAGGTTTAGGAAACTTTCTGTTTCCAGGTTCAGTCGACTGTGCAGAGTTTTTCAGTCGACTGAATCATGCCTGGAAACTCTCGGGTTTCAGGTTCAGTCGACTGAGCAGAGTTTTCAGTCGACTGAATCATGCCTGGGCTGTTTTTCAGCCTTATTCAAATGAAGAGCAAACTCTCGCAAAATGCAATCGGACGAACATTGGCTCTAAGGGCTTATGCCAATCGACAACCCGGCCCTATATGTTCCTCGATGCATCACCAAAACATGATTAAAACATCAAAGTTAGGATTTCAAAGATTTGAACCCAAAACACTAAAAATTGGAATATTCCCCAATTCAACTCCAACCAACTGCAAGTGCATATGAACAAGGTGTTAGGAATTCATACCTAACATCAATGAAATCAAGAGAAGTAGATGTGAGTTCAAAACTCACCTTTTACACAAAACAAAGAAGATGAAGAAGCACAGTTGCAAGGGATCAACCAACTACACTCCACTTCAACACTACAAGCTTCAATCTAGAATCAAAGCAAGTATTTCCTAAGTTAGGGTTAGGAAATTACTGAAATTGAAGAGGAGAAAAGATGGAGAAGGTGGATATGAACTTACCAATGGATTCTCTTTGATTTTAGAGCAAGAATCAAGTTACAAAGGAGAAACTAGGGCTTGCTAATTTCTATTTCTCTTCCTTTCCCCCATTTCAGTTTTTAGTTTGAGAAATAAAATGAAATGAAGATGAAATGAAGAGAAGGGTTGAGCTAGGGGGTTAAGTGAGCTAGTGGGCTGAACCCAACCCCAAACCCAGTAGAAAAAGTAGCCAAAATTTCACAAACTCCAAACATATCAAAGATTATACTCAAAAAGATCGCAAACGCCATTTTGGACTCAATGGAAATGGTTTCGAGCTCCAATTCGGCCATTTGCAGAAAGTAACATTTCGGACCCCAAAATCCGAATAACGACGCTATATTTAAATTAAACATTTAAATATAAAATCGTTAAATATGCGGGTTGTTACAGATCTCCCCTCCTTACAAAATTGCGTCCCTGCAATTTCTAGAGACAATATTTGTAACAACTACATACAAAAGAAAGAAGTAAATAAGCTGGAGATGAAAAGACATACTCACCGGTTTCAAGCTAAGAAAGAAACCCCGGATAAGATCGCTCGATATACTCTCTGGTTTCCCAAGTACAGTCATTGGGATTAGCAGACCATTGAACTTTAACGAGCGGCACGTCCTTGTTCCGAAGGTGTCGCACCTCCGTGTCAAGCACGCGAATAGGTTGCTGTACAAAAGATAAGTCCGGTGAGATCTCAAGCTCTTGCAAATCAGGAGAATCAATTACAGAATCCGATTCTCGAAGACACTTCCGAAGTTGCGAGACGTGAAACACGTCATGAATGCCAGATAAATGAGATGGAAGTGAAACTCTATAAGCCACAGGGCCAATACGTTCAGTAATAGAAAACGGTCCTATATAACGAGGAGCCAATTTTCCAGTCGCACTGAAACGCATAACCCCTTTCAAAGGAGAAACACGAATAAAAACAAGATCGCCGATCGAGAACTCGAGAGGCTTCCTACGGTTGTCCGCGTAGGATTTCTGGCGACTTTGTGCGTCTTTCATCCTCAATCGAATAAGATCAATCTTCTCAGAAGAATGACGAACAAGATCCGGGCCAAGGATAAGCTTCTCCCCAGATTCCAACCAACAAGAAGGTGATCGACATGGCCTTCCGTATAAGGCTTCGAAAGGAGCCATACCGATACTAGACTGAAAACTATTGTTGTAGGAGAACTCTACAAGAGGTAGGTCATCCTCCTAACTACCACCAAAATCAAAGATACAAATACGGAGAAGATCTTCCAAGATACGATTTACCCGTTTAGTCTGCCCGTCAGACTGCGGATGATAAGCTGTAGAAAAATTAAGCTTTGTTCCCAAAGCTTGCTGAAGACTCTTCCAAAAATGACTCGTGAATAAAGGATCACGATCACTCACAATAGAACTATGAACACCGTGAAGTCTCACGATTTCCTTGACATACAACTTGGCCAAATGCGAAGCTGTCCTATTAGACTTAATAGGGACAAAATGAGCAGACTTAGTGAGACGATCAACAATAACCCAAATACTAGAATGACCTGATCTCGAACGAGGTAGGCCGTCAATGAAATCCATAGAAACTTGATCCCATTTCCACAATGGAATCTCAAGAGGTTGAAGAAGTCCAGAAGGACGCTGATGTTCGGCCTTCACACGTTGACATGTCATGCAGTTGCTCACATAACTCGCCACATCGCGCTTCATGCCTTCCCAATAATAAAGACGACGCATATCGGCATACATCTTACTACTACCGGGATGAATGGTATACTTAGAACGATGGCAATCATCAAGAATGTCATGCCTAAGTGCAAAATCAGAAGGCACAAAAAGACGGTTCTTCTTACGAAGACACCTATGAGAATCAATGCTAAAATCTTGCAACGCCTCATCACAGGATCCAGACTCACAAAGCTGAATAAGATGCAACAAATCAGGATCACGCCGCTGAGCATCGGCAATACGATCCAATAAAATAGGTCGAGCTCCCAAACTAAATAATAGAATAGGAGAATCAGAAGATGAACCTCGATCACGAATTTCACAAAAAGATAGAGTCTCAAGAATATTCCATTCGGCAAGCATCATAGAAATAACAGCCGAATGTTTACGACTAAGCGCATCTGCAACACGATTACCCTTACCAGTGGTAAACTGGATATCAAAGTCATAGGAAGCAAGAAACTCGAGCCAACGCTGTTGTCTCATATTGAGTTCCTTCTGAGTAAACAAATACTTCAAAGATTTATGATCGGTATAGAGAATGAAGCGCTCGCCCAATAAATAATGTCGCCAAATCTTCAAGGCAAAGACAATGGCGGCTAACTCAAGATCATGAGTGGCATAGCGAACTTCATTCGGACGCAGTTGCCTAGAAGCATAAGCAACTACCCGATCTCTCTGCATAAGCACAGCACCGAGACCACTACCACAAGCATCGGTGTAGACAGCAAGATCATGATTCCCTTCGGGAACCACAAGAATAGGAGCATTAGTGAGAAGTTCTTTCAATGTCTGAAAGGAAGCTTCACACTTGTCGGACCAAATAAAACGAATGCCTTTCCGAGTAAGGCAAGTGAGAGGAAGCACAACACGGGAAAAGTTCTTAATGAACCGCCGGTAATAACCCGCCAATCCAAGGAAACTACGAATCTCATGCATATTCTCAGGCCTCTTCCAATACTGGATGGCTTCGATCTTTGAGGGATCGACAGAAATGCCATCGGAAGATACAACATGGCCTAAGAACTTAACCTTATTCTCCCAAAAGTGGCACTTGGAGAATTTGGCTTTAGGCTGATGACGACGGAGAGTACTCAAGACAATTCTCAAGTGATTAGCATACTCAGCTTCAGACTTAGAATAAATAAGGATATCATCAATGAAGACAAGAACAAACTTATCGAGATATTCCCGGAATACCCGATTCATGAGGTCAACAAAGAAAGCAGGAGCGTTCGTCAAACCGAACGGCATAACGAGCCACTCAAAAGAACCATAACGAGTGCGGAAAGCGGTAAGAGGTATGCTATCCTCCGCGACTCGTAACTGATGAAAACCTGTGGCAAGGTCAAGCTGAGAAAAGACCTTGGCACCACTCAATAGATCGAACATATCATCGATCCTAGGCAATGGATACCTATTCCTAATGGTCAACTCGTTAAGCTTGCGATAGTCAATGCAAAGCCAAAGAGTTCTATCAGACTTCTTCACAAAAACGACCGCGGATCCCCACGGAGAAAAACTGGACTGAATCAACTGCTTGTACTCAAGCTCTAAAAGCTGCTTCTTGAGTTCCTTATTTTCCTTTGTAGACATCCTCGTGGGAGGACGACTAACTGGCTGTGCGCCTGGAATGAGATCAATGCGGAACTCAATTGCCCGTTTGGGTGGCAAACCCGAAACAGGTTCAAAAACATCAGAAAAGTCACAAGCAATAGGAATACGAGATACATCATCACCATCTCGCGAATCAAGAGAATACAAAGCCATCCCGGAATTATCCACATCCCGAAGAACAAGAGATAACTGAGAAGGTGAATCAGGATGACAAAGATATAAAATTCTCTCGGAACAAATAATCCTGGCATCGTACCTCACTAGCCAGTCCATACCAAAAATCATATCAAAACCCAAATGAGAAACAACGTGCAGATTCGCACGGAAAGAAAAGCCACATAAAACAATCTCAATATCATCACAAAGCAAACTAAGGGTCGCGGATCCCCCAATTGGATTCGCAATCCTTGAAGAAGTAACCAAACAAGAAACATCCAAAGATAAATCATCTACAAGCTTCTTCGATACGAAAGAATGTGAAGCACCCGCATCGAAAAGAACTCGTATACTATGATCATGAAATAGAATTGAACCCTCCAAAATAGATGGAGTCATACCTTTGGATTGAGAAGGACCTCCAGAAGCATTAGCCACATTGAGCTTGCCAGATTTTGCATTAGCAGGAGCAGTGGGACAAGCTGAAACATGATGACCTTCCTTCTTGCAATTACGGCAGAAGAGAGGCTTTGGACAAGCTCGAATAATATGATCCGGAGAACCACAATTAAAACACTTTCGAACGAAAGGTGTTCCGGAAGATTGAGGCTGAGAGCTAGGACCACCGGTCTTCTTCTTCTTAGAAGGAAAAGGCTTCTTCTGAATTGGAAACTGCTTCTTGTTGGGGTTTCTGGAAACCTCAACATCAACATCACTATCACACTCCTTCTCGATGGTCTCGAGATGAAGCACCGAATCAACCAATTCCTCAAAAGAAAGTTTAAGCTGGAGCACCAAGGACTTCTTAAGATATTTCTTAAGGCCAGAAACAAACTTCAAATTCTTCTTATAAGAAGTACTGATGAATTCAAGACCATACTGAGATAAAGCCTCGAACGATGCGACATACTCAGAAACAGAAGATTTCCCTTGCTTCAACTCAAGGAAGCGACGGGTCAATAAAACTTTTTCAGATTCAGGAACGAACTTGAGTTCAAATCGTCCCCGAAACTGAGTCCAAGAAAGAGTAGACTCATCAATCTCGGCTACAAGAAGCTCATACCAATCAAGAGCACGCTCTTGTAATAAGCTAGAAGTTACAAGAACTCTATCATGGTCAGAAAGATCCATGCGAGAGAAAATACGCTCGCACGTGCGAAGCCAAGCTTGGACTTCAAGAACAGACTCGGAGCCCTTAAACGGCTTTCCTCCAAGATGAGCAAAATCACTGCACTGACGTGCAAAAGCAGACTTGCGAGGTGGAGACACTCGAGGAGGAACGGGAGGCTGAGTGCTCCTAAACAATTCCAAAAAATGATCGGCAGACATATATACGCCATCCGGATGTGAGCCACTAGATTGCCCAGCATCCGAACGTCGACCTCTGCCTCTTCCAGACATAAGCTGAAAGTAAGATAAGAACAAGATTATTCACAAGGTAGATATTACAATACAGGATACTACGGAATAAAATGCATTCCTAGACGTATTTCCAATATCTATCTAACCTTGACGGAATAAAGAGACACGATGATTCAAAGATCTGTATCACTTGTACACTTTGATGTACCATAATATGTGCATCTATTCTGTGTTTATCATATTTTGTTTTGAACCTCAGCTCTGATACCACGCTGTGACGCCCCACTCCGAGAGCCTCGTTAACAAAGAGTATTATATAGATAATACTGTCGGCTAACGCGGACAATAGAGTATAATGGAAGCGACCATGTGTAATCTTACCTTAACTATTCACTAAATACGTCGAAAAGTAGAATCACAAACAATTCGACCTATTCAATAAATATTTAAAGCAAAACTACAATGGCTATAGGATCTATCAGAAGAAAATATAACAACTCAAATGTAATTCACATCACAGAACAGTCGATCATAATGTACACATAAACAGATACACAACAGAGTATACAAAATAATACATGTCAAGTGGTACAGGAGACCACAATATACAGACGAGACGAAATAGTATAAATCAGAGTTACAACAGATAAGGACTACAAAAGACGCTATAACAAAAAGAAGCTAGCGAATAGTCCATGCGGAAGCAAAATAGGCTAAGTCCAAAAGCACCTAACCTGAAACATCTAGGTCTGACCCGAGTATAAAATACACGGATCAGTCTAGATAACAAATCAGTTAGATAAACTGAACAATAATAAACCTGCAAGGTCATACAGTATAATAAATATCTCTAGGGGAGATAACACAATCATCAACAAGAGATGAATCATATAGAACAAGCCTCATATCATCGGCAACATATAGAAACAAAGGATACAAATATCCCAAAACAAGCCAATAGGCAAACAACAAATACCAATAAGGTATACAAGTTCCACAAGGTAAACGCTATACTCCATGCGGCTCAAAAAGACCAATACCGAAGAGCGATACCAAGGGAATATACATATCAATGAAACATCATAAAATTTGCTCGAGCTCAGTACTGTACAAACAAGGATCCATGAGCCCGAAGACTCCAAACCCAAGTATCACCCATGCGGCACATAAGACCAACATCAGAGCGAAACTATATAAGGCAACAAACCCGAAGGCACACACCCGAAGGCAACATACCCGAAGGCAACAAACCTAGGGAGACAGTCCGAAGACACTATCCCAGAGGCAACAAACCGTAGTGGTGAAGGTCGAAGACCCAGTACTGGACACCACTAGCTGGCGGAATGTGTCACAACTCTCGAAAAGGAATCCGAAAAGTGTTAACGTATGTCCCATAACCACTCGTTCGCACTAAACGGTTTACTATCCGTCAGACCCTTTCACACTCAAAGCAGTACAAAGTTTACCTCATATCATCGATAAACCAAACCCGAAGGTCAAAACAATCAATCGAATAGGTCGAGGATTAATCGGAAAGATAAACGCACAGATTCATGGTCCATGTTTTGCCCAACCATTTAATCACCCTTCCACTTCGTTCGAAGTGCGAAAGTGTGTGTGTTTTAAATAGAATTTATAAATTAGAGAAACGAACTTTTAAATGCGATTCGAGAGATTATTTTATAAAAACCCGTGGATTAAAATTAAAAGGAACCATCAAAGTTAAAACAATTGATAATCATACATAGGATCATCATGAATCGATTCAAATTGGAAATTCAATCCAAAAAGGCAAATTGGACTCAAACAGCAGGTTCAGTCGACTGAACAGAGTTTTCAGTCGACTGACCCTGTGCTTGGAAATTTTCCAGGTTTAGGAAACTTTCTGTTTCCAGGTTCAGTCGACTGTGCAGAGTTTTTCAGTCGACTGAATCATGCCTGGAAACTCTCGGGTTTCAGGTTCAGTCGACTGAACAGAGTTTTCAGTCGACTGAATCATGCCTGGGCTGTTTTTCAGCCTTATTCAAATGAAGAGCAAACTCTCGCAAAATGCAATAGGACGAACATTGGCTCTAAGGGCTTATGCCAATCGACAACCCGGCCCTATATGTTCCTCGATGCATCACCAAAACATGATTAAAACATCAAAGTTAGGATTTCAAAGATTTGAACCCAAAACACTAAAAATTGGAATATTCCCCAATTCAACTCAAACCAATTGCAAGTGCATATGAACAAGGTGTTAGGAATTCATACCTAACATCAATGAAATCAAGAGAAGTAGATGTGAGTTCAAAACTCACCTTTTACACAAAACAAGGAAGATGAAGAAGCACAATTGCAAGGGATCAACCAACTACACTCCACTTCAACACTACAAGCTTTAATCTAGAATCAAAGCAAGTATTTCCTAAGTTAGGGTTAGGAAATTACTGAAATTGAAGAGGAGAAAAGATGGAGAAGGTGGAGATGAACTTACCAATGGATTCTCTTTGATTTTGGAGCAAGAATCAAGTTACAAAGGAGAAACTAGGGCTTGCTAATTTCTATTTCTCTTTCCTTTCCCCCATTTCAGTTTTTAGTTTGAGAAATAAAATGAAATGAAGATGAAATGAAGAGAAGGGTTGAGCTAGGGGGTTAAGTGAGCTAGTGGGCTGAACCCAACCCCAAACCCAATAGAAAAAGTAGCCAAAATTTCACAAACTCCAAACATATCAAAGATTATACTCAAAAAGATCGCAAACGCCATTTTGGACTCAATGGAAATGGTTTCGAGCTCCAATTCGGCCATTTGCAGAAAGTAACATTTCGGACCCCAAAATCCGAATAACGACGCTATATTTAAATCAAACATTTAAATATAAAATCGTTAAATATGCGGGTTGTTACAGGTTCATTCCCTGGACGAGCATACGTGAGTTGAGAAGAAGCTTTATGACATGGCAAGCTTTAATTAGGTTGTTGTTTAATTTTGTTTTATTTAATTTTTGTTTCAACTCATTAAAATTGAACAAATTTTTCATACGTTACCCGTTTCGCGCGAAATTTCTTTTGTTAGGATCGTAATTAAATTCCAGATCTAATGACGCTGGTTTGGACAGATTTGGAGACCGTTGGATTTTTGAGTTTAAATTGAATTTAAATTCGATTTAAATTCAAAAGGTGAGTGTTTTAACCCACTCACAACTTATAAAAGTTTTTATGTTTGTTAAATTTATTTTAGATATGAGTAGAAATTTATTTATGATTGTTTGGCATGTTTTATTCAGCATATCGGTTAATTCACATTTATTTAATTTAACTGTCAATTTAATTCATTTATTGCATATTAATTGACAGTTAGAATTTATTTATTTGCATATAAACTACTAGTTAAACGGTTATAAATTTAATTGAATATAAAATGTTAGTTAATAACTGTCAATTATTTCTTGTTATATTGTATATATATTGATGGTTGTTAGACTGATGATGTTTGAAATAATTTTGATTGATGATGGGTGAATGGATGTTTTATTGTATATCATTAAACTACAAGTTATCATGCATTTTTCATTTCATTTGGGATTGTGGTTTGAAATGATATACAACCGCAAATTTTATTTTTAAATTGCGGATTGAAATGATAAATATCCGTATCACTTGACCACAGGATAGAAAATTTTATACAGGCATCGCGGTCTATATATAAATTATTTTAAAGTGATTTCTATGGTTTGGATGGGATACGGTTTATAAAAAATTTTAATTTTGATATTTTATAAATGTTATTCTTCTATATATATACATATGAAGTTAAATTTTTTTGAATTTAAGCTGTGTATAAATCTATTAAATAAAAATGGGAAAATTGAGAAATGGAATTTGATAATTCATATTATATGTTTAAGTTTGGAAAATTTTAAGGTATGATATTTATAACTGGATTTTTCCAAGATAAATTTAAAATAAATATTCTAGTATAATTTAATTGAAGAAAATATTTAATTGCTAGAAATTGGAGTTTTATATATGGATTTTTATGTAAATATTCAAGACTAAATAATAGAACATTTAATTTGGTTGAAGGAATAAATTCCAACTTTAGTTTTGAAATATTAATACTCCAAATGGATATATATATATATATATATATAGAAATTGAAGTGGTTTTGGAACTTGAAAGTGATATTTAAATTTTAGTTTAGACTTTAAGTAAAGAAATATATTTGTAAAGCCATGGAAATTATTTTCTTTACAAAGTAACCTTAAAGTCAAACTATTTATTTTATATACCGTTGAATATCCAAACCATTCAAGTTTTAGAAGTTATGGTTTTAAAATATATGAATTTCGAAATATTATGCTTTGAAAGTATAAGTCACATATTTGGTTTCCAAATCTTTTAAATTTTAAAGCAGTATGATTTTGGAAAAGAAATATATTTAGATAAAATGATATCATATTGTTTTGGGTTTTAAGATGATATCGTATTCATAGTTTTGAAATGGAATTTTTATTCTGGTTTTAAAGTATAAACTATTTTAAATGACCGCGGTGTTATAATAACGATTGGTTGGCAAAGAGACCGGGATCAGATATGGACATACTCTCTGTCGATACCGAAAACCACTTTGACTAACCGTATACGCGGTGGAGATTCCAAAATGAAGTAGGTTGGTGGCGGCGTTTCCTGTAAGGTAAATACATGGACCGGACTCCCGTGAGTTGGCATAAGGTGGCTAAAACAGGAGCGATTCTCGGGCCAATGAGGTCATTCCTCTGATCGGACACTCCTCTTCGATATTATACTTTGACTTTGGATTGATTCAGTGGCCACTTTTATTTTTGATTTTGGGGGAGTTTGTTCGAGGTGGGCGGCAGCTGCGCGCTGCGCGTTTCCACCAGCCCGGATAGCAATTGGTATATCTACCCTGGCATTGCCTAGTTGTGCCGTGTCACCTACCATACCGAGCCTTTACTACGAGTTTTGTTTTGTACCATACCTATGGAGTGCCCTCTGACGACGCCCATTACGGGGGAGATTACGGTACTGTATAGACTATGGGAATATATTCCGTGTTAAGGGCTATATGGGTAACCCCTTAACGCTATTAAAAAGTAAGTTTATTTTATAAATAGACATTATTATAATAGCGCAATATACTACATAGTAAATAGTTTAACGGACCCTTTGGAGATGTAAATCCCGACCATCTCTTGAGTTACTGTACTCATATTTATTTCTGTTAATTTTACTCACATAAGATCTTTTAGTTCTGACTCGAGTGTTTTTGTCTTTTCAATTTCGCTCGGGTCAGTCCGAGCGTTTCAGGATTTGAGGATTTAGCTCTGGAGGACGAAGACAAAGATTTGTATTACTAGTATCTACTATATTATTTCACTACACCATTTAATTCCGCTGCATTGATAGTATTGGTATGGGTAACTCTGATATTCATTGTACAAGTAAAATAAAATATTTTGTAAAACAGTTTCATGAACTGTATATTTGATTATTATATTTTATCCTTCCGCTGTGAGATTCTGTTTTGTTTTATTTCTTCTCTGTTTTTTTCTTATTTACCCCATAACAATCCGCCCTTCCGTATGGTTTGAATCGTCATGTGTGTCGGTTTAAAGTGTGCGAAAAGGCGGGACGTTACAGACTCTTTATTAATAGGGTAGTAATACCCTATGGGAGTCGCTGAGTGTATATATATGAGAGAGCGTATTTTTTAGTGTTATAAAAAGGTTTCGATATTGTGTTAATCCGTTCCATTTTGTACTTATAAACTCTGGTTGGTGCATGGGATGCTCCGACATCAAATAGGGGTTTCTAAACACATAATAGGACAGACCGACATAATATTTGTTTTAATATAGGTGAATGAAATAATTTTGCCTATTATATTTTCAATATACAAAATAAATATTTTGTAAAGATATATATTTGGTTGTATTATATTTGTTGTTGGGTAATGAAATTTATAAATAAGATTTGAAAAGGAAATAAGATAAATGAAAAATGGAAATTTAGAACTTAAGTTTTAGGGGTTTTGAAAATCTCTTTTGAATGATTTTGAAATATAATAATAATATTTTAGAAGTATTTTCTGATATAAATATTTCAATATAATTTGAAAGAAATGTTTTAAAAGAAATTTTGGAAAAGAAATAAGTTTTGTACTCCCCTCTCTGTCGCTCGAAAATAATTTCGGTGATGAGTGCACGCATCATCGACATTCATTTTCGAGTTTCGAAGTGGGAAGGCCACTGTAGTAGTTTTACTGCAAAATTATTTTGATAAAAAAAAGTGAATTTTTAATTTGTTTAAATATACTTGAATATAGATAAGTTGTAAGTATATTTATCTATTATTTTAAAATGAATTGAAATTTAGCCCTGTATTTAATTCTCAAGTTCCGTTAATTAATAGTTTCATTTAGTATAGTGAAATGAAATTTAATTAAAAATTGAAACCTTTAATTAAAATAAGTGATTTAATGCTAAGTTATAAATGGGATTAAAAGAGAGAAGAAATTGTAATCTTATAAAACGAAAGATATAATTATTGAACCATTAATTAATTAAAAGAATTGAGGAAAAACTTGTATAACTTTCAATTACATTCTTAAAGGCATATATATAACTTACCAAAAGATATAAAAGTTGAAAATGTTAATAAGAAAATGTAATAGATATTATACAGGTAATTAAATTGAGGTAATGAAAGGAATTAATGGAATTCTTTAATAAATAAGAATTGATGTTGTAGTGTTATAAACTTAAGTATAATTGAAATGATACTAATTTAGTATAATAAGAAGGTAAGTAATATAAATAAATGATTGCAAACTTTAGTAAATGAATTAATGCGCAAAGGAATTGAATTAAACATGAATAGCATGAATATTAATAAATGAAATTTTGTAATAATTGAAAATGACGGCATCAATGAATGAAATAAAATTTGTAAGTAATAAAGGAATAATTAAAATAAACATTAAACCAATGAATTAAAGTAAAAGGTTGTAAGAAGTAAAATGTAAAGTAAAAGGATAAACCATTATATGTATAAAAAAAGAAATCAAACAACAAATGTATGAATGGAATTAATAAGGATAAACTAAATCTGTTGTTTGAAATTGTTGGTGTTTGTTGGTTTATGGTTGTTGGGCAAGGATACTTTAAAATTGTTTAGATGGAAGAATAATCTATTTAGCTTCATCAGAGATTATTGAGTAAATGGTGCGCTTAGTAGTTATTTTTCATCCTGTACAATTTGAAGTTTTGAACCCAAACAACTGTTTCTTTTGTTTGAATGAATGATTGAATTGTGTTGATTCTATATAAAGGTTGTATGCCGTTTGTTGCAATTGGTTGTTGAATTGATTGTTTGTTTGTGGTTGAACAACTTAAATATTTCATTATATATAATTGCTAACTCTTATCAGATTATATAAGTGAAATACTGGTTAGGGAAGCAAATTGCTACTGCTTTTGGTTTCATAGTTAAGCGTTAATTGCCCGACAAATAGGTACGTTTTCGAATTACGGTTTTATAGCGCTATTTTATATATTTCCCGTGTTGGGATATAATATTTTGGACATTATATGTGATATTTTGTTATATTTGATATTATATTTTCTCCCGAGCCTCTCCGTACAAAGGAGACTGCCGAAATTTTCCGTAAATTTTGGACTTAGAAATTTTTTGAAAATGATTTCCAAACTTTATTTATTTAAGTATAAAATGATTTAATGGTTATAAAATGGGTGTATTTATTTAAAGTAATAAATTTTGTAAATTGTTTGTTTATAAAGTCAATATTTTGAATAAGACGTATTGTTTATTTAATTCTTTCTTCTCCCTTCTTTTTCCTTTTTGGGGACGAAAAGTTTTGAGTGGGGGAGAGTGTAACGACCCATAATTTACGACAATTTAAATCTTCAAAATTAACGAGATTTTTGTAACTAAATTATGAAGAAAAAAATTTATAACCTATATTGAAGTAAATGTTAAGAATGTAATTTAGCAATGGTTATAAAAATTTAATTTTGACAATTGAAGTAAAATCCCATTTATGAATAGTGTAAGCTGTTACATTTGGTTATAAAATATAAAATGAGAAAATAAAAGTAACTGTTGGATTAACCAATGCAATAATTTATTTATTTATTAAAAGTGACTACATGTAAATTTAGGCAATAAAGTTAGTCAAAGCTGAAATTGTATGAATTGAATTTTGTATCAATTGCAATAAAAATAAATAAAAGTTTACGTTAATGTTAACTAAGGGATATTTGGAAATAATATTAACGGTATTCATAATAGAACAAGTTGTTGAATGAAAGAAATGGAAGAAAAGATTTATTGATGTAAACTCAATAAAAGAATAAATGGAAAGGGAAAGTCTGGGAAATTATTGAAATCTGTTAATGGAAAAATAATAATATGCTTAACAGTAATTAGATGAAAGCAAAAGTATTTAAGAATTGTAACATTTGTTTGATAATAGAGAATTCATAGGTGTAATTGAAGTCATGGTAACACACGTTATAAGTTACCCGTTTATTTGGTTTAATAATTAAAATGTGAATCAGTTGGAATTAAATAAGCCTTAATGTTATATTAATAAGAATTAACACATTAACTAAATTAGTGCACACCTTATTAATTGAAACAGATGGTAAAGTTAGAATTGAATAAAATCTGTAAATTGGGAAATAAAATTCAAATTGATATAATTAATCAAATAATGCATAATAGATTGTTGGTTGATAATTAAAGTATGAAGGTGTGTAAATTGGGCAATAGTGAAAATTTTAATCATTTACCCATTCATTTAATGCATTGAATTAGATCTAAATCAATTGCAACATTTGTTTGTTAATAATAGCTTATAAGGGAAGTTTAACGTTATTGGTAACGATTAGTATAAGTTAACCATTTATTTAGTATATTTAATATAAACTGGTAATCAATTGAAATAAACCTAAATTAAAAGCTATGATAGCATAAATTAAGGAAATAATTGGTAACTAATGTTAATTTTATGTATATTATGACCATTGGTTGATTTAAGAAGTAAAAATCAAGATTTTTTATTTTATTTGAAATTTGAAATTCAATAAGTGGAATAATTGCAAATAATTGGAATTTAATATTAAAATATTATGCTAACGGTAATTAGGATGAAATTTGTGAATAGTAATGCAATAACTATGAACCAATGAAAATTTCATCCAATTGATAATGATAGATTGAATAATAGAATGAAAAGCCAATTAAATGGAATTATTGAAATTGTAACGCCCCGAAAATTTTCGACTTTCGAAAATTCAACATCGATACTCACTTTATCGACTGCCGAGAAATCGAAGGTCAAAAACCGGAATGTTATGGGTTTAAAAAAAAAAGTTTAAGAAAAGAAAAAGAGAGAAGAAGAGATAAGATTAGAAAATAGGGGAAAGAAGATAGATCATTTTAAAATAGAAGGAAAAGAGAGAATAGAAAATTTGGAAATATAGAACGGAAACAGAAAGGAATAACAGAACAACAACAGAATCTCACAATTCGCAGCGGAACAACATATAATAATAAATGAATAATCTTTAAACAAAGAACTATATCAGTTATTACATTACATTTCATTATATCATATCATCAGAGTATACAACAACAACAAACAGTGCAGCGGAAAAAGAAATACTATATAAGTAATATGCCATGCCATCCAGCTTGCCTCCAGCAACTCCAGAATATCCAGAATATCCTGATAAACTTAACTCTTAACTGCCCGTGTGGAAATTGGTGGGCACCCAGAGTTTAGGAAGGAAAACAATAAACTCCAAGTCAGTCATGTGACTGGTGTGAGAACTCAAAACAGTTTATTTCACTTTAAAATCAAAATAGAAGAATATTTTTAAACTCAATTCGCAATGCTTTTAAAAATGAGACTACCATAAGGCCTCCCGCACACACACACATGCAAACGCAGAATCGGAGGAGATTTCTCCTTATGATAGTCAAAGATGCTTGATACGCATTTAAAATAACATTTGATATTATTACTAGTGCATAATGTAGGGAAAATTCATTTCGAAAGTAGAATATAAATCTTAGCCAACATACGACCATTATCGTATGCCTACTATAGCTAACTATGTTCAATAGCAGGTTACCGCCACATTCCATAGCAGGTTATACAACTAAAACCGTACAAGTCTCGTATTTGAAGAATGGATTTTCCAACAAATGGTCAGGCCAAGGAACTTCCCATTGCCACATGGAAACGCCTCTGGCTGGACGCCCCGAGAACCACCGTCCTCTGCTAAACAAAGCCGGGAATTCCTTTTCCCAAGGAATATTACAAACCCTCAGATATGCCACCCCCGGTCCTTTGGGACCTTTAAACGAGAGCTCTCTAACCAACATCACACCATAATAATAAGTGTTTCAACATGAGTAAGTATCTGGGCTCCATTCCATGATACTACCCTTTTCCAGAAGAAATGGTCATACCCTAGGGAAGTTATCCCTGAAAACTTTGCCGCACAATTCCTGTTTCGACCATTACCGGGTTGTGAGGCTCGACGAATTCACGTCCACAAAAACATACTTTATACAAAAGCCATGCTTTGGGTCAACAAATGATCAACACAATGATCATCAAGATAGACGATCAAATAAATGATCCTATCACAATAATCAACACAATGATCATTTCAGCATCACTCAGCATATCACATTACCAAATTGGGAATATATTGCTGATAACTTCAACTATATAACCTCTGAGCTCGTACGTCTCAGAGAAGGGTGTTAAGCTAAAAGAATAAATTCTCCGCCACCAACAGAAATATATTTGAAAGAAATCGGCTTTATATCTCAACTTGTAATGTCAGACATACAATCCATACAAGTCTGTTCCGGGCTCGAACAAAACCGAAGGCACTTCTTACGAAGCCCTTGCAATACGGGTATTCACAATCCCGATCGAATTTCCCATCACTTAAGGAATCTCTATACCAGGAGCTACCCAGTGCAGAGACAATCGATAGGTCATCCCATCGCTTTCGCAAATACTCGGTCTTCAACACCGATCTTCAAATGCAATTCACAACGACGTATCACATATTCGGAATGGGTTATACGACCCTATGGTCCTTTCCCGGTTAACCCGAATAGTGAGCGCTTATTTAAAAATAAGTGTAGCATTCACATTCAAACAAATCACATCAATTACCCATTCAAAGGGAAATATTGATAGTCGGTTATTGAACTATCAATGGATATGCACACATCACCAGATTCCAAATAATTTTCCAAATTATTTATTTTCCAAAATATCTTCACTAGATATATAATTTCATACTTCAAAAATAAATCAATATTTATTTTTAAACCAATTCCACCTTCTTTTATAAGTTCACTGGTGAATTTACATTCCAAAGTATTAATGAATATACGACTTCAATTTGATTTATAATATTCATTTTCAATTTATCTTCAAAAAGATAAATTCTCTAATATTCACTTTATATTGGAAAAACATTTCCATACTTATTTATTCATAAGTAATTCACAATTTTTATTTATTTTCAACACTTGGAAAATATTCAATACACTTAAATCGAGATTAAGTATATATTTCATTCTTTTAAGGAAATCATTCACTTAAACATATTTATTTGGGTCAAAACGAATGTTGCGTAAAACATCGTTAGATCGTTTTAATTCTATTTAAAACATTCACATTCAAACCATTTTCTTTAACGTGTTATTCACTATTCAAAAATGTGAATATAACTCCATTAAATAAGTTATGACAATTAACTTATCAAAATAAGTTGTTTGCGGATTTATAAAACAACGTTTATAAATTCCATTTCTATTTATTTATAAAAACTTCCTTTTTATAAATTCCTTTATTCACCTATTCCAGTTTATAACTAAATTATAAACTAAACGTTCATATTATAAGTTAAATACTTATAAAACGATTATTTTACAAAATCGTTCTTTTAAAGACTTTCTAATTTATAAATCTTATAACTTATAAGATCCATTTATCTAACTAATCTATTCTTCAAATAATTTCACCAAATTTATAAATCTTACTATTTATAAATTTCTTTTATAACTTCACAGTTTATAATTCTATAAATTTCATTCATTTATGAATTTCATTTTCACTTCATTCAAACACTTATAAAAACTCGTTTTATAAGTCAATATTTCAATTTATAAATATCCGTTTATAAATCCCTGAATATAAATCAATTTATATTATTCTTTTAAAACGTCTTTAATTTCCTTTATAGTTTCACCATTTTGATTTATAAAATAATCAAATTTTATAAATCCTATTTTTAAACTTTTATAATATATTCAAAAATCCAATTTAAACTATTTTATAAAATCATAAATCCCCTATTTCTCAAAAATCAACTTTTAACTATATTTCACAAAAACCATAATTTTTATAACATTAAAAATTATAACGTTTATTTATTTAAAATAGATCAATTCCAAAAATATAGTATATTTTCAAAAATCACTTTAAAGATCATTTTAAAATCCCAAAATCTGGGTCCAATGATGTTACACACCAAATAGTCAATCACGACTACAACGATATCATATATCGATATGATAATCAATCAAATATCAAAATATCTGAAATTAAATAAAAACTGTTGAGGAATCCAGTTGGATCCCTCCAACCTGTTTTCCTGCATCCAAAAACATTAGCACAATACCAATTTCGCTCCAGTACGAAATTATCGCGGTATATGTTCTTATTAAATATTATCCGCTTAATAACGGCGCAATAGGGTCTCATCCGCTAAAAATACGGGAAATCAATCAACTGCAATATATACATATGCCAATATATATATATTGATATTATTTATAATACCAATTTCACTGTTTATGAAATATTCGCGGTATATGTTTTTAATAAATAACATCCGCTTACTAACGGCGCATAATGTCTATTTTAACAATCAATAGATATCAATCAACATTCAAACATGCATTCAAATATTTTAAATCTAACTATTTAAAATAAAATCGAAACCGATTCGATTGAGTGAGAAGTTCTCACCTTGATTTAATTTCCGTTTTTAGCGATTTATTTCGAATAAAATTAAACGGACGTTTAATTTTACCCAAAATTCTCACTAACTCCAAACGACTCCAAACCAACTCCATCGCGTAGTGCTCGTCCATACGATTCCAACGCAACTGGTTTCGCGCGTTTCCGACCTCGTATGAAAAGGATATCAATTTTTGAAGTTTACACGAATTTATATTAACATTTTATAACATAAATTTAAACTAATTTATACCAAAGCAAATCTTAGCCCTCCATCTCAACTCCAACCACATCAGGCCGTCCCCCCCCCCCATCATCTTCCCCACGCATATGCACAGGTTGAGGCCGAACCCATCATATAAAATTAGGGTTAAATTTAGCTAACACCACACTCGATATTAACACGATCAGGTTGCTCCATGCTGTAGCCCTCGAAGAAAGCTTGCTTCGCACCCCCCATGGTGGAGCTCGGCCCCCTAGGCTGCACGAACGACGTGCGTGACTGGCCATGAACGGCCTCGTCTATCTCCCCCTCCGTTGCACCAAAATCCATCATCACCGTATGGATTTAAAGCTCTCTTCATGCTCTTCGACTTCCGTGTTGAAGCTTCGTTGAATCGATGAATGGATTGGGAGTAATTGAGGGAGGAAGCTTGTGAATTTCTGGCCATCTATCTTGTTAGTGGCGGCTGAGCAAATTAGGTTTAGGGTTTTATTTTCTTTTTCTTTTTTTTAATTTATGAAGGGCTATTTATAGAGAAAACCGAAACACTATTCATCCCGGAAATTCCGAACTCCGATTTAGGCGCCGTAACCAGCGTTTCTAGGGTTTACCCCGCGTTCCGGACACAATGGAATAGGTTTCGAAAGCTAATTCGGAAGTATGTGCGAGTTATGGCTGTAAACGCTTAATTTAAATTAAACCGATTTAAGCGATTTTCTAGGCGTTTTAATTTGTACCGGACAAACCGTAAATCCAATTGACTTGAAATTTGAAACCTTACAATAATATCACATTACGGATCCGATGAAACTGGTTTCGTCGAAATCCGAGACTTTTTGAAAAATGGCTATTTTCACTCGTCAAATTTAAATAAAAAATAAATCGATGCATTTCGAGCTGCCACGATCAAACGATAACTCCGATTGACACGAAAATTGAAATCCGGTAATAACTAACTATTACGGATCCAATGAAACTGGTTTCGTTCAATTCTGAGACTGTTCAAAAATTGACTATTTTACAGTCGATTATTAAATATTAAAATATTCAATTTTCACAAATTAACTTTTAATTCGATTTTAAAAGTTCTAAAATATCATTCTAACTCCAATATGATAAAATAAAATTTTACAAATCATTTTCAATCATATTTAACTATATTTTCAATTATTTCCATAATTTAGCATATTAAATTATCGATTTAATTATTCAATTAAATCCAATAATTCAAATAAAAATTTATTTGACTTATAAATTCACTTATAAATATTCAAAATTAATTAAATATTCAAATTTTAATAAATAAAAATTCTGGGTCGTTACAGAAATTAAATTTGGTAATTTCTGAATTATTGAAATTGAAAGCAAAGATAGTAATTATTGAAACATTGATTCAACACGAAAATTTGTTTAAATTGTTATAAATGGATAAATAAATCAAGTGACAAAATTTGTAAGCTAAAGAATTGAAATTTAAAATTTGATTTAATTAATTAATTATTATTTTATTTTATTTATGAAAAATAGCCATTTTGGCCACTGACTCGGATTTCGATGAAACTAGTTTCAACGGATCCGTAACGGTGAATTATTATAGGATATCAAGTTTCGTATCGATCGGACTTGTCGTTTGATCGTACGGGCTTGAAACGTCTTGGAATAAACGAAATTGAAATCAATTTGAAATCGATTTGAAGATATTGTTTTTAGCATAACTTCTTCTTACGATGCAATTTGAACCTGAAACTTTTTCCATTGCGTTTAAAATATTTTAAAACATCTATTTTGATATATGGGTTGACCCAATTTCGTTCCGGAGTCAAAACGGGCTTTTTGGGCCACTTTGGCGTTAGCGCGTATATCTGTTTTATCCATCTATTCTATTTTCAATTCTGCCTATAAATATCCTGGTGTAAACCCTAGCCTCTCTAATTCTCATTTGTCTGTACGTACATCTCAACTCTCTCCTCCTCAATGGCAGACAAATAAAATTCTAGATCCAAACACAAATCAAAATCAAAGCCAAATTTCAATCTCCTCAAACTATAGCAAATTATATATGAATTTGAAGCTCTCGAGGAGCATAAAGCAGATCTGTGATTTGTTTTCCTAAATGAACGAAGGTTTGGCCAAAAACCGATCAAACAGCCATGGCCGATCGTTATGTCGTGATGGACTTCGTCGGATCGAGAAATCGTTTCTGGGTTTGGTGGAGATCGACGAGTGCTTCGCATCCATGGGGTTCGTTCGGAAAGTTAACGGCTAGATCGTGCAAATTATCCCGATTATGGTTTCAAATGGGGTGGCGACACACGGTAATCCAGGTAACGTGGGGAGGCCCGACGGTGCTGGTGGGTGAGGTTCGTCAAGGCGGTGAGAACGAGAGTGGCCAGAGGGCTTCTGGTGGTCAGTAGCACGTGCAGTTTGTGGTCAAAGGGGCGAAGATTGGGCGTTGTTTGGGTTCGATTTTTTTCACTGGGCACGGCTTTCTGGAGAAGACGCGTGCGTGTGTAGAGTGATGTGGCATCGTTTGTTTGGTTGAGTTTTATTTTAATTAAATTTTGATTTCAAATTGTTCAAACGCTAATAACTTTCTCATACGACCTCAGATTTACGCGCGGTTTCTTGCGTTAGGGTCATATTTAAACTTCGGAGATTTTTACGCTAGTTTGGACAGATTCTGAGGCTGTTGAATTTTTAGGTTTAAATTGGATTTGAATTCAATTTAAATTCAAAAGGTGAGTGTTTTAACACACTCACAACTTCTAAAATTTCTTATGTTCGTTAAATTGATATATGATGTAATTTAAATTTATTTATGGTTGTTTGGCATATTTTTAATCAACATCTCGGTTAATTTCATTTATTTAAATCATATTGCTATTTAATTTATTCCTTGCATTTAAACTACCAGTTAAATAGTTAATTAATTATTCATTGCACATAAACTGCCACTTCAACAGTTATTTAAATTATTATTGAATATAAACTGCTATTTAATACCTGTTGTTTAATATCCGTTCTATATTGATGCTATTGTTTGAATTTGATGATGATTGTGATAAGTAGTTGATGGTTGATATTGGATGAATGGATGTTGTATTTTACATTATTATAAACTGCAAGTTATTATGCATTTTATTGCATTCAGGATTGCGGTTTGAAATGATATATAACCGTAAAATTTTATTTTTAAATTGTGAATTGAAATGACAAATATCTGTATCACTTGACCATAGGATAGAAAATTTTATACAGACATCGTTGG
Organism: Allium cepa; assembly: GCA_030765085.1. NCBI lineage: Eukaryota > Viridiplantae > Streptophyta > Magnoliopsida > Asparagales > Amaryllidaceae > Allium > Allium cepa. The sequence continues at coordinate 89,049,831 of CM060942.1, read as the reverse complement.
TCTATATGTATAAATATTTTGAAATTGATTTCTATGGTTTGGATAGGATACGGTAAAATAAATATAAAATTTTGATATTATATAAATAATTTTTTTTATATACATAATATTTAAATTATTGAAAACGTATAAATTTGTTAAATAAAATAAATAAGTTGAATAATGGAGTTCGATTATTTTATATTATATGGTTAAATACATGTTAAGATATTGAATATATATAGAGTTTTAATGATTTTAATCAATTAAGATTGGAAGGCAAATTGGAAATTTATTTGGGGTTGAGCTTATTAATTGAACTCCATAAGATAATGAGAACTTATTAACTTGAAATTTTAAAAGGTATGATATTTATAACTGAATTTTATTTCAAGATGAATTAAATGAATATTTCTAGTACAAATAAATTGAAGGAAATATTTAGTTATAGGTAATTTGAGTTTTATTTAAATGATTATAGATTTATTATGAAAATATTTCAAACTAAATAATAGGACATATAATTGTTGAATAGAAATTTCCAACCTTAGTTTCTAACTGTTTAATACTCAAAGTTTGAAATATATTGAAACTGAAGTGGTTTATTGAAACCGAAAGTGAATTTAAAATTTATGGATTTAGATTTAATTTAAAGAGAATAAAATTCTAAGGTCCTGGAAATTATTTACTTTATAAAGTAATTTTTAATTCACGCCATTTTATTTTTTATACGGTTGAATATCCAAACTATTTAAGTTTTGGAAGTTATGGTTTTAAAGCTATGGATTTCAAAGTACTATGTTTTGAAGAGTTATAATTCAAATGTATGGTTTCGAGATATTATAAATTTTAAAGTAGTATGGTTTTAGAAAAAGGATATATTTGAAAGGATATCATATTGATTTGGTTTTAAAAGAGGAAAATGATGTCGTATTTATATGTTTTTGAAATGGATATTATATTTTGGTTTTAAAGTATAAACTATTTTGAAAAGACTGCGGTGTTATAATAACGTTTGGTTGTTGAAGAGACCGGGATCGAAAGTTGTCATACTCTTTGCCAACTCCGAAAACCACTTTAACAACCGTGTACACGGTGGAGATTCCAGAATGAAGTAGGATGGTGGCGGCATTTGTAACGACCCCGGATTTTTATGAATTTAAATTGATAATTTAGATGAATTTTTGAATTTAAAAATTGTAAAATTAATTATAAAGGGCAGCGAGTATCCCCGATTCAAATAGAAATTATATTAAGTCGTATGAATCTGAAAATTTGTATATATGTGAATATATATGTATATATTGGATTTGAGATAAAATCTTAAATAAATGGTTTTTAAAATAAATAGAAATAAATACAAGACAATAAATAGGAAGTAAATAAAATATAAGATATAACAATATAAAGTATATATATATATATATATCTTAATCTCATATTAATAAATCAATACAAAAGTAATAAGAGTAAAATAAATAAATTGATTTAAAAATTTATAAATGATGAAAATTTGAGTTATATAAAATATATGTGTACATAGAGAAATGTAAAACAATAATTTTTAAAATAAAATTTATGATAAATATTTAAACTAACAATAGAAACACAATAGAAATAGAAATATATGTGAGATAAACTATAAACTATAAAGTCAAAGCAAGCAAATCAACAAAGTAAAATAAATAAAATAAAGTACATGATATAATACATTTCAGCAAAGTATACAAAATAATAAAATACAACACAAATAAACATATGCAAGGTAAGTATAAAACAAATAAATAAGCAAAGTATGAATCAAAACAAAGTAGAACATAGAAACAAATTAATTAAATCTAACAACATGTTATTCATTAAAATTACAAAGCAATATGTATACTCAGCTGAAAATAAAAAAAAACATTAACTAATAACTTAACAACATAATTAAAATAGAAACTTATTTACATTATAAAGTGCTAATTTATAACCAATATATGAAGTGTGGTATTAACAATTGTATACAACAAAAACAAGTATGCAGGCAAACAGAAAGTAAGCATGGACAAGATCACTTCAGCCGAGATAAAGAATAAACAGAGTAATATGTACCAGAGCAATTAATGCATTACACCTCTAGCAATAAATATAATGCAGCCATAACTTTAGTACAGGGAAGAGATAACATCACCTGTACACTTTCTACTTTATATCAACAATCCTCACCATTTATCACGACTGAGTAAAATAGAAGCAAACCAAAAATAATAGAAGTCAAAAACAAAGAAGAAAATAAAATAAAAACATTTCAAACTTGAGAAGATACAATGCAAAGTAGTTCTCTGTTCTTCTCCACTTCAACAAAACCAGGTGAGTAACTCAAACCAGTTTTCTATGTTTACTGAAATGCCTGAGAGTAACTTCATATATATAATATTTTAAGGTTCAATTTAGTTGTATGGTAAAATCTGAGACTTTGTTGATTGGGTGAGATATACATACATACATAGATATATATATATATATATATATATATATATATATATATATATATTGGTGAATAAACCTGTACATATAAATACAGGAACCTCAGAATATAAATTGGAACTGGGAGTGCTCATATGTGTTTACTCTTTGATACTCTGAAAACAAAGTTTGATTTCAAAAAAAATCATTTCTTCCCAAACTATTAAATATTTGGACTTGAGATCAAAATAGCTATTGTCTGTTTAACCCTGAACTAAATTTTAAAAATAAATTTAAATTAAAATCACTTGGTATCACCTCTGGAAAGAGGTATTTTTGAGCACAACTTCAAATTGATCAAAATTTGAATCTTGAAATTTTCGAATTCAGATACTTAGCTTGAATCTTCACTGGAAGACATGAATTTTAAAGTTCATATCATAATTTTTAGCGATCTAGTTTGTGAGTGGTTTGGGTTCGTTCGAATTTTGCATTTCGAGTCGCTGAGGTCGGTCTAGTTGATCAGAGGGGTCGGGGCTTGGGCTGGAGGTGGAGGAGCGAACAGGAAGTGTGGGAAAAATGGTGGATGGGGGTGCAGTGCCTTGTGGTGGCGGCGGGAAGTGATCAAACTTCGGTGACCTAGTTTTGGGGTGGCCGATATTTTCTACTCGCGCGACGTCAACGATGGATCGAGTGTCACGGGGTTTCGTGGGGAGGTAGAGGGAAGATTGATGTCGCCATGGCCGGAGTTTGGTGGGGAATGGTGGTCGGAGTGTCGAGCGAACGGCGTTGACAGGTTGGGCTTTCGTTTGCAGTTCGAGTTCCAGGTTTGAGTTTAAAGACTCAAATTTGATTTCAGAGATTGCATCGTCGATCTGATGATTGGAATGGGTTTCGAGAGTGATGGCTGACTTGAGGAAGACGACATAGTTGATCGGAGGTGATTCAATCACCTGTGCACGTGCACATGGTATTGTTCAGTGCCTGATGATGTTGCGTCTTTGGGGAAGGAGAAGGAACACGGGTTTTTGCTCGAGTTTTGCGTGAGTTGTTTCGGGTCTTTTTGTTTTTTGTTTTACTTAACAGTTATAAAGAAAAAAAAAAGAGAGGGAAGAAGATAGGATCAGGGGATGGGTTGCGTTGCGTACAGGAAGTCTCGGGGAAGATGGTAAATGACGCGAAGGGATACTCGAGTAAATCGAGTAAGTGACTCGAAGCAAATCGAGTCTGGGCTCGAGTAAAGTTGTTGCAGTTTTTTTTTTAACCTGAAACTGTTGGTTTGCAAATTTTAAAACTAAATTTAAATTTTAAACCAAGATTTTTTTTTTAAAAAAAAGCTGAGTTCAAATTAAAATATTAATATAAATTCAAGTTGAAGGTAGAATTTAGTTTAAACATAAATAAGTTTTAAATTTAAATTGTTTTAATAACTTAAAAGCAATTCAAAATATATTAAAGAAATTTGAAATGGAGTTGAAATTTTAAATGAAAAAAAAAATTTAAGCAAGTTGAAATTTAAAGTTTAAATTTAAATTTAGATCTGAATTAAAGATAATTTGAATCCTAGTCTGAAATCAAAGAAGTTTTAATATTTAAATTATTTAAATTTGATTTGTGATGATAATTAAAACATTAGTTAGAAAATGTTTTAAAATTGAATTAGTAAAGATAAAATGATATGCACTCATTAAATTAGTTCAAGTGAATAATTGATTAATTTATTAAATCAAGAAATTAAGATTTGAGTTAAATTAATTAAGGTAAATTAATTTGTAAATAAGATTCATTAATTTAATAAAGAGTTGTCTTTTAAACAAATGATTAAGGTTATTTAATCAAGTAATTAAGATTTATTAAGTTACAGTTTAGAACTTAATTAATTAAATAATCAGTTATCAAATATATGATTTTAAAGGTTAATTAAATGATAATTAACAATAATTAAATTGAGTTTAATTACTTAAGAATAGTAATTAAATAATTATGAATAGTTAATGAGAATCATTTACTTGAAATTTATTTGATAATAAATATGAAAAGAATTATTCATAGAAATTTAATCTGATTTAAATTTATCAGATAATTGAATTAATCCTACCTATGAATTCTTGGATTTTATTGGATGGTAAACTGTTTGATATCCCTGATTTATGATGCTTTGTATATATATCCTGATTTATGTTGAGATCTGTGATAAATTATCTGTGATGTAATTTACTAGCCGTGGCATATATATTTGTGATCTGTATATAATAGATAAGCGTTATAGTTTATATCGCTTATCAATTATATTCCTGTATTCTGATCTGTGATAATTGTATGATGTTGCACTACTGTATTAAACCCCTGGACAACACCATACACACACCAATATGGATTTCACGAGGAAATCGATTAAGTCACAGATTTTTGAAATAGTTTAAAATTTGAATTTTTAAATTCAAATGTTTTGGAATTGAAATTGGAATAGAAGTGAAAAGCTTTTGAAATGGAATTTCAAAGATGGAAATTTATTTTGAATAACTGGATTAAGTGTTGGAATTTAAATACTTTAATTTAGATTTGAATTCAATATTCAAATTAAATTCTGTAATTTGAAACTAGGGGTTAATGATATTATACTAGTCATTATGAGTTAAATCATTTTTTTAAGTATTGTTTTTTTTGGGAATTTGAATTTAACCCAAGGATTTCGACTCGTATAAACGAATCAGATTTCCAAAATGAAAACGGTTGTTTTCAAATGATAAACACTCTTAAATAAGAACTGAGATTCCAGTTAATTAGGAGAATTTCAAGATTGAATAGAGAAATGGTTTTCCTAAGTTATGAATGAATTCTTTTTGAAAGCTATGAATTAAATCTGTTTATTTTTATCAGATTTAAATTGATGATTTGTTTAAATCAAATTGAAATGAAATTGTTTTGAAGGCTATAAGTTAAATCTTTGATTTAAAGATTTAACGAGTTAACCAAATTGAAATGAAAATTGATTTGGAAAATCTGTGAATGAGTCTTTTGTTTAAAAGATTAAAATGTGAAAACTGTTTAAACCGTTAATGGTTGTGAAAATGAATCTTTTTGTTTAAAGATTGAAATGGTAATTGGATTAAACCATTTGAAATAAAGTTTTGAATTATTAAGTTGTGACTTAATTGAAATCCCATTATCCATTTGTTTTTGAAATATCATGCTCACTATTCGGTTTAGCCGGGAAAGAACCTTTGTGTCGTATAACCCATTACGAATATGTGATTCGACGTTATGGATAGCATTTGAAGACCGGTGATGAAGACCGGGTATTTGCGAAAGCGATAGGATGACCTATCGATTATTTCTGCACCGAGTCGCGCCGGTATAGAAACTCCCTAAGTGATGGGAAATCCGATCGGGATTGTGAATATCCGGATTGCAAGGACTTCTTTGTAAGTGCCTTCGGTTCTGTTCGATCCCAGAACAGACTTGTATGGATTGTATGCCTGACATTACAAGTTGAGATATAAAGCCGATTTCTTTCAAATATATTTCTGTTGGTGGCGGAGAATTTATTCTTTAGCTTAACACCCTTCTCTGAGACGTACGAACTCAGAGGTTATATAGTTGAAGTTATCAGCGATATATTCCCAATTTGGTAATGTGACATACTGAGTGTTGCTGTGAAATGATCATTGTGTTGATTATTTATGATATGATCATTTATTTGATCGTCTATCTTGGTGATCATTTCTATGATCATTTGTTGACCCAAAGCATGGCTTTTGTATAAAGTATGTTTTTGTGGACGTGACTTCGTCGAGCCTCACACCCCGTGAATGGTCAAAACAGGAAAGAAGCAGCAAGCTTATGAGGGGTAGCGCCCTTTAGGATATGTGCATTTCCTTCTGGAAAAGGGTGGTATCATGGTATGGAGCCCAGATACTTACTCATGTTGAAAACACTTTGTTATGATTGTGTGAATTGATTAGAGAGCTCTCGGATAAAGGTCCCAAAGGACCGGGGGATGGCATATTCGGTCAGTTGTTACTCAGTTAGGGGTAACCCGGCCTTGTGTTGGTAGAGATCCGGTTTGGTTCTCGGGGATGTCCATCCAGAGGCATTCTCATGTGGCAATGGGAAGTTCCTTGGCCTGATCATTCGTTGGAAATCCAAAGAAACAATACGAGACTTGTACAGTATTAGTTGTATAACCTGCCATGGAATGTGGCGGTAACCTGCTATTGAACATGGTTAGCTATAGTAGGCATACGATAATGGTCGTATGTTGGCTAAGATTTATATTCTACTTTCGAAATGAATTTTTCCTACACTATGCACTAGTAATAATATCAAATGTTCTTTTAATGCGTATCAAGCATCTTTGACTATCATAAGGAGAAATCTCCTCCGATTCTGCGTTTGCATTGTGTGTGTGTGCGGGAGGCCTTATGGTAGTCTCATTTTTAAAAAGCATTGCGAATTGACTTTGAAAATCTTTTATTGAATGTTTTTAAAGATAAACTGTTTTTGTTTCTCACACCAGTCCCACGACTGATCCGGAGTTTATTGTTTTCTTTCCTAAACTCTGGGTGCTCATTATTTTCTACACGAGCAGTCTAGAGTTGGGTTTTTTTTCAGATAGTCAGATGTAGTAGATTATCTGGAGATTAGTTTAGTCTTTGGACCGCACCAGTCTTGCTTATGCTAGGTGATATGTGATGGGGGGTTCGAGCTATTACTAGATTGATTATTGGAAATGGAGTTGCAGTTCTGGAGTTCTTCCTTGAAGACTATCTTAGAGTTATTTGTTTCGCTGCTAGATGTTATCTATTTTCTTTTCCGCTGCTATTTTATTGTATCATATCTCTGATGTATATTGATATCTATTGGATCATCTGTTGTATCAGATATTGTATCAAAGCTGTATATCAATGTATTATTCTTTTATTCCGCTGTGTTATTTACTTAATGTTGTTATAAGCTCCGGCGAATCGAAATTTGAACGGTCGAATCTATGACATTCGAGTACGATTTGAAGTATGGATGTCGATTTTCGAGCGGGCAAAATCCGTCTTGTTACATGTGGTATCAGAGCTAAGGGTGTAAACTTTAGCTCAGGAGTATAACACATTAAGTAGCTCATTAGAGATAGGGTGAAGTATATCCTAGAATGAGTAATCCCTAAGATATCCGTTTGAAAGCCTCAGTAAATTCTCTTGCTATTCACTGATAGTAAGTATGAGTGCAAGAAGAGAACGAGATAGGGGACAGGGGAATACGACTATAAATAGTCAATACCCTGCAACAGTGGATATAACTTTCTCTATCAATTTTCTTTGATTCGTTTCCAAATTCTTTTGATTGATTCGTGACAGCTCCAGAAAAAGAAGTTTCGGTGCGGTGATGCTCTACGAATCGTTGTAGAAGAATCTTTACTTCATATTTTCATCAGTTTCTTATCGGTTGTTGATTTAAACCTTAATGAATATGAATTGGAAATTTTAAACGAATTAGAAAATTTTGAATAAACTGGAAGTTTAAAAAATTGAGTTAAATTGATTAATAGAATATGAAGAATAATTTGAATTGAATCAATTAAACGATTTTGTTTAAAACCAAATTTGAAATTTTATTATAATTACTTGTATCTATTGTTGATATTCTGATTTGGTGAGCCAAATGCAGAACTGATATCTAGTTTGATCTGAAATGATATTTCTCTATCTTTCATCTATCTTTGTTGTTTTCGTGCCTGCGAATTTCGAGGACGAAATCCTTTTAAGGGGGGAAGTTTGTAACGACCCCGGATTTTTATGAATTTAAATTGATAATTTAGATGAATTTTTGAATTTAAAAATTGTAAAATTAATTATAAAGGGCAGCGAGTTTCCCCGATTCAAATAGAAATTATATTAAGTCGTATGAATTTGAAAATTTGTATATATGTGAATATATATGTATATATTGGATTTGAGATAAAATCTTAAATAAATGGTTTTTAAAATAAATAGAAATTAATACAAGACAATAAATAGGAAGTAAATAAAATATAAGATATAACAATATAAAGTATATATATATATATCTTAATCTCATATTAATAAATCAATACAAAAGTAATAAGAGTAAAATAAATAAATTGATTTAAAAATTTATAAATGATGAAAATTTGAGTTATATAAAATATATGTGTACATAGAGAAATGTAAAACAATAATTTTTAAAATAAAATTTATGATAAATATTTAAACTAACAATAGAAACACAATAGAAATAGAAATATATGTGAGATAAACTATAAACTATAAAGTCAAAGCAAGCAAATCAAAAAAGTAAAATAAATAAAATAAAGTACATGATATAATACATTTCAGCAAAGTATACAAAATAATAAAATACAACACAAATAAACATATGCAAGGTAAGTATAAAACAAATAAATAAGCAAAGTATGAATCAAAACAAAGTAGAACATAGAAACAAATTAATTAAATCTAACAACATGTTATTCATTAAAATTACAAAGCAATATGTATACTCAGCTGAAAATAAAAAAAAAAACATTAACTAATAACTTAACAACATAATTAAAATAGAAACTTATTTACATTATAAAGTGCTAACTTATAACCAATATATGAAGTGTGGTATTAACAATTGTATACAACAAAAACAAGTATGCAGGCAAACAGAAAGTAAGCATGGACAAGATCACTTCAGCCGAGATAAAGAATAAACAGAGTAATATGTACCAGAGCAATTAATGCATTACACCTCTAGCAATAAATATAATGCAGCCATAACTTTAGTACAGGGAAGAGATAACATCACCTGTACACTTTCTACTTTATATCAACAATCCTCATCATTTATCACGACTGAGTAAAATAGAAGCAAACCAAAAATAATAGAAGTCAAAAACAAAGAAGAAAATAAAATAAAAACATTTCAAACTTGAGAAGATACAATGCAAAGTAGTTCTCTGTTCTTCTCCACTTCAACAAAACAAGGTGAGTAACTCAAACCAGTTTTCTATGTTTACTGAAATGCCTGAGAGTAACTTCATATATATAATATTTTAAGGTTCAATTTAGTTGTATGGTAAAATCTGAGACTTTGTTGATTGGGTGAGATATACATACATATATACATATATATATATATATTGGTGAATAAACCTGTACATATAAATACAGGAACCTCAGAATATAAATTGGAACTGGGAGTGCTCATATGTGTTTACTCTTTGATACTCTGAAAACAAAGTTTGATTTCAAAAAAAATCATTTCTTCCCAAACTATTAAATATTTGGACTTGAGATCAAAATAGCTATTGTCTGTTTAACCCTGAACTAAATTTTAAAAATAAATTTAAATTAAAATCACTTGGTATCACCTCTGGAAAGAGGTATTTTTGAGCACAACTTCAAATTGATCAAAATTTGAATCTTGAAATTTTCGAATTCAGATACTTAGCTTGAATCTTCACTGGAAGACATGAATTTTAAAGTTCATATCATAATTTTTAGCGATCTAGTTTGTGAGTGGTTTGGGTTCGTTCGAATTTTGCATTTCGAGTCGCCGAGGTCGGTCTAGTTGATCAGAGGGGTCGGGGCTTGGGCTGGAGGTGGAGGAGCGAACAGGAAGTGTGGGAAAAATGGTGGATGGGGGTGCAGTGCCTTGTGGTGGCGGCGGGAAGTGATCAAACTTCGGTGACCTAGTTTTGGGGTGGCCGATATTTTCTACTCGCGCGACGTCAACGATGGATCGAGTGTCACGGGGTTTCGTGGTGAGGTAGAAGGAAGATTGATGTCGCCATGGCCGGAGTTTGGTGGGGAATGGTGGTCGGAGTGTCGAGCGAACGGCGTTGACAGGTTGGGCTTTCGTTTGCAGTTCGAGTTCCAGGTTTGAGTTTAAAGACTCAAATTTGATTTCAGAGATTGCATCGTCGATCTGATGATTGGAATGGGTTTCGAGAGTGATGGCTGACTTGAGGAAGACGACATAGTTGATCGGAGTTGATTCAATCACCTGTGCACGTGCACATGGTATTGTTCAGTGCCTGATGATGTTGCGTCTTTGGGGAAGGAGAAGGAACATGGGTTTTTGCTCGAGTTTTGCGTGAGTTGTTTCGGGTCTTTTTGTTTTTGTTTACTTAACAGTTATAAAGGAAAAAAAGAGAGAGAGGGAGAAGATAGGATCAGGGGATGGGTTGCGTTGCGTACAGGAAGTCTCGGGGAAGATGGTAAATGACGCGAAGGGATACTCGAGTAAATCGAGTAAGTGACTCGAAGCAAATCGAGTCTGGGCTCGAGTAAAGTTGTTGCAGTTTTTTTTTTAACCTGAAACTGTTGGTTTGCAAATTTTAAAACTAAATTTAAATTTTAAACCAAGATTTTTTTTTAAAAAAAAGCCGAGTTCAAATTAAAATATTAATATAAATTCAAGTTGAAGGTAGAATTTAGTTTAAACATAAATAAGTTTTAAATTTAAATTGTTTTAATAACTTAAAAGCAATTCAAAATATATTAAAGAAATTGAAATGGAGTTGAAATTTTAAATGAAAAAAAAAATTTAAGCAAGTTGAAATTAAAAGTTTAAATTTAAATTTAGATCTGAATTAAAGATAATTTGAATCCTAGTCTGAAATCAAAGAAGTTTTAATATTTAAATTATTTAAATTTGATTTGTGATGATAATTAAAACATTAGTTAGAAAATGTTTTAAAATTGAATTAGTAAAGATAAAATGATATGCACTCATTAAATTAGTTCAAGTGAATAATTGATTAATTTATTAAATCAAGAAATTAAGATTTGAGTTAAATTAATTAAGGTAAATTAATTTGTAAATAAGATTCATTAATTTAATAAAGAGTTGTCTTTTAAACAAATGATTAAGGTTATTTAATCAAGTAATTAAGATTTATTAAGTTACAGTTTAGAACTTAATTAATTAAATAATCAGTGATCAAATATATGATTTTAAAGGTTAATTAAATGATAATTAACAATAATTAAATTGAGTTTAATTACTTAAGAATAGTAATTAAATAATTATGAATAGTTAATGAGAATCATTTACTTGAAATTTATTTGATAATAAATATGAAAAGAATTATTCATAGAAATTTAATGTGATTTAAATTTATCAGATAATTGAATTAATCCTACCTATGAATTCTTGGATTTTATTGGATGGTAGACTGTTTGATATCCCTGATTTATGATGCTTTGTATATATATCCTGATTTATGTTGAGATCTGTGATAAATTATCTGTGATGTAATTTACTAGCCGTGGCATATATATTTGTGATCTGTATATAACAGATAAGCGTTATAGTTTATATCGCTTATCAATTATATTCCTGTATTCTGATCTGTGATAATTGTATGATGTTGCACTACTGTGTTAAACCCCTGGACCACACCATACACACACCAATATGGATTTCACGAGGAAATCGGTTAAGTCACAGATTTTTGAAATAGTTTAAAATTTGAATTTTTAAATTCAAATGTTTTGGAATTGAAATTGGAATAGAAGTGAAAAGCTTTTGAAATGGAATTTCAAAGATGGAAATTTATTTTGAATAACTGGATTAAGTGTTGGAATTTAAATACTTTAATTTAGATTTGAATTCAATATTCAAATTAAATTCTGTAATTTGAAACTAGGGGTTAATGATATTATACTAGTCATTATGAGTTAAATCATTTTTTTAAGTATTGTTTTTTTTGGGAATTTGAATTTAACCCAAGGATTTCGACTCGTATAAACGAATCAGATTTCCAAAATGAAAACGGTTGTTTTCAAATGATAAACACTCTTACATAAGAACTGAGATTCCAGTTAATTAGGGGAATTTCAAGATTGAATAGAGAAATGGTTTTCCTAAGTTATGAATGAATTCTTTTTGAAAGCTATGAATTAAATCTGTTTATTTTTATCAGATTTAAATTGATGATTTGTTTAAATCAAATTGAAATGAAATTGTTTTGAAGGCTATAAGTTAAATCTTTGATTTAAAGATTTAACGAGTTAACCAAATTGAAATGAAAATTGATTTGGAAAATCTGTGAATGAGTCTTTTGTTTAAAAGATTAAAATGTGAAAACTGTTTAAACCGTTAATGGTTGTGAAAATGAATCTTTTTGTTTAAAGATTGAAATGGTAATTGGATTAAACCATTTGAAATAAAGTTTTGAATTATTAAGTTGTGACTTAATTGAAATCCCATTATCCATTTTTTTTTGAAATATCATGCTCACTATTCGGTTTAGCCGGGAAAGAACCTTTGTGTCGTATAACCCATTCCGAATATGTGATTCGACGTTATGGATAGCATTTGAAGACCGGTGATGAAGACCGGGTATTTGCGAAAGCGATAGGATGACCTATCGATTGTTTCTGCACCGAGTCGCGCCGGTATAGGAACTCCCTAAGTGATGGGAAATCCGATCGGGATTGTGAATATCCGGATTGCAAGGACTTCTTTGTAAGTGCCTTCGGTTCTGTTCGATCCCAGAACAGACTTGTATGGATTGTATGCCTGACATTACAAGTTGAGATATAAAGCCGATTTCTTTCAAATATATTTCTGTTGGTGGCGGAGAATTTATTCTTTTAGCTTAACACCCTTCTCTGAGACGTACGAACTCAGAGGTTATATAGTTGAAGTTATCAGCGATATATTCCCAATTTGGTAATGTGACATACTGAGTGTTGCTGTGAAATGATCATTGTGTTGATTATTTATGATATGATCATTTATTTGATCGTCTATCTTGGTGATCATTTCTATGATCATTTGTTGACCCAAAGCATGGCTTTTGTATAAAGTATGTTTTTGTGGACGTGACTTCGTCGAGCCTCACACCGCGTGAATGGTCAAAACAGGAAAGAAGCAGCAAGGTTATGAGGGGTAGCGCCCTTTAGGATATGTGCATTTCCTTCTGGAAAAGGGTGGTATCATGGTATGGAGCCCAGATACTTACTCATGTTGAAAACACTTTGTTATGATTGTGTGAATTGATTAGAGAGCTCTCGGATAAAGGTCCCAAAGGACCGGGGGATGGCATATTCGGTCAGTTGTTACTCAGTTAGGGGTAACCCGGCCTTGTGTTGGTAGAGATCCGGTTTGGTTCTCGGGGATGTCCATCCAGAGGCATTCTCATGTGGCAATGGAAAGTTCCTTGGCCTGATCATTCGTTGGAAATCCAAAGAAACAATACGAGACTTGTACAGTATTAGTTGTATAACCTGCCATGGAATGTGGCGGTAACCTGCTATTGAACATGGTTAGCTATAGTAGGCATACGATAATGGTCGTATGTTGGCTAAGATTTATATTCTACTTTCGAAATGAATTTTTCCTACACTATGCACTAGTAATAATATCAAATGTTCTTTTAATGCGTATCAAGCATCTTTGACTATCATAAGGAGAAATCTCCTCCGATTCTGCGTTTGCATTGTGTGTGTGTGCGGGAGGCCTTATGGTAGTCTCATTTTTAAAAAGCATTGCGAATTGACTTTAAAAATCTTTTATTGAATGTTTTTAAAGATAAACTGTTTTTGTTGCTCACACCAGTCCCACGACTGATCCGGAGTTTATTGTTTTCTTTCCTAAACTCTGGGTGCTCATTATTTTCTACACGAGCAGTCTAGAGTTGGGTTTTTTTTCAGATAGTCAGATGTAGTAGATTATCTGGAGATTAGTTTAGTCTTTGGACCGCACCAGTCTTGCTTATGCTAGGTGATATATGATGGGGGGTTCGAGCTATTACTAGATTGATTATTGGAAATGGAGTTGCAGTTCTGGAGTTCTTCCTTGAAGACTATCTTAGAGTTATTTGTTTCGCTGCTAGATGTTATCTATTTTCTTTTCCGCTGCTATTTTATTGTATCATATCTCTGATGTATATTGATATCTATTGGATCATCTGTTGTATCAGATATTGTATCAAAGCTGTATATCAATGTATTATTCTTTTATTTCGCTGTGTTATTTACTTAATGTTGTTATAAGCTCCGGCGAATCGAAATTTGAACGGTCGAATCTATGACATTCGAGTACGATTTGAAGTATGGATGTCGATTTTCGAGCGGGCAAAATCCGTCTCGTTACAGCATTTCCTTTGAGGTAAATACGTGGACACAACTCCCTTGAGTTGGCGTAAGGTGGTTAAAACATGAGCGATCGACGGGTTAATTGAGGTAGCACCCTTGATCGAACACATCCCTTCGATATTATATTTTGACTTTTGGATTGATTCGGTGGCCACATTTGATTTTTTTAATTTGGAGGTGTCGCTCGAGGTGGGTGGTAGCTGCGGCTACGCATTACCACTGACCCAGAAGCATAATTAGTATATCTACCCTGGCATTGCCTAGTTGTGCCGTGTCACCTACCCTATCGCGCCTTGTACGAGTTTCTATTTGTGTCATACCTATGGAGTATCCACTGGTAGCCTCCTTATCAGGAGGTATTATGGTACTGTATAGACTATTGGGTCACTCCTTAACGCTATTTAAAAGTAAGTTTATTTTACTAATAGACACGATTATAATAGCGAAATATACTACATGGTAAATAGTTTAATGGATATTAGGAGATGTGAATCCTGAGCATCTCTTGATTTACTGCACTCATATTTACTTCTGTTGATTTAACTTACATAAGATCTTTTAGTTCTTACTCTAGTGTTTTGTCTTTTCAATTCGCTCGGTTCAGTCAGAGCGTTTTAGGATTTGAAGATTTTAGCTCTGGAGGAAGAAGACGACTATTTGTAATACTATTATCTACTACATTATTCCACCACACCATTTGATTCCGCTGCATTAATTATTATTATCTGGTATGTGTACTCTGACATTGTATTGTATAAGTAAAGAAAATCGAATATTTTTGTAAAGAAATTTCATGAACTTTACATTTGATTATTATATTTTATTGTTCCGCTGCAAGATTCTATTTTGTTTTATTTCTTCCTTCTTTTTCTTATTTACCCCATAACAATCTGCCCTCCCATATGGTTTGAATTGGCATGTGTGTCGATTTAATGCGTGCGAAAAGGCGGGACGTTACATCTTTCCTATTTCTTGTACATAGCTATATACAAATTAAATTAGGATTATTTAAAATTACTATTTTGAATTTAAAATAGGTGTGAGAATATATTAATTCATTATATTAAATTAAACAGAACTATCTTACCCTACACTGATTGTCGTTCCACCAAGAACCCAAACCCTAGCTGAACAACTGTAACTTGAAGCATCACGAGTTTTCTCTCCTTCCAACTGCTACTCGTACCCTGACTTCGATCGATCAAGTCGTCGTTATCATCAGCGTGTTCGAGCATGCGACCTGAACGCCGGCTTCCCACTGCTCTTCGAACGCCATCCTGAACGGCTTCTCGTAGCTTGAGATCGAGCTATCTCCACCTCGGCCCAAACCCTTCTCCTTATCGCGACCTACGCTTCTACGAAGCCGCCGCCACTCGAGCCTCCTGGAGTAAGCGCGTGAAGACTCTCGAAACCCCCAACCCAAACAAGGCGCGACTTTGATGTACGAACTCGAGATTGAAACCTTGCCATACCACACCGTGCAACTTCGCGAAAGATGTCGACTCCCTTGCTTGCTCGTCCCAGCGTCGAAGCAAAATTAACTTTAATTTTAGCTGAAGAGAATAAAGGAAAACTTGATTTGAATGGGAGGAAGGAATGAATTACGATTTTGTTATCACGACCCCTTTTTTTTCGAAAACGATTTCGATTTTGAATTTGAAAAAGAGGAAGAGGAGAAGGAGTCGGGGTTTCGGTTCGTTACAAATTATCTTCCTGAGTTCGGCCGTTGATTTCCCCTTTTTCGTTTACCATTTAAAAATAATGGAAGGAGATAATGATTTTAAAAAGGAAAAAAGGGCTTTGATTTGAAAAAAAGGATAGGTAGCGTATACAGGCTGGCTGTCATGCTTCAGAGGTGTAGAGAAAAAAGTTTTGATGTGAGGGAATTTCAACTGAAGTTGACTAGGATATAATTATATTTTTAAATTAAATTCAAAACGTCTCGATAAATGCAACTCAAAATCTTGACATCCTATCGAGGCGTACCGCTAGACGTTTATAATGTTATACCCCTATTTTGAACGCAACGGAAAAAGTTTCGTATCCTAATTCGATCGTGTGGAGAAGATAACTTTTTAAACCAGTTATTATATAAAATTTTCGATATAAATTCTAGCGCGTTTATATATCGTACGCTCACACAACAACTCCAAATGCTACGAAAACTGAAATTCGATAATAATACAATATTACGGATCTAATGAAACTGGTTTCATCAAATTTCGAGACTGTGTCTCGAAAGGCTATTTTTAAACATCGATTTGAACGATAAAATTTCAAAACTTAACAAAATATTTCCAAATTCAATTTTAACACTTTTAATGCCTTCAGTATTATCATTATAGATTTTACAAGCCTTAAAATTATTTTTAAAAGGCTTAAAACTCCAGATTCAACATTTTACCCGACTTCAAATTATGTAATTCAATAATTTAAGTATAAAAATAAATAGTGATATTTGGATTCAAGTTAAAAATTGACTTTTAAATATTTAAAATCAATTAAATATTCCAATTTAAATTGTCTAAAATTCCGGGTCGTCATAGTATTTATCTAAATTTTTATGAAATTATAAATAACAACATTTTGAAATAAAAATTTAATATTTGGAATACGCCTACTTAAACATAGCAAATGGTAAATTTTTCATCAGACAATATGAAAGTTTATTTTCTTATGTAATTTTATTTAAACTTAAATCAGTTAATATTTGATGATAATAAAATATTTTCCAAATCTGAATATTTTATATAATAAATTTGTAAATCATCTTCTGAGTGTGACGTCGTCTTCTGTTTCATTCGTCTTCTGTTTCATCAAATTTGGGTTGCTATTGCTCCGTTTATCCTAATTCCGACGTTTTAGCAGCATTTTCGGTATTGATTATCGATTTTTGATAGGATGATCGTGCCACTGATATCTGTATATTGTTTTGACTGTCTCGTCGTGCTGATCTGCATGATAAATTCATTTCCGTTTTTCGAACTTCGGTATGCCATAAAATTGGTAAATGGTTGACCGTTGCAGTTTATTATTTGAGCCTTTTGATTTTCCACTGACCATTCGTTTGTTCCTACAGCACTAGCATTTAAATGATTTTAGTCATTACCTTTAACCTTTCTTATTCCTTGACTGTTCATTTTTCCTATTCCCAAAAGCAATATGATACGTTGGTTCATATTGTTTTTCTAGCCACTAAAGAATATTTCTCATCCACTTTTTTCTATCTTCTTAACTTCCCTTCCAATTTTCAAAACCTCTATTGCCCTGCATTCCTCCAACTCGAAGCTCCATCAAATCACCCATCTTAGCTGTAACCAAGCACCATGGCCGCTCCACCACTTATCTACCCAGGCCAAGCGCCATTGGCAGCCCATGCCGCCGCCGTGCTCCACTTCTACCTGTGCGTGACCGACTCACCACGATTAGTAGCATCCGCCTTTACCTCGTTTTGCAACAGCATAGCCGATCCAAGCTTCCACCTCCAATAATCACCTCTACCCCTCGGCTGTCATTTAGCCACCTAGATCTGCCGCATTGACACCACCTCAGCCTTGTCCAACGCCGAGCCTTCCTTCGCCTTGCCTTCCGAAGGCACAGTACCACCTAGCGACAACCTCTCATTCGTACTATATGTAAGTTTATGAAATGTTAGCTTATATATATATATATATATTTGCATCGTGAATAACTGTGCTTTTGCTGTATGTTTATAATACGTATTTTGTGTGCTTAGTTGTTATAAGTACATCTTAGCGAATGTATTTTATAATATGTTATATAAACTATTGTGGGTTAATATGACAGTTTATATATGTTTTAAAGTATGTAAATTTTATATTAGTTTTATATATGATCTTGTTGCTTTCATGTATACAAAATTACTATATGTATATAAGAGTTTATATATTTACTGCATATATTAGTTATACAGTTTATATATATGTCAAGCTATGATTTTGGTTTATACAGTTATACGTTTATAAAGTTATAAAAGTTTATAAAAGTTATTTGTTTAATACATAATATAAGTTATTTGATTTATAACATGCTGTTTTCATATTATATAATATAGTAGTGTAACCTGTTCATGTTTATGTAAGTATAAGATCTGCTTATTTACTGGGAAGTGTATATAAAATTGTATGTAGGAACTTATGCTTACTGGTTATATATATATATATATATATATGTATGTATATATTATGTCATAATACCATTTAAGTTATGAAACAGTTTAATAATATATATATATATATAATTTGAGTTTTCATTTGAAATGTTGGAAGAAAATATCAGTATTTCTATAAATACTGGATTTTCTATAAACTGCATTATGTTGTGTTATGATATTTGATCTCAAATCTTTAGCTGTAGAGTTGTAAATTATGGTTTTATTAAACATTTATCTTTTATATCCATTTTACAACATATGGATATACTGGTTTATACCTACATAGTAATATATGTTGATATTTTGATAAATATATATAAACACACACACACACACATATAATATAAGTTAGTATTTGAAATGAATATGTACCATCTATATACACTTTATTTTATGTATTGAGTTTAATATATGTGTTTTAATTTGAAACAATGGATTTTGAGATATATACATATATATTATATGTGTTTAAGAATTTAGAATATGATTTTATATATACAGTTATATATAGTTATATACATATAAATTCACTTATACCATTTATCATCATCGATTCAGTTCTGATTTGATTTCGTCAATTCCTATTTATCAGCTTTGCTTGTCAATTTCGTGTTCAATCTAGCTTTGTTTTGGATTCGTAACTCATCTCATTCTCGTCCATCTCTAGTGTCGAAAGGTGAGCAATCACTCACGATCAACGTTCTTACATTTATTAAATTTGACTTCAATTGAAATGAAAAATTGAAATATGCTGCTGTTAGTTATTTATATTGCTATATATATGCTATCTGTTCACCTGTGACATCTGACACCATTATCTATTATTTATATTGATGATATATGTCTGTTACTGATTGTTATATTATTATCATATATGTTATCACTCTATAAGTTCCATGTTAGTATAGAACTCCTTATGGGTTGAAATGATACATACTCGAACGATCTATAGAATATGAGAAAATCATTATAAGTTGAAATGATAAACCCAAGCGATTTTCATTGAATTGAATTTGGGATTGTGGGTTTAAATGATATATGCCCGTATATATTTAAATTGCGGATTGAAATGATAAACATCCGTATCACTTGATCATATGATAGAAAATTATATACTGACACCGTTGGTCAATATGTGTATTTTGAAATGATTTCCAAGGTTTTGAAATGAATATTTTGGTTTTAATAAATATTGATTTCGATATATATATATATATATATATATATATATATAAGTGTGTGTGTGTGTGTGTGTTATTTTTATAAAGGTTTTAAATTTTGATTTTTAAAATTATATGTTTTGAAAATTTTAAAATTATAAGTTAGTTTTGGAATTATAAATTTTAAGATTTTACTTACAATTTTACTATTTTAAAATATATAAAATAAGTTTATAATAAGATTTGATTTATTTAAGTTGATTTAATTAATATATAATGTGTTTAAGTATTTATTTAAAACTTATATTTTCAAATATAGAGTTTATAATGATTTTAATAAAATTCAGGTTGGAAAGAGAAATAGAAATTGGTTTGAAATTGAATTTATTTAAGAATTCTACTCAAATAAGTTTGATTTGTAATTTATTAAATTTGGGATTTTAATGATATGATTTTATAACTTGATTTTGACTAAAAGTGATTTAAACGAATATTTCAAACTTACACAAATTGAAATGGTATATTTAGTTTTATTTAAATTTGAAGTTTTATTTAAATGTTATTTGAATGATTAATAAACATTTCAAAATAAATAATAGTAAAGTGAATTTGATATATATATATATATATATGAAATTGTTAAATTTAGTTTTGAAATGTTGAATATTTAAAGCTTTGAAATATACTGAAATTGAAATGGTTTATTTTGTGGTTCAAATCCGTATTTGAAATTTGATAAAATTTGAAATGGTTTATTTAGAAAATAAATTGAATTGAAATTGATGAATTGAGATTGAATTAAATTTAAATTTTGGAATTCGAGTTGATTTAAATCGATTTGTGAAAATTGAGGAAACCGTTTTATTATATAAATCATTTTAATATAAACTATTTTTAGTATAGACTATCTTAATATACTAACTATTTTATTATAAACTATTTTAACTTATAACTATTTTATATAAACTGTTTTATTTTATAAACTATTTTATTATATATATTATTATTAATATATAAACTGTTTAAAGGAAAGTGTTATAATTTCAAAGTGTTAAGATTTCAAAGTGTTATGATTTTCAAAGTATTATGATTTCAAAGTGTTATGATTTCTAAAATGTTATGATTTCAAAGTGTTGTAATTTCAAAGTGTTATGATTTCCAAAGTGTTATGATTTCAAAGTGTTCTGATTTCCAAAGTTTTACGATTTCCAAAATGTTATGATTTCTAAATTATGATTTCCAAAGTGTTACGATGGAAAGTGTTATGATTTCAAAAGTATTATGATTCTAAGTTATGATTTCTAAAGTGTTATGGTTTTAGAAGCTTTATAAGTTCGAAAGTGTTATAACTTTGAAGTGCTATGATTTTTGGAAATGGATATGTTTGAAATGGAATTGATATCGTATTTGGTTTTGAAATGGAAATAATATCATATTGATATGGTCTTGAAATGGCAATGATATTTTGGTTTTGAAATATAAACTATTTTGAAATGACCGTGGTGTTATAATAACGATTGGTTGTTAAAGAGACTGAGATCGGATATTGTCATACTCTCTGCCAATACCGAAAACCACTTTAACAACTGTGTATGCGGTGGAGATTCCAGAATGAAGTAGGATGGTGGCTACGATCCTATATGAGGTATATACATGGACCTAACTCCCATGAGTTAGCATAAGGTAGCTAAAAAAGAAGCAATTGACGGGCCAAGTGAGGTAGCTCCTCCGATTGGACACACTCCGTCATATTCCATTCTATTACTTTGTGATTGATTTGGTGTGCACCTTTGATTCGGGAGTATGGCTCAAGGTGGGCGATTTGCTGCGGCTCTGCGTTACCACCAGCCCAGAAGTGTAATTGGAATATCTACCCTGGCATTGCCTAGTTGTGGCGTGTCACCTACCCTATCGAGACCACTACAAGTTTTTTTTGCGTCGTACCTATAGAGTAACCTCTGGTAGCCTCTCGATCAGGAGGTATTACGGTACTGTATAGACTATTGGCACCATAAAATGTGTTAGGGGGAAAATATGTAACGCCTTAATGCTATTTTAATTGTTTACTTTACTTTAGACGTTATTATAATAGCGTATATTACTACATGTAGATAGGTCCACGGATCCTTAGAGGATGGTTGTCCTAAACATCCTTTAAGTTACATGTATTTCAGTTGATATTTCACTGGAGTTGGATTTATTGATATAAGAATGTTAATCCTGAATTGAGTGTTTGTGTTTTTGCTTTACGCTCGAGTCAGACTAAGTGCCACAACATTTGAGACTCCCCTTTGGAGTTGGAGTTTCGCTTTGAGATCCAGCTATCTATTCAGCTTTCAGTTATTCAGTTGACTCCAGTGATATATTCAAATTTTGTTATTTGACTATTGTATTCGAGACTTCTACAATATCTTGTTTAACTCTTATATCATATATCATATATCGATATGATAATCATCAAATATCAAAATATCTGAAATAAAATAAATACTGTTGAGGAATCCAGTTGGATCCCTCCAACCTGTTTCCTGCATCCAAAAACATTAGCACAATACCAATTTCGCTCCAGTACGAAATTATCGCGGTACATGTTCTTAATAAATATTATCCGCTTAATAACGGCGTAATAGGGTCTCATCCGCTAACAAAAAATGCGGGAAATCAATAACTGCAATATATACATATGCCAATATATATATATTGATATTATATATAATACCAATTTCACTGTTTATGAAATATTCGCGGTATATGTTTATATTAAATAACATCCGCTTACTAACGGCGCATAATGTCTATTTTAACAATCAATAATTTACAGTCATCATTCAAACATGCATTCAAATATTTTAAATCTAACTATTTAAAATAAAATCGAAACCTATTCGATTGAGTGAGAAATTCTCACCTTGGTTTTAATTTCCGTTTTAGCTTTTATTTCGAATAAAATTAAACGCGCGTTTAATTTTACCCGAAATTCTCACTAACTCCAAACGACTCCAAACCAACTCCATCGCGTAGTGCTCGTCCATACGATTCCAACGCAACTGAGTTTGCATTTTTTCGACCTCGTATGAAAAAGATATTGATTTTACAAGTTTTACTCGAATTTAGCTTATATAAATACAACATAAGTAATAATTTCCTACATAACTCCCCCTGGACCGTTGGATCTGCTTCCTTCTCATCAGGGCCGAACACTCCTTTTCCCTTCCATCTTCATACGCACGTTACAGCCCAAGGGAACACGGCTATGAACCCATCATGTTGATTTTAGGGTTAAACTTTGCAAACTCCACGCTCGACGAAACTTCATCACGTCGCCACCAATAGAACGCCCATGACCCAAGCTAGGTTCGGCCCAACCCTGGTGGAGCTCGGCCACCCCTGTAGCACGCAGTTCGAGAATGAACTCCAGCCCTTTGAACCCAATTTGCCGCCAATCCGTGAAGCCATTCGCGATCATAGCCGTTGATCTTGTAGATCTCGACGTGCTCTTCATCTTTCATGTTGGGAGTTTCATCTAATAGTCGACGGATGAGGAGATAATCGAGGTGGAAGTTGGGTGTTTTCTGGCCATTGAAACCATGGGTGGCGGCTAGGGTTTTAATAATTAGGGTTTTGTTATTTTCTAATTTATGAAGGGGGTGTCTCTATTTATAGAAAAAGCAAGCGTAAACACTATTCATCCCGGGAATTCCGAACTCCGATTTAGGCGCCGTAACCAGCGTACCTAGGGTTTATCCCGCGTTCCGGACATAATGGAACAGGTTTCGGAAGCTAATTCGGACATCTGTGCGAGTTATGGCTGAAAACGTTCGATTTAAATTAAACCGATTTAAATCGATTTCTAGGCGTTTTAATTTGTACCGGACAAACGGTAAATCCAATTGACTTGAAATTTGAAACCTTACAATAATATCACATTACGGATCCGATGAAACTGGTTTCGTCGAATTCCGAGACTTTTTGAAAAATGGCTATTTTGACTCGCCAAATTTAAATTAAAAATAAATCGATGCGTTTCGAGCTGCCACGATCAAACGATAGCTCCGATTGACACGAAAATTGAAATCCGGTAATAACTAACTATTACGGATCCAATGAAACTGGTTTCGTTCAATTCTGAGACTGTCCAAAAATTGGCTATTTCACAGTCGATTATTAAATATTAAAATATTCAATTTTCACAAATTAACTTTTAATTCGATTTTAAAAGTTCAAAAATATTTCTATAACTCCAATATGATTAAATAAAATTTTCCAAATTATTTTCAATCATTTTTAACTCAATTTTCAATTATTTCCATAATTTAACATATTAAATTATCGATTTAAATTATTCAATTAAATCCAATAATTCAAATAAAAATTTATTTGACTTATAAATTCACTTATAAATATTTAAAATTAATTAAATATTCAAATTTTAATTAATAAAAATTCTGGGTCGTTACAATCTTTCCCCCTTAAAAGAATTTCGTCCTCGAAATTACAAGTAAGAAAAGTTACAGAATCTATTAATTTTCCAAAATTCATAATTAAACTTCTTTCAAATCTTTACTAAGTTTTCAAATCATACTTAGTTATCTTTTTCAAAAACAATTATATCATTTAACTTTCAACTTTAAAACAAAGTTTAAAGTTTTCAAAATTTTCCAATTTTTTCTCAAATTTTTCTAACGCCTTAAATTTTCGGAAAAATTCGCCATAGTCTCCTTTGCGCGGCTCGATCCGAAAAAAAAAATGACAGTATATATATCACAAATATACATCTCATCAAGTAATGAGGCATCCCGAAGGGAAAAAGTATAAAAGTGCGATATTTAATCCGAGATATGTACCTTATATTTTATTAGCAAGCATATACAGCTAATATAGCGCAAAAGCGAACTCCAAATGCGAAGCAAACGCGATCCGCACCTACTAATCACTCAACAAACAACATGAGAACATGCACATATGCAAATAATCTCAATATACAACATATAGCAACATAACAACTACATAATATAGCAAATGCAATATATATTCAACCATCAACCAACTACATTCCATAACCAACAATATTCATTTATATTCTCATTAGTATTTAATGAATTGGTTTTCACTTTAAATCACATTTGATTTATTTACATTGGATTTTATCAACATTCATTTTCAATTCAATTAGTTTACATTTACTAATTGAATCTAATTCACATTCAATTCTATTCAACTTATTTTCTTCAAGTTTGAATTCAATTTCATAGCTTTCAATTTCATTAACACTTAATGAATTATATACAATCAATCAACAATCATATAACAACCAATGTATATTTATTACAACCAAATTTCCTTTGCTTATATTCATCCAATTTGGTTTAACATTAAATTGATTTCCATTCCAATTTATTCAACTCCCAATAACATTAGATTTTAATGAATTAACACTTATATTCATCTTTTCATATCAATTATTCACATTCAATTGATTAACAGCCAAGCCATTCATTCAATTCAATTACAAAGTTGAATTCTATTACATAACTTAAGTTCATATTCTTTTAATCCACTTGATTATTTACTTCGATACCAATATCAACTTAATTCAATATCTCTTAAGTTATATTCCATTTAACTTTAAATTCACTTTTATTCACAACTCATATTTTATATAGTTTCACTTCTTATATATATAAGTTTATTTCACAATTGTAATTCACATTAATTATAACTTTAATTCTTATAATTCTTTTGCTTATACAATTATTCTTTTATTTAGATTATTCAAACAACCTAACAATCAACTTATATACACTTTAATAATTTTTGAAAATTATTTCTTTATATATAAAATATACTCAAGTAAAATTATTTCATTTACCCAATTTCTAAATCAATATTATGTCGAATTGTTCTATTCAAGTGTTTAGAAACCCCTTCGGCATAGTCTTGCGGACCACGCTGACGAAAGTTCATATGCCACTCAATAAACCAATCATCACAATATAAAACGATTTTATATTCACTAACAAATACGCTCTCATAGCTATTATTACACTCAAATTCATTCTAGAGTACTACTGACTCTATCTCTAATGAATAATACCCAACAGAACCATGGTTGTCGCTTAACCATCAGCTCTGATACCAAATGTAACGTCTGAGAATTTTCGTTCTTCGAAAATTCGACATCGATACTCACTTTATCGACTGCCGAGAAATCAAAGGCCGAAAACCGAGATGTTATGGGTTTTAAAAAGAATTTAAGAAAAGAAAAGAGAAGAAGAGAGAAAAAGAAGAAAGAAAAAGAAAAAAAAGATAGAAAATAGAGAGGAAAGAAGATAGACGATTTTTTTAGAAAACAGAGAATTTTAAAATAGAAGATAGAAGAATTTTTAAAAATAGAACGGACAGAGGAAACAACAACAGAACAACATCAGAATCTCACAATTCGCAGCGGAACAACATATAATAATGAATGAATAATCTTTAAACAAAGAACTATATCAGTTATTACATTACATCACATTTTATTACATCATATCATCACATCAGAGTGTACAACAACAACAACAACAACAGTGCAGCGGAAAAAGAAATACTATATAAACTAGTAATACGCCATGCCATCCAGCTTGCCTCCAGCAACTCCAGAATATCCAGAATATCCTGATAAACCTTAACTCTTAACTGCCCGTGTGGAAATTGGTGGGCACCCAGAGTTTAGGAAGGAAAACAATAAACTCCGAGTCAGTCATGTGACTGGTGTGAGAACTCAAAACAGTTTATTTAACTTTAAAATCAAAATAGGAATATATTTTTTTTTATTCAATTCGCAATGCTTTTAAAAATGAGACTACCATAAGGCCTCCCGCACACACACACAATGCAAACGCAGAATCGGAGGAGATTTCTCCTTATGATAGTCAAAGATGCTTGATACGCATTTAAAATAACATTTGATATTATTACTAGTGCATAGTGTAGAGAAAAATTCATTTCGAAAGTAGAATATAAATCTTAGCCAACATAGACATTTCGAACTATGCCTACTATAGCTACCATCCAAACAGTGGTGACCACCATAAGTGAATGGCAGGTTCTACAACTAATACCGTACAAGTTTCGTATTGGGAATTGGATTTCCAACAAATGGTCAGGCTAAGGAACTTCCTACTGCCACATGGGATCGCCTCTGGCTGGACGTCCCGAGAACTTAACCAGCTCTCTGCCAACACAAGGCCGGGTTACCTTTATCACTAGGTAACTACTACACGAATATGGCATCCCCCGGTCCCATCGGACCTTTAACCGAGCGCTCGTCACCAACAACACCACACAGAAATAGATATAGTGTATCAACATGAGTAAGTATCTGGGCTCCATACCATGATACCACCCTTTCCAGAAGGAAATGCACATACCCTAAAGGGAGCTACCCCTCATAACCTTGCCGCATCTTTCCTGTTTTGACCATTAACGGGATGTGAGGCTCGATGAATTCACGTCCACAAAAACACACTTTGTACAAAAAGCCGTGCTTTGGGTCAACAAATGATCAACACAATGATCACTAAGATAGACGATCAAATAAATGATCCTATCACAAATAATCAACACAATGATCATTTCAGCATCACTCAGCATGTCACATTACCAAAATGGGATATATCGCTGATAACTTCAACTATATAACCTTTGAGCTCGTACGTCTCAAAGAAGGGTGTTAAGCAAAGAATAAATTCTCCGCCACCAACAGAAATATATTTGAAAGAAATCGGCTTTATATCTCAAATTGTAATGTCAGGCATACAATCCATACAAGTCTGTTCCGGGATCGAACAGAACCGAAGGCACTTACAAAGAAGTCCTTGCAATCCGGATATTCACAATCCTGATCGAATTTCCCATCACTTATGGAATCTCTATACCAGGAGCGACCCAGTGCAGAGACAATCGATAGGTCATCCTATCGCTCTCGCAAATACCGGTCTTCAACACCGATCTTCAAATGCAATTCACAACGACGTATCACATATTCGGAATGGGTTATACGACCCCATGGTCCTTTCCCGGTTAACCCGAATAGTGAGCGCTTATTCAAAAATAAGTGTGCATTCAAATTCAATAATTCACATCAAATACCCATTCAAAGGGAAATACTGATAGTCGGCTATTGAACTATCAATGGATATGCATACATCACCAGATTCCAAATAATTTTCCAAATTATTTATTTTCCAAAATATCTTTACAAGATATATAATTTCATCACTTCAAAAATAAATCAATATTTATTTTTAACCAAATTCCACTTTCACATATAAATTCCATAATGAATTTGTATTTCAAAATATTCGTGCATATACGATTTCAATAATTCATTTCAATTTATCTTCAAAAAGATAAATTCTAATTTTTTTCACTTCATATTGGAAAACATTTCCATACTTATTAAAAATAAGTAATTCACAAATCTTTTTATTTTCAACACTTAGAAAATATTCAATATACTTAAATCGAATTAAGTATATATTTCATTCTTTAAGGGAAATCATTCTCTTAAACATTTTTATTTGGGCCAAAACGAATGTTGCGTAAAACATCGTTACAACGTCCCAAAATCACTAGTATAGGGATTCGAAATTAAATAGATATATAAATCCCAATACTATACAACCCATTTCCTTTCGGAAATCATTTACTATAACAACAGTGTTATAGTCCACTATTTCCTTTTATTTCTCGAAAACGTCTATTTCAGCAATAAATGTTGAAATCTATGATTTCGAATCTCAACACAATTAAAACATCGTTAAATCGTTTTAATTCTATTTAAAACATTCACATTCAATACATTTTCTTTAACGTATTATTCACTATTCAAAAACGTGAATATACTTCATTAACAAATTTCATCCTTTCTATTCATTTTATTTTAAAGGATTATTCACTGTCTAAAAACGTGAATATAACTCCATTTATAAGTTATAACAATTAACTTATCAAAATAAGTCGTTTGCGAATTTATAAAACAACGTTTATAAATTCCTTTTCTATTTATTTATAAAAACTTCCTTTTTTATAAATTCCTTTATTAACATATTTGATTTCATATCTCAATTATAAACTAAAAGTTCATATTATAAGTCAATTGCTTATAAAACGATTATTTTACAAAATCGTTCTTTTTAAAGACTTTTCAATTTATAAACCTTATAACTTATAAGATTTATTTATTTAATAAATCTATTCTTCAAATAATTTCACCAAATTTATAAATCTTACTATTTATAAATTTCGTTTATAACTTCACAGTTTATAATTCTATAAATTTCATTCATTAATGAATTTCATTTTCACTTCATTCAAACACTTATAAAGACTCGTTTTAAAATGTCAATATTTCGATTTATAAATATCCGTTTATAAATCTCTTAATATAAATCAATTAATATTATTCTTTAAAACATCTTTTAATTTCCTTTATAATTTCATCATTTCGATTTATAAAATAATCAAATTTTATAAATCCTATATTTAAACTTTTATCATATATTCAAAAATCCAATCTAAATTATTTTATAAAATCATTAGTTCATATTTCTCAAAAATCGACTTTTAATCGTATTTCTAAAAATCAGCTTTTTAACTATATTTCACAAAAACCATAATTTTTATAACTTTAAAAATTATAACGTTTATTTATTTATAATGGATCAATTCCAAAAATAAAGTATATTTTCAAAAATCATTTTAAAGATCATTTTAAAATCCCAAAATCTGGGTCCAATGATGCTACACACCAAATAGTCAATCACGACTAACAACGATATCATATATCGATATGATAATCATCAAATATCAAAATATCTGAAATAAAATAAATACTGTTGAGGAATCCAGTTGGATCCCTCCAACCTGTTTCCTGCATCCAAAAACATTAGCACAATACCAATTTCGCTCCAGTACGAAATTATCGCGGTACATGTTCTTAATAAATATTATCCGCTTAATAACGGCGTAATAGGGTCTCATCCGCTAACAAAAAATGCGGGAAATCAATAACTGCAATATATACATATGCCAATATATATATATTGATATTATATATAATACCAATTTCACTGTTTATGAAATATTCGCGGTATATGTTTATATTAAATAACATCCGCTTACTAACGGCGCATAATGTCTATTTTAACAATCAATAATTTACAGTCATCATTCAAACATGCATTCAAATATTTTAAATCTAACTATTTAAAATAAAATCGAAACCTATTCGATTGAGTGAGAAATTCTCACCTTGGTTTTAATTTCCGTTTTAGCTTTTATTTCGAATAAAATTAAACGCGCGTTTAATTTTACCCGAAATTCTCACTAACTCCAAACGACTCCAAACCAACTCCATCGCGTAGTGCTCGTCCATACGATTCCAACGCAACTGAGTTTGCATTTTTTCGACCTCGTATGAAAAAGATATTGATTTTACAAGTTTTACTCGAATTTAGCTTATATAAATACAACATAAGTAATAATTTCCTACATAACTCCCCCTGGACCGTTGGATCTGCTTCCTTCTCATCAGGGCCGAACACTCCTTTTCCCTTCCATCTTCATACGCACGTTACAGCCCAAGGGAACACGGCTATGAACCCATCATGTTGATTTTAGGGTTAAACTTTGCAAACTCCACGCTCGACGAAACTTCATCACGTCGCCACCAATAGAACGCCCATGACCCAAGCTAGGTTCGGCCCAACCCTGGTGGAGCTCGGCCACCCCTGTAGCACGTAGTTCGAGAATGAACTCCAGCCCTTTGAACCCAATTTGCCGCCAATCCGTGAAGCCATTCGCGATCATAGCCGTTGATCTTGTAGATCTCGACGTGCTCTTCATCTTTCATGTTGGGAGTTTCATCTAATAGTCGACGGATGAGGAGATAATCGAGGTGGAAGTTGGGTGTTTTCTGGCCATTGAAACCATGGGTGGCGGCTAGGGTTTTAATAATTAGGGTTTTGTTATTTTCTAATTTATGAAGGGGGTGTCTCTATTTATAGAAAAAGCAAGCGTAAACACTATTCATCCCGGGAATTCCGAACTCCGATTTAGGCGCCGTAACCAGCGTACCTAGGGTTTATCCCGCGTTCCGGACATAATGGAACAGGTTTCGGAAGCTAATTCGGACATCTGTGCGAGTTATGGCTGAAAACGTTCGATTTAAATTAAACCGATTTAAATCGATTTCTAGGCGTTTTAATTTGTACCGGACAAACGGTAAATCCAATTGACTTGAAATTTGAAACCTTACAATAATATCACATTACGGATCCGATGAAACTGGTTTCGTCGAATTCCGAGACTTTTTGAAAAATGGCTATTTTGACTCGCCAAATTTAAATTAAAAATAAATCGATGCGTTTCGAGCTGCCACGATCAAACGATAGCTCCGATTGACACGAAAATTGAAATCCGGTAATAACTAACTATTACGGATCCAATGAAACTGGTTTCGTTCAATTCTGAGACTGTCCAAAAATTGGCTATTTCACAGTCGATTATTAAATATTAAAATATTCAATTTTCACAAATTAACTTTTAATTCGATTTTAAAAGTTCAAAAATATTTCTATAACTCCAATATGATTAAATAAAATTTTCCAAATTATTTTCAATCATTTTTAACTCAATTTTCAATTATTTCCATAATTTAACATATTAAATTATCGATTTAAATTATTCAATTAAATCCAATAATTCAAATAAAAATTTATTTGACTTATAAATTCACTTATAAATATTTAAAATTAATTAAATATTCAAATTTTAATTAATAAAAATTCTGGGTCGTTACAATCTTTCCCCCTTAAAAGAATTTCGTCCTCGAAATTACAAGTAAGAAAAGTTACAGAATCTATTAATTTTCCAAAATTCATAATTAAACTTCTTTCAAATCTTTACTAAGTTTTCAAATCATACTTAGTTATCTTTTTCAAAAACAATTATATCATTTAACTTTCAACTTTAAAACAAAGTTTAAAGTTTTCAAAATTTTCCAATTTTTTCTCAAATTTTTCTAACGCCTTAAATTTTCGGAAAAATTCGCCATAGTCTCCTTTGCGCGGCTCGATCCGAAAAAAAAAATGACAGTATATATATCACAAATATACATCTCATCAAGTAATGAGGCATCCCGAAGGGAAAAAGTATAAAAGTGCGATATTTAATCCGAGATATGTACCTTATATTTTATTAGCAAGCATATACAGCTAATATAGCGCAAAAGCGAACTCCAAATGCGAAGCAAACGCGATCCGCACCTACTAATCACTCAACAAACAACATGAGAACATGCACATATGCAAATAATCTCAATATACAACATATAGCAACATAACAACTACATAATATAGCAAATGCAATATATATTCAACCATCAACCAACTACATTCCATAACCAACAATATTCATTTATATTCTCATTAGTATTTAATGAATTGGTTTTCACTTTAAATCACATTTGATTTATTTACATTGGATTTTATCAACATTCATTTTCAATTCAATTAGTTTACATTTACTAATTGAATCTAATTCACATTCAATTCTATTCAACTTATTTTCTTCAAGTTTGAATTCAATTTCATAGCTTTCAATTTCATTAACACTTAATGAATTATATACAATCAATCAACAATCATATAACAACCAATGTATATTTATTACAACCAAATTTCCTTTGCTTATATTCATTCAATTTGGTTTAACATTAAATTGATTTCCATTCCAATTTATTCAACTCCCAATAACATTAGATTTTAATGAATTAACACTTATATTCATCTTTTCATATCAATTATTCACATTCAATTGATTAACAGCCAAGCCATTCATTCAATTCAATTACAAAGTTGAATTCTATTACATAACTTAAGTTCATATTCTTTTAATCCACTTGATTATTTACTTCGATACCAATATCAACTTAATTCAATATCTCTTAAGTTATATTCCATTTAACTTTAAATTCACTTTTATTCACAACTCATATTTTATATAGTTTCACTTCTTATATATATAAGTTTATTTCACAATTGTAATTCACATTAATTATAACTTTAATTCTTATAATTCTTTTGCTTATACAATTATTCTTTTATTTAGATTATTCAAACAACCTAACAATCAACTTATATACACTTTAATAATTTTTGAAAATTATTTCTTTATATATAAAATATACTCAAGTAAAATTATTTCATTTACCCAATTTCTAAATCAATATTATGTCGAATTGTTCTATTCAAGTGTTTAGAAACCCCTTCGGCATAGTCTTGCGGACCACGCTGACGAAAGTTCATATGCCACTCAATAAACCAATCATCACAATATAAAACGATTTTATATTCACTAACAAATACGCTCTCATAGCTATTATTACACTCAAATTCATTCTAGAGTACTACTGACTCTATCTCTAATGAATAATACCCAACAGAACCATGGTTGTCGCTTAACCATCAGCTCTGATACCAAATGTAACGTCTGAGAATTTTCGTTCTTCGAAAATTCGACATCGATACTCACTTTATCGACTGCCGAGAAATCAAAGGCCGAAAACCGAGATGTTATGGGTTTTAAAAAGAATTTAAGAAAAGAAAAGAGAAGAAGAGAGAAAAAGAAGAAAGAAAAAGAAAAAAAAGATAGAAAATAGAGAGGAAAGAAGATAGACGATTTTTTTAGAAAACAGAGAATTTTAAAATAGAAGATAGAAGAATTTTTAAAAATAGAACGGACAGAGGAAACAACAACAGAACAACATCAGAATCTCACAATTCGCAGCGGAACAACATATAATAATGAATGAATAATCTTTAAACAAAGAACTATATCAGTTATTACATTACATCACATTTTATTACATCATATCATCACATCAGAGTGTACAACAACAACAACAACAGTGCAGCGGAAAAAGAAATACTATATAAACTAGTAATACGCCATGCCATCCAGCTTGCCTCCAGCAACTCCAGAATATCCAGAATATCCTGATAAACCTTAACTCTTAACTGCCCGTGTGGAAATTGGTGGGCACCCAGAGTTTAGGAAGGAAAACAATAAACTCCGAGTCAGTCATGTGACTGGTGTGAGAACTCAAAACAGTTTATTTAACTTTAAAATCAAAATAGGAATATATTTTTTTTTATTCAATTCGCAATGCTTTTAAAAATGAGACTACCATAAGGCCTCCCGCACACACACACAATGCAAACGCAGAATCGGAGGAGATTTCTCCTTATGATAGTCAAAGATGCTTGATACGCATTTAAAATAACATTTGATATTATTACTAGTGCATAGTGTAGAGAAAAATTCATTTCGAAAGTAGAATATAAATCTTAGCCAACATAGACATTTCGAACTATGCCTACTATAGCTACCATCCAAACAGTGGTGACCACCATAAGTGAATGGCAGGTTCTACAACTAATACCGTACAAGTTTCGTATTGGGAATTGGATTTCCAACAAATGGTCAGGCTAAGGAACTTCCTACTGCCACATGGGATCGCCTCTGGCTGGACGTCCCGAGAACTTAACCAGCTCTCTGCCAACACAAGGCCGGGTTACCTTTATCACTAGGTAACTACTACACGAATATGGCATCCCCCGGTCCCATCGGACCTTTAACCGAGCGCTCGTCACCAACAACACCACACAGAAATAGATATAGTGTATCAACATGAGTAAGTATCTGGGCTCCATACCATGATACCACCCTTTCCAGAAGGAAATGCACATACCCTAAAGGGAGCTACCCCTCATAACCTTGCCGCATCTTTCCTGTTTTGACCATTAACGGGATGTGAGGCTCGATGAATTCACGTCCACAAAAACACACTTTGTACAAAAAGCCGTGCTTTGGGTCAACAAATGATCAACACAATGATCACTAAGATAGACGATCAAATAAATGATCCTATCACAAATAATCAACACAATGATCATTTCAGCATCACTCAGCATGTCACATTACCAAAATGGGATATATCGCTGATAACTTCAACTATATAACCTTTGAGCTCGTACGTCTCAAAGAAGGGTGTTAAGCAAAGAATAAATTCTCCGCCACCAACAGAAATATATTTGAAAGAAATCGGCTTTATATCTCAAATTGTAATGTCAGGCATACAATCCATACAAGTCTGTTCCGGGATCGAACAGAACCGAAGGCACTTACAAAGAAGTCCTTGCAATCCGGATATTCACAATCCTGATCGAATTTCCCATCACTTATGGAATCTCTATACCAGGAGCGACCCAGTGCAGAGACAATCGATAGGTCATCCTATCGCTCTCGCAAATACCGGTCTTCAACACCGATCTTCAAATGCAATTCACAACGACGTATCACATATTCGGAATGGGTTATACGACCCCATGGTCCTTTCCCGGTTAACCCGAATAGTGAGCGCTTATTCAAAAATAAGTGTGCATTCAAATTCAATAATTCACATCAAATACCCATTCAAAGGGAAATACTGATAGTCGGCTATTGAACTATCAATGGATATGCATACATCACCAGATTCCAAATAATTTTCCAAATTATTTATTTTCCAAAATATCTTTACAAGATATATAATTTCATCACTTCAAAAATAAATCAATATTTATTTTTAACCAAATTCCACTTTCACATATAAATTCCATAATGAATTTGTATTTCAAAATATTCGTGCATATACGATTTCAATAATTCATTTCAATTTATCTTCAAAAAGATAAATTCTAATTTTTTTCACTTCATATTGGAAAACATTTCCATACTTATTAAAAATAAGTAATTCACAAATCTTTTTATTTTCAACACTTAGAAAATATTCAATATACTTAAATCGAATTAAGTATATATTTCATTCTTTAAGGGAAATCATTCTCTTAAACATTTTTATTTGGGCCAAAACGAATGTTGCGTAAAACATCGTTACAACGTCCCAAAATCACTAGTATAGGGATTCGAAATTAAATAGATATATAAATCCCAATACTATACAACCCATTTCCTTTCGGAAATCATTTACTATAACAACAGTGTTATAGTCCACTATTTCCTTTTATTTCTCGAAAACGTCTATTTCAGCAATAAATGTTGAAATCTATGATTTCGAATCTCAACACAATTAAAACATCGTTAAATCGTTTTAATTCTATTTAAAACATTCACATTCAATACATTTTCTTTAACGTATTATTCACTATTCAAAAACGTGAATATACTTCATTAACAAATTTCATCCTTTCTATTCATTTTATTTTAAAGGATTATTCACTGTCTAAAAACGTGAATATAACTCCATTTATAAGTTATAACAATTAACTTATCAAAATAAGTCGTTTGCGAATTTATAAAACAACGTTTATAAATTCCTTTTCTATTTATTTATAAAAACTTCCTTTTTTATAAATTCCTTTATTAACATATTTGATTTCATATCTCAATTATAAACTAAAAGTTCATATTATAAGTCAATTGCTTATAAAACGATTATTTTACAAAATCGTTCTTTTTAAAGACTTTTCAATTTATAAACCTTATAACTTATAAGATTTATTTATTTAATAAATCTATTCTTCAAATAATTTCACCAAATTTATAAATCTTACTATTTATAAATTTCGTTTATAACTTCACAGTTTATAATTCTATAAATTTCATTCATTAATGAATTTCATTTTCACTTCATTCAAACACTTATAAAGACTCGTTTTAAAATGTCAATATTTCGATTTATAAATATCCGTTTATAAATCTCTTAATATAAATCAATTAATATTATTCTTTAAAACATCTTTTAATTTCCTTTATAATTTCATCATTTCGATTTATAAAATAATCAAATTTTATAAATCCTATATTTAAACTTTTATCATATATTCAAAAATCCAATCTAAATTATTTTATAAAATCATTAGTTCATATTTCTCAAAAATCGACTTTTAATCGTATTTCTAAAAATCAGCTTTTTAACTATATTTCACAAAAACCATAATTTTTATAACTTTAAAAATTATAACGTTTATTTATTTATAATGGATCAATTCCAAAAATAAAGTATATTTTCAAAAATCATTTTAAAGATCATTTT
The DNA here is from genome assembly GCA_030765085.1 of Allium cepa. Classification (NCBI taxonomy): domain Eukaryota; kingdom Viridiplantae; phylum Streptophyta; class Magnoliopsida; order Asparagales; family Amaryllidaceae; genus Allium; species Allium cepa. The sequence goes on along the minus strand of CM060942.1, from coordinate 89,012,817 downwards.
AAAATCCCAAAATCTGGGTCCAATGATGCTACACACCAAATAGTCAATCACGACTAACAACGATATCATATATCGATATGATAATCATCAAATATCAAAATATCTGAAATAAAATAAATACTGTTGAGGAATCCAGTTGGATCCCTCCAACCTGTTTCCTGCATCCAAAAACATTAGCACAATACCAATTTCGCTCCAGTACGAAATTATCGCGGTACATGTTCTTAATAAATATTATCCGCTTAATAACGGCGTAATAGGGTCTCATCCGCTAACAAAAAATGCGGGAAATCAATAACTGCAATATATACATATGCCAATATATATATATTGATATTATATATAATACCAATTTCACTGTTTATGAAATATTCGCGGTATATGTTTATATTAAATAACATCCGCTTACTAACGGCGCATAATGTCTATTTTAACAATCAATAATTTACAATCATCATTCAAACATGCATTCAAATATTTTAAATCTAACTATTTAAAATAAAATCGAAACCTATTCGATTGAGTGAGAAATTCTCACCTTGGTTTTAATTTCCGTTTTAGCTTTTATTTCGAATAAAATTAAACGCGCGTTTAATTTTACCCGAAATTCTCACTAACTCCAAACGACTCCAAACCAACTCCATCGCGTAGTGCTCGTCCATACGATTCCAACGCAACTGAGTTTGCATTTTTTCGACCTCGTATGAAAAAGATATTGATTTTACAAGTTTTACTCGAATTTAGCTTATATAAATACAACATAAGTAATAATTTCCTACATAACTCCCCCTGGACCGTTGGATCTGCTTCCTTCTCATCAGGGCCGAACACTCCTTTTCCCTTCCATCTTCATACGCACGTTACAGCCCAAGGGAACACGGCTATGAACCCATCATGTTGATTTTAGGGTTAAACTTTGCAAACTCCACGCTCGACGAAACTTCATCACGTCGCCACCACTAGAACGCCCATGACCCAAGCTAGGTTCGGCCCAACCCTGGTGGAGCTCGGCCACCCCTGTAGCACGCAGTTCGAGAATGAACTCCAGCCCTTTGAACCCAATTTGCCGCCAATCCGTGAAGCCATTCGCGATCATAGCCGTTGATCTTGTAGATCTCGACGTGCTCTTCATCTTTCATGTTGGGAGTTTCATCTAATAGTCGACGGATGAGGAGATAATCGAGGTGGAAGTTGGGTGTTTTCTGGCCATTGAAACCATGGGTGGCGGCTAGGGTTTTAATAATTAGGGTTTTGTTATTTTCTAATTTATGAAGGGGGTGTCTCTATTTATAGAAAAAGCAAGCGTAAACACTATTCATCCCGGGAATTCCGAACTCCGATTTAGGCGCCGTAACCAGCGTACCTAGGGTTTATCCCGCGTTCCGGACACAATGGAACAGGTTTCGGAAGCTAATTCGGACATCTGTGCGAGTTATGGCTGAAAACGTTCGATTTAAATTAAACCGATTTAAATCGATTTCTAGGCGTTTTAATTTGTACCGGACAAACGGTAAATCCAATTGACTTGAAATTTGAAACCTTACAATAATATCACATTACGGATCCGATGAAACTGGTTTCGTCGAATTCCGAGACTTTTTGAAAAATGGCTATTTTGACTCGCCAAATTTAAATTAAAAATAAATTGATGCGTTTCGAGCTGCCACGATCAAACGATAGCTCCGATTGACACGAAAATTGAAATCCGGTAATAACTAACTATTACGGATCCAATGAAACTGGTTTCGTTCAATTCTGAGACTGTCCAAAAATTGGCTATTTCACAGTCGATTATTAAATATTAAAATATTCAATTTTCACAAATTAACTTTTAATTCGATTTTAAAAGTTCAAAAATATTTCTATAACTCCAATATGATTAAATAAAATTTTCCAAATTATTTTCAATCATTTTTAACTCAATTTTCAATTATTTCCATAATTTAACATATTAAATTATCGATTTAAATTATTCAATTAAATCCAATAATTCAAATAAAAATTTATTTGACTTATAAATTCACTTATAAATATTTAAAATTAATTAAATATTCAAATTTTAATTAATAAAAATTCTGGGTCGTTACACCATTCGTTCTGAAATCCATTCTTGTCTCTTCATATCCACGTTCTTATGATTCTGGAGCATCCCATAGCTCCATTGTATGATTTGTAAAGGGATGAAACTCCTTTACAACAGGCACTAATTCACCGAAGATTTCTATATCCTCGGTTTACGATGCTGCTATCCCTCGCTATGCCCGAAATTCTATTTTGCGATCGGATGTTGATTTCCTTAGAATTTTGCATCGATCTTATTCTTGAAGTCATGGTTAAACCAGGTTAAGATTGCCCACGATTTATATAAGTTTGTCCATTCTTTCTCTCTTTGAAATCTATTTATTTCCCCATCGAGCCTATCTTCTTGTTGAATTCTGCTGATTAGGGTCCCTCTAAACTTAAATCTCCATCCTTGTTCTAGAATCTATTCTGGAATCATCGAGTGAGGGAGTGTATTTGTAATTAATATTAAAATGCTTTATGGTGTGTTGTTTGAGTTGTTAATGTTGATTTGGGGTTTTAATCAATTCGTCTGATCAACGCTATTGATAGGAATTCCAAAATACTTGAACATAGCAAACTGACATAATATGGTTTTCAAATTTGGTAAATGAAATAAATTTGGTATGATTATATTATATATAAGTATAAATTTTTATGAAACAAAAAAGTAAGAGGAATTGGATGTTTAAAATGATGATATTTGATTTTCATTTATGATTTTGTAAACCATTGAATAAATGGAATTATAAAACATGGATTATAAATTGATTTAGAATTTGAAATGAATTTAAATTAAGAATTTGAGAATTAAATTTATGATATATTTTTAAAATTTGTTTAAAAATAATTTTGAATAGAAATTGTTTTCAAAGAATTTTAAAGTTTTAAATTAGTAATCTTCTATTTTTTCACTGAAAAATAATTTCGGTGATGACTGCAGCACCATCAACATTCATTTTCGAGTTTCCAAGTGAAGAGACCAATTAGTAGCTTTGCTACTCTTTTGTTTTGGAAAATTAATTTGGCCAAATTTTTAAATAAATATTTAAACTTGAAATAATTGAATTGATAAATTTTTCTTACATAATATTTTATTTCGTTCCAATTTATAACTTACCTAAATTATTCAAAAGTTGAATTTGAAAATGAATAGTATACAATATAAAATAATATTAAAGGAATTTATAAAATTGAAATTAAATCAACTAAATGAAATACCTTGAATTTAAAATCAATCAACAAGTTTTAATTAATTTAAATTTATATGGTTTAAATCAATTGTTTTGGTTGGTATTTCAAATCTATGCTTCTTTCTGGTTGTTTCTATTCTCATACCTTCTTCCTTTTTAGGGACGAAAAGTATTGAGTGGAGGAGAATGTAACGACCCATAAATTTTAATAGTTTTTATAACGTATTTATCTGAATTTTTTTGAAATTTTAAATAATAAAATTTTGAAATAATGGTAAATTTTTCATCAGATAATATGAAAGTTTATGTTCTTTTGTAATTCTATTTAAATTTAAATTTAAACCAGTTAATATTTGATGATAATAAAATATTTTTCAAACCTAAATATTTTGATATAATAAATTTGTAAATCATCTTCTAAGTGCGACGTCATCTTCCGTTTCATCAAATTTGGGCTGGTATTGCTCCGTTTATCTTTATTCCGGCGTTTTACCAGCATATTCGGTATCGATTATCGACTTTTGATAGGATGATCGTGCCACTGATATCTGTATACCATTTTGATCATCTCGTCGTGCTGATCTCAACGGTGTATTCTTTTCTGTTTTGGAACCCGAGTACGCCGTGAAATCGGTAAACGGTTGACCATTGCGGTTCATTATTTGAACCTTTTTGTTTTCCACTGACCATTCGTTTGTTCCAACAGTCACTAGCATTTAAAAAATTTCATTCATCAACTTTAACCTTTCTCATTCCTTGATTGTTGATTTTTCCTATTCTTAATAGTAGTATGATACGTTGGCTCATATTATTTTTCCTATCACTAAAGAATATTGCTCATCCACTTTTTTTCCTATCTTCTAAAATTCCCTTCTAATTTTTGAAGCCTCTCTTCCCCTGCATTCCTCCAACCCAAAGCTCCATCAAATCACCCATCTCAGCCGTGACCAAGCACCATGGCCGCTCCACCACTCATCTACCCCTGCCGAGCGCTATTGGCAGCCCATGCCGCCATCATGCTCCACTTCTACCTGTGCTTGGCCGACTCACCACGACTAGTAGCATCCGCCTTTACTCATTTCGCAACAGCATAGCCGATCCAAGCTTCCACCGCCAATAATCATCACTACCCCTCGGCTGCCGTTCAACTGCCCAAAATCGCAGCACTGACACCACTTCAGCCTTGTCCAGTGCCGAGCCTTCCTTCGCCTTGCCTTCCGAAGGCACAACACCACCCAGCGGTAGCCTCTCCTTATCATATGTAAGTTTATAAAATGTTAGCTTATATATATTTGCATCGTGAATAACCATGCTTTTGCTGTATGTTTATAATATGTATTTTGCATGCTCAGTTGTTATAAGTATATATGAGCGAATTATTTTATAATATGTTACATAAACTATTGTGGGTTAATATGACAGTTTATATATGTTTTAAAATATGTAAATTTAGTATTAGTTTTATATATGATCTTGTTTCTTTTATGTATACGAAAGTTTACTATATGTATATAAGAGTTTATATATTTACTCCATATATTAGTTATACAGTTTATATATATATGTCAAGCTGTGATTTTGGTTTATAAAGTTATAAGTTTATAAAGTTATAAAAGTTTATAAAAATTGTTTATTTAATACATAATATAATTTATTTATTTATAACATGTTGTTTTCATATTATATAATGTAGTAGTGTAAACTATTCATGTTTATATAAGTATAAGATCTGCTTATTTACTGGGAAGTCTATATAAAATTGTATGTAGGAACTTATGTTTGTAGGTTACATATATTATGTCAGAATATCCATTTAAGTTATGAAACAGTTTAATAATAACATATATATAGTTTGAGTTATCATTTGAAATATTGGAGGAAAATATCAGTATTTCTATAAATATTGGATTTACTGTAAACTGGGTTATGTTATGTTATGATATTTGATCTCAAATCTTTAGCTGTAGAGTTGAAAACTGTGATTTTATTAAACATTTGTCTTTTGTATCGATTTTATAATATATGGGTATATTGGTCTATACCTATATATTAATATATGTTGATATTTTGATACACACACACACATAATGTAGGTTAGCATTTGAAATGAATATGTGCCATCTATATACACTTTATTTTTATGTGTTGAGTTTAATATATGTGTTTTAATTTGAAACAATGGATTTTGATATATATATATATATATATTATATGTGTTTGAGAATTTTGAATATGATTTTGTATATATAGTTATATATATATATATATATATATATATATAAATTCACTTATACCACTTATCATCATCAATCCAGTTCTGATTTGATTTCGTCATCTCTTATTTATCAGCTTTGCTCGTCAAATTCGCGTTCAATCTTGCTTTGCTTTGGATTCGTAACTCATCTTATTCTCGTCCATCTCTAGCCTTGAAAGGTGAGCAATCACTCACGATTAACGTTCTTATATTTATTAGGTTTGACTTCAATTGAAACGATAAATTGAAATATGCTGCTGTTAGTTATTTACATTGCAATATATATGCTATCTTTTCACTTGTCACATCTGACACCATTATCTATTATTTATATTGATGATATATGCCTGTTACTGATCGTTATACTATTATCATATATGTTATCACTCTGCAACTTCCCTGTTAGTATAGAACTCCCTATGGGTTGAAATGATACATACCCAAACGATCTGTAGAGTAGGAGAAAATCATTATGGGTTAAAATGGTAAACCAAAACAATTTTCATTGAATTAAATTTAGGATTGCGGGTTGAAATGATATATACCCGTATATATTTAAATTGGGGATTGAAATGATAAATATCCGTATTACTTGAACATAGGATAGAAAACTATATACAGACACTATTGGCCAATATGTATGTTTTGAAATGATTTCCAAGGTTTTGAAATGAATATTTTGGTTTTAATAAATACCGATTTTAAGATATATATATATATATATATATATATATATAAATGTTATTTTTATAAAGATTTTAAATTTTGATTTTTAAAATTATTTGTTTTGTAAATTTTAAAATTATAAGTTAGTTTTGGAATTATAAATTTTAATATTTTACTTACAATTTTGCTATTTTAAAATATATAAAATAAGTTTAATAATAAAATTTGATTTAATAAAGTTGATTTAATTAATATATAATATGTTTAAGTATTTATTTAAAAATTATATTTTCAAATATATAGTTTACAATGATTTTAATAAAATTCAGGTTGGAAAGAGAAATAGAAATTGGTTTGAAATTGAATTTATTTAAGAATTATACTCAAATAAGTTTGATTTGAAATTTATTAGGATTTTAAAGATATGATTTTATAACTTGATTTTGATTAAAAGTGACTTAAATGAATATTTCAAATTTACATAAATTGAAATGGTATATTTAGTTTTATTTATATTTGAAATTTGAAGTTTAATTTAAATGTTATTTGAATGATTAAGTAAATATTTCAAAATAAATAATAGTAAAATGAAATTCATATATATATATATATATATATATATATATATATGAAATTGTTAAATTTAGTTATGAAATGTTGAATATTTAAAGCTTTGAAATATATTCAAATTGAAATGGTTTATTTTGTAGTTCAAATCTGTATTTGAAATTTGATAAAATTTGAAATGGTTTATCTAGAAACTGAATTGAATTGAAATTGATGAACTGAGATTGAATTAAATTTGATTTTTGGAATTCGAGTTGATTTGAATCGATTTGTGAAATTTGAGAAAACTATTTTACTATATAAATCATTTTTAATATAAACTATTTTTAATATAAACTATTTTAATATACTAACTATTTTATTATAAACTATTTTAACTTATAACTATTTTATATAAACTATTTTATTTTATAAACTATTTTATTATATATACTATTATTAATATTTAAACTGTTTAATGGAAAGTGTTATAATTTTAAAGTGTTATGATTTCAAAGTATTATGATTTCCAAAGTTTTATTATTTCAAAGTGTTATGATTTCCAAAGTGTTATGATTTCCAATGCATTATGATTTCTAAATTATCATTTCCAAAGTGTTATGATGGAAAGTTTTATGGTTTCAAAAGTATTATAATTTCTAAGTTATGATTTCTAAAGTGTTATGGTTTTAGAAGCTTTATAATTTTGAAAGTGTTATAACTTTAAAGTGCTATGATTTATGGAAATGGATATATTTGAAATGGAAATGATATCATATTTGGTTTTGAAATGGAAATGATATCGTATTGATATGGTTTTGAATTGCCAATGATATTTTGGTTTTGAAGTATAAATTATTTTGAAATGACTGCGGTGTTATAATACCGATGGGTTGTTAAAGAGACTGGGAACAGATATTGTCATACTCTCCGCCAATACTGAAAACCACTTTAACAACTGTGTACGCGGTGGAGATTCTAGAATGAAGTAGGATGGTGGCGAAGATCCTATACGAGGTATATACATGGACCTAACTCCCGTGAGTAGCATATGGTGGCTAAAACGGGAGCAATTGACGGGCAAAGTGAGGTAGCTCCTCCGATCGGACACACTATATTCTATGCCATTCTATTACTTTGTGATTGATTTGGTATGTACCTTTGATTCGGGAGTGTGGATCAAGGTGGGCGATTGCTGCGGCTCTACGTTACCAACACGGAAGTGTAATTGGTATGTCTACCCTGGCATTGCCTAGTTATGCCTTGCACCTACCCTATCGAGACCATACGAGTTTGTTTTTTGTCGTACCAATGGAGTATCCTCTGGTAGCCTCCCGATCAGGAGGTATTACGGTACTGTATAGACTATTGGCACTATAAATGTGTTAAGGGGGAAATGAGTAATGCCCTAACATTATTTTAATAGTTTACTTTACTTTAGACATTATTATAATAGCGTATGTTACTACATAGTAGATAGTTCCATGGATCCTTAGAGGATGGCTATCCCAAACATCCTTTAAGTTTCTTGTATTTCAGTTGATATTTCACTTGATTTAGATTTGTTGATATAAGAATGTTAATCCTGACTCGAGTGTTTTGTGCTTATGCTTTATGCTTGGGTCAGAGTGAGTGCCACAACATTTGAGACTCACTTTTGGAGTTAGAGCATCGCTTGGAGAGCCAGCTATCTACCCAGCTTTCAGTTATTCAGTTGACTCCGGTGTATATTCAGATTTTATTATTTGACTATTGTATTCGAGACTTCCATTGTATCTTGTTTAACTCTATCACATATATATAGTAGCTTCATAAACTACTATTCATTTGTTTCCACTGCTTATTTTTTTATTACTTTGTGCCTGTGATTCTATGGTTATTTTATTTACTATATATGCTGATTTTGCCAAATAAAAATTAACAATCTAATTTTGAGCAATTCAAGTCCGACATGTGCGGATGCGAATGGTTGAAAACATCGGGATGTTACTAGTTATATACTCTAGTCTCAAGGATACATCGATATCTAGTCTTGATGCATCTTGATTAGAAACATTTAAAATAGTACATTTGTTCCATTGTGATAAATTACTCACTTTTGCAGCATTTTGTAACTACTATCGCAAAATGATTTTCTATTAAATATACTTTTAGTTGAATTTATTAATTAATATAAAAACATTATTTCAAGTATATAATAGATAGAACATACCATTATTTAGAAAAAAATTGGTCAACGAGTTAGATATAAGTAACAAATTACATAATACCCCTAACTCTATCACGAAGAGACCAGGATCAGATATGTTATTCGAAAACCAGTTCGACCAACATAAGCATTCGAATGGAAGACATCTTGAAGATGAATGAAGATGGTGCTCTTTAAAGTGCAAGGGCAACTTGCTACTAATCCTGGTGATGATTCCAAAATGGATGTAGTAGAGGTACTGCCTTTGATTTCGTTCAAAACCCGACGAACTTGTATGGATGAATTCCGACATTGCATTTCTTGCTAAAGGGAAATGTTAGCATTTCAAGTGGGAATTGCAAAAGGAGGGTAAATCGTTACCTCATGAGCCTCACATCTTGAAAACGGCTTAAATATGTAGATGCGACAGGGCTATGTGGGTTGCTTCCGCAATGGTGTGTCATCACCTTTCTAGATTATCATATTATGGTCTTGATTATGCAAGAGTGTTCTCTATAAAAGTTGAAACAACCGGGATGATGACATATTTGATACCATGTAGTAAGGGGTGGTTCGGTTCTATTTTAGCAGAGGTCGAATTGTTTTCTTCCTCTGGTACATTTTATCTAAGGATATACTATTTTCGAAAGTTAGTCCATTTTCTTGTCATTTGTTGGAATCCATTTTCCAACAAGTGCCTTTGGTTTTTGATTATATATTTATTATTGTTATGATGTACACATATCACACCTACTTGAATATTGGTATCTTAAACCATAGACTTTATTATAATATTACTGTATTTTCATAGTAAAATAGTTTGGTTATCGTAAGGTAAAATCCCGTCTGTGTTTATGTGTGGCATGGTCTTACATGATACCTTTTATTTTGAAAAGGTTTTAAAATTTAGAAATAAATATAATTTGATTGATCCTTTTCACGCTGGTTTACCAGACTGATCCTGGTGTTTATTTCTTATAATGCTTTGGTCAGTCGAAGCATATTTTCCATATTTAGCTGGATGCTTTGGAGCTTTCAGTTGATGAGATGGATTTTCTAAGACATATTCACCTATCTTATATTCTTCCATGGTATTCTATTTTGCTTGTCTGCATTTATTAGCAATTATAAGTAAAGGTTGCTTTAATTGTCTAGGCTGATTGTAGAATAGAGCACTCTGACGTTGTATATGTAATAAAATTGATTTCTCTTTGTAAAATTTGTGTATATTATATATTTCTCATCACGATTTGAGATTCTATTCTGTATTTTCTTTCTTTAACCCCAAATGACATGTCTTTCGAATGCTTAAATGATCCGCATAAAAATACCGAGGATGTATTAAGAATCATCTTTAGGTATAATAAAGGCATATCGTTACAGTTGGTATCTGAGCTTCGGTTGAGTGAACACCCAGGCCTTGGCGAGGTAAACTCATTAGAGATAAGGTTACTAATACTCTAGATTGAGTAAATTCATTATAGCTAGGGTTAGTAATATCCTAGAATGAGTTAAAGTGTAAATATAGAGCGCATATTTGTTAGTACTATAAAAATGTTTTATATTATGTTGTTTGATCTGTTAAGTTTGAATTTTGGATTCTAGTCAATATGAGTAGCTAACGTTGTCAATAGGAATCTTAAAACACATGAAAAAGGCCAATTGACATAATATTGTTTTAAAAGTGGTAAATGATAATTTTACCTAGGATATATTTTATATGTAAAGGAATAATTATCAAAAAATTATATAGTTATTTATGATGTATTATTGTTTAGAGTCGATAGTATATAATTATTATCATATAGGGTTTTTCTAGTCATGCTTGTCCATTTTTGAGCGTGGACTATTATTTGTTGATTTTCTTTTTTCCATCATAGGGTAGGTAGGTAGAAATTTAGGGGACACGTTAAAATGAATACCTTATGGATTAAGTTTCACTATTTGACTATAAGGCATTCTATGATATGTTGGGTTAAAATTGGATTTTAATATAAGATGTATAATAAAAAGAAATATTTCAGATAATTATATAAAGGGTTAATTTTATAAATTAGGATTATAAAATATATTTTGAAAATAAGATGGATTTTCGAAGAGTTCGAACCCGGTGGCTTTGTTAATGTTTTCAAATGATTCTTGGAAAAGTAATAGATATTTTACTTAAATATATTTTAAGGTATAAATATTTTGAAAAGGAAGTTGAGAGTAAGATTTTCCTTTGGACCGTTTAGGGAATGAGTCTCGATCTATTTTGTGATGATCTTAATAATCTTCTAAAAGACAATTGGACGTTTTGTTAGACAGATATGGAATGCATTTGGTAAATTATTCTCTATTGTATGATCGAAACGATTCGAATCTAAATGAATCCAAAGCAAGTGGATGATAATATTTTGTTCAAAAAATATTTAGTGGGAAATATATATACATAGAATTGTTTCGAAAAGGGATTTGAAAGAAGAAGTATTTTTATAATTAACTACTTCGGGTGACTCGAAAGTGAGTAAAATAGGCAGGAGTGTGTTCGGATGGTAAAGACATCTCTTGAGTATTACCCTTCTTGGTAAAGTGATATATGATACTATTTGATAGTACCCAGTTCCTTGACATCATTTTGGAGTTACTCGAGCTATATGTATATATAGTAAAGTATCATTTCAAAAGATTTTTTGAAATAAAAACCAAGTATATTTCTCCTAAGGTTTTAAAATAATATGGTATTTTGATTAAAGAGTGGATTAATAAATGTCGTTTTAATTGGATTAAATTTAATAATGAAGTTTAATAAACTTGGTTTTATTAAACCGTGTCTATTGATTTTAACATCTAAGATGTGAGAAATTAATTAATGTTATTGGGCCGGCTAATAAACAATTTTTACCTTAGAGGTACCTAAGGAAAAATAAACTCTAGGACGAAGTTTGGATATCAGCATCCTACTCTTCTTAGCTACTTACTAGATCGAATAGGTAAAGAGGTTGAATTAGTCAACTAATTTTTAAGACCAAAATTATTTTGGGCCTGCATTTGGATAGCAAAAAGTGAACAAAATAAGAAAACGAGATGACTCTTGGGATATAGGAGAGTATTATGCAAGTGATAGGGTAAAATGACTTTATGAAAGGGTTTCGTAAATAAAGTTGTATCATTTTACAATGTTTGAACCTAAATTGGAATTTTGTGAAATGTTCTCATAAATATTTTTGAGAGGGTTAAAATAAATTGGGTAGATAAGAACCTTTAAATGAGGATGTGAGTTTTACATAGATCCTTCCTCATTTTCATATAGTTCTCGATCCAAGATTCGAGTACATGACCAAATGTGATACACATCATTCCGCATAAGGATTTTATCACTCGATTTTTTATGGTGGACACTTGATGAGGGTTCTTAATAAGGAACAAATAGTATATGTCAATTAAGGAGAATGGAAGTTTTTAATTTAGAAGCCTGATGAGAGTCCGCACTAGGGAATCAAGTGAGCGATATTGTCTGGAAGAAAAATATATATTTCAGTGAGTGATCAAATCAGATTTTTCATAGGAATGATTTATGTATATCATATGGACTGATGAGTAGTGTTAACTATTTTATGGGTTAGGGTTGTGGTAAAATTTCAAGGTAGAAATTCTTTTAAGGGGGGATAGTGTAATGACCCGGAATTTCGCCGCTTTGACTTGTGAATATTTAATTAATTTTCTAATAGATTATATAATTAAAATAAAACTCTTTGAAAAAATAAATAATGACGGTGAAGTAGTTTTCAGTATTAGTTTACGAAAATATTTATTTCGAAGAAAAATAAAAATTGTAGCTGGAAATCGTTTCCTGAATTTTCGAAATTTCGGCATCTAGAAGTTGTTGAAAAAAGTTCTGCACGTTTGAGTTAATTTATGCACACATTTATATACAAGTTAGAATAAATTTTGGTATATATATATATCTAAGTTTGCAAAAATGTGATGTGACTTTGCATGAAAAAGTTTAAATAAGTTTAAAAATAAAAGGAAAAGCAGTCATGAACATGCCATTTCTCTCAAAACATAGGTACATCTAGTATAAATGCCTGTTGGGACAAAAAAAAAGAGGAGGAGATGATTTTCATAAGTTTCAATAGGAGGGGACAAGGTTGATGAGATGGCAAGGCATTTGTGGAGGGTAAGTACTCTAAGGGAAATATGGTAATTCATTTTATCCCTTTTGTATAAAAATAATTCCATTAATTTCTCTCTCATTTTTCACTTCATTAACATTTTCTAAAATTTCCTTAAGCTTTTCAAAATGTTTTCATGGCTTATATAGTTTATTTTCAAAGTTTTAAAAATCTTGTTTTTCTATTTTTAATCCTTTAAAACTCCTTTAAAACACTATCTTCTCTTCCTATAACCCCATTCTTCAAAACAAGTTCATAAACCCAACCCCACCACCTTAGGCTGAGCCTACCACTCTTGGTCGAACCACCTTGCCATTCTTAAGTCCACAAAATCTTGTTTTTCAACCGCAAAGCTAAGTTCTAGGTCGATTCTAAGTGTGGTAGAAGTTTGGTTTGGTTTTGGAAGCTTTTGACAAGTAAAGCTCACCTCTTTTTACTAAAATTTTCAACTTTATTTTTTTGTTACTTGATTGCTAAATATGATACTTGTTGGGATTAAATGTTGATTTGTGTGTGTAATATGTACTTGGATGTCATGTATATAGTTTGGAAAAGGAAGTTAAAAGTCAAGTTAGGTTGCAAGTTAAGACCTTCACTTATGTTATGATGTTATTCCCTATGTATATGTTTGTAAACATACATACCATACAATGTTGTAGGTTTATATTATGGTTATGTATACGATGTATATGCTAAATAAAAGTTAGCATTTGAGCTTATGATTATGCTGCGGCATTGAAATCCCTTACTTTTTAAAACTTCTTTACACTTGGTTATTTTCTATGAAATGTAAATGAAGTTTATAACTTACTTTGTTTGGTTTTCAAAAAAATTTATTCAAAGTTTATAAAAGTAAATTAAAATATAAAAGATAGAGTTTTGGAAGATATTTGAGTATAAAATAAGTTTTGGAAATTACGGATCATATAGCGATAGTTGTTATGAGTATAGTTCGTGAACGCTTTTTAAAACCTAAAAATGTTTTTACTTAGGTACCTTTTTGGAAAATGTTTTCAAAAAATGCTGCACGTAATAATAAGTAATTATTAATTAATTAATTATTTAATGATTATTTAATTAATTAATTAAGAAAGGCTATTAGTATTTAATCAGTAATTAACAAAAGCAATTAGTACTTGAGTATTAATTAAGTTAATTATAATTGGTTAACTAATTAAATATTAAATATTAATTAATATTTAATTAATATTTAAAGGTTGAGTATTGTTATTTTATTATTTAAGAAAGGGTTTAAATATTTATTTAATTACTAATTAGCATCAAGATTTAAATAAGAATTAATTATTACAAAATGAAGGTTTAACTTATTATTTAATTATGGATTAATGATTAAAGTATAATTTGGTTTATAAATTGAGGTTTAAGTATTGTTTAATTATTAATTAAGACTGATTAATTTAATAGGATATTTACTATTCTAATTATTAATTTAAGTTAATTATGGTTTAATGATTAATTAAATGTTCAACCATTATTAAATAAAGAGTCTAATTGCTATATAATTACTGAATAAAGGTTTTTGATTTTTTTTATCACTTATTTTCAAAGGTCTAATTTTGTTTTAAAGCAAAAAGTCTTTTAGAATGATGTTTTAAATCCAAGGGAGTTTTTGTCGACTACCCTTAAGTAACCCCAATTGAATATGAAACCTAATGACATATATTAGCAGGATGAGGACTGTTCTGCTAATTAAATTATAGCTGATACATGTTAGCGGAATAAATCACCGTTCTCCTATAATTCATCGAATTGATTACTTTTTGACATCTATTAAGCATAAATTTAACCCAATTCTGCTACTATGGTAACTTGCACATTTACATATATGTTAATCGATTATTATTGATTGATTCTCTTTACATATCTACTTATTATGTAAATATCCATATTATAACTGTAAAGTTAAAGTAGATCAAATGTGAAGCATTATGTCGCTAAGCCTCTTTCTAAACTTGTGAAGTCAAATATTTAATTTTATACATTTTGAAAATAGTTTAAAATTTATTTTTATTTTTAGATATGTGTTCGTCGACGGAAATTCTATCGGATTAGAAAACCGTTGAACGAATTTAGAATTAAAATTTATACCGCAAGTGCACGGTGTACGAATGTAGCACGTGGCGAATACGGGTCGATCCGCAGGGAATTGTTGATTTTAAAATTCTATTCAATCAAATTAAACCAAAGTCGAGAGTGAATAGCTAGAAATGTAAGAAACTAACAAAAACTAGCAAAAGAAAATGATAAAAATATGAGAGTTAAGAGAACAATTTAGAGATAAATCCACTCTCTAGATCATATAAATCAACAAAATGAAGTTATGATCTCTCTTTTCTTGTCATTAGTGAATTAGTTGATGTGCTTATCATAAGTATGGAATATTTGTGCTATTAATTAGCTCAATATAAACCATCAAACTATAACACAACCACTAATACACATTTAACTCTCATGAAATATGACAACAAAGTTGAAATAAAAATCTATTTTAAGCATAGCCTATTAACTATTGTTTAGAAATATAGGCTATCAAATTTCAATTTCAACATTCACTTCTTTTCCATAATCATATTTAGATGAAGAGGCAATTTGTGTTATGTTTGTTTAAGCATAGCCTATTTGTTATAAACAACATAGACTATCAAATTCAAAGCTAAACAACATCATTAAACCACTTCAATCATTCTCATTAAGCACAAAAAGAGAGCATAAACAACAAAATGTTGGATCTACATACTTGAGAGCTTCATTACCCCTAAATTGAAGGGATTAAGCTCTCATATTTGTTATTATATGAACAAATGTAGAAAACAACATTAAACAAGAAGAGAAAAAGAGAGCAAAATGAAAGGAAAAATTATTCTACTTGCATAAAATAAAAGAGATCTACACTACAACATGAAAGTAAATGAACATGAAAAGGAAAGAGCATGTATTAAATTGCATAAAATAAAAAAGATTACATAAAATAAAAATGGCTAAGTAGCCATGAAAAGAGAAAGAGGAGCTTTCATTTTATTTTTGATCTAAACTAAACTAAAGAGAAGGAGGCCTAAGAGAGACTAAAGAAGAGGTGATAATGTTACATGAAACATAAGGGGTATATATACAAGTTTAAAACCCTAATTCCTATTTTTGGGGAATGCCCAAAATGCCCATGAGAAAGTGTGGAGGCCAAGTTATCATTAGCATGTTTTAATCCCCACTTAAATGTACATGAAGACATTAAATCCATAAGCATGTGCATTAGCCTTTAATTTGTACATTAAGGTAGGTGGGTAGGTGGGGTCCTCCATGATCTTCACTTTGAATTATTTCCATCTTCATTCCTTTGTATTGATTTTGTGCATGCATATCTTCATGAAACCACTTGTGAAAGTCACCAAATTTCCTACAAAAAACATAGAAAATTCTAAATAAATTTTCACAATTTAATAAATGCACAAAAATGACCATTTCACCCTTGTATGAAGATGAATGTGTGACAATTTGGAATTAATGTGAATTTTGGTTAAAACAAGTTAAAATACCCAATATGATCATTTATTTAATTTAAATAGATTAAATATGGCGATAAAAATGTGCACATTTACGTGCACATCAAATACCCCCACACTTATCTTTTTATTCGTCCTCGAATAAAGGGAAACTAAGGTAAATCCGTTTTCGTAGGAAACACGATTGCATTGAGCATATGCAACAAGCCATTAAACCTCTGGGTGTCCCCAGTAGGACGAGTGTTGTCTCGTGAGGGTTTTCAGCGGATACTACTCACAAAATCCAAGTGCGGGATGAAAATATTTACAAAATGCAAGATTTATTAACAAAGAGATGAATGCAAATTTTTGAAAATATTTACAAATGAAGGATTTATTTTTAAATTGACACGAATAAGTTAAATATAGGTTTTGGTTATTATCTTGAAAATTTATGTCATTTACTCGTCAAAATTTCCAACAAAAATCAAGTTATCATATCAAATAGACTATAGTTTAACTCGTTTTGGTTAATAACAAAGTGTAACTATGAAATGGATCCTTAGTTGATTATCAAAGTTTATCAAAGTGGTATTTTCATTTCTTTTCAATAACAAATCAAATCAACTAAGTAAAAATAGTGCTAGGATTTCAATTGCTTGCTCTCTCATTATTTGCAAGAAAAATTACACACCTAGCTCAGGTAAACTGAGGTCAGATGTACCACCCATGCACTGCCTTTTGGGCTTATGTGAGGGGAGTACAGATCATGGCGAGTGCATACACTTTCGTGTATACACCTATCGACCGTAGGTGGTTTTTATTAAGCCTTTTTTTACATGTGTTCCATACATCATAACCGTGAGGACTTTTAAATGAGTATGAAATCACATAATCAAAAATTCCAATTAATCACCCATGCATAACCGTGAGGACTTTTAAATGAGAGTGAATGCTTGGATGTTATTATTTTTTATTTTTATATATTTTTTTTTTGAGAGGGAGTTTCGCAAAATCATCTTAGCACCATTTACTTAGAAGACAAAAAAATGTTATATCATTTACTTTAAATCAACCACTTTTTAAAACAAAGATTTTCAATTAGGATGTACTTCATAATTAACACATATGAATCTTCCTATATACTAGTTAAACCATTATTATTTGTAATCAAACTTCATTTTTATTTTTGTTGAGACCAATAAATTTTCAAAAATTTCAATTTAATAAACCAAAACCATATATTTATCCTATAGTGTTTCTTTTAAAAATAAATCACAATGTTAAAAAAAAAGAAAAAAATTTCTTCTTTTGTTTTTGATTTTTTTTTTGAGTTGTTGGAAGAAAAATGTAAAATTAATCCTAAAAAAAAATCAAGAAGAAGATGAGTCTCCCCCCACACTTGATTTTGACTGTGTCCCCACAGTCAACCCAAGTGGAAGGAGAAAAATAAAATGAAAATCCTATATTTACATGAAAGATTATTATTTACAAGAGATGAGAAAGTATACAGTTAAAAAGTAAATGAAACGGTCTTCTAAAGACCGATTCATTTGTCTCGTCAAATGTGTGAGACACAGTTTAAGCACGAAAAACCAAATCGTAAAAGATTTCAAAGTTGAATGTGGATTTGGAAAAACAAATTTTGTTTTATTAAAAATTGAACGAGTTGTTTTGTTTTCAATGATTTTTGGGGTTGATAAAACAATTGGTTGAAATTCACATTTATTTTCACCAAATTGAAATTCAAGTTTATTATTGAAAACACTTTCAGAGTTATTGATTTCAAAATCAAGATGGTGATTTTCATCTTCCCCATAGGAATTTAACAACTCGTCATCCAAAAGTCCAAAAAGTTCGTGTTCATTAAATTCGTCATCCTTTGTTGGATTGTCAACAACTTTATTACATATCTCAAGTTCAAAATCCAAAGTTGTTGTATTCAAATTTTCGAAACCGAGAAAAGGAAGATCGAATTTTAAATTTGGTTCCATACCCTCAAAAGAATTGAAATCCAACATAATTACCGTCTTTTCAACAACTTCGTTAAGATCATCATTTTTAGTTTCAAAAGTTGTTGTTTGAGAATCATCGATTTGGGTAAAAGATGGATTATCGTTTGACTCGTCACACATTGAAACTTGATTTTGTTTCTCACGAAATTTTTCCAATGTTTTAATCAACAAATTCATGTGATCATCGTAAATTTCATTCATTTGCTCAACAAAGTCAAATTTGCAATTATTAACTTGAAAATTTTCGATTTGGACTTGTTGAGAATAAGAATTGTCAATTTCGATAAACGGTAGATTATTATTTGATTCTTCGTGGGTTGAGATTTGATTATGATTTTCACGATGAGTTTTATATTTTTCAAGTAATAAATCTCCGTTATCTTTTTCCATTTCGTCAACAAAATCAAATTCATGATTATTAATTTGAAAATTTTCACTTTGAACTTGTTGATAACCAAAGTTTTCAATCATATCGCAATTGAAACTATTCCCATTGCCAAACTTATTTGAAAATCTGTTCACATTTTCATCTTGATTTTGAAATTCATTTTGAAGCTCGAAATTGAATTGGCATGGGTTACACTCGAAATCATTTGAATTTTGAAATGAATTACAATTTTGATTTTTTTGACTTGAACTATTGCACAAATATGAGTTACACAATTCGTTTACACTTTGGTTTTGTTGTGTAGAGAGTTCAAGTAAAGATGAAATACTATTTTCGAGATTTGAGGATTGATCATTGTTTTGAAAAATTTGTTGTTCGAAATTTGAATCGTTTAAACAATAGTTGGTGTTAAAATATCCATTCGAATTTGGAGTGAAATCGTATGGATTATATTGATTTTCACAACTATCGTAAAACTCACGTAAGTGGGGAAACTCGGACATTTTCAAGATTTTTTTTTTCGGTTTTTTTTTTATAAACGAAAAATATTTACAAGGAAAATTTATTTTTGAAAAGGGAAATCGATTTTTGTTTTGTTTTTATTTTTCAATTTTTTTTTCGAATTTTGGTTTTTCTAATTTTTTTTATGGATTTTTTTGAAATTTCAAAGAAAAGGATTTAAACATTTCAAAAGAAAAGGAATATTTACAATTTTTTTTAGTTTTGAATTTTGAATTTTTTAGTTTTTTTTAAATATGCATGAACTAATGCAACTAAATGAATGCAAGGGTTAATTACAAATGATTTATCCTAAGTTAACCAAAAATTGTATAATCACAAATTGTCTTAAATCAACAAGATAATTCTCAGCCAGGTAACAGACAGGATTTATCGGTGCACCACGAATCACCGTAGCAATGCAGCCGAAGGTTTAAGTACCTTCAGAGAAACAATTCAGTATAATATTTACGAATCACCGTAATATTTATAACTCATTATTGCTCTGCCGTAGCCTAGACACCGAGAAATTAAATTGTCGAAAAAGGACAAATTGTCAATATACAATTTAGTGCTATTGATTTCTAACCGTTATTATTAATCAAAATCTAAGATGAAATGCAAAGTAGAAATTAAACGTGTATTAACAATGCAACTACAAATGATTTTTTTTTATTTGTTTGTTTGTTTGTTTTTTTTTTTGAATTTTTTTATATATAAATTCAAATGCAAGAAATCAACAATGCAACTAATAAAAACAAGAGATATATATAATGCAAGGCAAATAAAATAAATAAAAAACTATTCGCAAGAAGGTAATTTTTTTTTGGCAGAGGTCTTCCTTCTGAAATTCTACTTTGGCAACCTGAAATATAAAACAAGAGTACGTATAATTTTTTTTTTTGTGTTATTTTTTTTTGTGTTATTTTTTTTTGTTTTTTTTTCTTGAAAGGAAACTTAAAAGTAGGGTTTTACTTAAAAAAAAAATTAAAGAGAGAAAAACCAAACAACGGAAAATAAAAATAATTAAAATCAAAAGAAACAAATCAAAATAAAAGATTTCTAAACACTTAACTTATTTGTTCTGTTTTTTTTTTTTTTGATAAAACAATTTTTTTTTAAAAGGTTAGGATGGAACTAAAATCACTTTGAAACAAAACAAAACATTTTTTTTTAAGAACAGAACAATAAAACAAAATAAATAAAAAATTAACTCCTTAAACAGCCCTGCCCAATAGTAGTTATACCCGCCTATCTCACTTCTCAACTTTTTATTTTATTCGAACAAACATCCACAATTCACAGAATTTTTTTTTATCCAAGACGCTCAATTTCCCAAATCGAAACCGCAATTCACAATTCGAAATTCAAGATTCAAACAACTACAATTCCGCAACTAGAGATGAAGATGAAATCTCGGTTGTTTTGCGACTTTGGAATGGAGGTCAAATGTTCGATTGCGAGGCTGCGAAGGGGATTCTCGATGATGCTACGGGGATTATTGAATTGGGGGCGACTACTGGAAGTCACGGTCTTCGGCAAGGCAATCGAGCGCAGTCAGAAATGCAGGGATCGATGGGAGCAGTGTCGTGTGGTCGAATTGGGGATGGCGTAGTGGTTTGGTTCGAGAGGCGATTGTAGAGGTTGAGGGGATGGAAGCGGAGTTCGTGGATGGTCTGGGAGGCTCAGTAAATTGGATTGGAAGCAGTGACAGGTCAGTTATGGGCAGGAAATGATGGTGTGCTGCAGTGGAGTGTTTGCTCGATGTAGTTGTGAAGTGGTGATGGTGTTGACTGGAGTTTTGTGGCAGCTATTGAGTTGAAGTAATGGTAGTCGTGAATTAGGGGTGAATCGATTGGTTTGCAAGCTACTTCTGGTCTGGTAATTTCTTTGATTATCGTGATTTCGTGATTTTTGGGTTTGACTGCAGTTTGTTATTTGGGAAGATTTGCTATGGGAATGAATGGCGAGGCTGCTGCAGTTTGATATGTAGAGTGTTGAGTTGTTAGCAGTTGCCGGAAAATGGAGTTTCAAGTTGAAATTTTACAGTTTGATTGGTAATGGTTGTTGCTGGTCTGTAATGTGTTGAAGCTAGTTGAGTACTTGATGGGTTGGCAGCAGTTTCTTTGATATGAATGGCACTAGGGTTTCTTTGATAGTTGAGTATTGGCTGTTGGTTATGAAGTGCGGAGGAGGGCCAGAGGAGATTGCAGAAGTGTTGTGGTTTATGAGGAGGTTGTTGATGTGAGTTGACTGGAGGGTGGAGGCAGTTGGTTGGTTTGGGTTTCTGGTGATTGGTGTCAGAGGCAGTTGCACTAGTGGGGTTGATGAAGTATGTTTGCTCTGTGGCAGTTAGGGATGTGTGCAGTGAGGTGGATGGGGGTTATTGGCAAAGGCTGCTGTGTAATGGTCGGAGGTGGACTTGGAGGCGGTGGATGGTTGTTAGTAGTGGGAAGTTTTGATGCTTGTAGTATGATGTGAGGAGTGCAGTAGTTTGGTTTGTGGAGCTGCAATGGCAAAAGAACAGTTGATATTTTTATGTGACAGTGGCTGGTTGGTGATGTAGAGTTGTGGTTGGCTGTTTGTAGGATGTAGCGTGTGGAAATGATTGAAAATGGAAGTGGATTGAATATGGTCACAATGATCAGTTGAAGTGCAGCATCAGTTGTATCAGGGGATGTTGTTTTGGATGGCAGAGGCTTTTATGGTCAGAGGATTTCACTGGTGTTGTGTGACAACAGGATGGTTAAAGTGGTATTAGAGCAGGTAGAATCAGTTGTTTGTGATGGTGGTTTTCAGGTGATTGAAGATGCAGCCAGCAGTAGAAGTAGTAGAAAGGTGAACTGGAATGTTTGTAGAAGGGTTTGTGTAAATGAAGTAATGGAGAATGCAAGCGATGCACAGGGTGTTTTCAGAAGAATTTGCTTGAAGATCAGTGTGTCTGGTGAAGTTTGAAGTGATGAGAAGAGCAGCTAGGTGGTATCAGTCAATTGTATGTGATATGGTGTGGTGTTGGTAGAAGAATGTTGAAATATGGGATGGAGTGGCAAGGGGGATGTAGAAGAACAGATGTGAACGTGATATGGTGTGATGTTGGTAGAAGAATGTTGAAATGTGGGATGGAGTGGCAAGGGGGATGTAGAAGAACAGATGTGAACACAAAGGAAATGCTTTGCAGGGGAAATAAATTCAGTGGCAAGGCAAAAATGAAGACTGTAGCTGTTGCAATGAAGACAGAGGCACAATCAGAAGTGACAATGGTTTGTTTTTTTAGACAGCAAGGGGTGGGAAGAACAATTTTGTACAAGAAGAAGAAAGTTTGTACAAACAAAGCAAAAATTGTAAAACGAAAATGACAATGAAATAATTTGTGTTTTTTGTTTTTTTTTTGTTTTTTAATATGGAAATGCAGATAAAAAAACAAACAGGAAAGGCAACAAGTAGACATACGAATTGAGGAAAAAAAAATCAAACAACAAACACACAAATTTTTTTCTATTTTAAATGCAAACAAACACACAAAATGAAATCACACAAAAATCAAAGAAAAATAATTCGAAGAATAGAAAATAAAAATCAAAGCAATTCCCCGACAACGGCGCCAAAAACTTGTTCGTCGACGGAAATTCTATCGGATTAGAAAACCGTCGAACGAATTTAGGATTAAAATTTATACCGCAAGCGCACGGTGTACGAATATAGCACGTGGCGAATACGGGTCGATCCGCAGGGAATTGTTGATTTTAAAATTCTATTCAATCAAATTAAACCAAAGTCGAGAGTGAATAGCTAGAAACGTAAGAAACTAACAAAAACTAGCAAAAGAAAATGATAAAAATATGAGAGTTAAGAGAACAATTTAGAGATAAATCCACTCTCTAGATCATATAAATCAACAAAATGAAGTTATGATCTCTCTTTGCTTGTCATTAGTGAATTAGTTGATGTGCTTATCATAAGTATGGAATATTTGTGCTATTAATTAGCTCAATATAAACCATCAAACTATAACACAACCACTAATACACATTTAACTCTCATGAAAAATGACAACAAAGTTGAAATAAAAATCTATTTTAAGCATAGCCTATTAACTATTGTTTAGAAATATAGGCTATCAAATTTCAATTTCAACATTCACTTCTTTTCCATAATCATATTTAGATGAAGAGGCAATTTGTGTTATGTTTGTTTAAGCATAGCCTATTTGTTATAAACAACATAGACTATCAAATTCAAAGCTAAACAACATCATTAAACCACTTCAATCATTCTCATTAAGCACAAAAAGAGGGCATAAACAACAAAATGTTGGATCTACATACTTGAGAGCTTCATTACCCCTAAATTGAAGGGATTAAGCTCTCATATTTGTTATTATATGAACAAATGTAGAAAACAACATTAAACAAGAAGAGAAAAAGAGAGCAAAATGAAAGGAAAAATTATTCTACTTGCATAAAATAAAAGAGATCTACACTACAACATGAAAGTAAATGAACATGAAAAGGAAAGAGCATGTATTAAATTGCATAAAATAAAAAAGATTAAATAAAATAAAAATGGCTAAGTAGCCATGAAAAGAGAAAGAGGAGCTTTCATTTTATTTTTGATCTAAACTAAACTAAAGAGAAGGAGGCCTAAGAGAGACTAAAGAAGAGGTGATAATGTTACATGAAACATAAGGGGTATATATACAAGTTTAAAACCCTAATTCCTATTTTTGGGGAATGCCCAAAATGCCCATGAGAAAGTGTGGAGGCCAAGTTATCATTAGCATGTTTTAATCCCCACTTAAATGTACATGAAGACATTAAATCCATAAGCATGTGCATTAGCCTTTAATTTGTACATTAAGGTAGGTGAGTAGGTGGGGTCCTCCATGATCTTCACTTTGAATTATTTCCATCTTCATTCCTTTGTATTGATTTTGTGCATGCATATCTTCATGAAACCACTTGTGAAAGTCACCAAATTTCCTACAAAAAACATAGAAAATTCTAAATAAATTTTCACAATTTAATAAATGCACAAAAATGACCATTTCACCCTTGTATGAAGATGAATGTGTGACAATTTGGAATTAATGTGAATTTTGGTTAAAACAAGTTAAAATACCCAATATGATCATTTATTTAATTTAAATAGATTAAATATGGCGATAAAAATATGCACATTTACGTGCACATCAATATGATAATTAAAGGATAGCTAATAAATTATCTTATTAAAGGCGTTCGAAGTAATTTAATGCTTTTTGAATGATTGTTTAAAATTATTATTTTGCTTATGTGATTTAAAGATAACTAAACAAAGAAGATTTAAATAATAACTTGTTTATTTAAAGGTGTTTTAAATAATTGATTTTATCAAAGGAACTTTACTAATTAAAGGTTATTGAAGAAGTTTTGTTTTAAATAAGGAAAGTTTATAAAAGAAATTTCTATACATTGAAAATAGATCATCAAATTTGGGAAAGAGTTTCGTAAATGATTTGGACATTTATAGAATAGTTTTTATAAATGATTTTGGATATGTATAGAAGGGTTTAATAAATGGTTTTGATATTTATAAAAGAGTTTTATAAATAAACTTGGAGATTTATAAAGATTTTCCATAAATGGATTTGGAATTTTAGCACAAGAGATTCATAAATGAAAGAGATTTATTTAAAAGCATTTATAGAATAAATTTATAAAGGAAATTGAGATTTGATTTCCATAAACCAACCTTCTTAATTATGATGGTATGGAACATTCCTTCCATACTTAACACCGAAGGAATAGTGTTTGGGGTTATCCTATATTTGTTTCAAATAACATTTGTTTTTTATCCTTAATATGATTATGAAATAAGAAATCTTTATAATGTTTTCTAGACTTATGCTAGTGAGATAAGTAAATGAATATTTGTTAAATATTTTGGAAAGGGATTTAAAAAATGAAAGATTTATTTAAATAAGGCGTAGTGGTTTCTATGGAATATTAAATATCTGGGTTGTTATTGTTTGTGTATTTGATAGTTAAATAATCGACAATCAAATTCTGGCCAGTTTTACTTAGGAAATAAATAAGGGCTTCACGTGTTCATACAGTTTGAGTTCCCATGGAAGAACTCATCTAGGTGAAGTATCTCTAGCTTTAGGAGATATATTAGAGATCCCTTTAGGACTCTGGTATTGTTTTCTTACTTTTGAAAGAACGAGGAATGAGTCAACCAAAAATTATCGGTTCTTGGTTCGAAGAGACCGTGATCGGATATGTTATCCAAAAACCACTTCAAACCAGCACAAGTGTTCAAATGGAATACATCTTGAAGATGTATGAAGACGATGCTCCTTGAAGTGCAAGGGCCACTTGCTACTAGTCTTGAGGGTGATTCCAAAATGGATGTAGTAGAGGTAGTACCTTTGGTTTCGTTCAGACCCAAAATGAACTTGCATGGATAAATGCTGACGTTGCATTTCTACTTGAAGGGTAATGTTAGCATTCTAAGTGGGAATTGCAAAACGAAGGTAAATCGTTATCTCATGAGCCTCACACCGTGCAAATGGATAAAATAGGATAGATGCGGCAGGGCTATGTAGGTCGCTCCCATAAGAGTGTGTCATCACCTTTCTAGATTATCATATTATGGATTTGGTTGTGCATGAAAGCTTTCTATAAAGTTGGTAACAACTGGTGTAATCACATATTCGGTACCATCCAGTAAGGGGTATGTCGGGTCCATGTTAGCGGAGGTCGAAATATTTTCATCCTCGGGTACATTTTATATAGAGATGTACCATTGTTGAAAGGTAGTCCCTTATCTTGCCATTTGTTTGAATCCATTCCCCAATAAGCGCCTTTGGTTTTTGATTATATACTTTGTTGTGATGTACACACATCACAGCTACTTGATTATTGGTACTTTAAACTCATAACTATATTATTATATCATTGGATTTTTATAACAAAATGGTTTGGCTACCGTAAGGTAAAAACCCGTCCATTTTTAGCGTACGATGTGGTCTTTCGAGATACCTTTTATTTTGAAAAGGTTTTCAAATGTAGAAATCCACATGATTTTGGCCGAGCTATCTCATACTGGTTTACCAGGCGTTATTTTTTTATAATGCTTTGGTCAGCCTGAGCATATTTTCCAGGTTTAGCTGGATGCTTTGGAGCTTTTAGGCAATGAGCTTGATTTTCTAAGATGTATTCATGTATCTTATATTCTTCCACTGTATTCTGTTTTGTTCTTGTCCGTATTTATCAGCAATTGTAAGGGCAAATTGTTATAACTGCCCAGGCTGAGGGTAGGATAGAGCACCCTGATGTTGTGTATATAATAAAGTTGGTTTCTCTTTGCCAAGATTTTTTGTATGTTATATATTTCTTGTCACGATGTGAGATTTCTTTATATCTTTTCTTTCTTCAAGCCCAAATGGCCTGTCTTTTAGACACTTAAATGACCGGCATAAGAATACCGAGGATGTATTAAGTGTCGTTTTAGGTGTAAGAAAGGAAAATCGTTACAAAATTCCTACCTTGAATTTTCTCAACAAATCATAGCTCCATTAATGATGGATAACTCCTTATCGGTTGTACCATATACAACTCCTAACCATGATTCCTTGTCTTAATCTCATTTCGACATTGAGTTTGCTCAATTAATCGAAAGAGATTATTCACTTGTACCTACCATATTGTGACGACCTAAGTATAGCATATGTACCTTGAGTTTGCTTCAAAAATACATATAGTTATCTTACCATGTCTATTCAATATATTAATAATACTACGCATAACATTCCTAACTCGAGTTTTCTCAACAACTAAGGAGTATGTAAGTAATTTATTAATATATATGGTAGAGGATAATATTATATTGAAGATTCATTATCTTCAATATATTATAATGAGTGATATCGATATATGGAATAATGTATTTCTTATGAAATACCCTCGTGATTTAGGTGTCGAATAAATTTGAAATCTAGGTACACGTACAATATGTATGTATTTATCCTTTAAGTCTGTTTAGGGATTCTTTAATGTTTCACGTTTAGTTTATACATTCATATTTTATAAGCTTTATTATTGTATAACTTTTTTATATTATTATTTATATAATGGTCTTATTTATAACATTCTATTAATTAAATCTTATTTAATTTAATTGATTAACATTTTAATTAATTTTATATTATTTTAATAGAACATTTATATTAAATATTTTTACATAATATAACCTTTATAGTATACACATATACCTTACATATATGTATATTCATTTAATTAGTTAATCTCTAATTTATTTATTTAATTAATTAACTTTTAATTTATTATTTGATTAAGAAATTTTAATTAAATTATATTACTTTCAAAATTCAATTCATATACATAAATATATACTTATGTTATTTTAAAACATTTTAAAATATCATAACATAAGTCATAATATATAATACATGCATATATATTTTATTAATAAAATTGTTTAATTAATTTCATTATTCATCCTATTAATAAATTTAAAATTTTTGAAATATATATATATATATATATATTGCCAAAAAATTTGTAAATTATACTATACCATAATTATTATAATATTTTTATATATTATTTTAAATTTAACTTTTAAATTTAAGAAATTATATTTTAATTTTCAAACCATTTTGAAAATTTATATTATAACATTTATAATATGTTTATTATACTTTTTAAATTTAAACGTTTATTTTTTAATTTCAAATTTTTTTTGGAATTAACCCAAGTCCTAATTCAAATTGAGCATTTTCTATTGGGGATAACCATTTAGGCCGTGAGCTTAATAGTCAAGCTTAATATGGTTAATATAAATTGCATATGCTATTGATCTTCGAACCATTGTTAGAACTAGGTCAGCCCACATTGGATGTTACGGGTGAATTTCAAAAAAAATTATCATATTGGATCTATTGGGCCTATGATGTCTAATTTATTTACCACATTTCCAAATTTGGTTTAAATAAAATCTTGTATTTTATTTAAATTTATATAGTTTGTACTATAAAGTCAATTTTTTTATTTAATTTATATACATGTATCATATACAAAAATATATATATATGTATGTATGTATGTATATGTACAAATATGTATACATATGTATGTGTGTGTATACATATATACACATACACACACACATACATATACATACATATATATATATATGTATGTATGTATGTGCGCGCGTGCGTGCATGTGCGTGTGTGTATATATATATGTGTGTGTGTCTATATATATATATATATATATATATATATATATATATAAGTGTGCGTGCGCATGTGTAACATTATAATCCGTAGAGGGTATAATATGTCCACATATAGATGTTGGCATTTAAATCGCAACAGACACATCAACTCATTTTGTGTGTATTGTACATTA
Organism: Allium cepa; assembly: GCA_030765085.1. Classification (NCBI taxonomy): domain Eukaryota; kingdom Viridiplantae; phylum Streptophyta; class Magnoliopsida; order Asparagales; family Amaryllidaceae; genus Allium; species Allium cepa. The sequence goes on along the minus strand of CM060942.1, from coordinate 88,983,935 downwards.
TCCAACCAAGGGCATGTACGTGTGTGTGTGTGTGTATATATTACAAATAATTATACATATGTATACATATATGTATATATGTGAGTGTGTGTGTATTATTAAAATGTTTCATTATTAAAATATTACAAAATACACACACACATGTTTCTATATATATATATAATTATATAATATTATACTTAGTAGCTTAAATCATTTATGTATATATATGTAGATAAATATATGCCTAAATAAATATATATAAAAAAAATTAATATATGTGAAATATGAACTAACTATTTGATTATACATATATACACCTATATAGTAAATATATAATTAAAGGTAAATAATTTCATGATTTATTATATATACATAAATATAAAATAGATAAATATATACATAATAATTTAAATTTTTCTTCCAATTCAAAACTAACTTAGATTTGCAGATATTATAATTTAATATTTTAAAATATATATTTTTATATTTTTATTTGAATTAATTAGTAGTTTCAGCCATAATAAATTAATATAAAATAATTATTCGATAAATTCTCAAATTTAATTTGTTTTGAAAATCTAGTTTCACATTATAGGGGTTGGCAAAAAATTGAGATTTTTATGAATTGAAATATTATTTTTAATAAAATAATCACTATTCAGTCGAAATTTATATTAATTATTAAAAACAAAACTAATGTTAAAAAATTATGGAAAAATTCTGATATAATATAGTAATTTTAAAAAATATGACAACGAATTTTAGAATCATTAATTATTTTGCATAAAATAATCAATCCATGTAATCATTAAATGTGACGCCCCTCCCCGAGATCTACATTAACAAAGAGTATTACTAGGTGATACTGTGTGCTAATGCGGAAAATGAGGTTGGTTAGGAGGTACCATCTATAGTTTTGTCTTAAACATTTCCTGAATACGTCGATCAGTGCTCTGTTTTTTTATCTCAAGTAGATCCACATATTCAATAATGCCTAATACAAAACTATAGGTGGCAAACATATCTATCAGAACAAAATACCACAGCTAAACGTACATCACGTCACAAAACACCAAACAGATATATATATACACATATACTGATACATCCCAATATAATACAAATGATACATCATAAGTGGTATGCGACCACACTATATACAACGAGTCAAATAAATATACATCTCAAAATACAACTCCAAAACGACTATAATTATAAAAGATGATAGGAAGATATCCAAGCGGAAGCTTCAAGGAAAAGCTAAGTCCAAAAGTAAATGTCTAATCAGAAACAAACTCGGTCTGACCCGAGTATAAAATACACAGGTCAGTCTAGCCAAAACATCTGTTTAATATAAATGAAAATATGAAGAATAAGAAAAGGGTAGAGTTTCCTCTCGAACAAGATGATACCATACCAAGATCATGATACTAATTAACATAAAGAAAGGATGATTGCTCTTCTCGGATGAAAAGAAATGATAGGACATGCTCATAACTCAAGTGGTCTAATATCACTTAAGTATATCTAACCTCAAAAGAAGAAAACTCGATGATAATACTCTATTGAGAATTAAACATGCCACTATCATCGGTGAAATCTCAATAATAACTATAATACTTTAGATGGACCATATCTCCTAAATAGGAGAAATCATCAATACAAATTCTCACCAAAATGGAAAACACAAAACGTTCTCAAAATAGGATAATCCCAAAACTTAAATGTGCCTCATCTCATCGGCATAAACAAAATCTCATAATGCCATGGAATACCCCATATGAACTTTTTAATGGAAGAAAACCTAACATATCACATTTTAAAATTTCTAGTTCAAAATGTTTTTTATTAAATAAAAATGACAAACTTGGTAAATTCGATCCAAAATCCGATGAAGGAATATTCATTGGATACTCGAAACGAAGCAAGGCATATAGAATTTATAATAAAAGAACTAAAATAATAGAAGAAACACTTCATGTGTCATTCGAAGAAAGTTGCAATCTTAATAATAAAAATGAATAAGAAGATATAATTTCAAAATCAAATATCATTGAAAATATTAAAAATAATACTGAAATTGAAAACAAAAATTTACTTAATGAAAATGAGATTCGATCTCAATTGAGACTACGAAGAAATCACCTAATTTAAAATTTTATTGGAGAAATAAACTCTAGTGTAATAATGGGAAATCAACTATACCAAATGGGTCATGTAGCTTTCCTATAAAACATTGAACCTACAAATGCTAAAGAAGCCTTAAATGATGATTACTGGATTATAGCTATGCAAGAAAATCAAATCAAATGAAACGATGTGTGGGACTTAGTTTAGAGACCAAGTAATCAAACAGTCATCGATACTAAGTGGGTTTACAAAAATAAAGCCGTTGAGCAAGGAAATATTATTCAAAACAAATTCAGATTAGTCGCTCAAGGCTACAATCAAGAGGAAGGAATAGAGTATGAAGAAACATTTGCTCCTGTAGCATGATTAGAAACAATACATATTTTATTAGCTTTTGCATGTTTTCATAACTTTAAATTATATCAATTGAAGGTAAAAAGTGCTTTTCTGAATGAATTTATAAAATAAAATATGTATGTAGAACAATCACCTCTATTTACACATGAAAATTTCCCAAACCATGTCTATAAACTAAAGAAAGCTTTATACGGTTTAAAACAAGCACCTCATGCTTGGTATGATCGACTTAAAAGATATCTTATAAATTATGGTTTAAAATTAGAAAAGCAGATCAAACTTCATTTATAAAATAAGATAAAAAGGTATTTTAATAATACAAGTTTATGTAGATGACATCATTTTTGGTTCCATAAACGAAAAACTGTGTTAAGAATTTTCGAATATTATGACAAGAGAATTTGAAATGTCTCATAAGGGAGAACTTTCATATTCTCTTGGATTACACATCAAATAATTAAATAATGGAATTCTTATTAATGAAGAAAAATATTATAATAATCAAATAAATCATTTTGAAATATCGTCACATTCCTCCCCCTTAAAAGAATTTCATCTCCGAAATTACTAGTTAGGAAGAATGATTCAATACCCATTACTATTTTTCAAAACCTAACAGTTTTAACAACAACCCAACAATCTTAATTAAAGACTCACTATTACTTCAACCAACTTTCCAAAACCTTCCATAGTTTCCAACAACATTATTTATTTCGCTTATTCAAATTTAAATCTAAATCCAAAGTTTCCCCAGCGTCTCCTTTGCGCGGCTAGCTCGGTACAACTACAAAATGCCTCTACGGGCCCCAAATCTCAAAAGAAAACAAAAAGCCAAGTGGCTAATTCAAAAACCCAACCAAATTTCATACAGAAATTTAAACACAAACCTATTGTCGAGCAATTCAAATTTATCCTCTGAAATCAAAATCAATTTTCCTTTACAATACCTGTATATCCTACATAGCAATAATATCCAATCACAACATTCAAAAACATTTTATCGACTTCCTTACAAAATGTCAATATTTATTCACTCAAATATTAACTTAGAATATATTTGTAATATCAATTTTCAATAAATAATTCACCATTCCTTTCTTAAGTTTAGTATAAGCATTTTATATGCTTCTTATTTATTTTCACTTCACCACTTTAGGTTATATCTACTTCTATTCTAATTGGTTCTCCCATCTCTATCTGCATTCAATTTATCTTCATTTCTGAATATTGAATTTTTATCTTCCATTTATAACTGATTCATGTCATTATTTTAAATTAGTTTCATCCACTAATTTATTTCAATTTCTAATTTGAAATCGTTTTGCCGCTAACAAAACTTTCCTAAAAAATTTCAGAAAATTTTTGAACTCCCAAAATTTTCGAAAATTTTTGGCAGATTCTCCTTTTTACGGAGGAGCTTTTGTAATTTGACAAGAGATATAAATATATATACATCGACCCACTCGGTCGGAAAAACAAAAACAGTTCATATTTCCTATTTTTATTGCGTAGGCATACCTTTATTTAGCATTTTAAGCAAGCAGCTTATTATATTAGCATTTTGCACGATCAAATCCAACCAAATGGCTTCCCAGTACTTGTACTTACTCAATTCAAACATATAAGTACTAAATAAATGCAATTTTTCAACATTTCACTTACTTTCAATAGTAACACATAAATTTAACATATAATGCACGTTATATAATTTCCATAAGCATATATAAGGTTCCGGCACTTATTACAATTGCTTACAACCGATTCTCAAACCATTCCATTCAGTTTAAGTGATTTACAACTTACTTGCTTATATTTAATTCATTCTAAGCATGAAAAACTTATATTCATTCCAATTGATTTCAAAATCATCCTATTTCGCTTCTAATAACTCATAGGATTTTATCTAATCTCGTTTACATCGAACGATCCATTTTCTTATGCAATTTGACAATATTAATGTGAATAAATAATTACTTAAGCTTTATAACCATTTTAAATTGATTCCAACTCAATTTACACTTAATTCCATCCCATTTTAAATTATTCACAATCTTTTCATTGTATTTTCTTTCATTTCCAAAAAGTTTGATTCCAAACCATTTTATTAAACTCGACAACCAATATATTAAATAACCATCTCACAATTTACTTTAGTTATTTATCTTCTTCAAACTATTCCACCCAATAACTTATGTTTATTCTATTCCACCAACTTCCATTTTAAATCCTTGATTTGATTTTTCCTTTTTAAATTTTTATAAGCTACTTACTTATAAATATTCATTCGTAAATTCATTTTCAACCAATAAATTTAATTTCCAAACAATAATTATTTTTAGTCCATTTGAACTAATTCTGTACTTTATTTTACACAATTTTAAATCAAACATTATCCAATATTCAAATTTCATTTTAGTTGCATACCATATGAATCATTTAGTTACTTACTAATTTTAATCTCAAACTTTGTTTTATTTAGTCCAACATGACTTTTTTTTTTTTTCTCATTCAAACTTAAGTTCGACATTAAGTTTCAATTCCCGTAATTCACTTAAATTAATTGATTTACATTCTAACTTACTTTCGTTTTCTTACTTGCTTAATTTTTTAAACCTTTTTCAAGTTAAAATTTCCTATTCTAAACAAATCTTCAGATTTTATAAGTTTCCAAACTCATTCAATATTCCAGAACATTTTTAATAAGATTCCAGAGTTTTTGCTTAAACATATCAAAACATTTCAAACCAACTCCAGAGTTTAAACCATTACTAAAATGTCCAAAATTAAATTCGAAAACATGTATATCTAAACCAAACTATTCCCTTTCACTTCCAAAATCAAACTCAATTTCTCAAACAAACATTAATCCAAAACATCCAAGTAGCAATCCCTCTCTTGGAAACTCGAAAATAAACACCGATGATGTCGCGATCATCATCGGAATTATTTTCCAGCGACCGAAAAGAGTTCAATACTTTTATCACTTTAAAATCGCTTCCAATATTTTTAAATTCCAAATCTCTCTAGATTTCAAATCCGGTTCAAAAATATTTCTCATATATATATTATTTTTCCCAACTTTTTGAGAATCATTTTCAAATTCAAAGGAATTTAAATTTCCAAATCTTCAAATTCCAAATCCTTTAAATTTATATTCAAACATTACTTTGGAATTTTATCTTATTTTGATTATTAATCACACTGTAATTCACATTTATAGTTTGCATTTAAAAATATCATTTGTATATGAATTTTTTTTCTTAGTTTTTAATTATGATTTCAATATCTTATTCAGTTTTACACATTAATGATAATAATTTAATATCATCATCCCTAACAACCAAGCATCCATATATAACTATAATAATTTACGAAAAATTATTTCTTTTATATACAAAAATAATTTTGGGTAAAATTATTTCATTTACCCTATTTAAAACAATATTGTGTGGGTTTATCTTATTTAAGAGTTTAGAAACCCCTATCGATGACATGGCGTCCCACACATCGACCAGAATCCATAAACAGTCAACCAACAAATCAGCACAATATAAAAAAAAAATTATATTCACTAACAAATACGCGCTCATATCTATTAACACTCTCAAACTCATTCCAGAGTACCTTAGACTCTATTTAATGAGTAATCCCCACCAGAGCCAAGGTTCTCGCTTAACCTCGCTTTGATACCAACTGTAACAGCCCGCAAATCCGTACCCCTTGAGTCAACACTATTCTCCATCAATCAACTCAAAATGTACGGAAATACGAACTACTTGGGTTAAAGAAGAAGAGGTAGAAGAAGAAAATAGAAAACAACATCAGAATCTAACCATCGCAGCGGAATAAAATATAATAGATAATTACAGATCTTTACACCAAAAACAATTACTATATCTGTTTATACATACATCATCAGAGTACATCATTAGATTTCAACAACATCAATAACATACAACTAGACAATAACCATAACCTGTCCATACAATCTGAATACATAGCGGAATATTTAAACAAATACGGAAGTATGTATCGTCATCCAGCTCCACAGCATCATTTCCTGTCATTTATAATACTCGGTCTGACCCGTGCAGTTAAATAACACCCGAGTCAGTCTGGAATACCAGCGTGAGAAATCACACTCAAATTGATTATTAAAGTTTCAAAAAATCCTTTGAAAACAAAAGCATCTCGTAAGACCACGCCATAGATAAACATGTCGATTTTTTACCTTACGATAGCTGAAACACTTTTTATTAAAATTCTCTGATATTATAATAGCGTCTATAATAGAATCTTGCTGAAATGCTTGCGTCTCACGTTTCAGCAATAGTTGGGCACAATCAAAAACCGTACGGGCGCATAGGGAGAATGGATTTCCAACTAATGACTAGGCACTGGGGTACCACCTGTTATGGTACCTGGTCTAGATCAGCGTACCGAGGATCACTCCTGACCCCCTGCAACACAAGACTGGGACTATCCCTTACTGGATAATCCCGAGTAAGATCACCCCGTGGTTGTGATCAGCAACCACACCACTAAGCCGAAATAAAAGGGACATCTAGACAGGGATGACCTCACCCGAAATGGGTACTACCCACCAGCCATGCTGCATAACCCCTGATTTTCAGTCATTCCTGGTTGATAAGGCTTGAGGCTAAACGTTACGTTTTTAGAACATATCCCTTAGAATTCCCATCTTCCACCTGACAATGTTCCGAAAGCATTCGTCCATACAAGTCCATCTCGGGTTCGAACGGAACCGAAGGCACTATTCCTACTACATCCATTTTGGCAACATCCTCAGGATTAGTAGCGACTAGCCCTTGCACTTCACTGCTCCATCTTTGACTCCGAACTCGTTTTTTCCACGAAAACGTACAAACCGGATTGAAGTGGTTTTCGAGAAATTAATCCCGATCCCGGTCTCTTCGAAACGATCAGCGCGTTGGCCAATATTGATAATCCATGATTTAACTATCAATTAACATTCACAAACATCCATCATAAAATAAATAATTTCCAAAATTATTTATTTATCTCAAAATATCTTCGCAAGATATATTTCCACTTTTCAAACGCTTGAAAACAGTTTTCAACACATCTTTCTCATGAATTAAAATCTCCAAATATTTATTTCCATTGAAAACAGCCAAGCACAGAACTTTAGATTTTTAAATTAATTTAAAACACTCATTTATAAAATATCCTTTAACATTTAAATTGAAATCCACTTCAATACTTTATTAAATATATATACTTTAGGAATACTTAAAATAAGGTTACTTTATAAAATATTAAACTAGATTTTCTCTTTTAAAAACTAAATACCAAGTCACCTTCAAAATAATTACTACGATAATAGATTTGAAAAATATTTACTTTAGAATTTAAACATTTAGAAATAATAAATTTCCTAGAACATGCTTTTTAAAACAACATTAAAGCTTTTAACTTATATTTAAAAATTTACTTTGAAAACTTACTTGATCATCCAGGGAAATATACTTCTCTTCACATCCTTAAAAAAATAAATCACTATTTATTTTTAAACAAAATTTCCCATTTCTTTAATAAATTCCCATCGTGAATTTATTCTTTCAAATATCCACAGATATATTGCTTTACCTTTATAAACCAAGTTTATAAGTTTTATATACTCAACTTATTTTTAAAATTCCGATTCCAAACACCTAAGAAACAATTTCCAAATTGATTCCCGATTTACTTCATTTGAAATAAATTTCTTCGCTTACTCAATTTATTCCAAAATTCATTAACTTCAAATTTTTATTTCTTACTTATGATTTAAAATCTTTTAACTGAAAATACCAATTTTAGATTTCCAAAAATCCTTTATTATCCTTTTAAATAAATTTAAACCTTGAAATTTTAAAATAATTCTTTATTCCTTTAAATAAGGTCACTTAAGTTTTAAAATTCATTATTTCTTTGTTTATTCAAAATCTCCTTTTTTGCATACCCAGAATTTATTAGGATTTAAAAATCACTTTTATTACTTTCAATTCATTCTTATTTCTATTCAAATTCTCAATAATTATTTTGCTTAACAATTCGCTCTTTATTTTCTTTTCAAAAATCCAATCCTATATATTTTGATAACTCAATGTACCGAAATATATCCAAGCAAACTATAGCATTCAATATTCCAATATAACATCACAGAATATTCAAATAATCATAACAGAGATTATTAAATAATCTAAATAAATGTTGAGGAATCCTTTTGGATCCCTCCAACCTGTTTTCCTGCATCCACAGATGTTAGCACAATACCAATTCCACTTCAAGGTGGAATATCGTAGTATATGAGATTTAAATATAATATCATCCGCTATTATGCGGCGCATAGGGTCTCATCTGCTATAATGCGGGAAATTAATCGTTCCAAGATATATTATATACTATAATATAGCACATCAAATCAATTCAATCATTCAATCAATTATTTAAATTTAACTATTAAATTTAGATAACCCAGATGAGTGAGATTAACTCACCTTTGCATTTGTTTGCAGTCCACTTCAATTCTGTCTTGGTTTCCCGGTTTATAATCTTGTATGAACATTATATATATTTTTTATCAACATTTGAGTCAATTTGAACAATTAAATTTCCATTTATAATTTAATTAACTTGTGATTTCATTTTGAAATAAGTAAATTTAATTTTAAACTAATTTCCTTTTTAATAGAATATTTTAGCATCCAAATAATTAAATAAGTTAATTAAATAAATTAATTTTCAAATATACACTAATTTTTTATAGATTCAAACATCTAGCCCTTTATAAAATTCTTTGGCATTTAAAATCCTTATATACTTTTCTTTTCTCTTTACTGTATACAAACACAGCAATAAATTTCTTTTTCTTCTACTGTTTAAAGTTTTTAGTTATATATATATACATATATATATATATATGCCCTACAGAATATAGCTATTATTATTAAGCAATAATTGTTCAAGTTAAGAGATTACCAGGAAATCGACTCGACCTCACTATCGTTCAAGCCCATGCCCAAACCAAGCACCGCGATTCCAAGCAAGTCTGCCTCGAAAACCATCCCACCCCCCTGAACGACGACGTGCTCATCGACCCTACCACCAAATGCATCGCCGCCGCTCCACATCGGCAACTGTCGCATCAACACGCGCCCCCAAATCAAAAAAACCAACTTCCTTGACTCACAACCCACTCCGATCCATCGCGATTCCATCGCCACGTCGACGCTCTAACCACGTTCGAGATTTCGACCCAAACCCATCTCACACGACTGCTCCCCTCCATCGTACACGAACACAATTACTTCATCGTCTCACTGCCGCACGCAAGCGTCTCGACAAAACCCTCACTTTCGCCCTGCTCGATTTCGTAATGGCCCCCTTTTTCGAACTCGTGGATTTAGATTTAGGGATAATTTCATTTTTTCGAGAGGATCGAATTCGAAAGGATTCGAATCTGCAAATTATATTCTCTCGGTTTATTTGATAATGATTCTGGAGGAATGTAAAAGAACAGCGTGCGATTTTATAAGTGAAGAAGTGGTCTCGAGTATTTTGATATTCTTTCTTTAAAAGAAAGGAATTCAGAAGATTTGATATTGATAGGGGACAAGGAGCCGTGAATTAAGGGTGACGGTAGTACATGGAAAGGACTGGAAAAAGTTGATGTGAAATAATTTTCAACTGCAGTTGACTAGTATAAATATTCAATTTAAATTCAAATTCAAACCGTTCTGATAAATGCAGCTTAAAAACTTGACCTCCTATCGAGGCGTGCCACTAAGCGTTTATAATGTTATACCCCTATTCCAAACGCAATGGAAAAGGTTTCGAGCCCTAATTCAATTGTATGGAGAATATAGCTCTTTAAATCGACTTTTAAATCAAATTTAATTAAATTATTTCTAGACGTTTTCAGGTCGTACAATCAAATGGTAACTCCAAATGCTAAGAAAATTGAAATCCGATAATAATACAATATTACGAATCCAATGGAACTAGTTTCGTCGAATTCCGAGACTATGCCTCGGAAGGCCATTTTTAAATTCAATTTAAACTATATATTTTTAAAAACTTAACAAAGCACTTCCAAATTAAATTTTAACACTTTTACTATCTTCAGTTCTATCAATATAAATCTTACAAGCCTTCAAATTTTTTTTAACAAGCTAAAAATTCCAGATTTCATATTTTACCCAATTTCCAATAGTTTAATTGAAAATTAAATTATCCAGTAAATAGTGATATTTGAAATTCAAGTTAAAATTACTCTTTTGAATATTTAAAACCGATTAATTTTCCTATTTTAAATATCCAAAATCCTGGGTCGTCACTCACATATATGTATATGTATATGTATATTTTTCTTTTTTCTTTTATTTTCGGATTTCTTCAATCTTGTAACTTCTTCATTTTAGCTTCGATTTTGACAATCTATATACGAAAATTGACCAGAAAATTATCACGAACACAATGATGAAATTCCCATGGCTGAATTCTAAAAATTTCACAAAGTTATTTTATTATTTATTTAATTCATTAATTAGTTACTATAGCTCAAATTTTAGGTTGCTGCAGAGTATATTTCTGCTGCTTTAGCACGTGCTTAAGTAATATATATGCAAAAAATGCTTCAAGATTTTGATATGAATTTATCTAAATCGACAATTTATTATGGTAATACAAGTGCCATAAATTTATTGAAAAATCCAATAAATAACTCAAGAACTAAACATATTGACATCTGACGTCATCTTCATCGTGATAACATTGAAAAAGGAAAAATATATCTTGATTTGTTTCATTATTAAATCAAGTTGCAAACATATTTACTAAACCTTTAAATGAAAATATTTTTCTTAAATTAAGAGGTGAACTCGAAATTATGTCATTAGATGGTTTATAACTAGGTAAGTTGTAAATTTCTACTCTTTAAACATGTTTCAAAGATTGTTATTTTTCAACAATTTTACACATGAACAGTATTTCTCCTATCTATTAAGTTTTCCTTTTTGTTAATGACACATAGGGAGAAAAAGGAGCGTAATTATGATAAGGGGAGTATTAAGACAAGAGGAGTATAAATCTGTTTTATTTACATAACTTACATAGTTGTCATTATCAAAATGGGGGAGAATGTTAGAACCTATAATTTTGACATTTTAATCGTGACAACTATATAAGTAAATATTATATGAACGAACCAAGTTTCGAGGAGAAGTGTAACGACCCAGAATTTTGAACAATTTAAATTTGAAATATTTAATTTATTTTAAATATTTGAATGATGTTTTGAATTGAATTTCAAATTATCAGAATGAATATGGCGATTAAATTATAGAATTTAATCTATTGAAAGTTGAATAAAAATTTGAATCTTCAATTTTAAGCCAATTAAAAATATTTCAAAGGATTGTAAAATTTATATTGATAGTACTGAAGATAATAGAAGCTTCAGAATTGAATTTGGAAGTGAGTTGTTCAGTTTGAAAATATATCGTTTGAATCGATATTTAAAAATAGCCTTCCGAGGCACAGTCTCCGAATTCGACGAAACCAGTTCCATTGGGTCCGTAATATTGAATTATTCTCGGATTTCGAATTTCGTATTTTTCGAAGTTGATATGTGAGCACACGACATATAAACGCGTTGAAATTTAATCAAATTCGATTTAAATTTAAATATAGAATTTGTAAAAATCAAACACTGTAGCTCCCTTAAATTTCTCCTAGGATCACGAACGAAATCGTGCAACCCATCACACAACCATCTCTGCACGTTCTCTTATCTCCTCTTCTTTTCCTTTTATCACGCAAGTAGAAACAAAGAAAGCCCCCATTCAAACATCAAAACAAAAAAGGAAAAAAATGGCCGAAGTAATCTTTCCCCCCTCTCGTTCAAAATCTAATCAAAGCCCTAAATCAAATTGATCACGCAAGCATCTGGAGGAGCCACGGTTGGTATTTGCAGTCGCGTGCTCGAGTAGGTCAGGGGTTGGGTTTGTGCGCAAGTCGAGGCGCGGCGGCACGAGATGGAGTGTGGGGTCGTGAGTGATTTGCGAGGCTGAGGCGTGTTCGAGGTGTTGAAGCAAGGGCGGCGCGCGATGTCGTGGCAGCGGCAGTGGGTTCGACACAAGGACGACGCGATGGATCTGGGTGCTCGCGCATGGAGAGGCCGAAGTCAAGGCAGTGGAAGCTGCGGCAGCTCGTGAGGAGGAGCAGTGTAGTCGCGTGTACAGCGAGGTATTTTTTTTTAGTTAAATTCAAATTTTAAATTACAGTTATTCATTTAGATTTAAAACGTGATAATGTGTATATCGATAAGAATTTTCGATTGAAAAAAAAGGGAAAGTTAACAAGCAGAAGAGTTTTGGAAAAAAATATGAAGATATATGAAACAGTTGTTTAATTTAATATATATACACAAATATATACATATAGTGGATTATAATATATATATAAAAAATAAAAAATAAAAATTTAAACAGTAAACAGAGAAAATATTTACAGTAATAAAAATAGAAATTTGTTTAAAATTTAAGGTGTTATTTTAAAATAAAAAAAAACTATGGGTTAATTTAAAGTATTTTTATTCACTAAAAGATATTCCTAAAAAAAAGGGAATTAATAAATAAAATTAATTAAGTTATTTAATGGTAAGTGATTTTTCACTTAGTCCAAATATTCTATTTAAAAGGAAAAATTTATTTATAACAAATTTAATAGCTAAAAACCAAAATTTGTTAATTGATTTAATTTATTTAAGTGAGAAATTAAAATTTTCGTCTAGTTCAACTATTTATAAATCGTATAATGTTTATATACCTTAAATGAAAGTATCAAAGAAAATTTAGTTCTTAAATTAAATTTTTATTTAAATAAATTTATTAAAGAAGAAATTAGTTTAAAACAAAATCATCAGTTAATTTAACTATTAAAATGAAATCATCGATGAATCAAAATTATCAAAAAAAAAAAATTATTCGATTTGTTCGAATATTAATAAATTGTGTAAATATTTATACAAGGTATAAATCAAGGAAATCGAAACAAGATGGGAAACGGATTGCAAAATAAAAGCTAAGGTGAGAACTTCTCACTCAAAAGGATTTATTTAAATTTTAAATAGTTAAATTTAAAATTGTTAGTTGTGTTGACTGAATGCCTGAATGATGATTGTTATATATATATATATATATATATATATATGTATATATATATGTATATATATATATATATTGGATGTGTATAGACCCTATACGCCGTTAGTAAGCGGAGATTATTTATTACACACATATACCGCGATATTGCACCTTGAAGTGGAATTGGTATTATATTAGTATATAGCAATATATATATATTGGCATATGTATATATTGCAGTTGATTGATTTCCCGCATTGTATAGCGGATGAGACCCTATTACGCCGCCTATTAAGCGGATATTATTTTATAAAATCCCATATACCGCGATATTCCACCTCGAAGTGGAATGGGTATTGTGCTAATGTCTGTGATGCAGGGAAACAGGTTGGAGGGATCCAACTGGATTCCTCACAAATATTTATTTGATTTTAGATATTGTGATGTTTGATTGTTTATCATATCGATATATGATGTTTAAAAGTCGTGATTGACTATTAGATGTGTTGCATCATCGGATCCAATTTTGAAGTTTAAAAATAACGATTTTGATTTTTAAGGGATTTCTAAAAGTGATTTTTGAAAATATATGTTTATAAAATATATTTTTGAATTGATTCATCTTAAATAAATAAACGATATAATTTTTAAATGTTATAAATTTATGATTTTTGAGAAATATAGTTAAAAGTTGATTTTTGAAAATATGAGATTAATGGTTTTATAAAATAACTTAAATTGGGATTTTTGAATTTATTATAAAAAGTTGAAAATATAGGATTTATAAAATTTAACTATTTTATAAATCAAAATGATGAAATTATAAAGGAGTTTAAAGATGTTTTAAAATAATAGTATAAATTGATTTATATAAGAGATTTATAAATTGATATTTATAAATTAAAATATTTGGAATTATAAAACGAGTTTTATAAGTGTTAGAATGAATTATGAATGAAATTCGGAAATGAATGAAATTTATAGAATTATAAACGGTGAAGTTATAAATGGAATTTTATAAGCAGCAGGTTTATAAAATTTGTAAAGTTATTAAAATAATGGTTTTGGATAAATAAATGAATCTTATAAGTTATAAGATTTATAATTATGATGTTTAAAGGAACGATTTTGTAAACAAATAAATTATAAGTATTTGACTTATAATATGAACCTTTAGCTTATAATTGAGTTATAAATCGAATAGGTTAATAAAGGAATTTATAAAAGGAAGTAGTTATAAAACAAATAGAAATAGAATTTATAAATGTTGTTTTATAAAATTCGCAAACGACTTATTTTGATAAGTTAATTTTTATAACTTATTTATGAAGTTATATTCACGTTTTAGACAGTGAATAATCCTTTAAAATGAAATGTATAGAAATGATGAAATTGGTTAACGTAGTATATTCACGTTTTTGAATAGTGAATAATATGTTAAAAAAAATTGTTTTGAATGTGATGTTTTAAATAGAATTAAAAACGATCTAACGATTGTTTTAAAAGCATTAAGATTCGAAACCATAGATTTCAACATTTATTGTTGAAATAGACGTTTTCGAAAAATAGAAGGAAATGATGGACTATAACACTGTTGTTATAGTAAATGATTTCCGAAAGGAAATGTTTTGTATAGTATTGGGATTTATATATCTATTTTAATTTCGAATCCCTATACTAGTGATTTTGGGTTGTCGTAACGATGTTTTACGTAACATTCGTTTTGGCCCAAATAAATATGTTTAAGAGAATGATTTCCTTAAAGAATGAAATATATACTTAATCTCGATTTAAGTATATTGAATATTTTCCAAGTGTTGAAAATAAATAGGTTCGTGAATTACTTATTAAATAAGTATGGAAATGTTTTCCAATATAAAGTGAATATTTTGAGAATTTATCTTTTTGAAGATAAATTGAAAAGGAATATTGAAACCTATTGAAAATCGTATATCAGTAGATATTGTGAAATATAAATTCACTATGGAATTTATAAAAGAAAGGGGAACTTGTTTAAAAATAATATTGATTTATTTTTAAAGTATTGAAAATAATATATCTTGTAAAGATATTTTGAAAAATAAATAATTTGGAAAATTATTTGGAAACTGGTGATGTGTGCATATCCATTGATAGTTCAATAACCGACTATCAATATTTCCCTTTGAATGGGTAATTGATGTGATTTGTTTGAATTTGAATGCCACACTTATTTTTGAATAAGCGCTCACTATTCGGGTTAACCGGGAAAGGACCATGGGGTCGTATAACCCATTCCGAATATGTGATACGTCGTTATGAATTGCATTTGAAGACCGGTGTTGAAGACCAGATCTTTTTGAAAGCGAAAGGACAACTCGTCGATTGTCTTTGCACCGAGTAGCTACGGTATAGAGACTCCCTATGTGATGGGAAGTCCGGACGTGATTAGAGATTATCCGGATTGCAAGGACTTCTTTGTAAGTGCCTTCGGTTCTGTTCGAGCCCGGAACAGACTTGTATGGATTGTATGTCTGACATTACAAATTGAGATATAAAGCCGATTTCTTTCAAATATATTTCTGTTGGTGTCGGAGAATTTATTCTCTTAGCTTAACACCCTTCTCTGAGACGTACGAGCTCAGAGGTTATGTAGTTGAATGTTATCAGCGATATATTCCCAATTTGGTAATGTGACATGCTGAGTGTTGCTGTGAAATGATCATTGTGTTGATCATTTGTGATAGGATCATTTATTTGATCGTCTATCTTGGTGATCATTTCTATGATCATTTGTTGACCCAAAGCATGGCTTTTGTATAAAGTATGTTTTTGTGGACGAGACTTCGTCGAGCCTCACAAACCGGTAATGGTCGAAACAGGAATTGTGCGGCAAGGTTTTCAGGGATCGCTTCCCTAGGGTATGACCATTCCTTCTGGAAAAGGGTAGTATCATGGTATGGAGCCCAGATACTTACTCATGTTGAAACACTTATTATTATGGTGTGATGTTGGTTAGAGAGCTCTCGTTTAAAGGTCCCAAAGGACCGGGGGTGGCATATCTGAGGGTTTGTAATATCCCTTGGGAAAAGGGGTTCCCGGCCTTGTTTGGCAGAGATCCAGTTGGGTTCTCGGGGCGTCCTTCCAGAGGCGTTTCCATGTGGTGGAAAATCCATTCTTCAAATACGAGCCTTGTACGGTATTAGTTGTATTACCTGCCATCTACTTATGGTGGCGCCCCACTGTTTGGATGGTAGCTATAGTAGGCATAGTTCGAAATGTCTATGTTGGCTAAGATTTATATCTTTACTTTCGAAATGAATTTTCTCTACACTATGCACTAGTAATAGTATCAAATGTTCTTTTTAATGCGTATCAAGCATCTTTGACTATCATAAGGAGAAATCTCCTCCGATTCTGCGTTTGCATTGTGTGTGTGTGCGGGAGGCCTTATGGTAGTCTCATTTTTAAAAGCATTGCGAATTGACTTTAAAAATATTCCTCTTTTTTTGATTTTAAAGATAAATAAACTGTTTTGAGTTCTCACACCAGTCACATGACTGACTCGGAGTTTATTGTTTTCCTTCCTAAACTCTGGGTGCTCACCAATTTCCACACGGGCAGTCAAGAGTTAAGGTTTATCAGGATATTCTGGAGTTGCTGGAGGCAAGATGGATGGCATGGCGTATTACTAAGTATATAGTATTTCTTTTCCGATGTTTGTTGTTGTTTGTTGTTGTACACTCTGATGATGTAATGAAATGTAATGTAATAACTGATATAGTTCTTTGTTTAAAGATTATTCATTTATTATTATATGTTGTTCCGCTGCGAATTGTGAGATTCTGTAATTGTTCTGCTGTTTTCTGTTTCGTTCTATTTTCTATTTTCTTTTCTCTCTATTTTCTGTCTTTCCTCTCTTCTTCTACCTCTTTCCTTTTCTTAAACCATAACATTTCGGGTTTCCTGCCTTCGATTTCTCGGCAGTTGATAAAGTGAGTATCGATGTTGAATTTTCGAAAGTCGAAAATTTTTGGGACGTTACAAGAAGATACTTAAAAACATATGAAGACCAGATTCAGATTCTAGAATATTACGACAATATTTTTGTTGGGCATAGAGTTTGAATTTAGTATAGATAGATGTTAAAATCTCTCCTAAATGGTATATACATGCACTCAAAATAAAATTATTGGCAAATCAAAGATGCTACATGAAAGCAATGCATTCAGCAGGTTGAATGACCCTTGTAGCCAGCTAAATGCCGTGCATGTTCAAAAATAATATGAACATTTAGCTGGCTGACTAGAAATATTCAAACGGCTAAATTATACCCTTTTTGCACTATTTATTTGCTGTTTTAATTTTCAATCGACGCTAGATAAAATGTTTTGTTCAGGCGGCTGAATCTTCATAATAGCTAGTTTTTCAAGAGATACTTTATTTTAATGAACAGAAACAACTCTTGATTCAAGAGTTGCTTCCATACCTTTTCATTGTTATCTTTCATGAACAAATATATGTCTTGATATCTAGAAATAGCCCTGAATTCCATTGTTTTGATAATCAAGTCTTATTCTTATTTATAATCTATCTTGTTATTTGAACTCTAAGCATTCAATACTTGAAAACTTCATTCTGATCACTTGTTCATTTAAGAATGCTTCATTGGTGATCTAATAAACTTCTTGTCTTCACGAAATACATGATATACCGCAAAGGAGAAGATTATAGGATGGGTGTACTCTAAAGACTTATCCATGCTATTAAAAGAGCACGTTCAGTCGGATAATTTTCTACATTATTGAAGTCCTGTTCGATTGCTTAGGCGGTTGAAGTCCTGTTCTGTAGCTCAGGCGGTGTAATACTTGTTCCTATGGGTTAAGTAAGGGTTGATAGTTAAATTCCAGAAGGAGTCTGGGACTGGACGTAGAACATGAAGTTCGAACCAGTATAAAAATCTCTTATATCATTTACTTTATTACTTTACTTTTACATTTACGTTCTGCATAGGTAGATAGTTAATTTAATATTCCATATCGCACAATCCTTAGTCACTTTCACTTTAAAATCATCCAAGTTCGCATCCTTTGCAGAGGCCTTCGAAATCTCAACTAGATCATCATTAGTCGGCTCAATCAAGACACCTTTCACCTTCGAACGAATCAAAATATTGCCTCTATCGAAAAGGCAGATGTAGCAAGAGTAACATTCCAGCTCAAAGTTCATAAAGCAAAGGATCAGTCCAAATCCTACCGCAACAAATTTCTCTTTCAGCCCAAAAGTAGAAAAACCTTATGCTCATTCATGTCCAACCAAGTGGTCTCTTGAGGTTAAGACCATAATAGTGTGAGGAAAAATCAGGAATGCAAAAAGGCTAAGAAATGGTTGGAGAAAGGAAATAGGGTTTAGATCTGGATTGGTGGTGGGGCGAGATCTAACATGCAAAATTAGCACGAGGGGCAGGCGAGGCTGCCGCTCCTTGAGAAAAATGGCGTCGCCTAAAAGAGGAACGAAAGAGAGAGGCTGCAACTTAGAGGAGGAGGACGATAGAGATTGGGTTCTGCTTGCTAAGGAAGGAGGAACGAAAGAATGCAACTAGGGAAATTTGGACATGACTTTTAAAGTCCCATTCCAGGTTCAAGTTGTGCCAAAACTCATTAACTGGTAGACCACTCTAAATTTATCAGTAAGTGGTTAACCGCTTAAACCTTGACCTAATTTGGGTCGGATTAAATAATAAAAATTGTTTTACACTGCCTCCTTCGATTCGATACATCCAAAAAAATTCCTATCCTCATTATGACATTTTCAAAGCCTACCGCTTAGTCTCGAACCATGCTCCCACAATTCAAAGTAGTCCCAACAAAACTCCTACGACCAACAACAATTCCTAAAATCCAAAAATATTCCAGCCGCTGTTTTCTACCTAATTTACATGCAAATATTTCTTCCAATAGTTAGTAGGTAAAGCAATACTTCAAACTATATACCCCAATAAAATGGAATGACATTCTCATTTTGTTCATACCTTAAAGAGAGAAAATATAAAAAACCTCGGTTTTATAAACCGAAAAATCACCGAGCTAAATATATGCTTCTTTATACTTGTTGCTAAACAATAGAAACTATTTCATACCGAAAATTCCCTTAAAAATCAAACTTTTATATGTGTGTGTGTGTCTATATATATATCAGGTCTTCAAAAACCTTCTTTTAAAACACAAATTTCCCAAATGGAAAAACTATTTCCTTACCAAAATTCAAAACCAAACCTTAACTGATATATATATATAAATATTTAAGGATTTCAAAAATTAATCTTCTATAAAATATTTTTTTTTAACACAACCAGTTTATTGGTATACGTGTTTCTTTGAGAATTAAAATTTCAATACTTTTCCAAAACAAAATTTCCAAAATAAATCCTTGGGAAAAGAAATCCTTTGAAAAAAATTTCTATACTCTAAGATATTTCCAAAATATACTTTATAAAAATTCTCTTACGGGTTTTAGACAAAAGAATTGACATTAATTCTCCAAATCAAAAAATGCAGCTTACCATTAAAGAGGTGATCATTGAATACACCCTAGAAAAAACTTACCTCCGGACAATTATGACATACATACTCAAATTTCCTCCCTATTTGGAACAAATGTATTCCTCCGACTGGAACTCATCATTAAAATCCAAAACCGAATATCAACCATCAAGTCAATCTTCAGGATTGTCCATATGTCGTACTCATGCTCTTCATCAACAACGCTTTACGCATCGCAAGCATTGCGCGGGGTACGTCAGAGTCCGCATAATTTTTTTAACTCTAAGATATTTCCAACCCATAGTTTCTTTGCCCATTTTCTCGGAGTGGAATTACAACTACTTCTATAGTCAAAAACTCTTAAAATCTAGCATGAAAATATAATATTACTAGATAGGAAAGTACGAATATGTTATCTCAATTTATCCTAATTCATACGATCTACTAACCTAGATCTGATACCAAATGTAACAACTCGTAGCTTAAATAATTCTAAATTTTGACAAAAATCGAACCCAAATCCATTGGAGCACAGATCGCTGGATTTGGTACCGGCAAATAAGTACGAGCACATTAAAGATTGATAGAAATCTAAATTCACAGTGGAAACAATATTAGAATAAGAAAATTGATTATGATTACTACCTTTGAATTAATGGTATTCCTTGGATAGCAGGTTGTCATATCAGCATCGAGCATGAAAGAAGACTTCTCCAACAACTAAACACATCCAGCTCTCATGACCCGTTCCACTAAAGTTTATCACGTGGGTTGTGATGAGGAAAGAGGTCAGAACAACATTTAATAGTTATGTCTATTAAGGTTTGCAATTCTAACCTAACCTTGCATTGCATACATGATTTCTTACCTATGCCTTCCCAAGGTACAAAATACCGTTAAAGCCTTATAAAACACCTAATACTTATAAACCTATTTTCCACTTAATACTTCTAAATATGAAGTGGGCTTCTATAATCACCATAAAATACTTTTAAAAGAGAAATAGGCAGACTTTGGCATTTAAGACCTCTACCAAGGCAGACCCCGTTATTTAAGACCTATTCCTAAGTTGGTTTTCTAACAATGTTGTCAATGGTTGGCGGGGCCTAGCTACAAAGACCTCTAACCACTATTTAAGGCTTTCAACATTCAATGTCCAACTATTACCACATTTAAGGTGAATAAAATCGTAGCCTTGTAAGAGATATCAACTAAGCCACTTAATACCTTTAAAAGAACTAGGCAGACTTTTAACCATTTAATATCTATATTCTAGGCAGGTCCAACTTCACCTATTACCTATCCTCAAGCGGACTTCTTATTGGTACTATAATTATTATGACCTTAGCAATGTGAGAGACTGTATCTGAGCCACTTAGTACCTCATTATTAAGGACTAGACAGACCCTTGACAATTTAACATCTATTTATATGTAGGCCTTTGTCATTTAATACCTAACCCTAAGGTGGACACATCACTGGTACTATCTAGTTGACGTCGCTTGGAATTTTAACAGATTTCTTAATACTTCTTTTTAGGAGAGAGGTGAACTCGTAGATCAATCACTTAATACCGCAAAATCTAAGCGAAACCTTCTTGAGATATCCATTATTTTTCTTAATTATAAATATGGAATCTCATTAGGTTACTTCTTCCCGTAGAGAGGCGAGCCCTAAAATAGCCACTTAATACCTCTCAATACAAAAGTAACCCATTTTAAAGACATCCTTATTTATTTGGAATCTCTCTAGGTTACGTAATGCTTCTTTTTAGGAGAGAGACAGACTCTACAACCACTTAAGACCTCAAACTAGATGTGAACTCCTATGGAGATATCCCTCACCGCTCCTAATCCCAAATTGGACCATTTAATACTTTTAAATTAAGAAAGGAGAATCTCTCATGTCATCACAAGTTCTAGGATTAGTGATATCTCACTTTAGTAGTAAGTGCACACAACCGCTGGTAGCCTTAAAGTGAAAAGCAGTCTGCCGTCTAGTTACTCAACTGACCTCGCATCACTAACCTACTAAATCCAATTAACCATCTTAAGTCTTTACTCATATTATCTTAGGAAGACATTAGACTTAGCTTACTGATTCCCTTTTTATATAATTCTATAAGATTTAAATTAAATGCTTAGCTACCTATAAATCTCCTTTTAATGCTTATAAATGCCAATTTGTTCATAAAGGCTTAACAGACTCTCCTAAGACATAAAATATGATTTTTAATTCGAAATTAGTAACCTTTTTAACAATTCCATTATCATTAAGTCAGCTTCTTTGTTTATCAGTCCCATTAATCTATTTACCCTATCAAATTTTATTGCAACTCCCATATTTATTACCATTTATTTTCCATTTTTTGGAGTTACAACCTTTTAAATTACTTTCCCGTTTAATTATCCTAAATGAAAATATTATACGTAAGCTTCGTTATTAGCTAAGTTTCTATTTAATTATTATAAGTGTAGTAAATTGCATACAAATATATACTTTTATCAAACATATTCTAGTAATATATCTTCAGAGAAATATTTTTTCTATATTCAGTTATTGGAATCATATCTAAAAAGATTATCCGCTATGATTTCCATAAATTAGTCCAAACCCGAAGATTTAACTTTAAAATATAAAAGATTGCATTGTTTGAAATTACAAGGAATAATCATTTCTTTTTATTACTGAAATAGACAGTACAAACTACTATGAATTCATACTTTATACATCTCTTTCTCTTTTTATTTGCATCTATTCCATGTTAGATCAAATGCTGTATTTTTTCAAAAATAGAAAGAAATCAAACTAATTTACAAATATTGAACGCATCTAAATCCAGCAATTCCAAACATAGAAAAGTTTACATTCTTTCAAGATTGGGGTAATAATCCATACTTTTGAGACTGATTTCTAGATCAGGTTGTAAACATTTCTAAACCAATTCATAAACAAGAATGTATGCGGTGTTTATTTTATTCAAATTATTATTTAATTTTTTTGCCTACAACTCAAATACAATTATCCAGTTAGGCATAATAATCAAATAAACACCAACAGGATAATTTTCAAATCATAACAATCTATGAAATTTCCCATCCACATTTTAAAACCAATCAAAATCTCTAGATTTGAAACAGAACCTTTGATCCATCTCTAAATCTTTTTTAATCCAAGAAATATGTGTGAAAAGAGTATATATATATATTATAATTACAGATCCTAAAAGAGATTTGGGAATAGGAGAGAAAAAAGATAAAAATATATAAATTACCTCAAATACGAGTATAGTTGATTCTCTTCTCTTCCCCTTTTTATTAGATTTCTATTCTTCTTTAATTCATATGAATATAGACATAAATATCTTATTTATATAATTTAGAAAGAAAGTGGAGAAGAAGATATTGAAGAGCATTACTACCGCCTCTAAAAAATATGCGAAGAGAAGGGAGGGTTAGGCCAGAATTTATAGGCGTAAGAATCAACCTCAAGGTTAGATCGAAATATATTAAATCCTGGCCGTTCGGTCTAGGCTAACCCTAGCTACCACACAGGGAGCGGTCGACCGCCTCTATCTATGGGTTGACTGTCCCTAGTTGATCGTCCATGATGGTGGGCCAACTTATGGATCTGGTTAATTTGGTCAATTTTTCTTATTTATTTATTTATTTATATTCCAAATTCGTATTTCGTTCGTAACTTCATTTTGACTTCAATCGTGAGACCCCAAATATAAAAGTTACTTAGAATTTTTCCATGAACACAACGGTGCAAGTTACATGGTCAAATTCCGTAATTTGCACAAATTCTATTTTTGGAGCCTAGTTAATTAAATAACTAATTAATTACTAACGCCAAATTACGGATTATTTCATTCTTCTCCTTTGAAAAGAATTTCGTGTTTGAAATTTCACCAAAGACTAAGTTATGGTTTTGGCTCCTAGTTATCCTAAAATTCACGACCAATGAGTGTACAACAAACTTTGTAACCAAACGTGCACAAGTGAATACTACATTACTGCATCACCATATAGAAAATATGTATGCATAATGATTCTAAATTGGATCCTCCTTTATGAGTGCATTTCTTTTGAAAATATTTTTGTAAACATGATGCAAACAACCTATATATGTATTGGCACTTCTATATATATGCAGCTTATGAAAAATCTTTTCAACTAAAACCCCTTACTTCTACGAATAAAAGTATGAATCAACCAATTTTTCATCCACTACCTACCATCCAATAATATAACGCATCCAAAAACCATTTTCTAAAATTTACTACTATGCTAGAAAAAGGAATTTAGGTGGAGAATTTAACTGTCTTAGCACTCTATAATCTTCCTATTCATGTAGCACAGTAGAAATTTTCCCCGTTGCCCCAGATTTCTCCAAATTTTCCACTTACAAAACGCATAAGGAGGCTTATTTCAAACTCTAAAATGGAATTAAGTCTAAAACTAGACTTGTGTGCATCGTCGACATGGCATGAAAATAGAAATTCCAAGGCTAAAACAATTTTTCCCTTATTACCATTTTCATTTATCGCATCATCGATCCTAATGCATCGCTAATTCCACAAATTCTAACTCTATCTACCTTCCCTATGCATAATATATGGCCTTCAAAATCAAAGATTTCACAAAAACATTTCTCACTTTTCAAATTTGTATTTGGAAAATAAAATCCCAAAATATGTGGACACACATTCTCCCTTGAAACCAAATTTTTGTCAAAAATTCTTAAAATAATTTAAGAGCCAAAAAAACCAACCTTAAAAACTTCATTTTCAAAAGAGAAACTTTTCAAATCAAGGGTAAACTTTTCAAAATCTTTTCCTTCTTAAAATTTTTGATAAACCAAGCCACACTTTCAATTTAATCGAAATTAGGTTATGAGCTAAACGCATAAACTAAATTCTAAAATTTTATAACTAACCTTTAACCATGAAAATTGACACTGAAATTAAAAAATTCATCACATTTATTATTCAAAATTTTTAAATTTTAAGGAACATGAGTAATGACTTGTGGTACCAAAGCAAATTTATCATGTCCTCTGCTAAATTTTTCCAACAATTCTAAACATCCAGTCTTATATTGCATTTACTATTAGTCAAGTGTGTTTATGAGATTCTTATATTTATAATGCTTCTTTACTATGTATATATAGAAGTGGTTCATGTGTCTATAAAAACTAACATGGTAAATAAATAGAAATTAATAATACCATACGTGCCTTTTACAGGAGACAACTAACAGTTACAACCCAAACATCCTAAAAGAAAATAACGAATTTTGGAAGGGAAAAGACAACAACATCAAAAATCCTAAAATAATGCCTACATATTACAAGATTCTATACTCTGTGGCTGGAGCTCAATCCATAGCTACGCTCCTTGAATGGTCGTAGCATGATAGGTTATACACCCCATCTTATGCCTCTGATGCTAGTGGTGTTGCTGACGGCTTTTGAATTGCCATCTTCCAAACAAATGATGAAATGATAGCAAAATGAACCTTCTACTAAACTTCCACTCCATGGAGATTCACCCATATTACCTAAACATGAGGGTGGATAGGTGAAAATATGGAAAGTGCCTCTATGGAGTGTCAATAACAAATTGAGTCAAATGGGTGCAGGTCCAATAAACAGCAATGCCGCTAATAAAAGCATAGGTGGACTTCTACACTGTGGGATAAATCCCGCCGTAACTTCCAGTCTTAGGGATGACGTTGTGCTGAATGATGCACATATAAACACCTGGTTGGACGTAGATTATCCATCTTCCAAACACCTACATTTTGAGAAAAGATCTACTGCAAAATCTTTGAGTCGATCACTTCAAAGCCATCCAAGTATGCATCATTTGCGAAGGCCTTCGAATTCTAAAGGAGGTCATCATTAGTCAGCTCAATCAAGACATCCTTTACCTTCGAACGAATCAAACTATTGACTCAATCAAAAAGGTAGATGCAGCATGGGTAACATTCTCGCTCAAAGGTCATGAAGCAGAGGATCAGTGCAAATCCTACCGCGGTGAATAGCTCTTTCAGCCAAAAAGCAACAAAGCCTTCTACTCATTCTAGTCTAGCTAAGTGGCCTCTTGAGGTTTGAGGCCATAATGGTGCGAGAAAAAACTAGCAGCGCGAAAGCACTAAGAAGTGGTCAGAGGGAAGAAATAGAGTTTAGATCTGGAGTGGTGGTCAGGCAAGATGTAACGTGCAAAACGAGCACATGGCGGAGGCGAGATGCTTCTCCTAGGGTAAAATAGCATTTTATAAAGGAGGAACAGAAGAGAGTGGCCACTATTTTAAGGAAGAGGACGATGGAGATTTGTTTTTGGCTTATTTAGGAAGGAGGAACGAAAGAATGCAACTGGGGAAATTCAGATGCGACTTTTATAGTTCCGTTCCAGGTTCAAGTTGTGTCAAAACTCATTCTTGGTTTACCACTGATGGTCAAGCGCTAGACGGGCTTTGGGCATTAATTGAACCTACATCCAATTAGGGTCGGATTAAATAATAATAATTGTTTCACATCATCTCCTTCGATTTTTTACGATCCAAAAAATTCGTGTCCTCATCATGGCAGTGTCAAAGCCTACAAAAACTGCTGTGACCAATAAAAATTCCAAAAACCGAAGTCCATCAAAGCATGATTAGTTGATTTGGTGTATGCGTATAAGCATGAGAATTATCTAGAGTGATAGAAATCTAAAATCACACGAAAACAATAATAGGATAAGAATATTAAATATGACTACTACTTTGAAATTGATTATATTCCTTGGATAGTAGGTTGTCACATCAGCATCAAGCATGAGATAAAAGAAGAATTCTTCAACAATTAAACATATCCAGCTCTAGTAACATGTTCCTCTAAAATCTATCTTGTGGGTGGTAATGAGAAGAGGGGTCAAAACAATTTTCTAATGACTGGAAAATCTATATAATGTCCATAACATAAATTTATACCGATTGCCTTCCATTTAATAGTTATGTCTATTAAGATTAGCAATTCTAACCAAACCTTGCATTGCACACAAGATTACTCACCTACCCCTTCCCAAGTTACAGAATACTGATGAAGCCTTATCAACCAGCCAAAATTTTCAAACCTATTCGCCAATTAATACTTCTAAGTATGAAGCACGCATCTATAATCACCACAAAAACTTTTGAAAGAGAAATAGGCAGACTCTGTCATTTAAGAGCTTAATCAATGTAGATCCCATCATTTAAGACCTATTCTCATGGTGGTTTTCTAATAATGTTATCAATGGTCGATAGGTCTTAGCTTCAAAGGTATAACAACCCACTTTTTCGTAAAGTTTAAGTGCTCAATAAACTGCACATGACACACTCAAATAGAATGGAAGGACGGATAGTTAGAAAACAGAAATAAGACAAGAAGAAACCAAACAACAAGGAATCCCACAGTGGAACGAATAATCTATAATATATAGAAGGTCTTTACACAAAAACAAAACTATAATATATGCATATACAGACACCAATCAGAGTATACCAACCTATTTCAGCCCAGACAGTTATAACAACATATCCTCACAATTGCCGATGAATACAACCATGAATACAACTGAAAGATAACTATGTACGTGAATACGTCTCTGGGCCTCCAGCTCAACTCCCGAAGATCCAAATATCCAAGTAATTTGGAATTTTGCTCGGTATGCCTCGAGCATTATAGGAAACCCACGCTTGGGTCAGTCTGGTAAAACCAACGTGAGATAACTCGAATAATGGGGAACATATATAAAAATTCTGCAAGATCATGCCGTTAACGTGGAACGAGTTTTTACCTCATAAGAATAACATCCATACAGGCAAGAGCATAAATAAATATCAAAAGACAAATCCAAATATGACTGAGTATAAAAAATATTAAACCAGACTTGAAAGAATGGAAATAAACCGAGTAAATTCCAAACTGGACAGAATGGATAGAACAAGGAAAGCAGTCCAACTTGGTAGAATGGACTAAATAGGGTGACAGTCAAAACTCGATAGAATGAGCTAAATAAAGTAACAGTCCAATATTTGATAGAATGTACTAAATAAACATTTAAATGTCGTGACGAGGAGTTGGCTCTACTCCTGGCAGTTTAAAGCTAAAATAGATTCAGTGTTTCAAAACAAATAAGAAAAGGAAATTTTCCAACAAATGACTAAGAAGGTACACTCCCCTTGAAGTATACCTCTAATAATATACTTCTGAGAAGCTCATTTACTCTATGACACTTCTCAGATAATACCAAGCCGGACCCCGCCAAACCTTCTTGAGTATCAGAATATTTCCATATCGAAGCACACAACCGAATCCAAACTAGATGAGATGTGAAAATACCCTAATGGGAGCAACCCCACATAGCTTGGCTTCCTCTCACACTTTTGGTTTAGTCATTTTCGACAAAGGATAGTAACGCTCAATGGAGCAATAAATCGTCTTAGAACGACGATAATAAAGTAGTTGAAGCAACTAATAGCTGAGATACTAACTATCGATGATATAAAACGATCTTATATGGAAATTAAGTCTTAGGTACTTGTCATCACTCGTTGAATTCAAACTAGTACTTTTTCTTGGTTAACAATAATACCGGATAAGCCAATATAGTGTTACCTCAAAGTTACGTCCAATGATTATTCTTAACTTTTGAAATAGCGATAAGTTAACTCCTTCGATGTTCAGTGCTAATTATACAAATAAATCATTTCCATATAAATGATTTGCTTTACGGCAATAATTTATTTCCATAAACGAATAAAACTTTTACTTTTAAAATGAACTGAACTTGTTCTTGATTCTCATATTGGTAAAACTCTTTTAGCATTAGTTCCATATTGTCAAAACGTTAAGAGAATAAATTTTTTTCAAGCACACGACCCCGAAGGTGTAAACCAACATCAGACCAAACACCCAGAAGATTATCCAACATAACATCCCAATAATCGAGTTCCAATTCCTTTTTATAACTTTAAAAACAATATTAATTATCCTGAAAGATAATTAATAATATTTAAAATCCCTTTTAAATAAATAATTCATTATCTATAACAAAATAGATAATTATTTCCAATACTTTTATAACATTGGTGAGTTAACTATAAAATCTTTTACTAAATTTAAAGCAATTTGTTAAAGCAATTTTATTATATTAGTTAATTTGCTTTAATCTTCTTTATTAAATTGATTAATTAAAAGGATTTATTAAATTCAAATAGTCATTAATTAAATGAATAATTAATCTCAAACATCATTAATTAAAATGATAAGTAATTCTAAATTCCATAAATTAAAACAATTAGTGAAGTTTAATATAACCAGAAATTAATATGATTAATTAAATTCAAACTCCATTAGCTAAAACCATTAATTAAACATCATTTGTAAATATGATTTATTTAATTATAAAACATCATTAATTAAGCTGACTTAACTAAATTCTAAAAATCATTAGTTAAAGCAATTACTTAAATTTAAAAAATAATTAATTAAAATGATTAATTAAATTCAAATACCATTATTTAAAATGATTAATTACTTTCAAATATCATTAATTAAAATGATTATTAGTTTCAATTATCATTAATTGAAATAATTAATCTAATCCCATTATCATTAATTAAAATAATTAATCAAGTTCAATAAATTAATTGACCCCCATTATCGTTAATTAAAAGAATTAATTAAATTCAAATAATCATTAGTTAAAACGATTAACTTAGTATAAAACGTCGTTAGCAAAAATGATTAATTAGATCTAAAGATAAACCGATTTTTTATCATCATTTATTAAATTGGTCGATTAATCTCAAATTAATTAATTAAAATGATTAATTAATTTTAAATTATCATTAATCAAAATGATTAATAAAATTTTCAATATTCTTTTTAGCGGAAACACAAGCGCAAGTTCATATGATAAGGTTTTGGAAATGAAATTGAATAAACGACGGTTTAGCGAAAATTATTATAACAACATTTAAACTATTTGATGGAAAACAGAAATTAATTTCAACAAACCATAATTAAATAACTTAACCATCATTAGTCAATATATCACTAATTCAAAGTGGCATATAATTTATGAGATATAATCGAATGTCCGAAATTATAAAATAGCAGAACGAGGATTTATACTGCTAATAAATTGCCAAATTAATTTAATTAGCATCGATATTTTATTCCGCTAAAAGAGGTCCAATTAACATATTCATTCCAATTTAACTCAATAGTAATTTAGTTGGCCAAATAAACATCGATAATTAACATATATAAATTTAAACAAAGTTTTTAAATTTAGTAAGGTAATTCAAAACCTGTCTGTTTAAACATGTTGTCAAATTAATGCATATCCCAGCCATCAATAGGCAATACTATAACATTGTACTTTTCAATACGAGTACAATGCAAAAATCTGGAGGTTAATCAGATTTCAAATGAGCCGGTTATTGAATTTCAAAAGTTTGTGGCATTTAATATGTATATTAATAGAAGATAAAGCAAAAAGTGTCATGACCCAAATTTCAACGTTTGAAAATCAACACCTGTACTTCACTTGTACTCGAATGCCGCAGATTCAACCGTTGAAATTCGCCTCGTGCTGAAGCTTATAACACATTAAGTACAACAACACAGCGAAAGAAAATGAATAATATCATTGATATACAACAGATACAATATCTGATACAATGATAATACAATTTAGATATCAATACAAATATCAAAGACAAGATACAACAGCGAAAGGGATAACATAAAATTGAACTCCAAAAATGGAACTCCAATATCAGCAATCTCCATCTCCAAAGCACCAATCCAGAAATAGCTCGAACTCCCAATCAACTTGTACTAAACAAGGCATGAATGCTGAAGTGTAGCAAATGCGATCCACAAATCCAAAGGCTTCGAAGGCTATCGAATCTATACCTACTATTTGATTATTTGAAAAACCAAACTCTAGACTGCCCGTGTAGAAAATTGTGTCACCCAGAGTTTAGGAAGGAATAATAAACTCCGGGTCAGTTATGCGACTGGTATGAGCAAACAAAAATAGTTTATCTTTAAAACAAACAACAAAAGATTTTAAAAGTTGAAAATCGCAATGCTTTTTAGAAAATGAAACTGCCATAAGGCCTCTCGCCACATACACAATGCAAGCACACACTTGGAGGAGATTTCTCCTTATGATAGTCAAAAATGCTTGATACGTGAAAAACCATTTGATATTATTATTAGTGCACAATGCAGAAAACCTTTCGAAAGTATAATATTAATCTTAGCCAGCATACGTACCATTATAGTATGCCTACTATAGCTACCATGTTAAATGGCATGTTTAACAACTAATACCGTACAGGGCGCTTATTGAATGATTGGATTTCCAACAAATGGTTAGGATAAGGAACTTCCTTAATAAATGGGATGCCTCTGGAGGGACGCCCCCAAGAACCAAAATGGTTCCCTACTGACACAAGGCTGTGTTACCACTTCCCGGAAGTAACCCTCAAGATATGCCATCCTCGGTCATAACCAACCTTTATCCGAGCGCTCCACACCAACAACCACAAAGTAATGTATTTGCAGTAACCACATTGGCTAAATATTTGGGCTCCATACCATGATACCACCTTTATCTAGAAGAGATGGACATACCCTAGGGGCGCAACCCCTGCAACCTTGTCGCAAAATTCCTGTTTCGACCATTCTCGGGTTGTGAGGCTCGACGAAGTCTCGTCCACAAAGCTACGCTTTTCACAAAGCCATGCTTTGATCAACAAATGATCAGCAGCACTTCGTATGCCACATTACCAAATTGGGAATATATCACTAGTAACCATCAATTACATAACGTCTGAGCTCGTACGTCTCAGAAAAGGGTGTTAAGATAAGAGAATATATCTCTGCCACCAAACAGAAATGTATTTGATAGAAACCATCTTTACATCTCAATGTGTAATGTCAGGCACACATCCATACAAGTCTATTTCGGGTTCGAACAGAACCGAAGACACTTCACAAAGAAGTCTTTGCAAATCCGGATAATCCCTAATCACGTCCGGACTCTCCATCATAATGGGTGATCAAATCTCTATACCGGGGACCAGTCGGTGCAGAGACAATCGACGGGTTATCCTTTCGCTTTTGAAAATATCCAGTCATCACCACTGGTCTTCAAATGCTATACATAACGTCGTACCATTATTCGGAATGGGTTATATGACACAAAGGTCCTCTCCCAGCTAAACCGAATGAGCGCAATATTTAAAAACCATATGGATAATAGGATCTCAGTTAAATCATAACTTATTACCCAAAATCTTTCTTTTAAATGGTTTGAACAAATTACCATTTTCAACCCTTTAAACGAAAAGATTTACTTCACAAAGTTTACCAATCTTTTAGAAAGAATCATTCACGGCTTTTGAAAACAATTTCCTTTTTAAATTGGATTAACTCAACTAATCTTTAGATCAAAGATTAAATTCATAGATTTCAAAACCTTTTCCAAAAATTCATAGCTCTCAGAAACAATTTTATTTCAAATCTTTTATACAAAAGATACACCTTTTAGATCCTCTTCAATTTCAAACAAGGTTCAACAATCTTTTAGAAAGATTCATTAATAGCTTTCAAAACAATTTCGTTTCAAACATGAAATCTTTCAACACAAATTGGAAGTCCTTCCTTTATTTGAAAATAAATAGTTTTCATTTCAGAAAAACCCGATTACATTTGCATAAAAAAAAGCCCTTCAAGTATAAATCTTGGGTTAGATTCAAATTTCCAAATTAATATATTTTAAAATGGTTTAAAACGCACATAAACACATTATATAACTTGTTCAACCGTAATTCAAATCTTGAATTCAAATTCAAATCAAACCTTTTCAATTTCAAAATTTTATCAAGTTATTCAAAATAACTTTTATCATCAAAACTCCGTTTCAAAAGCTTTTTATATTTAACCCAGTTCCATTTTCAAAACTATTTTGAACTCAAATTTCAATTTTAAAACCATTTCAAAAATCTATGACTTAACCAATTTCCTCGTGCAATCCATATTTGTGTGTGTATCTTGTAGTCTAGGCGTTTTACACAATAGTGCAACATCATCAATCATCACAGATTCAATCATATCAATATCGATAAGCGGTATAATCTATAACGCTTATCTTCATTCACAGATTCACACATAAATAATATACATTCATCACAGGTAAGTAAATTGCATTCATCACAGATAAATCAAAATTACTCATTTCACAAAGCATCACATACCAGGGACATCAAACAATTCACCGCATTCAATAGAGTACAGTCATCCATAAGTAAGACTAATTAATTATCTGATAAATTTAAATCAGATTAATTACTTATAGATAAGCTACTAATCCCGGTTAATTAATATTGATTAATTACAAACCTTAATCATTAATATATTTTTTTATCATTTATTAATTAACCTTAAAAATAAATTAATCAACTTTTAACTATTAATTAATCAACCCTTAATCATTAAATAATTAACTTTTAATTATTTAATTATCCTTTAATTAATTACCCTTAATAAATTAATTAACCCTTAATTAATTACCATTAAATTAATTTATTCTTAATTAAGTAACCATCCCTTAATTACCTTCAATTAATGAACCAATTAAATTTAATTGTTCTTTGATTACTTGATAAATCAACCTTTGATCATTAATTAATTAACCTTAATTACTTTCATAAGTAATTATTTTTAGGTAATTAATTACCTTTAATTACTTGTCATAAGTTAAACTTTTCTTAGTTAATCATCCTTTAATGTAATTACATAAAGTAATTATCTTTAATAACCTTTTATTAATTAAATCAAGTAATTACAAATTAATTAACTTTTAACCTTTAATTAATCAACCTTTAATTATTAAGTAATTAACCTTCAATCACTTAATAAATCTTTAAATAACAAATTAATTAATCAACCCTTAAATAATTTCATTAATAAATTATCCCTTAAATTTTCTTATATTAAGTAATCATCCTTTAGTAAATCTCATTAATTAATCATTAATCATCCTTTAATCAATACTTATTTATTAATCCTAATTATTAATAAATTAAACCTTTAATTGATAATCAATAAACCTTTAATTAATCTAAAATCACTTAAGACTTTAATTAAATTAAAAGATAATCCTTTTTATCTTAGTTAATTACCTCATTATCATTAATATCTTTATTTAATAAAACATGTATTTAATTTTCATTAACAAAATAAATTACTTAGATTTTAAAAGTAAATTAACAAATTAAACATTTTTCATAATTAACTTCTTAATATTACTGAGTTTATTCAAAAATAAATTTTAAAAACATTTTTAAACTTGGTTAAAAAATAATAATTTTTTATTAAAAAACCTTTAAACCAATTAAAACTTAGGTAAAACTTTATTATTTACCCAAAGAACTTGCTTTTACAAAAAAAATTAAATTAACTTGCTTTTTTTAAGGTTTAAACCTGTATTACACTTGATTTCACGAACCCGAGCCAATTTTTATTTTTCCCAAGCCAAAACCCTATTTTCCCGAGATACTTGCGAACCCCACATAACTTCGAGCAAATCCACGAAGTACTTCGAGTTCATCGCGACAAAACCCCCTTTCTTCCCAAACTACAACAAAACCAGATGTCCAATGGTACTGGTGCACGTGCACCATCACCAGAATCATTTCCGACCAATGTCGTGACCACCCACGAGTCACTCTTGACCTCAACGACGAACTCCACTACCTGACTCCGATGATTCCATCGGGAATCAAATTTTGTGCTATACGATAATATACTGGAACCACCTTTCAACAGAAAATCCCTTCGCCACACCGCCCAAGATCACCAAAGACCACGCTAGCTTGACCAAAGCTCTGCCACTTACCCAAGAACCTTCTCCCCTTGGTCCGATCTCCTGAAACATCTTGACGATGACGCGATTAGCTTGAGAATGCCAGCACTCCAAACATGACCACAAACCCTACATCCTCATCGTATTGCTTTTCCGATGATCTGAAAATGTTGTAACCATTTTTCCAATGCTCCTTATTACCCTAGCCCTCACCGCGATTAAACCCAATCTCTAGTTCAACGTCGATCACCAGAAATTGCCATTTTTCTATTTTCTGTTCATCTATAAATTTCTCTCGAAATACTAGCTTAAAATTTTTGAAATGATTTCCTAAAATCATCACCTTCTAAGACAAACTCAATTATGAAATTAAATCATAAAATTTCGAAGATTGATTTTCGAGTTTTTAACAGTTTTGACTGTAATTCTTTGTTTTTGAATTAATTCCTTAATATAAACAAATGAAACCAATTTTAAAAATAAACTAGCATCCATACAATCATTTTTCTTTTAGGAACCATAGCTTAAAATAGATTAGACAAAAAGATATGAATTTTCTTTGGTTATTCTTGGGTCTGGAAAACACAACAGAGTATATACATATATACCCAGTCATGCATCCTATATATAGCCTAATTCAATTATATTCAAGTGAATATATCCAGACAAACATATATACACATCATCACCACACAGATACATCACATGCATCAGTATCAAAAGACTGAAGGTTGAAAGCTTACTCACCTTAAAAAAGAAGAATAGAGGAACATTCTTCTGTTTCCTTTTCTTTTTAAATCTGGCGTGGTATCTGATCTGAACTTGCTTGATCCTCGCATTTATAGTTTGTTTGATCTCAGATTTCTTTGCTCTTGATTAGTTGATCTGCCACCTTGTTTTTTTTTTTGATTTAAACTGAGCTGATTTGTACTGGAGTGCTATTTAAATCAGAAGCTTGATTTTTGGTCTGTGCTTGATGGATATGAGTTGAATTTGATCTGGATCTTCTTTCCAGATTGCATTTTGAATCTAATACTTGCTTGAGTTTGAGTTTGAGTTGCCAGGTTTTTTGAACATTTTTGTTTTTCTGTTTTGATCTTAGTTTTGAAATGGGAGATGATTTTGTTATCTTTTTTTCTTTTGCTTTTGATCAAGTTCTATTTTTAGTTTTAGAATTTAAAACTAAGAATAACTTCATTTTCTCATTTTATTTATTTATTTACCTTTTCAAACAAAAATAAATCGATAATGCCACTTGTTAAGGCTCAAGTCATATTAAACTTACACATGTAATTACATAAAATGAAAAGACTACACTTGTTTAAAATGAGTATTTTTATGTTTAAATCCCATATTTTATTTTATTTATAAACATGTTTTAAACCCTTGTCTCGTTTAATTTTGTAGTTTATATTTTAAACCCTTAAGTATTTATTTCTTAACATATGTTTAAATGTTTATTAATATTTTATTCAAATCTTATTTACATATATAATATCTTGTTTAAACTTGATAAAAACAAATGTATATATAAAATTCTATTATTAATGCATTTCTTTATATATATATATATATTTGTAACTTTCAAGGAAATTGATTTTAAGGCTTAATTATATACTAATAATATATATATATATATATAAATTAGATTTTTATTCTTTTAATAGCCTTTTGAAAATTTTATATATATCATATTAAAAATACCATTTCAAAATCAAAATGTGTGTGTATATATATATTCGAATTAGGAAACAAATTAACTTAATATTATAGATTCTTCAAATTCAATTTATCTTTCAAAATATTTATTTTTGAAATTCAAATTCAATTCAATTTACAATCAAGTTGTATTTATAAATGAATAAACAAACAAATATCTTATTTTATTTGAAAAAAATTCAAATTAATTCACAATTAAATTTAAT
The DNA here is from genome assembly GCA_030765085.1 of Allium cepa. NCBI lineage: Eukaryota > Viridiplantae > Streptophyta > Magnoliopsida > Asparagales > Amaryllidaceae > Allium > Allium cepa. The sequence continues at coordinate 88,946,929 of CM060942.1, read as the reverse complement.
ATATTATTCAAAGTATATATTTTTGAATTTCCAATTAGAAAAAAATCACATATATATTCATTTATATTAATAAACAAACAAATATCTATTTAATTTGGAAAATACCAAATAAATTCACAATTTAATTTCAAAAACTAAATTAATTACCAATTTAAATTTTATTTAAAAAGGGATGTTACAGATTCCCCCCTTAAGAAAATTTCGCCCCGAAATTTGTCAGGGAGAAAACAAAGGATGGATACACAAAGATAGAGAAAAAAATTTCCAGATCAAACCGAATATCTATTCTGCATTTGGCTTACCAAATCAGAATATCATCAATAGATATGAGAAAAATTGTTCAACACTTTAGGAAATACTCGAGTCATTGGGTCTACGAAATATGTAGGGGCATCGGTTAGTTCGAAGGGTAAATAACCGTTCATAGAATATATCGAGGCCCATACAATAGACAAATGGATTTAATCTTCCATAATTCTCAAATAATTGGTATGGATTACAAACTCAGGTCAGAATACCTCAAAGTTTACACTGGCTTGTCCCTCATCGGACTTTGACTCTCACAAGAAATTACAACAGAATTCCAAATTTGGTTTTAATCGAAATCATTTTATTGGTATAAATTTAAATTTAACTTCATTTGTTGTTAATCAATTTATTTCAAATTAAAATTTTAAATTCATTAGAGTTAAAAACGGAAAGATTGATAAGAAACTGGTGAGGATACGAAGTAAGGATCTTCTACAACGATTCGTAGGGCCATCACCACACCAAAGCTTCTTCCTCGAGCTGCCACGAAGCCGACAAAGAATTTGAAATCGGATGATGATCGAAGAAATTGATAGAGAAAGATTGTTTCCGTTGTTGTAGGGTATTGACCATTTGTAGTGGTACTTCCCTGTCCCCTATCTCATCCTCTTCTTGCGCTTATACTCACTATCAGTGGATAGCAAGAGAATTTACTAAGGCATACGGACTGATATCTTAGGGACATACTCATTCTAGGGTATACTTTACCTTATCTCTAATGAGTTACTTAATGTGTTATACTCCTGAGCTAAAGTTTCAACCTTCATCTCTGATACCAAAATGTCACGACCCAAATTTCAGCGTTTGAAAATCGACATCCGTACTTCACTTGTACTCGAATGCCACTGATTCAACTGTTGAAATTCGACTCATGCCGGAGCTTGTAACACATTAAGTACAATAATACAGCGGAAGAAAATGAATAATATCATTGATATACAACAAATACAATATCTGATACAATAATGATACAATTTAGATATCGATACAAATATCAAAGACAAGATACAGCAGCGGAAAGAGATAAAATAAACTTGAACTCCAAAGAAGGAGCTCCAATATCAGCAATCTCCATCTCCAAAGCACCAATCCAGAAATAGCTCGAACTCCCAATCAAGTTGTACTAAATAGGGCCATCCATGAATGTTGAAGTGTAGCAAATGCGATCCACAAATCCAAAGGCTTCGAAGGCTACGAATCTATGCCTACTATTTGATTATATGAAAAACCCAACTCTAAACTGCTCGTGTGGAAAATTATGGGCACCCAAAGTTTAGGAAGGAACAATAAACTACGGGTCAGTCATGGGACTGGTATGAGAAAATAAAAATAGTTTTATCTTTAAAACAAACAACAAAAGATTTTAAAAAGTTGAAAATCGCAATGCTTTTTAGAAAATGAAACAAACATAAGGCCTCCAGCTACACACACAATACAAGCGCACACTTAGAGGAGATTTCTCCTTATGACAGTCAAAGTTGCTTGATACGAGAAAATCATTTGATATTATTATTAGTACATAGTGCATAAAACCTTTCGAAAGTATAATATTAATCTTAGCCACCATACGTATCATCATAGTATGCCTACTATAGCTACCATGTTAAATGGCAGATCCTACAACTAAAACCATACAGGTATTGGATGATTGGATTTCCAACAAATGGTCAGGCTAAGGAACTTCCTTAATAAATAGGACGCCTCTAGAGGGATGGCCCCAAGAACCAAAATGGTTCTTTACCGACACAAGCCCGGGCAACCACTTCCCAGAAGTAACCATCAAGATATGCCATCCCCGGTCGTAACCAAACTTTATCCGAGCGCTCGACACCAACAACCACAAAGTAATGTATTTGCAGTAACCACATAGGTTAAATATCTAGGCTCCATACCATGATACCACCTCTATCCATAAGAGATGGACATACCCTAGGGGCACGACCCTTACAACCTTGTCGCAAAATTCCTATTTCGACCATTTCCAGGTTGTGACGCTCGACGAAGTCTCATCCACAAATCTACACTTTTCACAAAGCAATGCTTTGCTCAACAAATGATCAGCAGCACTTCGTATGCCACATGATCAAATTGAGAACGTATCACTAGTACCCTTCAACTACATAACCTATGAGCTCGTACGTCTCAGAGAAAGGTGTTAAGCTAAGAGAATAAATCTCTGCCACTAAACAGAAATGTATTTAATAGAAACCAAGTTTATATCTCAAAGTGTAATGTCAGACACACATACATAAAAGTCTATTCCGGGTTCGAACAGAACCGAAGGCACTTCACAAAGAAGCCCTTGCAAATCCGGATAATCCCTAATCAAGTCCGGACTTCCCATCACAATGGGTGATCAAATCTCTATACCAGGGACCAGTCGGTGCAGAGACATTCGACGGGTTATCCTTTCGCTTTCAAAAATATCCGGTCTTCACCATCGATCTTCAAATGTTATCCATAACGTCGTATCATTATTCAGAATGGGTTATATGTCACAAAGGTCCTCTCCTGGCTAAATCGAATAACGAGCGCAATATTTAAAAACAATATGGATAATAGGATCTCAGTTAAGTCACAACTTATTACCCAAAACCTTTCTTTTAAATGGTTTTAACAAATTACCATTTTCAAATCTTCAAACGAAAAGATTTACTCACAAAGTTTACCAATCTTTTACAAAGATTCATTGACGGCTTTTCAAAACAATTTCCTTTTCAAATTGGATTAACTCAACCAATCTTTAGATCAAAGATTCAATTCATAGATTTCAAAACCTTTTCCAAAGATTCATAGCTCTCAGAAACAATTTTTATTTCAAATTTTTTATACAAAAGATACACCTTTTAGATCCTCTTCAATTTCAAACAAGGTTCAACAATCTTTTACAAAGATTCATTCATAGCTTTCAAAACAATTTCGTTTCAAACTTGAAATCTTTCAACACAAATTGGAAGTCCTTCCTTTATTTGAAAATAAATAGTTTTTGTTTCGGAAATATCCGATTACATTTCCACAAATTCAATCCCTTCAAGTATAAAACCTGGGCTAGATTCAAATTTTCAAAATAATATATTTTAAAATGGTTTAAAACCCATATAAACACATTATATAACTTGTTCAACCATAATTCAAATCTTGAATTCAATTTCAAATTAAACTTGTTCAATTTCAAAACCTAATCAAGTTATTCAAAATAACTTTTTTCTTCAAAACTCCTTTTCAAAAGCTTTTTATATTTGACCCAATTCCATTTCCAAAACTATTTTGAATTCAAAATTCAATTTTAAAATCATTTCAAAAATCTGTGGCTTAACCAATTTCCTCGTGCAATCCATATTTGTGTGTGTATAGTGTAGTCCAGGGGTTTTACACAATAGTGAAACATCATCAATCAACACAGATTCAATCATATCAATATTGATAAGCGGTATAATCTATAACATTTATCTTCATTCAGAGATTCACAGATAAATAATATACATTCATCATAGGTAAATAAAGTGCATTCATCACAAATAAATCAAAATAACTCATTTCACAAAGCATCACATACCAGGGATATCAAACAAGTCACAGCATTCAGTAGAGTATAGTCATTTATAAGTAAGACTAATTAATCATCTGATAAATTTAAATCAAATTATTTACTTATAGATAAACTACTAATCCTGGTTAATTAATATTGATTAATTACAAACCTTAATGATTAATTTTTTTTATCATTTATTTTTTAATCTTTAAAATAAATTACTCAACTTTTGATTATTAATTAATCAACCCTTAATCGTTAAATAATTAACTTTTAATTATTTACTTATCCTTTAATTAATTACCCTTAATAAATTAATTAACCCTTAATTAATTACCATTAAATTAATTTATTCTTAATTAAGTAACCATCCCCTAATTACCTTCAATTAATGAACCAATTAAATTTAATTCTTCTTTGATTACTTGATAAATCAACCTTTGACCATTAATTAATTGTCCTTAAATACTTTCAATAAGTAATTATTTTTAGGTAATTAATTGCCTTTAATTACTTGTCATAAATTAAACTTTTCTTAATTAATCATCCTTTAATGTAATTACATAAAGTAATTATCTTTAGTAACCTTTTTAATCATTAAATCAAGTAATTACAAATTATTTAACTTTTAATCATCAGTTAATCAACCTATAATTATTAAGTAATTAACCTTTAATCACTTAATAAATCTTTAAATTACAAATTAGTAAATCAACCCTTAATTAATTTCATTAATAAATTATCCCTTAAATTTTCTTATATTAAGTAATCATCCTTTAATAAATCTCATTAAACAATCATTAATCATCCTTTAATCAATAATTAATTATTAATTTATTAATCCTAATTATTAATAAATTAAACCTTTAATTAATAATCAATCAACCTTTAATTAATCTTAAATCACTTAAGACTTTAATTAAATTAAAAGATAATCCTTTTTATCTTAGTTAATTGCCTGATTATCATTAAAAATCCTTATTTAATAAACCATGTATTTAATTTTCATTAACAAAATAAATTATTTAGATTTTAAAAGTAAATTAGCAAATTAAACATTTTTCATAATCAACTTCTTAATATTATTGAGTTTATTTATAAATAAATTTTAAACTTGGTAAAAAATATTTTTTTATTCAAAAACCTTTAAACCAATTCAAACTTGGATAAAACTTTATTATTTATCAACAGAAATTGCTTTTACAAAATTTTGTTTTAAATTAACTTGATTTTTTAAATTTAAACCTGTATTACACTTGATTTCACGAAACTGAGCCAATTTTTATTTTTCCCGAGCCAAAACCCTATTTTCCCCGAGACACTTGTGAACCCCACATAACTTCGAGCAAATCCACGAAGTACTTCGAGTTCGTCGCGACAAAACCACCTTTCTTCCCAAACTACAACAAAACCAGATATCCAATGATACTGGTGCATGTGCATCATCACCAGAATCATTTCCAACCAATGTCATGACCACTCACAAGTCACTCTCGACCTCGACGACGAGGTCCACTGCCTGACTCCGACGATTCCATCGGAAATCAAATTTTGTGCTATACGATAAAATACTGGAACCACCTTTCAACAGAAAATCCCTTCGCCACGCCGCCTAAGATCACCAGAGACCACGCGAGCTTAACCAAAGCTCTACCACTCACCCACGAACCTTCTCCCCTTGGTCTGATCTCCTGAAACATCTTGATGACGACGCTATTAGCTCGAGAACGCCAGCACTCCAAATATGACCACAAACCCTACATCCTCATCGTATTGCTTCTCCGATGATCTGAAGGACTTGTAACCATTTTTCTGATGCACCTTATTACCCTAGCCTTCACCATGATAAACCTAATCACTAGCTCAACGTCGATCACCATAAATTGCCAGTTTTCTTTTTTCTGTTCATCTATAAATTTCTCTTGAAATACTAGCTTAAAATTTTTGAAATGATTTCCTAAAATCACCACCTTCTAAGACAAACTCAATTATGAAATCAGATCATAAAATTTTGAAGATTGATTTTTCGGGTTTTTAACTGTTCTTACTATAATTCTTTCTTTGAATTAATTTCTTAATATAAACACATGAAACCAATTTTAAAAATAAACTAGCATCTATACAATTATTTTTGTTTTAGGAATCATAGCTTAAAATAGATTAGACAAAAATATATGAATTTTCTTTGGTTATTCTTGGGTCTGAAACACACAACAGAGTATATACATATATACCCAGTCATGCATCCTATATATAGCCTAATGCAATTATATTCAAGTGAATACATCCAGACAAACGTATATACACATCATCACCACACAGATACATCACATGCATCAGTATCAAAAGATTAAAGGTTGAAAGTTTGCTCACCTTAAAAAAGAAGAACAAAGGAACATGCTTCTGTTTCCTTTTCTTTTTAAATCTAGAGTGGTATCTGATATGAACTTGCTTGATCCTTGCATTTATAGATTGATTGATCTCAGATTTCTTTGCTCTTGATTAGTTGATCTTCCACCTTGTTTTTTTTGATTTAAACTGAGTCGATTTGTACTGGAGTGCTCTTTAAATCAGAAGCTTGATTTTTAGTCTATGCTTGATGGATATGAGTTGAATTTGATCTGGATCTTGTTTCCAGATTGCATATTGAATCTAATACTTGCTTGAGTTTGAGTAGCCAGGTTTTTTGAACAATTTTGTTTTTCTGTTTTGATCTTAGTTTTGAAATGGGAGATGATTTTGTTATCTGTTTTTTTCTTTTGCTTTTGATCAATTTCTGCTTTTAGTTTTAGAAGTTTAAAACTGAGAATAACTTGGTTTTCTCATTTTATTTATTTATTTACCATTTCAAATTTAAAAGAAATCCATAATGCCACTTGTTAAGGCTCAAATCATATTAAGCTTACACATGTAATTACATAAAATGATAAGACTACACTTGTTTAAAATGAGTATTTTTTATGTTTAAATCCCATACTTTATTTAATTTATAAATATGTTTTAAACCCTTGTCTCGTTTAATTTTGTAATTTATATTTTAAACCCTAAGTATTTATTTCTTATTAGCACCAAATTGGTCACTAACACCCTTAAGAGAGATTGTGTAGAGAGATTAATGAAGAAAGTAATATAAACAGAGAACTATATGCCAAATCAAATGCTGAAAACAAGAACACCAGATTTATAGTGGTTCAGTGTAAGTGCCCACATCCACTGTGAGGTTAATCTTTATTGCTTTTCTCAATAATAGATTACAGATACAATCTGTACACCAACTACTTATTATAATTTTTAAGCAAAAAAGATAAGTCTTGAAAGAGTCTTGAATGCGGCAGAGTCTCCTCGGTGTTCTCTAAAAAAGGTCCCTTTCACTGTGTCCCTGCCTCTCTATTTATAGACGAAGATGGGTTGGACTTCCCTGCTGGGCCTAGTAGTTAGACATTTCGGCCCAAAATGAGTGAATTCTGTGTGCCGAACCACAAATGCCGATCGGCAAATGCCAAGCGCTTCCTTAATGCCGAACGAGGCGATGTGTATGCCAAACGAGGTCTAGATGCCTAGCAGTGTGGAATGCCGAACGAATCTGACATGCCGAATAGCCCTCAATGCCGAACGAGGTCTGGATGCCGAGCGGTGTGGAATGCCGAACGACCATGCTGTGACGAATGGCCCTCAATGCCGAACGATATACAATACCGAACGACTCTCAATGCCGAACGACCATAGATGCCGAACGGCCTGGTCATGCCGAACGGGGACAGATGCAGAACGAAGTCTCTTCATAAAGTCTTTGGTTGCCCGGTCAAGTCGCCGCGTAACATTTTCCTCCTAAAGTGTATTATATGGATGAACAAGGTACGCTTTGAGTCACGAGTCCTCCATGTTTTGCTTCAAGCCCTGGTTTCGTTTCCTTGATGGTACTTTCTCTTGAATGCCGAACGAGTCAGTGTATGCCGAACGACATGCCGATGCCGAACGTCATATAAATGCCGAACGATTTAGCTGATGCCGAGCGAGGGACGTGCACTAAGCAGTTCTACCAGTCATTGTCCCTTCGACTTCCTTTCTTCCCTCTATAAAGGTCGGCACTTCATTTCTTCTCTTTTTATTTTTACCTCCGCTATCCTGTATTCACGAACTTTGCTTTTTAACAAACTCCAAATAATTAACCACTTTTCCCTCCTTAAATATCGTACGTTACCTCACTCCTTTCCCAAATCAATCAAAACTAATTAAAATCGCTCTCCTTACTTCAGAATCCACCAAGTTTTCGAGCCATTTGCTAGGTAATGACCTCCCTCTTTGAACGCTACCCCTCGGCTAATAAACTTAGCATGAGATTCAAGTTCGTGAATCTAACTGTGGCCAGTAGGTATCACGCGGATGAGGGAATCAGATCGTGATTAGGATACGTTTTAAGGCTAAGCAGTATGGGAAAAAAGGAGAGGTCAGAGGCATGCGAAGGAGGGAAAACAGAGGAGGAGTAGGGATTGGTTAGAATGCTGAACGGCTCGGTTGGACCTGCCGAAGGACTCGACCATGTCGTTCGGTAGGGATGGAGGAAAAGAATAAAATTGTTATTAATATATATATATATATATATATATATATATATATATATATCGAGCGATGCGGCTCGGCACGAGGGTGGTTCGGCATGACCCCCTTATGCCGAACGGTGGAGAGGACAGATGGAAGTATGGAATGCTGAGCAATGCGACTCGGCATGTAGTGGTTCGGCATGACTCCTTTATGCCGAACGGTGGAGAAGACAGATGGAAGCATGGGATGCCGAGCAATGGACTTGGGTCGGATGGTATTTAGGCCGAACTGGGTTGAGGCCGAGCGGCATTTAGGCCGAATGGCACTTATGCCGAGCGGCATTTAGGCTGAACGGCACTTATGCCGAGAGGCATTTAGGCCGAGCGGGTTTTAGGCCATATATTTCAAATGTCGCTCGACCTTGACCTTCGATGAATGGATAACAACAGTCGAAATCATTAAACTTGAACAGAATCCTCGTCGAATTCACTTATTTTCCATGCTTAATCATATGACAAAAACAAGGACAAGGAATTAGGCAAACCAGCATATCAAACTAATCCAGACTGATAACTCCCCAGTTTCAACAATCATAAGTCTGAATTTAAATCGATAAAAACATATAATAGCCTTTAACATATAATACCAATGTCCGCGTCCAAAATCGAAAACATCATAAGACAGGCTTTTGGAGATGGTCAGCGATGACGGTCTTCGAAGATGGCAGTTCAAAACTCAACTTTATATTGTCAACTCTGTGACTTTTAATTTCTCAGCACTTATGTTTGATTGATCGCACTAGTTCACACACCACACGGGGGGAATATTTATGCTGTTAAGTCTAACGTCGATTATTTTTCAAGTATAGTTCATACAGGTACTCTGTTAGATTCAATCTTCATTAAAGATGTCTAGGAAATCTAGCACTGCTACGATCTCAGATAGACCCAGGCCATCCTCTCGACAAGAAGTCGTAGATACTTCACATCTGTCAACTACCTCCGCTCAAGACTTTTCGAACGTTGTGACTACATCTGTTTACTTGGCTCCTGATGTTTTGGAGGCAGTAATTTTTCTAGATGACCCAGTCGATTCTCAGGCATCAAAAATTAACGAAAGTATGCTCCGTCGGATCTGCTCTATCCACGGAATCCCCTTTGACGATGTATTAGTTCCATCGAGGCGTGATCGTCCACACTTGCCCCCAGTCGGATACACGGCTTGCAACAAATTCATGTGCTGGGTTGGCAATGTGCCACCGTTCAACTCATTTCTTCGAGACGTGTTGCAGTACATCGACATTGCTCCGTCGCAACTGCATCCGAACAACCACGCATTCATCTATGGCACTTGTATCCTCTTCATGAGTTTCCTCTCTAGGCTTCCAACTCTGGACGATATTCGATACATTATTATGTCAATAGATGGAAGAATAGCCCGTCTTTTGTGTTTCTCGAGCCGTACGATAAATGTCAAATCTTAACTGGGGCATGGAGCTAGTTTGCCCTGTACAAACAAGAATGGTTTTACATGCGCTGTCCTCCCGGTTTTGCGAGGAGATGGGTAAAAGGAAGTAAGTCTTTTTCTTGGATCGATACCCATGTTTGATCGAAGCTATACCTTTCTAACTCTCTTCCATCTTTTCAAGTATTAATCCGTGTCCCGAGGGCCCCTGATATTTTGAAGCCGTAGAAGCTATTCGAGCCATTTCTGCCGAAGACCGGGACATCAGAACTATGATTTCAAATGGGACTCTTACAAAGTTCAGGTTGTTGGCAGAAGGTCATCAGATCAGCCTCCCTTAGGGCGTTACAATACCCAGGCATGCCTCTGGCAAAGGGAAAAAACAAGCTGGGTCTTCAGCATGTAACGCCCCTGACACACTAGAAGAGGGGAAATTAAGGAAACTAAAACGCCTGAGGCACAAGATGAGAACGTTAGTCCCGCTTGGGATCCGATAGTCGAAGTTCACGACATCAAGACATCGCCTTCCCCTTTGAAGGGGAAGAAGAAACTAACATATAGGCTGAGGAAGAAAACGGTCGGTGGAACTTCTAAAGTTACTCTCGTTCCCATGGAGAAAGAAACCTCCTCACAACATTTAGAAAGTTCCCTAAAGGCCCGTCAAACCTTTCCATACCTGATGATCTACTCAACTACGACTTTGACGATCTAGAGGCCCTTAAGCTTCATTCACCCTTGAGAGGAGATGCAAGCGTTCAAGCCCAAAATCAGGGAGAAAAAACTCCTATTAGTAAAGAAACTGGTCCATCGGGGGGAAACATTAGGACACACACAAACACATGCACTTCACCCTGTACTTAAATTTCCGTTGTCACCCTATTCTTTGCTAACTCATCCTTACTTAAACTTTGTGTAAGTGACATGGGACGCACATGGACTTGACCGCCTTTGCGGTTTATCGATATTTTATTAGTTAGGACGGGATTTAGGTTCTGGAAGACGCTGAGATAGGGACGACGAAGGCGATAGGGATTATCATTCTCGAGATTCATCATCTCGGAAGAAATCTTATTATCAGCCCAAATACCATCATAATCCCCCTTCTCACTTGGAGCAAGGCAGAGATAAGCACGGCTATTAGGGGTCGCAATCTGATGTCCCTCGTGATCAACACTCTGATTCTTCTACCACACGACAGTCCCGGGATCTTTAAAGAAAACTGAACTTTCAAAGCCATCTCCTCCTATTCCCGTAATAGATCCAACGATATCGAAGAGACTAACTGAGCTCCAGGCTAAATTCCCAAAAGTATGATTTGATGGCCTGAAATTCCCCCCGGCGATCCATCTTATTCCGGGACATGTCAAACTGAGCGTTGTAACCTGCAACAACGACGTCTATGTTCAACATGACGCGTTCGTTCATCTTGCTCAGAAAGTGTCAGAAGTCTCCATAGAGTGCCAGCATGAGATTGATCGCCTGAAGCTGAGGCCATCCATGACAAAGATATTATTGAAGCTCAAGATGAAGAGCTTGCTTCTTACAAGTCTCAGCTAGAAGCCACCTAACAGAGTGCCGAAGATACTGTCGAAGCCGTAACTCGTCTGGAATCAACCCATAAAAAGGAAATCAACGAGGCGGTCCAACGCTGTGGGGCTCTATCTTTGGAGAAAGACTTAATGGAGTAGGATAGGGAGGCTTTTTCCCTCCGAGTTAAGGAGCTGGAAGAGCAACTTCGCAAAGAAAAGGAGGAGAAGACCGCTGCCCAAGAAGAGTCGCAGCGATATTGCGACGAGATCGTTGCCACACGACTTCTGAAGGCGATGCTTGAGGATGAACATTCTAAGGTTGAGATGATAAAGAATGAAGCCCGTGAAGAGGGCAAGAAAATAGCGTCTGTGGTGGTCGACTCCTGCCTTGAGGCGGCTAAAGAAGCAGGTAGGGGGAGGTCAAAAGCATGTTCGACCTACTAATTACAAAGTTCAATGCCCATGTCCTCATGCACCGAGACTTAACTTTTCTGGGTGAGGGCTACCTCGAATCTTTAGCTGAGGCGTGGGAGACCTGAATAGAAACCAGGAAAGCCGAACATGGTACCGAGGAAGTTGATGATGGAACTTTGATAAAAGAATTTCTTAAGGGAAACGAGCCTTCGGTCCTGTCTACGGCAAAAGCTCTTTACTGCAAAGGCTCCCCCTCAATGAAAGGGAAAGAGGTTATTGCTGGTCCATCCGGGATTGAGTCTCAAGCCATGCGCCCACTCAGCCGGTCGATCGGTCGATAGTTGATCCCTTTGAGCAGCATGTTGGTTATGATCCGGAGGATCATGGCCTCGGTGTTCACATTTTGTCTTCTATTTCAGAGGGTGAGACCCCTCTAACGGCTGAGAGCCAGTCGGAACCTGGTAGATAACTCTTCACTTTACCATTCTAAAAGTCATCGTTTTTCACTGGGAGCTATTGTATTCTAATGCTTGTTTTTCATGATTTTGTGCAGGCAATTCTGGTTCCGAGCCCACTTCGAGGAGCGATGTCGCTAAGGAGGTGAAGGAAAAGACAAGTGAGGCCACTCACGCAGGAAAGGCTCCCAGTCTAAATGCTCAGGTGATCGGAGCGCTTGATGTGGATAAGTCTGAGACTTCCACTCCCATCGATGAGGATTATGTAATCGAAATTACAGGCGCCTCTGAACACACATCTAAACTGAGTATGAAGGAGTAGCTTGAAAAGGAGAAGAAAAAGACGGTCGAGATCAAAGTCGAGCCTCAAGCTGTGGACCTGGACGCTCCTTTAAATAAGCCATTGATGGTCATCCTCCCTAGTGGGTCCAAGCCCATGGAAGTTCCCCATACTTCTTCAGTTATCACTCCCTCGTCAAAGAAAGTTATCAAGGGAAAATTCATGGGAGAGTAGTCGTCTAGAAAAAGGTCGAAGAAGTCGAAGACGTGGTCGAGTTAGTTTATATTATGTAATTATTTTTATTTATTTTCGTAGTTCATGTAAATAAACTTTGGACTCCGAGCTTCAAAGGAGTTGTAGTAGAAACTTATTTTTGATGAATAAAACTTAGCTCTTTGCCTTTCAGAAGACTTCCATTGTTTGATTTTCTGTATAATCGTGGTCAAAACCCAAGCTATTGCGAGTTACATAAACTTCTCGATTCATCTTCAAATAAGTTGACAATTTTTTGGCATTGCGTATTTTTTATTCCATGCTCCAGGTACTTAGAATATTTTCCGGTCCGCATGCCAAGGGTCCGATGATTTCAAGTCATTTGTGTTCAGTCCACGCTCAGTGGACTTGGATATTTAAATCGCTCGTTCTTTAGTCCATGCTCTGGGGACTTAGAGTATTCTAGTCCGCACTCCGAGGATTTGGAGATTTTGAGTCGTGTATACTCTAATCTGCACTCTGGGGACTCAGAGTACACCAGTCCGCACTCTGGAGACTTGGAGATTTTGAGTCATTTATACTCATGTCCGCGCTCTGGGGACTCAGAGTACTCCAGTCCGCACTCCGGGGACTTGGAGCTTTTGAGTCGTTTATACTCCAGTCCGCTCTCTGGGGACTTAGAGTACTCCAGTCCGCACTCCAAGGACTTGGAGATTTTGAGTCGTTTATACTCTGGTCCACACTTTGGGGACTCATAGTACCCCAGTCCGCACTCTGGAGACTTAGAGATTTTGAGTCATTTATACTCTAGTCCGCACTCGGAGGACTCAGAGTACTCCAGCCCGCACTCCGAGGACTTGGAGATTTTGAGTCGTTTATACTCTGGTCTGCACTCTTGGGACTCAGAGTACTCCAGTCTACACTCCGGGGACTTGGAAATTTTGAATCGTTTATACTCTTGTCCGCACTCTGGGGACTCAAAGTACTCCAGTACGCACTCAGGAACTTGGAGATTTTGAGTCGTTTATAATCTGGTCCACACTCTGAGGACTCCAAGTACTCCATTCCACACTCCGGGGACTTGGAGATTTTGAGTGCTTTGTTCTCTGGTCCGCACTCTGGGGACTCAGAGTACTCCAGTCCGCACTCCAAGGACTTGGAGATTTTCAGTGCTCGTGCGCGTTCGTACATCAGACAGCATAATGTATCTCTTAGTTATTCGTCACAGCCTTATCATACACGAAAACATTGATAATTCATGGAGAAAATGGCTTCAAGCCTTTATTAACGCAAACAAGCTGAATTGTCTTATTACATGCCGTAAACTAGGAATAAAAATTTGCTGGAAATAAATGCAACTAAAATATGAAAGAAATGAACTAAGTGTAATAATGCCGCAAACGCTCGCTATTCTATGCTCGGGGGAGTGTCGCACCATCAACGGTCGCTAGCTTGAAAGTCCCTTCTCCAAGATTTCATTCAATGACGTATGGACCTACCTATGCGGGGCTTATATGTGATGGTGCCTGTATGCGACCGCTCTTAAAGTAGCTTCTTCACGCTTTTCATCAATGAAGTCCAATGATTCCAGCTAAAGATCTTGATTTGACTCATGGTCGTAATAAGTTACCCGATATGATGGAACTTCAAGTTCTATGGGTATGACAAATTCCATGCCATATGCCAATGCAAATGGAGTGTGGCCAGTCGCGAAATTGTATGTGGTTCTGTAAGCCCAAAGCGCTGCTGGAAGCTCGTCCACCCACTTGCCTCTAGCCTTTTCCAAATGTTTTTTCAATATAGATTTGATTAATTTTTTTATTGCTTCCACTTGTCCATTGGCTTTCGAGTGAGCAACTACTGCAAACTTTTTCTCAATACCATATTTTTGGCAAAATTCCTTGAACTCTTTGCTTTTGAATTGAGTTCTGTTGTTTGTAATGATGGTTCGTGGAAGGCCAAAACGGAATATAATATTTCGTACAACAAATTGATGACCTTTTTAGTGGTGATAGTGGCCAAAGGTTCTGCTTCTGCCTACTTGGTAAGGTAATCGACTGCTATTATTGCGTATTTTGCACCACCTTTGGATAGGGGTAAGGAACCGACTATATCGATCCCGCACATTGAAAATGGCTAGGGACTAACCATTTGTGTGAGTTCCGTCGATGGAGCTCTCTGGATTTTCGCATATTTCTCACATTTATCACATCTTTTCACATAGTCTGTGGCATCCCAATTTACAGTCGGCTGATAGTATCCATAGCGAAGGATTTTCTTTGCTAACGTCTGTCCCCCGGTATGGTTGCCACATTCACCTTCAAGGACTTCCTTCAGTACTCGTTTTATCTCATCATGGGCAAAGCACCGGAGTTAGGGGTCGAGTATCCTCTTCAACACATTACTCCATCTTGCATTACATAACGTGAAGCCTTATGAATGACTTTTTGTCTTTCGCTCTTTCTTTCGGGCACGACCCCGTGTAACAAGTACTGCTTGAATGGGGTCATCCATGATTTCTTCTCGATTTCCATTTCTAACATGAAATCTACCTCCATCATATTTATGCTCGGAACATGTAAGGTTTCAACGGAAAACAATCCCATCTGCTGCGCATCGCCGTTGCTTACAAATTTTGCCAATGAATCGGCTGCTCTGTTTTGCACACGCGGGACATGTGGAATATCATAATACTCGAGATTCGCTAGCTATTCTTGAACTCGGACCAAATACGGGGCAAGTCTCTGCCCCTTTGCTTGATAGTCTCCCCGCACTTGGTACACCACCAGTTGCGAGTCGTAAAAAATTTCAATCGATCTTACTCCTAGTTCTTTGATAAGTCTTAAGCCGACAATCAATGCTTCATACTCGACTTTGTTATTCGTTGCTGTGAATTCGAGCTTCAAAGCGTAGCAAATTGATCGGTTCTCTGGAGTTGCAAGAACTATGCCAACCCCCAAACAACGGTCGTTTGATGCCCCATTGGTGTACATATTCCATCGAATGGGAGGTATGACATTGCGGTCGTTTGATTCATCTATCATGGTGAATTCTGCAATGAAATCTACTAGCGCTTGCCCCTGTATAGTCCTTCGCGGTAGGTAAGTAAGATCGAACTGACTCAACTCGATATTCCATTTTATCATCCTTCCAAAAGTTTCCAGTCGTTAGAGTACCTGTCACAAGGGTTGATCAGTGTAAAACTGATCGAGTGTGCCTGAAAGTATAGGCGAAGCTTGCGTGATGCAATCACCAAGAAATAAGCTAGTTTCTCAATCCTGCGATAATTTCTTTCTACCCCTGTCAAACGTTTACTGACATAATATACCGGTTTTTGAACTCGCTCCTCCTTGCGAACCAAAGTCGTACTGATAGCATGATGGGATACTGCCAGGTATACATACAGCATTTCGTGATCAATTGGTTTTGATAGCACCGGGGGACTTTCTAGATGTCTAACCAGAGCTCGAAATGCTTCATCGCAGTCAGACGTCCACTCGAAATTCCTCTTTCCTTTCTTTACACATCAAAGAAAGGAATGCACTTATCCGTGGCTCTGGATATGAATCGACACCGCACGACCACCTTTTCTTTCAAGCTTTGTACTTTCTTTATAGTTCTGGGCACTTGTATGTCCTAAATAGCCTGAATCTTTTACGGTTTAGCTTCAATTCCACGTGCATTCATAATGAAACCCAAGAACTTCCCTGATGCAACGCCAAAATAACACTTTAAAGGGTTGATCTTCATCCCGTAATGTCTGAGTATATCAAATTTCTCTGCTAAGTCTCGGATGTGGTCGTTTGACTGCCGTGACTTCACGAGCATGTCGTCCACATAGACTTCCATCGTTCTACCAATCTGCTTTTTAAATATTTGATTCACCAGACGCTGATAAGTTGCTCCCGTGTTTTTCAATCCAAAAGGCATTACTACATAGCAATATAGCCCAACATCTGTGGCAAAGCTGGCGTGTTCTTGGTCTGAAATGTGCATCGGGATCTGAATGTGTCCCGAATATGCGTCTATAAATGACAATAATTCATGTCTGGCGGTAGAGTCAACGAGCTGGTCGATTCTAGGTAGAGGGAAACTATCCTTCGGGCATGCTTTATTCAGATCGGAGTAATCAACTCAAGTTCTCCACTTCACATTCGCTTTTCTTACCAGCACAGGATTAGATACCCATTCGGGGAAGAGGGCATCGCGGATGAAGCCATTGGCTTTGAGTTTGCCCACCTCCTCTTTGAGAGCAGCAGACCTCTCCAGGTCCATGCCTCTCCTTTTCTATTTCACAGGAACATATTTTGGGTCTATGTTCAACATATGACTCGCAATAGTTGGAGAAATCCCGCACATATCAGAATGTATCCAAGCGAAAACATCCAGATTCACTCGGAGCAAATCAATAAGGTCCTCGGCCACTGAAGGGTCGAGTTGTGATCCAATCTTAAGAACTCATGATGGGTCATCCTGGCTGACTGGAATGTCGATCGTCAGCTCAGCCGGTGCTGCATTCGTTTCCCTGGGTCCCCATCATCATCTCTCGGATCTATACCTCTAAGGATCCGAGAATGTCGCCCGAGCCAGGGCTCGGGCACTACTTGTCAATCATCTGTACATAGGATGCGGACGGAGTTGTCAACCTTCCTTTTTCTCTCCGCTGAGCTTCTCTCGGCTCTGCCACATAACATGCGCAACTGGTCGCCTGATCGCCATGTATTACACCGACTCCTTTGTCTGTCGAAAATTTTAATGTCAAACACCATGGGGCCAAAGCGGCCCTAAACTCTGTCAGGGCCGGACGACCCAAAAATACATTGTATGGAGAGTCAACATCCATTACTATGAACGGTAGGATTTGCACTCTCCTACGCTCACCTTCCCCCAGTTCAACTGGTAACTCAATATACCCCATCGCGTCGGTTGCGGCACCATTAAAGCCATGGATATGGGCTTTGCATGGTTTTAAATCTTTTGTCTCCATCTTCATTTGGTCGTAAGCCTTCTTGAAGATGATGTTGACAGAGCTTCCACAATCAATCAAAATCTTTTTGACGTAAGCTGGCCCGATCGTTGCAGATATGACCATCGTGTCGATAGTAGGAGTCTCCACCTTGTCTGCATCTCGACTCCTAAACACTATATCGTCTGTCATCATGCGTTGTTGTTTTGCGGGGGTTCCATCTTCCACATTCGAATAACATTCATAATTTGCATGCCTCAAGGAGGTAGCATATCGTTCCATCTCCTGCCAATTCTTGTATGCAGGATGAGGTCCTCCGACTATAGTGTTTATGATCAACCTACCTACGGTCCGGGCAGGTTCCTTTGGGTGGCATGGAGCCGGCCCGCATCCGGGGTCTGACGTTCCTTGCCTACCCTCTGGTGGGTTCTTAACAAACTCCTGCAGCTTTTTCTACCTGATTAACCTTTTTGGGCGTCATGGAGGTGTCTGCACTCCTCATTATTGTGCCCTGGGTCTCATTGAAGCGAAAGTACTTCCCCGTCCATTTATGTTCCTCAATGGACTTCTTTGGGTGCGGCTTCTATATTGGAAGGTGTTACAGGCAGATAGGTAAATGTTTTCAAGAGATGTATTCAGGGGGGTGTATTCGTTATAAGTCGGAATCATCGACTTCCATTTCTCTGTCTCTTTTTTCCTTCTAGGATTTCCACCTCCGGATCCTTTAGACTGCCTAGGCTTGTTCTGGACGTTGACTTGAACTTTTCCCGAACTATCGCCAGATTGCTTTACGGCGATGTTACTTTTCACAATGTCCTGAACAGGCCCTGCTGCCTTATCTTGTCTCGTCCATCGAGCTTCCTCCCTCCTTATGAACTTGTGAGCTTTGGAATAGAATCCCTCCAACGTAGTTGGGGGATTTCCCGCCAACCAATCTCCCAACTCCAAGTCTGGATTTGCACCTTGCATTACTGCTATCAAGATTGCGTGGTCGTTAGGGTTGCTAACTTCAGTGGCGGCAACATGAAACCTCTACAAGTATGCTTTCATAGACTCTCCCGAAGCTTGGATCACGCTTGATAAGGACATCATGACCTTTGGACGAGTAGCATGTATCCTGCATTGTTCAATAAATTTCATCGCCAACTCGTCGAAGCTGGATATAGACCGTGGAGGAAGTCAAGTAAACCACATAGTGGCGATCCCAGACAAAGTGATTGGGAAGCACCTACACTTAGTCGCGTCATTCGCCCTTGTAGAATCCATCATCCATTCGCACCTCATCACGTGTTGCCTAGGGTCAGTCTTCCCTTCGTAGGATGGGGTAGCCGACATACTGAATTTCCTAGGGTACTTAGCCTGTAGAATAGTATTTGTGAAGAGAGTATGACTTCTGGACACTCCCCAATCTTCGTTGGTCAAGCCTTGGTTTTCTCTCATTAACTGCCTGACCATGGCTGATAAGTCTGGAGTTTGTATGGAGGATTGAAGGGTGGGTTCCGTTCCATGGGACCATGTGGGTTGATGTCCCGCCTACTGGCGATCGGCCAAATGTGCGTCCTGAAGGCCAACTAGATTTGGGTCTTGGTGAGCCGAGCGTCCGGTCTCCTCACGTGCCTGATCCCTGGTGGATCGATCATTGGCACCTGCCTATGCAGCTTCTGTCTTACGGCGTCTACGCCTAGAAGGTTCATCAGCTGAGGTCGAACTATCGGATGAAGAATAAGGAGCAGGACTACTTCCATCATTCTGATGCTGCTACTGGGAAAACTGAGTCATAAGATAATTGTTGGCTTGAATCTTCTCAGCAAGTTGCCTTCTGCTTTCCCTGAGTTCTCTTATTAAGTCGTTGAACTCTGTTTCAGAAACGACTTCCGTTTGATTTTGGGTGGAGGGCCCTGTGCCTTGAATTGCTTGCTGGTTGCTAGGTCCAACTTGTTGCACACTAGCAGTCTCGTGGACGTCCGCATTGTGAGAGGCTGATCGGGTGCGTGGTCTTCCCATAGTAGAGTTGTCGATTGGAACTCTGAATAGATTCAACGGGCATCCTATGAATAAGTCGGATCTCCTTCGAGTGATTTTTCAATCCAGTATCTACAAAGTAGATACTATTGACCTGAGAATTCGATTCTCAGTGAAAGCACCAAAATGTTAGCACCAAAATTGGTCACTAACACCCTTAAGACAGATTGTGTAGAGAGATTAAAGAAGAAGGTAAATTTAAACAGAGAACTATATGCCAAATCAAACGCAGAAAACAAGAACACCAGATTTATAGTGGTTCGACGTAACTGCCTATGTCCACTATGAGGTTAATCTTTATTGCTTTTCTCAATAATCGATTACAGATATAATCTGTACACCAACTACTTGATTACAATTGTTAAGAAAAAAAGATAAGTATTGAATGCGGCAGAGTCTCCTCAGTGTTCTCCAAAAAAAGGTCCCTTTCATTGTGCCCCTGCCTCTCTATTTATAGACGAACATGGGTTGGACTTCCCTGGTGGGCCTAGTAGTTAGACAGTTCGGCCCAAAATGAGTGAACTCTGTGTGCCGAACCACAAATGCCGAGTGCTTCCTTAATGTTGAACGAGGCGATATGTATGTCGAACGAGGTCTAAATACCAAGCAGTATGGAATGCCGAACGACTCTGACATGACGAACGACCCTCAATGCCGAACGAGGTCTGGATGCCAACAGTGTGGAATGCCGAACGACCATGCTGTATCGAATGGCCCTCAATGCCGAACGATAAACAATACTGAACGACCCTCAATGTCGAACGACTATAGATGCCGAACGGCCTGGTCGCGCCAAACGGGGACAGATGCCGAACGAAGTCTCTTCGTCAAGTCTTTGGTTGCCCGGTTAAGCCGTTGGGTAAAATTTCTTAACATATGTTTAAATGTTTATTAATATTTTATTCAAATCTTATTTACATATATAATATCTTGTTTACACTTGATAAAAACAAATGTGCATATATACAATTCTATTATTAATGCATTTCTTTATATATATAGCTTTCAAGAAAATTGATTTTAAGGCTTAATTATGTACTAATAATAAATCTATATATATAAATTAGATTTTTATTTTTTAAATAGCCTTTTGAGGCTTTTATATATATCAGATTAAAAATACCATTTTCAAAACACAATATATATATATATATATTAGAATTAGGAAACAAATTAACTTAATATTGTAGATTCTTCAAATTCAATTTAACTTCCAAAATATTTATTTTTGAAATTCAAATTCAATTCAATTTACAATCAATTTGTATTTATAAATGAGTAAATAAACAAATATCTTATTTTATTTGAAAAAAATTCAATTAATTCACAATTAAATTTAAAATTAATATATTATTCAAAATATTTATTTCTGAATTTCCAATTATAAACTATTTAAAAAATCACATCTATATTCATTTATATTAATAAACAAACAAATATCTATTAATTTGGAAAATACCAAATAAATTCAAAAATTAATTTCAAAAATTAAATTAATTACCAATTTAAATTTGATTTAAAAACGGGAATGTTACAAAAAAATTCTCACCCTACAATTGGGCCAAAGTCCAATCATGCAACCCCAATCCAAACTGTAGCTCTCCTCCTCCTCCTCATCGAGTAGTGCTTCTCCTCCCCCTCTTTCTTTTTCCTGGAATGAAGAATGCCACCGTGCATGATCTCATGTGTACATGCACACTCCGATTACTCCATGATGCGTCGATCTAAGGCCATCCACGAACACTGCTAGCTGCTCTCAACACACTAGCACAACCGCCTACAACCCATGTGCCTCCATTCAAAATCCAAAGTCACAACCTGAAAGAAGAAATGCCCCAGGTTAGGAAATCGATCGTCTAAACATCCATAACCATCGATCGCTCACACTACCTATCCCCATAGAACCGCCACCTCCGGATGCGTCAATACCCACCACCTCGACCCAGTCGATCACCGCCATCGTCCCCAGTAGCCTTGCATTCGAGCACAACCCAAAACCCTAAAATCAGCTAGCCATGACATCCAAAGCATAAATTGCAAAATCGGCCACGGTCATCCCCTACGCCTCGATCCTCTACTCCTCCCCGACATCTCCGCTCGACCCCTCGACCACCATTTGTCGATTTTTTGAATGGTTTCCGATCATCTCCATCCCGACAAACTGAGCCAATAAAAATCATGTGGACGCTTCTGCAAATCCCCAATCGCAGATAAGAACACGACCATATCATCCGTTCGTCAACCTATGATCGCCTAAAACAATCATTTTCTAGACCACTTATTGTTAGTTAAAGATATCTCTCTAACCACTCGACGAGAACTCATGAAACTATTCCTAGAGTAAACTAGACATAGAAACTAACAACTTTCATGCTGGATTATTAGATTGAAACCAGGTGGATTGGGAATATTTGATATTTGAAACCATGAAAAGGATGTTTCTCTTCTATTTAACAAGAACAGCGGGAAAAAGTATCTCACCTTCCACATTGCACCGTCCAGGCTAATGTTTTGATTTGTGATTCTCTTTCCTTTCTTTAATATTTTAGTGGAGATAAAAATGTGAATTGTTTGGTAAGATTTATAGGTGGAGATGGATGTATAAGAAAGGAGGAAGAGAGATGAGAAGTAGACAGGGATCACTTCCTTGTGAACAAAATGGTGGTTGATTGAAGTGATTTGGTGTGCTTAAGCCATCTTCCTTTCTACTCCATTAAATTAAGGTCATTACAAACTTTATTTATTTGTTTTATTTATTTATTGTTATTATTAAATTTTGAATAGATCAGATTGCAGCATCCCGCCATCATATTGCGTCCGATTACGAACCACGACTGGTAGAATATGAAATATAACCGCGTATAGAATTAGAACATGAACACAAAACAAAATAAAACAGACAAGTTATTAAATTTTGTGAAGTTTTAAAACACCATCATTTGCCTTCAAATACGTTGAATGACAATTTTTTATTTTTTTCAAATTAAAATTATGAAATAATTCTAAAAATTGAATTAAAAATACATCACTAGAGATGAAATATAAATTTGAAACAGATGATTTATCATAATTTAAATTCAACCCCTAATATTTAAATAAATTAAATATTCGAATTAAATGACCCAGAAATATGGGTCATCACAAAAGGCCTCTGACCACTATTTAAGGCTTTTGATATTTAATGTACAACTATTACCGCATCTATAGCCAATAAAATCGTAGCCATGTAAGAGATAGTACCCAAACCACTTAATACCTTTAAAAGGACCAGGCGCACTTCTAACCTTTTAATAATTATATTCTAGAAAGGTCCTTTGTCACTTAATACATATCCTCAAGTGGACTCCTCGCTGGTACTATCGTTGTTATGGCCTTAGCAATACAAGAGACTGTACCTAAGCCGCTTAGTACCTCATTAATAAGGACTAGGCAGACCCATGACCATTTAACACCTATTGATAGGTGGACCTTTGTCATTTAATACCTATCCCTAAGGTAGACTCCTTACTAGTACTATCTAGCTGACATCGCTTAGAATCTCACTAGATTACTTAATACTTCATTTTAGGAGATAGGAAAACACTTAGATCAGTCACTTAATACCTCGAACCCAAGCGAACCCTTCCCGAGATATCCACTAGCACACTTAATTATAAATATGGAATCTTATTAGGTTATTTCTTTCGGTAGGGAGGCGGGTCCAAAAATAGCTACTTAATACCTCAACACCGAAGTAAATCCTTTTAGAGACATCCTTATTTATTTAGAATCTTACTAAGTTACTTAATACTTCTTTTTAGGAGAGGCGGACCTTACAGCCACTTAATACCTCAAACCAGAAGCGAACACCTATAAAGATATCTCTCACTGCTCCTAATTCCAAACTTGAACCATTTAATACTCTTCAATTAAGAAAGCAAGCCCAATCTCTCATGCTGTCATGAGTCTTAGGGTTAGTGTTATCTCATATCAGTAGTAAGTGCACTCGACTGTTGGTAGCCTCAAAGTGAAGGGCATTCTTCCGTCGAGTGACTCTACTGACCTCGCATCACTAATCTACTATGTCCAATTAACCATCCTAAATCTTTGCATATATTATCTTAGGAAGACATTAGACTTAGCTTACTAATTCCCTTTTTATTTAAGGTGATAAGATTTACCTTAAATGCTTATCTACCCAAAAAAATCCCCTTTTAATGCTCATAAATGTCAATTTGTCCACAAAATCCTAACGGACATTTCCTAAGACATTTATATATGATTACTAATTTCAAATTAGTAGCTATTTTAACCATTCCATATTTATTAATTCAACTTCTTTATTTACATTCCCATTAATCCATTTACCCCAACAAATTATTACAACTCCCATATTTATTTCCATTAATTTCCCATTTATTGGAGTTACAACCTTTCAAATTCCTTTCCTATTAATTAATTATCATGAATGGAAATATTATGTGTAAGGATCGTTATTAGCTAAGTTTTATTTAATTATTATAAGCGTAGTGAATTACGTACAAATATGTACTTTCATTATATATATTCTAATTATATATCTTCACTAAAATATTCTTTTCCGTATTCAGTTGTTGAAATCATATTTAAAAAGATTACCCATTATAATTTTCATAAATTAGTCCAAAAGAAAAGATTTAACTTTAAAATATAAAAGATTACATCATTTGAAATTACAAGGAATAATCGTTTCTTTTTATTACTGAAATTGACAGTGTAAACTATAATGAATTCATACTTTACAAATCTCTTGCTCTTTTTATGCGCATCTATTCTTTGTTAGATTAAACGCTGTATTTTTTCTGAAAAGGGAAAATAAAACTAATTTACAAATATTAAATGGACATGAATTCCAATAATCCCAAACATAGAAAAATTTACATTCCAAAAATATTACGTTAAAAATCCAAGTTCATAACATTATCATACAACCTATTTTCGAAATTGGAATATGTTTCATTCAAATCAAAATTCTAAATTCATACTTTTGGAACTGATTTCCAAATCAATTCTAAATCAATTCATAAATAAGAATGTATAGCGATATTTGTTATATTCAGGTTATTATTTAATTTTTTGCCTACAACTCATATAGAATTATCCAGTTAGGCATAACAATCAAACAAACACTAAAGAGATAATTTTCATATTATAATAATCTATAAAATTTTCCACTCACCTTTTAAAAGCAATCCAAATCTCCAAATCTGAAGTAGAAACTTCGATTCATCTTCAAATCCTCTTAACCTAGGAAATATGTATAAAAAAGGTGTATATATACATTAGAATTATAGACCTGAGAAGAGATTTGGGATTGGGAGAGAAAATATATGAAAATATATAAATTACCTCAAATATACATATAGTGTATTCTCTTCTCTTCTCTTTTTTTATTAAATTTCTGTTCTTCTCTAATTTGTACGAATATAGTCATAAACATCTTATTTTTATAATTTAGAAAGAAAGTGGAGAAAAAGAAATGGCAATACTTCGCTACTACTTTTAGAAAAATGTGAGAAGAGAAAGGAGGGTTAGACCTTAATTTGTAGGCATAAGAATCAACCTCAACCACCAGATCGAAATATATTAAATTTGGACTGTTTGGCCTAAGCTAACCCTAGCCACATATAGAGAGCGGTCGACCGCCCCCACCTAGGGGTTGACCCCCCTGTTCGACCGTCCATGATGGGGGTCGAACTGTGGGCATGGATTAATTTAGTTAATTTTTCTTATTTATTTATTTTAGCTCCAAATTCATTTTTCTTTCGTAACTTCTTCATTTGGCACTCCAATCGCAAAACTCCAATTTTAAAGTTGCTTAAAATTTCAACACAAATGCAATGGTGCAAGTTTCACGGTCAAATTCCATCATTTGAACAAATTTCGTTTTGGAGCCTAATTAATTAGCTAACTAACTAATTAAATAACTAATTCCAAATTACGAGATTTTACATCAAGAATGATGATTGCAATAATTTTTACTATGTTTGTAGGGTCCGATATTGTAACAACTCGACATCTATGATATCATAACCCACATCTTAAAGTGGCATTGGCCTCGGCATCGCGAATGCCATTGATGGTGGATCGTTTAAGATAAAATATAAAATGGAACAAATTGCAGAGCTATCTACATAAATTTACGGTTTTAGAAACTCATAAAGGAAGGAATATTATCTTAGATAAAAAGAATGGGAGTATCAAATAAACTCCAAATACAACATCTTGTATACCATTGTCACTAACCTAACGTCTAGGAATAAAATATCAAATAAATAGTAAATGGCTAATAATTGAAAGTGTGGGTCTCCATCATACCTTCATTCCTCCAAGTCACCATCGGTCCTCTTTATCGACCTATTAGAGTATGACTGAAAAGAAGAAAATCATAGAGGTTGTCAGACATGTTTCTAGGTTGTGGAACATGTCATATAAATTTATAATACTAAAAGCTAGTCAAATAACACTTATGCTCGAAAACCATATCTTAACCTATTTCATCTGCACCCAACAAGTCAGCTAAACATAATATAATACTAAGGTGATATCATATGCTAATGTCTCGCCAAAATATATTTCATGCCAAATCACATGCCCATGATTGACCCTTAAGTCTTAATTAACTATTGGCAAATTGTATACCAAGGACTTGAGTACTCTAACTGTGTTGTGATGCCAAATGGAACACTGAGGGCTCAGCTCCTCGAACTATCGTATATTGAGGACTCAACTCGAACTATCATATATTGAGGACTCAACACCATGGACTATTATATATTGATGACCCATCTCCTCACACTATCGTATATTAAGGACTCGACTCCTCGGACTATCGTATATTGAGGCCAAGTTCATTCTTGTAATAGCCTAATAGCTTGTGTCACTATTGCAACCAAGCCCAAAACTTGCATCGGCTTTCTTAAAAATTGCCTTCGTACCTTTTAATATGTGTAAGTCAAAACATTTGCTTCATATCTTAAAATCACACCACCACTGATACTTTAAAAATAATTTAACTCCACATGCTTGTGAGGTCCTCTAAACTAAAATATGCTTAGATTACCTTTATGTACTTCGTCGAATTCCAAAAACACTTTACATATAGTTGCTTTATGGTATCTTCTTTAATATAGAGCCCTCATTGACTCACTTCTAAAGTATAGCTGATGATCCAACATAATATCGAATGGTGCCTCGCCTACTAATGAAAATTATGACGCTTAATCACCAAATATCATAGCCTCAATAAAATCCACAAACTTCATATAGTAAAATTAGAGAATGGATTGATGTCCGAACATAGTTAGCATGACATTGAGCACCTATCACATTCAACTACTTATGTGATATCAAGATCGCACCCTAATGGTCACACCTAGTGCAAAACCATGACCCAAACGGAAATGATTTCCCTTCTTTTGGTACTGTATACATAATCATAACTCAAGGGTGACATACACAAGTATAACGTAACACAACAATAATCCAAGAGCATCGACTATGAAATAACAACAATACATGGGTGTACTACAAACCAAAACAAATAAATGTCGTAACAATAATCGATACATTTGTATAATGGCACTTTCCTAAAACAAATATTAGCCATTCTCTATCATCGACTGTTTCAAGCATTCATCTTATTTTATTCAGTCTTTTAGGTAACATCAGACTCAACTGCACTCTCATTCTTCACAATGTCTTATGTGAGCATATCCCCGCACTTAGCATAAATATATTTCTGTTCGGCTTAACGCTTCTTCCATATGGCTTTACTTCAAAATATTTTTCCTTACTCTTGTTTTACTTTAATATTGAATAAAATTTAGCTAAATAACATCTTCCAAGTCATCTTGCGCTAATCTCTGACAACTCAAACCATATTTCGATAAAGTGACACAAATGGTATTTAACCCTTATTACTACGGATAATTCAATTAAGTACATTATTTTACGACTTGAACGTCGATTGAAAAGGTTGCCAAATATTAATGTTAATTTTTCCTTTATCCAAATCTTTTAACACTTCCCAAATTCATTACTTTAACTCTAGCAAGTCCTTGGCAAATTGACATGTTGACTATTCATGCTAGTTCACCATAATTAATTCGAACTTTATAAGCTGTGTATTTCTTTTCTAGCTCCAATCAAATTTTAGTTAAAAATATCAATAACTTTCAAATTCCCTTTTTAAATCAAATTCATTATTCCAAATCTTATTCTTCATAAAACTATTAAGATTTGAAAACCATACAATGCTCTATTAACTTCAAACAACATTTGGTTTTGACCTTCATAATTTTTTCTTAAAATAAATTTTACTTAAACTAGTGTTCATAAAGTTTTGCGTGAACAAATTTTCAAAATATTTCATAGTAAAAAAATCATAACCAAAGTTTAATTTCTATTTAATCATTTTATATCTATTCATAAGTTTCCTTATAATACAATTAAAATAAATTTATAATATGATTTGAAATAACTTTGGATAATGACTTTTAGCTTATGTGGTTAGAGGTGTGGCATTTTAGACGGAAGTTTTAGAGGTTATTGGTTCAAACCTTTGAAACATCAAAATGAGTACTCTGCATGAATGAATTATCACTCTTTTTATAAAAAAGAAATAACTTCGATTATTTTTTGAAATTCTAATAGTTCAATTTCATAATAGTATTTCATATGATTTATAACCATTTTATCATATGTAGAAATATATACATACATATATATATATAAGTATATATCACCATATTTTATAATTAGCCAATTTCCAACACCTTTTAGCTAATGCGTCATGTATAAATATATATCGAATTCGAAAATAATTTCCAAAATTTTCAGTCATTTATTAATATATATTATCAAGAGTTTACATAAACTAAACTTCAATTTCCATTCGAAAATACATAGATATTAACATAGTAAAATACCATAATAATAAATTTTTAATTCTTTTTCTTCTAATTAAATTTTGTCCAAATTCAGCTTAAATTAGAGAAATAGATAAGTAAATTGTATCATTTTAACATTTTCCTTTATATATAAGAAATGTTCACAAAAGTGTAAATATAGTATAATAATTTTTTGTTCAAATATAACTTAAATATTTATAAAATAAAATACATTTAAAAATATGTGGTTTTACTTATCAATATTTTTTATTTTAAAAGTTTCTTCATCAAAAGCAAAGTGCACATCAAAATTAAAATGTGTTTTACACTAAGCAAAAATAAAAATTTTAAAAATAATTCTGATAAATCACTACTTATTGAATTTTCTCAAATTTAAACTCATGCTAAGGAGTTATTATTTTTCAAAGCCATAAACAAACTTCAACTTCTTTGTTTTCTTCAAAAATTTCAAATACTAATATTTCTAACTTTGTTGGGAAAACATTTCAGTTTATTTAACTTCTTTAGTTAGAGTATATAACATAACTTACATGAGCCTAACTAGGTTATACAATCTAAAAAAAATGGTGTAGTACCTTCATTACACCTCATCAACATCACATTATGTCTATGGACTTAAGGGTGCTACTTTTCTTCTTATTCTTCCCTAGTAACACAATTTACTATACTTCTACTTTGCATATAAACCCTCTTTTAGCAATTCTCTATGGAGTAAATTACAACAAATGGATGGATTTATCTTCCATCCATCTCAATATTTATTCAACTCATAGTTATTTACTTATATAAGGGAAAAGTCAACAACTACCTCAATGGGTCAAAATATATAGGGTTTGGGGTAAAAATAATATATATAATCAAAATAGTAAACATTTTAAATATGCTCACATATAATAGGAATTGCCTACCCTAAGCTTTAATTCCAAAAGTAACAAACCGCCATCAACGATGTCTCAACCCACGTCTTAAAGTGGCACTGACGTCACGGATGTCATTGACAGTGGATAATTTTGAGATAAAAATAAAGGAAAAAATACCATAGAGCTATCTACAAAATTCTACGCTTTTTGAAACTCGTAGGGGAAGGTATAAAATATAATAGTAGTAAATAAATACAATCCAAGAAGAAAATAAAGGAGTATCAAATAAAATCCAACTATAAATTTTTTTATACCATAATGAAATACAGTCTAATGTTTGGAGATAAAATATAAAATAAATAATAGATAGCTAATAAATAAATATGAAGGTCTCCATCGTACCATCATGCCTCTGACTCACCACCAGTCCCCACTATCAACCTATCGAAGTATAAATAAAAAGAAGAAAATGCTAGAGTGACTCAAACATACTTATGGTGACTGAAACAGATCATATAAGTGTATAATATTGATAAGCTAGTAAAACAACATATTATGCTTGAAAACCATGTCTTAACTAGTGTAACCTGCACCCAACAAGTTAACCAAACATAATATAATACTATAATGACATCATATGCTAAGGTCTCACTAAAATCCATTCCATGCCTAATCATATGCCCACGATTGATTCTAGAATCTCGATTCGCTATCCTCAAATCATATACTATGGACTCAACACCTCTAACCATTCCATGACACCAAATCGAATACCAAGGACTTAGCTTTTCGGACTATCATATATTGAGGACTCAACTCTCCAAACTATTGGATATTGAGGACTTGGTTCCTCGGACTATCATATATTGTGGACTTAACTCCAAGAACTATCATATGTTGAGGTCAAGTTCATGCTAATCGTTAGCTTAACAGTCGACGTAATTATTGGATCAAGCCTAAAACTCATTACCACCCCATCATTTATGCAGTTGTTGGATCAAGCTGTAACACGTAAGCACAAAACCATATTATAAACTTGTCTGGTTAAGATAATTTTCTAAGTATCTCAAAACAACATCAAACAATATACTAAAATGCTCCTCATCTCACTATGATCTTGATGCCTTGAACCACACATGAAACGTAGTTCTTATTTAAGAGATACAAGCGTTTAAAATCAAGGGTATTTTACATCGTGCATTCCTGTCTTCCTCCCATACTGTGCTATATCACATCGCGCATTCCCAACTTCAGTGCCATCTCTTAAACTCGCCATAGTCACCGCGTCTGACCATGTGTCAATGATCTGACACTAGAACCCGACTCCACAGGCTATCATCCTAGCCCCGCCCTTTAACTCCTCTTTGGCCTCCTCCAGTAGAACATCGTCACTGGGCATAATTACTCCAGTTTCGGTGAATTCTGATGTGATTTCACCTAATCGACACCAGCATAGTGACCTACTAGATCTCCTTTTGACATCTATGTCCTCTGATCATCCTATCTTCGTCATTTCACTATTTGATTGAGATGATGGTCCATATTTACCAAACTTCTGATGCGTTTTATGGTCATCCGTAAACCCAATCGACGAAAGAACACCACAAGTGGATTCATGTCATCGAGAACTATAATTTTAATGTAAAATTTACTTAATTTGGAATACTTTTGTATTTCGTGCTTTGAATTAAGGATTGATTGACTTTGACTAAATTCAATTAATAAAATCCAACTTTTTCAATCATCTAACCATGACATGCTAACTCTAATCATTTTATATTGAAAAACCACCTTCTAATTTTCAGTTACATCATTTATAACGTGGTTTATAGCCATAGGGGATGAATTACTATATCATACTAATATATATGTATGTATGTGTGTGTGTGTGTGCAAATAGGACGAATCCCACTCATCGATTAAGCTTGCATCTTCTCTTATTTGATGTAGATACTTCTTCTTCTTCACTGTTCAGAAATTCCATGCCTTCAAACTCCAAATTTCTCGATATCATTGATGTATTTACATATCTCTCTGCGATGTTCAGTTTCATATGTAAATTTGTTAGTTTGGATTTGAATTTTGGATTTGAAATTGATTTAAAATTAGGGTCTTATAAGTGGAAGCAGAATTTCTATAGAAAAAAAGAGTTAGGGATATATTTTAAGGTAGAAAATACTAATATTTAGGCTGAAAATTCATGCTCAAAGTATTAGGAATGTCATTGGGTTTAACTTCTTCTAATTTATATTCCATTCAACCAAATTCAATAATTTATATGTATTTAATACATGTAAATAGAATTCCATATGCAATGGGATAAGTCTTGAAGCATATTTACAAATTATGTAAAAAAATGATTATTTTTCCATTTATGTAAAATTTCATGTTGCTCGGTTTTCTCACAAGTAGTTAACAGACCAGCTAACGGAAGTCTGTCGCAATCAAAGGCATGCAAATTAATTGAAAACGGCCTCGCAAAGGCTAGTGCAAGTCCATGTTGGTCACAAACTAGCCTTTCTGCTCAACAAGGGGCCAAGATGAGGCTTAACCGTCTCATCTCAAAGCAACATTCATACTTAGGAATGATATGAAGTAGATCCAGCTCGGTCCCAACCAGCTCTCCTACACAGAACTTCTTCCAACAACGACTAAAAGCCAACACAATTCGTTAGGATCACATCAGCTGGCGGTCAGCTCTTGTCAAAACCTACCTCAGTAGACAACACATCTGGCAGGAGTGGCCAAAGCATGGCTCTTGTTTAGCATGGCTTCAGTACAGCCAACCTCAACCAGCATTAGGCCTCCCTCTCGACCACCTAGCACCTAGTCATTAACCATCTTTGTAACATCCCCTATTTGGAGGCCCAAAGCTAAGCACTACAGGTGCTGCAGTCATTCATAGTATTAACTTCTGGTGACCAACTACGGTAATGTTAATGGTATCCGTAGTATCAAAAGCACTTGAATATGGAATAAAAATCATCACAGATTGAAACATTTTTCCGATTAAACAGTCATAACTAACTTAATACAACACAGTGGAATAAAACAAACAAAACAACTCCTAAATAGCTTGTCATCAGTCTCTTGCTCTTCTTTGGAAGCTTTACTCGTCATCCTAATAAAACCAATAAATCCTCAATGCTCAGCCTACCCAAATGAATTTTGAGCACCCAAGAGTTTAAGGGGAAAAACATAAACTTCGATTCAGACATAAAGCCTGATGTGAATAATACTATACATCTCGGTTATTTGATATTAAGCAAGACCACACCGCTTAGCAAAATGCTTTCCCTTCACTAATATCCTTTTAAAATATATCTTTTGCAAATCTTAATCCTACAACCAAAACTAGTTAAAACAATAATATCAATATCATTAAAGCATATAAATCAGGTAACAAATGGACAATCTGTCAGAACACTGTAGTTTAGTTTGGTTAACTACTAACCTTTGGCTGACACGGGCGTACCAGGAAAAATAAATAAATAATCTAACTTTTATTAGATACTCCTCTTTTGAACGATCTGTCCTTAACTTACTTCTCCAAGGTCAACTGATCCTAATGATTTTATGGGCTCACCAATAACCTACTTTCTCACTGTATATTCCTTTCTGTGCATAACATCATTTTAGTCTTACCTATGACAAACCGTACATACTGGAATTTTGGACTAAATTAGCTAGAGGTTAATAGAAAATGTATAGGGGGCGACCCTATACCAGTCCTATCTGGTATTCTAATATCCGAGTCATTTTACGTAGGGTTAACTACCCATAAATTTTCCATGAAAACCAT
Source organism: Allium cepa (assembly GCA_030765085.1). Classification (NCBI taxonomy): domain Eukaryota; kingdom Viridiplantae; phylum Streptophyta; class Magnoliopsida; order Asparagales; family Amaryllidaceae; genus Allium; species Allium cepa. The sequence goes on along the minus strand of CM060942.1, from coordinate 88,913,611 downwards.
TACTTTAAAATTGATTTAAACATTTGTATCATTCTTTAAACAAGGAAAATATACTCTATGCTTTCTCAAATCACCTTGCCATGTTATACATACTTTACATAAACTTTGTTGATGAAAATGTTAAGCGATTGAAATTACTCCTTTCAAACCCATTGAAAGTACACTTTTCGAAACTAATTAAAACCTTGGGTCGAAAGGCCAAGACTTACCTTTTGAAACTATTCTTATTAAAACTATCAAAAGCCTTAAAAGACCATTCTTTCAAAAACTTTAAAACCTTAGACAACCTTTTATTAAAACACTATAAACATACCTTTTGAAATCTTTGGAAACCTTCCACTTAAACCTTTTGATGTCATTGGGGAACTACCCCTTCGAAATCTTCTTTTAAAACCTTTCGAAATCATTCAAATTCTTTTCTATAAAAAAACCTTTCGAAAGCATTTGAGTTCAAGTAAAACTCATAATCTTTCCAAACCATTAAAAACCTTTCCTTTCGAAACCTTTGGGTTCTACCTTCACAAAGAAAAAGGGTGATAAATCATCTAAGTCGAAAGCACTCTTTCGAAAGCTATTCCCTAAGTAAAGAAGTGATGGTGTCGAAACCATTCCCTTCGAAAGTAATGGAGAATTGGCAAGGATTTTAAAACAAAGGGACCTTTCGAACGCCTGCATTACATCGAAAGGAAAAAGGCGGTAGCAAGGGAGGTTTCGACCTAGCCAAAAGACATTACTTAAAACAAAAAGGCGTAATCGTGCCTTTAAAACAATTTAACCCAGATGAAGACTAACCAAGTCGAAATCTAATTAAGTCGAAAGAAAAAGCAGGTGCATTCTCTTTTAAAAACGAAGACACGCTTCGACCGCTTTGGAACCCCATGCTTTGACTTCATACCTTCCACCTTAGTCTAATTCGCTACGTACAAGTATTGATACCAGGCACATTGGTTTCGATTAAGAAAGAGGCAGAAGTAAGGCGCCGGACGGAGGGTGCTGAAAGTGGTGAAACATGTAAGAAGCGTGTTTAGACTGATTTTTAGCTTTTTAAAGTAATCTTTTCAACTAACCTTCCTTGTTTGTCAAAATATTGTTGGTTGCTAATTTCTTTTCTAAAAGTGTTGCCAATATTTCAGAAATAGACAATTTGAATTATTTTCGAAATACCCCTTCTCCCTTTATAAATATATAATACATTTTAGTCCCATACCTTAAATAATTTAAAAAATTTAGGAAAATTCTACAAAACTTCCTATAAATCATTTTTAATATGTTTTCCAACATATATAAATTTTAGACCCAAAGTATATAATTTAGCCGTAAATAATTTTAAACCCCAATAATCATTTTCTTTACTAGAAAATTAATATTTAATCCACATTAATTCAAAAAATTATGAAAATCGAAACCCATCTCTATAATATCATTTTTGATCTTATACTAAAATCATTAGGTATTTGGATATCATATAATTAGTTTTTCAACCTAAAGCATATCGTAAAACCTATATGAATAATCATAAATAGTCAACAAGCATATATCTCCATTTCTATCATAAAAAATATGGAAAATAACTTTGCAAAATAACTCGGATTTCATCATAAACCCAAAAACAAGAAAAATATGAGATGTAGTCATTTTTTACCTTAACTTGAGATAAGAATTTGAGATTTGTTCTTGATTATGTTTCTTAAGCTTATCCTCTTAAAGTCTCTTATCTTCTCTTGGTTTCCTAATGGTGGCCGATCTCGGACTTTGGTTTTAGTTTTGTGAATATAGAAATGAATGTATAGAAAATGGCTTAAGGGGTTTAGGATATAAGAATAACACTAATTCTTATATTGTCATTGTCTATTTCTTAATATTTTATTACATTCCAATTTACTTAGTTCATTTGTTAACGTGGCATGGCTGCCCTTATTAATCACAAATCTCAATCCCTTAACCATTTTACATTATTTCATTAATTTACGTAAAATGGTACTAAAAATTAGGGTCATTACAGACTCCCATCCTTAAATAATTTCTCCTTGAAATTACGATAAGGTACTAGACAAATCAACCAAAAGGTAAAACATACCATTAAACAAATCAGGATAAGCATCTCCAATCCTACTCTCAGTTTCCCAAGTACAGTCTCTATCATCATTGCTCCACTATACTTTCACTAATCTGACTGCCTCGTTCCTTAGTCTATTCTCGTCTATTGTGACTATACGAACTGGCTTTCTAACTACAGTCAAATTTGGCTCAACTATTAAGTCGTCTAACATAGTCGGTGTTATAATAGTCTCCAGTTCTTTAACACACTTTCTTAGATGAGAAATATGAAAAGCATCATGGACTTTCGACTAACTGTTTAGCAACTCTATTATATATGCGAGTTTCTCGGTCCTCTCTGTAATAGGAAATAGTCCTATGAATCTCGGTGCCAATTTCCCTGATTTTCCGTATCTAATTACATCTTTCATCGATGATACCTTGACAAACACATGCTCTCCAACAGAGAACTCTAGGTTTCTCTGTCTTCTAACTGCATAACTCTTCTGCCTAGACTGAGCTTCCATCATCCTATCCTGAATTAACTCAATATTCTCGGCAGCTTCTCTAACTAAATCCGGACCAAGAACCAACCAATCCCCGGTCTCTAACCAACAAACTGGAGATTTGCATGGCTTCCATACAGAGCTTCAAAAGGTGCCATCCCTAAACTAGCCTGATAACTTTGTTACATGAAAACTCGATTAAGTGTAGATGGTCCCCCATGATCCTCCAAAATCTATCACACAAGCTCGTAACAAATCTTCCACAAATTTTTAACTCTTTTTGTTTTTCCATCTGTCTACAGATGGTAAGTGATACTCATCTTGAGCTTGATACCTAAAGTATCATGTAGACTCTTCCAGAACTCACTAGTGAATAAGGAGTCTCTATCACTTACTATACTACTAGGAATTTCATGCAGTCTAACTATATTCTTCATAAATAATTTAACCAAAACAGGTTTCGTCCTAGTTGACTTAACTGGAATGAAATGTACACTCTTGGTTAATTTGTCCACTACGACCCATATACTTTCATTTTCATTGCCAGATCTTGGCAACCCCTCTATAAAATCCATAGAAATAGAATCCCACTTCCATAATGAAATATCTAATGGCTGAAATAACCCACTGGACTTTTGATGTTCGGCCTTTACCTATTGACAGTACAAACACTTCTTCACCTATAGCCCAACATCCCTTTTCATACCTTCCTATAAGAAACACCTCTACATGTCATGGTACATCTTAGTTCCTTCCTGATGAATGGTGAACTTTGAATGATGAAATTCCTCCAAAACGTCTTTCCTAATGTCTCCCACGTTTGGAACACACAATCTTCCTTTCTCAACCACCCATTTTGGTCAAGACCGAAATCCTTCAAGTCATCGCTCTTTGTTCCACCACATAACTTCTTGATGCACTCCACTAGTACTAGATCCTCCATCTTTTTAGGAGCAATCCTTCCAATCATCACTGGTCGAAATTATATATATGGCAACACTACACTTTCTTCATTAGATCTAGGTTTAGATCACCACTGTACTCTACATGTCGTCAATGCTTCTAAATCTTTCCACTTAGTTATCATCAACAATACTACATTCTGGTGTTTTCTGCTAAGTGCGTCTGCAATCTTATTGCCTTTTCCCAACGTGTACTCAATTTCAAAGTCAAAAGCGCTATAAATTCTGTGACGACCCGACTTTCAGTGACTAGAAAGTGTATCATCTTTAAGAAAGAAAGGGATAGAAAAGAGAAAAGAAAGAAGAGAAAGAAGAAACAAAAATAGAATCTCAATAGCGGAACGAATAAATTATATTAATAACATAAGTATTACATAGTATACAACAACTATCAGAGTTACACAGTCAATACATCACATACTAGACAGTTATAAACACATGTCTAGTTATTACAGCTCAAAATACAATACAGATAAATCATAGAGATATCAAAACACAGCGGAACTCTATATATCTACACGCTGAAGCCTCTTGCTCCATTGCTCCTCCACAATTGTCAAAGCTAACCTGAATTCCTTGGCTACTCGTAAAAATTTGAGTACCCAAGAGTTTAAGAAAAATAGAAATAAACTCTGGGTCAGACATAGGACTGGTATGAGTGACAGGTTAAGGTTGCTTAACCTTGAAAACCTTTGAAAGAAAAGGTATCACGTAAGACTTCCCACACATAAACATGGAAAAGTTTTTACCTTACGCTAACCAAAACATTTGATAGGAAATCCAGTGATGTTATAATAGGTCTAGGGTTTCCAAGTAAATAGAAAATAGCCGAAATTGTTACATTCATTAAATTCCAACTACTAGCCATAAAAGTGGGTAATACAATCAAAACCGATAGCACTTATTGGATTTTGGGTTCCATACAATGGCAGGGCTACCGGGGCACCGCCCGTCATAGTACGGGGCCTAGATCACCATACCAAAGATTACTCCCAATCCCCTGCAACACAAAGCCGGAACCGTTCCTTACTGAACAATTTCGAACAAGATCACCCCATAGTTGTGATCAGCAACCGCACCACACAGCTGAAATAAAAGGGACATCTAGACAGGGGTAAATCTCGTCCTACTTGGGCATGAACCACTTAGCCTTGCTGCACCTCCCCTGTTTTAGCCATTCCCGATTGATGAGGCTTGAGGCTATGATTACCTTTATAGAACACATTACTTAGAATGCTCATCATCTACCTAACGATGTTATGAAAGCATTTAATCCATACAAGTTCGTTCCAGGTTCGAACGAAACCGAAGGCATTATCTCGTTACACTTACTTTGGAATCACCCTCAGAGTTAACGACGATAAACCTTGCACTTCAAAACTCCATCTCGATCTTCACTTTGATATTCACGACCTATTGTTAATTTGGATCGATGTGATTTTTGGATATCCAAATATGGAAACCCGATCCCGGTCTCACCGAATCCAAAACGTATCTTTTAAGGCCAAGTTGTTTTAGAGTTTTAAAATAATTCAATTCTATTATCTATATACATACAGGTAGATAATTCACAGATTCACAATAGATGATCAACATTATCATCATAAGTAGATAATTCATATCATCAATATAAACAGATAATCCATATTATCATCCCAATGCAACCAAAACATCCATATTACACAGCATTACTCATCTCATAGATGAGATTACAAACCATTCAAGGCAACCAATATCATCTATTCATACATAAGCAATGATTCAACGATCACACCATCTATAATTAATAACTGAATTAAATTAAATACTTCATCTCTAATTAATTTGAAATGAATTAAATTAATTACTTCATCATTATAATACTGCTTAACTTAACCATTAATTAATTACAAATTAATTAATTAATCACCAGCTCATTATTCACTTCAATTAATCATTCCTGATTAGCAATTTTCTATTTAGAATAAGTAATTAGCCTTTAAATTAATTACACAAGTTAATTATACTTAAACCTTTACAATAATTAACTTTTAATTACTTAATCAATTAATCAACTAAAATTAATCACATTAATCCTTTATTAATTAATTAATTCATTTATTAATTATTCCTTAATTAATCAATTCTAAATTTACAACATTAATTTTATTAATTAATGATTTCTAATTACATTTTAATTAATCTCTCTTTTTAAATTAATTACATTAAGTAATTAATCTTCAATTAAACCACATATGTTAATCACCCTTGATTAATAACATCCAGTAATTAACTACCCTTAATTACTTTATTAAATAAATTACTTCTTAATTTATTCTCTAATTAATCCCTTGATTAATCCCATTTAGTAATTAACTACCATTAATTACTTTATTTCAAAAATTAATTACCCTTAATTAATTATCTCAATTAATCTCTTGATTAATTTCGAAGTAATTTAATCCAAATCACTTCCATTATTAAAACATCGTTAATTACATTCAGTAATTATCAACTAATTACTTCCCTAAGTAATTACAATTCCATTAATTACATTAAGTAATTATTATCAAATCTCAAGTGTTTAAATTAATTGAACTTAAGTAATTAACTTAAACTAATCACATTAAACTCAATTAATTACATTAAGTAATTAATCCATTAATTACTTCTATTAAGTAATTAAACTTTAACAATTTCACAAATGATTATTATTAATTAATTAATCTAATTAACTATTAAAATTAATAATATTAATTAATTGTTAAATAATCTTAGTTAATGACCTTCATTAACAATTCTTTAATTTCTTTCTTAAGAAATTAACTTAGATTAACTATCATTAATTACAAATTAATTAATATTTAATTACCAATTAATTAATCTCTAATTATTTAACTAATTAAGTGTTAACTGTAACTTAATTAATCCTTAATTACTTGATTAATAAATCTTTAATCATTAATTAAAATCAAATTAATAATCCTTAATTACATATTAATTAACCTTAATTAATTAATCTTAAGTCTTAATTAATCATTTTAAAAACTCTTAATTACTTAATTAATCATCCATATCATTAATTAATTAAATAATTAATTATTCATTTTAATTAACTTAATAATTTAATGAATCCAAATCTCTATTTATCTTTAAGAAAAACATTTCTTACTTAAATCAAAGCACTTAAAAACAAATTGTTTTTTTTGGCAAGGCCGACGGGGTTGATTGGTCCCCGACCATTTTATTGCAACATCAGAGAACACAGGACACAAACAACAAAGAAGAGCAAAAGCTCAAAGAAAACATAGGAAAAACATGGTGCAACAATCACGAAGGAAAAATAGACAATACGGAAAAAAAGAACACATACAGTTACATACTGAAGTTAAGACCTATTCCAGGGTCAAAAGTGAAACGCATCTTCAGGGAAGATCTAATTTCATGCGTAATCCATAATCTGAAATTAGCTGCATCTTTAGCATTAATAACTTCAAAAACTCTACTATTTCGCTCCCTCCAAACTGCTTGTATAAAACTCTTCAACATGACACAAAAATTCCTTTTCTTTTCTGCTTGTTGTCAGTCTTAGCATATATTTGCTCCCATTCAGCGTGATTATCATGCAAGGGACAACTACTTTGCAGTTTTGTCATTACTTCTGACCACAGAAGCTTGATTTCAGAACATTCGAAGAATAAGTGCTCAGTAGTTTCTGGTTGTGCACAACAAAAGGTACAGTAAATATTAACATTCATACCTATACTGACGAGCTTAGCCTTGGTCAGTATGGCTCGGTGCAGTATCGTCCACAAAGTAAAGTTATCTCTCATGCTACTATCTTTGTTCCAAGTTCTTTTCCACCATTTCCAATTTTGGTTATCATTGTTCCGCATCAAGAATTTATATGCTTCACCAATTTTAAATTTTCCTTTTTTCTCTCCCCAGACAAGTATATCAGTAGTAGTAGGCAGAGGGGTAAACTTTTTGATACTATCCCATATTTTTTGAACTCTCTGATTAGAGGAAAAAGTTTGTAGCCTCTGAAAGTTGTCAAGAACGTCTCTGACTTTCGTTTCAGAGTGGATTCCAGTTTGTTGTATTTCATTGTAGGTAAGTTGCCTTCGAAGAATGAATCCAGAGTCAAGCCATGGATCATCCCAGAAGCTAAAATTGTATACATGGCTAGTGTTCATTTGAATAAGAGGAAGAAATAGTTCCTTAATCTTGTGGATACTCTGCCAGGCCCAGCTCATGTTTTGCTTTTTAGTCGTATTCCACAATCTTTTGTATTTTATCACATGTCTATTGGACCACTCAGCCCAAAGACTTTCAGGGGAGTTAAACAGGGAGTCAACATGCTTAGCAAAAGCCGCCCTGTTCCACTGTTTTAAGTTTATCATACCAAGACCTCCCTTGTTCAATGGCTTCTCAACAGTAGTGTACTTAGCAGGAGCAATAAATCTGCCCATAGTTCTTCCAGACCACAGAAATCGCATGATGGCGCTTCTAATCATGTTTATTAGTTTTGATGGGAGAACGAAAGTTCTGGCCCAATACACTTGCATTGCAAAGGTAACTGACTTAATCAAAGTTAGTCTACCAGCTTGACTCAGTTTCCTTGTGGTCCAACAATTTAATCTTGCAGTGATCTTGTCATACATCGGAAGACATTGGTTAGTAGTGATTCTGGATGTAGTTAGAGGCAGACCAAGGTAGGAAGTAGTGGAAAGGTTTCGAGATAAACCAGTTATCTGAGTAATGTGCGCTGCCTGAGTTGCGCATACTCCAGCTAATATGATATCTGATTTTTGTACGTTAACCTTTAACCCCGTCATATTATAAAAGAGATCAAGAGTTAGCATTATGTTCTTGACCGTATTAATGTCAGGAGAGCAAAACATTATCAAGTCATCAGCAAACATTAATGCTGAGATTTAAGGGTCTTTACAAGTTGGATGCAGTTTTAGTTTCCCCTGTTGAATAGTTCTGTTTATCATTCTCGTAAGTAATTCCATGGCAAGAATGAAAATGTAAGCAGACAAGGGGTCTCCCTGCCTAATGCCTTGTTTATTAGTAAAGAAACCAGTAGTAGTACCGTTGGCATTGATTGAATATGTTGGAGATGAGATACATTCAAAAATCCAAGCAAATTTACCTTAAATAAAGTTTTCAAATTGATTGACAAATTGTTTTCAAATTTACCTTAAATTTCACCTTAAAATTTCATTTTAAATTTCAGATTTTAAAATGAATACAAATTTATCTAAATAAAGTTTAAAAACAATACAAAATCTTTTTATCTCATATGTTAAAGAAATAACCATTTTATAAAGAAGTTTTAAAAGAACTTAAAACCCAATTCATTTTTAAATTCAAATCAACTTTAAAAAGAATACACTTCAACTAACAAAATTGTTTAAATCGTTTTAAATTTAAAATTTTCCATTTATTTCAAACTGGAATACGTATTAAATTTTGATTCCAAATTTCTTAGATTCAAAACTTACTTACATTTTAAACTTCATTTTAAATTTCTAATCTTTTAACCATTTTTTTAAAGTAGTTAAACAATTTAAATTTAAAACTTTATTTTATTTGAAAGACTGAAATTCAAGTCCAAATTCTAGGTTTAAAACTAGATTAAACTTATTTTAAATCTCTAATTTACAATTTAAACCTTTCAATTTAATTTCAAACCAATATACTTTAACACTTAAAAAGTTGTTGTTAAAGCCAAATTTATATTTCAAAATTTAAATCATTCCAAAATAGGATTCAAACTACTTGAATCCAGATTCAAACTCAGGGTTTAAACTTATTTTAAATTTCAGTTTACATTTAAAACTTTACTTTTAAACTTTAAAATAGAACAGGTTTCTGTTTTTGTTTTAAAACCTAAAACAAATGTTACCCGTTCAACTTTAATTTACTTCGAGGGTAAAGCAAACAACTTCGAGCAAATTTTCCATTTACTCGACAATTACTCGAGCCAAAACCCAACTCCAACCAACAGCTATCATCACTAGAACAAAGTACACCGTGCACATGCACGGTGACTTTGATTGCCTTCGATCAACATCGACCATCATATCACAACGACCAACAACCCCTCATCTCACCTCGATCATCAGATCACTCAAAATCAACTCGAATTTGTATTCGAGTTCAAAATCCAAACCTGTTAACGCCTCCCCTTTAAAGCTCCGACAACCGTTGCCTTTGAAACTCCGGCAAAGTCCTCGTCAACCCACTAACTTCAAATGCCCAAAATATTGATGCACTCGATCCACTGAGGAAGCCGAACAAAAGCAAAAACTCAAACCCATAAAAACTAGGGTTCCACACTTCAAATCACAACCACCGTCACCAAAATGAAATACACCACAATCAGATAATTTTCCCCTCGTGCCTGATCACTCCTCCACCTCCAAAAGGAAATTCAACCCATTCGAACCCATAGATCATATATTAAAACCCAAAAGAAAAATACAGTAAATTTGGAACTGCTCTCTGGTTCTAACACTAAAAATTGAAATCTTACTTTTAAAAATCATGATTTTGTATGATGTTTCAGATTATAACCCAGAAACATAGAATCATAACATTTGAATTTTTCACTTGTACTAATTTTGCTCTGTTATTTATTCCCAGAGCCAATACAAAAATTTATTTAACTTATATAAATTTTTAAGTTTTACTTTATCATGTAATAAACAAGTTTCATTCAAATACTAAGTCATAACAACAACAAGATCAAAAGAAAAAGAAATTTTTTTATCAACTGGAACTTATACCGTAAACATTTAGTAAGCTGGGTGAAACAGACATGCATCTCATTCATACATATATACACACACAACAATGTATTTAACCATATATATTTGTGAATATTGTGCTTATATTATATACACACAAACATATATATATTTAAATAATTTAAACTTAAAAATAACAGTTTAGGATAAGATTTAATTTAGAAATGAAACTAGAATTTAGGAAAGTTTTTATAAAACACTAAAATAGAAGATAAAATAGTGTTTAAAATTTCACAAAAGTCCACTTGTAGATTACAAACCCAAATTATTTCGCTCTTGCATGATTGTATCCAAAAGTTAACTATATAATTATAGAAATTATTCTTTAAGGAATAGTAAATAGTTAGCATAAACAATTCATTTCTAATTATGTATATAAATTGTATAAAAGTATAAAATAGATCTAAATCAAAATTAACTTCCAAATTTAATTTTTTTGAGATAAAAACACCAGAGAAAAGAAAAGGAATTGCGTGAATTAGGGACATGAGAATTTGTTATAAGAGTAAATAGATCTAAATATTATACAGAATAATAACATATAAGAAAACGTGATAAAGAATCCAATCAAATAAATTTGAAATAAACATATATAACAAAGGGATGAAGAACAAATGTGAATCTAAAATAAAACAATTCAATTGTCACATAACCAATTGAGATGGAAGAGAATTTCAAAAGAATCAATTGAACATATGAAAAATCTTACAAAATCTAAGGATATGAATTATAAGACATATATAAATAAACTGAAGAATTACCTTGGACGTTGCTTGCGAAATACACCTTGAAATGATGAGTCAAAAATTCCTAGATTCCGTTGAATCAATCTCATGATCTTGTAGGAATAAAGAAATAAGAACCATGTATTGTTATGATTTTATTTAATATTTGATTTTGAGACTTTTTATCCTTTTCACCCATGAAATTTCATCCATGATACGAATGGAGAGGGGAGAAAAAGCCTGAATAGAAGAATAACATAAAGGAGGCAATAAAGATCATTAAAGATGGAGTTATCTTTTTATTTCTTTAGTTTCTTTTTTGCCCCTTCGTTTCAAAATTTTAAAACTTCTCCTCTACTCTATTTTGTCTAGCTATATCAAGGAGGGAATGGGCCTTAAAAAAAATTCAAACTTGTTTTGTATTTAATCCATTTATATCTAATTTAATACTCTACCAATATTGTATATCGATACGTGCATTTATAACTTCTATTTACATACTTTATTGAATAATAATGGTATTCAAAAAAATCAAATAAAATTTTAATGAATAATATTTCATAAATTTTAATTAATTCAGAAACAATTAGTACTTATTTTATTTATATCCAATTTAAATATTCTACCGATATCATATATTGATTCGCGTGTTTATAACTTATATATATATATACACTTTATTAAATACTAATGCATTTAAACAAAAAAAATAAGCTTTAATAATTAATAATCCACAAATATTAATTAATTAATTATTTTGAAATAGCTATAAATTAAGTAAATCATGTGGTCATTTGGAGTACTCACCATTTCGGTGTTGCGCCTCCAAGGTATAAAATCAATCAACGATTAACAATCAAATAATTCAAATATTAACATTCACATGTCGCTTACCTAATGGTGTGATATTTTGGTTAAATTTATCACTTAATCATCTTTCGATAAAATCCAATTTTATTTATTATAAGTGGCACCTGGTAGTAACGATTATTGACACCGATTCCCTTCGTCAGTACTATATCACCTTAGGACTTATGAAATTTGGTTTTGGTCAAAATTCCAACATCATCCACATTCAATTTTGTAATCCCAAACAGAAAATCCTTGATTTAATAACAACAACTATTATTAATTATATTGCTTAGCTTAGCCACTTTGATTTTATGTTGAATACAGTTGACCGTGATACTAATCTTATATAACTAAGAAGACGAATTCTCTAATTAAGCAATTCTTACCTTCCAATGGTTCAAATCAGACCTAACTATAGTCGTTCAATAGATATCATGCCACGATTTAACTATAATCAAAGTGGAGTATCTACATTGAAGTCCCATGGTATTCTTAAATTGAGGGAACTATGTAATATTGCCACTTCGAGATTCTCTGTTTGACTTAGTTATATTTACCAGCCAAAAACTCTCGGGTGAGCCATTCAATAGTTAACTAATAACCATCAGTACGTAACCCTTAGTGCCTCCCAAAAGCCATGAGTTGTACGCTGTCCAACATTTGGAGAGCGTTATCAAATCTAGTCCGAGTGGATGTATCGATATCTAATCTCGATACATCTTGACTATGAATATTTGAAGCTGAATGTTTATTTTATTATGATAAATCATTCATGATTACAACACATTGTAACTACAATCATAAAATGTACAATTTATGGATTTTCTAAATATAAATTTAATCAAATAATAATTAATATAACACATTATGATAGAAAGAAAAACTTTTTATTTTGAACAAGATTGACTATAGAGTTAGATATATGTAACAAATTACATAATTGCCTTTAGGGTATGCCCCTAACTTTATCAATCTCCAAGTTGCACTTGGGATCAATTCTAGAATCTTATTCCAAATTTCTCAATCAATTTTCTAAAAAACAATCAAGTCAGTCTCTTAGTGAATGGGTATGCTATGTTGTTTTAATTATCTACTCAATCAATCAACTTTCTTCAATGTTGATAAACTGCCTTTATCATGTTGAACTATTCGAAGTATGATACTTGACTTCTTGTAAGCTCTTGGTTCTTGTACAAGCTGTATTGCAATATAGTTATCCAACATCATGGGATTCTAAACGTTTGAAATCACCTTGGATCAGCTATAAATTTATGCATTTATTTATACTTCCTACATTGTAGTGGCCTTTGGTTGAACCGACTACTACTTATTATTTCGAACGATTCCAACATAAAGTTCTAAACCTAAGTTAAAATATGAATATATGATTAAAATACTATACTCGATACGCTAATGAAGTTCGAGTCCATGCACTCCTTCATAAGAAGTTCATCGTTTCAATAAGCAGTTCTCAAGTATTCATACATGCTGAGAGCGCTCAAATATATAGATATCTTAACTCAAATTTGGTGCCTGTTCTATGTATCAAATACATATTAAAAGTGTGATATAATGGAGATATACTGTACCTATTAATATTCTTTCTTAGAGACATATGCTTTCTCTGCATTTTGATTGAAATCTAATTATTTAGTTCCTTGGTCAAAATACTTTCTCAACTCTGATGCTTAACAAATGATATTGAAGTGTTATTTAATAGACCGTTACACATAAAAACCAAAATGTAACAACCCGGGATTTTGAAGGTTACTGTTAATATTAAATTATAATGAAAATTATAATTTAATATTTTTTTTTAAAAATGAATGGATAATAAAATGAGTGATTATATTGTTTATTTTATATAAGCAATATCTTAATGAATATAATTTGGGATTTGAAATTTAAATAAGTCATATTATTTTATTTGAAGCCTATTTAAACATTTGATGGTTGAAAAAAAGTGTAAATGAATGAAACAAAGTTTTAAAAAACTTTATTTTTGGATTTGGATTGAAAATAAATAATTGTGATGGTTTAATTTTAGTTGATTAGTAATATTGGAAATTTATTCCAATGTTAGCCTTCTATTGTAAAATAAAAGGAATAATATGAAGAAAATAAAATTTAGAAGTGTGGTTAGGCTTGGAATGATGTATTAATGTTATAAAAATGTTAAAACATTTTAATACACTTCATTAGACTTAAAAATAATTTTTTTTTGGTTGAAATGGATGAAAATAGTGATTTTTCAGTAAAAATGGGAATATTGGAAATATTGTGTTATATGGGGAAAATAATATTTTTAATTGGAAAAAAATATTTTGATGATTAAAAAGTGTTAGAATGATTTATTGCAATTTATTTGACCAGAAAGAAATTTTTGTTTAAGTTATTGCATTAAAAATAGTGTTTTTACACTAAAATGGTGTAATTTGTAAAATATTGTGAAAGATAGAGTTTTATTTATAAAAATAACTTTTTATCGTCGAAGTAATTTTTTTTATATATAATAACATTTTTGTTGCAACCAATTTGTTGTAGATATTTTGTTTGGTTAAAAATGAGAAAACTAGTGTATAAATTGATTAAATAGGTTAAATATGTATATAACATAGGAATATCTCTAAGTATATTTTCTTGGGCTTATTTGGGTTAGGTTTGAATCCATTAACGTTCACTAGAACCATCTAGAAAAGATGAAATATGTGTAAAGTAATTTTTTTCTCATCTTCCTCCCCAAAACAAAAGATACAGTAAATAGAAAGAAAGAAAAACAATGGCTTTCTCTAATTGAATCTCAATTCCACTCAATTTTGCCGTTAATTCAAGAAGAACTTCACCAAAATAAAAATAGACAAAGGACTTCACCTTCAAGATCCTGTCTTTCTTCACAAATTTGGGTGATTGCTATCTAAATTCAAAGGTGAGTTTAAAAACTCACATTTTCTAGCTTTGATTGAGATTTCAAGGTAAGAAATCTCAATTTTGTTTGTTGCATGTTTAATTGTGAAATTGCCATCAGTAAATTGGACATATCTCTTTCGTTTTAAATCGGAATTCAATAATCTTATATCATCTGGAAATCATAGAAATAGATCTACAAGTTTTATGTTTAGAGTTTTGATTATTTTTTATGTTTATAAGGTGAAAAATCCATATCTTTGTGACTGTCCTGTCATTGACAGAGAGTGTTAATATATTCACCTGCAAAGTAATTTGATCATAACTTTCTTGTTACCAGTCGGAATTTAGAAAATTGTAAAGTTCTGGAAACCTTATGATTTATGCTATAACTTTGATGTTTTGATTTTTGAGTATTTTTGATGTCTATATGGTGAAAAATCCATATCTTTATGACTGTCCTATCATTGACAGAGAGTGTTTACATATTCACCTAGAAAGTAATTTGATCATAACTTTCTTGTTACCAGTCGGAATTTAGAAATTTTTAAAGCGTTGGAAACCTTATGATTTAGGCTATAACTTTGATGTTTTGAGTTTTGAGTATTTTTGACGTATATGGTTAAAAATCCATATCTTTATGACTGTCCTGTCATTGACAGAGAGTGTTTACATATTCACCTAGAAAGTAATTTGATCATAACTTCCTTGTTACCTATCGGAATTTAGAAATTTTTGAAGTTCTGGAAACCTGAGGATTTATTCTACAACTTTTATATTATATTTATTCTCAGATTTTTTATATTTCTATGTGAACATATATATTCTTTATAGTAGAACCGAAATATATGTAGTGTTTAATTTCCGCGTTTGATGATATTCTGACGATTTCTATGATTTCAGTTGCATTCTTTTTTTTTACACTTGATGTTATTATATGGAAATGATGTCCATGAATATATTATCTTAGATTTGAATAAGTTTGAGATTAAAGTTTTATTAAATTCCATTTAAATTTAAATAACGGTTAATACCGATATGTGAGTATTTTGAGGGTTTTAATGATTTTAATTTCAAATAAATTCTTGAAAATTTCTTACATAAAAATAAATAATTGTTTATGAAATAAGTATTTTGTAGCATTTTTAAGAGATTTTTTTATATTAATTATTCATTATTTTAAAGTGTTTGTATAATAGACGTTCTCTTTAAAATAATGGATTTTTCTGTACAAAGCTTTTAAAATTGTTTCTAGATTGTTTAAGAATTCTATTTTCTCTAAAAAAATATTTTAAATATAATTTAGCCTATGTTTATGAGTTTCGACGATAAGAATGAGAATTAAACAATTTAGTAGAAAAAAAAGATATGTGGTATGGGACATGTATTTTTGCTTTATCGCTTAATATCGAACTTGTACGATCGAAACCAATTTGAAGTGTTGTTTTGAGTTGATTTAGAAGTTTCCAAATTTTGGAGAAGATTATTGGTTTGAGAATTACTTTTTAAGTACATTCGACGACGAACCAATCTAGATGCATTTTGTGATGGCCGATGAAATGAGGCAATATTGATGTCAAGTTTTAATTTGCAACTATGGTTAGAAATAACCATCACGATGTTCTTTTACTTGCCTAGGAGATGAGGCAAGTTGTTATGATGGATTGATGATGATTTCGATATTTAAGATGAATTTTTACGTGTCGATGAAATGAGACAAGTCTCGATGTCAATTAAAACTCGTCCAAGTAAGAGATAAGACGAGTTAGGTATCTTACACTCCCCGATGAGATGAGGCAGTGTTTATTTGATGATATTTTATGATGGTTTTCTAATGTGGCATCGACTAACGATTAGTAAACCGATAGGTACGAACGTATGGTATGGGACGTACGTTGACGCCTATTGGGTTCCTATTCGAGAAGTTGAGACACATTCACGATGTTACTAGTGCTACCGACCGAGTACTCGATTGGAGCCATCACGATGTTCATGAAGTTAGTACTCGACTCCAATCATCACGATGTTATTACTCGGGTTTTTGTGACTAGGTGTCATCAAGATGTTTCCGACTATAGTCAATCAAGATGATCACGATGTTATGATGTTATGTGACCCCAAGTCATCACGATGAATGGTACCAAATAACGGTAGTACTAGTCAAGATGTAAATGCACGTGCTGTTTTCCATGAGGTTTTAGGTGTTTCGATTTCACTATTTTGATGATGATGCTTTAGTATAGCCTTATGTAAGAAAAAGGCTTATTGACATACATGGTTTTATTTGTGATTTCGAATATGATGTTTTGGATTCTTTCCGGCTCTATTAAGATGGATTTGAGACATTATATATTTATACCAATGAGATGAGGTATAAATTATGGTAATGCTTTTATGATGAGTGTTGTTAATATATTTAAGATATATTTATATTTATACCAATGATATGAGGTATAAATGATTATGAAGAATCTCTATAATGAGTTTAATGATGGATTTGAGATGTATTTGTATTTATACCGATGAGATGAAATATAATAATTAAGAAGTTTCTGTTAGATGAGTTTTATTTATGATGCATTCTTGAAGTTTTAATTATCTTATGAAGATTTACTTTATGGTCATATCCTCACCCATTTCATTCGGCTATATATATAATTAGATGAACCATGTCTATCTAATATACATATTGTATTCCTCTATGCAATCATGATGAACCATTGATGTATCACTCTAGAGAAAACTTGATTACCTATATCATTTCATTGGTAATGATGGAATGGTTTTCCCCTTATCTCTTATCATCACCTTTACTAATGATAAGTTCTAGCTAGCCTGACCCGTGTGTTTTCACTCGGGTCAGACCGAGTTGTTTCAGGTATCATCTATTGGGCTTAGCTTGAAGTTGATGTTGGCTAACAACTCTTCTTTCTCTTGAGTACTTTATTTCTTCCACATACTCTGATGTTTTTACATTTGATTCGATGTATATGGTGTGGTCGTGTACCAACTTTATTGTATTCATATCGTATTGTACTGAACACGTATCAGTGTATATGTATATATATGATGTTGTTACTGTTCTGTGATGTGATTTACATTCAGTTATTGTATTTCGTTCTAATAGATCCGTTAGCCACCTATAGTTTTGGATTAAGCATTTACTGGGTATGTCGATCCACTTGAGTTGAAAAATTATAATGCATTTATCGACGTATCCAATGGATGTTTAAGACAAAATTATAGATGGTCGCCCTTAACCAGCCCTATTCTCCGCTTTAGTAGATGGAATTACTTGTTAATTCTCTTTGCTAAGGTGGGTCTCGGGGTGGGGCGTTACAGCTTGGTATCAGAGCTGTGGTCAGAACAAAGTAGAATAAATACAGAACAGTACGTATATCATGATACATCGAAGAACAATACGGGTGAATCATTGTCCTTTATTCGAGCTTGCTTTCAAATCGAGCTTTGATTCTTTTTCGAGTTTTGGGATTGTTGAGATGGAATATGTCTAGGAATATAGATATATTGTATTCTGTAGTATTCCATAATAGAGTTTGATGTCATCTTACATATATAAAATCTTATTTGGGATTATTCTATTCTTTTTTTGTCGATACGAGTGAGTTTGTATCGATGGATCTAATTGATTTCTTTGAGCGTTCTTGTTGCATTCCTTTGAGAGTTGTGAATCCTATTGAAGGGATCCACAACGATTGGCCCGTTGTGGGAATTCAGATTTTTTTATTTGATGTTTCTTTAGTGACTATTTGATCATTACTCACTATCATGAGATGTATTTGATTTGAGATAGATTGACTTATTTGATATAAAGTCTGATCCTTTTGTTGTTATAGGATCCTATATTTATTTAGGCATCCTAATTTGATTGGTTTATTATTTTTATCACTTTACAATGTTAATGATGATTCTGAAGTTTCTGTATTCACTCTTGAGTATCAATATGTTGATGATGTATGTCAAATTCCAATCGTGATGACTTTGTTGAGTTTTTTGAGTCCGTTTGGATTTGACATCCAATGTGACAATCGAGTGTTTAGGTAACCTAATTCCTGGCTTTTAGCCTTCGGCTATCCTTCCACTAGGACATCCAATAAGGAATGAGGTGGGTTTCTAGATTGTTTGAGTTTGATTGAGTTTATCATTCAGTTTCTTTGAGTTATCCTTTTCAGATACTCAATGGGTGTTATCCTTTGTAGCATTACTTTGTTTGAAGTAATGATATGTTGTTTGTGTGCTTCTTCTCCTTCGAGAAGAATATCTTTATTATCTTTTGTCTTGATGATTTCCGAGAGCGGCTCATCCTCTTGTAGGAGTTGATGAACACTCCATCTCCTTCTGTTGATTTTGAGAATCGTGTATTCTAGGAATATCTCGATGCATTCTCTTAATGTTCTTTGGTTTGAGTTTTTGAATATATATATATATATGTATGTATGTATGTATGTATGTATGTATATGAGTTTTAAAAAGAGAAATTGGAGTTTTGAGATATTTTGAAAATCAAAGAATGTTTTGAATATATTTATATGAGTACTATTCTTTCATAGAAATAATTTGAGAGTGTTGGGTTATCCATCAAGTAGTTAAGAGTTCTGGTCGATACGCCTGATCAACGTTATCGATAGGAATCTCCTAAATGCTATGATGAGACAATCAGACACGATGATTTGTATTTTAAAAATTGAGATTTTGAAAATAATATTTGAGATTAAATATTAAATTTATTTTTGAATGGTAATTGCAGCCATTGATTTTAGAGACGAGTATCAGAGTGGCAAGGCAGTTTTGATCATTCGATTGACCCTGCAGCCAACGGACATATTTATTTATTAGAGATTCAATGGCGAGGCAATTCCATTTATTTATTTTTAAATTATAAATATGAGAATATAAATGAGATTATTTTTGTTTTGTGCTTTATTGGAAGTATATTTTGAGATTTTAGAACCTATATTGTATACATTTGATGTTTTAAGAGAAGAGTTATAAGAGAATTTGAAGATTATTTTTAAATTATTTAAGTGGTTAATTTAAACCCTTCATTTATTTTGAGGAATATTATTATGGGTTTTAAAAAAAATTCTTTGAAAATTAGTTTTGAAGTAAGAGAAGAAATTTGGACTTTTAATTTGAGTTTTAAATTACTTACTAAGTAATATAGTAAAGAGTGTGAAAATTTTCAAATGTTGAAAATTGAGGTTTAAAATATGAAAGATGTTAAGATTTAAAAAATTCTAAATATCTTAGATTAAAAGATAGTTCGAGCTTATATCCTTATTCTTGAGTATATTCTATTTTTGAGCTATTATCAACGACATGCATTTTTCACGGTCGTTCGATTTGGTAGCCTTGTGAGAAGCCATCTTTGGATTTATCAATCTTGTCTATTGTGTCTACCCCGTTGTGAGGATGTTCTTTCCATATATTTATGCGAAAAATCTTATCGGTGATCTTCTTTATTGCTTAGAGTTTGGGTTTAAGTGAGTTTGATCCCGACTCTACTCATAGAGTTTTTTTGAATTCAATCATTTTCGATTGATTAATTGTTGAGCATTTTAATGAGTTTTGATTCAAAGATGGGATATCTTCAAATTTCTTTGGAGTTACTTGGAAAATTCGATGTTTTGCTGATCACTATATTATTATTTGATGGTCTATTGGATTAACTAAGTGAGTTTTTCTTATTTCTCTCTACCATTCTATGTTGAGAGTATGAATGTTTGAGTTTTGAGCTAGTCTTTTATCCTTTTTCGATCGAATTTTGGTGTTGTTTACAGCCTTTTTCCACTAGAAATTGCGAGGACGCAATTTTGTTAAGTGGGGGAGTCTGTAACAACCTGGGATTTTGAAGGTTACTGTTAATATTAAATTATAATTTAATATTTTGTTTAAAAATGAATGGATAATAAAATGAATGATTATATTGTTTATTTTATATAAGCAATATCTTAATGAATATAATTTGGGATTTGAAATTTAAATAAGTCATATTATTTTATTTGAAGCCTATTTAAACATTTGATGGTTGAAAAAAAGTGTAAATGAATGAAACAAAGTTTTAAAAAACTTTATTTTTGGATTTGGATTGAAAATAAATAATTATGATGGTTTAATTTTAGTTAATAAGTAATATTGGAAATTTATTCCAATGTTAGCCTTCTATTGTAAAATAAAAGGAATAATATGAAGAAAATAAAATTTAGAAGTGTGGTTAGGCTTGGAATGATGTATTAATGTTATAAAAATGTTAAAACATTTTAATACACTTCATTAGACTTAAAAATAAATTTTATTTGGTTGAAATAGATGAAAATAGTGATTTTTCAGTAAAAATGGGAATATTGTGTTATAGGGGAAAATAATATTTTTAATTGGAAAAAAAATATTTTGATGATTAAAAAGTGTTAGAATGATTTATTGCAATTTATTTGACCCAAAAGAAATTTTTGTTTAAGTTATTGCATTAAAAATAGTGTTTTTACACTAAAATGGCGTAATTTGTAAAATATTATGAAAGATAGAGTTTTATTTATAAAAATAACTTTTTATCGTCGAAATAATTTTTTTTATATATAATAACATTTTTGTTGCAAACAATTTGTTGTAGATACTTTGTTTGGTTAAAAATGAGAAAACTAACGTATAAATTGATTAAATAGGTTAAATATGTATATAACATAGGAATATATCTAAGTATATTTTCTTGGGCTTATTTGGGTAAGGTTTGAATCCATTAACATTCTCTAGAACCGTCTAGAAAAGATGAAATATGTGTAAAGTAATTTTTTTTCTCATCTTCCTCCCCAAATCAAAAGATACAGTAAACAGAAAGAAAGAAAAACAATGGCTTTCTCTAATTGAATCTCAATTCCACTCAATTTTGCCGTTAATTCAA
Source organism: Allium cepa (assembly GCA_030765085.1). Classification (NCBI taxonomy): domain Eukaryota; kingdom Viridiplantae; phylum Streptophyta; class Magnoliopsida; order Asparagales; family Amaryllidaceae; genus Allium; species Allium cepa. Next base: position 88,891,909 of record CM060942.1, on the reverse strand, counting down.
GAAGAACTTCACCAAAATAAGAGTAGATAAAGGACTTCACCTTCAAGATCCTGTCTTTCTTCACAAATTTGGGTGATTGCTATCTAAATTCAAAGGTGAGTTTTAAAACTCACATTTTCTAGCTTTGATTGAGATTTCAAGGTAAGAAATCTCAATTTTGTTTGTTGCATGTTTAATTGTGAAATTTCCATCAGTAAATTGGACATATCTCTTTCGTTTTAAGTCGGAATTCAATAATCTTATACGATCTAGAAAGCATAGAAATATATCTACAAGTTTTATGTTTTGAGTTTTGATTATTTTTGATGTTTATAAGGTGAAAAATCCATATCTTTGTGACTGTTCTGTCATTGACAAAGAGTGTTAATATATTCACCTAGAAAGTAATTTGATCATAACTTTCATTTTACAAGTCGGAATTTAGAAATTTTTATAGTTCTGGAAACCTTATGATTTAGGCTATAACTTTAATGTTTTGATTTTTGAGTATTATTGAAGTCTATATGGTGAAAAATCCATATCTTTATGACTGTCCTGTCATTGACAGAGAGTGTTTACATATTCACCTAGAAAGTAATTTGATCATAAGTTTCTTGTTACCAGTCGGAATTTAGAAATTTTTAAAGTTCTGGAAACCTTATGATTTAGGCTATAACTTTGATGTTTTGAGTTTTGAGTATTTTTTATGTCTATATGGTGAAAAATCCATATCTTTATGACTGTCCTGTCATTGACAGAGAGTGTTTACATATTCACCTAGAAAGTAATTTGATCATAACTTCCTTGTTACCTATCGAATTTAGAAATTTTTGAAGTTCTGCAAACCTGAGGATTTAGTCTACAACTTTTATATTATATTTATTCTCAGATTTTTTATATTTCTATGTGAACATATATATTCTTTATAGTAGAACCGAAATATATGTAGTGTTTAATTTTCGTGTTTGATGATATTCTGACGATTTCTATGATTTCAGTTGCATTCTTTTTTTTTACACTTGATTTTATTATATGGAAATGATGTCCATGAATATATTATCTTAGATTTGAAGAAGTTTGAGATTAAAGTTTTATTAAATTCCATTTAAATTTAAATAACGGTTAATACCGATATGTGAGTATTTTGAGGGTTTTAATGATTTTAATTTCAAATAAATTCTTGAAAATTTCTTAAATAAAAATAAATAACTGTTTATTAAATAAGAATTTTGTAGCATTTTTAAGAATTTTTTTATATTAATTATTCATTATTTTAAAGTGTTTGTATAATAGACGTTCTCTTTAAAATAATGGATTTTTCTGTACAAAGCTTTTAAAATTGTTTCTAGATTGTTTAAGAATTCTATTTTCTCTAAAAAATTATTTTAAATATAATTTAGCCTATGTTTATGAGTTTCGACGATAAGAATGAGAATCAAACAATTTAGTAAAAAAAGATATGTGGTATGGGACATGTATTTTTGCTTTATCGCTTAATAGCGGACTTGTACGATCGAAACCAATTTGAAGTGTTATTTTGAGTTGATTTAGAAGTTACCAAATTTTGGTGAAGATTATTGGTTTGAGAATTACTCTTTGAGTACATTCGACGACGAACCAATCTAGATGCATTTTGTGATGGCCGATGAAATGAGGCAATATTGATGTCAAGTTTTGATTTGCAACTATGGTTAGAAATAACCATCACGATGTTCTTTTACTTGCCTAGGAGATGAGGCAAGTTGTTATGATGGATTGATGATGATTTCGATATTTACGATGAATTTTTACGTGTCGATGAAATGAGACAAGTCTCGATGTCACTTAAAACTCGTCCAAGTAAGAGATAAGACGAGTTAGGTATCTTACACTCGCCGATGAGATGAGGCAGTGTTTATTTGATGATGTTTTATGATGGTTTTCTAATGTGGCATCGACTAACGATTAGTAAACCGATAGGTACGAACGTATGGTATGGGACGTACGTTGACGCCTATTGGGTTCCTATTCGAGAAGTTGAGACACATTCACGATGTTACTAGTGCTACCGACCGAGTACTCGATTGGAGCCATCACGATGTTCATGAAGTTAGTACTCGACTCCAATCATCACGATGTTATTACTCGGGTTTTTGTGACTGGGTGTCATCAAGATGTTTCCGACTATAGTCAATCAAGATGATCACGATGTTATGATGTTATGTGACCCCAAGTCATCACGATGAATGGTACCAAATAACGGTAGTACTAGTCAAGATGTAAATGCACGTGCTGTTTTCCATGAGGTTTTAGGTGTTTCGATTTCACTATTTTGATGATGATGCTTTAGTATAGCCTTATGTAAGAAAAAGGCTTATTGACATACATGGTTTTATTTGTGATTTCGAATATGATGTTTTGGATTCTTTCCGGTTCTATTAAGATGGATTTGAGACATTATATATTTATACCAATGAGATGAGGTATAAATTATGGTAATGCTTTTATGATGAGTGTTGTTAATATATTTAAGATATATTTATATTTATACCAATGATATGAGGTATAAATGATTATGAAGAATCTCTATAATGAGTTTAATGATGGATTTGAGATGTATTTGTATTTATACCGATGAGATGAAATATAATAATTAAGAAGTTTCTGTTAGATGAGTTTTATTTATGATGCATTCTTGAAGTTTTAATTATCTTATGAAGATTTACTTTATGGTCATATCCTCACCCATTTCATTCGGCTATATATATAATTAGATGAACCATGTCTATCTAATATACATATTGTATTCCTCTATGCAATCATGATGAACCATTGATGTATCACTCTAGAGAAAACTTGATTACCTATATCATTTCATTGGTAATGATGGAATGGTTTTCCCCTTATCTCTTATCATCACCTTTACTAATGATAAGTTCTAGCTAGCCTGACCCGTGTGTTTTCACTCGGGTCAGACCGAGTTGTTTCAGGTATCATCTATTGGGCTTAGCTTGAAGTTGATGTTGGCTAACAACTCTTCTTTCTCTTGAGTACTTTATTTCCTCCACATACTCTGATGTTTTTACATTTGATTCGATGTATATGGTGTGGTCGTGTACCAACTTTATTGTATTCATATCGTATTGTACTGAACACGTATCAGTGTATATGTGTATATATGATGTTGTTACTGTTCTGTGATGTGATTTACATTCAGTTATTGTATTTCGTTCTAATAGATCCGTTAGCCACCTATAGTTTTGGATTAAGCATTTACTGGGTATGTCGATCCACTTGAGTTGAAAAATTATAATGCATTTATCGACGTATCCAATGGATGTTTAAGACAAAATTATAGACGGTCGCCCTTAACCAGCCCTATTCTCCGCTTTAGTAGATGGAATTACTTGTTAATTCTCTTTGCTAAGGTGGGTCTCGGGGTGGGGCGTTACAGCTTGGTATCAGAGCTGTGGTCAGAACAAAGTAGAATAAATACAGAACAGTACGTATGGTATGAGACGTACGTTGACGCCTATTGGGTTCCTATTCGAGAAGTTGAGACACATTCACGATGTTACTAGTGCTACAGACCGAGTACTCGATTAGAGTCATCACGATGTTCATGAAGTTATTACTCGACTCCAATCATCACGATGTTAATACTCAGGTTTTTGTGACTGGGTGTCATCAAGATGTTTCCGACTATAGTCAATCAAGATGATCACGATGTTATGATGTTATGTGACCCCAAGTCATCATGATGAATGGTACCAAATAATGGTAGTACTAGTCAAGATGCAAATGCACGTGCTGTTTTCCATGAGAGGTTTTAGGTGCTTCGATTTCACTTTTTTGATGATGATGCTTTAGTATAGCCTTATGTAAGAAAAAGGCTTATTGACATACATGGTTTTATTTGTGATTTCGAATATGATGTTTTGGATTCTTTCCGGCTCTATTAAGATGGATTTGAGACATTATATATATTTATACCAATGAGATGAGGTTTAAATTATGGTAATGCTTTTATGATGAGTGTTGTTAATATATTTAAGATATATTTATATTAATACCAATGATAAGAGGTATAAATGATTATGAAGAATCTTTATAATGAGTTTAATGTTGGATTTGAGATGTATTTGTATTTATACCGATGAGATGAAATATAATAATTAAGAAGTTTCTATTAGATAAGTTTTATTTATGATGCATTCTTGAAGTTTTAATTATCTTATGAAGATTTACTTTATGGTTCATATCCTCACCCATTTCATTCGGCTATATATATAATTAGATGAACCATGTCTATCTAATATACATATTGTAGTCCTCTATGCAATCATGATGAACCATTGATGTATCACTTTGGAGGTAACTTGATGACCTATATCATTTCATTGGTAATGATGGAATGGTTTTCCCCTTATCTCTTATCATCACCTTTACTAATGATAAGTTCTAGCTAGCCTGACCCATGTGTTTTCACTCGGGTCAGACCGAGTTGTTTCAGGTATCATCTGTTGGGCTTAGCTTGAAGTTGATGTTGGCTAACAACTCTTCTTTCTCTTGAGTAATTTATTTCTTCCGCATACTCTGATGTTTTTACATTTGATTCGATGTATATGGTGTGGTCGTGTACCACCTTTATTGTATTCATATTGTATTGTACTGAACGTGTATCAGTGTATATGTATATATATGATGTTGTTACTGTTCTGTGATGTGATTTACATTCAGTTATTGTATTTTTTTCTAATAGATCCGTTAGCCACCTATAGTTTTGGATTAAGCATTTACTGGGTATGTCGATCCACTTGAGTTGAAAAATTATAATGCATTTATCGACGTATCCAATGGATGTTTAAGACAAAATTATAGATGATCGCCCTTAACCAGCCCTATTCTCCGCTTTAGTAGATGGAATTACTTGTTAATTCTCTTTGCTAAGGTAGGTCTCGGGGTAGGGCGTTACACAAAATGTCTTGAATTCAACTGCCTAAGGATACTACATTAGGACTTTTAATACAAACAGTACAAATGTTTCTGATTGAGTATGCTCTTGAATAGCACCGATAAATCAACAACGCACACTCTTCGTATAATCTTCTTCTTTGTGGCATATCGTGTAGTTTGTGAAGAAAGGAAGTAATTTTGATCATGAGAAAATTTTCTTAAATGATTGTGTGATCAAAAATATAAAAAAGTATACAATTGAATGCTTGAGAGTTCAATAGTAAAGATAGAATGAATTTGGAATAGAATTGATTATTGAAACAATGAAATGAATTGCTTTGTATTGAGTTTCATAGCTGCAATCATTCGTGAAAAGAAACAATTAAAAGTTATGACCGCAATTCTTGATTTAAGAGATGTATCCTTCATGATGATGAGGTACCCTTTTAGGAAAACAGCCGTTATACGGATTCAATTGGCTAAATAAAGTTTAGCAGCCATCTGAATCAAAAAAAATTTAAAACAATCAGAAAGAAGTTCATTTTAGCCCGTTTTCAACTGCCTGAATATTATTAGTCAGTCGGCTGGATATTCAAAAATCAATAGTGCATTTACATAGATTCAGTCGGCTGAATGATCTTGTTCAGTCAACTAAATTCTATTGATGAATAAAAATCGCCTTAGCTCAGTTAGAGCACTTGCTTTCCAAACTAGTGGCCTGAGTTTGAGTCTTGCTCTATGCATATTTGAAAACTTGGTTTTCATTTAAAATATGATTTCACCAATAACTCGAATTTGAGTCTTGCTTCATATATTATTAGTAGTAGTATTATTAGTAATATAATTATTATTATTCAAAAAAACTTTTACTGCTTTTATAAAATGTTTTGAATGTGTATGTATATGTTTGTATACCACTTTGAGAAGATTTTAACATCTGTATACTCTAGACATGACACTAGGTGACTAATAATATATTGTTTCACCTTCTTTTCTCTATTGTGTATATCCCTTCTTATATCTCCATATATATATATATATATATATATATATATATATATATATATAGACACACACACACACACACTTTTATCCTCCTTTTTATTGTGTATCTTCATGTCGAACTTATTTGTTTGTCTCTTTTTGATCTTATGTACCTGCAGTTAGCTTAGAGATTCTTTGGCATAATTGTATATTGGTTGTCATTAATATCCAACAACAGAGGTTCTAACATTCTTCCCCTTTTTGATGATGAAAACTATACAATTTTTAAAAATATGCATTCTATATAAAATAATATTAATATGGTTAAAGCTCCCTTTAAGTATGACATTTCCCCCTAAGTATAATATCTCCCTATACCAATATACATATGAATTTCTTCCCTTTTGTTGTTGTCAGAAAGAATGAGGGAATATACTAAATTTTATAAAATACCATATAAATAGCAAGCTAAACCCAGTATTAATTATGGTGAAAATAAATTAGATTTTACCGTATTTGTTGAAGACCATGTTTTATTGTGAGCACTTAATTTTGTATGGAACAATCTTTTAAATTCCAAAATCTATCCTTTTCCTTTTGTTTTTCCAAGTACTTTGAAAATTTTAGCATCACGTTTGTGGCTTCATTTCTGTAAGTATCAGAAAATTTGGAATATATCCCTCCTTCATATGTGGTGTACTTGAAAAAAGAGATATATGTTCTAGTACCCACTTCCTATGTTATGGTCCAGGGATTAGGTCTTGGGAAGCATACCATTTGGGTGCGGTTGAACCTTTATAAATATAATTTTCATTATTAGCTACTATATCAAAATAATCATCAATGTATTTTTCTCTGTTCTTCCAATTAATAGAAACACAAATACTTAGATAATTTTTATTCATATTTCCCGTTAATGATTTTATACTTCTAGAGATATTATAAACATTATTGGTTATAGCAGTACTTGAATTTGTATAAAAATTGGATTTAAACTACTCAAAATCTAGTGTCAACACTAACATGTTTTGTATACATGAAAGCATATCTAGTGCCATTTCTATGATCAGCTTTATTATATCTTAAATCACTTTTATCATGTAAAGGTCTAGAACTAGATAAAATCATGTTTAAATCATTATGACTTTTACTAAATTTCATGAATTCGTTTTTACGTTTTTCAAATTTAGCTTTAAAGTCACAATTGTTATTTTCAAAAGAAATATTACTATTTTCCATAATATTACTTCTCCCATTTAATTCAAAATTCTCGTTTTAAACGCACAGTTCTCATTTTTTAGAAGAAAATTTCGAGATTCCGAATTATCTGAAAAGGATTGTAATAAATCATTTTGTCTTTTCAAATCAAAGTTTTCTTTTGAAAATTTTTCTCTCCCTTTTCAGAAAGGTGTTTTGTTCATCTGGAAATTCTTTAAGAGTTATAAATTATTTTTAAAACAAGTTGATTTTCTAAATGTAATTTCTCATTTTTTTAATTTCTCATTTTCAAGTTCGACAAATTTCATCTTTTCTAAAATAATAAAATTAAGCTTTAGATCTTATCGCTTATACTAACTAATTTGTTATTATCATTTACAGAAATTTGTAAATTAGAAAGTACCTTTTTGTAGTCTTCAATGGTGGCTATGACAGGGATTTTGGTTATTGTATTTCAATAGGATCATTCCCTGGCCATTATTCTATGATGTTGGGATGATCGATAGAATTTCAGGCTCTAATACCAATTGAAAGTGACTATAGATTGTATAATATGGAATATTGCTAAACTATTTACTTGTATGGAATATAAATATAAAAGTAAAAGTAATAAAGTAAATGACACCGGAGATTTTTATACTGGTTCGAACTTCTCATTCTACGTCTGGTCTCAGACTCCTGCATTTAATCAAAACCCTCCTTAACCCAAAGGAACATGTATTACACTGTTTGAGCAAATGAATAGGACTTCAACCACCTAGACAACCAAATAGGATTTCAACTGCTTAAGGAACTACAACAGGACATCCAATACAAATAGTAGAAATGTTTCTAACTGATTATGCTCTCGTATAGCACTGATAAGTCAATAATGTACACCATTCCTATAATTTTCTCCTCTATGGTATGTCATGTAGTATATGAAGAAAGGAAGTAATTTTGATCATAAGAAAATTTTCATGAATGATTGTGTGATCAAAAATATAAAGCAGTTTGTAATTAAATGTTTGAGAGTTCAATAGTAAAGATAGAAAGAACTAGGAATAGAATTGATTATTGAAATAATGAAATGAATTGCTTTACATAAAGTTTAATAGTTGTATTCATTTGTGAAAAGTTATGACTGCAACTCTTGATTTAAGAGATGTATCTCTTCATGGTAAAGAGGTAATATTTTAGAAAACTAGTGATTATACAAATTCAGCTGGCTAAATAAAATTTGGCAGCCATCTGAATCAACAATTTTATAAAATAGCAAGAAAACATTTTATTTAAGCCCATTTCAAACGGCTAAATATTGTCGGTCGGTCAGCTGAATATTCAAAAATCAATAGCCCATGTACACAGATTCAGTCGGCTGAATGATCTTGTTCGGTCGACTGAATTCTATTAATGAATAAAAATTGCCTTAGCTCAGTTGGTTAGAGCACTTGCTTTCCAAACTAGTGACCCGAGTTTGAGTCTTGCTCTATGCATTATTGAAAACTTGATTTTCATTTAAAATATTTTCACCAATAACCCGAATTCGAGCCTTGCTTCACATATTATTATTATTGTTATAAAAAAAATTATTGCTTTTATAAAATGTTTCGAATGTGTGTGTATATGTGTGTATACCACTTTTAGAAGATTTTATCATCTGTATACTCTAGATATGACACTCTATGACTAACAATACTTTGTTTGTCACCTTCATCTTGTCTTTATCGTGTATATCTCTTCTTGTATCTCCATATATACACTTTTATCCTCTTTTTTACTGTGTATCTTCATGTTGAACTTATTTCTTTGTCTCTTTTTGATACTTATGTAGCAAGTTAGCTCAGAGGTTATTTGGCATAATTGTATAGTTGTTGTCATTAAAATCCAACAATAGATGTTCTAACAATTACTTCCTTTTTACTTTTAAAGCCCCCTCCTTGTAAAACAAGACCATTCTCACCCAAAATCATCATGGCCGAGCCCCATCGCATCATGGTTGAGCCCCATCGCCTCATGGTCGATCCCATTTTGTGTTGCTTAGGTCCAAAAATAAAGATTTGGTTTCTAAAATGCAAGACCTAGTCAGTTTTCAATTTTCTAAAGAAATTTAAATCAGTTTGGTGAGTAAAACTCATACATTTTTGGTAAAAATTATATTTTACTTTATTTTAGAATTTGTATATATAATGGCTTGATTATTGGCTAGTTGTATGGTTTGGATGTTGTTTACATGAGTCTGAATGTGATTTGTAGTTTAGGTTTGAAAATAAAGTCTAAAAGTTGTGATCTTTGTGTGTGTGTTGGTTGTGATATGTTTATGTGTGCTATAGAAATGATGATGTAAGAAGATGCTAAGAAAAGTTAGCATTTTTGTATAGTTTAACGATAAAGAATCCTTGTGTAAAAACTACGGTTTTAATTTTAAAAATTAAATCTTTTTCAAAGCTTCAAACTTGTTTTACTTTCAAAAATACTTTATGTTTGTGAAAATTTAATGAACTTTCAAAAGTAATAAGTTTTTAAAGAAAGATAAGAAATAAAATTTCTAGTTATAGTATCAATAGCGATTGTCGATATGGATGTAGTTCGAGAAAAGTTAGCGTTTTAAAACTTAAAGTGGTTTCTTTTAAATGTGTTGAAAACTTTTTTCACAATAATAATTGTATAAAAGTTAACCACTTTGTAGTAAAATAGGAGTTAGTAATTAAATAATTAAATTATTATCAAATTAAAGATAATTATCAATTAACTAATACTTAGGTTAAGTAATTAACATTTAAGTGATTAAGAAGTTAGTTATAATTAATCAATTAAGGAAGTTTTAATTGATGATTAATTCAGTTAAGAGTTAATTAAGGATTTATTAATTCATTATTAAGTAATTATTAATCAATTAAGTTTGCTAATTAATAATTAATTAAATATTAAGCAAGGTTTATTGGTTAAAAATAAGTGGAGGTTAATTACTAATTAATTATCTTTTAAAAATGAAATGAAATTTAATCGATTCTTGGTTAAGTAAGATTAATTTTTTATTAATTATGAATTAAATATATGATTTATTTTAAATAAATTATTAATTAAACATAGGGTTAATTATTAATTAATTATTAATGTAAGTGTCTAATTATTCTAATTATAAGTTAACTAAAGGTTTCTGTTTAAACCCCACCGGTCGTATTTTTAGTCAGCCTTCTTTATAAGTAAACTGATTTTAAATCAAAGGATCTCTTGCCTGTACCATTAAGTAACTATACAAATGTGATTAGGTTATACTAAACTTGGCATCTATTTAGTAGAATGAATCCTTGTTCTGCTATAACCCAGTTGTTTAATTATGTGAACATTTGTTAGAAAAATAAATCCCAATCCTGCTAAAATTAAACTTAATAGATTGTCTGGACATCTAATTAGCAAGACAAATCACCTCCTACTATTATGTTGCTTGGACATGTATTTACCAGTTGGTTTATATTTACATGTTATTCCCTAATTTGGTTATGGATTGTATCTACATGTATGTTGGCTTATGTAAATAACTGTTGTGTGACTAGGAAGACAAATTTATATAAATGGTAACTTGATTTAGTAACATTGTGGTCACTAAGCCTCCTTTTAAATTTATATTATTATGGTTTTTAAATTGACTTTAATTCTATTTCAAGTTGAGGTTAACTATTTTAAATGATTCTGTAAGTTGTCCAATTATTTTTATAATGATATTTACAAATGATATTTTGTGAATAATATTTTATAAAGGTTTTATATGTAAATGACATTTAAAAAAAAGGAATTTATAAATGAAGATTTAAAAAGGAGTTTTATAAATGATTTTAGAGATTTATAAAATATTTTTTATAAATGATTTTGGAGATTTATAAAGAGTTTTATAAATGATTTTGCATATTTGTAGAAGAAGTTTTATAAATGATTTTTGGATATTTATAAAAGAGTTTATATAATGGATTTAGAATTTAAACAAAGGAGAATTCATAAATGAAATGATTTATTAAAAGGATTTATTTAAGGAATTTGTAAAAGAATTAGAGATGGGATTTCCGTTAACCGACTTTCTTAATTATGGTGGTGTGGACATTTGTTCCAAGCTTAATATCGAAGGTATATTTTTTGGGGTTATCCTGTTCTCTAATTTAAATAACATTTGCTTCGATCCTTTTAATATGATTTTGAAACAAGAAATCTTTCGCAATAGCTTGTGAATATTCTTATTCCAGTGTGGTAGGTATATGAATATTTACAAAATATTTTTGAAAACGGATCTAAACAAATGAAAACTTATTTTGCGGCTTAGTGGTTTCTATGGGACAATTAAATCTTTGGATTGTCTTTTGATTATGTATTTAATAGTTAAATAACTGACTATCAAACATTGGCCTGTTTTTAACTAACTGACTTCCAAAGAACCAGAATTGAGTTAGCCAAGAAATACTGCTTAGTTGGGAGACACCGATTTCACATAAGTATAATTTATTTGAACCACTTCAAACTAATAACGTTCATGTTGGATCATTATGAAGTATGTTATGAAGCTATACTATTCTTCCTGAGGGTGATTCCAAAATAAAAGATAGTAAATGTTGAATGTTTGTTCAATCCTGGAACAACTTTTATGAATGAATGCTAGCGTTGTATTTCAGCCTGTATGGCAGTGTTAGCATTCCATGATGGTCTGCTATGAGGAAAAGGCAATCGTGGCCTCTCAAAGTATCACACCCCGAGAATGGCAAAAACAAGGTAAGCCGTAAGGCTATGTGCATCGCTCCCATAAGGTAATGGTCATCCCTTATCCAGATTCGGTTTCTATGAATATGTATGCTTTGGGGCCATTTTGGTAATTGATCACAACCTAGGGGTGATCGTATTCAGTACTATCCAGTAAGGGGTAAGCCAGTCTTATTGTGATGAGGTTGAAAAGTTTTCGATCTCACTATACATTTATCTAGAGTTGTATAAATTCGAAAGGCCGTCCCTTATCTTACCATTGCTGGAAATCCATTTTCCAATACACGCCTTTGATTTTTGATTTTATACCTATTATTGTTGTGATGTACACACATCACAACTAGTTGGTATATTTACTTTAAACCATTCAACATTATTATAAAATATTATTGGATTTTATAATAAAAATGGTTAGCTTATGTTAGGTAAAAACCCGTTTGTGTTTATTTGCGACATGGTCTTATGAGATAGATTTTTTTGAAAAGGTTTTCAAATATAGAATCAATATGGTTTGATTTGTTTGAGTTTTTCTCAAGCTAGTTTTACTAGACTGATCTGGATATTATTTTCTTATAATGCTTAGGTCAGACCGAGTATGTTTCCAAATTTTCTTTAGATGCTTTGGACTTTGGGAGACGAGTTAGATGTCCAAGACGTACTTTTGCATTTTGTAATGACCTAGATTTTTAACGTCTGTTAATTGGGTGATTAACTGATTTTATTAATGATTTGTATAAGTCTGATTGATGAGTTTTCTAATATTTGAAATTATGTATTGATTGAAAACTATTTCTAATTTTAAATTTGTAAATTCCTAGATATGATAAATATTATAGTTATATGTATATATAAACTCCACCATTTGAATTAAAATAAATATCCTTGAATTTATATTTGTAAATTTTTACAAGCTTTATGATGTTTGATAATATATAAATATGTAAATGTGCATATATGAATATATGCCATATGAAGTACTATACAGGTAAATAGGAGATAATGTAAAGGTATATATGTATATATATAATGACAAAATAAATAAAAATATATATACATAAGTTAAGACATATATAATATTTGTAAATATGGAAATGTATAAATATATATTTGGTGGCTAATACAAATGCATATGGAAATCTCTATATATATTGTGTATTATCTAATGTATTAAATAAATATGTACAAATGCTACTACAATAGGATGAAATACATATGCACAACTATACACACACACACACACATATATATATGTGTATACATGCTAGGAGACATCATCATGAAAACATTTAATTCAAAACGTACAAAATATGTAATTAAGTCAAAACCAAAATCAACTCATACGAAAAAGAAAATCAAATCAAGGCAGAACATCAAAACTTTTTATATGAATCAAATCAAGTCAACCTATTTTCAAATCAAAATAAAACAAAAAAAAGAAAAAAAAAGTAAAAAGCCTGGAAACAAATCTCAGCCTATACACATGTTAGCTTGCTCTTCACGCTTCATCCCCCTATATATACACATACATGTGGCCGAGCTTATCACCCTGTTCATTTTGTTGAACTAAAAAATAAAATAAATGCCATCATGAAAGAAAAAGAAAACTAAAAAACAAAGCTCTGCCACTAAAAACATAAAAGGATCAAGAAAGAAAATGTGAAGCAAGAACATAGGAAAATAGTAGTGTGCATCTTCCTATAAATGTGAGTAGAACATCCCACTTTTCATACTGGTTTCCCTGCATCTATATCTAATGTTGATTTTATGGAAGAGTATTCATACATGCTTCTGTGATGTGTATGCGTTTTGTTTCATGTGTAGCTATTCAACCTGGGAAATGCCGTCTCTCTCTCTCTATTCTTTGTTCTGTTTAATAAAAATAGTTAAAAACCTAACCTTCGAAAATCATTATCTTAAATCATATCTAGTTTTAAAACTTGCTTCGAAAACAAAACTAGCTTTTTTTCAAGTGTAGTGCATTATTAAAATCTAACTTGTTCAATTTCATGGAGGGAGATAAAAGGAAAATTAGGTGTTACAGTAAGTGGACCAAAAGCAGCCGAGATTTAAGTATCATAATTTAATTAGTTAATTTTATAGTTATGATTATTATCAAAATTCATAAATTTTGCGAGGAATTGGAAGATTTTTTATGACTCTGGGAAGGAGAAATGTTCGGATGAACGGGACTAGGTGAAAAGCAAAATTCCAATGATGGAATGAGTTTCGAGGCAAGGCGCTGGTCGTGATGGAGCGTTAGGCGTGGGCGAAGGTAGGAAAAATAGCGTGAGATATTTCTACGGTTTAGGGTGTCTAGGCGAGGATGATGTAGGGTTTGGAGGGGAGTTTTGGTTGAGGTCGGATTTAAGTCAATGGCGGTGATGAGGGGAAACTAGGGATGTGCGGTCGTAGAGGAAAAGAGGGAGAAGACGTGGGAAAACCTAGTGGTGAGGTTTGATAAGTGATTGTGGACGGAATGGGTGCGGTGAGGTGGTTTGAGTATGGGAGACTGGTTCGAAGGGGAAGGCGATGGTTCGAATTTCGAGCCACTGGTTGTTCATGCTTTGTTTGAGCATGTGTGGGTGGAGATGATTGTACATGGTGTGTGAGGATGGTCGGCGTTGGAAATGAAGGCCGTGGGTGGGCATGCACGTACACGGTGATGCATGCGTGCGGGTAAATGAAGAAGACGAAGAAAGTAGTAGGATAAGTGAGGAGGGAGAGAACTGGATTAAGGGGAGGAAGGAGTAAGGGTAATTTACCCTTTAAAGGTTTATCGATTTGTCTTCGAAGGGACCGAAATCGGATGTCAATGTTATCCGGAACCACTTCAATTTAATAATCATCCGAACCTATATGTTTTGATTGTAATGTCTATTATGCCGAATTGGATTAATTTAATTATTTAACTATTTTAAAGAAGTATTGTACTTAGATACTATTATAATGTCAATGGATTTTGGTAAAATGTTTGGGTTTAAATAAGATGATACTCGTTGGGTTATACGAGTTACCTTGGTTTTCAAAGAAGTTTTATAACTTAAGTTTTTCAAATTAAATAGGTTTACTCACGCTGGTTTCCAGCCTGACTCGGATGTTACATTATTGTAAGACTTGGGTCGGACCGAGTATTACAGAATTTCAGGTTAGGACGCTTGGAGCTCAGGAGACGAGCTGGATGGAAGAGATGTAATGATTATATTCCGCTGTAGACTATCAACATTTAGGGACAAGTGTTATAACTATCCAGTTTCATTTGTTGATGATTGTACTCTGATAACTTGTATGTATATTAATAGTTAAAACTTTTCTTCTATAAAATAATGTTATTATATATTATATTTTGTTCAGCTGCGATTGTGAGATTCCGTGCCGCTACTTCTGTTTCTTATTCTATCTCTTTTTCTTCTTAATTCTAACAGCCTGGTGTTTCCGGCACTCGACTGCTCAACACTCTATACAGTAGATTTAGTAGTGTCGATCCTCGAGGGTCGAAAATCGCCCAATCGTTACACGTGGTATCAGAGCTGAAGATTAAGCGAGAACCTTGGCCCTGGTGGGGATTATTCATTAGAGATAGGGTCCGTAGTACCCTAGAATGAGTTGAATGTATTATATATGAGGGCATACTTTTTATTTTCTTATATGATGATTTTAAAATGGTTTTAAAATTAATCTTTATAAATTTATATTTTGATATATAAAGAAATAATTTTTCAAAGTTATTATAGTATATTAAGTAGATTGGATGTTGTTGTTATCAAATAAGGTTATGAAATTTGAGTGGTAATATATATATATATATATATATATATATATATAACCAAATAGAAATTTGGGTTAGGTTTAATTATACAAGTAAGTTAAGCTAGAAATGGAAATTTCGAAAATATTTTTCAAGGCGTTTCAAAATGAAATTTACCCTGATTATATACAAAGAAATTTTTTCAAGAAATTATGACGGAATATATGGTGTGTTTGGTTTCTAGATATGATAATACTAGTATCATAAATTGGTCGTTTTGTTTAATAAAGGAATGTTTATTACATAATAAACAATGATGAAGCAGAGTGAAATGTTATAAGCTGAATTTATAAATGTGACTTATAAAATTAAAATGAAATTAAAAATGGATCTTAAGTGTGAAATTTTAATCTAGTCCTTGAAATTTAAAATTCGCTTCAAAATGTTGAAGGAAATAATAAATAATATTATTTAGAATATTTTTGAATACAGAAATCTTTGTTTTAAACAAGAGTTGTTGGAAGATGAATTTGTTTTGGATTAAAAACCAAGAACGGTTAAAATTTACGGTGTGAGTTGATATGTGAATGGGATATATGTGTATATATATGTGGACATATATGATTTCAAAGTTAATTTGAAAATAATGTTGGGTGTTTGAATTCTGGAACCCCCTTAAAACAAGAGGGATAACCCAAAGAAAAATAAGTTTTTGGACTTTTAAGTGGGGATAGATATCAGTATGAATTGCATTTTGGATGTCAAATTTAAATTGAGAAGGGTTAGATGGATTGAATGAATTGGAAATTTATCTGGAAAAGTTAAATAAGTATTGAACTTATAACGTGAATTGGAAATTCCAAGTTGAATTTAAGATTTAACTTATGGAAGTTAAATGAATTGAATTGTGAATGAAAAGGTATAAATCTAATGGGAGTTGCAAAGGAAGTTATGTGTAAATGATTTCAAAAACGACTTTCAAAATATATACGGGTTTCGAACTCTAGAAATTTATGGAGGATGCTATTGGTTGGTATTTTAGATGGTTTGGATGTTTATTTTCTACCATTCTGTATATTATTTACAGTATATAAACTATAGATTTTATTATTTCGAATAAATTGAGAAGTGGATTGAAAAGATGTATATTTATTCCTGAAATTAAATGGAAATAAAATGTTATTTTGAAACTATTTAAGTGATTTTGATTTTTAGAAATAAAATTTGGATTTATGAAAATGGAATCATTTTGAACTTAAATTTGAAATTTAAAAATGAACTTGTCAACTGGAATTATTAAAGAATTGGGTTTAGAATTTTGAAGTTACGATTGGGAAATCAATTGAATTTCAAAAATTGATTTTCTCCAAAAAGATTTGAACTCTCACCCGAACCTTGAAATAAGTTTAAGTAGAGGTAATTTAAATGAATATTTTGAAATTTAGGCTCAGGATTTAATTATAAAAGATTTAGGTTGCTAAATTGAATATTAAGGGTTAATTTCTTTAAGTGATTAAATCAGTATTTTGAAAACCGAACCTAAGTTTATATAAATTGAGATGGTTGAAGGTTGAGAATGGAATTGAAATTAATGCAAATTGGAATTGAAATTAATTCAAATTAGAATTGAATTGAATTAATTGGAATTGTAATCGAAGTTGAATAAGTTTAAATTCAAAATGGGAGCTGATTTGAATTGGAATAGGAATCGAAGTTAATTGTAACGACCAGTTATTTTGTGTCATTCGCATCCACACATGTCGGACTTGATTTGCTCAAAATATCATATTTTGAATTTATATTTGGCAAAACTCAGCATATACAGTAAATAAATCAATCATAGAATCACAGACACAGAGTAATATAATAATAAGCAGCGGAATAGATAAATAGTATTTCATGAAGCTACTATATAAACAACAGAGTTGAAATAAAATATAACATAATATATCAAATACACTGTAGTCTTGAATACAAATAGATGAAAAGTCTGAACAAAATCACTAGATAGCTGAAAGCTGAATCGATACTGATAGATCTCCAAGTGAAGCTCCAAAGACGAGTCTTAAATGCTGTTACACTCAGTTTGACCCAGGCGTAAAGCAAAACACAATACACTCGAGTCAGGATTAACATTCTTAGATCAATAAATCCAACTCAAGTGAAATATCAACTGAAATACAAGTAACTAAAGGATGTTTGGAAGAACCATCCTCTAAGGATCCGTTAAACTATCTACTAAATAGTAATATACGCTATTATGATAATGTTTATAGTAAAGTAAACTGCTAAAATAGCGTTAAGGCGTTGCCCATATCCCCCTTAACACATTTTATATATTCTCGTAGTTTATACAATATTGTACGCTCCTCCGTAAATTGGAGGTTTACCCAAAGGACGTCACATAGGTACGGTACAAAACAAACTTGTAGAAGGCGCGATAGGGCATGCGACAAGGCACTCGAGGCAATGCCAGGGTAGATATAACGTTTGCATATCCGGGCTGGTGGTAACATATAGCAGCTATTACCACCCACCTTGTGATACACACCCAAATCAAAGGTTGCACCCAATCGCATCATAAAAGCAATAGAACGGTATCAAAGAAATGTGTCCGATAAGAGGAACGACCTCACCTGGCCCGGCGTAGCTTCTATTTTAGCCGCATCTAGACGACTCACGGGAGTTAGGGCTACGTGAATACCATATAGAATCGTCACCAAACCATCCTACTTCATTCTGGAATCTTCACCACATACACGGTTGTCAAAGTGGTTTTCAGTATTAGTAGAGAGTATGATAATATCTGATCCTGGTCTCTTTAGTTACCAAACGCTTATTATAACACTATGGTCATTTCAAAATAGTTTATACTTAAAAACCAAAATATCATTTCCATTTTAAAAAATCATATCTATACGATATCATTTCCAAAATTATAGCACTTCAAAGTTATAACACTTTCTAAATCAAAACACTTGAAATTATAACCCTTTGGAGATCATAACACTTTGAAACCATAACACTTTGGAAAACCATAACACTTTCCTTTAAACAGTTTTGATATTAATAATGGTATGTATAATAAAATAGTTTATAAAATAAAATAGTTTATATAAAATAGTTATAAGTTAAAATAGTTTATATTAAAATAATTAGTATATTAAAATAGTTTATATTAAAAATAGTTTATATTAAATGGGATTATATTAAAATAGTTTGTACTAAAAGTTGTTTATACTAAAATGGTTTTATTAAAATAGTTTATATTAAGATAATCTATATTAAAATATATAAATAGTTTTTATTTATAATTTAAAAATACTTTATATAATAAAATAAGTTCCTCAAATTTCACAAATCGATTCAAATAAACTTGAATTCCAAATTCAATTTAATTCAATCTGAGTTCATTAATTTCAATTCAATTCAGTTTCTCAATAAACCATTTCAAATTATAACGATTTCAAATGCAGATTTGAACAACAAATAAACCATTTAAATTTCAGTATATTTCAAAGCTTTAAATATTCCACATTTTTCAAAATTAAATTTGGTAATTTCATATATATCATAGTCCACTTTACTATTATTTAGTTTTGGAATATTTACTTAATAAATCCAATATCATTTAAATAAAACCTCAAGTTTCAAATAACTGAATACTTCCTTCAATACTTGAAATATTCATTTAATCACCTTAAACCAAAATCAAGTTATAAAATCACATCCTTTCAAAAATCTCAAATTTAATAAGTTTCAAATTGATTTTAATTAAATATAATTCTTAATTAAATACAATTTCAAATAATTCAAATTTATCAATCTAATCTTAACTTATAAAATCATTTTAAAATCTATTTTAAAATATAATCTTAAATAAATACTTAAACATCTTACTAAATTTATTTATATATTAAATCTATTTATATATTCTAAAATGGTAAAATTGTAAATAAATTCTTAATATTTATAATTTCAAAATTAACTTATAACTACACAATTTTTAAAACATATAAATTTAAAAATCTAAATGTTTAAACCTTATAAAAATACATTTATATATAATATAAAGTCAATATTTATTCACCATAAATTTCTTTTCTAAAACGATAAAAAACATTTTTAAAACATTTATATAGACCAATGGTGTATGTATATAATTTTCTATCCTATGGTCAAGTGATACGGATATTTATCATTTCAATTCGTAATTTAAATATATACGGATATATACCATTTCAACCTGCAATCCCAATTTCAATTCAATGAAAATCGCTTGGGTTTATCATTTCGACCCATAACAATTTCCTTCTATTCTGCAGATCGTTCGGGTATGTATCATTTCAACCCATAATGAATTCTATACTAATAAGGAACTTGCAGAGTGATAACAGATACGATAATAATATGACAGGCATATATCATCAATCATAAATATAAACAACAGATAATGATCTCAGATGTCACAAGTGAACAGTTACAGAAAATATCATATATATATATATAGCAATGTAAATAACTAACAGCAGCATATTTCAATTATCATTTCAATTAAAATCAAATTTAATAAATATAAGAACGTTAATCGTGAGTGATTGCTCACCTTTCGAGGTTAGAGAAGAATGAGAATGACATGAATTACGAATCCAAGCATGAATTTCAAAGCAAAGCACAATGGACATGAGTTCAATGGGCAAAGCTGATAAATTGGGAATTAAGAACCAAAATCAGTTTGATAACACAAAAATGAAATGTACATTATATTATTAGTATTATTTTCAAATCAAAGTTAATTTAAACACACATTATTTTGAATATATATATATGTATTTCAAATCATTGTTTTTAAATAAAACACATATAAAACAACATAGCTTCATAGTATAAATTGAAATAAATGAATATATATACTTGTATATAGATACATAAACAGGCTATATAACCATTTTATGCAAATTAATATATAACCAAACCCAAAGATTATATAAACTGGTAATACATATATGTAAGATAACGCTTTAAATATATAATCATATACCTCTCATACTGTTAAAAGAAAATATAAAACATTACTTATTTACATATACTTACAAAAAATTATACTAACCGACAAAATAATCACTCACATACAATATATGATATATAAAATATATACCTCTTGTTATATGTACAGGCTTAAAATTACAACGTATAATATCACTTATATACAATATATAAACAAAACTTATTTATCAAACATATATAAACTAACAAGTTGTAAAACATATACACAGATAAGTAAACAAACTATTGTATATATCACTTATAAAACTAATATAATACAAATATATAACTTATATACCTTTAAACAATGTGATATAGTATTTTCAATAATATAATATACGGTAAATATATACACACACACTGCATACGCAGATAAGTAATTGTATATAAACTAATATACGATACATATATATTAGCAGACCGTTTGCATATATCCCAGAAAAACAGCAAACTATATATGACATATACACCCCACAGCTTATATATTTTATATAAGTCCATACAAAGTTTAGTGATCAAAATACCCATATACTTTTTCATATATAACTATAAGATATATATATATACACACACAGTTTAAAGTAATATTAATCTGACCTATTCATATCGAACAAAGAGTAAGATTATAATAAAATATAAAACACGTATATATTTATTAAAATATAACATATGCTCTTATATATAAATGCATAGATATATACCTTATATAATATATATATATATATATAACACTTGAATACACCTACAAACTCAGTCAGAATTTATATGTATAAGCAAATTTATACGAACAAAATATATATAAAAAAAATTATAAAAATCTATGTAACCCAAGCACGTAAGCACATATATAAATATATATATATATATATATATATACCTTGATGTACTTTGTTTCATAGAAGAAAGCACACAGTGGCTCGGTGGAAGAAGAAGAGGTGGATCGGTCTGGTTTCACGTGGCTATGTCAGGTCATAAGGTGGTGGGAGGGAAGCATGAGGCGAAGGATGGTGGATTGGAATTTGATGGTTGTTGGTTTCTCTCAGTGGTCATTGATTGGGTTCGGTGCTCGGCTAAGCTGAGCTACTCGGCTTAGGTAGGTAGAGTTGTGGCAGTGGAGAGAAGCGGTGGCCGATGGGAGATGCAAAAGGTGATCGGTAGATTGAGAGCAGGTGGAAGTTAGGAAGAAGGCTGTTGACGATTGTGGGAGATGCGCAAGCAAAGGGGAAGGCTGACATAGGCAAACTGGTTATCTCATGGACAAGCTACAAGGAAAAAAAGGCCATATATCGATATATATATATATATATATATATATATATATGTATGAACATATATTTTGTAGTTTAAGAAAAAATTGAAGTGGAATAGGCTACAAACTAAAGTATAGAGAATTGGGAAGAAGCAGGCTCTTTTTGAACGAATATATATATATATATATATATATAAAGTAATTTCCATGGTCCAGCCCTTGATTCAGGTGATAATTTATTAAAGAAACTAATTGTTTTGCTTAGGCTGCATGGTTCAAAGTTTGAAACGCAAGAGAAAACAAAAGGTCACAAATCCGGTATCGATATGGTTACCGGTTTCGTGGATTCCGCTTTGTAACGGACATCAAAACACAAAATTTAATATACCATAGAGATCAGTGATCGGATCATCCGATCAAAGTCGATATTCGGTACCGAAAATGCAGCTAGTTTGCTGGAAATAAGATGAGCGGAGCAATAACAATCAAAATTTGGAGAAATGAAATATGACGTCTCACTCGAAAGATGATTTACAAAATTTATTATATAAAAATATTCAAGTTTGGGAAAAAAAATATTATAACAAATTTTTACTGATTTAAATTTAAATAAAATTACATATAAAAAATAAACTTCCACATTATCAGATGAAAATTTACCATTTGCTATGTTAAAATGGACGTATTAAAAATATAAAATTTTTATTTCCAAATTTGATTAATTAAAATTTCACAAAAATTTAGTTACTTACGTTATTAAAACCATTAAAATTTATGGGCCGTTACATTAATTCGAATTAAATCTGGATTGAATCAATTTAAATGGGAATGGAAATTAAAATTGATTTTGGATTGGAGATTGGGAATTGAATCAGTTGACTCTGAGACTATTTTCAAATAAATTGTTTTAATATAAACTGCTTAAATCTATCTTCTTAAAGCTTCAAATTATTTTAGGTTTCCAAGCTATTTACTATACAAACCTTTCTTTTTAAATACTCAAACTATCTTATATTAACTATTTAACTTTTTTTTAACTGGTCAGAGTGGAAATTGTTTATATTTAAATCATGGATTTAAATTCTAATCGGGTTGAATTGAAGTTATAATCCAAATAAAAAATCAAAGCAATTTTGAATTGGAACCAAATCGAATATTGAGGTAAAAATGATTTCGAAGTGAAGGAGTATATTTTTGAGTAGATATAATGATTTTAAAATAAAAGGTTAGATAGTATTATAACTGAAACTCACTTTATAAGAAGTAAGTAATGTTACACAAGGATTTTGAAAAAGGAATCGAACTTGAAAAAAAATTATTTGGCATTAATGAGGTTATATATTTGTTATATATTAAAAATTCCCTTGTTGAATTTATAATCAGAAGAAATGATGTTTGAAAGATATTTGGAATGCTAAATAAAGTTTATGTAAGTTTGAAGTGGACTTAGAAATTATAGATCCGAAAATTATTCGAGTTAAAGGAATAATTTTATATGTATATGAGAATGAAACCGAAAAGGTTTTGGGAACCCATAGATTTTGAAAGACTTTTGGTTTGAAGAAAAGAAAATTTTGGAAATTTGGTAAACCAAATTAGAGAATTATTGATTTTGAAGATATCGATTTTGTGCAAATGAGGTTTGTAGGTGATACATATAAAGAGTATGATTTGAAAGGTACTATATATGCATATAGTATGACATGTTCTGAGAAAAGTATGGGAAAAAAGGCACCCACATTGAGTGTCGAAAATTATAGTAGGAGATCCACTAGGTGGTTCTGCCTAGAACCCTAAGAGCGGGTTCAATGAGATTGGGATCTCGGAGGACGTTTGGACAAAAACTAAAGTTACTGAGGATTGTGTTTAGGGTAGCGTAATTCGAGTGGCGCTGATGCCTATAGTTATATTTGGATTATTCTACGATGACTAACCCTTGTGTAACTGCGATCTACTATGCTCCATAGCATAAGTCGAGTGGTACTGATTGCCTACAATCCACGTTTGATTTCGCCGAGAGAGCGACGTAACATCAGTAAATTGCGATTTATGTAGTTCCATAGCGAAATTTGTATGGCAATGAGTGCCTACAGTCTACATTGGGACTTGACTGGTGTATTCTGCGATCAATGTGGTGAAGTTTTGTTTGGCAGCGTAATTCGAGTAGCACTGATGCCTACAGTTACACAGGTTTTGCTGTGATGGTGAAGCAACCCTGGGTGTAGATGCGATCTGTTGCAGTTCCCATGGCGAATTCGAGGGGTGCGGATGCCTATAGTTTTCTGATCGATTGCACCGGGATGGCGAGGCAATCATTGTGCTAACTGCAATCCATGAGGGGAGATTTCCATAGCATTTTTGAAAAGGTTTTTCAAGTATTTTCACTGGGTGTTAAAACGGGTTTACAAAGTACTTATAGATTTTCAGTCCTACGCCTAATCAACGTATGACTAAATTTATATGAGAATAAGGGTGAACTTGTTTGGACATCGGGTTATGAAAAGTATTTTCATAAAAACTAATTTGGTAATATTATGGGATTTAAAGTGTTTTAAAGTTGAAAATAGAATACTAAGAAGTTAAAATGTTAAATAATGTTTTAATTAATAATACACATCAGAATTTTCGTTCTTTTCGAGGATGAAAAGTTCTAAAGGGGAGGAATGTAACGACTCGGATTTTTAACGTTTGTTAATTGGGTAATTAACTGATTTTATTATTGATTTGTATAAGTCTGATTGATGAGTTTTCTAATATTTGAAATATTTGGATTTATGTATTGATTGAAAACTATATTTTAGTTTAAATTTGTAAACTCCTGGATATGATAAATATTATAGTTATATGTATTTATAAACTTCACCATTTGAACCAAGATGAATATCCATAAATGTATATTTGTAAACTTATACAAGTATGGTATTTGATAATATATAAGTATGTAAATGTAAATATATGAATATATGCCATATGAAGTAATATATAGGTAATATGAGATAATGTGAAGTTATATATGTATATATATAATGACAAAATAAATATATATATATATACATAAGTTAAGATGCATATAGTATTTGTAAATATGGAAATGTATAAATATATATTTGACTAATATAAATGCATATGGAAACCTCTATATATATTGTGTATATCTAATGTATAAAATACATATGTATAAATGCTAGTTTAATAGGATGAAATACATATGCATAACTATATATACATACATATAAGTGTATACATGCTAGGTGACATCATCATGAAAACATTTAATTCAAAACATACAAAACAGGTAATCAAGTCAAAAACATAATAAAGTCATATGAAAAAGAAAATCAAATTAGGGCAGAACATCAAAACTTTTTATATGATATCAAATCAAGTCAACCTATTTTCAAATCAAAATAAAAAAAAGAAAAGAAAAAAATGTAAAAGCCTAGAAACAAATCTCTGCCTATACACATATTAGCTTGCTCCGCACACTTCATCCCCCCTATATATACACATATATGTGGCTGAGCTTATCACCTTGTTCATTTTGTTGAACTAAAAAAAATGCCATAAGAAAAGAAAACAAAATAAAAAACTAAGCTTTGGCATTAAAAACATAAAAGGATCAAGACAGAAAAAGTGAAGCAAGAACATAGGAAAACAGTAGTGTGCGTCTTCCTATAACTGTGAGTAGAACATCTCACTTTTCTTACTAGTTTCCCTGCATTTATATCTAATTTTAATTTTATGGAAGAGTTTACATAATGCTTCTATGATGTGTATGTGTTTTGTTTTATGTGTAGCTATTCAACCTAGGAAATGCCATCTCTCTCTCTGTTCTTTGTTCTGTTTAATAAAAACTGTTAAAAACTTAACCTTCAAAAATCATTGTCTTAAATCCTATCTGGTTTTAAAACTTGCTTCGAAAAAAAAACTAGTTTATTTTCAAGTGTAGTGCATTTTTAAAATCTAACTCGTTTTCAATTTCATAGAGGGAGATAAGAGGGAAACCAGATATTACACTAAGTGGACAAAAAATAGCCAAGATTTAAGTATCATAGTTTAATGAGTTAATTTTATAGTTTTGATTGTTATCGGAATTCATAAATTTTGCAAGGAACTGGAAGATTTTTAGTGACTTAGGGAATGAGAAATGTTTGGATGAATGGGATTTGGTGAAAAGCAAAATTCCGGTGATGGGACGAGTTTCGAGCCAAGGCGTTGGTTGTGGTGGAGCGTTGGGGGCGGGTGAAGGTAGGAAAACTGGCGTGGGATTTTTCTACGGCCTGTGGTGGCCAGGCGAGGACGATGTAGCGTTTGGAAGGGAGTTTTGGTTGAGGTTGGATTTAAGTCAATGGCTGTGACGAGGGGCAACTGGGGATGTGCGGTCGTGGAGGAAAAGAGGGAAGAGACGTAGGCGAACCTAATGGTGAGGTTTGGTTGGTCATCGTGGATGAAGGGAGTGCGGCGAGGTGGTTTGAATATGGGTGACTGGTTCGAAGGGGAGGCGATGGATCGAATTTCGAGCCACTGTTTGTTTGTGCTTAGTTCGAGCATATGTGGATGAAGATGATTGTAAATGGCGTGTGAGGATGATTGGCGTCGAAAATGAAGGCCATGGGTGGGCATTCACATGCACGGTGATGCATGCCTGAAGGTAAACGAAGAAAAGGAAGAAAGCAGTAAAATAAGTGAGGAGGGAGGGAACTGGATTAAGGGAAGGAAGGAGTAAGGATAATTGGGCTGGTTTGGGCCAAAGAGAAAAAGAAAAGAGAAAAGAAAATAAAACGAAAAAGGGAAAGAAAGTGAAATGATAAAAGAAAGGAAATAAAGAAAAAAAATAAAGAAAGAAAAAAGAAAAAAAAATGAGAAAGAAAATGAAAGAATTAAGGAAAAGGAAATAGAAGAAAAGGAAGGAAAGAAAGGATGAAGAGAAGAAGTGAAAACTTATATATTATATAATAAATTAAAATTTTTAAATTCAAAAATCTATTTTTTTTTCGTTTTAAATTCAAATCAATATTTAAGATTTTGCATCTTAATCCTATTTCTCGAGGTTATAAATTAATAAAATGGATTTTTTTCGTAAATTAGATTTCAATGATATTTTATAATTAAACTGGGTAATTATTAATTAATTATGTTAGTGTTATTGACTAAAACTTATGAAAATTAACAAAGTTAGATATTAAGTAGTGTGCTTGATTTTAATTAACTAAAACTAAAGTTTTATATAATTTTTTAATTTGTAATTAATTTGGATTAAGACATAAATCGATTTCAGTTAATTAAGGTAATTAAATCCCGACGTGGAATTGTTTGATATTGTTGTAGATCGTTAATTTAGTTAACGATCTATATCTTGGTTTAACTATATTGGACTTTTTTTCAATTATTCTTGCCTGTATCATCAAGTGGTCAGACAAGTTAGATAGTTTGATTAAAATGATGGCATGTTTTATTTGAAATAAACATCTATAGTAAATTCTCATATGTGTATATAGTCATCGTATACATACATACATATATATATATATATGTGTGTGTGTGTGTGTGTGTGTATGTATGTATGTATGTATGTATATTAAACAATTTACCCTTTTAAAGGTTTATTGATTTGTCTTCGAAGAGACCGGAATCGGATATCAATGTTATATGAAACCACTTTAATTTAATAATCACTCCGAACCTATACGGTTCGATTATAAAGTCTATTATGCTGAATTGGATTTATTTCATTATTTAACTATTTAAAGAAGTATTGTACTTAGACACTATTATAATATCGATGGATTTTGGTAAAATGTTTGGGTTTAAATAAGTTGATACTCGCCGGGTTATACGAGTTACCTTGGTTTTCAAAGAAGTTTTATAACTTAAGTTTTTCAAATTAAATAGGTTTACTCACGTTGGTTTACAGCCTGACTCGGGTGTTACTTTATTGTAATGATTGGGTTAGACCGAGTATTATAGAATCTCAGGTTAGGATGCTTGGAGCTCAGGAAATGAGCTGGATGGCAGAGACATAATGATTATATTCCGCTGTGTATTATAGATTGTATAGTTAGGGACAAGTGTTATAACTATCCAGATTTATTTGTTGATGATTCTACTCTGATAACTTGTATGTATATTAACAGTTACATCTTTTCTTGTATAAAATGATGTTATTATATATTATGTTTTGTTCTGTTGCGATTGTGAGATTCTATGCCGCTATTTCTATTTCTTCTTTTATCTCTTTTTCTTCTTAACCCTATCAGCCTGATGTTTCTGGCACTCCACTGCTTGACACTCTATACAGTGGACGTAATAGTGTCGATTTTCGGGGGTCGAAAATCGCCCAGTCGTTACACATTTTCTTTTATTTTTCATTGTTATTTTTGTAGATATCAACAATTGTAAGGGCGGGTTGTTATAAGTGTCCAAGCTGATAATAGGCTAGTGTGCTCTGATATTGTATGTATATTAAAGTTCTTTCTTTTGTAAATACCTGATTTATATATTATTTGTTACTTATCATGTTTTTGTGATATTATGTTATGTATTTTCTTTCTTACACCCCTAATGACCTATCATTTGGATGACTAAATGATCGACACGAATAATGAGGATGTATTAAGTGTCATCTTTAGCAGTAAGAAAGGCAGATCGTTACAGCCTACAAACTTCTTGGCCTAGGATATGTTAGAGGTTCTAATAAACTCTTGTCTTATATGATTTTGTAAACCATTTTTTAGATGACAATAATTTTATCCTTATGTACTACTCCTAAGTACACGACCTTACAGAAAGATACCCAACTTCACTCATAATTAATCGTACTTCATTCAATAAAGTTTGAGTACTCTTTATCGATTCATTATTATATATCATAGAGAGGAGTGACTTTTGAGATTGAATATTTATTCATTTTTAGCTACATTTGGAACTCTCCTCAATGTACTCACATATTCAATCGAAAGGAACCATTTTATTTTCTATTGCATTTTATTTTATTTACTTCTGCTTTATATTCTATGAGCTCATCATTAACATATCACATGTGTACGAATATTTTTGATAATTCATCGATAAATAAAAAAAGTAAGTGGAACCATTTTGGAACTTTCAATTGCATACATCTATATGTATCCATCCGCAGAGTTCATCAACTCTTATAATGCTTCCACAGAACAGATGATTTGCCCTTAATTGTCTAATATATAATTTACTAGTACCGTATGATTCATAATCATAAATTATTTCTCAAAATTATGGCATCGTTCATAATTACAAAATAATTGTAAATAATTTTAGATACTTCTATACCTTCCAATGCATCACAAATACCATAATATAGTTTTATTTCATAATGAATATTCATAATCTTCATATTAAAATAAATCCATGTTTATTTTTTAGCCAATACAGAAAATAATAGTAATTTCAGAAATTATGTTTAGTATGATTTAAGAAAACATATTTCGTAACTTGATATGACCAATAAGTGTTATGTGCAATGCTCTCGCTATTTCCGCCATTACTATAATAGCGTGCGAATTATGGAGGTCTATTCAACCACTTAATGTAGGCTATTTATTCCATCTACTATAACCATTTTGCAGTCAAGAGTTTTTTATCAATTATACCTTGAACTCGAAGGAATAAATTTTGTAGAAAAAAATTTCTATATAAAAAATACATTTTGGAATGAAAATTATATTTCTCATTCTAGTGTTAAGTATCCATTATTATTTTACAATTCTCATTTTCGACGTTTCCCTATAAAGTAGAAGTCGCCATTCACTATGTTCATTCCAACTATACTTTAAGTTACATCTACATTCGTACATTCGCTTTTCTTTCCATAATGGTCAAACCATTCAAAGGAAATCCTTACTATAATTAATCATATTGAACAGACGATCTTGCACTATGAGTTATTTGCTTATTCTGAATGAACTAATTTCCTCAAAGTTTCATACATAACAAACAATGACTTTGCACTATATAACCTTTGTATATGATTGAATATGGATCAAATATCTGTATTCTTATATTGCTTATGAGTTCAAAACTCAAAAGACAATACCTTGTCTTGGGCAAAAAACTTGCTAGTGATCAAGGTACGGAATTATTAGTTGTGGTAGAATGTAACGACCCGCCGCCCTGACCGCCTCTAGTCGGTAATTAAACCAACTAGAAACGTTCAAAATGACGGATTGTTAGTCAGTTTATAGAGTTTAAACAGAATCAGCCACAGAATCACAGAATAATCATAATATTTTTCATAAATGAATTTTTTCTTACATACATCAGAGTTTTATACAATGAATCAGATTTTAATACAGCGGAACAGTTATCTATATATATATATATATATATATCTTTTAGAGTACAAAGAAAATTTTCTCGAAAAACTTTAGTGAAGTGCTTTCCCCTCTCTCTCTAACTTCGCGGCCTGAAAATCTTCAAGCTGTAAAAATACTCAGTCTGACCCGGGCGTTAATTGCAAAACACAAAACACTCGAGTCAGGATTAATCTTAATTCAAGTAATTAAATTTGCAATGAATTGAATAAAATGGTCACAGAGATGATGAAACAAATGAACCAATTTAAAATCTATTATGGATTTTCATTATTAACAACTTCAAATTTTAAAAACTGTCAATCCTGTGTGGCTGCAGTACACACGTATATTAATACACATGTGCACTGCCTCGCCAACACGCGTGCAAGCGCAAATCGGACAAATCACTGCAAAGAAAATGCTCAAGGCAAAACTAGTGCCAACTTGAACAAAAACATGAAGCAAACAAGCATGCAGCAGCAGGCATGCAACACGGATCGCGTACAGGGCAGTGAAGCCTGTACGATTACAGTGAAACAAGTGCAGGGAAACAAATGATACAAGCTACATGAAAGCAACAAAAGATAGTGCAAAGGGGAGACTTGATGAACAAATGTACAACTGAATCAATTTCAGTGTGATAGTACCAGAAATTAAAGACACACATGAACATGGGACCAAACAGCAAAGGAGCAAGAGTCAACTTCAAAAATGAAACCAGACACAGTACTCAAAAACCTGCAACAAAATTCTCAGGTTTTAAAACCTGAACTATTATTAAACTTGATTTCAAACTATGTTTAAATTTAAAAATCTCATTTTCAAAACCTTGAACTCAGAACTCCACTTGAATTCAATTCTAATTAATACTTAAATCCAGGTTACACCTTAAAATATGAATTCTATTTAAAATTCAAACTACAAATACTCTCTGTTATAAAGCCTGAAACAGTTTTTTAAATTTCTTGATTTAAACAGAATTTAAAACTTTGTTTAAATTTAAAAGTTCCATTTTTAAAAATTTTGAACTTCAAACCTTATTTGAACTCAGTTTAATTTCATACTTGAATTAAGTCTTCAACTTAAACATGAATTTCATTAAACATGAAAACTGCAACTTCTCTGTTATAAAACCCTGCACCATAAACCCGAGATACCCCACCATTTACTTCAAGTTTTAAAACCTTATGCTCCGAGTCAAAAACATAATCACCCGAGTACCACTTCGGGTCAAAACATAATCAGGGCCAGTTGATAACAGGGAACACAAGTGTGGCAAATGCAAACTGTGGTGAAGCAACAAAGATGAACCAGAGCTAGTAATACATGTACAGGCCACAACAAAATGCACCACCAAGCAAAGCCATGGTCAATGCAAGGAAAAAAGCGAAGTTACAGAGAAACTTGAACTAAATTGCAACAACTCAAATGAATTCAACATGAAGCAGTGCAGGTGAACATAGCAACTGCCACAAGTAATGCAACAGTGACCAACTTAAATGACAGCAATGCACAAATGCAAAGTGGAGTAAATGCCAACATGAAATGATCAAGGGTCAAAATAGAGACAAAGTCATGAGACTCAACATGTACGTGTACTGATCAGTGAACCCAAAGCTAACAGAGCCAACACAAACGAGCAAGTGAACTAGTCAAAATGCATATATCTCAAAAACAAAGGGACTGCACTGTTTTCAAAATGAGACAACAATTTCAAAACTCAAGTGAACATGCAAGAGTATTTTTTTTCCAACAGCAAGCATATGTTCATACATCTACCACTAATAAACTTGTAAATTTCTTGATTAATTTCTGACTTTACTCACAGTATTATAAATTTTTTTTCTTGAAACTGTATATCATAACAGAGGTGGCATATATATACATATACACAAGCATGCATCCATCACAATATAGATAACTTCACATCCATCACATGCAGCAACCTCATCAGTTTATAAATAAAGATTCAATAGCATCTGTTCTTATCAAATTTAAAACAACATTTAAGTAGCATCTGTTCTTAACAGTTTAAATTCAAGCAAATCGAGCAAGTGACAGCAAATAGCCTTCCCCCAAACCATAGCATGCAACCAAAACATTCAATTCAACAAATTTAAACACTTGCATTAAAATCAATCGTGAGCAAAGAACTCACCTTTCAAAATCGAAACAGCCGAAGAGTACTGAGCACAGCACAATCGAAACAAGGTCGAAGCAACGCAATCGAATGAAGATGAAGCCGAGCGAATGAAGATGAAGCAAACCCTAATTTCTGAAGGGAGAGGGACGAAAAAGTGCCGCCACCATTTTTTCGATTTTTAGATTAGGTTTCGAATGAGAAAAGGGGGAAAGGAGGTCGGGTATAAAATAGAAGGAGGAGACGTGATTTTGCAGAGGAGATAATGTCTCTTGCGTGATTTAGGGCGTGGAACAAGGCAATTGTTACGGCATAGATTAAGGAAGTGTACTTCTTTTTTTTTATATATTTATTTTATTATATATATATATATATTTTTATTTTTATTTTTAAAATAAAATTTGTTTTGTATAAATCTTTTTCTTTAAATAAACTTATAAACGTTTTACAGTTCAACATCAATTTATAAGTTTACATAAATATAATTCGTAAATCCAAACTATTTTTTTTCTACGTCATTTGTTTGAATTTAAAATACAATTTCAATATTCAATTTCAAACTTCAAAGTTAAATTCAAATTTCTATTCAACTTTAAATAGATTAAATTCAAAAATTTAATCGCCAACTTCTTAGTTTTATTGGAATTCAATTTAAAATTATTTCAAATATTTAAAATTAATTAAATATCTTCATTTTTAAATTGTTCAAAATTCAGGATCGTTACACTCTCCCCTACTTAAAAGAATTTCGTCCCGAAATTATAAGTTAGGAAAAACGATTGCTAAAATCTCACTGATATTTATACCCTACATAATTTTACCAATTTTCAAACTCGCAAATAAATATAGAATTCATTCCATTTATTTCATTTCACTAGTTTTGTTCATCGATTTCAATAATCAAGACACAAAAGTCTTTTACTAAATTTTTGACTTACAAAACTCAGATTTTTAAACTTAAAATCTTTCATGCTAAATATTTGCATAATATATCTTATCCATCAAAATATTCAAAAAGATCTTCTTCCTTAATTCATTAAGTTAGAATTATGTAATTCTAATTTCAGATTATTGATTTTCTATTCAAAGTTTGAAAATACTTGATAACTCGAAGTTTAACAAGTCCATCGTCGTTCTCACAGACTTTAGGCATACGCTGGCCAGGCGCAAGACTAAAAATCTTCAAGTACTAACCATACTTGCTTCAACTCCCAGTGAAAATACTTTTTTTAAAAATTCTTTTAAAAATGGATATGGAAAGCACGTTCCCCCATGGATCACAGTTTACCCGGCGGTTACGCTACTATCTCAGTAGAATCACTTGTAATCTTAGATTTCTCATCACTCTCGAATTTCGCCATGGTTGTCGCCTTAGATCGCGGTCCACACGGCGGTTACGCTACTATCTCAGTAGAATCGCTCGTAGCCTTAGGCATCACGCCCCTCGAATTTCGCTTCGGTTTCCAGATCGTAGTTTACTCGGCGGTTGCACCACTATCTCAGTGGAATCGCTTGTAACTGTAGGCATCACGCCCCACGAATTACGCCAGCATCAATCACATAATCCCAAACACGATGATCCATCGTGGGGGATATCATATCAGTCCCAATGGACATTCCACTAATGGAATTCTACGTAGCTACGATTTTCAATGGACACTCCACCGAGTTCCAATCACTTTCACACATAATAAATGGAAGGTACATTTCCATATCCTCAGTTTTTAGAAAACATATGTCATATACATATAGTACTTCATTTCACATTTCGTACATATCATACCTATGTAAACCTACACAGGATTTTCATAATAATGACTTTCCAAACTGATAGTTTTCGATTATATTATATTCACATATATAAGTTACGAAAACTCAATTCACATTCACAACAAATAGAGGATTCCAAATTTTCCATCACGTTTAAAATTTTCCTCTAAATCGATTTGAAAATTTAAGGTTATCTCAAACCTAATTCACATTCACAATCCAATTCATTATCGACTTCACATTCGATTTGGATTTCACGTTACATCGTCAATTCTCAACACATAATTGATGTCTATCGATATATAACCTCTAAGCTCGTACGTCTCAGAGAAGGGTGTTAAGCTAAAAGAATAAATTCTCCGCCACCACAGATATATATTTAATAGAGATCAAATGTTATGTCATCAATTCACAATGTTAGACATACAATCCCAATCGACTATCCAAAATTCAAAGTTGAACTTATATTGTTTTTGGTGTCAAAGTTAAACTCAATTTAACTCAAAATTCTATTCTTTGAAAAATTTCCAAGTTGAACTAATCGTTCAAATTTCTCAAAATAATATCTTTACAAGATACAAAATTTTCACACTTAGCCATTTGAAACCAATTTCAAATATTCATTTTTCAATTTATCTTTAAAAGATAAAATTTCAAACCTTTCATTTCATATTGGAAAATATTTCCATACTTATTCAATAATAAGTAATTCACAAATTCTTTTATTTTCAACACTTTGAAAATATTCAATATATTTGAATCAAAATTAAGTATATATTTCATTCTTTAAGGAAATCATTCTTTTAAACACATTTATTTGAGTTAAAACGAATGTTGCGTAAAACATCGTTACGACAACTCAAAATCA
This sequence comes from Allium cepa, assembly GCA_030765085.1. Taxonomy (NCBI): domain Eukaryota; kingdom Viridiplantae; phylum Streptophyta; class Magnoliopsida; order Asparagales; family Amaryllidaceae; genus Allium; species Allium cepa. The sequence continues at coordinate 88,856,923 of CM060942.1, read as the reverse complement.
CTAGTATAGGGATTCGGATTTAAGATAGATATATAAATCCCAATACTATAAACAACATTTCCTTCCGGAAACCATTTATTATAACATTATAGTCTACCATTTCCTTATTCTTCTCGAAAATGTCTATTTCAACAATTGAATGTTGAAATCTATGTATTCGATAGTTAATGCATTTTAAAACACTTTTAAAACTATTAACTTTTTCAACTTCAACTTAATTCATAGTTTGAATCCCTCATATTTTTCACAATATTGGTTTTAAACCGATTTCAAACTTTTCAATATTAAGTTTTTCACTTAATTTAATTTTCCGCACGTTTAAATTCAAATTCATCACCGAATCTATTTAAACCTATTATAGATTATCGGGTTGACAACTTCAAATTTGAAATCTAAATCTCATTTGAACTTTGCATTTGCTTTCCTGTTTCAAAAATAATCAACTAGTTCTTTAGTAAATTATTCATCGAATTGGTTCCATTAGATCTATATTTCCATATTAACTATTTTAGGCAATAGTTTTAAACTTGAAATATAAACTTCACATCAAAACTAGTTTGATTCATACAGTTAAATCAACAATTAAACTTCCTTCCATAATATCACTTCCCAAAACATATCCGTTTTATTCAATAATATATTCACTGTCCAAAATCGTGAATATGCTTTGTCAACCAATTTCATCATTTCTACAACTTATTTTTTTATTTTTAAAGGATTACCCACTGTCCAAAATCGTGGATATATCTCCTTTAATAAGCTACAACAATTTACTTATCAAATTCAATTGGTTTCGAATTTATAAACAATCTTTACAAATTCCCTTTCTATTTATAAAACTTCAATTTATAAATCTTTTATTAATTCAATTCGATTCAATTTATATAACTCAGTTATATACCCAAAATCCATATTATAAGTTAAATACTTATAATTCATTCATTTACTAAATCGTTCTTAACAACATTTGAAATTAATTTCAAAAGAATTCAGAATCAAATTCCCAAGTTATAATTCAATTATCCTCTTGGCTATAACTAAATTGAAATATCATTTTATTTCACAATTATTATTTTGTAGATATTCACAATATTTGATTCAAATCAATTCATTAATTCTCTTCACTTAACTTTTATTTTTTCATTTTCCCTAACTCTCAAAAATTCGATAATGAGTCTCCGAACGATTGAAACTCAAATCTAATGAGACCTCACCGAATATAAACTATCGCACTTAAATTTAGAGAGGGGAATTTTCAAAATAATTCTAACTTTCAAAATACCTTTTATTTTAGAGAAAACAATTTTATACTTCATTAAATTTGAAAAGCACTTTCTTTATAGTGGTTCTAGTAACTATTTATATTAAACATCATAAACTGAGCTTTGAGTAAACCAAAGCTCTGATACCACTTTTGTAACGACCCGCCGCCCTGACCGCCTCTAGTCGGTAATTAAACCAACTAGAAACGTTCAAAATGACGGATTGTTAGTCAGTTTATAGAGTTTAAACAGAATCAGCCACAGAATCACAGAATAATCATAATATTTTTCATAAATGAATTTTTTCTTACATACATCAGAGTTTTATACAATGAATCAGATTTTAATACAGCGGAACAGTTATCTATATATATATATCTTTTAGAGTACAAAGAAAATTTTCTCGAAAAACTTTAGTGAAGTGCTTTCCCCTCTCTCTCTAACTTCGCGGCCTGAAAATCTTCAAGCTGTAAAAATACACGGTCTGACCCGAGCGTTAATTGCAAAACACAAAACACTCGCGTCAGGATTAATCTTAATTCAAGTAATTAAATTTGCAATGAATTGAATAAAATGGTCACAGAGATGATGAAACAAATGAACCAATTTAAAATCTATTATGGATTTTCATTATTAACAACTTCAAATTTTAAAAACTGTCAATCCTGTGTGGCTGCAGTACACATGTATATTAATACACATGTGCACTGCCTCGCCAACACGCGTGCAAGCGCAAATCGGACAAATCACTGCAAAGAAAATGCTCAAGGCAAAACTAGTGCCAACTTGAACAAAAACATGAAGCAAACAAGCATGCAGCAGCAGGCATGCAACACGGATCGCGTACAGGGCAGTGAAGCCTGTACGATTACAGTGAAACAAGTGCAGGGAAACAAATGATACAAGCTACATGAAAGCAACAAAAGATAGTGCAAAGGGGAGACTTGATGAACAAACGTACAACTGAATCAATTTCAGTGTGATAGTACCATAAATTCAAGACACACATGAACATGGGACCAAACAGCAAAGGAGCAAGATTCAACTTCAAAAATGAAACCAGACACAGTACTCAAAAACCTGCAACAAAATTCTCAGGTTTTAAAACCTGAACTATTATTAAACTTGATTTCAAACTATGTTTAAATTTAAAAATCTCATTTCCAAAACCTTGAACTCAGAACTCCACTTGAATTCAATTCTAATTAATACTTAAATCCAGGTTACACCTTAAAATATGAATTCTATTTAAAATTCAAACTACAAATACTCTCTGTTATAAAACCTGAAATAGTTTTTTAAATTTCTTGATTTAAACAGAATTTAAAACTTTGTTTAAATTTAAAAGTTCCATTTTTGAAAATTTTGAACTTCAAACCTTATTTGAACTCAGTTTAATTTCATACTTGAATTAAGTCTTCAACTTAAACATGAATTTCATTAAACATGAAAACTGCAACTTCTCTGTTATAAAACCCTGCACCATAAACCCGAGATACCCCACCATTTACTTCAAGTTTTAAAACCTTATGCTCCGAGTCAAAAACATAATCACCCGAGTACCACTTCGGGTCAAAACATAATCAGGGCCAGTTGATAACAGGGAACACAAGTGTGGCAAATGCAAACTGTGGTGAAGCAACAAAGATGAACCAGAGCTAGTAATACATGTACAGGCCGCAACAATATGCACCACCAAGCAAAGCCATGGTCAATGCAAGGCAAAAAGCGAAGTTACAGAGAAACTTGAACTAAATTGCAACAACTCAAATGAATTCAACATGAAGCAGTGCAGGTGAACATAGCAACTGCCACAAGTAATGCAACAGTGACCAACTTAAATGACAGCAATGCACAAATGCAAAGTGGAGTAAATGCCAGCATGAAATGATCAAGGGTCAAAATAGAGACAAAGTCATGAGACTCAACATGTACGTGTACTGATCAGTGAACCCAAAGCTAACAGAGCCAACACAAACGAGCAAGTGAACTAGTCAAAATGCATATATCTCAAAAACAAGGGGACTGCACTGTTTTCAAAATGAGACAACAATTTCAAAACTCAAGTGAACATGCAAGAGCATTTTTTTTTCAACAGCAAGCATATGTTCATACATCTACCACTAATAAACTTGTAAATTTCTTGATTAATTTCTGACTTTACTCACAGTATTATAATTTTTTTTTCTTGAAACTGTATATCATAACAGAGGTGGCATATATATACATATACACAAGCATGCATCCATCACAATATAGATAAATTCACATCCATCACATGCAGCAACCTCATCAGTTTATAAATAAAGATTCAATAGCATCTGTTCTTATCAAATTTAAAACAACATTTAAGTAGCATCTGTTCTTAACAGTTTAAATTCAAGCAAATCGAGCAAGTGACAGCAAATAGCCTTCCCCCAAACCATAGCATGCAACCAAAACATTCAATTCAACAAATTTAAACACTTGCATTAAAATCAATCGTGAGCAAAGAACTCACCTTTCAAAATCGAAACAGCCGAAGAGTACTGAGCACAGCACAATCGAAACAAGGTCGAAGCAACGCAATCGAATGAAGATGAAGCCGAGCGAATGAAGATGAAGCAAACCCTAATTTCTGAAGGGAGAGGGACGAAAAAGAGCCGCCACCATTTTTTCGATTTTTAGATTAGGTTTCGAATGAGAAAAGGGGGAAAGGAGGTCGGGTATAAAATAGAAGGAGGAGACGTGATTTTGCAGAGGAGATAATGTCTCTTGCGTGATTTAGGGCGTGGAACAAGGCAATTGTTACGGCATAGATTAAGGAAGTGTACTTCTTTTTTTTAATATATTTATTTATATATATATTTTTATTTTTATTTTTAAAATAAAATTTGTTTTGTATAAATCTTTTTCTTTAAATAAACTTATAAACGTTTTACAGTTCAACATCAATTTATAAGTTTACATAAATATAATTCGTAAATCCAAACTATTTTTTTTCTAAGTCATTTGTTTGAATTTAAAATACAATTTCAATATTCAATTTCAAACTTCAAAGTTAAATTCAAATTTCTATTCAACTTTAAATAGATTAAATTCAAAAATTTAATCGCCAACTTCATAGTTTTATTGGAATTCAATTTAAAATTATTTCAAATATTTAAAATTAATTAAATATCTTCATTTTTAAATTGTTCAAAATTCAGGATCGTTACATAGAATTAGGCTCTTGCATGGGAATTGGAATGACAACATGCCAAAAGTTTATTGGAGAGAATAACTTATATTTCTATGTTGATCTTAATTCAATTCGTTTGTACATTTTATCGATAAATATTTTATCAATTTTTAGTAGTCGCACAAATTTATTGATGTGGATTATTTTAACTTCATATATCAAATGTTCTTACACTGTGAGAAAGGTTAAACGTTACTATTTCATCTCTCTAATAAGGCTCCTGCTAGACTTTTATGTTTCTCAAAATTCTAAGAGAAAACATAGAAATCTTTTGATTTTCTAGTGGGTGTTAGGACTCGTATGCCTTTGATTTTGAACTTGAGGAAAGCTCAACAAATCATAAAACCATGTATGATGGATAACTACTTATCAGTTGTATCATGCACAACTCCTAACATGTGGTTCCTTATCCCAATCTTATCTTTACCATGAGGAAAGATCAACAAATGAAGAGAAATTATTCACTCGCACCTATCATTTCGTGACAGCCTAAGTATAGTGCACATAACTTAAGGAAAGCTCAATAAATATTTGTAGTTATCTTACCTTGTCTATTCAATATATTAATAGTACTAAACAAAATATCACTAGCTTGAGGAAAGCATAACAATTAAGAAGTATTCAAGTAATTTATTAATATATCAATGGTAGAGGACAACTTTATATTTAGTAATATCGACTTATGGAATAATATATTTCTTATCAAATTCCCTCGCGATTCAAGTGTCGAACACATCAGAAATCATGTTATAAGTAGTATACTCATGTATTTATCCCTTAAATCTGTTTGGGTTATTTCCTCTTGATTTTATACATTCATATTATATAAGTTTAATTATTATATAACTTTTATAATTTAATTAACTTATATAATAGTCTTATGTACACTAATTTAATTAAATCTTATTTCGTTAATTTATTGAACTAACATTTTAACTAATTTTATGTTATTCAATTAAACATTTTAATTGAATATGTATATCCTAACATTTATTGTTATATATATATGTGTGTGTGTGTGTGTGTGTTTTGCCATTTGTTAATTAACCTATTTTATTTAATTAGTTAATTTAATTGGATATTGATTTCAAAAATTTCTTATGTAATACATATATACTTACATCATCTTAAACAATTCAAGATAATGTTATATATATATTGTACATGTAAATATTTTAACTAATAAATTATTTAATTAATTTAATTAATTTATTACTCTTATTAATAAATATTAAAATTTTCAAAGTATGTTTATTATATTTTCAAAAGCACTTTTGGTAACGATATTATAACATTTAAAATACATTATTTAAAAGCCAACTTTGAAAATAATGTTTTGACATTAATAATGTAATTCTTATTTAAATTTAAAATCTTATTTTTAATTTTGAAAACAATTTTGAAAACTAGCCCAAAGCCTAATTAAAACTAGGCCTTTTTCTATTAGGGACAACCTTTGACCTCACTTCATTTTTCGAACCAGGCCGATAGCCAAGGAGTGCAGGGTACTTGATTACCCAAACCCCAACCTAGACACAACTTTTCTAGACACCATAATCAATTGGTAAGCTTAATTAGTTAGCCCTAACATGACTGATTTAGACAACTACTATTTGGCTCTAATATCATTTTTCACTCGTGTCAATTAGAAGCGGGTGAAATAGATGGACACCAAAAAAATTCGTATTTGAATGTATTGAGCCTATGAAGTCTAAAGTGATTTTAAATCCAATCTAAAAAGTTTTTTAAACAAAAGTATTTATTTTATTTTTTAGTTTGAAAGAATTTGAATTTGATATAAAATTAAATGTATGTTCGTATCAAAAATACCAATGTATGCTGCAGTTGCTTATTAAAAATAACCTAAGAAGGAAACCATTTGTTTCCTTCTTTAAAATATATGCAAAAAACTAATATGAGAAATTGCTTTAATTGGAAATATAAACCTATCATTTCTCTCTCTCTCTGTTTAGGATAATGATTTACTAAATTTCATTAATGACCAATTTAAACATGCTAAGAAAAGTGGGTAAATCGAAATATACGAATAGTATATATTATGTAAGTGCAACGTATAAGAAGTGTGCATAGTTAATGGATATATATGTAGATGTTGGCATTTATATCATAACGTACTCATTTCCCCTTTACATATGCTTTGTTATTCATGATTTTGGTTTAAAGTATGTGTGTATTTGGGTATTAAGGTCACATTAGGCAACTTTATGTAATTAAAAACTAAAATTGACATTAATAAAATTGGATTCAATTAAAGAAAGGTTTAGCATAAAAGGTTACATAGTTGTATAGGAACTTAATTCTGAATTTGAAATAAAACTACATATGTACAATTCCATGTATTTATTCAAAACTGCAATTTAACATATCAGATTTTTTAAAAACATATATTCCTGAGTATGGTATTTATAATACAGACACGCTTGCACACACCAACACACATGTATATATAAAAATATATGTAAACAAGTTAGATTTAAAGTAAACACTTTAGGATAAGTTTCAATTTAGAAATTATTCTAGAGTTTAGGTAAGTTTTCTTTTTTTAACTAATAAATTTAGAAGAGTAAAACAATATTTGAAATTTGTACAAAGACCCACTTGTAAATTCTTGACCCAACAACATCCATTCTTGCTTGGATAATACTTAAGTGTCTATATCCAAAAATTAACTATATAATTATATAAATTAATCTTCAAGGAATAATAAATACTTAGCATAAACACTTCATTTACAGTTAAGTATATAAATTTCATAGAAGTATAAAATAGATCTAAATAAAAATTAACTTTTGAATTTCCATTTTTAAACAAAAACACCAAAAAAAAAAGAAAATGAATTGAACGAATAGGCATACGTAAATTAGTTTTAAAAGAAAACATTCTAAACATTACAGAGAATAACAAAAAATAAACAATGAGACGAAGAATCCAACCAAACTAATTTGAAATAAACACATATAATAGAGGGATGAAGAATAAATGTTGATTTGAAATAAAACAATAAAATTGTCACATGATCAATGGAGATGAAAGGGAACTTCAAAAGGACAAATTGAACATATAACAAACCTAACAGAATCTAAGCAAATAATTTTTTAAACATATATAAATAAATTACTGAAGAATTACCTTGGATGTTTCCTATGAAACACACCCTGAAACAATGAATCAAAAATTTCTAGATTCCGTTGAATCAATCTCTAGATTTTGAAGGAATCAAGAGACAACAACCACATATTGTTATGGTTTTATTTGGTATTTTTATTTTGGAATTTTTTATCCTTTTCGCCTATAGAATTTTGGCCATGACACGATAGGAGAGGTTAAGAAAAAGTATGAATGAAAGAATTACATAAAGGAGGCAATAAAGATCATTAAAGAAAGGGTTATCTTTTTATTTCTTTAATTCTTCTTTACCCCTTTCAAAAATTGAAAACTTCTTCTCTCCCTATTTTGGATGGCCATACCAACGAGGGAATGGACCTTGAAATTTTTTCCAAACCCATTTAATATTTAGTCCATTTAAATCTATTTTAAATACTATACTGATTTTAGTATATCGATACGTGCGTTTATAACTTTTTTTAACTTTTATTTATGCACTTTATTAAATACTAGTGGTATTCAAACAAATTAGATAAAATTTTAATAATTAATATTCCATAAATATTAATTAATTTAAAAACACACTTTGTATTTAATCTATTTAAATCAAATTTAAATATTCTACCATCATCGTATATCGATACGTGCATTTATAACTTTTATATACATACTTTGTTAAATACCAATGGTGTTTAAACAAATCAAATAAAATGTAATAATTCATAATTAATAAATATTAATTAATTTACAGTAATTATAAATTAATTAAATCATGTGCTTTATTTGTAATATTCATCATTTCGATTATTTGACTCAAAGGTGTAAATTAAGTCAACGGTTAATTATCGATCAGTTTGAATATTAACATTCACACATCACCTTAGCTTGTGGTGTGACATTTTGGCTGAATTTGTTGCTTAAACATCTGTTGGTAAAATCCAATTATATTTTTTATAAGTGGTACCTGATAATAATGATTATTTACACCAATTCTTTTTGCCAACACTATATCACATTACGACTTATGAAATTTGATTTCGGTCAAAATTCGAACATCTCCACATTCAACTTTGTAGTTTCAAATACAAAATTCTTGGTTCAACAATAATAAATATTATTAACCATACTACTATGACTTATTATTAATAACTAAAGTTGATTGTGATACTATGTACTAACCCTACATAACTATGAAGATGAATTCTTTATTGAATAGTGTTTCACTTCCAATGCTTCAACTAAGAACCAACTATGGTTGTCTTATGGATGTCATACCACGACTTAACTATAATAAAATTGGAACATTGAAGTTCCATAGTATTCTCAAGTCGAGGGAACTATGTAACATTATCACTTGAAGATTCTCTGCATAACCTTACTTATATTAACCAATAGAAAACTTTCGAGTCATTTCCATAGTTATCTAATAAGTATCGGTATATAACCCCTTGATTCCCCCTCCTCCCCCAACAATCATGAGTATTACACTAACCAACATTGGAGAGCAATATGTACTCTAGCCTCAATGGATGCATCGATATCCAGTCTCCATACATCTTGACTAGTAATATTTGAAACAATATATTTATTTTATAATGACAAATCACTCATGATTACAACACATCGTAACCACTATGTAACAACCTAGATTTTTGCATATAATTTAAATTTGACTTTATTTTATTTTGAAATTATTTTAAAATTGTTTTATTTCAAACATTTCATTTTAAAATATAAATTTTGATTTTATGTGAATTATAGTTTCAAACTTGTATAAATTGGATATTTTACTGAAAAGTAGATTTCTGGTCAAATTAGTCAAACTTTGACTTTTAAATTTCAAATTTAAATATTTAAATTCTTAAATTTTATCTTTTATTATGAAAATAGATTTAATAACATGAATACTGCTTTTCGTTTCGTTGGAAACGTAAATTATGAAAGTTATGTATATTTCAATATTGAGTACAATTTGAGTTATTTAGCAATTTTGGTTATTTTAAATTATGAAATTTTTATTTTCCTTGTCATATTTTATTTTAATATGTTTTAATATGTTATTGTATGTGTATATTTGTCTTATAATATTTTTAAAATGAAGTAAATAATTTTCCAAAGCCATTGGTAAATTTCTTGTAATTTCTATGTCCTGTTTGCTATTTTTAAACAATTTCATTTTTCCATTTTCTATTTTTCTCCAATTTAATTATTTATTTTATTTTGAAAATGATAAATAAATTATTTTATTTCAAATTTTCACTTCATAATATTTTTAAAATGAAGTGGATATTTTCCAAGACTAGTAGTGATTTATTTGTAATTTCTGGACACTGTTTTGTATTTTTAAGTAATTTCTTTCAGTCTTTTTATATTTTCTTTAAAAATTTTTTTTATATATTTTTACTTGGTTTCGGTTTGTAAATTATATTTATGGGTTATTTTGTTTTTATAAAATCAAAGAGAAAAGGAAATACCAAAGGTTTTAAAAAAGTGCAAAACATAAGCCCTTTCAGCTTCAAAACTTTTCAAATGCCATAACCTTCACTTTAATTCATTTTGCTGTCCACTTCTTCATTTTTGGATGTGTATTATTTTACTTTTCACGTGAAAAACAACTCAGCACTTCTCATTCTCATGGCTTCTTCAAACATCCTTGGTAATGTCCTCTTTTTGCACTTTTCTGCCATTTTTTTCATACTTCTGTCTTGTTTCTCTCTTCTATTTGCATGGCCTCCTCACCATAGCCACGGCCACCATCCCATACCACTCCTCCTTGGCATCATCACCACCCACCACTGCAGGTTAGACCATGGCCGAACCCTCCTTGAAGCCAAACTTCACAAAAAATGCAAACAATGTCCAAAACAATGCATAGCTGAGCACCTAGTTGATCACCACTCCATTTTCCCTCACCACCACCACCTTGAGCCACCGCCACCACCTTGCTACCACCACTACTCACCACCTAAACCTCTGTCCAGACCTGTACCTGATGATGTCCGAGCCATTTGACCCATAGACCGAGCTAAAAGTTGAACCAAACTTGATGCAGTGCATCATAATATGTCGCAACCAACATATGACTTAAGTTGTACTAACTTATGTCGCTCGCTCATCCATAAGTCGCCTGCCTCAACGACCTACAGCAGGGAGCGACACAACGACCTACAGCAGGGAGCGACCTATCGGTCTAAAGCACAAAGCGACTTAACTATCTAACGGCCCAACCGACCTACGGGCCTAGCGACTCAACGAGCAACGACCTAACGAGTTAACGTATGCCGCATTTCCTTAAGCCATTAACGTATGTCGCTTTCTATAAGTCACTCACCTCCTATGCTGCTTCCTTAGGTCGTCGATTCCTTAAGTTGTTTAAGCCGTGCCTGAAGCTGTGTTATGTTGTTAAGTCGCTGATGTTATGTTGCATGTGTGGGTTGTTTCGTTAAGTCATATGTTGTTGTAATTTTCTTATCTCGTGTGTTGTTAGATCGTGTGATGTTGTAACTCGTGTTGTATTTTCTTATGTCGCATATGTGTTGTATGTTGTAGGTCGTGTATTGTAATGATGTTAAGTCGTTTGTCATTTGTAGTGTTGTTATATCGCATTTATGTGTTGTTGTTATGTCGCTTGTATGTGTTGTAATTCCCTAAAAATATGGGTGTGTTGTCACTTGTAAAAAGATAGTTGATTTTTGAATAAAATTTGTGTATGAGCTTTAGCCAACATTATTGGAAGTTGAGTGTGATCTCCTTCTACTTTCCATCTTCGGGTTATTCGTGTGCGAATCAACGAAGTTGAAGCCAATTCTCGGTATCACTTGCGAGTGATCAACGATCGAATTGTAGATCTTTCAACACGGTATCTTGCGAGATCAACGGGTTGGAGATAACTAGATTTCGGCATCTTCACGATCAACGGAATTAAGCATTTATCGTTCCATCGGTTTATTTGACATGAAATCATCATTTCGTAGGAAGATCCTGGATAGGTTGCAAAAGTTTGAATCTAAACTGTTCGAGCCTAGAAGAAGCTGCTTCATTTTTGGTATCGGAGCTAATCTGCGTCAATTTCTATTAGAGCTAGATTAGAGATTGAAACGCGTCAATTTTTATCAAAGTTAAAGTAGAGACCGAAGCATCAATTGGTATAAAAGTTAGATCAGAGGTAGAAACGAGATTGTTTAATAATCATGCCCGCGAGACATGCTAATCGCCATCAAAATGTTGAAGATTTGTATCGAAGACAGGGAGCTGAGCAGATGGAGCAGCGTATCAATGAAAAATTCAATGAGGGTATTGAAAAGTTAGAGAAATTGATGAAAGACATGAATCACAATCAAAGGAGAACGTCACCAGTTTCGAACCAATGTGGAAACAGGGTTTCACCATCGGTTTCGGGAGAAAGGAGGATGTCACCCCGGTCTTATCGAGATAGGAGAGAATCATCAGTTTCAATGATGCGAGACCACCATGGGTATCGAAATGAAGAGGGAAGAACTCAACGTGGGTTTGAAAATGAACCATATCGTGATGTTGAAAGACAGGGTAGAAGGGACATGTATGGTCGTAGAGATGTAGATGGTCAGGATCGATATCGACATACGTATGATTTTGAGGAGGATGGTTATGGAGGTAGTATTCATTATCGAAATCGAGGCCAAGCGCGAAATCAATATGTGGATTCAAAAAATGATCGTAAATGGGAGTCAGGTATGAGGATGGAAATTCCAGAATTCAAGGGTGGTATGCAAGCAGAAGAATTTCTTGATTGGTAGTCGAGTGTTGAAGAAATTTTGAAATTCAAGGAGGTGCCTGAGAATCGCAGAGTCCAATTAGTTGCTACAAGGCTAAGGGGAAGAGCTATGGCTTGGTGGAAGCAAACTAGACTAACTCGGGAGAGAATGGGAAAATCAAAAGTTGTCACTTGGGAGAAGATGAGAAAGATGATGAAAGCAACGTTCTTGCCGTACAATTATCAATCTCTTATGTATCAATGTTTGTAGAATTTGAGACAAGGGATGAAGACAGTGAATGACTATGTAGATGAATTCTATCAATTGATTGCAAGGAATGATATTATGGAAATCGAGGAACAACTAACGGCTAGATATATTGGAGGGTTACGAATGCAAATTCAAGACATGGTGAATATGTTTAATCCAAGTCTGTTGCTGAAGCACATCAGAAAGCTCTAGCTTGGGAGAAACAAGGGAGACGAGGAAGTTGTGTGTTTGCGGGTTCTAACAACCAGAATAAGGGAGCTAGTAGCAGTGCTAATGTTTCCAAGGCAGTCAATAAACCAATTGTCAATGAAGCCGCTAAAGCAAAGGTCAATAACATTATCAAGTGCTATAATTGTCAGGAGTTTGGCCATAAAAGTAATGAATGTATAAAGCCAAAGAAGAGAGCATTAGTTGCAGAGGAATGTGAGTATGAGGATGTGGAAGCTGAAATTGATTATTCTCAACCATTGAAGTTTGATGAAGATGAAGAAGTTGTGCCAGATGACGAAGGGTGTAACTTGATGATAAGGAGGTCTTATTTAGTGCCAAAGCATGAGAATGATTCTAGTTGGCTGAGAAGCAATATCTTTCAATCTACATGTACTATCTTGGGAAAGGTTTGTCGATTTGTTATTGATGCGAGAAGCTGCGATAACATCATTTCGAAAGAAGCCGTCACCAAGTTAGGGTTGAAGACTAAAAAACACCCTAGACCTTATCAACTGGCATGGCTAAAGAAAGGTGGAGAAGTGATAGTGGGAAGACGAGCATTTGTTACATTTTCTATTGGGAAAACGTACAAAGATGATATATGGTGTGATGTTGTCGATATGGATGTGTGTCATCTACTATTGGGAAGACCATGGCAATATGATAGAGCTGTACAACATAATGGTCGCACCAACAGCTACAGTTTCATATTCGAAGGAACCCAAATTACCTTAGTTCCTAAGAAGCATGAACAAAGTGAAAGCAAGTCACAGAAGAAAGTGGAATCAACTAGTCTATTATCTACGAGAGAATTTGTTGAAGAAATGAAAGACAGTGCTGAATTGTTTATGTTGATTGGGTATGAAACAAGTGAAGATGTTGAAATTCCTGCGGAAGTTAGACCAGTGTTGAATGAATTTGAGGATGTCTTTCCTGCGGAATTACCCAAAGAATTACCGCCACCGAGGGATATACAACATCAAACTGATCTAGTGCCAGGTGCTATTTTACCGCATAGGCCACGTTATCGTATGAGTCCAAAGGAGCATGAAGAGTTGAGGAGGCAGGTTGAGGAGTTGCTTGAGCAAGGGTGTGTTCGGGAGAGTCTCAGTCCTTGTGTTGTACCACCTTTGTTGGTACTGAAGAAAGATGGTTCATGGAGAATGTGTACCGACATCAGGGCGCTCAACAAAATAACTATCAGATACAGATTTCCTATGCCAAGACTTGATGATCTATTGGATTAACTTAGTGGGTCTGTAATCTTTTCAAAGATCGATCTTAAGAGTGGTTATCATCAGATTCGCAATAGACCAGGTGATGAGTGGAAGACAACATTCAAGACTCGGGAAGGATTATATGAATGGCTGGTTATGCCATTTGGTCTATCTAATGCACCAAGTATATTTATGAGGGTGATGAATCAAATTTTCATACCTTACATCGGGAAGTTTGTTGTAGTTTACTTTGATGATATCTTGATATATAGTGCCAGCACAGAGGAGCACATTCAACACTTGCGAAAGGTGTTAACTATTCTTCGTCAAGAATAGTTCTATGCAGCGACGATGAAATGCGTGTTCATGACGCCAAGTGTTTTATTTCTGGGTTATGTCGTGTCTAAGGAAGGGATACAAGTGAACCAGAGTAAAGTAGCCGCAATCAAAAATTGGCCACAGCCTAAAACTATAACAGAAGTCAGAAGTTTCCATGGGTTAGCTTCATTCTATCGAAGATTTATGCCACACTTTAGTAGTGTAATGGCTCATCTTACTGATTGTATGAAAGGAAAGAAGTTTTCATGGACGGAAGAGGCAGGATTTGCATTTGAGCAAATCAAGGAACTTTTAACCTCAGCACCGATTCTAGTGTTGCCCGATTTTCAATTATTATTTGAGTTACATACGGATGCATCGAAAGTTGGAATTGGAGGAGTGTTGAGTCAGAAGGGTCGTCCAATTGCCTATTTCAGTGAAATACTTTCTGGAACAAAGATGAGATACAATACTTATGATGTGGAGTTTTATGCTATTGTGCAGGCTGTGAAGCATTGGAGACATTACTTGTTCCACAAAGAATTTGTTTCGTATACGGACCATGAAGCGTTGAAACATTTACAAGGGCAGAATAAAAGTGCAACTAGGCATGCATCGTGGATAGCTTATTTGCAACAATTTACATTTTTCGTAAAGCACAAGTCTGGAGTAACTAATCGCATTGTCGATGCATTGAGTCGGAGGGAGAATTTACTAACAACCATGCGAGTAGAGGTGATGGGTCTTGACTTACTTCCAAATCTTCTTGTTTCAGATTCATATTTTTCCGAAATCTTAGACAAAGTCAAGCAGGGAAGCATGGACGGATATATGCTGGTTGAAGGTTTTCTGTTCAAAGAAAATCAGTTGTGTATTCCAAATTGCAGTCTACGAATGAAAATTATCAAAGAATTACATGAAGAAGGACACGTGGGCCACGACCGTACTATGCAGTTGATTTCAAGGTCTTATTTTTGGCCGTCAATGAGGAATGAAGTTGAAAAGTTTGTTCAGAGGTGCCATATTTGTCAAGTTTCAAAGGGAACCGCAACAAATGAAGGGTTATATATGTCGTTGCCTATACCTACTAAACCATGGGTGGATGTTAGTATGGACTTTGTATTGAGTTTGTCGAGGACGCAACGTGGCAATGAATCTATCTACGTGGTGGTTGATCAATTTTCAAAAATGGTACATTTTATCGCATGCAAGAAGATGGCAGATGCAGTTAATGTTGCATAGTTATACTTTAGAGAGATCTATCGTCTTCATGGGTTGCCTGAATCTATTGTATCGGATAGAGACACTCATTTTCTGAGTCATTTTAGGATGAGTCTATGGAGAATGGTCGAGACAAAGCTAAAATTTAGTAGTGCTTATCATCCACAGACGGATGGACAAACAGAAGTTGTGAATAGATCCCTAGGTAATCTATTGAGATGCCTTGTGAATGAAAATTTGAAGAGTTGGGATTCCAAGTTGTGTTAAGCTGAGTTTGCACACAGCCATGCAGTTAATCGTAGCACTGGGTTCAGTCCATTCCAGGTTGTTTACTTAACAATTCCTAAAGGACCATTGGATTTATCTATAGTACCACAGCAGAAAGGAGTGATCAAACGAGCTAGTGACTTTGTGAACGAGTTGCAAGAGTGCCACAAGGTTGTGCAGGAATGATTGCATAAGGCGAATGAGAAATATAAGCAATCCGTAGATATTAAACGACGAAATGTTGAATTCAAAGAAGGAGATTTTGTATATGCAGTATTGACTAAGGATCGATTTCCTATTGGTACTTAAAACAAACTAGCTGCTAGAAAGATTGGTCCTTTGAAAATCGTAAAGAAGATTAATGAGAATGCTTATCAGTTAAGATTGCCGGATCATATCCATACTGCCGATATTTTCAATGTCAAACACTTGATTCCATATCATGAGAATAAGCATGTCGATGGAGAGGAAAATGTAAATTCGAGGACAAATTCTTTTCAACCAGGGGAGGATGATGCAACGCACCATGATATGTTGCAACCAACATATGACTTAAGTCGCACCAACTTATGTCGCTCGCTCATCCATAAGTCACCTGCCTCAACGACCTACAGCAGGGAGCGACCTATCGGTCTAAAGCACAAAGCGACTTAACTATATAACGGCCCAAGCGACCTACCGGCCTAGCGACTCAACGAGCAACGACCTAACGAGTTAATGTATCCCGCATTTCCTTAAGCCATTGACGTATGCCGCTTTCTATAAGTCGCTCACCTCGTATGCTGCTTCCTTAAGTCGCCGATTCCTTAAGTCGTTTAAGCCGTGCCTGAAGCTGTGTTATGTTGTTAAGTCGCTGATGTTATGTCGCATGTGTTGGTTGTTTCGTTAAGTCATATGTTGTTGTAATTTTCTTATCTCGTGTGTTGTTAGATCGTGTGATGTTGTAACTCGTGTTGTATTTTCTTATGTCGCATATGTGTTTTATGTTGTTAAGTCGTGTAATGTTATCTCGTATGTCGTAGGTCGTGTATTGTAATGATGTTAAGTCGTATGTTGTTTGTAGTGTTGTTATGTCGTATGTATATGTTGTTGTTATGTCGCTTGTATGTGTTGTAATTCCTACAAATATTGGTGTGTTGTCATTTGTAAAAAGAGAGTTGATTTTTGAATAAAATTTGTGTGTGAGCTTTGGCCACCATTGTTGGAAGTTGAGTGTGATCTCCTTCTACTTTCCATCTACGGGTTATTCGTGCGCGAATCAACGAAGTTGAAGCCAATTCTCGGTATCACTTGCGAGTGATCAACGATCGAATTGTAGATCTTTCAACACGGTATCTTGCGAGATCAACGGGTTGGAGATAGCTAGATTCTGGCATCTTCATGATCAACCGAATTAAGCATTTATCGTTCTATTGGTTTATTTGACACGAAATCATCATTCGTGGGAAGATCCTGGATAGGTTGCGAAAGTTTGAATCTAAACTATTCGAGCCTAGAAGAAGTTACGTCAAAACTCCACAATGTTGCCTAGTCTCTTGATATTCTTATGTTGTAACTTCCTCCACATGTTCTAGCCTTTATGCCATGCATTCTTATGTTCAAACCCAAGCCAAAGCCATGTCAAACCTGACCTAAATAAACCCCTAGGCCGTGCAAAGCATTGTAGAAAACAAGGCAAAAGATCTGACATTCATATCTCTTTTTATTTCAAAGGTATTCCTATTCAATGTTGTACTGAGTTGTAATATTATTTGGTTTTGTTTTGGGTTGTACCACAAGTTCTAAACTCAGATCTCTTCCCACTTGAGCCTATTGTTGAGTCATCGTGCCTTCTGGAATACGTTGTGTCATTTGTATTGCAATCTCCAGCCATATAGGTAAGTAAAATCACACGACGTTTATACTTATGCAGTTGTGAAACAACAACTGAATGTGTAGAAAAAATATATGATGTTATAACTGCCTATGATTATTTATATATGATGTTAAACCTGTTAAATTTCATGTCATATCATCTGTTATTATATATATTGTTACTGTTCATTTATATCAGTTTATCACACTGCAAGTTCCCTGTAGATTAGAAATCACTATGGGTTGAAATGATACATACCCGAACGGACTTTAGAATAGGGAAAAATCGTTATGGGCTGAAATGATAGGCCTGAACGGTTTTTATTTAATTTATTTAAACTTGGGATTGCGGGTTTGAAATGATAGAACCCGGATTTTTCTTTTTAAACTGCGGATTGAAATGATACATATCTGTATCACTTGACCTAGGTTAGAAAACAATATACAGACTTGTGGTTATTTTACAAAGTGTTTAGGACATCTTTAAGTATTTTAAAAATATAAATTCGTGAAATTTAATTTAAATAGATTTTTAAATGTTTTAAAATTAAGAAATCATGATTTTTCTATGAGTTAAAAATGTAATTAATGAATGGTCAAATTGGATTATTGAAATATAACTTAAGTTTGGAATTTGGAATTTTGGTTAAAAATGATATTTAAGTTATATGAATAAAATGGAAATTTATTATATTTGGGAAATGATAAATATGATAATTTGATTTAAATTTGAATTTTGGCGATTTATTAAAGTATTATTGATTTTTTCTATGAATTTAAGTGGTTAAATAAATGAATGCTTAAATTGTAACTTTTAAATATAACTGGACTGGGGAAGGAGAATTTGGTTTTAATTAAAGGTTTAAGTTAATTAAATAAAATTGGAAATTAGTTAATTTGTGAAATGGTAATTTAAATCTGAAGAGTTAAGTTTATTTGTTGAAAAGTGAAGAAAGGAAATTATACACTTGAACAAATAAGTGGAATTATTGAAATTTGGATTTATTTATAAGAAATTGGTTTTATAAAAGTAAATATGTTTAATGATATGTTAATGAACATTTTTAATGTTAAATTTTGATTTTTAAAATGTTTAAAGGATTTAAAATGATGTTTATTATTGGCTGGAAATACACTAAAACCTGGAATTAACTTTTAATAGCATTCAAAAATGCTATAGTTTCTGAATTGAACTAAAATTGTGTAAAAAGAGCTATTACAGCATTTTTGAAATGCTGTAGTTGCTGTAATTGAACTTATAGGCTAATATTGGACTCAGGTCTATTATAGCATTCTTTGGAAATGCTATAGTGGTCTGTAGTTTTTGTTGAAATCAATTTAAAACCTTGTTTTGAAATCTGAGCTACCGCAGCATTTCTAGAAAGGCTGTCTTTAAGTGTTTAAGTGTTGTCATTGCTAAATTTAAAACCTTGTTTTAAACTAAATTTAATAAAAACTGAGTTTTAAAAGCAGTTTTTAAGTGTTGTCTTTGCTGAATTAAAAAACTTTCAAGTATAACTTATAACAGCTTTTTCTAAATGGTACGAAAGGTTGAAATTTTAATAAATATGGTTTTTAACTTAGTAAATGAGCTCAGAATGATTTGAAACTTTAGAAATTGAATACTTGATTTGAAAGTATAATAATTACACTTTTAAGATGATTTTAATTGAATTAAATTGACGGAATATAATTTATTTAAAAGGTGATTTGAGATGATAATAAATGAATGTTATCTTTGAATTTATGTTTAAGATATGATATATTGAAATGATTTGAAATGAAGTTTTGAGAAGATATGATATTTTGATATATATTAAATGTTTTGAAATGAAGTTTTTGAAAGATATGATATTTTGATATATATTAAATGATTTGAAATAAAGTTTTGAAAGTTATGATATTTTGAAATTAAAATGATTTGAAAATGAAGTTTGAAAGATATGATATTTATGTATTAAAAATGATTTGAAATGACTTGATATTTATTTTGATAAATATTTGGATTTGAAAGATATGTTTTGTTGATATATTGAAATGGTTTAGAAATGATTTAATCTTTATTTTGATAAAGATTTGGATTGAAATGACAATTTATTTTGAAGTATAAAAATATTGTTTTAAAGTTATAACCACGGGTAATAATGACGATTGGTTGTTAAAGAGACCGGGATCGAGTATTGTCTTATAGCCGGCCAATACCGAAAACCACTTTAACAACTATGTACGCGGTGGAGAAATCCAGAACGAAGTAAGTTGGTTTGCGAACGCTATTGGAATGAAGTAAGAGAACGCTGATGGATGGCCTAATTATGACTAAAACAGGAGCTATACCGGGCTACACAAAGGGTCGCACCCTTTTATCGAGCATGCTTCTTCGGAAACCATTCTATTACTTTTGTGATTCGATATGGTGGCGCCACTTTGATTCGGTGTATTTCTCGAGGTGGGCGGAAGCTGCTGGCTTGCCGTCACCACCGGTCCGGGAGTGAAAACGGTGTATCCACCCTGGCATTGCCTCGTGTGCCTTGTCATATGTTCCTTATCGATCCCACTACGATTTTGGTTTAAAGATCCGACCGCGTTAAGGTTCACCATCCCCTTAATGCTATTTTCTATATAATTATACTTTACTGATTAGACACTACTGTATATAGCGTATATTACTATATAATAAATAGTTTAACGGATCCTTAGAGGATGGGCGGTTCCAAGCATCTTCTAAGTTACTTGTACTTTTACTACAGTTCACTTGAGTTGGTTTACATTGTATAAGTATGTATGTCTTGACTCGACTGTTTGTATTTTTATCTACGCTCGGGTCAGCCTGAGTATTCACAGATTTGGATTCCACTTTTTAGAGATTGGAATCGTTGGAGATTATCTGCTTATCTAGTCTTATCTATTTCAGTTCGGTTGTTATGTTCATCTTGTACTTGGTTATCATATTGAAACTTCTGTTGCACTTTATTTCTTCTGTTGTATCCTGTTTAACTCTGATATATTTATATAGTAGTTTCATGAACTACTATCTCTTTTACTTCCGCTGCATTATTAAATACTCTATGTCTGTGATCTATGATTATTATTTACTGTATATTCTGAAGTTTGCCAAATTTTTATTTACAACGCGGTATTTTGAGCAATTCAATTCCGGCATGAGTGTCTACCTATACACTTATAATGGATGCGAATGGTTGAAAATATCGGGTCGTTACAGTTGGTATCAGAGCTCCGGTTTTAGGCAAAACTCAGTATATAGAGTAGATTTAATTTCAGAATCACTTTCGTTCGAGCTTGAATTCCTTCTTCTTCAATTCGGTTTCCTTTGAATTTTGGAACGTTCCCTGCGGTTCCAAAATCCATTCATGTCCCTCACTATTCATCTTCTTATGGTTCTGGAGTATCCCATAACTCCAATTCAAAATGATCTTTATAATGAGTTGGCAGTCCCGCCAAATCTCAACAATTAAATTGTAAAAGGGTGAAACTCCTTTACAATTAGCATCGATTCACCAGAGATTTATATCTTTCCTTGGTTTAGATGCTAATATCTTTTGTTACCCCAAACTCTAACTCTTAAGATCGAATGTAGATTTACCCTAGAAAAATCCACATTGATCTTATTCATAAAGTCACGGTTGACCCGGTTAAGGTTGCCCGTGATTTATTTAAGCTTATCCACCTTCCTATTTTGTTATTTAATCATCTTGTCTTTTTTTCCAACCTATCTTCAAACATTTTGAATTGTACTTGTAAATTAAAATGTTTTATATATTGTGTTGTTTGAGTTGTTGATGTTGAATTGGGTTTCTGATCGATTCGTCTGATCAACGCTATCGATAAGATTTCCAAAACACTTTGACAGAACAAAATGACACAATATTATTTTAAAATGTGGTTAATGAAATAAATTTTGATAAATAAGTTTATGGAACTTAATAAAATGGTTTAAGTTGACAATTTGAAATGATAATACTTGATTTATCATTTATTGTTCTACAAATGAATTTATAAATAGTTGTTTATAAATTTATTTGGGAACTGAAATGAATTTAAAACAAGAATTTGAGAATTTAAATTCGGATGATTTCGAACTTTGGTTTAAAGTTTTAAAAAGGGATATATTAAAGTATTTTCAAATAGAAATTTATTTCCAAAGAATTTTAAAGTTTAAAATTAGTGCTCTTCTCTTTGTCGCTGGAAAATAACTTTGGTGATGACCGTGGCATCATCGACGATCATTTTCGAGTTTCGAAGTTAAGAGACTGTTCTGTAGTCTTGCTACAGCTTTGTTTTGTGGAATTTAATTGATTTGAATTTCTAAAATATGACTTGATTTATATATATATATATATATATGATTGAAATTTGATTTGACATATTATCTATATAGTATTACTTATCTCCAAATGGTTTGAATGGAATCGGAAATTAAATTCTTAAATTCTATCTTGAAGAATAATTTCATTTATAAAAAGAAAATAAAAATTTGGATAAATGATTCAAACTTGAGATAATTGAATTTTTAAAGTTTTATTTGTATACCACACAATTTCATTCCAATATAACTTACCTTGATTTTCAGAAGTTGAATATGTAATTGGATAATATACAATATAAAAAGATTTTATAAATAAAATTTGAGTGGTTACAATAAATGTTATACACTTAAATTTTAGTTATAAAAGATTAATAGAGGTAAATAAAGAAAAAGGAATTTAAAGAGTTTTATTTAAACAACTTAATAATGAAATTTGATTTAATATGGAACCTAAAGTCTAACCTAGGAATTTTAATAAAAGTTATTTCCTGAAATGAGTATGTTTGTATAATAAGTAATGTATCTTTGAATAGATAAAATAAAATATAATTGAATGGGATATTTTGTAATAAAGTTTATTTAATTTGGAATCATAGTTTAATTGATGTCTAAATGAAAAAGGGGTGTAAAGAAATTTGATTGTTGTATTTTCTATGATAAATATTTTATTTATGTAATAGATATATATTGTAAAATGAATAATTATGATTTGAATAGTTAAGATGTATTTTTAATATCACTAAAATTTGATAATTGAGAATTTAGTTTTCAAATGGAAATTTCAAGTGTAACTTATTGAAGGAATATCTTATTTATGAAATGGGTATTTTAAGTAAAATGTTGGGTTATTTGTTAAATTAAGAGTTAAGTAAAATAGTGAACTTTGACTTAATAAATGAAGTATAGTTTGATTTGGATATTCCATTCATAAAAGTTTGTTTTAATAAATCATAAGTAAATGATATCCAAACGAATATTTCTGAAATTGAACTTATTGAAATACTAATATATCTACCGTAGTACTTTAAAAGTACTTTTGTTTTTGAAAATACAATGTTTTGGAAATTTTATAATTGAATGAATGAACTTAGAAATGTTACAACTTTGAAATGAATATTATTTGACCTTGAATTTAAATTGTTTAAATGAAGATTATTTTAAAAGTGTTATGATTTTTAGTAGTATGATTTCCAAATGATAACATCTCTGAAGTATTATGATTTCAAAGCATCGTGGTTTCAAATTTATTATCTTATTTTGTTTTTCAAACTATCTTTTAGTTGTCATTATTTTCCTTATCTTGCTACAAAATAGGGAGGCTATTGCTTATACCTGTCTGTTTAGAAATCTTTCTATAATCTTTGATAATTTTTGTTACTCATCTGAATCGGAACACTGTTTTTCCATTCATAGACCGTCAGTTAAGTGAAAAGGGTGATTCAGACTCTAGAGGATTTTTGTCGTGTTTGTATTCTTGATTTGATCACCTCCACCTTGCTAAACTTACCTGTAACAACAGTTACCTGGTATAATCTCAATCTTCTTATTACCTTGTCTTAATCTTATTTCATTTCTATCTTTTCTGTGCTTTCCCGTACCTCATTCCTTTTCGGGGACGGAAAGTTTTGAGTGGGGGAGAGTGCAACAACCCTAGATTTTTGCATATAATTTAAATTTGACTTTATTTTATTTTGAAATTATTTTAAAAATTTTTTATTTCAAACATTTCATTTTAAAATATAAATTTTGATTTTATGTGAATTATAGTTTCAAACTTGTATAAATTGGATATTTTACTGAAAGTGGATTTTTGGTCAAATTAGTCAAACTTTGACTTTTAAATTTCAAATTTAAATATTTAAATTCTTAAATTTTATCTTTTATTATGAAAATAGATTTAATAACATGAATATTGCTTTTTCATTTCTTTAGAAACGGATTTAAATTGTGAAAGTTATGTATATTTCAATGTTGAGTACAATTTGAGTTATTTAGCAATTTTGGTTATTTTAAATTGTAAAAAATATATTTTCCTTGTCATATTTTATTTTAATATGTGTTAATATGTTATTGTATGTATA
The DNA here is from genome assembly GCA_030765085.1 of Allium cepa. NCBI lineage: Eukaryota > Viridiplantae > Streptophyta > Magnoliopsida > Asparagales > Amaryllidaceae > Allium > Allium cepa. Next base: position 88,832,820 of record CM060942.1, on the reverse strand, counting down.
TTTTTGTCTTATAATATTTTTAAAATGAAGTAAATAATTCTCCAAAGCCATTGGTAAATTTCTTGTAATTTTTATGTCCTGTTTGCTATTTTTAAACAATTTATTTTCCTTTTTCTATTTTTCTCCAATTTAATTATTTATTTTATTTTGAAAATGATAAATAAATTATTTTATTTCAAATTTTCACTTTATAATATTTTTAAAACGAAGTGGATATTTTTCCAAGACTAGTAGTGATTTATTTGTAATTTCTGGACACTATTTTGTATTTTTAGGTAATTTCTTTCATTCTTTTTATATTTTCTTTAAAATTAATTATTTATTTTCTTATATTTTTACTTGGTTTCGGTTTGCAAAGTATATTTCTGAGTTATTTTGTTTTTATAAAATCAAAGAGAAAAGGAAATACCAAAGGTTTTAAAAAAGTGCAAAACATAAGTCCTTTCACCTTCAAAACTTTTCAAATGCCATAACCTTCACTTTAAATCATTTTGCTATCCATTTCTTCAGTTTTGTCCATGTATTAGTTTACTTTTCGTATGAAAAATAACTCAGCACTTCTCATTGTCATGGCTTCTTCAAACATCCTTGGTAATGTCCTCCTCTTTTTGCACTTTTCTTCCATTTTTTTCATACTTTTATCTTGTTTATCTCATCTATTTGCATGGCCTCCTCACCATAGCCATGGCCACCATCCCATAGCACTCCTCATTGGCATCATTACCACCCACCACTTCAGGTTAGACCATGGTCGAACCCTCCTTGAAGCCAAACTTCACCAAAAATGCAAACAATGAATAGCCGAGCACCTAGTTGATCACCACTGCATTTTCCATCACCACCACCACCTTGAGCCACCACCACCACCTTGCTACCACCACTACTCACCACCTAAACCTCTGTCCAGACCTGTACCTGATGATGGCTGAGCCATTTGACCAATAGACAGAGCCAAAAGTTGAACCAAACTCCACTATGTTGTCTAGTCTCTTGATATTCTTATGTAGTAACTTCCTCCACATGTTCTAGCCTTTATGCCATGCATTCCTATGTTCAAACCTGAGCCAAAGCCATGTCAAACCTGACCTAAATAACCCCTAGGCCGTGCAAGGCATTGTAGAAAACAAGGCAAAAGATTTGACATTCATGTCTCTTTTTATTTCAAAGTTATTCCTATTCAATGTTGTATTGAGTTGTAATATTATTTTGTTTTGTTTTGGGTTGTAACACAAGTTCTAAACTTGGATCTCTTCCCACTTGAGCCTATTGTTGAGTCATCGTTCCTTCTAGAATCCGTTGTGACATTTGTATTGCAATCTCCAGCCATAAAGGTGAGTAAAATCACACGACATTTATACTTATGCAGTTGTGAAACAACAACAACTGAACGTGTAGAAAAAATATATGATGTTATAACTGCCTGTGATTATTTATATATGATGTTAAACCTGTTAAATTTCATGTCATATCATCTGTTATTATATATATGTTGTTACAGTTCATTTATATCAGTTTATCACACTGCAAGTTCCCTGTAGATTAGAAATCACTATGGGTTGAAATGATACATACCCGAACGGACTTTAGAATAGGGAAAAATCATTATGGGCTGAAATGATAGGCCTGAACGGTTTTTATTTAATTTATTTAAACTTTAGATTGCGGGTTTGAAATGATAGAACCCGGATTTTTCTTTTTAAACTGCGGATTGAAATGATACATATCTGTATCACTTGACCTAGGTTAGAAAACTATATACAGACCCGTGGTTATTTTACAAAGTGTTTAGGATATTTTTAAGTATTTTAAAAATATAAATTTATGAAATTTAATTAAAATAAATTTTTAAATGTTTTAAAATAAATAAATCATGATTTTTCTATGAGTTAAAAATGTAATTAACGAATGGTTAAATTAGATTATTGAAATATAACTTAAGTTTGTGATTTTTGTTAAAAATGAATTTAAGTTATATGAACAAAATGGAAATTTAATTATATTTGGGAAATGGTAAATATGATAATTTGATTTAAATTTGAATTTTAGTGGTTTATTAAAGTATTGTTGATTTTTTTCTATGAATTTAAGTGGTTAAATAAATGAATGCTTAAATTTTAACTTTAAAATATAACTGGACTGGGGAAAGGAGAATTTGGTTTTAATTAAAGGTTTAAGTTAATTAAATAAAATTGGAAATTTAGTTAATTTGTGAAATGGTAATTTAAATCTGAAGTGTTAAGTTCATTTGTTGAAAAGTGAAGAAAGGAAATTATACACTTGAACAAATAAGTGAAATTATTGAAATTTGGATTTATTTATAAGAAATTGGTTTTATAAAAATCAATATGTTTAATGATATGTTAATGAACATTTTTAATGTTAAATTTGTATTTTTAAAAAGTTTAAAGGATTTAAAATGATGTTTATTATTGGTTGGAAATGCACTAAAACGTGGAATTAACTTTTAATAGCATTCAGAAATGCTATAGTTTTTGAATTGAACTAAAATTGTGTAAAAAAAGCTATTACAGCATTTCTGAAATGCTTTAGTTGCTGTAATTGAACTTATAGGCTAATATTGGACTCAGGTCTATTATAGCATTCTCTGGAAATGCTATAGTGGTCTGCAGTTTTTGCTGAAATCAACTTAAAACCTTGTTTTGAAATCTAAGCTACCGCAGCATTTCTAGTGTGATGACCTGGAATTTTAAAGCAATATCAATTTAATAATCTGAATTAAAAATTAAATTGATTTTATAATCTTTGTAATAAGATTTGAATTAATTTAATAATTCAATAAAATAAATAGTTAATTGATAGATTTTATCTTTTTAAATCAAATATTTGTTTTATATTTATAATATATATAGAATATTGTATATATTATAAAAAGGTATTGTTTTAAATGAATCCTGTTTTCTATAAAATTTATATCTTTAGTAAAATTGGAAATTATGATTTTATTTAAAGGTTAAACTTTTTAAAAGCTATTTAATAAATAAAATAAGGTTTTAAATACATAAGATAAGTATTGAAATGATTTAGAATATTTTAACTCAAGTTTAAAATTTAAATAAATAACAATGAGGTCATTTTGAGTTTCTTTAAAATATAATGTGATAAAATAAATAATTATTAATAAGAAGACAATTTCTTTTAATAGTTATTTATGGTTATTTAATATTATATCTAAAATATAATAATACTTTGTTTTAGTGAATAAATTTTTAAACAAAAATTATTGTTTTTCAAAATTCAAATTTGTAGTTGTATTTGTAAATACACTGGATTTCAAAAATTTAATTTGAACTTGAACTCAAAACTTTTAAAAATCTAAAGTATAATTGTTTTTAATTTATTTTGATTTTGAATCATTTGTATAAGTTTAAGATTTATTCATTTTAATATTTGTGTACATATAAATAAATACATGTTAACTAATGAACTAGACAAAGATTCACTTTTATCTTATATTAACATGATAATTAGATAACTAATTAGCATTTAACTATAACTAAATTACATAATTATAACAAATTAAAATTTAAGACAAATGTAAACAACTTACAAATTAAATGAGCATGTGTTAATTAATAAATATACTTACTTGACAAGTGTTGCATTGTGAAACAAGTGTCAAAAACTTAATTTATCATTTTCTTTTGTTTTATTTTTGGATAATTTCAGTTTATATAAAACTTTTATTCCCTCATCAAATTTTATTCTTCTAAAAATAAAGAAATCTGAAGACAAACAACTTAAGAAAAAAATATAACAAACACTCCCATTCAACAACAAAATTCCTGAAATCATTTTCAAATCTACTTCACAAACCTGCATTTATTTAAAAATCTGGAATGCAAGCATCTGTAAACAAGAACATGCATGTACATTTTCAATTGCAATCTGGAATCTGAAGCAAGTCAGTTTCAAAATAAATCTGTAGCCTGCAATTTTGGGATTCAAAGCAACTGTCTGCATGAAGTTTTAAATTTAAGAAGCAAGACATTCCAGTTTATAGTCAGCAAGCAACTTCATTTTCAAATATAAAGTTTAATTCAAGCAAATGGATTTCAGTTTGTAGAGATTCCTGAAGCTTTTCATCAACCTGTTTTTCAAATATAGGAATGCTCTGCCTTCATTTTAAATCTGGTGAGTAACATTCTGTTTTTAAAGTTTAAATTTTTAAATAAGTTGCATGATTAAATCCCTGTGACAAAATGTGTTGAATGTGTACTTGAATACATTATGCTGTGACTATGTATGTTTGTGATTTCTAAAGGTTACTCTCTGATTCTATATAGATCATGAGTTCAGATTCTTATTCTATAATCCAAACATATAGGTTTACACCTCTGATTCAATTTAGATATAATCAAACTTATTTGTTTAAGATAAGTTTAGTTTAAATTTTTAGTTAAATTAAAATAACCTGTAGACTTCTCTGTAAACCAGAGTTTGGTTAATTAAGTTTAAAAATGTGTAAATTCATATTGAACAAATTATGAATTCAATAATAGGAATTAAATAGCTAGATCAAAACTTGATTTTTGGAACACAAATTAGGATTTTTAGTGGAAGGGTTGTGGTGCTATCCTGTGTTGAGCTGTATAAGGGAAAATTTGGGTTTTTGTGTGATCTAGGAAACTTGAGGTGTCGGGATTCATCTGGGAGATGGAGGAGTTGTCGTTGATGTCAAGAAAAATACTAGGTGGCGTTGCAATTCAACGAGGGGGTTTCGGTGACGAAATTTCTGGAAGAACCCTAGTTTTGGATGGGTGGGTTACTTGGGTCAGTTCTTCTTGTAGGAATGATCGAGTTGTTTGATTTTTGGGGAAATGATGGCGGGTTGGTGGATGGACTCATGGCCGGAGTTGATGGTATGCCAGTGGTCATAAGTTGGTGGATGAGACGATGACAGGTTTGGGAGGTTTGGACTGTATGGTTCCAGGTTTTAAGAATTCAACTCGAATTAAAATTTGAGGTGGATAAGGGTATGGTGATGGATGTATTGGACTGGAGAGTTGAAGGTTGATGTGCTGAAGTCATCAGTGAGGGAGGTTGATGACCGGAGGCACCGTGCACGTGCACCGTGCAAAACTTTTGGATCTGATGTTTCTGGGTATAGTGGAGTTTTTGTGCTCGAGACATAACTCGGGTATTTCCACGATTTGCCCGAAGATTTTGGTTAAATGACTCGAAGCACATATAGGGTTAACTCGGGTAATCTTTAATATTACAGTTTTCTTGAAAATTGTCTGCAGGTTAAAAATGAAAATCATATTCTAAATGAATAGGCTGTGTTGATAAGATTTAAACAAATTCAAATCTGAAGAGATGAATTATAGTTCAAAGTGTTTGAATCTTATAAGTTTTTTTTTAAATTTGGTAGTAGTTCAGTTTAAAATATATATATATATATAGAAAGAAGAACCTGACAGTTTCTTCTGTAAATTTAATTCATTTTGAAAATCTAAAACTAATCTAAGAACAACAGTTTGAATTCAAATTTAAGTCCAGGTTTTATAAGGATTTTAAATCTTCAGTTTTTTAAATGAATTTGTATTTTTAAATAAGAAGTTTAAAATCAAGGTGTAAAGTAAGAGTTCAAATTAAATATGAATTCAAATGATTTAAATATGGAATGGGTTCAAATGTATTGAATTTAAAAATCTGATATTTGAATAAGTTTAAAATTTGAATGTTTTTTTCAAACTAGTTTAAATTTAAATTGTTAATTGGGAGTAAAATTGTTTCAAGTAAATACTTTAATTTTCTTTTTGAATTAAAATCAATATAAATGGTTTATAAAGAAAGTTAAATGATTGTTAACTTGAATTTATAATTTATATAGTAATGTATTTAAAACTTAGTTTTTAATTAAATTAAGTATATTAAGACTTATCTTATATAAGTTTTAATCATAAGTTTTAAATGTTATTTATATTTATTCTAAAAAGAAATATAAATGAATTTATGTTGTATAATGCTTTAAAAATTATCATATTTGAAATTTAGATTCAAAAATGGAATTTGAATTTAAACTTTAAATTGCAATATTCTAAGTACACTTGATACTTATATAACTACTAATAAGGAATGGTTTATCTTGAATTATTAAGATATTAAATAATTAAATAAATGAGATAATGAAGAAGTAACTTATTTATTTAATTTATTTAATTAATAATTGGGATTAAATTAAATTAGAATTAATTAAGAAATAATTAAAGAATAAATAATAGTTAATGATGGTCATTAACTAAAGTTTATTTAGTAATTAATTAATATGATTAATTTTCAATAATTAATTAAATTAATTAATCAATGTTAATAAATTGTGAAATTTATTTAAGTTAATTACTTAAATGAAAGTAATTAAGATATTAATTACTTAATGTAATTAATGGAGTTTATTAAGGTTGGTTTAAATTAATTAATTAAGTTTAATTAATTTTAAACATGAGATTTGATAATAATTACTTGATGTAAATAATGGGGTTACTCAGTAAAGTAATTAAAGGTAATTACTGGATGTAATTAGTGAATAATGATGGAGTTGTGAAAATAATTTAGATTAAATTATTTTGTATAATTAATCAAGTGATTAATTAAAGAAATTAATTAAGGAATTAATTTGATAAGTAATTAAGAGTAGTTAATTACGGAATGGAATTAATCAAAATTGATTAATAATTATGGATTAAGTGAGATTAATTACTGAAAGTAATTAATTTAATTGAGTAATTAATTAAAAATAATTAAAAATCATTAATTAATATAATGATGTAATTAAGATTGATTAATTAATATTTATTAATCAATAATAAGTAATTAAGGACAATTAATTAGTTATAATTAATTAAGATAAATGTAATTAATTATAGTTAATTAATTAATAAAGTAATTAAAAGTTAATTACTGTATTTGGTATAGGGTAATTAATTTTGTGGAATTAATTAAAGAATAATTAATCAGGATTGATTAATTAAGATGATAAATTAGAGGTTAATTAATTAATTTGTAGATAATTAATGCTAATGTAAGCAATCTTTATATTGAGATAATAATTAATTTAATTCATTTTAAATTAATTATAGATAGTATGATTTTAGATCATTGCTTATGAATGGTTGTTATTGGTTGCTCTAAATGGTTTTGAATCTCAGCTATGAGATTAATATTGTTGAGTGATATGGATGTATTGGTTGCATTGTGATGATGATATTGATTATCTTTGATAATGATAAATGGGGATTGTCTATGATAATGATAATTATCTGTTGTGAATCTATGAGTTATCTATCTGTGTGTATATAGATAATGTTATTAAACTGTTTTAAACTCTAAAACAACTTGGACCTAAAAGACACGCTTTGGATTCGATGAGACCGGGATCGGGTTTCCATATTTGGAATCCGAAAACCACATCGATTCCAATTAAACGTTAGGTCGTTAATCCAAGTGGAGCAAGTGAAGACTCGAGGTGTAAGGGCTATACGTCAGTATAACTCTGTGGGTGATTCCGTAATGAGTTTGACGGAATAGTACTTATAGATTCGAGATGGAGATTCAAAGTGCAAGGGTTATCATCGTTAACTCTGAGGGTGATTCCAATACGAGTGTAACGAGATAATGCCTTCGGTTTCGTTCGAACCCGGAACGAACTTGTATGGATTGAATGCTTTCAAAACATCGTCAGGTGGACGATGAGCATTCTAAGAGATGTGTTCTCTAAAGGTAATCGTAGCCTCAAGCCTCATCAACCGGGAATGACTAAAACAGGGGAGGTGCAGCAAGGCTTCGTGGGTAGCACCAACTTGAGAGCAAGATTGATCCCTGTCTAGAGGTCCCTTTTATTCGGCTTAGTGGGCAGTTGTTAGTGCGCACCAACTGCGGGGTTGTCTTGTTCGGAACTATTCAGTAAGGAATGGGTCCGGCCTTGTGTTGTAGGGGAGTTAGGGTGGCTCCTCCGTACGTTGATCTAGGCCACGTACTGTGACGGGCGGTACCCCAGTAGCCCTGCCATTGTATGGAATCCAAAATCCAATAAGTGCCAACGGTTTTGATTGTATACCTATGTAGCTGGAATTTAATAAATGTAACAATTTCGGCTATTTCATATTTACTTGAAAACCCTAGACCTATTATAATATCACTGGATTTCCTATCAAATGTTTTGGTTAGCGTAAGGTAAAAACTTTTCCATGTTTATGTGTGGGAAGTCTTATGTGATACCTTTCTTTTCAAAAGGTTTTTGAAAGTTAAGCAACTTTAACCTGTTACTCACACCAGACCCGTGTCTGACCCGGAGTTTATTTTTGTTTTTCATAAACTCTTGGGTACTCAAATTTTTACGAGTAGCCAAGGGATTCAGGTTAGCTTTGACGAATATTGGAGGAGCAATGGAGCAGGAGGCTTCTGCGTTAGATATTAGTATTCCGCTGTGTGTTCTGTGTTGACCCTGATTGTATTATGTTGTAAATACTAGACAGGTGTTTATAACTGTCTAGTATATGTTGTATATCTGTGTACTCTGATAGTGGTTGTAAACTATGTAATATTTTATGTTATTAATATAATTTATTCGTTCCGCTGTTTAGATTCTGATGTGTTGTTTCTTCTTCTTCTCTTTCTTTCTCTTTTCTATCCTCTTCTTTCTTATTAGTGATGCGACTTCCTGGAGTGTGGAAGTTGGGTCGCTACATCTAGAAAGGCTGTCTTTGCTGTTTTAAAATAAAATTTAACTAAAACTGAGTTTTAACAGTAGTTTTTAAGTGCTGTCTTTGCTGAATTAAAATGTTTTCAAGCATAACTTATAACAGCTTTTTCTAAATGCTGCGAAAGGCTGAAATTTTAATAAATATGGTTTTTAACTTAGTAAATGAGCTCAGAATGATTTGAAACTTTGAAACTTTGAAAATTGAGTACTTGATTTGAAAGTATAATACTTACACTTTTAAAATGATTTTAATTGAATTAAATTGATGGAATATAAATTATTTAAAAGGTGATTTGAGATGATAATAAATGAATGTTATCTTTGAATTTAAAGATGTTTAAGATATGATATATTGAAATGATTTGAAATGAAGTTTTGAGAAGATATGATATTTTGATGTTTATTAAATGATTTGAAATGAAGTTTTTGAAAGATATGATATTTTGATATATGTTAAATGATTTGAAATAAAGTTTTGAAAGCTATGATATTTTGAAATTAAAATGATTAGAAAATGAAGTTTGAAAGATATGATATTTATGTATTGAAAATGATTTGAAATGACTTGACACTTATTTTGATAAATATTTGAATTTGAAAGATATGGTATGTTAATATATTGAAATGGTTTAGAAATGATTAATCTTTATTTTGATAAAGAGATGGATTGAAATGATATTTTATTTTGAAGTATAAAAATATTGTTTTAAAGTTATAACCACGGGTTATAATAACGATTGGTTGTTAAAGAGACCGGGATCAGATATTGTCTTATAGCCGGCCAAAACCGAAAACCACTTTAACAACTGTGTACCCGGTGAAGAAATCTAAAACGAAGTAGGTTGGTTGGCGAACGCTACTGGAATGAAGTAAGAGAACGCTGATGGATGGCCTAATTATGACTAAAACAGGAGCTATACCAGGCTACACAAAGGGTCGCACCCTTTTATCGAGCATGCTTCTTTGGAAACGATTCTATTACTTTTGTGATTCGATATGGTGGCGCCACTTTGATTCGAGGTATGTCTCGAGGTGGGCGGAAGCTGTTGGCTTGCCGTCACCACCGGTCCGGGAGTGCAAACGGCGTATCCATCCTGGCATTGCCTCACGTGCCTTGTCATATGTTCCTTATATCGAGCCCACTACGATTTTGGTTTAAAGATCCGACCGCGTTAAGGTTCACCATCCCCTTAACTCTATTTTCTATTTGATTATACTTTACTGATTAGACACTATTGTATATAGCGTATATTACTATATAATAAATAGTTTAACGGATCCGTAGAGGATAGGCAGTTCCAAGCATCTTCTAAGTTACTTGTACTTTTACTACAGTGCACTTGAGTTGGTTTACATTGTATAAGTATGTATGTTTTGAATCGAGTGTTTGTATTTCTATTTACGCTCGGGTCAGCCTGAGTATTCATGGATTTGGATTCCACTCTCTGGAGATTGGAATCGCTGGAGATTATCTGCTTATGTAGTCTTATCTATTTCAGTTCGGTTGTTCTGTTCAGCTTGTACTTGGTTATAATATTGAAACTTCTATTGTACTTTGTTTCTTTTTTTGTATCTTGTTTAACTCTGATATATTTATATAGTAGTTTCATGAACTACTATCTCTTTTACTTCCGCTACATATTAAATACTCTGTGTCTGTGATCTGTGATTATTATTTACTGTATATTCTAAGAATTGCTAAATTTTTATTTACAACGCGGTATTTTGAGAAATTCAATTCCGGCATGAGTGTCTACCTATACACTTATAATGGATGCGATTGGTTGAAAATATCGGGTCGTTACACACTATCAGAAAACATACCGTTTATTAATTTTATATATTAAATATACTTTTAATTATAATATAACACATTATATCAAGTATACAATAGAAAGAAAGCACCTTTTATTTTGAACAAGATTGGTTATCGAGTTAGGAATATGTAACGAATTACATAATTTCCCTAGGGCATACCCCTAACTCACCAATCTCCCACTTGTACTTCGGATCAATTATGGAGTCTTATTCCAACTTTGGCGATCAGTTTTCTCAAAAGCAATCAGGTTAGTCCCTTAGTAAATGGATATGTTGTTTTAATTATCTACTATGTCAATTAAATCTCTCTAATGTTGATAAACTGCCTTTATCATATGGAACTATTTAGAGTATGTCACTTGACTTCTAGTGAGCTCTAGGTTCTATTACGAACTATATCATGGCATAGTTATCATATAACAATGTCATGAGATTCTCAACATTTGGAACCATCCTTCGCTTAGTTGTAAATTTGTGCATTTATTTACACTTTTTATATTGTAGTGTCATTTGGTTAAATAAGCTACTACTTATTATTTGGAATAATTCCAACTTAAAGTTCTCAATTTAAGTTTGAACATGAATTTAGGATTGACATACTATACTCGATATCACTAATGAAGTACGAGTCCACCCACTCCTTTATAAGGAGTTTGTCGTTCTATAAACAATTCTCCAGTATTTCATAAATGCTTGAGAACACTCAATATATATAGTAATCTTAATTCAGATTTGATGCATGTTCTATGTATCAAATACATAAGAAAAGTGTGATATTGTAGAAATATTTTACGCCTACTAATATTCTTTGTTATAATACATGCTTCCTTTGCATTTTAACTAATTTCAAATTATTTGATTTCTTAGTCAAAATGCAAGGTTAACTCTGATGCTTATTAAATAATACTTCCATATCGTTTCTTGGATCTTATTTAATACTCATAAACTCAATTATAACTCCCACTGACATTGAGACATTTTTTGTTATGTGTAATAGTCTCTAAATAATAATTTAGACTTTTTTGTTTCGACATATATGTATCAAAAGTCAAAGTCATACCGAGCTATAAATTTTATGAGTAAAGGTCCGAATTAACTATAGCACATTAATGATGAAGTTATTATGTTAGTTCCAACAATTTAAATTTACAATGTTATCCTTGTCAATGTGGCTTCTATTCCAACTGCATTAGTCTTATTCCTGAAGACAGTTTTACAGCCGATGGATCGTATCCTTTTGGGCACCAATATCAAAATCATATCTTGAACACGTAATTGGAATCTATTCCATATTTGTGCATCGTGTCACATAGTAGAGTTAATACTCTTAATGGCTTACTTAAGACTGAGTATATTCTTTTCTCAACATTAATAAAATCCATAATTTCTCTTTAATGTGCAATATTTATCATTATAAATTCTAATATGTCGTGTCTATTTAGGTTTGGTTAATTTCATCGCTTGCAACTAGTTTCATCTTTGGATCGTATCTAAATCCATTTTAGTACCAATAATTTCTAGAAGAAATTCTTTTACTACGAAGTTGGTATTTCTTGAAACAACAATTGTTACTCGGTGCAATGAATAGGTATTCATAAACATTTTATCAATTGCCTTATATTAGATCAATTTGATATTAGTTAACACAACTTATGTTCAAAATATAAATTGGTCATCCAATGACAACGTTCCCAAACTCCTTTTAGGGTGACTCATACAAGATCTTTCACATATAAATATTACGTGCAGTCTTTCAACTTGTACACCCTGCCAACTCCTAGGCCTAGGATATGTTGGGGTTTCTAATAGACCCTTACCTTGTATAACTTTTCAAACCATTCTTAGATGAAATTAATTTTAACCTTGTGTACTACTCCTAAATACACAACCATATGGAAAGAAGTTAACTCAACTTCACTTACAATTAATCGTACTTTGTTCAAAAAATCAATTACTCCTTATCGATACATCATTATGTATCATAAGGAGGAGTGGCTTTTAAGATTAGGTCTTTATTCACATTTAGGTATGTTTGGTACTCCTTCCAGTATACTCACATATTCGACCAAACCGAATCATTTTGTTTTCAACCGCACGTTATTTGATTTACTTTTCTTTTATATTCTATGAACCCATAATTAAAATATCGCATATGATTCATATATACATGTTCATGTCTATGATAATTCATCGGTGAGTACAACAAAGTACATAGAGTAGTTTGGAACTTATGATTGCATACATCTCTATGTATTACTATGCAAAGTTCATAGACTCTTATAATGATCCTACTAAATGGGTGCTTTGCCCTTAGTTGCTTGAGATATAATTAGCTAGTACCATAGGATTCATAATCATATAATAATAAGTATTTCTCAAAACTATGTCTTAGTTCACAATTCCAAAATAATTGCTGATAAATTTAGATGCTTTTATGTTTTCCAATGCATCACAAATACCACATTATAGTTTTATTTTATAATGAATTTCATAATACTCATATTGAAATAAAACTGTCCATTTTTTAGTCAATAATGAAAATAATTATTATCTCATAAATAATGTTTGGTATGTTTTAGTAAAAAAAATTCATAACTTGATGTGACCAATAAGTGTTATATGGCATACTCTCAATACTTTCGCCATTAACATAATAGCCGATAAATTATGAAGGTCCATTTAACCTCTTAATGTAAGCTATATATTCCATATACTATAACCATTTTATAGTCGAGAGTTTTCATATCAAATATATATTGAACTCAAAGGAATAAATTTTTAAAAGAATTTTCAATATAAAAAACACATTTTGAAATAGAATTATATTTCTTATTCTAATGTCGAATATTAATTATTATTTCACAATTCTCATTTACGATGTTTTCTTGTGAAGCAGAAGTGATCATTCACTCTCTTCAACCTAACCGTACCTTAAGTTACATCTTCATCCCAATAGTCATGAGTAATATGTTGCCTAACATTTGAAGAGCTTTACGTACTGTAGTCTCAACACATGTATCGATATCCAGTCTCGATACATCTTGACTAGGTATATTTGAACTGGTATGTTTATTTCATTATGGTAAATCACTCATGAGTACAGTACATTGTAACTACTATCATAAAGCATACCATTTATGGATTTCGTATATTAAATATACATTTAATTAAATAAATAATTAATATAACACATTATATCTAGTATATAATAGAAAGAAAATATACTTTATTTTCAAGATTGGTTATTAAGTTAGATATATTTCACAAATTACATAATTGCCCTTAGGGCATATATTTAACTCTATCATTCACTTGTATCAAGGTCATCCTACCCTCGATTGGTATTTGTTATTATCCCCGAGTAAGATTAATGAACCTAATTGGGGACTAATCCCTCTTTAAATTGGTTAACTTTCCCCTTTGGATTGCTTATTTGGACCTCTTCTTTCTATGTGGATCCTCGACTATTTTTCGAGGTTGGCTCAGCAACCTGGCCCTTCTAAGATTGCTGTCTATCAACAATAATCTCAAATCTAAATGTTGGTGGCCACCCATCTTCAACCACTTCAGGCTTTAGGTTAAAGGGGAAGGTCCGACACCAAGGTAATTCTTGTTGCCTATCATAGACAAAGTAAGCAAAATAAAGCAATGGAAAAAAGAAATAGAAAAGGAATAAGGCATAGACTTATGACAAGAAAGGATGGTGATATTCTCCATGTTATAATTAAGCCCATAGGGTACAAAGAAATAATTCGTCGACTGGCTAGGGCTTGATTGCTAAGGACGCCTAAAAAAATCACAAGCTTGGCGATGGCTTGAAAATGATAAAAAGCGCCAATAGGGTAATTGGCCTCCTTCTACAACCCAAAGGCCAACTCAAATAGCTAGCAATGGGCTTAGAGAAACTTAAGCAACTAAAATACCTAGAAAAAACCAATAATTATTCAGCGTTAACTACTTGGGGTAAGCTGGTATGCTTTAAGAGTGGAGACAAGGAAAGGGTCGAGGGGTAGCATAAAACCTACCTTAAGATAACCAGTTGAGAATGCAAAGTGACCCACCTAGAGAAAATGGGGATCTTCATCCAGATTGGCAAAACGGACCACCCCAATTTTTACCCCATAATCGGCTAATAGTTTAGCCAAGCCGGTGTTATTCGACCTTAATACAAAAGCCTTGAAGGAGACGTCCGACATTGAGGGAGATTAATTGATAGAAGTGGAAGTCAAAGCAGACATTTGAAATACAACGACTAAGTTATATAAACACAATGATCAAAATTCCAGCAAATCTCGATGGAGCGACCCTTAGAAGGCTATGATCTTTAGATAATCATCCCTATGGCACACCAGTGCAAGATGCCTCATGCAGTCCAACCTTAATCTCCCTTCCTAAGACGTTATTCGTCCCTACAGTCTCTTTCAGTCTTATGAAATTACTAGTGCCTATACTTATGCGATTGGGTTTGGCCCATGGCCTATTATCACAATAAAAGCTATATAAAAACCATCCGTTCACTTGTAGGCCCATTAGTATTGATCAACCACTAGTAAGGTGGTGATGGTTAATTGACGTCAAAGGGACCCAAAAAGGTTTGGTTTCTAACCATTGTTCGAGGATAACCCATGCATTACGACTCCATAGCATTTCCAGCCATAACGATGCATTCAAAAGAATAAGGTCATAGAATACTAGAAAGAAAATAAATGAAAAATGCCCAAGCCTTCAAACTAGCTATGGCGCTTACCATGGTGGAGGTAAAGGTGGAGGTGTAAAGACCCGAAATTTTCAAACCCGAAAATTCCAGATAGTTATGAAAAAGAAGAAAGAGATAGAAGAAGAAGAAGAAGAAGAAGATCAGAAACATCAACATCTCACATTCGCAGCGGATAAAATATAATAATAAATAATAACAGTTTACAAAAGAATACTATTCCGTCGATTAAATTTATAGTACATTAGAGTCACACATATATACAGACACTGGATATACACAATCATCATGTCTCAGATATACAATAATACAATACAGCGGAAATGCACTATACGTTCTTGCCATCCAGCTCGCCTCCTAAGCTCCAAAACGTCCTTACCAAAAAATCAATAATACTCGGTCTGACCCGAGCATTTCATCAAAGTAACACCCGGGTCAGGCTGGAAACCAGCGTGAGTAAACCCATCTAACATGGAATACAAAGCATGCAACTTATATAAAACCCAGGGTAACTCGTTTCAATTCACAAAGCCACAATTTATTATATACATCACTTATTCCACACATCCATTTTCTAAGTACCAAGATTTAGGTTTAAATAGTCCAATTCATTTAAATCACTTCATTCCAGCCTATAGATTTCACATATTAATCCGTAAAAATTCGAAGTGGTTTCAGGTATTTCCTAATACCCGAACCCAGTCTCTTCGAGTCTTATGTCATCCTAACCCAAGTTATCCAAATGAAATACACAGCATTTCATATCAGAGATATCAACTCATTCAAAGCATCCTATATCATTCAATCATCCATAAGCAAAGCTTAATCACATACAAATTTAATTTGATTAATCCTGATTTAATTACTAACCTCAACCAGTTAGATTTCTTCATTTAACAATTAATTAGTTTCAAATCAATTAATCAATCATCCCTTCATTATTCATCTTAATTAATCACCCTGGTAATTAACTTTAATTAATTTCACGATATTAATTCTTCTTAACCAAAATACATCAGTAATCTTAATTAATTCATGAATTAATTAACTATTTTAGTTACATTAATCCTTAATTACTTATATTAATTAACTTCTCATAAGTCACTTATTACTGATTAATTCATCTTAATTAATCAATCTTTAATTACATCGTTGATTATATAAATTAGTGATTTCCAGTTATATTTCAATTTATCCTAATCTAAATTAATTACATTAAATAATTAACTATTAATTAAACCACAAATATTAATCATTCTTGATTTATATCAACCTATAATTAACTATCTTTTTATTTACTTCATTAAATAAATTAACTACTCCTTAATTAACTATCTTAATTAATCTCTTGATTAATTTCACAAAGTAATTATACTTTACTAATTACATTAAGTAATTACCTATCAAACCATACAATGATTATTCTACATTAATTAAACTTAATAAATTAACTTAAACCTTTATCAATTAATTCTAACCCTTAATTACTAAATTAATCAACCTAAATCATTAATTAATTGAATTAATTAATTATCCATTTTAATTACCCTACTAATTTGATGAATCACAAATCATTAAGCCCTTATCAACATTAAAATGAAAACATTTTCTTATTTATGACTTAAGTCTAAAACAATTTAAAAACCCGAATACTTCGAGTCAACAACAATTAACACGAGAACCAACCGAAACCAAAGTCACCGATCATCTGTTCACAGTGCACATCAAATCAATTCAATCATACAACCAAATACTTAAATTTAACCATTTAAATTTAAATAGAAATCCTGAAGCATGAGATTTACTCACCTTTTACCCTTAAATTTTGCAAATCGCTTCACTCTCGATTTGATTCCATGATTATTGACCTTGTATAAATATTTGTATGACTTTATTACTATTCGAACAAATCTAATAATTCATCGCAATTTACAAATTTCTTAACTAATTATTTAGTTTAAACTGTTTTTCTTATAATAAATAAATTTTAGTAGCTAAGATAATTTAAATAAGTTTATAAAAATTTAACTCCATCATACATCATTTTTAAAATTCGATCAGTAGATGAAAATAGATATATATATATATATAATTTTTATTTGTTCTTGAAACTATTTATACCAAAAATAACCTATACATATATATATTAAAATGTTAATAAAACAAATTCCTTTCCAAACCTATATACATGTACTAAATAAAATAAAATAAAATAAAATAAAATAAACAGAACTGTTTTAAATTTCTTTACTGTAAAATAAAATCTCACATATTTATATTTATTCATTTATTTAAATTTAGATTAATTTAAATGCATACCTCGTTGCCTTACCTCAATAGTGACCCCATCGAGTTTCCCTTGCTCGTCAACCCAGAGCTTGCCGCCCTACTGATACCATCACCAACACGACGAACCACACCCCCTCAGATTGCGCGCCACCGTGAACTCGAGCTCGAGCTCGACTAGCTGCTAGATGGATCGACGAAGATGCTAGCTCGAGCCCCTGTACTTGTGTCGCCGTCACCAAAAATTGTTGCGACCTTACTTCGCGCAAGAGCGCGTGCGCCTGCTCCCTTCTCGCGGTCGCTGCCTCGCCTCATCGCGACGCCAGCCCTACAGCCACACGAGATTCCATCGAGTCTCGCTCCTCCTCACGCGACCCACGCCGAAATCCTAGCCCATACGAAAGAGCGATTCAATCGCAAGCCTTCTTCCTTTCTTTAGATGAACGAACCGATTTGAATCCCCTTCGGTTTGCCGTGAATTTGAAATCCAAGCTTCCATTTATTTTAAATGAGTTCGATTTCTGTTTTAAAATTTGAGAGGGGACGGAGATAAAATATCGATTTGGGGATAGCTTCTTGCGTATGAGTGTTTGTTAATAGAAATATCTTTGACTAATTTACTTCAAATTTTATTATATTATAAAAATTCAAAAATGCCTCGTTAATTGCTACTTAAAATATCGAACTCCTCTTAAGAAATGCCGCTAGGCGATTATAAGGTTTTACCCGCGTTTCGAACACAATGGAATGTGTTTTAAGAGGCTAATTTGATCGTATGTGGAAGTTAGCTTTTTAAATCGATTTAAAATATTAAATTATCGATTTTAATTTCAACGCTTTTCTCACCCGTATGAGAAAACGGTAAATCCAAACGTTGCAAAATTTGAAATCCAATAATAACTAACTAGTACGGATCCAATGGAACTGGTTTCGTCGAATTCCAAGACCGTACCTCACAAGGCTATTTTTAAATATTGATTTAAACGATATATTTTCAAAACTGAACAAATCACCTTTAAATTAAATTTCAACCATGCTATTATCTTCAGTATCATCATTATAAATTTTATAAGCCTTCAAATTATTTTTAACAGGCTTAAAACTCCGGATTCAACATTTTACATAATTTCAGTTTATTAAACCTAATAACTTAATTGCTATTAATAAAAATATTTGAATTCAAGTTAAAAATTAACCTTTTAAATATTTACAATCAATTAAATATCCCAATTTACATTGTTAGAAATTCTGGGTCGCCACATTCCTCTCCCCTTAAAATAATTTCGTCCCCGAAATTACTAGTTAGGAAGAATGGTCAAATACCCGTTTACCTTTTCCCAAAACCCACAATTCAACATCCTACCAACTATCTTTTATTAATGACCCACTATCACCTCAACCAACTTCCCAAAACCTTCTATAGTTTCCAACAACATTATTTACACCATTTATACAAATTTAAAATTAAAATTCAAATTAAATTATCACAACTTTCCCAAAAAAATTCTAACTCTCTAAATTTTTGAATTTTTTTGCCAGCGTCTCCTTTGTGCGGCCAGCTCGGTACAACTACAAAATGCCTCTACGGGCTCCCAAATTCCAAATGAAAACAAAAATCGAGTGGCTAGATCAAAAACCCAATCAAATTTCATACAGAAATTTAAAAACGTACCTTTTTGTCGAGCAATTCAAATTTATTTTCTGAAATCAAAACCAATTTTCCTTTGCAATACCTGCATATCCTACTAAGCAATAATATCCAATCATAGCTTTTAGAATCATTTTATACATTTCCTTGCAAAAGTTTTCATATCTACTTCTATTCAAATTAGTTTTTTCCATTTCCATATGAATTCAATTTGTCTTTAATTCTGAATATTGAATTTTATCTTCCATTTATAACTGATTCATATCATTATTTTAAATTAGTTTCATTCACTAATTTATTTCAATTTCCAATTTGAAATCGTTTTGTCGCTAACAAAATTTTCCAAAAATTTTCTAACTCCCAAAATTTCCAAATTTTTTTGGCAGTCTCCTTTGTACGAAGGAACTTTTGCAATTTGACAAGAGATATAAATATATGTACATCGACCCACACGATCGAAAAAAGCAAAAACAGTTCATATTTCCTATTTTTATTGCGTAGGCGTACCTTTATTTAGCATTTTTAAGCAAGCGGCATATTATTTTAGCAATTAGCGCAACCAAATCCAACCAAACAGCCTTCAGTTATATGTACTTACTAAATTTGAACATGTAAGCACTATATATATGAAGTTTATAACATTACTCTTACTTAAACAACTACAACACATCAACTCCAAAAGAAATGCATCCTAAATAACTTCCACGAGCAATTTATATGATTTCTAAACTAATTCAATTTCTTTCAACCAATTCATATACCATTTCCTTCAATTTTAATGGTTTATAACTCAATTGCTTACATTCAATTTATTTTTAAGCAAAATAAACTCATATTCACTTCAATTAGTCTTAAAACCAATTTATTTAATCTTTATCAACTCATAAAATTTTAATTACCTTTGTTTACGTCAAACGACAACTATTTTTATGTAAATTCGGCGATATACGCTTAATTGAGCATCCATTTTAGTTCATAACTACTTCAAATTAATTTCAACTCATTTTATATTTTATTCCATTTCATTTCTGATTTATTCACTAACCACACATATGCATTTCATTTCATCTCCGCATTGGTTTCATTTTGAAACTATTTCGTTTAGCTTGACCCCTTTCGATGCTTTTATTAATATCCATTTTCCAAACAAATTTAACCCAAATCTTTATTTAATAGTCTACCATTCTTACTCGAAACCAAGCTTTTATTGACTTAAGTAATTTTACTTCAAATTAATATGCCTCATAACTTAAGATCATTCTGATAACCCAATTCCAGTTAAAACTTTGATTTAATTTTTATTCAATCAGACTTCATCCATTTATTATTTAATTCAATTAACCCATTTATTCACCCCATTTTATGTATTTTTAATTCACCTACTCAATTCAATTTCAAATTTATTTTATTTATACAATACAATTCTCAATTTATTTCTACCTACCTGGGTTTTATTTGCAACTCAAATCATTTCTATTATAATACACTTTCATTTCATTCGACAACACTTCCCTTATATCTAATTTACTTGCAAATTACGTTAAATATTATTTATATCACACTTTAATTTTATTTGTAATTCAAACCATCACTATTTCGATCCAACTCTATTTTATCTTAACAACATCTCTACTTATTTTAATTCCTCATCAAATCCAAGTCGAATTCTATTTATAATTCGAGTTCATTTCCAAACTCCATTATTAACTTACAATCCATTTATTTACCCGAGTTAAATTTTATTAGTATACTCTATCAAATAATTTATTTAGCTAATTAGCTTACTTCCAACTTTTATTACAAAAATCACTTCATTAAATTTTCCTGAGTTAAATCTTATTTATAATTCCAGTTTGGATTTTCTTTCATCTTTCAAAATTCCAACACTTTTATTTAAAAATTTTAGAAATGCTTTTAAATTCACATCATACTATTAAAATAGCTCTTTATAAAAATACTTCTTATAACTCGATGTCTTAACCAGTCCATCCTTGTTCTCATAGAAATTCAGTCATACATTGATCAGGCGTAGGACTGAAAATCTATAAGTACTTAGCAGACCCATTTTCAACATCCGGTGAAAATACTTGGGAAAATAATTTTATTGAAAATATAGAAAACAGTTTTTGAAAATAGAGGAAATATCTTAGTGAGAATGCTCTGGAAATCATCACCCATATCCATGGTCGCAGTTACATCCTGGGTTACGTTACCATCGCGGCAAAAGTCCATGTAATTGTATGCAATCTGTGCCCCTCGATTACGCCATGGAACCTACAACAGATTGCAGTTACATTCTGGGGTTATGTTGCTATCGCAGCAAAAGTCCATGTAACTGTAGGCATCAGCGCCCTCGACTTTCGCTGTCAAAATGAAACTTCTCCACTCCTACATAGGTCGCAGTCTACCGATATAAAATCAAAAGAAGACTGTTGGCTCTCAACGGCACACACGACTTTCGCTATGTTACCATAGGTCGCAGTCTACCAATATAAAATCAAACACGGACTATTGGCTCTCAACAGCACACACGACTTTCGCTATGGTCTGCAATATATCACAGTGACATCGAGTTACATTGTCGTCACAGCATAACCCAAATGCCTCTGTAGTCATCAGCGCCCCTCAACTTCCGCTACACACTACTCATAATCCTCAGGAACTAGTTTTGTCCGGACTCCTCACAGGATCAACTTTAGAACCCACCCTTAGGGTTCAAGGCAGCACCACCCGGTGGCACTCCTGAGAAGTTCATTTCAAGAGAGCGCCTTTTTCTCCAGAGCCATTATCAAAACACTTTATACTATACACATATAGTATCTTTCAAATCATACACCTAGTATGATCTCATACAAAGCTCCTTTAAACAAAATCGATTATTCCAAAATCGATAATTCTCAAACTAGGCTTTCCAAATTCAAGATTGATTTTACCCAAAAATCAAAAGCCTTTCCAAATCCAAAGGTTCCCAAAGCCATTTTCCAAAATCCTCGTAAGATCCTTTATATATATATATTCAGATATATATAATTTTTAAAACATTGGATCATTTCAAACTTGTATAAAATTCCTTTTATACTTCAATTTTTTCCAAAAATCCATTTTCTTCTGGCTATAGATTCAACAAGGGGAGTTTCATCTTATATAACAAAGACATATAGCTTTTGTTTATTCAAAATCAAATATTCAAATTTTATTACTCTTTCCAATATCAATTTCATTCAAATCTGTACGATGTACACTTATCATCCGTACGCTATACCAATCTGATCGCTACTCGATCACACAATTTCACTTCCGAACTAGTATCGTCCACCCGATTTCCTAGTATGGACTCGGATCTGGTTTCTTGATCAAAAACTGTCATTCTCCTTGCATAGCGATAACTATGATAGAGAACATCCAGATTCAATAAACAATCCATATTCAGGTTCGCCGTCGAAAATTGGGTAAAAAATCCGGACTCGGATCGATAAACTATCTCGAAATTCTGTGCTCGAATCTGGATCAAATCACTATGCGAATAGAATAATATATGTTCATCCTACGCATTTATTTTCATTGATTATTAGCCAAATTAATTTCCTTTCTATTCACAATCACTTTAATTTTCATTCACTTATTCACAATTGCTTCAATTCCCTTGGATAATCATTTCAATCCTTATCTCAGTCGGGTATTTAATCAATAACAGTTTGAACTCCGACCTGTTTATAATTAGAAAATAGCTTGAAAAGTTTAAAAATAGATAAGTAGTTGAAAAATAATTATTAGTTTGCAAAATAGCTGTAAAATAGTTAACTAACTATAAAATAGTCGGAAAATAGTTAAATAGTTTCAAAAATTTTAGATGATTGTAAAATAGTTGTAAAATAGTAATTAATTTGTAAAATATTTGAAAATAGTAATTAGTTTATAAAACAGTCGAAAAATGGTTAAATAGTTCCAAAAATAATTGTAAAATAAATATAAAATAATTTGGCTTTAAAAAAAGAGGTTGTATATATTAAATAGCTTGGAAAAATAAGTTTATATAAAAACAATTTATATTCAAAATAGTCCAGAGTCAAAACTGTGCACTTCCCTATCAATTCAATTTAATTTTCCATTTCCATTTAAATTGACTCAATTCCAATTTGAATAACTTCAATTTCTATTGAAATTGATTTAACCCCAATTCAAGTTGAATCAATCCTGATTTCTTTCCTCATTCAAATCAAATTCCATTTGATTTTAAACCTACTCAATTTTAATTCCAATTCCTAATTATTCCAATCAATTTGGACTAGTATCAATTGAACCCACTTCAATTTCATTTATTTCAATTCAATCCAATTCAAATTTTCCACTGAAATTGTTAGACTTATCCATCTTCAATCACAAATCCAATTAATTTAAATCTAATTCAATTTTGAACTAATTCAATTTCAAATTTCAAATTTAAACTATCTCGAATTATATAAATTCGAGGTAAATTTTTTTAAATGTTGATTTAGTCCTTTAAATCAAATCAACTTATTTCTTTATAACATTTAATTCAAGATTCTTTTCAAACTTATCTTCATTTAATTTTAATTTGGTTGTATTTCTATTAATACTTAAATTTAATTCCAATTCAAAATTTTAATTTGGTTGTATTATATTACTTCTTAATTTAATGCCAATAATTTAACAACCACTCACCTTAATATTTATTAGAAGGAAATATTCCTTTATATATCAAAATATATTTGTATATAAAATCATTTAAAATCTTTATAGGAAAATAACAAGTACGCTCTCATACATATAAACACTCAACTCATTCTAGAGTTCTTTGGACTCTATTTAATGAGTAATCCCCACCAGAGCCAAGGTTCTCGCTTAACCTTTCACCTCTGATACCAACTATAATGTGACGACCGCCCATGACTCCCGCACCAAAACAAGGAAATAATGCGCTGAAAGGCGTGCCAGGCAGCCATGGGTGACCGTCAAGGGTAGAATAAACATCGCAGAATCTATCGCATAACTCACAGCGCATGGATAAAATACAATAGAGAAATATATGTATAGTGAAGCTTCATAACAGAATATCATCAAATAAGCATCTTAGAAGTTTGATACAAACATCAGAACAGTCAATACATCAAAACCTCACTACAAAGCACTCAAAGTATATACAGCGGAACACCCAGTACATAATATGAAATAATATGCAAAAGCCTCCTGCTCGTCTTCGTCATCATCAACGTAGGTCTCCAAGAACAGCACCTGTCACCTGCTACCTAGTCTGCCCATCCCAACATGGATGAACAGCCCAAGGTAATAAGAGGAGACATAAAACCTTGAGTCAGACAAAGTCTTAGTGAGCAGTAAATCAACTATCAAACATACCAAAAGAGCATAAGGGATAAAAGGAATAGGAACCAAACCATCCCACTCCGCCTCTTTCTACAGTGATAGCCCCCCAGACACACACTAAGGAGAAGCAAGCATACCATGGCAGACAATTAAAGTAAAGCAATAATCATTCGAGTCAAGGTCGATGTTTTCCAAATACAAACCCCCAAGGCCTAAACCAAGATCAGATAAGCACCTAGAAAACACCGCTCTTGAGACCGAATGATGATACAATCAAATGTCCAAACATCCATGACTCTGGCTATCACGGTTATCATTGCCTTGATTTCACCGTTAGTTGAACGACCATCTATCAAGGGCTAATGGTAACCCCGGTTCTAGACATAACTCCGCACGTCGTCGCAGCCCGTACCTAGGAATTTTTGCAACTACCCAGAGTACTAGCACGTCGTCGCAGCTCGTGCTTGGAACATCGTCGCAGCCCGTTCCAACGTACTCTTGCTTTGAGCATGCTAGAACCTTCAACAACGATGAGATCTCAGCCTCCTAGTCATCCTCCTCGACGACTATTTCCATACTAGCTCAAGCGCCTCTCAAGCTAACCATTATCAACCAACTCGCATCGCATCATCGAGTTATCAACATGCTTGGGATGATCCCGTCAGGATTAAACCAAGGCTATCTCACATCATGCTTCGCTTTATCGCATCATAGCAAAGTCTCATCTCAACATCATGGCTTGCCTCATCGCATCATGGCAAAGTCCCATCTCAACATCATCTAATCCATACATATGAGCTTCAACATCCGCTTCATATGCCATAAGCAGCTTTCACCATTCAAGAGCCTTTCCACTTAGCTTTTGAATCATCTTCGACCATCTTGTCTAGATCTAACTATCAATCAACTAACATACATAGCAATCAATCAAATCAATCATTAGCTTAAGCAATCAAGTAATCAAATATGGTCTAAGTTGGCATTTATAACTACAATGGCAATTTCGTAAATAAATGAGCATAGATATAATATACATGAATCATGGGTTTTTAGCATAGATCCAACACATATAAATCATGGGTTTTTATCTCTACAACTTGGTAAATGAACTTGCATAAGTAAACATCTTCATAAGTAATGGATCTACACTTGGATCTAAGGGAAAAATGCATAAAATCACTATCTACAACACTCCAACAAACCACCAATCCAATATACTCCTTTGGGTCCGCGTGAGAGATAACCACCACTCACCAAATCACCCAAACACTTCAAAAACTATCAACTTCAGATCTGGACAGCGAAGATTCAAGCTTGATTCATCGAAATCCCGCTTGAAACGATGAAATCTAGCTTGGTTGGATGAAGATCTTCAACTTTGGCTCTTGGATCTTCGATCTTGATCTTCGATCTTGAATGGATGTTAGAACTAGATTGGAATGGAGAAAAGAAGTGAAGAAATGTTGTAGTCGAGCTCTCAAAATGGCAGCACTTCGTCGCTTCAAAATCCGGTGCCAAAAAGTGAGCCAAAGCCCTCTATTTATAGGCAGATCGCCCCCTTAGGTCGCCTGGCCCTTAACTCGTGTGATCGGTTTTAGGTCATTGCCGACCTAACATACTATGACCTAACCCCATTACGACCTAAGGCCACAGAATGCACGCGACTTAAAACACTGCCGCGACTTAACTAGGTCGTTTACGACCTAGCAGCCTATGCCTCAACGACTCACGACTCATCAGGTGCCCGACCTAACACTCAAGCCTTCGTACGACTTATCACTCATACGACCTAAAGACTTACCCAAGATACGACTCATCAGCTTACGACCTAACAACTTCACGAGTTAACAATGCCGCAACCTAACTACTCATAGCGGCCTACCCTAGGTCGTCTAACGACCTAACTAACCTACCGACCTAACAATCCAACGACCTAAAACAAACACAGGACTCAACGACCTAACTTAGATCGTCTAACCCCTTAGGTCGCTCACCACCACTAGGTCGCTTACTACCTCTAGGTCGCTTACTATCACTAGGTCGCTTATATCCATAGGTCGCTCCACTCGACCTAAACTCCCTCACGACTTAAACTGCACTAAGCCTTAACTCACCAACTCTTAGGTCGGTCATCTTCTATAGGTCGTAACTCGTTAACTACCGACCTGACTTAAGCCACTACTACTAGGTTTCTCACAACCCTTAGGTCGTTAACTCCACTAACTCGCTCACGACTTAACTCCTCAAGGTCGCTGCAACACTTTAGGTCGTAACCCAATAACTCGTAACTCATGCACCCTCCCTAAGTCGTCTACGACTTAACTATAGGTCGGTCACCACCTTAACTCGGTCACACAACCCAAGCTACCCACGACTTAAACACTACACGAGCTAGCTACCACACGACTTAAGCTATGGACGACCTAAACAACACTAACGACCTAATAATTCTACGATATATCAATACGTAAAATACGGGTCGTTACATTCTTTCCCCCTTAGGAATTTCGCCCCCGAAATTCCAAGCAAACAAGAGCAACCAAAACTATTCTGCATGCCTACCATCCATAGCAATCAACAAACCATGCATCCAATTTCTAGCCTAGCATGCAGAATTCTAAGATTAGAACAAGTTACAAATTCATGAGATGCCACGACACCTTAGGTCCATACCTCGAAGAGTTCAGGATGAGCTGCCTTCATCCTCTCTTCCTCCTCCCATGTACAGACGTTAACATCATCACTCCATTGTATCTTGAGCAACGTAATCGTCTTCCTCCTAAGCTGTTTCGTGTCGGTTTCAACAACACGAAGCGGCTTACGAGGTCTTCTAACTACTGGACCAACCTCCAAATCTTCACAGCTATCAGCAGAAACCACTGTATTCGAGTCGTGCACATACTTCCGTAGATAAGATACATGAAAAACATTGTGCACGCCCGCCATCTTTTCCGGTAACTCCAATCTATAAGCGAGCTTTCCAATTCGCTCAATTATCGGGAATGGTCCAACAAATCTCGGAGTCAATTTTCCTTTCTTCCCGAATCGAATAACATTCTTCAGTGGAGAAATCTTCACAAAAACCATATCTCCTACGTCGAACTCCAAATCCTTTCGACGTTTATCAGCATAACTTTTCTGACGGTCTTGGGCTGCCTTCATTCGTTGCCGAATGATCTCTATACAGTCCGAAGTCTGACGAATCATCTCTGGCCCAAGTATCAGCTTATCTCCTGTTTCCAACCAACACGTCGGAGAGTTACACGGTCTTCCATACAGTGCCTCATATGGTGCCATACCAATGCTTGACTGGTAACTGTTGTTATACGCAAACTCCACCAAATGAAGATAATCTTCCCATGATCCTCCGAAATCCAAGACACATGCTCTCAAGAGATCTTTCAAAACTCGGTTGACTCTCTCAGTCTGACCATCTGTTTGGGGATGATAAGCTGTACTCAAACACAACTCGGTTCCCAAAATTTCCTGAAAGCTCTTCCAAAATCCACTAGTGAACAATGGATCTCGATCGCTCACTATACTCTTCGGAATACCATGGAATCGAACTATCCACTTAACATACAATTCAGCCAACTTCGATGCAGTCCTAGTCGATCGAACAGGAATGAATCTTGCACTCTTGGTCAAACGATCTACTATGACCCAAATCCCCTCATTCCCTGCTCTGGTTCTAGGTAGACCATCGATAAAATCCATCGATATCTGCTCCCACTTCCATGTAGGAACTTCTAATGGATGAAGCAATCCACTTGGCTTCTTCTGCTCTGCCTTAACCAACTGGCAATTCATACACTTGGAAATAAAATTTCCAACATCCTTCTTCATACCTTCCCAGTAATTGGTTCTCTTCATATCCCGATACATCTTATTTCCACCTGGATGAATTGTCAACTTCGAGTGATGACTTTCCCTTAGAACTTCATCTCTCAATTCATCGATATCGGGAACAACTAGTCGTCCTTGCTTCCGAAGCCAACCTTCTTGATCAACTTCGAATCCTTTATCCTTTTCCGGGTCCAACCTAGATTCCAAATCACGGATAATCTTGACAAGCTTATCGTATCGCTTTTGGCTCTCGCCAATTCTCTCCACAAGAGTAGGCCTTATCGATAAGTTTGCCAACATCTCAGGTTCCAATTCACATCTAGGCCTGAAGTCAAATTCAGCCAAATACTTTAGACTCTTCCATTCCGAAAACATGGCTCCCAATCCTGCATGTCTTCGACTTAACGCATCTGCCACTGCGTTGCCTTTTCCCGGAGTATAGGCTATACCAAAATCATACGATGCTAAAAACTCTAGCCATCGTTGCTGCCGAAGATTCAAATCCTTTTGGGAGAACAGATACTTCAACGACTTATGATCTGTAAACAACTCAAATCTAACTCCCAACAGGTAATGTCTCCACATCTTCAAAGAAAATACAATCGCCGCTAGCTCCAAATCATGAGTCGGATAATTCCTTTCATGCGGCTTCAGTTGTCGACTAGCATACGCAACAACTTTATCCTTCTGCATCAGCACTGCTCCAAGTCCAATACCACATGCATCGGTGTAAACCACCATCTCATCATTCCCACTTGGAATAGTCAAAACAGGAGCACTCGTCAGTCGCTCTTTCAGGATTCCAAAAGCTTGCTCACACTTATCATCCCATCTGAACACTTGGTTCTTTTTCGTCAATCCTGTTAACGGTGCAGCTATCTTGGAAAAGTCTTTGATAAACCGACGATAATATCCTGCTAATCCAAGAAAACTTCTCACTTTGAAAACTTAGCCTTCAGCTGATGTTTCCGTAAGATTTCCAAAACAATACGTAAGTGCGTCTTGTGCTCTTCCTCAGTTCTGGAATAAATCAGAATATCATCCACGAACACAAGCATGAACTTATTCAACTGATCTCTGAACACTCTATTCATAAGATCCACAAAGTATGCTGGTGCGTTAGTCAATCCAAACGGCATTACCAGCCACTCATAAAAACCGGATGGTGTCCTAAAAGTAGTCTTCGGCATTCTATCCTTAGCCACTCTCAACTGGTGAAATCCCGTTGCCAAATCCATCTGAGAAAACACCTTAGCATCGTGAAGCTGATCAAACAAGTCATCTATTCTCGGCAATGGATACTTGTTCTTCTTAGTCACCTTATTCAGCTCACGATAATCCACACACAACCTCAACGATCCATCCGCTTTGGTTGCGAACACAACTGGTGCACCCCATTCGGACACACTAAGTCGAATGAATCCTTTCCGTAAAAGGTCATCAACTTGCACCTTCAACTCTTGCTGTTCCCTAGGCGCCATCCGCCTAAGAGGCATCACAACGGGTCTGGCTCCCTCAACTAGATCAATACGAAACTCGATCTCTCTATGCGGCGGTAACCCTTTGACCTCGTCAAAGACATCCTCGAATCCATTCACGATTGGCACCGATGACAGTCCATCCTGTGGAACAACCAGCGAATACATGAAGCTCATGAAGACGCCTTCTTCATGCTTACATCATATCACAACCTTTCGCCCCTCCACATTCTCGACTGTCACCTCCAATCTCTCATAATCAACCTTTGCCGCATACTTCCTAAGCCAGTCCATACCCAAAATAATTCCGAACCCCGCAAAGTTCAGAACAAAACAATCACAAACAAAAGAGCAATCATGACTCGACACAACTAGACCACGGCATATCATACACAAACATGACGAACCCCCAACTGGATTAGTCACAACCAATGGCCTATCAACAATATCCGGTTCCAAACCTAACCGGCCTACAAAATCATCACAAACAAAAGAATGCGAC
Organism: Allium cepa; assembly: GCA_030765085.1. NCBI lineage: Eukaryota > Viridiplantae > Streptophyta > Magnoliopsida > Asparagales > Amaryllidaceae > Allium > Allium cepa. Next base: position 88,802,463 of record CM060942.1, on the reverse strand, counting down.
GCTCCAGTATCAAACAACACTCTAACTGGAACACCACAAATGGAAAGAGTACCTTGAACCACCACACTCTTCCCTTTCTCTTCAGTAGTAAGAGCTTTTGAAAACGACGGCACAGCTCCCAAAGCATAAGCTTGCACAATCTGCCTGTCCTTCCTCGGTTCTGGACAATCTTTCCTGAAATGCCCTGGCTTGTCACAGTTGTGGCATTTCGCCGGCGCCTTTGGATTCCTACAATCCTTGGAGAGATGGCCCTTCTGCTGGCAATTATAGCAAGTCATTTCGCCCCTCGGCTTCTTCTGGCCATCCTTACCCTTCTGTTGTTGTTGCTTCCTCTTCTTGTTTCCACCCTTCTGTAGCTTAAACCCTTCCTTGGTTACAGCAACAACAGAACTCTCCCTAGGAAACAAACTCTCATGCCTGAGAGCTTTCTCCACAAGCTTCTCAAACGGATCGTCCAGATGATCCACCAACTGTCTTCCAAGATAAGCATCCAAACCGGTCACAAACTTCTCATTCTTCTGATAGGGAGAATCAATATACGATCTGGCATACTTGGACAAAGCTTCAAACTCAGAAACATACTCAAGAACGGGTCTTCCACCTTGCTTGAGCTCCACAAACTTTTTAAACAAGACAGATTTCTGAGCCGTAGAGATGAACTTAGCTTCAAATCTAGCTTGGAATTGCTCCCAAGTAATCTCCTCCTCCGGAGTATCAATGGTGATAGAATTCCACCAATCCGAAGCTCTCCCTTGAAGTTGCCTTGATGCAAGCTTCCTCTTAGTTGCATCCTCAATTCCTAAGTCACCAAAGATCCTTCTACAAGCATCAATCCATCTTTGCACTTCAATGGTTGATTCCGTTCCCAAGAAAACCTTTCCTCCAAGAGAAGTATAGTCCTTGCAAAGCTAGCAAAATCCACTAGTCTTGGAGCTTGAACTTGAACTCCAACATCTACTGATGGCCCCGAGGCTGGTATCCTTCTCATGATCGAAGTCATCATGGCCTCAAACATAGGAGCATAATCAACAGCTTCCCTAGCAGCACGGCCTTCCCTAGCAGCTGGTCTCCCCCTTCGACTCATCCTTAATATCTACAAAAAGGAATGACTTAGAACACCTTGAGAAACAACTGCATAAGGAGTTCAAATCCTTCTAAACTACTATATTAAATATAGTAATCATTCATCAAAATACAATTACGTCTCTCATACGTAGTCACGTCATCGAGCGTTGGCTAAAATTGATTAACCAAAGCTCTGATACCAAATGTGACGACCGCCCATGACTCCCGCACCAAAACAAGGAAATAATGCGCGGAAAGGCGTGCCAGGCAGCCATGGGTGACCGTCAAGGGAAGAATAAACATCGCAGAATCTATCGCATAACTCACAGCGCATGGATAAAATACAATAGAGAAATATATGTATAGTGAAGCTTCATAACAGAATATCATCAAATAAGCATCTTAGAAGTTTGATACAAACATCAGAACAGTCAATACATCAAAACCTCACTACAAAGCACTCAAAGTATATACAGCGGAACACCCAGTACATAATATGAAATAATATGCAAAAGCCTCCTGCTCGTCTTCGTCATCATCAACGTAGGTCTCCAAGAACAGCACCTGTCACCTGCTACCTAGTCTGCCCATCCCAACATGGATGAACAGCCCAAGGTAATAAGAGGAGACATAAAACCTTGAGTCAGACAAAGTCTTAGTGAGCAGTAAATCAACTATCAAACATACCAAAAGAGCATAAGGGATAAAAGGAATAGGAACCAAACCATCCCACTCCGCCTCTTTCTACAGTGATAGCCCCCCAGACACACACTAAGGAGAAGCAAGCATACCATGGCAGACAATTAAAGTAAAGCAATAATCATTCGAGTCAAGGTCGATGTTTTCCAAATACAAACCCCCAAGGCCTAAACCAAGATCAGATAAGCACCTAGAAAACACCGCTCTTGAGACCGAATGATGATACAATCAAATGTCCAAACATCCATGACTCTGGCTATCACGGTTATCATTGCCTTGATTTCACCGTTAGTTGAACGACCATCTATCAAGGGCTAATGGTAACCCCAGTTCTAGACATAACTCCGCACGTCGTCGCAGCCCGTACCTAGGAATTTTCGCAACTACCCAGAGTACTAGCACGTCGTCGCAGCTCGTGCTTGGAACATCGTCGCAGCCCGTTCCAACGTACTCTTGCTTTGAGCATGCTAGAACCTTCAACAACGATGAGATCTCAGCCTCCTAGTCATCCTCCTCGACGACTATTTCCATACTAGCTCAAGCGCCTCTCAAGCTAACCATTATCAACCAACTCGCATCGCATCATCGAGTTATCAACATGCTTGGGATGATCCCGTCAGGATTAAACCAAGGCTATCTCACATCATGCTTCGCTTTATCGCATCATAGCAAAGTCTCATCTCAACATCATGGCTTGCCTCATCGCATCATGGCAAAGTCCCATCTCAACATCATCTAATCCATACATATGAGCTTCAACATCCGCTTCATATGCCATAAGCAGCTTTCACCATTCAAGAGCCTTTCCACTTAGCTTTTGAATCATCTTCGACCATCTTGTCTAGATCTAACTATCAATCAACTAACATACATAGCAATCAATCAAATCAATCATTAGCTTAAGCAATCAAGTAATCAAATATGGTCTAAGTTGGCATTTATAACTACAATGGCAATTTCGTAAATAAATGAGCATAGATATAATATACATGAATCATGGGTTTTTAGCATAGATCCAACACATATAAATCATGGGTTTTTATCTCTACAACTTGGTAAATGAACTTGCATAAGTAAACATCTTCATAAGTAATGGATCTACACTTGGATCTAAGGGAAAAATGCATAAAATCACTATCTACAACACTCCAACAAACCACCAATCCAATATACTCCTTTGGGTCCGCGTGAGAGATAACCACCACTCACCAAATCACCCAAACACTTCAAAAACTATCAACTTCAGATCTGGACAGCGAAGATTCAAGCTTGATTCATCGAAATCCCGCTTGAAACGATGAAATCTAGCTTGGTTGGATGAAGATCTTCAACTTTGGCTCTTGGATCTTCGATCTTGATCTTCGATCTTGAATGGATGTTAGAACTAGATTGGAATGGAGAAAAGAAGTGAAGAAATGTTGTAGTCGAGCTCTCAAAATGGCAGCACTTCGTCGCTTCAAAATCCGGTGCCAAAAAGTGAGCCAAAGCCCTCTATTTATAGGCAGATCGCCCCCTTAGGTCGCCTGGCCCTTAACTCGTGTGATCGGTTTTAGGTCATTGCCGACCTAACATACTATGACCTAACCCCATTACGACCTAAGGCCACAGAATGCACGCGACTTAAAACACTGCCGCGACTTAACTAGGTCGTTTACGACCTAGCAGCCTATGCCTCAACGACTCACGACTCATCAGGTGCCCGACCTAACACTCAAGCCTTCGTACGACTTATCACTCATACGACCTAAAGACTTACCCAAGATACGACTCATCAGCTTACGACCTAACAACTTCACGAGTTAACAATGCCGCAACCTAACTACTCATAGCGGCCTACCCTAGGTCGTCTAACGACCTAACTAACCTACCGACCTAACAATCCAACGACCTAAAACAAACACAGGACTCAACGACCTAACTTAGATCGTCTAACCCCTTAGGTCGCTCACCACCACTAGGTCGCTTACTACCTCTAGGTCGCTTACTATCACTAGGTCGCTTATATCCATAGGTCGCTCCACTCGACCTAAACTCCCTCACGACTTAAACTGCACTAAGCCTTAACTCACCAACTCTTAGGTCGGTCATCTTCTATAGGTCGTAACTCGTTAACTACCGACCTGACTTAAGCCGCTACTACTAGGTTTCTCACAACCCTTAGGTCGTTAACTCCACTAACTCGCTCACGACCTAACTCCTCAAGGTCGCTGCAACACTTTAGGTCGTAACCCAATAACTCGTAACTCATGCACCCTCCCTAAGTCGTCTACGACTTAACTATAGGTCGGTCACCACCTTAACTCGGTCACACAACCCAAGCTACCCACGACTTAAACACTACACGAGCTAGCTACCACACGACTTAAGCTATGGACGACCTAAACAACACTAACGACCTAATAATTCTACGATATATCAATACGTAAAATACGGGTCGTTACATATAACGACCCGAAATTTTCAAACCCGAAAATTCCAGATAGTTATGAAAAAGATGAAAGAGATAGAAGAAGATCAGAAACATCAACATCTCACATTCGTAGCGGATAAAATATAATAATAAATAATAACAGTTTACAAAAGAATACTATTCTGTCTATTACATTTATAGTACATCAGAGTCACACATATATACAGACACTGGATATACACAATCATCATGTCTCAGATATACAATAATATAATACAGCGGAAATACACTATTTCCATCCAGCTCGCCTCCTGAGCACCAGAATGTCCTTACCTGAAAATCTGTAATACTCGGTCTGACCCGAGCATTACATCAAAGTAACACCCAGGTCAGGCTGGAAACTAGCGTGAGTTAACCCATCTAACATGAAATACAAAGCAAACAACTTATATAAAACCCGGGGTAACTCGTTTCAATTCACAAAGCCACAATTTATTATAGACATCACTTATTCCACACATCCATATTCTAAGTACCAAGATTTAGATTTGAATAGTCCAATTCCATTAAATCACTTCATTTCATCCTATAGATTTCACATATCACCCTATAAAAATTCGAAGTGGTTTGGGGTATTTCCTAATACCCGAACCCGGTCTCTTCGAGTCTTATGTCATCCTAACCTAAGTTATCCAAATGAAATACACCAAATTTCATATCAGAGATATCAACTCATTCAAAGCATCCTATACAATTCAATCATCAATAAGCAAAGCTTAATCACATACAAATTTAATTTAATTAATCCTGATTGAATTACTAACCTCAACCACTTAGATTTCTTCATTTAACATTAATTAATTTCAAATCAAATAATCAACCATCCCTTCATTATTCATCTTAATTAATCACCCTGGTAATTAACTTTAATTAATTTCACGATATTAATTCTTCTTAACCAAAATCAATAAGTAATCTTAATTACTTCATGAATTAATTAACTATTTTAATTACATTAATCCTTAATTATTTATATTGATTAACTTCTCATAAGTCACTTATTACTGATTAATTCATCTTAATTAATCAATCTTTAATTACATCGTTGATTATATAAATTAATGATTTCCAATTATATCTCAATTTATCCTAATCTAAATTAATTACATTAAATAATTAATCATTAATTAAACCACAAATATTAATCATTCTTGATTTATTTCAACCTATAATTAACTATCTTTTTATTTACTTCATTAAATAAATTAATTACTCCTTAATTAACTATCTTAATTAATCTCTTGATTAATTTCACAAAGTAATTATACTTTATTAATTACATTAAGTAATTACCTGTCAAACCATTCATTGATTATTCTACATGAATTAAACTTAATAAATTAATTTCAACCTTCATCAATTAATTCAAACCCTTAATTACTAAATTAATCAACCCAAATCATTAATTAATTGAATTAATTAATTATCCATTTTAATTACCCTACTAATTTGATGAATCACAAATCATTAAGCCCTTATCAACATTAAAATGAAAACATTTTCTTATTTATGACTTAAGTCTAAAACAATTTAAAAACCCGAATACTTCGAGTCAAAGCACAATTAACACGAGAACCAACCAAAATCAAAGTCACCCGATCATTGGTTCACAGTACACATCAAATCAATTCAATCATACAACCAAATACTTAAATTTAACCATCTAAACTTAAATAGAAATCCAGAAGCGTGAGATTCACCTTTGCCCCTTAAATTTTGCAAATCCGCTTCACTCTCGATTTGATTCCATAACTATTGACCTTTTATAAATATTTATATAACTTTATTAATATTCGAACAAATCGAATAATTCATCACATTTTACAAATTTCTTAACTAATTATTTAGTTTAAACTGTTTTTCTTATAACAAATAAATTTTAGTAGCTAAGATAATTTAAATAAGTTTATAAAAATTTAACTCCATCATACATCATTTTTAAAATTCGATCAGTAGACGAAAATATATATATATATATATATTATTTTTAGGGGTTTTTAGGCTAAAGGAAAAAGTTAGAAAAAAATTTAGTTTCAGGGACAAGAAGTTTGTTTTTTAGGCTGAAGGACACTTTTTAGTGTAAATCACAGAATGATAGTTGTAACTATCATTTTCAGTTTACACTAAAAAGTGTCCTTCAGGCTAAAAAGCAAACTTGTTGTCCCTTAGACTAATTTTTTTGCAACTTCTTCCTTGTGCCTATTTACCTGTTATTTTTATTTGTTCTTGAAACTATTTATATCAATAATAACCTATACACACACACACACACACATATATATATATATATATATATATATATATTAAAATGTTAATAAAATAAATTCCTTTCCAAACCTATATACATGTACTAAATAAAATAAAATAAACAGAACTATTTTAAATTTCTTTACTGTAAAATAAAATCTCACATATTTATATTTATTCATTTATTTAAATTAAATTAATTTAAATGCATACCTCGCTAGCTCGAGCCCCGGTGCTTGCGTCGTTGTCACCAAAAATTGTCGCGACCTTACTTTGTGCAAGAGCGCGTGCGCCTGCTCCCCTCTCGCGGTCGCCGCCTCGCCTCATCGCATCGCGAACGCCAACCCTACAGCCACACGAGATTCCATGGAGTCTCGCTCCTCCTTACGCGACCCACGTCGAAACCCTAGCCCACACGAAAGTGCGATTCAATTGTGAGCCTTCTTCCTTTCTTTAGATGAACGAACCGATTTGAATCCCCTTCGGTTTGCCGTGAATTCGAAATCCAAGCTTTCATTTTTTTTTAAATGAGTTCGATTTCTGTTTTAAGATTTGAGAGGGGATGGAGATAAAATATCGATTTGGCGATAGCTTCTTACGTACGAGTGTTTGTTAATAGAAATATCTTTAAATAATTTACTTCAAATTTTATTATATTATAAAACTTCCAAAATGCCTCGTTGATTGCTACTTAAAATTTCAAACTCCTCTTAAGGAATGCAGCTAGGCGATTATAAGGTTTTACCCGCATTCCGAACACAATGGAATGTGTTTTCGGAGGCTAATTTGATCGTATGCGGAAGTTAGCTTTTTAAATCAATTTAAAATATTAAATTATCGGTTTTAATTTCAATGCATTTCTCACCGTACGAGCAAACGGTAAATCCAAACGCTACGAAATTTGAAACCCGATAATAACTAACTATTACGAATCCAATGGAACAGGTTTCGTCGAATTCCGAGACTGTGCCTCAGAAGGCTATTTTTAAATATCGATTTAAACGATATATTTTAAAAACTGAACAAATCACCTTTAAATTAAATTTCAACCATTCTATTATCTTCAGTATCATCGTTATAAATTTTATAAGCTTTCAAATTATTTTTAGCAGGCGTAAAACTCCAGATTCAACATTTTACCCAATTTCAGTTTATTAAATCTAATAACTTAATTGCTATTAATAAAAATATTTGAATTCAAGTTAAAAATTAACCTTTTGTATATTTACAATCGATTAAATATTCCAATTTACATTGTTAGAAATTTTGGGTCGTCAAAGGAGGTGTGCTTACTTTTCTAAAACAAAGATTTAAAGAACTCAAGGTGTAGAGAGTTATGTTTTGTAATAAATGAAAAGGAAGGGCATAGATGGTTTTTATAAACCTGCCCCCGTAATCTCCATGTGAGATTTGAATTGGCCTCAAATATCGATCGTCTAGGCATAACGAATGTGACTATCACTTCGCCCATGCACAAAAGCAGGCTTCCCCCCTTTAAAATTTGGGAAAACAAATCATCACAGCTAATTGCACAAAGGCATGTGGAAAGCGCATTAAATTCTTTGAAGTGCTATCTATCAAAAATATTTGTATGATTTTTTAAGCCTGCATCCACAAGCGGATATAGACTCGGGGGTAAAATATTGCTCAATTTTCTCACAAGTAGTTAGCAGGCTAACTAATGATAGTCTAGCCCAATCAAATCCAGTTCAGTTGATTGGCCATCAACCTCAAAGGCTGACCAAATCCCATGTTTTCTCAAACCAACCTTTTAGCTCAATAAGATGAAAGATGACTCCCGACCATCTCATCCTAAAGCAACATTACACTTAGGAAATATCTGGACAAGGTACGACTTGGTCCCGATTAGCTATCCTATATTGAAATTCTTTTAGCAGCAGCTAAAAGGCAACACAATTTTCCCGACATCACATTATCTAATGACGGGCTCCTATCCAAGTTCGTCCTAGCCAACAGCACATCAGGCGGGATTGGCCCAAGCATGGTCCGTCTTTAGCATGGCTTTAGTATAGCCAAATCCAACTGATATCAAACCTCCCTTCTGGCCTCCTCAAACTCGGTCATCAATCATCTTCCCTATATGGTCCTCAACAAGATTACAAGTATCTTCCATGTTGTTGATAGCCGGTCGGCTAGCTCAATCATGTGGGGACTCAAGTGAATGACAAAAATCTGTATCCATCCATCCAAAGAAACATAGTTGGATAGATGGACTGATGTGGCTTACCATTAGCATTAATTGTGCAATTAAAGCAAGCCAACGCCTAATAAAGAGAGCAAATGAGTACCTTCTTATCCGCCATACATCTTGGACACACTTTACACCTATTTACCACCCTCCTCTATAGTTAGATCAATGGTCAAACATTTTTTCCGCTAGCTCTAAACTGCAATCTCAACCATCCATCATCCACTTCAGCTATTATAAATACCCCCTACATTGCAACTTTAAAGAGGTTGGAACATTCAAGAATTATGAAATACTACGCACAAGCTAGCGCTCTTGATGTTGCATAAGTCTATACAATTGCATAGCTTTGTTAATCTCAAGTGCTTCTGTTTTCGTATTATTCTCTTGTAATTCCATGTAGTTTTAAGAGAAAAATATAGTAAGAGAACTTCGCGGTGGACATAGGCCGCTTTTCTGAGCCACTTTATATTTTGTGTATTTACCTTTCAACTGCATATTTAACTCATCTCTTTTCTATTTTTAAGCCTAGTGATTAACATATGACTGTAACATCACCTATTTTGAGCGTCGAAAATAAGTGCAATGGATGTTGTAGTCATCCATAGTTATTAATTTTTTGTGATAAAATGTGGTTGTGTTGATCATTTTGATAATACCAGAAACACATAAATGTTGAAAATTCAACGCAGTTTAAAATTAAATTTCCTCATTTCATTTCATAATAAGATTTCAATTTCCTTACATAATTCCAGTTTGCAAACCACATTCAAAGAAAATATAATTATTACAACAAATTCCAAGAGCGACATATAAATATGCTCCCTTAATCAGGGTTAAACATCTGGCATTTAATGCAACTTGCCATTATAACACAAAATTAGAATTAGAACACAGTGGAAAATAGTTATATAGCTTCTACTAGCTAGATTGTCTCTTACATGTCTCCGGAAGCTTACTCATCTAAAGAGAACCTGAAAAAACCTTACTCTCAATTTACTCAAATGAGTATCCAAGAGTTTAAGAGGAAAGACAAAAACTTCGGGTTAGACAAAAAGGCTGGTGTGAATAATAGCCTACCAACTCGAACCAATTAGATATCTAGTGAAACCACGCCGCTAAGCGGAATGGTTTTTCCCCTCACTAATTTCATAACCATAATACAATTACCATATATTGTGCACCTGCATCCACAATGGCTAAAACATAACATAATATGATGATATTCAAAACTGCAATATGCCCTAGATTTCCCATCCCAATTTATCTTGTTATTTATCTCAGTATATATTTCCTAAGGTTACTATTAACTTATTAGTTTTTATGTGTTGACTAATAACCTGGTCCAAACTTATAGACTATTTTTCGATTTCGTAGTTTTCATTGGATCACTAAGAGCCTATTGGTTTCTACCAATCATAGTTTTCATTGGATCACTATGAACCTATTGGATTCTCTAGTAACATCTCTCAAATCATAGTTTTTATGGGCTTACTATGAACCCATTAATCTCTATCAATAACATATTTCAGGCACGGTTTTCATGGAATAACTAAGAACCTATTGGCCTCTGCTAATAACATTTCTCATAACATAGTTTACATGAGCTAACTAAAAACCTGTCTAGCTCAATAATCTTTTGATCATTTCTGAGTAGCCTATATTCGGGTCTATCTTGCCATTTGGATGTAATTCTACTCTCTTAGGAGTCAATTCAATTTTTATTCACTAATAGGTTAATCTATCGGGTTATTCTGCCCTTAAAGTACCCTAAATTACAGTTACGGGTCAAAAATGAAATGTATATGATAAGAATGGAATTTATAATTACTGATCAAATGCACATAATAATACAAACATCCATAATTTAATTCCCATTTTCTTAATAAACTATGGTTAATACCCTTAACCCTAAAATTAACAAGGAAATTATCTTTTCATATTCTCAAAGTTTACGCCATTCCATAAAACCCCTTTTATATTGCCATGTACATGATTGAAAATGATATAAGGTTTATTGCTTTCAAAACATCTTAGTTTGATCAACATCGAAATCATATCATGTTGATGTCAATACTTAAGGCTTTCCGCCTCTATCTAAAGCTTTAAAACAACATGCTTGACGTCTTACGCCTCGCTAAGGATGATGACGTCGAGCTTAATAGGTGATCTACCCTTCTTAACATTAACATCAACATCATCGATTCCGATGACATGATAGTGCGGCAAATCGATAAGGCTTGATGATAATTTTAAAACGATAAGGGTTAGGCTCGACGACAAGTTAAAGTATTAGGCTTGATGACAATCTGAGTCTTCGAGGCAAAATGCTCGAAGTAGTATACGTGGCATGTATGCTTCTTAGTATACAACGCGGCAATAAGCCACCTAGTGTAAAATGCGTCATGAATAAACATCGACATGCCTATGTAGAGTCCTATCTCTTTATCTTTCTTACTTCGGCCACGACGAGGCTCAAACCCAATTCACTTAATGCCAAGCTCATTGACATCATGCAGGTGACTCGATATGGCCAATGTCGACATGATAGAATAATAAATAACTTAAAAACTGCAATATTACTATAAAAAGTTACTAATTTTCATCACACCTTTATAGTTTTTCAAAAGCTTATCGACTAGAAAATTTTATCAAATTTCTTTACTGAAAAACTGCCCCCGCCAAAATTTTCTATGTATTATAATTTTGAACCATACTATAAATATTTTAATTAAACAATTAAGCTCTTTAGATTTAAAAAAATTATTTATCAATCTTAAACACTTAGGGAAAATCCCCAAAAATCACATGAATTCGAAAATGTTATTTTCTTAAACATATAAAATTTTTAGGTCAAAAATAAATAAATAATTAAAAAACTGAGCTATCAATTTCCTACATATATAATTCATGAAATATTCTCTATACTTAGGAAAATTACAAAAATGAAACCCCATCTCCAAATTCATATTTTAAACATTATGTTAAAAAAAATCAAAGCATTTGGTGCTAAACATCTTCGGTTTTGGACTTAACACCGAAATAATCACCATCTTAATTTCCTCAAAATTATCATTTAAAACATAATATGGTAAACATTAATCATAGCATATCATCAACATTCATACATTCGGTTTTAATCTTAAACCCGAATTTAAATCAATCGAAATGAAACAATATGAGATGGTATAAATTCACCTTGGTTTGATAATGAATTGAGATTTGAATCTTGCTTTTAAATCCTCTGAGCTAACTCTTGAAACCCTACCTTATTTTGTACTCTCTTCTCCTTAAGATTAATAGCCAGCCTTGCTTGAGCTCCTTGATTGTTTTGATTTTTATGAAAACGTTAATAAGAAGGAATAAGGGTTTAGGGGTTATGAAGTCTTATTTATTCCTATATTACCATTTTCCTATCTAACTATATGCTTAAGTTATAAAACAAACATACAGATTTACTTGGTTAAGGCATGACCTTGCTTATTTTAAAAACTCAATTCCCTTATCACTTTAATCATCGAATTATTTTATTTAATTTATCTAATTAAATCTCTTGAATAATGTTAATTAAAATTAGGGGTGTTACAAGCTCCCCTTCTTAAAGAATTTCTTCCTTGAAATTCAGTAAGGACTGAATACAAAACATATCAAACATTTAAACATCTGTAACATTACTTAATAACAATACTAGCCTATCTGATTAGCAAACAATTATATATGTCAAATATAGAACATACCCTTACAAAAGATCAAGATAAGTATACGTAATCATGTCTTCTATCCTCCAAGTATAGTCCTTTTCGTTGTTGCTCCACTGAACTTTCGCCAATTTGAATATCTTGTTCCTTATCCTCTTCGCATCTCTCATTACAACCATAATTGGTTGCCAAAAAAAAGTCAGATCTGGTTCCACTATTAAATCTTCCAATGCAGTCAAAGTGATAGTAGTTTCTGGATCATGCACATACTTCCGAAGATGAGAAACATGAAACACGTTATTGACACCTGCCAAACTACTCGGTAACTCTACTCGATATGCGAGCTTTCGAACCCTCTCTATAACTAAGAACAGTCCAACATGTCTCGGTGCTAACTTTCCTATCTTACCGAATCTCACCGCACCTTTCATTGGTGATACCTTAATGAAGTCTTCAACTAAGAAATCTAAATCTTCACGCCTTCCATCCGCGTCTAGACTGAGCTTCTCTTATCCTAACTTGGATTAATTCAATTTTCTCTATTTCTTCTCTCACTAGATCTGGTCCTAAGACTACCTATCTTTGATTTCCAACCAACTTGTTGGTGACTTGCATGGCCTTCCGTACAAAACTTCAAAAGCGCTATTTCTATACTAGTCTGATAATTATATTATTCTAGGAAACCTCAAACTAAGTGTAGGTGGTCTTTCCATGATCCACCAAAATCTAGTTCCCAAGCTCTCAACAAATCCTCGAGTACCTTATTGACTCTCTCCATCTATCCATTTGTCTGAGGGCGATAAGCGGTACTCATCTTAAGCTTAGTACCTGACACTACCTGTAGACTCTCCCAAAATTCACTAGTAAACAATGTGTGTATGTCACCGTCTATATTATTAGGAATCCTGTATAGTCTAACTATGTCCTTCATAAATAACTTAGCCAAAACAGGTGTCATCCTGGTTGACTTAACGAAAATGAAATAGGCGCTTGGTCAATCAGTCTACTATGACCCATATACTCCCATTTCCTCGATTTGACTTTGGAAACCCATCAAAAAAGTCCATGGATATCAAATCCCACTTCCAAAATGGAATATTTAAAGGCTGAAGTAACTTGCTCAGCTTTTGATGTTCGGCTCTTATCCGTTGGTAATTTGAACATTGCTTTACCCATATGCACGTATCCCTCTTCATACCTTCCCAGAAGAAACTTCTCTACATATCATGATACATCTTGGTTCCTCCAAGATGAATCGTAAACTTCGATCGATGATATTCCCTAAGAGCTTCTTTCCTTAAGTCTCCAACATTCGGAACACACAGTCGTCCCTTCTTTCTCAACCATCCCTTCTGGTCAAGACTAAAAATCTTTTAGATCATCAATCCTAGTTCCAACCTATAGCCTTCTAATCTTCTCCGCCAACAATGAATCATCTCTTTATTTAGAAGCAATCCTTTCGACCAAAACTGGTCGAACTTCCAAACAGGATAACACGGCCGTACCAGGACTAGAACTAGCAGTCAATCTTAACTACATACTACACGTAGTAAATACCTCAAGATCCTTCCACTTTGCCAATATAGCTAACACCATGTTCTGATTTTTTTTTTCTACAAAGAGCATCTGCTACCTTATTTCCTTTTCGCTGAGTATACTCTATATCAAAATCATAAGCTGTTAAAAACTCCAACCATCTCTGATGTCTCATATTCAACTTCTTTTGAGAGAATAAATACCATGAAGACATATGATTTGTGTATAACTCAAATCTTTCTACCAAAAAAAAATATCTCCACACTTTCAATGCGAAGATCACATCTGTAAACTCTAAATCATGGATTGAATATCTTACTTCATGCGACCTAAGCTGTCGAGAAGCATAGATAATTACCTTATCCTTCTACATCAACATAGCTCCTAATCTAGCCCATCATGCATCTATATACACTAATAACCCTTGATTATCGTCTAGCACAACAAACACAGATGCATTGGTCAATAAATGCTTTAACTTAAGGAATTATTCCTTGCATATTTTGAACAAAACAAACATAACATCCTTTCTAGTTAGCTTAACTAGGGGTGCTGCTATCTGTGAAAAATCCTTGATATATCTCCAGTAATATCCAGACATTACAAGAAAACTTCTTATCTTGGTCACTGTCTCAGGTCTCTTCCAACTATTAATCGCTTCAATCTTAACTGGACTAACTAATAACTTTTCTCTTGAGAATACATGGCCAAGAAACTTTGCTTCTTTTTTCAAAAATGACACTTCAAAACTTCATTTTCAGTAGATGTCGTCTTAGCGTCTCTAACACTATTCTAAAATGTATCTCATGCTCTCTTTCATCTTTAGAATATATCAAAATACCGTCTATGAATACTAATACAAACCTATCCAAGTGCTCTTGGAAAATCCAGTTCATTAATTCTACGAAGAAAGTTGGTGCATTCACTAGCCCAAATAGCATTACTAACCACTCATACGAACCACATCTCTTTCGAAATGACGTCAATGGAATATTGTCCTCTGCCATTTTTAGCTGATGGAACCCTATCGCCAAATCCAATTGGGAAAACACTTTAGCTCAACTCAAATGATCAAATAAGTCTTTGATTCTCGGCAAAGGATACCTATTCTTTGTAGTCTTATCATTCATCTTGTGGTAGTCAATACACAGACTTAATGACCCATCTATTTCCTCATAAACACCGCGGCCGCTTCTCAAGGCAAACTACTTGGTCTGATAATGTTCTTTCCTTTTATGTCCACTAGTTTCACCTTTAACTCCTTCATCTCAGTAGGTGTCATCCTGCTAGGTGCTCTACTTACGGGTTCTACTCCTGGCACAAGATCTGTTGGAAACTTGATAACTTGTTTCTATGGTAGTCTTGTAACTGGTTCAAAAACATCTGCAAACTCTATTAATACTAAAAATCGATTCAAATCTTCTTCTACTTCCATAGCACCCAACAAGGAACAAACATTAAAATTCAAACTCTCCACTAAGTATACGATTCGGCTAAGATTATTAGGGAATCTTAATGATATTTCCTTTCCTGGAAAATATCCTAGCATTATATCTATCTAACCAATCCATACCCAATATGATTCCCAAGCCTACGAAATCAAAGATATACAAATTGCATGCAAAATTATGACCTGGCAAATCAAGTTCTAACTGGTCATGTCTCATCCCTAGAGTTGCATACCCTCTTATCGGATTCAAATCCCTTAAGGAAGTAACTAGGTATGAAGGTTTTAAGCATAACTTATCTACCAAACACTGAGATATAAATGAATGTGATGCACTGATATCAAATAGTACTCTGGTATACTATGGATCAAAAGCGAACCATCCATCATGGATTTTCCCTTCTTAGCTGCTGTTGGACTAGAGGTTGATGGTTCTCAAAGCAAAAAAAATTCGCTTGTCTGCTCTGACTGGTTCTATACATTGATTCTTATAGTGCCCCATTGGTCACAGTTGAAGTAATTCCCACCTTTCTTATCAGCAACTTCTTCCCTTTGTCAGATTGGCACTCATGGGAAAATTGTCTCTTCTTATCGCACCTATAGCAAACCAGATCAGCCTTCCCTTTCTTGACAGCTCCTCCTTTTTGAGCTCCTTTCTTCTTAAAGAACTTTCTCTTCTCGTCCCGAGGATCCTGAGTTACACCCTGCTTCTCTTTTCCAAAAGTAAAAAGAAACTCTTCATTCTGGATTTCCATCTCCACTATAAAATTGCTCGGGTCTCGAAGGTATGGTATGGTCGCCCTAGTAATCTCTAGCTTCAATCCCCGAATAAACTTTTCATTCCTCTTAATGACGGTGTTAGTGGTAGCATATCTATATCTAGATAGCTCATCAAACTTAGTGGCATACATAATCATCGACATTGCTCCTTGTTTCGAATCCATAAAATTTCTTAGCAAAACCGACTTGGCAACTTCAGACAAGAATCTCTCCTCGAATTTCCTTTAGAAATCTACCCAAGTTAACTATTCCTTTGGAACACCCATAGTGACTCCATTCCACTAGAACAATGCTGCTCCCCGCAACTGCCTCGAAGATGGTCTCCTTTTTTGCTCACCATCCAAACCAAGATCAACAAAGATTCTCTCGTAATGCAAAAGCTAATTCACCACTTCTACCGTATCCTTTATTCCAAGAAAAGGCTTTTGTCCAAGATTGGTATAGTCCCTGCTCAGCTTGGCATAATTATGCCAATTGGCGCCATGGGATTTTCTCCTCCCATATTCACAGCATTTCCACCAGTTACTCATGTAGTTGCTCCAGCTTGCATTAAGTTAATGAAAAACTAATACATCATCCCTCTATCTACTGGTAGGGTTCCAGCACCTACATTGGCATTTGCATTTTGATTAGCATTTTCCTATCGACCCTGCTTTCTCCTGGTATTTGGTCGAGCATTTTTGTTAGTTGTATTGCTTCCTCCACTTAGATTCACTCTTCCCTTTCCTGCATTCATACCTTTATTTCTCACAAATCTGCATACGAGCCTTAGTTGTATATAGAAGAAAGGTCTAAGAGAGAGGGGAATACATACCTATACATAGCAAAACAAAGGTACGTTATTATAGCATTATTCCAACCGTGGTCTTATTCTCTTATTCATTGGATTATGTTTGAAAATCCTTTTAGGTTTAAGTTTCTTTTAACTTTTACATAAACCTATGCTATGACACCAAACTATGACATCCTCTATTTTGAAGCCCGAACTAAGTGCTACGGAAGCTGCAGCCATCTATACTTAGTAATTTATAATGATAAAATATGACTATGTTAATCATTTTGATAACCAAAAACACATAAATATGGAAAATTCAACACAGTTTTCACATTTCATTTCATAATAAGATTTTAATTTCATTAAATAATCCCAATTCGTAAACCATGTTTAGGAAAAATATAATTATTACAACATATTCCAAGAGCGACATAAGAAGATGCCCTTTTGGATGATCAGAGTCAAATATCTAGAATTTAATACAACTTGCCATTGCAACACAAAAGCAGAATCAAAACAAAGTGGAAAATAGTTATATAGCTTTTACTAACTAGATTGCCGCTTGCATGTCTCCGGAAGCTTATTCGTCTAAAGATAACCTGAAAAACCCTACTCTCTATCTACTCAAATGAGTATCTAAGAGTTTAAGGGGAAAGAAAAGCACTTCAGGTCGGATAAAAAGTTTGGTGTGAATAATAACCTACCGTCTCAAACCAATTAGATACCTAGTGTGACTACACTGCTAAGCGGAACGAGTTTTCCCCTCACTAGTATCATAACCAAAATACAATGACTATATTCTATACACCAGCATCCATTATGGTTAAAACATAACATAATATGATGATATTCAAAACTGCAGTATGCCTTAGATTCCCCATCCCAACTTATCTGAATATCTGTCTCAATTTATAGTTTCTAATGTTATTATTAACCTATTACTTTTTATAGGCTGACTAACGACGGTTTCAATCTTACGAAGTATCTATCTGATTTGATAGTTTTCAGAGGATCACTAAGAACCTATTGGTTTATACCAATCAATTTATCCAATCATAGTTTTCATGGGATCACAATAAACCTATTGGATTCTCAAATAACATCTCTCAAATCATAGTTTTCATGGACTTACTATGAACTTATTAATCTCTATCAATAACATATTTAAGACATAGTTTTCATGGGATCACTAAGAACCTATTGGCCACTGCCAATAACATTTCTCATAACATAGTTTTCATGGGCTACCTAAGAACCTATCAAACTTAATAATCTTTTGATAAGTTCTATGCATCCTATATCTGGTCTACTCGACCTTCTGGATGCAGCTCTACTCACTCGGGAGTCAATTCACTTTGTGTTCACTAAAGGGTCAACCTATATGGTTATTCAGCCGAATACAGTTATGGGTAACCAATAAAATGAATATGATAACAATAACATTTATAATGACTGATAAAATGCACACAATAATATAAACATCCATAGTTTAATTTCTTATGATCATTTTTTTAATGAACTATGGTTAATAACCTTAACCCCAAAATTAATAAGGAAATCATCTTTTCATATTCTCAAATTTTAATGTAATTTTACAAAACCCTTTTTATATTTCCATGTACATGATTGAAAATGATATAAGGTTAATTGCTTTCAAAACATCTCAATTTGATCAACGTCGACATCATATCATGCTGACGTCAAACTTAAGGCTCTCTGCCTCTATTTAAAGTTTAAAACAACATATGCAGCATCTTACGCCTCATCGAGGACGATGACATCGAGCTTCATAGGCTATCCGCCCTTTTTTCCATTAACATCGACATCATCAACTTTGGCGACATGATAGTGCGGCGATTCGATAAGCCTTGATAACAGTTTTAAAACGATAAGGGTTAGGCTCGTTGACAAGTTAAAGTATTAGGTTCGATATCAATTTAGGTCTTTAGGCAAAAGGCTCGAAGTAGTATATGAAGCATGCATGCTTCTTAGTATAAAACTCAACAACAAGCCTCTTAGTGTAAAATGCAATACGAATAAACATCGACATCCCTATGTCGAGTCCTGTCGCTTTATCTTTATTACTTCGGCCTCGACGAGGCTCAAACCTAATCCAATTCAGCCAAGCTCGTTGACATCATGCGACATTGCTTTGTGCCACGTCAATGGTGATGAGGTGTGGTGAGATGTGGCTCGATATGGCCGATGTCGATATGGCGAAACAGTAAATAACTTAAAAACTGCAATATTACTATAAAAAGGTATTATTTTTCACAAAACCTCTAAAATTGATCAAAAGCTTATTGGCTAGCAAAACTTTATCAATTTTCTTTACTGAAAAACCACCGCATGCAAAATTTCCTATGCTAATTATTTTTACAAATTAACCCATATTATGAACATTTTAATTAAATAATTATGCCCTTTAGTCTTAAACAATTTATCATACCTAAACACTTCGAAAAATCCCCAAAAATCACATAAATTTGAAAATATTATTATCTTCACTATATAAAAATTTTAGGTCAAAAATCATTAATTAATTAATTAATTTGAAACTTGAATTATCATATTTCCCCATTATAAAATTCATGAGATATTCTCTATACTTAGGAAAATTACAAAAATGAAAACCTATCTCCAAATTCATCTATTAAACATTATGTTAAAAAAATCATAGCATTTGTATAAACATCTTTAGCTTTAGCCTTAGAACCGAAATAAGCACCTTAATAATTTCCTCAAAATTATCATTTGAAACATAACATTGTAAACACTAATCATAGTATATCATCAACAATCATACATTTGGTCTTAAATTAAACCCGAATTTAAATCAATTGAAATAAAACAATATAAGATGATACGTATCATTATTCACCTTGGTTTGATAATGGATTGAGATTTGAATCTTGCTTTCAAATGTCTTTAGCTAACTCTTGAAGCCATACTTAATTTCATAATCTCTTCTCCTTAAGGTTAATGGCTGGCCTTGCTTGAGCTCTTTGATTGCTTTAATTTCTATGAAAACGTAGATGAGTTTAGGGTTATGAAGTCTTATTTATTCGTATATTACCCTTTAACTATTACTTAAGTTATAAAACAAGCTTATATATTTATTTGGTTATGGCATGACCTTACTTATTTTAAAATCTCAATTCCCTTATCACTCTAATCATCGCATTATTATATTTAATTTATCTAATTAAATCCTTCGAATAGTGTTAATTAAAATTAGGGGTGTTACGATGATCCTTTCTTTTTGCAAGGCATTCGTATCATGCCGAGGTTGGCTAGAAAACTTGTAACCATTACGATTTTACCCTTTTAATTTAATTATTAAATTTCATAAAATTACGGGGTGTCACACACATCGGTTGGTACTAATTTATATGGATGGTACTGAGCAATCCTATTATTTGTAGGTTCCATTTTGTTCCTATGTGACTCACTTCTAAAACTGGAGAAAATTACGAGCATGGTGGTGTCACAATGATCGGCTTTGACCGATCCTGCTTGTCTATCACATATTTGAAGCTCCAAAAGATAGAAGACTGTACTATTTTGGACAAAGAAATAAGTAGAAGTCAACACCATAGGTCGATATATACGGATTGGTACCAAACAGTTAAGATAGCTTGAAAATGTTCATTTTGATTAGTTCGTGTTGATGTAGACTCGAACCTGATGATATTTGCTTATTTAAAGTGGATCCGAAGCTTTTTGTGCTTGAATACATCTATATATAGAGAACCTACAATAATCATAAATGGATCTTCTTCTTATTTTGCAAGGAAAAATTGTCAAAGTTGAAACCCATTGATTTGAGGCTACTAATCATTATAATTTGATTATATTTACAAAAGTAAATCAGTAGTAATACTGAATAGTTGGCATAAATTTTTTGACCAAACCACTCTAAAATTCATATCTTTTGAATTTACATGTCTTTCTTCGTTTTTATTCGATTAGGGATGTATGTATACTTTATGTGCAAACACTTGGTCTCTTTATTATATGCTTTACTTGATCCAAAGCAATTTGTTTTATTGTAAATCGATTCTTTGTTTTTTCTTGTCCAAAATTTTTTAAGGTTGCACATAGGTTCCAGACATTTAAATCACTACTACAAAAGTGGGAATTACATTAGCACACCGCCTACGGCTTCCAAGTTTTAATACAGTAGTGCTATGTAAAATAGTACTTCGAGTACACATGGCAATAAATATTGTTATCCTAATTACTGCTATAAAATTTTACATGCTATTCATCTATGTTACTATACTATTATTCCATGGATTTCTTTTCCAATTTGGGCTAGTTTTGCCGACATATCACGCAAATCGGCCAGTTTCATAATTAATTACAAGTATAGACCAGTTTTTGCCAGCTTAGCACTACGTTGGCCAAAAATGTAAAGGCAATACTTTATATGCCACCTATATTTTTATTGTACCATATATAGTTGGTGATAATTCAGATAGCACCAACTGGCGCGGCCAACTATGCTATAATGCAAAACATTTAGGCATATTTTGAAATGGAGCAACTATGGAGAATTCAGAAAAGTTGCCCATTATTTAGCCTGCTATACAAAACAATACCTATCCTTCCTTTCTCTCTCTCCATTTCTACTTTACCAACTCCAAAAAAAAAGCAAAACCCTCACCACTCTTCTCTTCCACAATTCGATTTCTTTTCTCGCATAAATCATGTAATTTTACTAGATTTGATTCAATATCTAAGGTAGTTTTCAATAAATAAAGTTGATTTTAAGTTCTTGTATATTGTTTGCCGAAACTAGTTATTTTTTGCTAGTTGCTATGGATAATTGTAAAATTGACAATAAGACTTTGCTAAAATTTGATGGTGATTTGGAGTTTAATTGTAATGTCGATGTCATATGTTCACTTTGTAATCGATACACAATTATCAGAACAGTCCCATAATTCTAGTGTTGTACTCATTTGAGCCAATTGAGGGTACTCGGGTAAAGAAGTTTGTGTTGATTTGGAATTAGATGTTCATTTATGCAACGAAGGTAGTGTTAGTGAAACATGACACATTAATGAAGAACCTTGTGTCGATAACGAAGCGTAAGAAAGATTTAGCTATTGGAGGGCACCCTCCTCCTGCCTCCTCCAAAATGGCGTCACTGCGGAGTTACTTGTGATATAACTTGTTACTTGTGGTTTTGAATGTTATATGTGTATGGTATGGTATCGTGTTTCATTACAATGTAATTATTATCTATTGGATTTCATTGCAATGTTATTTGAATGTCCATTTTTATGACGTGGTTTTAAATGTGTATTGTGCGGTTTTGAATGTGAATGTGTATGGTGAACATTTAAATGTTGTTCATATACTGTAATTTGTTACTGTACAGGCATTATCTCAAAAGTCGCTAACTGGTGCTTTCTAAAAATTCGCCTACTGGGGCTTATTTCAAAAAGCCCTCCGTGGGTTTGTTGTTGGAAAATAAGACGACGGCTCCTTCCTCTTTCACTTTACCAATTCCAAAAAAGAAAAACGAATGTTACCCCTAATTTTTACTAAGTTTAAGATTTTCATTCAAATTTCATTAATTTCGCCGTCAATTTGAAGAACGGCTTGTTCATCATCACTTGAAGCCCCGATTGGTTTCATTTCTATTCCCAATCTCCATTTTTTACCAACTATGGTTTTCTACAGTTTGGCAAATTTATTATTTTAAACTCGTTTAACTAGTTGTACGACAATGGAGTTGACAATTTTTTCGCTTTTACCTTTGTTAAGTAGATGTTGGAAAATGGAATTTAACATTTAAATAAATTTCTTGTTTATCAAATAGTTTAATTTTGTGTAGAATACTCCAAGATGTTACCCAAACCAACAGGGATAGTTGGTTGTACATGCAAGAACGACACCGAAAGAACAACTTCGAGTGGATGAAGGTAATACACCTCCATATTGAATAGAAATATGAAGCCATGTTGGTTATATGTAGCATTTATTTTTTGTTGTTTCTTTGACACACTACTTTATATTTGACTATTGACCGCTCATTGTCATTGAAGAAAATCACTTCATCTCATCCCGCAACGTTAGAGCTCTTAGACCGACTACCTTTTTTTACTAATCATGAAGTTGGGGTATACCCAAATGGATCATCATCTTTGCTCTGGTAGATAGATGAAGACCAGAGACATCTTTATTCCACCTTTGGATTGGCGAGATGACAATTATGTCGGATGATGTGGCTGTCTGGCTCGGCCTACCCATAGGTGGTGCTCCTTAACTAACCTTGAGCTCACATATTACATTAAGTTATGTGAGTTGCTGTTAGGGCTATCTCCTACTAATGAGCAGAGGTGGGGTAATGAGATGATCTTTACGACTTGGTATAGGCAGCAGCTTGTTGATGATATTCCGATATTACAACATAATAGGATTCATTTAAAGGAAGAAGACGAAGTCGATTCAATCCAACTCCAACCGACCGACTGGAGAGATATCCAGTCATGAAAGGAAGAAATAAGAAAGGGATTCTTCGAGCAGTGCCTTTCATGCATAAAAAGTGATTAGGTAGAGGGAAGAGAAAGAATCGTGGATTGCGAAGCAGAAAGACATGTCAATAATTAGATGCCGTCGAGAATTAGATTGCATAGCACGATCAAGCCATTATTTTGCACATCATCATTTGTCTTTATTAGTGATCATTTGATGACTCGTGTATAGCTCTAATGGCTTCCTTTTCTTAGGGACTTCAATGTTTGCTGATAATATTTGCAGGGTAGTACACTTCTAGCTTACACATACATGAAGCTGTCGAGGCTTGCTTTGTTAGAGAACTAGTCTATTGGCAGTTGTTTGACTTTAGTATATGTATTTTCATTATTACCCTTAATACGAATTTATTTCGTTCTTTAGTATACATCGCAACCTTATATGTGTACACATTTGCAGATATGGTGTTGGACGTACCTTCTGGTTAGCAGAATAATAATAATAAAGACGACAACTGTGAATGGATCTCTACCTTATGGTTCTAGATATATTTATTATGTCATTTGATTACATACATATGTCTTGATCTCGTAATTCATAGTAACTCCCTCTTTTAGGTGGACTGGACCCAAGAGTACAGTAAAGTCACCACGGCGGAATATTATATCCTGCTAAAATGAGCTGTGTGTATTAGTTTTGGTTTGGTGACATGGAAATCATATACACCATAGGTGCTTGGAAAGCTACCTAGCTTATTGTAACGACCCGATTTTTCGATGCCCGAAAAATCGATATTAATACGTCCACTGTATCAACTGCCGAACAATTGAAGGGCGGAAAATCAGATCATTAGGGTTAAAGAAGAAAACGATAAAAGAAGAAGAACAAAAACAATGACAGAATCTCACATATCGCAGCGGAACAACATATAATAGATAAACGAATATCTTTAAACAGAATCACTATATCAGTTATTACATTACATCACATTACAATATCAGAGTGTACAACAACAAACGGCGGAAAGAAATATTACATATACTAGTGATACGCTTCGCCGTCCAGCTTGCTCCTGATCTGCACAGCATCTCCTGAATTCTAAAATGACCTGATAACCTGACTCTAGACTGCCCGTGTGGAAAATTATGGACATCCAGAGTTTAGAAAGGGAACAATAAACTCCAGGTCAGTCATGCGACTGGTGTGAGATCTTAAAAACAGTTTATTTTCACAAAGAAAATAAAAAGCAACCCGCTATGTTTTTGGAAAATGAAACTACCATAAGGCCTCCCGCCACACACACAATGCAAACGCAGAATTGGAGGAGATTTCTCCTTATGATAGTCTAACGTACGCAAAATCCTTTCGATATTATTATTAGCGCATAGTGCAGAAATCATTTCGAAAGTATAATATTAATCTTAGCCAGCATACAACCATTATTGTATGCCTACTATAGCTACCATCTAAACAGTGGGGTGCCACCATAAGTAAATGAAAGGTAATACAACTAAAACCGTACAAGGCGCGCATTGTTTCTTTGGATTTCCAACAAATGGTCAGGCTAAGGAACTTCCTACTGCCACATGGGTACGCCTCTGGCGGGATGTCCCGAGAACCCAACCGGATATCTGCCAACACAAGGCCGGGTTACCTCTGCAAAAATAGGTAACTACTGACACGAGTATGTCATCCCCCGGTTGTAAACAACCTTTACCCGAGGATCCTCAATACCAACAACCACAAAGTAATAATTTGCAGCAACAACATAGGTTAAGTATCTGGGCTCCATACCATGATATCACCTCTATTCAGAAGGAAATGAACATAACCTAAAGGGCGCTACCCCCTGTAACCTTGCTGCATTCTTCCTGTTTCGACCATTCCGGGGTGTGAGGTCCCACGAAGTTTCGTCCACAAAGCTATACTTTTCACAAAAGCCATGCTTCGATCAACATATGATTAGCAACACTTCGTATGCCACATTACCAAATTGGGAATGTATCAATAGTAACCATCAACTACATAACCTCTGAGCTCGTACGTCTCAGCGAAGGATGTTAAGCTAAGAGAATAAATTCTCCACCACCAACAGAAATGTATTTGATAGAAACCTGCTTTGCATCTCAGCGTGTAACATCAGACACACATCCATACAAGTCCGTATGGGATCGAACGGAACCGAAGGCACTTCCAAAGAAGCCCTTGCAATCTGGATATTCACTAATCACGTCCGAAATCCCCATCACAAAGGGTGATAAAATCTCTATACCGGAGCAACCCGATGCAGAGACATTCGATAGGTAATCCTTTCGCTTTCGAAAATACCCGGTCTTCAATACCATCTTCAAATGCAATCCCACTTCGTCGTATCGTTATTCGGAATGGGTTTTATGACGCAAGGTTCTCTCCCGGCTAATCCGAATAACGAGCGCTTATTTTAAAAATAAGTGTTACATTCAGATTCAAACAAATCACAACAATTTCACTTTGATCTTTTAAACAAAAGATCCATCACAATCACAAAGGTTCGATGTGGGTTTCGAATATCCAGTTGGAATTCGACTCCCCGTTGCATCGAAATTCAAATGCCGATTAAGGCCAATATTGATAGTCGGTTATTTAACTATCAATCATCATTCACAATAGTCACTGGATTTTCTAATAATTTTCCCTCAATTATTATTTTTATTTCAATATATCTTCGAAAGATAAAATTTCACTTTTCAACACTTTGAAAACAAATTGAAATCAATTTTTCACACTTCAATCCTTTGAAAATAAATTCCAAATCAGTTTTCTCCCTTACACGAAAAACATTTTCAAATATTTATTCATTTCCACTAAAAATCTGCTGATTTCAAATATTTTAAAATAATATAAAATACTTATTCAAAATATACTTGGAAACATTTAAAATAAACTATTTTAGAATATTTGCTCAAATATTAGTTATGAAAAATATTATACTAATATTTCATATAAAAATTCAGGTCCAAAAGTAATTTTAAAAATAAAAATTTGTAGATAGAGTATAAATATTTAAATAACTATTTTCTAATCAAATATCCATTTAATCTTTAAAATGATCCCTTATATAATTAAATGAATAAATTTTTACTTTAAAGATTTAAAAACAATTTTCAAACTAATTTCCCTAACAATATTATTTTAAAACCAAATCTAAAACTTTTAAATCTTATTCAAAAGCTATTTTAAAATTATACTCGACTTTCCAGGGAAGAATTCTTTTCCATTACAAAATGGTCCATTCAAATGAATTAATAAATCTTCTCGATTTATTTTAATTTACATTTCAAATCTGTAAATTCCTTTTCACACTTTGAAAATAAACCAATATTTATTTTTCAAACAATTTCCCTTTTCTTCACAAATTCCCGTTGTGAATTTACATTTCCAAAAATCAACTGATATATGAGTTTTAAATCGATTCCCAAATATCATCTTCAAACCAAATCAATTCCCAAATTAATTTCCAGTTTATTTCAAACACAAAATCAAATTCCAATTTGATTTCCCAAATTAATATTTCAATATCAAATCAATTTCAAATTGATTTCCCAAATTATTTTTTCAAAACACCTAACTAAATTTCCAAATCGATTCCTAAGATTTATTCTAACTCCAAATTAATTCCCGAATCGATTTCTAAAATTAATTTCAACTCTAAATTAAATTCCAAATTTAATTTCTAAATTTATTTCCTTTTGAAATAAATTCTTTTATCTCTTTCAAATATTTAAAATATGTATCTTAAATAAATTCTTCAACTATTAAACAACATTCTCGAAATTCCTTTATTAATAATATTTCCCATTTTTTTTAATTCCATCGGATTATAAAAATCGACTTTAATACTTTAATTGTAACGGTCTAAGCTCTTCTACTTTAATTTCCGAAACAATCCAATTTCATGTTTCTGGTATCCTACGATAATAAAAATATATTCAGCTAAATTTTAGCCTTCAATGGTTTCAATCACAAATAGTCACACACACAGATTATAAATAATCAACTTTCAATATTGAACAAATCAAAATGCTTGAGGAATCCAGTTGGATCTGTGACGCCCCACCTCTATACCCACGCTAGCCAAGGATACTACGGGGTAATATCGTCGACTAGCACGGAGAATAAGGCTGTTGAGGAGCGACCATTCGTGTAATTGCTTTGTGCGAGCACCGATATGTCAGATAGTACAACATGCGTTTGGTTGAAGGAGGAAATCCGACATACCGATACAAACTCAAAGCTACTACACAGTGGCTATATGTATTCTTCGGAAAAAAATACAGAAATAAACATAACACAAATCAGTCACAGGCATCCATATCACAAACGAGGAAATAGATATGAATATATAACACATGAAAGTGTACATCAGAGTAGTCGTCAAACAAGATCCACAATGTCACAAAAGAATAGCTACAAGTACTAGACAAAAGATTATGGATACATAAATGAGTCTATATCTCAAATGTATACAACAAAAACTACTAATCTATGTAGCTAGCCAAAAATCAGGGTGATGATCCCAAATGTGAAGTCAAGCAGAAGCACCTGTAACATCTCGGTCTGACCCGAGTATTGTTTAATAATAAAATAATAAACGGATCAGTCTGCTATAAATATCAGATAAAATGATATAGAATAAGAGACATTACATAAATATATAATAACCATAAAAACATACTGTGATAAGTATGCAATTGAAAAATCAACAAGGGATTAATCAATATCACGAGAATCTTCTCAAAGATCAAAAGGGATGTCATACTCCTTGTTTACCAAATCACCAAACTATAAATATTGACAATAATATCAATGTCAATCACAAAAGTTAATGACACACAAATTCACCAATGCACAAATATTGATAAAACTTATCAATGTAAATCACGAAAATTATTGAAACGCAAAATTCTAGAAATCATCAATGGAAATCCAGAAATCACAAAAAGGGGGAGGCCTATCACAAAACGGGAGCATAAAAGCTCACCAACACGTGTATCACAAAATGGAACGCTATTCCATGGTAGCTAACCATTAATTTTGAGCCGAAGCTCCACAAAATGGCCCGAAGACCATGGGTCGCTACCCCACCTAATTGAGCCGATGCTCCACAGAAACGGGGTTTGGTCTCCCTCGTAGACAAAGAGACATCGCATATTTGCTAGTCTAAATCACAAAAATGATCATCATCGACCATCAAGAAGTGTCAATTACAATAAGCTAGTAAATATATGAGCTTAGCTTCATGTCCCATAACCACTAGCTTAACTTAAATATTTACGAACAAATTGTACATCTCCACTCGAAAATTTTCACAAGAGGTTCAATCGAACAAGTCCAAGAATTAACCGCCGAATTAAACGCAAGCGTTTCATACCACTTGTTTTACTAAGTCGTTTAATTAGATTTCTCATACGAGTGAGGTAAAAGTTTGTATATTTTTAAAAATAACAAATCATAAAAATGATCGTAAAGACGATCAATCACAAAAATTCTCATTCGAAGACGTGAATAAAATTCCAAAGAATTCGATTCCAAATTCATCGAAGTGGAAATACCCTTGCAACCTAAAAGTCACGACTTACGACTTAATATAAGTCAACACAAGAAATCAGCGGCTCAAGAAACAGCACACGGCTTAACAGAGCAACAACATGGCGCGACCTAAGGCATGGCGCGACCTAACATGGCACGACTCAGTAGTGGAATGACCTAAGAGTTGCGGCTTTAGTGTGACCTACGGGGTACGCGGCCTAAGGAAGAAGCGGCTTAGGTAGTGAGACCTAAGGGGTACATGACCTAAGCGTTGCAAGCGGCATAATAGGCCAAGCGATCTAAAGGTGGACGATCTAGCATCCACGACCTAACAACCGAGCGACTTAAGGAGCTAACGGCCTAAGGAAACGGGTGAGCGACCTAACTGCAGAAGGCCGAGCGACCTAGTGGATGAACGACCTAGCCGAGCGACCTAACAATTTAAAGGGAAAAACAAGGTCGAGCAACGACCTACGATGGAACGACCTAGCATGGTCGCAACCTAACGACGTAATGAATATGAGAAGGCCGAGCGAATGCAAACTGAACGACCTAAGGAAGTAAAGAGGGCCGAGTGACCTAGCGACCTATGGAACGAACGACCTAAAACCAAACGAGCTAACTGTAGGCCGAAAGTCACCGTTGTGCAGGCCGAGTGACCTAAGGGTTTGAAGTGCAAAAACTCTCCCAATTTGCAACCGATCGAGCATGGACGCTAGGGGATTATGCCCATAGGATACCCGGTCGTATTGGCTCCTCGATGCATCATCAGAATCGTGTTCAAACATCAATGATTGGATTTTTTTAAAGATTTGAACCCAAAACACTAAAAATTTGGATTTTCACCAATTCAATCCAAACCAAAAGTAAATGCACATGAATAAGTGTTAGTAATTCATACCCAACAATCTAAGATAGTTATAGACAAAGATGTGAGATAAAAATCTCACCTTTACACAAAATCTACGAAGAAGAAGCTTGAAAGCAAAGGAGAATCAACCCAAGAAGCTTGAATCAATGTCTTCTCTTTGAATTTGGAGTTAGATGTTGGATTTGCAAAGAACTAGAGCTTGGAGTTTGAATTTCCCATTCCTTCCTCCATTTTTGATGAAGCTTGAGTGTTAGGAAATGAAAGTCAAGTTATGAAGAGAAGGGGGTTGAGCTAGAGTTAATAGCTTCGGCTAATGGGCTAAACCAAACCCAAAATCCAAAGTGAATAAGTGGCAAAATTCCACTAACTCCAAACATATCAAAGTTTATACTCAAAAAGATCGTAAACGGTGTTTTGAACTCAATGGAAGTGGTTCCGAGTCCTAATTCGACCGTATGCAAAAAGTAACTTTTCGGACTAAAATCCGACTAACGATAAAATATTAAAAAAAAAATTTCAATAGTAAAATATGCGGGTTGTTACAGACTCCCCTCCTTAAAGAAATTGCGTCCTCGCAATATTTAAGAAGAAAATATAAGGTAACAACCCCGAAAGCATATCAACACAAAGAAATTTGAAATATGAAATTCACCTCATGGAGCACGAGAAAGTAAGTCCGGATGCGTTCGCTTGATGAACTCTCTAGATTCCCAAGAGCAGTCCTTCGGATTTGAGGACCATTGGACTTTAACAAGCGAAACATCTTTTTTGGAAGGCGCTTTACCTCCGAAGCAATAATACGAATAGGATGTTGCTCATAAGTTAAATTAGGTGAAACTTCAATTTCTTCCACAACACTGGGCTCAAGAATAGAATCGGAATCTCGAAGGCACTTCCGTAATTGAGAAACGTGAAACACGTCATGAATAGTAGAAAATTGAGCCGGTAATAAAAGGCGATAAGCCACGGAACCAATACGTTCGGTGATAGAAAATGGCCCAATATATCAAGGCGCTAACTTTCCCGATCGACTGAAACGTACAACACCCTTCATAGGTGAAACACGAATAAACACAAGATCTCCCACAGAAAATTCTAATTTCGTTCTCCGGTTATCGGCATAGGATCTTTGCCTACTCTGGGTTTCTTTCATCGTATGAAGAATAAGGTCAATCTTCTCTGTGGAATCACGAATAAAATCTGGACCTAAAACCAGCTTCTCACCGGCCTCAAGCCAACAAGAAGGAGATCGGCATGGCCTTACATAGAGTGCCTCAAAAGTGCCATACCAATACTAGATTGGAAGCTATTATTATAGGAAAATTCAACAAGAGAAATATGATCTTTCCAACTTCCACCAAAATCAAGAACACATGCACGAAGAAGATCTTCAAGAGTTTGATTCACACGCTCAGTTTGTCCATCGGACTGGGGATGATAAGCGGTGCTAAAATTAAGCTTCGTTCCCAAAGCTTTTTGAAGACTCTTCCAAAATCCACTAGTAAACAATGGATCACGATCACTAACAATAGAAGTAGGGACTCCATGCAATTTAACAACTTCTTTGATAAAAAGTTTGGCCAAGAGAGGAACGGTTCGATTGGACCGAACGGGAATAAAATGGGCGGATTTAGTAAGTCTATCAACTATCACCCATAAGCTATCATGACGCGAATGAGAACGGGGAAGGCCGTTTATAAAATCCATGGAAATTTGATCCCATTTCCAAATTGGAATTTCTAAAGGTTGCAATAACCCACCGGGCCTTTGATGTTCGGTCTTGACAAGTTGGCAAGTCATGCAACACTTAACAAAGTTAGCAATATTAGATTTCATTCCCTCCCAACAATAAAGTCGCTTCATATCCGCATACATTTTACTACTACCGGGATGAATGGTAAATTTAGAACGATGAGAATCTTCTAAAATGTCTTTACGAAGACTACTAATATTTGCACAATAAGTCTACCAAATTTTGGAATACCGCCACGAGAATCAATATCGAAGTCTTTCAATCCTTCAATATCAATTTTATCCCTAAGATTTTGGCCAAGAAGAACCAATTCGGGATCTAGCTTTTCAGCTTCAAGAATGCAGTCTAAAAGAGAAGGATGAGCATCAAGGCTACATAAAACAAGAGATGAACATAAATCGGATACATGATCTCGAATCTCACAAGTGGATAAAATTCCGAGATCATTCCATTCGGATATCATCATAGAAATTACCGTTTGTTGCTTACGACTAAGTGCATCGGCAACACGATTTCCCTTTCCGGGAGTATAAAGTATATCAAGATCATAAGCTGCAAGAAATTCGAGCCAACGTTGTTGACGCAAATTAAGTTCCTTTTGAGAAAATAGATACTTCAAGGATTTATGATCGGTATAAAGAATAAATTTTTCTCCCAAAAGATAATGACGCCAAATACGAAGGGCGAAAACAATAGCTGCGAGTTCTAAATCATGAGTGGCATATCTAGACTCGGCAGGCTTTAATTGCCTAGAAGCATAAGCAATAACATGTTCCCTTTGCATAAGAACGGCACCCAAACCAACGCGACTAGCATCGGTATAAGCAATAAAATCTTGGTTTCCCACAGGAATCATAAGAATAGGAGCATCGGAAAGGAGTTCTTTTAATTTCTGAAAAGAAGCTTCACATTTGTCCGACCAAATGTACTTAACTCCCTTCTTTGTCAAACTAGTAAGAGGCAAAGAAATTTTGGAAAAGTCCTTTATGAAACGGCAGTAATAACCGGCCAATCCAAGGAAACTACGAATTTCCGTCACACTCTCCGGTCTCTTCCAATTTTGAATCGCTTCAATCTTTGAAGGATCCATGGAAATTCCGGATTCGAAAATAATATTACCGAGAAACTTCACACGAGATTGCCAAAAGTGGCATTTAAAATTTTTGGCTTTTAATTGATTGCTCCTAAGAGTTTCCAACACAATCCGAAGATGCTTCTCATGCTCCTCCTCGGTTTTAGAATACACAAGAATATCATCAATAAAGATGAGGACAAACCGATTGAGGAAGTCTTTGAAAACTCTATTCATAAGGTCAACGAAATAATCCGGAGCATTCGTTAAACCAAACGGCATAACAAGCCATTCATAAGATCCATAACGAGTACGGAAAGATGTTAAAGGAACGCTATCCTCTGCAATTCGAAGCTGATGAAAACCGGTAGCTAAGTCTAATTGTGAAAAGACTCTAGCACCACTAAGTTGATCGAATATCATCAATCCGAGGTAAAGGATACTTATTCTTGATAGTAAGATCATTAAGCTTGCGATAGTCAACGCAAAGCCTAAGTGTACCATCGGATTTCTTCACAAAAATAGCCGAAGCTCCCCAAGGAGAGGAACTAGAGCGAATAAATTGCTTCGTCTCCAACTCGGATAATTGTTTATGCATCTCCTCATTTTCTTTATTGGACATACGATGAGGAGGACGAGTAATAGGTTGAGCTTCAGGGATGAGATTAATTCTGAACTCAATTGCTCGCTTAGGTGGTAATCCTAAAACGGGCTCAAATATGTCGGAAAATTCACGAACAACGTGAATAAGAGAAATAATATCTTCCTCATCATCATTATCGTCATCATGAGGATTTAAAGAATATAAAGATGCAATTAAGCTGGAATCCGAATCTTTAAGGTCAATGGAAATCTGCTTAGCAGATTTAGGATGTCGAAGATAAATAGTCCGCTCAGGACATAGGATTTGGGCTTTATAGCGGTTAAGCCAATCCATTCCCAAAATCATTCCAAAGCCTAAGTAACGCATAACATGCAAATCGGCTCGGAAAGAAAAATCACACAAAATGATCTCGACATCTTTACACAATAAACTGATTGCTCCGGATCCACCAACCGGATTCGCAATTCTCAAAGAAGTCATTAAACACAAAACATCAAAAGAAAAGGTATCAACAAGTTCTTTTGAAATAAAAGAGTAGGACGCACCCGTATCAAAAAGAACTCGAATAGGATGATCATGAAATAAAATAATTCCATCGAGGATAGAATGAGAAATACCTTTACCACGAGATGTGTTGCCAGGGGCTTGAGCAACATTAAGCTTTCCCTCCTTCCTATTTTGAAGTTTGGGACAAGAAGATAAATAATGATCTGGGCTTTTGCAATAGCGGCAAGTACGAGGCTTTGAACACTTGTTCGCATAACAGTCCTTAGAACCACAGTTGTAGCATTGCCCATTACTTGAGGTAGAAGTTTTAGTTGCCGGAGAGGCTTGCTTCCCTTTCTTATTGTTGGGATAAGGACCTTTGAATTTATTAGGCCTTTTCTTGTTGTTGAAGTTTGGTTTGGCACCCATAACTTCAACGTCACTTTCTCTATCGGCCTCTTCAAGACGAAGAGCGATATAAACGAGTTGATCAAAAGAGACTTCTAACTTTAGAAGTAATGGCTTCTTGAGATTTTTATTCAAGCCATAGACAAATCGTTGGTTTTTCTTCAATAGGGCGTTTATATATTCGACCCCGTATTTAGAAAGTGACTCGAAAGATGCGACATAATCTGCCACGGAGGATTCACCTTGAACAAGGTCAATAAAACGGCGAGCCAAAGTCACCTTCTCAGCTTCTGTCACAAATTTTAATTCGAAGCGTTCTCGGAATTTCTCCCAAGTAAGATCCGCTTCATTTATTTCAGAAATCAGAAGCTCATACCAATCTAATGCTCTTTCTTGGAGCATACTAGAGGCCACCTGAACACGGTGAAGATCAATAAGATTCATGCGAGAAAAGATTCGATCGCACGATCTCAGCCAAGCCTGGACTTCAATAATGGTTTCAGAACCTTTGAATGGCTTCCCACCCAAATTGGTATAATCGCTGCACAAGCATGCAAATCCAGACTTAGGGTAAGTAGACTCCGTATTAGACCCGGCTGCTTGAGCATTCCTTACTAGATCAAGAAGCTGCTGGGCAGACATAAATACTCCATCCTGGGGAGCAACACGAGATTGACCGGCGCTAGGGCGGCCAGGTCTAACCATTTCTCTTCCATAAAAAGAAAAAAGGAAGAAGAAAAAGGTTATTCCCCAAATAAATATCAAGCAATCTTGATAGATAAACAAGGAATCATAGAGAAAATAGGATGAACCGGTACGAAGACTCAAATTAAATCCTAAAGCACGATTCCTAAGATGGACTTAGGACGATGAACCTTGCTAGATTATTCTACATTGTTCCGAAGATTGCTTTGATACCAAGCTGTGACGCCCCACCTCTATACCCAGGCTAGCCAAGGACACTACGGGGTAATGCCGTCAACTAGCACGGAGAATAAGGCTGTTGAGGAGCGACCATCCGTGTAATTGCTTTGTGCGAGCACCGATATGTCAGAGAGTACAACATGCGTTTGGTTGAAGGAGGAAATCCGACATACCGATACAAACTCAAAGCTACTACACAGTGGCTATATGTATTCTTCGGAAAAAAATATAAAAACAAACATAACACAAATCAGTCACAGACATTCATATCACAAAGGCGGAAATAGATATGAATATATAACACATGAAAGTGTACATAAGAGTAGTGGTCAAACAAGATCCATAATGTCACAAAAGAATAGCTACAAGTACTAGACAAAAGATTATGGATACATAAATGAGTCTATATCTCAAATGTATACAACAAAAAATACAAATCTATGTAGTTAGCCAAAAATCAGGGTGATGATCGCAGATGTGAAGTCAAGCAGAAGCACCTGTAACATCTCGGTCTGACCCGAGTATTATTTAATATGAAAATAATAAACAGATCAGTCTAGCTATAAATATCAGATAAAATGATATAGAATAAGAGATATGACATAAATATATAATAACCATAAAGCCATACTGTGATAAGTATGCAATTGAAAAATCAACAAGGGATTAATCAATATCACGAGAATCTTCTCAAAGATCAAAAGGGATGTCATACTCCTTATTAACCAAATCACCAAACTATAAATATTGACAATAATATCAATGTCAATCACAAGAGTTAATGATACACAAATTCACCAATGCACAAATATTGATAAAACTTATCAATGTAAATCACGAAAAATGGTGAAACAAAAAATTCTAGAAATCATCAATGGAAATCCAGAAATCACAAAACGGGGGAGGCCTATCACAAAATGGGAGCATAAAAGCTCACCAACACGTGTATCACAAAATGGAACGCTATTCCATGGTAGCTAACCATTAATTTTGAGCCGAAGCTCCACAAAACGGCCCGAAGACCATGGGTTGCTACCCCACCAAATTGAGCCGAAGCTCCACAGAAACGGGGTTTAGTCTCCCTCGTAGACAAAGAGACATCGCACATTTGCTAGTCTAAATCACAAAAATGATCATCATCGACCATCAAGAAGTGTCAATTACAATAAGATGACAAATAACGATGCTTGTGATTGGTTTAAGTAATATATACTCATAAGCAATGGCGACAATGGCGACAAAGGCGTGTTCCAAATCCCCCCCGCTCTCCAATTCAACCGCTCGCCCCCTTCCATCCCCTTCTGCTCCACCTCCGATCTCCTTCGTCCCCAGCTCCTACAAATCCCTTCCAAACTCATTGTCCCACTCCCCACGAATTCCAGCTCACCCCTCCGGTCGTAAGCTCCCCGCTTATGGCACTGACAATCTCGTCACCCCTCAACAGAATCCAGCCACATTTAAATCATATGCTCAGGCCCTGGGTTCTAAACCCCCGACCTTGCCCAACCCTCCTCAAACTCAGCTCCGACGAAGGGTGATACCATATTTCATATCCGTTCAAACTACAATTGATTTTCTGAAGTCGAAAGGTCGATGCCTAAGGTGCGCAGGATTGGGACACGTGGCGAAGGCGTGTAGGGACCCAAAGATTTGCTATCTTTGTGGCTCTTTTGGACATGCCAGCACGCACTGTCCCAATAAAAAGTTCCCTAAACCCAATAAATCCAACCGAAGCTTTTCCACAAAAGACAAGTCCAAATGCCTTTTCAATCCTGCAGTGAAGGTCCCACAGTCATCATTACATCTCGAAAAGCAAAAAGCCTCTCAGCAGCATCCCGAACCTTCTCAACCCCTTACTCTCATAATCCTCTTCACACTCATCCCATCTCTCATACCACACGAAAATTTTCTATGGCGGACTCCTCACTCTATCTCACTGCCAAGATCATTGACGGCTTTTGGTCCGTCGAGACTCTGCACAGCACTCTCTCGGATACTTTTGGCCATGAAGAGTGGCCTCTCTGGATACTTGCAGATGACCGCTTTATCTTCTGCTGCCCCACCTTCGACATCCGTAACCACGCCCTTCAACTAAAATTCTTAAGGAAGCCAGGTGGTTCGATCCTTCTTCAAAGATGGGAGGACGCAGACCAAAGAATCCCAGAACTTGAACCATCATCGTGGGCCAGAATCAGCGGCTTCCCCGAATTCCTCCGAGATAATCCGATGGCGGTTCGCGAGGCGCTCAGAACGGTTGGCAGATTTATCGCCTTCGATGACTGTGACTGGGCAAACATTGACCACAGATTTCTCCTTGTCTGTCTGCAATTTTACAAGGGGGTAACCAATCCTTGCTCGTTGATAGTACACCTAAACGACGCGGAATACCTCATCACGGTAGAAAAGTGGGTACATGCCCATCCTACACACAGACCGGAGCAAATGCTCCTGGGAGCCGATTATGACATGGATATCAGAGACTTTGACGATGTCGGTCTCCCAGTCGACTTGAGTGAGGACCGCCTGGATGCCATGTCCCTAGACCCATCCATCCCACAGCCCCTGCCCGTGGCTGATCTTCAAGCATCCCAAGAAGTCGATGGCCCACTGGATATGAATCCCTGGCCGTTGGATCCACCGGATGTCCTTGCAGCTATCCCCAACCCAAACACCCAAGCCGCCGATGATATGTACCGGGATCCTCCACTCTCCCCCATTGGCCTTTTCAACCCTATCCCTAGTATCCCACCTTTCTCCCCGGCCCTCGTTCTTCACCCTAACCCAAACTCCCAAAGTACCCCATTAGCAGTCATGAATCCCATACCTTCACAACCCTCTGTTGACCCTTCCAATCATGATCCTACGACCACGCTTATCCCTGTTGATGTCCAAGCCCCCCCCCCATCGCTCACAATTCCAGCCACCAGACCCCTGAACCTGACCAGCTGGGACGCTTTTCGCCTGCCATCGTTCGCCGGAGCTCCAGAATCAGTCGCGCCTCTTCTCTTCCTGGTAGTTTCTATAAAACTGTTATTTTTTCTTCCTCCAATAAAAGTTTAAATAAAAAAATGGGTCGTTGCATGGGTGTGAGTTTAAATGATGAGCAATATCGGGCCATGCAAGCCCTAGAATCAGAGAGAATTTCTCTCTCCCAATGAAAGTAGTCTCGTGGAATGTTCGGGGTTTGGGGGACCCACACAAAAGACATGCAGTTAGTCTTATCCTAACCCCACATAAAGCAGACATTCTTTTCTTACAAGAAACAAAAATATCTGATCCCCCTCAATCTTACATCACACACATGGGTGGTCCAACCCTAACGGGTTGGGCCCATATAAACGCAGT
This sequence comes from Allium cepa, assembly GCA_030765085.1. Taxonomy (NCBI): domain Eukaryota; kingdom Viridiplantae; phylum Streptophyta; class Magnoliopsida; order Asparagales; family Amaryllidaceae; genus Allium; species Allium cepa. Next base: position 88,764,017 of record CM060942.1, on the reverse strand, counting down.
GAGATCCAAAGGAGGGTTAATCACTGCCTGGAATGAAGCAGTTTGGACCCATTGCAGCACCTCTTCTCACTCATCTGCTTTACACGTAATCCTTCGACACATCCAATCTGACACTGTCTTCTTCTTCACCAACATTTATGGCCCACAAAGTTCACAAGAAAGAAGTAAACTCTGGGCGGAATGTTTCTCCTTTGCCTCTTATCTCAACGGCCCTTGGATCGTTGGAGGAGATTTTAACACAACTAGATCACCTTCTGAACGCAACTCGGATAGCTTTTCAGTAGATTCAGACTCCTTCAACTCCTTTATCAACGATTGTTCCCTCATAGACCCTCCGATCAATAACCGCCATTACACTTGGTCCAATCGCTGATCAATCCCCACCCTAGCTAAACTTGATAGATTCCTTTATAATTCCTCATGGGAAGATCTATTCCCCCTTTCCTCGGTCTCCGGTTTGGCTTCATTGATTTCCGATCACTGCCCCATCATTTTAGACACTGGATCTCGGTCCCCCATCTCTCGTCCCTTCAGATTCGAACGCCTTTGGCTAATGGAACCCTCTTTCGACAATTTCATCTACCAACTATGGTCCCAGCCATCGCCAATTCACTCGGCCTCCGCCAGAATTGTATCCAAACTTCGTTCCCTCAGAAAAATCATCAGACCATGGGCCAGATCTATCTGGGGATCCATCCGCAAACGAATCTCATCTACCCAGGATGAGATTCTAAAACTCAACATCATGGAAGAATCTAACCCGTTATCTGACTCGGACCGGGCTCGCCTCCTATTCCTAGAATCAGATCTGGATAGACTGATCAAACAAGAAGAAATAGGCTGGAAACAGAGATCTAAAGAGAGGTGGTTAAAAGATGGAGACAAAAACACCTCATACTTTCATCGAATGGCCAGTGGGCGCCGCAGATCGCTTCTTATCTCAGAACTGCTTCATGACAACTCCTCTTTCTCGGACCCGTCCGACCACCTCCGTCTATTCACCGACTACTTCAGAGACATCCTCGGTAAGAGTTCCCCCCCCCCCCTCCCTGATATCAATTGGTCACTCCTCTATCCATCCCAACCCAGCATCCACATTGACCACCCCTTTGCTGAAGAAGAAGTATGGGATGCGTTAAATGATATGGCAGATGATAAAGCGCCTGGCCCGGATGGTTTCGGTCCTATTTTCTTCAAACATTTCTGGAATTTGGTCAAGTATGACATTCTAGAAATGTGTAGAGAATTCCAATCTGACCCTTCCACCATCTCAAGATTAAACTACGCTAAAATTATCCTCATCCCCAAGGTCCCTGGCGCTAACTCACTCCCCGATTTCCGTCCAATCAGCCTCCTCAATACAACTTTCAAGATCATCACCAAGGTCCTTGCTAACCGCCTCCAGAGTGTTATCGCCCCTCTAGTCGGCTCTGAACAATTGGCCTTCATACTAGGAAGGAACATCATGGATTGTATTGCCTCGACCCAAGAAATCATCTCTTTCTGTCACCACACTGCCACGCCTGGAGTTCTTCTCAAGCTAGATTTTACCAAAGCCTTCGACACTGTAAACTGGGACTTCATTCTCGAGCTTATGACACACAGAGGCTTTTCCTCCACTTGGTGCTCTTGGATTAAACATATTCTTTACTCGAGCATCTCTACGGTCTCGATTAATGGTGTATCGGGTGGTCACATCAAATCAGCTAGGGGGTTGAGACAGGGCGACCCCCTTTCACCTTTGATCTTCGTTCTAGTGGCTGATGTCTTTAACAGAATGCTGAAATTGGCCTCAGCTAATGGTCTATTCTCAGGAATCTCCCCTCCTGGTTCGTCGGTGTCAGTCTCCAACCTGCAGTTCGCAGATGACACTATCATATTTGCATCCCCCCAACAAAAATTTATCCACTGCTTAAAAGTAGCACTATACTCCTTTGAAAGAATATCTGGTCTCTCAATCAATTTCAGCAAAAGTTCAGCCATTATGCTAGGTAAATCACATCACCTGGGTCCTTACATTTCATCTATGCTTAATTGCAAGATAACAGACTTCCCACTGTCATATCTCGGCATAACCCTCCGGCCCACCAAGCTCATCAGATCTGATTGGCTATGCTCATCTCCAAAATTGATTCCAGGCTCTCGGGCTGGAAGGCCCACTCGTTATCCATCGCAGGCCGTCTTGTCCTCGTTAAATCGGTACTCTCTGCCATTCCATCATACTGGATGTCACTCCATAAGCTTCCTTCTTGGGTCATTAATCGTTTAGACAAAATCAGGAGAAACTTCCTGTGGAACGGGGGTGGTGTTAAAAGACTAGTTAGCTGGGATACCGTTTGCTTGCATAAACGCCATGGGGGCCTGGGCATCCCTAACCTCAGTGCCCTCAATATCGCCCTTTTAGCTAAATGGCTCTGGAGATGTCTCTGCCCCGATCAGTACATTTGGAAAGATTTGGTCCTTTCGCAATACTATCGCTCCAAAATCCACCTTATCCTCCACTATCCTCCAAACATAAGACCCTCACCTTTCTGGGCGGGAGTGATTCAATGCTTACCTCGTGTCAAATCTTTATTCCATATGACCATTGGCAATGGTGAAAACTGCTCTTTCTGGTTTGACACGTGGCTTGATCAGCTCCCCCTCGCCAAAGTCTTACATAATCTCTTCCTCCACTCGTCCGATCCGACGATTACAGTCAGCGATTGTGTTCATCTTGGCCCTGACTCTCTTTGCCCTTCCTCTCTTTTCAGCCCTGCCACCTTCTCCGACCTTATCTCTGCCTCCATCATCCTTCGATCTACTCTCCTCTCCTCTCATCCAGACCGAGTCATCTGGGCGCTTGCACCCTCCAAAGGATTCTCTGTCGCCTCATGCTACGCCTTTCTGACCAACCCCGGTCGCTCCTTCGGTTTCTCCAGACTCTGGAAATGCCCAATTCAGCCCCGAGTTGTATTCTTTCAATGGTGCCTCTCTCACAACCGCGTCAACACTAAAGATCGTCTCACTCGTTTTCTTATTCAAATCAATCCACTTTGTGTCTTCTGCTCAGAACATAATGAAAGCATCCACCATCTGTTTAGTCATTGTGACATCACTTACTCAGTTTGGGCCGCCTCTAGCGCCCATACACTTGGATTTGTTCCTGACAGGCCCATCATTTTCGATTACTGGCAGAACAACTCACATGATCCCAACCTCGACATACTCATTTCTATCTTCTGTTGGTGTATCTGGAAAGAGAGAAATGCTCGAGTGTTTGGTAAACCTACATCACATCTTGATGGCCTATGCAGGCGTATATCTCACCTATTCAATCTATATACAGGTTGCAGCCACTCAGCGCCTTTCAAGCTTCGCTTACCCTATTGCAGTCCATCGCCGGCTAACTCACAATGCAGTAGTACAGATTTTCCTCCCGGAGGTGCTTGATAGCAGAAGACTTTATCTCCCTAACAGCTTGCTGTTTTGTTTTGATGTTCTGGTTCTTTTTGCTAGTTCGTAATATGACTTTGGGGTTTTGATGTAGTTTTTATTTTGCTGATGGTGCTACCGATCAAGCATGTTGATCGGCTATTATACTGCTTTTCATATATATATATATATCTAACCGGCTATGTAGTCTCGCGCTACATACCCGTCTTTCTCCAAAAAAAAATAAGTTAGTAAATATATGAGCTTAGCTTCATGTCCCATAACCACTAGCTTAACTTAAATATTTACGAACAAATTGTACGTCTCCACTCGAAAATTATCACAAGAGGTTCAATCGAACAAGTTCAATAATTAATAGCCAAAGTAAACGCGAGTGTTTCATGCCACTTGTTTTACTAAGTCGTTTAATTAGATTTCTCATACGAGTGAGGTAAAGATTTGTATATTTTTAAAAATGACAAATCACAAAAATGATCGTAGAGATGATCAAATCACAAAAATTCACATTCGAAGACGTGAATAAAATTCCAAAGAATTTGATTCCAAATTCATCGAAGTGGAAATACCCTTGCGACCTAAAAGTCACGACTTACGACTTAACATAAGTCAACACGAGAAATCAGCGGCTCAAGAAATAGCACACGGCTTAACAGAGCAACAACATGGCGCGACCTAAGGCATGGCGCAACCTAACATGGCGCGACTCAGTAGTGGAACGACCTAAGAGTTGCGGCCTAGGTAGTGCGACCTAAGGGGTACGCGGCCTAGGTAGAAGCGGCATAAGTAGTGTGACCTAAGGGGTACGCGACCTAAGCATTGCAAGCGGCATAAAAGACCAAGCGATCTAAAGGGGGACGACCTAGCATCCACGACCTAACAGCCGAGCGACTTAAGGAGCTAACGGCCTAAGGAAATGGGTGAGCGACCTAACTGTAGAAGGTTGAGCGACCTAGTGGACGAACGACCTAGCCGAGCGACCTAACAACTTAAAGGGAAAAACAAGGTCGAGCAGCGACCTAAGGTGGAACGACCTAGCATGGTCGCGACCTAACGACCTAATGAATATGAGAAGGCCGAGCGAATGCAAATTGAACGACATAAGGAAGTAAAGAGGGCCGAGCAACCTAGCGACCTATGGAACGAACGACCTAAAACCGAACGAGCTAACTGTAGGCCGAAAGTCACCATTGTGAAGGACGAGCGACCTAAGGGTTTGGAGTCCAAAAACTCTCCCAATTTGCAATTGATCGAGCACGGACGCTAGGCGATTATGCCCATAGGCTACCCGGTCGTATTAGCTCCTCGATGCATCATCAAAATCATGTTCAAACATCAAAGATTGGATTTTTTAAAAGATTTGAATCCAAAACACTAAAAATTGGGATTTTCACCAATTCAATCCAAATCAAAAGTAAATGCACATGAATAAGTGTTAGGAATTCATACACAACAATCTAAGATAGTTATAGACAAAGTTGTGAGATAAAAATCTCGCCTTTACACAAAATCTATGAAGAAGAAGCTCGAAAGCAAAGGAGAATCAACCCAAGAAACTTGAATCAATGTCTTCTCTTTGAATTTGGAGTTAAATGTTGGATTTGCAAAGAACTAGGGCTTGGAGTTTTAATTTCCCAGTCCTTCCTCCATTTTTGATGAAGCTTGAGTGTTAGGAAATGAAAGTCAAGTTATGAAGAGAAGGGGGTTGAGCTAGAGTTAATAGCTTAGGCTAATGGGCTAAACCAAACCCAAAGTCCAAAGTGAATAAGTGGCAAAATTCCACTAACTCCAAACATATCAAAGTTTACACTCAAAAAGATCGCAAACGGTATTTTGAACTCAATGAAAGTGGTTCCGAGTCCTAATTCGACCGTATGCAAAAAGTAACTTTTCGGGCTAAAATCCGACTAACGATAAAATATTAAAATAAAATATTTAAATATTCAGTCGTAAAATATGCGGGTTGTTATAGGATCCCTCCAACCTGTTTTCCCTGCATCCACATACGTTAGCACAATAATTAAATACCCATTCTACTTCGAGGTGGAATATCGCGGTATATGGTATTTATAAAATATTATCCGCTATTATGTGGCGCAATAGGGTCTCATCTGCTCCAATAGACAAGTATATATCCAAATACCAACAATATATTATATATCATCCAAACAATCATCAATCATCATATAATAAATTATTTCTCACTTATATAAAAATATCAGTGAGTCAGAAAGAGTGAGTTGTACTCACTTTGCTTGCAGCCGAAGTTTCAGTGTTTTATTGTGAATAAAATTAAACGAGCGTTTAATTTCACCCAAAATTCACACTAGCTCCAATCAATTCCAATCTATCTCCATCGTGTAGTATACGCTAATATGATTCCAACGTAATCTGTTTCGTCAATTTTCGACCTCGTATGAACAAGTTACAGTGTTTTAAAGTTTAAATGAATTTATATAAATCAATTTACAATTTCTATTTTATTTTTTTAACCTTTCTCATCTCGGCCGCTAGATTTGCAAAACACGATCATGGCCGTGCAACGTTTCTTCCCCCCTCCAGTAAATAAACGCACGTAAGAACCCAAGGGCCACCACTTTGCCCTAATTGCCGCAGCCACCACGTCGATCTTTACGACGATCAGAGACTATGGTTTCGAAGCCCCCTACGCGTGCCACCATCATCCCTGGTGTGGACGAGCTTGGCCTCCCCTTTGTATTGAAAACTGTGCACGAATGCGTTGCCTTCAAGCTTGATTTCCCGCCACATCGTTGCTCGAAATTTCATCATCACCGTATAGATCGATAGATCTCATCATCCCCTTCGATGTTGTAGTTGGAGATTTCTGGTAATGGATGATGGATTGAGAGATAATACAGGAGGAAGATAGGAGATCTCTGGCCTTTGAAAATAAATGGCGGCCAGCCCTAGATGTGTTAGGGTTTTATGAAAATAAGAAATTTGACGTCTTTTTATAGAAAATTCTACGACACTATTCACCCGAATTTTTTTCGAACTCCAAACGAAGCGTGCCGCCTGGCGTTTATAATGTTTTACTCATATTCCGAACGCAATGGAATATATATCGGGAGCCAATTCGATCGTATTTGGAAGATAGGTTTTCAAATCGACTAATTTAAATTTAAAATTCACTTAAACGATTTTCTACGCATTTTAGCTTGCCCCGGACAAACCGTAAATCCGATAGACACGAAATTTGAAATCTTACAATAATATAACATTACGGATCCGATGAAATTGGTTTCATCGAAATCCAAGACTGTTTGAAAAATGGCTATTTTTACTCGTTAATTAAATATTAAAATATTCAATTTCTACAAATTAACTTTTAATTCGATTTTAAAAGTTCTATAATATCATTCTAATTCAAATATGGTTTAATTAAACTTTATAAATCATTTTTATTCACATTAAATCCAATTTGTAATTATTTTCACAATTTCAAATATTAAATCAACAATTTAATTATCCAATTAAATCTAGATATTCGATAATCTATTTAGCTTCTATCATCTTCAGTATTATCAATATAAATTTTCTAAGCCATCAAACTATTTTTTTAACAGGTTCAAAATTGAAGATTTACAATTTTACCCAAATTTCTATAATTAAATTCAATAATTAAATTGCCAAATTCATCCTGATATTTGAAATTCAACTTAAACTATCATTCAAACATTTAAAATCAATTAAATACTCCATTTCAAATGTTAAAATTTCTGGGTCGTCACACTTATGCAACGTTTCTAGTCCCTTATGGACTGCACGGGTTCCACTCATATGATTGAGTGGTGTAGCAATCTTCTTTTTGGTAAAGTGATGCGATAATTTGGTATGCAATAGCATTTGCCATAAAATGCCATTTTCTACAAGATCGATGTGGAAGCTAGGAAGTATGATATGGCAATCGAGCCCTACAATCACTGCCATAGGCATAAGCAAGAAGACAAGGACCTACCTTTAATTGTTGAAGAATACAACACTTGTACTGGAATATCACTCACTGCTACATTCTATGTGGCAAAGAAATTTTCATTGTGATCGATCCACACATGCCTAGAGCTTCTCTTAAGTGGAATATGGTATGTACACGTATTGATTAACTAAGCAAAATAAATCAACATACGTACTAATTAATATTTTTTACGCAGGCGGACTGCATTTACTATGCAAGAGAGTTGGTTAACAAGCTTTCTGAAGAAGAACCGAAGCGGTGAAAGGGTAAATGCTTCAATGTGAAGTGGATTTTACAATCAATTTTGGGGAAAAAAAAGCTATCACACCCACACCACCCCCTCATGTTGTTCCACCTTCGCCTGCACTCATAGAACCACAGCCACCGGACTACACGCCTCCTCCAAGCATTCTCACATATCACAAATGTCGAAGAAGAAAAAAAATTCATCTTCGCAGGAGGAATATAGGCATGGTCCTTTACAACCTCTACTGATGATTCAATTAATGAAAGAAGATGAATGAGATGACCAAGAGGAAGATTTACCGGAGGAGCCTACATTACAGTGGAAGAAGCAAAAAAGAAAGACTCCGCCAAAAGTCTACAACCTAAGAGATTAAGCTGCAATTTACTGAATTGTTTAGGTGTATATAATGTTGTTTTTTTAGCATTGTAGGTTAATGGATATAATGGATCTTGAATTTTATGTATTGTGATAAAGCTTGGGGTATACCCTAGGGTCGATTATGTAATTTATTACATATATCTAACTCGTTGACTAGTCTTGTTCGAAATAAAGGTGTTTTCTTTCTATTATATACTTGATATAATGTAGTTATATTAATTAATTAATTAAAATTATATTTAATAGAAAATCCATAAATGGTAAGTTTTGTGATAGTACTTACAAAATGTTGTAACCGTGAGTAATTTATCACAATAAAAATAAATATACCATTTTAAATGTTCCCAGTCAAGATGCATCGAGACTGGATATCGATGTATCCTTTGAGACTAGAGTAAGTAGCACTCTTCAAATATTGAGCAGTATATTACTCATGTAGTGTAACGACCCGTATTTTCACTACTTCGGAAATGAGAGATTTCGAACGATTTAAAATTTAAAAAGGTAAATCTTATTTAAAATATCTAATAAAGATAATAAAAGTATGTTAAAAGATTTAAAAGTTTGTTAATAATCGTTTTATAAAAATAACCAAAAATTTGTCGCATTTTGTCAGTTTTGCATACACGGTAAAATTAGAGATTTTGATATTAATTAAATATGATTTTAGAATATAAAGAGACTTGTTTTAATTTATTTAAAGAAGTAAAAAGTTCATTTTTAAATTTGGTTTACTTCAATACATAGTTTAACTAAAACGTCAAAATGTGACCGTAAAACATTTCGTCGAAAAACGACGTTTTGTCAATTAAAAGTTGTCGCAACGTCGTCGCACCTTTATTTTCTTATATAGGAACATATATTCAAATAGTATAAGTATTAATTAATTCACTAATCAAGTTTACTTTTACTAAACATACTTAGAAAATTCTAGAATATAATTAAGAAAAGTAAGTAAGAAAAGTCAAAAGTAAACATCAAATCAACATCAAATCAAACCAAACATAATTATTACTTTACTTTACTTACTTCTTAAGTGAAAGTGACATAAAGCATGATTTGAAATGTGATGTTAAGTTAAAAAGTAAGTAAAGGGCATTTTGGTCATTTTACATAATAATATTTTATTTCAAACTTTTTCCTATAAATAGCCATGCATACCTCTTTCATTTTCACACAAATCTTTCTTTTCTTCTTCTTCCTTTAAGCTATTTTAATGGCTTCTCTCTTAAGAGAGGTAGGAGGGTTAAAAATAGTGGAGTGCTTAAGCACTAATCCACTTGTTACTCTCTAACCTCTTCTTAATTCACTTCTTCTTCTTCTCTTCTTAAAAAAGGCCTTAGGCCATGAGTTTGGAAGTTGATAAAGGAAGGACGTGAGCAAAGCAAGTAAAGATGGAGATGGTCGAGCACTTGGAAGCATGGTTATGATAAGGTTTAGTGAAGCGTTGAATTAAATGAATGTTGGTAGGAAGTTAAACGTTTGGGTAAAGGTGAGAAATTCTCATCGCTTTTAAATTATATTGATTATCATGCTAAATTGTTATGTTAGATAATCACTATTTGATGATATGTATGTTTGGTTGATTGTTTGGATATGTTGGATAATCCGTAGTAATATTATGACATTTACCATATTGAAAATGTTGATGTTATATGATTGTTATATGGATGTGATGATAATTTGGATATCAAATTCCTATTGATTTAGTAATCACTTTTGTTTAAAAGACCATATTTTAGTAATATGAGAAATTGTGGAAAAACAAGTCTCTTTTCATTTAGAAGTGAAATTTAAGTTATAATGAAAGAGAATTTGAAATTTGAAGTGAAACGGATTTGAAAAGAATAGCTAATTAGAAAATTGAAAGTTAGATGAATAGTGAAATTGAAATTAAAATCGATTTTGAAAAAGTGAAGTTTAGTTTGAGATTAAATTGAAATTTAAATTGGAATTAGATTTGAAATCTAAGTTTTAAATATGTTTAATTTGAGATTAGAATTGAAATTGAGTTAAAATTGGGATTTAAAGTTTAATATTAAAATAATGGGAATATAATAATATTTTAATGTGGTAAGAGTGAAAATATATTTTAAAAGCTTTAAAAGGTGAAAATATTGATTTAAAAGGGTTTCTAATCATTTTATAAGTATTGAAATCCAATTTGAATAAATTATTTCAAATGTTGAAAAATAAGTTAAAACTAGACGCGTCGCGCAACGGCAGTTCGCGATTTCGCGTCGAAAAAGTTCAAATGAATGTGTAGAGTGGAATATTGCTCGGAATTCTTCGAGATAAGAAAATTCCGGACTATTATATCCGTATCTTCTAAACGAAGAAAGAAACTCAAAGTTTCGATAAGAAGATTTTGAATTATGTCCAAATCAATTTTCTAGAAAAATCGCGCTAGTGCAGTTTAGTGACCATAACAGAAAATCTGTTCGAATGAATGTTTTTAATTATGGAAAAATATGGAATAAATTTGATAAATCTATTTAAATGATTTAAAAAAGATTTGGATTGGAAAATATGAATTAGCGAATGTTTAAAAGTTGTTTTAATCAAATAAGCTTATATAGCACTTTCCGCAGCACTTTTATGCTGTGAATTGTATAACTTTTGGAATATGAGATTAAATGTAACAACGTTTCCAAGAATAATCGTGAATGTTTTAAAAAGGATAATTAAGTGTTTTAAAAAGATAATTTGGAATATTTATAAGCAATTCCAAAATGAAGTTGAAAATCTGAGTATGCGGAAACGACTAGTACATTTGTCCCGCCTGTGAGATCTGGGAAGATAAAACAAGGTGTTTAACTAAGGTTAGGGATGGAGCAACCAGTGCCCTGAACTTACCTGGCCTATGTTTTCTTTTCTTAGGCGAGGGGTGGAACAGATCGAAAGGAAAGCCCGGATGCTCTCAAAATAAAAATATTCTGTTAAGTTTTCCAAAATAAAAGAAGATTGGTATTATCCAAAAGTTAAGCAATCTCCAAAATGAATGATTTCTACGAACCTGTGAAGTTTAGAAAAGAATTTATAATGAATTTTAGGAATGATAAGATTTGAAAGGAATGAATTGGTAAATAAGAGTGTTGGATTTTGACTTACAAGTGAGATATAAAAATGGAATTTATAAACACCATTTTGTAAATCTGAAATCAATTTAAATTGATAAGTTAAATGTGAAAGTTATTAAAGGAATTATATTCGCGATTTTGGACAGTGAATAATCCTTTAGATTAAATGGATGTTTTGGAAGGTGATATTATAAAGGGAATGTTTTCCTTAAGTTAAAAGTTAAGAAATTTGGATCAAGAATTAAGTAAAGAAATCTGAGATATTTTCCAAAACAAAAGAATGAATTACTTAGAATTATCCTAAGTTAAAAGAAAGAGATTTCGAAATCATCCGAAAAGAATTTAAGTGAAAAGAGACTTAACAAATCCTATATACTCATATTCACTTTTATCGATGATTGGATTTCGAAGGAACCGGAGTCGGATTTGGTTAATTCCTATCCGAAAACCACTTCGAACCAATGTATGCGTTCGAACGTGAAGACATGTTGAAGATGGTGATTGAAGACCGTGGATCTTCCTAGCGTGAAGACTGCTTGTTGATTTGCTCAGGGTGCACCCATTGTAGAGTTATATATAGCAGTGGTCTCCTCGTGATGGAGATTTTGCGGATTGCAAGGGCTTCTCGCCTAGTAATGGCCGAGGAAAGTACCTTCGGTTTGTCCTGTTCCTGGACAACTTGTATGGACGTTTGTCTGACGTTGCATTTCTAAAGATTACGTACATTGGTTTTTACAAACGTACATCAGTGGTGGCGGAGAAGGCAACTTCTCTAGCTTAACACCCTCCTTGAGACATACGAGCTCAAGGGTTGTATTTTTGTGGAAGGCAATTAGTAGTTAACGGAAATGGCAATGTGGCATTCAAAGATTTGATATGTGCTTTGTGAAAAGGTAATCGTAGCCTTAAGCCTCATCAAACCGGAAATGACCGAAACAGGATTAGATGCAGCAGGGCTATGTGGGTCATTCCCATTAGGGTATGATCATCCCCTTCTAGATATATTTCTTCCCGCTATGACGTCGGGATGTTAATTAATGTGGTGTATGGAAAACGAGCGCTCGGTTAAAGGTCGGCAACGACCGGGGGATGACATATTCGGTACTATCTAGTTACAGAGGTAGGCCGGTCTTGTGTTGGTAGAGGGCAGATGTTCTGTGCCTCGGGACATCCATCTAGAGGTGTACCCATTTCGGAAGGTAGATCCTGCGCCTGGTCATTTGTATGGAAATCCATTCTCCAATAAGAACCTACGGTTTTGTTTGTATTGGCGTAATGAATAGCCTCGAAATGCTATATGGGTAACCATTTCGGATAAGATTAATAAGTTTATTTGCAAATGTTTTCAAAGAGATGTCATTAGAAATAATATCAAAGGTTTTGATATAAAAGTGTTTTAGTTATCATAAGGTAAAAACCCGTCCGTGTTTATGTGTGGGCGTGGTCTTATGAGATACTATTTATTTCAAAGGATTTTATCCAAAGGCTGATATATGACACTGTCATTTATTATTGAGTTTTTCTCACGCTGGTTTATCAAGCCTGATCCGGGTATTTTCAATACTTGGGTCAGATCCGAGTAGTTTCAGGATAGTCGAAGGAAGTTGAAGTTCCAGAGGAGAGCTGGAGATATTCATGGACGCATGGAGATATTCTTTCATAGGCTTTGCTTAGTGTATTTTGTTTGATGTTTGTCAGCAATTGTAAGGGCAGGTTTTATAACTGTCCAAGCTGAATCTAGGTTAGACTCTGATATTGTATTTTAAAATTTTCCGCTGTAAAGATTATTATTGAAATAATATATGTTATTCCATTCGTGTGAGATTCTGTTCTGTCTATTTTTCTTTATCACCCTTCATGTTCCGTATTTTCGTACAATTTGAGTTGGACATGTGTGGTTTATTGTCGATTCAAAGGGTACGGGAAAACGGGCCTTGACATTTGGTATCAGAGCTGAAGGTTAAGCGAGAACCTTGGCTCTGTTATGGGTAAAGTCTCATCAGAGATAGGATTAGTAATATCCTAGGATGAGTAACTCATTAGAGATAGGGTTAGTAACGCCCTAGAATGAGTTATGAGAGTATTATATATATGAGCGCGTATTTGTTAAATTTATAAAAATGATTTTGTTTTAAAAGAAATTGGTAAATGAAATAATTTTACCTTGGGTTTATATTATAAATACTAAAGGGGATATTATTATCTTTTGGGTTAAGGATTGATTGTGATTTAGCTTAGTGAAATTAAAATATGAATATCTTGTGATTAGAATTGCACAATTTGACTATAAGATATTTCATATAGGATCAATTAGTTGAAAGCTAGAATTTAAAATTTTGACCATATACCCCTAGACCTTTGGTATTAAGAAATAATAATGATTAAGTGATTATCATAATGAATGGATTTAAAAAGCTAAGTACAAATATCTTGTGAAGTAAAATTCAAAATTTGATTATAAGATATTTGATGATAATATTGAAGCTAGAAGTGTAATTAGAGGAAGTAAAGTGAAAATTTACACTTAGAAAAAATTCTTGTCAATAAGATAGAAAAGATAAGCCAAAATTGAAATTTTGGGTAAATATATTATGAAAGGATAAGTTCTATAACTTATAAATGAGTTAAGGTAATTTGAAATTTAGACACTTTGATTAGAAACAAGAGGTATAAGAAATATCATCCTAATATAAAATTTGAAATAATGATACATTTAGGGTAATATTTATAATTCAAAATGAAGTAAGATTAGAAGGAGGTAGTTTTGAATAATATGATTAGTAGTTGAATGTTGGATGAAAATGTTTAAATAACAAATACCATGTGAATTAAGTTTCACAATTTGACTATAAGGTATTTGACGGATTTAAGGTTAAGAAATTTGATTTAGAAAATGGATAGGTAAATAAGTTAACTTTGTAAGAAAAAGGACGTACATTTAGTAAAGTTGTCTTATTAAAATATGGATTAGATAAATAATATTAGCTAAATGGAGACCTTAGGTAAAGAAAACAAAGGATTAAGTTTTATAACTTATTTATTTGGAATAATAGAATTCCACATTTGTTGAAGACCCTAATTGAAGTAATGACGATTTGAAGATTTGGGATATGTATATATACTCTTAGGAAGTAAAGGTATATTATACAAGTTAAGTCATTTGTAAGCTTAAGTAATAATGGATTTAGAAGAAAGTAAATGGTTGTGAAATAAACTTGGATCAATAGAAGTTTGGAAGAAATGTATTAGGTAAAGATGAATGTGAATAAGTACATAAGTTAAACGTAGATCATTTTAGCACATAAATTTTGATCTAAGATTTGAGTACAAAACTTTGAGGTGTTTACACCAATCCGAAAAAGGATTTATCACTCAATTCTTGATGGCGAATATTGATGAGAGTTTGTGATTATGTACACGAGTTTTCTATCATAGTTGAGAGCTATGCAAGGAAAGCAAGGGTTTGTGATCAAGAAGTCTGATCAAAGTCCGCAGTAGAAAATCGGGAGATCGATACTAGTTCGAAAGAAAAGTTGTGGATTTGAATAATAGATCGAATCAAATATCACATATAGTATGATGTGTTGGATCTGTCTACTTAGTAGTTGGATAGTTATCTTAAATAATAGGCACTAAGATATAGTAGTTAGAGTTATGATTTGGTATGTATATATATAGACCTCAGGTGTAGTACATGCTTAGGTCAGAGGATGGGTTATGTGGATGTATTCATTTATGTTGATATAGTTTGGTTGTTTTTGGATGTATAGTCTTGTTTGATAGTTGGATACATTATCTTAAGTGTGCAGTACGCACTAGGATGGGAAGGATAGAAGTTTGACTTGATGTATGTATATATAATCTTAAGAAAGTGATAAGTACTCAGCTTAGTGTGGGGAATCTTTATATATGTTTGGCATCATTTGTTTTAGTGTTGTTATGATATCGGTCTTCTTCTTTTCTATCATCAATAGAAATAAGTCAATTTTTTTGAGGATATGAGTATGAGATAGATTCCTTTATCTAACTTTCATTTCGAGGACGAAATGCTTTTAAGTAGGGGAGAATGTAACGACCCGTATTTTCACTACTTCGGAAATGAGAGATTTCGAACGATTTAAAATTTAAAAAGGTAAATCTTATTTAAAATATCTAATAAAGATAATAAAAGTATGTTAAAAGATTTAAAAGTTTGTTAATAATCGTTTTATAAAAATAACCAAAAATTTGTCGCATTTTGTCAGTTTTGCATACACGGTAAAATTAGAGATTTTGATATTAATTAAATATGATTTTAGAATATAAAGAGACTTGTTTTAATTTATTTAAAGAAGTAAAAAGTTCATTTTTAAATTTGGTTTACTTCAATACATAGTTTAACTAAAACGTCAAAATGTGACCGTAAAACATTTCGTCGAAAAACGACGTTTTGTCAATTAAAAGTTGTCGCAACGTCGTCGCACCTTTATTTTCTTATATAGGAACATATATTCAAATAGTATAAGTATTAATTAATTCACTAATCAAGTTTACTTTTACTAAACATACTTAGAAAATTCTAGAATATAATTAAGAAAAGTAAGTAAGAAAAGTCAAAAGTAAACATCAAATCAACATCAAATCAAACCAAACATAATTATTACTTTACTTTACTTACTTCTTAAGTGAAAGTGACATAAAGCATGATTTGAAATGTGATGTTAAGTTAAAAAGTAAGTAAAGGGCATTTTGGTCATTTTACATAATAATATTTTATTTCAAACTTTTTCCTATAAATAGCCATGCATACCTCTTTCATTTTCACACAAATCTTTCTTTTCTTCTTCTTCCTTTAAGCTATTTTAATGGCTTCTCTCTTAAGAGAGGTAGGAGGGTTAAAAATAGTGGAGTGCTTAAGCACTAATCCACTTGTTACTCTCTAACCTCTTCTTAATTCACTTCTTCTTCTTCTCTTCTTAAAAAAGGCCTTAGGCCATGAGTTTGGAAGTTGATAAAGGAAGGACGTGAGCAAAGCAAGTAAAGATGGAGATGGTCGAGCACTTGGAAGCATGGTTATGATAAGGTTTAGTGAAGCGTTGAATTAAATGAATGTTGGTAGGAAGTTAAACGTTTGGGTAAAGGTGAGAAATTCTCATCGCTTTTAAATTATATTGATTATCATGCTAAATTGTTATGTTAGATAATCACTATTTGATGATATGTATGTTTGGTTGATTGTTTGGATATGTTGGATAATCCGTAGTAATATTATGACATTTACCATATTGAAAATGTTGATGTTATATGATTGTTATATGGATGTGATGATAATTTGGATATCAAATTCCTATTGATTTAGTAATCACTTTTGTTTAAAAGACCATATTTTAGTAATATGAGAAATTGTGGAAAAACAAGTCTCTTTTCATTTAGAAGTGAAATTTAAGTTATAATGAAAGAGAATTTGAAATTTGAAGTGAAACGGATTTGAAAAGAATAGCTAATTAGAAAATTGAAAGTTAGATGAATAGTGAAATTGAAATTAAAATCGATTTTGAAAAAGTGAAGTTTAGTTTGAGATTAAATTGAAATTTAAATTGGAATTAGATTTGAAATCTAAGTTTTAAATATGTTTAATTTGAGATTAGAATTGAAATTGAGTTAAAATTGGGATTTAAAGTTTAATATTAAAATAATGGGAATATAATAATATTTTAATGTGGTAAGAGTGAAAATATATTTTAAAAGCTTTAAAAGGTGAAAATATTGATTTAAAAGGGTTTCTAATCATTTTATAAGTATTGAAATCCAATTTGAATAAATTATTTCAAATGTTGAAAAATAAGTTAAAACTAGACGCGTCGCGCAACGGCAGTTCGCGATTTCGCGTCGAAAAAGTTCAAATGAATGTGTAGAGTGGAATATTGCTCGGAATTCTTCGAGATAAGAAAATTCCGGACTATTATATCCGTATCTTCTAAACGAAGAAAGAAACTCAAAGTTTCGATAAGAAGATTTTGAATTATGTCCAAATCAATTTTCTAGAAAAATCGCGCTAGTGCAGTTTAGTGACCATAACAGAAAATCTGTTCGAATGAATGTTTTTAATTATGGAAAAATATGGAATAAATTTGATAAATCTATTTAAATGATTTAAAAAAGATTTGGATTGGAAAATATGAATTAGCGAATGTTTAAAAGTTGTTTTAATCAAATAAGCTTATATAGCACTTTCCGCAGCACTTTTATGCTGTGAATTGTATAACTTTTGGAATATGAGATTAAATGTAACAACGTTTCCAAGAATAATCGTGAATGTTTTAAAAAGGATAATTAAGTGTTTTAAAAAGATAATTTGGAATATTTATAAGCAATTCCAAAATGAAGTTGAAAATCTGAGTATGCGGAAACGACTAGTACATTTGTCCCGCCTGTGAGATCTGGGAAGATAAAACAAGGTGTTTAACTAAGGTTAGGGATGGAGCAACCAGTGCCCTGAACTTACCTGGCCTATGTTTTCTTTTCTTAGGCGAGGGGTGGAACAGATCGAAAGGAAAGCCCGGATGCTCTCAAAATAAAAATATTCTGTTAAGTTTTCCAAAATAAAAGAAGATTGGTATTATCCAAAAGTTAAGCAATCTCCAAAATGAATGATTTCTACGAACCTGTGAAGTTTAGAAAAGAATTTATAATGAATTTTAGGAATGATAAGATTTGAAAGGAATGAATTGGTAAATAAGAGTGTTGGATTTTGACTTACAAGTGAGATATAAAAATGGAATTTATAAACACCATTTTGTAAATCTGAAATCAATTTAAATTGATAAGTTAAATGTGAAAGTTATTAAAGGAATTATATTCGCGATTTTGGACAGTGAATAATCCTTTAGATTAAATGGATGTTTTGGAAGGTGATATTATAAAGGGAATGTTTTCCTTAAGTTAAAAGTTAAGAAATTTGGATCAAGAATTAAGTAAAGAAATCTGAGATATTTTCCAAAACAAAAGAATGAATTACTTAGAATTATCCTAAGTTAAAAGAAAGAGATTTCGAAATCATCCGAAAAGAATTTAAGTGAAAAGAGACTTAACAAATCCTATATACTCATATTCACTTTTATCGATGATTGGATTTCGAAGGAACCGGAGTCGGATTTGGTTAATTCCTATCCGAAAACCACTTCGAACCAATGTATGCGTTCGAACGTGAAGACATGTTGAAGATGGTGATTGAAGACCGTGGATCTTCCTAGCGTGAAGACTGCTTGTTGATTTGCTCAGGGTGCACCCATTGTAGAGTTATATATAGCAGTGGTCTCCTCGTGATGGAGATTTTGCGGATTGCAAGGGCTTCTCGCCTAGTAATGGCCGAGGAAAGTACCTTCGGTTTGTCCTGTTCCTGGACAACTTGTATGGACGTTTGTCTGACGTTGCATTTCTAAAGATTACGTACATTGGTTTTTACAAACGTACATCAGTGGTGGCGGAGAAGGCAACTTCTCTAGCTTAACACCCTCCTTGAGACATACGAGCTCAAGGGTTGTATTTTTGTGGAAGGCAATTAGTAGTTAACGGAAATGGCAATGTGGCATTCAAAGATTTGATATGTGCTTTGTGAAAAGGTAATCGTAGCCTTAAGCCTCATCAAACCGGAAATGACCGAAACAGGATTAGATGCAGCAGGGCTATGTGGGTCATTCCCATTAGGGTATGATCATCCCCTTCTAGATATATTTCTTCCCGCTATGACGTCGGGATGTTAATTAATGTGGTGTATGGAAAACGAGCGCTCGGTTAAAGGTCGGCAACGACCGGGGGATGACATATTCGGTACTATCTAGTTACAGAGGTAGGCCGGTCTTGTGTTGGTAGAGGGCAGATGTTCTGTGCCTCGGGACATCCATCTAGAGGTGTACCCATTTCGGAAGGTAGATCCTGCGCCTGGTCATTTGTATGGAAATCCATTCTCCAATAAGAACCTACGGTTTTGTTTGTATTGGCGTAATGAATAGCCTCGAAATGCTATATGGGTAACCATTTCGGATAAGATTAATAAGTTTATTTGCAAATGTTTTCAAAGAGATGTCATTAGAAATAATATCAAAGGTTTTGATATAAAAGTGTTTTAGTTATCATAAGGTAAAAACCCGTCCGTGTTTATGTGTGGGCGTGGTCTTATGAGATACTATTTATTTCAAAGGATTTTATCCAAAGGCTGATATATGACACTGTCATTTATTATTGAGTTTTTCTCACGCTGGTTTATCAAGCCTGATCCGGGTATTTTCAATACTTGGGTCAGATCCGAGTAGTTTCAGGATAGTCGAAGGAAGTTGAAGTTCCAGAGGAGAGCTGGAGATATTCATGGACGCATGGAGATATTCTTTCATAGGCTTTGCTTAGTGTATTTTGTTTGATGTTTGTCAGCAATTGTAAGGGCAGGTTTTATAACTGTCCAAGCTGAATCTAGGTTAGACTCTGATATTGTATTTTAAAATTTTCCGCTGTAAAGATTATTATTGAAATAATATATGTTATTCCATTCGTGTGAGATTCTGTTCTGTCTATTTTTCTTTATCACCCTTCATGTTCCGTATTTTCGTACAATTTGAGTTGGACATGTGTGGTTTATTGTCGATTCAAAGGGTACGGGAAAACGGGCCTTGACATGTAGCGACCCGCATTATTTCGATAATTAAATTATTGAATTTAATAAGATTTTGTAATTTAATATTGGAAGAAATAAAAAAAATTGATTTATTAATAAGAGAAATAACTAGAACAAATGTAATAATATTAAGGTAAGGTAATTGATAACCATTCTAATGTGAGTCAAATTAATTGAAATGATTGTAAAGTCATAATAGGTTATAGATTGTAAATAAGGAAATAAAATTTAGTATTGGAGTCAATGGTGAAATTATATGTAATAAATTAGAATTGGCTAATATTGAAAATGAAATCAGTGCTACGTAAGTAGTTATAACATTTATTTGTAGATAATAAACTTATAAATGTGATTAAATTAAGTAAATGGTGACAATTGTTATACGTTACCTATTTGTTTAATCTGTTGAATTAAATTGAAAATCAATTGCAACTAAATGTAGTTAAATATTACGTTAATGTAAATTAAGATGATAATTGTAGAATATCAGTGTAATGAGGTATAAACCATTGTTAACTATGTCCATAGAGTAATGATTGATTGAATAAAAAGATTGAATCAAATTAAATCAATTTATTGGAAATAAAAATATAATTAATTGGATTTTATTTACAATTGAAACTGAACATTGTAATTAGTGTAATTATAACGACCCGGAAATTTGGTCGTTAACTTTGAACATTCAATCAATTTTAAATGTTGAGCGTGGATTTTAAATTTATTTTAAAATAGAAAATTTTGGTTAAACCGGTAAGATTTGTTATAATTTCAAATATGACAATTAAATTAGATTTGGATAATAATAATTTAATATTTGAAATTGGGATAATTTATGAATCTGGATGTATATAGAAATGGAAAAGGTTTCTAAAATTTATTTAAAATCTAGTTGGATTTGAATTATAGTATTGGACTTTTGGATGGAATCAAAAGTCGATAAGTTAAAATTGGAATATTATATTTATTTAAATAATGGAATTTAATGTATAGTAATAATATAAATAATCATATTTTGATTTAGAATGAATCAGAATGATTTCTAGTATGAATATAAATTCTATATGATTATAATTAAGTTAGTAAAGTTTTAAAAGTGAAATTTTAAATGATTTCGATGATTTTAAAAATTGCTCGAATTAAATCGACGAGTTAAAATAGTCTTCCGGGGCACAGTCTTGGAATTCGACGAAACTAGTTCCATTGGATCCATAATAGTGTATTATTATCGGATTTCAAATTTTGTAGTATTTGGAGTTACCGTTTGTTCGTATGGGTGAGAAACGCGTTGAAATTAAAATCGAAAATTTAATATTTAAAATCGGTTTAAAAGGCTATCTTCCACATATGATTAAATTGGGCTTCGAAACATGTCCATTGTGTTCGGAATATCGGTAAAACCTTATAAACGTCTATCAGCACGTATAATTGGAATTCGTTTGAAAAGTAAAGAAATTTGTGGAAAATATTATTAAATTAATATATAAATCGTGTATATATATGTGTTGCCACAGTAAAACCCTAGAGAAAACTATAGTTGCCATTATTATTTTTAGTGGCCGAGACTTCACCCCCTTTGTCCTTTAATTTTCATTCAGTCCAAACGTTTTTACACAAACTTCCAATAGAAAAAGTGTAGAGCTCTCCGAGCTCGATGCATCCAACGGTGGTGATCGCATTACGAGCAACGACGAAGGAGATATAGAAGCCAATAGGTCGCACATCCTTTTGTGAATTTTTGGTCGTCGATGAAGCTAGGGGAGGTCGGATTTGGGCCGGTGGTGCGTGATGTGGAGGGTTAGATGCGGGGACCGTTGATCGAACTCCGATGCTCAGGAAGGGGGACGCGTCGTTGAATATAAAGTCAACATGGGTTCGATTTTTGTCTAGTAACGAGAGGGGAGAAGAAGCGTTGTGCGGCTTTGATTCATGCATTCAGATCTGACAACTAATTGAAGTTGTAACGACCCGGAAATTTCGATCCCGAAAATTCCAGATAGTTAGTCAAAAGAAGGAAGAGAAAGAAGAAGAAACAGAAAAACAAGACACAGAAACCTCACATTCACAACGGATCAAAATATAATATAACATAAATAACGGTTTTACAAAGAAGAATCATCATCAGTACAATTATAATTTAATTACATCAGAGTTACAACTATTACCAACCACTGGACAGTTAAACCAACTCGTCCCAGAAGATAATAATAATATACACAGTGGAATTCTCTCCATACGTTTCTGCTCTCCAGCTCGCCTCCTGAGCTCCAGAACGTCCTTACCTGAAAATCTGTAATACTCGGTCTGACCCGAGCATTACATCACAATAACACCCGGGTCAGGCTGGAAACCAGTGTGAGTAAACCCATCTAACATAAATTCCAAAAAGCATACAAATTACATATAACCTGGGTAACTTGTATCAATTACAATATCGCAAATTGTTATCGACATCATTTATGTGACGACCCGCCCTTCTACTACCAGAAAGACGTATCATCATTAAGAAAGAAAGGGGTAGAAATAGAAGAGAAAGAGAAAGAAAGAACAACAACATCAGAATCTCACAGCGGAACGGAACAAAATATAATATATCACATAAATATTTCATAGTTTTACATATATCAGAGTTATACAGTATCAATACACATGACAGTTATACATACAACTATCACTATATACATCAGTGATACATCATGCATCAACTAACATAGAGGAACTACATAAATAGCTATATACGTCTGGAATCTCCTGCTCCAAGCTCCTCCAGAAATCAAATCCGAGACCTATCACTTGGCTACTCATAAAAATTTGAGTACCCAAGAGTTTATGAAAAATAGAATATAAACTCCGGGTCAGACATGGGTCTGGTATGAGTAAACGGTTTAAAATTGTTTAACTTTAAAAAACATTTGAAAATAAAGGTATCACGTAAGACTCCCACAAATAAATACGGGTAAGTTTTACCTTACGCTAACCAAAACATTTCATAGGAAATCCAGTGATATTATAATAGTGTCTAGGGTTTTCAAGTAAATAGAAAATAGCCGAATTGTTACATCTATTAAATTCCAGCTACTAGCCACAAAAGTGGGTAATACAAATCAAAACTGTAGGGTCTCATAGGGAAAATGGATTTTCAACAATGGCAGGGCTACTGGGGTACCGCCCGTCACAGTACGGGGCCTAGATCACCGTACCGAGGATCACTCCCGACCTCCTACAACACAAGGCCGAAACCATTCCTTACTGAACAGTCCCGAACAAGATAAACCCCGTGGTTGTAGCTAGCAACAGCCCACACAACCGAAATAAAAAGGGACATATAGACAGGGGAAATATCTTGTCCTGCTTCGGCATGACCCACCTAACCTTGCTGCATCTCCCCTGTTTTAGCCATTCCTGGTTGAAGAGGCTTGAGGCTGCGATTACCTTTAAAGAACATATTACTTAGAATGCTCATCGTCCGCCTGACGATGTGCTGAAAGCATTCAATCCATACAAGTTCGTTCCGGGTTCGAACGAAACCGAAGGCGTTATCTCGTCACACTCATTTTGGAATCACCCTCAGAGTCAACGACGATAACCCTTGCATTCTGAATACACCATCTCGATCTTCATTTTAGGATTCACGACCTAACGTTTTAAATTGGATCGATGTGGTCTTCGGAGAATCAAATTTGATTCTTTCGATCCCGGTCTCATCGAATCCAAATGCCATTTTTAAGGGCCAAGTTGTCTAATCAACTTAAACAGTTTAAATAATTTAAATTCAACAATTGAATTAACATAGCATTTATCACAGATAAAACATATACAAGCATCATAGATATAACATAACATATCACAGAGCATCACAGAATATCATCATATAAATGTCACAATCAGATATTTGACTCAACAGTCCATAAGCAATTACCTTTAGATTTAATTCAATTTAGAATTAATTACCTGGAAGTTAATCACTTAACTCTATTTAATTAATCATTAATTAACAATCAATTACTTATTTCATTCCAGATTGTTTAATTAATGATTTCTTAATTAATCATTTAGTCATAATTTCTTCATTACTTTATTTCACACTATTAATTAGTTACTTCCTTAATCAAGTGATAAATTTTAGTCACTTAATTAATTGTTCCTTGATCATTTATTTAACATCTTTAATTACTTATTAATAAAGCTTAATTATCAAATTACTATATGCTAATTTAATTAATCAATAATTAATCCTTAATCAAGCTACTTAATTAATTAACTACCAATTCATAATTAAAATCACTTGATTAATTAACTATTAATTCATTTATTAATTAACTTAAGTAGTTGATTTGAATTATTTATTTACTTATAATCCATCACTAACTGCGTTTGAATTATTCTTAATTACTCAACTACTCATCATTTATTTATTTACTCAAGTAGTCAATTACCCTTTACTTATCACGTAATAGTTACAAAATCTAACTCTAATTAAATTTAAATTGATAATCATTCTTAATTACCTTCTAAAAATAATTAACATTTGTTATTTAACTTAATTAACTTTTAAAGGAAATTTTCTTTAATTTTGAGAATCAAGATACTACTACCGCGAACTTAAATGTAAATCGGTTTCAAATTTAACTTAACTTTATACTTAACTGAGTAAATTACTTGGTTAAAATAAAAATCAAGGCTTAAACATCGTTAAGTAAAAATGAAAGATAATTAAAAACATGTAACTAGCCTCTAACTTAAAACCACTTAACAGTTATTTAGATTTCAATATTAATCTTGATGAAAAAGATTTTCACCTAGCTTTACTTTGAAAGTTCATAACTGCAGTTTACAAAACCCGAGTCTCCTCCTATTCAGTCTCGAGTGCAACTTCGGTTTGCACGCAAATCTTTCCCGAGTCACCTCCTGGAACCCATTCTTCTTCTCCTTATATTTTTTTCTGTAACTTTTCTTATTCTCATTATCTTTAAGTTTAAACAAACTGCTGTGATGGCAACTCGCGTGAACACGAGTCCTAACTCGAGCCAACCGACCCCCTTACTCGAGTACCCACTCGAGTATCACTCGATACGAAGCCACCCAAGACCTTACTGACACGCTCACGCCACCATGCACATGCACGGTGGTTCGCCTCTCCTCCGGTGGCTCGCGACAGCATCCACAAACCACAAACCGTCTCGATGATCGAAATCAGAGCCCAGATTTTTGAATAATGGTCGAAGTCAAAAAAATGCTTGAAGCTCGAACCACTGTTTCGAGCAACCACCAAAAAAACCTTCGCCCCTCCAACGCAGACCACCGGAGGCGAAACCCCCCCATCCATGTCACGCCCATACCTTCCTCGGCCTTCACTCACAACCATGAGCCACTCGATCGAACCATGGTGGCGAAAACCAAAATTCACAGAGCTTCCAAAAACGTATGAACTAAACCATACTTTAATTCCAAACTCATAATCTATGTATTCGAAAAATAATTTGACATTTTTCTTGTGTTAAATGGATTACAAACTTGTTTCATATCAATTTACAGAAATTAAAATCAACTCAATCATCCAAATTTGACGAAAATCCATTACAACTTCTCTTTTAAAACTGCTCTGAATATCTTTGTTTATAAATCAAAAATTTTATACTAAAATCCTAATTATGTATACGAAATCAGAATATGTTATTGAAGTTACAAATTTAAACATTCAAATTTTTTACTTTAATTCTCTTTTTCTTGATACTTGAATAAACAGTATTGATAAAATACTGTTAAACTTCAAAACTAGATTGTAAGCCTTTGATTTAGATGACAACTTAAATTTTCATCAATATCCAAGTTTTAAAACATCTACATGAAGAAGTATTTGCAATTTCTTTGCTTTACTCTGTTCAGATATTCAAAGCTCCTGAAGAACAACTTCATATATTACAGAGCAACAGGAAGTATTCAAGACAACATGTTTAAAGCAGACATCAAAGCACATATCTTTGTAAGTTAAATATACAAATTTAAATTTAAAATAATAAGTTTACTCACCTATAACATTCCTGAACAAAGAACAGTAAGCATAGATGTTTTGAAATCTGGTTGCTTGAAGTTTAAAACTGCAACTTTGAATCTGTTTTTATTTGAATTTAATTTGAGTTTGCTCTCCTTTTCCTGCTTAGTTTTTCTCAAGTTTTTGTTATGTGTTTTGTTGAACAAACTAGAACTAACAAGCAACTGCATATATATAAGATAACAATAGTATGAAGGAGTATTATCTGGACAAGCCTTATATGTTTTGACCAAATATGACTATGAATTAAATTACTGCAATATGACAGAAAAGTACTTGAGATTTCGGCTGAAGCATTATTTTGTAACCTGAAATGAAAAATTGTACTTAGCCTTAATGAATATGTCCTCAAATTTGTTAACACCTAATTAATATTCCCTGATGTTTGTAGGTGTACAACTTGCAGGTATATTTGGCATATGAATGAAGATACTTTGATTATGAAGATATTTTGTTTTGTTATTATATTACTTGTTTTATTATCCTCTAGTTTGAACTCTATACACATATGTGTTGTGTAAATATACACTTGCAGGTAAGTCATATGACTGGTGTTACTTTGTTTCATATTTGCAGGTAGGCTTAGCTTTTAAATTTATTATGTACTCTAACTATGACTAACAATATTTAAGTTATATTCAAGATGGTTTATTTACATTTATATTTCATTCTTAACTATCAATATTTAAATTATGTACAATATGATTTAGCTACATTTTATACTTATTATATTATATATATATATATATATATATATATATATATTTCTACGGTCTTGCAAATTTAAAATGATACTGGAAGTATTAACTACTTATTTCTTGTTTTGATTTATATTTTTATTTTTATTTGTGTTTAATATTTGACTATTAATATTAAACTTAGATTGATGTGTTTACTTATTTATTTATATTTATGTTTCAATTATCAATAATTAAATAAGATTCACATGTTTCACTTATATTTTATATTAATAGAATTAGATTTTAATTTAAACATTTTCATTCATATGTATATTTCATCACATG
The DNA here is from genome assembly GCA_030765085.1 of Allium cepa. NCBI lineage: Eukaryota > Viridiplantae > Streptophyta > Magnoliopsida > Asparagales > Amaryllidaceae > Allium > Allium cepa. The sequence goes on along the minus strand of CM060942.1, from coordinate 88,737,183 downwards.
ATAACAAAACAAAGTAATTTAATTTAATGGTATAAGATAAATATTATAAAGAGATTTATTTAAATTTCAAACATTATTATTCATATGTATATTTATCAGAGGTAAACAAAGTAAAGTGTTTTAATTCAATTATATAAAATAAATTTTATTATAATATTATCAAAAGATTTTATTTTGAATTCCCAAAGTCCAATTCCTTTTTGAAAATACAATTTAAATAAGTAAATTGGCAGTATTTCCAAATAAAAAATCATTTTCATATGGTCAATTTACATTTTATTTAATTTAGATTAAACATTTATAAGAATAAACGGGGCCTAAAATCCAGGGTCGTTACATTCCTCCCCCCTTAAAAGAATTTAGTCCCCGAAATTTAAAACAAATATAATTTAAAAGCTGTTATGCCAATCATTCATATATACATATCACTCATATATTAACAGACAACCAAACAGTCTATCCTAACTAACAACACTAGTTATCCAAACACAAATCCGGATAAGCCTTCCTACATTTCTCCAGGGTTGTCTCTCGATGATCAACAATCCAAACTGGATTCTTGACCACAGTTAAAATTTAATTCAACTTCCAAATTCTTGAACTACTGATTTAACAACTAATGGTGAATCATGAACAAATTTCCTTAGATGAGATATATGGAATACACAATAAATTCTAGATATCCATTTTGGCAATTCAATTCTGAAATCTACAGTATTAACTCTTTCCAAATTTATTGACTTGTTTTCAGATTTTCAATTTCTATTCAATCAAGCCCGTATGATGTACATATATCATTCGTATGCAAATATCAAATTCGATCGCTCACTCGATCACACAATTTCACTTCCGAACTAGTATCGTCACCCAACTTTCTAGTACGGACTCAGAACTGGTTTCTTGATCAGAACTGTCATTCTCCTTGCATAGTCACAACTATGATAGAGAATTTCCAGAATCAATCAAAATCCAAATCCATGGTTCATCGTCGAAAATCGAGTGAAAAATCCTAACTCGGATCGATATATAATTATCTCGAAATTCTGTGCTCGAATCTGGATCAATTTGTTATGCGAATAAAATAATATATGTACATCCTACGTATTTATATCCATTGATTATCAACTATATTAATTTCCTTTTATTCACATTATTCTGATTCTATCCACTTGGAATAATTCTCTCAATATCGAATTTACTTAAGAATTTCACCATTCATTTCTTAAGTTTAATATAAACATTATATATATTCTTATATTATTACTCTACCACTTAACCTTTATATCTTCCTATTTCCAATTTGAATTTCTAATTCCATGTGAATTCAATTTACCTTCAACTCTGAATATTGAATTTTATTGACTATCTTCCCTTTTATAACTGAGTCTTATCATATATTTTAAATTAGTTTCATCCACTAGTTTATTTCAATTCCTAATTTGAAATTATTTTGTTGCTAAATATTTTTTTAATTAAATTTTTTTTTTCGGCAGAGTCTCCATTACATATTTTCATAAGCACATATGTATAATTTCAACACTTCCTACAATTACTTTTAACCAATTCTCAAATCATTCTCTTCAGTTGAAGTGATTTACAACTTACTTGCTTAAGCAAAACAAACTCATATTTAAAATCATCCTTTTTTCTTCCAATAATTTATAGAATTTTATCTAATCTTGTTTACTTCAAAACAACTCATTTTCTCATGCAATTCAACAATATTATTGTGAATAAATAATTACTTAAGCTTTATAACAAATCTTAAATTGATTCCAACTCAATTTACACTTGATTCCACCACAATTAATTTATTCACAATCCTTACATTGCATTTTCTTTCATTTTAATCAGGTCTGATTCCAAACCATTTTATTAAACTCGACAACCAATATTTTAAAGAATCATTTCACAATTTACTTAAGTCATTTATTTTCTTCAAACTATTCCACCTAACAACTTAGGTTTATTCTATTCCACTAATTCCCATTTAAATCTTTGATTTGATTTTCTTTTAATCAAATCCCAATTATTTACTGATTAGTTTATTCTTTTATCCATTCTTAAATTTATATGAACAATTTATTATTGAGTTTATAATAAAGTCATTTAATTTATGCTTAAATTAGATTTGTTTACAACTCACACCATTTCTATTTTAATCCAATTCAAGACTCACTTATTTACTTAAGAATTTTATTCTATTAGTATATTTATAACTCGACTGAATTCATTTAAATTCAGTTTTATTTCCACTCAACTTTAGTTAAATTTAGCTACTTACAATTATTTAAATTTATTTCTCAATATATGAGCTCAAAACTTATTTGTTTTACTTACAAGCTTATATTACTCATTTGGGTCATTTCATCTTATAATCACAATTTCAAATTATATATAACACTTACTATCTTAAAGTATAAATTTCCACCTTACAATTACAATCATTTTACCTTCAAATTTAATATCCAAATAAGTTCATTTTGAACTTCAATTCCATTTAACTTATCTCAGGTTAAACTCAAGTACATTTTCTTCACTTTTATTTCCTTAAATTAAATTTTTTTTAACTCCTGGATTGAAATTCCCAATTTCATCTTATTAATATCAACTTAACTTTATAAGTTCAACAGTTAATTCATTTAAACCTCCCATATTATCTAAATAGAATTTCTTAGAATTAAATTGCCCGGTTTTCATTTTCAAAACCATTTTGAAATGATAACTACACTTACCCACTTGGTGTATTAAATCAAATTTCCAAATTCCAAACACTTGTTTTCACCAAAACAAATTTCCCTTTTAAGTTTCTAAAACAACTTGTATACCGAATAAGCCCAAACAATATCATGACCAACTATCATGGTAGCAATCCATCACTTAAGAAACTCGAAAATGAATACTGATGATGTGGCCATCACCATCAGGATTATTTTCCAGCGACTGAAGTGAGTTCAGTGCTTCATTACTTCCACAAATTCTTTTCAAACAATTTCCATTCAACAATATTTTCCAAAACAATATTCCATTATTGCCTTCAAATATTTGGAAAAACATTTAAACATTCCCAAGATTTTTTTTAAAAAAAAATTCCCAAATCCTTTTGTTTAAATTCATTTAAACACCTTCAAATTTCCGGGACTTAAATTCTGTTTAATCAAACTTTAGTTATATTCCTTTTTATTTAAACCATACTTAGACAATTTATTTGGTTATAAACCATTCAAATTTTAAATTTTATTCAATTATAGTATTAACAACCAAACATTCAAATATATATAATAATTTCAGAAAAATATTTCTTTTATGTCAAAATATAATTTTGGGTAAAATTATTTCATTTACCCTACTTTAAAAACAATACTGTGTCGGTCTACCTTGTTTAAGAGTTCAGGAATCCCTATCGATGAAATGGCATCCCACACATCGACCAGAATCCATAAACACTCAATAGATAAATCAACACAATATAAAAACAATTTTATATTCACTAACAACTACGCGCTCATATCTATTAATACACTCAAACTCATTTTAGAGTTTTACAAACTCTATTCTATGAGTAATTTCTACAAGAGCCAAGGTTATCACCAACCTATGCTCTGATACCAACTGTGACGACCCGCCCTTCTACTACCAGAAAGACGTATCATCATTAAGAAAGAAAGGGGTAGAAATAGAAGAGAAAGAGAAAGAAAGAACAACAACATCAGAATCTCACAGTGGAACGGAACAAAATATAATATATCACATAAATATTTCATAGTTTTACATATATTAAAGTTATACAATATCAATACACATGACAGTTATACATACAACTATCACTATATACATCAGAGATACATCATGCATCAACTAACACAGCGGAACTACATAAATAGCTATATACGTCTGGATTCTCCTTCTCCAAGCTCCTCCAGAAATCAAATCCGAGACCTACCACTTGGCTACGCATAAAAATTTGAGTACCCAAGAGTTTATGAAAAACAGAATATAAACTCCGGGTCAGACATGGGTCTGGTATGAGTAAACGGTTTAAAATTGTTTAACTTTGAAAAACATTTGAAAATAAAGGTATCACGTAAGACTCCCCACAAATAAATACGTGTAAGTTTTTACCTTACGCTAACCAAAACATTTCATAGGAAATCCAGTGATATTATAATAGTGTCTAGGGTTTTCAAGTAAATACAAAATAGCCGAAATTGTTACATCTATTAAATTCCAGCTACTAGCCACAAAAGTGGGTAATACAAATCAAAACCGTAGGGTCTCGTAGGGAAAATGGATTTCCAACAATGGCAGGGCTACTGGGGTACCGCCTGTCACAGTACGGGGCCTAGATCACCGTACCGAGGATCACTCCCGACCCCCTACAACACAAGGTCGGAACCATTCCTTACTGAACAGTCCCGAACAAGATAAACCCCGCGGTTGTAGCTAGCAACCGCCTACACAGCCGAAATAAAAAGGGACATCTAGACAGGGGAAATATCTTGTCCTGCTTGGGCATGACCCACCTAACCTTGCTGCATCTCCCATGTTTTAGCCATTCCCGGTTGAAGACGCTTGAGGTTGCGATTACCTTTAAAGAACATATTACTTAGAATGCTCATCGTCCGCCTGACGATGTACTGAAAGCATTCAATCCATACAAGTTCGTTCTGGGTTCGAACGAAACCGGAGGCGTTATCTCGTCACACTCATTTTGGAATCACCCTCAGAGTCAACGACGATAACCCTTGTATTCTGAATACACCATCTCGATCTTCATTTCAGAATCACGACCTAATGTTTTAAATTGGATCGATGTGGTTTTCGGAGAATCAAATTTGATTCTTCCGATCCCGGTCTCATCGAATCCAAACGCCATTTTTAAGGGCCAAGTTGTCTAATTAACTTAAACAGTTTAAATAATTTAAATTCAACAATTGAATTAACATAGCATTTATCACAGATAAAACATATACAAGCATCATAGATATAACATAACATATCATGGAGCATCACAGAATATCATCACATAAATGTCACAATCGGATATTTGACTCAACAGTCCGTAAGCAATTACCTTTAGATTTAATTCAATTTAGAATTAGTTGCCTAGAAGTTAATCACTTAACTCTATTTAATTAATCATTAATTAACAATCAATTACTTATTTCATTCCAGATTGTTTAATTAATGATTTCTTAATTAATCATTTAGTCATAATTTCTTCATTACTTTATCTCACACTATTAATTAGTTACTTCCTTAATCAAGTGATAAATTTTAATTACTTAATTAATTGTTCCTTGATCATTTATTTAACATCTTTAATTACTTATTAATAAAGCTTAATTATCCAATTATTATCTGCTAATTTAATTAATCAATAATTAATCCTTAATCAAGCTACTTAATTAATTAACTATCAATTCATAATTAAAATCACTTGATTAATTAACTATTAATTCATTTATTAATTAACTTAAGTAGTTGATTTCAATTATTTATTTACTTATAATCCATCACTGACTGTGTTTGAATTATTCTTAATTACTCAACTACTCATCATTTATTTATTTACTCAAGTAGTCAATTACCCTTTACTTATCACGTAATAGTTACAAAATCCAACTCTACTTAAAATTAAATTGATAATCATTTTTAATTACCTACTAAAAATAATTAACATTTGTTATTTAACTTAATTAACTTTTAAAGGAAATTTTCTTTAATTTTGAGAATCAAGATACTACTACCGCGAACTTAAATGTAAATCGGTTTCAAATTTAACTTAACTTTATACTTAACTGAGTAAATTACTTGGTTAAAATAAAAATCAAGGCTTAAACATCGTTAAGTAATAATGAAAGATAATTAAAAACATGTAACTAGCCTCTAACTTAAAACTACTTAACAGTTATTTAGATTTCAGTATTAATCTTGATGAAAAATATTTTCACCTAGCTTTACTTTGAAAGTTCATAACTGCAGTTTACAAAACCCGGGTCTCCTTCTATTCAGTCTCGAGTGCAACTTCGGTTTGCACGCAAATCTTTCCCGAGTCGCCTCCTGGAACCCATTCTTCTTCTCCTTATATTTTTTTTCTGTAACTTTTCTTATTCTCATTATCTTTAAGTTTAAACAAACTGTTGTGATGACAACTCGCGTGAACACGAGTCCTAACTCGAGCCAACCGACCCCATTACTCGAGTACCCACTCGAGTATCACTCGATACGAAGCCACCCACGACCTTACTGACACTCTCACGCCACCGTGCACATGCACGGTGGTTCGCCTCTCCTCCGGTGGCTCGCGACAGCATCCACAAACCACAAATCGTCTCGATGATCGAAATCAGAGCCCAGATTTTCGAATAATGGTCGAAGTCAAAAAAAATGCCTGAAGCTCGAACCACTGTTTCGAGCAACCACCAAAAAAACCCTTCGCCCCTCCAACGCTGACCACCGGAGGCGAAACCCCCTCATCCATGTCACGTCCGTACCTTCCTAGGCCTTCACTCACAACCACGAGCCACTCGATCGAACCATGGTGGCGAAAACCAAAATTCACAGAGCATCCAAAAACGTATGAACTAAACCCTACTTTAATTCCAAACTCATAATCTATGTATTCGAAAAATAATTTGACATTTTTCTTGTGTTAAATGGACTACAAGCTTGTTTCATATCAATTTACAGAAATTAAAATCGACTCAATCATCCAAATTTGACAAAAATCCATTACAACTTCTTTTTTAAAACTGCTCTGAATATCTTTGTTTATAAATCAAAATTTTTATACTAAAAATCCTAATTATGTATACGAAATCAGATTATGTTATTGAAGTTACAAATTTAAACATTCAAATTTTTGACTTTAATTCTCTTTTTCTTGATACTTGAATAAACAGTATTGATAAAATACTGTTAAACCTCAAAACTAGATTGTAAGCCTTTGATTTAGATGACAACTTAAATTTTCATCAATATCCAAGTTTTAAAACATCTATATGAAGAAGTATTTGCAATTTCTTTGCTTTACTCTGTTCAGATATTCAAAGCTCCTGAAGAACAACTTCATATATTACAGAGCAACAGAAAGTATTCAAGACAACATGTTTAAAATAGATATCAAAGCACATATCTTTGTAAGTTAAATATACAAATTTAAATTGAAAATAATAAGTTTACTCACCTATAACATTCCTGAACAAAGAACAGTAAGCATAGATGTTTTCAAATCTGGTTGCTTGAAGTTTAAAACTACAACTTTGAATCTGTTTTTATTTGAATTTAATTTGAGTTTGCTCTCCTTTTCCTGCTTAGTTTTTCTCAAGTTTTTGTTATGTGTTTTGTTGAACAAACTAGAACTAACAAGCAACTGCATATATATAAGATAACAGTAGTATGAAGGAGTATTATCTGGACAAGCCTTATTTGTTTTGACCAAATATGACTGTGAATTAAATTACTGCAATATGACAGAAAAATACTTGAGATTTCGGCTGAAGCATTATTTTGTAACCTGAAATGACAAATTGTACTTAGCCTTAATGAATATGTCCTCAAATTTGTTAACACCTAATTAATATTCCCTGATGTTTGTAGGTGTACAACTTGCAGGTATATGTTGGCTTATGAATGAAGACACTTTGATTATGAAGATATTTTGTTTTGTTATTATATTACTTGTTTTATTATCCTCTAGTTTGAACTCTATACACATATGTTTTGTGTAAATATACACTTGCAGGTAAGTCATATGACTGGTGTTACTTTGTTTCATATTTGCAGGTAGGCTTAGCTTTTAAATTTATTATGTACTCTAACTATGACTAACAATGTTTAAGTTATTTTCAAGATTGTTTATTTACATTTATATTTATATTTCATTCTTAACTATCAATATTTAAATTATGTACAATGTGATTTAGCTACATTTTATACTTATTATATTATATATATATATATATATATATATATCTTTTTCTATGGTCTTGCAAATTTAAAATGATATTGGAAGTATTAACTACTTATTTCTTGTTTTGATTTATATTTTTATTTTGATTTGTGTTTTATATTTGACTATTAATATTAAACTTAGATTGATGTGTTTACTTATTTATTTATATTTATGTTTCAATTATCAATAATTAAATAAGATTCACATATTTCACTTATATTTTATATTAATAGAATTAGATTTTAATTTAAACGTTTTCATTCACATGTATATTTCATCACATGATAACAAAACAAAGTAATTTAATTTAATGGTATAAGACAAATATTATAAAGAGATTTATTTAAATTTCAAACATTATTATTCATATGTATATTTATCAGAGGTAAACAAAGTAAAGTGTTTTAATTCAATTATATTAAATAAATTTTATTATAATATTATCAAAAGATTTTATTTTGAATTCCCAAAGTCCAATTCCTTTTTGAAAATACAATTTAAATAAGTAAATTGGCAATATTTCCAAATAAAAAATCATTTTCATATGGTCAATTTACATTTTATTTAATTTAGATTAAACATTATAAGAATAAACGGGGCCAAAAATCCAGGGTCGTTACAATTTATTTCACTCACCCATTTCTAAGTACTAAACTTAGATTAAATGGTCTAATTCACTTCAATCATTCCATTCCAGCTTATTGATATCACATAGCAATTTATGAAAAATCGAAGTGGTTTCGGGTATTTACTAATACCCGACTCCGGTCTCTTCGAAATCAATATCATCTTAACTTAAATTATTCAAGTGAAATACAATTTAATTTTAAATACATAATGTCACATAATTCATCATCAATAGATAACCACATCATCACAATTTAAATCAAACATATCTTATCACATAACATCACAAACCACATATTAGGAATAACAATTAATCAAAGGCTTCCACTATCATTCTACATATCCTTTAATTACATTTAAGTAATCAACCCTAAATTAATTTCACAAATTAATCATTCTTAACCCAATACAGTAATTAACCTTTAATTACTTCATTAATTAATTACTAACCATAATTATTAATCACCCTTGATTAATAACATCAGTAATTAACTACCCTTAATTGTCAATAGTTTATCATCTCTAATTAATTTAAAGTAAATTAAATTAATTACTTCAATCTATAAATCCTGCTTATATAACCATTGGTTACAAACTAATCATCTAATTAATTTCCTTGATTAATTACAAAGTAATTTAATCCAAATTACATCCATCGTTAACACCTTTAATTACATTCAGTAATTATCAATTAATTACTTCCTTAAGTAATTAAAATCCTATTAATTATGTTATGTAATTATTCATCAAATCATCAACTGTTTAAATTAATTAAACTTAATTAATTTAACTGTAGAAATTTTAATAACTTAAAAACAAATTATTCTATTGATTTCAAAATTATAATAATAACCTTATTTTGAAAATAAGGAATTTAGAAATCAAATTTAAAATTTGAAATACTTTAATTATCTAATTTAAACTTATTTATTTTCAAAATAATTTGAAAACTTAAGTTTTTAAAACATTACTTAAAAATTACTTTAAACTTTGATTTATTACTTTAAATTCAAAACATTCCCTTTTAAATTAACATTCAAAATTAAATGAAGTTAATTACTTCAAAGAAATCATTTTAAACAAATTTAAATTTTAAAATAACTTCGGTTAATACTTTTGAAAGTTTGATTGTGACGACCCGACTTTCTACTCCCAGAAAAGTCGTATCATCATGAAGAAAGAAAGGGATAGAAAAGAGAAAAGAAAGAGAAGAAAGAAGAAACACAACATCAGAATCTCAACAGCGGAACGAATAAATTATATTAATAACATAAAATATTACATAGTTTACAACCACTATCAGTGTACACAGATATACAACACATACTAGACAGTTATAAACACCTGTCTAGTTATTACAACTCAATACAACTCAGAGACAATCACAGATCACACAGCGGAATGCTATATATCTAACGCAGAAGCCTCCTGCTCCATTCGCTCCTCCATAGTTCGTCAAAGCTAACCTGAATCCCTTGGCTACTCATAAAAATTTGAGTACCCAAGAGTTTAAGAAAACAAAAATAAACTCCGGGTCAGACATGGGTCTGGTGTGAGTAACAGGTTAAAGTTGCTTAATTTTGAAAATCCTTTTGAAAAGAAAGGTATCACGTAAGACTTCCCGCACATAAACATGGAAAAGTTTTTACCTTACGCTAACCAAAACATTTGATAGGAAATCCAGTGATATTATAATATGGTCTAGGGTTTTCAAATAAATATGAAATAGCCGAAATTGTTACAATTATTAAATTCCAGCTACTAGCCACAAAAGTGGGTAATACAATCAAAACCATTGGCACTTATTGGATTTTGGATTCCATACAATGGCAGGGCTACTGGAGTACTGCCCGTCACAGTACGTGGCCTAGATCACCGTACCGAGGAGCCACCCTAACTCCCCTGCAACAAAAGACCGAAACCATCCCTTACTGGACAGTCCCGAACAAGACAACCCCGCAGTTGGTGTACATCCAACTGCCCACACAGCCGAAATAAAAAGGGACCTCTAGACAGGGATCAATCTTGCTCTCCAGTGGGAGCTACCCACGAAGCCTTGCTGCATCTCCCCTGTTTTAGCCATTCCCGGTTGATGAGGCTTGAGGCTACGATTACCTTTAGAGGACACATCTCTTAGAATGCTCATCGTCCACCTGACGATGTTCTGAAAGCATTCAATCCATACAAGTTTGTTCCAGGTTCGAACGAAACCGAAGGCATTATCTCGTTACACTCATTCTGGAATCACCCTCAAAGTTAACGACGATAACCCTTGCACTCTAAATCACCTTCTCGAACCTATAAGCACTATTCCGTCAACTCATTACGGAATCACCCACAGAGTTATACTGACGTATAGCCCTTACACCTCGAGTCTTCACTCGCTCCACTTGGATTAACGACCTAACGTTTAATTGGAATCGATGTGGTTTTCGGATATCCAAGTATGGAAACCCAATCCCGGTCTCATCGAAATCCAAAGCGTGTCTTTTAAGGCCAAGTTGTTTTAAAGGTTTAAAACAATTCATTTTCATTATCTATATACACACAGATAGATAAATCATAGATTCACACAGATAATCAGCATCATCATATCAGATAAACCATATTATCATTATCCAAAAAGATAATCTATATCAACATCACAATGCAACCAATGCATCCAAATCACTCAACATTAATTATACCATATCTGAGATTCAACCATTCAAAGTAAACAACATCATCCATCTATATAAGCAATGATTAACCACACCAAATATAATTAATTTAGAATGAATTAAATTAATTACATCATTCCATTAATTTAAAGTAAATTAAATTAATTACTTCACCAATATCAACTTGCTCATATCACTATTGATTAATTATCAATCAATCAATTAATCATCATCCAATGATTCATTTTAATTAATCATCCATGATTAATTAACCCTTAATTACATTGAAGTAATTATCCACTAATTAATTTCTCGAATTAATTATATTTAACCAAATACAGTAATTAACCTTTAATTACTTCATTAATTAATTAAATATAATTAATTACATTAATCCTTAATTAATTACATTAATTAATTACCTTTAATCACTTATTATTGATTAATTAATCTTAATTAATCAATCTTAATTACATCATTAATTATATTAATTAATGATCCCTAATTATATTTTAATTAATTACCTTATTTAAATAAATTACTTTAAGTAATTAATCTTAATTTAAACCATAATTGTTAATCACCCTTGATTAACCCCATTCTGTAATTAACTACCTTTAATTACTTACCAATAAATTAATTACTTCATAATTAATTATCTCAAAATAATTTCTTGAATAATTCACAAAGTAATTATACTCAAATTACTCAATATAAAATCATTTCAAATTAATTATATATAGTTATATCCATTAATTACTTCTTTAAGTAATTCCTCATCATTAAATTACATTAAGTAATTATTCTCCACAAATCATCAAATGATTAATTTTAAATTAATTAATTAACTTAAACTAATCAAATTAACTCAATTAATAACAATAAGTAATTAATTCCTTAATTACTTTCATAAGTAATTATACTTAATAACTTACACAAATGATTATCTTTAAATTAATTAATCTAATTAATAATTTAAATTAGTCACATTAATTAATTATTAAATAATCCTTAGTTAATGTCCTTCATTAACTACCAACAACTCATTAATTATTTTCTAAAATAATTAACTTATTTTAATCATTATTAATTACAAATTAGTCAATCATTAACTAACCCATTAATTAATTCCAGATTAATTAAATAATTAAGTGTTAATTAAAACTTAATTAAATCCATTATTATTTGATTAATTAATTATTAATCATTAATTAAAAAATAATTTTATTTAATTAATTATTCCTAATTACAAATTAATTATTCAATGAATAATTAATCCTAAACCCTTAAGATTAACCCTTAATTACTTTAAGAAATTATTTATTACATTAATTTATTAAATAAATTAATTATTCATTTAATTACCCAAATAATTAAATGAAATACAAAATATTAAATTATTATTAACTTAGCAAGTTTAAAATCAATCTAAAACCCTAAATTGATAATAATTCCTTAATTATAAAAGGAATTTCTTTTTAAAATTAAACCATTTAAATTTTTACATTATTAATCAAATTTGGTTTAAACAATTAAATTTATAAAACTTAAATTCATTTTAAACCAAAGATTCAAAATTTGATTTGAATCAAATTTAAACTTTATTTAAACATTACTACATATTTAAATTTTAAATTTAAATTCAAATTCTTTAAAAACATTTTAAACAATAAACTCTTTTAAAGTTATTTTTAAGCAAATTTGAATTTAAATACCTAATCGTTTCCAACTTTAAGATTCAATTCAACTTGAATCCATAATTTAAATTAGCTTTAAAACTTACTATAAATTCTTGCTTCCATTTTTAAATTTAGTTTAAATTAGTTTTAAATTTTTGGAAACAAGACAAGTTTCAAACTTTAACAAACCAACCCGAGCCAAAAACTAAAATATCTCGAGTAATTTGATTAACAACTTCCTCTTAAAATCACTCTGAAATTATCAAATTATAACCTTGACAGGTTTAATGTTAAAACCTGGAACACTATCTTCCCCTGAACCCACAACAATCTACTTCGAGTCCCCTGCCCAAATTCTTCGAGTTACACGAGAATCAACCCGAAACTAAACTCGAGAACACAGTCTTCCCAAACCCAAACTTATAACACGCGACACCGTGCACCTGCACCAACCCCCACGCCACCTCCGGCCACTCGCGACTCCGCGAAAAAGTCGTCGATCATCTACAAGTGCCATACCAACCCTCGAATCAACTGCAGAAACCCCAAATCGAAATTTAGCATTCGAGCACCAAAAACTGGAAAGGTCGAAAATGAAGATCATCGGAATTATCTCGCCACCGACCACTAAAGGAGTACCACCTCCGGCCATAGATTCCTCCACCCTTCATCAATCATCCACATGAGTTTTTGACGACTCGGTCACTCATAAGTGTCTGGATGATCAAATTTCTTACCAACAGCACAAAACCAGGTTTATCAACTTCGATCTCAAATCCTATCACCACGCTGCATTAATCCTTCCTCTAGCATTTTTCCCTATAACTTAATTCACAAATCTATCACCAGAATCAATATTGGACACTCAAATCACCTAGGTTGTCAGTTCAACCCAAAACATATTTCTAGAAAAACAGAAATGTTCCTTCAAAATTAAACTAAATTTTATGAATTTAGTTTTAGAATTCAAGTTTTGATTTATGTAATTGGTTTAATCTTAAATCAAAGAATCTAAGTGATCAAATTCTTACTTATAAATGAATTGTTCTGTAGTCTCTGAGCTTACAGACAATATACAGAAAATTTCATGTTAGATAAAAATATAAACTCTAACCAATGTTAACAGTCATATGTTAAAACTTAACACATATCAATTTAAATAGAGAGAATATTTAAAGCAATTCCTAAATCTGTAACTTGAATACAGAAAGGCAAACTCATATCAACATGTACAACTATACACAGAATATCATACCAGTAATAAACCTTAAATATGGCATGCAAACACACTTAATTCTAGAAATAAACAAACAACCAATTTATTACTTAAGTTTACTTAGTAAAAAAAATTGTTACTCACCTGATTTCTGATGTGTTATTAACAGAGCACATCCTTTGGAGATGCTTGAAACCTGAATTATGTTTCAACTTCCAGAACTTCAATTCCAATTTTGAGTTTGCTTATGAATTGAATTTTCAGATTGCTTTTAAAACCTGAGATGATGGTAGTACATTGTTTTCCAGATTTACATTTTGCATGATTGTTTCCATGTTTCATTTGCATGCTTCCCAGAATAAAAATGCAGGCTTTGGTTCTACTTCCAGATACGAAAATGCAGGCATGGATTTATTTAAAACAGAATGAAGACTGCAGGCTTTGATGTTGCAAATTTAATTTTCCAGATGCATGCATGTTGATTTAGCTTGATGTGGTTGCATGCAGGTCAATGACTTGAAGTACTAAAGATTTATGGTTTGCATTTCAGGTTTGATGAATATGATTCAGATAGTTTTTGGTTTTGAGGGAAATAGGTTTTGCAGATCTATTTGAATGTAGATGAATTCATATTTTAGAATCTGAAAGATTTTCTTAAGTTTGAAGAGGAATAGGAAAAAGAAAAATAAGGCAAAGAAGAAATGTTTATATAAACAAAATTTTTTGATTTAATTAAAAATAAAAGAAATTTAAATGAGACACTTGTCTCTATTCTTAACATTTGTCACAATAGTTTATTTGATAACTAACACATGTCCTTAAGATGGTAATAAACTTACATATGTAATTATGTATTTAAATTTTAATTCTAAATTGTTCATAAATCTTTTAAATCTATTTTTATTTCTTGTGTATATATAAATGAGTTTATCCCTTTTCTTTATAGAAAAACGAAACAACAAATTTTATAAATAAAAGCCTATTCAAATACTTTTAAGTATTTATTCTTTAAACATTAAATTCAAACTTTAAATTAATTTATCAAAATCAAATTTTAAAATCAAGTTATATATATATATATATGCATACATAACTCTATTAAAATTAAAATAACAATGTTATTCCTTACAAAATCCATTTATGTTCATAAGAACTTAAGTATTAAAAAAAAATTTATTTAAAAATAACAAATTAAACAATATTAAATAATTTGTAAAAGAGATTATAACAAACTAAGATCATTTGTAATTTACATTATAAATTCTTATATATATAAATCCTAAGTAATATAAAATAAAACTTAGCTTTTATATTTATCTAATTTTAAATTCATATATTTTTAAGCTAAATAAAATTTTAAAACAAATAAGATTTATCATAGTATAAACTATAACATTTTTTTATTATATTGCTTTGAAAAAAATCAATTCTTAAATCAAATTTTTAATTTACTAAAAATAAACTAGAATTAGAAAATCAATTCATTTACTAAATTCAAAATCAAAATTTGTCAATTTACAATATATACAAAAATATATATACTATAAACAGAAAACAATTTATTTATTTAAAAAGATAAAATCTTTCAACTTAAATGATTATTAAATCAAATTCCAAATTTTGTTAATACAATTATCAAATCAAATTAAATTTATAACACAGATTATTAAATTTATATTGCCCAAATTTCCGGGATATCACATTCCTTCCCCCTTAAAAGAATTTCGTCCCCGAAATTTAAAAGCAAAGGTAATTCAATAATCTATCTTAAGATTTTATTTTAAAACACAAGCATATATTATCAAGCATATGCTAACAACCATAGCAACCAATTCAAACAAAACAAATCTAATTATCCAGAAAAACATAGATAAAATTTTTCACGAGTTTCCCCGGTAAAAGTATCGGGATACTCGCTCTATAGAATCTAAACAATCAATACTATTAAGCTATAGAGCTCCTATCCAACTAGATCTACCAAAAAAACAATATATCAGACTACAGACGAGTCTGAATCAACAATCACATCCTCCTGAACTGCTGGTTTCACAACCAGAGATAAACCATACACGTACTCCCTCAGAGATACGTGAAACACATCGAATTCCAGTTATCCAAACTGACAATTCAACTTTAAAAACCAAACACCAATCCTCACAAAACACAGAAAAGGTCCAAAACATCTCGGAGCTGACTTACCCAGTCTTACTCAATCTTAAAGCTCCTCAGATCAAAGAAACTTACCCAAAACAAAATCTTCGACTCTGGAATCCAAATTCCTTTATCTCTTATCCACCAAACACTCTGGACGATCCTGGGCTGCCTTCAACTCTCTTGATCAGCTCAACCTTTTCTGATGACTCAAGAAACAAACCGGACCAAAACAATCCAACAAAATGATCTCCTCAAGATCAAATCCAAACCAAGAACACCAACTCTACTCCACAAATATTAGAAGACTAACTTACTTCTCTTATCCGGAAAAGACAAAACAAGGCACTCCCAAAATGCTTCCACTGCACAACTCTGATCTGAAGCAGAAGAAAAACTCGAGCACAAACTGGATAACACATCATAGAAATATGGTCCTACAGATCCATAAAAGAAAACTCAGATGCCCCATCTGATCCAAAGCTGCTTCACTAAACCTTCGGCATCACTCCTAGAATCCAGTCGATAAGAAAACTCAACCTCCAGGTAGGGACAAACTTCTCATAACTCAAGAGAACACTCAAACTATCGCAAGTCACCTTTGCGATCAATCAGCCTAATATCCAAAGAAAATTGTTCTCTCTTTACCAATCAGAACAGCTTACTCTCATCTATCCAATCCATCGAAGAAATGGAATCCATTCTGCTGCTTCTGAACTCTATCTTCAGAAAAACTGCTAACCAGAAAATCTTCTTGCCAGCACACAAAATACTCTGAGCTGCACTACTGACTCCGACGCCAAAGACTTCCTAATCCAAAATTCTTCGAGAAACTCGGGCTTCAAACCGGGCAGAAACATCCTGCTGAATCCAGCCACAACATCGAAGCAGACTCACCTCCTTAACTTGTTCCAAAGAAAACATCTTCGAAAACATCCATAGTCACTGCGTCTCATCACGCAGCTATTATTCCCTAAGGTATCAAAATACCATTACACTCTTCTACCTAGCCGATAGATCCAAATTCAACTCAAAGATAGACTCCGAACCTTAACAGGTTACCTTCAGAGATCTATGATATCCTATACTCCGCACAACTCACTCGAGACGGTATTAGGTCTACAGTCTCAAAAAAATACACTTCCAACCTCAACACTCAAAAACTTCAATCATTGGTAGTAGTCGTGTTACATACCCCACTACCTTATCTACCTTTATAACCTATATTGGAAAACCCGAACAGGTTACCCAACAAATAGGTAGAAATATATTTATATATATAAAAATTACAAATACGCTCTCTCAAGATAGACACCACTCCAGAGCCTAGGTATTCACTCAACCTAATGCTCTGATACCACCTGTGGCGACCCGACTTTCCACTACCAGAAAAGTCGTATCATCATGAAGAAAGAAAGGGATAGAAAAGATAAAAGAAAGAGAAGAAAGAAGAAACACAACATCAGAATCTCAATAGCGGAACGAATAAATAATATTAATAACATAAAATATTACATAGTTTACAACCACTATCAGAGTACATAGATATACAACACATACTAGACAGTTATAAACACCTGTCTAGTTATTACAACTCAATACAACTCAGAGACAATCACAGATCACACAGCGGAATACTATATATCTAACGCAGAAGCCTCCTGCTCCATTTGCTCCTCCATAGTTCGTCAAAGCTAACCTGAATCCCTTGGCTACTCGTAAAAATTTGAGTACCCAAGAGTTTAAGAAAACAAAAATAAACTCCGGGTCAGACATGAGTCTGGTGTGAGTAACAGGTTAAAGTTGCTTAATTTTGAAAATCCTTTTGAAAAGAAAGGTATCACGTAAGACTTCCCACACATAAACATGGAAAAGCTTTTACCTTACGCTAACCAAAACATTTGATAGGAAATCCAGTGATATTATAATAGGGTCTAGGGTTTTCAAATAAATATGAAATAGCCAAAATTGTTACATTTATTAAATTCCAGCTACTAGCCATAAAAGTGGGTAATACAATCAAAACCGTTGGCACTTATTGGATTTTGGATTCCATACAATGGCAGGGCTACTGGGGTACCGCCCGTCACAGTACGTGGCCTAGATCACCGTACCGAGGAGCCACCCTAACTCCCCTGCAACACAAGACCGGAACCATCCCTTACTGGACAGTCCCGAACAAGACAACCCTGCAGTTGGTGTACATCCAACTGCCCATACAGCCGAAATAAAAAGGGACCTCTAGACAGGGATCAATCTTGCTCTCCAGTGGGAGCTACCCACGAAGCCTTGCTGCACCTCCCTTGTTTTAGCCATTCCCGGTTGATGAGGCTTAAGGCTACGATTACCTTTAGAGGACACATCTCTTAGAATGCTCATCGTCCACCTGACGATGTTCTGAAAGCATTCAATCCATACAAGTTCGTTCCGGGTTTGAACGAAACCGAAGGCATTATCTCGTTACACTCATTTTGGAATCACCCTCAGAGTTAACGACGATAACCCTTGCACTCTAAATCACCTTCTCGAACCTATAAGCACTATTCCGTCAACTCATTACGGAATCACCCACAGAGTTATACTGACGTATAGCCCTTACACCTCGAGTCTTCACTCGCCCCACTTGGATTAACGACCTAACGTTTAATGGGAATCGATGTGGTTTTCGGATATCCAAATATGGAAACCCGATCCCGGTCTCATCGAAATCCAAAGCGTGTCTTTTAAGGCCAAGTTGTTTTAAAGGTTTAAAACAATTCAATTTCATTATCTATATACACACAGATAGATAAATCATAGATTCACACAGATAATCAGCATCATCATATCAGATAAACCATATTATCATTATCCAAAAAGATAATCTATATCAACATCACAATGCAACCAATGCATCCAAATCACTCAACATTAATTATCTCATATCTGAGATTCAACCATTCAAAGTAAACAACATCATCCATCTATATAAGCAATGATTAACCACACCAAATATAATTAATTTAGAATGAATTAAATTAATTACATCATTCCATTAATTTAAAGTAAATTAAATTAATTACTTCACCAATATCAACTTGCTCATATCACTATTGATTAATTATCAATCAATTAATTAATCATCATCCAATGATTCATTTTAATTAATCATCCCTGATTAATTAATCCTTAATTACATTGAAGTAATTATCCACTAATTAGTTTCTTGAATTAATTATATTTAACCAAATACAGTAATTAACCTTTAATTACTTCATTAATTAATTAACTATAATTAATTACATTAATCCTTAATTAATTACATTAATTAATTACCTTTAATCACTTATTATTGATTAATTAATCTTAATTAAGCAATCTTAATTACATCATTAATTATATTAATTAATGATCCCTAATTATATTTTAATTAATTACCTTATTTAAATAAATTACTTTAAGTAATTAATCTTAATTTAAACCATAATTGCTAATCACCCTTGATTAACCCCATCTGTAATTAACCACCTTTAATTACTTACCAATAAATTAATTACTTCATAATTAATTATCTCAAATTAATTTCTTGAATAATTCAAAAAGTAATTATACTCAAATTACTCAATATCAAATCATTTCCAATTAATTATATATAATTATATCCATTAATTACTTCTTTAAGTAATTCCTCATCATTAAATTACATTAAGTAATTATTCTCCACAAATCATCAAATGATTAATTTTAAATTAATTAAAATGAATTAATTAACTTAAACTATTCAAATTGACTCAATTAATCACAATAAGTAATTAATTCCTTAATTACTTTCATAAGTAATTATACTTAATAACTTACACAAATGATTATCTTTAAATTAATTAATCTAATTAATAATTTAAATTAGTCACATTAATTAATTATTAAATAATCCTTAGTTAATGTCCTTCATTAACTACCAACAACTCATTAATTATTTTCTAAAATAATTAACTTATTTTAATCATTATTAATTACAAATTAGTCAATCATTAACTAACCCATTAATTAATTCTAGATTAATTAAATAATTAAGTGTTAATTAAAACTTAATTAAATCCATTATTACTTGATTAATTAATTATTAATCATTAATTAAAAACTAATTTTATTTAATTAATTATTCCTAATTACAAATTAATTATTCAATGAATAATTAATCCTAAACCCTTAAGATTAACCCTTAATTACTTTAAGAAATTATTTATTACATTAATTTATTAAATAAATTAATTATTCATTTAATTACCCCAATAATTAACTGAAATACAAAATATTATATTATTATTAACTTAACAAGTTTAAAATCAATCTAAAACACTTAATTGATAATAATTCCTTAATTATAAAAGAAATTTCTTTTTAAAAATAAACCATTTAAATTTTTACATTATCAATCAAATTTGGTTTAAACACTTAAATTTATAAAACTTAAATTCATTTTAAACCAAAGATTCAAAATTTGATTTGAATCAGATTTAAACTTTATTTAAACAATACTGCATATTTCAATTTCAAATTTAAATTCAAATTCTTTAAAAACATTTTAAACAATAAACTCTTTTAAAGTTATTTTTAAGCAAATTTGAATTTAAATACCTAATCTTTTCCAACTTTAAGATTCAATTCAACTTGAATCCATAATTTAAATTAGCTTTAAAACTTACTTTAAATTCTTGCTTCCATTTTTAAATTTAGTTTAAATTAGTTTTAAATTTTTGGAAACAAGACAAGTTTCAAACTTTAACAAACCAACCCGAGCTAAAAACTAAAATATCTCGAGTAATTTGATTAACAACTTCCTCTTAAATTCACTCTGAAATTATCAATTTATAACCCTGACGGGTTTAATGTTAAAACCTGTAACACTATCTTCCCCTGAACCCACAACAATCTACTTCGAGTCTCCTGCCCAAATTCTTCGAGTTACACGAGAATCAACCCGAAACTAAACTCGAGAACACAGTCTTCCCAAACCCAAACTTATACCACGCGACACCGTGCACCTGCACCAACCCCCACGCCACCTCCGGCCACTCGCGACTCCACGAACAAGTCGCCGATCATCTACAAGTGACATAACTACCCTCGAATCAACTGCAGAAACCCCAAATCGAAATTTAGCATTCGAGCACCAAAAACTGGAAAGGTCGAAAATGAAGATCATCGGAATTATCTCGCCACCGACCACTAAAGGAGTACCACCTCCGGCCATAGATTCCTCCACCCTTCATCAATCATCCACATGAGTTTTAGACGACTTGGTCACTCATAAGTGTCTGGATGATCAAATTTCAGACCAACAGCACAAAACCAGGTTTATCAACTTCGATCTCAAATCCCATCACCACACTGCATTAATCCTTCCTCTAGCATTTTTCCCTATTACTTAATTCACAAATCTATCACCAAAATCAATATTGGACACTCAAATCACCTAGGTTGTCAGTTCAACCCAAAACATATTTCCAGACAAACGGAAATGTTCCTTCAAAATTAAACTAAATTTTATGAATTTAGTTTTAGAATTCAAGTTTTGATTTATGTAATTGGTTTAATATCTTAAATCAAAGAATCTAAGTAATCAAATTCTGACTTATAAATGAATTGTTCTGTAGTCTCTGAGCTTACAGACAATATACAGAAAATTTCATGTTAAATAAAAATATAAACTGTAACCAATGTTAACAGTCATATGTTAAAACTTAACACATATCAATTTAAATAGAGAGAATATTTAAAGCAATTCCTAAATCTGTAACTTGAATACAGAAAGGCAAATTCATATCAACATGTACAACTATACACAGAATATCATACCAGTAATAAACCTTAAATATGGCATGCAAACACACTTAATTCTAGAAATAAACAAACAACCAATTTATTACTTAAGTTTACTTAGTAAAAAAAATTGTTACTCACCTGATTTCTGATGTGTTATTAACAGAGCACATCCTTTGGAGATGCTTGAAACCTGAATTATGTTTCAACTTCCAGAACTTCAATTCCAATTTTGAGTTTGCTTATGAATTGAATTTTCAGATTGCTTTTAAAACTTGAGATGATGGTAGTACATTGTTTTCCAGATTTACATTTTGCATGATTGTTTCCATGCTTCATTTGCATGCTTCCCAGAATAAAAATGCAGGCTTTGGTTCTACTTCCAGATATGAAAATGCAGGCATGGATTTATTTAAAACAGAATGAAGACTGCAGGCTTTGATGTTGCAAATTTAATTTTCCAGATGCATGCATGTTGATTTAGCTTGATGTGGTTGCATGCAGGTCAATGACATGAAGTACTAAAGATTTATGGTTTGCATTTCAGGTTTGATGAATATGATTCAGATAGTTTTTCGGTTTTGAGGGAAATAGCTTTTGCAGATCTATTTGAATGTAGATGAATTCATATTTTAGAATCTGAAAGATTTTCTTAAGTTTGAGGAGGAATAGGAAAAAGAAAAATAAGGCAAAGAAGAAATGTTTATATAAACAAAAAATTTTGATTTAATTAAAAATAAAAGAAAAAGAAATTTAAATGAGACACTTGTCTCTATTCTTAACATTTGTCACAATAGTATATTTGATAACTAACACATGTCCTTAAGATGGTAATAAACTTACATATGTAATTATGTATTTAAATTTTAATTCTAAATTGTTTATAAATCTTTTAAATCTATTTTTATTTCTTGTGTATATATAAATGAGTTTATCCCTTTTCTTTATAGAAAAACAAAACAACAAATTTTATAAATAAAAGCCTATTCAAATACTTTTAAGTATTTATTCTTTAAAACATTAAATTCAAACTTTAAATTAATTTATCAAAATCAAATTTTTAAAATCAAGTTATATATATATATATATAGATGCATACATAACTTTATTAAAATTAAAATAACAATTTTATTCCTTACAAAATCTATTTATGTTCATAAGAACTTAAGTATTAAAAAAAAATTATTTAAAAATAACAAATTAAACAATATTAAATAATTTGTAAAAGTGATTATAACAAACTAAGATCATTTGTAATTTACATTATAAATTCTTATATATATAAATCCCAAGTAATATAAAATAAAACATAGCTTTTATATTTACCTAATTTTAAATTCATATATTTTTAAGCTAAATAAAATTTTAAAACAAATAAGATTTATCATAGTATAAACTATAACATTTTTTTTATTATATTGCTTTGAAAAAAATCAATTATTAAATCAAAATTTTAATTTACTAAAAATAAACTAGAATTAGAAAATCAATCCATTTACTAAATTCAAAATCAAAATTTATCAATATATAATATAACAATTTATTTATTTAAAAAGATAAAATCTTTCAACTTAAATGATTATTAAATCAAATTCCAAATTTTGTTAATACAATTATCAAATCAAATTAAATTTATAACACAGATTATTAAATTTATATTGCCCAAATTTCCGGGATATCACATTGATTTACATTTATTTTAAAACAATATGTTTTAACTTTGTTTCTTGTTTCTTTAATAAAACTTGATTACAGCTTAATGCTTGATCTCATTTTTTCAACAGCAAGTTGAATTAGCACTATAACATTTACACAGTACTAACAATACAGCAACAATCCTAAAACTCGAGACAAACACAGCAGATACACGAGACTGCCCCGAAGAAAAAAAACCCAGCACCATACTTCGAGTCACCCCCGAATACAACGCGAATGCTACTCTGGGTTTCAACCAGTCTTCCCCAAAAGCACCAACCTCTCCAGATATAACATGCACGAGGTACACGGTGCACCTACACAAGTCCCTCCGGCCGTCGTAGAGTGTCGCGATCGACGTCGACGATCTCTCGATCACACGCGAGCAACACTATAAACCCAGATCCAAGAATACTTCATCGAATCGAAATTTCGACCTACGCTCGAAGAAACTGCAGCAACACTCGAACACTAAACCACCCACGGACGACGCCACGATGCCGTAAGGCCTTCGCCATCCTCACCATCGAATCACCACGGCAAGAGCTTCGACACCCCCAAACACGATCGAACTCGATCCACCCCTCATGTCAAAATCATATCGACAGTTAAGCCGAGCACAAACGAAAATAAAAACCCTAATTCATTCAAATCCCATTGATTTAACATTTGAAAAATTAAATTGTATTTTTCCCATAATCAACAACCTAAAAACAAGCCTCGATTGAAAATCTAGCTTCAAACATTGAATCGATCATCGGCAATCATCAAAAACTTCCAAAACATTCAAACCCAGAATTCACACGAAATACCCAACTAAAAATTATGAAAGTGTTATCTAAAATCATGATTTTCCATCATGATTACATGCATGTAATTCAATTTAGAATTTAAAGCAGTTTATTTTTAACCAAAATTTAAGTTTCACTGTATTTACCATTTTAAATTCTATTTATAAACTTAAACTTACAGAAACTTTTTTTAAAAATTTCATCAAACAATAATAAACAACTTTCATTCACATATCATGATCAAATAGGGTATAGATTGGAAGATTTGAATTTTTGAAAAGAATTCTGGTCTGAAATAAGAACAGGAAACAGAGTGTTTACCTATATACACAGGTTTTTCTTTACATATATAAACATAACTATAAATTCAATAATAAAAACCGAATGACTTTCAGGCAACATCAAGATAAATTTTCAGATCATCACATGCATGTAATAAAACCCAGATCAAATTGTTCTTAAAATTATTTATTCACCTTTGTTTGCAGAGGATAGAAATTGTTTTGCAGGTTCATGAATTTATTTGCATGATGAATTTCCTGAATTGCTTGTTTGATTCCAGTTCTTGCATGTTAATTTAATTGTAATCTTCCTGCTTATCTTCATCTTGCTTCAGATCTAACTTCTTTTCTCATTTTCCAGATTTTACAGTTTTATGTCTTCTTCTTTGTTTCAGATTTTCCATTTCCTGTTCTTTTTTTTAAGATTTGTTTTCAATTTTTTGTTGAAGAGATTAAAGAAATTCTTAACTGAAAATAAAACTCTACTTTTATTTTACAATTAAATTTTAAACTTAATAAATCAAGAGAATGACACTTGTCATTTTAATGCTCTAATGATCTTACACATATGCACACGAGTTACAAATGTCTTTTAACATACATTAAAAGTTTACAAGTGGTATTTAATGTTTTATTAATGTTTAATAAATGTTTTAAATGTTATTTTCCCTTTTTAATAATCTAATGAATGTAATCATGTAATATTTATGTACTTATCCTTAAATAAACAAGTTTTAGATTTTAATAAATTATTAAAAATCAAATTTATGTGAACATTTATAAATAACTTATATTTTTGATTTAATTTAATCTATCATATGTTTATAAATTTGATAAATTTACATTAATTCTTTATGTAAATTTTTTTTAAACAAGCTTATCTTATGTTAAAATTAAAATGAAAGAATATTGAAAACAATTGAATGTGAACTTCAAATTTAATCCTTATTTAAAACAAAAGCTTAATATATATATATTTAAAATAAATAAGAAATTATTCTTGTCATTTAAATCTCAAATATCATTTTTAAAAGTACTAAGTCAAACTGACATTTCAAATTTCAAACTATATATATTAAGTTTGAAAACGCTCATCAAACGCAAATCACTTTTTTTTTCTATTTCTAATACATATATAGAAATATATATATATATATATATATATATTTCAAATGGAAAATCATTTTAACATTAGATTTGAAAATTACGGTATTAAATTTTGAAACATAATCCAAACCAATATATAAATATTCATATATATGTATCACAATTTGAATATAAAGCTTTTATTATATTAAAAACTTCCTATTTATAATATATCAATATATATATATATATATATTATAAATATAAAATATTCTGATTAACTTTTGAAAAATAAATATTACCAATTTTAAATTGCTTAAAATCCCGGGTCGTCACAAAATAAAAGAATTTTATTTTGGTTATTTATATTTGAAGATAACAATTTTATCCATTTTAAATAATTTAATTAAGAGATTATCACATTTTAATAGTTAAACTCAGATAATTATTCAATTATCTAATACCCAAAAATCCGGGTTATTACAGAAGTTTTGGTAATAAAATAAATAGAAAATTTGTTTTAATTTTTATGCAAACTTTAAAAATTAATATCTCGTGCGTGCATGGTCAGATTTCGACGAAACAGGATGCACCGGAACTGCAGCGACGAGCTCTACGCGTTGCAGCATATCTGGAAGCAATTTGAATGAGTGAAAATTTTAAATTAAATCGAACGAGCTAGATTTAATTTAAAATTTAAACGCCGACTAAAGGTGAGTTAATCTCACTCACATCCGGATAATTAGTTAAATTTAAATAGTTAGAATTTAAATTATTGATTGAGTGGTTGAATGTGAATATTATTATCAATTTGGATACGATATTATATATAATAGTATATATATTGGAGTGATTGATAGTCCTGCATTATATAGCGGATGAGACCCTATGCGCCTCCACATAATAGCGGACGACCCCATATACCGCGATATTCCACCTCGAAGTGGAATTGTTATTTTTATATTGTGCTAACATCTACGGATGCAGGAAGATATGTTGGAGGGATCCAACTGGATTCCTCAAAATATTGTAATTATTTTTCATATTTGTGATATGTTATGTGATAGATTATATTGGAATTAAATCGATGCTATGGTTTGGATGAATAAATAGTTTGGTATTTTAAAATATAGAATAGAATAAATTAGGTTTTAAAGGAAATGAAAAGGAATTTTTAAGTAAATAATTATTGGGAATTTGGATAAATCAAATAATAAATTTAAAGGGAAATTAAATTAGGAAATCAGCTTGGATTGATTAGATGTTTTGGAAACTGTGATTTAAAAGGGAATGAGGAATGGAAATTTGCAAACTAGGTTATAAATGAAGTGGAATATTTTTCAGTGGATAAATTTGTAAGTATAGATTCCGGTGGGAATTTATAAGAAAAACTGTAATTCATTTTAAAAATAAAAGGTGATTTTCTTTTTAAAAGTAGGAAAAATATATTTTCATGAAAAACTAAGTATATATAAACTAGAAGTTATAAAATGATTTTAAGAATGTTTAGGAAATTTATTATTTTAATTATTTTTAAGTGAAAAGTAAATATTTATTTAAGTTAATTATGGTATTAAATTATTTTTAAAGGTAGTTTAGTATTATGATTTTAAAAGGGAATTTTAACATAAATATTTGATGTAATAAATTTATTTTAAAAGAAAATTTTGGTTTGAATTTTACTTGGCAACTCTTATAGAATTTCTGAAGTATTATTTAATTAAGTTATTTTAGTAGCCTTAGTGTGTTCTAAAAATAAAAGTTGTTTTATTTTTAAAAGTGTTGCAAGAATTAAGGGATTGGAAAATAAATTTAATTTGGATAAATCGACCAGGATTTATAAAGGATTATATGGGTTATATTGGAGTGGAAAGTGTATTTCATTGAAAAGCCAAGTATATTTTAATAAAGAAGATTTTATGCATAAGATTTGGATTTTAAATTTGTTTTAGAAGAATGTTTAGAGGAATTTATTATTTAAATTTTTTTGGAATTTTGAAGTAAATCTTATTCAAATTAATTTTAGTAGTAATTATTTTTAAATGTTAAATTAGTATTATGTTATTAAAAGAAATTTTCTAATATTTATACTTTATATTGTTAGTACCAAAAATGGGCACAACACTCGTCGAAAGTCTTTGAAGAGATAAAAATGAAGAATAGAAATGTAAAATGTGGATTATCTAACAAAAATTTCAAAAACAGATATGTAGATGTGCACATACAGCAATTTAGAGTGGTTCGGCGTGTTGTCCACATCCACTATGAAATTTGATGATTTTATTGATATTCTTTGGATGATCACAATCGATCGCAGCGGATTACAGCGAGTTACAGTTATGAATTCGAGTACAACAGCAATAATAGAGTATAAAGTTGAATCCGGTAGAGTCAGGGAGTTGGAGCGTCAAAAGATTCTTCTTCTATAGGCCTTGGGCCTTTATTATAGGCGTAAGAGACTGATATTTCACTCAGATCTCGAAAGACTTCTTCTGGCACGTGGGTGGGCCCACGTGATCGATCCCATGAAGTTTCGACTCGATCCGTGATCGATACGAACATAATTCGTATCGATCAAGATTTTTTCCAATGGAGTCGAAACTTGGTGTGAACATTCTTTAGCTTGGATGTAAGCTCCTGTGAAAATTTCATAGCATTTGGACTTGTGGATTGTGAGATACGATCGATACGAGTTGGTGTTCTTCGGTGGGCCGTTTGGGTCGAATCGATGAATTCGAATCGATCTATTTCGAATCGATCAATGCACGTTCCCAGTGATGACATTGTGCGCACTCTTCGGATCGATCCACCTTTTATGCCGAGTTGACCGAGTCATTCCAAAACTTTCGTCTTAATCGTATCGACAGCAGTAGCTTAGTTCGAATCAATGGAGATGGTTTAGTTCGTATCAATTAAGGTGACATAGTTCGTATCGATGAAGGTGACATAGTTCGTATTGATGGAGGTGGCTCTGTTCGCATCGATGAAGGTGGCTCTTGTTTGTATTGATCAAAGTTACTTCAAGTTGATGGATGCAAACAAGAAATATTGTGATGGATACGAACAGTGATTACTCAATGGATACGAAGTAATGATTGTTTGATGGATACAAACTAAGGTCACCTGATGGATACGAACTAAGGTTAACTAATGGATTTGAACATGGCCCATCAGATGATGGGTACGAGTGGCGCGTCCCGAGGGATATGAACAGATTTTCGCCGATGGTTTCGAAGTAGGCAATAGGTGATCAATGCGAAGTGAGACTATCTGCTGATGGGTACGAAATTGACCAATACGAAATAATGGATGGTGACTTTGATTGATTCGAAATGATGGATATGAATGAGCTAGCCTTCTTGACTCGCATGATCATATCTTGAGCATATGAACTTGAATTGACTTGAAACTTGGAACGATGGCTTTCATGGCTTCGCTTGTCGTGTCTTGTCAATTATAGCCTAATCCGGACTCGGACAAAATTAATCGATATCAATGGTGAACCAGTGTGTACTTGATATTCGGGGTGAGCGATCCTTGGTTTTCTATCAACTCCTTGATATCTCGACCTTGCCAAAAGGCGGGATAAAATTTTCCCCCCAAAGTATGTCTTGTGGAAACATGACATGCTTTGAAAAGCTGCAATCTTCATTCTGAGCAGTTATCGTCTTTTCATTGAAAGTTGTAATCTTTGACCGATTTCCTCAATAATCTGAACTGTTGATTGTCAACGGTTTTACCCTGTATTATTGTAACTGATTGCTGTATGATAGTGATTAGCTATTTGTCGTCATAATCGTTATCAGATGAGTATCCAATTCCTGTGGATGTTGAAAATTGAATATTAGTTCGACCTATATGCACATATGATAACTTGACTCTCGTTAACGTTGCACATTAACGAGTCGTTGTTTGTTCTCTCGTATCGAATCCCGTACCAATCCTCTCCCGAACCAATATGAAATTTGAGTCGCAATAATGCTTAATGGTTGTTTTTGAATGTTCCTTCGTATCGATCCTCTCCTAGATCGATGTAAAGCGTTGAAAGGTGCTTTTCGGATCGATGTGATTTACGACGATGGATACAAAATAAACGTTTGCATCGAGGGACACGAGTTTCGGTGGATTCCATTACCGTGGGTATTAAATTGCAACTTCGTGTCGATGATCTCGTGCTATCGTGGGTTGAGTGCTGATGGATACGAAATAAGCCTTTCATATCGATGGAGTTCAATGCTTTCAGAATAGCCTTAACTGCATATTTCGTATTAGTGGACCCTGTGTTGTTGGATACGAATAGCCAATTCGCATCGATGGATACGGGCCTTTGGAAGCTGTGATTTGATGGATTTGAACGGCGTAGTTCATATTGATGCACTTTGGATGGATTCAAAAACAACGGATACGAACAACAGCTTCGTATCGATGGACCTGTTGCAATCGGTCGAGTCTAGGGAGGCGAAACGTTTCTTTTCCTTCACACTCGAGTCCATATAAATACGTCTGGACTTAGCCACTTTTTCCTTATTTTCCATTCTTGCTCTCTGCCTTCGTATAGCTCCAGAAAAAAGAAAAAGAAGAAACTTGAGTGCCCTCGAACCGATCCAGACTTTCAATTCCTTAAATTGATTGTCAGTTATCGATAAGCCATCGAATGAATCTAACGCGTAAACAATGAGACTCAAAATCCTTGCCATTCAGTCTGCATTTGTGATCGATTCTGACGAAATCAAGGTCAGAAATGGGCTAGAACAAGGTCGAGGATGGAGGAAGAAAATGGCGTTAAGGCCATTTGGAGAAGAAGGAGCGAAGAGGATGGCGTCTGAGTGGTTTTGGAGTAGATGAAGAATGGAGGGTAGCAAAATCTCAGTTTCAAATCGATGAAAGGGAGGAGAAAATGTGTCTTCATGTCGACTTGGAGGATACGTTCGCATCGATAGAGGATGGGCAAAATAAATGGTGAATTTCGTACCGATTCAAGTGATAACAGTTCGTATCGATCGGAGTTAATCGATAGGAAATCGAGTGGCCGAAGGATCGATACGAACTTCATGACCTTTGATCGGTGTGCACTCTATGGTCTAAGATCGAGTCGAAACTAGAAAATGCTTGATCGTTACGAAATAACAACCTCGAACCGATACGAAACAACGAGCGTACTGATCGATGCAAAACGAAACATCTGGTCGATACGAAGCTAACAAACCCATGATCGATACAAAATGAAACATCTGGTCGATACGAAGCTAACAGACCCCTGATCGATATGAAATTTAGATCTCTGACCGATACGAAATCATGACTTTCGTATCGAACAATCCGATTTTTGACTTTGATGGATAAGAATTTTGTGAAAGTTCGAACATCTAATTCCGACGAGCTTCGGCCTAGCATAATTAGACTTAATCATTTCACTGCATATCTGACTGCCTATCGAAGCTCGTCGATGGAACTGTTACTTAACAAAAATATAACGAACTTTTAACTTGGGTCGATCGCTAACATATGGATGGCATGGTTGTGACGGTCAGCGATGACGGTCATTCCAGTTGAATTTCAAAGCCTTATCGTTTGCATGCTTTCTTTAACTCTGTAAAGTCTTTTCAAGTAATATACAGCACCGCACTGCACGACACATTCACACACTTCACACTAGGGGATGCACGGGCTTATTATCGTCTAATGATGATTTCTCATAAGTTAGTTAGTTATGGAATCTTCAAGCTCACAGCAACAGAAAGTTCAGAGCTCTCTCCCCCCAACAATCGAGATACCGGCCATCGCGGCCGAGATTATAGATCCAGCCCGGACGAGATACCAGGGGCTATTTTTGCCTGTACTCCACCAGAATCTGTATCGTCCAATGTTTCCGAAGACATGTTGGGATGAATATGCTTGAGGCATGGTTTGTCATTGGATGACGTGTTATTGCCGGGTCCGAATGATAGATCGCACTTTCCACCTGAAGGGTATACCGCATTCAACTGTCATGCGTGCGCAGCCGGGACACTTCCTCCGTTTAATCAGTATATTAGGGAAGTGTTGTCTTTCCTTGAGATCGCTCCATCTCAGCTACACTCTAACAGATATGTGTTGTTGAACAGCTTGTTCATCGTATTCATGGAGCATCTCTTTCGACCACCGATACCGATCGAAATTATACATTTATTCATCATTAAGAGCCGGGGAGATAGCCCTTCTTTCACATTCTTAGAAGCAGTCAGAAATTGCCAAATAGTAACGGGGTCTTAGACCAGGCAAAGTTACTTCAAAATGGAATGGTTCTATGTTCGACGTCCCCCAGGATTCGCCAACTGATGGTTAGCCAGACTTAAGTACCGTAATCTTCTCAAGTAGCTAACAAGATAATCGCAATTGATGCCAAACTTATATCACTTTTTTCTTTACAGCTGCAATTCCACGATCCGAGGGCATTCATTTTAAAGAGATAGTTTGGATTCTTCAAGAAGTCCTAAGCGAAGAGAGAAACATTGACTTAGTTCTGACAGATAGTAATCTAAGGATCATTGGATTGATTGAGCGAAACCAAAGTATTAGGCTCGAGGGAACGCTAAGGTCCGTCTCGAAGAAACGAGCCAAGCGTAAGATGTTCGGAATTGTTATAACCGAAGGGGTTGATTCGGAGAGAACATCCACTGATGATGAACTCTTGGCCAGGCCTTCGGGTGCAGTTCAGAGTTCTAAAGGAAAGAGAAAAGGAAAGGATGCTGCTTTTAAACATCCTAAGTCTGGTAGAAGGAAATCCATGGTTGTCTCTTTGCCCGTTCCCGGGATGAACATTTCAGAGGCTCCTCCTTTGCAGGAGGGAGACCTTTTTGAAGGGCTCACCGATATTCCGATTTCGGATTATGTATCATTTCAACACGATGCCGGACTGGAGGAGCTTCATCAGGCTTTAGACTTAAGCGAGTCTCTTCCAACTAGCATGGCTAACATTTCCAGTTGATCGGGGGGTTGCACATACATATACACTTCACGGCACCACACAATTCTTGACCGTAAGTTAAGTACTTTGGTAGATTACTAACTCTGCTCTTCTTTTACTTTTCAGATACAATGTCTGGTCGAGACTCAATGCTAGGTAGTATTCGAAAAGCTCGCCAATCTTCCACATATTATGAGCAGCGCAGAAGAGAGGCGGATAGGGATTATGACCGCGGGTATTCTAGTTAGGAGCGGTATGACAGAGAAAAGGAGTACATACATCGAAATTTTGATCCCGTTCTCCCCCTCCTAGAAACCCCGTATATCCTCCCGTTTACATCTCGCGTCCCTAAAAACTTTGCGGCACAAGCCGTCTTCTCAAACTTCTAGGCCTGAAACTCAACACCATAGAACCGAACTAGCGGCCCCCATAATTACAGAGCAGGTCCTTGCTGAGCCTTCGAGGGAAGGAGTGATTAAACTTGCTTAATTGAAAAAGGACGTTCCCAATGTTTGCTTCGACGGTTACATTTTTCCTCCGCACCTGAAGAGAATTCCAATGGAGGCTGAGAATACAGTTCATGACTATGTTGCAGATATTTACTTCCAATATAAGGAATGGATGAAAGCCACGAAAAAAGCATCGAAGGTGGCTTTTGAGCGGGCAGCCGTGATTGAGAAGTTGGAGAAAGAGCTCGCTTAGAAAGACCGAATCATTCAGGTGCCCAATACTGAAGCCGAGTCTTCTCGAAAATTCAAAATGGAGGCTCTTAAAAAGGCCGATGATGCCAACTCGACCATGGATAGGATGAGGCAAGAACATTACGCCCTGGTGGAGGAAATGGGCCATGGGAACACCACGTCACTGCTGAGCGAGATGCAGCCCTCAAAGAGCTCAACGAACTTAAATCCTAATTTTCAGAAATCATTAAAGAGAGGGATGCCGCCAACACTTCTGCACAAGAGGCATGTGAACAAGCGGTGTGCTCCAAAGCGAAAGGGATGTATCTATGAAGAGAGTCCGTGTAGTGGAGATTGATGTTGAGGAAAAAGTTTGGACGGCGGAATCCAAGCTGGAGGCTGACATTAAAGACCTTCTCATCACCTACAATGCCTATGTGTTGAGACATAGAAATTTGGCTTGGCTCAAAAACTATTCGACACATCTCTATAATTCCTGGAGCCAGTTGGTAGAGGAAGAGAAGGCGGTGCATCTGGGTGAATCTTTCGATGAGTTCGAACTTGGGAATCGCTTGCTGACCGAAGATGAAAGGAAAATTCTCCATGAGTCAGTGATCTCACATGAAAGAGAGAAACTCAACACCTAGCACCAGGAGATTGGGGAAAGCTTAGGTGTCGAGCATCACGCTACAAGCCTTTAGATTACTGCTCCACCTTAATCTGCACTTATACCAACGGTTGAGCCTCAGTCTGTCTCGGTTATAATCCGAAATAGCCGCAGCCATCCCTCATCAAAGAGCATACCTCCGAAGCCGCTCAGCCATCCGTGAGCCAAACTGAGAAAGGTACTCTGAACAAATCTTATGTGTATTCGAAATAAGGAACTCGCCTTGAAGCACTTGCTAAAAATTTCTCTTCTTCTTTGTTCAGTGACCGGAGTTACACGGATAGCGCCTTCCGCAACCCAAGAATTACATCAAGCATAGGAGGCCATTATTACTGAAGCGACCACTACGACAAAGACTACTCTAATTGAAGGAACGCAAGGAAGCTCACTTTCTTTCGATAAGCAGATGATGAATGAGCTTCTAGGTCGACACAATGACCCCTTCGCGGATTTTCTATTTGTCATTAGTGGACTCGCGCTCGCTTCTGGTTCTTCAACACAGACCACTGCTTCCCCTAGCGAAGCCCAATCTATTCGCGAAGAAGAAATACTGGCTGAAATCAATGGTGAGTTGGAGGTTGCGGCACACGGTGGTAGTTTTGGGGGTGGAATGGCGACACCTCGCCCAGCTCCACTAAGAATAATATCACACGGAGGTACACTTGTTAATACCAGTGTGCCCATTCCGCCCGCAGTTGTAGATCTGACTCCGCCGACCCCTCTTGTAGGAAGCATTCCTTTACTTAAAGTTCGGAGGAGGATATCAAAATCATGCTTCCGTCTAGAGACCATCCGCCAAAAGGCAAGAGCTCAAAGCGAAAAATCACTAGTGGCTCCACCGAATCCACACCGAAGAGGAAGCCAAAGAAGAAAAGCGAGTAGATAGGCCCATTCGTTGCATCTTTTGGTAGTTAGGAACTTGTTTTTGCTTTCCTTTCGTAGGTCGTGTATAGATGCGAGTTCTACCCCTGCTAATAGGATTTTTGGAAAAACTTGTACATGAACTTCATTTACGGTTAGTTGAAATGAAATTTTGTTTTTTTGGCTTTGACCCTATCGCTATCTTTATGCTTAAGTGTTGCAGTTTTTAAATTTTAGTTCAGTGCACTTGTGGAGTTTCAACTTAGGGTTGAATTTACTTTTATTTGCCAAGTCTAGAAATCACAAACACGAGTCATAATTGGAGATTGAGTTGGACTTTGACGCTGCACTACTTCAACCAGTGATTAACACTTAAGTCATGCCCCCAGTTTAGGGGACAAGTTGCAAAGATCGGCTAGCGATCGTAATTTGTCTCTATTTCTTCGAGTTTAACATCGTTGGATCGATGCTAAAACGAGTGAGAGTCGAGCGGTTGAATCACACTCGCTTACTCATAAATGGTCACATCCACACTCCGAGGATCTGCATTTGTATTTCGACGGTTAATCACGCCTATTGAAGTTTTAAGTACATGTCCATGCTATGGGGACTTAAGTCAGTTTATGAGTGGTCGTTCCCACTCGAGTCGTGTTTATACTCTAACCGTACTCTGAGAATTTAGAGTTATTTGCAATCGATAATCTGGTTCACACTCTGGAAATCCATAGATAATTGATGTTTGCAACCCAATTGGCACTCTAGGAACTTGGATTTAGCATTTATACCCCAATTCGCACTCTGGGAATTCGGGGTTGACGTTTATACTCTGGTTCGCTCTCTGGGAACCTAGAGTTGATGTTTATACTCCAATTTGCACTCTGGGAATTTGGAGCTAGCATTTATATTTGGTTCGCACTTTAGGAACCTAGAAATGATGTTTATACTCCAATTCGCACTCTGGGAATTCGGAGTTGGCCGACAAATGGTCAGTCACACCTATTTAAACTTTTTAGGACTTCCTTCGCACTCCGAGAACGATGGATTTATCAGGATTGTAGATGGTCGGTTCACATCCACCCCAAGTTAACAAGTGAGGTCATTAGATGGACGGATCCATCCTCCTCGAACTTGGTTAGGATATGGTCGAAGTCGTTAGGTGGACGGGTCTACCCTCTTCAAAACCGTATTTATGAGTTTATGCTCTAACTCGCACTCTGAGAGTTTGAAGTTAGCTAAAGGATTGTCGTGTATCAATCCTTTTTTGGCTTTAGTGTAGTGATTTGCCCCTGAGCTTGGGTTTCACTTAGTGAATGTCCAGTCGTATCATAGCCACTCTCTATTTCCACTCTCTATTTGAAAAAATTCCACCGTATGATAGAATCTAGCTCTCCGTGCATCGTGATGTTGTACGTCACATTCAATAAATCACTGCTCTGGCTTGAAGTGATGGCATTTTATTGTTGAAATGAGAAAATACGGCAGAATCAGTTGCCTTATTACAAATTCACATTTCGAAATGCAGAAAAAAATTGCAAATAAAAGAATGAACTAAATAAATAAAGCCTGTCATGTATAGTAGCGACGGAGACTCTCGCTGTTCCAGGCTCTCGGCAAAGTAAGACCATCAATGGTCGATCACTTAAATGTGCCATCTTCGAGCTTTCGTGCAATCACATACGGTCCTTTCCAATTTGGCTTCATGTGTGAAGGAACCGGATAGATTCTCTTGAGGACGAGATCGCCAAGTTCAAAGGTTCGTGGTCGGACCTTGGCATTGTATAATCGAGCGACTCGACTTCGATATGCAGCTGCCCTCAAATCAGCCTCTTCATGCATCTCATTCAATACATCCAGGGACTCAGCAAGAAATATGGCATTTGTTTTTGGATCATAGTAAGTAACACGATGAGAAGGTACTTCCATCTCGACTGGAATGACGGCTTCAAAGCCATAAGATAGAGAAAATGGAGTGTGTCCGATTGCGGACTTGTGGGTCATTCAGTAAGCCCATAAATTCATTGGAAGTTCATCAACCCACTTGCCCCTGCCTTTTCCAGTCGTTTCTTCAGAATAGACTTGATAACCTTATTAACTGCTTCAACTTGGCCATTCTCTTGAGGGTGTGCAACTGTAGAGAATTCCTTGTGGATATGGAATCGATGACAGCAATCCTTGAACTCTCCACTGTCGAACTGGGCTCCGTTATCCACTGTCGAACTGGGCTCCGTTATCCACTATCGAACTGGGCTCCGTTACCAGTGATGATGGTATGCGGGAGACCAAATCGGTAGATAATGTTGCGAACTACAAAGTTGATCACCTTCTTCATCGTGATGGTTGTAAGACGTTCAGCTTCAGTCCACTTGATAAAGTAATTAACTGCAATGATGGCATACTTCGCATCACTATTGGCTAGAGGTAGAGAGCCAATGATATCAATGCCCCATAATGCAAACGGCCACAGGCTGACCATTTGGGTTATCTCAGTAGGTGGGGCTCTAGGAATTCGAGCGTGTTTCTAGCATTTATCACATTTCCTGGCGGTCTGCTGCAGCACAGTTTACAGTTGGCTAGTAATACCTATATCGAAGTACTTTCTTAGCAAGAGCTTGCTCCCGGTGTGATCGCAACATTCTCCTTCATGTACATCACGCAACATTCGTTTAATTTCATCGTACGTGATACATCGGAGGAGAGGAACATAATATCATCTTCTATACATGAGTCCATTCTGAATGGTGAACCACGAGGATTTTCGAAGAATCTGTATTCTCTTACTTCTACGCTCGGGCATCGCTCCATGCTCGATGTAATTTCGGTATGGAGTCATCCATGACTCCTTACTAGGAGTGATTTCACATACATAGTCTGTCTCCATCTGATCAATGCTTGGGGAGAATAAAGTTTCAATGGGAACGAGTCCTATTTGCTATGCTTCGTCCGTGCTAGCTAACTTTGCCAATGAATCAGCCTTTTGATTGCGCTCGCGGGGTATGTAAAAGATGGCATAATAGTCAAACTGATCAAGTGTTCCTTGGACTCGGGCTAGATAAGCATCTAGTCTTCAATCTTTGGCTTGATATTCACCCCGAACCTGGCATACGACTAATTGTGAATCACAATAAATTTCCACAGCAATAATTCTCAAATCGCGGGTGAGCCTTATTCCAGCAAGCAAAGCTTCATATTCAGCTTCATTATTTGTAGCACGAAAACCAAATTTTAGAGCATAGCATATGGATCGGCCCTCAGGGGTTTCAAGTACCACTCCAGCACCCGAGAACCGATCATTAGATGCACCGCCAGTTGAAGCTTTCAGATGTATTCGATAGATATACTGATCTCCGGCAAGTCCTCTAGAATGGTAAATTCGGCTATGAAATATGCTAGGACTTGTCCTTGATTAGCTCGCCTTGGTGTATAGGTAATGTCGAACTGGCTCAGTTCAATATTCCACTTGAGTAACCTACCAGACGTCTCAGGTCGCGTAAAGACCTGTCGTAACGGCTGATCGGTTTACACAATGATAGGATGAGCTTTTAAATATGGACGGAGCATCCTTGATGCAATGACTAGGCAATAAGCCAATTTCTCTAGCTTTGGATAATTTCTTTCAGCTCCGGTTAACCGTTTACTAACATAATAGACCGGTTTTTGCACTCTGTCTTCCTCCTGAACTATGGTAGCACTGATGGCGTTTTCTGACACCGCTAAGTAAAGATACAATTGCTCATTATCGATGGGCTTTGACAAAATCGGCAGTGTGGAGAGATGTTGAACTAGTGCTCTGAATGCGTCTTCACATTCCGTGGTCCATTCAAAGTTTCGCTTTCCTTTTCGGATCAGGTCAAAGAAGGGAATGCACTTGTCGGTGGACTTTGAAATGAACCTACCCAATGCTGCTACTTTTCCGTTGAGACTTGGACTTGCTTTATGGTTCTTAGAGTTTGCAGGTTTCTGATCGCCCAGATCTTTTCGGGATTTTCTTCTATTCCTCGAGCGTTGATGATGAAACCAAGGAATTTTCCGGATGCAACTCCAAAATGACATTTTAGTGGATTGAGCTTCATCTTGTATTCTCAAAGGATGTTGAACATTGACTCCAAGTCCTTTACATGATCAGTGGAGAATCGCGACTTTACTAGCATATTGTCCACATATACTTCCATGGTCTTCCCGATCTGGTTGGCGAACATCCGGTTGATTAGGCGTTGGTACGTTACTCCGGCGTTCTTGAGACCGAAGGGCATGACTTTGTAGCAGTAGAGCCCCAAATCGGTCACAAAACTGGTATGCTCTTGGTAGGGTAAGTGCATGGGTATTTAGTAGTAACCGAAATGAGCATCCATAAAAGATAGTACCCGTGCCTAGCCGTTGAATCTACGAGCGGATCAATTCAGGGAAGTGGAAAGTTGTCATTCGGGCAAGCTTTGTTCAAGTCAGAATAATCAATACACGTCCTTCATTTCCCATTCGGCTTTCGGACAAGTACGGGATTGGATTCCCACTCCGGGTATAAAGCATCTTGGATAAAACCATTTGATTTCAACTTATCGACCTCATCCTTAAGGGCGGCATATCTCTCTGGAGCCATACTATGCCTTTTCTGCTTGACCGGGATGTACCGCGGGTCAATATTCAGGGTGTAGCTTGTGATGTCCAGCGAGATCCCATACATGTCAGAATAAGTCCAGGTGAATACGCCAAGATCCGCCCGGAGAAATTCAACCAATCCTTGTTGCGTATATTGGCTTAATTGAGACCCAACCTTTATCATCTTTGAATCGTC
Organism: Allium cepa; assembly: GCA_030765085.1. Classification (NCBI taxonomy): domain Eukaryota; kingdom Viridiplantae; phylum Streptophyta; class Magnoliopsida; order Asparagales; family Amaryllidaceae; genus Allium; species Allium cepa. The sequence continues at coordinate 88,697,295 of CM060942.1, read as the reverse complement.
GTCATCGTCGATCGAAACATCGATCGTCAGTTCAGCCGGGGATGCTTGACTATCTTTAGTTTCATCTTTACTTTCAGTTTATCTCGGGTCAAGATCCCTCTGTAATTGGTTGGGGTGCCCGGGCCTGGGCCCAGGCACCAATTGTCAATTATCGTCAATACGGACGCAGAGAGATTCCTCTAGGCCCTTTCCTTTCTCCATACGCTACGCCCCCATGCAGCTCTGCAACATAACAAGCTCTCCTAGCAGCCTGATCTCCTTGAACGAATCCAACCCCATGATCGGTGGGGAATTTCAGTGTCAAGCACCACAGGGCAATAGCTGCCCTGAATTTAGCAAGGGTCGGTCGGCCTAAAAAAGCATTATAAGGTGAATCAATGTCCAATACGAAAAAGTGCAAAATCCAAACTCTCCGGCGTTCTCAACCCCCAATTCCAGTGGCAATTCCACCACTCCAGTGGGTATAGTAGCACTTCCATTGAAGCCGTGGATTCGAGATTGACATGGTTTCAAATCCTTGGCTTCCATAATCATCAAATCATAAGCTCGCTAGAACAAAATATTCACAGAACTCCCACTGTCAACCAGGATCCTCTTCATTCAAGTAGGACCTACCTGGGTAGATATGAGAAGTGGGTCGATAGTGGAGGCTTTGACCTTATCAACATCTCTGTTTCTGAATACGATGTCATCTTTCATCGTCCTTTGTTGCTTGGCTGGAGCCCCGTCATCACAACTGCTACAACATTCAAAGTCCGCATGCTTGATAGAACTGGCATACAACTCCATTTCCCTCCAGCTTCGGTCTGCTAGATGAGGACCACCACTTATCGTATTTATAACTAACCTCCCGCCGGCACGAGCGGGTTCCTCCTATCTTTCTTGGTTCTGTACACGATTTTGAGTTGATGGACCTGCACCACCTGACTGTGGCTCCCGCATAAACTGATCCATCTTCCGTTCTTTAATCAATTTCTCGATGAGATCCTGCAAATGACGATATTCATTTGTGTTGTACCCATAACTATCATGGAACCTACAAAACTTTCCTGTATGGAATTGCCTCTCCGATGATGGCTTCGGAGCAGGCTTCTTGTACTGCATAGTGTTGCAGGTTTGTAGATACACATTCTCTAGCAATGTATTCAATGGAGTGTAATTATCGAACATTGGAGCCCTACGTCACGGAGCACGGTTTTGATCTCGATTCTTGTTTTGATTGCCATTATTCCTCTGCTAAGTTTGCTTGTTCGGTATATTTAGCTGAATTTTTCCAGAACTTCCCCGGACTGCTTAACCGCAACATTACTTTGTATCTCTTCCATATTGGGACCTGCATCTTCCTGCTTCCTTGACTGTTGCGTCCTCCCTTCTCAAGAATTGGGCAGCTTTGGAGTAGAAATGGTCTAATGACGCGGGAGGTTTCCCAGCCAACCAATTTCCAAACTCAAAGTCGGGGTCAATCCCCTTAGTCAATACCATTAAGATGGAGTTGTCGTTGGGATAACTAATCTTCGCATACGTGGCATGGAATCTTTCTAAATAGCGTCTGAGTGTTTCTCCAAGAGCTTGAGTGACGTTGGATAAAGTATTAACATCTTTAGGCCTCGCAACATGCATATGGAATTGTTCTACAAATTTAGTGGCCAACTGGTCAAAGGAAGAAATGGACCGAGGTGGCAAGCGTGTAAACCACATTATAGCTATGCCCCCCAAAGAAATGGGAAAACTTCGGCATTTCACTGCATCATCAGCTCTCGCGGCACTCATCGACCATTCATATTTCAGGATATGTTGATTGGGGTCAGAATTTCCTTCATACATTGGTAGAGTCGGCATCCTGAATCGCCGAGGGGGTTCAGCATAAAGTATATCGTTTGTGAAGGAATATGACTCCGGGAGATTCCCCAGTCGTCATTAGTGAGACCCTAGTTTTCTCGAATCATCTACAGAATCATACTTGGGATATCCGGCATCTGTACATTCTATGCACGTTGAGCCAAAGTATGGTCGGGATCCACAATGCGAGGCTGGACCAGGCGTTGTCGACGGTCCATGTCTCGCCTCCTTGGCTCTAAGACTTCTTGGACGCACGGTTCAGGAGTACGTTCATGTTGATGATGGTTCAGATCTGACTAATTTCGAGCATCAACCCTTGGTTCGACCGTGTCGGTAGTAGCATGCTTGTCTGTGGTGTAGTGAGGAACAGTACCTCCTCATGAGGAGGGTCCGGTATGGAAACTGGCCGACGGGCGAACTCTCAGTTATTCAACAGTCATTGCAGACTGATGTCCGGTGGCTTGTGTATAACTCCCATCTAACCGGGGACGGGTAGATCTGTGATGACAGTCAGACAAGGCAGAACTCCTGGTAGAGGAGTAAGAGGCATGATCCCTCCTGGATCTCCTATGCCTTTGAAGGTTCGACTGGTCAGTCGGTTCAGCATTAGCGCGCAGCTATTCAGTCAATTGCTGTTGACTCTGGGTCAACTCTTGAAGCAACATCTGAAATTCTTGTCCAATAACTGGGCCTGACGGATCTGATGCTCCGATAGTATTTTGGTTGGACGGAGGCAATTGTACAAGATTCTATATATCCCGTCCTTCTTGATCTGCAGCGGTGGAGGTGGTCCTTGTGTTAACCATTGTGATAGGTGAAGTCCTTTCCTAGATTTTATGCAATTCTAAATAGGTTGGAAGGATTCTAAACTTGATATCTGGATCTTCTTCTTGGATTTGTGCAATCCGGTATCGATAGTAGATCCAAGGAGTAGGAGAAAAGCTGTGTTTTCTCAGTGAAAGCACCAAAGTGTTAGTATCAAAAATAGACACAACACTCTTCGAAAGTCTTTGAAGAGATAAAAACTAAAGAATAGAAATGTAAAATGTGGATTATCTAACAAAAACTTCAAAAACAGATATGTAGATGCACAGACACATAGCAATTTAGAGTGGTTCGGCGTGTTGCCTACGTCCACTGTGAAGTTTGATGATTTTATTGATATTCTTTGGATGATTACAATCGATCACAGTGAATTACAGCGAATTAAAGTTATGAATTCGAGTACAAATCAATATTATAGTGCAAAGTTGAATCCGGTAGAGTCTGGGCATTGGAGCATGAAAAGATCCTTCTTTTGTAGGCCCCGGGGCTCTATTTATAGTCGTAGGAGGTTGATATTTCGCTTAGATCTTGGAAGACTTCTTTTGGCATGTGAGTGGGCCCACGCGATCGATCCCATGAAGTTTGGACTCGATCTGTGATCGATACGAATGTAATTCACATCGATCAAGATCTTTTCCAATGGAGTCGAAACTTGGTGTGAACATTCTTTAGCTTGTATGTAAGCATCCATGAAAATTTCATAACATTTGGACTTGTGGATTGTGAGGTACGATCGATACGAGTTGGTCTTCTTCGGTAGGTCGTTTGGTTCGAATCGATGAATTCGAATCGATCTATTTCGAATCGATCAATGCACGTGCCCGGGTGATGATGTAGTGTGCACTCTTCGGATTGATCCCCCTTTTACGTTGAGTTGCCCGAGTCGTTTCAAAACTTTCACCTTGATAGTATCGACAGTAGTTGCTTACTTCAAATCAATGGAGATGGTTTAGTTCGTATCGATGAAGGTAGCATAGTTCGTATCGATGGAGGTGGCTCTGTTCGCATCGATGAAGGTGGCTCTTGTTCATATCGATCAAAGTTGCTTCAACTTGATGGATACGTACAAGCAATATTGTGATGGATACGAACAGTGATTACTCAATGGATACGAAGTAGTGATTGTTTGATGGCTATGAACTAAGGTCACTTGATGGATACAAACTAAGGTCAACTGATGGATTCAAACATGGCCCTTCAGCTGATGGATACGAAGTGGCGCATCCCGATGGATATGAACAGATGTCTGTCGATGGATGCGAAGTAGGCAATGGGTGATCGGTGCGAAGTGAGACTATCTACTAATGGATACGAAATTGACCGATACAAAATAACGGGTTGTGACTTTGATCGATTTGAAATGATGGGTACGAATGAGCGAGCCTTCTTAACTCGCACCGATCATATCTTGAGCATATGTACTTGGATTGACTTGAAACTTGGAACGATGTCTTTCATGGCTTCGCTTGTCGTGCCTTGTCAATTGCAGCCTGATTCGGACTAGGACAAAATTCATTGACATCCATGGTGTACCTGTGCGTACTTGATACCCGGGGCAAGCGATCCTTGGTTTTTAGTCAACTTCTTGATATCTCGGCCTTGCCAAAAGGCGGGATAACATATATAAAACTTCTATTTTTAAAAATAGTTTGTTTCTTAAGTTTTACTTGGAAAATTATTATAGAATTTCATAACTATCATTTTTAGTAAAGTGATTTAAGTTGTTTTATTTTTAAATGTTTTAAGTATATATATTTGGGTAAAGTGATTTAAATTATTAAAAATCTAATTTAATAAGATTTTGAGTTTTTCAATGGAAATAAATAATTGGTTGAATTGATTGTTTATTTGATAGTTAAATAACCGACTATCAAATCTGGACCCAAATATAACTTTGGAATATCTAGAAGAGGTATGAGAATTATATGGTACAGTTACCGTTCAAGGTTCTATATTGTACGTATAAACTCGTTCGTTCTTCTAGGACATTTATAAGGAAACCCGTCCACAAACAGTTAGGAGGTGAACTCTGATCATATTCTTGTCTGAGTAGTCCTAAAGAATCGGGATTGAGTTTACTGGGAAATAGCGAATGTTGTTTCGAAGAGACCGAGATCGGATTTGAAATCCGAAAACCACTTCGATCAACGAGTACGTTTTCATGATGAAGACAAAAGCTTGGAGTTGAAGATGGAGCAGTGAAATGCAAGGGCTAATCGCTACTAATCCTAAGGGTGATTCCAAAATGGATGTAGTAGGGGTGGTGCCTTCGTTTCCATTCGGACCTGGAATGGACTTGTATGGATGAATGCTTTCAGAACTTCGTTAGGAGGACGATGAGAATTCTAAGTAAAATGTGTTCTAAAAAGGTAACGCTAAGCCTCGAACCTCATCAACCGGGAATGACTGAAAACCAAGGATTATGCAGCAAGGCTAAGTGGCTAGCAACCAATTAGGGTAAGGTCATCCCTGTCTAGATGTCCATTTTATTCGGCTGTACAGTGCGTTTGTTGATCCCAACCGCGAGGTGATCTTATTCGGGCTATCCAGTAAGGGTTAGTCTGGTCTTGTGTTGCAGAGGATCAGGGTGGATCCTCGGTATGCTGATTTAGACCAGGTACCGTGATAGGTGGTACCCCAGTGCGTAATCATTAGTTAGAAATCCATTCTCCCTACGTGCCTTTATGGTTTTGATTGTAAAGCCTAGTAATTGCTGGAATTTAATGAATGTAACAATTTCGGCTATTTAAATAAGTATTTGTACTTAGACACTATTATAATATCAGAGGATTTTGATAAGAAATGTTTTGGTTATCGTAAGGTAAAAACCCGATATGTTTATTTGTGGCGTGGTCTTACCAGATACCTTTGATTTTCAAAGGAATTTGAAACCTTAATAATTAAGTTGAGTGTATTTTCTCACGCTGGTTTTCCAGACTGACTCGTGTGTTGTAATATTATAATGCTCATGTCAGACTGAGTATTATATATACATGATAGGATGCTGTGGAGCTCAGGAGACGAACCAGATTGTGGGACGTATCACACATACTTGATGTATATTTCACTGTGCTGTAGAAGTTGTATAGTCAGCTTTTGTGAGGAGAATTAATACAACTGTCCAGTAATTTGCTATTGATGTGTTGTACTCTGATGATGTAATGTATAAAACAAATATAGTTGTTTTGTATAAAGATTAGTCATTTATCTATTATATATTGTTCCGCTGCGATTATGAGATTCTGATGTTGTTTTGTTTCCTCTTCTTCTACCTCCTTCTTTCTTTCCTCAGAAATCTGTCTTTTTCGGCACTCGATCGTCGATATATTATACAGTTGTGTGTTTGTGTTGATTTTCGAGGGTCGAGAAGGGCGGGTCGTCATAGTAATATTTAACATTGAATTGGTAAGTAAATTTGTTTTAAATTGTGGTAAGTGTCTACGTAACCAAAAACGATAATTTTTTTGTTAATTATAAAATTTTAATTGTGATCTAATTAATTTAATAATTATTTATTCAATTAACATGAAAATAGCCATTTTAGCCACTATCTCGGATTTCGATGAAACTAGTTTCATCGGATCCGTAACGGTGAATTATTGTAGGATTTCAAGTTTCATAACGATCACACTTGTCTTTTGATCGTACGGACTCGAAACGCATAGAAATCGATTTAATTGAATTCAATTGAAATAAGTTGATTTTAAAAGCTAACTTCTTTATAAATGGAATTTGGACTTGAATCTTGTTCCATTGAGTTTAAAAATATCAAAGACAACTATTTTGACATATGGGATGGCATGTTTTCGTTTCGAAAGCAGAATGGTCTTTTTGGGTCGTTATTGTCGTTTCGAACTAATTCGATATGTAATTCATTTTATCGGGCCTAGTCCGTATAAATAAATTTTATCCTAACACTAGCAGCCTTATTACTTCTCATTTCTGTATATATCTGTCTATTCCATATATCATCTTCTTCTTCTTTCCAATGGTTGCAGATAGAAACCATAATTCAATTTCAAAACCAATTTCAAAAATTCAAACTCCTCCAAACACCAACATATTTTATACCTTTCGAAGCTCTCGACAAGCGTAATTCAATAGTGCAATTAGTTTGCAATCGAATCACCATTTCTCTAGAAATTCAGGATTTGTTTTGACCGTCCATTGGCTATGGCCTCGTTTAACGGTGGATCTTCAACGATGGCTCGATCGGGTGGCATAAGCGTATAGAGGGAGGTAAGTAGTTTCGATCCGTGCGGCTACTTGGGGCTAGAAGTGTTTGGATGCGCAACAATTAGAGGTCCAAGGGGTGGCAGCCACTTGCATCCTAAGGCGGCCAGAGGGTATCGTGCGTTCTAGGGTGGCCAGAGGGTGTCACGTGTCACGGCGTGGGCATAGGGAGGTCGGCCTGGGTTGCTGAGGCTGGTGACGCGCCTGATCGGACGATCGAGCATTGTGTTGGCGGCAGCAAATGCATATAAGTGGCAGTTGCAATGTTGTTTAAAGGTCGAATGAGATGTAGGGTTTCTGAAAGATGTTCGAGCATGGTGATGACATGGCATGTAAGCTAATACGTTTTTTATTTAAATTTTGGTTTTAAAACTTCTAATCACCATAACTTTTACATGCTGGTCAGATTTACATGCGGTTTGTTTCTTTAGGATCGTATCGAAATTTCGGACATTTTGGCAATGGTTTAGATGAATTCTGATACTGTTGAATTTTGGGTCTTGTTTTGGATTTCCAAATCGATTTGAAATCAAATGTGAGTGTTTTGACCCACTCACAACTACTAAATTATCTTATGTTAGTTAAATTTAATTTATGATGCGATTAGAAATTGATTGGTTAATGTTTGGTATAATTAAATTGTCATTCCAGTTAAATCTGACTTTTATTGAATATTATGGCCATTAATTTAATATTAATTCTAAATTGCCAGTTAATACCCGTTATTGATATTCTGTCACTGGTTATTGTTTGTTGATTTGTTTGAATGGTGATGTGTGGATGTTGATTGTTGACATTCGATGATTGGATGCTATATTTCTATATTGTTATAACACTGCAAGTTCCAGATGGGTTGAAATGATACATACCCGAATGATTTGATAGATTAGGAAGAAATCATTATGGGTTGAAATTATAGACTCGAGTGATTTCATGGATTTGAAGTAAAATTTAGGATTGCGGGTTGAAATAATATATACTCGTAAAATTTAAATATTAGCATATTGAAATGATAAATATCCATATCACTAGTCCATAGGGTAGAAAATTATATACGGACGCCGAATTTGGTTAAATTAAATGATTTTTGAATCCTTAAACTTTGAATTCAGTTAAATGATATTTTGAAATAGAATTTGATTTCTATAAACTGAATTATTTTAAATGAATCATTTAAAAGATTTAATCTGAAATTTAGGAATTATTTTAAGTGAATTGCTTAAGGATTAAATTAAAATTCTAAAGTTGGATTGGAAGTATAAATGGAATTTATCGAAATTGCATTATTGAAAACATTTGAAATTGTAACCTTGAAATCTATTAAAATTAGATTTGAAATTTGGTTTTGATTTGAATTTTCGATACGGTCTAGAATTTGAGTTAAGTTTGATGTAAATTTTCAAATTTATTATTTTAATATAAACTGTTTAAAGATATATCATTTTAAAGGCCTTGATTTTTAAGATTTTTAAACTATTAAACCAATATAACCTAATTTGAACTATTTAAACTATTTTAATTTATTTTAATCTATTTCAATCTACTTAATCCAATTTAATCTATTTTAACCTATTTTAAACTAATTAACCCATTTTAATCAATCTTAAATCTATTTAATCTAATTTAAATCTATTTAATTCATTTTAAATCTATTTAATTTATTTTGAGTCTATTTAATTTATTAAAAATCCATTTAATTTTATTTTAAATCTATTTAGTCTAATTTTAAATCTATTAAATCTATTTTAAATCTATTTAAATCTATTTTGAATCTATTAAAACTATCTTAAATCCTTTTAAACTATTTTAAATCTATTTTTAATTATTTTAGAGTACTTTAACTATTTAAAATTTTATTTTAAACTATGTTAAACTATTTATAACTATCTAAAGTATTTTCTGAAATTTAGACTGCGTAAGGTGGAAGTGTTTATATTTAAATCCTTAATTTCAAAACGAATATGACTAACTGATGTTGTAACTTAAGTTGGGATTTGAAATGATATTTACTAGTACAATGACATATTTGAGTAAATATGATGATTTTGAAATAAGGATTTAATTAACTGACCTTATAGATATGATTTCAAAAGTGAATATGATTTCGAAGGTGATATGGAATATGATATTTTGACATCAATTATGAAACATATTTGGAAATTTAAAAGAACAATCTGGTGTGAAATAACCATTTGGTTGTTAAAGAGACTGGGATCAGATATTTTCATACTCTCTCCCAATACCTAAAACCACTTAAACAATTGTATGTGTGGTGGAGATTCTAGAATGAAGTAGGATGGTTAGCGAATGATTATGTATGAGGTGTTTACATAACCTTGACTCTCGCGAGTAAGCTTAATGCAACTAAAACAGGAGCCACGCCAGACCAAGTGAGGTCGCACCTTCGATCGAACATGCTTCTTCGATACCATATTATACCTTGTGATTGATTTGGTGGTCACCCTTGATTTTGATTATGGGAGTGTGTTTCGAGGTGGGCGGTAGTAACTACTATGCATTACCACCAGTCTAGATCCACAAAATAGTGGAATCCTACCTTGGCATTGTCTTGCGTGGTGTGTCACATGCCTTATCATGCCTTCTACGAATTTGGTTTATGTAGTACCTATGGAGTGCTCCCTGATAATCCACCAGTTTATGGTGGAGTTTACAGTACTGTATAGACTACGACATTATATAAAATGTGCTAAGGAGGATATGGGTAACGCCTTAATGCTATTTTAATACTTTTCATTACTGTTGACACTGTTATAATAGCGTATTGTACTATGTATGTAGATGTCTTAATGGATTATTAGGAGATGGGAGACTCGGATATCTCTTAAGCTATCGCATGCACGTAGACATTGGATAGAAAATGTCAAACCCCGTAAACATCTTTGACATTGTTACACTCATATTTATTTACTTTTGATCTAACATACATAAGATCTTTTAGTTCTGACTCAAGCATTTTGTCTTTTCCATTTCGCTCGGGTCAGTCTGAGATTTTCAGTGTATCGAAGACCGCTTTTCTGGAGGACGAAGACGAAGATTTAGTACTATTATTATTTATTGTATTATTCACATTGCATTATGTTGTTCCACTGCATTATTTATTTATTTTTATTGTGTGTAACTCTGATCTGTATTGTGAAAGTGTAATCAGGTATTATTTATAAACAACTTCATGAACTGTTTATTTGATTATTATATTTTTCCATTCCATTGTAAGATTCTGTGTTTTGTTTTCTTCCCTTTCTCTTCTTTTTCTTATTTACCCCATAATAATCCTCCCTTTTGAATGGTTTGAGTTTAACATGTGTGGTTTATCATTGATTTAAACCGTCCAAAAGGTGGTTCTTTACAACTCATAACTGCTGGAGGCACCTAGGAGTTATGTACTAATAGTTATTGGATGATATGAAACGACTCATTCGATAGTTTTCTGTTGGTTAATATAACTAAGGTCAAGCAGAAAATATCGATGCAAATAATTTAAATAATGAGAATACTATGAATCTTCAATATGAAAGCTCCGCTTTGATTATAGTCAAATTCATGACATGATGTCCATCGAGTGACTATAGTTAGGTCGAGTGGAAGTATGAGAAGTATATCACTATTCAAGAGAGGATTCGTCTCCTTAGTTATATGAGATTAGTATCACGGTCAACTCAAGCCAACCCAAAGTCAAAATCTCTTGACATAGTAGTTCGGTTAATAATAATTGTTATTATTGAACAAGGACTTTGTGCTTCGATCATAGAGTTGAATGTGGACGATGTTGGAATTTTTACCATTACCAAATTCAATAAGTCTAATGTGATATAATTTTGATGCAGAAAATTGGTGAAAATAATTGTCAGAACTGGTTATTGCTTATTAAATTAAAATAAGAATTTTTCGAAAATGATAAACAATAAATTTGGCCATAATATCTGAAAATACCCCACACCCCTTAATATACCCAAAAAAGGACACATTAAAAGGCATGGTATGTTGTAGGTATAACTGAAACTAATGGAGACTAAGATTCACAAGATAAAAAGAGATAAAACAGTGGAAACTAAATAAGTATGTAATTAGAACAAAGCTTCATAATTAATTCATAAATAAGTCAAATGCCAAATACAACATTCAAAACCCATAGTGTCTTATGAAATAAAATTTCATTGCCTCAAAATCAGAGTATGTAACATCCGTCATAAATAAACAAGTGCATGCAAGAACAATAGCTGAAAATAAAAGAAGTACATAGAAGAAGTCTCCTCTAAGAAGAACTCTGAGCATTAGAAGTCTACTAGCTTCTTCCCTGATTTCCTAAGGGGGAAATAGAGGAGTGGGTCAGACTAAAGTCTGGTGAATGATAGTAATTAGTAGAGTCTTTAAGAAAGATAAAAGTAATAGATTCTACAACAGTTCTAGCATAATAAGGATAACAAAGGAAATTAGAAAGACATAAACTGGAAATAAATACGATTAAATATTGCTCAAGATAGGTTAACTTTGATTGCTTGCACTCGCTTTGATTTAATTAGGCTGAATTCTTAATCCTGTAGTTAGGATGTAACCCTAATTCTACCCTTTTTGATCGGCTTGCTACTCCATAGACCTTTCTATGGACTAGCCGCTATATAATTCCCTACACTACAGCCAAGGGTATTTATGGAATGTTAGGAACTGGAGATAGTGGTTTTGATGACAACAACCTTTGTAACTTCTTTTATTATAACTTATATACTAACACTATTGTCTAGATATATATGAATGATATTATGTAGGATATATATAAGGCAGGTACTGATTATTAAAGAGTGTACAGTATAAAGATCAAGAATGAAGAAATCAAGTTTAAAGACTCATGAGTATCAAGATCAAGATTTCAAAATATGTTTCTAGTTTTTTTGTTAAAACTTCATAATAGCATGGAAATCTTCATTCCGAATCTCATTTGTGATGGAACCCATTTCTACCTTCTTAGTGTCTTACAAACCCATGACAAGTAGCTTACAAACCTATGACAAGTGGCTTACAAACCCACGAACATCCGGGTTTTGTATTAGTTCTCGAGTATGATGTGATGAGATATTCTGTAGGAAGAAGCTTGCAAAACTACTTCAAAATGATTTTTCAAAAATTATTTTCAAAATTTCTCTTCAAAATGTTTTAACCTTAAAACTATCTTTTCAAATGATTTTCAAAAAGATGTTTCAGCCTTAAAATATTCTTTGTTTTTGTGTTTAAAAACATAGTAAAATTAGTTTATTTTACTCCAGAGTCATTTCATTTTTTTTCAACTCAATACCATTTTCAAAACAAGTTTTTTATTTTTTTAACAAGGGGATGTCGACATCATGGGATACCCCATGTCGACATGGTGGTCGTTGTTTCAAAAGAAGTGTCTATTTGTTTAAATCTCTTCACGAATGGTTATGACTGTTGGTGCTTTATAAATAGCCTTCTCAAACGAAAATTTTAACATACAATTCTTATATTTTCTTCACTCTTTCTCCACAAATTCATATTCTAAAGTTTTCATATTTTTAAGATCGTGCCGAAATTTTGCCAAATTCTCAAGTGAATCAAATTAGAATTTCATTCTTGTTTTATTCTCTGTCCTCTCTCAAAAATCAAAGTGCTATTCAAAGTTATAGGATCAATTTGTAATCAAAAGTTTAACGAGTCTCTCTATAAGGTGTGATTATCCCTAGAAATCAATTGGGTAATCTTGTGGCCCATAAATCAAGAGAGTTTTCCCCGGACTCGTGAGTCAGGAGGGTACCACGAAGCCTTTATAAATTGAGGACTGTAATCTCGACACTAGTTTAATAAAAATCTGTATGAGGTGGTTTGCCTTGGTATAGGAATGGATGTAGGGTAACTCCGAACCAATATAAAATTTGGTGTGTTCTTTTCCTTTACTGCTTTTTATTTACTTTCTGCATCTGTATTTGATTCTGTGATTGTCCCATGATTAAGTTCTGCATTTATTTGTGTCATTATTTCAATTTAGTTTATATAAGTCTTAGAATTCATTAAACACTATTCACCCCACCCCCTTTAGTGTTAGATTAGCCTTAGGATCCTTAATCCACTGTCCCTTTCACGAAAGATGCATAGAGCAACTACTGTGGATCCAAATGACATATACAGCTCCCTACACAGAAGGCAATGGTGTCTACTAAGAGACCATACTAAGCGTTTGGAACTCATAGATATTATTGAGCATCCGAATGGAAGTCGCACACATAACTACCACCATGCCCATGCTACCTTTTGCTCCTCCTATTAGGTCTTCTTATTACCACCAACGTACAACATAGCATTGTTAATCCTTGATATGATGGTTTTGATGACAAAACCCTTAGAATATGATTATTAAATATAAATACTAACATTATAGTTTAGAAATATATGTATATGCAGGATCTAACCATGCAGGTACCAAGAATGAAGACTGTACAGTATAAAGATTCAAGATATCAAAATTGAAGACTCATGAGTATCAAGAATATCAAGATTATCAAGAGTTCAAGATTTCAAGAATAAGTAATTTAATTAGGAATTTTGTTAAAACTCCTAGAAAAGCATTGGCATCTTAAAATCCAATTTATTCATGGAATGGAATCGACTTCAAGCCTATTAAAGGGATGGAAACCTAAGTAGGATGGAACCTACGAAAAATCTAGTGGGACATTGTTTTGTATCCACTAACTTTTATTCAAAATGTTTTTACAAAATTATATCTAGTTTTCAAAATGATTTCAAAACCTTCCTTTTAAAAGAATCAAAATCATCTATCCTGGTTTTAAATACTTTTAGCCTCAAAATAATCTTTAATTTTAAAATCAAATTATCCTTAGTTTTAAACTATCTTTTAATAATAATATATTTAACTTTTAATATTTATACTTAGATTTAAATATAAAATTATAGTAAAATTTTATATACCAAAATATTATTATCTATACTAACTTATGTATTTTAACTATAGTTAAGTATATTTATAAGGTTTAAAATAGTTTTAATATAAGATAAAAGTTATTTTCAAAGAAAAACAAAACACCAAAATTTCCTTTGGGATGTCGACTTACCCAAGTTACCCATGTCGACATAGTGTCAGTTGATTTCAAAATTTTGAATTTCAACAGAAGTGTCTATTCGTCATATCCCTTCACGAATGGACATGGTTGTTGTTCTTCTATGAATAGGGGCTGTTTTCAATGAATTTATAATCATATTTTTTTGGTTTTCACTCCTCTTCTTCTTCTTCCACATTTCTTTGTACATACTCTTACCATTACCATGCCGAAATCAACGTTGAATCTAAGTAGATCATTTCTAATTTGATTCTCTATCACTATCTCAACAAGATCCTCAGTGCTACTCGGAGTTATAGGCTTCTTTGTAATCATTTATGTGAGAAAAGGTGTGATTGTAACCTTGGAAATCAATCAAGTGAGAAAAGGTGTGATTGTAGCCTTGTAAATCAAGTGGGTGAACTTGTTGCTCGAGAAATCAAGTATCTCTACCCAGAGGATTGTGAATCTGGAGGGTGTACCTCGTAGCCTTGAAATCGAGGGTATACGGTAAAGATTTCTTTTGAAAGGAAATATGTACATGTGTGCAGGACTGGATGTACGGTAACTCCAAACCAGTATAAAATTTGGTGTGTTCTTTCCTTTACTGCTTTTACTTTATTTCTGCATCTGTATTCGTTTCTGTGATCATATCTATGTCTGAATATTGCATACATTTGTGTTTAAATTAACAAAACCTCTAAAAGACTTAGTAATTTCTTAAAACACTATTCACCTCCCCTCTAGTGTTCATCCTAGCCTTAAGATCCGTAATCCGTATTTCTAACATTTGGTATCAAAGCAAGGTTTTCAAAGTTTTCATAATCTGAATTTTGGAAAATTTTCAAAAATGGTACCAACACTGGTACCGGTAACACTACCAACACTAGTTCTATCATCCCTGTCACTAGTCCAATTGTAGAAGGTCAGCCTACTATCAGACCACCACTTTTTAATGGCAGTAACTATGTACATTGGGAATGTAGGATGAAAATATATTCACAATCTGTAGGATTAGACACTTGGAATATCACATAGACTGAATATTACGAACCCACAAATGATTTTGCAAAGTGGACTGCTGAGCCAAAGACTGTTGCACAAAATAATTCTAAAGCATTGTTCACTTGATAGGAATGAATTTAATAGAGTGTCAGTTTGTAAGTTTGCATATGAAATCTGGAGAACTTTGCAAATTACTCACGAAGGAACAAGCAAAGTTAAACTGACCAAAATTTCCATGCTCACAAATCAGTTTCAATTATTTAAAATGAATTCTAATGAGTCTACTTTAGATATGTATAGTAGATTTCAGGATATTGTGCATTCTCTAATATCCTTGGGAAAGGAATTTTCGAAAGAAGATCAAGTCAGAAAAATCTTAAATTTTCTTACTCTAGAATGGGATCAAAAGACACCTGCAATTGAAGAGGCAAATGACGTCATCACCTTAAAGATAGAAGAATTAATTGAAAATCTAATGTCCTTTGAAGTTCAAATGATTGGGAGAAGAGAAAGCAAAGCATCTGAAAAGAAATCAATGGCATTCAATGCATTGACCGATGGATCAGACTCAAACAGCGATAATGATGAAGAGATAGCCTTTATGACCAAGAATTTTCAAAAATTCCTGAAATACAGAAAGATGAACAATCTCAAGAGAAACAACTATAAGAATTCTGAAAATCAGAATGTTGTGCCAAACAATATCAAATGTTTCAACTATGACGAACCAGGCCATATCAAAAGGGACTATCCGTACCCAGATAGGCAGAATCATCCTATAAAAAATGATTCCGTAAAGAAATGAAAACATGCATTTACTGCTACTCTAGATGACTCAGACTCGTTCTCAAGCGATGTTGATCAGAAGACAGATAATTCTAATATGTGTTTCACAGCAGTTCACGACTTCGACGAATTCAGAGAAAAGCACTCAGAAAAAGGTACACATTTACAATACAATTGGTTGAAATTGCATGCTTAGAATTGGTTGCTTGATTGATTGATTTTGAATTTGTGTGTTGTTTGAATTTTAAAATTTTATTTTTTACTATTTTTTTTTTATTGTTAATTTAATAGTATTATAATATTTTATAGAATATACTATAATTTCAGAATTATTCCAGATATATATATACATTAAAAATAATAAGTATATACATATTAGAGTACTTAGGAAAAATAAATAATAGAAATTCAAAGACACATGTCGACATGGTCCCCATCATGATGTCGACATGGGTATAGAATTTGAAATTCAAAATTTGAATACAAATGGTTAAATTTCTCTCCACCTTTTCACTTCATTCAATTCTCTAAAAAGGAATCTTTTGACTAGAGAACATGTCCTTTGAGAATCTATTTATTCACTATCTTTTATCACATTTTTTCACTCTCATTTTCAAATTCAAACTCTCTCTTCAAAACTTCAAGCTTTCTACTCTCTACTCTAATGGCTTCTTCAACCATGAGAATTTCCAGAAAGATAAAAGAGCAACTCTTCAATGATCCGGAGGCTATAAAAGCATACATCAATTATGCTAACTATGCAAAAGTCCATCCCTGAAAGTTTGCTATACTTCAAGATTTCTCTTCTTATGAAATTGATTCTCCATTTCCAAACAATCAAATTCTTAGTCCTATTGATGCTTCTCAAAATGATTATGTTTGTTATCCAAATCTTGTTAAAATTTTCTATGCAAATCTTAATCGTGGATTTTATATTGGAAATGATGATGAGATTTAGAGTAGTGTCAAAGGCACTAGAAATGTTTTGAATTGTGATCTCTTGGGTACCATTCTCAATTGCAAGTGTACGGGAATGGATCTTTCTAGTTTTTATATTGATGAAAATGATCGTGAGACATTTCATCACATTTTCGATGGAAACGATAATTTTGAATTCAAAAATCGAAACTTTCGACCAAAAGCTAGAATTCTCAATCTTCTTTTAAAACATACTTTGACCCTAAGATCGGGGAATTTTAACGATCCTACTTCAAAAGTTTGCAAAGCAGTTTTTTCTATCTTTGGAAATTATGATATTAATGGGCGCAAGTTATTTTGGATGAATTTCGTCCCAAAAATCTTGAAATGGGTGAGAATACTTTGTATCATGGATCTATCTCACTCGAATTTTTAACTATTTTGGAGTGGATTTCAAAGGAGAAGAATTTGTTTCAAGAAAGGTCCTAATCACTCAAACATTTATCTGATGAGAATTCCATTTTTTTTTTCAACCTTATGAGACTCTTGCCAAAAAGGAAGAGCGTTTGGCTCATGAGGAGATGGAAGAGGAGGAAGAGGAAGAAGAAGAGGATGAAATGGAAATTGAAGAAGAAGAAGAAGAAGGTGAAACATCTTTGGAAAGCATTAATTATCCTCCTAATCTAACCAACAAAACCCTTGTAAAAAACCAAAAGACCATTGTTGAGAATCAATGGATTCTTAAACGATCCGTTAGTAAGAAGTTGGACAAAATTTCATCCAAGATGAACAAGTTTATTTCCAAAGTCAGCAAGAAACTTGGATTATCTTCATCTTCATCATCCTCTAACTAGTTCTATCTTTTCATTTAATGTTGTAGTTTGTTTTAATTTAAATGTTCGTGTAGTTTTTAATGTTTAATCATTGTATCGTCTTAGCATGAAATGAAGTTGAATTTCCTTTCTGTTATCTAGCTTATCTTATCTCCAGAATAAATGTTAGTATATTATATAAATATATATATATATATATGCACAATTATTCACAAAATCAAAATAAGCCATCAAAATTCGCTACACCATGTCGACATCCACTCTATGACCATGTCGACATGTACTGGTCAGAAATGACATTTTATTTTGAATTTGAAATTTGAATAACTACCTTATGTCAATTCATTTCAAATCAATTTCTACACCTATAAATACCTATTTCTTCCAGAATTCATCACTCAATACTATTCCTTATCTACTTTGTCTCTCATTCTTCTCACAAACTAAAAATGGCCATTCCAATTCATAATTTTTCTGAGACTCTTTAAGGGACTGCTAATTCTTTCAAGAATATTCTTTCGTTCATTCTTCGAAACCAGCGACACTTAGAGTTGAGTCAAATGCAGATGATCAAGGAGCAAGAAAGGCATTTCGATGCAATACGATGGATGATTTCCTCCCTACACAAGGATGATAACGAAGCACATCCTCCAATCTCTCTCGCTAATGATAATGAAAATTGGGATGTCATTAAAGCAGACCCTATATTTGGAGAAGAAGGATGGTTGGAAGTTCCTCGTAATGTTTGATTTGATTTGATTTGATTTGATATGGATGATATCTGGTGTGAAAAACATGTATAAATATGCATTGATATTTATATGATCCTTAATTAATTATCATGTCTATCATTATAATTATCTCTTAATCTATCTATTATATACTACATTGTATAGTTTATAAATGCAGGTACTTTAATCCAAAAATGAGGGGGAGTTATATAGTTTGGTGTTAGTTTTTATTGATGACAAAGGGGGAGAAATATAAAATAGGATAGTTAGGCATAGATTAAGAGGGAGTTATTAGGATAGAAGTAATATTTTATAAACAAAGGTTGTCATCATCAAAAAGGAGGAGATTTTTAGTCCTTGAGATGATGGTTTTGCTGAAAACAACCTTAGAATATGATTATAAAATATAAATACTAACATTATAGTTTAGAAATATATGTATATGCAGGATTTAACCATGTAGGTATCAAGAATGAAGACTGTACAGTACAGAGATTCAAGATATCAAGATTGAAGACTCATGAGTATCAAGAATATCAAGATTATCAAGATTTCAAGATTTCAAGAATAAGTAATTTGATTAGAAATTTCGTTAAAACTCCTAAGAAAGCACTGGCATCTTAAAATCCAATTTATTCGTGGAATGGAATCCACTTCGAGCCTGTTAAAGGGATGGAACCCTAAGTAGGATAGAACCTACGAAAAATCTAGTGGGACATTGTTTTGTATCCACTAACTTTTATTCAAAACGTTTTTACAAAATTATATCTTGTTTTCAAAATGATTTCAAAACCTTCCTTTTAAAAGAATCAAAATCATCTATCCTAGTTTTAAATACTTTTAGCTTCAAAATAATCTTTAATTTCAAAATCAAATTATCCTTAGTTTTAAACTATCTTTAATAATAATATATTTAACTTTTAATATTTATAATTAGATTTAAATATAAAATTATAGTAAAATTTTATATACCAAAACATTATTATCTATACTTACTTGTGTATTTTAACTATAGTTAAGTATATTTATAAAGTTTAAAATAGTTTTAATATAAGATAAAAGTTATTTTCAAAGGAAAAAAACACCAAAATTTCCTTTGGGATATCGACATACCCAAGTTACCCATGTCGACATAGTGTCAGTTGATTTCAAAATTTTGAATTTCAAAAGAAGTTTCTATTCGTCATATCCCTTCACGAATGGACATGGCTGTTGTTCTTCTATAAAAAGGGGCTGTTTTCAATGAATTTCTAATCATATTTTTCTGGTTTTCACTCCTCTTCTTCTTCCACATTTCTTTATACATATTCTTACCATTACTCTGCCGAAATCAACGTCGAATCCAACTAGATCGTTTCTGGTTTGATTCTCTAGCACTATCTCAACAAGATCCTCGGTGCTATTCCGAGTTATAGGCTTCTTTGTAATCATTTCTGTGAGAAAAGGTGTGATTGTAGTCTTGGATATCAATTGGGTGAACTTATTGCCCGAGAAATCAAGTATCTCTACCCAGTGGATTGTGAATCTGGAGGATGTACCTCGTAGCCTTGAAATCGAGGGTGTAATTGTAAAGATTGCTTTTGAAAGGAAATCCATACTTGTGTGTGGGACTGAATGTAGGTTAACTCTGAACCAGTATAAAATCGGGTGTGTTCTTTCCTTTACTGCTTTTACTTTATTTCTACATCTGTGTTTGTTTCTGTGATCATATCCGTGTCTGAATATTGCATACATTTGTGTTTAAATTAACAAAAACTCTAAAAGATTTAGTAATTTCTTAAAACACTATTCACCCCCTTTGTGTTTATCCTAGCCTTAAGATCTATAATCCGCATTTCTAACAAGCATGCCCCTCATCTCATTATAGGCTAATATGAGATCACAGTGTGTCTATAGAAAAATGGAGGAAATGTTATAAGTATTGGCCCTTCATTCAAGCAATATCTACATGCACCCCTTATCCAAATCCCTATGATTTGGACTTCTATTTGACCAATTGCTACCATTTTTAGCGTAAGCATGCCCTAGAAAATGCTATTTGGTACAGATCATGCTTTCATCTTTGCTTATTAACTTAGATCAATTATTCAAATAAGCCTTTATTACCATTTTTACTTTCTATGCTTATTAATTTATCCTAAGCCTTAAAAAGCCCCATTTTGTTCTTTTTCTTGTTATAACCTACGTTATAATCATGCTTATTACTTAAGCCAAGGTCTAAGTGTCAAAATAAGCTCCTTTCATCTTTTGCTTCATTTTGTTATAATTACAAGTTATAACTATGCCAATTATCTTTAATTAGTCCAATTATAATTAGGCGTAATTTCAGTCCAATTCCATTATTTATTACAGTCTTTATAATTTACATCTTATTTTCTTCATTTAATATTCTTACTTAAAAAATCCATATTCGCGTTCAATTTATTCTAATCCATACGTACAGAAAAGGGGAATGAAGAGAACGCTTACATAAAATCCAAAACATTGAAAAGATGTAAATAAGAAATAAATAACAATAAATGAACTTAATTACTGTAAATTAATAAAAAGCTATGCTTAACAGTAGTAATTTATAATTAACAGAAATTATATTAAAATTACTGAAATGAATAGCTGAATAGACTGAAAATAATTAAAAAATGTAAATAATTACTGAAAAAGGCTATTTTAAAAACTGTAGTAAAACTGCAACTATTGAAAACTCTATTATTTTAGATTACTTAAAGAAATCTTAAAATAATTACAGTCACTCACCTCTAGTCCTAAACTCTTCCTTTGGTCTTCCTGGATCCAGTTGGAGTTGTAAAATAATTTTTATTAAAAAGATTCTCTCCTTGGAAAATTATTCCTTTTAAAGTCCTTCCTGAAAAGGTGAACCCAAGCGGAGAAAATCTAGAATGAGAAAAAATGTTAGATCTAATAGCCTTTTTATATGTGTGAAGTGGTCTTAGACCGTTGGATTTGAAGATTGAATAGGATGCAACTACATCATAGGCTGAATAGGAGCCATCGGATGTAGAAGCAAAGGAACTGGATTAAACAAAAGGGTGCAAATGACATGTTCCGACGTCTCTAATTCATTCGCACGAATTTACATTCGTTCTTCCAAATTACAAGGTAGGTCGATTGGGCGATCGACTGCACCCTTGCCCAGGTCAACCGGCTGGTTGACCTGACCGTACATATATTTTTTTGTTATATTTCTGCTTATTTTATTTATTCTATAACTTGGTCATATTAGCTCAGTTTTTGACGTTCTATATATGAAATTGACTAGAAAATTACCACGGACACAATGGTGCGACTTTGGTTGCTTGATAATGATAATTTCAAAAAGTTATTTTATCATTTAATTAATTAAAAAATTAATTATTATGTATTAAATTTTGGGTTGTTACAATGTCACACTACCTCCTAAGTGAAGTGTGAACGTTAACTTCAAATAGTTCAACATTAATCGCTGATCGAATTTATACCCAAGAGTCACGCAAGAGAATCGATGAATTCTCTTAAGACCAAATGATTTAATTAGTTTATAATTGTTATAAATCGATTAAATTAATTAACATTTATGAAATATTAATTATAAAAGAGGATATGATTTGAGAAATAAATTTGTTTCATATATTTATAAAAGTTATAAATATATTGATCGATATGAGATATTGACAATAAATTTAGTTGAATATAATTATATATATTTAAATTGGGTTAAATGGGCTCACAAACCATGAATTTTAGAGGTAAAAGTCATTGGTTTTGATAGAGGAAGGAGGCAGCTACTATGTATGAGATTCGGGTTTTGAGATGTGTGGTTGAGATCATTATTTGCTCTCTTATTCTGCTCATAAAAAAGCTAATCTCAAAACCCTAATCAAAGGCTAATTCATTTTCGATCGCCATTTTCTTCTTCTTCCTCTTCATTTTAATGGCTGCAACTCTTCTCTAAATCATCCCAAAAATTCTCAAACCCAATTAAAATTAGAAAATACTAGTTTGTAGTAGAAAGTCTCCAATCCCAGATTAGCAACTTGACGGATTGGGAATTGTTCTTAGAAGTGATTTCATTGTTCAATGGGACTCAAAGGTTTCACTAGGAGGTGAACTTCTGTTTATTATTGTATTTTGATTTCAAGCTTATCATATGAATGATGATTTACATCCAAATCACTTGTTTTGTATTCAGATTTATTTATTTTTAAGATTATATGAGATTTTTGTGGGTACATGTGTTTGTTTCAATTGGATCGGTTATGTGCCTATTGTAGTATTTTTCTATTTATTTAATATTTAATTTTTTTCTTAAAAAAATAATTAATTTTGATTTACATTAATATATATAAATAGATCTAGATTAAAAGCATAAAGTTTTGCAAATTGTCTATATGTATAATTGTATGTATGTTTATATCTTGCATATATTTAATCTAAAAAAATTTCTTATGATGTTTTATACTATTTTGAATCTTAAATACAAAATTATTTTATTATATATGTATATACAAATTTTATTATTATTTAATAATTTTATGAATTTTTTATTATGTATAAAATAATTAATGGTCCAAAATTTCAGTTTGTGTTTTTAATATTTTCCACACCATGTAAGAAGCTTATTGTAAAATTTTAAGATTTTTTGAACTTAATTTATTATTTTTTAAAATTAATTTACTTTCGACCTACAACTAATTATTTAATTAAAAAAAAAAATTCCGTCGGTAAAATTTTGAAAAATTTTCATAAGCCTTAGATGTTTCACAAGTAGCTTTAAAAAAATTTGATTTTTTAAACTTAATTTATTATTTTTTATAATTAATTTATTTTTGAACTGTAGTTAATCATTTAATTAAAAACATAATTTCAGCTGAAAAAATTCTATAAAAATTTCCTAAGAAAAAATATGTCTCATCTACCTTTGGAAAAAGTTTTATAATTTTTCAACTTGATATCATATTTTAAGAACTAAATTTATTAAGGGATATCATCAACTATTTGATAATAAATATTATATTAATTAAAAAAATTCCATAAATTAATATTAAGCCTAAAATATGTTTCCAGAGTTTCTAAAATTATAAAACTTGTATTTTTATCATGTGATTATTTTACATTAATGTATTATAGCAGAAACTATTTTATTCAATAATATATATATACTCGTATACATATATTAATATAATATTTTGACATATTATACAAGCTTATATTTGAACAAATTACACTACACACAAAATGAGCTAATGTGTCCATTGTAATGTAAATATCAACATATATATACAGGCACATTATACTCTTCATGGATTATGATGTTACACATGCACACGCACATGTGTGTGTGTGTGGTTCGTGTGTGTGTGTGTATATATATATATACTTACATAAATAAATAAAACAAAATTAATTAAATCTCAAACTACAATTTGTACAGTTAAAATATATGTGAACATAGTAATAAATATTGCCATGAACAAATTATTAATTAATGACATTTAATATATCATTCAATTCAAATTAAAGAAAGAAAATGAAATGTTTCTCTCTCCATTTAATGCAATTAATACTCTCAATTAATCCTTATTTTAAGGAAAGATATGAAAGGTTTCTTTCCTTATACATTAACTAAATGTTAGGTGTATTTAAAACACTATACATTTGAAATTAAAAACTTCCCTTTAACTAATTTAAATAAAATAAATGATTTTATTTAAAATAAATTTAGAACTGTTCTAAATAAGTTAGGCTTCATAGGGCCAACTAAGATCCAAAAGGGTAAAAAAATTAAAACTCACTCATTTCTTCTACTGTGGGCTGGCGCAATTCCTTGATATTGAGGTATTTTCTCGTATGTCATCTATTTCTGTGTTTGATTAGACCAATGAAAATGGAATTTGTTGGTGTTGGTTGATGTAAATGGATCATGGTGTGTTTATTCCAGGTACTAAATAGAAACCTGAAACAAACATAGCAAAAGGCTTAAAACCCAAAGAATATGAGAAAAAATACGGTACATACCATTGAACTGGGTCATGTCATATAGACAAACAACATTGGATTATTTAAATAAGCCTTTACATGAGAAGTTTTCAGATAAATACATTTACCACTAACTCAAACAATGATATTTACTACTAACTCAAACAACTAGAATAAATATAAATGCTAAGTTACAGAAGTGCAACGATTCTTCTTGTGGTCATGCACTCCACATCAAGTGCACCTATTTTCCTTTGGAGCATCCATCTCTATAGATCGAGTCATTCCTGGTGCTCTGCAAGTTATTGGTGGTTGACCAAGTGACCTTCATGCGCCCTCCAATAACATTTATCATGGACATGATGAAATTCTGGTGTCTAAGCCGCTAGGTAGTTCAGAACTAAGTACCAAAACGATACGAAGTCATGATGAGCTATTCTCACTATTTACAACTATCAAACTATCAGCCATAACATATGCACAAGGTAACCATTGTAGTACATCGTTGAATGCACAAGAACAAGTGTTACCATAAATTTTACTTCAAATTCATGGCCAAAGTAGTCAATTACTTGCCATTGTACTTCACTTAATCGAACTATCCTTGAACTTCTTGCTTCACTTACTCTCTCGGCTATCATTGCTTCCTATTTGGGAGATAAATGAGTTGTTAAAGTTTTAATAGCCTCTTTTCTTTGACGGAAATAATCCACTGATCGAATGAAGGTACATGCAACCAAGGCTTTAGAAGCTAATGATCGTGCATCTCTAAGCACACTATTAAAACTTTTTGAAGCATTAGTAGTCATAACATGAAATTGACTACCATCGTCCTTACATAATGCCTACTTTCGCTCTTTCCCACCTAAACTCTCTATCCAGTTATGTGCTCTAATATTTGTGGTTTTAATTTCTTTTTGGATGTTTATATGCTTGACTTCCTTCAAAGCATATGTTACAACATAAAAGAAACCCATCAATCGTTTGTCTTTAAAGCCTGTAGCTTGAAAATTTGATTTCAAATGTTTAGCACAAAATCTATGCTTATAAGGTAATCCCCAGTAACTTTCCAAAGCTGCCAATACTCTTTTACTTTATCGCAAAATGAAAGTAATATGTCGATCATTAACACTATGAATGAACCTTCGCATGCAAGCAAATACCCAACCCTAACTATCACATGATTCCAACTCAATAATTACATAAGCCAAAAGGTAAAGCTGGTCATTCGCATATACTATAGTTGCAATAAGTAAGATACCATTGTATTTTTCATACAAATATGTGTCATCAATGCAAAGCAAAGGCCAACAACTTACAAAACCATCAATAGAAGGCCGAAATCTCAAAAAAAATCGATCAAAAACTCCATACTCATCGGTTACATGTCCAACATTACCAAGGTTCGTTCTAGCAATTCAGCAAAATATTGTCATAGATTGGTATAGGATTCTGCCATGTCACCATAAATCTATTCTCTTGTCTTACTCAAAGCTCTCTGCGCTTTCATATAATCAATTCAGTCATACTTCCATTAAAAACTTTACCGCTCCAGTTGTTATGTTCAAATTTGCTTTAAAAAGGCATAATCTTTAAAACCAAAAAAGTAAATGGTGTTTATTGTGATTATTGTTAACTGTTGGGCTAACGAAACTATGATCGCTTGGATATATTTTTAACACCATAATAATTGAGATTTTTTGAAAACTATAGCATATATTCTCCATGGATAATTTGAATCGACATTGCAAATGGCAGTGTACTTTATTTTGATTGACTTAATTAGCTTAAAAGAAACTACATGTATAATAAATCATTCACTTAATTATTGTAGAAATTTACTTGCACTCAGATATCATGCCAACTATGAACCCATTTTGAACACCAAAAGGATGAGAATAATTCATCTTTGAATTGCATATTTGCAATGACTGATCTAGCCATCATTTGTGCATTACATATATCATCCAAAGGTGCCTTTATGTCCAATTTATCACTATCTCCATGAGCGTGGTCTTTAACTCCAATATCATAGCATAGTGGTTCATTGCTGAATTATGTGTTATTGATCACATCCTATCATTCTTCGGCCTAGTTGCAACAGTCATGCTGTCAAGAGCTGGATCGTCACGTACATCTACCTCAACATCTATATCCATATTATCTTCGGATACGTTTGGAACACCTAAACTAGTTGTTGGTTGAATGCTCGATTGTGTTACAATATCATGTGCCGGAAAGCTGCAATATGAATATGTAACATTTTTAATAAGGTTACATAATGCAAGTCAATTAATTAGCATTACAAAACAAAACATATTATTAGTCATATGATATAATTCGAAGGGTGTGGGCTGCATTGGACAAGATATACGAGTATTCGATGGTCCAAAACTATTTTGCATTTTATGTTGCTGCAGAATAAAGGTACAGATACAAATAATTTTTTTAATATCAATTCTAATATAATGAATATAATATGATATAAATAGATTAGCAATTATGTGTTATCTTTGACTCATACATGCAAAACTATCCTAGATCAGATATAGATAGCTAAATCGTACACTTTGTTGATAATTCATAAATGGAGGATATCTGAAGAACATTTGTGGTTGCCCATAATTAGCTACATGCGGATTACTATAACTAGGAGGAACAATTCATTAAGCAGTGTTAATGATCTCCACCATTCTACAACACTCTTCAATACCATAGTTAACTACGATGGTACATGTCGTTCTACTGCCAACTTTCAAGTTTTCCTAATATACAACTATGTGGATTTAGATATAATAGAAAATATTAATTCAACATCATCATTGTCAACAGTTTTAATTGCATTAGATCTGGAATCGATGGGCAAATTGCAAATTAGATCAGTATCAAACTCCTTTGATTTTACCTTTGTCGCTTTGTAAATTGATTCTTTCAATTGTTTCAAATTGGAACCTTTACAAACTTTTGCCATTTATAAGAACTACTAACATACTTTCCACGCATA
Source organism: Allium cepa (assembly GCA_030765085.1). NCBI lineage: Eukaryota > Viridiplantae > Streptophyta > Magnoliopsida > Asparagales > Amaryllidaceae > Allium > Allium cepa. The sequence continues at coordinate 88,670,066 of CM060942.1, read as the reverse complement.
TTTCATTAATAACAAACTCTCCATCAAAATAGCAAATAGTTAGAACAAAATTAGGAGTCATTCTACAATAATAATGAATACAACATTACAAAAATTTTGTTTACAATTACCAAAAAAAATCTAACCAAAAAATTAAGGTTTACAAATCAAACCTTGATTGATCCAAAGCAAGGAGATATTGTTGTTCATGAACTAGATCTATTCAAACACAAGTTTCGATTATTTTTTATGCAAATGGAAAAAGATTTCTGCCAAAGAAAATAGTGAGAGATTTGGATTTTTGTGATAGAAGATTGGTAAAGTTGGAATGAAGAGAGAGGGGGCTGCTGTTTTTATAGGTCAAGAATATGGGAACTATTTCAAAAAGCCAATAAGCGGCATTCCAAAAGCCACATACTTGCCTATACAAAACAAAACATATTAAAACCTAATTGGCGTCATTCCAAATTGTGCAATTGGCGCTACTAATCAACTATTTATAGTTGGAAAATGATACAGGCGATATTTGAAATGTCGTCCATACACTTTTGGCTAGCGTGGTACCGAGTTGAGCACAAGTGATATATATATATTTGTAATTTATTATGAAACTAACTTATTTGCACAATAAGTTTGCAAAACTGGCCCAGATCGAAAAAAAAAAATCCTTATTCAATATCTTAGCTTGTGTGTGTTTTCTTGTGTTTTTTTTGTGATGTGATATTATATGGGTTCCATTAAACCCGTACATTCAATGATGAAACATCTAGGCTAGAGTTAATATTCAACATGGGCGCTTAAGAATGATATTTATTTACTAAAAGATAAAAGAATTTTCTTTTGATACCCATTGTATCCTTACACCATAAATTAATAAGTGGAATTCAAAAGGACTATTTAGGTTATTTAACAAGCATGTTAACATTTTCCATTGACTAATAGGTATTTGATAGCGCTTCAATATAAATATGGAAGCAAAAAAAGGATTAATTAGTAGTTCCAACAGTAAAAATTAATTTATCCATATCTACCAATACATGATGAACAGTAGTAACTATCTGTATCTAACAATCCACGAAGAAGAAAAAGTACTATTAGCTATGATCAGATATTAGTATCATTTGATCATGAGCCATGAACCATATTCAACTCAAGCACATAACCGCTAGTACAATCGCATAACGGTGGAGCCGACCGTTACATTACATAATAAAAAAGAAAAGATATTAATGTGATTATTTAATAAAGTTTAGTTAAACATTAAATGATAATATATTATGATAATATATTAGAATCTTTTTTTACATTTTATGAGATTTAAAGAGTCATTTGTAAAGAAAACAAAGTAAATAAGATTAGAATGATTTATGACACTAATTAAAAACACTTTCTCCATTTGATAAGTAGACCCCTTTTTACGTGTTTGTATAGTTAAATAAAAAATAACTAATGCTCGGAATTTGCGTTCAGAACAAGAAAAACGAACTTCACAGAGTAATGGCAACAAAATTTTGAGACTAGCACATGGGATTGTTAAAAGCACCTCGATATTTTCAATTCAGTTGACATAATACTGTTACTCTTTTTCTAAAAATAAGTTATATAGAAAGTGAGCGAAAAATGATTAAGAACTATAAAATATTATTACTATATATAATTTAAAAGGAAATTTCTACTGAAGTTTTAAGGGTGCATTTAACATGGATACACACGCCACGTTTAAAATGGGAGGAAAACCATTAATTCCGGCAATGATCATTAAGTTATTTCGTCTGATGCTATTTACCAACTGCTGACATTTGACAGTTCTCATTAACATATAGGTAAATGTTATTAAATCTTCCTTCCAGAAGATACACATATTGATAAATAAATACGATATAAATACAAGTCTTCGTCTCCTTGACTATTAGGACGAGATCCAAAACAAAGCAATAGCTACAAAAATGGATGGCGACGAAGAGATGGATCAAAGTCCTACAGTCGAATCTCGAACGAGAAAGATAGTAAACTCATTGCAGGAAGAAACTCGTCGTTATGCAGGTCAGTTCGACGCCGATCTCTATGCACCACCCGGCTCAATACACAAAGTTCGCTCTTTCCTCCTCAAAGGAAACATAGGCATCGATATCATCACCCCTAAACTGGTTTCCATTGGCCCTTACCATCGTGTAATTACTCGAAACCCAAAAGAAAACGATGATGGAGCTGCAAGTTTGAAGGAAATGGAAGGTGCTAAGTTCAAGTATCTTCGCGACCTTTCTCAGAGAGCACCATCTATTAACTACCCAGGAAATTACATCGAGATCATAGAGCAGCTTGCAAGGAGAGCCATGGATGAGTTCTCTTACCTTTCTCAAGTTGACCATGAAGATTTCGTAAAGATGATGGTTGTCGATGGTTGCTTCATTGTCGAGTTCTTGCTGAAGTGGTTCCTCAATGACAGGAAGAGCCAAGTGAGTTCTATCATGACTAAACTCGCAGTGTTTAAAAATGACCTTTTGCTGGTTGAGAATCAGATCCCTTTCTTCATTCTTGAGGAGTTGTTCAAGGTTTCTAGCATTCCTGGGTTGGATAAATCGGCTGTTTCATTTACGGAGATTGCTTTAGCCTTTTTCATGGGAGATCGAAAAGCTGCTCAGTTCACAGCAGAAAAGTTTAGCAAGGAAAACGCTCAGTTTGATCATCTTCTCCATTTATATCATGCTACATTAAATTCATACTCGGGTAGAAACTACTTGTCCGCGGTTAATAAAGTAGGCTGGTTTTTCATTTACCCTCTTGTGCTTTTATGCTCACTGATCATATTAATCATAAAAGCCTTGTTGTTTCTTCTACTTTGGATTCTAACCAAACTGTTTATTAGAAGACATAAACCGAGATGGATGCCTTCAGGGGTACCGAATGCACGTGACCTTAGAGATGCAGGGTTCAGATTTCATAAAAAGTATGAAATGGACTACAATTTCATGGATATATCTCGACGTGGAAGAAATATCAAGATACCGGTGTTGCATGTTAATGAGAGCTTGCTTACAAATTTTCAGAATCTGATTGCTTTCGAGAATTGCTCTAGTGTGTATGGGAAGAATTTTACTGCTTATGCGATGCTTTTAGACTACCTTATAGATTCAGCTGAAGATGTAGCAATTCTTAAAGCCTGTGGTATCATTGACAATAGACTGGGAGATGATCAGAAGGTGGCTGATTTCTTCAACAATCTTTGTAGTGGTTTCGACCTAGGCGACGAAAAGCATTATCTTTCTCCACTTTTTGAGTATGTGTCAAACTATTATAGAGAAAGTCACTACAAGGTTAAGTTTTATTGGTGGAGAAAGAAGTATGTACCTGATTATTTCACGAATCCGTGGGCGATTCCTTCGATGATTGCTGCATCGATCCTGCTTGCACTTACTTTTGTTCAGACTTTTTACACTGTCTATCCTTATTATCATCCACGGTCTAATGGCTAAATTTATGTTTGTTCAACCTTGTATGTCTAAGAATGTCATGTAATTTGTTGATGTGTAATTGGTTTTATTCATGCATGTCACTTCTGTTCTGCTGATAAATGATGCTTGTATATATCCCTGCTTGGCCTTCTTTAGTGATCTACTTGGCTTATTTCTGAGCAGTATGGTTTATTTTTCATCAGTTTTCCAGTTCATGGTTTTGTCTTCTACAAAATCCTCACTGAAGTTCTGACCAATCTAATATTCATCTTAATCCACATAATATCCAAGGAATTTTTGTAACTTTAATCTCCATCAAACCAAGAAGAATTCAAGCCTAATTAAAAACTAATACAAATAAGGGTTTGTGGCTCAAAATTGATTTCTTCTCAAATTGAAAGCAATACAAAATCCTCTAGATTCTCACGCCAGTCACTGCTTCAGCTAATTTGTTAGCTTCAGAGGCATTTCAGCAAACGGTTTGCAGAATATAAGCTTAAGAAGCATTTCATCGAATTTTTTGCAGTCACCAGCTCTTCCTGACGCTTGCACCACCATCAAAAGCATTCAAATGGCCATGGCAACCAACCAAGTGCACCATTCTGATGAAGAAAGAGAGGAGAATCGGTCTGCGCCAATGGGTACTCCTAGATATGCCTAGAATGTGTGTGGACGTGGACATGTTGCACATGTAACAATTTGATGTTGAAACATGTTGAATTGTTTGCTTTCTTTTTTTGGAATCTAATGGCTGGTTTCTGGAAATATTTGGAGTATTTTTGCAGCTTAGGAGGTATAAATAGCAAGGTTAACCTGGTTTTGAACCCAGCTTTCATCATTTGAATTTTTTTAGTTTCGGACAATTTCGAAGGTTTCGATTTTGATTTCGGTTTCGATTCTGTTTTCATTTTACATTTGTTTGTTAATGAAAATATACTAAATACTAATTAAAACCAAGTTAAGTCAAACCCTAAAACTAAATTATAGTAAATACCAATTAAAACAAAATTAAGGTGTACTAAATACTAGCTAAAACTTATCAATACTAGGGCACAATAGTTAAGCCAGCCAATGCATTTCTAGTTAATACCAGCCCAGTACTATAGACCTGTCAAAATTTGACCAACCCATTAACCCAACTTATTTACCCTACTTGTAAATGGGTTGGGTCAACCCATTTATGAATAATATACAATGGTTGGGTTAATCCATTTTTAAAAGGGCTATAAATGAGTAACCCATTTAACCATTTATTAAAAACATTAAATTTTAATATAAATTTGAAAATAAGAATTTTGAACATACATTATAATATTTCATGGAGGCTGACTGTTGTACTTAGAAAATAATAGGCTACCGTATCTCCATATTTGAATTCCACCTAGTGCAAAAACCGCTATTTTTTTGTTCAGACTGCAATAACTTCTCCGTTTTTACTCGGAATTAGGCGAGACTTCGACCGATCAACTCCAACCTAAATTACGGACAATATGAAACACTCGGATACTTCATCGTGTGAACGCACACTGTAGTTCTCCAAGGGGACCGTCAGTTGTACTTAGAAAATAGCAGGCTACCACATCCCTATATTTGAACTCCGCCTAGTGAGAAGCCGCTATTTTTTCTGTTCAGACTGTAATAAATCCTTCGTTCTGACTCGGAATTAAGCGAACTTCGACTGATTAACTTCCACCTAAATTACGGACAGCATGAAACACTCAGATACTTCATCGTGTGAACGCACACTGTAGTTCTCCAAGGGGACTGATAGTTGTACTTAAAAAATAACAGGCTACCACATCTGCATATTCAACTCCGCCTAGTGCAGAAGCCGCTATTTTTTTTGTTCAAACTGCAATAATTCCTTCATTATAACTCGAAAATCAGGCGAGGCTTCGACCAATCAACTCCTACCTAAATTACGGACAATATGAAACACTCAGATACTTCATCGTGTGAACGCACAATGTAGTTCTCCAAGGGGACTGACAATTGTACTTAGAAAATAACAGGCTACCACATCCTTATATTTAAACTCTACCTAGTGCAGAAGCCGCTATTTTTTTTGTTTGGACTGTAATAACTCATTCGTTCTAACTCGGAATTAAGCGAGACTTCGATCGATTAACTTCCATCTAAATTACGGGCAGTATGGAACACTCAGATTCTTCATCGTGTAAACGCACACTGTAGTTCTTCAAGGGAACTGACAGTTGTACTTGGAAAATAACAGGCTACCACATCTGCATATTGAACTCCGTCTAGTACAGAAGCCGCTTTTTTGTTCAGATTGCAATAACTCCTTTGTTCTAATTCGAAATCAAGCGAGACTTCGACCGATCAACCCCCATCTAAATTACGGACAGTATGAAACATTCAGATACTTCATCGTGTGAACGTACACTGTAGTTCTCCAGGGAGACTGATAGTTGTACTTAGAAAATAACAGGCTACCACATGCCTATATTTGAACTCCACCTAGTGCAGAACCTGTTATTTTTTTTGTTCGGACTGTAATAACTCCTTCGTTCTAACTCGAAAATAAGCGAGACTTCGACCGATTAACTTCCACCTAAATTACGGACAGTATGGAACACTCGGATACTTTATCGTGTGAATGCACACTGTAGTTCTCCAAGGAGACTGACGGTTGTACATAGAAAATAATATGCTACCTCATCCCTATATTTGAATTTTGATGAAAATTAGAATTTAAATTTTAAAATTTTGTCGGATCTCAAAACATAAAAATTAGAATTATTTTATATTTATTTGTTTTTTATTAGTCAAATTAAATTTAAATCTTTAAATGGGTTAAATGGGTAACCCGCTTATTAAGTGGGTTGGGTCATAAATGGGTTGAAGAGAATGGGTCATAAATGGTTGGGTCAAACTCGACCCAACCCATTTTGACCCAACTCCACCCGTTTGACAGGCCTAAGTACTAATTATCGTTTTCAGCCTAGGAGATTTTCAGCCCATAATTATTTCAGTCCTCATGTTAATCAAACATGCATTTTCAGCGCATAACACGAACTACTCAAACACAAACACACCCATACTACTAAAACACATACGATAGGGCATAAATGAAGAATGCGACAATGTCGCTGAAAAAGACAAAGATCTCAAAAAAAAAAAAAAAAAAAAAAAACAATCGTCGATACAAAGACGACTGATGATGAGGATGATCGAAGAAGGCAAGTCGTGTTCGGGTAATTTTTCTTTGGTTTTTCGCTTTGATTTCTCTTAAATTCACTTTGATTTCCTTTGATTTTGCTTTGACTTCTCGCAGTTTTGCTGCAATTAGGGTTTCATGTCGCTACCAATTTTTTTTGAAACTCTAACCGAAGCCGATAAACTTGGTTTTTGACCGTTACTTGACGGCACCGGACAGTGCGATACCACCGAAATTTCGAAGTACCATGCAGTACCTCATACCATGATAAATAGGGGCTGAAATCAGATTGCAAGATAATGAAACTTGAAAATTGATATAAAAAAAGTATTTTCTTTGTTTAAAATGGTTTCGTTTTCTTGTTTTCTTCTCTTCTTCCATTTCTTCTGATTATTGCTCCAACTCCTACACTTCGAAGTAAATTGATATGAACGCAGTCACTACTACAAATAAATATGTTGCAACACAAATTGCAACAAATTGTACAAAACCAAAACGTATCACAAATCCACCTAGAAGACTTTTGGATTAGAGCATGCAAAGTGAGTTATAAATACAAACAATTTGGCACATTTGGAATCTTTGTTATTTTCTTTGTTTTCTTTATTTATAGAGTGTGCTACTATTGGCATTCAGTTTTCTCTTTCTGGCCACCAAAACTAAGTGCGAACTAACAAACTTCGATGGTTCGAATCCATTTGATTGGATCTTCCAAGCTAAATGCTTCTTCACGTTTCATGCCACATCCGAAGAGCAGTGCATATATCTTGCAAGTTTCCACATGACATGGCATGCATTAACTTGGTTCCAGTGGATGTATAGAAATGAGCTAATTTCATCATGGCAATCCCTCGCCAAAGCCTTGGAGCAGCGCTTCAGTCCTTCTTCATTTACCAACCCCCAAGCAGTTCTATTCAAACTACAACACCTTTGTTGAACATTACCAGTCCACCTTTAAGACAACCGGTAACCGTATAACAAATTTTCCACCCGATACCTTGTTAAACATTTTATTTCAAGACTAAAGCCAGCAATCAAACATGAACTCCTTTTGTTCAAACCATCAATCTTAACCGATGCCATTGATATGGAAAAATTGGTAGAAAGCAAGTAGTCAAAATCTCGCCAATATTATGGTCGTTATCAGCTTTTTCGAATAATCGAAAGGATTGAAGTAGTTGCTTACAAGCTCCTCTTACCACCAAATGCTCGTATTCACCCTCTTTTCATATCTCAATCCTTAAACCATGTCCAAAACCAGTTGAAACTTTCCGCACTCCATTGCCACCTTCTCTACTTAGTGATGACATGCAAAGAGGCCTTGAGGACAAGGCCGAACTTGAGGAGGAGGGAGATGATATGAAAGCAGCCACTACTACAAATAAATATGCTCCTACACAAATTGAAACAACTAGTACAAGACCAAAACATATCATAAATCCACCAAGAAGACTCTTGGATTAGAGCATGCAAAGTTAGTTATGAATATAGACAAATTGGCACATGTGGGATCATTGTTATTTTTCCTTAGTTTTCTTTATTTACAAATGTTTGTTACAATGTACGTGCATTGTAGTCCCAGCAGCCCAGTGATGCAAATTTGTTACAAAAATTGTACTGCATTATTTATATGCTAAAATTAAAGGGAGATGTAGAAAAGTTTATCCAATTTTCTCGCTTCATGCTCTCTCCACCATTATTCTTCTTCTTCTCTATAAAATTCATTATCTCATTATCATAAACCATCTTTTCCCTTCTTTACATCCTTATTCTCTCCTTGTAACCTTATCCTTTCTTGTCCACGCTTGTCCTTTCGATCTGAATTGCTCATTCATCAAAACCTGCATCAAAGATCATATCTATAACCACCAGATCCATAGTCAAGAAAAATGAGATATATTGTTCTGTAATTTGTATAGCAAATCAAAGCTTTTGATTTTACTAAAAGAGATTTAACAAGATCGTGATATATTTTACAGTTAGAACACAATCAATTCAGAATTCGAAAATCAAAAATAATATAGCAAAGGAATTTAAATCTTACAGTTCTAAAGTGAATACATCTTTAGGAAGAAGCGTTTATATCAGCCTTCGATGGTTTTCCTCAGATCTGATGATGGAGATCCTTTTGCATTTACTTTTCCTCTTTCCTTTTGTAAAAAATTATTAGACTTAAAAAACGTTTCAGAAATAATCCCTTCAATACAAAATGCACAGAAGAACGTTATAATTTTGGAATCTCACCAGTCTAAATAGAGAAGGGGTTTGTATATTATCTGAGGCAACCTTTGGGATCGGTATAATTATTAATAGCAGTTGAATTTTTCCATCAAAAATTCAGATGCTTTTTCATTACTTTTTTAAATGAAATTGGTGCACAATAATAACATAGGCCATATAATAAATAAAACTAACATTCTCCCACTTGATCGTAATGTTATAACATAATAAAACACACATTCCAAATTGGCCAATAAGTTTTCATTAATCCTGAACCTGTTCAGTTAGAAATACCAAACCAAGCTAATGTAATCAGAATAACAAATATCATTATTTAGTCCTCATTAATTATAACATTGGTACTTTCTCCAACAATGGTTAATAATATTCACTCAGTCCTTATAAGTAATTTTCTAAGATAAATAAAATTATGCACATCATATGAAGAAATTCTGTAAATTCAAAGTTAGCACATAATTAAAGACTTAGTACATCGCATTATATACATATATGCAACACCATAACTATAATATATTAATTAGACCCATGCCAGCAACATGCTCTTCGTAAAGAATGGGTAGAAGCGCTTTTGTTAGAGAATTAGCTAACATAGCTCTTGTATTAATATGTTGTATCATAATAGTACCATCTTTAACTTCGTCTCTAACAACAAGATATTTAATGTCAATCCATTTAGATGCACCACTTGATTTGTTACCCTTAGAGAAGCAAATGACATTTTCTTTATCATAAAATAAGGTGAATGGCCTCGCAATACTGTCGGTTACTTGAAGTCTTGGTATAAAAAAATTTAACCAAATTGTTGGACCTATAACATGATAATATGTCACAAATTTTGCTTGCATAGTAGAAGATGCCCGTATAGACTGAATAACACTCTTCCATAAAATTGGTCCCTCTACAAGCATAAATATGTAACCAGATATGGATTTTTTACTGTCGCACATCCAAAAAAATGTAAATCAGAATAACCAATAATTTCAAGGTTATTTGACCTCTTGTAACTAAGCACATAATCTTTTGTCCCTTGCAAATAGCGTAAAACTTTATTGACAACTTTTCAATGTTTCATTACTAGATTAGTTTGATATCGGCTAAGCAAACCAACTACTACAAACTTGAGCATGCATAAGACTCTCTACTATCGAAGCATAAAGAATTTGCTTCATTTGAGCACGTTCTATTTCATTTTTAGGACATTAAAACTTGCTGAATTTTTCACTCTTGACTATAAGAGCAACATCAAAAGAGCAATTATGCATGTTATATCTTTTAAGTAGTTTCTTAATATGCTTTCTAAGATAAACCTAAGATCACATGAGACCGAACTTGGTAAATATCAATTCCTATAACAAAAGAGGCTTCATCAAGATCCTTCATTTCAAACTTAGTTGATAGAAAATATTTTTTCCTGTGTAACATGTTTAAATCGCTACTTTCTAATAAAATATCATTCACGTACAAAATGAGAATGATAAATTGACTTCCATTAATTTTGAGGTATATGCATTGACCTATTCTATTTTCTTTTAATCCAAATTCGGTTATAACCTCATCAAACTTGAGATACTACTATCATGAAGCTTGTTTTAACCCATATATTAAACAGTTTAACTTACATCACTTATGCTCCTTGCCTTCTACAATAAACCTTTCAGGTTGTTTAATAAAAACTTCTTCATGCAAGTTACCATTCAAAAATGTAGTTTTTATATCCATTTGATGTAGTTCTAAATCATTATGAGCTACAATGACTAAAATAATTCTGAATGAATCTTACTTTAAGATAGGATAAAATGAATTATCAAAATGTGCACCTTCTTGTTGTGTAAACCCTTTAGTAACTAGGCCGGCCTTAAATCTTTCAATGCTACCTTTGAAGTCAGTTTAGTTTTATAGACCTATTTACAGCCTATAAGTTCAACCCCGATAGGTAGCTCAATAAGATCCTAAACTTCATTAATTTTCATAGATTTCCTCTCGTCGATCACGACTTCTAGCTGTTTAGATGATTTATCACTCATAATAGCTTGCTTAAATGAATAGGATCATCTTTATTACCTATATCACATCCTTTCTCGGTAAGTTATACGATATAATCATCAGGTATGGCAGATCTTCTCTCTCTTTGTGATCTTCATAAGGGTTTTTGTGGCAGCATGGAAGCTTTATCAATATTAGAAACATCATGAACATGAGTTTCTTCATTAGTCTCTTGAATAAGAGGTATAGAATTTGTAACCTCTCGAATTATCGAAATTGGAACATAAGTCTGATCTTCTTCGAGGTTCGCTGTTCTATTTACATTACTCCCACTTACGCTGTCATCTTCAAAAAACACAGTATGTTTAGTCTCTACTATTCTAGTGGTATGTGATGGGAAATAAAATTTGAAACCTTTGAATCTCTTTGGATAACTGATAAAATAACAACTAATGGTTTTCGAATCAAGTTTCTTTAGCCGCGGATTATAGACTTTTGCTTCAGCAAACAGCCCCACACACGCAAGTACCCTAATTGTGATTTTCTAATAGTCCACGATTTGTAAGGTGTTTTTGAAACAGATTTAGTAGGAACCCGATTTAGAATATGCGTGGTTGTTTTTAAAGCTTCTGTTCGTAAAAAATACGGCTGTGTGGTATTGCATATCATACTTCATACCATATCCATTAATGTATGATTACGTCTTTCAGCAACAACTCTATTCTGTTGAGTATCTTTCGGAATAGATTACTAATGAACAATACCTTTTTCTTGAAGTAATAAAGCGAATGGGACTGGGCTTTAACCAAGGTCCATGTATCTACCATAATATTCACCGCCTCTATCTGATCGCACAATTTTAATTTTAAGTTTATGTTGATTCGCAACTTCATCCTTAAAAATTTTGAATTTATCTAGCGCTTTAGATTTTTCCTTAATCAGATACACATAACCATAGTGAGAATAATCGTCGATGAAATGAATAAATAATTTATGCCCATTAACACCCAGAGTAGGAACATGACTATATATCTTAGTATGAATAATTTCTAATAGTCCCTCACTTCGAGTGGCTCCTTTCTTATTTTCCTTGACAAATTTTCCTTTAACACATTCTATGCGATTGTCGGAATTAGAAAAATAATATTGGAATAATTTCATTTATAATGAGACATTGAATTTTATCTCTTGAAATATGACCCAACCCACGATGTCATAATTTGGAAGAATTCCCAACATCGGGATTTCTTTTGACTCCATATTTATGCTTAACATTGGTAATATTCATAGATAATAGAGATTAACAAGAGAAGAATTCAAACATAATTTATATAGATTATCACATAATCATCCAAAATCAACATACTTAGAGCTTTGATATAGTTTCAACTCATTATTTCTAAACTAAAACGTAAAACTACATGCATCAAGTTTAGAAACAGAAATTAAATTTTCAATTACACTAAGAATATAAACTACATCATGTAAATCAAGAATAAAGCCACTCTTCAAAACCGAATGAAGAGTTTCAACGACTGCGACTTCAGCCTCTAATCCATTAGCAACTTTAAGTTTCCTTTCTTCGCTATGAAGCATCCTCATGGAATGGAATCCCTACTATGAGTTCGTAATGTGCATAGAGGCACCAGTGTCAACCCACTACATATTTAAAGGAACATAAACTAAAAAGGTTTCACAATTTATAAAATTTAAATCATTAATCTTTTTGGCGAGCCAATCTTTAAACTTCATACGGTCCTTCCTCATGTGTCCATGCTTCTTACAGTGATGACACTAAGGAGCATGCACGAGTTTTGTACCAGATATACTAGTCTAGCTAATACCACTAGCCATATTCACTTTATTTTTACCTTCACCATTTTCCTCATTTTCGATTTTGTACTTTGAATAGCAATGCCTGCATAGTCAGGTTTCTCAGCCCTAATCCTTTCTTCTTCTTCAACACACATGGCAATTAATTCACTTCTTTTCCATTATTCTTTTTATGTATTATAATTGATCTTGAAATTACCAAATTGTGCATGAAGAGAAGTCACAATGAAATGAACTAAAAGATCTTCAGAAATTGTCATATCCATGTCATTTAATTTTGTGGCCTGTCATTCATCATCATGATATGTTCACGTACATTACTTATCCCGTTATACTTTGTAGTGAGCATTTTTATTATGAGAATACTTGCATTAGCCTTAGTACTTAAAAACTGCTCTTCAACAGAAGCCAAATACTATTTTACAATGAAAATATTATTTGCATCATCTTCTCAAGAATACCTCCTCTTATAGTAGCTGTAATAATACATTTTATAATCATGAAAGACATGTGGTTTAACTGCTCCCATTTTGCAAAATTAGCCCTTTCATCATCAATACTTGTCACTATAATAGTAGGTTTGGCCATTCATAACGCCTGGTCAGTATCTAGAAAACTAAGACAAATCTCAATTTACTCTTTCCAGTGGAAAAACTAGTTCCGTTCAATGATACTATTTCAAAGATTTGAGCATGAACATTATTCAACATAGCATTAGATTCTGAAAAAATGAAATGCTTACTATTATCGACTATAAGTCCACAAACAGTATAATAATATTAAATCAACTGCATATGGAGAAATTAAGAGTAATTATACTAAAATAATAAAACGCCAAATTATAGTTCAGTCCTATCGTAACAGTTGTTTGCATAAAATTCAATTCATATTACCGTTGGAAGAAACAAATTGAATTGTTAAAATAAATAAATTCAGTTAATAAATCATAATAGCAATTAAAGTTGGTAAAATTACTATTCATATCTATTAAATGTTTCATGAAAATTAATATGTATCACCATTAGGCAGGAACAAACTGAACCATTAAAACAAATAAATTCACTTAATAAATCGTATTAGCAATTAAAATTGGTAAATTTAGCGTTCGTGAAAATTTATTACATGTAAAAACATATTTCATGAAAATAAATTTGTATCACAGTTAGGCAAAAACAAACTGAACCATAAGAATAAATAAATTCACTTAATAAATCATAATGGCAATTAAAGATGGTAAAATTACCGTTCAAAAAATATTAAATGTAAAAAACGTAATTTCATAAAAATCAATTTGTATCACCGTTGGGCAGAATCAAACTAAACCAATAAAACAAATAAATTCAATTAATAAATCCAATAAAACAAATAAATTCAATTAATAAATCATAATGTTAATTAAAGTTGGTAAAATTACCGTTCATAATTTATTAAATGTAAAATATAACTGTGACTTTAAATCATGAAATTCATTTTAATAAAGTGGCATTTACAATTCAAATTTGATAGAAACTGACAACAACCTAGTATTAGAAATAATGTTATATGGTTTAAATTATTTACAAGAAAAATATACAATAAACCATAAGAACAATAACAAATTCAAACTGCAACATATGTATAGACATATCAGAACTCTCGGTCATGATCTAGTTTGACCAAAATTTCACATAAACTTAGTTGTATTAAATACAACATACCAAAATGAGAGTGCCTATATAATTCATGAATGCCTTTTAGTTAAAGGTCTTCAACATTACATCTCCATGGAAAATACATTGACTAACATCCATGCACGTGCATAATAGAGAAAAAAGTTCTCTTTTTAAATCATTCATCCAAAATTAGAAGAAAATATTTATACAAAAATTAGTTGAATCCGTATAGCTTTTATACAAATCACTGAAAATCAATTTTGTAAAAAAAAAATCTTATATGAATTTATGATTGCCCTGATACCAAATGAAAGAGACTTAACAAGATCATAATATGGTTTACAGTCAAAATACAATCAATCCAAAATCCGTAAATCCAAAATAAAATTGCAAAGAAATTTAAATCTTACAGTTCTGCAGTGAAGACATCTTTAAGCGGAAGCGTTAATACCAATCTTCAATAATTTTTCTCAGATCTAATAAAAAAACATTTAGAAATGATCCATAGAAAATGGGTAGAAGAATATTATAATTTTGGAATCTAATCAGTCCAAATAGAGAATGGGTCTATATATATATTCTGAGACAACCTTTAGGACCGGTATAATTATTAATAGAAATATGAATTATTCAATTAAAAATTTAGATTTTTTTCATTAATTATTTAGAAAGAATTGGTGCACAATAATAACATAGCCACATAATAAATAAAATTAATATTTATTTTTCATTGTATATATTGTTATATTGAGATATATGTGATGTTTTAAACTAACTATGTATACACAAGTAGAAAATCCTTAAGAAATTTTTCTTCTTAACGGTAGTTTTCCTTGTAAAAAGAATAAGGCCTATTTAATCAAATAGAGATTTTTCACACATCCTTATTTTTAATTATTTTATAAAATATATCCCTCCCAATTTTCTCTTATGTTTTACATCCATATTTTCATTTTTCACATTCGTCTTTACTTTTTACCATTCTATATACCTAATTTCGACTTCCTCTCAGCAACTTTAAGTTTTTTTTTGAAAATTTTGAATTGTAATTTCCATGTAATTTAGGTTTCGACTTTTGTTATATGTTGTTCGATTAGATCTTCAGTTGCATCTCGTTAGAATTTAGCTACATCTCATTCAATCTGATAACTTTTCATCTTCTTCTGCTTTGCAGAAAAATATGAGTTAAAGGTTAGTTTATTTTTTTTCATAGTTAATTTTGTTTGTTTAATTTTTGATCTACGATTATGTTGAATTACAATTTATTCCTTTTGTTGTAGCTACAATTTATTATTGTGTTGTTATTTTTGTAGTTGAACTTTGTCATTGTTTGTGATATGAAGGCAATTATTCATATGACATCATTTGTGTATGTATTTATGTGTTTGTTATTTTTATTATTGTAATTGATTGTAGTGATCATGTTGTTGTTGTTATAGTTCATATATGTCATTGTTGAATAATATGATATCAATAAGATGTTGTAGTGAAGTTTTATGCAAGACATTATTGTTATGGCAAATATTTTTCATAACAATATTTATTTAGTAAATAATTGTTATGGTAGTTTTTAATATAATAATTTTATTTGTTATGTTGTACTTCTATTCTAACGTTATATTTGTTTTATCGGCTCTGAGCTTGTTGATGTTCCTTTCGTTTTTCTACTAGGTAATAATACTTATAGTATGCATCTTGGTTTGAGTGATTATGTATTGAGATTGAGAAATGATATTTGTGAACATTGCCCCGAGTTAGCACATGGCTCTATTGAATTGGTTTATGAAAGAGATGAAATGAAAAAGTTATTGAAACTAATTTTGATTTGCATGGTATATTGTTGCTTGTTGCTCATAGCCGTGATAATTTTCTACTTGTTTTGGTTATATCTAAGCCATGTAAAAGTATTTTGACTAATGTCTTATAGTTCATCATTTGTTTGTTCTTTTGGTGAGTGTGGCTCATCTACTTCTTCGATGGTTTGTTCTTCGGGTTGATTCAAATTCTACTTTAAAATGCTTATATTAAAAAATGATTCTAGCAATCTAGTATTTACTAGTGTTGGTCAAAGATTTTCCTGTGGCATTGAGGAGTTCCGATTGTATGATATATCGTATTAAGAATGGTTATAAAATTAAAGTTGTTAAAATGATAGGGAGCGAGTTACAATTGTTTGTTCATGGGAAGGTTGTACCTATTGCATTCATGCTTCTCGTAAGTGTAACCTACTAGGTTTTTTTATCAAAACTATGCAGCCTAATCATTCATGTAGAGCTGGTATTGTAGATATTAACCATATACCTATTTCTAGCAAATTAGTTAAGAAGTTGGTTGTTGATTTTATTCATTAAAATCCCCTTATAAAAATGAAAGTTATTATTCATTTATTTCAGACCGAATACAGTATTATGTTAAATTACTGTTTGGTTATACGAAAAAAATATTGGCTTTGGAAGAAATACACAGCAATGATTTGCTTTCGTATCATCATTTGAAATATTTTTGTGAAGCTGCGGTTGAATGTAATCTTGGAAATACTGTAGAACTTCAAGGTGATTCTTTTAGTCATTGATTCGAGAGGGTTTTAACTGGGTTTGAGGCATGCAAGTATGGATTTGATTATTGTCGTCCTTTGATTTTTTGGATGAGACTTTTATGAGAGGTAGAGGAGGATAAGAATGGTAATCAAGGTATGATTCAATTTCGAAAATTATGACACAATTTATTTGTCTTTCATTTAGTGAAATATTTGCATGTCAAATGTTTGTCATAGTTTTATGGCAAATATTTGACATATCTGTGTTGTTTCATTTATTCGATACGTTTGTTTTCTTGTTATTTTATTTGTAAAATTAGTATTATATAGCTATTTTATTTACTTGTTCAATTTTTTTAAATGGTTTGAATTTTTGTAATATTAGATGATTTAGGTTGTAAAATATTGCAGTGTTAAGTATTTGCCATATTCTTATGGAAAATATTTGACATACCTTTGATGTTGCGGTTTTTATATTTTATGCATTTATTTCCATTTTGATTATGTGATATAAAAGCGTTTTTATTTCTTTTAAGTTTTTTCTACTGGCTTTTGGGACTATATCTGGTGAAGATGAATCTAATTAGTATTGGTTTTTGATGAAGCTTTGGGAAATATTATGTCATGATGATCATGATGATCGTTATTTCACCTTTATACCTAATCAGCATCGTGGTTTTTTGCTTGTTATTTCTTGAGTTTTTCCAGATTCAGCTCATGTTTCTTATTACTATCATTTGAAGAATAATTTGAAGAGTTTTTTTAACAAAAAGGTGTCCTTAAGGTAAAAATAAATAGATAATTTCATTTTTTTATCAAACTGCTAATGCTGCTACAATAGATGTATTATCAAGCTTTGTCTAAGTTTAAAAGTGCTGGTGGGGTTGAAGTAGAAAATTTCTTGCTTGCTTTGCCTTTTGAAAAGTTTGCTAATGTTTTTTGTTGGTAATCCATATAGGAAAATGTGTTCTAATTGTGCAGAAAGTTTCAATCGATGGATTTCAGAGGAAAGATGTTTACCTATCATTACATGTTAGATTGAATTCGTTTGAAACTCATGAAACTTATGTCTGATAGCATGAGTTAAGTAAAAGATGGAATAGTCAATTGTGCCCTATTATGGAGAAGCGTTTGTTATCCCGCCTTTTGGCAAGGCCAAGATATCAAGGAATTGACTGAAAACCAAGGATCGCTCATCCCGAATTTCGAGCACGCACAGGTTCACTATGGATGTCGATGAATTTTGTCCGAGTCCGGATCAGGCTACAATTAACAAGACACGACAAGCGGAGCTATGAAAGCCAATGTTCCGAATTTCAAGTCAATTCGAGTTTGTATGCTCATGTTATGATCGATGCAAATTGAAGGAAATAACCCCATTTCGTATCCATCATGTTCGAATCCATCAGCACATGAGCGCTCTTCGTATCGATTGGCTATTACCTACTTCGCATCCATCAATTCTCGATGCCATCTGTTGTTCTCCTCGATCCAGAGCATGCCATTTCATATCCATTGAGCAACGATAGTTCGTATCCTTCAGAGGATCACTGTTCGTATCCATTCCATTGCCTATTTGTTCTTATCCATCAAGTTGGAACATTTTGATCGATATGAACAAGGCCAAAACCATTGATACAGACCGTACCATATCAAATGATACGAACATAGCCACATTGATCGATGCAAACTGAGCCACATCAATCGACACGAACAGGACCACTCCCTTTGACACGAACGTGACAACTGATATTGATACGAACGAGGCGAAAGTTTTGGAATGACTCAATCAACTCGGCGACAAAAGTGGATCGATCCATAAATCACGCGCCATTCGTCACCTTGGAATGTGCATTGATCGATTCGAAATGAACGATTCGAGATCATCGATTCGAACTTGGCAGACTAAAGAAAACGCAATCTTGCATCGATCATATCTCACAATCCATAAGTCCAAATGCTATGAAATTTTCACAGGAGCTTACGTATAACCTAAGGAAGCTCCACGCCAAGTTTCGACTTGATCGGATCAAATCTTGATCGATACGAAATTCGATTCGTCTCGATCATGGATCGAGCCGAAACTTCATGGGACCGATCGCGTGGGCCCCCTACGTGCTAGAAGAAGTCTCCAGAGATCTGAGCGAAATATCAGCATCCTACGCCTATAAATAGAGCCCCAAGTCCTACAGAAGAAGGATCTTTTTGCTCTCCAACGCCCAGACTCTTCCAGATTCAACTTTGCACTCCATTACTGCTATTGTACTCGAATTTCACAACTGTAATTCACTGTAATCCAATGCAATCAATTGTAATCATCTAAAGAATATCAATAAAATCATCAAACTTATAGTGGATGTAGGCAACACCTCGAACCACTCTAAATTGCTGCATGTCAGTGCATTTACATATCTGTTTTTGGAGTTTTTGTTAGATAATCCATATTTAATCCACATTTTACATTTCTATTCTTTATTTTTATCTCTTCAAAGATTTTCAAAGAGTGTTGTGCCCATTTTTGGTACAAACACTTTGGTGCTTTCACCAAGAGAACACAACTTTTCTCCTGCTCCTTGGATCTACAATCGACACCGGATTACATAAATCCAAGAAGAAGATCCAGATCTCAAGTCTAGAATCCTTCCAACCAATTTAGATTTGCATAAAATCTAGGAAAGTACTTCACTTATCACAGTGGTTAGCACATTGACCGCCTCTACTGCTGTAGACCAAGAAGGACGGAATACACAGAATCCCGCGCAATTGCCTCCATCCATTCCGAATGTTGCCGGACCTTCAGATCCATCAGGCCCGGTCACTGGAAAAGAGTTCCAGATGCTGCTTCAAAAATTGACCTAGAATCAGCAATAGTTAACTGAACAGCTGTGTGCCAATGCTAAGTTGACCAACCAGTTGAATCACCAAAGGCGTAGAAGATCCAGAAGGGATCATGCCTCTTACTTCTCTACCGAAAGTTCAGCCTCCTCTGACTACCATCATCGGTCTACACGTCTTCGGTTAGACGGGAGTTACATGTAAGCCACCAGACATCAGCCTGCAATGACCATTGGACAACTGAGAGTTGGCTCATTGGCCAGTTTCCAAACTGGACCTTTCCCGAGGAGGTACTGTTCCTCACTACACCATAGATAACCGTGCTACCACCACCACAGTTGAACCAGGTGTTGATGCTCAGAACAGCTAGATCTGAACCATCGCCAGCGTGGACATACTCCTGAACCATACGTCCCAGAAGACTTGGAGCCAAAGAGGCGAGATATAGACCATCGACAGCACCCGTTCCAGCCTCGCATTGTGGAACTCGACCACACTTTGGCTCAACATGCACAGAACATATAGATGCCAGATATTCCAACTATGATTCGGCAGATGATTCGAGAAAGCCAAGGCCTCACAAATGACGACTGGGGAATCACTCGGAGTCATACTCCCTTTACCGATGAGATACTATATGCTGAACCCCCCGACGATTCAAGATGCCGGCTCTACCAATGTATGAAGGAAATTCTAACCCCAATCAACATATCCTGAAGTATGAATGGTCGATGAGTACTGCGAGAGATGATGATGCAGTAAAATGCCATAATTTTCCCATTTCTTTGGGGGGCATTGCTACTATGTGGTTCACACGATTGCCACCTAGGTCCATTTCTTCCTTTGACCAATTGGCCACCAAGTTTGTAGAACAATTCCGAATGTATGTTGCAAGGCCAAAGGATGTTAACACTCTATCTAGTGTCACCCAAGCTCCCAGAGGGATACTCAGACGCTATTTAGAGAGATTACATGTTGCGTGTGCGGAGATTAGTAATCTCAATGACAACTCTGTCTTAATGGCATGACTAAGGGGATTGACACTGACTCTAAGTTTGGAAATTGTTGGCTGGAAAGCCTCCCGCATCAATGGACCGTTTCTACTCCAAGGCTGTGATATCCTAGAAATTTTGGCAATATAAATTTAATAATCTGTGTAAAAATTAAATTAATTTGATAATAATTATTAATAAGATTTAAATTGACTTAAATAATCTTCCTTTAAATAAATATTTAGCTAATAATTTTTCTTTTCAAAAAGCTAATTTAAATTGTTTCTATTTATAATGTATATATGTATATAATTGTATATATTATAAATAGATAAGCTATGTTTAAAATTAATAAATAAAGACATGTTTTCTGATTTTATTTCTGATAACTTGGAAATTTGATTTAATTTAGTATTAAACTATTGAATAAATATCTATATGGTTTTAAATACTTAAAATAAATGTTTAATAGTTAGAATTTATTCTAGCTTAAGTTTAAGTTTTAAATTTATTAACAAAAAGATGTTAGATTTTCTTTTTAGTATAGCTTGATAAAAATAAGGAATTAAGTGATAGTTTCTTTTATAAATTATTTTAAGATAATAAGGAGTTCTATTTAAACAATATTAAAAATGTGATATCTTTACAATGGATTTGAAATAAATAGGAATTGTTATTTTAAACTTACGTTTATATATATACACACATATTTTGGGAAGCTATGATTTGAAATATAAAATAAAATCCTTCAAGTATGTTAAGATAAAATAAATCTTATAAAATATTCAAAACAAAAACATAAACAAAACAAAACAAAACAAAATAGCTATGGATAAATAGCATACTCTATAAACTTCTTTATATATGCATATGAGTAAATACAAACCAGGTTTGTATATGTGTAGCCTGTAGGTTTTAAATGGCAAAGTGAGTTAACAAAGCAAAGTAAAAAATAAAGGGCAGGTAACCTGTTAATTTGACTCAGGCAAGAAATAAAATAAAATATGCAGGTTGCTTGTAAGAGAGATGCAAAGCTAAGTAAAAATATCTTTGTGCATGTTAAACATATAAGGTAGTTTGTAGAGCAAGCTAAAGCAAAGAAAAATAGAAATAAGATGCAGGTAAGAGAAATGATAAAATTAGATAAGTAGGGAACACAAGTACATTAGCATTAAAT
The DNA here is from genome assembly GCA_030765085.1 of Allium cepa. Classification (NCBI taxonomy): domain Eukaryota; kingdom Viridiplantae; phylum Streptophyta; class Magnoliopsida; order Asparagales; family Amaryllidaceae; genus Allium; species Allium cepa. Next base: position 88,648,208 of record CM060942.1, on the reverse strand, counting down.
GACACCATTTCTTAGCAGCTAACAATAGTCATTTCGAGTTGTATAAGATCAACTCAGCCTCCTAATATAAAACCTTGTCATATACAAACAAAACATAATCTCTGAAAAAATTAATAATAATAAGGTTTTACCTGCAAACTTGCTAACCCAGTTATCACCTACCTGTAAACTTCTTTATATACACATCTTCTTATTTTTAGTTCGTTCACTAAACATATCCAACCTGAAACAATGGCAAACATTTTCATTTATACAAACTCAAGTAATATTTACAACTGAAGATAGGCAAGAAGTTTAGGAAGATCACAGCAAACAAATTCTTAGTTTTAAAGTTCAAATTGTTTCAGACAAAAGGGTGCTCTGTTCATTTTCAAACCTATGGTGAGTAACACTTTTAAAATTACTTAAGTTTAAAATCTGTTGCATGCTAATATTTGAATGCTTAAATATATATTGTGTGAATATATATACATTCATTTTTCTCTGGGTATTGGTGAGATGAAATTTCTGTATATTTCAAGCCTGCAAATCCAAACTGTTTCATTATAAACTTGCCTTGTTTTTCATTTGCTGTGAGTAACTTCATATTTTAAATTAACCTAAGTTTAATTTAGTTGTATGGAAGTATATGCATTACACTATATTTTGATGAGATGAAGCCTGCATACTATTATCTGGATGTTGCCTCTGTTTATAATTTCAAAAGTCTGGGTTAATTCAAAAATCATTATTTGCTCCACCTATTGATTGTTAGGACAAAGCATTTAAACAAAATATGTTTTGTTGATTATAAAGTAAATTTTAAAATTGAATTCATGCTAAACAAAGTTGATCTGCTCTGAAAACCTTAAGAACAGTTTAAATTTAATACAGGGGACATTTTCGAATATCTTGAATTATCAAATCAAGTTTATGAACTGATTACTAAATCAAAATTAAGATTTTTAAAAACTCAAATCACATTTTTTACTTGAGCTTTGAACATGCTTTACTGGGTTGATCAATTCGAGCATTTTGGGTTGCCTCGGGCAATACACTTGGTCGGAGAGGTTGGGATTCGCTCGGGAGGAAGACGGGGGATCGGAGAGGCGATGAAAAATGGCCGGAGGCACTATCAATCACTGTGGCGATGGTGGCTTTCGATTTCATTGGGGAAACCTAATTTTTGACTAGGTTGTAGTTTGGGTCTGTTCGTTTTCCCTAGTGCATCGGGTTCAACGGGATTCTGGGAAGTTGAAGCTTGGACATGGCCGAAGTTGTAGCCGGAGGTGGGGGTTCTCCGGTGGACGGAGTTTGAAGTGCGGTGGAGTTTCCAGGTTTCGATAGGAACCTGGTTTTTTTTTGTTTCCAGGTGGAGTTTCAAACTCGTTTTCGTTTTGTGCTGCCGTGATGATTTTGGGTGATCGTGGTTGTGACTGGCGGTAGTCGGCGACGTGTTGGGGTTCGTGTGGGTGGCCGGAGGAGGCTGGGGCCACGGTGCACGTGCACCATGCCATTGAAGTGCTGGGGTGGTTTTTTTCTTCTGTGTGTAGGGTTTTTGCCTCGGGAAGTACTCGAGTCACTCGAGTATGTGACTCGAAGTAAGGAAGGGGGAGACTCGAAACGATTCTGGGTTGGTTCGAGACAGTGGATGGTTTCAGGTTTTAGCAAAACCTGATTTGTTTCAGTTTTAAATTGAGTTCAAAACATAAACCAGGATTTAAACAGTGTTTGAATTTAATTTAAAATAAATTTAGATGAAACTTTTGAATCTAAGGTTTTCAAAATGAATTTGGACTTTTAATCAGATTTAAAATCAAGGCTTTAAAACAAAGTTTGGAATCAATGTTTAAAACTAATGGATTCGAGTTTACTTTGAATTCAAATATGAAAATTTAAATCATTTTTAAATATGAATGTTTTAAAAATAAGTTCACATAAAATAGTTTTGAAAAGTAAATTTGTTTCAAAATAATATTTGAATTGATTTTGGGCATAGTTCTTTTTATAAAGGAATTTTTGAATGGAAAGTAAATAAATAATTTTAACTTGAAAATTTGCAAGTTAAATATTAATGTATTTTGGTAATTTAAATTTAAATTAAGATTTATGTAGTTTAATTTAAAAGTCTTTCTTATATAAGTGCATATGTAAATAATAAATGGTATTTACATTTATTTTAAAGATTATAAAATTGAATTTAAATTTGGGAAATGTTTAAATAATAATCATTTTGAATCCTAAATTCAAATGATATTTGAATTTAAATTTAATATGTAATGTTAAATACACTTTAATATTAATGAAATTATTAATAGAAATGAATTACCTTAGAGATAATTAAGGTAATAAAATAATTTAATTAATAAGATAATTAAAGAATGATTCATTTAATTAATAATTTAGATTAATTTATAGTTAGAAATAATTGATAATGTTTAAATCTAAGATAATTTCTTAAAAAATAATTAAGGAAATGTCATCAGTTAATGATTAACTAAGAATTATTAAATAACTAATTAATGTGATTAAATTTAATAATTAATTAGATTAATTAATTAAGATAATCATTTGTAAATTGTGAAGTAATTACTTAATGGAAGTAATTAAGAGATTAATTACTTATTGTAATTAATTTTAATAAAATGATTAAATTAAGTTAATTAATTTAGTTTAATTAATTAAAGAAAATCATTTGATTGACTGATAAGTGTAATTACTTAGTGTATTCAATGGAGCATAATTACTTAAGGAAGTAATTAATGTTAATTACTGAATGTAATTAGTGAAAGATGATGTGTTAATGAAGTAATTTGGATAATTACTTTTGTAATTAATCAAGGGATTAATTAATGGAGATAATTAATTATAGGATAATTAATGTATTAATATAAGTAATTAATGATAATTAATTACTGGAATGTTATTAATCAAGGGTGATTAATAATTGAGTCAAATTAAAGATGTATCGTTTAATGTAAATTAATTTAACCAAAGAAATTTAATTTAAATCTAAATTAGAGATCATTAATTAATATAATTAATGATGAAATTAAGAATTGGTTAATTAAGAAATAATTAATAATGTATTGATTAATTGATGTAATTAATTAAGAATAAATGTAATCAATTATAAATGAAGTAATTAAATGTTAATTACTATAAATGATTTAGGATAATTAATTTGTGTAATTAATTGAAGAATAATTACATATTGTAATTAGAAGATGCTTAATCAAAGGTATTTTAGTCAAGATAAATATCTAGAGATTAATTAATTAATTTGATTTATAATTAACTAATGGTTGTATAAGCAGGATTTACAGATGGAGTAATTAATTTAATTTACTTTAAATTAATTAGAGACTGAAGTAGTTAATTTAATTCATTTAAAATTAATTATAGATTGTGATTTATAAATCATTGCTTATGAATGATATGGATATTTCATTTGATGATAGTGAATTCAGATCTGACATGAATAATATCTATGTTATATGGATGCTTGGTTTAAATATGATAATATTTAATTATCTGTTTGGATGATAATATTGATTATCTGTATGTGATGATGATGTGATTATCTACGGTGATATTGTGAATCATCTATTTGTGTGTATATTGATGATATTGAATTGAACTATTAAGACTAAATAGACAACTTGGCCTTAAAAGACATTTTTTGGATTTCGATGAGTCCGGGATCGGATTTCCACATTTGGAACATTCGAAAACCACATCGATTCCAAATTAACGATAGGTCGTGAATCTGAAGTGAAGATGAAGATTCAGAGTGCAAGGGTTATTGTCGTTAACTCTGAGGGTGATTCCAAAATGAGTGTAACGAGATAATGCCTTCGGTTTCGTTCGAACCCGAAACGAACATGTATGGATTGAATGCTTTCAGAACATCGTCAGGTGGGCGATGAGCATTCTAAGAAATGTATTCTCTAAAGGTAATCGTAGCCTCAAGCCTCATCAACCGGGAATGGCTAAAACAGGGGAGGTGCAGCAAGGTTGGGTGGGTCATACCCAAGCAGGACAAGGATATTCCTCTGTCTAGATGTCCCTTTATTTTCGGCTATGTGGGCGGTTGATTGCAACAACTACCGAGGTTATCTTGTTCGGGACTGTTCAGTAAGGAATGGTTCCGGCCTTGTGTTGCAGGGGGTCGGGAGTGATCCTCGGTACGTTGATCTAGGCCACGTACTGTGACGGGCGGTACCCCAGTAGCCCTGCCATTGTATGGAATCCACAATCCAATAAGTGCCAACGGTTTTAATTGTATTACCCACTTTTGTGGCTAGTAGCTGGAATTTAATAGATGTAACAATTTCGGCTATTTTCTATTTACTTGAAAACCCTAGACCTATTATAATATCACTGAATTTCCTATCAAATGTTTTGGTTAGCGTAAGGTAAAAACTTACCCATGTTTATTTGTGGGGAGTCTTACGTGATACCTTTTGTTTTCAAAAGATTTTCAAAATTAAGCAACTTTAACCTATTACTCACACCAGACCCATGTCTGACCCGGAGTTTATTTTTGTTTTTCATAAACTCTCGGGTACTCAAATTTTTACGAGTAGCCAAGGGATTCAGGTTAGCTTTGACGAATTCTGGAGGAGAAATGGAGCAGGAGGCTTCGGCGTTGTAGATATATATATATAGTTCCGCTGTATTGGTATCTTTGAGTTATTTGTTTGAGTTGTGTTGTATTAACTAGACAGGTGTTTATAACTGTCTAGTATGTGATGTATTATCTGTATAACTCTGATTGATGTTGTATATTATGTAAATACTTATGTGATTATTATAATTTATTCGTTCCGCTGTGAGATTCTGATGTTGTTGTTCTTTCTTCTTTATCTTTTCTATTTTCTCACCCCTTTCTTTCTTCAAGACGAAACAGATTTCTGGGCGTAGGAAACCGGGTCGTCACAGTTGGTATCAGAGTGCTAGGTTGAGTGAATACCTAGGCTCTTAAGTGATTTCTTTCTTGAGAGAGCGTATTTGTAACTTTAATATATATATATATACATATATATATTCCTACCTATTGTTGGGTTACCTGTTCAGGTCTTCCAATAAGTTATAAAGGTAGATAGGGTAGTGGTGTGCGTAACACGACTACCAATGGTTGGAGTTTGAATGTTTGAGGTTGAAGTGTATCTGTCGAGACTGTAGACCTAATATCGTCTCGAGTAAGCTTTGGGTGGTGTAAGGATTTCATTAATCTCTGAAGGAAATCTGTTAGGGTTCGGGGTTCATTTTTGAAGTGTAAGTTTGGTTGAGCTAGAGTTTGGATCTGTCGGTTGAACAGAAGTAAGTCATGATATCTTGATACATCAAGGTGTAGTAGCTATGTGATGAGACATAGTGACTATGGATGTTTCCGAAGATATTTCTTCGGAACAAGTTAAGAAAGAGTATCTGCTTCGGTGTTGTGACTGTGTTCAACCGGGTGTTTCTGTTTGCTTTGAGGTCAGAGTTTCTCGAAGGGCTTTGGATTAGGAAGTCCTCTGGCTTAGCAGTTTTTCTTGGGTAACTTTAGAAGCAACAGAGTAGTCCCATTTCTTCGATGGATTGGCCACATAAGCGTAAGCTGTTCTGATTTGTAAAGAGAGAGCACTATCTTTGGAATTAGGCTGGATTGATCGCAAAAGTGACTTGCGATAATTTGAGTGTTTTCTTATGTTTCAGAGATTTTCTGGATGTCTTCAAGGAGTCAGAGTTTTGTCAGCATTTGGAGATTGAGTTTGGTATCGACTGGATTCCAGGATTGGTACCGATAGATCAGCTTAGTAATAGGATGGTTTTTGAGTTTGGTAAAGTAGCTCGGATTTTGGAGGAACTTCGGAGTTTTATTTTTGGATATGTGAACCTTATTTTTGGAATGTGTTGTCCAGTCTGTGCTTGAGTTCATAATCAGCATTGTCATCTGTTCAATCAGAGTTACGCAGTGGGAGCATGGTGGCAGCTGTTTTAGTTTGGAAGCAATTGGATGTTGCAATGTTTGGATTAGAGAGTTCTACAGGAGATTTCTCTGAATCTGAGGCCAGTTTGGAGTGCACATGTTTTATCTTTTCCGGATGAAAGAAGTGAGTTCTATTTTCTGATTTGGAATAGAGTTTGTGCTCTGAGTTTGGTTGATATTGGAAAGATCATTTTGTTGGATTGTCTTTGGTTTAGTTTATTTCTAAGGCATCAGCAAGGGTTGAGCTGATCAGGGAAGATGTAAACAGCCCAGGATCGTCCGTAGAGTTTTGTGGATAAGAGATGGAGGAATTTGGATTTTGAAATCGGAGATTTGATTTTGGATAAGTGTTTGGCTTTCAGGATTGAATTGTCAGTTTGGATAACTGGAATTCTTTGTGTTTCACGTATCTCTGAGGGAATACGTGTAAGATCTATCTCTGGTTGTAGAACCGGCAGTTCGGGAAGTTTTGAATTTTGAGTTAGACTTGTCTGTAGTCTGATATCCTGTCTTGTTTTATAGATCTTGATGAGTGAAAGCTCTGTAGCTTAGTAGTATTGGTTGTTTGGATTCTGTAGAGTGAGTATCCCGGTATTTACACTAGGGGAAACTCGAGAAAATTCTATTCGGAATTTTGTCTGGATAGTTAAATTTGTTTGTTTGGATGAATTGGTTGATATGGTTGTTAGCATATAATTGATATATGCTAGTGTTTAAAATTTAAATCTTTAATTAGATTATTAAATTACCTTTGTTTTAAATTTCGGGGACGAAATTCTTTTAAGGGGGGAGGAATGTGATATCCTAGAAATTTTGGCAATATAAATTTAATAATCTGTGTAAAAATTAAATTAATTTGATAATAATTATTAATAAGATTTAAATTGATTTAAATAATCTTCCTTTAAATAAATATTTAGCTGATAATTTTTCTTTTTAAAAAGCTAATTTAAATTGTTTCTATTTATAATGTATATATATATATATATAATTGTATATATTATAAATAGATAAGCTCTGTTAAAATTAATAAATAAAGACATGTTTTCTGATTTTATTTCTGATAACTTGGAAATTTGATTTAATTTAGTATTAAACTATTGAATAAATATCTATATGGTTTTAAATACTTAAAATAAATGTTTAATAGTTAGAATTTATTCTAGCTTAAGTTTAAGTTTTAAATTTATTAACAAAATGATTATTTTATTTTCTTTTTAGTATAGCTTGATAAAAATAAGTAATTAAGTGATAATTTCTTTTATAAATTATTTTAAGATAATAATGAGTTCTATTTAAACAATATTAACAATGTAATATCTTTACACTGGATTTGAAATAAATAGGAATTGCTATTTTAAACTTATGTTTATATATATACACACATATTTTCGGAAGCTATGATTTGAAATATAAAATAAAATCCTTCAAGTATGTTAAGATAAAATAAATCTTGTAAAATATTCAAAACATAAGCATAAACAAAACAAAATAAAATAGCTATGGATAAAAAGCATACTCTATAAACTTCTTTATATATGTATATGAGATAAATACAAACCAGGTTTGTATATGTGTAGCCTGTAGGTTTTAAATGGCAAAGTGAGTTAACAAAGCAAAGTAAAAAATAAAGGGCAGGTAACCTGTTAATGTGACTCGGGCAAGAGATAAAATAAAATACGCAGGTTGCTTGTAAGAGAGATGCAAAGCTAAGTAAAAATATCTTTGTGTATGTTAAACATATAAGGTAGTTTGTAGAGAAAGCCAAAGCAAAGCAAAATAGAAACAAGATGCAGGTAAGAGAAATGATAAAATTAGATAAGTAGGGAACACAAGTACATTAGCATTAAATGACACCATTTCTTAGTAGCTAACAATAGTCATTTCAAGTTGTATAAGATCAACTCAGCCTCCTAATATAAAATCTTGTCATATACAAACAAAACATAATCTCTGAAAAAATTAATAATAATAAGGTTTTACCTGCAAACTTGCTAACCCAGTTATCACCTACCTGTAAACTTCTTTATATACACATCTTCTTATTTTTAGTTCGTTCACTAAACATATCCAACCTGAAACAATGGCAAACATTTTCATTTATACGAACTCAAGTAATATTTACAACTGAAGATAGGCAAGAAGTTTAGGAAGATCGCAACAAACAAATTCTTAGTTTTAAAGTTCAAACTGTTTCAGACAAAAGGGTGCTCTGTTCATTTTCAAACCTATGGTGAGTAACACTTTTAAAATTATTTAAGTTTAAAATCTGTTGCGTGCTAATATTTGAATGCTTAAATATATATTGTGTGAATATTTATACATTCATTTTTCTCTGGGTATTGGTGAGATGAAATTTCTGTATATTTCAAGCCTGCAAATCCAAACTATTTCATTATAAACTTGCCTTGTTTTTCATTTGCTATGAGTAACTTCATATTTTAAATTAACCTAAGTTTAATTTAGTTGTATGGAAGTATATGCATTACACTATATTTTGATGAGATGAAGCCTGCATACTATTATCTGGATGTTGCCTCTGTTTATAATTTCAAAAGTCTGGGTTAATTCAAAAATCATTATTTGCTCAACCTATTGATTGTTAGGACAAAGCATTTAAACAAAATATGTTTTGTTGATTATAATGTAAATTTTAAAATTGAATTCATGCTAAACAAAGTTGATCTGCTTTGAAAACCTTAAGAACGGTTTAAATTTAATACAGGTGACATTTTCGAATATCTTGAATTATCAATTCAAGTTTATGAACTGATTACTAAATCAAATTAGGGTTTTTAAAAACTCAAATCCCATTTTTTAGTTGAGCTTTGAACATGCTTTACTGGGTTGATCAATTCGAGCATTTTGGGTTGCCTCGGGTAATACACTTGGTCGGAGAGGTTGGGATTCGCTCGGGAGGAAGATGGGGGATCGGAGAGGCCATGAAAAATGGCCGGAGGCACTATCAATCACTGTGGCGATGGTGGCTTTCGATTTCAGTGGGGAAACCTAATTTTTGACTGGGTTGTAGTTTGGGTATGTTCGTTTTCCCTGGTGCATCGGGTTCAACGGGGTTCTGGGAAGTTGAAGCTTGGACATGGTCGAAGTTGTAGCCGGAGGTGGGGGTTCTCCGGTGGACGGAGTTTGAAGTGCGGTGGAGTTTCCAAGTTTCGAGAGGAACCTGATTTTTTTTGTTTTCAGGTGGAGTTTCGAACTCGTTTCGTTTTGTGCTGCCGTGATGATTTTGGGTGATCATTGTCGTGACTGGTGGTAGTCAGCGACGTGTTGGGGTTCGTATGGGTGGCCGGAGGAGGCTGGGGCCACGGTGCACGTGCACCATGCCATTGAAGTGTCGGGGTGGTTTTTTATTTTCTGTGTGCAGGGTTTTTGCCTCGGGAAGTACTCGAGTCACTCGAGTATGTGACTTGAAGTAAGGAAGGGGGAGACTCAAAGCGATTCTGGGTTGGTTCGAGACAATGGATGGTTTCAGGTTTTAGCAAAACCTGATTTGTTTCAGTTTTAAATTGAGTTCAAAATGTGAACCAGGATTTAAACAGTGTTTGAATTTAATGTTAAAATAAATTTAGATGAAACTTTTGAATCTAAGGTTTTCAAAATGAATTTGGACTTTTAATCAAGATTTAAAATCAAGGCTTTAAAACAAAGTTTGGATTCAATGTTTAAAACTAATGGATTCGAGTTTTCCTTGAATTCAAATCTGAAAATTTAAATCATTTTTAAATATGAACGTTTTAAAAATAAGTTCACATAAAATAGTTTTGATAAGTAAATTTGTTTCAAAATAATATTTGAATTGATTTTGGGTATAGTTCTTTTTATAAAGGAATTTTTGAATGGAAAGTAAATAAATTGTTTTAACTTGAAAATTTGCAAGTTAATTATTAATGTATTTTGGTAATTTAAATTTAAATTAAGATTTAAGTAGTTTAATTTAAAAGTCTTTCTTATATAAGTGCATATGTAAATAATAAATGTTATTTACATTTATTTAAAAGATTATAAAATTGAATTCAAATTTGGGAAATGTTTAAATAATAATCATTTTGAATCTTAAATTGAAATGATATTTGAATTTAAATTTAAAATGTAATGTTAAATACACTTTAATATTAATGAAATTATTAGTAGAAATGAATTACCATAGAGATAATTAAGGTAATAAAATAATTTAATTAATAAGATAATTAAAGAATGATTTATTTAATTAATAATTTAGATTAATTTATAATTAGAAATAATTGATAATGTTTAAATCTAAGATAATTTCTTAAAAAGTAATTAAGGAAATGTCATCAGTTAATGATTAACTAAGAATTATTAAATAACTAATTAATGTGATTAAATTTAATAATTAATTAGATTAATTAATTAAGATAATCATTTGTAAATTGTGAAGTAATTACTTAATGGAAGTAATTAAGAGATTAATTACTTATTGTAATTAATTTTGATAAAATGATTAAATTAAGTTAATTAATTTAGTTTAATTAATTCAACAAAATCATTTGATTTACTAGTAAGTGTAATTACTTAGTGTATTCAATGGAGCATAATTACTTAAGGAAGTAATTAATGTTAATTACTGAATGTAATTAGTGAAAGATGATGTGTTAATGAAGTAATTTGGATAATTACTTTTGTAATTAATCAGGGGATTAATTAATGGAGATAATTAATTATGGGATAATTAATGTATTAATATAAGTAATTAATGATAATTAATTACTGGAATGTTATTAATCAAGGGTGATTAATAATTGAGTTAAATTAAAGATGAATCATTTAATGTAAATTAATTTAACCAAATAAATTTAATTTAAATATAAATTAGAGATCAATAATTAATATAATTAATGATGAAATTAAGAATTGGTTAATTAAGAAATAATTAATAATGTGGTGATTAATTGATGTAATTAATTAAGAATAAATGTAATCAATTATAAATGCCCGGCCCCTTCCACCTGTTCCTCTTCCCCCAGACAGCTTCTTCTTTACCATCCTCTTCCTCTCCGCAACCACCTGTTGATATCTTCCCTCCTCTGCTTCCTTGCCTTCATACGTCTTCATCCATTTCTCCTCCTTCTTCATCCATTCCTCCTCCTTCTTCTGTCCCTCCCATTTCGTGGTCGTCACTTTTCACTGCTAAGCCCAGGAATGCAGGGACTTATATTCCTATTCATTTTGACATTCAGTATACTGGTACTCCTCTTTCTCCTCCTGCGGAGATTGTTAATGAGGGAATTAAATCATGGTCTGATTGTTTAGTTGGATTCTTCCTTGCTGGAACTGTTAACTTTATGGTAGTTAAAGCATACCTTGATAAGGTTTGGAAACTGAAAGGCTCATATGAGATATATTTTGACAAGATTAATTACTACTTTAGATTCTCCAATGAAGAAGACAAACTGACAATCCTAAAGAAAGACCCTCTCTTCATTCGTGGTCAAATGTTTATCATATCGAAATGGAATCCTACCTTTGCTTCTGCTCATGCTGCGGTTAGAACTGTTCCTGTTTGGGTTCATCTTCATAGAATCCCAATTTTAACCTGGACTCTTCTTGGCATCAGTTGGTTGGCATGCCATATCGGAAGATTAATATATGCTTTGATGAAAATACGGAGAAACTGAAAAAATTTGAGTATGCGAAATGTCTGATTGAAATTACTCCAGATAGAGAGCTTCCTGATAGTTTATCTGTTGGTGATGGTTCCTGTCCTGATATACTTCTTGATTATGCATGGAAGCCACTTATTTGTTCTCATTGTAAAATATTTGGACATGCAACAATGGACTGCGAAAAACTTATTGCCAATGGTAATGCTGAAGGAAAGGCCAGTAAGGGATCATTTGAGCAAGTTGAGAATGGTGACAAGAATATAGTCAAGTCTGGACCAGCAATATTACAAAAAAAAAAGATTGCAGTTAAAGGGTAAAAGGAAATTAAAACCCTTTCAGAAAATGTGGAAAAGAGTAAATAAAGATGTTGCCGTGAATACTTCAAGCCATTCTGTTAATTTGGTGCAACAGGCTGGTGTGGATCCTGTTGTTACTTCCCACGTGTTGAAGACAGTGGAAGTAGATATTGATATAGCCAATTCTGTTGATCCAAATTCAACACAACCTGAATTGATAGGGGTTGATACTTACCACCAGTCCATTCCTGGTGATATTGCACATAATGTTGAAACAACTGCTGTTGCCAATGGAACTCTTCCTTTACCTAGTCCTATTTCTTCCCTTCTTTCTGTTTCAAGGCCTGTAGTGGATCAACTTCAATCTTCTGATGGTGTCTCTACTCATAACAACTTTTCTATTCTTCAAACCTTATCTGAAGAGTGTGAGGAGGATAATGATGACTTAGTAACTCTTTCTGATCATAATATCATATCAAAAAGCAATCAAATACATACATCTAATATTACTACCAACAAAAGCAACTTGAACATGCACAATGATATGCACAGTGCTGTGCACTCTACTGCTCACCTTCCTGTCCAACCTCAAATCACTCTTAATCAATCCCTTTCCAATTCTCCTTATTCATCTCTATCGCTTCCAAAACAAGTATTTTCCGACATCATCTCTATCCAAACCAGCAATTCAACTCTATCTCCTTCCTTCTTATATTCACTACCTGATTGCTCAATCTCTACCTCTCTAAGTAAAAGGGGCAGGCCTAGGAAATCTTTCAAAAAAACTAATGACCTTGACAAAGGAATTCAATACTCCATTGACCAAATATCCCCTTCAATGCCAATCTCAACTGACCTTAACACTTCTTCCTCTGGTGTTAAAACCAGAGCCAACTCTCAAACTGTTTTATGATTGATAGAATTGCATTCTGGAACATAAGGGGGGCTCACCCCTTATCAAAACAACTGGAAATTAAAAAATTCATATCTTCCTTCAAAATTCAAATAATGGCTATTGCAGAAACAAAATTAAATCATATAAAAACCCTCAAAGCCTCTCAACTCATTAATAGTAACTGGAATTCTATTCACAATCTTTCTCAAGCACCTTATGGCAGATTGTTAATTCTCTGGAATCTTGCCATTTTCTCTATTACTCCCATATGTGTTCATAGACAATACATTCACACTGTGATATCCCACATCCCTTCTTCCACCATCTTCCACTTGACCTTTATATATGCAGAAAACAATTGTATTCATAGAACAATCATTTCTTGACTCTCTTCCCTCTCTTCAGTCTTCTACTATTCCTTGGTTATGTGTTGGAGATTGGAATTGTATGCAATCTTCTGCTGACAAGTTTGGGGGTTCTCCTCTAACTTATCAACAGACTAGACCCCTCAACAAGGCTATTTTTGATTCTAATCTCCTTCCTATTGCTGCCAGTGGATGTCCCTACACTTGGAATAACTCCAGCAAAACTGGCAAGCTCAATTTTTGTAATCTAGATAGATCATATCAAAACTTTTCATCTGTTCTACTTTGGCCTAAACTTAACTGCATCATTCCTCCACCCTCTCTCTCTGACCACTCTCCTCTTATCTTAGACTGGGGAAAAGCTTATGAGAGAAGACTTCCCTCATTTTCATTTTTTTAATAACTGGACTAAGCACCAGGATTTTATGAAAATTGTTACTAAATGTTGGTCTATTAAAGTCTATGGTAATCCTATGTACATTTTCAGGCTAAGCTCAGGCATTTGAAAGATTCTCTCAAACCTTGGGCTAAAGACAATTTGGGAAATGGTAATAGTCTATCTCATGCTGTTAGAGTTAATTTACTTAAAGTGCAACAAGATATTCAGGTATGTTTGGATCAGTCTCTGCTAGCTAACCTTGTGACTCAGAAGCAATCTTTAATCAATCTCCTTGCTAAAACTCTAGTGGAAGAAAATAAAATGGCTTACCAAAAGGCAAAAATCAAGTGGACCATCAGCGGTGACAAAAAATCTGCTGTTTTTCATGAATCTTTAAGAAGCAAACGTACTGCAGAGAACTTTTCCAACCTCCTTGATAAAAATGATGTTCTATGTTCTTCTCCTGATGATGTTCATGATGGTTTTTTGGATTATTTCACTGATCTGCTAGCTCCCCCCTATCAACCCTCACATTAACAGTCATTTATTTAATAACATCTCTCTTCCTGCCTTATCTCACCCGACCTCCAATTTTCTTATTCACAAAATTACAGCTGAAGAAATTAAAGATAATATATTTGCTATGAATGCTACTAGTTCCCTTGGACCAGATGTATTCAATGCCCACTTTTACAAATTTGCTTGGTCTGTTATTGGCTCTGATGTGATTAAAGCAATTAAGAACTTTTTCATGCACAGTAAAATGATTTCTGGGATTAATTCCACCAAGATTGCTCTTATTCCAAAAATGAACCAACCTTCTTCTGTTACTCAATTCAGACCCATTGCATGCTGCAACGTTATCTATAAGTGCATCTCAAAGATTATGGCCACTAGGATGATGACTGTTATCCCTGAAATAATATCTTCCAATCAGAATGCTTTTCTTCATTCCAGAGACATTACTGATAACATTCTCCTCAATGCTGAATTGCTGAAAGGATATGATAGGCTAAATATTTCAAAAAGATGTGTGCTCAAGCTTGACATTCAAAAAGCCTATGATACCCTCCAATGGAAGTCTATTATTTACATCCTTCATAGGATGAACTTCCCAATCCCATTCCTTTCATGGATATACACATGTGTTTCCACAGCTAAATACTCTTTGAGTTTTAATGGCGAGCTATTTGGCTACTTCCAAGGTAGTAAGGGTATTAGACAAGGTGACCCCTTGTCTCCTTACATATTTGTTTGTGTCATGCAATTGTTCACGTCTCTCACGAATAAGTTCTTGGCTATGAAGCTTATTGAATATCACCCCTTATGCAAGAATTCTGGAATCTCCTCATTACAATTTGTTGATGACCTTCTTCTATTCACCAAACCTACCTTCAGATCTATTCAGGGAGTTCTTCTCATTTTGGATAAATTCAAGTCACTTATTGGTCTCAGCATTAACTACAACAAATACAAGATTAGGATAGCTGGCATCTCTGAATCTGAAAAATGTCATATATACAGTTTGTCTGGTCTCAAACCAATTCATCACAATGATGACTACTTAAGAGCTCCTATGTTTTCAACTAAAGTCAAGACCAGCCACTATCTCAAACTTTATGAAAAAATTACAGCCAAAATTTCTTCATGGCCAATCTCTAAATGCTCTATGGCTGGTTGGCTTGTGATTGTCAAATCTATAGCCACTTCAATGTGCCTTTACTATGCTAGAATCTTCATTTTGCCTGCCAAATTAATCTCCATGATTAACTCTACCCTTAACCGCTTTCTTTGGCATGGCAATCCATTTTCCAAGAAGCCTATTCCTATTGCATTCAAAAAGATTTTCTCTACTTTTAAGTTTGGAGGTCTTGGTATCATGAACATTAAGCAATGGAATAGGGCTACTATCTCGAGGCGTATTGATACGATTTACAAATTTGATAATAATTTATGGGCTTCATGGGTGAGGAGCAATTTAGTCAAGAACAATCATTATTGGACTATGCCTATTCCTATGGATTGTAGTTGGTCTTGGAGAAACATTTTAAGGTTAAGAGGGGTTTTTATTCATATTTTTCAGGTTGGTTTACTTCATATGAATAAAATATCCTTCTGGTTTGATCCCTGGTCCAATCAGGGAATCATTCTTGCTATGGTTACAACATCAGAGTCATGACTGGTATCACTGAGCAAGCTAGTGTTTCTTCTGTTTGGTCTGCAGGTAAGTTGCTCTTACCTTCATCTAGCTCTACCACTGTCCGTGCCTGCTGGGAGAACATCCATGCTAATTCCTTTTCTTGTATTGATATTCATGCTGCTTGGTGTCATATACCTCATCAAATAAGTGTTGTCTACTTCAACATGCAACCCCCATCTCAACTTGCTTTGTTTCCTTGGCACTCTAGAGTGTGGAATCATGGCTCTATTCCTAAAGAGAATCTTCTGCTTTGGAAGATTATTAACAATGGGTTACACACGCTTGATAAAGTTAAAATGATGGGTACTATTCTGGATGATACCTGCCTTCTCTGCAATAATTCAACGGAAACTATTCACCACCTATTTTTTGAATGTGATTATACCTACTTCATTTGGGGTTACTGTATGCAGATGATAAATCTGCAAAACCCGATCAGAGACTCTGCTATGGAATGGTTTAGCATCTTCAAGGCTACCAGATGGAAATCTCGAAAAAGTTCAATGCTGCTGCGTGTTTTGAAAACGTGTTTGACTGTTATTTGGATGGAGAGGAATAGTAGGGTGTTTTCTAGTGTTTCTACTCCGAAGCATATACTTGTCAACTCCATCCATAGTTAATTTAGTCAATAGTGTCTTTGTTGTTGTATTTTCTTTCTTTTGATCTATTGGTTTGCCATGGATCGATGTAATTCTTTTTTCTAATATATGGTAGGGGCCATTTAACCCTGCTGGCTTTGCCAAAAATATATATAAATGAAGTAATTAAATGTTAATTACTATAAATGATTTAGGATAATTAATTTGTGTAATTAATTGAAGACTAATTACTTATTGTAATTAGAAGATGATTAATCAAAGGTATTTTAATCAAGATAAATATCTAGAGATTAATTAATTAATTTGATTAATAATTAATTAATGGTTGTATAAGCAGAATTTATAGATGGAGTAATTAATTTAATTTACTTTAAATAATTAGAGATTGAAGTAGTTAATTTAATTCATTTTAAATTAATTATAGATTGTGATTTATAAATCATTGCTTATGAATGATATGGATATTTCATTTGATGATTGTGAATTCAGATCTGACATGAATAATATCTACGTGATATGGATGCTTGGTTTAAATATGATAATATTTAATTATCTGTTTGGATGATAATATTGATTATCTGTATGTGATGATGATGTGATTATCTATGGTGATATTGTGAATCATCTATTTGTGTGTATATTGATGATATTGAATTGAACTGTTAAGACTAAATAGACAACTTGGCCTTAAAAGACACGTTTTGGATTTCGATGAGTTCGGGATCGGGTTTCCACATTTGGAACATCCGAAAACCACATCGATTCCAAATTAACGATAGGTCGTGAATCTGAAGAGAAGATGAAGATTCAGAGTGCAAGGTTATTGTCGTTAACTCTGAGGGTGATTCTAAAATGAGTGTAACGAGATAATGCCTTCGGTTTCGCTCGAACCCGGAACGAACTTGTATGGATTGAATGCTTTCAGAACATCGTCAGGTGGGCGATGAGCATTCTAAGAAATGTATTCTCTAAAGGTAATCGTAGCCTCAAGCCTCATCAACAGGGAATGGCTAAAATAGGGGAGGTGCAGCAAGGTTAGGTGGGTCATGCCCTAGCAGGACAAGGATATTCCCCTGTCTAGATGTCCCTTTATTTTCGGCTGTGTGCGGTTGATTGCAACAACTGCCGGGGTTATCTTGTTCGGGACTGTTCAGTAAGGAATGTTTCAGGCCTTGTGTTGCAGGGGGTCGGGAGTGATCCTCGGTAAGTTGATCTAGGCCATGTACTGTAACGGGCGGTACCCCAGTTGCCCTGCCATGGTATGGAATCCACAATCCAGTAAGTGCCAATGGTTTTGATTTTATCACCCACTTTTGTGGCTAGTAGCTGGAATTTAATAGATGTAACAATTTCGGCTATTTTCTATTTACTTGAAAACCCTAGACCTATTATAATATCACTGAATTTCCTATCAATGTTTTGGTTAGCGTAAGGTAAAAACTTACCCATGTTTATTTGTGGGGAGTCTTACGTGATACCTTCTGTTTTCAAAAGATTTTAAAAATTAAGCAACTTTAACCTGTTACTCACACCAGACCCATGTCTGACCAGGAGTTTATTTTTGTTTTTCATAAACTCTCGGTACTCAAATTTTTACGAGTAGCCAAGGGATTCAGGTTAGCTTTGACGAATTCTGGAGGAGCAATGGAGCAGGAGGCTTCGGCGTTGTAGATATATATATATATAGTTCCGCTGTGTTGGTATCTTTGAGTTATTTGTTTGAGTTGTGTTGTATTAACTAGACAAGTATTTATAACTGTCTAGTATGTGATGTATTATCTGTATAACTCTGATTGATGTTGTATATTATGTAAATACTTATGTGATTATTATAATTTATTCGTTCCGCTGTGAGATTCTGATGTTGTTGTTCTTTCTTCTCTATCTTTTCTATTTTCTCACCCCTTTCTTTCTTCAAGACGAAACGGATTTCTAGGCATAGGAAACTGGGTCGTCACAAAGGCTGTCCAATTCTTGAGATGGGATGACACGAAACAGTCTAGGAAGCAGGATGACGCGGGGCCCAGCATGGAAGGGATACAAAGTAATGTTGCGGTTAAGCAGTCCAGGGAGAGCTCCAGAAAAGTTCAGTTAAATATCCAGAATAAGCATACTCAATAGTGGAATAGTGGCAATCAAAACAAGTAGCGAGATCAAAACCGTGGCCAGCGACGTAGGGCTCCAATGTTCGGTAACTACACTCCATTGAATACGTCGCTAGAAAATGTGTATCTGCAAACCTGCAACACTATGCAATACAAGAAGCCTACTCCGAAGCCATCATCGGAGAGGCTGATTCAAACTGGAAAATTTTGTAGGTTTCATGAGAGCTATGGCCACAACAGAAATAAGTGTCGTCACTTGTAGGATCTCATAGAGAAGTTGATTAGAGAATGGAAGTTGGATTAGTATGTGCGGGCACCGCAATCAAGAGGCGTGGGCCTGTCAAATCAGAATCGTGTACCAAACCAGGAAAGACAGGAGGAACCCGCTCATACCGGCGGAAGGTCGGTTATAAACACAATAAGTGGTGGTCCTCATCCAGCAGACCGAATGTAACGTCCCGAAAATTTTCGACTTTCGAAAATTCAACATCGATACTCACTTTATCAACTGCCGAGAAATCGAAGGCCGGAAACCCGAAATGTTATGGTTTAAGAAAAGAAAAGAGGTAGAAGAAGAGATAAGAAGATAGAAAATAGAGAGGAAAGAACATAGAAAATAGAACATAGAACAGAAAACAACAGAACAATAACAGAATCTCACAATTCGCAGCGGAACAACATATAATAGATAAATGAATAATCTTTAAACAAAGAACTATATCAGTTATTACATTACATTACATCATATCATCAGAGTGTACAACATCATACAACATCAAACAGTGCAGCGGAAAAAGAAATACTATATAGTAGTAATATGCCATGCCATCCATCTTGCCTCCAGCAACTCCAGAATACCATAATATCCTGATAAACCTAACTCTTGACTGCCCGTGTGGAAATTGGTGGGCACCCAGAGTTTAGGAAGGAAAACAATAAACTCCGAGTCAATCATGTGACTGGTGTGAGAACTCAAAACAGTTTATTTATCTTTAAAATCAAAATAGAGGAATATTTTTAAAGTCAATTCGCAATGCTTTTAAAAATGAGACTACCATAAGACCTCCCACCACACACACAATGCAAACGCAGACTTGGAGGAGATTTCTCCTTATGATAGTCAAAGATGCTTGATACGCATTAAAAGAAACATTTGATATTATTATTAGTGCATAGTGTATAAAACGATTTCGAAAGTAGAATATAAATCTTAGCCAGCATAGGTACCATTATATTATGCCTACTATAGCTACCTCCTGAGGAAGCAGGTTCTACAACTAAAACCGTACAAGATCGTATTGTTTCTTTGGATTTCCAACGAATGATCAGGCCAAGGAACTTCCCATTGCCACATGAAAATGCCTCTGGATGGACATCCCCGAGAACCAAACCGGATCTCTACCAACACAAGGCCGGGTTACCCCTAACTGAGTAACAACTGACCGAATATGCCATCCCCCGGTCCTTTGGGACCTTTCAATCGAGCGCTCGCAATCAATTCACACAATCATAAAGTGTTTTCAACATGAGTAAGTATCTGGGCTCCATACCATGATACCACCCTTTTCCACAAGGAAATGCACACATCCTAAAGGGCTCTACCCCTCATAACCTTGCCGCATCTTTCCTGTTTTGACCATTCACGAGGTGTGAGGCTCGACGAAGTCACGTCCACAAAAACATACTTTATACAAATGCCATGCTTTGGGTCAACAAATGATCATAGAAATGATCACCAGGATAGACGATCAAATAAATGATCCTATCACAAATAATCAACACAATGATCATTTACAGCAACACTCAGCATGTCACATTACCAAATTGGGAATATATCGCTGATAACCATCAACTATATAACCTTTGAGCTCGTACGTCTCAGAGAAGGGTGTTAAGCTAAAAGAATAAATTCTTCGCCACCAACAGAAATATATTTGAATGAAATCTGCTTTATATCTCAATTTGTAACGTCAGACACACAATCCATACAAGTCTGTTCCGGGCTCGAACAAAACCGAAGGCACTTCTCACGAAGCCCTTGCAATCCGAGTATTCATAATCCCGATCGAATTTCCCATCACTTAGGGAATCTCTATACCAGGAGCTACCCAGTGCAGAGACAATCGATAGGTCGTCCTATCGCTTTCACAAATACCCGGTCTTCAACACCGGTCATCAATGCTATCCATTACGTCGTATCACTATTCGGAATGGGTTATACGACCCCATGGTCCTTTCCCGGTTAACCCGAATAGTGAGCGCTTATTTAAAAATAAGTGTGGCATTCAAATTCAAACAAATCACATCAATTACCCATTCAAAGGGAAATATTGATAGTCGGTTATTGAACTATCAATGGATATGCACAACATCACCAGATTCCAAATAATTTTCCAAATTATTTATTTTCCAAAATATCTTTACAAGATATATAATTTTCACACTTCAAAAATAAATCAATATTTATTTTTAAACAAATTCCTTTTACATTCATAAATTCCATAGTGAATTTATATTTCACAATATTTATGAATAAACGACTTCAATTATTCATTTCAATTTATCTTCAAAAAGATAAATTCTCAAAACATCCACTTTATATTGGAAAACATTTCTATACTTATTTATTCATAAGTAATTCACAAATTTTATTTATTTTCAACACTTGGAAAATATTCAATATACTTAAATCGAAATTAAGTATATATTTCATTCTTTAAGGAAATCATTCTCTTAAACATATTTATTTGGGTGAAAACGTATGTTGCGTAAAACATCGTTACGACAACCCAAAATCACTAATATAGGGATTCGAATTAAAATAGATATATAAATCCCAATACTATACAAAACATTTCCTTTCGGAAATCATTTACTATAACAACAGTGTTATAGTCCACCATTTCCTTTTATTTCTCGAAAGCGTCTATTTCAACAATAAATGTTGAAATCTATGGTTTCGAATCTCAACACATTTTAAAACATCGTTAGATCGTTTTAAATTCTATTTAAAACATCAAATCTAAACATTTTCTTTAACATATTATTCACTATTCAAAAACGTGAATATACTACGTTAACAAATTTCATCCTTTTATTCATTTTTTTCAAAGGATAATTCACAGTCAAAACGTGAATATAACTCCATTAATAGGTTACAACAATTTACTTCTTAAAATAAGTCGTTTGCGAATTTATAAAACAACGTTTATAAATTCCTTTATTAATCTATTCAAATTATAACTCAATTATAAAAAAAATTCATATTATAAGTTAAACACCTATAATTTATTTGTTTGCACAATCGTTCCTTTAAACTTCATAATTATAAATCTTATAACTTATAAGATTCAATTATTTATCCAAATATATTCTTTCAATAACTTTATAAATTTTATAAACCTACTGCTTATAAAATTCCATTTCTAACTTCACCGTTTATAATTCTATGAATTTCATTCATTTATGAAATTCATTCACAATTCATCCTAACACTTATAAAAACTCGTTTTATAATTCAAATATTTTAATTTATAAATATCAATTTATAAATCCTTTATAACATCAATTTATACTATTATTTTAAAACATCTTTAATCTCCTTTATAATTTCACCATTTTGATTTATAAAATAATCAAATTTTATAAATCCTATATTTAAACTTTTCACAATAAATTCAAAAATTTCGATTTAACTATTTTATAAAATCATTAGCATCATATTCTCAAAAATCAGTTTTTAACTATATTTCTCAAAAACCATAATTTTTATAACATAAAAATTATAACGTTTATTTATTTAAAATGAATCAATTCCAAAAATATTTTATATTTTCAAAAATCACTTTAAAAATTATTTTTTTTAAGTTCCAAATTTGGTCCAATGATGCTACACACCAAATAGTCAATCACGACGACAACGATATCGTATATCGATATGATAATCCATCAAATATCAAAATATCTGAAATCAAATAAATACTGTTGAGGAATCCAGTTGGATCCCTCCAACCTGTTTTCCTGCATCCAAAAACATTAGCACAATACCAATTCCGCTCCAGTACGGAATTATCGCGGTATATGGGATTTAAAATATTATCCGCTTAATAGACGGCGCAATAGGGTCTCATCCGCTATACAAATGATGCGGGAAATCAACAACTCCAATATATACATATGCCAATATATATATATATATATATATATATATATATATATATATTGCTATTATATATAATACCAATTTCACTGTTTATGAAATGTTCGCGGTATATGTTTTTAATAAATAACATCCGCTTACTAATGGCGCATAATGTCTATTTTAACAATCAATAGATAAAAATCATCATTCAAACATGCATTCAAATATTTTAGACATAACTATTTAAAATTAAAATCGAAACCGATTCGATTGAGTGAGAAGTTCTCACCTTGATTTCAATTTCGTTTTAGCGATTTATTTCGAATAAAATTAAACGGACGTTTAATTTTACCCAAAATTCTCACTAACTCCAAACGACTCCAATCCAATTCCATAGCGTAGTGCTCGTCCATACGATTCCAACGCAACTGGTTTCGCGCGTTTTCGACCTCGTATGAAAAAGTTATGCATTTATGAAGTTTTACACGATTTTTTTTATAAACTAATTACAACATTTATTTATAATTTTATACCCATGCTAAATCATCACCGTGAGATCCAGTTCCTTCGAATCCCTGCCGTCCACCCCTTCTTCCCTCTTCACGCGTTCACCCTACAGACATAGCCGAACCCATCACTTAGATTAGGGTTAAATTTTGCAACCACTTCGTCGACTTCTAGCATGATCAAGATACTCCATCTCGAAGCCCTCCGCTTGCTCTATGTTCGGCCACAAACACCTTGATCTCGGCCCCCTATTTCATCACGAAATGCGTGCGCATGTCGCAGCTGTCGGCCCCCTCTGATGCTCCATTGTTGATCATCACCGTATAGATCTGTAGTGCTCGAGACCATCTACAATTCTCGTGTTGAAGCTTCGTTGAATCGATGAATGGATTGGGAGTAATTGAGGGATGAAATTCGTGAGTTTCTGGCCTTTCATGCGTGGGTGGCGGCTGTGCATTGAATTAGGGTTTTCTCTTTTTTTTTTCTAAAATTGTGAAAAAATGGTGTATTTATAGGAAATTTTTCAATCACTATTCATCTGGGAATTCCGAACTTCGATTTACGCACCGTAACCAGCGTTTCTAGGGTTTACCCCACGTTCCGGACACAATGGAACAGGTTTCGGAAGCTAATTCGGACATCTGTGCGAGTTATGGCAATAAACGTTCAATTTAAATTAAACCGATTTAAACGATTTTCTAGGCGTTTTAATTTGTACCGGACGAACGGTAAATCCAATTGACACGAAATTTGAAACCTTACAATAATATCACATTACGGATCCGATGAAACTGGTTTCGTCGAAATCCGAGACTTTTTGAAAAATGGCTATTTTAACTCGCCAAATTAATATTAAAAATAATTTCGATGCGTTTCGAGCTGCCACGATCAAACGATAACTCCGATTGACACGAAAATTGAAATCCGGTAATAACTAACTATTACGGATCCAATGGAACTGGTTTCGTCCAATTCTGAGACTGTTCAAAAATTGACTATTTTCACTAGTCGATTTAATATTAAAATATTCAATTTTCACAAATTAACTTTTAATTCGATTTTAAAAGTTCTAAAATATCGTTCTAACTTCAATATGATAAAATAAAATTTTACAAATCATTTTCAATCATATTTAACCCAATTTTCAATTATTTCTATAATTTAACATATTAAATTATCGATTTAATTATTCAATTCAATCCAATTATACGAAATAAATTTTATTCGACTTATAAATTCACTTATTAATATTTAAAATTAATTAAATATTCAAATTTTAATAAATTAAAATTCTGGGTCGTTACAATCTTCCCCCCTTAAAAGAATTTCGTCCTCGAAATTATCAAGTAAGAAAAGTTACAGAATCTATTAATTTTCCAAAATTCATAGTTAAACTCCTTACAAATCTTTACTAAGTTTTCAAATCATACTTAGTTATCTTTACAAAACAACTACTATTGTTTAACTTTCAACTCCAAATCAAAGTTTAAAGTTTTCAAAAATTTTCCAATTTTCTCAAATTTTTTCTAACGCCTTAAATTTCCGGAAAAATTCGCCATAGTCTCCTTTGCGCGGCTCGATCCGAAAAAAAATTGACAGTATATATATCACAAATATACATCTCATCAAGTAATGAGGCATCCCGAAGGGAAAAATTTGTAAAAGTACGGTATGTAATCCGAGATATGTACCTTATATTTTATTAGCGAGCATATACGGCTAATATTGCGCGAAAGTGAGCTCCAAATGCGAAGCAAACGCGATCCGCACCTACTAAACACTCAACAAACAACATGAGAATCATGCATATATGACAATAGTATCGATATACAACATATAGCAACATAATAACTATATATGTCAACATAGCAATTGCAATAAAAGCAATATATTCAACCATCAACCAACTATCATCCAACTAACATTCATAACCAATAAATATTCATTCATATTCTCATTAATATTCAATGAATTGGGTTTTCAATTTAATCACATATGATTCATTAACAGTGGATGTTCTTACTAACATTCATTCTCAATTAGTTTATATTCACTAATTTATATTCAAGTTGGTTCACTTCCAATTCAAATTCAATTCTATTTAAGATTCACTTAACTTCCAATTGAATTTCAATTATTCAACTTCCCATAACATTAGATTTTAATGAATTAACACTTATATTCATTATTTCATATTAACTTAATTTACATTCATTTGATTAATATTCAATCCATTCATTCTATTCAATTAGTAATTCATTTAACCATTTCAAGTTGAATTTCATTTATATAACTTAAGTCCATATTCATCACTTCACTTTATTATTTTACTTTGATACTAATATCAACTTCATTCAACATCTCTTAAGTTATATTCCATTTAAACATCACTTGTTTTTACTTAACTTAAATTCCCACTTATAAATCAATTCAGCTTCCAAATTCTAAAGTAAATTTTTATTTAACTTTAAATTCATTTTTTTATTTATAACTCATATTTATAAATATATTCATATAGTTTCACTTCTTATATATATAAGTTTATTTCACAATAGTAAATCACTTTAATTATAATTCAATTCTTATAATTCATTTGCTTATACAATTATTCTTTTATTTAGATTATTCAAACATCTTATTCAACAACCAAACAATCAACTTATATACACTTTAATAATTCTGAAAAATTATTTCTTTATATATAAAAATATAATTAAGGTAAAATTATTCCATTTACCCAATTTAAAACAATATTGTGTCGAATTGTTCTATTCAAGTGTTTAGAAACCCCTTCGATTCAGTTTCGAGGCTGCGCCGACGACGGTTCATATACCACTCAACAAACCAATCATCACAATATAAAACAATTTTATATTCATTAACAAATACGCTCTCATAGCTATTATTACACTCAAACTCATTCTAGAGTACTACTGACTCTATCTCTAATGAGTAATACCCAACAGAACCATGGTTGTCGCTTAACCATATGCTCTGATACCAAATGTAACGTCCCGAAAATTTTCGACTTTCAAAAATTCAACATCGATACTCACTTTATCGACTGCCGAGAAATCGAAGGCCGGAAACCCGAAATGTTATGGTTTAAGAAAAGAAAAGAGGTAGAAGAAGAGATAAGAAGATAGAAAATAGAGAGGAAAGAACATAGAACATAGAACATAGAACATAGAACAGAAAACAACAGAACAATAACAGAATCTCACAATTCACAGCGGGACAACATATAATAGATAAATGAATAATCTTTAAACAAAGAACTATATCAGTTATTACATTACATTACATCATATCATCAGAGTGTACAACATCATACAACATCAAATAGTGCAGCGGAAAAAGAAATACTATATAGTAGTAATATGCCATGCCATCCCTCTTGCCTCCAGCAAGTCCAGAATACCATAATATCCTGATAAACCTAACTCTTGACTGCCCGTGTGGAAATTGGTGGGCACCCAGAGTTTAGGAAGGAAAACAATAAACTCCGAGTCAGTCATGTGACTGGTGTGAGAACTCAAAACAGTTTATTTATCTTTAAAATCAAAATAGAGGAATATTTTTAAAGTCAATTCGCAATGCTTTTAAAAATGAGACTACCATAAGACCTCCCACCACACACACAATGCAAACGCAGACTTGGAGGAGATTTCTCCTTATGATAGTCAAAGATGCTTGATACGCATTAAAAGAAACATTTGATATTATTATTAGTGCATAGTGTATAAAACGATTTCGAAAGTAGAATATAAATCTTAGCCAGCATAGGTACCATTATATTATGCCTACTATAGCTGCCTCCTGAGGAAGCAGGTTCTACAACTAAAACCGTACAAGATCGTATTGTTTCTTTGGATTTCCAACGAATGATCAGGCCAAGGAACTTCCCATTGCCACATGAAAATGCCTCTGGATGGACATCCCCGAGAACCAAACCGGATCTCTACCAACACAAGGCCGGGTTACCCCTAACTGAGTAACAACTGACCGAATATGCCATCCCCCGGTCCTTTGGGACATTTTCAATCGAGCGCTCGCAATCAATTCACACAATCATAAAGTGTTTTCAACATGAGTAAGTATCTGGGCTCCATACCATGATACACCCTTTTCCAGAAGGAAATGCACAGATCCTAAAGGGCGCTACCCCTCATAACCTTGCCGCATCTTTCCTGTTTTGACCATTCACGAGGTGTGAGGCTCGACGAACTCACGTCCACAAAAACATACTTTATACAAAAGCCATGCTTTGGGTCAACAAATGATCATAGAAATGATCACCAGGATAGACGATCAAATAAATGATCCTATCACAAATAATCAACACAATGATCATTTACAGCAACACTCAGCATGTCACATTACCAAATTGGGAATATATCGCTGATAACCATCAACTATATAACCTCTAAGCTCGTACGTCTCAGAGAAGGGTGTTAAGCTAAAAGAATAAATTCTCCGCCACCAACAGAAATATATTTGAATGAAATCTGCTTTATATCTCAATTTGTAACGTCAGACACACAATCCATACAAGTCTGTTCTGGGCTCGAACAAAACCGAAGGCACTTCTCACGAAGCCCTTGCAATCCGGGTATTCACAATCCCAATCGAATTTCCCATCACTTAGAGAATCTCTATACCAGGTGCTACCCAGTGCAGAGACAATCGATAGGTCATCCTATCGCTTTCACAAATACCCGGTCTTCAACACCGGTCATCAATGCTATCCATTACGTCGTATCACTATTCGGAATGGGTTATACGACCCCATGGTCCTTTCCCGGTTAACCCGAATAGTGAGCGCTTATTTAAAAATAAGTGTGGCATTCAAATTCAAACAAATCACATCAATTACCTATTCAAAGGGAAATATTGATAGTCGGTTATTGAACTATCAATGGATATGCACAACACCACCAGATTCCAAATAATTTTCCAAATTATTTATTTTCCAAAATATCTTTACAAGATATATAATTTTCACACTTCAAAAATAAATCAATATTTATTTTTAAACAAATTCCTTTTACATTCATAAATTCCATAGTGAATTTATATTTCACAATATTTATGAATAAACGACTTCAATTATTCATTTCAATTTATCTTTAAAAAGATAAATTCTCAAAACATCCACTTTATATTGGAAAACATTTCTATACTTATTTATTCATAAGTAATTCACAAATTTTATTTATTTTCAACACTTGGAAAATATTCAATATACTTAAATCGAAATTAAGTATATATTTCATTCTTTAAGGAAATCATTCTCTTAAACATATTTATTTGGGCCAAAACGAATGTTGCGTAAAACATCGTTACGACAACCCAAAATCACTAATATAGGGATTCGAATTAAAATAGATATATAAATCCCAATACTATACAAAACATTTCCTTTCGGAAATCATTTACTATAACAACAGTGTTATAGTCCACCATTTCCTTTTATATCTCGAAAACGTCTATTTCAACAATAAATGTTGAAATCTATGGTTTCGAATCTCAACACATTTTAAAACATCGTTAGATCGTTTTAAATTCTATTTAAAACATCAAATCTAAACATTTTCTTTAACATATTATTCACTATTCAAAAACGTGAATATACTACGTTAACAAATTTCATCCATTTATTCATTTTATTTCAAAGGATTATTCACAGTCAAAAACGTGAATATAACTCCATTAATAGGTTACAACAATTTACTTCTTAAAATAATTCGTTTGCGAATTTATAAAACAACGTTTATAAATTCCTTTATTAATCTATTCAATTTATAACTCAATTATAAAACAAAATTCATATTATAAGTTAAACACCTATAATTTATTTGTTTGCACAATCGTTCCTTTAAACTTCATAATTATAAATCTTATAACTTATAAGATTCAATTATTTATCCAAATATATTCTTTCAATAACTTTATAAATTTTATAAACCTACTTCTTATAAACTTCCATTTCTAACTTCACCGTTTATAATTCTATGAATTTCATTCATTTATGAAATTCATTCACAATTCATCCTAACACTTATAAAAACTCGTTTTATAATTCAAATATTTTAATTTATAAATATCAATTTATAAATCCTTTATAAAATCAATTTATACTATTATTTTAAAACATCTTTAATCTCCTTTATAATTTCACCATTTTGATTTATAAAATAATCAAATTTTATAAATCCTATATTTAAACTTTTCACAATAAATTCAAAAATTTCGATTTAACTATTTTATAAAATCATTAGCATCATATTCTCAAAAATCAGTTTTTAACTATATTTCTCAAAAACCATAATTTTTATAACATAAAAATTATAACGTTTATTTATTTAAAATGAATCAATTCCAAAAATATTTTATATTTTCAAAAATCACTTTAAAAATCATTTTTTTAGTTCCAAATTTGGTCCAATGATGCTACACACCAAATAGTCAATCACGACGACAACGATATCATATATCGATATGATAATCCATCAAATATCAAAATATCTGAAATCAAATAAATACTGTTGAGGAATCCAGTTGGATCCCTCCAACCTGTTTTCCTGCATCCAAAAACATTAGCACAATACCAATTCCGCTCCAGTACGGAATTATCGCGGTATATGGGATTTAAAATATTATCCGCTTAATAGACGGCGCAATAGGGTCTCATCCGCTATACAAATGATGCGGGAAATCAACAACTCCAATATATACATATGCCAATATATATATATTGCTATTATATATAATACCAATTTCACTGTTTATGAAATGTTCGCGGTATATGTTTTTAATAAATAACATCCGCTTACTAACGGCGCATAATGTCTATTTTAACAATCAATAGATAAAAATCATCATTCAAACATGCATTCAAATATTTTAAACATAACTATTTAAAATTAAAATCGAAACCGATTCGATTGAGTGAGAAGTTCTCACCTTGATTTCAATTTCGTTTTAGCGATTTATTTCGAATAAAATTAAACGGACGTTTAATTTTATCCAAAATTCTCACTAACTCCAAACGACTCCAATCCAATTCCATAGTGTAGCGCTCGTCCATACGATTCCAACGCAACTGGTTTCGCGCGTTTTCGACCTCGTATGAAAAAGTTATGCATTTATGAAGTTTTACACGATTTTTTTTATAAACTAATTACAACATTTATTTATAATTTTATACCCATGCTAAATCATCACCGTGAGATCCAGTTCCTTTGAATCCCTGCCGTCCACCCCTTCTTCCCTCTTCACGCGTTCACCCTACAGACATAGCCGAACCCATCACTTAGATTAGGGTTAAATTTTGCAACCACTTCGTCGACTTCTAGCATGATCAAGATACTCCATCTCGAAGCCCTCCGCTTGCTCTATGTTCGGCCACAAACACCTTGATCTCGGCCCCCTATTTCATCACGAAATGTGTGCGCAAGTCGCAGCTGTCGGCCCCCTTTTGCTCCCCCTCTGATGCTCCATTGTTGATCATCACCGTATAGATCAGTAGTGCTCGAGACCATCTACAATTCTCGTGTTGAAGCTTCGTTGAATCGATGAATGGATTGGGAGTAATTGAGGGATGAAATTCGTGAGTTTCTGGCCTTTCATGCGTAGGTGGCGGCTGTGCATTGAATTAGGGTTTTCTCTTTTTTTTTCTTTCTAAAATTGTGAAAAAATGGTGTATTTATAGGAAATTTTTCAATCACTATTCATCCGGGAATTCCGAACTCCGATTTACGCGCCGTAACCAGCGTTTCTAGGGTTTACCCCACGTTCCGGACACAATGGAACAGGTTTCGGAAGCTAATTCGGACATCTGTGCGAGTTATGGCAATAAACATTCAATTTAAATTAAACCGATTTAAACGATTTTCTAGGCGTTTTAATTTGTATCGGACAGACGGTAAATCCAATTGACACGAAATTTGAAACCTTACAATAATATCACATTACGGATCCGATGAAACTGGGTTCGTCGAAATCCGAGACTTTTTGAAAAATGGCTATTTTAACTCGCCAAATTAATATTAAAAATAATTTCGATGCGTTTCGAGCTGCCACGATCAAACGATAACTCCGATTGACACGAAAATTGAAATCCGGTAATAACTAACTATTACGGATCCAATGGAACTAGTTTCGTCCAATTCTGAGACTGTTCAAAAATTGACTATTTTCACTAGTCGATTTAATATTAAAATATTCAATTTTCACAAATTAACTTTTAATTCGATTTTAAAAGTTCTAAAATATCGTTCTAACTTCAATATGATAAAATAAAATTTTACAAATCATTTTCAATCATATTTAACCCAATTTTCAATTATTTCTATAATTTAACATATTAAATTATCGATTTAATTATTCAATTCAATCCAATTATTCGAAATAAATTTTATTCGACTTATAAATTCACTTATTAATATTTAAAATTAATTAAATATTCAAATTTTAATAAATTAAAATTCTGGGTCGTTACACCGAAGCTGGAGGGAAATGGAGTCATATGCCAGTTCTATCAAACATGCAGACTTTGAATGTTGTAGCAGTTGTTATGATGGGGCTCCGGCCAAGCAAAAAAGGACGATGACATTGTGTTTAGAAACAGAGACGTTGATAAGGTCGAAGCCCCCATTATCGACCCACTTGTCATATCTTCCCAGGTAGGTCCTGCTTGGATGAAGAGGATCCTGGTTGACAGCAGGAGCTCTGTGAATATTTTGTTTAAGCGAGCTTATGATTTGATGAAGATGGAAGCCAAGGATTTAAAATCTTGCCAATCTCGAATCCACTGCTTCAATGGAAGTGCTACTGTACACACTGAAGTGGTGGAAATGCCGGTGGAGTTGGGGTTGGAGAATGCTGGAGAGTCCGGATATTGCAGTTTGTCGTATTGGACATTGACTCACCTTATAATGCTTTTTTGGGCCGACCGGCCCTTAATGAATTCAGGGCATCTATTGCCCCATGGTGCTTGACTTTGAAATTCCCCACCGACCGTAGGGTCGAAGTCATTCAAGGAGATTTAGGCCGCTGGACGGGCCTGTTATGTTGCTGAGCTACGCTGGGCGCATCGAAGGGAGAAAGGAAAAGGCGTAAAGGAATTCTCTATGTCCGTTTTGTCGATAATTGTTGGCGCCTGGGCCTAGGCTCGGGCACCCCAACCAATTCCAAAGGGATCTTGACCTAAGAGAAACTGAGAACAAAGATGAAACTAAAGACAGTCAAGCCTCTTCGGTCGAGCTGACGACCGATGACGATGACGATTCAAAGATGATAAAGATTGGATCTCAGTTAAGCCAACAGACACAACTGGAATTGGTTGAATTTCTCCGAGCGAATCTCGACGTATTCGCCTGGAAACACTCTAAAATGTATGGGATCTCGCCGGACATCGCAAGCCATACCCTTAATATTGACCTACGGTGTATGTTGGTCAAGCAGAAAAGGTGTGGTATGGATTAAGAGAGATCTTTCGCCCTTAAAGAACAGGTCGATAAGTTGAAATCGAATGGGTTTATCCGAGATGCTTTATACCTGGAATGGGTATCCAGTCCAATACTTGTCCGAAAGCCGAATGGGAAATGGAGGACATGTGTTGATTATTCTAACTTAAGCAAAGCTCTCCTGAAAGACAAGTTTCCACTTCCCCGAATTGATCAGCTTGTAGATTCAACGGCTGGGCACCAGTTAT
The DNA here is from genome assembly GCA_030765085.1 of Allium cepa. Classification (NCBI taxonomy): domain Eukaryota; kingdom Viridiplantae; phylum Streptophyta; class Magnoliopsida; order Asparagales; family Amaryllidaceae; genus Allium; species Allium cepa. The sequence goes on along the minus strand of CM060942.1, from coordinate 88,615,405 downwards.
TATCTTTCATGGATGCTTATTCCAGCTACAACCAAATACCCATGCACTTACCCGACCAAGAACATACCAGCTTTGTGACCAATCTGGGACTCTACTGCTATAGAGTCATGCCCTTCGGACTCAAGAATGCCGGAGCAACGTACGAACGCCTAGTCAACCGGATGTTCGCCAACCAGATCAGAAAGACCATGGAAGTATATGTGGACAACATGCTGGTAAAGTCGCAATTCTCCACTGATCATGTAAGAGACTTGGAATCAATGTTTAACATCCGTCGAGAGTACAAGATGAATTTCAATCCATTGAAATGTCATTTTGCTCTCCAACGCCCAGATTATGCCGGATTCAACTTTGCACTCCATTATTGCTGTTGTACTTGAATTTCACAGCTGTAATTCATTGTAATCTGTTGCAATCAATTATAATCGTCTAAAGAATATTAATAAAATCATCAAAATTCATAGTGGATGTAGGCAACACGTCGAACCACTCTAAATTGCTGTGTGTTTGTGCATTTACATACCTATTTTTGGAGTTTTTATTAGATAATCCATATTTTACATTTCTATTCTTCATTTTTATCTCTTCAAAGACTTCCGAAGAGTGTGGTGTCCATTTTTGGTACAAACAGCGTTCAAGAGATTTATACCTCGATGGTGTTCAATAGAAAGTTACTAGATCTACTATTGATGTTTATGAAGTTCAATCAACTTAATTTTATCATGTAGAATTGAGTGTTCGACGATGTAGTTGTAACTATGGTGGATTAATGGGTTTCCATGTGTTCATGATGTTAGATGTATTCTTTCTTTTGATTTGAATGTTTATTCCTATATTGAGGATCATTCCAAAGAGTCCTTTTTCCCAGCATCTAATTCTCATCCGATTCATCTACTTGTTAATTTTCAAATGGAAGATGTTTTACTTGAAAATGTAGAAGTTCATCCTCCTACAAGAAGACATGGAGCAGGAATGCCACTTTCTTCTAAACAGATTAAGTGAGCTGGTGGGGTGAATAAGTACAAACATTGTAGTTTGTGTAAGAAATTGGATCATAACAAAAGATCTTATTTGTTAAGAAATAAAGCATAATTTTTATACATCGTTGGCTTTTTTTACGAAGACTGTTAATGTAATTTCATGCTTTGTTTGTTGAATTAAATGTTTTATTTTGTTATTTCACTTATTTTTTCGGTTAACAGTGTAACTTTCTCTTATTTGTTAGTTTCAGTCCAACATTTAATAGTCTAGCAAACATTTGCATGGCAATTAACAGTCTAGAAAATATTTAGTTAAACAATATATCTTAATTATATAATTTTTCTTAGAAATTAGATTAGAGTACATAGTTGATTATGTAAAGGTGTTGGCTATAACCTTGGTTAATCAATGTTATAGTATTTAATTTCATTACTTTTATTGCTTGTGTAAATATTGCTCGGCAAATATTTGGCCGGAAAATATTTGCCAGGCAAATATTTGTCAGAAATTTGAGTTTAGCGTCGAGACAAAATAATAATATACTATATGAGAATAACAAAATTTCATTTGAATGTTGTACATTACAAATATAAAACATTGTACATTACATCATGTTAAAAGTATGTAGCATTTAATATCCAACATACTTGAGTTAAACATCGAATATATATATTACACCAACCACATTTTCTATATAGGAGATTACAGTTCAAACATTAAGTACTTTATATCGTAATAAAAGTTTTTGACAATCATCCAAAAGTGATTTTTAAACATTCAATATGAATATGAAAGATTATATATCTTACATCTAGCATTTATCATTCAGGTTTTGATACTTACAACCAAATTATAAAACTGTGATCATTTACCCGAAATTTCCGATGTCTATACAATATTTAATACATTTGATAGTGTCGGGTTCTGATTTCCAGCCATGAACTTTGTCTGTGAGGATCTCATATAGGATGTGAAGTCTTATTTTCTGTATTTCTTCATCTTTATATAAAGCTGTTTTTCCTTTTATTTGTATGTCATTGGATAGGTCTTCCGTATATCGCATAACAAATATTGCACCATCAATTCTGCGTCAATTTAAAAAAGTTTTTTAATGTTATTAAATTTACTTTTATAAAAAAAATTATATTTATGAATAGTATTTTTGTTATGGACAATTCATAAATTTGACTTCTTTGTCTTAAAATTTTAAAGGTTTTTGTTCATTTTTGCATAAGTAAATTTCAGAACATCCATTATTCTATCTCTCTGCGAATATTAATAATGTCAATTAAGTGAATAAATATTTGCCACCGGGAAAATATTTGATTGGCAAATATTTTCTGGTGGCAAATGGTTGTCACCGGTAGTTACTAAAACATTTAAAATTTACCACTATTTTGGTTTGCTGTTTTTTTGGACAGTCGAAGTTTTTTCTTTTTGGTATTTGGTAATCATAATGTGTCCTGGTTTTGTCAACTGCATCGAACTCGAACAGCGTATAGTGATTTTTATTATGTAGTGGTATCAATATTTTTCCGCATTTCATAGTGTAACGACCCTGATTTTCAGCCCAATTTAAATTCTAAAATCCATAGTTTTAGTATAAAATTTTGAAATTTATAAACGATCTCGATTCACATCCAAACTTTGTTTATAAAATACGTCTAGTAAGATATGAATATGAGAAAAGTTTCGTCGCAAAATATTGCAATCAATTTCGTTCGCACTTTTATTTGTATATCAGTTCATTTAAAGCTGCGTAAAATTTATCTTTCAAATCCAAATATTTTTACACAGTTATGTCGTAAAAATTATTCTGATCAAGATGATGTAGTTCATTTCGTCTAAAACTGAAATCGCCTGCTCCGTTTAAATTGTTTTACAAATCGTACAAATTTAAGTGGCGAAATTCGTAATTTTATAAAACCATCGTATCGCAGAAATCTGTTTACCGTTGGAAGCGCGTCGTCGCACTGATCAAAACGGTATACTCATTCGAGTAAATCGGAGTCCGACGTAAAATTATTCGTGTAAATTTAATGGTTCCGGACGGACCGGTTAAATAATATTCAACCCAAAATTTTAGCCCATATACATTCAAAAATTTGTAAATAAAGTTTCAGCTGAAAGAAATAAATGTTGTAGTTGAAAAGATGGGGCGGTTACCTTAGGAATAATTGTGACGTTTGGGAAAATGGAAAGACTTTGTGGGTTACAAGGAGAAAATTTATTGCTGAAAAGTTTATAAACTTAAAATATACAAACGTATCAGTACATTTTCATTCAACTCACTATCCACAAAATCTCTCAGATACTGTTCTTCTCCTTCCCTTCTTTTTCTTCTTCTTATTTTTCCTTCATATTTTTTTACTGTGAAAAAAAAGGGAAGCACGCATGCACGGTTATCTCTCCTCTCTCTCCTACCATCGACCTACATGCACTTACCCAGATCCACGCGCACACCACAATTTCCATTTCTTCTCCCACTCTTCTTTCTGTAAAAGAAAAAAAAATTGCATAGGACGAAACTCCTCCCTGGCCTTGAACCGACGCAACCACCGCCTAGCCCAGCTTCGCTCTTCCCCCGCTCCTCACACGCCAACCACAGCCCAACACCTTCGCCTCACCCTCCTCCAGCTGAGCCCACTTCTCCTTCACCTACAGCCCATCCCACCTCCATTGACCGCACCTGCAACTGTCTCCACCGAAACAACCCCCTCCCCTTACTGCCTCCACTTGCAATTGTCCCTCTTCCCTTTACTACCCACGTCCGACCGCACCTGCAACCGCCGCGCCACCACACCCTATCGCAGTCGAACCATTCTCCGACCTCAAAGTGCGTGAGCGTATGGGGTGTGCTTTGTGTTGCAAGCGTGAGTTTATAAATATATATATATATATATATAAGACAGAAGCAACTGTGTGTAGTATAATGCATGCTGGGATGCTTGTTCATGGGCGTGTATGTGTAGTTATGTTGTGTACAGGATGGGTCGTGTGCATAAAAAAAATATATTACAGTATGAAAAAAGGGAAATGTGAGAGTTGCGTGCATGTATTTTTAGTAATGCATGCATATGGTTGGTGAAGGCGTTTGCAATATGTGTGTATGCAGTGGTGCGAATGCAATGTTGAAATGCGTGTATGGCACGCAATAGAAGGGAGGGGGAAGCATAAAGTTACATGAGTTACGTGAGTGCAATAGAAAGCATGAAATAGAAGGGATTGGAAATGTCATGAATGAAAAAAAAGAAGTTACGTGAGTTAAGGAGTTTGCTGCTAGTAAGGGAATAGTGTACAATCATGTACACGCATGTTTGAAGTCTCGGCCATGGTATATAAAAAAAACGAAACTGAGATTTGTAATTGACGTTGGATATTGCAGTAGAGTATTTACGCCAATATCTATTTTGGTTGCCAAAATAGTAACCGACTTTTATTGCTTGTTGTGTGCAGAAGCAACCGACTGAGTTTCTTTCACAGCAGCATTGATCTTCAGCTTTCGTTCTTTTCTCCGTCATTGGTAAATGCATTTATATAAATTTATAAATTTTATACAAACGTTCACTTAAACAAATATCGTCTCTTTTATCGATATTTGCAGTGTTCGTTGTTCGCATTTTACCGACTCTATTCGTGCTTATTCTTGCTTTGGGTCCATTTCTTTATCCATGAAAGGTGAATTAATTTTCACGACTATATTCTTATGCTAGTTGTATGGATGAATAATTGCTATGTGATGTGAATTGGATGATTAATTGTATTGTTAAGTGATAAATAATTTGCAAGTTAAATTTGACATAGGATAGTTAACAAATTAAAATAGATTATATATGTCGAACTTTGATTTGTTGAACTTGACCCCTTCATATGTTAAATTTGATTAGTTAAACTTGATCCTTTAATTGTTAAGTTAATTGAACGTAGAAATTGATAAATCACACTTTGAACCTGTGAACGTATACTTGAGTAATTATTGTAGTTTTGAAATTGAATTGAACGACAAGTGAAAATCGTAATAATCTTTAATCTACGTGAAATGATAGTGTAGATTCTAGAAATAATTATATTAATTTACATAAATAACAAATGTAAATTAATACCATTATTTCAGGATTATTTAAATATTTGTTGAGCTGTTATGTATGGATATTATTGTTTGTTTATTTACTTTGACACCATCCCAGCCATCACACTGCAAGTTCCCTTTGTATGCTTTGATTTTGAATTGAAATGGAGTCGGTTGAAATGATAAATACCCAAATAACTTTGAATTAGGATAGAAAATTAAATTTAAACCGATTGGTCAATGTTTTGATTTAACATAAAATAAAGTTTTATTTGACTAATAATAAGGTTTTGAATAAATTGGAATTTAAATTCGAATGAATGTAAATGTGAATATTTGAATTTGAAACAAATTTTAACGTCGTAATTGACAAAGAATATTGTTGAAATTTAATTATGTAACAATTAAATTTAGAATTAATTGATAATTGATTTTGAAATTATTAATAACGATGTTTGGAAATTTAATGATTAAGTTTTAAATTATGAATAAGTTAAGTCTTGAAATTAGTAATAGATAAATTTGGAATTATTAATAATGAAGTTTGAAATTATTAAAAATTAAGTTTTGAAATTTTTGATAATTAAGTTTTGGAACTGTTAATAATTGAGTTTGAAATGATTAATAATTAAGATTTGAAATTTTTGATAATTTGATGAGATTGGATTATTAAATAATTAAATTGAATTGGATGTTCTTATTAAGTGAAATTGAATTTTTGAATAAGTAAAACTAAGTTCTTTAATCGAGTTTTGAAATTTGTAACGAAGGTAATAAATGAATGAAATGAATTTATTTAAACAAGAAATAGAATGCGTTTTATCGGAACAAACGAAAAATTTGAAATTAAAGATTTGGATTCGACAAATTTAAATTGATAAATGTGTAAGCTTTGATAATGAAGTTGAACTTAAGAAAGTAATGTAATGAATTGGAAATTTAATTGAAATTGTTTAATGATAAATTAATTTAATGAATATCGAATGAAATCGATAATTGAGTTTAAATCGATTTGAACGTTAAATTAAGTTAAATAATTTGGAACGATCTTCTATACGAAATTAAATGAATATTGGAATTGTTTTAATTGAACTTTGAAACTGGATTACATAAATTTTGAAATGAAATTGGGAAGTTATGAAACATAGATTTTGGAAATTGATTGAGAAAGACTAAAGAAATGTCGATCTACAAATTCTAATTGAAATTTAAATTGAATTGGTTTTGAAATATATTAAACGACCAATTGAAATTTAAATTGAATTGGTTTTGAAATATATTAAACGACCAATCGGTAAATTAATTACGAAGGTTATTAAAGGAACCGGAATCGGTTAGGGACATACTCACTTTCTAAACCGAAAACCACTTTAATAACTATACGCGGAGTGCGATCAAGAATGAAGTGGTTGAAATGACGTACGCGATGACTGAAGAAAGAGAACGATAATGGATAGCCTTGAAACTTGTGTCAAATTGGAAATGACTAAAATCGGGAGCCGTGCCGGGCCAAATGGGGTTAGCTACCTCGAGCGAACACACTTCTTCGTAAGCTACTCATTTACTTTTGTGATTGATTGGTGCGCACCCTTGAACTTGGAGTGTTGTTTCGCGGTGTTGCGATTGTTGCGGCAATGCGTTCTCACCAGTCCGGATCAGGCAAACTGTAACGACCCAGAATTTTTATTAATTTAAATTTGAATATTTAATTAATTTTAAATGTTAATAAGTGAATTTTTAAGTCAAATAAATTTTTATTTGAATTTTTGGATTTAATTAGATAATTAAAACAATAATTTAATATGTTAAATTATGGATATAATTAAAAATTGAGTTAAAAATGATTGAAAATAATTTGGAAAATTTTATTTAATCATACTGGAGTTATAGAAATATTTTAGAACTTTTAAAATCGAATTAAAAGTTAATCTGTGAAAATTGAATATTTTAATATTTAATAATCGACTGTAAAATAGTCAATTTTTGAACAGTCTCAGAATTGAACGAAACTAGTTTCATTGGATCCGTAATAGTTAGTTATTACCGGATTTCAATTTTCGTGTCAATCGGAGTTATCGTTTGATCGTGGCAGCTCGAAACGCATCGATTTATTTTTAATTTAAATTTGGCGAGTCAAATTAGCCATTTTTCAAAAAGTCTCGGAATTCGACGAAACCAGTTTCATCGGATCCGTAATGTGATACTATTGTAAGGTTTCAAATTTCAAGTCAATTGGATTTACCGTTTGTCCGGTACAAATTAAAACGCCTAGAAATCGATTTAAATCGGTTTAATTCAAATTGAGCGTTTGTTGCCATAACTCGCACATACTTCCGAATTAGCTTCCGAAACCTGTTCCATTGTGTCCGGAACGCGGGGTAAACCTTAGAAACGCTGGTTAGGGCGCGTAAATCGGAGTTCGGAATTCCCGGGATGAATAGTGTTTACGCTTGCTTTTTCCTATAAATACACCTTAATTCACAAAAATAAATAAAAAACCAAAACCCTAATTTACATCTGCAAGCCGCCACCATTAGAATCTAGGGCCAGAAATCCATGAACTTCCACCTCCAATTACTCGAAATCCATCAGCAATTAGACAAAACCCTCAACTACAAAGAGGTAGAGCGCATCGAGAGCTAGAGATTCAACGGCTGTGATGTAAAACGGAGCGATGTGGTGGCGTATAGGGGGCCGCGTTCACTGGAGCCTGCGCACGCATTTCCACGCAACCTGGGAGGCCGAGCTTGGGGTGTTTGGGGCCGAACATAGGTGGAGTTAGGGGCTACAACATGCAACTCTCTGATCGAGTTATCGTTGAGTATTTTGCTCGCGATTTGTAAACCTAATTTCGATATTGATGGGTTCATTGCTTCGTGAGTTACTGGAAGGAGAACGAAGAGTTGAGGGTGAGGGATGGACGGGCTAGATGGCATGCTGAAGAATCCAAGGGTGATGAGGGGTAGTGGGTTTATAAAGTTTAATTTAAGTTGAAATTTTTATATAAAAACTCGTGTAACTTGTAAAATTCATATCTTTTTCATACGAGGTCGAAAAAATGCAAACTCAGTTGCGTTGGAATCGTATGGACGAGCACTACGCGATGGAGTTGGTTTGGAGTCGTTTGGAGTTAGTGAGAATTTCGGGTAAAATTAAACGCGCGTTTAATTTTATTCGAAATAAAAGATGAAACGGAATTTAAAATCAAGGTGAGAATTTCTCACTCAATCGAATAGATTTCGATTTTATTTTAAATAGTTAGATTTAAAATATTTGAATGCATGTTTGAATGATGACTGTAAATTATTGATTGTTAAAATAGACATTATGCGCCGTTAGTAAGCGGATGTTATTTATTAAAAACATATACCGCGAATATTTCATAAACAGTGAAATTGGTATTATATATAATATCAATATATATATATTGGCATATGTATATATTGCGGTTGTTGATTTCCCGCATTTTTTGTTTAGCGGATGAGACCCTATTACGCCGTTATTAAGCGGATAATATTTAATAAAAACATATACCGCGATAATTTCGTACTGGAGCGAAATTGGTATTGTGCTAATGTTTTTGGATGCAGGAAACAGGTTGGAGGGATCCAACTGGATTCCTCAACAGTATTTATTTGATTTCAGATATTTTGATATTTGATTGATTATCATATCGATATATGATATCGTTGTTGTCGTGATTGACTATTTGGTGTGTAGCATCATTGGACCCAGATTTTGGGATTTTAAAAATGATTTTTAAAGTGATTTTAGAAAGTATACGTTTTATAAAATAATTTTTGGAATTGATCCATTTTAAATAAATAAACGTTATAATAGTTAAAGTTATAAAAATTATAGTTTTTGTGAAATATAGTTAAAAGCTAATTTTTGAGAAATATGAATTAATGACCTTATAAAATAGTTAAATTGGATTTTCGAATATATTATAAAAGTTAAAAATAGGATTTATAAAATTTGATTATTTTATAAATCAAGATGGTGGAATTATAAAGGAATTTAAAGACGTTTTAAAAGAATAATATAAATTAATTTATATTAAGAGATTCATAAATGGATATTTATAAATTGAAATATGGACATTATAAAACGAGTTTTTATAAGTGTTTGAATGATGTGAGAATGAATTTCATAATAGAATGAAATTTATAGAATTATAAACTGTGAAGTTATAAATGAAATTTATAAATAGTAAGATTTATAAATTTGTGAAGTTATTTGAAGAATAAATTTTGTTAAATAAATAAATCTTATAAGTTATAAGATTTATGGTTTGGAAAGTCTTTAAAAGAACGATTTTGTAAAATAATCATTTTATATGCAATTGACTTATAATATGAACTTTTAGTTTATAATTGAGATATGAAATCAAATAGGTTAATAAAGGAATTTATAAAAAAGAAGTTTTTATAAATAAATAGAAACGGAATTTATAAACGTTGTTTTATAAATCCGCAAACGACTTATTTTGATAAGTTAATTGTTATAACCTATTAATGGAGTTATATTCACGTTGTAAACAGTGAATAATCCTTTAAGTTAAAAAGAATAGAAATAATGGAATTTGTGAACATAGTACATTCACGTTTTTGAATAGTGAATAAGACGTTAAAGAAATGTTTTGAATGTGATATTTTAAATAGAATTAAAACGATCTAACGATGTTTTAAAAGGTGTTGAGATTCGAAACCATAGATTTCAACATTCATTGTTGAAATAGATGTTTCGAGAAATAAAAGGAAATGGTGGACTATAACACTGTTGTTATAGTAAATGATTTCCGAAAGGAAATGTTTAGAATAATATTGGGATTTATATATCTATTTTAATTTCGAATCCCTATACTAGTGATTTTGGGTTGTTGTAACGATGTTTTACGCAACATTCGTTTTGGCCCAAATAAAAATGTTTAAGAGAATGATTTCCCTTAAAGAATGAAATATATACTTAATTCGATTTAAGTATATTGAATATTTTCAAAGGTTGAAAATAAAAAGATTTGTCGATTACTTATTTTTAATAAGTATGGAAATGTTTTCCAATATGAAGTGAATATTTAGAATTTATCTTTTGAAGATAAATTGAAATGGATAGTTGAAATTGTATATTCATGAATATTTTGAAATATAAATTCATTATGGAATTTATAAATGAAAAGAAGAATTTGTTTAAAAATAAATGTTGATTTATTTTTGAGGTATTGAAATTTAATATCTAGTGAAGATATTTTGGAAAATAAATAATTTGGAAAATTATTTGGAATCTGGTGATGTATGCATATCCATTGATAGTTCAATAGCCGACTATCAGTATTTCCCTTTGAATGGGTATTTGATGTGATTTGTTTGAAGGTGAATGCCACACTTATTTTTGAATAAGCGCTCACTATTCGGGTTAACCGGGAAAGGACCATGGGGTCGTATAACCCATTCCGAATATGTGATACGTCGTTGTGAATTGCATTGAAGATCGGTGTTGAAGACCCGGTATTTGCGAAAGCGATAGGATGACCTGTCGATTGACTCTGCACCGAGTAGCTACGGTATTGAGTTCTCCATATGTGATGGTGAATCCGATCAGGATTGTGAATATTCGGATTGCAAGGACTTCTTTGTAAGTGCCTTCGGTTTTGTTCGAGCCCGGAACAGACTTGTATGGATTGTATGTCTGACATTACAAGTTGAGATATAAAGACGATTTCTTTCAAATATATTTCTGTTGGTGGCGAAGAATTTATTCTTTTAGCTTAACACCCTTCTCTGAGACGTACGAGCTCAGAGGTTATATAGTTGAAGTTATCAGCGATATATTCCCAATTTGGTAATGTGATATGCTGAGTGATGCTGAAATGATCATTGTGTTGATTATTTGTGATAGGATCGTTTATTTGATCGTCTATCCTTGTGATCATTGTGTTGATCATTTGTTGACCCAAAGCATGGCTTTTGTATAAAGTATGTTTTTGTGGACGTGACTTCGTCGAGCCTCACACCCCGTGAATGGTCAAAACAGGAAAGAAGCAGCAAGGTTATGAGGGGTAGCACCCTTTAGGATGTGTCCATTTCCTTCTGGAAAAGGGTGGTATCATGGTATGGAGCCCAGATACTTACTCATGTTGAAAACACTTTGTTATGATTGTGTGAATTGATTACGAGCGCTCAGTGAAAAGGTCCCAAAGGACCGGGGGATGGCATATTCGGTCAGTTGTTACTCAGTTAGGAGTAACCCGGCCTTGTGTTGGTAGAGATCCGGTTTGGTTCTCGGGGATGTCCATCCAGAGGCATTCTCATGTGGCAATGGGAAGTTCCTTGGCCTGACCATTCGTTGGAAATCCAAAGAAACAATACGAAACTTGTACGGTATTAGTTGTAGAACCTGCTATTCACTTATGGTGGTCACCACTGTTTGGATAGTAGCTATAGTAGGCATACGATAATGGTCGTATGTTGGCTAAGATTTATATTCTACTTTCGAAATAAATTTTTCCTACACTATACACTAATAATAATATCAAATGTTATTTTAAATGCGTATCAAGCATCTTTGACTATCATAAGGAGAAATCTCCTCCGATTCTGCGTTTGCATTGTGTGTGTGTGCGGGAGGCCTTATGGTAGTCTCATTTTTAAAAGCATTGCGAATTGATTAAAAATATTCCTCTATTTTGATTTTAAAGATAAATAAACTGTTTTGAGTTCTCACACCAGTCACATGACTGACTCGGAGTTTATTGTTTTCCTTCCTAAACTCTGGGTGCCCACCAATTTTCACACGGGCAGTCAGGAGTTAGGTTTATCAGGATATTCTGGATATTCTGGAGTTGCTGGAGGCAAGATGGATGGCATGGCGTATTACTAGTTTATATAGTATTTCTTTTTCCGCTGCACTGTTTGTTGATGTTGTTGTACACTCTGATGATATGTTGTAATGTAATGTATAAAATGTAATAACTGATATAGTTCTTTGTTTAAAGATTATTCATTTATTATTATATGTTGTTCCGCTGCGAATTGTGAGATTCTGATGTTGTTCTGTTGTTTTCTTCTGTCCCGTTCTATTTTTAAAATTCTTCTATCTTCTATTTTTCAAATTCTCTGTTTTCTTTCTCTGTTTTCTAAAAATTGTCTATCTTCTTTCCTCTCTATTTCCTATCTCTTCTCTCTTCTTTCTTTCTTTTTTTTAAATTCTTTCTAAAACCCATAACATTCCGTGTTTCCGGCCTTCGATTTCTCGACAGTCGATAAAGTGAGTATCGATGTCGAATTTTTGGAAAGTCGAAAATTTTCGGGGCGTTACACAAACGGTAGTTTCACTACCTTGGGTATTGCCTTATGTGCCTTATCATACTTGTATTCCGTATACGCGACCACTACGAATTTGTTTTGTATTATACCTATGGAGTACTCCCTGATATCCCACTAGTTTACGATGGAGTTTACAGTGCTGCATAGTCTATGATGCTGTATAAAATGTGTTAAGGGGGATAATGGTAACGCCTTAACACTATTTTGATATTTTACTTTACTGCTTGGCATTATCTATGTATCGTACACTACTATGTATAGATAGTTTATCGGATCCTGAAAGATGTTTATTCCATTCATCTTTGAGTTATTGTTTATTTCAAATCTTGAACCATACTATCTGTATAAGAATATATGTCCTGATTCGAGTGTTTGTTTGTGCATATGCTCGGATCAGATTGAGGGTTGCTACTGCTGTTTATTTGGAGCTGAAGACTGAAGACTTTCACTATCTTATCTTATTAGTATTTGTTCTTTCCATTTGGACTATTTAGACTTCTATGTTGTTTATTTCCTTTCATTTGAGACATTGTTGTACTTATGGTTAGTTTCATGAACTACTCTTATGACTATGTTATATTTCCGCTGCACTATTCTGTGATGTTATATTTCTGTGATTCTGTGATGATTCTCATTTATATATCTATACTCCATTAATGATTCTTGTTTTGTACTATTTAAGTTGACATGTGTGGATTATTGTCAATTTAAATGGTCTAAATATACGGGTTGTTACAGTTGGTAACAGAGCTTTGGTTCCCGATAACCTTAGCCTGTGGAGTTTTAAAGCTCATTAGAGGTAGGGTAAATATACCCTAGAATGAGGAGAATCATTTCAGAATCCACATCCTTTGATTCATCTTTCTTATTGAATTCGTTGAATAGAATTTCCTTAAGTTCTATAAATTCCTATCTTTGATTCTAAATCACTTTTGGTATTCCAGGATGGCTACCAGAAGAAATGTTAGAAGAGGAAGGGGTGGAAATGCTCCTGGTCCACGTGCTCCAGTTCCTGCAGTCCGATTCTCCACTCTTAGCAAGGAGTACACTCTGCTTGGAGGAGTCAAATTTACTGGCTCCGAGAGTATCGTCGAAGCACAGCAATGGCTAAAGAGTTTGGAGAGGTTCTTTACTGGCTTAGAGATCACAGATGCTCAGAAGTGTAAGTTGGCCGCTTGGCAGCTTCAGGATGCTGCACAAGATTGGTGGGAATCTGTCACTTCTCGTACCGATGAGGAAACCATCACTTGGGCCCAGTTTAGGTAGAAATCTATCTAGATTACATCAAAATAATTTCCTTCTATCTCATTCAAATTTTTGACTCATTTATATCATGTGTAAATAGGGACTCCTTTGTGGCTCAGTGGATGCCAGCCGCTGGGAAAGCCAACTCTATCGTTCTTTTATGGATCTCAAGCAAGGCAACATGACATTCACTGAGTATGAACTGAATTTCAACGAACTATCTAAGTTCGGACCCGGTTTGATCGACACACCTCTGCTTAAGAATGAGAAGTTCATACATGGCGCACGCCTTGAGTACTACGAGCTCCTCACTGCTCATGTCCATGGAACCTTCACTGAGTTGATGGAGTTTGCTCTTCGATACGAGGGAAAGCCAAAGGAAACATCAACCTCCAAAGCTCCAGTTGTTCAGACATCAGCTAGTAATTCGGAGAAGAGAAAGCCAAACTTTGCACAACAGAAGAAGAATTGGTAGCGGAAAACAGGGCTTGGATACTCCCAGAAGAAACCCATTGACATATCATCTATTACTTGCTTCAACTGCAACTAAAAGGGTCATTATGCTAGTAGCTGCCCATCTCCAAAAAGCGCAGATGTTCCGCCACCGACACAGATGACTAGGAGGGATTTGTGTCATATCTGCTTGCAACATGGACACTTCAAGAAAGACTGTCCAACACAGAAGAGAGGTACACCATCTGGAGTCTTTTCTTTTTCCACACCTTCCCCGGAAGTTCCTGCCCCGGAAGTTCCGGATAATCAAGGTACTTTGCAAAGTACTTTTATGTTACATATCTTGCCTGTTAGAGTTCTACTTGACACCAGAGCTACACACAGCTTCATATCTATTGATTTATGTGATAAACTTGGCTTGGAATCCACTCTTGCATCTATTTCCTTATGTGTATCTAACCCTATTGGAGGGCCCGCTAACCTCAAAAGGGTTTGCAGATATGTCACTCTTATGCATGGCATTCACCGCTTCACTTGGGATTTCTATGTCCTTGGATTCGAGGCATTTGATATTCTTTTAGGCATTGATTGGCTGCGGAAGTGCGAAGCCGTTATCTCTTGCAAAACTCGAACCGTCTCTCTTATTGACGACAAGAGTATGCCTTTAGTTGTTAAAGGCAAATCACCTCATGAATATGCTGGGAGTTTTATATTCTCTCTTGACTCTCATCCAAATGAACTTAGCTCCACTCCAGTGGTTCAACTCTTTTCTGATGTATTTGGGGAAGTTAATTCTCTACCATCTCCGTGGGAAATCGAATTCGGCATCGACCTTATTCCTGGTGCACGACTAGTAGTTCTTCCTCCAAGGAGAATGGCTCCTAAAGAAAAAGCATAGTTGAATGTGTAAATTGAAGATTTATTTTCTAAAGGCTTGATTCGACGCAGTCATTCAGAATGGGGTGCTGCAGTTGTATTTGTCACCAAATCTGATGGCTCGCTCAGAATGTGTGTGGACTATAGAGAGCTAAACAAGCTCACACACAAGAATAGATATCCGATGCCCCGTATCAACGATCTTTTCGACCAGCTTCATGGAGCTAAAGTCATTTCTCAACTTGATTTGGCTACCGGTTTTCACCAACGCAGAATCGCTGAGAATAGCATTCCAAAAACAGCATTCTGCACTGAAAATGATTTCTATGAATGACTAGTTATGACGTTCGGTCTCACTAATGCTCCAGCTTATTTCGTCGACTTGATGAATAGAGTTTTTGGGGATGTTCTTAACAAGTTCGTGCTTGTTTTCATCGATGATATTCTTGTCTTCTCTAAAGATGAGAAAGAGAATAGATCACATTTGGCTTTTGTTCTCGAAACTCTTCGCAGACACCAGCTTAAAGCCAAGTTTTCGAAATGCCACTTTTGGCGAGATGAAGTTCGTTTTCTTGGCCATATTGTTTCGGAGAATGGGATTTCGGTCGATCCAGCTAAGATCGCCGTAATCAATGTAAGTTCTATTCTTATTTGTCAATTCTATCTAAATAGCTTATCAATATCTAAATTTGAATCCTTGGAATTTGCAGGATTGGGAGACTCCCAAAACTCCTACAGATATCCGCAGTTTCTTGGGTTTGGCCGGCTATTATCGCAGATTTATAGAAAACTTTGCTCGTATTGCTGCCCCACTTACCGCACTAACCAGAAAGAATGTGAAATTTATTTGGAGTGAAAAGTGCGAAGCAGCTTTCAATGAGATGAAGCGAAAGTTGACCTCTGCCCCAGTTCTTACAGTTGTTGATGGTAGTGAAGGATTGACCGTCTATACTGATGCATGCTGGGATGGATTAGGAGCAGTCTTAATGTAGAAAGGAAAGGTTATTGCATATGCGGGTCGTCAGTTAAAGACCCATGAAGCAAATTACGCAGCTCACGATTTAGAGCTTCTTGCGGTTGTATTTGCTCTTAAGCTATGGAGGCACTATCTCTTGGGAACCAAATTCGAGTTATTCACTGACCATAAGTCATGGAGATATATTTTTTCGCAAAAGGATTTGAATCAGAGACAAGTCCGATGGCTCAAATTTCTAGCTGCATATGATCTTGATATTAATTATACTCCAGGGAAAGCAAATGCCGTAGCCAATGCTTTGAGCAGAAACCAAGCGATGGCATGTTGTAATCTTGTTGAGGGAATGTTATTCCAGCTTTTCGTCTCCCCAGCTCTTATGGATCGTATTATAGCCAAGAAATTCGAGGACACTTTTCTTTATCGCATCAAGGAAATAGTCCTTGGAAGAGTTCGAAATGCTGACAATAAATTGGATGCACATGTTGATAGTAATGGAGTCTTGAGAATTGATAATCGCATTTGTGTTCCTAATGTTGATGGTCTTAGACAAGAAGTGCTAAGAGAAAACCACAACTCTTCGCTTTCATTTCATCCCGGTGTCATTAAAATGTACCAGAATATGAAGAAGCTATATTGGTGGAGTGGGATGAAGCGTGATATTTCTACCTATGTCAGCAGATGCACAACTTGCCAGCAAGTTAAAGCTGATCACAGAAAGACAGCTGGTTTGCTTCAACCATTAGAGATTCCTGAATGGAAGTGGGAGCAGATTTATATGGACTTTATTGATGGGCTGCCAAGGAGTAGAAAGTGTAACGAAAGCATCTAGGTGATTGTCGATAGATTGACGAAATCCACTCACTTTATTCCAGTCAAGTCCACTCGTACAGCTTCGAACTTGGCCGAGATATATATGAGAGAAGTTGTTAAACTTCATGGTGTACCATCCAGTATCGTATGCGATCGAGATCCTATTTTCACTAGTAAATTCTGGAAAGCATTTCAGGATACTTTGGGCACCAAACTGAACCTGAGCACGACTTATCATCCTCAGACAGACGGCCAAACTGAGAGGATGAATCAGATTTTGGAAGACCTTCTCCGAGCTTGTATTATTGACTTTGGTGGATCTTGGAAAGACCATCTTCACTTGGTTGAATTCACTTATAATAATGGTTACCAGGTAAAGAAATTGAATTTCAAATTTGGATAAGTATATTTGAATTTGAATTAATCATCTGTAATAAACCAGGCAAGCATTGGTATGGCACCGTTCGAAGCCTTATATGGACGGCCGAGCAAATCGCCAGCTTGTTGGATCGAGTCGGGTGGTCGATTAGTGCATGGTCCAGAAATAATTTTGGAAGCTTCCGAAAAAGTCAAAGAAATCAGGAAGAAGATAAAGACGGCATAGGATAGACAGAAGAGCTACGCTGACAAGAGGAGAAGAGATCTCGAATTCAGCGTAGGTGACAAAGTATTTCTGAAAGTGTCACCTTTGAAGAATATTGTTCGATTTGGAAGGAAAGGAAAACTAGCTCCCAGATTTGTTGGTCCGTTTGAGATTACGGAAAGAGCCGGAACTTTGGCATATAGAGTTGCATTACCAGAGAAGTTCGCTGGTGTGCACAACGTGTTCCACGTCTCACATCTGCGCAAAGTTGTGCACGATCCATTTATGACTATTCCTACTACTCGGTTGGAAGAGATAGTTATTGAGCCTAATTTGACTATTGAGCGTAAGCCACTTCGGATAGTTGATCGTGAGACAAAGCAACTTAGAAGGAGTCGGTAAATCTCGTCAAAGTCAAATGGAATGCAGATGAGCGAGATTGCACATGGAAAACTGAGGATGGTATTTGGGATTCAAACCCCGAACTACTAATTTCAGGTATAATTCAAATTTCTCAAAATCTATCTTGATTTTCTGCTTGTTTCATTCCTACTTCACTCGTATCGTTCCTTTTCGAGGATTAAAGTTATGAGTGGGGGAGATTGCAACGACCCTGATTTTCAGCCCAATTTAAATTTTAAAATCCATCGTTTTAGTATAAAATTTGGAAATTTATAAACGATCTCGATTCACGTCCAAGCTTTGTTTATAAAATACGTCTAGTAAGATATGAATATGAGAAAAGTTTCGCCGCAAAATATTGCAATCAATTTCGTTCGCACTTTTATTTATATATCAGTTCATTTAAAGCTGCGTAAAATTTATCTTTCAAATCCAAATATTTTTACACGGTTATGTCGTAAAAATTATTCTGATCAAGATGATGTAGTTTGTTTCGTCTAAAACTGAAATCGCCTGCTCCGTTTAAATTGTTTTACAAATCGTACAAATTTAAGTGGCGAAATTCGTAATTTTATAAAACCATCGTATCGCAATAATCTGTGTACCGCTGAAAGCGCGTCGTCGCACTGATCAAAACGGTATACTCATTCGAGTAAATCGGAGTCCGACGTAAAATTATTCGTGTAAATTTAATGGTTCTGGACGGACGGGTTAAATAATATTCAACCCAAAATTTTAGCCCGTATACATTCAAAAATTTGTAAATAAAGTTTTAGCTGAAAGAAATAAATATTGTCGTTGAAAAGATAGGGTGGTTACCTTGGGAATAATTGTGACGTTTGGGAAAATGGAAAGACTTTGTGGGTTACTAGGAGAAAATTTATTGCTGAAAAGTTTATAAACTTAAAATATACAAACGTATCAGTACATTTTCATTCAACTCACTATTCACAAAATCTCTCAGGTACTGTTCTTCTCCTTCCCTTCTTTTTCTTCTTCTTATTTTTCCTTCATATTTTTTTACTATAAAAAAAAGGGAAGCACGCATGCACGGTTACCTCTCCTCTCTCTCCTACCATCGACCTACATGCACTTACCCAGATCCATGCGCACACCACAATTTCCATTTCTTCTCCCACTCTTCTTTCTGTAAAAGAAAAAAAAATTGCATAAGCCGAAACTCCTCCCTGGCCTTGAATTGACGCAACCACCGCCTAGCCCAGCTTCGCTCTTCCCCCGCTCCAGTCATACGCCAACCACTGCCCAACACCTTCGCCTCACCCTCCTCCAGCTGAGCCCACTTCTCCTCAACCTACAGCCCATCCCACCTCAACCGACCGCACCTGCAACTATCTCCACCGAAACAACCCCCTCCCCTTACTGCTCCACCTACAACCGTCCCTCTTCCCTTTACTACCCACGTCCGACCGCACCTGCAACCGCCGTGCCACTACACCCTGTTGCAGTCGAACCATTCTCTGACCTCGCAGTGCGTGAGCGTATGGGGTGTGCTTTTTGTTGACTGCGTGAGTTTATAAAAATATATATATAAAAGACAGAAGCAACTGTGTGTAGTATAATGCATGCTGGGATGCTTGTTCATGGGCGTGTATGTGTGGTTATGTTGTGTACAGGATGGGTCGTGTGCATAACAAAAATATAACAGTATGAAAAAAAGGGAAATGTGAGAGTTGCGTGCATGTATTTTTAGTAATGCGTGCATATGGTTGGTGAAGGCGTTTGCAATATGTGTGTATGCAGTGGTGCGAATGCAATGTTGAAATGCGTGTATGGCATGCAATAGAAGGGAGAGGGAAATATAAATTTACGTGAGTTACGTGACGTGCAATAGAAAGCATGAAATAGAAGGGATTGGAAATGTCATGAATGGAAATAAAAGGAGAAGTTACGTGAGTTAAGGAGTTTGCTGCTAGTAAGGGAATAGTGTACAATCATGTACACGCATGTTTGAAGTCTCGGCCATGCTATATATATATATATATATATATATATATATATATATATATATATATAAAACGAAACTGAGATTTGTAATTAACGTTGGATATTGCAGTAGAGTATTTACGCCAATATCTATTTTGGTTGCCAAATTAGTAACCGACTTTTCTTGCTTGTTGTGGGTAGAAGCAACCGATTGAGTTTCTTTCGCAGCAGCATCGATCTTCAGCTTTCGTTCTTTTCTCCATCATTGGTAAATGCATTTATATAAATTTATCAATTTTATACAAACGTTCACTTAAACTAATATCGCCACTTTTATCGATATTTGCAGTGTTCGTTGTTCGCATTTTACCGACTCTATTCGTGCTTATTCTTGCTTTGGGTCCATTTCTTTATCCACGAAAGTTGAATTAATTTTCACGACTATATTCTTATGCTAGTTGTATGGATGAATGATTGCTATGTGATGTGAATTGGATGATTAATTGTATTGTTAAGTGATAAATAATTTGCAAGTTAAATTTGACATAGGATAGTTAACAAATTAAAATATATTATATATGTCGAACTTTGATTTGTTGAACTTGACCCCTTCATATGTTAAATTTGATTAGTTAAACTTGATCCTTTAATTGTTAAGTTAATTGACACGTAGAAATTGATAAATCACACTTTGAACCTGTGAACGTATACTTGAGTAATTGTTGTAGTTTTGAAATTGAATTGAACGACAAGTGAAAATCGTAATAATCTTTAATCTACATGAAATGATAGTGTAGATTCTAGAAATAATTATATTAATTTACATAAATAACAAATGTAAATTAATTCGATTATTTCGGGATTATTTAGATATTTGTTGAACTGTTATGTATGGATGCTATTGTTTGTTTATTTACTTTGACACCATCCCAGCTATCACACTGCAAGTTCCCTTTGTATGCTTTGATTTTGAATTGAAATGGAATTGGGTTGAAATGATAAATACCCAAATAACTTTGACTTAGGATAGAAAATCAAATTTAAACAGATTGGTCAATGTTTTGATTTAAATTAAAATAAAGTTTTATTTGACTAATAATAAGGTTTTGAATAAATTGGAATTTAAATTCGAATGAATGTAAATGTGAATATTTGAATTTGAAACAAATTTTAACGTCGTAATTGACAAAGAATATTGTTGAAATTTAATTATGTAACAATTAAATTTAGAATTAATTGATAATTGATTTTGAAATTATTAATAACGAAGTTTGAAAATTTAATGATTAAGTTTTAAATTATGAATAAGTTAAGTCTTGAAATTAGTAATAAATAAATTTGGAATTATTAATAACGAAGTTTGAAATTATTAAAAATTAAGTTTTGAAATTTTTGATAATTAAGTTTTGGAATTGTTAATAATTGAGTTTGAAATGATTAATAATTAAGATTTGAAATTTTTGATAATTTGATGAGATTGGATTATTAAATAATTAAATTGAATTGGATGTTCTTATTAAGTGAAATTGAATTTTTGAATAAGTAAAACTAATTTCTTTAATCGAGTTTTGAAATTTGTAACGAAGGTAATAAATGAATGAAATGAATTTCTTTAAACAAAAAATAGAATGCGTTTTATCGAAACAAACGAAAAATTTGAAATTAAAGAATTGGATTCGACAAATTTAATTTGAATAAATGTGTAAGCTTTGATAATGAAGTTGAACTTAAGAAAGTAATGTAATGAATTGGAAATTTAATTGAAATTGTTTAATGATAAATTAATTTAATGAATATCGAATGAATCGATAATTGAGTTTAAATCGATTTGTACGTTAAATTAAGTTAAATGATTATGGAATGATCTTCTATACGAAATTAAATGAACATTGGAATTGTTTTAATTGAACTTTGAAACTGGATTATATAAATTTTGAAATGAAATTGGGAAGTTATGAAACGTAGATTTTGGAAATTGATTGAGAAAGACTAACAAAATGTCGATCTACAAATTCTAATTGAAATTTAAATTGAATTGGTTTTGAAATATATTAAACGACCAGTCGGTAAATTAATTACGAAGGTTATTAAAGGAACCAGAATCGGTTAGGGACATACTCACTTTCTAAACCGAAACCACTTTAATAACTATATTCGGAGTGTGATCCAGAGTGAAGTGGTTGAAATGACGTACGCGATGACTGAAGAAAGAGAACGATAATGGATAGCCTTGAAACTTGTGTCAAATTGGAAATGACTAAAATCGGGAGCTGTGCCGGGCCAAATGGGGTTAGCTACCTCGAGCGAACACACTTCTTCGTAAGCTACTCATTTACTTTTGTGATTGATTGGTGCGCACCCTTGAACTTAGAGTGTTGTTTTGCGGTGTTGCGATCGTTGCGGCGATGCGTTCTCACTAGTCCGGTTCAGACAAACGGTAGTTTCACTATCTCGGGTATTGCCTCATGTGCCTTGTCATACTTGTATTCCGTATACGCGACCACTACGAATTTGTTTTGTATTATACCTATGGAGTACTCCCTGATATCCCACTAGTTTACGATGGAGTTTACAGTGCTGCATAGTCTATGATGTTGTATAAAATGTGTTAAGGGGGATATTGGTAACGCCTTAACACTATTTTGATATTTTACTTTACTGCTAGACATTATCTATGTATCGTACACTACTATGTATAGATAGTTTATCGGATCCTGAAAGATGTTTATTCCATTCATCTTTGAGTTATTGTTTATTTCAAATCTTGAACCATACTATCTGTATAAGAATATATGTCCTGATTCGAGTGTTTGTTTGTGCATATGCTCGGATCAGATTGAGGATTGCTGCTGCTGTTTATTTGGAGCTGAAGACTGAAGACTTTCACTATCTTATCTTATCAGTATTTGTTCTTTCCATTTGGACTATTTAGACTTCTATGTTGTTTATTTCCTTTTATTTGAGACATTGTTGTACTTATGGGTAGCTTCATGAACTACTCTTATGACTATGTTATATTTCCGCTGCACTATTCTGTGATGTTATATTTCTGTGATTCTGTGATGATTCTCATTTATATATCCATACTCCATTAATGATTCGTGTTTTGTACTATTTAAGTTGACATGTGTGGATTATTGTCAATTTAAATGGTCTAAATATACGGGTTGTTACACGTAGCTTCTTCTTTCAACATTTTGACTACCATTGATTAATATATTGGTTTGTAGTCTTTAATTATTAATCCATGTTATTACATTTTGATTAGCTTTCAAACTTTCAAGTGATACTTATTTGCAATTTTAAGCATTTTTTATTGATACATAGAATTTAAGTGTATGATGTCTTTGTTATCTGTCTTTGTTTTATCGCTGAGTACCAATCTATAACTTGCATAAAAATTAGATTCCTTTTATATATTAGTTTTGTTATTTCCGATTAATAATTTGTATTGATTTATATATCGTTGAGTCATTGAATTTATTGAATATCATGTAAGAAATATTGACTCCCCTTATTTCAATGTCTTTGTTTGGGTTATAATACACAGCTTTACTGTTTTAATAATAGATAAAGTATATTAATATGTATTATAGTAAGAAGGTTGGAATATATTAGTATGTGAATATTATTTAAACATTTGTTTGGCATGTATGTTCTTGGCAAACATTTTCATGGAAAATATTTGCTCGGCACAAATTTGCTATGCATTCATACATTTCTGTATGTTTATTTGTATATTTGCATATCATGTTTTAATAAAATAAATCACCTATTTCCATCTACTTCATGAAAAGCATTAAACTCATGAAATTTTTCACTTATGAGCCATTTTCTTCTAAGCTTGCTTTTTGCACTAATATTTTTGCTTCTTATTTTATTTCAGGCCTATCATGATCAAATTTTGTGCTTTGGTCTGATATACTTCCTGGTTAAGAACTTCTTCACATTTTTTTGGCCAATGTTGTTTTTATCCGATTTCTCTTGGTATTATCTTTTTTTCTGAGTTGGATATTGGAAAATTTGATCTTTTTTCTCTCTTTTTAGTTTTTGTTTTACTCATTTTAAGAGTAAAGAAGGTGAAACTTTTATTGGTTTTCTTTTCAACATTTTCTCCTCTTTTTCAAGCTTGATTTCGAAATCTGCAACTGCTTTGTTAAACGTTTTCTAATTTGTGGCTTAATTTTTGGCTGCTTTCTAGACACTCTCTTGATGATGTCAGTAAGTAGTATATTGGGTGGCTTATATCTGGTCTGTCTTTCTTTACACTGTTTGTTACAATTGTATATTGAGTATATGTCAAATATTTGAGATATATTAATTTACATAAAAAATTGAATTTTGTTTTTAAAATATATACCTTTCATTTTTTATTATTTTTTCCTGATGTCCTTCTGTGATCAAATCTTTTGATTTATCACTTGGTTTGTCAAAAAAATTTAGTTATTAAATGTTTTAATTACTAGCAGTAGATGGCAAATATTTGTCTGATAAATATTTGCCTGGCTGAATTTTTAACATTAAACTGTAAATATTTACCTTTTTGTGTTTTTCTCTCTTCAGTAGCCTCTTTTTATTCATCGTTTTTTACAGCCTTTGGTATGACAGCTATTTTAGATTGGCTTACTGTTTGGTCATTAGTATCATCATCATCTTTGGCTGTAGCATCATCTTTATTATGGTCATCAACATTATCATTTTTCCTTTGATCATCACAGTCCTTTTTTTCCTCTACACCTTCATCTTTTCTTTTCTCTACATTATCAACATCAATATCTTTGTCATTACCATCACCACCACCATCGGCTTCATCATCAACATTATCATTACCATCACCACCACCATCAACATTACCATCACCATCACTATCACCATCACCACCACAATTGTCATCTTTGTCATCTTCTACTTCAGCTTTAGTTTCATCTGGACTGTTTTCATCATCATCATTAGGATTATTTTCTTTATCACCATCATTTTTGTCTTTATCCTCATCACATTTTCCTCGTCATCATCAACATTAGTAGCAATACTATCTTCATTCTCAGCACCATCTTTTTTGTGTTTATCAATACTATCATCTTCATCAACTTTGTCTTCATTAAGACCAACAACATCATCGTCTATACTTGCATCATTATTGACATCTTCACCTTTATTAGTACCATCACCGTCACCATCATCGACTTTGTTAGCATCATCTTCGTCTTCATCTTGTTTATAATCATCAACATCTATTGTTTTGTCGTCATTAATTTGATCAATATCAACTTCATCGTTGTTATTATCTTCATCATCTTCTTTTTCTTCTTTCCTTTTGCTTCAAATCTTTATTTTATTTTGTCATGAGCTTGTTCTCTTTTTTTAGAGCTGCATTTTCATTTTTCAGCTTCTTTATTCCAATTTTATATCTTGTAGTTTTTTGTTGATATTTTTATATTTTTTATCGATTACTGATGCTTTTCTTTAAGAGATTTAGCTTTGGTAGATTTTTAGCTCTTTTTCCTTTTTTCTTCTTTTCTCTGCAAATTAAAAAAAAAATTAAATTTTGTGTTTGCTTGGAAAGTATTAGACGAGCATCTGTTTGCTAGGAAAATATTTACTGGCAAATATTTTCCGTTCACTTTTTATAATAACATTTCTGTATTTTGTTAGGAGATTTACCTTTTTATCAAGGAAGCACTTCATTTTGCTTGGAGTAGCTTCCCGTAGTAATGTTCATCTAGAAAAAATTGGTCTGCTAATAACTTGATTTTGGAGGAATTATTTCTATAATATCATGGAACCAATACTGCATGAAAAGGTATTAGGTTTTAATTTAGTTTATAACAAAAATTAAAAAAGATAAAATGAGTTATCAAAGTTTACCAATAGCAGAGCTACACATGCCTGTTATTTTCTTAGACTGTCTTTATTCTTTTACATTTGCACCATCAAATGTTTTCCGATTGTTGCGTGTCAAGAAGCAGATTTCATTTGCTTTAGTCTATGAACATATGGTAGCAGCACGAAAAGAAATGTTGAGTTTGGATTGAAGAACAAGTATGTTGAAATCAAATACATTATAAACAACCTTGCAACGTCAACTATATTACCTATTTTTTGTCTTTTAGTAGTTAATCGAATGCTTATTTTGATATCCTTTGCTTTGGTCATTTTTGAGTTACTGAAATATTTACATTTAAAGGTCTTTATATCGGATTTCATGTCAGATTCTTTCAAATAAGATGTTGCACTGATTGTGATGCCTATATTTAGAAATCCCAAAATTTCGCAATGTCATTTTCTTTCAAAATTACTTTCATGTCTCCAAAATAAAAATAGCTTCCTTCAATTGAAAATTATTCTATTATCATATCTATTGGAGATAATTCTTTCGATATGTCCTTAGTTGTTATAACTCCTTCGAATAACGGATTGATGATGTTGAAGAACGAAGTTTTTTTCAGTAATTTCATATGTGATTCTCGAAGTAGCTTTTGTTTTATTAAATTTTCTTTTAATGTTTGGATGCTATAATATACGTAAATATAAATAGTGAATATGCTATATACTGTTTTGTATTTAGTCCCACATCGTGGGATTAGTTCTATCCCAAGCTCCTAGGCATTTATATAAAGGTGCTAATGTGATGGACATGTATTACTAATCTCTGAATGAATAAAAAATTTCTCTCTCTAATGGGTTCCACTTTCTTCATTTCATAACACGTTATCAGCACGATCTTTTTCTCGAATGTATTGGATATTCTAATCCAGAAGATTAGATTCGAGCACGATCTTTTTCTCGAATGTATTGGATATTCTAATCCAGAAGATTAGATCCGCTTTTTTTTCATGTAAGTACATCTCTTTCTCTTATTCAGTTACTAAAATCAGATCTATCTCTTCCACTTATTCAACCATTGAAATCAGGTTTGAAATTTTTTAGATATGCTTTTCTAGGTTTATTTTACGATTAATTTAGATCTAGATTTAAGTATTCTTGTTTCACAATTCTATATCTATTTTCTAAGTTTTCAGATTTGGATTTAAGTTTTAATATATCTTATCTTTCAAGATCTTATTTTGTCTTAGATCTAAATTTATAGATCTTATTCCACTGTACATGTATTTTTGTCATTATATTTCAGATCTCATCCTAAAATAGATCCGAATTTTTTATTCTTATTTTTCTAATCTCATTATATTGTAGATCTCAAAATCACACCCAAATAATATACCTTTGAGATTTGGATATTGTTTAAAAATAAAATGTTGTGATTTTTTTAATTTGGATTTGAATTGATTTCAAACTTGCTTATTATTGCATGTTTTTTTTGAGTTCATTATTTTGGAAAGCAAGTTTTGAATTTGACAATTTCTGTTGTTGATTCAAATATATTTATCGATCTTGATTACGTTTTGGTTTGTGATATAGATCTAAGTAATATATATATGTTTGATAAATGAAGTTTTCATTTTGAAAACTCTTTGATTTAGATTTAGATTTTGGAAATTATTTTGATATATATTGTTTATATTTCCAGAAGTAATATTTTATTATTTATTAGAGAAACATATACAAGAGTAATGCATATTTAGAAGATCATATTAGTTTAGATCCAATATTAATATTGATTTAGTACACCTGAAGTAAATGGAAACGTTAATGAAAACATATACGGTAAACTTAATTTCTAGCATTTGAAATGAAAGTTGAGAACCTGCAATTCCTATAATGCTAAAAGCTTGAGTTTCCATAAATTATTAAATTTCAAGTTTTCTTATAATAAAGAACCAGAAGTTTCAATAAAATCGCAGAAACTTGAATTATAAAAAAAAGATATATATATATATATATGTATGTATGTATGTATGTATGTATGAATACACATACATATATATATACATATAAGAGTTATTTTAGTTATTTTAGAAATTTTGACTATTAAGAAATAAAGTTTCTCTTATGGTATTCATTTAATTTTATTATTGAGTATATTAAACTTAGCTTTGAGATTAAATTTTGCTAACTAAAGTTAGTTAGATTGATTTATTTGTTTGTAAAAAAATCAATTCGTTGTGATAATATTTTATATTTTATGCCACAATAATGATAAATTGCATTCATTTTTTTAATCATAAATGCATTAAATGTTGTCGTCATGGTAATAAATTAAATTACCATATCATCATAAATGCACTGGCTACACTAAATTAAACGATATTGTATTTTTATATTTGGAATAAGAATAGACATATGGTTTATTATATGGTGTATTCATTTTGGCAAACAATGCTCGATATAATGAAAGAAATGAGTTTGAACAACAATCTAAAATTGTGCAAAGATTTTTTTTCCAACTAGAAGTTGTATAACTCAAAGTCGAAGACCCGAAGTCTTGAATTGTGAAAAGATTTTCTGATAAACTTTACAAGCTCTAATTCTTGTCAGTATTTTTTTTGTCAAAATGTACAAGTCTTGAAATAAGAATAGACTTTTATTTTGTAACAATATGGTACAAAAAAGGGGAGAAGTTTATACAAAATTCGAGAACCTGAAGTTCATAACAAATTAATGAACCTGAAGTTCATGAATTAGAATCCCGAAGCTCTATTGAAATTATGTAAAATGATAAGGTTGTACTTCCTGAAGAAGTTAAAGAAAATTAATAAATAATCATATGAGAAAATGATGCTGCATTCAAGAGAATACAAAAATCTCCAAATGAGTTATACCTTTCCTTATATCTTAACATTTACACTATATTAACAAATATCCTAAAGATATTATGTTATATGATATTTCAAACATCATTGGATGTGTGTGTTATACTAATCTCTTGAAAAGATGTTTTAGTGATTTATTTATATTTATATTGCAAAATCTAACATCCCAGAAGAGATGTTATAGGAATTTTATTTTTGTTACATTACAATTCCTTAAAAGGAAATACTATATTCCCCGAAGGAATAATGATATAATTTTTTTTGAGTAATAATAATAATTTGTCCAGAAAAATGACATTGTATACCAATGTTACACTCCAGAAGTAGTGGTTTTATCTCTTGCATCTTACTTTCAGTTGATGAATCTAATTTTGTCACTGTATTTAAAGTTTGATACGCCATTTTAAAAGCAATTACAACAAAAATCTCCAGCATGGATATTTTATGCTACTGTAAAATATTGTATATTGATATGGCATTCAAATAGTGCATATATATATATAAGAGAAAGTTCACTCCAGAAGTAGTGATACTAATATATCTCTAGAAGAGATTTATAATTTTGAAAATGATAACATATATCTAGAAGAGATTTATTTATATATTTGGTAATTTTATTAAACCAAATAAGTGTACATAAATATGATTATGAAGGATCCTAATTTAGTTTAGATTAGATCCAAAAGGTTTAAGATTATCTCTGGAATATATTGTTCTACGTTCATATGTCTAATTATATCATAAAGTTCATGTTCCTAGTTATTATTTCATAAGAAATATTGCACATATAATCAATTCTTGAAGATATATTTTTAATATTCTCCTGAAGAGATGGTCTTATTTCATATCATAATTTTCATGCAAGCTATACATACGGTCTTAAGGAGATCTGTATCTGTAATATTCTAAGTATCCAGAAGATACTCTTATTATTATTTTGTTGTAATTTTTTTTTCAAACTCTCAAAAGAGATGTGTAGAAATGTTTATATGCAATTATAAATTATTCTTTGATAAGTAATATAATTAATGTTCAAAACTTATACTTGAGATATAATTGATGAACAAAACTTAACAACTTGAAGTTGTTCGAACCAGAAGTTCGATATGGTTCCAAACCAAATGTCTTGGATCCTTGTAATAGTTTGTTCCAAAATTAAAAAAAATCACTAATTCAAATGAGAAAAAATATATGAGAATTTATAATATATATGTTACACGTGGACGCATGTATACATCCATATATGTAAATATTCAGCTAACAATCTGAAGTTTGTTATGAGCTCATCTTATAGATCGTGTATAGATATTATTTAGTGATTTAAAATTCAACCAACATAAATGTTGAATGACCGGAAGTCGTGTATGTGGTCAAATGATCTATACAATAAGTAAATTCCTCCAATTGACTAGATCAATGAATGAGAACAGACTCTACTAAGCAATATCAATTGAATGCATCTTACCAACTAATAAAATGATTATCCTCCTATAACTGATATACACATAATGTATTTGCTAGCAGTAATGTGATAGTGGATTAAGATGAGAATCCAAAGAGGATTATTATTTAATGTGACAATTTTCATCATTAAGGGGGAGGACAAAGGGATACAAGTTCATTTTGATCATCAGTGTTAAATATTTATTTAAATATACAATGATGCAAAATATTATCAATATTATACCTAGTAGAATTTCTCTAATATAGATTTGAATCCCTGAAGGATCAAAATTTGTAAACCAGATCTGAAATATGGTTCAAAAGTCAGTTCAAAATATTTTTGGAGTAAGTAATAAAGATGCCAAATAAAGGAGGTGAGTGTTCTTGAAGAAACATTTAAGGATGCTCTGAAAGAGATACATGACATGATTCTCAAATAACCCTAGAAGTGGGTTAGGTATCTAAAACATGATAATTAAAGAGATCTCAATAAATCATGTCTAGAACTGACAAGAAATAATCATCCATGATAAATTTATAAATAATAAAGCGCTTAAGTTTATAAATGGATTAAAGATCCTGGATTAGAGAAAAACATGATTGGCCATCATGAAATTCTCCTTAATAAGAAATGTGAACTTATAGTCCGCAAAGTACCGAAAGTGCTTGAAATGCTTAATATACCCCGAAGGTATAAATATAGTTTAAATCATATTAAATAATGAAAGTATACAGATTCCTGAAGAATATAAATAACTTTCATTGTTATAAAGAATGCAAAGAACAAGGAGAGTAGATTTCAACCTACTTTTAAGTATTGTTGTAATGAAAATCTTGATATAATTCATGATGAGTAGATTACTTCCTATTTTTAAGTATCGTTGTAATGAAACTCTTAACATCCATTGAAGTGATAGTTGCGATATGCAATACTTATTAAAGTATACAAATTTTCGAAGAATATATATAACTTTTGTAGTTATAAAGAATGAAAAAGACATGAAGTGTAGATTATAAATTTCTTTTAAGTATTGTTGTAATGAAAATCTTGATACATCAAGATGAGTAGATTACTTCCTACTTTCTAGTAATGTTGTAATGAAATTTTTAATATTCATGAAAGATGTATAGTTGCAATGCGCAAAACTAATTTGAAGCACAAAAATGAAAGCACATTAAGTGTTTTTCATAAAAGCAGCATACAAATGCATAAAATGCAAACCATATTTAAAGAAACAATCTTAGAAAATTTGATTGTATCGAAGGAAACTATTAATAAATTGTATTACTAATGAGATACATATTTATGGATCCAGAAGTATCTATAACCAATTTAAGTTATCGAAAGACGAATACGAATTCAGAGGAAACTTTAAATCAGGCGGAGCATCCATAAGTATTTTATAATGCACTCTTTTTCTTTAACAAAGATTTTTCCCACTGGGCTTTTATTAGTAAGGTTTTAATGAGGCATTATCTTGATCCAGAAGAATCAACTCCCCAGTAATATTTGAAAATAAGTTACAATGTACTCTTTTCCCTTATTTAAGATTTTTCCCACTGGGTTTTTCTTACTAAGGTTTTAACGAGGCATTGTCTTAATATAAAAGAATCAAATGTCTTTTCAAGAAATAACATCTCAAATATGTTATTTAAGTTAAATTTTATTTTTATCCTTGACTAAGGCTTTTCCTACCGGGTTATCCTTTGTAAGGTTTTTAATGAAGTATTATATTGATCTAGAAGTATCAAACTCTATTTGATTCTGTTAATTATTGAAATATCTCATACTATATTGTACTCTTTTTCCTTCACTAAGATTTTTCCCATAGGGTTTTTCTTAGCAAGGTTTTAACGAGGCATTAGTTTGATCCAGAAGTATCAAGCTTCATTTAAAGATTTAAGAAAATAAAATATGTCATTGTATTCTTTTTCCTTCACTAAGATTTTTCCCATTGGGTTTTCTTAGTAAGGTTTTAATGAGGCATTATTTTGATCCCGAAGTATTAAACTCTTAGAAGTAATATCATTTTTAGTATGATATTTATGATCACAAGTTGCACTCTTTTCCTCTTTCAAGGTTTTTCCCAATGGGTTTTCCTTATAGAGGTTTTTAATGAGGCAACAGATAATATCTATATCGACTGAATCGATAAATGCAAGCAAGATAACAATGAGGGGGAGCAATCATCATACACATTACAAAAGGGACAATTTCAAGTTACCAGAGGATTCAAGATTTTGAAAACGCATATTCAAGGGGGAGTGTTATAATATACGTAAATATATATAGTGAATATGCTATATACTGTGTTGTATTTAGTCCCATATCGTGGGATTAGTTCTATCCCAAGCTCCTAGGCATTTATATAAATGTGCTAATGTAATGGAAATGTATTACTAATCTCTGAATGAATAAAATTATTCTCTCTCTAATGGCTTCCACTTTCTTCATTTCATAACATTGGAAACATTTAAAGCTACTTATATAGCTTTTTGAATTTTCTTTTGGCTTTTCTTTTTTCTGTTTCTTTCCAAGTGTTTTTTTACTGCTACTCTTTATTGCTGGTGTTTTTATCTTAAGGGATGAAAGAGGAAATCATCTTCTGATGGTATACATTCTAAAGATTCTGATGTTGGAGTTATTGTAGCTTCCAAATTTGAGGATTTAGTGTTTTGAATTGATTTGGGTTTTGAAAAGATTCATGTAATTTTACAAATTTCCTGGCTTTTAGTGTTAATTTTCATTTTGTCGTTGCAATTTTATGTTTTTGTTGTTATACCTGTAAAGGATTTTAAAATTATCAAATTAGTGCCACATACTTAAGTAGCAAAATGGGCATGACAAAAAATTTTCAGGCAAATATTTGTTCGACAAATATTTTCGTGGGTAATATGTCCCATAAACTCTCTTTTTCCCCACTTTAATCTACTTTTCATTCATTTTTGTACAGTTAGAATCTATTATCAATCAACACTTCGTTTTTGAGTTATTATACATTTTAGTACTTGTATTAAAAATATTTTAATATTTGCCAGGTTAATATTGTGGCAAAATTTTTGCCAGGTAAATATTTCCACGGTAATTAATTCTTCTTTGCCTTATATCGATCTCACAATATTTTCTAGGCATATCTCATGAAAAAATATTTGCAATTATTTAGTCAAGTAATATATATAAGCAATTATTGATAATAATTTATGACAAATATTTGGTAGAAAAAATATTTGCCATGTGTCATTTTTCATTTCGTTGTAAACGAATTTACAATTCTGTTCTATTTAGTACCAAAATATTATATGTCAAATATTATCTATTTGTCATTTTTCATTTCATTGTACACAAATCTATCGGCCTATCAAATACCAAAATAATGCATGCAAATATCTGCTACAAGTTCCATTTCACTTATATACACAATATAAATGCATTCAAATGACCTTTTATACTTCGTTTCTTAGATTTTTAGTCTGAACCGATACATGTTCGTCACAATAGTCATCTTTGGTTGCTATATTCGAACACTGAATATCCTTTTCTATAATTTTGCATATATTTTTCATTCTCTTGGTAAAACAACTTCAATTTCCTCTTGCTTGGGCTCGATTGCTCTATTGAAACTGTGATCGACTAGTTTTACTTTTATTCCATCGATCGAAAGTGTAAAAAAACCTAAATTGCAAATTAGGTATTTTGTTTGATTTCGAGCTTTCATATTTTTTGTTCAATCGAGTGATTGGAGGAAGTGGGTAGAGTTATGCGGGTTTATGTTTTTTAATTATTTAAAAATAGGGACGTAGATTATAATTTGTAAATGAGAGAGATATGGGACTAGTTATTTCCAAATGGTGGGATGTGGACCAAAATTTCCCTTTGATTTATATTTCATAAAATACTTTACATACACCTAAATAATAATCTGCAACAGTTTTCCATT
Organism: Allium cepa; assembly: GCA_030765085.1. NCBI lineage: Eukaryota > Viridiplantae > Streptophyta > Magnoliopsida > Asparagales > Amaryllidaceae > Allium > Allium cepa. The sequence continues at coordinate 88,581,649 of CM060942.1, read as the reverse complement.
CAAACTACAAATTTTTCCATGCTAATAAAATAATAATTGTAGTAAACATTTAATACTTTAAATTTAAAATTGTTATCTTCTTGAACTAACACACTATACTATAATATGGTTCCACACCACCATTAACTTTTGCAATCCCTACCACCAATCTACACACCTTCTTCCAAGCCAAGAACCCTTTCATCTCCTCAAAGTTCGAACTCGTTTTTTCCTCAAAAGTGGGAAGGTGGGTTATGGTGCATCAATAGGTCAATAAACCTTCGGGCCCTAAATAAAGTAATAAGTAACTTCTAAGTGGTTACATAAGGCAATAAGTATGTTTTAGACTTTTAGGGATGTCGGGGTGGGGTATATGCTGAACATAATTCCATAAGTTTTTTCTCTTTTACAATCTTAACTAGGGTTTTAGGATTTTAGAAGATTGGGTTTGAAGAAATGATACATACTAGTTTGTTTAGTTTTGATAACAAGAGTGACAGTTAATTAAACAGAGCACTTGTTTTGATGTATCGAAGGATCGAAATTATGACCTCTAAAACTACAATCGGGAGATCTTACCTTTAGAGTGATACATCTTGTTTTGTTTATCAATAAATATAAGCACATATTTGTCTTACATTTTAATTAATAATGTGTCTAAACTATTTTGTGATGTACAATGAAATGATATTCTAGGTAAATCATATTGTGTCTTAAATTTCACTTTATTGTACAGTAGCTAGGAGATAAAACTTCAAGAGAAAATTGTGGAATTCGATGGTCCACTAGTTTTCCTCTCCAAGCCTCAATTTTTGAAAAAAGATATTATAGGTAAATCAAATTTATTGGATTAAAAGAATCTTCAAACCACTTTTTCCAAAGGTATGCCAATCCATTTTATTGAATGGGCATAGGGAACTCAAGATCATGTGAGCACCAAAAGCTAACAATGTCAAGTTGAGAGGGGAGCAAGTCACCTAGACCCAAACATCAATGTCATGTGTTCCCAACCATTTTATGAAAGACATGTCAGCATTTATTTTATAAATAGGTCATCAAACAAAAGTAGATTGGGCTTTTTTTATAAAATTTCAAACATTCCGATCGACTGGACATATCGAGACACCAAACTTTGAGTATAGGATTTTCTCCCAGTTCAGATAAAAATGTTAAGTTTGAAACAACGAAAGCTTCACAACAGAACAGTTCAAGATCAAAGTTTATCAAAATATTCATTTTATAATTTTGAGTTGTGAATGTGGAAGATTATTCAAAAAAAGCATTATTAAAGAGACTTCACTTTTATATACGATGTGGTTTGAAAAGGGTCGTTGAATTTAGGTTTTTTTTTTCAATATGAGGTCACCATAACGTAAAAAAATTATCTTTTTTATGGAACCAAACAACTTCTTGACCTATCATCCTATCCAAAAATGACTGATATTTAAATGGAGTGAGCTAAATACAACTCCGCGCCAATTCCATTTTACCCTGACGCTTCAGCCAGCAGTATACTACCAACTACCTTGAATAACAATTGGCGGTGTACTATTGATCATATGTACTTTTTTTACCTTTTCATTCGGCAGTGTTCTACCTTCCGATATTTGGGTAATATGGAGAAAGCATTGCGTGTATATATAGTTCAACGCTTTAAGTAAGCGTTTGACCAATGTGCGTTTATTAAGGATAAATTTACTAAGTAGGCTAATTTTCTAAACTATTTCGCGTTCAATGCTATTTTCCAAACTTATTATTAAACAGGGCTGGTTTGCGCCTAATCAACAACCACATCGGCCTTGTTGTAACTTCCATGTTTAGGCCTAATTATGAGTTATGCTTATGCAAGATATTATAGGCGTAACGCATAGTTGCGTATGTAAATTTTGTTTCAAAAATGATATGACGCAACTATGAGTTGCACTCATAATAATATAAATACAGCCGCAACTCATATTTGCACTTGCACAGGTTTATTGCTGCCACATAAAGGCAGTAGCAACCCGACCCTCCACTCAACTCATCAAAACCCCTTTTGCTTCCCTATTGCTGCGGCTTGAGCCCATCCCCCCAAACCCTAAATCTTACCTTCTTCCATCAATTCCACTCAAAATTAACAACTTTCTTCACCAATCCTCGAGTAGAACAAATCTATAACAACGGAAGCAGAAACTTGTTCAACATAATACAAATTTGGTATTCTCTAAACCCTAGGTTTTAATGTTAGTATCCAATTTGCGTATTATTTGTTTCTATTTGTATTAAACATTATCAAACAGGTCGTTATAGGTCGTCGTAATGCAGTTCATACCATTAGATCAACTGTAGCTTGTAAACGATATTATTAATTTGTTTTTTTTTTTGCATGAACTTTCAAAATCGAGGAGAAATCCTTCGATGGAAGCATTTTATATTTGCAGGATAATCACCGCATAAATTTTGTATATTTAATAAGGGTAATTTTTTATTAGCTAAGAATAGTAAATAGTTGAGTGTAAAACCCGTCGACTATCTGGATCATTCTTAGAGTTTTGAAGACTTAATGGAGATGGTTAATGACCAACGAGTACAACATTTACTTCATCAAGCGGGCTTTCGGTATTTCATATAGACAAAGTATAACAAATTGATAGGACTTTACTTACATCATTATGCGATAGATGGAGGCCCAAGACTAGCACCTTTCATTTCTCTGTTGGAGAAATGATAATTGCTTTGCAAGATGTTTTTATTTTTCTCGGCCTTTCTATAAAAGGCGTCGTTCTGAATTATTTTGGTAATATGGACGTAGATGATGTTTATCATTGTTTGCTTGGTGAGATTCCACCCCTTGAAGCAGTGGTTATTAGAAGAGAAATGAAGGTAAAAAAAAACGACCTTATAATTGGTTAGGATATTACTCCCGATTCATCAGTTGTAGAATAGTTCACACGAGTTGTCGTATTGCTTCTCATTGCATCCCATCTTTTTCCATACCATACCAAGGGTAGAGTAAGTGTTAAATGGTTATACCTACTACAGGACTTTACCACTATCTCTGTTGGGGTAGCATGGTTTTATGCGCTTTGAATAAGGAGTTGGATAATGTAGCGTTGAAGAAATCGAACGGCTTAGCCGATTGCCAAATCTTTCTGCAGGTAAAACATTTTTATTCAATAATTTAAAGGCCTTGTTCCACACTATAATGTGCAGGTATGGTCAAGGATGTGTATATCTATTGGTCATCTAAGTGTTCGTGCCAATGTCACCATTTGTAACGACCCGGAATTTTGGGCAATATCAATTTAATAATCCGTATTAATAATTAAATTTATTTGATAATTTTTCTTTATAATTTTAATTTAATTTGGTAAATTTAATCTTTTTAAAGGTTAATAAATTTTTAATCTGGCAATATTGATAAGAATTATTTCTTTCAAAGCTAATAAATTTTATTCTATTTACAATATATATATTTGATATATATTGTGAATAGAAATATCTTTTGTTTTAAATAAAAGATGAATTTTCAAATTGTAATATATATGTATGTATATGTTATAATTTGGAATTGTTTTGGAATTTAATCTATTAATAGTTTATATATGTATGAATTGTAATTTAAAGCTTTGTTATAAAACTCAATATTTTTCAAAAGTTAATTTAAAGATTAATTCATTTGTTTTCAAAATATTAGATAATTGTTTGTTTATTTTAAATATGATAGTTTAAAAAGGATTTAAACATTTTGTTTTGTTTTCTTTTAAAATGCTTAAATTGAAATGGTTATGAATGTATAAATATAAATGTTTTAGATTTTAAATACATGTATAAAGATTTATTTGTATTATAATTAGTTTTATAATATTTTCTTTAAAAGGTAAATCTATTTATTAATTTAGTGGATTAAGTAAGTAAGTAAGTTTATATTTACATTTAAATTAAATAAAAATTTAATTGAAAACACTTAAGAATATGTGTAGACATATTAACACATGTTAATGACATGTGTAAGGTAATTAAATAATATAGTTGACAAATGTAAGAATGTAACCAATTGTCATCTCTAATTTTTTTTTTTCATAGAATCATACACTTCTTCTTCAAATTCCTATTTTCTATTTTCAGCTGAACAAAAAAAATTAATGGCAAAAACAGAAATCTTTCTCAAATCTGAAATTGAAACTAAAAAGCAAATGCTAGATCAAATCTGAAACTAAATCTGCAATTATCAAAACTGTAACTTCAACCTGCTATTCAAATGAAGTTCAACTACAAATCAACATCTGTTTCAACAGCAACAACAATTTCAACCCTTTAGAACACCAAATTGAAAGCATGCAAGGATTCACTTTTCTTCAGCAAAGCAAAACCCAAAAAAGCATTATTCAGTTTTAAAGTGTTCAGGCCTGGAATAAATCAAAAACTGCTCTGCTTAAAAAGAGAGGTGAGTAAATTATTTTAAAAACAGTTTAAATTGATTTAGACTCTAATGCATGTGTGATGATTATGTAGTAGCTTAGTTTCAATTGTTTTGTGAAGAAGATTGCATGGTTGTATACAAAGAAGTGATGCATGTATGTGACTGCATAGGTATGCTCTGTTAAATTACAGGCTATGATCATTCAAATTCATTCAAATCTCCCAAAACATTCATTATTTAGCTTTGATAATTTAATGAAATTTGTTTGTTAATGGATGATGGTTGTGTTTAAAATCATTTCAGGATTTTTACTTTAGTAAATAAGTTTAAAATTTAGAAATACAGTGAAATCTTGATTTATGTCAAAAATAAACCTTTTTAATTTCTGTTTTGGATTGTATAAATGGATTACATGTTAGAAATAATGAATTTTAACATGCATTTCATAATTTTTAAGTTGATAATCTGCCGGGAAATTGGAAATGGATGATTTCGGCAATCTGACGAATTACCGAAGATCAACTTGATGTTTGGGGTTGAAATCTTGGTTGAAACAAGCTTTTGTGATATGGATAAAGGGAAAAATGTTTTCAAGTTTTTCCTATGGCTGTACTGATTGGTATCGATCAATTTAGGGTTTTATATTGATTTGTGTTTCGGCTTGGCCGTAGAAGCTTTTGCGACTTGGATAGGGGACCGGAGTCGTTCGCGTTATGGGGGATGGTGGCGTGGAGGTCCGATGGTGCTTTGGAGGGTCGCTGGAGTTTTTCGGTGGTGGTTCTTCGGCCGTGGGTGGTTTTGGGGGTAGTAGCAGCTACATTTTTTCGTGCTTTATGGTCAAATTTTGATTCGAGTGTATATTGTTGGATCTGGGTTTGGTATTAGGCTCGCACGCGATCATGTGATCGTCGGCGATAATCGCGACGAACTTCGTTAGCCGGAGGTAGTCGCGCACGTGCACGAGAGTATGGTGTGTGCACGGTTTTGGTTCTGGAATGTTTGTGAGTATGGGAAGATAGGTCATACTCAGGGAGCACTCGTGTTTTTCGAAGGTCGACTCAAAGTTGAAGGGCTGGGAATTTTTCTCGGTGCAGGCTCATGTAGAGGAGTGGTCGAACTCGAGATTTTGAGTAGTGCTTCTGCTAGTACTGTATAATTAAAAGATAAAGTTGCTGATTTAAAACTTGTTGTTTGAATAAAAACAAGTTTAAGCTTTATAAAAGGAAATAGATTTACAAAGTTAAAAAGTTTGTTCTTTGAAGTAAAGGTTAATAAAACCTTTAAAGTATTAATTGAATTTATTTTAAATTTAAATTGTTAAGAAGTTTGTTTTGGAAGTAATTATATTGAATAAATTTTGAATTTCAATTTAAAAGAATGTTTGAATTTAAATATTAAATCAAAGTTTAAATTAAATTTTAAAGTAATGTTTAAAAACTTAAGTTTCAAATTTTATTAAAAATGAACAAAGTTTAACATTAGATACTTAAAGTGTTTTAAACCTTTAAAAATGATTTCTAAATGCCTTATCTTCAAAATAAAGTTATTGTTATAATTTTGTAAACCAATAAAAATGGTTTATTTTTAAATTAATAAGATTTTATTTATTCAAATAATTTATTTATGAAGATAAATATGGTTAATTTATCTTCGATATGAACTTAAGAATATTTAATTATTATGATTTTTAATAAGTAAAGAATTAATTAAGATGAATGATTTTCTTAATTAATTAAGGATTTTAAAATATAAGAAGTTAATTAATTATTTAATTAATTTTAACAGATTAGTTAATTATTTATTTAATTTTAAATAATCACTTAATTGTGAATTAATTAAGTGTAATTACTTAATGAAGCAATTAATGGTTATTTATTGAATGTAACTAAGAATGGAAATTACTTATGGAAGTAACTAATGAAAATTACTCATGGGGGTAATTAAATGAAAGTGATTAATGGATAATCACTTAATGTTATTAATATAAGGATTGATTAATATAATTTTTTTGAAGTTAATTAATTATGGAGTAATTAATTAATTAAAGAATTAAGAATTATTCAATGATGGAATTAATTACTTGTTAAGTAATTAATTAAAAGAATAATCATCTAATGAAGTAATTAGAAGATAATTACTTATGTAAGTAATTAAGGGTTAATTACTTAGTTAATTTTAGTTAATTAAATAATGTGATTAATTAATTAATAAATGTGATTAATTTAAGATTAATTACTAAGGATAATTAATTAAAATGTAATTAATTAACAAAGTAATTAATTAAGGATTATTTGTTAATTTAATTGATTAATAATTACTTAATGAAGTAATTAAAGATTAATTAATTAGATTAATTAATCAAAGGGTTAATATAATTAATTAAGAAGCTAATTAATTAAGATAAGTAATTACAAGTTGTTAATTACTGTTTATGATTATTGAGCCGATTAATTATAAATTAACTATTTAATTTATTAAAGGAATTATTAATTACTAAGGATTATTAGTTAATATAATTAATGAATTAATCAAGGTTGATTAATTAAAGTGTGATTTATTAATTGTAATTAATTGAGGTTTAATGTAATTAATTATAGTTGATTAATTAATGGAAGTAAATGAAGGATCATTAATTATTGTAATTAATGATAGTAATTAAAGGTTAATTACTGAATATGGTTAAGGATAATTACTTGAATGTAATTATAAGATAATTAATCAAGGAAGATTAATTAAGGAAGATCATTAAGAGATAATTTATTTATTTGGAATAAATTAATAAACAAGGATTTAGGTAATCCAATTGATTAAGAGTTAATCAAACCTACTTATAAAATGATTGATTGATATTGGATGATTGATATTGGGTGTTTGGTTGATACTGGATGATTTGGATATCTATGATATGTGATATGTTGCTTTGTGAGATGAATGGTTGATATGAGTTATCTATTGTGATAATGTGGTTCATCTATCTGTTATATCATCCTGAATATAAGTTTAATTGTTTAAACCCTTTAAACAATTTGGACATTAAAATGGCGTTTGGTTTCGGTGAGACCGGGATCGGGTTTCCATATTTGGATAATCCTAAAACCACATCGATCCAAATTAAACGTTAGGTCGTGAATCCAAGTGGCGTTAGTCAAGACTCGAGGTGTAAGAACTATTCGTCAGTATAACTCTGGGGGTGATTCCGTGATGAGTTTGACGAAAATAGTACTTATAGGTTCGAGATGGTGATTTAGAGTGCAAGGGCTATGGTCAATGACTCTGAGGGTGATTCCAATATGAGTGCAACGAGATAGTGCCTTCGGTTTCGTTCGAACCCGGAACGAACTTGTAAGGATTGAATGCTTTCAAAACATCGTCAGTTGGACGATGAGCATTCTAAGATAGATGTGTTCTATAAAGGTAATCGCAGCCTCCAGCCTCATCAACCGGGAATGGTTAAAATAGGGGAGGTGCAGCAAGGCAAGGTGGGTAGCACCCATTTCAGGGTGAGGTCATTCCTGTCTAGATGTCCCTTTTATTTCGGCTTAGTGGGTGGTTGGTCGCGCCAATCACGGGGTGATCTTAGTCGGGACTGTTCAGTAAGGAATGGTTCCGACTTTTTGATGCAGGGGATTGGGCGTAATCCTCGGTACTGTGATCTAGGCCACGTACTGTGACGGGCGATACCCCGGTAGCCCTGCCATTGATGGAAACCCATTCTTCCTACGAGACCCTACGGTTTTGTTTGTATTACCCACTTTTGTGGCTAGTAGTTGGAATTTAATAATGTAAAAATTTCGGCTATTTCTTATTTACTTGAAAACCTTAGACACTATTATAATATCACTGGATTTCCTATCAAATGTTTTGGTTAGCGTAAGGTAAAAACTTTTCCATGTTTATGTGTGGGAAGTCTTACGTGATACCTTTTCTTTTTAAAGGTTTTTATAAAGTTAAGCAATTTTAACCCGTTTACTCACACCAGACCCCTATCTGACCCGAGTGTTTATTTTCTGTTTTATTAAACTCTTGGGTACTCATATTATGTATGAGTAGTCGAGTGATTTAGGTTAGATTGACGAATTCTGGAGGAGATATTATGGCTCCGATGTGTTTTGTGATTGTATCTGTTTTTTGTGTTCTTGCGTTGTATAGTTAGACAGATGTTTATAACTGTCTAATATGGTTGTATAAGTTGTGTACTCTGATGTAATATGATACTATGTAATATTATATGTGATATATTATATTTCATTCGTTCCGCTGTGAGTTCTCTGATGTTGTTGTGTTTCTTCTTTCTCTTTCTTTTCTTCTTCTATCCCTTTCTTTCTTAATTAGTGATACGACTTTCTGGTGTTAGAAAGTTGGGTTGCTACAGGTGGTATCAGAGCATTGGGTTGAGTGAATACCTCGGCTCTGGAGTGGTGTCTTTCTTGAGAGAGCGTACTTGTATTTTTTATATATAACTATATATATATCTATATCTACCTGATCTGTTGGGTTATCTGTTTGGATTTTCCAGCATAAATTTAGAGGTAGATGGAGTAGTGGTGTGTATGTGTAACACGACTACCACTGATGGAAGAGGTCCATATGTTTTAGGTTGGAAGTATATTTGTCGAGACTGTAGATCTAATACCGTCTCGAGTAAGATTTGTAGTTTGGAGAAAGGATTTCTCTGATATCCGAAGGAAATCATTTTAAAAGATTCAAAGTCCATCTTTGAAGTGTAAGTTTGGGTCTGTTGGAAGTCTAGAAGTAAGTGATGATATCTTAATAACTGCATGGTGAGATGCAGTACCCATGGATATTTCAGAAGATGTTTTCTCTTGAAGCAGTTTTAGAAGTAGTTGAGGAGTATACTTTATCCGCTGTAGGGAAGATTCGTCTGTGTAGAAGTTGTCTGGATCTTTAGCAAGAAGGTTTGATGTTTTGGAATATGAGACTAAGGTCTATAAGTTGTTTCACTTCGGCATGGTCTCATTTGTCCTTCCTTAAGGAGAGCGAGATGTTGATGCTTGGTTTGGAGCTTGAATTTCTTGAGAGGTTGTCTGCCATATCGAAAGTCCATTGTGTGGATTGTTGATGGTTTTGGTTTTCGAGGAGCCTTTGGATTAGAAGTCTCTGGTTAGTTGTGGTAGTAGTGCAGTTCGAAGTATTCAGTGTGCTGACGAGAAGGTCTTTTAGTTTTGTAGTATCATCGAGGTAGAGTTTGGAAGCAGCAGCGTGGCTCGTTTCTTCGATGGTTCAGGAATCTTTGTGGTTTTTCTTTTAGCAGTCTGGGCAGTTGGTGAAAGTTTTCTTGAAGGGTTAACCTTGTTTGGAAAAGCTTAAAGCTATTTTAATTGGTAAAGGGAGGACGGTTTCTTTGGAATCCGAATTAGGTAGGATCGCAAAAGTGACTTGCGATTTATTTGGTAATTTTTCTTAGGCAATCTTTTGTTTGAGACAGAGGGTTCTCATGTGAAAGTAGGAGCTACTAAAGTAATCAGAAGTTTGTCTGCATCTGGAGTTGACTTCCATATTGATTTGGTTCCAGAAGCGATACTGGTGGTTAGCCTGGTAGTAGGATGGTTCGTGGAGAAGGAGAAGTTGGTGTAGCAGCTCAGAAATTTTTTGAAATTTGGATTGGTCAGGTCTAGTTTTTGAGTTGGATTTTGCTATAAGGTTGTGCGACCGAGTCAGATGGGTCACTAAGATTTTATGGATTTGGTGAACAAAGTTCCCGGATATATCGGATAAGTTTGTATTCGTGTTCATCAACAGTATTCTCATCTATTCTAGAATCATAGTTGTGCAGCGGAAGCAAGGTAGCAGCTGTGCAAGGAAGGAAGCAAGTTCGGTTTGCTATTGCTTGAGAAGTAGAGCTTGTGTTCTGGAGGTATCAACATAGATTGAGCTGATCAGGAAGAAGATTGGCAGCCCAAGATTGTCTTTTGAGTTATGCAGATATGAGATAAGGAGTTTGGAATTCGAGGTTGAAGTCTTCATTGTTGTTAAGATTTCTCTGGTTAAGAGAGCGGTGCTTGGATAAGATTGGATGGCTAGTTCTGAGGCATTGGGGATTTCTTATCTGTTTTTTTGATTGAATAAGTTCTGTTGTCTATAAGTTTTGAATTTCCTGTTTGGATAGCTGGAATTCATTGTATTTCACGTATCTCTGAGGGAGTACGTGTATGATTCATTGTTGGTTGTTGAATCTGTAGTTCAATTGGATTTGGAAGTTGTGCTGGACTTGAGTACAGTCTGATGTTCTGTTCAGGTTGATGGATCTAGAGATGAGAGGAGCTCTGGATTTTGGTGGTGTAGTTAGTTAAGCTTCTGTAGAGCGAGTCTCCCAGTGATTTATACTTGAGAAACTCTAGATAGTATTAGTAAGATTTATTCTGATTTGTGTCAGGATAATTAGTTAGGTTTGTTTGTTTGATTGATTACTTTTGTTGTTAGTAACTGGATGATAGTTATGCTTCGCTGTTTGAAATTGAAATCTTTGCAAGGTAGTTAAATTACCTTTGCTTTTAAATTTTGGGGATGAAATTCTTTTAAGGGGGAGGATTGCAACGACCCGAAATTTTGGGCAATATCAATTTAATAATTTGTATTAATAATTAAATATATTTGATAATTTTTCTTTATAATTTTAATTTAATTTGGTAAATTTAATCTTTTTAAAGGTTAATAAATTTTTAATCTGGCAATATTGATAAGAATTATTTCTTTCAAAGCTAATAAATTTTATTCTATTTATAATATATATATTTGACATATATTGTGAATAGAAATATCTTTTGTTTTAAATAAAAGATGAATTTTCAAATTGTAATATATATGTATGTATATGTTATAATTTGGAATTGTTTTGGAATTTAATCTATTAATAATTTATATATGTATGAATTGTAATTTAAAGCTTTGTTATAAAACTCAATATTTTTCAAAAGTTAATTTAAAGATTAATTCATTTGTTTTCAAAATATAAGATAATTGTTTGTTTATTTTAAATATGATAGTTTAAAAAGGATTTAAACATTTTGTTTTGTTTTCTTTAAAATGCTTAAATTGAAATGGTTATGAATGTATAAATATAAATGTTTTAGATTTTAAATAAATGTATAAAGATTTATTTGTATTATGATTAGTCTTATAATATTTTCTTTAAAAGGTAAATCTATTTATTAATTTAGTGGATTAAGTAAGTAAGTAAGTTTATATTTACATTTAAATTAAATAAAAATTTAATTAAAACACTTAAGAATATGTGTAGACATATTAACACATGTTAATGACATGTGTAGGGTAATTAAATAATATAGTTGACAAATGTAAGAATGTAAACAAGTGTCATCTCTAAATTTTTTTCATAGAATCATACACTTCTTCTTCAAATTCCTATTTTCTATTTTCAGCTGAACAAAAAAAAAATTAATGGCAAAAACAGACATCTTTCTCAAATCTGAAATTGAAACTAAAAAGCAAATGCTAGATCAAATCTGAAACAAAATCTGCAATTATCAAAACTGCAACTTCAACTTGCTATTCAAATGAAGTTCAACTACAAATCAACATCTGTTTCAACAGCAACAGCGATTTCAACCATTTAGAACACCAAATTGAAGCATGCAAGGATTCATGTTTCTTCAGCAAAGCAAAACCCAAATAAGCATTATTCAGATTTAAAGTGTTCAGGCGTGGAATAAATCAAAGACTGCTCTGCTTAAAAAGAGAGGTGAGTAAATTATTTTAAAACGGTTTAAATTGATTTAGACTCTAATGCATGTGTGATGATTTATGTAGTAGTTTAGTTTCAATTGTTTTGTGAAGAAGATTGCATGTTTGTATACAAAGAAGTGATGCATGTATGTGACTGCATAGGTATGCTCTGTTAAATTACAGGCTATGATCATTCAAATTCATTCAAATCTCCCAAAATATTCATTATTTAGCTTTGATAATTTAATGAAGTTTTTTTGTTAATGGATGATGGTTGTGTTTAAAATCATTTCAGGATTTTTACTTTAGTAAATAAGTTTAAAATTTAGAAATACAGTGAAATCTTGATTTATGTCAAAAATCAACCTTTTTAATTTCTGCTTTGGATTGTATAAATGGATTACATGTTAGAAATGATGAATTTTAACATGCATTTCATAATTTTTAAGTTGATAATCTGTCGGGAAATTGGAGATGGATGATTTCGTCAATTTGACGAATTGCCGAAGATCAACTTGATGTTTGGGGTTGAAATCTTGGTTGAAGCAAGCTTTTGTGCTATGGATAAGGGGAAAAATGTTTTCAAATTTTTCTATGGCTATAGTGATTGGGATCGATCAATTTAGTGTTTTATATTGATTTGTGTTTCGGCTTGGCCGTAGAAGCTTTTGCGACTTGGATAGGGGACCGGAGTCGTTCGCGTTATGGAGGATGGTGGCGTGGAGGTCCGATGGTGCTTTGGACGGTCGCAGGAGTTTTCCGGTGGTGGTTCGTCGGCGGTGGGTGGTTTTGGGGGTAGTTGCAGCTGCAGTTTTTCGTGCTTTATGGTCGAATTTTGATTCGAGTGTATATTGTTGGATCTGGGTTAGGTATTGGGCTCGCACGCGATCGTGTGATCGTCGGCGATGATCGCGACGAACTACGGTGGCCGGAGGTAGTCGCGCACGTGCACGAGAGTATGGTGTGTGCACGGTTTTGGTTCTAGAATGTTTGTGAGTAGGGGAAGAAAGGTTGTACTCCGGGAGCACTCGTGTTTTTCGAAGGTCGACTCGAAGTTGAAGGGCTGGGGGTTTTTCTCGGTGCAGGCTCGTGTAGAGGAGGGGTCGAACTAGAAATTTTGAGTAGTGCTTCTGTTAGTACTGTATAATTAAAAGATAAAGTTGCTGATTTAAAATTTTTTGTTTGAATAAAAACAATTTCAAGCTTTATAAAAGGAAATAGATTTACAAAGTTAAAAGGTTTGTTCTTTGAAGTAAAGGTTAATAAAACCTTTAAAGTATTAATTGAATTTATTTTAAATTTAAATTGTTAAGAAGTATGTTTTGGAAGTAATTATCTTTAATAAATTTTGAATTTCAATTTAAAAGAATGTTTGAATTTAAATATTAAATCAAAGTTTAAAGAAAATTTTAAAGTAATGTTTAGAAACTTAAGTTTCAAATTTTATTTAAAATGAACAAAGTTTAACATTAGATAATTAAAGTGTTTTAAACCTTTAAAAATGATTTCTAAATGCCTTATCTTCAAAATAAAGTTATTGTTATAATTTTGTAAACCAATAAAAATGGTTTATTTTTAAATAAATAAGATTTTATTTATTCAAATAATTTATTTATGAAGATAAATATGGTTAATTTATCTTTGATCTGAACTTAAGAATATTTAATTATTATGATTTATTAATAAGTAAAGAGTTAATTAAGATGAATGATTTTCTTAATAAATTAAGGATTTTAAAATATAAAAAGTTAAATAATTATTTAATTAATTTTAAACGATTAGTTAATTGTTTATTTAATTTTAAATAATCACGTAATTATGAATTAATTAAGTGTAATTACTTAATGAAGTTATTAATGGTTATTTATTGAATGTAATTGGAATGGAAATTACTTATGGAAGTAATTAATGAAAATTACTTATGGGAGTAATTAAATGGAAGGGATTAATGGATAATCACTTGATGTTATTAATCTAAGGATTGATTAATATAATTGTTTTGAAGTTAATTAATTATGGAGCAATTAATTAATTAAAGAATTAAGAATTATTCAATGATGGAATTAATTACTTGTTAAGTAATTAATTAAAAGAATAATCATCTAATGAAGTAATTAGAAGATAATTACTTATGTAAGTAATTAAGGGTTAATTACTTAGTTAATTTTAGTTAATTAAATAATGTGATTAATTAATTAATAAATGTGATTAATTTAAGATTAATTACTAAGGATAATTAATTAAAATGTAATTAATTAACAAAGTAATTAATTAAGAATTATTTGTTAATTTAATTGATTAATATTTACGTAATGAAGTAATTAAAGATTAATTAATTAATTAGATTAATTAATCAAAGGGTTAATATAATTAATTAAGAAGTTAATTAATTAAGATAAGTAATTACAAGTTGTTAATTACTGTTTATGATTATTGAGCCGATTAATTATAAATTAATTATTTAATTTATTAAAGGAATTATTAATTACTAAGGATTATTAGTTAATATAATTAATGAATTAACCAAGGTCGATTAATTAAAGTGTGATTAATTAATTGTAATTAATTGAGGTTTAATGTAATTAATTATAGTTGATTAATTAATGGAAGTAAATGAAGGATCATTAATTGTTGTAATTAATGACAGTAATTAAAGGTTAATTACTGAATATGGTTAAGGATAATTACTTGAATGTAATTATAAGATAATTAATCAAGGAAGATTAATTAAGGAAGATCATTAAGAGATAATTAATTTATTTATTTGGAATAAATTAATAAAGAAGGATTTAGGTAATCCAATTGATTAAGAGTTAATCAAACCTGCTTATAAAATGATGGAATGATATTGGATGATTGATATTGGGTGTTTGGTTGATACTGGATGATTTGGATATCTATGATATGTGATATGTTGATTTGTGAGATGAATGGTTGATATGAATTATCTATTATGATAATGTGGTTCATCTATCTGTTATATCATCCTGAATATAAGTTCAATTGTTTAAACCCTTTAAACAACTTGGACATTAAAATGGCGTTTGGTTTTGGTGAGACCGGGATCAGGTTTCCATATTTGGATAATCCGAAAACCACATCGATCCAAATTAAACGTTAGGTCGTGAATCCAAGTGGAGTTAGTGAAGACTCGAGGTGTAAGAACTATTCGTCAGTATAACTCTGGGGGTGATTCCGTGATGAGTTTGACGGAAATAGTACTTATAGGTTCGAGATGGTTATTTAGAGTGCAAGGGCTATGGTCGTTGACTCTGAGGGTCATTCCAATATAAGTGTTCGAACCCGGAACGAACTTGTATGGATTGAATGCTTTCAGAACATCGTCAGGTGGACGATGAGCATTCTAAGATAGATGTGTTCTATAAAGGTAATCGTAGCCTCAAGCCTCATCAACCGGGAATGGCTAAAACAGGGGAGGTGCAGCAAGGCTAGGTGGGTAGCACCCATTTCAGGGTGAGGTCATTCCTGTCTAGATGTTCCTTTTATTTTGGCTTAGTGGGTAGTTGGTCGCGCCAATCACGGGGTGATCTTACTCGGGACTGTTCAATAAGGAATGGTTCCGGCTTTGTGATGCAGGGGAGTGGGCGTAATCCTCGGTACTGTGATCTAGGCCACGTACTATGACGGGCGGTACCCCGGTAGCCCTGCCATTGATGGAAACTCATTCTTCGTATAAGACCCTACGGTTTTTTTTGTATTACCCACTTTTGTGGCTAGTAGCTGGAATTTAATAATGTAACAATTTCGGCTATTTCTTATTTACTTGAAAACCTAGACACTATTATAATATCACCGGATTTCCTATCAAATGTTTTGGTTAGCGTAAGGTAAAAACTTTTCCATGTTTATGTGTAGGAAGTCTTATGTGATACCTTTTCATTTCAATGGTTTTTATAAAGTTAAGCAATTTTAACCCGTTTACTCACACCAGACCCCTGTCTGACCCGAGTGTTTATTTTCTGTTTTATTAAACTCTTGGGTACTCATATTATGTATGAGTAGTCGAGTGATTCAGGTTAGCTTGACGAATTCTGGAGGAGATATGGAGCAGGAGGCTTCCACGTGTAGATATTATGGTTCCGCTGTGTTTTGTGATTGTATCTGTTTCTTGTGTTCTTGAGTTGTATAGTTAGACAGATGTTTATAACTGTCTAATATGGTTGTATAAGTTGTGTACTCTAATGTAATATGATACTATGTAATATTATATGTGATATATTATATTTCAATTGTTCCGCTGTGAGTTCTCTGATGTTGTTGTGTTTCTTCTTTCTCTTTCTTTTCTTCTTCTATCTCTTTCTTTCTTAATTAGTGATACGACTTTCTGGTGTTAGAAAGTTGGGTCGCTACACCATTGGATTAACTTACGGGGCTAAGTAAAAACCATTAGTAATTTCTGCTTTGGTACAACATTCACACATTTATTTGTTACTTTGTTTGTAGATGGACCGGGGATAGACGTTGGAAAGATAATCATGTCCATTATGCAACACTTTATCGTAATGAGTTGGATGTAATGGCGTAGTATAATGTTTATTGGACACCATATACCGTTGATATTTTGCATGATTTGTAACAAGTATGCTTGGATGGGCAACAAACCTGGTATTCATGAACATATATCATTTTCTTGCAAATTGTGGCCATGCACTATTCGGATAGAGAGATAAGGTAATTTGGCATTAACCAGCATATACCGGATGTCATCGAGCAAGTTGTTCCCGAATGGTTGGAATAAAGATTTGTATAACACTTATGCTGGCGGATGGGATTGTGGGTTGGGTCACATATAGATTGAATGCGTACTAACTTTCATTATCAAACAACACTACAGTTGGTACTGGCATATCATGCGATAATTTGCTCTTAAACAACTATCTACTAGATTGCCTAGATATGCTCCATGAGGACCCATGGAACGTGACTTGGGTATGGTTAAATAAATTTTTGTTTCATAACTCGTTTAGGCAGCTTTACTTACGTACGCTAATACTTCTTTTGTTTCAGGTTCAAGGGTTTTACCTTATTTCGAATGAGGCTGATGATCTTCTTGCAGATCCTGCAGATGAAGATCGAGTTAAAAGTAAGTGCTTCGGCATAAAAGAAATTATCAAGTCCATTCTTGGTAAACATAAGTTCGAAAGACCACTGCCTTATGTGCCTCATCCGTCGGAAGCTTTACTTGAACATACCAAAGAAGATGTAAGAGAGACGTGGATGGATCTTCACAAGACAATCAGCCGGGGCATGATGTAGTTGAAGCTGGACCATCTTAATTATTTTCGACCCAAACACAAAGAAGAACACCATGCAAAATTAAAAACTTAAGAAAGTAGGTTGTATGTTAGATGTAGTTAAGTTACATTTGATGTAGTTAATATAAGAACAAGATGTTTACGTTGTTTAATTTGGTTTGTACGTAAGTTGCTTTCATTGGTTTGATAATTTGGTGATTGTTATCAAATGTAGGAAACTTAAACGATAGATTGCATGTTAGGTTATTGTTTTAGGTTTTTGTTTTTAACATGTATTAGCATTCAAAGTTGGACGTTGTTTAATTGATTTGTGGTTTTGAAACTTGCTATTGTTCTTGTTTCATATATACGGTTTGAATGAAATGCATATGATGTGCTTAGAATTCGATTTGCCTAAAATAAACTAGTTTTGAAACTTGGGTCATAAGAGAAGAACGTGCGGAAAAAATAGCTAATTTTTTTGATTTTACTACTTGTATCATTCATGTATTGTAAAACTTCTATATTTATACTATACGCAACTTTGATATTAAATGTTATGTTTTGTCGAACATTGATGTGAGTTGCTATGTTTTGTGATTGTGATTTATTCTGTATGCAACTTTTGTACGCAATATCCATTATACACAAAGTTGAATAACAACAAAGTAATACATCAAATGTTACATAACAATTAGAACACTAAGCAATACAACAACCAAGTAATAAATTAATGAAGCAATACATCAACCATCAATTAGTCTGATACACAACCATTACATAACAATTGCATTAACCATTTTATTATACCTTTTTCCAACTTGGATTTTAAGGACTGTGATAGTCTACCTATTTTCGTAGCCTACTATTTGATTTTTCCATTCGTCTCACTTCGGCTTGCATCTCTAAGGCATATTAAACTGCCCCAGAAGTCAATGAAGGATCTATTCATTTGAAGTATCTACAACACACAACACCATATGGGTTAGTCTTATGATTTAGGTATTGTGCACATCTATAATACCAACACCCTTTATTTGTCTGATTCCTACATACAACCACCTCATAAATAACTCCACAATGAAAAATTGAATATGTCAGTTGTCTCACTCCACCTTCACGGCTAATTTGTTTATCTCGTCTTTGATTTGGTTCATCTAAGCTAACCCAATTCTCCAAATCGGATTCAACAATAGCACTAATATTTTGAGGAACTATTTCAAACTGAGTTTCAAAAACAAATTCACATTTAGCTCCCCATTGTTCACAATATTTCACCAATACATCATCTTCGATCTTCCAATTATCAGTATCGGTTCGGCTAGCATAATATGAAAGGTAACTAAAAATCAACATAAAAACATAAAAGAATTCAAAATGACACTAGATTCAAAAATATGATTTAGTCAATTAGCTTGAAAAGATTGTTCTTGTTTTGTTCTAATCGATTAATGATGCAGAAATATGATTATTTTTAAGTGGATTTAATGAATAAATTAGAATTCATTGATTGGAGGGTTTTGCGTTCGGAATAGGAAAAGTAAGAAGGAGGAATGAATGGTAAAGTGAGAGTCGATGAAAAGTGTGCATGTTGCTGTTTTTACAAACAGTGGGTCATACAGGTACAACTATGAGTTGCATCTAAAAATTAATAATATAGGCCCAACTATGAGTTGGGCCTATGCTATATTATTATATGCGCAACTCATAGTTGCGCCAAATTATTTTCAAAACAAAAGTAATAAGAGCAACTATGAGTTGTGCTTATAATAAAAATAATTTAGCATAGGCACAACTTATAGTTGCGCTCAAACGTTGGAAGTTGCAACAAGCCTGTTATGACTGCTGATTGGATGTAAACAACCATGTTTGATAATAAGTTTGAAAATAGTTTTAAACGTGAAATAGTTTCAAAAATTAGCCCACTTCAAATTTTTGTCCGCTTATTAATAACCAACATGTGTCCATCTTCCTTAGTAATAATCTAACCCCGAGGTTATGCTTCAATGAGTCCAAAGTTGAGTTTTGAAACTAGAGATAGAACTTGGAAAGAAAATGGATAATTATGACATCATGCCAAAAGGCGAACATTAGTTCCATCAAAAATGTTAAGCCCTTAGAGCATTCCCAACTGATAGTTGGTTGGGAAGCAATGCCCGCCCAATAGGGGGTTGGTTGTGCTCTTCTGGGTTGCTTTGGCAACCCCAGTTGAAGGCTTGGCACGCCATAATAAAACCGGCTAAGCTTAACCAACTTTATTATGCTTCGCTAAGCCTTCAATTTGGCAACGACCATTTACATGACCATTTCCACTTATCCGGCTATGTTATTGCCAGCTATATTATAGCTGCTGAGTGGCAACAGTCATGTGTATGACTGTTGTCTATCCTTCTCCTTTTCCCTCTATATAACTTACCGATTACAAAATTTTATTTACACTATTTATTTTACATTTTCTCCTTTCATCAACAAATTATCTTCAAACAATCTTATTTGCGCCAAAATTGGTCACAAACCCCGAATACCGTGAAAGCACCAGTGTGTAAATATAAATCGGCAATATTCAAAACACAAATCTCAGATCTCAGCAAATATTCAACAGCAGTCCAAAAGTAAAGAACAGAAACACAAGTTTTATAGTGGTTCGGCTATCTCCGGCCTACGTCCACTCCAAAGTTTTTATCCTTTTATTGATTATCCTTGATGATTACAGATGATTACAGCAGTTACAAAGTCCAAAACTTGAAATAAATAGCAGTAATGATGTTAAGGAATGATTCTGACAGCGTCCGGGTGTGTTTTCTCTCTCGAAATCATCCGACCCCTTTTCCGAATGGCCAGGGGCTCTATTTATAAGCGTAGGAGGCTGATATTTCTCCTAAAATCCGGAAGACCGCTTCAGGCACGTGAGGGGGCCCATATGCCCGAAATCTGGAGGTCCGGGCCCACATCAGGATCGATTCGAAGTAAGGTTCGAATCGATCAAGAAATCATCCATTTGATCTGAAATTTGGTGAGAACATTCTTCAACATGTATGTAAGCTCCTGTAAAAATTTCATTGCATTTGGATCAACGGTTTGGAAGATATGATCGTTTCAAGTTCAAGGATCCGTGCGTTCTGAATGGTTCGAATCCATGCTTCGAACCCACACTCTCCGAAGCCACCTCCTTCGAGTCCACGACTTTCGAGCCTGTTTCCTTCGAGTCCATACCCTCCGAGTCCATCCTCTTCGAATCCATCCCTTTCGAATCCACGTCCTTCGAATCCATGTCCCTCGTATCCATCTCCTTCGAATCCCTCTCCTTCGAATCCATGGAGTTCCCATGGATTCGAACCACCATCGATGCGAACTAACCAGTATACACCTTTATGCCTCTCCATCGAGTCGAAGTCCATCGATTCGAAGAACCATCGATGCGAACTTTACCAAGCCGAAACCATGCCATTCGATACGAAGTGTATCGATTCGAACTGTCCTTGCGCAACGCCTCTTGATCGATGCGAACCTGTTGGGTTCGAATCCATCCTGGTGGGTTCGAATCTGATCGATTCAAACCGAGCACCACTTCGTCCCCTTTTGATGGATTCGAACAACATGCATTTCCCACCTTGAATCCATCATATTTCCTCCAAACGAACTCCGATTATCTTGAAATTTGAAACATACCCTTTCCTAGTCCTTATCGTCATCTCCAATCAATTTCGTCCTGATCGGAGTTCAACAAAATTTTGACGATATCTATCGTAGCCTTGATTCCAACCGATCTCCAATCCTGATATTCATAATTCCTTGCCAATTTGTCGATATTCCAGTTTTGACCAAAAAATGGGATAACACTTTGCCCCCCAAAACATGCCTTGTGATAACAAGGCGTGTTTTGAATAGTTCCGAATCCAATATCCAAAGTCCATAGCCATATTGCCAGAGTATATCATCCTTGACTGCTCTGAGTCGATATCCAATTCCAAACCCAATAACCAAAGCTTGAGCCAATTCCCTGTCCATCCGAGCTCGACAACCGAGTCCCAAACCATCCTTGTCTAATAGCCAATAACCGAATCCAGGACCTCTCCGGGTCGATATCCAAATCCATAACCTCTCCGGGTTCTTGCCGAGCGCAATCCATACTTAATATCCTTGGGCCAGTGTCCCTGGACGTTGAGCTAAGCTCTCCGGGTTCTTGCCAAGCGTAATCCGCACTTGACAACCTTGGTCCAGTGTCCCTAGACGCTGCACAATACCATGGCTTAAGTCCTAAGCCGAATCCTGGTCTCTCCGGACCCTTGTTGAGCATAATCCATACTCAACGACCTGAAAATAGCAATTGATAATATAGGGCCTAAGTCCTAGGCCGAATCCTGGTCACTCCGGACCCTTGCTGAGCATAGTCCATACTCAGTGACCTGAATGAGTCAATCTACCATGTTCGGGCAGAGTGACTCACCCCTTGCCAGGCATAATCCATACCCGACGACCATTTATCAAAAACCAGATGAAAATCCAATCAAAATCCAAACCCAAAAATCCAAATCCAAAATCAGAAAACCAGAAAACTAAACCAACATCCAAAACCGGAAACAATCATCCAAAGAAAAATCTAAATCAAAAGAAAGCAAAACCAGGAGCTCGATCCAAACTCCAAAACCAAAATCCGAAAAGAAGAGCAGTGTCCAATCCAAAAGCAAAAGATAGATTTCACAAACCATAGCGTTGCAGGTTATCATCATTCAGAGCATGCCTAGGGGCTATCTCCATCCCCGTACATGTGTAAATGACTTGGTTGCTTGCCAATAGTTCGTTACTTATTCCATATTATCCTAATTAGTGGATGATCAATCGACCACCATCCCTGGGTCTCCCATCATCACGGCGAGAGGTTGTCGGTGGTTGCTCCTGCTCTACCGTTGTATTCCGAGCTCCGACATACTGCTGTAACTGTCCATTCCTTACATGCTCCTCGATTATATCCTTCAAGTGCCTGCAGCTGTTGGTGTCATGTCCGTCTAAGTCATGGAAGAGACAATGCCTCCCTGATGCCCTCTCTCGTTCAGAAGGCTCTCTCCTGGCTGGCCTTCGGTAGGGAAGGCGATTCCGAGTATCCATGTATATCCGCTCTAGCGTCTCGTTCAATCCTGTGTATGTGGAAAACTTTGGATCCTTCCATCGCTTCTTAGCGTTTTCAGAATCATTATCCAATTTCCTTTTTTCCTTTGTCTTTATCCGAACCACCGCTGGATATTGCTCCAACCTCGATTGCACTAACCTTTTTCACCTTTAAGTCCGTACTCGCATCCTCCTGCCGAAGGAACCTTTCTGCTTCGTGAAAGAATTCGTCGAGATCCTGCGGGGGATCTCGTATCAGAGATACCTTGAAATCCGAGTCCTCGCTGACTCCTGATACTGCTGCCATTAAAACCATCGATGGATCAGGCCGATCCACCGAAGCGACTGCCGCACTGAATCGAGTTAGAAAAGCTCTAAGCGATTCATCCATCCTTTGCTCCACTGATGTCAATGTCATCACATTCTTCGGCCTCTTGACGTGAACCCGAAACTGTCCCAAAAACTTTTCCACCAATTCCCTCCAAGTTCTGGTAGATCCTTCTCCCAGCTGCCTAAACAACATTGCCGCTAAATCCGTCAGATACAAAGGGAAACATCGGGCCATCACTTCTTCCGATGCCCCCAGCACCTCCATATGTCTGGTGTACCTCGTCAAGTGATCAGTTGGGTCTGCCTTACCATCATATACCTCCACGCTAGGTAGCTTAAACTTAGGTGAATTCTGAGCCATCCTTATTTCCTGAGCGAACGGACTCCTATTCACTCCTTCCAAGCCTCTGTTGGTCAAACCACCCCGCACAGTTCTTCTGATAATTTCCGCTAATCCGGTATTGTCTGTTGGGGGTTGCCCCCGAGGGAATTCCGGTACATACTCTTCATGTGGTTCACTAGCAGCAACGTTAGCTCTAGCCTGTTGTACTCCTTCCAAAGGTCCTCCTGTGTTGGATCCTGTGGGCCTGCCCCCAAGCCCTTGTTGATTGCTTTGTGGCTCCGTATCGCGTCCTCCATTGGGTTCCACAACCCTAGTCCCTTGTCCTGCATCCACAACGGCTGTTGCTGTCCCTAGGTTCTGCATCCCTGCAGCCCTCATTTGCTCAAAGAAAGCCTGCATCATTTCCTGTTGGTTCTTTAACAATCTCTCCTGCAAAGAGTTTGCCATAGCCTCCATTTCATCTCGGGTTACGTAGATTGAGGCCTGTCCTTCCCCAGCTCCGGAGGATGCTTGTTGACTACCTTCCTGTTGGCTTCGCTCAGCCCTCTGCCTTCTACTATTTTGCCTAGTCATTTTCCTTGAATCCAAACTCTTTAAAATCTTCAAATCCAACTTTCAAATCCGATGTAGCGGGCGCTAGTCTTTCTCAGTGAAAGCACCAAAGTGTTTGCGCCAAAATTGGTCACAAACCCCGAATACCGTGAAAGCACCAGTGTGTAAATATAAATCGGCAATATTCAAAACACAAATCTCAGATCTCAGCAAATATTCAACAGCAGTCCAAAAGTAAAGAACAGAAACACAAGTTTTATAGTGGTTCGGCTATCTCCGGCCTACGTCCACTCCAAAGTTTTTATCCTTTTATTGATTATCCTTGATGATTACAGATGATTACAGCAGTTACAAAGTCCAAAACTTGAAATAAATAGCAGTAATGATGTTAAGGAATGATTCTGACAGCGTCCGGGTGTGTTTTCTCTCTCGAAATCCTCCGACCCCTTTTCTGAATGGCCAGGGGCTCTATTTATAAGCGTAGGAGGCTGATATTTCTCCTAAAATCCGAGAAGACCGCTTCAGGCACGTGAGGAGGCCCACATGCCCGAACTCTGGAGGTCCGGGCCCACATCAGGATCGATTCGACGTAAGGTTCGAATCGATCAAGAAATCATCCATTTGATCTGAAATTTGGTGAGAACATTCTTCAACATGTATGTAAGCTCCTGTAAAAATTTCATTGCATTTGGATCAACGGTTTGGAAGATATGATCGTTTCAAGTTCAAGGATCCGTGCGTTCTGAATGGTTCGAATCCATGCTTCGAACCTACACTCTCCGAAGCCACCTCCTTCGAGTCCATGACTTTCGAGCCTGCTTCCTTCGAGTCCATACCCTCCGAGTCCATCCTCTTCGAATCCATCCCTTTCGAATCCACGTCCTTCGAATCCATGTCCCTCGTATCCATCTCCTTCGAATCCCTCTCCTTCGAATCCATGGAGTTCCCATGGATTCGAACCACCATCGATGCGAACTAACCAGTATACACCTTTATGCCTCTCCATCGAGTCGAAGTCCATCGATTCGAAGAACCATCGATGCGAACTTTACCAAGCCGAAACCATGCCATTCGATACGAAGTGTATCAATTCGAACTGTCCTTGCGCAACGCCTCTTGATCGATGCGAACCTGTTGGGTTCGAATCCATCCTGGTGGGTTCGAATCTGATCGATTCGAACCGAGCACCACTTCGTCCCCTTTTGATGGATTCGAACAACATGCATTTCCCACCTTGAATCCATCATATTTCCTCCAAACGAACTCCGATTATCTTGAAATTTGAAACATACCCTTTCCTAGTCCTTATCGTCATCTCCAATCAATTTCGTCCTGATCGGAGTTCAACAAAATTTTGACGATATCGATCGTAGCCTTGATTCCAACCGATCTCCAATCCTGATATTCATAATTCCTTGCCAATTTGTCGATATTCCAGTTTTGACCAAAAAATGGGATAACACTTTGCCCCCCAAAACATGCCTTGTGATAACAAGGCGTGTTTTGAATAGTTCCGAATCCAATATCCAAAGTCCATAGCCATATTGCCAGAGTATATCATCCTTGACTGCTCTGAGTCGATATCCAATTCCAAACTCAATAACCAAAGCTTGAGCCAATTCCCTGTCCATCCGAGCTCGACAACCGAGTCCCAAACCATCCTTGTCTAATAGCCAATAACCGAATCCAGGACCTCTCCGGGTCGATATCCAAATCCATAACCTCTCCGGGTTCTTGCCGAGCGCAATCCATACTTAATATCCTTGGGCCAGTGTCCCTGGACGTTGAGCTAACCTCTCCGGGTTCTTGCCAAGCGTAATCCGCACTTGACAACCTTGGTCCAGTGTCCCTGGACGCTGCACAATACCATGGCTTAAGTCCTAAGCCGAATCCTGGTCTCTCCGGACCCTTGTTGAGCATAATCCATACTCAACGACCTGAAAATAGCAATTGATAATACAGGGCCAAAGTCCTAGGCCGAATCCTGGTCACTCCGGACCCTTGCTGAGCATAGTCCATACTCAGTGACCTGAATGAGTCAATCTACCATGTTCGGGCAGAGTGACTCACTCCTTGCCAGGCATACTCCATACCCGACGACTATTTATCAAAAACCAGATGAAAATCCAATCAAAATCCAAACCCAAAAATCCAAATCCAAAATCAGAAAACCAGAAAACCAAACCAACATCCAAAACCGGAAACAATCATCCAAAGAAAAATCTAAATCAAAAGAAAGCAAAACCAGGAGCTCGATCCAAACTCCAAAACCAAAATCCGAAAAGAAGAGCAGTGTCCAATCCAAAAGCAAAAGATAGATTTCACAAACCATAGCGTTGCAGGTTATCATCATTCAGAGCATGCCTAAGGGCTATCTCCATCCCCGTACATGTGTA
Organism: Allium cepa; assembly: GCA_030765085.1. Classification (NCBI taxonomy): domain Eukaryota; kingdom Viridiplantae; phylum Streptophyta; class Magnoliopsida; order Asparagales; family Amaryllidaceae; genus Allium; species Allium cepa. The sequence goes on along the minus strand of CM060942.1, from coordinate 88,555,582 downwards.
AATGACTTGGTTGCTTGCCAATAGTTCGTTACTTATTCCATATTATCCTAATTAGTGGATGATCAATCGACCACCATCCCTGGGTCTCCCATCATCACGTCGAGAGGTTGTCGGTGGTTGCTCCTGCTCTACCGTTGTATTCCGAGCTCCGACATACTGCTGTAACTGTCCATTCCTTACATGCTCCTCGATTATATCCTTCAAGTGCCTGCAGCTGTTGGTGTCATGTCCGTCTAAGTCATGGAAGAGACAATGCCTCCCTGATGCCCTCTCTCGTTCAGAAGGCTCTCTCCTGGCTGGCCTTCGGTAGGGAAGGCGATTCCGAGTATCCATGTATATCCGCTCTAGCGTCTCGTTCAATCCTGTGTATGTGGAAAACTTTGGATCCTTCCATCGCTTCTTAGCGTTTTCAGAATCATTATCCAATTTCCTTTTTTCCTTTGTCTTTATCCGAACCACCGCTGGATATTGCTCCAACCTCGATTGCACTAACCTTTTTCACCTTTAAGTCCGTACTCGCATCCTCCTGCCGAAGGAACCTTTCTGCTTCGTGAAAGAATTCGTCGAGATCCTGCGGGGGATCTCGTATCAGAGATACCTTGAAATCCGAGTCCTCGCTGACTCCTGATACTGCTGCCATTAAAACCATCGATGGATCAGGCCGATCCACCGAAGCGACTGCCGCACTGAATCGAGTTAGAAAAGCTCTAAGCGATTCATCCATCCTTTGCTCCACTGATGTCAATGTCATCACATTCTTCGGCCTCTTGACGTGAACCCGAAACTGTCCCAAAAACTTTTCCACCAATTCCCTCCAAGTTCTGGTAGATCCTTCTCCCAGCTGCCTAAACCACATTGCCGCTAAATCCGTCAGATACAAAGGGAAACATCGGGCCATCACTTCTTCCGATGCCCCCAGCACCTCCATATGTCTGGTGTACCTCATCAAGTGATCAGTTGGGTCTGCCTTACCATCATATACCTCCACGCTAGGTAGCTTAAACTTAGGTGGATTCTGAGCCATCCTTATTTCCTGAGCGAACGGACTCCTATTCACTCCTTCCAAGCCTCTGTTGGTCAAACCACCCCGCACAGTTCTTCTGATAATTTCCGCTAATCCGGTATTGTCTGTTGGGGGTTGCCCCCGAGGGAATTCCGGTACATACTCTTCATGTGGTTCACTAGCAGCAACGTTAGCTCTAGCCTGTTGTACTCCTTCCAAAGGTCCTCCTGTGTTGGATCCTGTGGGCCTGCCCCCAAGCCCTTGTTGATTGCTTTGTGGCTCCGTATCGCGTCCTCCATTGGGTTCCACAACCCTAGTCCCTTGTCCTGCATCCACAACGGCTGTTGTTGTCCCTAGGTTCTGCATCCCTGCAGCCCTCATTTGCTCAAAGAAAGCCTGCATCATTTCCTGTTGGTTCTTTAACAATCTCTCCTGCAAAGAGTTTGCCATAGCCTCCATTTCATCCCGGGTTACGTAGATTGAGGCCTGTCCTTCCCCAGCTCCGGAGGATGCTTGTTGACTACCTTCCTGTTGGCTTCGCTCAGCCCTCTGCCTTCTACTATTTTGCCTAGTCATTGTCCTTGAATCCAAACTCTTTAAAATCTTCAAATCCAACTTTCAAATCCGATGTAGCGGGCGCTAGTCTTTCTCAGTGAAAGCACCAAAGTGTTTGCGCCAAAATTGGTCACAAACCCCGAATACCGTGAAAGCACCAGTGTGTAAATATAAATCGGCAATATTCAAAACACAAATCTCAGATCTCAGCAAATATTCAACAGCAGTCCAAAAGTAAAGAACAGAAACACAAGTTTTATAGTGGTTCGGCTATCTCCGGCCTACGTCCACTCCAAAGTTTTTATCCTTTTATTGATTATCCTTGATGATTACAGATGATTACAGTAGTTACAAAGTCCAAAACTTGAAATAAATAGCAGTAATGATGTTAAGGAATGATTCTGACAACGTCCGGGTGTGTTTTCTCTCTCGAAATCCTCCGACCCCTTTTCTGAATGGCCAGGGGCTCTATTTATAAGCGTAGGAGGCTGATATTTCTCCTAAAATCCGGGAAGACCGCTTCAGGCACGTGAGGGGGCCCACATGCCCGAAATCTGGAGGTCCGGGCCCACATCAGGATCGATTCGAAGTAAGGTTCGAATCGATCAAGAAATCATCCATTTGATCTGAAATTTGGTGAGAACATTCTTCAACATGTATGTAAGCTCCTGTAAAAATTTCATTGCATTTGGATCAACGGTTTGGAAGATATGATCGTTTCAAGTTCAAGGATCCGTGCGTTCTGAATGGTTCGAATCCATGCTTCGAACCCACACTCTCCGAAGCCACCTCCTTCGAGTCCATGACTTTCGAGCCTGCTTCCTTCGAGTCCATACCCTCCGAGTCCATCCTCTTCGAATCCATCCCTTTCGAATCCACGTCCTTCGAATCCATGTCCCTCGTATCCATCTCCTTCGAATCCCTCTCCTTCGAATCCATGGAGTTCCCATGGATTCGAACCACCATTGATGCGAACTAACCAGTATACACCTTTATGCCTCTCCATCGATTCGAAGTCCATCGATGCGAACTTTACCAAGCCGAAACCATGCCATTCGATACGAAGTGTATCGATTCGAACTGTCCTTGCGCAATGCCTCTTGATCGATGCGAACCTGTTGGGTTCGAATCCATCCTGGTGGGTTCGAATCTGATCGATTCGAACCGAGCACCACTTCGTCCCCTTTTGATGGATTCGAACAACATGCATTTCCCACCTTGAATCCATCATATTTCCTCCAAACGAACTCCGATTATCTTGAAATTTGAAACATAGCCTTTCCTAGTCCTTATCGTCATCTCCAATCAATTTCGTCCTGATCGGAGTTCAACAAAATTTTGACGATATCGATCGTAGCCTTGATTCCAACCGATCTCCAATCCTGATATTCATAATTCCTTGCCAATTTGTCGATATTCCAGTTTTGACCAAAAAATGGGATAACAAATCTCATTAATGTCGGAAAATCCAAAAGGAAAATCTTAAAAAATCTTCATCTCCTAGATTTCTATCTCAATTCAGATCAAATAATCAAAATCCGACTCGGTTCAATCAGAATACGTTCAATTCTCAACATAGACAAAATAAATATCATTCTTAAAATTCTCAACAGAAAAAACAAAATTCAAAGTTTGGTTTTGCCCAACAAGCTCCAAATTCATATCATCCACACAAAAAAATCAAAATTTCTTTCATTCTCAATAAGATACGAACCATTACCAAAATTCTCAAAATTCGAATTATTCGCAGAATAGTTTGTTTCAACAAAACTATAACTATAATCAAAACTATAACTATAATCAAAACTACATATCTCCCAATAGCCAAAAACGGTTAGTATTGCCTTATCGTTTACAAAATTTATCAAGAAATCTAAATAATTAATTTGGAGACAACGTACGTGAAAACCAAAAAACCTAATTCGATGGCAAAGAAATTTCCGAAGAAGAATATGTTTATAAAAATTCTAATTTGTCTTCCGCTCAAGCTTGGAAAAATCAAACAATGGGAAAAAACATTACTGAATCTCCAATAAGGAACCAAAAGTAGCAAAAATGGTTAAATGGTCGTAGGACGAGCAAGCTCAACTAGCATACTGTTGGGTTGAATGTTCTAGAGACAATAAGAAAGGTGCCAAAGTGAAACTTCATTTTGGAATTCTTGTATGCAATTTGTTCAACCATCAAAGTCCTAATAGTCTTCCATGAACTGTTGATTATTTGAAGTAATCTTGGGAAAGAATAAATGCCATCTGTCAATGTTGGAAAGAAATAATGGCCGGACCGCATTCATGACAACAAAGTGGGGCAAACGACATGGACCTAAAAATGATTTTAAATTTGTAGTTCAAATTATCAAGCTCTATGTTTTATTCTTCTTATAGTACTTCATTATCTACAGCCCAACCAAGAAAATGCAGTGTATATGTTTGAACGTAAGAACCAGCTATTCAACATGCACCGTTGATATGACATACTCGCAAAAGAGGAAAATGGAGTTGAGTGCAATAAGAACATTCAGCAATGCACTTTCTTTCTAGAAAGCTGACCGTTGGATCTACCCTGGTAGCTGATCGACATGAAGACACCTCCTTCACAACTAGTATAAGTAATAGGCCTCCGGGGAAGTTCAAGGGGAAGAAAAAACCGTCATCGATTACAGCACACGTCATTAACATATTGATAAGCAATGGCGGCCCCTGAAGATGCCAATAAATTATACATGGAAACAAAAGGGACGAAGAACGTTGAAAGATCAAAGGAAAAACAATGACGTCACAATGAAAAATAAAAGTTAAGGATAAATGAGCTAGAGTTAAGAAAAGAAGGATTAGCTCGACAACAAAGAGCTGATGATGTGGATCATTTAAGTTGCAACCTAAACGAACATAAACCAGTATAAAGGTTGTATATGGAGAAGCAACTTGAGGAGTACCACAGACGTCATGATGGTTTGTAGGAAACTAGGTTTGTACTATGTATCTTAGCATTGCATCTATTATTTGTTCTTCTAAGTGTTAGTGGTATTAACATTGTTAGTGTTGTTGTGGTTATTGCTATTTTAGTTGCAGTTATTGTAATGCTATTCTTGTCAATTTTTTGTTATTGCTATTGTTATAGTTTAATATCATTTTTGTTCTGTCATTCTCACTATTTTTGTTATTATTAACACGCCAACAACAACTTAGTACAATAAATATAAAAAATTCGAACACAAACACTATTACAAAATGTCAATAGCAACTTATTACAATAGATAAGTGAAAACAAACACTCTCTAATCAACACTTCTACTAATGGTTTTCTATATGTTCCCAGTAGTGTTCCACTAGTTCTTCTTTTAGATCAAAATGAGCTTGTGGATTTCAAATGTCTTGTAATCTTTGCAAGTATTTTACAAAAGTATTTGGGTCCTTAAGATGCTTTTTACGAAATCTCATAGCAATGTCTAGATAGTTTCTCAGTTGAAGCTCATACCCATCACGTTATTCTTCGACATTCATATTATGTAAAATAATATAACTGTAACGAACCAGATTTTCGGCCCTCAAAAATCAACACTAATACATCCACTATATTATACTCCAAACAATTGAATGCCGAAAACCTGATTGTTAGGGGAAAGGAAGAAGGAAGAAGAGAAGAGGAAACTAAACAAAATAGAATCTCATAGTGGAATGAATAATTTATAATATACAATAAATCTTTACACATATGTCAAACTGTAATATATGTATATACAGATACCAACCAAAGTATACTATACTATTTCAGCTTCGGCAGTTATAACAGCTTGTCCTCACAATTGCTAATAAACACAACAACGAATATAGCAGAATATAATCATCTATGTGAATACGTCTCTGGGCCTCTAAATTGTCTCTTGAAGCTTCAAGCATCTAACTAATCTATAATATGCTCGGTCTGACCCGAGCATTATAATAAAATAACATCCGAGTCAGTCTAGAAAACCAACGTGAGGAAAACACACCTAACTGGATTTTAAGTTGTATAAAAATCTTTGAAATCAAAGGTATTTCGTAAGACCACGCCATACATAAACACAGACGGGTTTTTACCTTACGATAAACAAAATGTTTTCTATAGAAAATTCATTTATATTTTAATAATATCTAGGGGTCAAAGTAAAATATGAATACAGCTGAAATGCTTGCATCTCACGTTTCAGCATAGCTAGGCATAACTAAGTCGATACGGTGCTTATTGGAGAATGGATTCCATACAATGATTGGGCTACTGGGGTACCGCTCGTCACGGTGCATCTCTATATAAAATAACACCTAGGACCTCAACTGGATCCCCTGTCAACGCAGGGTCGGACTACCGCTTGCTAGATTGTATTGAATATGATCACCCCTCCATTAATGGACCTCGAAGCGTACAATTAAGAGATGACATCGACTCTATATAGGGATGATCATACCCTACTTGGGAGCAACCCACTTAGCTCTGCTACATCTCCCCAGTTTTAGTCATTCCTGGTTGAAGAGGCATGAGGCTACGATTACCTTTCAAGAAATTTACACTTAGAATGCTCATTGCCCTCCAATGACAATTATGTGCTTATAGCATCAACCTATACAAGTCCATTTGGGTTTGAATGAAACCGAAGGCACTATTCATACTACATCCATTTTGGAATCACCCTCAGGATTAGTAGCGTTGTAACGTTAAGGATTTTCGACTCACGAAAGTCGATATTAATACATCCACTGTATCAACTACCGAGCAATCGAATGCCGGAAAACCGAACCGCTAGGGTTAAAGAAGAGGTAGAAGAAAGAAGAAGAAAGAAAGAAGAAGCAACAGAACAACATCAGAATCTCACAATCGCAGCGGAACAACATATTATAGATAAATGAATATCTTTAAAACAAATAACTATATCAGTTATTACATTACATCACATTACATTACATTATCAAAGTTTACAACAACAAATGGTGGAAAAGAAATACTATATACTAGTTGATATGCCATGCCATCCAGCTTGACCCCAGATCTCTACAGCAACTCCTGAATTCCAGAATGACCTAATAACCTGACTCTAGACTGCCCGTGTGGAAATTGATGGGCACCCAGAGTTTAGGAAGAGAACAATAAACTCCAGGTTAGTCATGGGACTGGTGTGAGAACTTAAACAGTTTATCTTTTAAAAAAAAACAAAGAAATTAATAAATTTTAAAATAGATCTGCAATGCTTTTAGAAAATGAGACTACCATAAGGCCTCCCGCACACACACACAATGCAAACGCAGAATCGAAGCAGATTTCTCCTTATGATAGTTAAATATTCTTGATACGCAAATTTCTTTTCAATATTATTATTATAAGTGCAAAGTACAGGAAAACATTTCGAAAGTATAATATAAATCTTAGCCAGCATAGGCATTTCGCACTTATGCCTACTATAGCTACCATGTTCAATAGCAGGTTACTGCCACATTCCATGGCAGGTTATACAACTAAAACCATACATGGCTCGTATTGTTTCTTTGGATTACCAACTAATGGTCGGGCCAAGGAACTTCCCATTGCCACATGGGTACGCCTCTGGAAGGACACCCCGAGACTCCTAACCGGATCTCTGCCAACACAAGGTCGGCTATCCCCTTCCCGGGGAATAAAACCTCAGATATGCCACCCCCGGTCCTCTTGGACCTTTATACGAGAGCTCTCTAAACCAACAACATCACAAAGTAATAAAATACAGTGTCCACATGAGTAAGTATCTGGATTCCATACCATGATACTACCCTTTTACAAAAGGAATGGCCACACCCTAGGGAAGCTACCCTTGAAACCTTGCTGCATCTTTCTCCTTTCGACCATTACCGGGTTGTGAGGTTCGATGAAGTCTCATCCACAAAGCTATGCTTTTCACAAAAGCCACGCTTTGATCAACAAATGATCAACAACACTCAGCATGCCACATTACAAAATGGGAATATATAGCTGATAACCTTCAACTACATAATCTCTGAGCTCGTACGTCTCAGAGAAGGGTGTTAAGCTAAGAGAATAAATTCTCCGCCACCAACAGGAATGTATTTGAAAGAAATCTGCTTTATATCTCAAAATGTAATGTAAGACATTACCATCCATACAAGTCTGTTCTGGGGTCGAACAGAACCGAAGGCACTTCCAAAGAAGCCCTTGCAATTCGGGTATTCACAATCCCGATCGGACTTCCCATCACTTAGGGAATCTGAATCTCTATATCGTAGCTACACGGTGCAGAGACAATCGATAGGTCATCATATCATTCTCGCAAATACCTGGTCTTCACCGCCGGTCTTCAATGCTATCCATAAACGACGTATCAATATTCGGAATGGGATTTATGACCCAAAGGTCCTCTCTCGGCTAAACCGAATAACGAGCGCTTATTTAAAAATAAGTGTAGCATTCAATTTCAAGAAAATCACAACAAATACCTATTTAAAGGTAAAAATTGATAGACGATTATTTAACTATCAATAGATATGCACAACATCACCAGATTCCAAATAATTTCCCAAATTATTTATTTTCCGAAAATATCTTTACAAGATATATATTTTTCCACACTTTAACCGTTTGAAAACACATTTCAAATCACTTTTCAATTTATCTTTAAAAGATATAATCTCAAAACATTTCACTACATATTGGAAAAACATTTCCATACTTATTTAATAATAAGTAATTCACAAATCTATTTATTTTCAATACTTAGAAAATATTCAATATACTTAAAACACGATTAAGTATATATTTTATTCTTTAAGGAAACCATTCTCTTAAATGCATTTATTTGGGTCAAAACGAATGTTGCGTAAAACATCGGTCCGACAACCCAAAATCACTAGTATAGGGATTCGAAATTTAGATAGATATATAAATCCCAATACTACATAAAACATTTCCTTTCGAAAATCATTTACTATAACAACAGCGTTATAGTCCACCATTTCCTTATTTCTCGAAAATGTCTATTTCAATAATGAATGTTGAAATCTATGGTTTCAATCCTTAACACATTTTAAAACAACTTCAAATCATTTTAATTCTATTTAAAAGATCACTTCCTAAAATATTTCTTTAATATATTATTCACCGTCCAAAATCGTGAATATAAATCGTTTCCCAAATTCAACACTTCTACATATTTAATTTAAAGGATTATCCACTGTCCAAAATCGTGGATATATCTCCTTTAATAAGCTATAATAATTAACTTATCAAAATAAGTCGTTTTTGGATTTATAAAACAATGTTTATGAACTCCATTTATATTTTATAACAACTTCAACTTATAAAAGCACTTTATTATCAGATTCTATCCATATCGCATTTACACGCCAAAATCCAAATTATAAGCAAACTACTTATAATTCTCTATTTACAAATTCAATCATTTTATAACTTCAAAATCGTAGATTCTATTCTTTTATAAAATCCATTTATAACATCATTTTAAAACATCTTTAAAACTCCTTTATAATTCCATCACTTTGATTTATAAAAATCCAATTTTTTAAATTTTATTTATAAAGCTTTTATAATAAATTCAAAAATCTCTATTTAAACTATTTTTATAAAATCATTAACTCAATATTTCAAAAATCACATTTCAACTATATTTCTCAAAAATCATGATTTTTATAACATTAAAATTATAACGTTTATTTATTTAAAATGATTCAATTCCAAAATTTAATAAAATGTATACTTTCAAAAATCACTTGAAAATCCTTTTAAATTCAAAATTGTTACTTTAACACTTTTAATTTTTCCAAAACAGGCCTAATGCTACAACAACACTAAATATAACAATCACGGCATCCAAAACATCATATATCACATGATAACAGAATATATCACAATATCTGTAAATAAATCAATACGGGTGAGGAATCCAGTTGGATCCCCCCAACCTGTTTCCCTGCATCCACAGATGTTAGCACAATACAAATCCCATTCCAATACGGGATATCGCGGTACATGGGTGTATATAAAATATTATCCGCTATTATGCGGTGCAATAGGGTCTCATCCGCTATATAATGAGGGAAAATCAACTCCAAGTACATATATAATACCAATTCCACTTCAAGATGGAATATCGCGGTATATGTGTTTAATAAATAACCTCCGCTTAATATACAGCGTATAGGGTCTATTTCAATACAACAGATAGTAATTTATCATCCAAGCATACAATTAAGCAATTTTAAATCTAACTATTTAAAATTTAAATCAAAACACAATTCGATTGAGTGAGAAGTTCTCACCTTGTTTCAAATACAGCTGCAGTGTTTTATTTTGAATAAAATTAAACGCACGTTTAATTTTACCTAAAATTTTCACTACTACCAACCAACTCCAATCTAGTTCCATCGTGTAGTGTTCGTCCATACGAACCCGAAGAAATTCGTTTCGTCCAAAACGGACCTCGTATGAAAGAGTTATCGCGTTAGAAAGATTACACAAATTTTTAATATATATAAATTTACAATTCTTTTTATTTTTAAACCTTATTTAATCTGGGCCGTTCCTACTGAAAATTCGAATCAAGGCTGCACACGCAACTTCTCCTTCCTTCTTCAGTAACGAACGCGATCGAACCCATTACTACCGCCCTCAAACCCTAGATGACGTGCCACCATCCATCACTTAGACCACGATCAGCTAGCACCAAACGAACGGCCATAACCCCTCCCACCTTAGGCTGCAACCACGATGAGCTAGGCCCTAGGTGGCGCTCGAAAAACGTGCGCAAACGTCACGCCTTCACGGTTGAATTTTGGCCTCCATAATGCTCTGATGATCATCATCACCGTATGGATCGAAAGATCTCGTGAAGCTCTTTAATTTTTAGTTGGAGGTTTGTTGAAATATTGCACGGATTGAAAGAAATTAAAGTAGAAAGAATTGAAAATTTTCGGCCATTATTTCTGAACTGATGGCTAGGGTTTAGAATTAGGGTTGAGTGAAAAGAATGAATATTGAGGTCCTTATATAGAAAATTTTCCCGACACTATTCATCCAGAATTTTTCCGAACTCCAAACGACGCATGCTGCCTGGCGTTTATAATGTTTTACACCCATTCCGAACGCAATGGAATATATATCGGAAGCCAATTTGATCATATTTGGAAGATAGGTTTTTGAATCGACTATTTAAATTCAAAATTTACTCAAACCGATTTCAATGCGTTTTAGCTTGCCCTGGACAAAATGTAAATCCGATTGATATGAAATTTGAAATCTTACAATAATATATCAATATGGATCCGATGAAACTGGTTTCGTCGAAATCCGAGACTGTTTGAAAAAATGCCTATTTTTACTCATCAATTAAGTATTAAAATATTCGATTTCTGCAAATTAACTTTTAATTCAATTTTGAAAGTTCGATAACATCATTCTAACTCCAATATGATTAAATACAACTTTAAAAATCAATTTTAATCTTATTAAACCCAATTTCTAATTTATTTCAGTAATTTCAAATATTAAATTATTGTTTTAATTATCCAATTAAATCTAGATATTCGAAATAAAATTTATTCGAATTACAAATTTTACTTGTTACTATTTAAAATCAATTAAATATACGAATTCCAAATGACAAAAATTCCGGGTCGTTACAAACTTCCCCCTTAAAAGAATTTCATCCCCGAAATTACCAAGTAAGAAAAAGTAACAGAATCCATTAACTTTAAATTTCAAATTCACTTAAGTGTTTAACAATCCCAAAATCCAATAGTTAAACTTCTTACGATAACTTTACTAAGTTTTCAAATCACACTTAGTTATCTTTTCAAAATTTTCCAATTCCTTTAAAAATATTCTAACGCTTTAAATTTTCGAAAAATTTCGCCAGCGTCTCCTTTGCACGGATCGATCCGAAAATAATGGCAATATATATATCACAAATATACATCTTATCAAGTAATGAGGCATCCCACAGGGAAAAAAGTGTAAAAGTACGATATGTAATCCGAGATATGTACCTTATATATTATTAGCGAGCATATATGGCTAATATAGCGCGAAAGCGGGCTCCAAATGCGAAGCAATGCACAATCCACACCTACTAAACACTCAACAATAATGAGAAACATGCATATATGAAAGTAATATCAATATACAACATATATCACTACAACAACTACATATGCCAACATAGCAAATGCAATAAAAGGCAACAAATCCAATCATTAAATCAATATACATTCACTTCTCATTAATATTCAATGAATTGGTTTTTCATTTAATCATATTTGATTTCATTAACATTGTACTTTACTAACATTCATTTATTCATATTCAATTAGTTTACATTCACTAATTCACATTCAAGTTAGTTCACTTCCACATTCAAATCAAATTACATAGCTTTCAATTTTATCAATTCAACTTCATATGAATTTCTATACAATCAACCAACAATCATATAACAACCAAATCATAACCAACATAACCAAATTATTAAATTCACATTTAATTTGGTTTACCACTTTTAATTTATAGTTAAATTCATTTTTATTTACCACTCATATTTATAAATATATTCATATGGTTTCACTTCTTATATATAAGATTATTTCATAATTGTAAATCACATTAATTATAATTCCATCTTAATAATTCATTTGCTTATAAAATTTATTCTTTTAATTAACTTACATATATTCTTACATTTTCAACAACCAAACAATCAATTTATATACACTTTAATAATTTCAAAAAATTATTCCTTTATATATAAAATAAAATCAAGGTAAAATTATTTTATTTACCTAATTTAAAATGATACTATGTTGGTTTATCTCGTTTAAGAGTTTAGAAACCCCTATCTACGACAGTTAGCTAGACTGCATCGACCAGAATCTATAAACAATCAACCGATAAGTCAACACAATACAAAACAATTTCATATTCACTAACAAATACGCGCTCATATCTATTATTACACTCACATTCATTCTAGAGCACTACTGACTCTATCTCTAATGAGTTATACCCAATAGAGCCAAGGTTGTCACATAACCAAATGCTCTGATACCAGATGTAACGTTAAGAATTTTCGACTCACGAAAGTCGACATTAATACATCCACTGTATCAACTGCCGAGCAATCGAATGCCGGAAAACCGAACCGTTAGGGTTAAAGAAGAGGTAGAAGATAGAAGAAGAAAGAAAGAAGAAGCAACATAACAATATCAGAATCTCATAATCGCAGCGGAACAACATATTATAGATAAATGAATATCTTTAAAATAAAGAACTATATCAGTTATTACATTTACATCACATTACATTATATGCAGAGAACAAATAGCGGAAAAGAAATACTATATACTAGTTGACACGCCACACCATCCAGCTTGACTCTAGATCTCTATAACAACTCCTGAATTCCAAAATGACCTAATAACCTGACTGTAGACTGCCCGTGCGGAATTTAATGGGCACCCAGAGTTTAGGAAGAGAATAATAAACTCCAGGTCAGTCATGGGACTGGTGTGAGAACTTAAACAGTTTATCTTTTAAAAACAAAGAAAGAAATTAATAAATTTTAAAATAGATCCGCAATGCTTATAGAAAATGAGACTACCATAAGGACTCCCGCACGCACACACAATGCAAACGCAGAATCGGAGGAGATTTCTCCTTATGATAGTTAAATATGCTTGATACGCATATTTCTTTTCAATATTATTATTATAAGTGCAAAGTACGGGAAAACATTTTGAAAGTATAATATAAATCTTAGCCAGCATAGGGATTTCGCACTTATTCCTACTATAGCTACCATGTTCAATAGCAGGTTACCGCCACAATCCATGGCAGGTTATACAACTAAAACCGTACAAGGCTCGTATTGTTTCTTTGGATTTCCAACTAATGGTCAGGCTAAGGAACTTCCCATTGCCACATGGGTATGCCTCTGGAAGGACGCCCCGAGACTCCTAACCGGATCTCTGCCAACACAAGGCCGACTACCCCCTTCCTGGGGAATAAAACCTCAGATATGCCACCCTTTGTCCTCTTGGGCCTTTATACGAGAGCTCTCTAAACCAACAACATCACAAAGTAATAAAATACAGTGTTCACATGAGTAAGTATCTGGGCTCCATACTATGATACTACCCTTTTCCAGAAGGAATGGCCACACCCTAGGGAAGCTACCCCTGAAACCTTGCTGTATCTTTCCTGTTTCAATCATTACCGGTTTGTGAGGTTCGACGAAGTCTTGTCCACAAAGCTATGCTTTTCACAAAAGCCACGCTTTGATCAACAAATGATCAGCAGCACTCAGCATGCCAAGTTACCAACATGGGAATATATCGTTGATAACCTTCAACTACATAACCTCTGAGCTCGTACGTCTTAGAGAAGGGTGTTAAGCTAAGAGAATAAATTCTCCGCCACCAACAGGAATGTATTTGAAAGAAATCTGCTTTATATCTCAAAATGTAATGTCAGGCATTACCAACCATACAAGTCTGTTCCGGGTTCGAACAGAATCGAAGGCACTTCCAAAGAAGACCTTGCAATCCGGGTATTCACAATCCCGATCGGACTTCCCATTACTTAGGGAATCTGAATCTCTATACCGTAGCTACTCGGTGCAGAGACAATCGATAGGTCATCCTATCATTCTCGCAAGTACCCGGTCTTCACCACCGGTCTTCAATGTTATCCATAAACGACGTATCAATATTCGGAATTGGATTTATGACCCAAAGGTCATCTCCCGGCTAAACCGAATATCGAGCGCTTATTTAAAAATAAGTGTACCATTCAATTTCAAGCAAATCACAACAAATACATATTTAAAGTAAATATTGATAGTCGTATTTATTTAACCATCAATAGATATGCACAACATCACCAGATTCCAAATAAAAAATTTCCCAAATTATTTATTTTCCGAAAATATCTTTACAAGATATATATTTTTCCACACTTCAACCGTTTGAAAACAAATTTCAAATCACTTTTCAATTTATCCTTAAAAGATATAATCTCAAAACATTTCACTTCATATTGGAAAAACATTTCCATACTTATTTAATAATAAGTAATTCACAAATCTATTTATTTTCAATACTTAGAAAATATTCAATATACTTAAAACACGATTAAGTATATATTTTAAAGGAAACAATTCTCTTAAACACATTTATTTGGGTCAAAATGAATATTGCGTAAAACATCGTTACGACAACCCAAAATCACTAGTATAGGGATTCGAAATTTAGATAGATATATAAATGCCAATACTATATAAAACATTTCCTTTCGAAAATCATTTACTATAACAACAGTGTTATAGTCCACCATTTCCTTATTTCTCGAAAACGTCTATTTCAACAATGAATGTTGAAATCTATGGTTTCGATCCTTAACACATTTTAAAACAACTTCAAATCGTTTTAATTCTATTTAAAAGATCACTTCCTAAAATATTTCTTTAATATATTATTCACCGTCCAAAATCGTGAATATAAATCGTTTACCAAATTCAACACTTTTACATATTTAATATAAAGGATTATCCACTGTTCAAAATCGTGGATATATCTGCATTAATAAGCTATAATAATTAACTTATCAAAATAAGTCATTTTCGGATTTATAAAAAAATGTTTATAAACTCCATTTATATTTTATAACAACTTCAACTTATAAATGCACTTTGTCAACAGATTCTATCCATATCGCATTTACACGCCAAAATCCAAATTATAAGCAAATTACTTATAATTCTCTATTTACAAATTCATTCCTTTTATAACTTCAAAATCGTAGATTCTATTCTTTTATAAAATCCATTTATAACATCATTTTAAAATGTGGCGCCCCAACTCTATACCCACTCTAGCCAAGGACACCATGGGGTAATGCCGTCAACTAGCGCGGAGAATAAGGCTGTTGAGGAGCGACCATCCGCGTAATTGCTTTGTGCGAGCACCGATATGTCAGATAGTACAACATGCATCTGGTTTCAGGAGGAAATCTGACATACCAATGCAAACTCAAAGCTACTACACAGTTGTTATAATATCTTCGGAAACAAATATAGAAATGAACATAACATAAATCAGTCACAGACATCTATATCACAAAGGCGGAAATAGATATGAATATATAACACATAAAAGTGTTCATCAAAGTAGTGGTCAGACAAGATCCACAATGTCACAAAAGAATAGCTACAAGTGCTAGATAAAAGAATATGGATACATCAATGAGTCTATATCTCAAATGTATACGACAAAAACTAATAATCTAAGTAGTTAGCCAAAAGTCAGGGTGATAATCCCAGATGTGAAGTCAAGCAGAAGCACCTGTAACATCTCGGTCTGACCCGAGTATTATTTAATAAGAAAATAATAAACGGATCAGTCTAGCTATAAAAATCAGATAAAATGATATAGAATAAGAGATATGACATAAACATATGATAACCATAAAGCCATATTGTGGTAAGTACGTAATTGAAAATCAACAACAGATTAATCAATATCAAAAGAATCTTCTCAAAGATAAAAAAGAATGTCATACTCTATATTTTTATTCACAAAAAGTTAATGACACACAAATTCACCAATGCACAAATATTAATAAAACTTATCAATGTAAATCACGAAAATTGGTGAAAACACAAATTCCAGAAATCATCAAAGGAAATCCAGAAATCACAAAAAGGAGGAGGCCTATCACAAAAAGGGAGCATGAAAACTCACCAACACGTGTATCACAAAATGGAACGCTATTCCATGGTTGCTAACCATTAAATTTGAGCCGAAGCTCCACAAAACCGCCCGAAGACCATGGGTCGCTACCCCACCAATTTGAGCCGAAGCTCCACAGAAACGGGGTTTAGTCTCCCCCGTAGACAAAGATACATCGCACAATTTCTAGTCTAAATCGCAAAAATGATCATCAACGATCATTAAGAAGTGTCAATTATAGTAAGCTAGTGAATATATAAGCTTAGCCTCATGTCCCATAACCACTAGCTTAACTTAAATATTTACGAACAAATTATAAATCTTCAGTCGAAAATTGTCATAAGAGATTCAATCGAACAAGTCCAAGAATTAACCGATGAAGTAAACGTAAGCGTTTCATACCACTTGTTTTACGAAGCCGTTTAATTAGATTTCTCATACGAGTGAAATGAAGTGACAAATCACAAAAATGATTTTAGAAACAATAAATCACAAAAATTCACATACAAAGACGTGAATAAAATCCAAAGAATTCGATTTCAAATTCATCAAAGCGGAAACACCCTTGCGACATAAAAATCACGACTTACGACTTAACATAAGTCAACACAAGAAATCAGCGGCTCAAGAAATAGCACACGGCTTAACAGAGCAACTAACATGGCGCGACCTAAGGCATGGCGCGACCTAAGGCATGGCGTGACCTAAAGCATGGCGCGACCTAACATGGCGTGACTTATGTTGTGAAGAAGGCCGAGCGGCTTATCAATGGCGTGACCTAACAGAACAAGCAACATAACATGGCCGAGCGACCTAGGGGGAGAACGACCTAATGAGCTAACGGCATAACGTGGCCGAGCGACCTAAGGGGTTGCGACCCAAGTGGTTGCAAGATAAGGCAGGCCGACCTAAGTAGTGCGGCCAAGTGGCGCGACCAAGACGAACGACTAAATATATAGCCGAGCGACCTAAGAGCTCACGGCTTAAGGAGGTGAGCGGCCTAACACGAAACGACCTAAGGGGTAGAAGGAGAGTAGGCCGAGCGACCTAACGACCTAAGGAGTAAACAAGACCGTGCGACCTAAGGTCGTTGCGACCTAACGACCTAAGGCGTATAAGAAGGCTGAGCGACCTAAGTTGTGAAGGTGGTCGAGCGACCTAACGACCTAAGAAATACAAGACCGAGCAACGACCTAGCACGGCGCGACCTATACGGGAGCGACCTAATGTACAGGCCGACCTAACTACAGGCCGAGAATGATCTTGTGCAGGCCGAGCGACCTAAGAGTTTAAAGTGCAAAAACTCTCCCAATTTGCAACCGATCGAGCATGGACGCTAGGGGATTATGCCCATAGGCTACCTGGTCGTATTGGCTCCTCGATGCATCACCAAAAATGTGTTCGAACATCAAAGTTGGGATTTTTAAAGATTTGAACCCAAAACACTAAAAATTGGGATTTTCACCAATTCAATCCAAATCAATAGCTAATGCACATGAATAAGTGTTAGGAATTCATACCTAACAATCAAAGATAGTTATAGACAAAGATATGAGATAAAAATCTCACCTTTATACAAAATTAACGAAGAAGAAGCTTGAAAGCAAGGAAGAATCAATGGCTTCTCTTTGAATTTGGAGTTGGATGTTGGATTTGCAAATGAACTTGAGCTTGGAGTTTTAATTTCCCATTCCTTCCTCCATTTTTGATGAAGCTAGAGTGTTAGGAAAAGAAAGTAAAGTTATGAAGGGAAGGGGGTTGAGTCTGAATTAATAGTTTAGGCTAATGGGCCAAACCAAACCCAAAGCCCAAAGTGAAAAAGTGGCAAAATTCCACTAACTTCAAACATATCAAAGTTTATACTCAAAAAGATCGCAAACGGTGTTTTGAACTCAGTGGAAGTGGTCCCGAGTCCTAATTCGACCGTATGCAACAAGTAACTTTTTGGACTATAATTCGACTAACGATAAAATATTTAAATAAAATATTCAAATACTCAATCGTAAAATATGCGGGTTGTTACAGACTCCCCTCCTTAAAGAAATTGCGTCCTCGCAATATTTAAGAAGAAAATACAAGGTAACAACCATGAAAGCATATCAACACAGAAGAAATTTGAAATAAGAAATTCACCTCAAAGAGCACGGGAAAGCAAATCCGGATGTGTTCGCTCGATGAACTCTCTAGATTCCCAAGAGCAGTCCTTAGGATTTGCGGACCATTGGACTTTAACAAGCGGAACATCTTTATTTCGAAGGCGCTTGACCTCCGAAGCAATAATACGGATAGGATGTTGCTCATAAGTTAAATTAGGTGAAACTTCAATTTCTTCCACATCACCGGGCTCAAGAATAGAATCGGAATCTCGAAGGCATTTCCGTAATTGAGAAACGTGAAACACGTCATGAATAGCAGAAAATTGAGCCGGTAATGAAAGGCGATAAGCCACGGAACCAATATGTTCGGTGATGGGAAATGGACCAATATATCGAGGTGCTAATTTTCCCGATCGACTGAAACGTTCAACACCCTTCATAGGTGAAACACGAATAAACACAAGATCTCCCTTAGAAAATTCTAATTTCCTTCTTCGTTTATCGGCATAGGATTTTTGTCTACTCTGGGCTTCTTTCATCCTATGACAAACATGGTTAATCTTTTTTGTGGAATCACGAATAAAATCTGGACCTAAAACCAGCTTCTCACCGGCCTCAAGCCAACAAGAAGGAGATCGGCATGACCTTCCATAGAGTGCCTCTAAAGGTGCCATACCAATACTAGATTGGAAGCTATTATTATAGGAAACCTCAACAAGAGAAATATGATCTTCCCAACTTCCACCAAAATCAAGAACACATGCACGAAGAAGATATTCAAGTGTTTGATTCACACGCTCAGTTTGTCCATCGGACTGGGGATGATAAGCAGTGCTAAAATTAAGCTTCGTTTCCAAAGCTTTTTGAAGATTCTTCCAAAATCCACTAGTAAACAATGGATCACGATCACTAACAATAGAAGAAGGAACTCCATGCAATTTTACAATTTCTTTAATAAAGAGTTTGGTCAAGAGAGGAACGGTTCGATTGGACCGAACGGGAATAAAATGGGTGCATTTAGTAAGTCTATCGACTATCACCCATAAGCTATCATGACCCGAACGAGAACGGGGAAGGCCGTCTATAAAATTCATGGAAATTTGATCCCACTTCCAAATTGGAATTTCTAAAGGTTGCAATAACCCACCAAGCCTTTGGTGTTCGGCCTTGACAAGTTGGCAAGTCATGCAACACTTAACAAAGTTAGTAATATCAGATTTCATTCCCTCCCAATAATAAAGTCACTTCATATCCGCGTATATTTTACTACTACCGGGATGAATGGTAAATTTAGAACGATGAGAATCTTCTAAAATGTCTTTACGAAGATTACTAACATTTGGCACGATAAGTCTACCAAATTTACGAATACCGCCACGAGAATCGATATCAAAGTCTTTCAAACCCTCAATATCAAATTTATCCCTAAAATTCTGGCCAAAAAGAGCCAATTCGGGATCTAGCTTTTGAGCTTCAAGAATGCGGGCTAGTAGAGAAGGATGAGCCTCAAGGCTACATAAAACAAGAGATGAACACAAATCGAAAACACGATCTCGAATCTCACAAGTGGATAAAATTCTGTGATCATTCCATTCGGATATCATCATAGAAACAGCTGCTTGTTGCTTATGACTAAGTGCATCCGCAACACGATTTCCCTTTCCGGGAGGATAAAGAATATCAAGATCATAAGCTGCAAGAAATTCGAGCCAATGTTGTTGACGCAAATTAAGTTCCTTTTGGGAAAATAGGCACTTCAAAGATTTATGATCGGTGTAAAAAATAAACTTTTCTCCCAAAATATAATGACGCCAAATACGAAGGGCGAAAATAATAGCCGCAAGCTCTAAATCATGAGCGGCATATCTAGTCTTGGCAGGCTTTAATTGCCTAGAAGCATAAGCAATAACGCGTTCTCTTTGCATAAGAACGGCACCCAAACCAACGCGACTAGCATCGGTATAAACAAGAAAATCTTGATTCCCCTCGGGAATAACAAGAATAGGAGCATCCGAAAGGAGTTCTTTTAATTTCTGAAAAGAAGCTTCACATTTGTACGACCAAATATATTTAACTCCCTTCTTGGTCAAACTAGTAAGAGGCACCAAATTTTTTGAAAAGTCTTTTATAAAATGACGGTAATAGCTGGCCAATCCAAGGAAGCTATGGATTTCCGTCACACTCTTCGGTCTCTTTCAATTTTAAATCGCTTCAATCTTTGAAGGATCCACGGAAATTCCGGATTCAGAAATAATATGACCGAGAAACTTCACACGAGATTGCCAAATGTGGAATTTAGAAAATTTTGCTTTTAGCTGATTACTTCTAAGAGTTTCCAACACAATCCGAAGATGCTTTTCATGCTCCACCTCGGTTTTAGAATACACAATAATATCATCAATAAAGATGAGAACAAATCGATCGAGGAAATCTTTGAAAACTCGATTCATAAGGCCAACGAAATAAGTCGGAGCATTCGTTAAACCAAATGGCATAACAAGCCATTCATATGATCCATAACGGGTACGGAATGATGTCAAAGGAATGTTATCCTCTGCAATACGAAGCTGATGAAAACCGGTAGCTAAGTCTAATTGTGAAAAGACTCTAGCACCACTAAGTTGATCAAATAAATCATCAATCCGAGGTAAAGGATATTTATTCTTGATAGTAAGATCATTAAGTTTGTGGTAGTCAACGCAAAGCCCAAGTGTACCATCGGATTTCTTCATAAAAATAGCCGAAGCTCCCCAAGGCGAGGAACTAGAGCGAATAAATTGCTTCGTCTCCAATTCAGATAATTGTTTGCGCATCTCCTCATTTTCCTTATTGGACATGCGATAAGGAGGACGAGTGATATGTTGAGCTCCACGGATGAGATTAATTTTGAATTCAATTGCTCGCTTAGGTCTTAATCCTAAAACGGGCTCAAATATGCCGAAAAATTCACGAACAACGTGAATAAGAGAAATAATATCTTCCTCATCATCATTATCGTCATCATGAGGATTTAAAGAATATAAAGATGCAACCAAGCGGGAATCTGAATCTTTAAGGTTAATAGAAATCTGCTTAACATATTGAAGATGTCGAAGATGAATAGTCTGCTCAGGACAAAGAATTTGGGCTTCATAACGGTTAAGCCAATCCATTCCCAAAATCATTCCAAAGCCTAAATAGCACATAACATGCAAATCGGCTCGAAAAGAAAAATCACACAAAATAATCCCGACATCTTTACACAATGAACTGATTGTTGCGGATCCACCAACCGGATTCGCAATTCTCAAAGAAGTCATTAAACACAAAACATCCAAAGAAAAGTATCAACAAGTTCTTTTGAAATAAAAGAATGGGACGCACCCGTATCAAAAAGAAATCGAATAGGATGATCACGATATAAAATAACGCCATCAAGTATAGAATGAGAAATACCTTGACCACGAGATGTGTTGCCAGGGGCTTGAGCAACATTAAGCTTTCCCTCCTTCCTGTTTTGAAGTTTGGGACAAGAAGATAAATAATGATCCGGGCTTTTGCAATAGCAACAAGCACGAGGCTTTGAACACTTGTTCGCATAATGGTCCTTAGAACCACAATTGTAGCATTGCCTACTACTAGAAGTAGAAGTCTTAGCTGCTGGAGAGGCTTGCTTCCCTTTCTTACTGTTGGGATAAGGACCCTTGAACCTATTAGGCCTTTTCTTGTTGTTGAAGTTTGGTTTGGCACTCATAACTTCAACATCCCTCTCCCTATCTGCCTCTTCAAGACGAAGAGCGATATAAACGAGTTGATCAAAAGAAACTTCTAATTTTAGAAGTAATGGCTTCTTGATATTTTTATTCAAGCCATAGACAAATCGTTGGTTTTTATTCAATGGGGTGTTTATGTACTCAACCCGTATTTAGAAAGTGATTCAAATGATTCGACATAGTCTGCCACAGAGGATTCACCTTGAACAAGGTCAATGAAACAGCGAGCTAAAGTCACCTTCTCAGCTTCTGGCATAAATTTTAATTCGAAGCGTTCTCGGAATTTCTCCCAAGTAAGATCCGCTTCATTTATTTCAGAAATTAGAAGCACATACCAATCTAATGCTCTTTCTTGGAGCATACTAGAGGCCACCTGAACACGGTGAAGATCAATAAGATTCATGCGAGAAAAGATTCGATCGCACGATCTCAGCCAAGCCTGGACTTCAATAATGGTTTCAGAACCCTTGAATGGCTTTCCACCCAAATTGGTATAATCGCTGCACAAACGTGCAAACCCAGACCTAGTGTGAGTAGACTCTGGATTAGATCTGGCTGCTTGAGCATTCCTTACTAGATCAAGAAGCTGCTGGGCAGACATAAATACTCCATCTTAGGGAGTAGCACGAGATTGACTAGCGCTGGAACGGCCAGGACAAACCATTTCTCTTCCTTTTGAAAGAAAGAAAGAAGAAGGATAAGGTTATTCACCAAATGAATATCAAGCAATCTTGATAGATAAACAAGGAATCATAAAGAAAGTAGGATGAACCGGTACGAAGACTTGAATCAAATCCTAGAGCAGGACTCCTAAGATGGACTTAAGACGATGATCCTTGTTAGATTATTCTACATTGTTCCGAAGTTTTGCTCTGATATCAAGCTGTGGCGCCCACCTCTATACCCACTCTAGCCAAGGACACTACGGGGTAATGCCGTCAACTAGCACGGAGAATAAGGCAGTTGAGGAGCGACCATCCGCGTAATTGCTTTGTGCGAGCACCGATATGTCAGATAGTACAACATGCATATGGTTTCAGGAGGAAATCCGACATACCAACGCAAACTCAAAGCTACTACACAGTGGCTATAATATCTTCGGAAACAAATATAGAAATGAATATGACATAAATCAGTCACAGACATCCATATCACAAAGGTAGAAATAGATATGAATATATAACACATAAAAGTGTTCATCAGAGTAGTGGTCAGACAAGATCCACAATGTCACAAAAGAATAGCTACAAGTGCTAGACAAAAGAATATGGATACATCAATGAGTATATATCTCAAATGTATACGACAAAAACTACTAATCTAAGTAGTTAGCCAAAAGTCAGGGTGATAATCCCAGATGTGAAGTCAAGCAGAAGCACCTGTAACATCTCTGTCTGACCCGAGTATTATTTAATAAGAAAATAATAAACGGATCAGTCTAGCTATAAACATCAAATAAAATGATATAGAATAAGAGATATGACATAAACATATGATAACCATAAAGCCATATTGTGGTAAGTACGTAATTGAAAATCAACAACAGATTAATCAATATCACAAGAATCTTCTCAAAGATAAAAAAGAATGTCATACTCTATATTTTTATTCACAAAAAGTTAATGACACACAAATTCACCAATGCACAAATATTGATAAACTTATCAATGTAAATCACGAAAATTGGTGAAAACAAAAATTCTAGAAATTATCAAAGGAAATCTAGAAATCACAAAAAGGGGGAGGCCTATCACAAAACGGGAGCATGAAAACTCACCAACACGTGTATCACAAAATGGAACACTATTCCATTGTTGCTAACCATTAATTTTGAGCTGAAGCTCCACAAAACGGGCCAAAGACCATGGGTCGCTACCCCACCAATTTGAGCCGAAGCTCCACAGAAACGGGGTTTAGTCTCCCCCGTAGACAAAGAGACATCGCACAATTGTTAGTCTAAATCACAAAAATGATCATCGATGATCATTAAGAAGTGTCGATTACAGTAAGCTAGTGAATATATAAGCTTAGCCACATGTCCCATAACCACTAGCTTAAATATTTACGAATAAATTGTAAATCTCCACTCGAAAATTGTCACAAGAGATTCAATCGAACAAGTCCAAGAATTAACCGACAAAGTAAAAGCAAGCGTTTCATACCACTTGTTTTACGAAGCCATTTAATTAGATTTCTCGTACGAGTGAAATGAAGTGACAAATCACAAAAATGATTTATAAACAATAAATCACAAAAATTCACATACAAAGACGTGAATAAAATCCAAAGAATTCGATTCCAAATTCATCAAAGTGAAAATACCCTTGCGACATAAAAGTCACGACTTACGACTTAACATAAGTCAACACAAGAAATCAGCGGCTCAAGAAATAGCACACGGCTTAACAGAGCAACTAACATGGCGCGACCTAAGGCATGGAGCGACCTAAAGCATGGCGCGACCTAAAGCATGGCACGACCTAACATCCCGCGACTTATGTTGTGAAGAAGACCGAGCGACTTATCAATGGCGTGACCTAACAGAACAAGCAACATAACATGGCTGAGCGACCTAGGGAGAGAACGACCTAATGAGATAACGGCATAAGATGGACGAGCGACCTAAGAGGTTGCGACCCAAGTGGTTGCAAGATAAGGCAAGCCGACCTAAGTAGTGCGACCAAGTGGCGCGACCTAGACGAACGACCAAATATATAGCCGAGCGACCTAAGAGCTCGCGGCTTAAGGAGGTGAGCGGCCTAACATGAAACGACCTAAGGGGTAGAAGGAGAGTTGGCTGAGCGACCTAACGACCTAAGGAGTATACAAGACCGTGCGACCTAAGAGGGTTGCGACCTAACGACCTAAGGCATATGAGAAGGCCGAGCGACCTAAGTTGCGAAGGCGGTCGAGCGACCTAACGACCTAAGGAATACAAGACCGAGCAACGACCTAGCACGATGCGACCTATAGGGGAGCGACCTAATGTGCAGGCCGACCTAACTGCAGGTCGAGAATGATCTTGTGCAGGCCGAGCGACCTAAGAGTTTGAAGTGCAAAAACTCTCCCAATTTGCAACCGATCGAGCACGGACGATAGGGGATTATGCCCATAGGCTACCTGGTCGTATTAGCTCCTCGATGCATCATCAAAAACGTGTTCAAACATCAAAGTTGGGATTTTTAAAGATTTGAACCCAAAACAATAAAAATTGGGATTTTCACCAGTTCAATCCAAATCAATAGCTAATGCACATGAATAAGTGTTAGGAATTTATACCTAACAATCAAAGATAGTTATAGACAAAGATGTGAGATAAAAATCTCACCTTTACACAAAATTAATGAAGAAGAAGCTTGAAAGCAAGGAAGAATCAATGGCTTCTCCTTGAATTTGGAGTTGGATGTTGGATTTGCAAATGAACTTGAGCTTGGAGTTTTAATTTCCCATTCCTTCCTCCATTTTTGATGAAGCTTGAGTGTTAGGAAAATAAAGTGAAGTTATGAAGGGAAGGGAGTTGAGTTTGAATTAATAGTTTAGGCTAATGGGCTAAACCAAACCCAAAGCCCAAAGTGAAAAAGTGGCAAAATTCCACTAACTCCAAACATATCAAAGTTTATACTCAAAAAGATCGTAAACGGTGTTTTGAACTCAATGGAAGTGGTCCCGAGTCCTAATTCGACCGTATGCAAAAAGTAACTTTTCGGACTATAATTCGACTAACGATAAAATATTTAAATAAAATATTTAAATACTCAATCGTAAAATATGCGGGTTGTTACATAAAACGTCTTTAACACTCCTTTATAATTCCATCACTTTGATTTATAAAAATCCAATTTTATAAATTTTATATATAAAGCTTTTATAATAAATTCAAAAATATCTATTTAAACTATTTTTATTAAATCATTAACTCCATATTTCAAAAATCACATTTCAACTATATTTCTCAAAAATCATGATTTTTATAACATTAAAATTATAACGTTTACTTATTTAAAATGAATCAATTTCAAAATTTAATAAAATGTATACTTTTAAAAATCACTTGAAAATCCTTTTAAATTCAAAATATTTACTTTATCACTTTTAGTTTTCCAAAATAGGCCCAATGCTGCAACATCACTAAATATAACAATCACGGCATCCAAAACATCATATATCATATGATAACAGAATATATCACAATATCTATAAATAAACCAATACGGGTGAGGAATCCAATTGGATCCCTCCAACCTGTTTCCCTGCATCCACATATGTTAGCACAATACCAATCCCATTCCAGTACGGGATATCGCGGTAGATGGGTTTATATAAAATATTATCCGCTATTATGCGGTGCAATAGGGTCTCATCCGCTATATAATGCGGGAAAATCAACTCCAAGTACATGCATAATACCAATTGCACTTCAAGATGGAATCTCACGGTATATGTGTTTAATAAATAACCCTCGCTTAATATACGGCGTATAGGGTCTATTTTAATACAAAAGATAGTAATTTATCATCTAAGCATACAACTAAGCAATTTTAAATCTAACTATTTAATATTTAAATCGAAAACACAATTCGATTGAGTGAGAAGTTCTCACCTTGTTTCAAATACAGTTGTAGTGTTTTATTTTGAATAAAATTAAACGCGCGTTTAATTTTACCTAAAATTTTCACTAGCTCCAACCAACACCAATCCAGCTCCATCGTGTAGTGTTCGTCCATACAAACCCGACGCAATTCGTTTCGTCCAAAATGGACGTCGTATGAAAGAGTTATCGCGTTACAAAGATTACACAAACTTTTAATATATTTAAATTTACAAATTCTTTTTATTTTTAAACCTTATTTAATCTGGGCCGTTCCTTATGCAAATTCGAATCAAGGCCGCACGTGAAACTTCTCCTTCCTTCTTCAGCAACGAACGCGACCGAACCCATTACTGCCGCCCTCAATCCCTAGATGACGCGCCACCATCCATCACTTAGACCACGATCAGCTAGCACCAAACGAACGGCCACAACCCCTCCCACCTTCGGCTGCAACCATGACGAGCTCGGCCCTAGGTGGCGCTCATAAAACGTGCGCAAACGTCGCGCCTTCACAGTTGAATTTTGGCCTTCATAATGCTCTGATGATCATCATCACCGTATGGATCGAAAGATCTCGTGAAGCTCTTTAATTTTGTAGTTGGAGGTTTGTTGAAATATTGCACGGATTGAAAGAAATTAAAGGAGAAAGAATTGAAAATTTTCGGCCATTATTTCTAAACTGGCGGCTAGGGTTTAGAATTAGAGTTGAGTGAAAATAATGAATATTGAGGTCCTTATACAGAAAATTCTCACGACACTATTCATCCGGAATTTTTCCGAACTCCAAACGAAGCATGCTGCCTGGCGTTTATAATGTTTTACCCCCATTTCGAACGCAATGGAATATATATCGGGAGCCAATTCGACCATATTTGGAAGATAGGTTTTTGAATCGACTATTTAAATTCAAAATTTACTCAAACCGATTTCAGTGCGTTTTAGCTTGCCCCGGACAAACCGTAAATCCAATTGACACGAAATTTGAAATCTTACAATAATATATCTTTACAGATCCGATAAAACTGGTTTCGTCCAAATTCGAGATTTTTTGAAAAATGGCTATTTTTACTCGTCAATTAAATATTAAAATATTCAATTTCTGCAAATTAACTTTTAATTCAATTTTAAAAGTTCGATAACATCATTCTAACTCCAATATGATTAAATACAACTTTACAAATCAATTTTAATCATATTAAACCCAATTTCCAATTTATTTCAGCAATTTCAAATATTAAATTATCGATTTAATTATCCAATTAAATCTAGATATTCGAAATAAAATTTATTCGAC
The DNA here is from genome assembly GCA_030765085.1 of Allium cepa. Taxonomy (NCBI): domain Eukaryota; kingdom Viridiplantae; phylum Streptophyta; class Magnoliopsida; order Asparagales; family Amaryllidaceae; genus Allium; species Allium cepa. The sequence continues at coordinate 88,527,535 of CM060942.1, read as the reverse complement.
TTACAAATTTTACTTGTTACCATTTAAAATCAATTAAATATACGAATTTCAAATGACAGAAATTTTGGGTCGTTATAAGCGTTTAGCCCTTGCACTTCACATCTCTATCTTCGATTCCATGCTTTTTTCTAATATCTTCACTTCAAAACGCATTCGTTGGATCGAAGTGGTTTTCGGATAACATATTTGATTTCGGTCTTTTTGATTCGTTTGATAATTTTCGATAAACTTAACCTCAGTTCTTTAGGAAATAAATAGTCAAAGTTAAGATAGGAGATCACCTCCTAACCGTTAAGTGGATGGATTTCCTTATCTTTGCCCTAGGAGAACGAAACGAGATTTATAACGCACAGTATAGCTTCATTGGAGATGACAGTGCCATATAACTTACGCGCTTCTCCTAGATATTTCCAAAGTTATGTTTGGGTCCATTTTCGATGGTCGATTATTTAACTATCAACCAACATACATTCAAATCAGGGATATATTCCATATAGAAAACCAACATAGGTTAAGTATTAGGTAATCGCTAGCCTCGTTTTATAAATCTTCATAAATAAAACCCACTTTGTAAATCACTTATATAAGAATACTTTTACAAAGGTATAATCGCAAATCCTTACATTTTGATACTTAGAAACATCCATATACTTGTCTCAACGGTATAAGTAAATCCATAGAATTTAGAAAAAATTTCTTTTTATTCGATTCAAAACCATTTATAGAACTCCTTGTAATTCTCTAAAAACGTTTACAAACCATTTTATAAATCTTCGTAAAATATTAATATCTCTTTTATAAAAATTCAGTCACTTATAAGCTTCTTGTACATTTCAAATATCACTGATAAGCCCTTTATGAATCTATAAACCGTTTATAAAATTTCTTTTATACATCTATAACCCATTTCTAAAATTTGTTTATAAATATCTAACTATTTGTAAACTTTCACCTTGCAAATAACCTTCCCTTAACTCATCAAACTTTTTTATAACTTCTTTATAAAATCTAAGTCTTCCAACTCCATTCATGGGTCTCAGATACATTTATAAGTAACTAAAAAATCTTTTACTTCAAAACATCATTATATGATAATACTTATTTACAATAAACATTATAAATAATGAAAATCATTAACTTTAAAAACATCTTAAAAATAATAATAAATAAGTTCGAAGTATCATTTAAGAAACAACAATAATTAATCTTTACACTTTTTATAATTAATAATAATTTATTTTCAAAACCTTGTAAATAATCCTTATTTTTAATTCCAAACAATAATTATTTTTGAAATAATTAACCCTTCACATTTTGATAAATTCTTTAAAACCATGTTAAAATAAATGAATAACTCTAAAACAATACTAGTATAATTTAAGTAACTTCAAAATAATATTACCATAGTTTATTAACTTTAAAATAATATTACAATTAAATAACCATAAAATGGTATTACTATAATTAAATAACCTTAAAATAATACTATAGTTAACTAACTTTAAAATAATATTAATATAATTAAATAAATAATCCTTAGTACAAAATATTTCTAAAGCCCAATTTCGGATTTAAAAACCATTTCTTGTCTTCAAAAACCAATCCCGACTTAAACATCAATTTATAGTATTTTTAAAATATTAATTTGAGGCCAATAGCCACCCAACACTTAACCAATATCTATATCGGTTTTTTATCACTACTAGTTTTTAATTTTCAAACATATAACAATGTTATAACCACAATGGCTACAACCAGGTTCATTTTCAATAATCCATATAAAAGAAATATTAATGAAACAATTCAACAATAGCGACGAATCTCGCTGGATCCCTCCAACCTGTTTCCCCATGCATCACGAATGTTATATAATCATAAAATATAAATCATCCACTTCGAGATGGGTTTCATATACAAAGGGTTATCCGCTCTTACCGAAAATGTAATAGGGTCTCATCCACTCCAATAGACGGGAATATTCAATCCAACTATTATAAATATAGTAATGTATTCAAACAATCGTCCAACAATTTTTATCAACTATATACCATACTAGTTATCCAAAAAGGTGAGTGTAACTCATTGAAATTTTTTGTCGTCGTCGAGCATTCCGGTTTTGAACTAAAATCGAACGACGTCCGAATTTAGCCCAAATTTCAACACTCTCTTGATCGACCAAACTAGTTCCATCACGAAGCTTTCGTCATCACGAGCGCAATGCTAAAAGTTTCGTCTCGATCGGACCACGTACGAGGGAGATATGAATTTTAGAAGTTATCAACAATTTTAAATTAATATTAAATAACTCAAGATAATTACCAAAATGCTCCTCCACGAAAACTACTCCTTCTTCCTCCTATGTCCCCTGCATACGCACATAGCAACCCAAACATGACTGTGCATGATATCCAGTTGATACGGAGCTAGGACCTCCGTTCGACGAACCATCTTCGCCATCGCGTTGCTCTACGCGAACTCTACTCAACAGACATCATGAATCATCGCCAACCCCTCTCTAACAAAACGCATCGCAGCACCTCCTTTCATGCCTGGAACTGTTCATGCGATCAAAAGCAGCTTCATTCCCTTCCAAACTCGGCAACTAGCTACCATCTGCAACCCCGAATCCAAAAACGACCTCTGGTTCCCCTAATTCTTCCTCCATTGGCCACAAACCCAAGCCCAAGTTTGCTAACACCCACACACGCTACTGTCGATCACTCCAAAAGACTGCCACAACCCCTAGAAATCCATATATACGTAGATCTCATCGAATCAAAATATTTAAAATCTATTTGACAATTTTCAATTAAGTGTGTGGTCTAATCAAATGGTGATGGGTCAATGGTTGTGATGTCTAATCTATATATAAATATTCTTTAAATTCAAAACATCTAGTTATATAATTTCGAACCCCGATAGAGATATGTAGCCTGACATTCTATATGTTATACCCCTATTTACAACAAAACGGAACCTGTTTCGGGACGTAATTTGATCATAGCTTTTTGAACCCAATTATTATATTAAATATTCAATATAATTTCTATGCGTATCGATCTCACACGACCAAACGATATATCTTATCGCATGGAATTCGACAGTGCATTATAATTCATTATTACGGACCCAATAACATTGGTTTCATCAAAATCCGAGACAGTGCCCCGGGAGGCTATTTTCACTCGTTAATTAAAACGAGTTATTTTCAAAATCGATTAAATCGTTTTAAATCCAATTTAAAAGTTTTATTATCTTCATTCTTGTTAATAGAAATTAATAAGCTTTGAAATTATTGTTATCCAAATAAAAATCCAAGATTCAATTATTTAAACGATTTCAATTATTAAATTCAACAACTGAATTATCCAATAAATTGCTATATTTTAAATTTGAGTGATTTAATCGATAAAATTAACTTATAAATATTTAAAATTAATTAAATATTTCAATTTCAAATGATTGAAAATTCCAGATTGTTATATTCTTCCCCTTAAAAGAATTTCGTCCTCGAAATTGCCAGATGTAGGAAAAATGCCCAAACCCCTTACTTTTTTTTTAAAACCAATCAGTTGAAATAACTCCCAAATCCATTTAAGCCTTCAACTTCCCGAAACCAATTTCTTGAAAACTTGTTATTACTTTTACTAAGTCTTTGAATTCATTCATAGATTCCAACTAATATTATCCATTTAATCATTTCTGGTTATAACTCAAAATTAACTTTTAGTTGTCAAAAATTTCTTCAAAATTTCTAACTCTTAAATTTACGAAAAATTTCGCCAACATCTCCTTTGCGCGACTCGATCAAAACAACTACAAGTAGACACTCAGGACCCAAACCAACAAAAGAAAACCAAAGGTAAGTGGCTAAATCGTAAAACCATCAAATTCAAACAACAATGATTTAAACATGTACCTTTAGTCGAGCAACCCAATTTTTCTTATGAAACCAAAAGCATCAAATTAGCTGTTACTTTTATATGCCTGCATCTTATTTACCAATAATATACAAACATATAGTTTAAAATCATATTAATTTGCAATTTCAATTTTCAACATTTACCTTTCTAAAGCCCGTGTGATGTACATATATCATCCATACGCACAACCAAATCTGATCGCTCGCTCGATCACACAATCTCACTTTCGAAATAGTATTGCGGACGCAGATCTGGCTTTTTTATTAGAAATAGCCATTCTCCTTGCATAGTCATATAATATGATAGAGAATCCTAGAATCAATCAAAAATTCCATATCCAATGTCCACCGTCGAGAATCGAGTGAAAAATGCTTGTTCGGACTGTTGTAAAACATCTCAAAACTATATGCTCGAAATTGGGTCAAACCGTTATGCGAATAACGTAATATACATACAACTTACGTATTTATTTCAATTGCTTTCTAAAACTATCCCAAATTCTTTTTTTTCACATTCATTTCATTCTCTTCCACTTATTGGTTAATATATTTCTTCCGATACAAATATCCCTTAAGAATCATTCCATCAAATTTTATGTTTAACGGCATTTCTTTCTATTCTAAATTCTTTCCTGAATTATTTCATAAATTTTACTCAAGTTTATAAACATTTCTCTCAATTCCTGTCATGTTTATTACCACTTCACAACTTAAGTCCTATCCATTTCTAACCAAATTCAATTTCATTTTCCCATTTCACTAATTAATTTAATTAGCTCCTTTATTAACTCATTTCAAATCTAAATCAATTTTACTTCCAAATATTGTTTCATTTAACTTAACTTAAATTGAATTTCTTTTCAAATTTCATTTTATTTCACTTAACTTAAGTTAAGTTCCATTTTAGACTTGCTTTTCTTAAGATCCATATTGAAAAATTTATAATATTTCTTTAACTTATTAAATTTCAAAATTTATAAGTTATAAACTTATTTCCTCATATTTCATAAAACATTTAAATGAAAATTACCTTGTTCTTATTTATTTCAAATCTCGTTTTAAATCATATATATACATAATCTCCTTCGTATATCAAATCATCCTTTTGAATTTTAAAATTGAACTACTTTTACCAAAATTCCATGGGTAGCAATTCCACTCTCGAAAACCCACAAATGAACGTCGATGATGCTGTAGTCATCATGAAGCTATTTTCTAGTGACCGAAGTGAGAACAATGCTTTCTATTCCTCTAAAATTCCAATTAAATATTTGCTTTCAAAAATATTTCGCATGTAATAATATTATTATTTTCAAGATCTTGAAAAATCATTTCCAAATCAGCGAGATTTAAATTCCCAAATTCCCAGCTTTTAAATTGTAATGACCAGCAAATCCGATCGCTTTGAACTGACAATAAACCACACCTGTCGACCCAAAGCGAACAGAATTTGCAGATGATCATGAGAAAGAAAAGAGAGGGTGAGAAGAAAGAGAGAAGAAAGAAGAAGAGAAGAAGAAGAGAGAGAAGCAGAACCGAACAATATAGAATCTCACATCGCAGCGAGATAATCATATAATATAGATCATTAATCTTTACAAAGAGAAACTGTAGTATACATAAATCAATATCGGAGTACAGCAATGAATAATCATCTGCTTGGACAATTATAATAATCCGTCCGCACAAATGCTGATAATTTACAACAACAACGATGCAATGCAGCAGAAAAACAAATAGATATATGTATACGACATGAAGATCTCCAACTCGCCTGCTGAAGCTCAAAAAGCATCAAATCTGAACCTGTAAATATACTTGGTCTATCTCGATCATTGTAAGGGAAGAACGCCCAGATCAGTCTGGTAAACCAGTGTGAGAAAAACACACCTGAACTGAATTTATAAAGTTATCAAACTTTTCCTTTATCAAAATGAGAGGTATCTCGTAAGACCATGTCCACACATAAACACAGATGGGTTTTTCCCTTACGATAACCAAAACCTTTCGTATCAAATCATGTTATATTATAATAGTGTCTATTATACAAATAATAATCAACATAGCTGAAATTGTTATCATTATTAAATTCCAACAATGCTAGTCTCTACAAACAAAATGGTAGGCACGTAGTGGATTTTGGATTTCATACAAATGACTAGGTAAAGGACTACCTTTTCCGAACTCGGTACACATCTAGAGGGATGCACCTTGGGTCTAGATATTGGGCGCACCAACACAAGACTAGCCTACCCCTTTCTGAGTAGTAACGAATATTTCATCACTTCGGTCATTACCGATGTAAATCCATGGCCAAAAGCATACATCAACAACAAGCGGATACATGACGTCATAGCATGTAAAGATACATCTAGAAGAGTGATGACATCTTCTAATGGGAGTGACCTACTTAGCCTTGTTCCTTCTATCCCCGTTTCAGTCATTTTTCAGGGAGTGAGGCCAAAAGAGGTATCGATTACCTTTCACATATCACATATCATCAACATCTTTGAATGCCATATTGCCATTCCTATTGTAAACTCATTTCCTTCCACAAAAATACAACACTTGAGCTCGTATGTCTTAAGGAGGGTGTTAAGCTAAAAAAAGTTGTCTTCTCTGCCACCACATGATGTACGTTTATAAAAACCAATGTACGTAATCTTAAAAATGCATTGTCAGACACTCATCCATACAAGTCGTCCAGGAATATGACAAACCAAAGGTACTCTCCTACCACATCCTATAGGATTAGTTGCGACAACACTTGCAATGGATATTTCATAATGAAAAGATTGTTGCTACTATATGTATATTGGGATTTTAACCCCAAATGATCAACAAGCAGTCCTTCACTATGAAAATCCTAAATATCAATATCATCTGCGAACCTTCACAATCACCGCATATATGTCAGTCCGAAGTGGTTTTCAGATAAATTTGATCCCAGTCTCTTCGCACCAACAACGCAAAAGCATTTCTCAACTTCATATAGAAACCAAGTCTGGTGACTTATCACATCTCCAACTTTCAACTTGTTATCCTTCGGCCAAGAAGGAAGCTCGATAGATTGGATTAATCACTCCGCACTATATGAATCAACATTCTCAACACAAATGATAATCAGGCCTACACGGTCGATTACGTACCAAGTGTACGACTAATTAGTTTCTACATCAAGTTGAGAAACTAAAATGGCCAAATTTGATAGTCAGTTATTTAACTATCAAAGTAACAAACAAAATCTAGCACTTAAGTAGTCATTGGGCCTGATTTTATTAATCATTTATAAATCAAATCACATTCCAATTATTCACTTCAAAATATTTTTTAGAAGGATAATATTCAAAACCAGTTCAGTTGTTGGATATTTGAAAAACATTTTCATATACTTATTTTAATAATAAATGAATTCACAATTTATTTTATTTTCAAACCATTTAAACTCGATTTTATAATATCACTTTCCAAAACATTCATTTAAAGAATTATCTCTTAAAAAATGTGAATATATTTCCTTTTATAAAAATTCATATTTAGCTTTTATCATTTATATGTCAAAATTGGATTATAAGTTTATTTACTTATAAATCTCTTTATTTACAAATTCATTCTTTTGTAATCTCATGATTTATAAAGTCCATTATAAATTCTTTTATAAATTTTAATTACAAATCCATATAATAATTTGATAACAATTCCATTTCTAATATTTATAAAACACCGTTTAAAAACCATTTCATTAAATCTCTTTATTAATAGCATTCCGTTATAAACTTTCATTTTAACACTTATAAAACTCGTTTATATTCCTATTACTTTAATTATAAAATATCAATTTTATAAATCTTATATATAAACCATTTATATTAAGTTCAAAATTCTCAATTTAACTTATTTTACAAAATAGTTAACTTCATATTTAAAAAATCATATTTAAGTATATTTCACAAAAACATAATTTTTACAACATAAAAATTATAACTTCTTATTTATTTAAAATAAATCCATTTCTTTAATCATTCAAAAATTCTTAAAACATATATTTTTTCAAAATCACTATGAAATCCCTTTTTAAATTGACATTATTATTTCTGTATTTTATATTCCAAGAATATGGCGCAATGCTGCAAAAGTACTAAATAAGATGATTTACATCAATAATAGCAATCATGGCATCCATCATATCAAATATCACATAATACAACATATATAACAATATGTGTAATTAAACATCAACCATAGTGAGGAATACTGTTGGATCCCTCCAACCTGTTACCTGCAACAAATATACATATGAGAAAATATGTACAATATCTGTTTCGAGGCAGATGCGTGTACCAAGGGTCATCCGCTCATGCATAGGAACGTATAGGGTCTCATCTGCTTCAATCGTTAGGAATGTATCCAACTACTAACTACTACAACATAACATCCAAACTTCCAATATAAATACATACATACATATATATATATATATACACACACACACATATATATATAACATTCAACAATCATCAAAACAACATAATAAAAATATTCCCACTTATATAAATATATAAGCGGGTCAGATAAAGAGAGTTTTACTCATTTTGATTACAATCGTCCCTGTAGCGACTTATTTCGATTAAAATTAAAGGAGCATTTAATTTTAACCAAAATTTTCACTAACTCCAAATACATCCAAGCCAGCTCCATCGTGTAGTATTTTCAAATACGTACCCAAGCTGTAACAACCCGCATATTTTATGATTGTATATTTAAATGATTTATTTAAATATAGCATCGTTAGTCGGAATTAAAATCTGAAATGCTACTTTCTATAAACAGTCAAATTAGGACCCGAGACCATTTCCATCGAGTTCAAAACGACATTTGCGATCGTTTTGAGTATAAACATCGATGTGTTTGGAGTTGAGTTGAATTTTGCTATTTTTCTATTGGGCTTAGGGTTTAGGTTTTAGCCCATTAACCCAACATAACACCCTAACTCCACCCTCCCTCTCCTCTTCATTCATTCATTTCATTCCTCATTTCCTAACACTCTAAAGCCCTAGAAAAATGGGGGAAAATAAAAGAGATTAGAAATTCCTAAGCTCTAATTCTCTTAGGAAATTCAACTTCAAGTTATAAATCAAAGAGAAGCTTAGGTAGGCATGAATATTTTACGATTGTATGTTTAAACGATTTGTTTAAATATAGCATAGTTCGTCGGAATTAAAGTCCAAAATGCTACTTTCTGTAAACAGTCGAAGTAGGACCCAAGACCATTTCCACTGAGTTCAAAACGGTATTTGCGATCTTTTTGAGTATAGACATCGATATGTTTGGAGTTGAGTTGAATTTTGCTATTTTTCTATTGGGCTTTGGATTTGGGTTTCATCCCATTAACCCTTCATAACACCCTAACTCCACCCTCCTCCCCTCTTTATTCATTCATTTCATTCCTCATTTTCCTAACACTCTCAAGCCCTAGAAAAATGGGGGAAAAGAAAAGAGATTAGAAATTCCTAAGCTCTAATTCTCTTATGAAATTCAACTTCAAGTTATTAATAAAAGAGAAGCTTAGGTAGGCATCCTCTTCATCTTCCCCATCTCAATTGCTCTCCAATTTTCAGATGTCTAGAGCTGCTAATTTCAGCCATTTTGCTTGTTTTTGATGCGTTTCCATTTTAAATCGATTTTGGTTGATCCGATTAGTTGTTGTCATTTATTATCGACTTTGACGGCTTCTTTCCTGGATTTTTGGGAATATCCATTTGATGGATTTGATATCGATTTTATGGTTTTAATTCACGTTGTCGAATGTGGATTTTGATGATTGATTGCTTTCACAATCATTTTTGTGATATATCACTTTAAAATGCAAAGATTTCTATACTTGTAGTAAATACTCAAACTCTTTCATAAAAATAATTTCATCGTTACTTTTAATACAAAGCTCGTTTTTAAAACCGTTCCCCAATCTATTAGTATATACAAACCTTTACCTCATTCGTACGAGAAATCCAATTAAACGACTTAGCAAAACAAGTGGTATGAAACGCTTATGTTTACTTCGTCAGTTAATTCTTAGACTTGTTCGATTGAAATCTTGTGACAATTTTCGAGTGGAAATCTACAATCTGTTCGTAAATATTTAAGTTAAGCCAATGGTTATGGGACATGAAGCTAAACTCATTTATTTACTAGCTTAGTGTAATTTACACTTCTTTTTTTATCAATGATGATCATTTTGTGTTTTGAGTGCAAATCTGCAATATTTTCGTAAATATTTAAGTTAAGCTAGTGGTTATGGGACATGAAGCTAAACTCATGTATTTACTTGCTTGATGTAATTTACACTTATTCTATGGAGCCTTGGCTTAATTCTTGTGGGGTAGTGACCCATGATCTTTTTAACAGGTTCATCTGGCATACCATTGTACTACGTTGTTGTTCAGGATTATTTGAGTTTCAGGTTCATCAAGCATACCGTTGTACTACGTCGTTGTTCCAGATTATGAGTTTTAGGTTCATCTAGCGTACCGTTGTACTACATCATTGTTTCGGATTATTTGAGTTTCAGGTTCCTCTGGCGTATCGTTGTACTATGTCATTGCACCGGCTCTATGGGTTAGCGACCCATGGAATCGCATTCCGTTTGTGATGCATGTGTTGGTGAGTTTTCATGCTCCCGTTTGTGATAGGCCTCCCCCTTTGTGATTTCTGGATTTCTAATTGATGATTTCTGGAATTTGTGTTTCACCAATTTTTGCGATTGGCATAGATATATTTTGTTTGTGGTTTGGTGAATAAAATAAAGAATATGACATTCTTTTTGTGTATGAGATTTCTTGAGATATTGTATGATTTTTCTTGATTTTTAAATGTATACTTGTCACACTATGGCATTATTGTTATCATACATTTTTTTTATATCTCTTATCCTATCTCATTTTATCTAATATTTGTTGTTAGAATGATCCGTTTATTATTTTCTTCTTAAATAATACTCGGGTCCGACTGAGATATTGCAGGTGCTTCCATTTGACTTCTTAGCTAGGACTAGCTTTTGACTTTTGGCTAACTACTTTGCATAGTAGTTTTTTCTTTTATACATTCGAGATAGAGACTCCTCGATGTATACATATTCTTTTTTCTAGCACTTGTACCTATTCTTTTGTGATGTAGTGGATCTTATATGACCACTACTTTGATGTACACTTTTATGTGTTATATTCATATCTATTTCCACCATAGTGATATGAATATCTATGACTGATTTATGTTATGCTTATTTTATATTTGTTTCTAAAGATCACATAGCCACTGTGCAGTAGTTTTGAGTTTGTATTTGATGTGTTAGATTTCCTCTTCAAATGGAATGCATATGATACTATCTGACATATCGGTACTCGCTCAAAGCAATTACGCAGATGGTCGCTCCTCAATAGCCTTATTCTTCATGCTAGTTGACGGCATTACCTCGTAGTGTCCTTGGCTAGTGTGAGTATAGAGGTGGGGCGTCACAGCTTGGAATCGGAGCCAAACTTTAAAACAATATAGAATATTATGACAGGATCATCGTCCTAAGTCTCTCTTAGGAATCGTGCTTTAGGATTAAATCTGAGTCTTTGGACCCATTCCATCCTATATTCTTTGTGATGCCTTATTTTAACAATCATGGTTGTTTGATATTCATTTTAAGAATGACCTTTTACTTCTTCTCTCTTTCTTTCTTAAAGAAAAGAAATGGTTAGACTTGGCAGTCCTAGCGCTGGTCAATCCATTAGTCCTTCTCTGGATGGCGTATTTATGTCTGCCCAACAACTTTTAGATCTTGTAAAGAATCAAAGGTTTATCTGTGCTTTGAATACGAACCCTAAAATGATTTTGTCTCTGAAACTAGAAGTTCCTTTCAATCAGCTTGTAGATATCATTCTACGACAAGAAGATGCTGATAAAGGAAGTGATAGTGATGTTGGAGGTTCCAAAAAGAACCTCAATAACAACAAGAAGAGAAATATTATGTTCAAAAGCCTTAATCCCAACAAGAAAGTGAAGCACGCAACTTCGATAGCAAAGACTCCAATTCCAAATCGTGGAGAATGCTACAATTGTAGTTCTAAAGACCACTATGCAAATAAGTGTCTGAAGCCGCTTACTTGTCGCCATTGCAAAAGTTTGGGTTATCTTTCATCTTCATGTCCCAAACTTCCAAACAAGAAAGAGAGAAAGCTGAATGTTGTGCAAGCTTCTAGTGACACTTCTCTTGGTCAAGGTAATTCTCCTTCTATCCTTGATGGCATTATTGTGTTTTGTGATTATCCTATCCGAGTTCTTTTTGATGCGGGCGCATCTCACTCTTTTACATCAAAGGAACTTTTTGATACTTTGTCTCTTTAAATGTTATGAGCTTGATGACTTCAATGAGAATTGCGAATTCAATTGGTAGGTCTGCAACACTCAATTTTCTTTGTAAAGATGTCGAGATTATTTTATGTGATTATTCTTTCTAAGCCGATTTGCATGTTATGTGCTACTTAGGTCTTAGAATTGATCTTTGAAAAAGGATTGGCTTAATCATCATAAAGCCCATATCCTATATCCCGATAGGACTATCCATCTTCGACATTTTTAAGTTGTTAAGCAGGTTTTTTATTTTCTTAATGATTTCGATTCCAGTTCGGTGGCATCATTTTATTCTTTAAACCCACATGTTCAGGAAGATGTTATTTCCCTCATCCAGGTAGTTCAAGAATTTCTATGTATCTTTGAGCTTGTCTTAGGATTACCACCTAAGCAATCTATTGTGAGGTGCAAAGGTCTTTGCAGCTCGACCTTGCCACCAGTTTTCATTAGCTACGGAGGATAGCCTTTCCCTTTACTGCATTGTGCACTCGTTATGATTCTTGTGAATGACTCGCGATGTCACTCGGTTTGTCCAGCTTATTTCATCCCTTTTATGAATCAAGTATTCTACGAATATCTCAATGAGTGTGCTTTGCATTCATTGGTTATGGATGAAAACAACAATTTAAAATTTGAAAATATTTTTAATAAGATACATTTATAAGTATAATTGGATTTTGTTCTTAAAACGAGCAAAGAATATTAGAAAAATTTTTAAGAGATATGTTTATCATATAGAAGTTGATTTGTGTTGTTTTGCATGTTGAGTGCTTTAAGAACTCTGGTCAATGCGCTTGATCAACGTTATTGATAGGAATCTCTTAAATGCTATGATGAGACAGTCAGACACAATAAATTGACTTGTAAAACGTAAATTTTTCTTAAAAGATAATTACATAAAGTTAGTTATAATTTTGAATGTTTTAAGCTTTTCGGGAAAGAGGATTGTTTAAAAGAACTCTTTTCGATGCTCCTATTCTTATGATTCCCGAAGGGAACCAAAACTTCACTGTTGGTACCGATGCTAGTCGTATTGGTATGGGTGTCGTTCTCATGCAACGGGAATGTGTTATCGCTTATGCTTCCAGGAAATTAAAGCCTGCCGAGACTAGATATGCCACTCATGATCTAGTTCTCACGGCAAATTGTTTTCGCTCTTAGAATTTGGCTTCATTATCTTTTGGGAGAGAAATTCGTTCTCTACAATGATTATAAATCTTTGATGTATTTATTTTCTCAAAAAGAACTTAATTTGCATCAACAAAGTTGGCTTGAATTCCTTGCATCTTATGATCTTGATATTCTTTATACTCCCAAAAAGGGAAATTGTATTGCCAATGCCCTTAGTCGTAAGCAATAAGTGGTTGTTTCTATGATGATATCTAAATGGAATGATCTCGAGACTTGTCCACTTGTGAGATTTGAGATCGTGAATCCGATTTCATGTTCATCTCTTGTTTTATGTAGCCTTGAGGCTCATCTACCCCTATTTGACCGCATTCTTAATGCTCAAAAGCATGATCCCGAATTGGCTCATCTTAGCCAAAGTTGTCGGGATAGAAGTATTGATGGTTTGAAAGACTTTGAAATCGATGCTCATGGCAACATTCGAAAATTTGGTAGACTTATCGTGCTAAATATTTGTGATCTTCGTAAAGACATTTTAGAAGATTCTTATTGTTCTAAATTTACCATTCATCCCAGTAGTTGTAAAATATACGCGGATATGAGGCGACTTTATTATTGGGAGGGAATGAAATCCAAGAGTGTGAATCAAACTCTTGAAGATCTTCTTCGTGCATGTGTTCTTGATTTTGGTGGAAGTTGGGAAGATCATATATCCCTTGTTGAGTTTTCTTATAATAAGAGCTTCCAATCTAGCATTGGTATGGCACCTTCCGAGGCACTCTACGAAAGGCCATGCTGATCTCCTTCTTGTTGGCTTGAGGCTGGTGAGAAGCTAGTTTTAGGTCCAGACTTTATTCATGATTCCACAGAAAAGATTGATCTTATTCATCATAGGATGAAAGAAGCTCAAAGTAGACAAAAATCCTATGCTGATAACCGAAGAAGGAATTTGAAATTTTCTGTGGGAGATATGGTGTTCCTTCGTATTTAACCTATGAAGGTTGTTGTGCGTTTCAGTCGATCGGGAAAATTATCACCTCGTTATATTGTCCAATTCCCATCACCAGATGCATTGGTTCCATGGCTTATTGCCTTTTATTACCGGCTCAGTTTTTTGCTATTCATGTCGTATTCCACGTCTCTCAACTATGGAAATGCCTTAGGGATTTAGATTCTATTGTTGAGCCCAATGTTATTGAAGAAATTGAAGTTTCACCTAATTTGATTTATGAGCAACATCCTATTCGTATCGTTGCTTCGGAGGTGAAACGCCTTTGAAATAAAGATGTTTCTCTTGTGAAAGTTCAATGGTCCTCAAATCCTAAGGATTGATCTTGGGAATCTAGAGAATTTATCGAGTGAACACATCCGGACTTACCCTCTCGTGCTCCTTAAGGTGAACTTCTTATTTCAAATTTTCTTTTTTGTTGATATGCTTTTATGGTTGTTACTCTTTGTTTTCTACTTAAGTATTATGAGGATGCAAATTCTTTAAGGAGGGGAGTCTGTAACAACCCGCATATTTTATGATTGTATATTTAAATGATTTATTTAAATATAGCATCGTTAATCGAAATTAAAGTCCAAAATGCTACTTTGTATAAATAGTCGAATTAGGATCCGAAACCATTTCCATTGAGTTAAAAACGGCATTTGCGATTTTTTTGAGTATAAACATCGATATGTTTGGAGTTGATTTGAATTTTGCTATTTTTTTATTGGGCTTTGGGTTTGGGTTTCAGCCCATTAACCCAACATAACACCCTAACTCCCCCCTCCTCTTCATTCATTCATTTCATTCTTTATTTTTCTAACACTCTCAAGCCCTAGAAAAATGAGGGAAAAGAAAAGAGATTAGAAATTCCTAAGCTCTAATTCTCTTAGGAAATTCAACTTCAAGTTATAAATCAAAGAGAAGCATAGGTAGACATCCTCTTCATCTTCTCCATCTCAATTGCTCTCTAATTTTCAAAAATTTCCTATAACCTCATTTAGGAAATATTTGTCTATGATCATAGATTGGAGCTTCTAGAGTTGAAGTTGAGGAGTGGTTGATTTTTGCTTTTTTAGAGCTTCTCATTCATTTTTTGGGTTTAAAAGGTGAGTTCTTGAACTCACATCTATGTCTATAGTCTTCATTGTTGTTAGGTATGAATTCCTAACATCTATTACATGACCAATTGTTACTGATTTGAAATGGTTTGATGAATTTTTCAATTTTTGGTATTTTGAAGTCAAAATCTACGAAATCCTACATTGAATGCTTTGATATGTTGTTTGGAGCGTATTGAAGAGCCTATAGGGCTGGGTTGTCGCTTGGCATAAATCCCAAGCCGTCGTCGCTCGTTCTATCGCCTCCAAGACAAATTGGCATCAATGGTCAAAGCAAGATATTGCCGTGAGCTTCAGCTTAGACGTCTGGTATTAAAATCAAATGTCTGGAGCTACCGGAATGAAATTCCAAACACTCAGCTCATACGTCTGAGCTTACTTCCCAGACGTCTAGGCGATCTGGAATAAAATTTTCTGTCTTTCGGCTCAGACGTCTGGGAGAACCACCAGAGGTCCGGAGGTACTAATTTCAACGATCTTGCTTGTTTTTGATGGGTTTCCTTTTATATCGATTTTTGGTTGATTTGATTAGTTATTGCCATTTATTATCGACTTTGATGGCTTCTTTTCTGAATTTTTAGGAATATCCATTTGATGGATTTGATTTTGATTTTTATGGTTTTAATTGACGTTGTCAAATGTGGATTTTGATGATTGAGTGTTTTTACAATCATTTCTGTGATTTGTCACTTTAAAATGCAAAGGTTTCTATACTTGCAGTAAATACTCATACTCTTTCATAAAAATGATTTCATCGTTACGTTTAATACAAAGCTCGTTTTTAAAACCGTTTTCCAATCTATTAATATATACAACCCTTTACCTATTTCGCATAAGAAATCCAATTAAACGACTTAGCAAAACAAGTGGTATGAAACGCTTGCATTTGTTCGCCGGTTATTTCTTAGACTCGTTCGATTGAAATCTTGTGACAATTTCGAATGGAAATCTACAATCTGTTCATAAATATTTAAGTTAAGCCAATGGTTATGCGACATGAAGCTAAACCATTTATTTACTAGCTTAGTGTAACTTACACTTTTTTTTATCAATGATGATCATTTTGTGTTTTGAGTGCAAATCTGCAATTCGTTCGTAAATATTTAAATTAAACCAGTGGTTATGGGACATGAAGCTAAACTCGTTTATTTACTAGCTTGATGTAATTTATACGTATTCTATGGAGCCTTGACTCAATTCTTGTGGGGTAGCGACCCATGATCTTTTTAACAGGTTCATCTGGCGTACCGTTGTACTACATCATTGTTGTGGATTATTTGAGTTTCAGGTTTATCTGGCGTACCATTGTACCACATCGTTGTTTTGGGTTATTTGAGTTTCCATTTCATCCGGCGTATAGTTTGCTATGTCATTGTTCCGGATTATTTGAGTTTCAGGTTCCTCTGGCGTATCATTGTACTACGTCGTTGCATTGGCTCTATGGGTTAGCGACCCATGGAATAGTGTTTCGTTTGTGATGCACGTGTTGGTGAGTTTTCATGCTCCCGTTTGTGATAGGCCTCCCCCTTTGTGATTACTGGATTTCTAATTGATGATTTCTAGAATTTGTGTTTCACCAATTTTTGCGATCGGCATAGATATGTTTTGTCAATATTTGTGGTTTGGTGAATAAAATAAAGAATATGACATTCTTTTTGGTGTATGAAATTTCTTGAGATATTGTATGATTTTTGTTGATTGTTAAATGTATACTTGTCACAGTATGACATTATTGTTATCATACATTTTTGCTATATCTCTTATCCTAACTCATTTTTTATCTGATATTTATAGCTAGACTGATCGTTTATTATTTTCTTCTTAAGTAATACTTGGGTTAGACCGAGATATTACAAGTGCTTCCACTTGACTTCTTAGTTGGGACTAGCTTTTGACTTTTGGCTAACTACTTTGCTTGGTAGTTTTTGCTTTTATACATTCGAGATAGTGACTCCTTGATGTATACATATTCTTTTGTCTAGCACTTGTACCTATTCTTTGGTGATGCAATGGATCTTCCATGACCACTACTTTAATGTACACTGTTATGTGTTATATTCAAATATGTTTCCGCCATAGTGATATGAATATCTATGACTGATTCATGTTATGCTTATTTTGTATTTGTTTCCGAAGATCGCATAACCACTGTGCAGTAATTTAGAGTATGTATTTGATGTGTCAGATTTCCTCTTCAAACAGAATGCATGTGATACTATTTGACATATCGGTACTCGCTTAAAGCAATTATGCAGATTGTCGCTCCTCAACGTCCTTATTCTTCATGCTAGTTGACGGTATTACCTCGTAGTGTCATTGGCTAGTGTGATTATAGAGATGGGTGTCACACAAGCAATTCGTTTCGTGCAAAACGGACCTCGTTTGACAAAGTTGCAGATTTAATTGCATTCGAGATAATTAATATATAATGAACTTTAATCAAATTAATTTTTTTTTTTAAATTAATCTAATTAATTTCATTCGCTCCCTCCTTCTACTTAGGCCGACATCGAACCCGTCACGCGCCTGCAATCTTCGAACGCCACTAAGCCATCGAGCCACCTATAGACCATCAAAGACAACTAAACGAACACCCACGCTCGCCTGCACCCACTGCCAGAGACCCGACGAACTCACACTACCTATCATGCCTCCAAAGCTACTGCGAACGCAAGCTGATAACGGTGACGATGATAAGTTTCAGGCGATCTCCACCTTTAGATCGATAGATCTCGCAGCCGTCTATGTTTTCTCTTTTGAAGGTTTTATCTAATTATGAATGAAAGTAGAGATAATTGGTGGATAATTTTGAAGCTTATAGGCCACTGAATGTCAGAGGCGGCGACTGCAAGCTCTAGGGTTAGGGTTTGGATAGTTGTGGGGTGTATGGGTCCTTTTATAGAAAAATATCTAAACACCATTCACCCGAAATATTTCCAAACTCCAAACGAAGCATGCTGCCTAGCGTTCATAATGTTTTAACCCTATTTCGAACATAATGGAATATATATCATAGGACAATTCCATCATATATAGAAGATAGGTTTTCGAAGTAGTATTATTTTAATTAAAATCCTTTAATTAATTTCTATGCGTTTCAAGCTCGCATGGTCAAACTGTAAGTCCAATCGACACAAATTTGAAATCCTATATTAACTCACTATTATGGATCCAATGAAACTTGTTTTGTCGAAATCTGAGAAAGTGTCAAAAATGAATATTTTTACACGTTAATTAAATATTAAAATTTCCAATTTCTGCCAAACCACTTTTAACTCAATTTTAAAACTTCACCAACTCTATTGATATTCAAATAGCATTTAAAACAACTTTAGAAATCTTTTTTATTCACATTAGATTCCAAATTCAATTAGTTAACCGATTTAACTTATAATATTCATTTTTTAATATTTAAATTCAATTAAATATTCTAAATTCAGACGACTGAAAAACTGGGTCATTACATAAACCCTTTTTTATTTATAAACCATATTCATAATATACTTCTAAAATTCCATTTCCTTTCGATTTACAAATAAGATTTATAAACTGTATATTTATATAATCTCACTTTGGTTATATAAAATTACTTCTTAACTTTTAATCTTTTTTACATTATAATATCAACCTTTATTCGATCACAAACAACAGACAACGAACGATAATAGTAGAATACTATCATTTCCTAACAGCCAAACACACCAATAATACCATAATAATTTTTAGAAAATTATTCTTTTTATATAAAATAAAATCAAGGTAAAATTATTTCATCTACCCTATTTCAAAACAATGTCATGTCGAATTGCTCCGCTCAAGTGTTTAGAGATCTCTATCAATAACGTTAATACTCGTATTAACTCAAATCCATAAGCCACTCAATAGATCAACCAACACAATATAAAACATTTGTATATCACTAACAAATCCGCACTCATACACACACACACACATACTCAAACTCATTTTAAGGTGCTACTGACCCTATCTCTAATGAGTTACCCCACCAAAGCCAAGGTTCTCGCTTAATCTTCATCTCTGATACCAAATGTAATGAACTAGATTTTAGGCCCTCGAAAATTGACACTAATAAATCCACTATATTATATGCCGAGCAATTGAATGCCGAAGATGTGATTGTTAGGGGAAAGAAAGAAGGAAGAAGATAAGAAGAAACTAAATAGCATAGAATCTCATAGTATAATGAATAATCTATAATATACAATAAATCTTTACCCAAATGTCAAACTGTAATATATGTATATATAGACATCAATCAAAGTATACTAAACTATTTCAGCTTGGACAGTTATAACAACCTGTCCTTACAATTGCTGATAAACACCATAATGAATATAGTGGAATATAACCATCTATGTGAACATGTTTCTAGGCCAGTAACTCGTCTCTTGAAGTTTCAAGCATCCAAACTAATCTGTAATATGCTCAGTCTAACCCAAGCATTATAATAAATAACACCTGAGTCAGTCTGGAAAAGCAACATGAGGAAAACATGCCCAACTGGATTTTAAGTTATATAAAAATCTTTAAAATCAAAGGTATCTAGTAAGACCACGTCGCACATAAACACTGACGGGTTTTTACCTTATGATAATCAAAATGTTTTCTATAGAAAATTCATTTATATTATAATAATGTCTAGGGGTCAAAGTAAAATATGAATGTTAACCCGCCCTTTGTCAAGGCCATAAATAGGCGGATTCAACCTAACAAATTCCACGATTGTCGAGGCTGAAATATGATGGATTTGGTTTAAAAGAGTGAAGTTCACTTAGATGCGTCGTCCGGTCAAGAAGTGGAGAAGGTACATGGCTCGGTCTAGATGCTTTAGGTCGCTCGGCATTGGTGATATGGCTCGGGACTGGAGGTCGGTCGGCCTAAAGGGTTGGCAAACGTTGTTCGAAATTGTACCTTGCTCGGCATTGAGGGTCGTTCGTCATTGTACCTCGCTCGGCATCAAGGGTCGTTCATCATTGTACCTCGCTCGGCATCGAGGGTCATTCGGCATTGTACCTCGCTCGGCATCGAGGGTCGTTCGGCATTATACCTCGCTCGGCATTGGACGTCGCTCGACATCATGGGTCGCTCGGCATCGAGGGTCGCTCGGCAATGGACCTCGCCCGACATTGTACCTCGCTCGGCATTGGTGCGATGGCTCGGCATTGGTGAGATGGCTCGGCATTATGGTGAGGCCGGTACGGCTCTCCATTATGGTGAGGCCGATGCGGCTCGGCACTGTGGTGAGACCGGTGTGGCTCGGCATTGTAGAGATACGTGGCTCGGCATGGTATAGGTATTTGGATCGGTGGAAGGCCTTAATGGGCCTATACCATTCAAAAAGCCCAACAGCTCAGGATTTGTCTATAAATAGAATGGCGGGGGAATAGTGAAAAGGATCTTCTTCCGGCTCTCTGACTTTCTATTTTCTAAGGCTAAGACTACTCTACCAGTTTGTAACTGTAATTGGTTCTAACATCAATAAAATCAAAAATTTTGGAGTGGATGTAGGCCAGAGTCAGCCGAACCACTATAAATTCTGTGTCTTTACTGTTTTCTCTTTAATTTTTACTGTTCTTCACATTTATACTCTTCATATATATTCTATTTGTGAGTTGTGACTGGTATTTGGTGCTTTCGCTTGGATTTGGGTATTAGTGACCAATTTTGGCGCTAACATTTTGGTGATTTCACTGAGAAGGCAAGCACTCGGGGATTTTGGAGCTAGGAACTTGAATTTTAGAAAGCAATGGCTTGACCACCAACAAGGAAGCAAGTGACAGAAAGAAGCAATCAGGAGGGAAGTCAAGAAGCTTCCTCTGGAGATGGAGCAGGTCGAGCATCCATCTACATCACTAGAGAGGAGATGGTAACGATGATGAAACGATAAGAGGAGATGATGCAGGCTCTTCTTAGGCAATTTTCACAAGCAGGAAATGTAGGAGCTCAGATCCATGGAGCCGGATCAGAAGCGCTCAATCAGCAAGTAGACGGAATAGCTCAGCAGGGGGCAACCCCGAATCAGAAGACGGCTATCAATCCGGATGGATCTAGACTCGGGGGCATACCAGCGGGAAATGCTGGACTAATCCATGGAGGGATACAAGATGACGTTATGCAACCAGACACCAATAGGAATGTAGGAGTGTTAGTCCTTGAGATGATGGTTTTGATGACAACGGCCTTAGAATAGGATTATAAAATATAAATACTAACATTATAGTTTAGAAATATATGTATATGCAGGATTTAACCATGCAAGTACCAAGAATAAAGAATGTATAGTATAGAGATTCAAGATATCAAGATTAAAGACTCATGAGTATCAAGAATATCAAGATTATCAAGGGTTCAAGATTTCAAGAATAAGTAATTTAATTAGGAATTTTGTTAAAACTCCTAGAAAAGCACTGGCATCTTAAAATCCAATTTATTCGTGGAATGGAATCCACTTCGAGCCCGTTAAAGGGATGGAACCCTTAGTAGGATGTAACCTACGAAAAATCTAGTAGAACATTGTTTTTTATTCGTTAACTTTTACTCAAAATGATTTTACAAAATTATATCTTGTTTTCAAAATGTTTTCAAAACCTTCCTTTTAAAAGAACCAAAAACATCTATCCTGATTTTAAATACTTTTACCCCAAAATAATCTTTAATTTCAAAATCAAATTATCCTTGGTTTTAAATTATATTTAATAATGATATATTTAACTTTTAATATTTATACTTAGATATAAATATAAAGTTATAGTAAAATTTTATATATACCAAAATTTTATTCTCTATATTTATTTATGTATTTTGACTATAGTTAAGTATATTTATACAAGTTTATAATAGTTTAATATAAGATAAAAGTTATTTTCAAAGAAAAAAAACCACCAAAATTTCCTTTGGCATGTCGACATACCCAAGGTACCCATGTTGACATAGTGGCAGTTGGTTTCAAAATTTAAATTTTAAAAGAAGTGTCTATTCGTCATATCCTTTCTCGAATGGACATGGCTGTTTTTCTTTTATAAATAGGGGCTGTTTTCAATGAATTTCATAACATATTTTTTTGGTTTTCACTCCTCTTCTTCTTCCACATTTCTTTATACGCATCCTTACCATTACTCCGTCGAAATCAACATTGAATCTAACTAGATCATTTCTGGTTTGATTCTCTATCACTATCTCAACAAGATCCTCGGTGCTATTCAGAAATATAGACTTCTTTATAATCAATTTAGCGAGAAAAGGTGTGATTGTAGCCTTGGAAATCAATCAAGTGAGAAAATGTGTGATTTAGCCTTGGGAATCAATTGGGTGAATTTATTGCCCGTGAAATCAAGTATCTCTACCCAGAGGATTATGAATCTGGAGGGTGTACCTCGTAGCCTTGAAATCGAGGGTGTAATTGTAAAAATTGCTTTAGAAAGGAAATCCATACTTATGTACGGGAATGGATGTAGGGCAACTCTGAATCAGTATAAAATCCGATGTGTCCTTTCCTTTACTGCTTTTACTTTATTTCCGCATCTGTGTTTGTTTCTCTGATCATATATGTGTCTGAATATTGCATACATTTGTGTTCAAATTAACATAAACTCAAAAGGATTTAGTAATTCCTTAAAACACTATTCACCCTCCTCTATTGTTAATCCTATCCTTAAGATCTGTAATCCGCATTTCTAACATTTGATATCAGAGCAAGGTTTTCAAAGTTTCATAATCTGATTTTTGAAAAAGTTTTTAAAATGGCTATGTTTGTTAATACTAGTTTAGAAATATTCAGATCATCATTGTCTCTTGAGTCTGCATATAATCAATGTTCAAATTCAAGTTGTCTACCAAAATTGTTTGATGTGCAGGAAACATGCTTTATGGGGGTTAAGGAATCAACCCACAATGGACAAATTGTGCAGATCAAAAAGAACAAATGGATACTCGATAATGGATGCTCTAGAAACATGAATGGAAATCTAGATATGCTGAATGATATAATATACAAAGATGGAGGACTGGTTAACTTTAGAGACAATTCAAAAGGATATGTGATTGGCATTGGCAAAGTCGGTAACTCTGAAACTTCTATTATTACTAATGTTTTGCTAGTTAAGAATCTGAAACATAATCTGCTAAGTATAAGTCAATTCTGCGATAAAGGATATAAAATTAAATTTGAAAAAGATAAGTGTTACAATGAAGATAATAATTCAACCATAATATTTGAGGGAATTAGGAAAAAGAATATTTATATTCTTAGTATGAAAGTTTCAAATGATAACCTGTGACTATTGGCAAATACAAGTGACCTTTGGATTTGGCATAAGAGATTTGGGCATTTGAATTTCAAACTCTTATCTAGACTATCTAAACATGATCTAGTAAGAGGTCTCCCTAAAATGAATTTTAAAGTAGATAGTCTATGTGATGCATGTCAATTAGGAAAGCTTAGAAAAAGTTCCTTTAAATTAAAAGATATGATTTCAACCTCAAAACCTCTTGAATTACTTCACCTTGATTTATTTGGTCCATCTCAAATTCTATCAATAAATCATAGTAAATATGTTTTTGTAATTGTAGATGATTATTCTAGATTTACATGGACAATATTTATGATACATAAAAGTGATACTTTTGAATGTTTTAAGAACTTTACAAAAATGATTCAAAATCAACTTTCTCTAAAAATTATGACCATCCGTAGTGATCACGGTGGTGAATTTGAAAATGAAAAGTTTGAGGAATTCTACAATAAAAAGGGAATAACCCACAATTTTTCATTTCCAAGAACTCCACCACAAAAAGTAGTAGTAGAATGTAAAAATAGGTCGATTCAAGTGTGTGCGAGAACTATGCTTTCAAATAGTAAATTACCAAAGTATTTTTGAGCAGAAGTAGTTGCTACCGCCTATTATATTTTAAATAGAATTTTAATTAGACCTTTAACTGATAAGACATCTTATGAACTTCTTCACTCAAAGAAACTTAAGGTATCTTATTTTAGATTTTTTGAAAGTAAATGTTTTATTTTAAATACAAAATATAACTTAGATAAATTTGCTCGGAAATCTGACAAAGGTATCTTCATCGGATATTCTAATAGAAGTAAAGCATACAAAGTATTTAATTTAAAATTAATACCATGAAAGAAATACTGCATGTTTCATTCGATGAAAATCTCAAAATTTTTGAAGATTCAAATGATGAAGAGGATTTAATCACTCAAAATCAAGAGTCAACTGAAACTAATAATGAAATTAATCATCCTAATAAAAGGACTAAACTTTTGAAAGATCACCCTATTGAAATGTACCTCGAGATATGCAGTTTGTTGTTAAAACTAGAAATCAACTAAGTCGAATGAGCAATGTAGCTTTTATTTCAACTATTGAACCCAAAAATCCAAAAGAAGCATCAACTGACTATTCATGGATTTTGGCTATGCAAGAAGAATTAAATCAATTCACTAGAAATGTTGTTTGGGAACATGTTCCTAGACCTGAAAATAAAACTATAATTGGAACTAAATGGGTTTATAAAAATAAAATGAATGAACAAGGAGAGATTGTTAGAAATAAAGCCCGTTAGTCGCTCAAGGTTATTGTCAAGAAGAAGGAATAGATTTTGATGAAACCTTTGCTCCCGTAGCAAGATTAGAAGCCATTGGGATTCTACTTGCTTTCGCAAATCATAATAATTTCAAACTATGTTAAAAGTGCCTTTTAAATAGATTTGTAAAAGAGGAATCATATGTTGAACAACCACCACTTTTTGAAATTGAAAAATTAGCAAATCATGTTTACAAACTTAAGAAAGCTCTATATGGTCTAAAACAAGCTCCTAGAGCCTGATATGATAGACTAAGATCTTACTTATTATAATCAAATTTTGAAAATGGTAAAGAAGATAATACTCTTTTTATTAAAAAAATAAAACTGATAGTCAACTAGTATAAGTTTACGTAGACGATATCATTTTTGGATCAATTAATTTTGAAATGAATAAAGAATTTTATGAAATAATGACAAAAGAGTTTGAGATGAGTCATATGGGTAAATTAAACTTCTTTTTAGGATTACAAATAAAACAATTAGATAATGGTACCTTTATTACTCAAGAAAAATATGCTAAAGACCTAATTAGTAAATTTGGTTTGACTACTGCGAGTGGAAAACCCACTCCCATGGCAACCAATGAGTACCTTAGTAAGAAGATCTCTCGAAAGATGTAGATAAAAAATTATGTAGAGGAATGATTGGATCACTACTCTATATCACTGCTAGTAGACCTGATATCATGCATAGTGTTTATCTCTGTGCAAGATATCAATCCCAACCTAAGAGACCCGCTTAAAAGTCGTAAAACGTGTCATAAGATATTTTAAACACACCTCTGATTATGTCTTAGTTTACCCTAAAAATGATTCTTTTGACTTAATATCTTATTGAGATGTTGATTATGCTGGTTGTAAATCAGACCAAAAAGGTACAATGGAACTTGTCACTTTTTGGGAATTCTCTGGTTTCTGGTTTAGTAAAAAGCAAAACACGGTTTCTTTATCAACAACTGAAGCAGAATATATTTCTGCTACTTTGGCTTGTTCTCAAGTAATATATATGCAACAAATTTTAAAATATTATGGTTTAAATATCTCAAAATCACCAATTTATTGTCATAATACTAGTGCGATAAATTTATCCAAAAATACTAATCAACATGCTTGAACTAAACATACTGATATAAGACATCATTTTCTCAGAGATAATATAAATAAGGAAGTAATTACTCTAGATTATATTAATTCCAAGAATCAAATTGCTGATATATTAACAAAACCCTTAAATGAATCTATATTTACTAAATTAAGAAAAGAATTAGGAATTTGTTCAATAACTGAAATGTAAAAATATAAATAACAAAGTATAATTAAAAATTAAATCAAAATAAATCAAATAGTAAAAATTTCAAGGACCATGTCGATATACCCCCTCAACCCATGTCGACATACAACGATTTTTTATTTTTGAAATTTTTTCCACCAAAATTCAAATAATTGGTTATATATTCTTCTAATTTTCAAAATTTTGATCATTTCTCTATTCTCTCCCTGTTCCAACTTCTGAAATAAATTAAACCATGGCCTCCTCTTCCAAATCAAACAAAAATTCAACCTTTTCATTCCCTTCTCCTACTTCTGGACCGTTTCAATGAACTACGCTCACTCAAGTAACCAAAATGGAGGATTCTCTGAAGGATGCACTGTAATTATTAACTAAAATTCAAGTGGTACAACTTAGAATGGCCAAAGAACAAGAGAGGCAAGGCAAAATCCTTAGGACTTTGAAAAAATTTCTAATGGACAACTGTGCTAATCCAATCTTGATTGACGAAGATTCTTCAGGAGATCAAGTGCCAGAGGGCAGGGAGGAAGAAGAAGAAGAAGAAGTCTAAATGGAAGAAGATGACAAAGTCATTTGTGTTGGCGAAGTGTGCTTTGACAAAGATGGAAATCTTTTTGAACAACGTGGAAATTTCTGTTTCCATTATCCAAATTGTTCGGTTCATAGATCTCCCATTTTTAAACACACTCATTAGTTTCTTTTCTCTTTTTCCTATTGTTGTATGTTCTTTCTTACGTTCTCTACGAAAATGTAAATATAACTATATAATTAATAAATAATTCGTGTTCTTATATGTGGTCTATTAAAAATATTATTATATGGATACTTAGTTAGGACAGTTAGTAGTTTAGGACTAAGTTTTAAGTTTCAGAGTTAAGTGTTGATTACTTATGATAACACTAACGTTATAATCACATGTCATATAGTATTAGATTAAGAGGGAGTTATATAGTTTCAAGTTAGTCTTTTGTTGATAACAAAGGGGAAGAAATATAAAATAGGATAGTTAGGCATAGATTAAGGGGGAGTTATTAGTTTTGGGGGGAGTCATTAGGATAGAAGTAATATTTTGTAAACAAAGGTTGCCATCATCAAAAATGGGGAGATTGTTAGTCCTTGAGGTGATGCTTTTGATGACAACAACCTTAGAATAGGATTATAAAATATAAATACTAATATTATAGTTTAGAAATATATGTATATGTAGAATTTAACCATGGAGGTACCAAGAATGAAGATTCTATAGTATAGAGATTCAAGATATCAAGGTTAAAGACTCATGAGTATCGAGAATATCAAGATTATCAAGGGTTCAAGATTTCAAGAATAAGTAATTTAATTAGGAATTTTGTTAAAACTCCTAGAAAAGCATTGGCATCTTAAAATCCAATTTATTCATGGAATGGAATCTACTTCGAGCCCGTTAAAGGGATGGAACCCTAAATAGGATGGAACCTACGAAAAATCTAGTGGAACATTGCTTTGTATCCGCTAACTTTTATTCAAAATGATTTTACAAAATTATATCTTGTTTTCAAAATGTTTTCAAAAACTTCCTTTTAAAAGAATCAAAAACATCTATCCTGATTTTAAATACTTTTAGCCTCAAAATAATCTTTAATTTCAAAATCAAATTATCCTTGGTTTTAAATTATATTTAATAATAATATATTTAACTTTTAATACTTATACTTAGATTTAAATATAAAATTATAGTAAAATTTTATATATACCGAAATATTATTCTCTATATTTATTTATGTATTTTAACTACAGTTAAGTATATTCATAAAAGTTTAAAATAGTTTTAATATAAGATAAAGGTTATTTTCAAAGAAAAACAAGCCACCAAAATTTCCTTTGGCATGTCGACATACCCAAGATACCCATGTCGACATAGTGGCAGTTGGTTTCAAAATTTAAATTTCAAAAGAAGTGTCTCATCATATCCTTTCACGAATGGACATGGATATCGTTCTTTTATAAATAGGGGTTGTTTTCAACGAATTTCATAACATATTTTTCTGGTTTTCACTCCTCTTCTTCCACATTTCTTTATACACATTCTTACCATTACTCTGTCGAAATCAACATTGAATCTAACTAGATCATTTCTGGTTTGATTCTCTATCGCTATCTCAACAAGATCCGCAGTGCTATTCAGAGCTATGGACTTCTTTGTAATCAATTTATCGAGAAAAGGTGTGATTGTAGCCTTGGAAATCAATCAAGTGAGAAAAGGTGTGATTGTAGCCCTGGAAATCAATTGGGTGAACTTGTAGCCCGTGAAATCGAGTATCTCTACCCAGAGGATTGTGAATCTGAAGGGTGTACCTTGTAGCCATGAAATCGAGGCTGTAATTGTAAAGATTTCTTTTGAAAGGAAATCTGTGCTTGTGTGTGGGACTGGATGTAGGGTAACTACAAACCAGTATAAAATCCGGTATGTTCTTTCCTTTACTGCTTTTACTTTATTTCTGCATCTATATTTGTTTCTGTGATCATATCTGTGTCTGAATATTGCAAACATTTGTCTTCAAATTAACATAAACTCAAAAAGATTTAGTAATTCCTTAAAACACTATTCACACCCTCTAGTGTTTATCCTAGTCTTAAGATCCGTAATCTGCATTTCTAACAAGAAGTACGAGATGAGGAGTATGTGCCAGAATTCCCTCATGAATTCAAGGGGCAGACCGGAGGCAACGGACAAGGATTACAGCTTGGGGACAACGACAGATTAGTGGAGATGGTCAGACGAGCTGTGAGAGGTGGATTGGTAAACAAAGACTTGGACAATGTGAATAGGAGTCCCTTTACTCCTACTAACAGGCGAGCTAGGAATCCACCGGACTTTAAGCTACCAACGGTGGATATGTATGATGGGAGAACGAATCCCACTGTTTACCAAACGAGGTACATGAGGCATATGGAGGTACTTGGGGCATCAGATGAGGTCATGGCTCGATGCTTCCCATTGTATTTGACGGATATCGCTGCTATGTGATTTAGACAGCTGGAGAGTGGTTCCATCGGCACATGGACAGAGCTTATTGAAAGGTTTATGAGACAGTTTTGGGTGCATATAGTCAGACCCAAGAACGTAATGACCTTGACATTGATGAATCAATGGAAGGGAGAGTCACTCAGGAACTTCTTAACTAGATTCAACGCAGCGGTAGCCTCGGTGGATCGACCCGGTCCGTCAATGATTTTGATGGCAGCAGTCTCAGGAATCGCGGATAATTTGTATTTCAAGATATCATTGTAACGGGACCCACCAAGGGATCTCGGTGAGTTCTACCACTCCTAAGACAGGAGGATGCGCAGGTTGAGAGAGTAGGAAGAGAGGCTGAAGCTTATGCAGCGAGGGGTGGAAGTCCACCCGGGAAGGATCCAAGTAAAGGCTATAAAGGAAAAAGGAAAACAAATGGCGACAACGGCACATTGAAGAGGCTCGAAGGGAGTCAAAGTTTTCTTCTTACACAGATTTAACTGAGACTCTTGAAAGGATTTACTTGAATACTCGAGGGCGCCTCCAATATCGAAGGTCGGCAAAGAGAGAGCCTTCTGAATACGAGCAGGCATCGGGAAAGCATTGCCAATTCCATGAGCTGGATGGGCACAACATGAACGACTACAGGCATTTGAGAGATATCGTGGAGGAGCATGTAAGGAATGGTCACCTGCAACAGTACATAAGGAATCGAGCTGTGGCGGGGGAGCAGGAGCGGCCACCGCCTACCTCGAATGATGGTGGTACTGGATCTGGTCAACGTCAGCTTGTTATAAATTGAATGGTTTTACGGTTTTGAATAAGTAATAGTATCCAAAGTAATATGGATAGATCACTTACACACGTAAGGGATCGAGGAGGGTCCCTAGGCGTGCTCTGAGATGACGAAAAACCATACTGCTCGGGTCTATGAAATCTTGTTTTCTATATATGTTTCTGCAAATTCTGGTTTCCTCTTTGGTACTTTGGACATATACTTTTCTGTGGTATAGTTTTGGAGTTTGGATTGAACTCCGGGTTTGGTTGGTTTTGTGGTTTTCCATTTTGGTTTGGATGTTTGATTTTTGATTTGGATTTTGACTAAGATTTTTGATATAGATTTCTGGTTGAATTTGGATTAATGTAATAAACATGACGGTGAACATAAACGTCCTTGGCCAGAGTGTCAAGGCCGGCGAATGTAAAAGTCCTTGGTCGAAGTGCAGAAGTCGGCGAATGTAAAAGTCCTTGGCCGAAGTGCCAAGGCCGGCGAATATAAAAGTCCTTGGCCGGAGTGCCGAGGCCGGCGAATATAAAAGTCCTTGGTCGGAGTGCCGAGGCCGATGAATATAAAATTCCTTGGCCGAAATACCGAGGCCGGTGAATATCAAAGTCCTTGGCTGGAGTGCCGAGGCCGGTGAATATCAAAGTCTTTGGTCAGAGTGCCGAGGCAGGTGAATATAAATGTCCTTGGCCGGAGTGTCGAGACCAGTGAATATCAAAGTCCTTGGCCGGAGTGCCGAGGCCGGTGAACGTAAAAGTCCTTGGTAGGAGATCCGAGGTCGGTGAATATAAAGTTCCTTGGCCGGAGTGCTGAGGCCGGAGAACATACAAGCCCTTGACGGGAGATTCAAGGTTGGAACAAGATAACGCGACCCAGCGAGGTCTGTAGATTCAAGGTCAAACTTGGAGAGGTCATGGATTTAATAATATGGTTATGAACTGGATATGGACTTCGGATATCGGATTTAAGGCTATTCAAAACACACCTTCCAATAACAAGGCATGTTTTAGGGGGAAAATGCTAAACCTTCTTTTGTCAAAGCCATAAACAGGCGGATTCAACCTAATTAATTTCACGATTGTTGAGGCTGAAATATGATGGATTCGGTTTAAAAGAATGAAGTTCACTTGGATGTGTCGTCCGGTCGAGAAGTGGAGAAGGTACATGGCTCGGTCTGGATGCTCTAGGTCGCTCGGCATTGGTGATTTGTTTTGTTACTGGAGGCCGTTCGGCCTAAAGGGTTGGCAAACGTCGTTTGGCATTGTATCTCGCTCGGCATCAAGGGTCGTTCAGCATTGTACCTCGCTTGGCATCGAGGGTCGTTCGGCATTGTACCTCGCTCGACATCGAGGGTCGTTCGGTATTATATCTCGCTCGGCATTGGACGTCGCTCGGCATCGTGGGTTGCTCGACATCGAGGGTCGGTTGGCACTGGACCTCGCCCGGCATTGTACCTCGCTCGGCATTGCTGTGACGGCTTGGCATTGTGAGACGGCTCGGCATTGTGGTGAGGGCGGCGTGGCTCAGCATTGTGGTGAGGCCGGTGTGGCTCGGCATTATGGTGAGACTGGTACGGCTCGGCATTGTAGAGGTATGTGGCTCGGCATGGTAGAGGTATGTGGCTCGGTGGAAGGCCTTGATGGGCCTATACCATTCAGAAAGCCCAATAGCTCAGGATTTGTCTATAAATAGAAGGGCGGGGCACAGTGAAAAGGATCTTCTTCCAGCTCTCTGACTTTCTATTTCCTAAGGCTAAGGCTACTCTACCAGTTTGTAACTGTAATTGATTCTAACATCAATAAAAACGAATTTCTGGAGTGGACGTAGGCCGGAGTCAGCCGAACCACTATAAATTCTGTGTCTTTACTGTTTTCTCTTTAATTTTTACTGCTCTTCACATTTATACTCACCACACATATTCTATCGGTGAACTGTGGCTGGTACTTGGTGCTTTCGCTTGGATTTGGGGTTAATGACCAATTTTGGCGCTAACAATGAATATAGCTGAAATGCTTGCATCTCACATTTCAACATAGTTATAAGTCTGTACGGCGCTTATTGGAGAATGGATTCCATACAATGACTGGGCTACTGGGGTACCGCCCCTCCGGTGCATCTCTAGGTAAACTAACACCGAGGACCTCGTCGGGATCCCCTGCTAACACAAGACCGACATACCTCATGTTGGATGGTACCGAATATGATTACCCTTCCGTTAGTGGACCCCGAGGCATACGATTGAGAGATAATAGCAACTCTAGATAGGGATGATCATACCATACTTGGTAGCGACCCACTTAGCCCTACTGCATCTCCCTTATTTTATTCATTCCTGGTTGATGAGGCCTGAGGCTACGATCGCCTTTCAAGAACATTTACACTTAGAATGCTCATTGCCCTCCAATGATAATGTGCTGATAACACTCATCCGTACAAGTCTGTTCTGGGTCTAAACGAAGCCAAAGGCATTATTCTTACTACATTCATTTTGGAATCACCCTCAGGATTAGTAGCAATTAGCTTTTGCTCTTCACGTCTCTATCTTCGATTCCTTGCTCTTTCCAATGTCTTCACTTCGAAAGCATTCATTGGATCAAAGTGGTTTTCAAATAACATATCTGATCCCAGACTCTTCGAAACAACATTCGATAATTTACAGTAAACTCAACCACAGTCCTTTAGGAAATAAACAGTTAAAGATAAGATCAAAGATCACCTCCTAACCGACAAGTGGACGGATTTCTTTATCTTTGTCCTCGGAGAATGAAACGAGATTTATACGCATAGTACATCATCATTAAAGATGACTGTGCCATATAAATCAAGTGTTTCTCCAAGATATTTCCAAAGTTACATTTAGGTCCATTTTTGATATTCGATTATTTAACTATCAACCAAATAGCTGTGACGCCCCACCCATGACCCACATTAACAAAGAGTACTATTGGATAATATTGTCCGCTAATATAGAGAATATGGCTGGATATGAGCGACCATCTATAACCTTGTCTTAAATATCTGTTGAATACGTTGACAAATGCCATATTTTTTTCTTTTTCCGTCTCTAGTGGATCGACATATCCAATAAATACTTAATACAAAGCCATAGGTGGCTATAGGATCTATCAGAACAAAATACAACAACTCGAATGCAAAACACATCACAAAACAGTAGGTCATCACATATATATATACATATATAGATACATCATAGAGTATACAGAGTGATACATCACATATGTGATATGACGACCACAATACAAACACGGGTCAAAAGAACATATATTAGAGTAGCAAAAACATACATTCAAATCAGGGATTTATTCCATAGGGAAAACCAACACTGGTTAAGCATATAAGCAATCACTAACCTCGTTTTATAAATCTTCATAAATAAAACCCACTTTGTAAATCACTTGTATAAAATACTTGTACAAAGGTATAATTGCAAATCCTTACATTTCAATACTTAGAAACATCCATATACTTATCTATTCGGTATAAGTATATCCATAGAATTTAGAAAGATTTTCTTTTTGTTAGATTCAAAAACCATTTATAAAACTCCTTATAATTCTCTAAAAACATTTATAAACCATTTTATAAATCTCCTAAACCATTTATAATCCCTTTTATAAAAATTCAATCACTCATAAGCTTCTTATACATTTCAAAGATCACCGATAAACCCTATGAATCTATAAACCATTTATAAAACTTCTTTTATATGTCCATAACCCGTTTGTAAAATTCGGTAATAAATGTCTAACCATTTATAAACTCTTTCACCTTGCAAATAACATTCCTTTAACTCTTCAAACCATTTTATAACTTCGTTATAAAATCTAAGTCTTCTAACTCCATTCATGGGTCACAAAACATTTATAAATAATTAAAAATCTTTACTTCAAAACATCATTACATATTAATAATTATTTAGAATAAACATTAAATAATGAAAATCATTAACTTTAAAAACATCTTAAAAATAATAATAAATAATTTCAAAGTATCGTTTAAAAAATAACAATAATTAATCTTTACACTTTCTATGAATAATAATAATTTATTTTCAAAACCTTGTAAATAAATCCTTATTTTTAATTCCAAACCATAATTATTTTTGAAATAATTAACCCTTCACATTTTGATAAATTCTTTAAACCATGTTACAATAAACGAATAACTCTAAAATAGTACAAGTAAAACTTAAATAACCTCAAAATAATAATACTATAATTAATTAACTTTAAAAATATATTATAATTAACTTAAAACAATATTACTATAATTAAATAACCTTAAAATAATATTATAATTAAATAACTTTAAAACAATATTAATATGATTAAATAAACAATTGTTAGTACAAAATATTTCTGAAGCCCAATTTCGGATTTAAAAGTCATCTTGTCTTCAAAAGCCAATCCCGACTTAAACACCAATTTATAGTTTTTTTTAAAATACTAATTTGAGGCCAATAGCCACCCAACACTTAACCAATATCTATATCATTTTTTATCACTAATGGGTTTTAATTTTCAAACATATAACAATGTTATAATCGTAATGCCTACAACCAGGTTCATTTTCAATAACCCATATAAAAGAAATATTATTGAAATAATTCAACAATAGCGAGAAATCCTGTTGGATCCCACCAATTTGTTTCCCCCGCATCACAAATGTTATATAATCATAAAATATAAATCATCCGCTTCGAGGCAAGATTTGTATACAAAGGGTCATCCGGTCTTAAATGGGAACGTAATCGGGTCTCGTCAGCTCCAATATACGGGAACATTCAATCCAACTAATATAAATATAGTAATTCATTCAAACAATCATTTAATAATTTTTATCAACTATATATCATAGTAGTTATCCAAAAAGGTGAGTGTAACTGACCGAAATTTTCTACCGTTGCCAGGGCGTTCCAATTTGGAACTAAAATCGAACGACATCTGATTTTAACCCAAATTCCAACGGTCCCCAAGGTTGACCGAACCAGTTCCATTGTGAAGCTTTCGTCATCACGAGCGCAACGCAAAAAGTTTTCTCTAGATCGGACCTCGTACGAGCGAGATATAAATTTTAGAAGCTATCAACAATTTTAAATTAAAATTAAATAACTCAAGATAATTATCAAAATTCCCCTCCACGAAAACTACTCCTTCTTCCTCCTATATCCCCTGTACACACATAGAGCAACCCAACATGGCCATGCACGATATCCAATTGATATAGAGCTAGGGACCTCCGTTCAACGAACCGTCTTTGCCATCTCGTCGCTACGCGAACTCTACTCGACTGACATCACTCATCATCGCTAACCCCTCTCTAACAAAACGTGTCGTAGCGCCTTATTTCATCCCTA
Source organism: Allium cepa (assembly GCA_030765085.1). NCBI lineage: Eukaryota > Viridiplantae > Streptophyta > Magnoliopsida > Asparagales > Amaryllidaceae > Allium > Allium cepa. The sequence goes on along the minus strand of CM060942.1, from coordinate 88,491,913 downwards.
GCACTATTCACACGACCAAAAGCAGCGTCGATTCCCTCCAAACTCGGCGACTAGCTGCCATCTGCAACACCGAATCCAAAAACGACCTTCGATTCCCTAATTCTTCTTCCATTGGCCACAAACCCAAGCCCTAGTTTGCTAACACTCACACATCCTACTGTCGATCACTCTAAAAGACCGCCACAACCCTTAGAAATCCATCTGCACAAAGATCTCATTGAATCAAAAAATTAAAATTTTGTTTTTTTCATTGAGTAAAATTTTGAAATAAATTTTTTTGAAGTTCCTTTTGTTCTTTTCTTATATCTAGAGCTACTGATATAAAGGGAAGGCAACATGAATGGGTTGTGTGCTTGTACAGTGTATGGTCTAATCATATGGTGATGGGTTTTACGGCTGTGATGTCAAATCTATATATAAATAATATTTAAATTCAAAATATCTAACTATATAATTTTGAACCCCAATAGAGATGTGACGTCTGGCGTTCTATATGTTATACCCCTATTCCGAACGCAGTGGAACCTGTTTCGGGACCTAATTTGATCGTATGTAGGAGATAGCTTTTTGAACTCAATTATTACATTAATTTTTCAATACTAATTCTACGCGTTTCGATCCCACATGGCTAAATGATACACCTGATCACCACGAAATTTGACGGCGTATTATAATCCATTATTACGGACTCAATGACACTGGTTTCCCAAAATCTGAGATAGTGCATCGGGAGGCTATTTTCACTCATTAATTAAAACGAGTTATTTTCAAAATCGAGTAAATCGCTTTTAAATCCAATTTAAAAGTATTATCATCTTCATTCTTATTAATAGAAATTAATAAGATTTGAAATTACTTTTATCCAAATAAAAATCCAAGATTCAATTATTTAAACGATTTCAATTATTAAAATAAATAATTAAATTATCCAATATATTGCTATGTTTGAAATTCAAGTTATTTAATCTATAAAATTAACTTTTCAATATTTAAAATTAATTAAATATTTCAATTTCAAATGATTGAAAATTCTGGATCGTCAACAGTATATGATATCAGATAATACCGCCGGATCGTGGTACTATACCTCTTTTCTTAATGCAAGAAACCTATCTTAAAGCACTCCAAATGCACATTCGACATCTTTTCTCAAACTCCATTGTTGTTTGGTGAACTTAGCTTCTTTTGCATTATTTGGTCTTTTGTATGCTTGCACAAGTGTTTTCCATTTTGGGTTGATTCGATCTACCAAATAATAACCTATGGAATGATCTTTGTCTCCTATTTTATAATTACATGGAGGTGATATATCATTACATAAGTCATTAAATAAATATGACTGTCGTAGAAGTTAATATCATTCAGTGAACCTAGCGCTTCCAAAAAAGCATGTCATATATACAAATCGAACGAAGCAACAGCTTCTAATACTAAAGTTGCCTTTTTGCACTGTCCTGTGTGTTGGCCCTACAATGCAACTGGATATTTTTTCCACCTCCAATGCATACAATCTAAGCTACCTAACGTACTTGGAAATCCATGTTGAGATCCCATTGCTAACAATCTGTCAATGTCATGAGGGGTTGGATACCTAAGATATTCTTCCCCAAATATACAAACAACATTACAAAATTCTTTCATACATAATATTGCTATTGAGTCTCCTATCCGCACTTTATCATCTTGCGAATCACTAGAAGTTCCGAATGATATCATGCGAAGTTCAACTGTAACCATTTGTAGTGGAGAAATTCCAAGTTTGATTCCATTTCTTCTATGGGTGGAAAAAATGTTTGTTTCCGTTAATTTGTTGAGAACCCGCCTAAAGATATTCTTCCACATATGGAAACTTCGTCGAAAATCCACATCCCCTGCATGGAATTTGTCATAAAATAATCCTTGATCAATTAATTATGACCGCCGGCATAGTCTCGTCCATAACACAAGTCTTTCCTTCCAACAATGCTACATCCTTAGGTTGAAATAGAGCTTTTACCAATTTCAAGGGCCATTAAATCCCTCGTTTCAGCAACAAACATTATTTGTTGTTTAATACAATGTTCAATGAAATCGTCCAAAGATGATGAAGATGACAAAGACGAGGATGGGAAGCACCATAAACTTTTTAGAGAACTCATTTGATATATGTAGAAGAATGGTGATGATGAGTTTAGAAGTTTGAATGAGTATGTTTTTCGACATTCTTTGTTCTTTATAAACTCTTGTTGTTTAGTGGATACAAAAAGACACGACGTCCAGCCAAACGGGACACTACAACCATATTGATTAATCATATGAAGGCGACATCCATTATACTACATAATGCCATAATGGCAAGTCAACTGTCCACGTTTTACTGAAGGTGGAAGCCGGATTGTCCGGTTTGGGTCACATCGGACACTGTAGCCACAATGCACTGTTTTATACGGATTAAAGATTTGTTAGTTGGAGATAGAACGGCAAAGGGTCGGGTCTTGTCTGACACTATAGCCATGTTGCACGGCTTTAGACATATTAAAGCTTTGTCACGAGCAGTCAGAATGACACAATGTTGAATCACATCGGACAATGTAGCCACTATGCATTGCTTTACATGGATTAAAGCTAATGGATGTGGAGTGAGAATGACAAAGTGTTAGGTCAAATCGGCAACTGCCATGTTACACTACTTTACATGGGCAACGTATTATGCTATGTAAATATCGTTTTGCTTATCATACCTCTCTTCATTCATATCACAACAGTAGTATATAAAAATGATCGATTACAATCATATTTCTTTGCCTTTATCATACTCATTCGAAGGTCCATTACAACATAGTGGCCAAACAATTACATTCTCCTCTCAACCACTAATCAAGTGATATATTGAAATGGAGGAAAGACATAATGTCAATGTAAGAGAGCATGTGATGGAAGTGCAAGAGCACATGCAGTTGGAAAATGAACGAAGTCAAGGAGAAGAGTGACATAGCCTTAACGGGAAAAGAGAACGAAGGAATGAAATATGACATGTAGTACCTCGAACAGATCAAGAGGTAAATTCTCGAGAGATCTACTATAACTGTGAGGTTACTATTCTGTATGATGTTGTAAGAAATGAAATCGACATCGATCGATGCCACTATAGATGCTGTAATTTTCCTGATGGTTGTGGACTTTGGCAATGGATTGATGATTCCCTTCCTCTTCAATTAGTTATGTATGCTAACGAACTTGAAGAACATATTCAAGTGCTTCAAAGGACGTTTGGTTCGACTAACTTATCGGGTGGTCGAAGGCATTTTTTTAATAATCGGTTGTTTTGTTCGTTTTCCCTTATGTTGTCGTGTTTTGTTGTTTGTTGTCTTGTTTGTTTTCTATGAAGTTGTCTGCATATATTATTTGTTGTCTTAGTAAGTTAAGCCTTTTTTGTTAATGTTTTCCATGGTTAAATGTTATTATTATGTTAAGTGCATACTAGATTTTGAAAATATAGACTTTACTTGAATTTGAAAGTATGCATAACTTACTGAAAGTGCAAAGAACTTGCTGATGGTAATTAACTTAAATTTACTTAACTAACCCAAACGTCATTCAAATTATCTTTATATTTCCAACCTAGAGAATATATGCAGCATGTCCAAAAAAATCAATGTTGTACTCCCATAAATAACGGGAATCAAACGTAGTTCATGTTAATTGAAATAGATCTTCTTCCTTTACTATATTTATAATGATTCTACATCTTCGACAAGCTCTAGTAAATGCGAAAAAAGTACTTCGAGTTTTCAAAACCTTTGAATTAACCTACAGTCGGGATGACAGTTAAAAATCTCGTTTAGAGTGACCTAAAAATCTTGCTCCACCTCCTCTTTCATGTGTCTGCGGTTGCTTTCCATGTACGATTTTATTAGTGCTAAATAATCATAGGGATTCCAGCTTTCAATTAAAATTGAATATTATTGAAGATGATGAGAATTATTGAAGATGCTGTGAATTTTCATTAAAAAACATTTGTTTAAATATAAAGTTCATGATCCGTGTCTCGTGAACCAAGTGCCATCTGATCGACCATGCGCCGAGCATCCACAAATGTGTGTATAAACAAACATAGTTGTGTTTGTTCCTTCACATAGTTAAGTACAGATGCTCAAACAAAATAGGAAATCCAAAACTGATGCGAACATTACTAGTAAATACGAACACAGATAATACATTGGTACGAACACTGATAATACACTGATATAAACACTGCTAGTACATACAATCCACTGAAAATACACTGTTACAAACTTTTCTAGTAAATACCAAACACTAATAATACACAGATACACACACTGATAGGACATACAAATTTTGATAGTACATACAAACACTATGGCTAATCAAAATGGTACTCATACTCAAAAAGACCAACTGCATCACCATCATCCTCTACTCTACGTGTAGGATGATATCGCTACTCATTAGCAGTTGTAAGCTTGTAAATATGAGCAGTCAACTCATCTATGCTCCGACGATGCTCGACGTACATGACATGACAGAGTCCCATCTGCATCTGAAACAAATCCTCATATGAAAACGTAGATGGATCTGAATACTGCGAAATCTTAAGATGAGGAACATCAACATATCTATCAAATCCCGACATTGTCGGTATACCAGCTGTCCAACCATAATCTCCTATCCGGGATGGCTGTGGAGCATGATATACCTGAGTACCCTACGTAACGTCCTATAAAACCAGGGAGACAAAACCACTCTAGATGCCTGAAGGCCCTACCAAATCAACGGATGCAGCATGAACAAAAGTAGACATATGCGATGGAGTGTAAAACCGACGCCAAAAAGATGCATAATCTAAATTCATGATGATGAAGTAATTAGCGGACTACCATTCCCCTGCATACTCCTATAAAGATGCGTTGTCATACACCGTCAAAAAAGGTGTACCCAGATGTGGATTGTTAGGAACAACATAACCATCTAACGTCTGTCTCTAACTATGCTCACCGAGGGAGCAACGACATCCTAAAATGGATGGGGATGATACTAATAGAAAACGTCTAGCAAATAGGAATGCAGCATGTACTATGATAAGGTCGGTCATAAAAGGCGAACCATCATAAGGATGCTAAACAACACTCTCTCACATGGTCCGTAACTCGATCTGATTTCAGGCCACAACAAATATATGACATGCCTCCCCTCTTGGCACCATTCTGCGATTATCGCGGGCTCATGCTCTAACTCGAGGGAAGAAAATGGGTAATGTGGAGTCCAACGTCGGATAAGTCATGTAGCGAAAGTACTCATAATACCAGTACTGTAAAATCTCCCAAAAGCTTATAATGGACGTGGATCTACCCTTAACGACGCATCGATAATTCGAAGATCGATACAAATATGCTAACATCGAAGTCCCTAATTATATACAATTGGATTATCAAACAACAACTCCTATAGCTGCAACATATCCTACCGGCAATGTATTCGATGCATTTTTAAAGAATAAATTCCCCATCATGTACAGATTAAACAGTCGAGAAATCTCTTAATGGTTGTATGTGATACGACCATGTACCAATTCATAGATTTCTTGTCTAATGTAAAAGCATCTAATCTGCAGTCCGGATGACAGTCCATCTTATAAGTCAAGATGTGGAAGTACACTAGACAAATGGTGGAAGTGCTGATACTCCTTGTCATATGGTAAGGTCTTCCTCCTTCCGATGCCTAAATCGGTAAGCATAGTAAAGTCCAAATGGGTATAACCCAACTCTTTAAAACTAAAGTGGAATGTATGAGTGGTCTTCCACCAATGCGCGGCTAAAGCACTATATAACTGAACATCCGAATTTAAAAGATTATCGATACCTATTAAAGCAATTTACGATTATTGAAAGTTCTAAAAAGCATTAAATAAATAAAGAGTAATTATTTAAATACGTACTTAAGAAATCTCCAAATCCTATATCTCAAAGAGAAACATGAATAATGCCATCGGCATCATTCATGCAGATCTATCTATATAGGCGGATTACATTAACCCAAGAACCAAGGGTGCGCTCACGACGAGCCTAATTTAAAACAAGTCACATATTCAATTTTTATTCTACAATTTTAACTAAACATAATTCGAAGGTTGATAACTTATCAGAATTTTCAACACACATGCTGACGTGTACTTGGTCATCCAAGAGTATACGAAAATTGATCATATCCTTGTCGGGTCCTAAATTTTGGTCGATGTGGGGACCCAGAACCGTATTTGTTGTATTTCTACCCACACATCTTCGCTTCACCATCGTGCTTCATCGACCTCCAGTACCCGTTGTTGGTACATCTACGTTTTTTTGGCAGAGGCATTTTCTACGGTCAGCGGAACATTTTCATCATTGCGACTGGCTCTTCCTTAGAGTCTCCGTAATGCTCTTCTCATTTTTTTCTAACCTTTTTTATTTTTTTAACTTTTTTTTGACTGTGCTCTCGGTTGCTAGAAATAATGGAGAGGAGGAAACAGAAAGAGAATGTTGGTATGGGAAGAAAATGGGGTAACCGGCTAATTTGTAGCCGGCTACCCCGTGTATACTTAGTTGGCTAAGTGTATGTACCGGCTATAATTTAGGCGGCCAAATAGAAGCACATTTGTGCTTCTTTTTCTTCGCGTTGGGGTTGGGTTGTTGTTCAATCCACTCGATTTGACGCTACCCACCCAACACAGTTGGGAATGCTCTTAGCGTTACACAGTTTCCAATCCCATTGATATTTTAATTATTCTGATTATTTCTATTTTAATAGATACGATATGAAAGTCCTCACCATTAGTCTTTTTGCAGCATGACATACTCTAGAATAGTTTTAGATCCGGATGAAACTTCCCATCGATCAACATACTTCAATGGGTATGCTATCGTTCCATTTTGGGATGTTTGAATTAATAAAGAGGACGATGGGACTTTTGTTTTTGGTGGTTCAATTTGTTGGGTTGGGTTTTTGGCTACTGAGATCAACAATGTTGGGTGTTTAACATAACAAATCCTATGGTTATTTCTCCATTATGAATCGAATGATGCAAAATTATCTGTAAAGAATTTCACAAAAATTTTCTTCTTTTAAGGTTCTTACTGCAGTGCAGATCTATAATTTTATCTTAAGAGGGGACAAAATTCAACAAATGCAATAAAATCTGCTACCGAAATACAATAAATCAAGCAACTTACTAGAAAAATATTATAGAGGACAAATTTATAGGCTTTTTTAGTACTTAGGACTGCCCGATAATAAAGTTGCCTCAAGGACAATAACTTTTGGTTGCCGTAAATAGTCCTTATCCCTTTTGTCTTCACATGCCATTCTGCAATTATCCTGTTATCCAGTTTTATGCAAATCACCTTCTTTCTCTTTATTTTCATTCCACCTTTTCTTTTCCTGAAGCCAGAAGAACCCATAACCGCACACTTTGCCAACTCCATTCTTCCTCCTCCGACAATGAAATTATGCACCACGACGTTCGTTGAACTCGGTAGCCTCCGACGAATCTTTGGACCACCACCAATCCTAGTCTCGTAAACTTCCACGAACCTAAAAATCATCTCCACTGAGTTGCAATGGTTACAGATCTCAACTTTGACCACTGGGAGATGAATGAAGACCATCACAATGCTCAACACACTAAGGCGACTTCATCCATATGAAGAACAACCACTAAGGAGACTTCTCCATAAGAAGATCAACCACTCCGGCGCGTTCAAGCTGAAACGAGCCTTGATCATGTCCTAACTATCGATCACTACTACCTTCACCAACAACAATTAGGGGGAAAACGAATGTCATAATTACCTTCTTCATCAATTTGGGTTTCAGTTGGAAGAGCAAAAGAAAAATCCATGGAAATTCTACGAACTTTTCTAGACTTTGAACTGAAAAATGTATTTGTTTGGGGAAGAGAGAGTTGAATTTGAGAATTTGAGAGTTGTATTCATTTATGTGAGGATCAACTTTTAGGTATCATTTTTGTTTTTATTTTGTATCATTTTTCACAATAATGCAGCGTGGAAGTTTTTTAACATTTTTTTGTCTGAGTACACAAAAAAATAAAGTTGTTACATAGTAAATATGATGATATGCATCAAAAAATCAATGAGTTGAATTAGTGTATTGTTAGTATCAAACTAATAAAGTCTGTTTGAGTATTAGTTTTATTACTAATCTCAGTATCAGTTTTTAGGTATCAGTTTTATACACTGTAGGTATCATTTTTCAAAGATCTTTTTTTTTTTTTGTAATTGTTGTTGTATAAAGAAAATTATTATATTGGAATAAAATGAAAATATGATGCAAACATATTTTTACTAATTTTTTTTGTAATGGTGACAATAGTGTTCTTATTTTTGTTCTATTCAATGATAATACTTTTAGTACTCGGTTGTCCTTTGATTCTTCTTTTTATGATCTGAAGAATGAAATTTGTCATTATTGGTCTCAGCTTACTCCTTTATCCATTGAGATTTCTTACTTGCTTGAGAATAAAGTTATCTTAGTTGATACTTTGTAGTATTAGTTGTTGTGAAAAAAAAGGATATTTTATAGTATTGCATTTGTGGCTTTAGTGTGTATTAGATTATTGCTTAATATCAGTTTTTAAGTATCAGAATTTAAACATGCTTTACTGTATAATATTGGAATTTAGTTATTAGATTTCAGGTAGCAGTTTTTAGGTACTAGTTTTCAGGTAGCAGTTTTTAGGTATCATTTTTAAGTTAACACTGGATTAAATTTGTTTTAATGTTTTTTTATTTGCAGGTTTTTTCCCTTAAGCTATAGGTATAATTTATCTAGAAAATGTGGATAACTGGAAATGATTTTTGAATCATTGAAAATAAATGCTTCAAGAAGATCGTGATTTGGTTTTTTTATGTTGGATCGCCATCAAGGTTTGAATTTAGGTGTTCGTGAAGTTTTTCCTTTATCCTTTCATGGTTATTGTTATCTTCGTATGGAACAAATACTTCAAGAAAATGTTGAGTATTATTTTACCGTGGATACTTATCGGTCTTCTTATGCTATTGTTATTAACCATATTCATAATTTTGATAAACCTATTATTGATGCAAGTGTTGAAGATAAAGCCACCAAAGGAGAAACGTAGTGCCGGTAGACCTTCTGTAAAAGAAAAGGAGGATTTGCATATTTTGAAATAAGAAAAATAGATGTGGCGTATGGAAGCAATTTGGTCACAATAATCGTAATTGTCAAGCTTCTAAGAAGATATGATTTGTTTTTCTTGTTTTTAAGAATTTGTTGAGATTTATACATTGTTGTATGATTTTTTTGGTAATTTTATGTAATTGAACCTGGTTATGTAAGTATATTGGTTTCGCATATTTTGAATTTGTCATTGATTTGCTCTTTGTAATTGAACTTGGTTACATAGTATCATTTCTAATTTCATTTATAGTATCAGTTTTATTATTTATTTGTAGGTTGTATAGTAATATTTGTAGTTGCATTTTAAGTATTAGTTTTGTAGTATAACTAGCATCAGTTTTATTATTTGTTTGTTTGTAGGTTATGTGGTTATACTGGTTAGTTTGTTCAATGTTAGTTATTTAGTATCAGTTTTTGATACTATTAGTATCAGTTTTAGGCATGTAAAAATGTGTTATCAGTTCTTGCATGCTACTAGTATTGTTTTAGGTATTAAAAGTATAATATCAGTTTTTGCATGTTATTAGTATCGGTTTCAGGTATAATAGAACATGATAAGTTTTTTATTATATTATTATCTGTATCAGTTTCAGGTATAACAAAAAATAGTATCAGTTCATGCACACTATAGTATTGATTTTAGGTATAAATTAATATAAAATACGGTCATAACATAACATCACATGTAAGAAAAGTTAAACCAAGCTAATTTTTACAACATCATATATAAGATCGTAGTTTTTACAACAAACTGAAATAATTTCAACAAATGTTTATATCTACATTGAAACAAAGTTAAATTCAATTAGTTCTGACACAACATCTCAAATGTATATTAACTGAACTAAACATCACATTAGTTTTTATAACAAATTCACTTCTGTATGTTTTCTTCTTCTTCTATGACATGAACTTGGTTAAATTGTAGCAGTGATCATTGTCTGTAACAACCCTAGTTTTGGTGATTACCTGTAAATATTAAATTACAACGAAGGTTGTAATTCAATATGGCAAATTAAAATAAATTGGAAATTTATATTTTTTATTTTAAATAAACAATGAATTTTGAAAATAAAATACGAAATAAAGTTTGAAAACTTTATTTTGTTTGATTGAGTTAATAATGAATGAAATATAATTTTATTTAGAGAAAAAGCAATAATTTATTTAATTATTGCCAATTACTTCTTTTAATAATTCTTAAAGGAAGTATTTGATTTTTAAAAGGTGTTTATTTAAATAAAAAGAAGGAATTTAGTTTTAAAATGTGTTTTAGTTATAAAAATTAAGTTTGAGATTTGAATGTTATATATTTATGCCGATGAGATGAGGCATAATTGATTTTTGAGATTATTCTGTTTGAGATTCATATTGCCATTCCTTTGAGTTTTGAGATTTGTATATGCCAATGAGATGAGACATATTTTGAGTTTTGGAATTTCTCTATTTTTGAGAATATTTGTGTTTTGCCATTTTGGCAAGATTTGTGATTTGTGTTTCCTCCTATTTAGGAGATATGGTTCATTGAAACCGTTATTGTTTTTATTGGGTTTTCGCCGATGATGTGAGGCATGTATGATTCTTAATTGAGTATTATCATCTAGTTTCTTCTTTTAAGGTTGTATATACTCAAGTGATATTATTTCACTTGAGTTATGGATATGTTCTTCTTATTGTTCCTTCTTGTTCAAGAAGGGATAATCATACTTTTCCTTGTGAATTTATGTTATACTCTTATATGGTTTCTTCTTATTCGAGAGGATGCTCTAACTTTACCTTATGCTTCATATTATTGTTTGTCCTTATTAAACTGATGTTTTAGCTAGACTGACCCATGTATTTTATACTCGGGTCAGATTGAGTTGTTTCAAGTTAGATACCTGCTTTTGGGCTTAGCTTCGCTTTGACGCTTCTGCTTAGATATATCTTTTATCATCCTTTTTGTTGTAGCTTTTTTGTGTTGGCTCCGATATATGTATATTATTGACTCGATTTATATTATGGTCGTCATACCATGTATGTTGTATCATTTTGTATTACTCTGGTGATGTATATGTATATATGTATATATATGATTATCTGTTGTTCTATAATGTGAGTTGCATTTAGTTGTCATTTTTTGTTCAGACAGATCTGTTAGTCACCTATAGTTTTGTATTAGGCGTTTATTGAATATGTCGATCCACTTGAGTGAGAGAGAAAAATATAGAGCACAAATCCACATGTTCAGTAGATGTTTAAAACAAAGTTATAGATGGTCGCTCCTAACTAGTCTTATTCTCTGCATTAGCAGATAGTATTACCCGGTAATACTCTTTGTTAATGTGGGTCTCGGGATGGGGTGTCATATTGTCCGTCAATATGTCATACACAATTCTTCCTCTTATTTGCAACATTTGTTTAGGTTTTATTTTGATCGGTATTTGGCTTTTGCTCAATGATATGATGAATATCATGACATATATATAGCGGTCAACCCTGATTAAAGCAAAATATATTATTAGTATCAATTTGTGTCACTTGTAGTAATAGATATGTAATAGATATGTAACAAATATATAAGGCAATGACGCAAACAGATCATATGCTTTGAAATAAATAACAGCTTCAGTATCAATGTTAGGTATTGTTTTTGCATTTATTTTGGCATCACTTTTGATACAAATTACAGTCAAAATAATTTATAAAATAACTAGGCATCAACTCTAAAAAAGGGTAACCAGGTATGAGTTTTGCATTATTTTTATATCACTTTTGTCATACATGACACGCAAATGAATTTTTAAAATTACAGAGCATCAAATTTTATCAAACAGAAATTAGGTATTTGTTTTGCATATATATAGGTATCAGTTTTGTTACAAATAACAGTCAAAATAATTTATAAAATAACCAAGCATGGATTCCAATAATACAGCCACTAGGTATCAGTTTTGCACTATTTTGGTATCACTTTTGTCATACCAAATAAATAATTAAATTTATATACATAGGTATCAGTTTTGTTATAAATACCAGTCAAAATAACATATAAAATAATTAAGCGTCAACTTCAAACAAATAGCTACTAGATATCAATCTCTTCCACTAATAGTAATACACCAAACTGATAATAAAATTGTTAACTAGAATACAATAAACTGATACTAATACACTAGATTGAAACAAAAGTGATAACAGGACTATAGTGGTTTTGCTACCGATACCTATAATACACTAAATTGAGATTAATTGTAACGTTTGCGATTTTTCGTTGCCGAAAAACCGAAATGTTAGGGTTTAAGAAAGAAGAAAGAGGTAGAAGAAGAAGAGAGAAAATAGAAGAAGAATCAGAAAAACAGACAGAACAGGAAAGCAATAACAGAATCTCACAGTCGCAGCGGAACAACATATAATAGATAAATGAATATTCATTAAAACAAAGAACTGTATATTTTATACATTACATCACATCATATTACATTCATCATATTAACAGAGTTTACAACAACAAACAGCGGAAAAGAAATACTATATACAATAGATAATATGCTACGCCATCCAGCTTGCCTCCAGATATCTGTAGCAACACCTGAATCCAGAATGACCTGATAACCTAACTCTAGACTGCCCGTGTGAAAATTGGTGGGCACCCAGAGTTTAGGAAGGGAAACAATAAACTCCAGGTCAGTCATGTGACTGGTGTGAGAACTAAAAACAGTTATTTATCTTTTAAACAAAGAATAGGAGAAATTTTAAAAGAAAATTCGCAATGCTTTTTGAAAATGAAACTACCATAAGGTCTCCCGCCACACACACAATGCAAACGCAGACTTGGAGGAGGTTTCTCCTTATGATAGTCAAAGATGCTTACTACGCAGAAATCAAATTATTTTTGATATTATTATTAGTGCATAGTGTAGAAAACAATTTCGAAAGTAGAATATAAATCTTAGCCAGCATAGGTACCATTATATTATGCCCGCTATAACTACCATATTAAATGGCAGGTTCTACAACTAAAACCGTACAAGGCTCGTATTGTTTCCTTGGATTTCCAACAAATGGTCAGGCCAAGGAACTTCCCATTTCCACATGGAAACGCCTCTGGAATGACGTCCCGAGAACCTAACCGGATCTCTGCCAACACAAGGCCGGGTTACCCCTAACTGGGTAACTACTGACACGAATATGTCATTCCCCGATCGTAACCGATCTATATCCGAGGATCCCCGATTTCCAACAACCACAAAGTAATAAATTTGCAGTAACCACATAGGTTAAGTATCTAGGCTCCATACCATGATACCACCTCTATCCAGAAGGAATGACATACACTAAAGGGGCGCTACCCCCTAATAACCTTGCCGCATCTTTCCTGTTTTGACCATTTCCGGGGTGTGAGGCTCGATGAAGTCTCGTCCACAAAGCCACGCTTTTAAACAAAAGTCGTGCTTTAGGTCAACAAATGATCAAAGCAATGATCATCAAGATAAACGATCAAACAAATGATCCTATCACAAATGATCATTCAACGATCATTTCACAGCAACACTCAGCATGCCACATTACCAATTCGGGAATGTATCACTAGTAACCATCAACTATATAACCTCTGAGCTCGTACGTCTCAGAGAAGGGTGTTAAGCTAAGAGAATAAATTCTCCACCACCAACAGAAATATATTTGATAGAAACCAGCTTTACAACTCAAATTGTAATGTCAGACATACAATCCATACAAGTCTGTTCCGGGATCGAACAGAACCGAAGGCACTTTCAAAGAAGCCCTTGCAATCCGGATATTCACTAATCACGTCCGGACATCCCGTCACTAAGGGTGATGAACCTCTGTATCGGAGATCAGCCGATGCAGAGTAACTCGATGGTAATCCATCCGTTTTCACAAATATCCGGTCTTCAACACCGGTCTTCAAATGCAATTCATAACGATGTATCACATATTCGGAGTGGGTTATACGACCCCATGGTCCTTTCCCGGTTAACCCGAATAGTGAGCGCTTATTTTAAAAATAAGTGTGGCATTCAATTTCAAGCAATTCACAACAATTACTCATTCAAGGGTAAATATTGATAGCCGGTTATTTAACTATCAATAGAGATGAGCAACATCATCAGATTCCAAATAATTTTCCAAATTATTTATTTCTACAAAAATATCTTTACAAGATATAAAATTTCCCACACCTCAAAAATAAACAATGTTTATTTTGAAACAAATTTTCCCTTTCCATTTATAATTTCCATAGTGAATTTATATTTCAAAATATCTACTGATCTACAGTTTTCAATAGATTTCAAATATTCAATTCCAATTTATCTTTAAAAAGATAAATTCTTAAAAACGTCTCGTTTCATATTGGAAAAACATTTCCATACTTATTTAATAATAAGTATTTCATAAATCTTATTTATTTTCAACAATTTGAAATTATTCAATATACTTAAACTATAGTTAAGTATATATCTCATTCTATAAGGAAATCATTCTTTTATTCACATTTATTTGGGTCAAAACGAATGTTGCGTAAAACATCGTTAAGACAACCCAAAACCACTAGTATAGGGATTCGAAATTTAAAATAGATATATAAATCCCAATACTATACAAAACATTTCCTTTCGGAAACCATTTACTATAACAACAGTGTTATAGTCCATCATTTCCTTCTATTTCTCGAAAACGTCTATTTCAACAATAAATGTTGAAATCTATGTATTCGATACTTAATGCATTTTAAAACACCTTTAATCGTTTTAAATTCCATTTAAAACATTCCTTTCCCAAAATATATCCATTTTCTTTAATAATATATTTACCGTTTCAAAATCGTGAATATATTTCCTTTAATAAACTTCTATATTCAATTTATCAAATTCAATTGATTTTCGGATTTATAAACAATGTTTATGAATTCCATCTCTATTTATGAACTTCAATTTACTAATCTCTTTTATTAAATCCAATTCAATTTATATAACCCAATTTCATACCAAAGGTTCATATTATAAGTTGATTACTTATAATTCATTCATTCATTTACCAAATCGTTCTTTTTAAGCTTCACAAATTCCGAATCTTATTTCTTATAAGATTCTTTTATATTCCATGACAATTTCAACGTATAAAAAAAATTCCTTTATTTACAATTTCTATAAATATCTCATTTAAATGCCCAAAATCCATTTTATAAGTTAATGACTCATGAATCTTTTATTTTCAATATCTATTCATTTTATAACTTTTACAATTTATAAATCTATAATTTTAAATGATCCATTTCATACTTCATTTTAACACATAATAAACTCGTTTATACTTCCAATATTTTTATTTATAAATATCAATTTATAAAGTCTTTTATATTCATCCTTTATAATAATTCATAAATCCAATTTAAATTATTATATAAATCTATTTATTTTTAAAAACTACCTTTGGTTATATTTCACAAAAATCTTAAATTCTATAACTTTAAAAATTAAAATTAAAATTTAATTAAAAATGAATCAACTCAAAATTTCAATAAAAACATATACTTTGGAAAAAAATCAATTTCAAATCCTTTATAATTCAAAATCGTTAAAAATACTTTTTAAAAAAAAGGATCCGATGATGCAACAGCATCCAATAGTCAATCATGGCACAAATATCATATATCAATATGATAATCAATAATCACACAATATCTACAATCATATAAATATTTGTGAGGAATCCAGTTGGATCCCTCCAACCTGTTTTCCCTGCATCCACATATGTTAGCACAATACCCATTCCACTTCGAGGTGGAATATCGCGGTATATGAGATTTTATAAAATATTATCCGCTTACTAACGGCGCAATAGGGTCTCATCCGCTATACAATGCGGGAAATCAATCAATTGCAATATATACATATGCCAATATATATATATATTGCTATATACTAATATAATACCAATTCCACTTCGAGGTGGAATATCGCGGTATATGTGTGTAATAAATAACCTCCGCTTACTAACGGCGTATAGGGTCTATTTCAATCCAATATATATACATATATATATATATAACAATCATCATTCAAGCAAACAATCATTCAATCAACAAATTTTAAATCTAACTATTTAAAATTTAAATAAACCCTTTTTGAGTGAGAAGTTCTCACCTTGGATTTATGCATGCAAACCATTTCCACTTCAGATTGTTTTCTTCACAATTCTAGACCTTGTAAACAATTATGATTTTTTTATTAATATCTAAATCAATCAAACAATTGAAATTTCACTTGATAATCTTAAATTAACAATTTGGTTTTAAATGAATAATTTGATTTCAATCAATTTATAATTGTTCCCGATTTTTTTTAAACCTTATATAACATTTATATAATTTATTAATATTCGAAGTAAACTGGACAATTCAAGTTGTCATCAAAATTTTATTAACTAACTATTTAATTCAAAGCATTCTTCCTTTTTAAAACACCTTATAGCAACTAAATAATTTAAATCAGTTTATAAGTATTCATCTCCATTATTCATTGTCTTTTCAAAATTCGATTAGTAATTGAAAATATGTATATTTTAAAATCTTATCTACCCTAATATTTTTTTAAAATTCAATTAACATAACTAATCCTATACCTTTTCCAGTAAATGAAAATAACTTCATTTGAAACTTCCAACATTTACAAGAATCATTTATATATCTTTTCAACAAAACTGTATTATATTTTTTTTAATGACAGAAAATACCTTTACTCTAATTATTTTCTTTATATCTTTACTGTCAAATTTTTTTTTTCTTTCAAACGGTTTTTTTTTCTTTTCTTCTGAAAAAAATATATAGGTTATTAAATTCAAATTAGATAAAGAAAAATGCAGTAGTTATACCCTACTGCAAATTGATGAACTCGCCTTCAAGCCCTAGCTCGACCATCCCTGCCGCGAATGCCACTGCCTCCATCGACCTTGGCCTACGCGCGCGCCTCAATGCTTTGCCCAAATTTGCTCGAACTCGAGCTCGACTCCGTGACAGCGTCGTAACCCCCCCCCCCCCCAGAACATGCCTCCCTTTCAACCTCGTGTGCCCCAAATTCCCATCGCGGCCACGCGCCGCTCCACCCCAAAGCCGCTGTTGCCGCCGCGAGCTTCGCGACTTCCCCCTTTTCTTTTCTCTTTTTTTTTTAATCGCAGAAAGGGGCTTCGGCCATTTTTGATTTGAAGGAAATGAAGAACTACGATCTGAGGGGGATTTCGTTTGAATCTGAGAGGACTTCGAATTTTAATTTAAGTAGGAAGAGAAGGGGAAACTCGTTTGAACGAGATTTCAGTTGCCATTTTTTTTCCTCCAAAGGATTTGTTTCTCTTTTTTTTTCTGTGTAACTCGCGTAATAATAGGAGATGAAGGGGACAAACGTACGTGATTATCAGGGAGTAGGGTGGCTGTGGTATATTAGGGTGGCTGATATTGACAATTTAAATATTTAAAGTCAAATTGAATTTGATTCAAATTCCAATGCGTTTACTCACCATGTGCTCACATATCAACTCTGAAAAATACGAAATTTGAAATTCGGTAATAACAAACTATTACGGACCCAATGGAACTGGTTTCGTCGAATTCCGAGACTGTGCCTCGGAAGGCTATTTTCAAATTCAATTTAAACGATATAAATTCAAAACTGAACAATTCACTTTCAAATTCAATTCTGAAGCTTCGATTATCTTCAATATTATAAATATAAATTTTATAAGCCTCTGAAATATTTTTAATCAGCTCAAAACTGAAGATTCAAATTTTTATTCAACTTCAATAGATTAAATTTTAGATTTTAATCGCCAATTTATTATGAAAATTTGGAATTCAGTTCAAACCATCATTCAAATATTTAAAATTAATTAAATATTTTCAAATTTAAATTGTTCAAAATTCCGGGTCGTTACATTAATAATGTTTATTATTTTATCAAGTTTGTCTATTCTTTAGTTGGCTTCTGCTTTTTTGTGTGAACCTTCTGAATTGTCGTTTCCTGCCTTTTCTTTGTGTTTTTTCCAACATTTTGTTCGTTGTTTCATCATTTTGGTTTATAGATCATTTTGTCCTTTGTTTGTTGCTTCTTTTCGTGTATTGCCTTCTCCCCTCATTCATTTTCCAATTCATATTCCTAAATCTTTAAACGACGGCACCCACTTCATTTTTAGACTATCCTTCATTTCCAAACTTTGTTTTGTTCTTTGTCTATACCTCCTTTCGCATCTACTCATGTCCATTATTTTGTCATGCACCTCCACCTTCCTTCATGCCACCTAGAACCACGCCCACACCCGCCCTATCCTTCGCTAGATCCACCTGCAACCTCACCCGATCTTCCACCTACGTCCGCCATCTCCACTCCTCCTAGGCCTAGCCGAGATCCCCCTTTCACCTTTCATGTTGCTTCTCTTATGCAAATTGCAAACATGAGTTTCTAATATTTTATTTTAAGGATGAACGATGAGCAAAATGAATTTGGTAGGAAAAAAATTGAGCGATTTAGTTTTTGATGGGAACAGTCGCATTTGGCTTTGGGCCGTCCTTCTGAAAAAAGTACGTGATCTGTGTTCTAGTCATTAAAAAATTAATATGCTTTGTCCTTTAAAAACATTCCCTGGTAACTTACTGTATCAATTTTTGTTCTCACGGAATAGCTTGTACGCTATCCAATTCATTCGTATCATGAAACTTTTAATCCGCATAAAATTGAACTAGAAGGTAGACAAGATTCTCTTAAATTTGTAATCACTCTCTCAATTTAGATTAAAAGACAACAAGCTTAGGTATCGTTTGTTTAAAATGCTGATATTGAACGTTGATTGCTGAAATATATGGTCGTTGTTACCTTCACTTTTGGATATGAGAAGGTCATTTTGTTTAAAACAAAATTTTACTATGACGATACTAATAAAAATAGGCCCTCATAAAGTTACAATTTAATTTTGCCAATTTGTCCATTTCTTTTTTTACCCTAATTCCATTAATCTCATTCTTTGATCTATAAACCAAATCAATAGAGAAAGCAAACTTATCTGCAGATTAAATTTCAAATGAGAAAGAAAAAAGGTTAATTCTAACTAAAGGAAAACCAATAATCTAGGATTTTGTAGGAATAGTTTAACATATTCTTCGATCAGAAAAATCAATGTACAACCGATATTTGAAATAAAGTTTAGAAGATGAAATGAATAATTAATTCAACAGCTCTCCACCGTTTAACTTTTTTTTTTTATATCGGCAGCCTATTATCAATTTTGTAGTTTTAGATCGGCATACATCCATCAAATTTCATATACTATTTAAAATTAAAATTTATTTTAAATTCTGTTTTTCCTTATAATTTTTTTTCTCGTCATTCTTATGGTTTGTATAAAAGCAGGGAGGTGGAGCCTTGAGGCAACGGTCAGGTCACCCGCATGGTAATCTGGACGCTCAGGTTCGAATTCCAAAATAGCCTTTTCGCAATGTGATGAAAAGACTGCATACATTATTGACCTCCTCAGAGCTCGCTATCGTGCGCGAGCCTCGTGCACTGGGTTGCACTTTTTTATAAAAGCAGGTAGGGGAAAAGAGTTACTTTGGATATCTACTTTTTAGCGTAGAGTTTTGAAGTTTTAATTAAGGGAAAAGGAAGAAAATATGTGAACTTTAATTAAAGGCTGTGTACCCCTCGTATTAATTTTATTAAACATGAGTGCTCAGATAATTTGACCATCTCATATTCAAAATTGGAATGTCAGTAATAATACCCTAAAATATTATTTGTTTGCATTCTGATTAGAAAATGATTCTATGAACATAAATGACCACTTTGACAATATTACTCTTAGAATTCAAAATTAATTATCCTTCGCTGCAACTGCCATACAAAACACATGTAATCATCTTATCTTGTGCCTTATATTTAAAAAGAAACAAACTCTCGTGTGTTTAAGTACTATTGGATTTATAAAACACGTCGAAAATAGTATATTTGATGAACTAAATATATTTTTATAAAAGTTTGGCCTATTTTATTATGATAATTGAAGCTTGTGATGCCTTTGGATTATCAATTAGTGTATTCATCATTATTAACATATGTTCAACGTGTCGTAATAAGTTATTATAAAAATATCACATGATTTTGTCCAACTTTTCATGAATATTTAATATGTTGATTTTCCGCATGTTTATTGTAGATTTTGTTTTAGTTTTAATTTTGACTGAACATAAATTAGAGTAGTTTGGCTTGTCGAAATTATTTCTTTATAGTTGTATCACACATGCAGTACATATTTCATTTCATTTATTTTTGAATAAAAATATATCATAAATTTCATTTTCATTCTTATTAATTAATTTATAATTTATCATATTTAAATTAAAATTGTATTCAAAAATCATGGTAGGTTGTAATCAAATTTATTTTCATCATTATTTTTAGTATATTTGTTCGTGGTGATTGAAAACTGTAGTATAAAATTAAAATCAAAACAAAATGAAAAAAATCACCTCAACATAGAAAGAGGTAGAACTGAAGACAAAATTGATTTTATGTATGACTTCTATAATTAAAATAATAAAAACTTTATAAAACAATTACGTGTTGTGTTACATATGGGTATGACTAGAAAATGAAGTGCAACAAATGATCAGCGCTATCAATAAGCACTAAAATTTTGCTTATTTGTTTAAATGAACAAAAGAGCTTAATGAAAGTATTTATTTGGAAACGAACAATTTAAATATCTCTTATCGCTTGTTTAATTTTAAGTGTTCAACCCTTGTTCTCTCCGAACAAACGCAGCTTTAGTTTACATTTGAAACACGCTTTATAATTAACTAGCACAAAGACTAATGTTTTTTGTCCTAAAGACAACTTCATATCTTAAGCACCATCTAACTCCAGTGGCTACAATGATATGGAGGCAAATGACAAAGATGTATGATGGAAGCGATGAGAAGGCGACGGAGACAGACAGTGCATGAATTAATATTCTGGCAGCCATGAATTTAGTGACGACTATGGAGGAAAATGACGATGAGGGGGACAAAGTTGGATGCAACTTCAATGACTATGATGGAGGTTGATGGTTCATAAAGGTATTTTACATAGCATTTAAAGAACTAGTGATTGTTTTTTTTTTAATTTTTAATACTAATTTCAAATCAGCTGATGCAGTGTTTTGAATGCAGATTCAGATTGTTATTGATTTTTTTTGCAAGTTTGTTATGGATTTGACGTAGTTTGTTTTGTTTTGCAAGTTTGTTTGATGATAATAAACATATATAAATATATTTGTTTAAATGTATTTGTTATTGTACTATTTTATTTTTTTCACATAATTAAATAAATATTTGTTGAATAAAATAAATAACTCGAAATTCTTGTTTAAACAAATATTTTATTCAAATAAATATTTCATTACAGATTCGAATGGTATAAATTTAAGCTCTCACTATACAAGTTTCGATTACAAAACAATTTTCAATATACAATTTTTCATACATATTTCGCCTCAATATATAATTCACTCAACACTTATACACTTGATCTTGACTAGCTCCAGCTTGTATTCAGCCATCTGTTATACCTGTTAAATAAATAACGTAGTGAACTGGATTCAACACAAGTGCAAAAACATAAACACGGCTTCAACCAAATGGTCAAGTATAGGGCAATGCATACGTACAAGGTGGTGCATGCAACATTTCAACTCAACCAACGTTTCAGACATGCTCTGCTGGTTTAACCAAAGCAAAGACATGAGACAAGACTTCAAGTACAAATGCACATGAACACTCAAAAACAAGTCAACATGAAAATGGATATGCAAGCACTCAGTTTCGACATGTACAAATTGAACCCGTTTCAAATCATGCTCAAGGTAGCACACAACAACAACGATACCTGAAACAATCTGGACTGAACTGAATAGGCAGTAAGTATGATGAATAGATATGCAATGACTAAACTGATCATATAACAGCAGTGAGAGAAAAATTACACTACTGAAGAGTTGCAACAGTGGACCACCAGTTCACCATCCAAAAGCATACAACATTCATCTCATGTGCACCAAGCTAGACCAACAGACCATCACAACCAGAGATATATGCAAGTTCAACTTCAACATGTATAAAGTGATGCACCAAACAGTAACAAGAATATATATATATATATATATACACAACCAAGCAACTAGACATGGATGAATACAAGCGATTCAATATACTACAGTTACAAAGGCACAAAGCAAAGCTTCAGGCCAGCATGGATGTTGTAAAAGGTTTAGACATAAGGGGTGCACACAATTACACATTGGAGCATGCAGCTCAAACAAAACCAATGGTCAGTCAAGAGAAACACACACATATATATGCAGTGGAAACCAGACTTCATTCAACATGAACCAAGCAAATGGTGAATGGTGATATGCAACAAACAATGTTATAACAGGAAAGCAGTTTACGTATTTACAGTAAATACTAATAGTAGTTCAAACACGTCAAGGAATGTTTCAAAAAAAATGAATAACATCATTGAATTGGTCAAAAATTCGATCATTGCCAGCGAAGAATGGAATCAGAGAAAAGGACGGAGCAAAATTCAAACTTATGGAGTAATACGTATGAGATGAACAAGTCAGAATAATCACAAGCACTCAAGCAAAGATCGAATGGACAAGTGCAATTCACGGAAAATTCAAACTCAAAAATACGAACGAACTAATAGGGTTTCAATCCCTATTTAACCTAAATTCATCGTCAGCAAATTAACATTCGAGTTCAAGCAAAATCAGGAAGAAATCCTTGAAATAATCACGAACCAATCCAGAACTCGAATCAAGTCGAGCAATAACCAAAATCGAAAAAGGAAAATCACGTATCAATTCACAACATCATTCGAGCTCGACACAATTGGAGTAGCCGTAAGTAAATAAAGCAAGGAAATCGATTGACGAAGCAATTCAACACAAAATCACCACTTTAGTCGATAAATTTGATCGGTGTTTTCAATTTTCAGAAACCCTAAGTTTTGAAGAGAAGCAAAAGGGAACACCAGCATATACGAATTGAAAATAAAGGGGAGACGTTTTGAAATTATTGGGCCGGTCTCTTTTTATTTATATTGGGCTTAGCATGTAAAATAAGGTTTTAGTTTTAGTTTAGTTTAGTTTATTATGTAATCTTCTCTTTTAAATTTGTGTAATCTTCTAGTTGTGTAACTAGATATAAACTACGAGGCGTAGTTTGAAAATTCACAAGTCACTGGCTGAGTTGTGACAGGGTTTTGAGCTTAAAGTTCGGTTAGTCAAGTTAGCGGTGTCACAAGTTAATGTGTGTTTGTAAACGTCTGACTACTTAGTCCCTAGTAGAAATCTTGGGGGTAACACGTAGGTAGGTTTTTGCTGAAGCTGGATAAATCTATGTGTGATCTTTGTTGCATTACTTTCTGCTTTTATTTTTATTTCCGCATTAATTTTTAGTACACCATATTCACCTCCCCTCTAGGGTGAAAACGATCCTACATATTTATCAGAAATGGCTAGCATCGATTAAACTTCAATTAGCCTTTGCCTAGACGATTAATCACCACTCTAATTCCACTACCTAGCGATTTTTAACATCTTGATTGAAGTTAAATGTTCTAAAATGTATCCTTAAAGTATAAAATTTACTTTTATGTAGAACGATTGTTTATTTGTTTGTTTTATTTTTTAAAGTAAATATAAAATTGTAGAAAAGTTAGATGCCAACCTAAAATGTCATCAAGATAAACCTTAAACCTTGCTATACATAAAGACATTTAAGACATATTTGTGACAACCCAATGCATCACTTTCTTTGTATTTGTTCCTCTTCGTTGTGTGGTTGGACCCATCAAATTTTCCTCTGTGTTTGTCTTCTTTTGCATTACAATTTTCAACAAAACGATGAGTATTTGTGTGACAGCCTACGGAGTTATGTTACTAAACCTAGAACATAAAGCAGATGAAATTCGAGAGGAGATCTAATGGTTTTGATTGCTTGTGTCACATTTCGTGTCACCACTTTGTGTCCAGCTAAAATTTCCCTTTAAAAATATTGTTACTGTTGTTTAACAACCTTTGTTCACTACAGACTATTTAGTCCAAATAAAAGTTGGTTGTGGATGTTAAATGCTCCTTGTTTGTATTTGTACCAAAGCAATGAATTATAAGAATCGACTCTACCCTTTTTTTGAATTTAGGGTTGCGAGAGGATTGTCAAGGTATAATTTTTAATTTGTTACTATCAGACATAACTGTTTTTTAATTAAAACACAAAATGTAGTTATTGACAATAGATGTCAGGATTACGTTCTCAATTCAGTAATTAATTGATTTAAAACGATTGTTATAGTTAGTGAATAGGTTTGCCAAAGTTAAGTCTTGCTTACACTGGTTTGACTATTTAGTTTGTGATTTTTGTTTTGATGTCAACATTTTTGGTTGTTTTATGTAATGATTTAAATTTAGTGATCTTGATCAAACTTTATAAACCTGGGGAATACCGGTACCAAATTGAAAGGTATTCTTTTTTGCTTGACTTATACTAAATTGTTACATACTCTCTAGCTTATCCAACCACCCTTAGTTCTACCAGAAAAATAAACAATTTTATTTTCTTGAAATTATTTGGTTGGTTTTATTAGATGGGTAATTTTTATTCTAAAATATAAATGGTTGAAACTCTTTGTTGGTTGTTGTGTCTATGTATCATTTCTGAGTTGGTTCTGCAGATATAAACTATTAAAAGAGAGAAATAAAAGTACTTGCCCATTCTGTTTTCAAACTCTAAACTCCTTTTCCACTCCCTTCACTTCAGTTTTTCTCTTATATTGTTCTATTCCCTGAGAAAACGGGAAGACTAATGGTGGGGTTCTATGTTAGTTTACAAACTAGTTCTCATGCTTTGCTTAAAGAGCTTCAGGTTTCCTATGCTGTTTCTTTCTGTTAAACTAGCTATCTTCCTCACTTTTTTATACGAAATCATTTGGATAACCAAAGTGTTTTTATATATTTGCTATGTAAATCATATTCCAAGAAGTTGAACGTTCGTGTATTTTTATTCTTCATCCATGAGCAACCTCTGTAATTTTAGTTCTTGTTTTTTACTAGAAAGAAAAAGGACAATTACTTGGAAAACAATGAAAATCTCTCATGCCTGATTGTAATCACGCTCTATGATTTGCTTTTAATATGATCTGTATTACTGCTAACACTTGACAAAACAGAACATATGGACCGAAATTGGAGAGTGCGAAGAATACAAAGGCAAGAAGCTATCGGAAATTGAGTGGGAATGCTTGCAAATTTATGAAAAGAAGCTCGACGAAGCAAAAACTTGTAAGGCTAAGCTTCATCAGTTGGTGGCTGCAAAAGAAGCAGAGCTTGCTTCCATTGTGGCATCCCTTGGTGAAAACAATTTTAATTACAAGGTAAAAAAGATATGTTATTTGTTTGGTTTGTTCAACTCATCATTATAATAATTAATTAGTGGTAACTGTAGAATGATTGATCCTTGTTACCTGATTGAATATTATATACACTAGTTGGCAATTCATTTAGTGGAAGATTGTCATGTTCCCACATAGCTTATCGCTAATTAAACAAAGTCGCATTCTTGAGATTTATATATTATGTAGCATAAAAGTATCTGTGTTTGTGCAGCTTAACGTGGGAGTTTTACATTTTGATTTACAGATGTAAATTGCACTCACATTTATTGCTTCAAGCACCCAGTTGGAAAAAAAAGGAAAAAATCAACTTCCAGTTGCCACATATTGGAAAGTGACAAAAAAATCTATTAGTTTATAACCATATAATACGCTCATTGAAATGTTTAGTGATTTTCACCCATTTACTATTTCAATGCCCTTTTTTCGAAGACCTAGATAGTCAAGATATTGCTTGTAAACTCTGAGGAAATATGGATCATACTCCATACTCCGGGTAAATTACATGCTTAATGTAGTCAGTATGGATCTAACACTTGACATCGTCGATGGAAGCTGGCTTCCTCAACCCATGATATATAAAGTGCGGTGCTAAGGGTACCACGCTGCTTGCTTGGGGCACCGTGGTCGCCGAACACGGTGCCTCTAACATAAAACGTGATGCCTTTAGCATTACACTATATAAAAATGGTTCTTTGATTTAGCACAGGGAGTTATTTGTCCTAGAATAATTAATGGACTAAATTGCACAGCCCTTGACATCAAACATTAGACATGAAACATGATCGTATTCTGGCCACACTTATACCAGATAAATGTTTTTTGACGGAATGTTATTTCAATGAACAGACACTTCCTGTCTTTTATACATCTACCAAGTTTTTGACTTTTTGAACTATATATAGTACTTTTAAAATAAGTTTATGAATTTCCCTTACTTATTTTTATTAGAAAGTTATTAGTGTATCATTTTTAGTATAGACTTGCTCACAAATTTTAAGAATGCAGGATAGACGAGAAATACCATTAAATGAACAACTTGCTTCTGTCACAATACTTCTGGAAAATTTACGGATAAAGAAAGAAGAAAGGATACAACAATTTGCTGATATTAAATCTTGTATTCACAAGATCAGTTCTGAGATTAGTGGACTTAACAGTCAAAATGATCCTACCAATGAATTTGTTGATTCTGAAGAAGACTTATCAATAACGAAGCTTAGTGAATACCATGCTCAGCTTCAAACTCTACAGAAGACAGAGGTATTATTCTCGTAATAGTATATATTTGAAGCATATCAAATATAAATATAGCACTCCCGAACAGCATATAAACCAATCATTATAACAATCAAAGCAAGTCAACATTTTTGCCTAAATGCAGTACCTTATTGTGGTTGTTATGAGATACATGCCCAATCGGTAAAATACCCAATCATTATAATGATGATGAACAATAATTAACGATAAAGAATGATTAGGAGTAGTTGGTGAGGGAACT
The DNA here is from genome assembly GCA_030765085.1 of Allium cepa. NCBI lineage: Eukaryota > Viridiplantae > Streptophyta > Magnoliopsida > Asparagales > Amaryllidaceae > Allium > Allium cepa. The sequence continues at coordinate 88,464,736 of CM060942.1, read as the reverse complement.
CCATGAAATAAAATTAGCACAATTTTGTTAGTTGGTGCAAGTACCTGTGACTTGTCCATGCTGTTTATATTTTATTTCTACTTTGGGAATGATCCTTACAAATGTACAAATGTCAAATTACTAAATTATATAAAAATATAAAAATAATACTTGCTGAACAGCGTATTAACCAATCATTATAACAATCAAAACAAGTCAACATTTTTGCCTGATACAGTGTCTTATTGTGGTAGTTATGAGATAAAATGCCTAATCAGTAAAATACCCAATCATTACAGTAATGATGAACAATGGTTGATGGTAAGAAATGACTAACAGTAATTAGTTAGGGAATTCTATGAAATAATATTACATAATTTGTTGGTTGATGCAAGTGCCTGTAACTCGTCCACGCATTATACATTTGTATCTACTTTGAACTTGGTCCATGCAAGCGTGTACACACACATCTACGTATGTATGTATGTGTAAAAGATCAACACCATAATACTCCTAACAGAAAGCATTTATTATGCTCCAGTTCTGGAGATTTTCTTTTTATTATTATCAAAACGGCTAATCTCTGTCATATCTTTACACATTTGCCACACAACTCTAGTATTTGCAAAGTAAGCACAAACATGACCATACATTTGTCTTCTAAGTTATAACACTTGTGCGGATTTCAGAGCTCGTTAATTTATAATCTTTGCTTATCTTAGTTGTTTAGTCATACATATAAATTCGAAATATTACATCAAGAATTATCAAACATTACCTTGTACTAATGTCAACTTACAAACTTTTACTAAAGTAAGCTTCTAAGGAATTTGTGAACTGTGCTCAAATTTTATGTCTATGCTGTAGTACACATCGACTCTTTATCTGCAAATTAGCTACCAAATTGCCGTCTCTGACAAATATATTATGTTTATAGTCTGACAGACTCCAAAAGGTTTTGCATTATGTCAATGAAGTTCACTTGCTATGTGGTGTTCTTGGTATGGATTTCCAGAAGATAGTGAATGAAGTGCATCCGAGTTTGCATGAGGCAAATACGAAGCAATCCAAGAATATTAGTACTCGTACGCTTGAAGGTCTTGCTCAGACTGTATCAAAACTAAAATCAGAAAAGAAAGTTCGCGTTCAAAAGGTTAGTGTCACATAGCTGTTAATATGAAATAACGTATATGATTTCAATATTCGAAATGCTAATTTATGGCTTCCATATATCATGTTAAATTTCTTGAAACAATTATCCTCATAGCTGCGAGAGAAAGTAGGCGTCCTAGTCGATCTATGGAAATTAATGGACTCGCCTGAAGAAGATAAGCGAAGTTTTGGAAGACTTAAATACATACTTGGATCCCCTGAAGAGGAGATTAACTATAAAGGAGTTCTATCAGAAGAAATTCTTGAGCAGGTTTGTTATTTGATTCAATTCTATTGTTTACTAATAAACTTGATAGCAACTTCAATCTTATGTCATCTTTATTATGATGCCAATAGACAGAAGCTGAAGTTGAGAGGCTAAAAAAACTAAAAACTAGCAGAATGAAAGAGCTTGTACTTAAAAGAAGACTAGAGCTAGAAGAAATATGCAAGATGGCACATATGGAGCCAGATATAAGCAGTTCACCTGAGAAGGATAATGCTATGATTGATAACGGTATGTTTGTTACTAAACATGATGCAGTAGTTAGATAAATGAAAAAATAATGTGTGATTAATTGTAATAAGCGTGTACTTTCTGTGAACGTAGGTATTGTAGATGCTTCTGAGCTTTTGGCAAACATCGAGGAACAAATAGTGGATGCAAAAGAGGAGAGCATGAGTAGGAAAGACATAATGGATAGGATAAATAAATGGCTCATTGCCTGTGAAGAGGAAGATTGGCTCCAAGAGTACAATCAAGTAAATGCATTTTGTTGTTTGTAACTGTGAAATTACAATACATTGAATTTATTTATCTGCTTGAAATCACAATATGAACTCCAAGTAATGATGCTAACAGAAAACCCTAAATTGCAGGATAAAAGAAGGTACAGTGCAGTACGGGGGGCTCACTTAAACTTAAAACGAGCTGAGAAGGCACGGATAAGTGTGACCAAAATTCCAGGTACTTTCTACTCAAAATTGAAGGAAAACAAAATGCAATCTTTTATATCTAAACAATCAAACATCAATCCCAGGAATGGTAGACAACCTTATTTGCAGAACAATTGCATGGGAGAGTGCGAGAAACAGTCCATTCATATATGATGGGGTAAGGCGAAGTTCATTTACATTTTGGTATTAGTTTCACTATAGTTATGTTCTCCTAAGTATGTAAGTGATATGTATATATCTACAGGTTCGTTTAGTGTCTATATTAGAAGAATACAAGCTTACCAGGAAGCAAAAAGAAGATGAAAGAAAGAAATATCAGGTATATTTGATGACTAAGGTTGATTGAACTGCTACCATGTTTTAGAATTCTGTTGTATTGCTACAAAATTTCCTTTTTGTAATTAATGAATGATGCTTGAATCTAAAAACAACACCAATGTTGCTATTTCAGGATCAGAAGAAACATCAAGAATTACTCTTAAAACAGAAGGAATCTATGTACAGATCAAAGCCAAGCCCCAGAAGATCAAACAGTTTCAATCAGAAATTAACTAGTACTGCAAATGGCTTCATAACTCCATCACCACGACATATCTCTTTTGGCAGTGCAGCACCCGAACTTCTTTCTCCTCGCTCTTATTCGGGTCATCATACTGGATACTTTAAAGACATTAGAAGACTTTCAGCTACACATTTGAGTTTTGGTTGTACTAAAGAAGATACATCCTCTTCTTTTGCATCTATCAGTGGATCTGAACCAGACTCTCTAATTTGATATCAACTGAAAACGGTTTGTGGTTTCCCATCTTTATATACAGGAAGATTTCAGTTTTTACTGATATATTTTGGTGTCATTGTTGTCAAAAATCTTGAAATCCTACGATTTGAATTACATTTCGAATCGGTTCTCTCTTAATACGATTCACTTTTCAAATTACTGTTCTATGCTCAATCAAAATCACATCTAGAAAAAGGAAAATTCCATACATGCTAAAATAAATATTAACACCCTTAATCTACAATTCAAGTTTTATTTTTTTTTAACCAAAATAAGGATGAAACGGGAAGAAAAATAAGTTTTAGCATTATATGCAAAAGCTCGAGCATCAAAATCAATTCAAAATATAGATTATTACACGGAAAGAAGAATTGATGCTCTTACATTATTTAAATGTTATTTAATAATCCGAATAAATCAAAATTCTAACATAGATGCATATAAAGTAATTAAAATACGAGTCTTCTAAATCTACGGCTTATGATTCAATGCTCAATTAAAATCACAACTGGAAAAAGAAAAGGAAAAATCCGTGCATGGTATAAATAAATATTAACATCCTTATATGAATCTATAATTCAAGTTTTATTGTTTTTTTAAACAAAATGAAAATGAAACGGAAAGGAAAATAAGTTTATGTTTATACGTAAAAGCTCGATCGTGAAAATCAATTTAAAAATATAGATTATTACAAGGAAGGAAAATTTGACAAGCTTACATTATTTAAGGGTGTTATGAAAGTTTCAAACTTTTAACATGTCGCACCAAAGTCGGAATGCCTAACACTGCGACAATGATGCTAGTCGAATTGATTTTTTTCTATTAATACTCAAAGTCTGCAAGGTATTTATTTTTGTTGTAATCTCGTTAAATGCATTGTTGAATTTAATGTAGTTTTTGTTAATGATTTGTTGTAAGATAGTATGTGTTATAAATTTAATTTTGGTTGAAATTTGGAACAGTAGCGTGTATGCTAATTTAATTTTTGGTGGAAAAAATATTTTGGAATTGAACGGTTTCATAAAACAGTTTTTTTTTGTGTCATAGTAGTTTGGAAACTGTTCACAATATTTAGTTTTGGACGAAATTAGATTTGAGGGAGGAAATATAATATCGCAACCTTGGTTTATTTTTGAGAAGAACAAATGCATGAGGATAAATGAAAATTTAAATTGGTAGATGCGTATGGATGTGGAATAATTTAATTGGTGAGAAGAATAATGGGTGTGTGTGTGTGTGTGTGTGTGTGTGTATATATAGTGTATAAATAATAACACTATTATTTAAATGTTATTTAATAATCCGAATAAATCAAAATTCTAACATAGATGCATATAAAGTAATAAGAATATAAATGTTCTGAATCTACGATTCATTATTTAAACTTGGTGTTGATTTAAAACTTAAACTTTACAAGTTGTATATTGATAACTTGTTTGGCGCCACATTATGCAAGGTTTTAGGAAAAATTTCATAATCATACATATTTCTTGATTAATTTTATTTAAACACGTAAAGTTGATGAGTAGTCCCCCACAGAAGTTAAAAAATCGTTATACCCATATTTTTACTGAGTAAACTCATCTTATTATTTAAATTTTCTTTTTATACCCTTACATAGCAAAACTGATCCATAAAAAAAAATTCATCGTCCGAAAAACCACCCCATCTATTAGAATTTTTTAATCCGCGCATCACATGCATGGTTGTTCTACATATCACGCATTTCTACCGTGTGATTTCCACTCAACCAGTCGATCTTCTATAAACTGCGCATTTCAAATACAATAAAAATCAAAACAATATAAATTTTAGTTTTACTTCTGAATTTATTAGATGGTATTATCATCATCACAATTCATCGATTCAAGCATAATATTTGAAAAATATCTAAAATTATATTATTATGGTTTACTCAGCAGTTCTTCGGATTTAATTAGAATTGGTCATACTTTGCTGCTTTATCACATATGAGTATAATATGTCCAAGTAATATTGTAATTCAAATGCTTGATTTAGCCCTTTTTTTCTTGCAACAGTTCAAATGATACAATATTGAATGATGGCGGCTAATATGTTCGTGAACAAGTCGAAAACATGTATATTATCGTGCAATTGTGTGACTCAAGGACGTGTATTGGTGTGCTAACCGACTGATGATTTTTAGAAGCGTGGATGAACATCTTCATTGTGCATTTGAAAACTAACTTTCCTGTACTCAATGTATTCATTGTATTCATCTTCCTAAATAAGTAGTGAGCACTGGTTTGTATAATTTCGATTTGCAGTGGGCACTGGTTTGTATAGTCTTGATTTGTTTTACTTCATTTTTATCATTATTGTGGTGTGTGTGTGTGTCATAAACTTAGGTAATAAGAAGTGCTTATTTCTGATGATCTTTTCTCAGTATTTCTTAATATCGAATTCTACTCACTAAAATAGTGAGGTCGTTTCTGAGTTCTCATTTTTACCGCATGTACATTCTGCTTCCTGTGGCCTCTGGTATTGTTTTTATTTAAATCATCAAGTCATGTTTCCTGCTCACTGTACTTTCTTTGGCAAATTAACAAACATGGTCCATAATTGATTAGCGAGTTGCATAGTACAATTTTTCACCCTTCTGATTTGGAAGGTGGTGGTGGTCCTTGGGATGACAATTAGAATCCTAAACCTTAAAAATCCGAATTGGATCCGAACTCGATAGATTTTGGATTGGATCTAAATAATGAAAAATAACTTAAAAATTCAACTGAATGAGATCCAACCCCATCCGAAAAGCCCGGGGCATTTCTTTTCACACATCCTTCAAAGTTTTCAAAAGTCACTTCCGCTCCCTAAAAAGTATCACGAAACATTTTTATTAAAATTTCAACTGAAAACATGGAGTTTAAACCGCATATGTGTACAATCATAACTGTAAATATTTAAAATCTATTCTGCAAATATATATGGTTCTAACTGCACATTTTTGTAAATTGAAAATTTTACAGTTCCACGCTGTAAGACTGTTCATTCTACACTTTAAATATTTATAATTCAGATTGCAATTTTTTTTTTTTACAAAAACAAGTAATTAAAACTGCAAATATTTGCATTTTAATTGCAAATATTTGCAGTTTTAGCTGTAAATATTTGCAATTTAAAATGTATATTTGTACTGCAAACGTTGAAAAGAGTATATCGTAAATTTGTTTTCATGAAGGATTTTTCAAATATTAATGGGTCTGTTTGGTTTGTTTTGCATCTTATGTTTTTGGTTTTCAACGTTAATTACAAATAAAATATGAGAAGAGTGGATTGAAGACGAATGGGGTATAAGGAAGATGAAGAGGACCGTGAAGGAAATGGAGGGATGACGGAAGGATGAATTATTTTCCATGCTTCCGTTATTTCTCAAAACACAAAAAATAAAATAATAAGTTATTTTCTATTTTGTATGTCAACTTCGTTTTCTAAAATAGTTGTTTTTCACAATTTACATGCTTCGCGCGCATTTTTGTATGTATGAAAACATAAAACTAAAAACAATAAACCAACCGCAAGCTAAGTTGGGTAGACCTTAATTTCCACAAATATAAAAATATATGCATTTTAGCCTAAATAACCAAAAGAAGCGGAATCTTGGATCTACGTTCTAAAATATATGTTTTAAACACAAAACTTGATCCTCTAGAAGTGGATCCGGACGACAAATCTGCCACCTACAATATCTTTAATAATAGTTGTAGTATTTTTGGTGTCATACTTTTTTGGTATCAACGTGAACTATCAAAAATGCCCATAATACCAAATTTTAATATCAGTTGAAAATTGATCTAACAATTAAATTTTTTTAACAAATTCAAAATGTCCATCTACAAATATTATCTAATCTTAATATCACTTAAAATTAGGATCTAACAAATAAATTTCCTTCACAAATTTAAAACTTCTATCTACAAATACTATCAAATCTCAATATCACTTAAAAATAGGATCTAATAAATAAATTATTAATTAATAATATAAACAAAATTTCAAACTTAAAAAAATTTGATTTTCCAACTTAGAAATAAAATTTAAACTAACAAAAATGATTTCAATACAAAAATATTGTTAAATATTTCTATAAATCATTTTCTCTTGAATTTGCTAAACATATGGAATTTGCAGAAAACCAATTCACGTGCGAAGCGCATGCCATAACGATCGTAGATCATAAATTCTATTATCTTTAATTCTTTATACAAATGCATATTCCAATGCAACACCAACGCCAACCTTTCTACAAATTCATAATCCTATGCAATACTAACACTAACGTTCTATTTTAGACATATTTACCTACTACGGGTTAGTCAAGATAAATATTTTAGTTGAGGTTGTATTGTTTGAGTATGACCAAATCGATCTTATGTGCCGTAATTATAGTTGATAGGGAATGAACGGTTAACATTAAGATAGATTATATTTAATATTATATTTCATTTGTATTTACAACAATGTTTCATGAACTATACTAATACAGATTATATTTATAAAATTTATATAACTTTCATAAATGAATCTCTATAAACATTTCTTAATTTCATCTATCTTTTTTTATAATTTTAATAAACTTCCTTTATTTGTAATCTTTATTATATAAATTTCATACCAAACAAAGTCTTTAAATCCTTGTTTCAAATATCTTTCCTTTAAAATAAGATTCTTGTATTTATAACTTTCATTTATAAATCATATTTATATAAATTTCTTTTATATAATTCCATCAAATTTCATAAATAAATACCCTACAAATCCTTTGTAAAATTGTTTAATAAGCAATATAAAATATCCTTTATGAGAACTATTCCATAAGTGCATATCCAAAATATTCATTTAGAGTCAGTAGTTAATAAAAGACAAGTGATATTAACAATTGTTATTGAAACATACTTATTTCTAAATTTCTTCCTCATTTATACTCAAATATATGTTATACTTAATTTTTTTAACTTTCGAATATTTTTTTTAAAGATATAAGTATATTCATGAATTATTAAATAAAGATTATTTACTTAAAGATAAATAAAAGTGATTAAAACAATTGTGTATAAAACACATGTTACAATAAAACCCTCCTTTTTTTCATATTTATATTCCACATTATAAATTCAAATTAGAAGATATTTCATATCAAATATAAGTGTTTCCAAAAATTGCAATATATCCCTTCCCTGTTGTATAAAGATAAATTACTTGTAAATTAGTTAAACAAGGTTCAAAAATCAATACACAATAGTCAACGCTCATAATTGGCCGAACACAACTAATCAAACAATAAATGATAATAACTGAATATTATCATTTCCTAACAAACAAGTATATCATAAATAATTATCTCAGTAATAAAATTTATTTTTTTATATATAAAATATAATCCTATGTAAAATTATTTCATTTACCTATTTTCAAAACAATATTGTATCCATTTGTCTTGTTCAAGTATTAAGAAATCCTTATCGATATCATGGCATCGCATGTTCTGACTAGAATTTATAAATCACTCAACAGACAAATTAACACAATATAAAATATTTTTATAGCACTAACAAGTACGCGCTCTCGTATATATATACACACACTCAAACTCATTTTAGGGTATGACTAATCATATCTCTAATAAGTTTATCCCTAACAGGCTTAGGTATTCTCTCAAGCCCAGCTTTGATACCAACTACGACGACCTGTCATTTTGGACGGTTTAAATCGACAATAAAGAACACATGTCTGACTCAAACAATCCAAAAGACAGATAATCAATGGGGTTAATAAAGTAAATAAGAAGAAGAAAACCAATAATTAAAATCTCACAGTGGAATGATATGACTCGTCGAGGGCATAGAAGCATTTCTTTCACCATGATGTCTGCAATGCCCCTGTGACCCGGTACAACTCATTTGGAAAGGAGAGTAGACAAGGATGGATGAGAAGGCATCACTTTAGATTGTTGTCCCATTCCTTAGTTACTAGCTAGCTAGAGTGTTATTTGATAATCATCTTTTCGTCTGATTTCGTCAGTTAACCGGGGACGCTTTTCTACTAGGTCTTAGTAGCCTTGCTTGGGCAGAAGGTCCTTGAGGTCATGTAGCTCCTTCACCGTTTGGTATGTTCTTTGGCACACTGTCGGGTTTTCCTTCTTCTACTTGCACTACTTCTAGTATTTAGAACTAGTTTTCGTTCCTATAGAATTCTTCCAGGGTAGAAGGTTGTTTCATCCTTAAATGATTCTTGAATGCCTTACAGCAGACTGCATCCATTGCCCTTGCTTCGTCTGTATGCTAGTCATACCTGTAAAAAAGAAATTTCGAATCAGGTGTACAAAAGGTATAGTTGGCATGATAAACTTTTTTGGATATTCTGCATGTTGAATGGCTTCGGTGAATGAGTTTTGATTGTGGAAGATGCTCTAATCGTTGTTAGACCGGTCCGTTTTCAAGTTATGGCTGTTCATAATGCTTGAGAATGATACATGCGTGATTGTCTACGCTTGAATGATTGGAAATACCTATGAATGAAAAATCACTTATGATGGGATCATGGATCGGGGACGATTCCAAAAAATTTGAAACTAGGTGAGATCGGTCTGGAGTGACAAAGAAGGCCCTACAAGGTTGCATCCCAAATTTTAAGGTATTCGGATCGCACTTTTGAGTTATGGATAAAAGAAGTTGGATCAATGGTATTTTACTTGGAGTTCGACCTGAAAAATTTTGTCATTTTCTTGAGTCAGCACATGGTTTGCTTGGAGTCACGGAATTTGAAGTGTTGGGTTGGTGAAAAATGTTGCTTGGAGCCATTTGCTTGTTTGCTTGGAAAAAATCTCGGTTTTACCCGAGTCTGATTTTGGACCAAAATTTCTTAGGTGGGTCAAATCGGTAATTACCCGTATTTGACTTCGAGTCGGGACTTCCAGAATCTTCTTTGAGTCAAATAGTCGATTACCTGAGTTCGACTTTGAGCCAACCCTGAAGTGAGTTTTTTAACGACCATTTTGATGATTTTTGATGATTTTCGACGACGACCACTCGTGGTTCGATGATGGGAGCTCCATGATGGGATCATAAGCTGGTTAGTTGGAAGTGGTCACAATATACCATGGGAGCTTGGCATTGTAATTGATCTCGGTTTGTATCATATATTCTTGGTCCTCCTGCCTCTAAGAATACAGTTTGAGCAGCAGTTCCTCGTCCATTCCTTGGCATCGTGCTACGGCATGGGTTTTAGAGCTTCTTCTAGCGTTTTTCATGCTGGCATTTTCATCCAATTTGTCTTCCTCAAATTATTTGTCATCTTCAGAGGCCGAGAGAGCCATCCTTACATCCTTCCGTGGGATTTTCACCCCTAAGTTCGGGTTGTAGCCTGTAACGACCCAAAATTTTAATTTATTAAAATTTGAATATTTAATTTATTTTAAATATTAATAAGTGAAATTTATAAGTCAAATAAATTTAATTTGAATTATTGGATTTAATTTGATAATTAAATCGATAATTTAATATGTTAAATTATGGAAATAATTGAAAAATTGGGTTAAATATGATTGAAAATGATTTGTAAAATTTTATTTTATCATATTGAAGTTAGAATGATATTTTAGAACTTTTAAAATCGAATTAAAAGTTAATTTGTGAAAATTGAATATTTTAATATTTAAATCGACTAGTGAAAATAGTCAATTTTTGAACAGTCTCAGAATTGAACGAAACCAGTTCCATTGGATCCGTAATAGTTAGTTATTACCGGATTTCAATTTTCGTGTCAATCGGAGTTATCGTTTGATCGTGGCAGCTCGAAACGCATCGATTTATTTTTAATTTTAATTTGGCGAGTTAAAATAGCCATTTTTCAAAAAGTCTCGGATTTCGATGAAACCAGTTTCATCGGATCCGTAATGTTATTGTAAGGTTTCAAATTTCGTGTCAATTGGATTTACCGTTTGTCCGGTACAAATTAAAACGCCTAGAAAATCGATTAAATCGGTTTAATTTAAATTGAACGTTTATTGCCATAACTCGCACATATGTCCGAATTAGCTTTCGAAACCTGTTCCATTGTGTCCGAAACGCGGGGTAAACCCTAGAAACGCTGGTTACGACGCGTAAATCGGAGTTCGGAATTTCCGGGATGAATAGTGTCGATCGATTTTCTTATAAATAGCCCTTCACTCTAAAAAAACAAAAAAAAAACTAAACCTAACCCTAATCTATAGCCAGCCGCCACCTCTCTTTTCAAAGGCCAGAATTTTTCGAAATTCATTCCTCAATTACTTCCAATCCGTGAAGTTTTAGCCAAAGTGATCAACTACAACATTGTAGAGGGTAACGAGAGCTTTAAATCCATACGGTTGAGATCGTGTTTGGAGCATCAGAGGAGGAGCAGGAGGGGGCCGTTTGTGGCATGTTGCGCACGCAACCCTAGGCTCATGGGGCAGCCGAGCTTCATGCTGGGGGTGGTGGAGGTAGCTCTTGCAATGGGCTTCGACATGGCGGTGATGTGATCGAGTATAGTCGTCGTTTGAGGTTGCAAATCAAAACCCTAGTTCAACGTGATGGGTTCTTTTGTTCGGCCTGTACATGATGCGTGCGCGTGAAGAAGAGAGGGAGGGGGGTTGCGTCCTACGGTTCTGATGCAAGGGGTTTGAGATCAAGGGCCCTGATGCATTCTAGGTTATAAAAGAAAATAAAAATTGTAATTCATATGCTTTATAAAATCGTGTAACTTCAAATATTCATATCTTTTTCATACGAGGTCGAAAACGCGCGAAACCAGTTGCGTTGGAATCGTATGGACGAGCACTATGCGATGAAATTGGATTGGAGTCGTTTGGAGTTAGTGAGAATTTTGGGTAAAATTAAACGTCCGTTTAATTTTATTCGAAATAAATCGCTAAAACAAAAATAAAATCAAGGTGAGAACTTCTCACTCAATCGAATCAGTTTCGATTTTATTCTAAATAGTTAGATTTAAAATATTTGAATGCATGTTTGAATGATGATTGATATCTATTGATTGTTAAAATAGACATTATGCGCTGTTAGTAAGCGGATGTTATTTAGTAAAAACATATACCGCGAATATTTCATAAACAGTGAAATTGGTATTATATATGATAGCAATATATATATATTGGCATATATATATATATTGGAGTTATTGATTTCCCGCATTTTTTTTAGCGGATGAGACCCTATTGCGCCGTCTATTAAGCGGATAATATTTTAAATCCCATATACCGCGATAATTTCGTACTGGAGCGAAATTGGTATTGTGCTAATGTTGTGGATGCAGGAAAACAGGTTGGAGGGATCCAACTGGATTCCTCAACAGTATTTATTTGATTTCAGATATTTTGATATTTGATGGACTATCATATACGATATATGATGTCGTTGTTGTCGTGATTGACTATTTGGTATGTAGCATCATTGGACCAAATTTGGAATTTTAAAATGATTTTTAAAGTGATTTTTGAAAGTATACGTTATAAAATATTTTTGGAACTGATCCATTTTAAATAAATAAACGTTATAATTTTTAAAGTTATAAAAATTATGATTTTTGAGAAATATAGTTAAAAGTTGATTTTGAAAATATGATGCTGATGATTTTATAAAATAGTAAAATCGGGATTCTTGAATTTATTATAAAAGTTTAAAATATAGGATTTATAAAATTTAATTATTTTATAAATCAGAATGATGAAATTATAAAGGAGATTAAAGATGTTTTAAAAGAATAATATAAATTGATTTTATAAAGGATTTATAAATGGATATTTATAAATGAAAATATTTGAATTATAAAACGAGTTTTTATAAGTGTTTGAATGAAGTGAAATGGATTGTATAAGTGAATGGAATTTATAAAATTATAAATGGTGAAGTTATAAGTGAAATTTATAAATAATAAGATTTATAAATTTCGTGAAGTTATTAAAGAATATATTTGGGTAAATAAACGAATCTTATAAGTTATAAGATTTATAATTATGAAGTTCAAAGGAACGATTTTTGCAAACAAATAAATTATAAGTATTTCACTTATAATATGAACTTTTAGTATATCATTGGGATATGAATTGAATAGGTTAATAAAGGAGATTTATAAAAAGGAAATAGTTATAAAATAAATAGGAATGGAATTTATAAACATTGTTTTATAAATTCGCAAACAACTTATTTTGATAAGTAAATTGTTGAAACCTATTAATGGAGTTATATTCACGTTTTTGACTGTGAATAATCCTTTGAAATAAAATGAATAAAAGGATGAAATTTGTTAACGTAGTATATTCATGTTTTTGAATAGTGAATAATATGTTAAAGAAATTGTTTTGAATGAGATGTTTAAATTGAATTAAAACGATATAACGATGTTTTAAATGCATTGAGATTCGAAACCATAGATTTCAACATTTATTGTTGAAATAGACGTTTTCGAGAAATAGAAGGAAATAATGGACAATAACACTGTTGTTACAGTAAATGATTTCCGAAAGGAAATGTTTTGTATAGTATTGGGATTTATATATCTATTTAAATTTCGAATCCCTATACTAGTGATTTTGGGTTGTCGTAACGATGTTTTACGTAACATTCGTTTTGGCCCAAATAAATATGTTTAAGAAAATGATTTCCTTAAAGAATGAAATATATACTTAATCTCGATTTAAGTATATTGAATATTTTCTAAGTGTTGGAAAATAAATAAAATTTATGAATTACTTATTAAATAAGTATGGAAATGTTTTCCAATATAAAGTGAATATTTTGAGAATTTATCTTTTTGAAGATAAATTGAAATGAATAATTGAAATCGTATATGCATGGATATTTGGGAATGAAAATTCACTATGGAATTTATGAATAAAAAGGGGAACTTGTTTAAAAATAAATATTGATTTATTTTTGAAGTATTGAAAATAATATATCTTGTAAAGATATTTTTGGAAAATAAATAATTTGGAAAATTATTTGGAATCTGGGGATGTGTGCATATCAATTGATAGTTCAATAACCGACTATCAATATTTCCCTTTGAATGGGCAATTGATGTGATTTGTTTGAATTTGAATGCCACACTTATTTTTGAATAAGCGCTCACTATTCGGGTTAACCGGGAAAGGACCATGGGGTCGTATAACCCATTCCGAATATGTGATACGTCGTTATGAATCGCATTGAAGATCGGTGTTGAAGACCCGGTATTTGCGAGAGCGATAGGATGACCTGTCGATTGTCTCTGCACTGAGTTGCAACGGTATAGAGACTCCCTAAGTGATGGGAAATCCGATCAGGATTGTGAATATCCGGATTGCAAGGACTTCTTTGTAAGTGCCTTCGGTTTTGTTCGAGCCCGGAACAGACTTGTATGGATTGTATGTCTGACATTACAATTTGAGATATAAAGCCGATTTCTTTCAAATATATTTCTGTTGGTGGCGGAGAATTTATTCTTTTAGCTTAACACCCTTCTCTGAGACGTACGAGCTCAGAGGTTATGTAGTTGAATGTTATCAGCGATATATTCCCAATTTGGTAATGTGACATGCTGAGTGTTGCTGTAAATGATCATTGTGTTGATTATTTGTGATAGGATCGTTTATTTGATCGTCTATCCTGGTGATCATTTCTATGATCATTTGTTGACCCAAAGCATGGCTTTTGTATAAAGTGTGTTTTTGTGGACGTGACTTCGTCGAGCCTCACACCCCGTGAATGGTCAAAACAGGAAAGATGCAGTAAGGTTATGAGGGGTAGCACCCTTTAGGATATGTGCATTTCCTTCTGGAAAAGGGTGGTATCATGGTATGGAGCCCAGATACTTACTCATGTTGAAAACACTTTGTTATGATTGTGTGAATTGATTACGAGCGCTCGGTGAAAAGGTCCCAAAGGACCGGGGGATGGCATATTCGGTCAGTTGTTACTCAGTTAGGGGTAACCCGGCCTTGTGTTGGTAGAGATCCGGTTTGGTTCTCGGGGATGTCCATCCAGAGGCATTCTCATGTGGCAATGGGAAGTTCCTTGGCCTGATCATTCGTTGGAAATCCAAAGAAACAATACGATCTTGTACGGTATTAGTTGTAGAACCTGCTTCCTCAGGAAGTAGCTATAGTAGGCATAATATAATGGTACCTATGCTGGCTAAGATTTATATTCTACTTTCGAAATGAATTTTTCCTACACTATGCACTAGTAATAATATCAAATGTTCTTTTAAATGCGTATCAAGCATCTTTGACTATCATAAGGAGAAATCTCCTCCAAGTCTGCGTTTGCATTGTGTGTGTGGCGGGAGGTCTTATGGTAGTCTCATTTTTAAAAGCATTGCGAATTGAATTTAAAAATATTCCTCTATTTTGATTTAAAAGATAAATAAACTGTTTCGAGTTCTCACACCAGTCACATGACTGACTCGGAGTTTATTGTTTTCCTTCCTAAACTCTGGGTGCCCACCAATTTCCACACGGGCAGTCAAGAGTTAGGTTTATCAGGATATTCTGGATATTCTGGAGTTGCTGGAGGCAAGATGGATGGCATGGCGTATTACTAGTATATAGTATTTCTTTTTCCGCTGCACCGTTTGTTGTTGTTTGTTGTTGTACACTCTGATGTAATGATGATATGATGTGATGTAATGTAATAACTGATATAGTTCTTTGTTTAAAGATTATTCATTTATTTATTATATGTTGTTCCGCTGCGAATTGTGAGATTCTGTTGTTGTTCTGTTGTTTTTTTTTGTTCCGTTCTATTTTCTATTCTCTGTTTTCTTTTCCCTATCTTTTTCTATCTTTTTCTGTTCTTTTCTACTTTTTCTTCTTCTTAAAACCCTCAGTGTTCGGTTTTCCGTTGTTCGATTACTCGGCAGTCGATAAAGTGAGTATCGATGTCGAATTTTCGGAAGTCGAAGAATCGGGTCCTGACATAGCCGGTGTTCTTGCAGTAGGTGGTGTGTTAACATTTTTCTTCCATCATGATTCTTGGAGCTCCGCCCATTGCTTCCTTTCGATTATATCCCCTTCGAACGACCCAGACGGTGGTCTCAAGCCGAGCCAATGCAATGGATCGCTAGCGATCCAAGCTTATGGATCACTGGCAATCCAAAAAATATGCTAGAAAGCGAACCAACCCGTTAGCATCCTTTTCCCATCTTCTTTCATGTAGGTCGTTGCAAATAAATGAACCAGTATGGATCGCTAGCGATCCATAGCATAGCATATGGATCACTGGCGATCCATATACTTAGAATATTATTGGACTTTGCTTTCTGGAGTTTATGGCGGTCTGGTGGAAAGGTATAGATCGGTAGCGATCCATGTACTTAGTTGATTTCTGAGCTTTGCATTTTGGATTGCGTCTATTATCTTGTGTTGATGTCATTCATGAACCCTCCAGTCAATGTCATGGATCTCTAGCGATCCATTCCCTTAGAGTATTTTCCCTTCTTCTTTTTTCTTGTTGCCATGGATTCTTAACAGCAAATCTTCTAAGCGACGAGTTAGGATCTAACTTCTGAACCTATCTGATCCAAAGTAGACAGTTAGATCTTTGCTTGAGTTGTGTTCTTAGTGAAATCACAAAAATGTTAACCCAAAAAATGGATCGACACCCTGGTTTGAGTTTGAAAGCACCAGCCCTATTATGACAGAGAAATATCACAGATAATAGATATAAAAAAGAATAGTAAAAGAAAGAAGGTAGATTTTTTTTATAATAGTTCGGTTGTTAATGAAGCTACGTCCACTTTATAGTTTTATTATAAACTGATTGCTCTTACAAGAAGTATTTGATTACAAAGCCTTTGATTATCCTTAGTTAGACTGAATTCCCAGAGTTGGAATCCACTAGAGAATCACAGTGAATCCCTTTGGAGATTGTTGTAAGGGAGGTAGAGAGTGAAGATGTGACGCCCCACCTCTATACCCACGCTAGCCAAGAACACTACGGTGTAGTGCTGTCAACTAGCACGGAGAATAAGGCTGTTGAGGAGCGACCATCCGTGTAATTGCTTTGTGCGAACACCGATATGTCAGATAGTAAAAACATGCTTTTAATTTCAGAAGAGAATCCGGCATGCCGATGCAAACTCAAAGCTACCACACGGTGGCTATAATAGTCTAGGACAAATATAAACTAATAACACAGATAAATATAAATGCGAAACACAGATAAATCAGAAAATCTCATATATATATAACTGATGTCAGTTACAATACGTTTACACGGTACATGTGATACAACTACAATAGTCAACTCAGGAAGTTACATATACAAGTACATTAACGTATATAATATACATGAATACATATCTTCCTATACAATGATACAGACTACTACAAATGACGACTACTCCAAAAGATATGAAAGAACTTCATAGCTCTAGCAGCAACCCAAAGCAGAATATCTACAACCTGTAAATACTCGGTCTGACCCGAGTATTAGATTCAAAAGAAAATAATACTCAGGTCAGTCTAATTCAAACTCAGTTATTAGTGCACAGAAGCAATAATAAATAAATACTGAATAGACGACAGTAATTAAACCAAATCAGAATGCAATTCAGAATATTAAATTGAAATGAACAAACAGTTCAAACCATTGAAATATCAATAAAATATTAATTCAAGTAGGGCTGCAGTACACGCACGCGTGCACTGCCTCGCCACTACAGAATATGGAATACGCAAAAAGATCCATAAGTCAAAACAAATAGAATATCACAAAACCATACCGTGTGGCTGCAGTTCACGCTTGCGTGCACTGCCTTGCCACTATAGTGATGATGTACTCAACCGAATACCGTGTGGCTGCAGTTCACGCTTGCATGCGCTGCCTTGCCACTACAGTGATATGTTCACAATGAAAATTCACAACGAACACAAGGTCAAACCCAAGCGTCCAAGCTGGATTCAACTCAAGTGTATTCAAATGAAATGGCCGATACAAAAATCAACATCGACCATAGTTCAAATCAGAGACTGCACAAATGAATCAGCAGCTAGGGGATACTAACATGTATGCCATAGTTTAGCAATTCAAAGGCAAGCACAACTCTAACTAGAAGTGCACCTGAAGCCTACAATTGCCAAACTAAAAGAAGCAACAAAGATAGGACTAGAACCAAACAACACCTCATGGCACAGACTCGAGTGGAAGTGGATTAATTGCCACAAATCAGTGCCAACAACATGAACTGGACAGTGCACCAAGGGTAAAACAGAGCAAGGCCCAGCGATTAGCAGATATACATGGCAGTGACAACATAATAGAAGTCACCAAGCCATAAACCAAATGCAAAAAGGATCAAGTCAATGACTCAATTCACTGCAGCACCAAAGAGCAGTGACCAGCACAAGTGACAGTGCTGATTTGAACAAGTATATATGTATTAGAGGGTAGGTGCAGTGATATGCAGTGATCAAGTAGTCTGCAACCATACCAAGGAAGTGATGAACAAATGAAAGAAAACATGACCAAAAATAAAAAGTCAAACTCAACATAGGACCATAAAATGTCCAGAGCAGGTTACATACAAATCAAGGTTCAGTGAAACCAAAAACTACATGGAATAGGTAGGCAACTGTCTCAAATGGTTAAGACAGCTTTAATACTGCAACTACATGTGGGTTGTATGAAGAAGAGGTGTAAATAAATGCCTGTAATAGCAGTGGGCAAGTCAGAGATACATAAATGAATCAGCCTCAACATATAGTGCAGCAGTAAGTGGTCAAAGTCGAGTACATAACCACTTCAACCATATAATCAGTGGCAAGCAGACAACTAATCAACTACATATACTGTAGTGCAGCATGTAACAAGTGAGGACTAGCACAACAAAGAGCAACAAAATGATGAAATTCCAAATCACAAGAGTTCTGTGCTTCCGAGGTCAAATTAATACCCAAGACATGTTCGAACTATTAAAAATAAAAGCCATGGTTGCCCAAGAATTCGAACAGGTCAAAATATGCTCAAAAATCAAGCTGGCAGGAACAAAGGCTACAACAGCAGGTTAGAGTCACGCATGTTACAGAGACGAACATAGAGATGGCCAAAGCAATATCAATTCAACGATGGTATTAGGTTCGAACGAAACTTAACAGTACTAGGTCGAGCAGATGCCGAAGTTAACATAAAACTTCATTGCCAGAAATTCGAAACAAGTGAAAGTAGAAAATCAACATCAACAACAACGAATTCGAACGACATAAGCATAGAGAAAATTCACAAAACAACATCGATTACCAACATCGAACGAAGACAAATGGCCAAGATAAAACAATATCAAACCAACATCGAATTGCAGAAACACTATATTAAGATTGAATTAGATGTGAGTGGATTACTCACCATGTCGACGAATTTAGGGGAAGCCGAGCACGAGAGCATCGATCGACGCAGCCACGAGCAAGCGAAGGAAGACGAACGACAAATGCAAAGGGGCCGCCATTAAATTTCTTTTGTTTAGGGTTTTATAAAAATGAAAATGAAAAAAGAAGGGGGATCGGGTTAAAGAAATTAGAGAGGGGAACGGGTTAAAGGGGGAAAAGGGAATGAATTTTTCACGGCATAAAATAGTTAAGTGGGCCGAGAAAACTAAAGCCCGGAAACCCCTTTTAACCATATACAAAAGAATTTTAGTTCAAATTTAAAAATTCAAACGGAAATTTGGGTCAATATTAATCGTTTAATGTCGATTATAAATCGACACGAATACCGGGTTGTTACAGACTCCCCTCCTTAAAGAAATTGCGTCCTCGCAATCATAAGGAACAAACGGATAAAAAGTAACAACCATAAGAGCATATCATCACAAGATGAAGAAATTCGAAGTATGAAGTTCACTATAAAGAGCATGATAGAGAAAGCCTGATCGTGTTTGCTCGATGAATTCCCTGGATTCCAAAGAGAAATCCATAGAATTTGAGAACCATTGAGAATCTCCATAAGTGAAACATTTTTATTTCGAAGGTGCTACACCCCCGAAGCAATGATGTGAATAGAAGGTTGCTCAAGAATAAGGATCGGAAATCCATAAGGCATTTCCGGAACCAGAAGACGTAGAAAACGTCATGAATAGTAGAAAATTGAGCCGGTACACTGGCGTAGTACAATATAAACGCCAAAGAAATCTTTTAATTTCATAAGAGAAATTCACAAATTCTCAACAAAATCTAATTATCAATCGATAATTCAGAAATCTCAAATCACAAATGTTTAATTATCACAAACGATAATTAAACCACAAATATCTAATTATCACAAACGATAATTAGAAACAATAAATATCTGATTATCAAAAACGATAAATCAGAAATCATAAACATCCAATTATCAAAACGATAATCAGAAATTACCACAACGGTAATCAAATTTCAAATCACAAATTTTTCAATTAACGAGTCCGAAATTAACCGAAATAGCGAACACACATGACCCATAACCACGAGTTTTACTAAATCGTTTAATTCACTTCATCGTTTCCTTGAATGTGCAAAATTGTGTATTTTAAATAAATAACATTTTACGTTCTCAAACGGACAAGTCCGGAATTAAGCGAATCAGTAAAAGAAAGGGGTCATAGTCCTCGATTTTACTGAAACGTTTAATTCGCTTCCTCATTCTTTTGAAAGCGCAAATCGTAAAAATTTTGAAAACAATTTTGATTTATATTTTGAATTTTTTTTTTTTTTTTTTAAATATGTGATTAAAACAACGACATCAGAAGCAACTTCGATAAGTGGATTTTCATTCATCCAAAGAGTCACAAGAATCTTCTCAAAGATAGAAAGGGGTATCATTCCCTAAACTTGTATTCATAACAAGTCAATAACACACGAATTCACCAATGCACAAGAATTGATAAAACTTATCAATAGAAATCACGAAAATTGGTGAAGCACAAATTCTAGAAATCCTCACAAGAAATCCAGAAAACACAAGCTAAGAGTATGAGAACTCGAACGCGAGTATGAAAACTCGAACCGGAGTATGAAAACTCGAACGCGAGTATGAAAACTCGAACCGGAGTATGAAAACTCGAACGCGAGTATGAAAACTCGAACGGAGTATGAAAACTCGAACGGAGTATGAAAACTCGAACGGAGTATGAAAACTCGAACGGAGTATGAAAACTCGAACGGAGTATGAAAAGTCAAACGGAGTATGAAAACTCGAACAGAGTATGAAAACTCGAACAGAGTATGAAAACTCAAACAGAGTATGAAAACTCAAACGGAGTAGGAAAACTCGAAGGAGAGTATGGAAACTCAAACGGAGTATGAAAACTCAAACGGAGTATGAAAACTCGAACGGAGTATGAAAACTCGAACGGAGTATGAAAACTCGAACGGAGTATGAAAACTCGAACAGAGTATGAAAACTCGAACGGAGTATGAAAACTCAAACGGAGTATGAAAACTCGAACGGAGTATGAAAACTCAAACGGAGTATGAAAACTCAAAGGAGAGTATGGAAACTCACCAACACGCGAGCATGAAAATTCATCAACACATGTAACGCAAAGCGAGAACGGGAGCACAGAATCTCACCTACACGTGAGCATGAAAATCACCAACACGGGCAACGCAAAGCGAGAACGGGAGCACGGAATCTCACCTACACGCGAGCATGAAAAATCATCAATACGTGCAACGCAAAGCGAGAACGGGAGCACGGAATCTCACCTACCCGCGAGCATGAAAAATCATCAACACGTGCAACGCAAAGCGAGAACGGGAGCACGGAATCTCACCTACACATGAGCATGAAAATCACCAACACGTGCAATGCAAAGCGAGAACGGGAGCACGGAATCTCACCTACACGTGAGCATGAAAATCACCAACACGGGCAACGCAAAGCGAGAACGGGAGCACGGAATCTCACCTACACGCGAGCATGAAAAATCATCAACACGTGCAACGCAAAGCGAGAACGGGAGCACGGAATCTCACCTACCCGCGAGCATGAAAAATCATCAACACGTGCAACGCATAACGAGACGCTATCTCATGGTTGCAAGCCATTAATTTTGACACACGAATGGCCCGAAGACCGTGGGGCGCTACCCCACATGTGTGAGTCGAAATCACACAGATTGAGGTCCAGACTAACCAAAAAAATCAAAAGAGGTATGTGTGAGTGGAATCACATAAGTGGTGTCTAGTCTAACCTCACAATCAAAAGAAAAGTATGTGTGAATGAAATCACACAAGTGGTGTCTAGACAATCCTCAAAGCCCAAGAGATATGTGTGAGACGAAATCACACCGATGAGGCCTAGTCTAACCGTAAAAATGATCGTCATGATCAACGAGAAGTGTCAATTACACTAAGCTAGTAAATATAAAAGTTTAGCTTCATGTCCCATAACCACTTGCTTAACTTAAATATTTACGAACAAACTGTAAATCTTCACTAATAAAATTTGTCACAAGAGATTCAATCGAATAAGTCCAAGAATTAACCGGCGAAGTAAACGCAAGCGTTATATACCACTCGTTTTACTAAGTCGTTTAATTAGATTTCTCATACGAGTGAAATAAAGATTTGTATATACTAATAGATTGAAAAACAGTTTCAAAAACGAGTTTGGTATTGAAAATAGAGTTGAAAACATTTTGATACAAGAGTTTTGATATTTACTACTAGTATTGAAACCTTTATATTTTTAAAGTGACAAATCACAAAAATGATTGTAGAAACAATCAATCACAAGAATTCACATACGAAGACGTGAATAGAATCCAAAGAAATCGATACCGAATTCATCGAAAGGTATGGTCACAAAAACCCCGAAGAAAAGGTCTTCAAAGTTGCTAATAAATGATAGCAACAAATCGGGAAATAATCAAGAATCGATTAAATTCGAAAACCAAATCAATTCACTAAGATTCACATTCGAAGACGTGAATAAAATACAAAGAATTCGATTCCCAATCCATCAAAGTAGGAATACCCAAAATTCCTGAAATAGAAGTTATCAAAGTCAACAAAGGTGATAACAACTAACCGGAAAGGAAGAATCGATCAAGTCGACAATTGAAACTCAATTTGTCTCAAAGATTGATACCCAAAACTTAATTGCATGGAACTGCATTAAGTACACGAATCAGAGATAAGAATGCATATATATAGCAGTTCGAATAAACAATGCGAGTTCAAATCGAAGTGGGTACTAGTTACAGCAATATGCACTTGGTAGAGCATATATACACTGATACTTAGAAGTGTAAACTCAAGTGAGCAAGTGCGATAGAGAATAGCAGCAATGCTCACGAATAAGCGTTAGGAATTCATTCCTAACAATCAAAGATGATCTTAAGACAAAGATGTGAAATAAAACATCGACAAATAGTTGTAACACATGTACTATCTAAGTTATGTTTTATATTTGTTCTAAACCCCAGGCTCTGATACCAAGCTGTGACGCCCCACCTCTATACCCACGCTAGCCAAGAACACTACGGTGTAGTGCTGTCAACTAGCACGGAGAATAAGGCTGTTGAGGAGCGACCATCCGTGTAATTGCTTTGTGCGAACACCGATATGTCAGATAGTAAAAACATGCTTTTAATTTCAGAAGAGAATCCGGCATGCCGATGCAAACTCAAAGCTACCACACGGTGGCTATAATAGTCTAGGACAAATATAAACTAATAACACAGATAAATATAAATGCGGAACACAGATAAATCAGAAAATCTCATATATATATAACTGATGTCAGTTACAATACGTTTACACGGTACATGTGATACAACTACAATAGTCAACTCAGGAAGTTACATATACAAGTACATTAACGTATATAATATACATGAATACATATCTTCCTATACAATGATACAGACTACTACAAATGACGACTACTCCAAAAGATATGAAAGAACTTCATAGCTCTAGCAGCAACCCAAAGCAGAATATCTACAACCTGTAAATACTCGGTCTGACCCGAGTATTAGATTCAAAAGAAAATAATACTCAGGTCAGTCTAATTCAAACTCAGTTATTAGTGCACAGAAGCAATAATAAATAAATACTGAATAGACGACAGTAATTAAACCAAATCAGAATGCAATTCAGAATATTAAATTGAAATGAACAAACAGTTCAAACCATTGAAATATCAATAAAATATTAATTCAAGTAGGGCTGCAGTACACGCACGCGTGCACTGCCTCGCCACTACAGAATATGGAATACGCAAAAAGATCCATAAGTCAAAACAAATAGAATATCACAAAACCATACCGTGTGGCTGCAGTTCACGCTTGCGTGCACTGCCTTGCCACTATAGTGATGATGTACTCAACCGAATACCGTGTGGCTGCAGTTCACGCTTGCATGCGCTGCCTTGCCACTACAGTGATATGTTCACAATGAAAATTCACAACGAACACAAGGTCAAACCCAAGCGTCCAAGCTGGATTCAACTCAAGTGTATTCAAATGAAATGGCCGATACAAAAATCAACATCGACCATAGTTCAAATCAGAGACTGCACAAATGAATCAGCAGCTAGGGGATACTAACATGTATGCCATAGTTTAGCAATTCAAAGGCAAGCACAACTCTAACTAGAAGTGCACCTGAAGCCTACAATTGCCGAACTAAAAGAAGCAACAAAGATAGGACTAGAACCAAACAACACCTCATGGCACAGACTCGAGTGGAAGTGGATTAATTGCCACAAATCAGTGCCAACAACATGAACTGGACAGTGCACCAAGGGTAAAACAGAGCAAGGCCCAGCGATTAGCAGATATACATGGCAGTGACAACATAATAGAAGTCACCAAGCCATAAACCAAATGCAAAAAGGATCAAGTCAATGACTCAATTCACTGCAGCACCAAAGAGCAGTGACCAGCACAAGTGACAGTGCTGATTTGAACAAGTATATATGTATTAGAGGGTAGGTGCAGTGATATGCAGTGATCAAGTAGTCTGCAACCATACCAAGGAAGTGATGAACAAATGAAAGAAAACATGACCAAAAATAAAAAGTCAAACTCAACATAGGACCATAAAATGTCCAGAGCAGGTTACATACAAATCAAGGTTCAGTGAAACCAAAAACTACATGGAATAGGTAGGCAACTGTCTCAAATGGTTAAGACAGCTTTAATACTGCAACTACATGTGGGTTGTATGAAGAAGAGGTGTAAATAAATGCCTGTAATAGCAGTGGGCAAGTCAGAGATACATAAATGAATCAGCCTCAACATATAGTGCAGCAGTAAGTGGTCAAAGTCGAGTACATAACCACTTCAACCATATAATCAGTGGCAAGCAGACAACTAATCAACTACATATACTGTAGTGCAGCATGTAACAAGTGAGGACTAGCACAACAAAGAGCAACAAAATGATGAAATTCCAAATCACAAGAGTTCTGTGCTTCCGAGGTCAAATTAATACCCAAGACATGTTCGAACTATTAAAAATAAAAGCCATGGTTGCCCAAGAATTCGAACAGGTCAAAATATGCTCAAAAATCAAGCTGGCAGGAACAAAGGCTACAACAGCAGGTTAGAGTCACGCATGTTACAGAGACGAACATAGAGATGGCCAAAGCAATATCAATTCAACGATGGTATTAGGTTCGAACGAAACTTAACAGTACTAGGTCGAGCAGATGCCGAAGTTAACATAAAACTTCATTGCCAGAAATTCGAAACAAGTGAAAGTAGAAAATCAACATCAACAACAACGAATTCGAACGACATAAGCATAGAGAAAATTCACAAAACAACATCGATTACCAACATCGAACGAAGACAAATGGCCAAGATAAAACAATATCAAACCAACATCGAATTGCAGAAACACTATATTAAGATTGAATTAGATGTGAGTGGATTACTCACCATGTCGACGAATTTAGGGGAAGCCGAGCACGAGAGCATCGATCGACGCAGCCACGAGCAAGCGAAGGAAGACGAACGACAAATGCAAAGGGGCCGCCATTAAATTTCTTTTGTTTAGGGTTTTATAAAAATGAAAATGAAAAAAGAAGGGGGATCGGGTTAAAGAAATTAGAGAGGGGAACGGGTTAAAGGGGGAAAAGGGAATGAATTTTTCACGGCATAAAATAGTTAAGTGGGCCGAGAAAACTAAAGCCCGGAAACCCCTTTTAACCATATACAAAAGAATTTTAGTTCAAATTTAAAAATTCAAACGGAAATTTGGGTCAATATTAATCGTTTAATGTCGATTATAAATCGACACGAATACCGGGTTGTTACAGAAGAAGGTTTCCAGCAGAGCTTCAACAACCAGTCTGGAGCAGATTATGTTTATGTTACAGGTAGGATGGTATTTATAGAGATCGGGGAGCTTTTGGTCTAGGTCTGTCCACTAAATGTCTTGCAGATGGACATAGAAGGCAACAAACCTTAGCTTGCGACCCGATCCAAAACCAAGGATCACTAGGATCCATAGAGTTAGTTCGCGTGTGGGCCAATTATTTAGTTCCCTTCTCCCCTTCTTCGTTTCGTTAGCTCGCAAAGATTTCATGATCAAGTATGGATCGCTGACGATCTATACACCTAGCATATTTTGGCTTTCTTCGCTTTCGTGTGCCTTAGCAACCCAGTGATGAAGTATGGATTGCTGCTGATTCATAGTGTATGGATTGCTAGCAATCCATGCACTTGACTTTTTCTGGACTTTGATGTCTGGCATGTTTTTGTTGCTTTGTATCGACGTTGTTTGGGTAGTCTCATCGCATGTCGCTTTTTTTGACGATTTACCAACTAGTTATATTTAGCTGCTGATTGGACTAGACGGACGTTGATCTTTTGGTTTACTCATACTCAGTCGTTACTTTAGCCCATTTTGATTGAGTACTGATTCGTTCTGACTCCATCAGGTCGTTCCATATTCTCTTGGATCCTGATGGGTTAAAACCCCGGATAACAAAAACATTTTACTTTTCATGCCTTGAAACAACATCATATACTTATCTTATTAGTATAAGTATATTTACAAAAATTTCAAAGTTACCTTCTTCCCAAATTCGAACATTTCTTCCCACCACTTATTCTTTACAAAAAATTCACTTTTTAAGCTCATATCATATTTCAGTTAACTTATAACTTTCAAAATAAAGTTATAACCCATTTTTATAAACCTTTAAGTTAATTTATAAACCTCTTTCTAAATCTCTGAAATGATTTATAAAGCTATTTCCTATTTTTAAAACTCTTTATACAAACATTTCTACACTCCTTTATAAAATATCCTTTATAAATATCATTTACAAAACATCATTTGTAAAACACTTTAATAACCATTTTCGTTAGAAAACCCCTTTCTATAAACAAGTTATCATTTATAAATACCTTTATAAGAATTATATAACTTGAAAAACCATTTATAAACCCTTAGCCTAAAATTGATTAAAGAATCAAAGTAAATTCAAAACATGCTTTATAAATTCCAAATGAGGCTTAGCTGCCCCAATGATACTAATTTAAGTTACCATTTAATTTCAATTCGATTTCCAAAACACATAACAATTATTTACATAAGCTACCATATATGTAAATACATTTCGTATCTAATCGGCAAATAACACATCAGTATAACCAGTTGGCATGTACAAGTCCGAATAACATATCAACCGGATGATGATTTATTTTGCTAAATAGATGTTCAAATAATTCAATCAATTTATAATAGAATGGGAATTTATTCTGCTTAACGCATGTCCATACAATCAAATCAATTACACTATAGCAGAATGGTGTTTTGTTCTGCTAACGGATGTCATTTAATTCTCCTAATCATATGGGTTACTTAAGGGTTCAGACAAGAGATCCTTTGATATGGAATCGATTTACTTTGAAAAGAAAATTGACTAAAACACATTCTGTTTAGTTTAAAACCACCTTTGAAAAGTTAAAAGTATATTTAATTAGCTTAAACCCTAACTAAATCTTAATTAGTCGAATTTAAATCAAGATTAAATCATAATTAAACTCTAATTGGGCTTAACGAACTTGATTAAGTACTAACTAACTTCCTAATGAAACTTGATTAAGGTTAAACCAAATTGTTTAAGAGTTAAACCCTAATTAATTAAATATTAGATAACCCATTAATTAAATAATTAATTAATTAACCATTAATCTTAATTAAATAATTATTAATCACTTAATTACTTCTTAACCCCATTAATCACTTATTAAAACTTTATAAATCAATTAATAGTCATCAACTTAACTTAAGTGATGATTAACCTCCAATCATCTTCTTAATTACCAATTAGGTGCTAGTTACCTTTTAATTAACTAATTATATTACAACTTGATTACTTTTAATATTACTAATTAATTTTCAAAACTTAGTAAACTAATTTCAAAATAAAACAAAGTTGAAATAGAAATTCAAACCTTTGGCGAAATGCATCCATATCGACTGTCGCTATGAGTGCAGTTTGCTCTAACCCACCTTTAAGCGAAGTCACTTTGCTAAAACCATACTATTTCATGATTGAAACATACCTTAGTAAATTTTCACACTTTAAAACCAATTACGCTAACTTTAACCACAATCTAATCTTTAAACTCTTGTAACGAGTTTGATTTCAAATCCGACCTCATATCCTTCGCGACTACATATAAAGTTTCAACTTTGTTTTCAACCCATCATGACTATAGTCAAGTTCATCATAAACTCTTTATATTCACACATCGCATTCATACAACAAATTGTGTACATATACCAATATATATATACAATTACTAACTTGTAATAACACATCCATTCAAGTGTTAACACTAACCCATAAATTTGCACTTATCATCACATTCAAACATGCCATGGTCTAACATATATATAAAATGCATATAGCTAAGGATCAACACAATAATAAAGGAAAGTTCTTTCCAAAAGATTGGAAATTTACTCACCGAAAGCTATCCAAACTCTTGTGACATTAAAGTATGACATAGCACTTCCATTCCTAAGCTAAAATGATGGAGTCTTGAACCCTAAATGCACTGGATAGGCTCGACCTTAAAGGGAAGAGGAAGTGAGACTTATTTTGGTATGGTGGAGCGACTTTAGATAAACATCGAATTCTCAATAATAAACACCAAAGTAGGTCATTTTGCAACTGATTTTTGGGCTACCTACTCATGTAATCTCAAAAATCACATAAATAAAAAGTTAGTGGACTTTCTTTTCTCTATCATTTCAATAAAAGAATCACTTAATTTCGATTTTTTTTGAAGAAGTTACGATCAAAAGAAGAAACGTATTTTTCGGATTTGAAATTCTAGGTAAAAAATTGCTTTGCAAAGATTGGGTATCTTGATATAGCTACGTTGGAAATTTCAAAAAGTGGACGACTAGAATGTTGTAGCCATTAGAATTTAGCATGGTTTCAAGAAAAGTAAAACTCTATTTGAGTTCGAAATGAGGAAGAAAAGGTCGGTGGAAAAGGAGGAAAAATGAAGTAACATATGGGCTATTTATAGGAAAGATTTCACACCTAATCACTTTGTCAAGTCACATCACAAATATTTTATAATATATAAATATAATTATGTTTAAACACATCACTCCTTTATATATATACATATAATTATGTTTAGTCACATCACTTTCTTTATATATATATATATATACAATTATTATATTTAGTCACATCACTTTATATATATTTATATAAAATGTTTATTATTATTAAAACTTTGTCTTGTCACATCACTTACTAATCCAAATTAACATAAGATAATTTATTTCTAAACATATTATTATCTAGTTAATTAACTCTTATATATATGTACATATAGTGCACAAATACGAACAATGTTCCTGACAACTTTCCAGTGTCGAAAGTTTGAAATTTAGAAAAACATTTTTCAGTCACATTTTATATTTTTCTATGAACTATTTAATTTGGTAAACAAATTTTGAAAATGATTTTTCCATCATTATTAATTAACTAAAATGAGTTTAATTTCATTATGAAACCAATATATTGAATATTTACAATTAATTAGATATTCACTAATCAAAGTAGTGAAATTCTGGGTCGTTACATTCTTCCCACCTTGAAAGAATTTCGCCCTCGAAATTCCACCTCGACCTATCCCAGAAAACACTTAACACTATACATCAGCTCGTATGATGCCATTCTTACGCAAAATCTGATTTGATCTCAACTCGAATACATAACTTTCCTTCCGAACTAGTATCACTATCTCGATTCTCTAGTGCGGACTCCGATCAGGCTCCTTGATTTGGAACCTTTATTCTCCTTACGTAGTTGTAACTATGATATAAAACTTTGGTCCCACACCAATAACTCTCATCAAGTGCTCACCATCAAAATTCAAGCAAAAGATCCTTATCCGGAAATGGTGCGACGCCTCAAAGCCATGTATTCGAATCTTGGATCACTCTATATGGAAAGAAAAATGATCTATGTCCAACTTACGTGCTTACTTAATTGGTCCTCCCTAATATCAATTCTATTTCCACCAAATTATTTATGAAAACATTTTATAAACTACACTGGCTCAACTTGGATGCTATTTCACTACATCCTAAGGTCATATATCCCTATCTGATCCATTATTCCATTTCAAATTTATCTCTCAAAGAAAACTCAAGATCTAAATACCCAACTTTTATTTAAAACATTTTCAAATAAAACTATATATTTTCAATCATAGAAATATATATATCTATAGCCCAAGTAACTCCAAAATGATACTAAGGAACTGGGTACTACCAAACAATATCCTACATTCCCTTATCAAGAAGGGTAATACTCAAGAGAAGTGTTTACCATCTGAACACATTCCTTCCCAAATTTTAAGTTATTTTCGAGCCATTCGAACTAGTTAACTTAAACATATACCGTTTATTTCAAAATCTCATTTTTGGAGCAGTACTTTACATTTTCCAACAAAACATCTATTTCTAACTTACTTTTGGTTCTTTCGGGTTGAGCTTGTTTCAAATGTACAATGATAAAGAGAATAATTTTCTAAGTGCACTACAATGTTCGCCTAGGCAAACATCTAACCGTTACTTAGAAGATTATTCTGATCATCACAAAACAATCAAGACTTGTTCCCCATACCAATCCAAAAATAACACATACTTACACTTTTATCCCCAAAAATTTATAGTTAAACCAAATTGGTTTCAATTATTATTATTATTATTTAACCAAAATATTGAAAATCATTTTTCCAAAAGCACCAGGATTTAGGTTCTCAAGTTTTCGACCTAAATTCTTCCAACTTAAATGATACATTTTTATAAACCCATTTTATAAATCACTTCTATTAAACCATTTTAAATATTTATCTTAAAATATTATAACTTTTAAATCAAATTCTACCTCAACATTAACATTGAACGTCCTATAGTCAAACTGTGAAACTTAATTCACAAGGTATTCGTTGCCATATTTTTCCGAACTCTTATCTACCTAACCCATATCTTAAAAAGGAAACATACTAGCAATAGTCAATGCTCAGCTAAACGAGCATGACTAAACAAATCCTAAATGATAATAATAATAACATTTTATAATCTCATAACACCTCGACCAACTACACTACACTATTTGTGAAAATGATTCTTTCTTAATATATAAAATATATTCTAGGTAAATTTATTTCATTTACCCAATTGCAAAACAATACTAGGTCAATTGAACTTGTTCTAGTGTTTATGAAATCCCTAACGATAATGTTGGCCAGATGCATCGATCATAATTCTTAAGTCACTCAACAGCTCAAACAACACAATATAAAACCTTTTTATAGCACTAACAAATACGCCCTCTTATATAATATACACTCAAACTCATTCTAGAGTCTCACTTACCATATCTCAAATGAGTATACCCCACCAGCGCCAGGTTCTTGCTTAACCTTCAACTCTAATACCAAATGTAACGAACTGGATTTTCGACCCTCGAAAATCGACACTAATATATCCATTGTATCACATGACGAACATTCGAGTGCCGAAAATACCGATTTATTAGGGTGAAAGAAGAAGGTAGAAGATAGAAGAAAGCTAAACAACACAAAATCTCACAACGCAGCGAATTATATATAATACAACAATGATCTTTACAAAAAGGAAACATCTTTATTCATATAATATCAAAGTACACTAGGCTTATCCTAAATATGGACAGTTATACAAACCCATCCTTACATTGACAAGCATACAGACTCTATAAGACAGCAGAAGAAATATATACATGAATACGTCTTGACCATCCAGCTCCTCTTCAACTCCAAAGTCTCCAGCTAAACCTAGGAAAACATGCTCTGTCCGAGCCGAGCATTACATGGAATAACGCCCTGGTCAGTCTGCTGGTAAACCAGCGTGAGTAAAGCTCGATAACAAGTAATAACCAAACTGATTTCTATATTTGAAAACCTTTCAAACAAAGAGTATCTCGTAAGACTACACCGCACATAAAAATGGATGGGATTTTTACCTTATAATAACCAAAACATTTTATATCAAAATCCAGTGATATTATCATAGTATCAAGGTTTAAAGTAAATAAATAAAATAGCTGAAATGCTTGCATCTCACTTTCAACCATACTAGGCTCTACAGTTGGAAATGTAAGAAACGTATTGGAGAATGAATTTCAACTAATGACTGGGCTATTGGGGTACCATCTGCCACGGTACACCTTTATAAAAATGTACCAAGGTCGTACCTAACAACCACTGCCAACACAGAACTGGCCAACCCCTTGCTGGATAGTACCAAATATATTTTCACCCTGGTTTCTTTGCAACCTTTAACTGAGCGCTCCCACGTATATGAATTCATTGATGATTGTGTATATATAGAAGGGTGATGATACCCTAATGGATGTGACCCACATAGCCCTGCTTCATATCCCCTGTTTTAGTCATTTTCGGTCGATAAGGCATGAGGCTACGTTGTACCTTTCTGAATAGCAGTCCCTCTTGGAATGCTAACACTGCCCTCCCGGTAGATATGCAGTGTCATCATTCATCCATACAAGTTGTCTAAGATAAGGACAAACCGAAGGCACTACCTACACTATATCTATTTTGGAATCACCCTTAGGACTAGTATCAAGCAGCCCTTGTACTTCAATGGCCCCGTCTTCGATCCCATGCTTCAAGAAGTCTTCATTACAAAATGCTTGAGTTGGATCGAAGTGGTTTTCAGATAACATATCCGATCTCGGTCTCTTCGAAACAACTTCGATATTTTTTGGTAAATTCAACCCCTGTTCTTT
The DNA here is from genome assembly GCA_030765085.1 of Allium cepa. Classification (NCBI taxonomy): domain Eukaryota; kingdom Viridiplantae; phylum Streptophyta; class Magnoliopsida; order Asparagales; family Amaryllidaceae; genus Allium; species Allium cepa. The sequence goes on along the minus strand of CM060942.1, from coordinate 88,431,565 downwards.
AGAAAATAAATAGACAAATGACAAGAGTGGAGTTCACATCCTAGCCGTTTGTGGATGAATTTCCTTATTATTCGTCCTAGAAGAAAATGAGTTTATACGTACAGTATAGCACCTTCGACGGTAATTGTACCATATAATTCTCGTGTTTCTCCTATACAATTCCAAAGTTACGTTTTGGGTCCAGCTTTGATAGTCAGTTATTTAACCATCAAACAAACAAACATTCAATCATGGTTTAATTTCCATATGGGATCCACTAAGCCTTTATTAATTCTTTTTAATTAATAAAACCATTCTATAAAATCTGATCAAAAGATCTTTTCAAAACACTATTCACAAGCCCCTTACATTTCCTTTATACTTGAAAACCTTTATATACTTATCTCAATGGTATAATTATATTACCAAAACTTTCAACACAAAAAATGGATCAACACCATTGTTTGAGTTTGAAAGCACAAGCCCTGTTCTGACAGAGCAATATCACAGATCATAGATATAGAGAAAAAATAGTAAAAGAAAGAAGATAGAGAATTTTTATAGTGGTTCGGCTGTTAATGAAGCCTGCGTCCACTTTATAGTTTTATTATAGACTGATTGCCGTTACAAGAAGTATTTGATTACAAAGCCTTTGATTATCCTTAGTTAGAATGAATTCACAGAGTTGGAATCCATTGGATAATCACAGTGAATCCCTTTGGAGATTGTTGTGAAAGACGTAGAGAGTGAAGAAGGTTTCCAGCAAAGCTTCAACAACCAGTCCGGAGTAGATCCCGTTTATGCTGCAGGTAGGACAGTATTTATAGATATCAGATAGCTTCTGGACTAGGCCTGTTCGCTAACTACTTGTAGATGGACGTAGGAAGAGGCAACGAACCTTAGCTTGTGACCCGATCTAAAACCATGGATGCTAGTGATCCATAGAGTTAGTTTGCATTTGGGCCAATTACTTAGTTCCTTTCTCCCCTTCTTCGTTTAGTTAGCTCGCTAAGATTTCACGATCAACTATGGATCATTGGCGATCCATACACTTAGTATATTTTGGCTTTCTTCGCTTCCCATGTGCCTTAGCGACCCAGTGATGAAGTATGGATCACTGGCGATCCATAGTGTATGGATCGATAGCGATCCATGCACTTAGACTTTTTCTGGACTTTGATGTCTGACATGCTTTTGTTGCTTTGTATCGACGTTGTTTGGGTAGTCTCATCACATGTCGCTTTTTTTATGATGATTTACTAGCTAGTTGTATTTAGCTGCCGATTGGACAAGATTGACGCTGGTCTCTTGGTTTAGTCATACTCAGTCATTGCTTTAGCCCTTTTTGGTTAAGTTTTGATCTGTTCTGACTCCATTAAGTCATTCATATTCTCCTGGATCCCGATGGGTTAAAAACCCAGATAACATTTGCCCCCCAGAGTATGCCTTCGTTGAAAACAAGGCATGCTTTGGAAGTAACTTCTTTTGAGTCTTCATTTTATGAAATATAGTTGATCATGCCGAGGTTACCATGCAATTTGGCTTTGACTCTTAGCCGTATGTTGAATTTTCAGTATGAACCATCGGTGGCCATCTCAAGATGTTGTTTTCAATTGATTAACTTCTGATAGTCATTTTGATTTCGAACTGAATTTGAATTCCTAGCATTGACAATGTAATCTTTGCTCCATAGTTTTCATAAGGGTTTAGTTCAGTAAGTGGATGCATGACGTTGGTTTGGAGTTGTCCTATATAGTTTTAATTCGACCGATGGTGAAGCTATGTTTTGTCTCGAATAACTGTGCGCCGTTCTAGAGCAAAGTCTTGCTCTTGGTCTTTAACTTCTTCTTTTTGAGAATTTGGTTAACTTCCCGTTGATGTTTTTGAATTCCAATGCGACTATTTATTCCAAAATCGGATATAGTGGATGATTCAATCTTATCGCTCTTCCTATTTCTATATTCCGGTGATCCCGAAAAGAAAATTTTCCCGCATCGCTCCGGAAAGCGGATCCGTTATCGATCGTTGATTGATAACGGGTAAGTGTGGAAGAGATAATTTCAAAGGAAGATATGGATTGTTTTTCAAATGTAAGCAAGCTATCTACGCTAGATTGTTTGTTCGCAGTATTCAGGATACTGGACTCTTATCAGATAGATAACACACTGCATTTGCCTCGGTCAACGCTCATGACCCGATTGGTCAACTTATGTCGACCTCCCTTGGATTTCGGGCATTAGTTATACGAGAATATTATTTAAAGTAAAACATAACTGATAGGGTTGAATGCCAAGTTTTTTCATTGAAAATGACTTTTCGGTCATTTAATCTTTAGTATGGTGGAGGTATTCCCACTCCTTCAGAAGCTGGGTCTTTCCCAACTTAGGCTTCGCTTATTATCCCTATGACATTGGGATGATTGATTACAGTTAAAGTACAAGGCATAGATGCTCTTATAGAGTTGTAGTTGGAGTTCGATCAGGCATAGTTTCAGTCTTTGGAAACTAGCGCATAAGTTGTCCGAGTGCGATTGTCCTTCCTTTGCGTTTTTTGAAATTCAATGCACACCAGTCTCTGTCTCTAAGGACTATTGGTTTAATTGCTCGATTTCGAGAATTTCTTTTCTCGCTGTTGCACTTCTTATGTTCATATGCAACATACTCGTTTAAAGTAATTTTATATATGTAAGTAATACTCCTACGGTCATTTCAGCATATTCTATTTCATAGCTTTGTTCAGAATTATGAATTAACTTGTCTAGCCAGTTTTGTAGCTAATCCCTACTTATATTCAATTGAGTTTGTTTCAACAAAGTGTTGTTGTAAATGCCTTAGTCCGTAGGGCTTATCACTTTGACTACCGAACCAATATGTTTTGGGAGACTAGGTCCCCTAAGCAATAAGTTTGATTGCCCCAGTTTGATTGACACGATAGCTCCTACCTTCGGGAATTAGGGACTTCGTTGTTAGATCCCAAGATCCGAGTTTTGTAATGATGTCGGTTAGTATTAGAAAGATGCATTTCTGGCATCTTTTGCTAAAGTAAATTCTTATGAGTCCGATGTTGAGATCCTAATCATGTGTTTGTTTCTATCTTCGGAAACTCATTCATGAATGACTCAACTCTGTGGATTTTTCCTTGATGCTGTGAATCTTCAGATTCTATGACATGCCAGGAGGTAGGCCTGAAGATTCAATCAAACTCTTGCTTCTATTTCTAAAATCCAATGTATCGATAGTTTCATTTTTAGGCTTTCTTCCTAGCATCACCAAACTTCGGGTGATACATCCTTCTAATACCTCTCAAACCTTGCCTAAACAACATTCTTATCTTTAAGACAAGTAGAGGTCTACCTAGCTCGAAGTATGATATCAAATATAAAACTCCTTAATTCCACATAGTCATTTAAAACTAAGGTTTATAAACCACTTTCTTTTCACTTTAAAATTCCCTTTAAAAATCCTTAAAACACTCTTTAAAATTTCCATATCAAATCTCACTAGGAAATCCTCGTTTAAAACCACTTTTGATTTGAAAAGGATAGACCTTTTCCCATATACACAAATAAACACTTACTTTATTAAATAATTTAAACCCCTTATATTATTCCAAATCCCCTTTAAACAATTTAAAACAAGTTTTCAACTTTCTTTCAAATCATAACTTGAAACCAAAGAGGATTTGACTTTGATAAGTAAGTAAATTTCATTTAAATAAACCACTTGTTAAGAATATCTCAAAATAAATCTTTTATGTCACAAGTATCTTTTAAAATACTTATATGAAATATTACTTTAAAATAATTCCTTGATATTGTTTTTAAAAACTCGTTTTTAAATAAACAAGTTTTTCTAACACGAAAAACCTTTACTTTAAAATTATTAAATACCATTTAAAAATAATTATAAAACCTCAAATTCTATTTAAATACTTATATAATCCTTATAAAACACATTTAAAAAGAATCTACATAATATTTAAAAGATAACCTTTTATACCTACTAAACTCGTAGATTTCGAAAACTGAATCCATAATGACTATCACTATATGGAACATAACTTTTAAAACCCTGTTTTATAAATCAAATAACTTTTAAACTTCATTTCTTTCTATATTTTATACTATTATAAGTATAGGAAATGTTTCACTTCAAACTAAAAGTTGAAGATAAATAAAACCAAAAGTATAACTTAAAATACGAAAAGAGGCTTAGTGACTATTATGGCTTTTAAACAAAACCACTATTTGTTTTTATTTCCAAAAGAATTCAACTTTCAAGTCGTATAATAATTCTTAACTTCACATCACAATAAGTATAGGGATCATATGTAAAACATTATATACATGGAAACACAATATTCAAATACAAATAAAATACATGACATCAAAATGCCTTTATATCGACTGTCGCTATGCGGACACTTTCATTTCAAGTTCAAGTCCCCTACTAATCCTTATGTGCTTTTCATATGCTCAAAATACAAGTTCAAATCCAAATCCTAATCATATTCCATTGGATTTACATATGTTCTCAAATGTAAGCCCATTACATACGTTATTTAAACCAATAAAGCAAAGTACTTTCCAAAGCACTACAACATACGACAATATGGTTTTCCAAAGTAAGAGCCAACATTCAAATCATAATATAATTTAATAATCACATAAAACATCATTTTTATGTTTAATTTTTATATATAGGAAAAAGTAATGTTTAAGGTTAGAAATCCCACATTCAAACCATGCTAACCTAAGTACAAGCCTAATGGAAACCAGCAATCACTTCCTACCATCATCAAAATGCCAAAGCCATCACCTTTCACCCCAAAAACTCTAGTCCAAGCCTCATATATGTAACGACCTGTAATTTTCGATAATTAAAAATTGTCAATTCAATAAAGATAATGTGATTTAATGTTGGAAGAAATAAAAATTTGTGATTTGATAATAAGACTATAACTAAAAGAAAATGAAATAGTATTAGTTTAAGGTAACTGATAACTGCTTTAAATGTAATTCCAATTAATTAAAAGGATTAAAGAGTTATAATTGACATAGATTGTAAATAAATTATAGTAATGCATGTATTAATGGATAATTGGATTAAAAAGGGAAATCGATAATTCAATTGTTGATTAATTAATGATATAAGGTGTAATTAATTGTAATGGATAATAGTAATGGGGTAGTAGTAGTCATAACAACTGTTTATAAATAATAAACTTATAAATGCTATTAAATTTAGTAACGGTGATAATTGTTGCTTGTTACCAATGTATTTAATCAATTGCAATTAAATGTAAATTTAATGTTACATTAAAGTGAGTTAAGACAATAAATATAAACTATGAATGTAATAAAATGAATGAAAATGTTAATTTTTTTCATAAGGTAATAACTGATTTAATAAAAGAATAAAACCAAGATAAATAAATTAATTGGGATTTTAAATTTCAAATAATGTGAAAAATCGACAAATTTTCAATATAATGGAAATATAGTAGTTAATATAAATAAAAGATGGAAATTGAAGAATATTAATGTAATGAAATATAAAACACATGTTAAATATGTTATTAGATTTATAATTGATTGAGTATAAATGTTGAAATCAAATTAAATCAATTTATTGGAATTTAATTATAATTAAATTAGATTTAATTACAATTGAATTGGATTTAATTACAATTGAATTGGATTTAATTACAATTGAAACTGAACGCTGCAGTTAGTGAAATTTTAAACACTGAAATTGATATGTAAATTTGCCTTAAGTTATTATAAATGTCTAAGGAATCAAAAATGATGAAATTTGTTAGTTTATAAATATTTAATAAAAAGGTGATTTAATTAATTAATTATTAATTTATTTAACTAAAGTGAAAATAGCATTTTGGCAACTGTCTCGGATTTCGATGAAACTAGTTTCATCGGATATGTAACAGTGAATTATTGTAAGGTTTCAAGTTTTGTAGCATTCGGACTTGTCGTTTGATCGTACGGACTCGAAACGCCTAGAAATCAATTTGATTGAAATCAACTTGAAATAAGCTTATTTTAAGCTAACTTTTTCATATGATGGAATTTGGATTTGAAACCTGTTCCATTGAGTTTAAAAATATCGAAAACATCTATTTTGATATATGGGTTGACTCATTTTCGTTCCGGAGTCAGAACTGAAAGTCGGGGGTAATTGATAGGATCGTGTAATATGGAATAGCTATATGGTTAATGTATATATGGTAAGTAAAAATCGCACCAAGATTTTATACTGGTTCGGATCACTTGTCCTACGTCCAGTCCCTAAGCTTCACTTAGGTATTTCACTATCTACAAAACCCTCACTTCACCCGGAGGAATAGGTTTACGATTTACCCGAACAACCGAACGGGATTTCTTTGCCTCAAACTACCTAAGAGGACTTCAAACCTCAATGCTAAACAAGTTTTGACTAGTTGTGTTCTTTATAACACGAATGAGTCTATTGTAGTACAATGTTCCTATAATCTTATCCTCAAGAATATGAAATATGTTTGTGAAGATTAAGGAATTATGAATTTGCTATGAATCAAAATATATTAAATATAAACAGTGATTCAAGCAAAGAGAGTAATGATTGCTTTGATAATGTTTAGAAAATATGATCAAGAAATAGATAGATTAGAGTAAGATAATTCGATGATTTGAATGATGTTTGAATCATGTATTTATAGTTGTAAAAAGGATGCATGTATTGCCAAGGGTTGTAGATAAGAGAAGCTTCCATTTCTATTGAGGAATGGTCGCAACTCTTGGGAAGAAGAAGGTGTCCTTTCATGCAAAATTCGCAGGTTCAAATTCAGTCGACTGTGCAGGAATTTCAGTCGACTGAAATTATAGTAGGAATCTTTCTGGAAAATTTTCAGTCGACTGTGCAGAAAATTCAGTCGACTGAAACTGTGCATATTTGTACATGTTTGCCAGTTCAGTCGACTGGTAAATTTAGTTCAGTCGACTGACATATGAATTTATGCATTATGAAGAATTGAAGTATGCGTAGTGAAAAATTGAAGTATAGTGAATGTGTTCTTGTGTTTGTGCAACTCTTGAGGATAGATTTTAACAAATAAACCTATATATATAAAAATCATACTCAAGTTTATATTTCATTGATCTTCCTCTATCTTGCATATATTTCTTCCTTTATATATTGTCATTGATCAAAAATCTTCGTGTATCAACATTCTCCCCCTTTTTGATTGATGACAATACTTGATTTTCTAAAGATATCTAAACTTTCTCCCCCTGAATGTGTACATCTATCTTTCCTACAAAAACAAAGTTAGTGCCATAGATTTTCTCCCCCTTTGTCATCGACAAAAAGGAAGTAGTAACCGTAGTTGCATGGAATTAAAACTATCACTTTAACCAAGAATGAATCTTAGAATTACATAAAAAAAAATGCATCAAATATAATAGTTCAAATGTCATAGTTGCAAGAAACATAATAGAATAATAACTCAAATAAATTACTGATCCTTATCCCAATCGTAAGAACCTTCTCTGTCTCCTGGTTCTCTAATGACTGGTCCTCCTGTTGATGGTCGATATTGTCTTCCTCCTTGTCCACCACTAGCTCCGCTTGTGCTGCTACTGGTATGCTCCTCGGATGACGTCCATGTAAATGTTGGTGCAGGACGCTTGCCAAGAGATGTTGAAGCGGTAGTAGTGCTTGAGCACGAGATAGCGTCCCAAAGCTTATTAAAAAATCCTTTGATTTTGTCAAGCTTATTATCCACCTTTTTAAGACGATTATCAAGAATTTGTTGATTTCTTGATAATATTTGTAAGGATTGGTTGGTAGAGTAGGTCGGGTCAACAAGACGAATTTCATCTTCTTGTTCGAAATGTTCTTCGTGTTGAGGTGGCGGAGTTTGTTGTTGTTGCTCTTGATGCCTAGCTTCCCATTCGGCAAGTGATATAAATCGAGGAGGTCTAGTAGGGAGTTGCATAAGGCTTATGGTCCGATGGTTTATTTGATGGACCATTGTGTTTTCTGAATCTGGTAATGGTGTATCAACATTGAGGAGAAGTCGCATGATATATTCTCCAAAGTAAATTGTGCGCATTTTACCATTATGAAACGAGAGAAACTCATCAAGGATTAGTTGTACCCAATTGACTTTAATATTGCCAAAGATGGCATATAAAGCTCTGTAGTTAGTTGGGTAAACAATTTCATATGAGCCCGTGCGTGGAGTGATCGTTCTCATTATAGTTTTATGTAGAATTCTTGCTCGAGGTCGAAGAGAAGTAGATTTGAAATCTCGGAAATTTATATTATCATCCAAAAATTGGTGATTTATGTTATCACGAATTTGTGGATTGAACTCTATTTCTTCTAGTTTCCTTCCGATATTAGTTGACCCTAAAATGTGAGCTATTCGATCCAAAGAAAACCAAACCTTCTTTCCGCAGACCATGCTCCAAACACTGTCGTTTGGATTCCTTGGAGTTTGGTGTCCAAGATTGAGATTTGCGTAGAACAATTTGACCATAATATGATTTATGGCAATGTCATTCCGTTTCAAATCAAGAAGAGGAGTTAAGCCTGCTCGATCTGTGAGCTCTTGGAAATTGTAGGTGTGAAGACTTTGGAAATCTACAAATGAATGCTCGAATATTCTTGAGTTCTTCATCTTGTTCCATCGGGTGATCGCGACTTCATCATATAGCCATTGAGCAATTTGAGCATCAATGGGCTCGGAGGATGAAGAGGATGAAGCTCTAGATCGTTTTGGTGCCATTTGCTTTTGATTTGAGGGAGATTGGAAGAATTTGAGATCTAGGGTTTTGGGGAAATTTGGGGAAGAAGATGAAAAAAGTGATTTTGGAAGTAAAAAACTGATGTAAATAAAGGGAATTTTACCTGGAAAAGGCCGTTCAGTCGACTGAAAATGTCTGTTCAGTCGACTGAATTGTAGACCGAAAGTTTGTAGGTTTGAATTCAGTCGACAGAACAGAGATTTTAGTCGACTGAATATTTTCCCGAGAGTTTCTGTTAAGTTTCAGTCGACTGTGCAGAAATATTTAGTCGACTGAAAATGTGGAAAGAATGTTTTCTGTTTACATTCAGTCGACTGGGCTTATAAGTTCAGTCGACTGAGTCATGTACTTTTGTTATTTCAGGTTCTTTTTGAATTTAAACAATTTATTTGAAGAAAAAATAGTTACAAATAATATATTTCAAATTGAATTATTTCTTTTGAGAAGGACTTGGATTCTTCTTTCCTTCATTCTTCATGTAGTTTCTATCCCATGAATTCGGACTATATTGTGGTGTCTTAGGAGACATCCATGGATTGACGGGATCGTTTGGTGTACGATAAGATGAAGATGGATCAAATGAACTGACGGGTCGAGGTAGGGGCTCAGCCACTTCATTCTTCTTTGATCCACAGAAACGTAAGCCAATTTGCTCTAGAAAGTTCAAACGTCTAGCTGTAACCTTTTGCTCGAAGTATAGTTCTCGTTGAAGGTCAATCTGTTGTTGTTGAAAGTGATGAATCTCATCAATCTTTCTTTTCGTGTCCGGAGAAATAAAAAGTCCACGCTTAGCCTTCTTGGTTTCTGGAGTGTAACCAGTATGATAATTTTTCCAATTATACATTGGCTCATGTGGTGGTGTTGGTGTGGGAAATTTTGGTGATGTTGGAGAGTTTTTGCTTGACGATGTGATGTTGATTGGAGAGTAGGAGTTGTTAGACGACATTTTGTTAAAATTTTAATTGTAAAAATTAGATGTTTTTAAAAACTAAATTTGTTTAAGAATTTATAATAGAATTTGACTAAACAATTAATGGTTATTGTTTAGCTAAGATTTTTAACCACTTAAAAATTCAATGATTAAGGAAAACTTTGTTAAAAATGTAAGGATGTTATTAATAAATCAGTTAAAAAAAAAAATGTGAGGATTATAATATAGCTGAAAATAACTCTTGATTTATGTTCAGTCGACTGAAAAAAATAATTTAGTCGACTGAAATATGTATATATCTATTGTAAATTTAATTGATATCTTTAATGGATATTATCCCTAATTCTCGTCGAAGTTTTATGAAGGAATTTTCTAATAAGGGTTTAGTAAATATATCGGCGATTTGATTTTCGGTAGAAATATGTTCTAGATTAATTATACCTTTCTCGATATTGTCACGTAAAAAATGGTGACGAATATCTATATGTTTTGTACGAGAGTGATTAACTGGATTTTTAGATAAGTTTATTGTACTAGTGTTATCACAATATATTGTAGAATTTGTTAAATTTATATTAAAATCTTTGAGTGTTTGTTGCATGTATATAACTTGAGTACAAGCTAATGCGGCTGATATATATTCTGCTTCGCAGGTGGAAAGAGAGACGCAATTTTGTTTCTTACTAAACCATGATACAAGTGATTTTCCAATAAAATGACATGTACCACTTGTACTTTTTCTATCTGTTCGAGATCCACCAAAATCAGCATCACTGAATGATACTAATTCAAATGTACACTCTTTTGGATAAAAAAGTCCAAATTCTTTAGTGTAGTTAAGATATCGTATAATTCGTTTAACTGCTCTTAAATGTGATTCTTTAGGATTAGATTGAAAACGTGCACATAAGCATACACTCATCATTATGTCTGGTCTACTTGCGGTTAAGTAAAGTAAGGAGCCTATCATACTTCTATATAATTTTTGATCTACACTTTTGCCATTGTCATCTCGATCGAGATGAGTAGTAGTACTCATAGGAGTAGGTTTAGCTGAAGTGTTTTCCATTCCAAAACGTTTAATTAAGTTTGTACAATATTTCTCTTGGTTTATAAAAATTCCATTTGATAATTGTTTTATTTGAAGTCCAAGAAAGTATGATAATTCTCCCATATGAGACATCTCAAACTCTTTAGTCATTATATTTGAAAATTCTTTGCATAGATTTTCATTTGTTGATCCAAATATAATATCATCTACATATATTTGAATTATTAAAATGTCTTTTGAAGTATCTTTAATAAAGAGTGTTTGATCGACTTTTCCAATTTTAAATCCCGAATTTAATAAATAACTTTTAAGTCTTTCATACCAAGCACGAGGTGCTTGTTTAAGACCATATAGTGCTTTCTTTAATTTATAGACATGATCTGGATATTTTTCGTGTATAAATAAAGGAGGTTGTTCTACATATACATTTTCTTTGATAAAACCATTTAAAAATGCACTTTTCACATCCATCTGATAGAGTTTGAAATTGTGAAAACACGCAAAAGCTAAAAGTATACGAATTGCTTCAAGTCTTGCGACGGGAGCAAATGTTTCTTCAAAATCAATACCTTCCTCTTGATTATATCCTTGTGCTACTAGTCTAGCTTTATTTCTTGTTATATTACCTAATTCATCTACTTTATTTTTGTAAATCCATTTTGTTCCTATTACTGATTGATTATTAGGACGGGGAACTAATTTCCAAACGTTGTTACGTTCAAATTGATTTAATTCTTCTTGCATAGCAATAATCCAATAATCATCTGTTGATGCTTCTTTAGGATTTTTAGGTTCTATTGATGAAATGAACGCTACATGACCCATTTGATTTAGTTGATTTCTTGTTCTAACTTGAGAATTCATTTCTCCTATAATATTTTGAGTTGGATGATCTCGTAATATTCTAGGAGGGGATCTTAAATTATTATTTTCAAGATTTGTTTCTTCTATATTTATTAATTCTTCATCATCTTTTATACTTAAATTTCTATTAAAATTTTCATCAAAAGATATATGTAAGGTTTCTTCAATTATGTTTGTATGTTTATTAAATACTCGATATGCTTTACTTCGTTCTGAGTATCCTACGAAAACTCCTTCGTTAGCTTTTGGATCGAATTTTCCTAATTGATCTTTTGTATTTACAATGAAATATTTTGATCCAAATACTTTAAAATACGATATATTTGGCTTTTTGTTATTAAATAGTTCATAAGAAGTATTTTTAGTTAGTGGTCTAATTGAAATTCTATTTAATACGTAACATGCTGTAGCAACGGCTTCTGCCCAAAAATGTTTTGGTAAGGAAGATCCATTTAATAATGTTCTTGCGCATTCTTGTAATGTTCTATTCTTTCTTTCTACAACTCCATTTTGTTGAGGAGTTCTAGGAAATGAAAAATTATGATTTATTCCTTTCTTTTTACAAAAAGTTTCAAAATCCTCGTTTTCGAATTCTCCTCCATGATCGCTTCGAATATTTTTAATTTTTAAGTCTTTAGCATTTTGAATTCTTTTGACAAATGTTTTAAAATTTTCAAAAGTATCACTTTTATTTTTCATAAAAATAGTCCATGTATATCTTGAGAAATCATCAACTATTACAAATACGTATCGATTATGATTAATGGATTGAACTTGCGTTGGTCCAAATAAATCCATATGGAGTAATTCTAATGGTTGTGTAGTCGAAATAATTTTCTTAGATTTGAAAGATGATTTTGTTAATTTACCTTTTTGGCAATCATCACAAAGATTATTTATTTTAAAGTTTATCTTGGGTAGACCTCTTACTAAATCATTTTTAGAGAGTTTTCTAATAGTTTTAAAATTTATATGACAAAATCTTTTGTGCCATAACCAAGGATCATTGTCTTTGGCAAGTAGACACATACTTGTATTATGATTAATATTCATATTTAAAATGTAAATATTTCTATCTCTATTTCCTTCAAAAACAAGATTTTGGTTTTGATCAAAAATACTACATTTATTATCCGAAAAAATTATTTTAAAGCCTTTGTCACATAGTTGACTTATGCTAAGTAGGTTATGTTTTAAATTTTTAACTAATGAAACATTTGTTATAAAAGGTAATTTTGATGTACCGTAATTGTTCACATCTCCTTTGCCAATGATATAGCCTTTTGAATTGTCTCCGAAGGTAACGGAGCCACCATCAAAGTATGTTATGTTTGTAAGCATATCTTTGTCTCCGGTCATGTGTTTTGAACAACCACTATCTAATATCCATTTTTTCTTTTTGAGTGGGACCTGAAAATAGATATGAAATTATTGGTACCCACTTTTTAATAGGGTCCTAAAGAAAAATTAGAGTTTAGGAAACCAAACCCAATTTGGTTTAGTATCCTTTTTATAGATATAGTTTTTATTATGGTGAACATTATCTATAAATGTTTTAATATATTTATTCCTAATTAAAATATTGTTAGTCTTTGGAATCCAAATTTTGACTATCTTGGTTTCTTCTTTTGTTTGAATAGATTCTTGAAGTAATATTTATTGTTTTGAATTTTTAAAATTTTTATTTTTAGAAATTTTTACTTCCTTTTTGTATCCTAATCCATGTTTGTTTGAAGAGGATTGAGAATTTTCTAAAATTTTAGATAAATTTTCTCTTCCTTTATTAAAGTTAGAAACATTTTTAGTAATGTTATCTAATCTAGCTTGAAGACCATTGTTTTCTAACTCAACTTGTCTAATTTTTGTTTTTAACTCATGATTTTCAGAAGCAATTATATCATTCTTAGTCTTTTGAGTTTCAATTTCTTGACTTAAAAGTGATAATTGAGTTTCTGAGTTTGAGTAAGATTCTTGAACTTTTTCAAGTTCTTCTTCAAGAATTTTCTTTTCATCATGTAACATATCTCTTTCAAACTCAGCTTTATTTTGATTTTCACGAATTTCCTTAATTTTCTTTTTAAGACTTTTTATTGTGCTTAAAAGTTCAGTGTTTACTTCAATTAAATCATCGAAAGTTAAATTGCTTACCTCAGACTCTTGAGCCATGAAGCATACATTTGCTTGTTCATTGTCGCTATCACTATCACTTTCAGATGAAGATGAATCTGAATCGTCCCATGTTACAGAGAATGCCTTCTTTTTGAATTTATCCTTTTTGTTTTTGTTGTTGAAACTTTTCTGATTTTCCTTCTTTTGTTCCTGGGAATCCTTTTGCATGTGTCCTTTCTTGTGACAATTAAAGCATTCTATATTTGAGGAAGGAGGTTTACTCATGAAATTCTTTTTGAATCCGTTTTTGTTTCCTTTTCTAAATTTTAAGAATTTTTTGAAATTCTTGGCTATGAATGCTAAATCCTCATCTTCCGATTCTGAATCTTCTTTTTCTGCGTGAAAAACAACATTCTTTCTTTCTTGAGCTTGATCTTTCTTAGCTTGCATATTAACTTCATATGACATGAGATTTCCAATTAATTCTTCTGGTTTCATTGAAGATAGATCGTTTGCTTCCTCGATTGCTAGCACCTTTCTTTCCCATTCATCAGTGAGTGAATTTAGAACCTTAGATACAATATCAAAATTCGTAAACTTTTCTCCCAATCCGATTAAGGCATGATGAATGTCTTGAAATCTTGAATACATGTCATTGATAGATTCATTTTGTCGCATTCTAAAGTTTTGGAATTGATTCTTTAGCATGGAGATCTTTGTTTGTTTGACCTTGTTAGTGCCTTCGTGTATGGTTCTAAGTGTATCCCATATCTGATGTGCAGTAGTACATATGCTAACTCGGTTGAATTCATTTCTATCCAAGGCGCAAAATAGCATATTCATTGCTTTGGCATTTGCACTAGCTTCATTCTTCTGAGTTTGTGTCCATGTTGGATAGTCGGTTGTGGGTACAACGAACTCTGCTTGAGTGGCGTTCCATGCTTCGAAGCTAGTTGCTTGCATATAAATCCTCATCCTTGTAGCCCAATAGTTATAGTTAAGTCCGTTGAAAAGAGGGGGTCTTTGAGTAGATTGTCCTTCCGCAAATGTAGAACTATAGGCAGATGTTGTGCTTGTACTTGCGTTATTTTCCATATTATCAATATGTCTAATAACGGTGTTATGGTTATAGGACGGCCAGGCTCTGATACTAATTGAAAGTCGGGGGTAATTGATAGGATCGTGTAATATGGAATAGCTATATGGTTAATGTATATATGGTAAGTAAAAATCGCACCAAGATTTTATACTGGTTCGGATCACTTGTCCTACGTCCAGTCCCTAAGCTTCACTTAGGTATTTCACTATCTACAAAACCCTCACTTCACCCGGAGGAATAGGTTTACAATTTACCCGAACAACCGAACGGGATTTCTTTGCCTCAAACTACCTAAGAGGACTTCAAACCTCAATGCTAAACAAGTTTTGACTAGTTGTGTTCTTTATAACACGAATGAGTCTATTGTAGTACAATGTTCCTATAATCTTATCCTCAAGAATATGAAATATGTTTGTGAAGATTAAGGAATTATGAATTTGCTATGAATCAAAATATATTAAATATAAACAGTGATTCAAGCAAAGAGAGTAATGATTGCTTTGATAATGTTTAGAAAATATGATCAAGAAATAGATAGATTAGAGTAAGATAATTCGATGATTTGAATGATGTTTGAATCATGTATTTATAGTTGTAAAAAGGATGCATGTATTGCCAAGGGTTGTAGATAAGAGAAGCTTCCATTTCTATTGAGGAATGGTCGCAACTCTTGGGAAGAAGAAGGTGTCCTTTCATGCAAAATTCGCAGGTTCAAATTCAGTCGACTGTGCAGGAATTTCAGTCGACTGAAATTATAGTAGGAATCTTTCTGGAAAATTTTCAGTCGACTGTGCAGAAAATTCAGTCGACTGAAACTGTGCATATTTGTACATGTTTGCCAGTTCAGTCGACTGGTAAATTTAGTTCAGTCGACTGACATATGAATTTATGCATTATGAAGAATTGAAGTATGCGTAGTGAAAAATTGAAGTATAGTGAATGTGTTCTTGTGTTTGTGCAACTCTTGAGGATAGATTTTAACAAATAAACCTATATATATAAAAATCATACTCAAGTTTATATTTCATTGATCTTCCTCTATCTTGCATATATTTCTTCCTTTATATATTGTCATTGATCAAAAATCTTCGTGTATCAACAAGAACGGGCTTTACGGGTCATTTATCGTTCAATCCAAATCGATCTGGTCCATTTTTTTCTATTTTTAGCTTTGCCTATAAATAACCTGTTATAAACCATAGTGTTCTCAACTTAGTTTGTCCATACGTACATTTCCATATGTTTCCCACTTTCCAATGGTAAACAAACAAATTCCCAATTGCAAATCAAAATCAAATCAAAAAAAATTCAAACTCCTCAAAATATACCGAATTATATATCAATTCGAAGCTTTTGATGTATGTAATCAACTGGTATGATCCATTTTTTAATTCGATGCACCGTTCATCCAGAAATCGAGAATGAACCTAGGCCGTCCATTCTAAGTTTTGGACGATCCAATGGTGGATCGTCGTCCAATCGACGATCGGGGAGTGGCATTAAGAAGATGTCGTCGAGCAGCACACATCTATATGGTTAGAGTTTCAAGATGGTCATTGAATTTGATGCGAATTGTTGATGAACGGCCGGACTTTCACCTTGGCCTGAGAATGTTGGGCTTCATCGCGACCCTCGAGGTGGAGACCGGAAGTGCGGCTCGGCCAGGCAAGCTCGGCGGTGGCCATTGATTTGGGCGTACGCGAGAGGATGGTCAGCGTTTTGGTTGAACGTGCGGTAGGTCATGGTCGCGTATACCTGTAGGGTTAGCACTAGGGTTTCTCTAATTCACGGCATGCTGACGTGGCAAGGTATTAGTGGGTTGTTTTTTTATTTTAATTTTTGAATTTCAAACTTCTAATGATAATAACTTTTGTATACGAGGTTCGATTCACGCACGGTTTGTTCTATTGGGATCATATCGAAATTCTGGACATTTTGACGCCAGTTTGGACGAATTCTAAGACCGTTCAAATTTTGGGCTTAAATTGGATTTTAATTCGATTTAAAATCGAAGGTGAGTGTTTTAACCCTTCACAACTTCTAAAATTTATTATGTTAGTTAAATCAATTTATCATGTGATTAGAAATTTATTTATGGCTGTTTGGTATATTTGAATCGTCATTCCAGTTAATTTGAATTTATTTTGAATCAAATTGTCATTTAATTTATTATTGAATTTAAATTGCCAGTTAATTACCTGTAAATGATAACCTGTTATTTGTTGTAATTTATTGGTCGAATTGGATGATGATTATGATGAATGTTTGATTGTTAATATTGGATGATTGGATGTTATGTTTAATTTATGTATTGTTGTTACTCTGCAAGTTCCCTATGGGTTGAAATGATACGTGCCCGAATGATATATAGATTAAGGAAAATCGTTATGGGTTGAAATGATAGACTCGAGCGATTTTATGGATTTTATTTATCTCGGGATTGCGATTTGAAATGATATATAACCGTAAAATTTTAAATTACGGATTGAAATGATAAATATCCGTTTCACTTGACCCTAAAATCCTTAATTTTTGAATTTGGCTAAATGATATTTTGATTTAAAATTTAATTTATATAAACTGAATTATTATCGAAAATCAAGTTTATGTTGGAATTTGAAATGGGTTTAAAGGAATTGTTTTAAGGAGTTAAATTGAAATATTAAAGTTGAATTTGAAATATAAATGAAATTTATTAGAATTGAGTTATTTGAATTGTTTGAAATATAACTTTAAAATGTATTGAAATTTGAATAATTTAAATTGATATTTCAAACATGGATTGAAATCGATATAGAATTTTATAGTTTATTTAAAATTTGAATCGAAATTGGGTCTTGTTGATTTGGAAATCGAAATGGTTCAGATGCGTTGAAATAAAATAAATAGTTTACATTGATATTAATTCCAAATTCATATTTTGTTTTAAACTATTTAAAAAATATTATTTTAAAATTTCTGATTATTAAGATTTTCAAATAATTATTTTAACTTATATTAACTCTATTAAATAATTTTAACCTATTTTTAACCATTTAATTTATTTTGAAACTAATTAACCCATTTTAACTTATTTTAAATATAATTTATCTATTTTAAAGCTATTTAATCTATTTTAATTATATTTAATCTATTTTAAATCTATTTAACTATTTTAAATCAATTTAGTAGTATCTTTAATCTTTAATTTAACTATTTTAGAGTCTTTTAACTATTTACAACTATGTAAAACTATTTATAACTATCAAACCTATCTTTCTAAAGTTCAAACTAAATTAAGTGGATATGTTTATATTTTAAATCCTCGATTTTAAAGTGAATAAGGTTAAATGATATTATAACCTAAGTTGGGATTTAAATTACATATTTGGTTTGAATATGAAGTTTTGAAATGAGGGCTGTAAACTATTTTGAAAATATGATTTTTGAAAGTGAGTATAAATTTCCAAAATGATATGGTTTGAATTGAATATAATATTTTGATATCAGTTATGAAATGGTTTTGAAAATGTAAAAGAACCCGTTCGGTCTGTAATAAGCGTTTGGTTGTTAAAGAGACCGGAATCAGATATTGTCATACTCTCTACCAATACCGAAAACCACTTTAACAACTGTGTACGTGGTGGAGATTCTAGAAATGAAGTAGGATGGTTTGGCCAACGATTTCTGTATGAGGTATGACGTGACCCTGACTCCCGTGAGTCAGCTTAGATGTGACTAAAACAGGAGCTATACCGGACCAAGTGAGGTCATTCCTCATATCGGGCACATTCCTTCGATATTATACTTTGACTTTGTGATTGATTTTGGTGGCCACCCCTTGATTTTGATATGGGAATGTGTTCCGAGGTTGGCGATAGTAGCGGCTATGCGTTACCATCAGTCCGGGAGTGCAATAGGTATATCTACCTTGGCATTGGTTCGAGTGCCATGTTCAAATGCCCTAGCGTGCTTTCTACGAGTTTCTTTTGTACCAGACCTATGGAGTGCCCACTGTGTAAACCTCCAGTTTACGGAGGAGCGTACGGTACTGTATAGACTATGGGAATATATAAAATGTGTTAAGAAGGATATGTGTTACGCCTTAACGCTATTTTAATACTTTTACTTTACTGTAGACATATTATATTAGCGTATTGTACTACATAGTAGATAATTTAATGGATGCTTAGGAGATGGAAATCTCGAACATCTCTTATGTTATTGCACTCACGTTAAACAATGGAAAGGAGATGTCAAACCCCATAAACATCTCTGACGCTGTCACACTCATAGTTACCATTGATTTAACTTACATAAGATCTTTTAGTTCTGACTCGAGTGTTTTGTCTTTTCAATTCGCTCAGGTCAGCCTGAGTATTTTAGGGTTGAAGACCTTATTTCTGGAAAACGAAGACGAAAATTTGTATTATTATTATTTATTATAATTATTCCGATGCATTATGCAGTTCCGCTGCATTTATTTATTTATTTATTCCTACTTATGTAACTCTGATGTTGTGTTGTAAAGAATAATCAAATGTATCTTTGAAACAGCTTCATGAACTGGTATTTGATTATTATATTTTATCATTCCGCTTCGAGATTCTATATTTGTTTATTTCTTTCTCTTTTTCTTATTTACCCCATAACAATCTGCCCTATTGAATGGTTTGAATATGACATGTGTGTCTGCTTAGAACGTCCAAAAAGGTAGGTCGTTGCACTATATCCCCCCTTGCTCCATGTGACGACCCGCCCTTCTAACTACCAGAAAGACGCATCATCATTAAGAAAGAAAGAGGTAGAAATAGAAAAGAGTAGAAAAGAAAGAAACAAAACATCAGAATCTCACAGCGGAACGGAACAAAATATAATATATCACATATCTATTACATAGATTTATATATATCAGAGTTATATAATATCAATACACATGACAATCATACATAACATTTGTCACTATATATATCAGAGATACAACATACATCAACTAACACAGCGGAACTAGATAGATATCTACAACGCTGAAGCCTCCTGCTCCATTGCTCCTCCAGAAGTCGTCAAGCCAAACCTAAATCCCTTGGCTACCCGTAAAAATTTGGGTACCCGAAAGTTTATGAAAACAAAAATAAACTCCGGGTCAGACATGGGTCTGGTATGAGTAAACGGTTAAATTGTTTAACTTTGAAAACCATTTAAAATAAAGGTATTACGTAAGATTCCCCACAAATAAATACGGGAAAGTTTTTACCTTACGCTAACCAAAACATTTTATAGTAAATCCAGTGATATTATAATAGTGTCTAGGGTTTTCAAGTAAAATACAGAAATAGCTGAAATGCTTACATCTCACATTTCAACATAGTTGGGCACAATCTAAACGTACGGCGCTTATTGGAAATTGGATCCCATACAATGGCAGGGCTACTGGGGTACCGCCCATCACAGTACGTGGTCTAGATCACAGTACCGAGGAGCCACCCTAACTCCCCTGCAACACAAGGCCGGAACCATTCCTTACTGAACAGTCCCGAACAAGATAACCCCGCAGTTGGTGTGCAATTCCAACCGCCCACACAGCCGAAATAAGGGACATCTAGACAGGGGTATATCTCGTCCTGCTTGGGCACGACCCACCTAACCTTGCTGCACCTCCCCTGTTTTAGCCATTCCCGGTTGATGAGGCTTGAGGCTGCGATGTGCTGAAAGCATTCAATCCATACAAGTTCGTTCCGGGTTCGAACGAAACCGAAGGCATTATCTCGTCACCCTCATTTTGGAATTACCCTCAGAGTCAACGACGATAACCCTTGCATTCTGAAAGCACCATCTTGATCTTCACTTGAGAATTCACGACCTAACGTTTAATTTGGATCGATGTGGTTTTCGGAATATCAATTGGATACCCGATCCCGGTCTCATCGAAATCCAAACGCCATTTTAAAGGCCAAGTTGTCTAATTAACTTAAACAGTTTAATAATTTAAATTAAACAATCGAATTAATATAGCACTTATCACAGATAAATCATATCCAAATATCATAGATATATCACAGCATATCACAGAGCATCACAGAATATCATCCATAAACATCACAAACAAATATACAACACATACAACATCCATAAGCAAACATCTTAAGTTCTCAATTTAAACAATTCATTTAAACCAATTATTTGAGAATTAACCTCTGAATCCTGATAGATTAATCATTAGTTAATAATTCATTACTTATTCCATTTCAAATTATTTAATTAATAATCAACTCTTAAGTAATAATTATATCTTAATTACTTAGTTAATTACTCCTAATTATTAATTAATAACTTTAATTATTAACTTATAGAACTTAATTATCAATTACTTAATTACTTGAGAGTTAATCTCTTAACTCTGTTTAATCACTTATTTCCCTTCAAATTATTCAATCAACAAATCATTTCTTAATTAGTATATATATGTGTCTGAATTGCTTTATTACTTAGTTACTTTATTCACATTATCTAACTTAATCAAGTTATCTAACTTTAATTACTTAAGTAATTATTTCTTAATCACTATTCTTCGGCCTAAATAGAACTTAATCACTTGTTTATTTATTGCTAATTGCTTCATTTATCATTTTTCAATTCTTAATTAAATCACTTGATTAATTAACTATTACTCGTTTTAATTAATTAAGTGGTTAATTACAATTTCACTTATTATTTATAATACATTACTAATTAAAATTACAAAGTAATTACTCTTAATTACTTTTGAATTCAATCAATCACTATTGATTTTTCACATAACTAACATTCGAGTCTTCTTGAATTTTAATATCAGTTATATTACTAACTGAAACAATATTTGTTTAATTAACAAGATTTTAAAAACATGGTTAAGCTTAAACAAAAGTAATTAGTTAATTTAAATAATTGATCACGAGTTAAAACTAACGTTAAGTCTTGACTAGGCTAAATTATACTTGAATTAAATTTAAACTTAAACTTTGAACGGTACTTATTTTCACTGTGATACCTTACTGAAACCTATAATTATCAACAAATTTTATAAAAATCTTACACTCAAAAATAAAAGACACGAGGTCTCCCCTGCAAAAACGCAAGCATTGCTTCGAGTAAATCGTTCCTTCACCCGAGTAACCCACCCAGATACGCAACTTTATCTTCTTTTTTTTTTTTTAGTTTAAACTTTTAAACATGAGTAGGAGTTAAAAACTACAGTTATCACATGCAACACCCCCCAGGTAAAACTCGAAGCGCACACCCATAAACCCCGAGAAGAACTCGCGACAGTGCCCCCCTTCCATCCTTCAACCACTGATACACCGCCATGTCGTGCACATGTACGGCGCCGCTCGTACCTCCGATGATCTCCTGAGACTTCGCGCAAATCCAAACAAGCACGCAAACGAGAAATCCAAGATCGCAAACCACCAAAAATTCCAATTCAAAAATTTCGCAGTTCGAATGAAAGGGACATTCAACCCCTCTGCAAACAAACGTCGCGCCACCCACGCACGGTTCACCAGAGGCGATGCCACCTCAACCACACCTTGTCAACGTCACCTGAAACCCTCCAACCAAGCCTCGATTCACTCGGTCATAGGTACGAGTCGAATCTCACAATTTACTGACATGAACAAATACACACAGTAAACCCTATTTCGATCTCATATCAAAATTCTATGCAATAGAAAAATTAATGAATATTTTTCGCAAGATTACTAACCTTTAAGCTAGCTTCAATATAAATTTCAGTACATAATATTGAATAAATTTCGAGAATTGGATAAAATTTCAATTTTTGTTCAAGACCGATTTGCTCTTGAAATACTGAGCTACAAATCCCCATTCAACTTTTAAAAAAATCATATCTTTTAGTCATAATTCAAGATATATATTTGGATTAGCTGTTCATATGCACTAATTTACCAGTATTTTACTTGATTGACTGTACACAGACAAGTATTAGTTACTAATATGTTGAAACAGATTTTAAACATTATGATTGAAGTTCAAGCAACAAGATTTGATGAAAAACAATTCAAAAACATTCCATAATCAAATGAAAACAATTATAAGTTCAATTGTTTTCAACCCTGTAACATAAAGCAGAGAACTGTATCTTCAATATTCCAAGTTCAACTTGTATAAAGTCTCAGATACATATCAAACAAAGCACAAACAATCTCATGAAATTATCTTACTGATTTAATTAACTTAAATTTGAAAAGTTAAGTTTACTTACCCAAGACATGCAGCTGAACAGAGAGGATGTTTGCTTGATGCAGAAAGAAGACAGCTATGAAAATTTGAATGTCTGTAACTCTTCTTACTTCCTGACTCTTATTTAAGCTTGAAAAATATGAAGTTTTGTTTAATTCCTTTGCTTATCTCAGTATTGACTATTGAAGTTATAAATGATCTCAGTATATAACTTTGAACATCAAGTCTTCTTGAACAAGCCTCTTTCTTGACAAAATATCTTGCTTTATTATATTAATGTTTGCTGTCAAAATTTTAACTTGTACAAAAATCTGAGATGCATTAAGAATTTCGGCTGAAAGATTGTATAAAAATCTAAAAGGACAATATGCAGTGCTAAATAAATGTTTGTGTTTACATTTAAGTTTACACATGATTAATGCTAGCTGACACAACAATATACATAAAGATATTTGCAGACTTTGGTTTGTACTAACTTTTTTTTATTTGATGTAAACTCATGCAACAAAATGGTTTTCTGCAGGTTGATTTGTTTATAGATATTAGTTTGTCTCTTTTCATTTTGCAGGCCATCAAAGCTTGTATATGAAGCTATTATTTGTTCATATTTGCTTTGTAGCTTAATTAGTTTGCATATTTATTAAAATATTTACACAGTTATCATGTTTTGCTATGTAAAAGAATTTTGTATTTAAGTATACTTGCAGGTATAAGACCTGTGTATTTGAAGTTAATTTGTTTCATTATTTTATACGTTATGCTTATTTTATTTTACACTCTCAAAGTAACAGTTTATGTTGTAAGCTTGTTTATTTATGTTATTTTATTTTATACTTTTTACTCTATACTTTATTCTTAATTTAGTTATATTCATGTGTTATACTTAATATACTTATATTTATAATTTAACTGTCCATATTTAAATTAGATTCGTGAGTTTATTCCTTCTTTATATTTATTTTATTTGTATTTAACTATAAATCTTTAAATTATGAATAATATGATTTATTTACATTTATACTTATTTATCTCCATTTGTATTTTATTTAAATTATAAGCATAAGTTAACTTATATTTCACATTTATATTTTAATTCTATTTCAAACATTATCATTCATATGTATACTTACCAAATATAAACAAAGTAAGATATTTTAATTTAATCACAAAAGACAAATTTTATTATGAATATTATTGAGACAATTTATTACACTTCCAAATCAATTTCTTTAAAAATACCATTTACATAAACAATGGCAATTTTTTCAAAATCACATCCTTTTCAAATGATTAAGTATACATTTTATTTAAATTGATTTGACTATTTATTAAAATAAATAGGGCTAAAATCCAGGGTCGTTACATTCCTCCCCCCTTAAAAGAATTTCGTCCCCGAAATTTAAAACAAAGATAATTTAAAAGTTGTCATATCAACCATTCAAACATACATATCATTCATATATTAGCAAACAACCAACATCTATCCTAACAAACATCGCTAGCCATCCAGACACAAATCTAGATAAGCTTTTCTAAAACTATCCAGAGTTTCTAGGTAAAATTTCTAGAATCCTCGCTCCACTATACTATGATAAGCTACTCTACTATATTCCTGAGTTGCCTTCTACCTTAACTAACAATCCGAACTAAATTTCTATCCACAGTCACATTCGGCTCATCTTTCAAGTCTTCCTGTACTATTGATTCTACAACTAATACTAAGTCAAGAACAAATTTCTTTAAATGGGTCACACAGAATACACTCTGTATTCCAGACATCTTTTCTGACAATTCGACTCTGCAAGCTACAGTTCCAATCTTTGCCAATATCTGAAATAGTCCAATATATCTCGAGTCAAGTTTTCCCGCCTTCCGAATCTAATAGTTCCTTTTTAATAGGAAAACTTTGGTCAAAACAAATTACCAATAACAAATTCTAATTGTCTCCTTCTTATCTGCGTACTTCTTCTAACAGTCTTGAGAAGCTTTCATCTTATCCCTTGATAAACCTAATCAGAAACTTCACAAAACAGAACTGGTCCAAACACAAGATAGTCTTCCACACTTCACCAAAATCCAAAACTCAAACTTGCCGCATATCTTCTAAAATACGGTTCAGTCTCTCTGTTTGTCCAAGGATAATAGGCTATACTAAATTTCAAACTCGATCCCAAAGCCAATTGTAGAACCTTCCAGAATTTTGCTGGTGAAAAATAGGATCACGGTCACTTATTATACTAACAGGAACACCAAGCAATCTTATTATTTTCTGCAAGAAATTTTTGACCAGAAACTGTAGTCCGAGTTATCTAACTAGTATAGAATGACCACTCTTAGTTAATCGATCCACAATAATCCATATTCCATTGTTTCCCTTCTTGGTTCTTGGCAAACCGTCGATGAAATCCATCGAAATCATCTCCCACTTCCATCTGAGATTTCAAAAGATTGCAATAATCTTGGACAACTTCTATTGATCACCTTAACTTGCTGATAGAAAGTATAACTATAAACGAAAACAACTACGATCCTCTTCATGCTCGGTCTCCAGAAAATTCTTCTCAAATCTTTATACATCTTAAAGATTCCGGGTGAATATTCAGTTTGGAATGATGTCATCCAGCTAAAACTTATTGCCTCAATTCATCTATATTAAGCACACAAATGGCCACTAATCCTTTAGGCACCTTGATCGTCCACTTAAAATCTGAACACCTTCATGTTGCTTTAATTAATGACACGCATACTCAGTTACTCTCGTATCTTGCATCAACTCTGCTTTCCAAACCAATTATACAAGCATCCGAATAAATTCCAAAGCCGCCCTTTCCTTCCGGAATAACAATCACTGGAGCACTGGTTAGTCTCGTCTTCCATTCTTAGAATAGATTCTCCCTTCGCTGGGTCTAAAGAGATATTTTCACCCAATATAATGTGCCTCAAAAATAACTTCCGATTTCCAAAAATGGCACTAAAAGAACCCGCCTTCAAAACATGCCTCTTCAGTGTCTCCAACACTATCTTCAAATGTAGCTTGAGCTCCTCTTCAAACTTAGAATATACATAAACATACTTATTCATACTCTTATCGATCCTAAATCTGCTCAACTAACTCTACTTCCTTCTCGGAGCCATTCTCCAACTAGACTGAATCACTAGCACTACCTTGGAATCAAATCAACACGAAACTCTATCTCTCGATGGGAAGACAAACAATTTGAATCACATCAATAACTTAAACTTCTCTTGAGAAGTCCTTACTCCAATAAAAGACTACTCAAATGTATTCCAGTGTGATGTCCCGGAAATTTAGGCAATAATTATTTAATAATTTCATTGATAATTGTTGTAAAATGTGAAATATTATTTTAATAACTTAATTCAAACAGAAAATCTCTTTTGAAAATTTATAATTAATTAATTTGTTAAATGGTATTCTTTTCAAAGATTAAAAATATTTTATTTATAATGTATAAATGTTTATACATTGTAAATAGAGATTTGGTTTTAATTCTAAATTTATATTTAATAAAGTATATTTTCTAATTATTATATATAATGTAAATTTGTAAATTGATTTAAATTAGTAAGTAAGTATTTATTTGTTTATAGAATAAATATAGTTTAATTTTGTTTTATAATAAAAATTTGTTTTGTCTATTTTAAAAATTGTTTTTCTCTTTGAAATGAGAATTAATTCATTTGTGTTAAAGTATAACATTGATAAAATTTAATTCAACCTCTCATTTCTTTTAAAATCTTTTCTTTTGAAATTTTGTTTTATAAGTAATATTATTTTAAAAATATTTAAACAAGCAATTAAGTGTAATTGTATAGTTTTATAAAGAAGTGTATGTGTATGTATTTCAAAACTAATGTTAATAAACATTTGAAATATGCTTAAATAATTTTAAATAGTTTAAGATAAACTCTAAAACACTTATAAATTTAAAATTGCTTTTAAACATTGATATACATGTGTTAAGTTCTTAAACTATAAAGAAGACACTTGTTAAAGTTTGAGAAAATAAGTTAACAAGTGGCATGTTAATATATTTTGAAATTAATTTTTGTAAACAAGAAAACATATCATAGCTAAAGCATTTTGTTAAAAACACTTTCTCTTCAAATTGAGAAATCTGAAAATCATATTTCAGTAAATCAAAAGCCCCTCATAACAAATGCATTCAACTACAAATCATTTCCTAAAACAAATGCATGTTTACAAATCTGCAAACCCAAACTTCTTCAAATCCATTTCTGCAAATCATCTTCAATCTATTTCTACAAATCTGCATATATGAATAACAAAAATTTCTGCAATCAAAATGCAAATCATTTTCTTCATAAACAAACTTCAATCCAATCTGCAATCTAAGTCTGCATATCTGAAGCCCATCATCAACTGGGAGTTCTACTTTAATTTAACAATTTGAGAGGTCTGCATGCATACAAATACAAGATAAAAGCAAACTTCAATTTCTTCAAATCTGAAGCTCAACATCAATTTGAAGTCCAATTTAAAGTCTGAGCTATTAAAATGGGTCTGCATGCATTCAAGCCAGGAGAGCAATTCCAGTAATCTAATGAAACCCAGATTTCAAATGCATTTCAATATGCATTTCTGGAAAATGGAACCTGCAGCTAAATTTGCTCTGCATCTTCAAATTAAAGGTGAGTAAGCTTCTTTGTTTAAAAACAGATATAAACCTGAAATGAAAACTGTGCATATGTAGAAATATAGTGTTAATGTATGCTTAATTTTAATGTTGAATATAAATATGGCATGACTGTAAAATGGTTTCTGCTTTGAAAACTAGTAAGTAAACAACTTATATAAAAGCTTAGCTTGATTATTCTTGCTGAATATGCTTGATGTATGAATTATAGCTATGATGGCTGCTTATCTAAATGTAAACAATGTCTTCTGTTTATTTATAAATCAGTTAGGAAGCATGTTTATATATATTAATAAGTATCCTCTGTTTGTTTTACAGTTAAGAATTTATCTCCTCAAAACTTTTACAGTTTATATTATTTAGACAAAGTATGGTTGTTAGTATAAAGTTATGAATTAGTTAAATAGGTTAGAATTTGAAGTTTGTTACTCCCTAAACAAACTCCACAGCTAGCATTTTAAAATGAAATCAAATATCAAACATCATAAATATTAGAACTAATGTATAAATTAGAACATGTTTGGAATTAGGAATTTTAGAAACTAATATTACAGTTTAGATAAACTGTTGGGAAGAATAACATTTCTGTTAAACAGAAATAAGGAATTTGAGGCATCTGTTAATCTATGGGGATGTCAGGTGTTAAGATGTTTATGTTAATGGAGTATGGAGGTGAGAGGAAAGAGGAGGTGTTGTTGATGGAGGATCAGAGAGGCTGGAGATATGGAGTGGGTGTTTTCAGGTGGATTTTGGTTACAGTGGTAACTCTGGTGAACTTCTGTAGTGTGCAGGGTTTTGACCCGAAGTAGAACTCGGGAAGTTTTGCTTCTTACTCGAAGCAACAGGTGTAGTAACTCGAAGTAAATCAGGGGATTACTCGGGTAGCATGGTTACAGTTTTTTTTACAGAGAGCTTTCACAGTTTGTTTTTTTTTATGTTGAATGGAAATCAAACTCAAGTGTAGGAGTTTGATTCATGTATAAGTTGAAGCTGAATTCAAGTAGAGTTTGAATTCAAAGTTTTAAAAAAAAAAAATTTGAAATGTCTTAGACAAGTTTAAAGTTTGGTTTTAAATCAAAAATTAAAACTGTTTCAGGTTTTAAACCTGAAAAATGTTTAGCAGTTTTTCATGTTGAATGAATTTTAATTTTGGTATAGAAATTTGATTTTTAGATGGAAGTAGAAACTGAATTTCAAATGTAGTTTTGAGTTCAAAGTTTTTAAAGATAAGAATCTTAAATTTAAACAAGATTTAAAATGTTGTTTTAAATCAAAATTAAAACAGTTTGCAGGTTTTAAACCAGAGAATTATGCAGTTTTAAATTTTGAATGAATTCATATTTTTAAAGCTGGATTTTGATTCAAGTGGAAAATGAAACTGAATTTAAATAAAATTTGAAATTCAAAGTTTTTAAAAGTAAAATCTTAAATTTAAACAAGATTTAAAATTCTGTTTTAAATCAAGAGTTTAAAACAGTTTGCAGGTTTTAATCAAGAGAGAGTTTGCAGTTTTCTGTCTCGTGTAATCCTCGGGTAAACCATGCAGTGACTCGAAGTAAGTGGATTAGAAACTCGAAGTAAATAGAGGGGTCACTCGGGTTAGTTTAGTTGCAGGTTGATAAATCTGTAGTTCTGCAGTTTTTCAATTTAAATGAAATTCATATTGAAGTTGTAATTTGATTCAAAATGCAAGTTAAATTTGAATTCAAATAAAGTTTTGAATTCAAGGTTATTAAAAAAATGAAAATTTAAAATTTAAACAAGATTTCAATTTAGTTTGAAAAAAAACAGTTTTTCAGGTTTACCTTTAAAAACAGTTTTGATTCAAAACAGTTTGTAAAAAAAAAAAATGAACATATTCAAATGTTTTAAAAGGATTTGATTTCAAATAAGTTTTAAAACTTGAAAGAATTTAATTCCTTTAATATTTGAATTAAAGATTTGAAATCTGGATTAATGTTTAAATAGTTAAACATTGTAAATATTAGATTTTTAAATGGAATTTGAATTTAAATTTAGAAATGTATTGTTTTAATACACTTTGAAAGTAAATGAGTCATTTGATAAATAATTGAATTATTTTGAAAAATAATTAAGATAATTAAGGATTTACTTAATTATTTGGCTTTAATTAATGTTTTAGATTAATATTAATTAGAAATGATTTATTAATCTAATTTAAATTTTCTTAAGTAAGTAATTAATGAAAATGTTGTTAATTAATAAGATAATTAACTTAGAATAATTAAGTAATTAATTAATGTGATTAATTTTGGTAATTAATTGGATTAATTAATTTAAGATAATAATTGTAATTAATTTTGATAATGTGATTTGTTTAAATTAATTAATTTAGTTTAATTAATTTAAGAAATCATTTAATGATTTAATGAGAATAATTACTTAATGTAATTAGTGGAGCAATATTACTTAAGGAAGTAATAAATGATAATTACTTAAATGTAATTAGTGAAGATAATTTATAATAAAGTAATTTAGATAATTACTTTTATAATTAATCAAGGGATTAATTAATGTAGATAATTAATTATGGAATAAATAATTCATTAATGAGTAATTAATGATAGTTAATTACTGGATTTAATATTAATCAAGGTGATTAATAATTGTAATTTTAAATTGTAGAATTAATTACTAAAGGTAATTAATTCTTAATAAAGTAATTAATTTAAATATTAATTAGGGATCATTAATTAATATAATTAATGAAGTAATTAAGGATTGTTTAATTAAGTAATAATTATTAATTAAGTGATTAATTAATTGTAATTAATTAAGGATAAATGTAATTAATTATAGTTAATTAATAAATGAAATAAGTAAATGTTAATTACTTATGATTAAGGTTAATTAATTTAATTAAATACTAATTACTTATCGTAATTAGTAAATGGTTAATCAAAGTGTTTAATCAAGTTAAATACTTAGTGGATAATTAATTAACTAGTTTAATTAATTAATGGATGTTAAGCAAGATTTAAATATAGTAATTAATTTAATTTATTTTAAATTAATTAGAGATGATTGTAATTAATTTAATTCATTTTAAATTAATTATAAATTGTTGGTTAGTAAATCATTGCTTATGGATGTTATTGATTGAATGGTTGTGATCTCAGTAATGAGATGAGTTGTATTTGTATGATACGAATGTATGGTTTAAGTATGATGGTTTGTGATGGATTGTTTGGTTGTGATGATTATCTGTTTATGGATGATACAGATTATATGTTATGATATGAATGTGCTTATCCATTGTTAGATGTAGTTTATCTATCTCTGTAAAGTAGATAGTAACGTAATGAATTAATTGTTTAAACCCTTAAGTACAACTTGGACATTAAAATGGCGTTTGGTTTCGATGAGACCGGGATCGGGTTTCCATATTTGGATATCCGAAAACCACATCGATTCCAATTAAACGTTAGGTCGTTAATCCAAGTGGAGCAAGTGAAGACTCGAGGTGTAAGGGCTATACGTCAGTATAACTCTGTGGGTGATTCCGTAATGAGTTTGACGGAATAGTGCTTATAGATTCGAGATGGTGAATCTGAGTGCAAGGGCTATGGTCGTTGACTCTGAGGGTGATTCCAAAATGAGTGCAACGAGATAGTGCCTTCGGTTTCGTTCGAACCCGGAACGAACTTGTATGGATTGAATGCTTTCAGCACATCGTCAGGTGGACGATGAGCATTCTAAGATTGATATGTCCTATAAAGGTAATCGTAGCCTCAAGCCTCATCAACCGGGAATGGCTAAAACAGGGGAGGTGCGCCAAAGCTTCGTGGGTAGCCCCCACTGGAGGACAAGATTTATCCCTGTCTAGAGTCCCTTTATATTTCGGCTGTGTGGTGCAGTTGGCGACGGCCAATCTGCGGGGTAGTCTTGTTCGGAACTATTCAGTAAGGAATGGTTCCGGCTTTGTGTTGCAGGGGAGTTAGGGTGGCTCCTCGGTACGGTGATCTAGGCCACGTACTGTGACGGGCGGTACCCCAGTAGCCCTGCCATTGATGGAATCCATAATCCAATAAGTGCCTGTACGGTTTTGATTGTGCCCAACTATGTTGGAACGTGAGATGCAAGCATTCCAGCTATTTCTGTATTTTATTTTGAAAACCCTAGACACTATTATAATATCACTGGATTTCCTATCAAATGTTTTGGTTAGCGTAAGGTAAAAACTTTTCCATGTTTATGTGTGGGAAGTCTTACGTGATACCTTTTGTTTTCAAAGGATTTTCTAAAGTTAAGCAACTTTTTATCCCCGTTTACTCACACCAGACCCCTGTCTGACCTGAGTGTTTATTTTCTGTTTTATTAAACTCTTGGGTACTCATATTACGTATGAGTAGTCAAGTGTTTTCAGGATTGCTTTGACGAGTTATGGAGGAGCAAATGGAGCAGGAGGCTTCTGCGTTGTAGTTATCTATTTTCCGCTGTGTTGGTATCTCTGAGTCGTCTCTCTGAGTTATTCCTTGTACTTGGATTGTAATAGCTAGACAGATGTTTATAACTGTCTAGTTTTGTGTTGTATTAGCTGTATTACTCTGATGTATATGATACTATGTACAGTTTTATGTGATATATTATAATTTATTCGATTCCGCTGTGAGATTCTGATGTGGTTTGTTCTTTCTTTCCTTTCTTTTCTCTTTTCTATCCCTTTCTTTCTTCTTAACGATGCAACTTTCTGGAGTATGGAAGTTGGGTCGTCACACGTGGTATCAGAGCATTAGGTTGAGTAAATACCTAGGCTCTGTAGTGGTGTTTTCTTGAGAGAGCATATTTGTAATTTTGAATATATATCTATATATATATATTTATTTCTACCTATTAGATTGGGTTACCTGTTCAGGTTTTCCAATATAAGTAATAAAGGTAGATAGGGTAGTGGTGTGTGTAACACAACTACCAATGGTTGGAGTTCGAGTGTTTGAGATTGGAAGTGGTCTGCTAAGGCAGTTTTGGGCATCTTGAGTAGTTTGGTAGTTGGTGTGAAGGATTTCACTAATCTCTGAAGGAAATCTTTTCAAGATTCGGAGTTCATCTTTGGATTGTAAGCTTGGTTGCACTCGTGTGAGTGGTTTTTCTTGAGTTTGGATTTGTTGGGAGTTCTGAAGCCAGCAAGGGTATCTTGGCAACTTTAGGAAGGAGTTCTGTCTATATTTGAGTTTGAGACTCAGTTTGGCAGTGTTTTGAGCTTGGTTTGGGAGCGAGTTTCCTGAGAGATATCTGTCTATCTGGAAGGCTCTTTAATGAAGAGGCTGGTGTAGTTTGAGGTTTGATGAGCTTTTGGCTAAGGAAGTTTTGGCAGCAGTAGAAGCAGTGAGTGGCCTGTTCTTCGGTGGTTCGGGAGTCTCTGTGATTCTTCTGTCAGTAGTCTGGACTTATGGTGGAGCTTGTCCATTTCTTCTGGAAGCTTAGTTGGGTGTGATGTTAGTGGTTAAGAGGTGGACCACTAGTTTCTTCTTTTGAAGGTTTTAGCTGTTCTGATTGTTGCAGTGAGAATGATTTCTTGGGATCTGAACTAGGTGGAATCGCAAAAGTGACTTGCGACGGTTCGGAATTTCTCTAAGTGATCTTTGTTTGGATTGAAACATCTTTAAAGGATGTTTGAGTTATCGAAGTGGAATTTTCTGGATATCTTCGAAGGAATCAAGATTGGCATCTGTATCAAGAGATTGAGTTCTGTTTCGACTTGATTCTTGAAGCTTTACCAGTGGTTCAGCATTGTAGGAGATTCTTTGAGTATGATCTGTTTAAGTTGGCAGGATTTATTGGATCCAGTTTTCTGGTTGAATTTTTGCTGTGATGTTATGACCGAATCGGATAGGTCACTGAGATTCTATGGAATTTGATGAACAATATTCCGGGATAAGTTGATCAAGTTTATATTTGTGTTCATCAACAGCATTCTTGAATCAGAGTTGCGCAGTGGAAGCATGGTGGCAGCTATTCCAGAATAGGAGTAGTAGGTTGGAAGTCTTCTGATATTTGTGTAGAAGAGCTGTGTGGTAGATTTGATTGATCTAGAAGGTTGGAGGCAGCCCAGGATCGATATGAAAGATTGTGTGGGTATGAGATTAGATCTTTCTGTTTTCTCTTAAGAATTAAGTGATTGTTCTACGAGATTGAATTGCCAGTCCGGATGGCTGGTATTTATTTTGTTTTCACGTATCTCTAAGGGAGTATGTGTATGGTTTATCATTGGTTTTAGAATCAGCAGTTCTGGAAGATTTGGGAGTTGATCAGGACGTGTCTGTAGTCCTGTATTCTGTTTAGATTTGTAGATCTAGATATAGGAGCTCTAGATCTGAGTGGTTTAGTTATTTTAGATTCTGTAGGGCGAGGGTCTCGGTGTTTGTACCTGGGAAACTCTAGGGAATCTTATCCAGAATTTTGTCTGGATAATTAGAATTGTTTGTTTTGAATTGGTTGTTATGGTTGCTAGTATTTGATTGATAGTATTTGATTGCTCTTTTAAAATTTAAAATCTGTATAGAATTATTAAATTACCTTTGCTTTTAAATTTCGGGGACGAAATTCTTTTAAGGGGGGAGGAATGTGATGTCCCGGAAATTTAGGCAATAATTATTTAATAATTTCATTGATAATTGTTGTAAAATGTGAAATATTATTTTAATAACTTAATTCAAACAGAAAATCTCTTTTGAAAATTTATAATTAATTAATTTGTTAAATGGTATTCTTTTCAAAGATTAAAAATATTTTATTTATAATGTATAAATGTTTATACATTGTAAATAGAGATTTGGTTTTAATTCTAAATTTATATTTAATAAAGTATATTTTCTAATTATTATATATAATGTAAATTTGTAAATTGATTTAAATTAGTAAGTAAGTATTTATTTGTTTATAGAATAAATATAGTTTAATTTTGTTTTATAATAAAAATTTGTTTTGTCTATTTTAAAAATTGTTTTTCTCTTTGAAATGAGAATTAATTCATTTGTGTTAAAGTATAACATTGATAAAATTTAATTCAACCTCTCATTTCTTTTAAAATCTTTTCTTTTGAAATTTTGTTTTATAAGTAATATTATTTTAAAAATATTTAAACAAGCAATTAAGTGTAATTGTATAGTTTTATAAAGAAGTGTATGTGTATGTATTTCAAAACTAATGTTAATAAACATTTGAAATATGCTTAAATAATTTTAAATAGTTTAAGATAAACTCTAAAACACTTATAAATTTAAAATTGCTTTTAAACATTGATATACATGTGTTAAGTTCTTAAACTATAAAGAAGACACTTGTTAAAGTTTGAGAAAATAAGTTAACAAGTGGCATGTTAATATATTTTGAAATTAATTTTTGTAAACAAGAAAACATATCATAGCTAAAGCATTTTGTTAAAAACACTTTCTCTTCAAATTGAGAAATCTGAAAATCATATTTCAGTAAATCAAAAGCCCCTCATAACAAATGCATTCAACTACAAATCATTTCCTAAAACAAATGCATGTTTACAAATCTGCAAACCCAAACTTCTTCAAATCCATTTCTGCAAATCATCTTCAATCTATTTCTACAAATCTGCATATATGAATAACAAAAATTTCTGCAATCAAAATGCAAATCATTTTCTTCATAAA
The DNA here is from genome assembly GCA_030765085.1 of Allium cepa. NCBI lineage: Eukaryota > Viridiplantae > Streptophyta > Magnoliopsida > Asparagales > Amaryllidaceae > Allium > Allium cepa. The sequence goes on along the minus strand of CM060942.1, from coordinate 88,396,187 downwards.
CAAACTTCAATCCAATCTGCAATCTAAGTCTGCATATCTGAAGCCCATCATCAACTGGGAGTTCTACTTTAATTTAACAATTTGAGAGGTCTGCATGCATACAAATACAAGATAAAAGCAAACTTCAATTTCTTCAAATCTGAAGCTCAACATCAATTTGAAGTCCAATTTAAAGTCTGAGCTATTAAAATGGGTCTGCATGCATTCAAGCCAGGAGAGCAATTCCAGTAATCTAATGAAACCCAGATTTCAAATGCATTTCAATATGCATTTCTGGAAAATGGAACCTGCAGCTAAATTTGCTCTGCATCTTCAAATTAAAGGTGAGTAAGCTTCTTTGTTTAAAAACAGATATAAACCTGAAATGAAAACTGTGCATATGTAGAAATATAGTGTTAATGTATGCTTAATTTTAATGTTGAATATAAATATGGCATGACTGTAAAATGGTTTCTGCTTTGAAAACTAGTAAGTAAACAACTTATATAAAAGCTTAGCTTGATTATTCTTGCTGAATATGCTTGATGTATGAATTATAGCTATGATAGCTGCTTATCTAAATGTAAACAATGTCTTCTGTTTATTTATAAATCAGTTAGGAAGCATGTTTATATATATTAATAAGTATCCTCTGTTTGTTTTACAGTTAAGAATTTATCTCCTCAAAACTTTTACAGTTTATATTATTTAGACAAAGTATGGTTGTTAGTATAAAGTTATGAATTAGTTAAATAGGTTAGAATTTGAAGTTTGTTACTCCCTAAACAAACTCCACAGCTAGCATTTTAAAATGAAATCAAATATCAAACATCATAAATATTAGAACTAATGTATAAATTAGAACATGTTTGGAATTAGGAATTTTAGAAACTAATATTACAGTTTAGATAAACTGTTGGGAAGAATAACATTTCTGTTAAACAGAAATAAGGAATTTGAGGCATCTGTTAATCTATGGGGATGTCAGGTGTTAAGATGTTTATGTTAATGGAGTATGGAGGTGAGAGGAAAGAGGAGGTGTTGTTGATGGAGGATCAGAGAGGCTGGAGATATGGAGTGGGTGTTTTCAGGTGGATTTTGGTTACAGTGGTAACTCTGGTGAACTTCTGTAGTGTGCAGGGTTTTGACCCGAAGTAGAACTCGGGAAGTTTTGCTTCTTACTCGAAGCAACAGGTGTAGTAACTCGAAGTAAATCAGGGGATTACTCGGGTAGCATGGTTACAGTTTTTTTTACAGAGAGCTTTCACAGTTTGTTTTTTTTATGTTGAATGGAAATCAAACTCAAGTGTAGGAGTTTGATTCATGTATAAGTTGAAGCTGAATTCAAGTAGAGTTTGAATTCAAAGTTTTAAAAAAAAAAAATTTGAAATGTCTTAGACAAGTTTAAAGTTTGGTTTTAAATCAAAAATTAAAACTGTTTCAGGTTTTAAACCTGAAAAATGTTTAGCAGTTTTTCATGTTGAATGAATTTTAATTTTGGTATAGAAATTTGATTTTTAGATGGAAGTAGAAACTGAATTTCAAATGTAGTTTTGAGTTCAAAGTTTTTAAAGATAAGAATCTTAAATTTAAACAAGATTTAAAATGTTGTTTTAAATCAAAATTAAAACAGTTTGCAGGTTTTAAACCAGAGAATTATGCAGTTTTAAATTTTGAATGAATTCATATTTTTAAAGCTGGATTTTGATTCAAGTGGAAAATGAAACTGAATTTAAATAAAATTTGAAATTCAAAGTTTTTAAAAGTAAAATCTTAAATTTAAACAAGATTTAAAATTCTGTTTTAAATCAAGAGTTTAAAACAGTTTGCAGGTTTTAATCAAGAGAGAGTTTGCAGTTTTCTGTCTCGTGTAATCCTCGGGTAAACCATGCAGTGACTCGAAGTAAGTGGATTAGAAACTCGAAGTAAATAGAGGGGTCACTCGGGTTAGTTTAGTTGCAGGTTGATAAATCTGTAGTTCTGCAGTTTTTCAATTTAAATGAAATTCATATTGAAGTTGTAATTTGATTCAAAATGCAAGTTAAATTTGAATTCAAATAAAGTTTTGAATTCAAGGTTATTAAAAAAATGAAAATTTAAAATTTAAACAAGATTTCAATTTAGTTTGAAAAAAAACAGTTTTTCAGGTTTACCTTTAAAAACAGTTTTGATTCAAAACAGTTTGTAAAAAAAAAAATGAACATATTCAAATGTTTTAAAAGGATTTGATTTCAAATAAGTTTTAAAACTTGAAAGAATTTAATTCCTTTAATATTTGAATTAAAGATTTGAAATCTGGATTAATGTTTAAATAGTTAAACATTGTAAATATTAGATTTTTAAATGGAATTTGAATTTAAATTTAGAAATGTATTGTTTTAATACACTTTGAAAGTAAATGAGTCATTTGATAAATAATTGAATTATTTTGAAAAATAATTAAGATAATTAAGGATTTACTTAATTATTTGGCTTTAATTAATGTTTTAGATTAATATTAATTAGAAATGATTTATTAATCTAATTTAAATTTTCTTAAGTAAGTAATTAATGAAAATGTTGTTAATTAATAAGATAATTAACTTAGAATAATTAAGTAATTAATTAATGTGATTAATTTTGGTAATTAATTGGATTAATTAATTTAAGATAATAATTGTAATTAATTTTGATAATGTGATTTGTTTAAATTAATTAATTTAGTTTAATTAATTTAAGAAATCATTTAATGATTTAATGAGAATAATTACTTAATGTAATTAGTGGAGCAATATTACTTAAGGAAGTAATAAATGATAATTACTTAAATGTAATTAGTGAAGATAATTTATAATAAAGTAATTTAGATAATTACTTTTATAATTAATCAAGGGATTAATTAATGTAGATAATTAATTATGGAATAAATAATTCATTAATGAGTAATTAATGATAGTTAATTACTGGATTTAATATTAATCAAGGTGATTAATAATTGTAATTTTAAATTGTAGAATTAATTACTAAAGGTAATTAATTCTTAATAAAGTAATTAATTTAAATATTAATTAGGGATCATTAATTAATATAATTAATGAAGTAATTAAGGATTGTTTAATTAAGTAATAATTATTAATTAAGTGATTAATTAATTGTAATTAATTAAGGATAAATGTAATTAATTATAGTTAATTAATAAATGAAATAAGTAAATGTTAATTACTTATGATTAAGGTTAATTAATTTAATTAAATACTAATTACTTATCGTAATTAGTAAATGGTTAATCAAAGTGTTTAATCAAGTTAAATACTTAGTGGATAATTAATTAACTAGTTTAATTAATTAATGGATGTTAAGCAAGATTTAAATATAGTAATTAATTTAATTTATTTTAAATTAATTAGAGATGATTGTAATTAATTTAATTCATTTTAAATTAATTATAAATTGTTGGTTAGTAAATCATTGCTTATGGATGTTATTGATTGAATGGTTGTGATCTCAGTAATGAGATGAGTTGTATTTGTATGATACGAATGTATGGTTTAAGTATGATGGTTTGTGATGGATTGTTTGGTTGTGATGATTATCTGTTTATGGATGATACAGATTATATGTTATGATATGAATGTGCTTATCCATTGTTAGATGTAGTTTATCTATCTCTGTAAAGTAGATAGTAACGTAATGAATTAATTGTTTAAACCCTTAAGTACAACTTGGACATTAAAATGGCGTTTGGTTTCGATGAGACCGGGATCGGGTTTCCATATTTGGATATCCGAAAACCACATCGATTCCAATTAAACGTTAGGTCGTTAATCCAAGTGGAGCAAGTGAAGACTCGAGGTGTAAGGGCTATACGTCAGTATAACTCTGTGGGTGATTCCGTAATGAGTTTGACGGAATAGTGCTTATAGATTCGAGATGGTGAATCTGAGTGCAAGGGCTATGGTCGTTGACTCTGAGGGTGATTCCAAAATGAGTGCAACGAGATAGTGCCTTCGGTTTCGTTCGAACCCGGAACGAACTTGTATGGATTGAATGCTTTCAGCACATCGTCAGGTGGACGATGAGCATTCTAAGATTGATATGTCCTATAAAGGTAATCGTAGCCTCAAGCCTCATCAACCGGGAATGGCTAAAACAGGGGAGGTGCGCCAAAGCTTCGTGGGTAGCCCCCACTGGAGGACAAGATTTATCCCTGTCTAGAGTCCCTTTATATTTCGGCTGTGTGGTGCAGTTGGCGACGGCCAATCTGCGGGGTAGTCTTGTTCGGAACTATTCAGTAAGGAATGGTTCCGGCTTTGTGTTGCAGGGGAGTTAGGGTGGCTCCTCGGTACGGTGATCTAGGCCACGTACTGTGACGGGCGGTACCCCAGTAGCCCTGCCATTGATGGAATCCATAATCCAATAAGTGCCTGTACGGTTTTGATTGTGCCCAACTATGTTGGAACGTGAGATGCAAGCATTCCAGCTATTTCTGTATTTTATTTTGAAAACCCTAGACACTATTATAATATCACTGGATTTCCTATCAAATGTTTTGGTTAGCGTAAGGTAAAAACTTTTCCATGTTTATGTGTGGGAAGTCTTACGTGATACCTTTTGTTTTCAAAGGATTTTCTAAAGTTAAGCAACTTTTTATCCCCGTTTACTCACACCAGACCCCTGTCTGACCTGAGTGTTTATTTTCTGTTTTATTAAACTCTTGGGTACTCATATTACGTATGAGTAGTCAAGTGTTTTCAGGATTGCTTTGACGAGTTATGGAGGAGCAAATGGAGCAGGAGGCTTCTGCGTTGTAGTTATCTATTTTCCGCTGTGTTGGTATCTCTGAGTCGTCTCTCTGAGTTATTCCTTGTACTTGGATTGTAATAGCTAGACAGATGTTTATAACTGTCTAGTTTTGTGTTGTATTAGCTGTATTACTCTGATGTATATGATACTATGTACAGTTTTATGTGATATATTATAATTTATTCGATTCCGCTGTGAGATTCTGATGTGGTTTGTTCTTTCTTTCCTTTCTTTTCTCTTTTCTATCCCTTTCTTTCTTCTTAACGATGCAACTTTCTGGAGTATGGAAGTTGGGTCGTCACATCCAGAATTGTCGCACAACACTCTGGCAATTCTACCCAAATAAGTTTGCAACAAAACTATTCTCCCTTCACAATCGAAAACAGTCATATGCTATTCGGTAATGAATCCACTCTGCTACTTCCGAAATCACCTCAAGCAAACTGCTAATCATCAAACCTTCTTGACAGCACACAGAACACTTCCAGCTATATGGCTAACCTCGATGACCAAAGACTTCTATTCAAAGCTCTTCGAGAAACTCGGGCCTCAATCAAACAAAATTACCCTTCTGGACTTAGTCACCATTCCGAACGGACATACTTCCTTAACTTGTTCCAAAGAAACATCTTCGGAGACATCCAAACTCACCGAGACTCATTACATAGCTACTACACCCTGAGATATCAAGATATCATGACTTGGTCCTGTCCATCCAATAGATCCAAACTCAAGTTCATCCAAAACTCACTCGAGACGATAATAGGTCTACAGTCTCGACAGATACACTTCAACTACAAATATTCAAAACTCCAACCATCGGTAGTCGTGTTTCACACACCACTATCTTATCTACCTTTATAACTTATATTGGAAAACCCGAACAGGTAACCCAATAAATAGGTAGAAATAAATAAATATATATATATATATAGCAAAATTACAAAAACGCTCTCTCAAGAAAGAAATCACCTAAGAGCCTAGGTACTCACTCAACCTAGCGCTCTGATACCAAGTGTGACGACCCGCCCTTCTAACTACCAGAAAGACGCATCATCATTAAGAAAGAAAGAGGTAGAAATAGAAAAGAGTAGAAAAGAAAGAAACAAAACATCAGAATCTCACAGCGGAACGGAACAAAATATAATATATCACATATCTATTACATAGATTTATATATATCAGAGTTATATAATATCAATACACATGACAATCATACATAACATTTGTCACTATATATATCAGAGATACAACATACATCAACTAACACAGCGGAACTAGATAGATATCTACAACGCTGAAGCCTCCTGCTCCATTGCTCCTCCAGAAGTCGTCAAGCCAAACCTAAATCCCTTGGCTACCCGTAAAAATTTGGGTACCCGAAAGTTTATGAAAATAAAAATAAACTCCGGGTCAGACATGGGTCTGGTATGAGTAAACGGTTAAATTGTTTAACTTTGAAAACCATTTAAAATAAAGGTATTACGTAAGATTCCCCACAAATAAATACGGGAAAGTTTTTACCTTACGCTAACCAAAACATTTTATAGTAAATCCAGTGATATTATAATAGTGTCTAGGGTTTTCAAGTAAAATACAGAAATAGCTGAAATGCTTACATCTCACATTTCAACATAGTTGGGCACAATCTAAACGTACGGCGCTTATTGGAAATTGGATCCCATACAATGGCAGGGCTACTGGGGTACCGCCCGTCACAGTACGTGGTCTAGATCACAGTACCGAGGAGCCACCCTAACTCCCCTGCAACACAAGGCCGGAACCATTCCTTACTGAACAGTCCCGAACAAGATAACCCCGCAGTTGGTGTGCAATTCCAACCGCCCACACAGCCGAAATAAGGGACATCTAGACAGGGGTATATCTCGTCCTGCTTGGGCACGACCCACCTAACCTTGCTGCACCTCCCCTGTTTTAGCCATTCCCGGTTGATGAGGCTTGAGGCTGCGATGTGCTGAAAGCATTCAATCCATACAAGTTCGTTCCGGGTTCGAACGAAACCGAAGGCATTATCTCGTCACCCTCATTTTGGAATTACCCTCAGAGTCAACGACGATAACCCTTGCATTCTGAAAGCACCATCTTGATCTTCACTTGAGAATTCACGACCTAACGTTTAATTTGGATCGATGTGGTTTTCGGAATATCAATTGGATACCCGATCCCGGTCTCATCGAAATCCAAACGCCATTTTAAAGGCCAAGTTGTCTAATTAACTTAAACAGTTTAATAATTTAAATTAAACAATCGAATTAATATAGCACTTATCACAGATAAATCATATCCAAATATCATAGATATATCACAGCATATCACAGAGCATCACAGAATATCATCCATAAACATCACAAACAAATATACAACACATACAACATCCATAAGCAAACATCTTAAGTTCTCAATTTAAACAATTCATTTAAACCAATTATTTGAGAATTAACCTCTGAATCCTGATAGATTAATCATTAGTTAATAATTCATTACTTATTCCATTTCAAATTATTTAATTAATAATCAACTCTTAAGTAATAATTATATCTTAATTACTTAGTTAATTACTCCTAATTATTAATTAATAACTTTAATTATTAACTTATAGAACTTAATTATCAATTACTTAATTACTTGAGAGTTAATCTCTTAACTCTGTTTAATCACTTATTTCCCTTCAAATTATTCAATCAACAAATCATTTCTTAATTAGTATATATATGTGTCTTAATTGCTTTATTACTTAGTTACTTTATTCACATTATCTAACTTAATCAAGTTATCTAACTTTAATTACTTAAGTAATTATTTCTTAATCACTATTCTTCGGCCTAAATAGAACTTAATCACTTGTTTATTTATTGCTAATTGCTTCATTTATCATTTTTCAATTCTTAATTAAATCACTTGATTAATTAACTATTACTCGTTTTAATTAATTAAGTGGTTAATTACAATTTCACTTATTATTTATAATACATTACTAATTAAAATTACAAAGTAATTACTCTTAATTACTTTTGAATTCAATCAATCACTATTGATTTTTCACATAACTAACATTCGAGTCTTCTTGAATTTTAATATCAGTTATATTACTAACTGAAACAATATTTGTTTAATTAACAAGATTTTAAAAACATGGTTAAGCTTAAACAAAAGTAATTAGTTAATTTAAATAATTGATCACGAGTTAAAATTAACGTTAAGTCTTGACTAGGCTAAATTATACTTGAATTAAATTTAAACTTAAACTTTGAACGGTACTTATTTTCACTGTGATACCTTACTGAAACCTATAATTATCAACAAATTTTATAAAAATCTTACACTCAAAAATAAAAGACACGAGGTCTCCCCTGCAAAAACGCAAGCATTGCTTCGAGTAAATCGTTCCTTCACCCGAGTAACCCACCCAGATACGCAACTTTATCTTTTTTTTTTTTTTTAGTTTAAACTTTTAAACATGAGTAGGAGTTAAAAACTACAGTTATCACATGCAACACCCCCCAGGTAAAACTCGAAGCGCACACCCATAAACCCCGAGAAGAACTCGCGACAGTGCCCCCCTTCCATCCTTCAACCACTGATACACCGCCATGTCGTGCACATGTACGGCGCCGCTCGTACCTCCGATGATCTCCTGAGACTTCGCGCAAATCCAAACAAGCACGCAAACGAGAAATCCAAGATCGCAAACCACCAAAAATTCCAATTCAAAAATTTCGCAGTTCGAATGAAAGGGACATTCAACCCCTCTGCAAACAAACGTCGCGCCACCCACGCACGGTTCACCAGAGGCGATGCCACCTCAACCACACCTTGTCAACGTCACCTGAAACCCTCCAACCAAGCCTCGATTCACTCGGTCATAGGTACGAGTCGAATCTCACAATTTACTGACATGAACAAATACACACAGTAAACCCTATTTCGATCTCATATCAAAATTCTATGCAATAGAAAAATTAATGAATATTTTTCGCAAGATTACTAACCTTTAAGCTAGCTTCAATATAAATTTCAGTACATAATATTGAATAAATTTCGAGAATTGGATAAAATTTCAATTTTTGTTCAAGACCGATTTGCTCTTGAAATACTGAGCTACAAATCCCCATTCAACTTTTAAAAAAATCATATCTTTTAGTCATAATTCAAGATATATATTTGGATTAGCTGTTCATATGCACTAATTTACCAGTATTTTACTTGATTGACTGTACACAGACAAGTATTAGTTACTAATATGTTGAAACAGATTTTAAACATTATGATTGAAGTTCAAGCAACAAGATTTGATGAAAAACAATTCAAAAACATTCCATAATCAAATGAAAACAATTATAAGTTCAATTGTTTTCAACCCTGTAACATAAAGCAGAGAACTGTATCTTCAATATTCCAAGTTCAACTTGTATAAAGTCTCAGATACATATCAAACAAAGCACAAACAATCTCATGAAATTATCTTACTGATTTAATTAACTTAAATTTGAAAAGTTAAGTTTACTTACCCAAGACATGCAGCTGAACAGAGAGGATGTTTGCTTGATGCAGAAAGAAGACAGCTATGAAAATTTGAATGTCTGTAACTCTTCTTACTTCCTGACTCTTATTTAAGCTTGAAAAATATAAAGTTTTGTTTAATTCCTTTGCTTATCTCAGTATTGACTATTGAAGTTATAAATGATCTCAGTATATAACTTTGAACATCAAGTCTTCTTGAACAAGCCTCTTTCTTGACAAAATATCTTGCTTTATTATATTAATGTTTGCTGTCAAAATTTTAACTTGTACAAAAATCTGAGATGCATTAAGAATTTCGGCTGAAAGATTGTATAAAAATCTAAAAGGACAATATGCAGTGCTAAATAAATGTTTGTGTTTACATTTAAGTTTACACATGATTAATGCTAGCTGACACAACAATATACATAAAGATATTTGCAGACTTTGGTTTGTACTAACTTTTTTTTTATTTGATGTAAACTCATGCAACAAAATGGTTTTCTGCAGGTTGATTTGTTTATAGATATTAGTTTGTCTCTTTTCATTTTGCAGGCCATCAAAGCTTGTATATGAAGCTATTATTTGTTCATATTTGCTTTGTAGCTTAATTAGTTTGCATATTTATTAAAATATTTACACAGTTATCATGTTTTGCTATGTAAAAGAATTTTGTATTTAAGTATACTTGCAGGTATAAGACCTGTGTATTTGAAGTTAATTTGTTTCATTATTTTATACGTTATGCTTATTTTATTTTACACTCTCAAAGTAACAGTTTATGTTGTAAGCTTGTTTATTTATGTTATTTTATTTTATACTTTTTACTCTATACTTTATTCTTAATTTAGTTATATTCATGTGTTATACTTAATATACTTATATTTATAATTTAACTGTCCATATTTAAATTAGATTCGTGAGTTTATTCCTTCTTTATATTTATTTTATTTGTATTTAACTATAAATCTTTAAATTATGAATAATATGATTTATTTACATTTATACTTATTTATCTCCATTTGTATTTTATTTAAATTATAAGCATAAGTTAACTTATATTTCACATTTATATTTTAATTCTATTTCAAACATTATCATTCATATGTATACTTACCAAATATAAACAAAGTAAGATATTTTAATTTAATCACAAAAGACAAATTTTATTATGAATATTATTGAGACAATTTATTACACTTCCAAATCAATTTCTTTAAAAATACCATTTACATAAACAATGGCAATTTTTTCAAAATCACATCCTTTTCAAATGATTAAGTATACATTTTATTTAAATTGATTTGACTATTTATTAAAATAAATAGGGCTAAAATCCAGGGTCGTTACATTCCTCCCCCCTTAAAAGAATTTCGTCCCCGAAATTTAAAACAAAGATAATTTAAAAGTTGTCATATCAACCATTCAAACATACATATCATTCATATATTAGCAAACAACCAACATCTATCCTAACAAACATCGCTAGCCATCCAGACACAAATCTAGATAAGCTTTTCTAAAACTATCCAGAGTTTCTAGGTAAAATTTCTAGAATCCTCGCTCCACTATACTATGATAAGCTACTCTACTATATTCCTGAGTTGCCTTCTACCTTAACTAACAATCCGAACTAAATTTCTATCCACAGTCACATTCGGCTCATCTTTCAAGTCTTCCTGTACTATTGATTCTACAACTAATACTAAGTCAAGAACAAATTTCTTTAAATGGGTCACACAGAATACACTCTGTATTCCAGACATCTTTTCTGACAATTCGACTCTGCAAGCTACAGTTCCAATCTTTGCCAATATCTGAAATAGTCCAATATATCTCGAGTCAAGTTTTCCCGCCTTCCGAATCTAATAGTTCCTTTTTAATAGGAAAACTTTGGTCAAAACAAATTACCAATAACAAATTCCAATTGTCTCCTTCTTATCTGCGTACTTCTTCTAACAGTCTTGAGAAGCTTTCATCTTATCCCTTGATAAACCTAATCAGAAACTTCACAAAACAGAACTGGTCCAAACACAAGATAGTCTTCCACACTTCACCAAAATCCAAAACTCAAACTTGCCGCATATCTTCTAAAATACGGTTCAGTCTCTCTGTTTGTCCAAGGATAATAGGCTATACTAAATTTCAAACTCGATCCCAAAGCCAATTGTAGAACCTTCCAGAATTTTGCTGGTGAAAAATAGGATCACGGTCACTTATTATACTAACAGGAACACCAAGCAATCTTATTATTTTCTGCAAGAAATTTTTGACCAGAAACTGTAGTCCGAGTTATCTAACTAGTATAGAATGACCACTCTTAGTTAATCGATCCACAATAATCCATATTCCATTGTTTCCCTTCTTGGTTCTTGGCAAACCGTCGATGAAATCCATCGAAATCATCTCCCACTTCCATCTGAGATTTCAAAAGATTGCAATAATCTTGGACAACTTCTATTGATCACCTTAACTTGCTGATAGAAAGTATAACTATAAACGAAAACAACTACGATCCTCTTCATGCTCGGTCTCCAGAAAATTCTTCTCAAATCTTTATACATCTTAAAGATTCCGGGTGAATATTCAGTTTGGAATGATGTCATCCAGCTAAAACTTATTGCCTCAATTCATCTATATTAAGCACACAAATGGCCACTAATCCTTTAGGCACCTTGATCGTCCACTTAAAATCTGAACACCTTCATGTTGCTTTAATTAATGACACGCATACTCAGTTACTCTCGTATCTTGCATCAACTCTGCTTTCCAAACCAATTATACAAGCATCCGAATAAATTCCAAAGCCGCCCTTTCCTTCCGGAATAACAATCACTGGAGCACTGGTTAGTCTCGTCTTCCATTCTTAGAATAGATTCTCCCTTCGCTGGGTCTAAAGAGATATTTTCACCCAATATAATGTGCCTCAAAAATAACTTCCGATTTCCAAAAATGGCACTAAAAGAACCCGCCTTCAAAACATGCCTCTTCAGTGTCTCCAACACTATCTTCAAATGTAGCTTGAGCTCCTCTTCAAACTTAGAATATACATAAACATACTTATTCATACTCTTATCGATCCTAAATCTGCTCAACTAACTCTACTTCCTTCTCGGAGCCATTCTCCAACTAGACTGAATCACTAGCACTACCTTGGAATCAAATCAACACGAAACTCTATCTCTCGATGGGAAGACAAACAATTTGAATCACATCAATAACTTAAACTTCTCTTGAGAAGTCCTTACTCCAATAAAAGACTACTCAAATGTATTCCAGACTTGTCGCACAACACTCTGGCAATTCTACCCAAATAAGTTTGCAACAAAACTATTCTCCCTTCACAATCGAAAACAGTCATATGCTATTCGGTAATGAATCCACTCTGCTACTTCCGAAATCACCTCAAGCAAACTGCTAATCATCAAACCTTCTTGACAGCACACAGAACACTTCCAGCTATATGGCTAACCTCGATGACCAAAGACTTCTATTCAAAGCTCTTCGAGAAACTCGGGCCTCAATCAAACAAAATTACCCTTCTGGACTTAGTCACCATTCCGAACGGACATACTTCCTTAACTTGTTCCAAAGAAACATCTTCGGAGACATCCAAACTCACCGAGACTCATTACATAGCTACTACACCCTGAGATATCAAGATATCATGACTTGGTCCTGTCCATCCAATAGATCCAAACTCAAGTTCATCCAAAACTCACTCGAGACGATAATAGGTCTACAGTCTCGACAGATACACTTCAACTACAAATATTCAAAACTCCAACCATCGGTAGTCGTGTTTCACACACCACTATCTTATCTACCTTTATAACTTATATTGGAAAACCCGAACAGGTAACCCAATAAATAGGTAGAAATAAATAAATATATATATATATATAGCAAAATTACAAAAACGCTCTCTCAAGAAAGAAATCACCTAAGAGCCTAGGTACTCACTCAACCTAGCGCTCTGATACCAAGTGTGACGACCCGCCCTTCTAACTACCAGAAAGACGCATCATCATTAAGAAAGAAAGAGGTAGAAATAGAAAAGAGTAGAAAAGAAAGAAACAAAACATCAGAATCTCACAGCGGAACGGAACAAAATATAATATATCACATATCTATTACATAGATTTATATATATCAGAGTTATATAATATCAATACACATGACAATCATACATAACATCTGTCACTATATATATCAGAGATACAGCATACATCAACTAACACAGCGGAACTAGATAGATATCTACAACGCTGAAGCCTCCTGCTCCATTGCTCCTCCAGAAGTCGTCAAGCCAAACCTAAATCCCTTGGCTACCCGTAAAAATTTGGGTACCCGAAAGTTTATGAAAACAAAAATAAACTCCGGGTCAGACATGGGTCTGGTATGAGTAAACGGTTAAATTGTTTAACTTTGAAAACCATTTAAAATAAAGGTATTACGTAAGACTCCCCACAAATAAATACGGGAAAGTTTTTACCTTACGCTAACCAAAACATTTTATAGGAAATCCAGTGATATTATAATACTGTCTAGGGTTTTCAAGTAAAATACAGAAATAGCTGAAATTCTTACATCTCACATTTCAACATAGTTGGGCACAATCAAAACGTACGGCGCTTATTGGAAATTGGATCCCATACAATGGCAGGGCTACTGGGGTACCGCCCGTCACAGTACGTGGTCTAGATCACAGTACCGAGGAGCCACCCTAACTCCCCTGCAACATAAGGCCGGAACTATTCCTTACTGAACAGTCCCGAACAAGATAACCCCGCAGTTGGTGCGCAATTCCAACCACCCACACAGCCGAAATAAGGGACATCTAGACAGGGGTATATCTCGTCCTGCTTGGGCATGACCCACCTAACCTTGCTGCACCTCCCCTGTTTTAGCCATTCCCGGTTGATGAGGCTTGAGGCTGCGATTACCTTTATAGGACCAAATATCTTAGAATGCTCATCGTCCGCCTGACGATGTGCTGAAAGCATTCAATCCATACAAGTTCGTTCCGGGTTCGAACGAAACCGAAGGCATTATCTCGTCACCCTCATTTTGGAATTACCCTCAGAGTCAACGACGATAACCCTTGCATTCTGAAAGCACCATCTTGATCTTCACTTGAGAATTCACGACCTAACGTTTAATTTGGATCGATGTGGTTTTCGGAATATCAATTGGATACCCGATCCCGGTCTCATCGAAATCCAAACGCCATTTTAAAGGCCAAGTTGTCTAATTAACTTAAACAGTTTAATAATTTAAATTAAACAATCGAATTAATATAGCACTTATCACAGATAAATCATATCCAAATATCATAGATATATCACAGCATATCACAGAGCATCACAGAATATCATCCATAAACATCACAAACAAATATACAACACATACAACATCCATAAGCAAACATCTTAAGTTCTCAATTTAAACAATTCATTTAAACCAATTATTTGAGAATTAACCTCTGAATCGTGATAGATTAATCATTAGTTAATAATTCATTACTTATTCCATTTCAAATTATTTAATTAATAATCAACTCTTAAGTAATAATTATATCTTAATTACTTAGTTAATTACTCCTAATTATTAATTAATAACTTTAATTATTAACTTATAGAACTTAATTATCAATTACTTAATTACTTGAGAGTTAATCTCTTAACTCTGTTTAATCACTTATTTCCCTTCAAATTATTCAATCAACAAATCATTTCTTAATTAGTATATATATGTGTCTTAATTGCTTTATTACTTAGTTACTTTATTCACATTATCTAACTTAATCAAGTTATCTAACTTTAATTACTTAAGTAATTATTTCTTAATCACTATTCTTCGGCCTAAATAGAACTTAATCACTTGTTTATTTATTGCTAATTGCTTCATTTATCATTTTTCAATTCTTAATTAAATCACTTGATTAATTAACTATTACTCGTTTTTAATTAATTAAGTGGTTAATTACAATTTCACTTATTATTTATAATACATTACTAATTAAAATTACAAAGTAATTACTCTTAATTACTTTTGAATTCAATCAATCACTATTGATTTTTCACATAACTAACATTCGAGTCTTCTTGAATTTTAATATCAGTTATATTACTAACTGAAACAATATTTGTTTAATTAACAAGATTTTAAAAACATGGTTAAGCTTAAACAAAAGTAATTAGTTAATTTAAATAATTGATCACGAGTTAAAACTAACGTTAAGTCTTGACTAGGCTAAATTATACTTGAATTAAATTTAAACTTAAACTTTGAACGGTACTTATTTTCACTGTGATACCTTACTGAAACCTATAATTATCAACAAATTTTATAAAAATCTTACACTCAAAAATAAAAGACCCGAGGTCTCCCCTGCAAAAACGCAAGCATTGCTTCGAGTAAATCGTTCCTTCACCCGAGTAACCCACCCAGATACGCAACTTTATCTTCTTTTTCTTTTTTTTTAGTTTAAACTTTTAAACATGAGTAGGAGTTAAAAACTACAGTTATCACACGCAACACCCCCCCCAGGTAAAACTCGAAGCGCACACCCATAAACCCCGAGAAGAACTCGCGACAGTGCCCCCCTTCCATCCTTCAACCACTGATACACCGCCGTGTCATGCACATGTACGGCGCCGCTCGTACCTCCGATGATCTCCTGAGACTTCGCGCAAATCCAAACAAGCACGCAAACGAGAAATCCAAGATCGCAAACCACCAAAAATTCCAATTCAAAAATTTCGCAGTTCGAATGAAAGGGACAGTCAACCCCTCTGCAAACAAACGTCGCGCCACCCACGCACGGTTCACCAGAGGCGATGCCACCTCAACCACACCTTGTCAACGTCACCTGAAACCCTCCAACCAAGCCTCGATTCACTCGGTCATAGGTACGAGTCGAATCTCACAATTTACTGACATGAACAAGTACACACAGTAAACCCTATTTCGATCTCATATCAAAATTCTATGCAATAGAAAAATTAATGAATATTTTTCCCAAGATCACTAACCTTTAAGCTAGCTTCAATATAAATTTCAGTACATAATATTGAATAAATTTCGAGAATTGGATAAAATTTCAATTTTTGTTCAAGACCGATTTGCTCTTGAAATACTGAGCTACAAATCCCCATTCAACTTTTAAAAAAATCATATCTTTTAGTCATAATTCAAGATATATATTTGGATTAGCTGTTCATATGCACTAATTTACCAGTATTTTACTTGATTGACTGTACACAGACAAGTATTAGTTACTAATATGTTGAAACAGATTTTAAACATTATGATTGAAGTTCAAGCAACAAGATTTGATGAAAAACAATTCAAAAACATTCCATAATCAAATGAAAACAATTATAAGTTCAATTGTTTTCAACCCTGTAACATAAAGCAGAGAACTGTATCTTCAATATTCCAAGTTCAACTTGTATAAAGTCTCAGATACATATCAAACAAAGCACAAACAATCTCATGAAATTATCTTACTGATTTAATTAACTTAAATTTGAAAAGTTAAGTTTACTCACCCAAGACATGCAGCTGAACAGAGAGGATGTTTGCTTGATGCAGAAAGAAGACAGCTATGAAAATTTGAATGTCTGTAACTCTTCTTACTTCCTGACTCTTATTTAAGCTTGAAAAATATGAAGTTTTGTTTAATTCCTTTGCTTATCTCAGTATTGACTATTGAAGTTATAAATGATCTCAGTATATAACTTTGAACATTAAGTCTTCTTGAACAAGCCTCTTTCTTGACAAAATATCTTGCTTTATTATATTAATGTTTGCTGTCAAAATTTTAACTTGTACAAAAATCTGAGATGCATTAAGAATTTCGGCTGAAAGATTGTATAAAAATCTAAAAGGACAATATGCAGTGCTAAATAAATGTTTGTGTTTACATTTAAGTTTACACATGATTAATGCTAGCTGACACAACAATATACATAAAGATATTTGCAGACTTTGGTTTGTACTAACTTTTTTTTTTATTTGATGTAAACTCATGCAACAAAATGGTTTTCTGCAGGTTGATTTGTTTATAGATATTAGTTTGTCTCTTTTCATTTTGCAGGCCATCAAAGCTTGTATATGAAGCTATTATTTGTTCATATTTGCTTTGTAGCTTAATTAGTTTGCATATTTATTAAAATATTTACACAGTTATCATGTTTTGCTATGTAAAAGAATTTTGTATTTAAGTATACTTGCAGGTATAAGACCTGTGTATTTGAAGTTAATTTGTTTCATTATTTTATACGTTATGCTTATTTTATTTTACACTCTCAAAGTAACAGTTTATGTTGTATGCTTGTTTATTTATGTTATTTTATTTTATGCTTTTTACTCTATACTTTATTCTTAATTTAGTTATATTCATGTGTTATACTTAATATACTTATATTTATAATTTAACTGTCCATATTTAAATTAGATTCGTGAGTTTATTCCTTCTTTATATTTATTTTATTTGTATTTAACTATAAATCTTTAAATTATGAATAATATGATTTATTTACATTTATACTTATTTATCTCCATTTGTATTTTATTTAAATTATAAGCATAAGTTAACTTATATTTCACATTTATATTTTAATTCTATTTCAAACATTATCATTCATATGTATACTTACCAAATATAAACAAAGTAAGATATTTTAATTTAATCACAAAAGAAATTTTTTATTATGAATATTATTGAGATAATTTATTACACTTCCAAATCAATTTCTTTAAAAATACCATTTACATAAACAATGACAATTATTTTCAAAATCACATCCTTTTCAAATGATTAAGTATACATTTTATTTAAATTGATTTGACTATTTATTAAAATAAATAGGGCCAAAATCCAGGGTCGTTACACTCCATCTTTTCTTCACATTGACATGTTAAAAGGTGATTTTATGGTGTGTTAATTAAAATAATAGAATATGGAGAGAGTTAGAGAAGATTTATTAGTGTTTTGGAAGAGAGAAATGAAGAAAAAGGAAGAACAAAAGAAGTCATATTTAAGTTTTTCTAATGTTTGAAGCTTTTTAAAATAATTTTAAAAAAATGAAATAATTAAGTGGAAAGAGAGATGTGAAAGGAATAAGAACACATTTTCCTTCTTACTTTGATTTGGTACGCACACAAAATCTAAGCACTTTTAACATATTTAATTAAAGAAGAAAAGTCTTCTTTCTTTATACATTACTTAATCACTTTCTTAAATTTTCTAATGACTTCTTATTTTAATTAACCTATTTTATATACTTTGAATTATTGTTATATGTGTTTATTTTTTTGGAACAACATTCTACAACTTTTCATTCTATAAAAAGTCGAAAATTCGAAAAGCGGCTTTCGGTCAAATTTTCAATTTTTCATCGAACTACTTATTATGTAATCCAAATTCAAAATTTTTTTTTTATTATTACTTATTAATTAAAAGAGGATTATTTGACCATTAAAAACCATTAATTGAATATTTAAATTTAATTAAATATTCATAGGTCAAAGCGATAAAATTTTGAGTCGTTACATTCTTCCCCCTTAAATGAACTTCGACCCTGAAGTCTCCTCCCAACCAAAAAAAAGAAGGAAACAAGTCAACACATGAATACTTACATTATTCATAATCCCGTATGATGTACATAGATAATCCATATGCAATATCTGATTCGACCACTTACTCGAATACATAACTTCTCTTCTGAACTAGTATTGCTCACCCAACTTCCCTAGTGCGGACTCCGATCAAGCTTTTTGATTAGAAACCTCAATTCTCCTTACATAATCATATACTATGATAGAAAATTTTGGTTCCGTATCGAGAACCCTCACCTAGTGTTTGCCGTTAAGCATCGAGTGCTAAATCCTTATTTGGTTTGGTATGAATTACCACAAAGTCATGTACTCGAATCTTGGATCAAGAATCGTGCGAATAAATGTTCTATGTACAACTTATGTACTTATTCTTAATGTTTCTTACTTATACAAATCTTTTAATTTCTCTAAAATTACTTATGAAAATAATTTCACTTATCAATACATTATTTTATCAAAATACCTTTTCTATTTTGAATCCATTTTCCCTAGGGAAACCTATGAACTAAATACCTTGTTTTTAGTTTCCAAAATTTTCTAAAATAATACTGTATATTTCAATCCACAGAAAATATACATATATCGTGTAACAACAAAATGATACCATGGCACTAGGTCCTACTAATTAGTGTCTTACATCCCCTTACCGAGAAGGGTAATACTTAAGAGAAGTGTTTAACATTCGAACACATCTCTTGCCTACTTTAGTCATTTCTGAGCCACTCAAACTAGTTAACATAAAAATATTTCTTCTTTTTCGAATCTCATTTAGAAACAACTCTGTATGTGTTTCCAAAATATTTACTTAAAAATACTTTCAAGTAATACTATTATTATTTTTCTCCAAAAATCAGTTAATTGTTTTTTAAAGCCACCGGGATTTAACTCCTCTCCTCATTTACAAAACACATTTTATAAATCCAGTTCATAAAATCAATCTTATATAAAATCATTCCTTCTTTATAGAAATCATTTTAACAAAGTAAACTTGTTAAGCCTGCATTATTAACTAACGCCTAATAGTCAAATCATGAAACCAAATTCACAAGATATTCGTATTTAATCCAAACAAAACAGTAACTGCTCATAAAATGGACGAGCAAAATCAATCAACAAACAATAGACAATGCCCTAAACTGGATGAGCATGACTAATTAAATAATAACTCTAATAATTGGATATTATCACTTACAAATAAACAAAAATATCATAAATAACTATATCAATTTGTTGAAAATTATTCTTCTATATATAAAATATAATCCTAGTTAAAATTATTTCATTTACCAATTTCAAAAACAATATTGTGTCTGCTGGCCTTATTAAAGTGTTTAGAGATCCCTATCAATACGTTAGCTACTCGCATGACTAGAATCCATAAGCCACTCAATAAACGAATCAATACAATATAAAACATTTTTATAGCACTATCAAAAACACTCTCGTATATATATACACACACTCAAACTCATTCTAGGGCATTACTAACCATATCTCTAACGAGTTTACCCTACCAAGGCCAAGGTTCTCGCTTAACTTTCGGCTCTGATTGATGACCCGCCTTTTCGATCCTCAGAAGTCCACACTAATACATCCACTGTATTCATATGTCAAACATCTGAGTACTGGAAAGACAGATTATTGGGATGAAAGAAAAGAAAAGACAGAACATAATCTCATAATGTGATGAAAAAATATACAATATACCAATGATCTTTGTAAAAGAAAACTATGATATACATGCGTAAATCAAAGTAACTAACCTATCATTAGCCTGGACATTTATAACAACATATCCTTATAATTGCTGATAAATACAAACAAGAAAATACAGCGGAAAATAAAAATACGTGAATACGTCTTGAAAGCATTCAGCCCGTCTCCTGAAGCTCCAAAGCATTCATAACTACATCTGGAAAAGTACTAAGGTCTGACTTGAGTATTATAAAAAATAACTCCTGGATCAATTTGATAAACCAGCATGAGAAGCACAAATCATATGAATTTTTAATTTTTTAAAACCTTTCAAAATAAAGGTATCTCATAAGACTATGACGCACATAAACACGTAATGGTTTTTACCTTACGATAACCAAACCTTTTCAAATAGAAAATCTTACGATGTTATAAAAATGTCTAGGGTTCAAAATAAATATTTAACATATTTGGAATAGTTACCTATGATTACATTCAACAATACTAGGTTTTCTGACTAAAATCGCAAGGTAAGTATTGGAGATTAGATTCCATACAATGGAAGGCATAGGGGAACCACCTACCGCAGTACACCTTTAGAAAAATATACCAAGGACCAACCAATAACCCTTTTCTAACACAAAGCCGGCCTTTGCCTCCAATATGACAAGCCTAATTACATCATCCCATGGGCACCAAGGCTACAAACCTATTTCACATGGCCCCACTCTTTTCCTTGCGCACGAATACAAAAGTCCAAAAATATCGAACTTGTTTGAGGAATGATGCTCCTAATGGTTGTGAACCACATAGCTTAGTTTCGAATTCCCCGTTTTAGTCATTACTAGTTTTTGAGGCTTGTGAGTTACAATTATCTTTTTCCTCTCTTAGCAAATCCCACTTAGAATGCTCACACTGCCTTCCAGGCAACAATGCAATGCCAGCATTCATCCATACAAGTTGTTTAGGATATGAACAAACCAAAGGCACTACTTCTATTGCAACCATTTTGGAAACATCCTCAAAACTAGTAGCAAGTAGCCCTTGCACTTTAAAGAACTCCATCTTCGATTACATCATCTCAAACCAATCACGAACCTCTTCCATAGCATAAAACAAACATATGGTCTTGAAGTAGTTACGGTTTTGAGTCATCTCATATAAGTACTCCCCACCACTTACCATTCACTCTAAACCAATCGATAAATTCTAGTAATCCCAACTTCAGTTTATTTAGAAATAAACAGACAATACATAAGACCAGAGATTACCTCCTAACCATTTAAGCAGATGGATTTCATTATCATTTGTTCTAGAAGATCACAACGAGTTTATACGTATAACTTAGCATCATCAAAGATAACTGTACCATATAATTCCCATATTTCTTTTAGATATTTCAAGAGTTATATTTGGTCAAGATTTGATAGTTTATTATTTAACTATCAGATAAACAATCAATCAAATCAGAGATTTTATTTCTCATAGAGACCAAGCATGATTTAAGCACATAAGCAACCATTGAGCCTCTTTAATTAATCCTTTCATTAGTTAAAAATCACCTTTCAATTATTCTTATTAAAATACATTTTACAAAAGATATATTCACAAACCCTCTTTAGTTTTTTCAATATTGTAAAAAATACTGATATACTTATCTCAGTTGCATAAGTATACTCATAAAACAATTCACTTTCAATGCTTAAAAAGTATTTATATATTTATCTCAAGCGTATAAGTATATTCTCAAATCTTAAGGAAGCTTTCATATTTTTCCAAACCATATTAAATTGGGTCAAAAATGATTGCCATTTAAAAACATTATTACTATAAACCCCAAACCACCTTTCCTTTTGGTGTAAGTAAATAGATCATATTGAAATTACCCAAATATACTTACCATCACTTTTCGATTTCAAAGAGTACTATCCCTCGATTAACAATGTAATCGGACAACTTAGCGTACTATCCTTGCCTCGACACACATTCTTACTTCTCAAGATAGAAACGAGTTTCTATACCTCAAAATTTAGTGTTAAGTATGAAAAGACTATTTTCCATACGACCATAATTTATAAAGATCATTTATGAAAAACTAATCTCTTTCCTTTTATAAAATTCCTTTTTAAATCTCCTTTAAAAATCTACTTATAAAACTCCTATCATAAATCTCCTTAAAAAATCTATTTATATTACTCCTTTAAAAATCTATTTATAAAACTTCTTTTATAAATCTCCTTTAAAAATCTATTTATATAACTCCTTTTATAAATCTCCCACACTTGTCACAGTTTCGATATTTTGACTTACTTTATCCCTTGCCTGAAGCCAAGTATGTTAGATCATTGCCCAAGCACCCCGATTCTAGATCTCATGGATAGAGGATCAATCAACTCATCGGCTTTTAGTACCAAGTATTGTTTACTGCTAAATTTCTATAAATAAACCATTTCACATACGAAAATAAGACTTCATATATTAGTCTTCAATTTCAAACTTAAAAACTATATTTCAAATAACAATGAAGCTATTTAAGTTGGGTTACTATTACCTCTCAAACTTTGATTAG
Organism: Allium cepa; assembly: GCA_030765085.1. NCBI lineage: Eukaryota > Viridiplantae > Streptophyta > Magnoliopsida > Asparagales > Amaryllidaceae > Allium > Allium cepa. The sequence continues at coordinate 88,373,014 of CM060942.1, read as the reverse complement.
ACAACATTCATATCTTTAGCATAGATAGAAGCCTACCTATTTCGAAGTGTAATGTCAAATATAAAAATTCTTAATTCCATATATTATCCATTTAAAACAAAGGGTGATAAACCACATTATTTTCACTTTAAAATTCCCCTTGAAAATCGTTAAAAACACTCTTCAATTTTTTTATCAAATCTCATTGGGAAATCCTTATTTAGAAACCACTTCTGATTTGAAAAGGATAGACCTTTTTCACTTGTATACAAGAAAACATTCACTTTATTATATCAAATAATTTTTTAAACCACGCATATAATTCCATATCCCTTGTAAACAATCTAAAACAACTTTCCAACTTACTTTCAAATCATAACTTGAAATCACCATCTTTAAAAGTGGACATGACTTTGAGAAGTAAGCAAATTTCTTTTAAATAAATCACTTGTTAAAGATATCTCAAAATAATTCTTTTATATCACAAATCTCTTTTGAAATAATTATATAAAATATTACTTTAAAACAATTCCTTTATATTGTTTTAAAAACTCTTTTATTTAAATAAACAAACAATTTTTTTAATACTAAAAACCTTTACTACAAAATTAGTAAATACCATTTAGAAATAATTTTAAAACCTTAAATTCTTTTCAAATACTTATATAATCCAAATAAATCACATTTAAAAAGAATTTAGGAAATATTTAAATAGATAACCCTTTATACCTACTAAAATCATAGACATCTAAAACCGCATCCATAGCGACTATTGTTATATGGACCATAACTTTTAAAACTTTGTTTTACAAATCAAATAGCTTTTAAACTCTATTTATTTATATATTGTACTATTATAAGTATAGAAAACATTTCACTTTAATATAATATTTGAAGATAAATAAAATCCAAAAGTATAACTTTTAAAATTCGAAAAAGGGCTTAACGACTATTATGGCTTTTAAACAAAACCACTATTCATTTTTATTTCCAAAAAAATCAACTTTCAAGTCATATAATAAGTCTTAACATTACATTATATCATAATAAGCATAGAGATCATATGTAAAACATTATATACTTGGAAACACTATTCAAATACGAGTAAAATACATGACATTAAAATGTCTTTATAATGACTATCACTATATGGACATTCCATTTCAAGTCCAAGTCCCCACGATCCTTATGCGTTTCTCATATGCTAAAAATACATGTCCAAGTCCATATCAAAATCATATTATAATGGATTTACATATGTTCTAAAATGTAAGTCCATTAAATATGCTATTTAAACCAACAAATCAAAGTGCTTCCAAAGCACTACAACATACAACAATATGGTTTTCCAAAGCAAGAGTCACGTTCACATCATAATATAATTTAATCATCACACAATATATCATTTTTATGTTCAAGTTTTTAATCTTGAAAATGGGAATTTTTAAGGTTATAAATCTCACATTCAAACCGTGCTAACCCAAGTACAAGCCCCCTAGAAACCAACAATCACTTCCTACCATCACCAAACTGCCAAAGCCATCACCTTTCACCTTAAAAACTCAAGACCAAGCCTCCTACATCCCCTATGCTCATCAATTTACTAGAAACCCTACCCACCTTGCTCTATCTTTTATTCACTTTGACATGTTAGAAGGTGATGTTATGGTGTGCTAATGAACATACTAAAGTATGGAGTGAGTTAGGGAAGATTTGGTATTTTTTGGAAAAGAGAAGTGAAGAAAAAGGAAGAACAAAAGAAGCCATCTTTAAGTTTTTCTAACGTTTAGAATTTTTTTGAAATAATTTAAAACAAAATGAAATAATGAACTGGAAAGAGAGATGTGAAAGGAATAAAAACCCATGTGCCTTCTTACAGTGATATGTATAAAAATCTAAGCAATTTTAACATATTTAATTAAAGAAGAAAAGTCTTTTTTCTTTAATATGTTAATCACTTTCTAGAATTTTCTAATGAATTTTTACTTTAATTAACTTATTTGATATACTTTGAATTGTTTTTATATATGTTCATGTATATGTAACAATATTCTACAACTTTTCATTCGATAAAATGTCGAAAATTCGAAAGCGGCTTCCGGCCACACTTTCAGTTTTTCATCGAACTACTTATTTATGTAAACCAAACTCAAAAATAAATTTCCTATCATTAGTTATTAATTAAAATAGGGTTATTTGGCAATTAAAAATCATTAGTTGAATATTTGAAGTTGATTAAGTGATAAAATTTCGGATTGTTACATTCACTTTGCCAATTAGCTAGTGTTGACCGTGTGTGATAAACATGACCTCACCATTGACATCAGCTAGCCACTATTGCTTGATGGCTACATTCATCATATAAAACTATAAACATACGAAAATGGTTTATTATTTATAAAGCAATTTGTTACTTTTCAAAGCTGTTTGTCCGTAAGTCTCGTCCTAGTGTTTAGGAGTCCCTATCGATAACGTTGATAGGGCATATCAACCATAATTCTTAAAGCACTCAATGAACATATTAACACTATATTAGTCTATAAAAATCCTTTAAATATTTACTTCTAAATTTATTTTAAACCATTTAATATTTTATAAAAACATTTGCTAGCTTCTAATGAAACTTCTTTCCAAGCCATATATACAACATATCCAAAAGGATTTTTAACCAAAACATACATTTGCTTGTATTAAAAAGTTTGTGAATAATCTAAAAGAGTACAGTCACAAATACTCGACTTACAAAATTCTAAACATCACTAATCAACCGTCCATAAAAGTAAACAAGCAAGTTTTCATCTTCATGTTCATTTTAATCATATTTGAATTTGAACATAAAAAAACCTATTTTAGTTTTCGTAAAAAGAATTTATATTGTCTCTTGCGGTCACTTCACTACCAAAGACACCGCTAGGATCCAAATATCAAAATTTGAATGGGATACTCACTTAGAGTGATAGTTACTAACGAATATCACACTTAGATGAATCACCAAAGAAAGAATCCATCTATCAATACAATCACACAAAGAAATCCAAACATCAATCATCCAATCCAAACAGCTAAGATGCTCAACGGAAGGCAATCATATTCTTTCATTGTGCCACTCTGATCACTACTGGATCTTCTTACTCAACTCGCCTCATCATAATTTGGAAATGTGAAGTATTTAATATGAGATTCAAATTAGGATCACATACATCTTCCCTAATTGAACAGCTTCGTTCTTACTTCAAAAAAACACAAAGGTCTAACATTCATCATTCATATTAGCACTACTAGTCGAACTAACTACTTCAATCTTCTAACCTTCATCACAGTCTCTATATCTCATATAGAGACTTATACCTAGAAAAATGTAGAAGAGATATATTATATAATAAGAAAAATACAAATACGTCCCCAAATGATTAACCTAATAATCATCGCATATTCCCGCTGTCCCTTTAATATAAGGTAACTAACCAACTCACCCAAGGGGACAAGGACCCTAAGTCTCATCGAAGGCTAATACCTGTATTTCTTATATATAATCTATTGTTCTGAACCTACTGTGATACCAAAATGAAATGCCCCACCCTTATACCCATACTATTAAAGAGTATTACCAAGTAATACTGTCAAATAATACGAAGATTAAGGCGATATGAGCTACAAACATAAACATTCCCTTGAGCTAACACTGCTATGTATTTCAAAATCGAATAAATAACTCACATATGCATAATCAGTGTCGGTACAAAGCAATAAATATGTGTGTTTCCAAGATATAACAATACACAATATAAATCAAATGAAATAGAGAACATGGATTTATAAATTATAGCGATAATATATTATAATATATACATAGTCAAAGTGGTATACAAAATATAAGTCAAATTTCCACTATCACAAATAGATTCAAGGTGTCAAATATACAACCATAAAGACATACATCCATGAAATATCATATTAAACAGTAATATATATAGTACTCTATCTTACATCTAAGCCCAATGTCCACAAACTGGTCTTCTTATCCTTGAACCCGGAATGTCTTGGACCGACCCGAGTATTATATAAATAGCATGTGGGTCAGACTATGTCTAAGTATAGGAATCAATATTCATATATATCCTATTATTTGCATGGAATGATAATATGATAAATAGCTTCAAAATAACTCAAGATTACAACCATCACGAAATAATGCATAAAGATACCAGCACCCATATAAAAGCATATCAAATCAGAAATCATAGAATTAATGTCAAATGTTTGGACCATACATATCAAAATCATCATCAAAATCCAAAAAACAAGAATAATTTAGATAGCATCAAGTATAGCTAGGCTCGCACATAACAATGCCCAAGTATATCTCGTAATCTCTAATAATAAAATATAATCATTAAATATATGAGAAATCATCAAGCAAAATAGGGCTAAAGCAACAGTGCCCAAAACAGATATAAATATACCTTCTCGGGTCAGTGAATCTCATAAAAATTTGATAAGTAAACATCAATATATATATAAATGGAAAACCCCACTGATAATAATATAGTTGGGAACACATGTCCATGATAATATAAGTGGCGATATCCACCTAAAAAATATAGTAGCGAAGCCCGCCTATAAAATATAATGGTGAACCATGCCAAATAAGGATATGGGCAATGACCATACCTAGAAATTACTCACAGATAGTATCATATCTCGACATCATAAAAAACAATACATAATAACAAATGGTTATGGGAAATGACTGTAAGACATACATATGGTCCCTGATAGAGTCATATCTCAACATATGGGTTATCCAACCCATATCCATACTTAGGTGAGGTATACTAAATAGTACATGCCAATCTATCACACCAATAGAACTAGAAAGGAGACGAATGACCATCTGCTTCCTCCAGGAGCACATGAGTTATCCACCTGGATCTGATCCTACAATTTTTCATTACCACTACGAGAATCGTGACAATATCCACCGGTGTGCTCATCAAAGCAAAGGCTTCCTATCACGACTCGGTTTCGGCCCTTATAGTAATAGACTGCTGGATTATGTGACACAAAGGGCTAAGAGTTAACCACCCAGCTGTGAATACTATAATGTGTCATAGATATAAGATGCAATCCCGAGTTCAAGCCGCTAGGATGGATGCTAGCCATCTGGTTCACTCCAATCCAATATCCAGGATTATATTATGATAGACAATACATAGTATCTACATATATGTAAGTATCCTACCTAACTCGGTTCCATAAGCTTGCTCAATACCATGAGCATCACCTCACGTAAGAATGATACCAGTATTGTCGATCCCATTACATGAGTAACATATACTTACAATGAATAATCGAATAAATATCGCATATGTGTCCTATACCAATGCGCGATACTCAATCATTTGTTCACTGTTCGTAAACTACACTTGGTCTCTAAGATATTATTCACCATAACGAGTCCAAAGAATAATTGAAGAATATTACCAAAAGCCCCATATGTAATGGTATTATAATTTCATTTATTCAGATTTCTCATTACATAGAAATAAAATCATCCAAAGTATTCAAATTCGATTTAGGAAAGTGGTATAAAGTATCCATAATAAGATTTTTAAATCATAAAGATATTTTATATAACAAGAGTACATAGTTAAATCTTCATGTAAGCAATTTGCAACTAAGTTTAAAGTGTCAAAATCACTAAAAAATTAAATACTTACAAAAGAGATATTGTAGCATAATCGAGGAGCTTTTAGAATATATTTTAGATCACAAAAATATAGAGTATATCAATGGTTATGGTAATTTTTGCAAATGTTACATATTCTAAAATGAATTACTAAAAGCACGATCACTCCTTTAAGACTTCGTTTAAGGAAACCTCAAATTTTCACATGATCCTTAAAATAAAAGTTGTTCCATATTATCGTAGCTTTCCAATGAGACCTGAATCGTAAAAAAGGGATAAGTGCATCAACAGTTCTAGCCAAAACACTATTGTGCTTCAACTCATAAATTCTTTGCATAAGGCAGATTTATTACTTCGTCTTCAAACACACCTTAGCAGCTGAGAACTTTTGATTTTCAAAAAGCAATCAACGTAAAAGTTATTCGTCGTGAAAATACCGTCTAATTAAAAAAAGCTCATTTGAATCCGATCAAAAATCAAATGATATGGCTATTTAACTACGACACTTTAGTTCCAAATTTGATAATCCAAAGCACACCAACATCATACAAAATTCAATCAAGAAACAATGCAAGAATTAGGTTCAAGAGGAGTGTGCATCACATGATTCAAACATATCAACATTCAAAAATAATCCAAATAAGCAATCCAACAATTTAGGCATAGATTAGTGAGTGAAATTACTCACGTTGGTCATAGCTTGCCTAATAATCTTCCTGCTTCCTCTTTCCTCTTCATATGCAAACTTCGATGATCCCAAACTCGATAAAAAAAACTAAGTTCGTCATAGCTTGTGGAGTAGTAAGTTGTTGATACACACACATGTATGTGTATGTATATCAATTGAGAATTTATATGATTTGTTTTTATTTTATTTGAATTTTAGAAAGGGGGAGGGTTTTTCATTATTTTTGTCCCATGATGCTAATAAGATTATGAGATGAATATGGAAGTATAGATGAAGAAATAATATGAAGGAGGGACAATTCTAGACTGAGAAAAGTCTAAATAAGAGAAAAATGGGTTTGGACTAAGTGGGATTCATGTAGATTACTAAAATATTTATTTTCTTCTTATTCTCCTTCTACAAATTTTCACTTAGCACAAATCAATAAAAAAACGTTTAAAAGAAAAACATATTTTCATCTTATAAGTAATTGCCTAATATTATGGAATATTACAGAATTCATTTAAACATCAAATTCCAAAATTTCCTAAATAAATCCAAGTTATTCTTATTTAATCTTTAAAAATCCATTTTAATTACCTAAATCACCATTTAGAGTTCAAACCCATGCCCACATTTATAGGGCGGGTTTAGGCCAAAACCCATACCATTGACAAGCTCATTTGTAACACGTCACATGGAATGAGAAACATGATTTCTATCCCAAAGTAATTTTCAACAATTTTTTTTTCTATGAGGGTTATTTCTTTGAGTTCAAGATTTGATCTGAAACTCTTAATTGTGAACTTGTTATAATGGGTGAAATAAAATCTCATAATAAGTGGTTAACGAAGCTTCGTAATTCGTACAATGTTATTCTAATGGCAAAAACAATGGAAGCATACCATGTGACACTTATTGGTCGATGCAAGAAATTGTGAAAGATTTTCTTTGTATATATACGAAGTATTATTTATGAAATGATAGGTACTTTTCAATATTGACTGATAGTAGATGCATCTTTATTTTAATACGAATATTTTTTTATAACATAAATCTATAATAATGGTATTTATTTCCATAAAAAAAGTGATGTATTACCTATGGAAAGTACATAAATATTTAGAAAAACTTAACAATTATTTTGGAATTATGGACTAAGCTCTATTTTTGAGAAATAATTCTTCGGTTATATGATTGTGAATCATATGGTACCGATGAATTGTATCTCAAATAACTAAGTGCAAAACACCGAACCAATGAGAGTGACAAAAGGAATAATGAACTATTTGAGTTAATACATACAAATGTATATAGTCCAAAGTCCAATAATAGCAAATACGGATCCACTTACTTCATTAAATTCACCATTAATTTTCAAAGACGTGATCATATGTAATTTATATACAAGTAGTAAATCTATGATAAGTTCATAGAATATAAAATGGAAGTAGAATACATATAAAGAAAACAATTCAATTTGATCTAATGGGCAAGCATTTTGGGACAGAGTTCTAAATGTATCTAAAATGAGGAAGATTCAATCTTAAAATCACTCCTCCCTATGATACATAATGTTGTATTGAAAAGAAGTAATACGACTTTGTTGGAAAAAGGTATGATTGATGATGAGTGAAGTTGAGTTAATTTCTTCATATAAGGTAGTCTACTTAGGAGTAAGTGCACAAGTTAAATTTAATTTCATCTAAAGCATAGTTTATGAAATCATATAAGATTTTTATCGATAATAAACCTAATCAAAATAGTTAAGATATATGGTTGACTTATGTATGTTATGAACAAATTTTTTATAAACTCAAGACTAAATTGGTTTTATGTAAGTATTGATAGAGCTAGAAGTATGCTCTAGGGGAAATTATGTAATTGTTACATATATCTAATTCGATAGCCAATCTTATCTGAAATAAAAGGTGTTTTCTTTCTATTATATACTTTGTAACGACCCATTTTATAATTTAAAATCAAATTTAAAATTCAATTTTAATTTTTGGTAATTATTTTAATATTTAGATTATCCACTCTGTCAGTCAACTCTCCTTGATGCTGATAAACTGCTTTATCGTATGAAACAATTTGGAGTATGTCTCTTGACTTCTAGTAAGCTCTAAGTTCTATTATGAACTGTATCGTGACATTGTTATCATGTAACAATATTATGGGATTCTCAACATTTCGAATTATTTTCAACTCGGTTATAAAATCGTGCATATATACATTGCTTTTATTACGGTGCTATTCTAGGCAATGTACTTATCCTATTTTCAATGAATTAGCCATAGTCTTTCATTTGGAACATTTCCAACTTAATGATTCTGAACTTAAATTTATTATTGATATATTATACTTAATATCACTTATGGAAGTTTGACATCATAACATAATAGGATGCGGTCCCGAAACACTTTAAGACTTTTACTAGAAATATTGGGTAAAACGATGATTTGGCTTCCTCTCTTAGCTGATAATTTATAACTGGCTAGTATTTTTGTTATCCCGCCTTTTGGTCAAGGCCAGGATATCAAGAAATTGGCTAAAAGTGGATGGATATCAAGATTGGAGATCAACAGGAAACAATGTTATGATCGATACCGTCAAAACTGGACCAAGCGCCAATCGAGGTAGGATTGATGGGGAATGATAAACAAGGCTCGATGAGGTCACATTTCAAATTTCAGGCCAATCGGAGTTCATATGCTCAAGTTATGGATGGATTAATATTCATGGAAAATCAGTTCGTATCGATACTTTCATATCGATCGAAATAGACTCGGCTGTTTGCTTTGGATCGATGGGTTTTGCATCGATGCAATGCACATCGACTAGAAGGATATAACAAGGCATGTTGGCACGCTTCGTATCGATCAAAGCTCGGATCAATACAAAGGAAGCAGGACTTGGATGGATAAGGACTTGATAGATACGAAGTCATATGCTTCACCAGGACACTCGAGATCAATACAAAGGAAGGCATGTGTGGATCAATACGAAGAACAAAGTTCTGGATGGATACGGAAGATTCAGGAGCCATTTTCGTATCGATCGAGTTCTTATCCATCGATACGAAGGAAACGGTCAAGATGGAGCACGAAACATGGATCATAGCACGAGAAGCGGATCGATGTGAAAGCCATGGACATGGGATGATGGATACGAAGACTTAGATCGATGAAAAAGTGATGGATATGAATCATGGTTACGAAGTCATCAGCTAGCACTGGAATTTCATGAAATTTGGAGAGCAAGGACTTTGCACTATCATCATTCACCATGATCGATCTCAGCTTAGTTGGAGTGATTCTTGATCGATACGAAATCCATATGGATCGATCAGGGAACATTCCCAAACCACTCTAGATCGATCATGTGGGCCCACATGTGCATGAGTAGAGGTATTCCGAGGTTTGAGGGAGATATTTCCAGATCTACTCCTATAAATATCCCCTCCATGGCAACTAAAAGGGGATCTTCTTCTTCCTTTTTGGCGAGACTCTGTCGTTTTGGTTGTTGATTCCAAGGGATTGTAATTGTAATCTGGATATAAAGGAAATAAAAGGATCAATTCAAAGTGGGCGGAGGCCGAAGATAGCCAAACCACTATAAGTCTTGCGTCTTCTCTGGCTTTATTTCATTTTTAGTTTAATTATTTCTTCATTTTTGCTCTCTACATTATCTAGATCTATATTCTGTGACTAGATATTGAGGATTTGTGGGTAAAGACTGGTGCATTCAAGACATTCGGGGTTTGTGATTAATTTTAGTGCAAACACTTTGGTGCTTTCACTGAGAGGACTAGCACCCGCTGCATCGGATTTGGAGTTCAGATTTGGAGAGAAAAAGGATTGGATCTGAGGCTATGGTTAGGCAATCGACTAGAAGGACTTTATAAGAAAGGAGCCATCAAGAGGGAAGTCAAGAGATTTCCTCTTGAGTTGGAGCAGATCGGGCATCCATCTACATCACTAGGGATGAGATGCAAACTATGATGGATTCTATGTAGGAGCAGTTGATGAAAAGTTAGGAGGAGATGATGCAGAACCTTCTTAGACAGTTTGGATCGACAGGAGAAGCAGAAGCTGCCGGAGCATAGATTCATTGAGATGGATTAGAGGGATTCAATAGGTAACCAAATAGGGCAGTTTAGCATGAGGCAGCCCCCAATCAACATAAAACTATCAATCTGGGCGGATCTACAATGCCAGGTGACGCTGCACAACTAGGCACCAGCAGGAATATAGGAGTACGCGACAAGGAGTATGTACTAGAATTCCCTCAAGGACTTGGGGAGTAATTAGGAAATGAAGGCGGGAGGCAACCCCTGGTGGATAACGCTGGATTGTATGAAATTATCAGGCGGACAATGCATGGAGGTCTGACAAATAGGGATCTAGAAGGAGTAAATAGGAGTCCATTCGCCCATAACTTCAGGATGGCTAGGAATTCAACAGAGTTTAATCTATCTTTTCTAAAAGTATATAACGGTAGGACGGATCCTACCGATCACTTGATGAGGTATACAAGCCACATGGAAGTGCTGGGGCATCGAAGGAGGTCATGGCTCAGTGTTTCCCCTTGTACTTAATGGATATAGCTGCTATATTGTTCAAGTAGTTGGAAGATGGATCTATTAGGACATGGATATAATTGGTGGACAAGTTTCTAAAGCAATTTAAGGTCCATATCAAGAGGCCGAAAAATGTGATGACGCTGACGTCAATAAAACAATGGACAGGAGAATCGCTCAGGACTTTATTAACCCAGTTTAATGCAGTAGTTGCTTCGGTGGATTGGCTGGACCCATCGAAGGTTTTAATGGCGGCCGTGTTAAGAGTCAGGGACAATTCGGATTTCAAGATATCGTTGGTACGGTATCAACCAATGGATCTTGGGGAATTCTTTCACGAGGCCAAGAGATTTCTTCAGTAAGAGGATGCAAGCTTGGATGTGAAATCAAAGGAAGTAAATGTGACTAAGGATGGAGGACCATTCGGTGAAAGCTCGGGTAAGGATAAGGATAAAGGAAAGAGGAAGTCGGATAACGATTCTGGTAGGGCAAGGAAGCGTTGGGGAGAACCAAAATTCTCCACTTACATAAGACTGAACGAGACATTGGAATGGATATACATGGAAACTCGGGATCACCTTTCTTATCGAAGGCCGGCAAGGAGGGAACCCTAAGAATGCGAGAGGGCATCAGGAAGGCACCATCTCTTTCATGACCTGGACGGGCATGATTCTAACAGCTGATGGAATCTAAAGGATATAATCGACGAGCACGTAAGGAATGGTCATTTGTGGAAATATGTTGGGACTCGGGTTACAGAGATGGAACAAGAGCAGCCACCGTCTACCTTAAACGACGACAACAAGGCCTAGGAATGATGGTCGGTTGGTCATTGAATAATCGGGATGGTGTGGAATAAGTAGCAAACTCTGGGCAAACGGATAAGTCACTTACTCATGTTTGGGGACGAAGATAGCCCATAGGCATGCTCTAAGATGATGATACACCGTGACGTTCTAGTTTGTGAAATATGCTTTTTCTGATTTGGTTTCGGAGTTCGGTTTGAACTCTTGGTTTTGTTGATTTTCTGGTTTGGATTTTGGTTCGGATACTTGTCTGTTGGTTTGGATCTTAGTCTGGATTTTTGATATGGATCTCTGGATTTCTGGTTTGATCTGGATTTTGGATTGGATTTTGACTAAATCTTTACCTGGTTTTTAGTAAATGGTCGTCGAGTGTGGATTATTCCTGGCAAGGAGTAAGTCGCTTCGTCCAAACGTGGCGAACCACTTATTCAGGTCGTCGAGCATGGACTATGATCAACAAGGGTCTGGAGAGACCAGGATTCGACGTAGGACATAGGCCCCATATTATCTATCATTTACTATCTCAGGTCGTCGAGTATGGACTATGCTCGATAAGGGTTCGGGATGACTAGGTTTGGCCTAGGACTTAGGATAGGATTTATTATGCAGGATTTGGCACACGAGTCATCCAGTATGGACTATGATCGGCAAGAACCCGGAGAGGTTATGGATTTGGATATTGGCAATGAATAGTTAGGGATTTGAGTATGAACCTGGAATGGTTCCTGATTTGGATAAGGCTCCGATGTGGTCCCGGATTTAGATATCGATCCGGAGAGGTCATGAATTCGGTTATTGGTTACAGGATATGGATGGATTAGTATATGGTTGGATTAGAACTCGAACGATATGGCCATGGATGGAATATGGACTTTGGATGTCGAATTTATAGCTATTCAAAACATGCCTTCCTATTGTAGAGCACGTTTTGGAGGGCAAATGTTATCCTGCCTTTTGGTCAAGGTCGGGACATCGACAAATTGGCTAAAAAAGGATGGATATCAAGATTGAAGATCGACTGGAAACAAGGCTATGATCGATACCGACAAAATTAGACAGAGCTCCAATCGGGGTGGGATGGATGGGGAATGATAACAAGGCTAGATGAGGCTACATTTCAAATTTCAGGCCAATCGGAGTTCATATCCTTAAGTTATGTATGGATCAATATTCATGGAAAATCAGTTCGTATCGATACTTTTGTATCGATTGAAGTAGACTCGGCTGTTTGCTTTAGATCGATGGGTTTCATATTGATGCATTGTGCAACGACTTGATGGATACAGCAAGGCATGTTGGTATGCTTTGTATCGATCAAAGCCTGGATTGATACGAAGGAAGCAGGACTTGGATGGATATGGACTTGATAGATACGAAGTTATATGCTTCACCAAGACACTCAGGATCGATACGAAGGAAGGCATGTGTAGATTGATATGAAGACCAAAGTTATGGATGGATACGGAAAATTTAGGAGCCATTTTCGTATCAATCGAGTTCGTATCGATCGATACGAAGGAAACGGCCAAGATAGGGCACGAAACATGTATCATAGCGTGAGAAGTGGATCGACGCGAAAGCTATGGACATGGGATGATGGATACGAAGACTCGGATCAATGAAAATGTGATGGATGCGAATCATGGATACAAAGTCATCAACTAGCACTGGAATTTCATGAAAGTTGGAAAGCAAGGACTTTGCACCATCATCTTTCACCATGATCAATTTCAGCTCTTTTGGAGTGATTCTTGATCGATACAAAATCCATATGGATTGATCGGGGATCAATCCACACCACTTTAGATCGATCATGTGGGTCCACCTACATGTGAGAAGAGGTGTTTCGAGGTTTGAGGGAGATATTTCCAGATCTGCTCCTATAAATAGCCCCTCCATGGAAACTAAAAGAGGGATCTTCTTCTTCCTTTTTGGCGAGACTCTGTCATTTTGGTTATTGATTTCAAGGGATTGTAATTATAATTAGGACATAAAGGAAATAAAAGGATCAATTCAAAGTGGGCGTAGGTCGGCGATAACCGAACCACTATAAATCTTGCGTCTTCTCTTGCTTTCTTTCATTTTTAATTTCGTTATTTCTTCATTTTTGCTCTTTATATTATATAAAGTGGAAATTAGCCACAAGAGCCTCTTTAGCAAGTGCAATTAGTTTCTAGGACGCACATTGAAATAATTACTTTTAAGGACAAAACGCAAAATAATTAGTTTCTAAGGCCAAAAAACTTATGAAATTATGTCACTGAAAGTAATTGGACTGCTGACTTTGTCCTTAAAAATAATTATTCGGCTGACTTTGGTCTTGAAATTAATTTCTGTGGATGTGTGTCCTAGAAACTAATTGGACTACAAAGTTTATCCTTTTGGTGAAATTCCCCTTATCTAAATCTATAATCTGTGACTAGATATTGAGGATTTGTGTGTAAACACAGGTGCTTTCGCGGCATTTGGGGTTTGTGACCAATTTTGGCGCAAACAATTCTAAACACTCCTTAAAAAGAAGTTTGTTGTTTCAGTAAACAATTCTCTAGTACTTCATAAACATACGAGAACATTCCAAACTTCCATTTAGTGATATGAATTATGATTTGATATTTTCTTCATGTATTAATACATAAATAGATCATGATATCATAGACAACATAACATTAATGATAATTCCTACTTCCGATACATAAGGAATCTATCTTACATCTTCCGTATTAAACTTTTTAATAAGGTGTCCTTGGATATCGTTTTAGGATATTCTTGATATCTTTTATACTAAATATAAAAGACACCATTCACAAATCCATCGTCGATTATGAAAACAATTAAAACTAATTTTAACACAAGTACATCTTTAATAATCAACGGTGTGTTGTTTACTTATGATTTTGATATATCTATGTACATTTTAACGTCCTTTCTTATGAAAACATGCTTCCTCTGCATTTTGACTAATAATCAAACCATTTAATACATTATTAAAACACTTTTTCAGTTTTGATGCTTTTAAGAATGATACTTTCGCATGCATTCTCGAATTATATCCGAAAACCCACAAACTTAATATTGTTTCCATTGACTGCGAGACATTTTGGTTATTATGCGTAAACAATGTGCTTTAAATCATTGTTTAGATTTTTCTGCTTTAACACATGCAAACCAGAACATAAAGTCATACTAAGCAATAATTTTGTGAGTAATACTGAACCAACTTGAGAACATCGAATGAAGAATCTGTTATGTTAATTCCAATAATTGAAATTCATGGTATTATTCTTATCAATATGACTTACTATATTCCAACTGCATTTGTCTTTCTCTAAAAGACACGATTGTAGCCAATGGATCATATTTTGATAAAGTAATTGGAATTTATTTTGGATCTGCGCATCGTGCCTATCATAGAGTTTGGACTCTTAATGTTTTATTTAAACAACCGAGGATTATTTATTCTTGACATTGATAAGAAACTCATAGTTTCTCTTTAATGCATATGAATACTCATTAGACGTTCTAATGTATTGTGCTCATTTAGGTTCGGTCAATTTCATTTCATCCTTGTAATCAATTTTATCCTTGGATCATATCAAAATTCATTTTATACCAATAAATTTTCAAAGTAATTCCTTCACTAGAAGCAGGTATTTCTTGAAACAAAGTTGTTTCTTAGTGCATTGAAATGGGTATCATAAACATGTTATGGATTGCCTTATATAAAATTGATTTTGCATTAGTTCACAATACATTGATGTTCACAACTTAAATTAGTTATTTAATGACCATCTTTTCCAAAATTCTCTTAGGACGATTCATACAAGATCCCTGACATATAATTATTACATGCATCTTTTGACTTGCACAGCCTGCCAATCCTTGGCCTACGATATATAGGGGTTTCTTATAGACCCTTATCTCGTATGGTTTTGTAAACTATTCTTTAGATGATATTATTTTAACATTGTGTACTACTCTTAAGTGCGCATCTTATAGAAAGAATTTAACTCAAGTTCACTTATTAATTTTTATAATTAATAGTATCACCCTATTCACCCCCCTCTAGGGTGAAATCGATCCTACAAGTGGTATCGGAGCTAGGAGTAGAAGTCAACATTTGTTCTAAAAATTCATTTTTCAAAAATTAGTTTTTTGTTTTAAAAATTTGAATTTTTAAAATGGCTTCTTTTAATAATACTTTTGTTGAGGGCCATTCCAATATTATTCCTTCTATATTCGATGGAACAGATTTTTTGAATTGGAAATTGAAAATGGAATTTTATTTAAAATCTGTTAATATTGAATGTTGGGACATTGTTGAAAATGGGTGTGATATAACAGATAAGAAAATTATCTCGATTAATGATCTGGCTATGCATTTATTATATTCTCATATTAATTAAGATAATTTTAATTTCATCTCTTATTGTGAAAATGCATAGGAAATCTGGAATACATTAAATGCAATATATGGTGCAAAAGTCAACAGCAATGAGAAATCCTCCACAACCAACTCAGTTAAAAAAACATGCTTAACAGAATTGGAAAAAGGCAGTTGTGATGAGGATGATGATGATGGAGCAGCTGAGCTGGCACTACTAATAAAGAGATTTAAAAAGTGGAACCACAAATACGGAAATCCAGCTCCAAATCAACAATTGAAAAGCAGAATAATTAAAGCACTAGACAACTCAAAAGAACACGGGATCATTTGCAAAAAACCCGGTGATATCAAGCCCAATTATCCTCAAAATCAACACAACCAAGAAAAGAAATTAAAAAGGAAAATTTTTGCAGCCACGTGGAATACAGGTGATGAAGATAATCAAAGTTCTAGCAGCGAGAGTGAGAAAGCAGATATGTGCCTTCATGGAAATATAACTGATAGCGACGATGACGAGTCAAGCGAGGTATCAAAACTCACTCATTCAGAATTACTTATATATTTTCATGAAGTAAATGGCTGTTTTGAATGACTTAGGGAGAAGTTTGCCAAACTTGAATCACAAAAAAAAATACTTTGATAGAATTAAATGAACAACTTGACCAACTGGTTAAAAACTATCAAAGTAGGATCCCTAAGTGCGATAAGTGTCCAACATTCGAAGAAGAAATTAAAAAATCAGAAATTAATATAAAATCACTTGAAAATGAAATTCAGATTTTGAAAGAAAATGAAAATACTAGGAGAGAGAATTCTATTAAAAAGTGCATACAATTGTTAAACGAAAATGAATCTCTCAAAACACAAGTCCAACAACTGTCAATGACTTTAGATAAATTTTCCAAAAGTAAAAAATCGTTGAATATGTTATTAGGAAGGCAAACTGTTAATACAGATAGATAAGGGCTTGGATATAATCAATCTGAAAATGTTGAAAGCAATATTAATCAAGTCAATTCTATGTGCACAATTTGTAGAAAATATGGACACAATCACAATAATTGTTGGTATAGACCCAAACATGTGAAAACTATGCCAATTTGGGTTCCAAAAGGCACAAATATAAAATCACTCAAAGTTAAACAAATCTGGGTGCCAAAGGGAACATATATAAATAGTATTCGGTCTACACAAAATTATTTTTCTAAATATTCTGCCACTAACAACCATGGACCTATGAAAACAAATAGGTCACAAAAATCATTTCCCGTATAGGTGTGGTGGCGGGCTAAGGAACAACAATAGTGTTTCTTGGATTCTGGCTGTTCCAAGGATACAACGAGCGACAAAGCAAAGTTTCTTAGCCTAGTATAAAGGTGATAGAATCACAATGGACAGCAATGAAAAATATCGTAAAGGTAAAACAGGTAATGGTATATTTATTTGAACGATATATTAAATATGATAATCTACACAGTAATCTAAGTTAAATCAGCCAATAATGAGATGATGAAATAATGATGATTTTGATTCTGACTCATTCAAAATTGTTGGCCAATTATATTCTTATGCCAAAACCACTGTAAAAATCTCTAGATTCTTTGAATTACTTCATATATATTAGTTTGGATCAAAAATAGTGTTTTGTTGGATGATAATACATTTGGTTATAATACGACTAACTCTATATTCACGGTTTTTGATTATTAACACGGCTTCAATTCAAATTCAAGAGAATGTCATTTAAAATGTTGTTAAAATTGAGTTTGAAATTTTTGGTGCACACTTCATGGTTTGGTTGATCAAATTTAATTAATGATAATTTTGAGTGAAAGAGAAATTCAGATGCAGAGTACACTGGTAATCTAGTTGATAGAAAAATTACTAGAGGAACGTGATTTTTGTTGAGACGTTTAGTAACTGCATCGTTTTTTTTCTTCAAAGAAAATATCTGCATATTTTTTCATTTCAAGTAATTTTCAAATAGCAGAAATTTTTCTCATATAATCCCTTCTAGAAAATCATTTTTGACCATATTTTCAGATCAGTCATTTTGAAAAATTGATTTCATAATTATTTTTGAATTTGATTTTAAATGACTATTTTGACTAATCTGACTCCCTAATAATTATCGAAAAGATAAATAGTGATTGAAAAAGTGACAAGTGTTGATATTTATCATATATTATGACTCGAGACGGTATAATTAGTAAATTTCTTTAGAAATTTAAACAAGAGTTATAAAACTTTTTGTTGGTAAAAATTCCATGACCATCTCTATTTCTATCATATTTCTAACGACCATCACTCATCAAAATTCTATATAGTTTGTCGATATGTGGTACTTTAAACAGGAATCATTCGTTTTTCATTTTATATTTTTCTAAAAATAAAAATAAAAATAAATAAATACCAAAGTATTCACTCTCATTTAAAAGTCCTCACGGTTATGCATGGGTGAATTACTTGGAATTTATTATGTGCTTCAATGTTCATTTAAAAGTCCTCACGGTTATGCATGTATGGAACGCATATCAAAATTGATTTTTAAAATAAACAAGTTGATTCTAATCCCATTTAAGAGTCCTCATAGTTGTGCGTGGTTAGAAGATACTTGAATTCATTTTTAAAAAAATAAAATTAGAATACTACTAATCTCATTTAAAAGTCCTAACGGTTATGCATGGTTAGTAGAAATTAAAATTCCTGATATAAATATACCACAAATAGACACAACTGTATGGTTTTATATGATGACATCATTCCCATCATTCTAAAAGTGGAATATGCGCCTAACAAAGTATTTATGATTTTTATTTGATTTTTTATTGAAATTTAATATTTATATTCAATTGAGTTTTAATATTGGATTAATACTGATCGCTTTATCTCTATTTTCTCTAACACTATTACTCTTTTGTTGATAACAAAAGGGGGAGAGAAAAGTTAAGATTTTGTCAAATAAAATCAAGTAAAGGTCAAATATTTTCCATTTGCATCTAGGCTCATTTGCATATTTTTATTTGTATGCATATATGTAGGGGGAGCTTTGTGTAGAGAGGAAGCATTTAAATAGGGGGAGCAATTAGAGTATATCTATGATCAAATACATTTAACATATTCAAAATCTTAAATCTATGTTTGTTATCATCAAAATGGGGAGATTGTTGAATATGCGATTATATGATTTTTGTTTGATGATAATAAACATATATCTATATATATATTCATGTAAATGTATTTGTTAATGTACTATTTTATTTTTCACAGAGTAAATAAATATTTGCTGAATAAAAATAAATAACACAGAATTTGAATTCAAACAGAATTTTTATTCAAACAAATATGTATTACAATTTTTGAATAGTACAAAGTTCAAGCTCTCACTATATATTCAATTTCAATTACAGTACAACTTTGATTAGATCACAATTTCACATTTGCAGTTGACCTCACTACATATCACTCACACTCGTATTTATCTTTAACTTTATTCCAAATTGAATCCTGCATCTGAGCAATCTGCAAAAATAAATATTGACGCAGTAAACTTGAAAAGGAAATATTGTTGCAGTATAAAACAAAATGTGAATTTTGAAAATAATATTTGCCTCAGTTATTTGGGTTGTTCGTCATCATTTAATTTTCAATTCATCATACACGAACAACTTGTGACATACACAGTGTATCACTGTATATGCCACAAGGCCGTGCACACCGATATATACACTTGATAAATTTACAGGGATATGTGAGCACAGGTCAAACCCAAAACACCGGGTTCAACTCAAGTGCGATAAAATAATATCACAACTTTCAGCACAAGGTCAAATCCAAGCTACAAGCTGGATTCAACTCACGTGCAATTCAAAAATCAATCCAAATGCAATAAAATGGTCGGGAGCAACATATCATAGATAGTACACATGCCCAGCCTTACGCCAACATGAAACAAGATCAAGTCCAGCTACCACATAAAGGAATAAACACATCAAACATCAATGAACCAACTGTGTATACATGAAGGTCACAATAAAGCATGAAGAAGCTCATATATACAACAAACACAGAGGCAACTGACATCACAACAGAGTTCAACATGACTCGAATAACAAGTCGATGCAAACATACATGAACACATATATAGGCAGTGCACATGTGAAAAAGACTACAAGTACTACATGAAACAAATATTCAAACTGCCTCAAATGGTCAAGACAGCTACAATGAAGCTGCAGTAACTCAAAACAACTAAAAACTGCAAATACATAAAGGCAGCAAAGCCAACAGATCATAGATATCATGAAACCAAAACATAAAGACTGCAATATACTCAAACGAACATGACTCAAAACATCATCGTTGAAGACGAGAAGAATCAAGTGCAGACAGTACGAAACCAAATGAACAGACTATGTCAACATGAAGAAGACTCAAACACAGCAGAATAAAAGTGTACAAACTGTTGTGAATGTAGATACAACATGCATCGGATCAAGTCAAAGTAAACCAGAGATCAGCCATGACCAGAGAGAAGCCAAAGCTAATGAACAACAAGTGATACAAGACCAACAATGCAACTGCATGCAAGCTGCCTGAAGAGTACAAGTTAAAACTGCAACACTACAACTACAAGTGACAATGTCAGGCCAAGTCAAAACCAAAATATCAAAGACAGAGAAACCAGAAATGCTCAAATCAGATGAATACAGGATGAAATGCACAATACCATAATGCATCAGATATCAAGGACGCAAGTAAACAATGTACAAGTAAATGTACAAAGACTCCTAGCCAGCAAGCATTTCAAACTCGAAGCAACACAACATATAGTCACAATATGGTAGCAGACCAACAGAGTTTCAAAGATGCAGGGACAACAAATGCATAGCCACAACAATGATGGAGATAGCACATATATACATACATGAATGCATATATATATACATGCAAGCAATCAAGTACAGTACCGAAATCATAGTATAAAAAATGCCGTGGAAAAGTGCAGATTGCAGTGATACAAAAATCATAATAGAGTCAAATTCCAACATGCTACAGAGATGAAATAAATCAATATCGTCACAGCAAAGTCAAAGCCGTGATCAAAGAATATGATGAACAAGTTAGAGATGTGGTAGTCAAGAATCGAGCGAAGTCAAAATCAAAACCGTGTCAATCAAGTAAACCAAATTACTCAATATGAACAAGTCAGAAATCATCATCAACATCAAAACAAATCGAATGGCCGAGATGAATAAATTGACAAATTCAAATAAATGTATACGAACGAAAATCAAGGGTTGTAAACCCTATATAAAAACCCAATCATCATCGGCTTTCAATTACTTGAGTTCAAGCAAGCATAACAGTAAAGCAAAAGGAATAAATCACATACCAAATCACCAAACTCGATTGAGAAGGAGCAGCCGCATGCAAAGTAACAAATACAATCGATCATCAAGCAATCACGAGAACAACCCATATGATCGATCAACAAAGTCGGCGCCTTCACTTCTCAAAGCCCTAATTTTAATCAAGGAGGAACGAACGAAGAAAGCCCTAATTTTGAACGAACAAGGAAAAGGAACAGAGCCGCCACTATCTCAATTACGGAAAGGGCCACAAAAATTATAAAAAGAGAAAAAGGGGATGGCCTTTTATTTTATATGAAGCTAACTAACTCAAATTATATGAAGTGGAGTAAAACTATTCGGCTGTATCTCCGCAGTATAGATAAGGATGATCATTTGATTAAGGATCCTCCAACAATTCAGGAACCTAATGATTTGATTTGGTTAAGAGAAGATGCAAGATTATTTTTACAAATATGAAATTCAATTCATAGTGAAGTGATAAATTTGATTAACCATTGTGAATTTGTAAAGGAGTTGATGGAGTATGTTGAATTTCTCTACTCTGGTAAAGGAAATTTAACTTGGATGTTTGATGTATGTAAAGCATTTTACAGAGCAGAGAAAAGAGATCAAACTCTCACAAACTATTTCATGAGTTTTAAACAAACCTGTGAAGAATTGAATGAGTTGTTACCTATGAGTACTGAAATCAAGATTCAACAACAACAAAGGGAACAAATGGCTTTAATGAGTTTTCTTGCTGGATTATCATCAGAATTCGATTCAGCTAAATCACAAATCTTGTCTGGATCTTCAATCTCTTCACTTGAAGAAGTTTTTAGCCGCATACTTCGAACTGAGAACACATCTGCTTCATCTAATAACAATGTTAGTAATAGTGCCTTGATTAGTTCAAGTAATAATCCTATTATTTATCACAATTCATGGAAACCACCACCAGATTTCAGACCACCATGGAACTCCTCACAACGACCAGAATCATGGAGACCCCCACCAACACAATCATGGAGACCTCAAAGAAATATGTGGAGACCAAATAATAAAATCTATTCATACTACAAGAAGCCAGGCCACTTAATTTCTGAATGTAGAAAACTTCAATAAAATAATCAGAGAAATCAAGGAACTTCTAATGCTAATAAAACAATGCTCATGACTGCTGAGGAATTTGATAAATACTCAAAGTATCAAGAATCATTGCAAAAGCCATCTAGTACCTCTTCATCATCTGTATCAGTATCTACTCTAGCTGATACAGATAAACAAACAGTTAAATGGGTTATCGATTCTGGAGCAACTGATCATATGTCGGGTAATTCTAGATTATTTACAGATCTTAAAATGTATGAACATGGTCAAGCTGTTATTTTGGCAGATGGATCTCAGTCTAATGTCCAAGGTACTGGTAATATAAATATTTCACCACCATTAAAATCTGCATTATTCATACCATCACTATCTTATAACTTGTTGTCAGTCACTTAGTCAACTAACCAAGAGTATGAATTGTAGCATATCTTTCTTCCCTGAAAAATGTGTCTTTCAGGATCTTATGACGAGGCAAACTATTGGTAAAGGATATGAATCTGGTGGTCTCTACATTCTGGACACTTTACCAGTAGCATGTTCTAGTGTAGATTCAGCTATCAAAGTTCATCAGCAACTTGGTCATCCCTCTCTTACTCTATTTAAACACTTATGCCCTCAATACAATTACATTTATACTCTTAATTGTGAATCCTATCAATATGCTAAACTTCATCGTAGCAGTTCTAAACCTAGAATAAATAAACGTGCAAGTGCACCATTTGAACTTATACATTCGGATATTTAGGGACCATCATCTACTGTATCTGAATCCGGTTTAAAATACTTTGTAACTTTTGTACATGATTATTCTCGTGTTACATGGTTATTTCTAATGAAGCAGAGATCTGAAGTGTTTTCTATTTTCTGTGATTTCCATACCGAAATTCAAAATCAGTTCAAGACAAATATTCAAGCTCCAAGGAGCGATAATGCTAGAGAGTACACATCTCATACTTTTAGCACATATTTAACTCAGCGTGGTATATTGCATGAGACTTCATGTCTTGACACTGCATCTCAGAATGGGGTTGCTGAGAGAAATAATCGTCATCTACTTGAAACCACTCGTGCATTATTATTTCATATGAAGATGCCAAAAACATTTTGGGTAGATGCTGTGTTAACAACATGTTATCTTGTTAATAGAATTCCATCTACAGTTCTTGAATTTGAGATTCCTTACAGAGTTTTATTCCCTAATAAAGAATTACATCCTATTAAACTAAGGGTATTTGGATGCACCTGTTTTGTCAGAGATGTGAATCCTCAGCTTGGTAAACTTGATCCAAAGTCCTTAAAATGTATCTTTGTTGGATACTCGAGACTATAGAAAGGATACATATGCTTTTGCCTCAGTCTAAACAAGTATCTAATATCCATAGATGTAAATTTCATGGAAGATTTGCCATATTATCAGTCATCCAATTCATTAAGCCAGGAGGAGAATGATATATCATCAAGTTCACAAAGCCAGGAGGAGAATGATGATTTCTTAGTTTATTCTAAACCACAACAAGAACCTGAACCACCTAATACAACAGAAATCAGACCTACATTTGATCCTAATCTTGGTCTTCCTATTGTTCTTAGAAAAGGAAGAAGGCAATGTACCTATCCTATAGCTGAATTTATATCATATAAACATATTCCAATCATTCATATTCATTTATTACCTCATTACATTCTATTAGTATTCCCAAAACTGTTACTGAAGCACTATCCAAACCAGAATGGAAGAAAGATATGACAGAAGAAATGAATGCTTTAGAACTGAATCATACTTGGGATCTAGTTACCTTGCTAGAATCAAAGAAGGCTATTGGATGTAGATGGATATACACAGTTAAAATGAATCCAAATGGGACAGTAGCTAGATATAAAGCTCGACTTGTGGCTAAAGGTTATGCTCAAGTATATGGCATGGACTATTCAGAAACTTTCCCTCCTGTTGCAAAGATTACTTCCATTAGACTGTGCATTACTTTAGCTGCTAGATTTAATTGGAAGCTTCATCAGTTAGATATAAAGAATGCATTTCTTCATGGTAATCTTAATGAGGAAATATACATGATTCAACCCCCTGGATTTACGGCTCAAGGAGAAAATAATATGGTGTGTAAACTCAGAAAGACTCTCTATGGTTTAAAGCAAAGCCCAAGAGCCTGGTTTGGGAAATTTAGTCAAACACTTGAAAGATTTGGGATAAGCAAATGCAAGAGTGATCATTCAATATTTCACAAAACATCTAAACAAGGTATAATTTTGTTAGTGGTGTATGTGGATGACATAGTAATAACTGGAAATGATGAAGAGGGAATAGCCAGTCTCAAACAGTTTATTTATACTCATTTTCAAACCAAGGATCTAGGAGAGTTGAAATACTTCTTAGGTGTAGAAGTTATTAGAAGCAATAATAGTAACTTTCTGTGTCAAAGAAAATATATACTGGATCTATTAAAAGAGATAGGAAAACTTGGTGTCAAGCCTCAAACTACTCCAATCATACCTAATTTCAAACTTTTTCCTGATGAAGAATTATTTGATAATCCAGAAAGATATAGAAGACTGGTGGGCAAATTGAACTACTTAACCATAACAAGACCTAATGTATCATTTGAAGTGAGTATAGTTAGCCAATATATGTCTTCACTAAGCAAGCAACATTGGTTACTTCCTGAACATATTCTCGGATATTTGAAGGGAACCTCTGGACATGGTATCTCATATGCTAATCATGGTCATATGAAGTTGGAGAGCTTTGCTGATGCAGATTGGGCTGGATCAAAAGAAGACAAGAGATCTACCACCGGATTTTGTGTGTTTCTTGGAGGTAACTTAGCATCATGGAAAAGCAAGAAGCAAAGTATAATATCACGATCGAGTGTAGAATCGGAATATCGTGCTATGTCTCAAGCAGTGTGTGAAGTCATGTGGATTAAACATTTGTTGAAAGAATGTAATTTAGAGTTTGAGCAACCTGCTAGATTATGTTGTGATAACAAAGCAGCTATTCATATTGCTTCAAACCCAATTTTTCATGAAAGAACGAAGCATATAGAAGTAGATTGTCATTTCATTCGGGATAAAATTCAAGATAGTGAAATTATAACTCAGTTTATTCAAACGAAGGATCAACCAGCGGATTTGCTCACTAAAGCTATAAATGGAGAACGAATTAAGTGCTTAAGTAACAAGTTGGGTTTGTTTGATATGTACAACCTAACTTGAGGAGGAGTATTATGAAATAACACAAATAATATTGATTCAATGCTCAGCCAGTTTGCCTAGTTATCTCAGTCCATTTGCCTACAGTCCACTTGCCTTGTTATCGGCCCAGTAACCATCTGAGTTCTTTACATTTTACTGTAGCGTGCATACATATAGTAGTGTATCTGTTTTGCAATGTACTTCTTCTTCTTCCTGAACTTGTATTCATCACTTTATCTCATTTCTAATATAAATCAATAATCAATGGATATGTCTTCAATCTGATTTATGTATGTTTGAAAATTTAATTACAGCTTTCATGATAACTCATCGATGAATACGATGAAGTATATTGAACCATTTTGGTATTAATAGACTGCTGGCTACATACATCTATATGTATCAATCCAAAGAGTTCATCAACCCTTATGACGCTCCCACTAAATGGGTGCGTAGCCCTTAACTGTTTGAGATATAATTAATTAGTATCATATGATTCATAATAAAATAATAAAATTATTTCTCAAAACTACAACTTGGTCTATAATTCCGAAATAATTTCAGATAATTCATTATTTTCCAATGCATCACTTTTGTTGTAAACAAAATGCCATAATTATAGTTTATTTTATAACGAATATTTATAATATTCATCTTAAAATAAAACTATGTTTATTTTTCAATCACACTAAAAAATGATAATTATTTCATAAATAATGTTTGGTTTTTTTATGAAAACATTTTCTTAGCTTGATGCGACTAATAAGTGTTATATTATATGCTCCCACTATTTCCTCCATTACTATAATAGTGTAAGAGATACAAGGCTCCATTTGACAACTTAATATATGCTATTTACTACATTTACTATAACTAGTTTATAGTCGAGAATTTCAGATCAAGTATCTAAATTCAAAGAAATGAATATCATAAAAACAGTTTTCTATATGAAAATATTTTTAGAATATAAAACATGTTTCTTATTCCAATGCTAAGTATCTACAATTATTCACAATTCTTGTTTCTGAATTTCTTTATGAAGCAGAAGTGACCATTCACTCTATTCAT
This sequence comes from Allium cepa, assembly GCA_030765085.1. Taxonomy (NCBI): domain Eukaryota; kingdom Viridiplantae; phylum Streptophyta; class Magnoliopsida; order Asparagales; family Amaryllidaceae; genus Allium; species Allium cepa. The sequence goes on along the minus strand of CM060942.1, from coordinate 88,346,168 downwards.
CCCAATTATGTCCTACGTTTCATCCACTCTTGTATATTCAATTTCCTTTCTAAATGGTCGAACCATTCAAAGGAAATTCAAACTCTTTACAAAAGTGCATTTGATCATCCTTAACTTTTAAAACATAACTTGCACTTTGCATAAACTAATCAAACGAATATTTCAACGATCGAATTCTTAGATCTATCTTGTAGTCTTTGGTCCAACTTTACATTTAGCACAACAAAAGACTGTTATTGCATTCAATCGTATTAAATATATGATTTCACACTATAGTTTACTTGATTATTTTAACAACTAATTTCATCAAGGTTTTGTATATTACGAGTTGTAACCGTTTACCATATAACATTTATATGTCCTCGTACATGAATCAAATATTAATATTCTTATATTGATTTTAGAGTTCGAAACTCATTGAAAATAATAGGCAGTCTCAATCAAGTAAACTCGTAAGTGACCAAGTTATGAACGTATTTAGTGGTTGTATAATTAGGCCCTTGTATGGGTCAACATGCAAAATAAATTTGTTGGTAAGTGTATTTAATATTTCTTTGTCACCATTTAATTCAGTTCCTTTGTATATTTTATTTGATAAATATTTTATCAATTATATTTAACGCAAAAATTTATTGAAGTAGATTATTTTAATTATATATAGCAGACGTTCTTACAATATTAAAAAGGTTAAATGTTACCATTCCATTTTTCTAATAAGGCTCCCACTTGTCTTTTATGTTTCTCCAAACCCTAAGATGAAATATGAAGTCTTTAAACTTCACTATTGGTTGTTAGGACTCGTATATCTTAAGATTCTAACCTTGAGCAAAGCTCGACAAATCATACTCCTATATACGATGGATAACTCCTTATCGATTGTATTACATACATCTCCTAGCCTTATGATCCTTCTCCAAATCTCATCTTTTCCTTGAGGAATGCTCAACATATAAGGAGAGATTATTCACTCATACCCACCATTTTGCGATGACCTAAGGATACCATACATACCTTGAAGAAAGCTCAATAACTATGTATAAGTATCTTGCCTCGTTTAGCCTATGTATATTAATAAACTACACGTCAAATACCTAGCTTGAGGAAAGCTCAACAACTAAGGAGCATGTAAATAATCTATTAATATATAAATGGTAGATGACAACTTTATATTAAAGATTCATAATCTTTAGTATATTCAGTTAAGTGATATCGACTTATGGAGTAATATATTTCTTAAGAATACCTTCGTGATTCAAGTGTCGGACACATCATAGATCACGATATACGTACTATACATATGTATTTATCGCTTAAGTCTATTTTGGGTTTCTTACTATTCCACCTTTTATTATACATTTATATTATATAAGTTTTATTATATAAATGTTATAATTTGATTTACTTGTATAATAGTCTTATGTATAATATTGTATTAATTAAATCTTATTTAATTAATTTAATTAACCAACACTTTAATTAATTATTATATTATTTAATTATAACAAATTATATTAAATATATATATCTATATATATATATTAACCTTTAAAGTAAAACACATGTATTTCATATATAAATGTGTGTGTGAGTGTACTTCAATTTATTAATTAACTTTTAAGTAATTTATTTAATTAAATAATTTTAATTAAATTGTATTAATTTTGAAATTCTTTCATACATACATATATGCTTATATCATCTTAAACAATTCAAGGTAGCATAACATATGTCATTATATATATATCGTATATGTATATATATATATATATATTTAATTAATTAACTTTTTAATTAATTCATTTATTTTATTAATCTTATTAATAAATAATATTTTCGAAATTAATTTTATATCATTTTCAAAAAAATTGAAAAATTATATGATAACTTCTATAATATATGGTTAATTTTAAATTTTACATCTAAATTTTAAACTTTTATTTTGATTTTAAAAAAATTTGAAAATTTATAATATTTTTTCTTATTTTAAATTTAACTTTAAAATTTAAAATTTTAATTTGAATTTTAAAACAATTTCGAAATTAGCCCAAGGCAGAATTCAAATCAGGCCTTTTTCTATTAAGAGCAACCTTTGGACTCATATAATTGTTTGGGCCATGTCAATCTCTAAGTAGGATAGGGTACTTGATTATCCAACAATCCAGCCTAGAAAACACCTTTCTTAAGCACCAAACTAACCAGGTCGTAAGCTTACTTAGTTAACATAATATGACTAATTTAGACCGCATAGGCTGTTTGGCTCTGATACTATTGTTGGAAAGGGCCAACCCGCAATGAAGATAAAAGGTGAATTTTATAATTTTACCATTTTACCATTTTGGATCTTTACTGAGCCTATGAAGTCTAATTTATTTAGAACATTTCTAAACTTCTCTTAAATAAACCTTTATTTTATCTAAATTTATACAATGATTTTATATAATGTAATTAATATTATGTTATACATAATGTGTATCACACACACACACATACATACATACATACATATACGTTTATGTGTGTGTGTATGCATGTGTCACATAACAATTTATGCAAGGTATAACATGTGTGTACGTATGCTTTTGTGTTACACAACAATCCATGCAAGGTATAACATGCCCATGTGTAAATGTTGGGATTTACACCGCAATGGACATGTTAGCTCATCTAGTATTCAATTATATCATCTTAATGTATGTTGCTACATATACATATACATATACATATACATATATATATGTGTGTGTGTATATATGTATATATATGTATGTATGTATGTATATATGTATATATGTGTGTATATATATGTGTATATATATACGTATGTATTCTAAATATTACAATATACATACATATATATATATATATATATTTATGTTTTTCTTTATTTTGAAAATTATTATAAATGTACATATATAAATGTATGGAACTTATAAAATATATATCGGTGTGCGTGTGTAATTATGTATATGTATATATTTAAATTTATATAAAATTGTATTAAAATTTATTTATTTATTTTATTGGAAATCCCAAAAAAAACCAATTTTTCAAACAAAACAGATATATATATATATATATATATTGTAAATAATTTAATACTAAAATATATAAATATATTAAAATGAAATGTATATACATATAAAGTATATAAATAAAATATATGCCTAAAATAATGCTCACGAATTTGTTTTAATTTTTAATTTATATATATTTATATACTAATTTCCATACACTAATACAAACTAATAAAAAATCATTTTTCATATGATAATTTGAAATTTTTTTTATAGTAAAACTCTAAGTAATATTTAACATTTAAATAACATATTTATATATTATATAATTTAAAATCAATTATAAAATTCAATTTTAATTTACGATAATTGTTTAAATATTTAAATTATAAAAAAAATCTTTTTTTGCTGCCAAAAACATATCAAGCACTAATTTAATTTTATAAAATATAAAAAATATTTTAAATATTTTATATAGATTAATATAATTAATTTATGTAGTTAATTAATTTAAATAATATTTAAATGATAATAAATATACATACATACATACATACATATATATTATTTAACTTATGCCAAATGTATTTTGAGTTAGAAACAAAATATATAAAATTATAATATCATGTTTTATGTAGCGTGGAATATTATATTTAAATTTCAATGTTTTACATAATTTAAATAATGAATATTAAATTAATTAAATAATAAAAAATGTTTTTTATGCCGAGTGCATTAATAGTAGGTGTGTATCAAAAAAATATTTTTTTTATAAACTTATATGTATATAATCGAACAACCAATCCATATGCGATGATACATTGATATGCTAGAACCGTCCCCTAACTAAAAAAGCAATATATAAAATATTTTGACATTAAATTATAATTGCAAATAAGAAAGTACCTTGTCTCCAAAGCCTATTAGAACACCTTGAAACTTTGAGATCTACTTCTGAACTTGTTTCCAATTCAGTAGATTGCTAGTCCGTGAATCGATGATCACCAGCTATCGAATAAAATTGTTTTTATTTTGATTTGACTTTGGAAATGGAGGGGCGAGAGCTCTAGATTTTGGCTAGCAATGAAGGTTTGGAGGCTATTATAAAATATGAAATGAGAGTGGATTGAGGTGTTTATATAGAGGAATGAAGAGAGAAGTTAGAATCAAAATCTATGTTTTTCTCTTACATATTCTTTCCCTCTTATCTACTTAACCCTAGGCCATCTTAACCAATCATATGGCCGCCCCTATTTCTTAATATTGTCGAATATTTTAGCCCATTATATGGGCTTCAAACCCATTTAAAGCCCGAACAAAATATTTTGCATTTAAATCTAATTTAAATGCGTATCGATACAGTATATCGATTAATATATTTACAACTATTATAAATACATCTAGTAATATTTGTTCATCAAATCAAAATAAAATTTAATAATTAATATTTCATAAATATAAATTTATTTAAGTAATTTATAACAATTAAAAATTAATTAAACCGTTTGGTCAAAGGAGTATTCAATATTTTTGTTGTGTGGCTCTTTAGGTGCAAATTTGGTCAACAATTAATATTGAACTTTTCAAATATTAACGTTCACATGTCACTTAGCAGGTGGTGTAATATTTGATCAAATTTATCACTTACTTGGTTTCGATAAAATCCAATTTTACTTTGTTAGCATTACCCGGTTGTGACCATTATTTACACCAATTCTCTTCATCAAAACTATATCACTTTAAACTTATGGTATTTGTTAATCGTTAAAATTTCAATATCGTTCATATTCAACTCTATAGTCCAAGCACAAAATCCTTGTTTCGATAATCACAATTTTTGTTCATCAAAATGCTCTAGTCAGAGACTTTAAGTTGACTTCAGTTGACCCTGATACTAACCTTATATAACCGAGGAGACGAATATTCTCCAGAATAGTGTTTCATTTTCAATGCTTCCACTCAACCTAACTATAGTCATTCGATGGACATTATGCCATGGTTTAACTATAATCAAAGTGATGCTTCCACGTTGAAGACCAATAACATTTTCAAGTCAAGAGAACTGTGTCATTTTGTCACATTAATATTTTCTGTTTGACCTAAGTTGCATTAACCAATAGAAAACTATCGAATGAGTCATTCCATAGTTATCCAATAACTATCAGTACGTAACCTTTTGGTGCCCTTAATAGCTATGAGTAATATGCTATGCAATATTTGGAGAGCATTATGTACTCTTTCAATGGATGTATCGATACATCTTGACTAGGAATATTTAAAATGGTATATTTATTTTCATTATGATAAATTACTCATGATTACAACACTTTGTAATTACTATCACAAAACATACCATTTATGAATTTTCTATTAAATATACTTCTAAATAAATTAATTATTGTTATTCATCATATCAAATATATAATAGAAAGAAAACTCATTTTATTTCGAACAAGATTGGTTATCGAGTTAGATAGATGTAACAAATTACATAATTGCCCCTTGGGTATACCCCTGACTCTATCTGAAGCTCTGCATTTATTATAGTTAAATCGTGACATGACATCCTTCGAACGAAAATAGTTGGGTCGAGTGAAAACATTGGAAGTGAAACACTTTTCAAGAGAGGATTTGTCTCCTCAGTTTTGGTAAAGAGAATTGTTTAAATAACAGTCACAACCAGATAATGCTTAACAAAGTAAAATTGGATTTTATCGAAACCAGACAAATAATAAATTTGACCAAAATATCACGCCACATGCTAAGTGATGTGTGAATGTTAATAGTTGAATAGTTGGATATTAATCGCTAACCACATTTACACCTAACGGGTCACCTAACCGAAATAAAGAATACTCCTTTAACCAAACAATTTAATTAATGCGTATATGTTATAAATTAGTTAATATTTTTGAAATATTAGTTATAAATTCGATATTGATTTGATGAACAAATATTATTAAATATATTTATAATAGTTATAAATATATTGATCGACATACGATATTGATACGCATTAAATATGATTTAACTATAGAATATTTTATTCATGCTTTAAATAGGTTTAAGCCCATGAAGGGCGCTAGTTGGTTCAGCTCTAATAGGGAGTGATGGGTGGCCAAATGATGGCATCTTGGTGAGCTAGGTTCGTGGGGGATAAGGCAGAGAGAATGGGTAAGATTCAGACCTTAAATTTTCTCCTTTTCTTCCTCTATTTTAGCATTTCTACCCACGTCCCCTTCGCACTTTTAGAGCCTCCATACACACCTATTTCTGACCGAAACTAGCCTTCCGCTTCCTCCGTAATTTAAGTTCAAATCAAATCAAATACTGTTTTATTCATAACCGGTGGTCATTGATTCAGGGACTAGCACTTTACTGGATTAGAAATTAGTTTAAGGAGCAAATTTCATCATTTCAAGGTGTACTTATAGGCTTTGGATGTTAGGTATATTCCCATCTATTTTGAACTTTAATATAATTATATAATATTTGTATATTATATATTATTCTTAGTTAGTTGACGATTCCAATATATATATATATATATATATATATTGTCATAATCAGATTGGTTGTATGTTTACATAAGCCTTTATATGTAAAAAAAATTTGTTGTCATGTATATACCAAAAGATAACACGACTCAAAATAAAAAGGAAAAAGTTTTAACTTTAAATAATTTAATATACAACATTTAAATACGTACATATACATATATACATATAGTGTAAATTCTAAATATTGCATCATACTTATACAGAATATGGTGTTATATATATAAAGTTTCATAAGTACAGTAATTTTGGTAGAAATAAAAAATTATATATATTATTTAAATATTATGTAAATCAACTAATTATATGAATTAATTACATTAATACATGCATACATATACATGTAGATATTATATAAATTAAATTTTACATTTTATAAAATAAATTATCACTTAACGTGCAGAAAAAATAAAAAATGTTCTTTTACATTTTAAAATATATATTTAATAGCCGAAAATTCAAAATTGTTTTAAAATTGGTTTTAAATTATAAAATTATATTTAAAATATTTAAAATTAAAAAATACCAATTAGTGTTTAATAAAAATTTAAAATTATTTTTTTATAATTTTTAATTAATATTTATTTGGATATTTAGTTTTAAAAAATATTTTAAAATTTCAAAAAATTAGACCCACATGCATGATTTGGTATATATTTTTATTTAAAATGTATATTTTTTCATTTTAAAATATTAATATACATATAAATTTATTATTATGTTATTTATAAATATTTAATACATATATACACGTTAATTTTTTTCATATGTAGTTCATATGGTTTTTGGATTTATAAAAAAATTAAATTTAATATAACTGATAAATGATTTAAATTTACTTATATATTTACAAATACATATATATTGTTAAAATTTCATACACACATACATATACATACACACAAATATATATATATATATATATATATATATGAAATTATTTAAATAAAATACAGTTTATACACACACATACATATAAGTACGTATAATATTCATATAAATTAATATATATAATCATACATACATTTGGATAATATATTTGTATATTGTATGAGCTAACACGTTTATTGCAGTGTAAATCCCAACATCTATACATATACATGTTATACCTCGTATGCATTGATATATTACACATGCATACATAGATCTATGTGTGCGTGTATAATACATGTATGTGTGTGTATAATGTAACCTAAATTAAATAATATAGTTTCATTTTATATATTTAAATAAAATAAAGATTTACTTAAAAGAAATTTAAAAGTGTTTTAAATAAATTTGAAATTTACCAATTACTTCCACTATGGGCTGGCCCAGTTCCAACAATGGTATCGAAGCCTAATAGGTTATGCGGTCTAAATTAGTCATAATATGACTAACTAATTAAGCTTACAACCTAGTTAATAGGGTGTCAAAGAAGGTAGTGTTTAGGCTGGATTGTTGGGTAATCAAGTACCCAATCCTACCTAGCTACCGGCCTGGCCCGAACAGTTATGTGAGCCTAAAGTTTGCCCCTAATATAAAAGGCCCAAATTTGAATTGGGCCTTGTGCTAAATTTTAAAATTTTAAATTAAAATAACAGTTTTAAATTTAAAAATTAAATTTAGAATAAAGAAAATATTATAAATGTTATAATATAGATTTTCAAAAAAATTCGAAAATTAAAATAAAATTTTAAATTTAAAAAACACTTTAAAAGGTTATAATATAAATTTTTGAAATGTTTGAAAATGTTATAAAATTAATTTCTAAAATATTATTTATGAATAAGATTAATAAAATAAGTTAATTAATTAGATATATATACATGTATAATATATACAATGATATACGTTATGTTGTTTTCAGTTGTTTAAGACAATATGAGTATACATATGTGCACAAAAGAGTTTTTGAAATTAATAAAATTTAGTTAAAATTGTTTAATTAAATGAATTAATTAAAAGTTTATTAACACATAAAAACAAATAAAAACACACACACACATACGATTACGTGTTATACTATAAAGGTTTCTGTCTATATATATTAATATATTATAATTGAATAGTATAATAACTAATTAAAGTGTTAATTTATTAAAGTAATTAAATAAGATTTAATTAATATAATATTATGCATAAGAATATTATATAAGTAAATCAAAGTATAAAAGTCCTACAATAAAACTTATATAATATAAATGTATAATAAAAGGTGGACAAAATATACTTAAGGAATAAATACATACATATAGTATATATACCATGATTTTCGATGTATCCGACACTTGAATCACGAGGGTATTTCATAAGAAATACATTATTCCGTAATATAATATACCGAAGATTATGTGCAACGACCTAAAATTATGGACACTTCGTATTTAAATATCTAAATTATTTAAATATCTAAATCTTGGATTAAAATGTCATTAAAATGATTTAATAAGCTTTTAAAACCCTTTTAAATCATAAGTAATAATGGTAAACTTATTTTTTAAAAATGTTTAAAAAAATAAACACTTTGAAAAAATATCGAAAATGTAACCGAAAATATTTTTTGATAAACATCATTTTAACCGTCAGAAGTTGTTTAGATTTTTTTTTACATATATTTGTTTAAGAATTAAAGAAAATGAAACAAAAATATTTTTGCATTTATGGAAATAAACTTTATGGATGATGTCATGCATGAGGTAAGGGAAGATGCTTTATGTGCATAAATGATAAAGGAGAAGTGATGTTTGTAATTAATGTCATAAGGGTTTTGAGGGGTTTTTGGTCTTTTCCGATTACATTCCTAAGGCTATACAAGGAGGGGCATACCCTTGGAAAATAATCACATAGAATCAAATAAGCTTGAGCTGAAGTAGGTGGGTTGAAAATGGTGGAAGTGCTTAAGCACTAATTCACTTATTACTCTCTAATTTTTTCAAAGTCAACCAAATCTTTTAAATTTGGCTTTGGACCTAAGACATCATGGAAATCATAATTAGCAAGTAAGGAGTGGGAGGAGATGAGAGGAAGAGAGGGAACTTGAATGGACCATGAGCATGGAGGAGGAGGAGGAGGAGGAGGGTGTTGGCTTTAGTTTGGAAGTGCTAAAGGTTGGATCTTTAGGCTTGTGTTGTTGGAAGGAGGTGGTTCTTTGGTTCTTATAGATTTGTGCATGGGTTAGGCATGGTTCTAAGTGAGTTATCTCACTATCTCTTAAGTATATATTATGAACATATATGTTGTGTGCAAATTATAAAGTTAAAGTGACATTAACTAAGTAAAGTTATAAAATTTGGACCCCTCTTTTGTATAACCTCAATTCTATTACCCTCTTAAATGTGTGGCGTGTCCTTGACTTAATGTTTAAATGGTTGTTTAACTTATGCGTTGAATTGAAGAAAGTTTGTAAGTGTTTGAAGCGAGAATAGTCGTTATAATTATACTTCAGAATCCCTTGTTTTTGGGAATTTTTATAATTAAATGGAAAGATATTCTTATGGATTTCTTTTTTTAAAGTACTCTAATGGCAGTACTTATTACAAAAATTCTAGGTCTTAAATCATTTGTTTAAGTGGTTAAAATAGTCGCAAAGATTGTGCTTTTCAATGTTGTTTTAACAAGGACTTTTAACGGCATTTACAAATGCTGTGGTAAATCGCTTATTGTTTTAAGTTTTTAAAATGCAACATTTTGGCTAGTTTTTCATGATTTAAATGGTTTCTAAATTCTTTTCTTTATAAAATCTTTTTATGGAAGTTCTTATATAATGTTTTTGAGTATGGAAAAAAAGAATAGAAGTTTAAATATAGTTTTAATGATTATTTAAGAATTTTGAAAGTAAAGTGCTACAAAATGTGAAACATGTTTTTAATCAAAATATAAAACATTAAGTAATACATAAGTATTTGAAACCTATTTACAACTATTTCTAAAGTATTATTATATATATATAAGTTTCGATAAAGGTGAACGACAAAGATTAACACTAAAAGCTGACGAGTGAACTTGTCTGTTTGTGAGATTCAAGAATGAGGTGTTTAGGCAAGGCTTGGAGCAATCAGTACCCAAACTTACCTGGAATCACTCTTAAACAAGGAAAAATATAAGTTGAAATGTCAGGAACATGTTAATCTTGTTGTTTACTTACTTGTCTAAAAAGGTAATTAATTTGTTTAATTTTAAAAGCCAACGAAGTAGGCTTCTCTATTTCTAGGAGTTAAGATTGATGTCGAGTAGGAATGGGGCAATAGAGCTCTAACCTACCAAGCTTCCCTCTTGAATGAGGAACAGTTAAGGTAGGAATGTTGAAAACAAGTTAACAAAGTTGTTTGTTATCTGTTTAGGGAAATCATTAATACTACACTTAACATTAAAAGCCAATGAAGTAGGTTTATCCATTTCTGAGAGTTAAGATTGATGCCGAGTAGAGATGGAGCAATAGAGCTCTAAACTATTGGACCTCCCTCTTGAAAGAGGAATAGTTAAGTCGGGGATGTCGGAAACGAGTTAAATATACGAGCATTGATGTGTATAAGCAATGGTTTTTGACTAGATTATCGATTGGTCGATTATCGATCTTAATCAAATACGAACTTAAATCTTTAAAGTAGACATTTGTAAAGATAGTAACAAGTAGGAAAATGGTTTGATTTTTTGAAAATGTGTTAATCACATTCGTCTTTAATCCTTTTCGATTATACTTAAGGATGTAAATAGATCTTTAAAGGAATGATTTAAAGATAAGCAAAAGCGAAATGGTTTTGGGTTCGTAGTGACAATGTTTAAGTAACATTACTCTTTAACCTTTTGAATGGATTGGTGATAGTACTTAGATCCTTAAATTGGATATTTTGAAGGAAATTATAATCATGGAATCTTTTTGAAAAGGATAGAAAAAGCAAAGATTCAAAGTAAGAAATCTTGTTAATAATTTGTGAATGTACTTATAGCATTCGAGAAAAGTATATGAATACTTTTTGAAGTATAGAAAAAGTAAAGGTTTAAAGTAAGAAATCTTGTTAATATACTTACACCATTTGAGATAAGTATATGAATACTTTTTGAATTATGAAAAGTGTAAAGATTTAATTTAAGAAATCTTGTTAATAATTTGTTAATATACTTATACCATTTGAGATGAGTATATGAATACTTTTTGAAGTATTGGAAAAGTAAAAATGAATAGTAGAAATTGATAAACGATGTTTTATTAGATAAAATAAGTTTTTCTAATAAAAGACGTTTTAATTAATAAAAGATTAATTAAACAAAAATGGGATTAGAAGTCACTTATGTGACTTAATCGTGCTTTGTATAACTTGATTGCACTTTGTATGCTTACTCATTTATGGAAAATGTTTAGTCGTATACTCAGCACTAAAATCTAATGAAGTAGGCTTATCTATCTCTTGGAAGTGGACTGGTTCTAAATGTGGGAATTTATATCGAGATTTGAGATCTATTCAAGATGCTTGAACTCATCTAGTTGTCAGAGATCTGTTGAGATACGGGAATCCATATGTGGTTTTGAGATATTTTTGAGATGTGAGGATCTAATTTGGGATTCATATTCTATTCGAGTGATGAAGACTAGTGTGAAAGATGCCGAACGTGACCTCGACATCAAAAATGGATAAAAACGGAGTAGGAGCATAGCTTGGTGTTTTGCTAACTCTCGATTGGATATTATCACTCCAGATCTGAAGTATGCTTATCGATGTCGCGCAGGAGTGGTGGTATTCAGGATAACATATTTAGACATGGACCGGTTATGTCTACCTTATGGTCTATTCTAGCTAGAGATATACAATGGTCGGGGGTAGTTTCTGGCCCTTGTGCATGGAGATTGGATTTCGGCTTGAACAAAGGGATGTCTGCGAAAAATCCATTATGCGAACGTTCCTTATTGCTTTTTGATTGTACCCTCTTATATGCTGTTGAATGTAACAATTGTAATAATTCCATCTATGTTATAATATTTAAATTCTACACCCCAGACATTATCTATTATGGCATTCCATACAGTCTCAAAATTACTGTTATATGCTGTACACATATTTCTTGAGTTTCTCATACTAGACTTATGTCTGATGCTTGGTTTTTGTTTTCCTTAAATTCCTTGCATGCTCTTCTGAGTAGTCTGAGAAAGGTAGGTTTTCGTTAGTGTTCTTTGGAGCTCGAGATGATGAGCTGGATGTTTCACTTACCGTAGTATTCTTATTTTCGCTGCATTACTATATTGTACGCATCAGCATTTGTAAGGACAGATTATTACCATTGTCCAAGCTGATGATGGTACTTAAATTTTGTAATTCCGAAATTTCTATATCGAAGTAACCCTTTGTATTGTTCTTTTGATATTATGCATTATCGTTCCGCTGTAAGATTTTGATATTGTGTTCTTTTCTTCTTGTTCTTTTTCATTTTATTTTATCCTAACAATTCATCCTTCTGGCACTTGGATGCTCGACACATAAATACCATAGATGTATTAGTGTCAACTTTTGGGGGTCGAAAGGGCGGGTCATTACAGCTGGTATCAGAGCAGGAGATTCAACGAAAACCTTGGCTTTGGTGGGTATGACTCATTAAGAGATAGGGTAATGGAATGACCTAGCATGAGTTGAGTGTATTATACATATAAGAGCATATTCGTAATTATTATAAACCTTTAAATTAATGGTAATTATAACTACAAAAATTAAAGACCTTATATAAGGTAACTTATATAAGTGAATTGTCAAAGTATTGTTTAATTAATGTAAGGGTTAATGATGTTTATCTATTATCCCTTATTAATTAGTTTAGTTATGTTCAACCTGTTTATGAACATTAACTATGAATTATTGATTTGTGCTCGACCATTTTTTAAGCAATTTTACCTTTTCACTGCATGGGTTGGGTAGGCAATATTCGTAGATACAGTGAAACGAACACCTTGTGAATTTAGTTTCGTAGTTTTACTATGAGGCGTTCGTTAATAATGTCGAGTTAGAAGTTAAATTTTGTAAAGTTGAATTTATTACAAGATGTTTATTCTAATATGAGAAAGTTAAGATATTTTGTAAAATAAACATTAGTGAAAAAGGTTTTATATCAAAAAAGTAATTTATATAAGTATGGTTTATTGTTAACCGAAAACATGGATCAACGCCATGATATAATTATTAAAGCACTGACTCTATTTATTAGGACAAATAAAGTAGAGCAATACACTCTCCAAATTATAGAAAAGACCGAATAAAGAAAAGAAACACAGGATTTTTATAGTGATTTGGCTGTTAACGAAGCCTACGTCCACTTTATAGATTTTATTGGTTGATTGATTATTGATCACAAATACAAGTTGTTTACAGTTTTAATAATAGAACGAAAAATGATCAGACCACCATTGATGCAGACAAAAGGAAGGATCTTAATTGTCTCGTGGTGGCTATTGTACGGAGGAAGAAGCTTAAAGAATCTTAGTAGTAGGTTTCCCCAGTGATTAGAGCAGCCAGCCCCTTTCTGTTGAAGGTAGGATAGTATTTATACGATTTGGATAGCTCTTGGATCAGAACTTGATTACCAGAAGCCTGTAATTATCCATATGATGAGGCATGTAAAATTTGAGGTGATTTTGGACTAACTTTTTGGATCGGTACCGATCCAAAGTGCTTTGCGATATTTGCACAACTCCCACTTTGTTGGCTTCCTTTGTTGCGTGTGAGGTTCCCTATGTGATTTCATCGCTTGTTGACTTGTTTTGATGATGGTTCACCTGTAAATTAGATTGAACTGTAATCCGAATCGGATAAGTCTTGACTTCTTCAACTTAGATGCTTGGAATGTTATCAAACTTTGTAAATAAGTTTAGGAGTGATGTAGAAACATAATACATATGGATTGGAGAATCCACAACTCAGTATTTTGGATCGGTATCGATCTAATTGGATCGAATCGGCGCCGATCCAAATACTTGGCATATTTTTGGTTCAAACTCCCAAGGTCTCTTTGTCATGTACTTTTAGGTGTTTCGATCAAGTTTCTAGTTGTTCTGGCTCAATTTGAAAGTTCTAACTTCTTCTGAATTCTGCTGGGCTAAAAACCTGGTTAACATTTGCTCCCTAGAGCATGCTTTCCAAGGAAACAAGGCATGCTCAGGTATTATTTATCTTTCGGTTTTTGTTTCATGGAGCTTTGTTGGTCATATCTAGCTTCCTTGAGTAGCTGCCTATGAAGTTCTGGCTAACTATTCAATCCTTAGTTGAAACCTTCATTAGTCGTAATTATGGAGTGATCTTGACTTGATAACATCCAGAATGAATATGAACATTTTGTTGGGAAAACAAGGAAAGTTTGAAGTCATTTAGGGGAAATAGATCGGATCGGCATTGATCCAAGTATTTAGGAAAATTTTCCACCTTTTATTTATAAGTGAGATCAGATCTTAATCCTCCCATTTCACATTTTCGAGCCGAGCCAATTCAAAAGATATCAAAACTTCACCGATCCAAACTCTACCATCACCGGAGCACTGCCGCTATCAATCCAAACTTTACCATCACTAGAGCGCCGCCGCCATTGATCCTCACCGCCACCTGTTGCTATGATTTCACCTGCCTTAAGGTGCTGCTGATCCAAAGCACCCTTATTCGAGCCATCTTGAATTGAAGACCTCATTGCCTTTCTCAATTTCAAAGTTGGGTGAAGTGGATTTTGACATGATATTACATCATCGATCGATGCTGAGGTTATGTTGATGAAGGATGCAATGGAAGATTCAAGTTGATTGTGATTTTGTGGAAGAAGATAGTAAATCGATTTCGAAGTTCTTTACGGAATGAAGCCAAGGTTTTGCCTCGGTGCTTGACATGTTTTGTTGTCTTCATCCACATAATCAGAATTAATTGTACCAATTTCCACAATTGATTCGGGCATGAAATCTTGTGGATTGTGGATTGATTTTGGTTTTCTAGGAGGTGGTAAACTTAGGATAGCGTCTTGAATGCAGCTTGGGTTGTTATCACTTTCCACGAAACTAAAATCGACTTATGCTTATAATTTTCTTCCCGATTCGGGTTCATCGGTCTATAATTGCTCGCATTGGTTTGGTCTTGTCATTGCACAATCGGTGTGCCTGGAATAGTAAGATCATTTCATGTCGCTTCGGACGATGGATCTAAGTGTAGAAGAAAAGACATTAACAACTGATAAAGATCGTTTTTTTTGGTGTGAGTGAGCCATCTACATGGAATGGTTTGTACACAGAGTTCAGGGCGCCGAGCCCGTTCTCACAAAGATTACACATCCACACACTCACGTTTAAAATTTGGGCGATTGGTGATCGGTACACGTTAGTTACCTTGTGAGTTCCAAGTATCAGCCATGTTAGGTATTTATCGTTTAAGGATTGGTGCACCTGACCGTTTTGAACACAAGATTTCTTATATATAATGACGTGCACATCCTCCCAATGCGAATCAGTTGAAGGAAGCTCACCTATTTTTGTAGCGGAGTCTTTGCCATCCCGGCTATGCATGCTACTTCCATATCTTCGAGGCAATATGGCTGTTTGATCCCAGTTGTGCCCATCGTAGACTGCACTCCTCCCAATTTTAGGGTTTTTCTTGATCCTACGAAGAAAGCCTCTTCGATCCTTACACATAGGGCATTGCGAAGCATTTTCTTGTAATACGACATCCTAGAGGACGACATGCTTCTGCCATCAAGAGGGGAATTCACTCATAGGCCACCTTTTGGATACATAGCTTTCCATCCCTATATATGTATGTATGGTGTGGTGTCCCCATTTAATCAATTTCTTTTGGTGACTCTTTAGAACATGGAGTTGGCTCCATTCCAAATCCTCCCAAATGGTTACACTGTGCTAACTTACTTGTATATTCTGTTCATGCGAATACTTATCCATGCCCCAAGCTTTGCCATGCTACAGTACCCCCTGTTATTTAAAAAAGGGATGATAACCCATTGCTTGTTTATATTGAGGCACAACGTAGCCGAAAGCTTATACTTGACCTTCCTAGCAAGATTCCCTCATTCAAAAATCAGTTCTTTTTTTCCAAGCGTCTAGTGGGGTTCACCCATCTATGGACCATGAGGGGTAAGTTTCTTTCACCATGCATGGAATTTCCTCTAGTTGCCGAAAAGTGTTCTAAACAATCGTCTATTCTTTTGCAGTTCTCCCGAAGATTAACAAAGATTTGATGCGCGTGCCTGTTCTCTGCGTCTTGAAGGTGGTGATGCTTAGGAGCGCATGATCAGGTTTCTACTTACTGACGAGAATCTTCACCTGTGTGGGCTCTTACATCCTGCGAGGTCTGTTGGATTTGTTAGTGCCCCTTGTCACTTTGAAACTTGGACTTGCTTCGTTTCCTCTTGCTATGATTCTGATGAAGGCGACAATGATGACGATGAGGAGGAAGAAAGTGACCCGTCCAGCGGGTCAGAGAAAACTTCTGAAGCAACCCACGTTCAAGTTGGGGTTGATAGTCTTCCTAAGATGTCTTTGATCCTGGAGGAGAAAGAAGATGAGTTTATTTCGATACAGGATTCCGAAAGGACGGATCCTATTACTTTGGAATGGAGAGGGAATCTTTTGTTACAATAGAACCAGAAGTGATGTGGATCATTCAAGAATCGAAGTCGATTTGCTTTATAAAAAGAAGATATCAATGCACTTCTATGAAATGGTTTCACGGGATTCAGCCAAGAATCCAAATGGAAGAAATTTGACTGGCAACCTAGGCGAACTAACGGATGCAAGGCGACCTACTAAATGGGTAAAGCTCCGTTGATTGAGGGAAAGGAGGAAGGAGAGATCGAGAGAAGCTCCCTTTCATTGAAGAAGGAATAAATTGGGATACAGATGCAAACGAAGACGATGTCGATTTAGGTGACAAGGCCCTAGAGTTGAGTCCTAAATATACTCCCTCACCTCATTTGAAAGAATACTCTGAAGAAGCTCTTCCTAAGAACAAGCCCGTTCCCAGCCCTTTGCTTCCAGAGGGTGCCAATTTTGACTTGGGAGATGTGAGCTACATTTTTGTAAATATGGTGACCTGATGGGTGACTTCACTTTGGAAGGGTTGCCTTCCTAGCTTACGCCAATCATTCCTATGGAAATGAATGTCTTGACGTTAGTTGGCGATTAATCTGATTTTTGTATCTTGCTGAGGTCGTTAAACTGTAGCACGCACTTCCCTAGGATCACGCATTTTATTGTTACTCTCTTAAGGTATTTTAATCCATCAAATGCCATTTTTTGAAGTCACTTTGTTATTTGCTATAGGGATCATGTCTCATGGCTTCTACAGTGACCTTAACAAAGTACTTGAGCCTTAGCTTTCGGAAAGGCATTCATCTAGACACTATGCCTCCCATGAAACCGATGAAGAGAGAAGGAGGAGAAAAGATAAGGAGGTAGAGAGCACCACCGAGCTAAGAAGGATCAACACAATGATAAAGGAAGAAACTAAGATAATAGGAAAATCCCGATTAAGTGGGAAGACCAATCAAATAAGCTAAAGAAAGATCAAGAACATATACCCACCGTACAGCTTCCTACCTCTACTGGGATCGCCATTCCTACTTCTGGGGTTATGACCTCCTCCACTCACGGTGTTATGGTTGCTTCTCTCCCAATTTCAAGGCAAGCATCTTACATTCTCTCTATTGGTCCACCGCTCCTGTAGGCTACATTTTCCACTTGTTCTTAAGGGGGGTAGTTTTTGATAAACCTAACTTGAAGTCGGTTTGCACAGAATTTTATTCGCCTATCTGCATGCGATTTAAAGTGGCTTAGAGCAGGTCGAGTGGTGGGGGAAATTATGCATGCAGCTTTCTACCATTAATCGAAATAATTACAAGAGATTCTCTCTTTCGAGTCCGAAAAAGATGAATATGAGAAGCATCTTACGGATCGTGACTCGGAGATTGAGAGATTGAAAAAGGAGAGGGATGATGCCTTAAAGAGAGAAAGTAAGAGTGCTTCTTTATTCAAGGAGTTGAAGGAGGCTACCGACCGAGTCGCACTCATATACAGAGACAAAATAAAGAAGTGACATGCCGATAAGATGGTTCTAAAAGAAAAACTAAAGAGAAGCGAGAGGTTGATCTAGGCGGAGAAGAAAGTTGTCGTTGAACAATCCCAAAAAATTACCTCTCTACATGCGCAAATTTTAACTTTAGATGCTGAGAAAAATCAATTGGCGGTAGAGAAGCTAGCGTGGAGGCAAGCTTTTCAGAGCTCCAAAATACTTTTGCAAAGAAAATGGAAGGCTTGGATGCTACCATTTTAGGCTTCTATGTAAATTCAATGCTTCATCAGGGTAGCCTCAGTTAGTTGGGTCCATTGTTCCCTCGCACACTCGCTGTAGTTTGGGAGGAAGTTTTGACCCAGTTTCAAGACATTGGCGGTGGGTACTCCAAAGGGGAGCTAGTTCATGCCTACTTGAACAAAGAATCCTGCCTAGCTTTAGTGGAAAGCCAGAAAATCTTAAAGCTAGAGAGGAGCGTGAAACGATTGATGTTACGGCCACCACCGAAGAGGCTACTACTGAACATTTTCCTTCTGGCCCGGGCAAGCCATCTTCGCATCTTCATACCAGTGAGGGGATCGTTGCCACTTCTCCTATAGTCGTGCAGCTATCAAAGGAAGGCAATGGCGAAGCCTTCAATGTCGTTGCACATGAATAAACCCCCACAACGTGTAAATTTCATATCTAATCCCGTGCTTGAAGATTTTCAATTCATGCTTGATGAAATTGCCCAGATAACTGCCCTTTATTCTAATATTGTAGATCAACCTTCTCTTCCTCATGAACTGCCTTCTCATCCCAATGCTGGGTCCGAAGCTATTTTAACTGCATCAACCGTCGTCATCGCTTCTGGCTCGCTGCCCGGTTCACATTATAAGTAAACTGTGTTGCTGCACGCATTGGACGACCCTTCTATTTCTCAAGAGGAGTGCTTGACAACTAATGATACACCAAAACAAGCAGACTAATGTAGCCAGCTAGACAGAGCCGAGGCCAAGCAGCCGAAGACCGAGCAATAGATGATCGCGATGAAAAAGGAGAAGGTTAAAGAATAGAAGAGATCATCGAAGAGCTTTCACTGATCCCGTAAGCATAAAGGGAAAGGAGGGTCTGCCAACGGCCATACTTTGGAGAGTGAGATTGCCCCCGGAACGGATAAGCCTGAGAAATTGCAGATTGGAGGCGAGAAAGGCAACAGGGAAGCGGTGAGAAAATGTCTTGATTTGTCTTTTCCTTCATTTGTTGTTTTCTGATCACCTTTTGTACAAGTGTAGAGTCTCACTTAGCATTTTTTTGTTGTTGTCACAGTGATATTTTGTATTTTTCTATTTTTTGGCCAATAATTTGCGGGCACAGCACGCGCTATTTGTTGTTGTACATTGAAAACGTTAGAAGTGATAGAAATGTTGACATTTTGATTGTAACTTTATTTGTCTGCTAATCTATATTTCATGCACTTATGCAATTATATTTATCACTATTTAGTCCTATAATCACCACTAAAATTCTTTGTTTGGGGTAAAAAACTATAAAGTATTTGGTTTTTTGGTTGAGTATTGGTGTCTGCATGCCCCCCAGTTCATGGGGCTGTTTACTTCGAACATTTTCCTTGAGACTGGGTGATCCATGTGATTCATCACATATTTAAAACTGAGTATATTTTACGGTTCCAATCTTCAGGAACTTTTGATTCGAGCATCTCAATTCCAGAGATTTTGTCGATCAATGATTGGAATTTTTTGTCGTTCGTAGTTGTGTGACATTGAGGGATTCATGTCCATTATTTCTAACAGTGGGAGTGGAATTATTCTTATCAGTCCTGCAATAGATGAATTTCCTAGCATTGCCAGGACAATACTGGTACTTAAGAGTGTGCACAACCTATAAAATGCATGGCTTTTTAAAGAGTGCTTGCGGCTTATGGGATGTGGGCTTTTGGGATCGATATGACCTGTCGATCTGGAATGGTTTGGAATTTCTCGACGTTACCGATCTTCGGTTAACATAAGGAGTTCGTGTTTCGGAAGCATGGTTCCATGGATCAAGAAGTAATGCACGGTTTATAGGGGTGCACGGCTTTGATAGTTGTGCTTGCTTAGATGTGATTCCACAATCCATGAAGCAGTGCATAGCTTACGAAATGCGCGACATTAATTTGGGCCTTCTCGGTGTCGCTGGAGCAACACATTTTCTTAGAAGGCAGGGATCAGGTTCCGTCGATCCAACGGTTTGAGTCGATTTTCTTCTATTAACCCGGTGGGTAGGTGCGGCATACTTGAGCATGGTTCCACTATCTCGAGCAGCGATTGGATGGATTTGAGTCAATTTGACCCCGTCGACTCAGCAGGTTACTTTTGTGAACATAGTTTTATTGGTTTAGAAAGCAAAGCAGTTTTATTGATAAAAGTTGACAAGTTTTGCTTATTTACATTGCCTCTGGAATTCTGGAATGGCTTATTTGCTGGAAATAGGAAGTTTATAAAATAGTCTTAGACAAAGTAATAATGCAGTGGTTCGCTATTTCATGCTTGGGGAATTTAAATTCCATCAACGGTTGTTAGCTTGAATGTACCGTCCCCCAGCTTCTGACCGATCACATAGGAACCTTCCAGGTTTGGTCCGAGTGCTTCTGGTACAAGGTAGACCCTCTTGAGGACAAGGTCTCCCACTTTAAAGGTGTGATTATGAACTTTGGAGTTGAAGTACCATGCGACCCTTTTCTGGTGAGCGACGGCCCTTAATTCGGCTTCTTTCCTCTTCTCATCGATCATATCAAGCGACTCGAGTTTGAGCTGCACGTTTTGGCTTTGATCGAAGTTTTCCCTTCGATGATAAAGGACTTCTAGCTCAATTGGGATCATTGCTTCTGAACTATATACCAGGGCGGACAGGGAGTGGCCAGGTGCAGATTTGTGCACCGTCCTGTATGCTCATAGTGCGAGTGGAAGTTCATCGACCTAATTTCCTTTTGCTTTAGTTAGCCTCTCTTTGATGGTGGACTTGGTGATCTTGTTTACTGCTTCCACTTGCTTGTTTGCTTAGGATGTGCGATAGCGGAAAAGCTTTTCTCGATTCGGAAGCGTTTGCAAAAGTCTTTGAACTTAGCGCTTTCGAATTGAGTCCCATTACTATGATGATTTTATGTGGCACACCAAACTTGCAAATAATAATTTAAATAACAAAGTTAATAACTTTCTTTGTGGTAATAGTGGCCAATGGTTCTGCTTCGGCCCACTTGGTGAAATAGTCAACAACCTAGATAACATATTTGGCTTCTCCTTTAGCCATTGGTAATACACCAATCCAATTGATTCCCCAGATTGTGAATGGCAATGGGCTGACCATCTGTGTTACCTCCGTCGAAGGATTTCTTTTGATCTTGCCGAACCTTTGGCATTGGTTGCATTGTCTGGCGTAATTTGCTGCATCGCGGTTTACCGTTGGCCAAAAATACCCATACCAGATAACTTTCTTTGCAAGGGTTTGCCCCCCAGTATGATCTTCGTAGTTATCTTCATGAACTTCTCTCGGGATCCTTCGAGCTTCGTCGTTGGTCACATACATGAGCAAGGGGGTAGAGAACCCCCTTCGGTAGAGTATGCCATCCTGTATTACGAATCGTGGTGCCTTTCGAAGAAGCTTTTTCCACTGATTCCTGTATGGGGGAGAGTTAATGTTAGTTGGTAGCTCTTGATTGGCTTTATCCATGTTTCTAGTTCTTTAGCTGTCTCAAAAATCCAGTCGACATCCATTTTTCTTATGCTGGGAGTGGTCGGGGTATTAACCGAGACTAGCCCCAGTGACCGAACTTCTCTAGGACTTGCCAGTTTGGCTAGATAATCTGCCTTCATGTTCTGTTCCCTCGGGATATGAGTTATGGTTTAATGCTCGATGTCATTTAGCTGTTCCTGCACTTTAGATAGGTACGGGACAAGGTTCTACCCCTGAGCCCGGTATTCGCCTTTCACCTGACAAACGATTAGCTGAGAGTCATTATAGATTTGTATGGATTTTATCTGAAGTTCCTTCACAATCTTTAGCCTAGCAATCAACGTTTTGTATTTTGCTTCATTATTTATCGTAGGGAATTCCAGAGTAGGCATAGCAAACAGATCGTACTTCAAGAGTCTCAAGCATTGCCCCTGCTCCTGAGTAGAATTGTTAGATGCACCAACGACGAACAGCTTCCAGTGTTTTTCCACTTTCGAAGTAATTTCTTCTTCATTATCCCGTATAGTAAATTCGACAATGAAATCTGCCAATACCTACCCGCCGATTTCCTTTCGAGGATGGTAAGTGATTTCATATTGACTCAATTCGACGTTGAAATTAATAAGCTGCCTGGAGGTCTCGGGGCGGTATAACACTTGCTTTAAAGGTTGATCTATTAGTACTTTGATCGGGTGTCATCCACATAAACTTCCATAGTTTTAACGATGTGACGCTTAAACATGGCATTCACTAGTCGTTGCTAGATTGCCCTAGCATTCTTTAAGCCGAATGGCATCACTTTATAATATTATAACCCTAGATCGGTAATGAAATTGGAGTTTCTTGATCACGTTCGTACATCATGATTTTGTTGTATCCTGAATATGCGTCCATAAATGATAGCAATCATGTCCATCCATCCCGTCCACAAGCTAACCGATTTTGGGAAGAGGAAAGCTTTCTTTCAGGCAAGCTTTGTTTAGATCCAAGTAGTCAATATAGGTTCACCATTTCCCATTGGACTATTTGACCAAGGCCGGGTTAGATACCTATTCGAGGTAGATTGCGTCGTGGATAAAACCATTCATAATTAGCTTTTCTACTTCTTCTCTTAGCGCTTTGGATCGTTCGGATCCTAGGCTATGCCTCTTCTACTTCACTGGTGTATACTTGGGAGGATGTTGAGTGCATGGCATGCAATCTCCGCAACAGCCCGCATATACCAGAATGAATCGAAGGCAATACGTCGAGGTTGGCATGAAGAAATTTGTTGAGTTCTATTCGCATCTTGTTTCCAAGATGCGATCCAATTTTCAGGTCATGTGTCTCGTTATCCATATTGACAAGGACAGACACTGTCAATTCTGGTGGTGCTACCCGATCTTAATATGAACTCTTCTTTCTAGTGGCCAAAGCCTTATTGAATCGGCTATAGTCCCCATGCTCGGGGGCTTTATAGTTGCTATTTGGTAGGTTCACGAATGTGGAGAGTTCTCCTCACATTCTTCCCATTTCCCCTTCTTTTTGACTCGCGTAGTTCCACAATATGGCATTACCTAGTGGTACTTTGGTCTCCTTTGATAACCCCTACCCCATTCTCTGTCGGAATATTCATAGTTAGACACTATTGAGCTAAAGCAATTCTAAAATTTTCCAAGGCGGGCCCACTCCAAGAACGCATTATAGGTGGAAATTTCATCTACGATCACAAAGGTTTGGATGAGGGTGACCCTTTAGTTGCCTTCCTCGAGTTCTACAAGTAAATAAATTATTCTGATAGGTTGTTTGGGTTCACCAATGAATCTCTGGATCTTTGTTTTGCAAGCAGATACATCTTTCATACCGATCTTCATCTGGTCAAAGGTGCATTTGAAAAGGATGTTCACTGAACTGCCACTATCTATCAATACTCGTCAGACCGTGGTGGGTCTGGTTCCTACTATCGCAACCATAAGGTCGAGAGTTGGAGCTTATATCCCTTCAGTGTCTCTATTCGGAATACTATGTCATCATTCAGGGTTCTCTGCTGCTTGGCAGGGGCTACATCTTTGATCGCAAAGCATGAATCTTTCGGAGCATGCTTTAATGAACTTGCATACCGCTCCACTTCTCCCCAACTCTTTTGCGCAGGATGAGGTCCTCCAGATATTGATTCCAATGATGAGTCTCTACTCAGTCCATCCAGGTCCCTCTTTGCTGGTTCAATCTTGATTCCCTCGATCTCTAGGAGCTTGGGGTACTACAGGTTAGTCAAGATTCTGTGGTTTCTTCACATACTGCTAAAGCTTGTTTTCTTAAATCAGCTCCTCAATCAAGTTCTTTAGGTGACGACACTCATTTGCGTTGTGGTCGTGTGTTTCATGGAAGCTGCGGTACTTTCCAGAAAACTTTTACTGTTCAGTTGCTTTCTTTTTAGGCAGCTTCTTATACTCTTCCATCCCATGTGCCGCGAGATAAATGTTTTTTGGTGTGTCATTGAGCAGGGTGTATTCTTTGGGCCTAAAACCTTTAAGTCGCTTATTAATTCCGTTTCGCTTGTTAGAATTTTGGTTCTTTCTTTTTTATTTCCATCTTTTCCTGTGTTTCCTTCAGCGGTCTTGAAGACATTTATGTCTTGGTTTGTCGCCATACCATTTTGCCTAATGTTGGTCGGTTGTAAGTTAGCAGTCCTTTCTAATTCTAGTGCCTCTTCGAATCTCAAATACTAGCTAGCCTTTTGGTTGAAGTCCTTCTTAGTGGTAGGTTGTTTCATTTTGCTCCATTTTTCGAATTTAGTTTCGAGGTGGATAGCGCAGACCAAGGACATGAAAACCATATCCTTGTTTGGATTACTTACTTCAGTTGCCGCAATGTTGAACCAATTCATGAGTAGGGATGGTGCAATAAATCTCTAACCTATCGGACTTCCCACTTAAACGAGGAATAGTTTAGTCAAAGATGTCGAAAACGAGTTAATTATATGAACATTAATTTGTATAAGCAATGTTTTTTGACTAGATAATCGGTTAGTCAATAATCGATCTTAACCGCGTACGAAATTAGATCGTTAATTCAAAGGTTTGCAAAGATAGTAACAAGTAGGAAAATGATTTGGGTTTGTTGTGACAATGTGTTAATCGCATTCGTCTTTAACCCTTTGCGATTATACTTAGGGATGTAATTTGATCTTTAAAAGAATGATTTAAAGATAAGCAAAAATGAAATTGTTTTGGGTTTGTAGTGACAATGTTTGAGTAACATTAGTCGCAAACCTTTTGAATGGATTGGTGAAAGTACTTAGATCCTTAAAATGGATATTTTGAAGGAAATTATAATTAAGGAATCTTTTTGAAAAAGATAGAAAAAGAAAAGATTTAAAGTAAGAAATCTTGTTAGTAATTTATGAATATACTTATACCATTTGAGATAATGAATACTTTTTGAAGCATAAAAAAATAAAGGTTTGAAGAAATCTTGTTAATATACTTATACAATTTGAGATAAGTATGTGAATACTTTTTGAAGTATAAAAAGAGTAAAGTTTTAAAGTAAGAAATCTTGTTAATAATTTGTGAATATACTTATACCATTTGAGATAAGTATATGAATATTTTTTGAAGTATTGAAAAAGTAAAAATGAATAATAGAAATTGATAAATGGTGTTTTATTGGACAAAAGAAGTTTTACTAATAAAAGACGTTTTAATTAATAAAAGATTAATTCAAAAAAAAGGGATTAGAAGTCGCTTATGTGTCTTAATCGTGTTTTGTATGACTTTATTGTGCTTTGTATGTTTACTCGTTTATGGAAAATATTTAGTCGTATGCTTAGTACTAAAAGCCAATGAAGTAGGCTTGTCTATCTATTGGAATTAAGACTGATGTTCGTATATAGGATATAAGCAATATAGCTCTAACCTATCGGCTTCAGTCTTGATCGAGGGGTAGTGTGAGATAAAAGTATCGAAAACATGATAAGTATATGAAACTGTGTTTCCATATTTGATCGCTCTTATTATCATTGAATGACAAAATTCGTCGATTCAGTCTTGGAGAGACTAGGATCGGTAAGTGTTTTACTTATCGAAAACCACTTGAAGGTTGAGATACATGTTTTACCTTTTAGTAGTGGATTTATTCTAGATGTCGGAATCTATGTGGAGATTCGAGATCTGTTTAAGATGCTCGAACAGATCTAGTTTTTCGAGATCTGTTGAGATATGAGAATTAATGCGTGGTTTTGAGATCTGTTGGAGATGTGAAGATCCGATTCAGGATTCATGTTCTGTTTGAGTGATGAAAACCAATGCTCAATGTGCCGAATGTGACCTCAACATTGTAAATGGATAAAAATAGAGTAGGAGCATAGCATGAGGTTTTGCTAATCCACGACAGGATATTATCACTCCAGATCAAGTGTATGCTTATAGGGATTGCACGCGGAAGTGATGGTATGTAGGATCACGTATTTAGACGTGGAACGGTTATGTTTACCTTATGGTATATTCTATCTGGAGATATACGGTGCTCGAACGTAGTTGTTGACCTTTGTGTATGGAGATTGGATTTCGGCTTGACCGAAGGGATCACCGTGGAAAATCCATTATGTGAATGTTCCTTATCAGTTTTGATTGTACCATCCAATATGCGGCCATTCCAGTTATGTTATAATATTTATATTCTACGCCTAGACATTATCTATTGTATTAGCTTCTGTACTTATTAGATGGTGATTCTTTTGAAGGGATAATTGTTATGGCATTCTATGCGGTGTTAAAAGTGCTGTTATATGTTGTACACATATTTCTTGAGTTTCTCATACTAGAATTATATTTGACGTTTAATTTTTGTTTTCCCTAAATTCCTCGCATGCTCTTTCGAGTAGTCTGAAAATAGGCATATTTTCGTTGGTGTTCTTTGGAGCTCGAGATGATGAGCTAGATATTTCACCTACTGTAGTATTCTTATTTTCACTGCATTACAATATTGTACATATCAACATTTGTAAGGACATGTTGTAATAACTATCCAGGCTGATGATGGTACTTAGGTTTTGTAACTTTGAAATTTCTATATCAGAGTAATTCTTCGTACTGTTCTTTTGATATTATATACTATCATTCTGCTGTGAGACTCTAATATTGTGTTCTCTTCTTCTTATTCTTATTTTTTTTATTTTACCCTAACAATTCATCCTTTCGACACTTGGATGTTTAGCACGCGAATACCATAGATGTATTAGTGCTGACATTTGGGGTCGAAAGGGCGAGTCATTACACTATGAATCTTTAATATAAAGTTATCCTCTACCATTTTTATATTAATAGATTACTTGCATACTCTTAGTTGTTGATCTTTCCTCAAGCTAAGGATGCTATGTGTAGCGCTAATAATATATTGAATAGACGAAGTAATATAACTGCACGTATTGTTGAGCTTTCCTCAAGGTATGTGCATTATACTTTGGCCGTCACAAAATGATAGTCCTAGTGAATAGTCCTACTTTATTTGTTAAGCTTTCCTCAAGGGAAAGGCGAGATATGACAAGGTATCACAAGTTTGAAGTTGTATGTGATACAACAGATAATGAGTTATCCATCGTATGTAGTCCTATGATTTGTTGTTCTTTCTTCAAGTCTGAATCCAAAGGCATACAAGTCCCAACACCCACTTATGAAGTCAAAATATCTCTATGTTTCGACTTTGGACTTAGAGAAACAAAAAGACCAGTGGGAGCCTTATTAGAAAAATGAAATGATAACATTTAACCTTTCTAATATTTTAAGAACATATGCTATATAATGTTATAATAATGTATATTGACAAATTTGTGCATTTAATATGAATAATAAAATGTTTATCGATAAACATATACAAATAAACTGAATTGCAGATAGACAAATAGAAATGTAACATATACCGACTCATAAATGCTTGTTGCATTTTAACGTTTCAACACCTATGCAAGCACCTGATTCTATAACTATTGAATACGTTCGTAATTTGATTGCTTACGTGTTTGTTTGATCAAGACAATTTATTGCATTCTATGAGTTCTAAACTCAAAAGCAATATAACATTATGGATATTTCATCCATATACAATCGTATATAAATGTTATATGGTGAATGGTCACAGTTTGTAATGTACAATATTTCAATAAAATTAGTTCATCTGAAATAAGCTAATAAACACAGTGCGAGATTCGAGTATTCAACTTGATTGATCACAATGTATTAAATGTAAAAAGACCAAAACTACAGTATAGATCTAAGAACTTGATCATTAAAATGTCAGTTTGATCGGTTTACGTAACGTGCATCATTTTTGGATGTCCTTAAATTTTATGGATAATCAAATGATTTTTTGTAAAGATTTTGTTATGATATTATAGTAAGAAATTTCTTTTGAATGGTTCGACCATTTAGAAAGAATAATGAATGTACAAGAGTAGATGTGATTTAAGGTACATTTGGGATAAAGAGAGTGAATGGTCACTTCTGCTTTATAAACAAATATCGGAAATGAGAATTGTAATAATAATGATTGATACTTAACATTGGAGTAAGAAACATGATTTATATTCCGAAATGTATTTTTGTATAGAAAATGGTTTTCTATAGGATCACTTCTTTGAGTTCAAGATATTTGATCAAAGAACTCTCCGCTATAAACTAGTTGCAGTCTATGAAATAAATAATCTACATAAAGTAAATGAAGTACCTCTAAATTAGTACAATTGTCACGACCCAAAATTTCGGTCATTTGAAATTCGTATATTTAATTGATTTTAAATAATCACAACTTGATTTTATAAGCTGAATGAATTATATTTCGAATATAGTGATTTAATTGGATAATTAAATTGTTAATTTAATATTTGAAATTGCTGAAAGAAGTAGAAATTGAAATTAACGTGAATGAAAATGATTTATAAAGTTTAATTAAATCCTATTTGAATTAGAATGATGTTAGTAAACTTTTAAAATTGAATTAAAAGTTAAATCGCAAAAATTGAATATTTTAATATTTAATTAACGTGTAAAAATAGCCATTTTTCAAACAGTCTCGGATTTTGACGAAACTAGTTTCATTAGATCCATAATATTATATTATTGTAAGATTTCAAATTTCGTATCAATCAGGTTTACAGTTTGTCCGGGGCTAGCTAAAACGCTTAGAAATTTATTTAAGTGAATTTTAAATTTAAATAGTTGATTTGAAAACCTATCTTCCAAATACAATCGAATTGGCATCCGATATATATTCCATTATGTTCGGAACAGGGGTAAAACATTATAAACGCTAGGCGGCACGCTTCATTTTGAGTACGAAAAATTTCCAGATGAATAGTGTCGTCAAATTTTCTATAAAGGCCATAGTTTTTCACCTTTTTCACAAATCTAGGGTTAGAAACCCTAGCCACCGGCTTTGATTTAATGGCCAATATCTTTCGAAACTTCCTCCTCCATTATCATCTAATCCATCAACTTTCACGTCTCGGCTCCAACTACAAAATTGTAGAACGCAGAGAGATCTTCAAAATCAACGACTATGATCAACTATGGCAGCCACGTTTGATCGTAATTGGCTCGAGAAGGCTTCGCGATTGGATGCGATTTCTGGTCGTTGGAGGTGGCCGAGCTTCAAGGGGCCGTGGCCGATGGTGTGTCTATTGATGGCCTATCGTTTGGTGATCCCCGATCGTCTTCAAACGTTGTGATGGAGGCGCGAAAATTTGGGAAAGAATGGTGGCCGATGGGTTGAATTGCATTCGAACATAGCCTGGGGAAGAAGATGACGGTGCATGGTCCAGATTTGATTTGGTGAAAATCAATGGCCAGAAAAAAGTAGGGTTAAAAAAAATAAAAAAAATGTAAATTAATTTATATTTAAATCGTATAAATTTTAAAAATGTATAACTTCTTCATACGAGGTCCATTTTTGATGAAACAAGTTGCGTCGGGTCCATATTGACGAGCACTACATTTTTGAGCTAGTTTGGAGTTGATTGGAGCTAGTGTAAATTTCGGGTAAAATTAAACGCCTGTTTAATTTTATTCGGAATAAAAACTGCGTCTGCTATTGGAACCAAAGTGAGTATAACTCATTCTTTCCGACTCACTGATATTTTTATGTAAGTGAGAATAAATTTATTTATGATGATTGATGATTGTTTGGATAATATATGATATGTCATATATATATTGATTGGTATTTGGATATATTTCTTTCTATTGGAGCAGATGAGACCCTATACGTTCCTGTGTATGAGTTGATGACCCTCTGTACGCGTGTCAGCCTTGAAGTGGACATTGTACATATATTTCTAATATGTATATTTGTTGTAGGTGACAGGTTGGAGGAATCCAACCGGATTCCTCCCCGGTATTGGTTTTATTTACGGATATTGTGATATATGCTGTTATCATATGATATATGATGTTTTGGTTGCCATGCTTGATGTATTTAGTGCTATTGCAGCATTGGTCCTATTTTTGGCAATTTAAAAATATTAAAGTGATGATTTCAATTTGAAAAGTATTTTCAAGTGATTTTGGAAATATACGTTTTATTGAATTTTGACGTGTTAAAGAAATGAATTTATTTTGAATAAATGTGATTTTTGAAATATGAAATTGATTATTTTGTAAAATAATTTAAATTAGGATTTTTGACTTATTATAAATGGCTTTTATATAAGATTTAAAAAATTGAATTTTTATAAATCAGAATAATGGAATTTTAATGGAGTTTTAAAAAATGTTAAAATGGAGTTATAAATGGATTTCATAAGTAAATAAGATTTATAGATTTATAATTTGTGAAGTTATAAATGAATGAATTTTATAAATAAGTGATTTATAAGTAATTAACTTCTAATTTGTATTTTAGGCATGTAAATGAGATATATATATATAGAATTGGTAAATTAAGGAATTTTGTAAATTGAAGTTTTTATTAAAATATAAATGGAATTTATAAACATTGTTTTATAAATCCGAAATCAATTGAATTTGATAAGGTAAATATAAAAGATTACTAAAGGTATTATATCCACGATTTTGGACAGTGGATAATCCTTTAAGGAATATATATAAGCAATGAATTTAGTAAATGAATTATGTCCACGATTTTGGACAGTGGATTATCTTTAATAAATGTGTAGAAATATTAGATTTGGTAAATGAAGTATATTCACGGTTTTGGACAGTGAATAATCTTTTAAGTTAAATGAATGTTTTGGGAAGTGATAATTTAAAATGGAGTAAAATGATTTGAAGATGTTTTAAAATGTGCTAAGTATCGAAACCATAGATTTCAACATTTATTGTTGAAATAGACGTTTTCGAGAAATAAGGAAATAATGGACTATAACACTGTTGTTATACTAAATGATTTTTAAAAGGAAATATTTTGTATAATATATAGGATTTATATATCTATCTTATTTTCGAATCCTTATACTAGTGATTTTGGGTTATCATAAGGATGTTTTACGCAACATTCGTTTTAACCCAAATAAAAGATATTTAAGAGAATGTTTTCTTTAAAGAATAAAAATATATACTTAATCATGATTTAGGTATATGTAATATTTTCTAAGTGTTGAAAATAAAGAGATTTGTGAATTACTTGATATTAAATAAGTATATGGAACTGTTTTCCAATATTGAGATGTTGAAATGGTTTGGAATTATATCTTTTTAAAGATAATTTAAATTGAATATTTGGAAAATGGATTAATTAATTAAAAATTAATTAAAATGGCCCATTGATTGTTATGGTGCTAAATATTTGTTTTTTGCTTTGATAGTTAAACCGACTATCAAATTTGGCCATTTTAGTTCCTCAACTTGATGTGGGAACTATTTAGTCGTACACATAGTACGTAGGCTTCTGTGTAGGCTTGATTATCATTTGTGTTGCGGATGTTGATTCCTATAGCGCGGAGTATTACTCCAATCAAACGAGCTTCCCTCTTGGCCCGAAGGATAGCAAGTTGAAAGTTGGAAACGTGATATGTCTATGAGACATATTTTCTGTGTGAGGTTGAGAAACGCTTTTGCGTTGTTGGTACGAAGAGACCGAGATCGGATTTATCTAAACACCACTTCGGACCAACGTATATAGAACGATTATGCAGGTTTCTTGTGATGATATTGATATTCCAGATTTTCATAGTGGGGGGCTGCTTGTTGATCGTTTGGGGTTAAAATCCCAATATACATATAGTAGCAGTGGTCTCTTCATTATGAAATATCCAATGCAAGGACTATTCGCTACTAATCATAGGGATTACTTGATAGGATGTGGTAGGAAAGTACCTTCGGTTTGTTCTGTTGCTGGACAACTTGTATGGATGTTTGTCTGACATTGCATTTCTAAAGATTACGTACATTGGTTTTACAAAGTACATCAATGGTGGCGGAAAAAGCAACTTCTCCTAGCTTAACACCCTTCTTGAGACGTATGAGCTCAAGGGTTGTATTTTTGTGGAAGGCAATTAGTAGTCAACGGAAATGGCCATGTGGCATTCAAAGTGATGTGATTGTGATATGTGAAAGGTAATTTTACCTCAGGCCTCATCAACCGGAAATGACCAAAACAGGGTTAGATGCAGCAAGGCTAAGTGGGTCGCTCCCAAGTAGGGTATGATCTTCCTCTTCTAGATATATCTTTACACGCTATGACGTCGTGTATCTGATTATTGTGGTTTGTATGCTTTGAGGGCCCTTAGAAAAGGTCGGTAACGACCGGAGGATGATATATTCGGTACCATCTAGTTATAGAGGTGGGTCGGTCTTGTGTTGGTGGAGGATCCTTTGTGATGGTCCTCGGTACATTCTTCTAGAGATGTAATGCTGAAAGGTAATTCCTTTACTTGGTCATTTGTATGGAAATCCAAACTCCACCACGTACCTGCCATTTTGATTGTATTACCCATTTTGGGCTATATGCTGGAATTTAATCAATGTAACAATTTCGGCTATGATTAATATTATTTGTGCAATAAACACTATTATAATATTAGATCATTGATATGATATTACATGTTTTCTGCTACGACGTGAGATTATGTATCGTTGGTTCCATCTTCTCTTCTCTTCTTCTCTCTTCTTTTCTTTCTCTTGACTTTCCGTCAGTCTATGCTTCTTGGGTCGGACATGTGTGGTTCATTGTTGATTCAAGGGTACGAATTTGCGGGTCGTCGCAACAATATTATTATAATGGTGGAAATAGTGGGAGCATGCCATATAACACTTATTGATTGCATCTAGTTATGAAAATTGTTTACGTAAAACATAACGGACAATATTGATGAAATACTAACTATTTTCCGATGTCAACTGAAATATAGACACAGCTATATTCCAATATGAACATTCGTTACGAGATAAAACGATAATGTGGTATTTATTTTCATAACAAAAGAGATGCATTGAAAAATACAGAAGTATTTAAAATTATTTGCAATTATTTTGGAATTATAGACTAAGGCGTGGTTTTGAGATATAATTCTTATTCATATGATGTCGGTTATTATATCTCAAACAATTAAGGGTCATGCACCCATTTATGGGAGCATCATAAGAGTTGATGATCTTTTTAGATTGATGCATATAGAAGTATGCAATCGTAAGTCTATTAATACCAAAATGGTTCTACGTACTTCATCATATTCACCAATGAGATATCATGAACATGAACATGTGTATTTGATATGCATGTATAATTCTATGATAAGCTCATAGAATATAAAATGAAAGTAAATATTATAACTTGCAACATAAATGGTTCAATTCAAATAAATGAGTGAGCATATTGGAAAGAGTTCCATATGTACCTAATATGAATAAAGATTCAGTCTCAAAGGTCTCTCCTCCCTGTAATACATAATGATGTATAGATAAGGAGTAATCAAACATTGTTTGAAAAACATGCTTAATGATGAGTGAATTTGAGTTAAACTCTTTGTATAAGGTGTGTACACAAGAGTACTACACAAGGTTAAAACTAATACATCAAAAGAATAGTTTACAAAACCATAGGAGATAAGGGTTTGTAAGAAACCTCTACATATCCTCGGATAAGAAGTTGACAGATTGTCGAGTCGAAAGACTACATGTAATAATTATATGTAAGAGATCTTGTATGAATCATTTCAAGAGAATTTTGAAAACTATAGTCATTAGATGACTAATTTATGTTGTGAACATAAATATATTGTGAACTAATGCAAAATCAGTTTTATATAAGGCATTTTATAAAATGCTTATGAATGCCCATTCCTTTACACGATGAAACAACTGTTGTTTCAAGAAATATCAATTTCATGGCGAAGGAATTTCTTTGAAATTATTGGTATGAAATGAATTTGGATACGATCCAATGATAAAATTGATTCGAAGGGATGAAATAAAATTGGCCGATCCTAAATGAATCAAATAAATTAGAACCTCTGATGAGTATACTTGTACATTAAAGAGAAACTATGAACTTTTTTTCAATGTCTATAATAAATAATCCTTAGCTGTTTAATTAAACCATTAAGAGTTTTGACTCTTTGATAAGGTATAATGCCCAAAGCCAAAATAGATTCCAAGTACATTTTCGAAATATGATTTTGATAGTTGTGCCCAACGGGATATGATCCTTTAGCTGTAAATGTGTCTTTAATAGAAAGATAAGTCCAGTTGAATATAGTGAGCTACGATGATAAGAATAATACCATGAGTTTCAATTGTTGAAATTAACGTAATGGATTCACCATTCATGTGCTCAAGTTAGTTTAGATTTAGTCACAAAATTATTGCTTAGTATGTCTTTGTTCTTGTTACGATGTGCTAAATGAAAGTTGTAAATAATGATTTAGAATACGCTGTTAGCACATAATAACTAAAATGTCTCGAAATCAGTGGGAGCGATATTGATTTTGTGGGTTTTTGGATATGATCCGAAAACAGATACAAAACTATCATTCAGAATAGCATCAAAATTGAACAAGTGTTTTATAGAAATATTAAATAGTTTGATTATCAGTCAAGGGAGCGTGTGTTCATAAGAAAGAACGGTAACAACCCATATTTTGATAATTAAAAATATTAAATTTAATAAGGTTTTGGACTTTAATATTGTCAGAAATTAAAATTTATGATTTATTAAATTGAATCTTATTAGATTAGAAATTTTGACCTTAAGATAAATCTAAAACAACTAATTTTAATGAGATAAAAGATGGTAACACGTATTAACATATAATTTTATTAATATTGATTGAATGTAATTGACTACTATACTATAATAACGTAATTTCAATCAATTTAAAGTATAAAGTCTAATAAGGAATAGAATAAATGATGTATAAATTGATGTAATCTTATGTTATTAATTGCAATTGGTTTTAATATGGAGTATGAAATCAATTATTTTGTACGTAAATTTATTAACCTTTGTTTGTAAACAATAATTTAATAGATATGGATTATTAACGTATAACCATTGTTTTATTTATTATCTTATTATTAAATTCTTTAGAAATTTATTTGGTAATTAATGAAGAATTAATGTAATTGAAATATTACCATTGATATAAGAAGAAACGTTAACTATTGTGTGGTGAGTGTAATAAAATGAAAACTTATGTTAATCAATTGCATAAGGAAATAGTTGATTTGATAATAAGAATGTAAATCAAAATAAAAGGATTTGTTTGGAATTTAGATATATAATGAATGGGTTTTATTACAGTTGTAATTAAATGTTGGAATTAATTTAGTATATAGATATTGGGTCTAACATGGAAAATTGGATTTCAAAGGAAACAATTGGATTAATTATCTTCCCTGTATTAGGGTATGTTTTGAGATTTCATTATTGTAATTAATAGTAATTATATCTTGCCATTAATAAGAGATAGAAGTAAATGGTAATTAATTAATGATATGCACAACATACATTTTGTGTTAAAAATATAATGAGAATTTCAATGAGAAATAATACGTTCAAATTGTGAGTACTTAAATTTGTTACAAATATAATGATAATATAAAATCAATTAATAAAGAAATGATGTAGTTGTATGAAGTATTATTTCTGTGACTCTTTAATGGGATAATCTTTAAATATAAGTTGGTTTTAAAGGGGGGGTGTTAATCGTAAATTAATGTGTAATAAAAAGAAATATGTTTCAATAAAAATAAAAGAAAAGGATGGCTTCTTGAAAAGAATATTCTTATCAAATAAAGTGAATATTTCATCTATGAATGTCAATTTAATTTCATTAAAACAAAGAATTGAATTTTGTTGTATGTTTCTAGTTGGAATGTTTGATTTATTTAAATATTCAAACTTGATTTGAATTTAATTTACAAAAAAATAACAACAATAAAATGGTAAGAAAACAACTTGAAGGTTTGGTTAAATTTTTGATTTGGAATAGTTAGCATATTAACATAGGAGATTTATTCCGTTTCAAATTTGACTTTGGAGTCTCAGTTCATCTTTTAATGTGTTGGATGGCGGTCCTCATTATGTTAATTGTAGTGTTTAATTTTACTTACTGTTTACTAAATAAAAATACATATATGTGTGTAAATTTGAGCGTATTAGGCTTAATAAAATATGTAAAAATGAATTGTTTTTTTTAGTATATTAGATTTGGGATTTCTACGTATGGACTACATTCTCAAATTTAAATCGTCACTTTTATTTATGTTATTTTATTACTACTTTCTTTCATTAATTACATGCCTCTTTTGGTCTTCCAGTAAGTTTTATTTATTTACACGCGAGCCTTGCCTTGAAATATTTCATGTGTGTTGATGAAATTAATTGAGGTAGCACATGTTTTGAAATTTTATACCAAAAGATTTTCTTACCATTTAAACATGTCTTATCAAATTCCAACGTGTGTCTTTTATCTTTTGTTAGTTACCTGCATGTTAGGCTCTTTTTATTTTGCAAATTTACATCTTCTTATATCTTTCCCTTTCATATTCCAATTTCCATACGTGCTTTTCCCTTATTCGTTTCCTATTTCATAAATATCTTCCTCTAACTTTCCATTTCCAAAACGTGCTTCCATTATTTATTTTGCCTAAAGTTTTCTTTCTCTTCTAAAAAGAAACAAAAAAATGTGAGCAACTTATTTTCATGAAGTCAATATTTTCCATTTGTTTACAAATCCATTTCCTGAAGCCTCCTTCCTCCATGTGTGAGCCATCTTGTCCTTTTTTTGTTGATTCTCCAAAATTTAGAGACATGAGCAGGCTTAAAAATTCTTAATGTAAGTAACTAACGTGTTTTATTTTATTATTAAAATATGTGTACATGGTTTTCTATTTCATTTCCAATATATTCTTATAACTTGAATATCTTCCGCATATGAACCCCGATTAATGCACGGTTTCTTCCTTTGGGTTCGTATCAAAATTCCTGACAACATGAAACTAGTATGGTTGCATTTGAAGACCGTTGAAATTTTGAGCTTTTATTGGATTTTCAATTGGCTATAAATCAAAGGTGAGTGATTGAACTCACTCACGCAATACTAAAAATTCCATTGCAAGTTAAATAAAATATATGATATGATATATAAATATTTTATTGCGGTTTGTTAATTTAAGTTGACATTTGAATTGATATTGAATCTGAATTAACATTTAATTTTATATTAGAATTTAATTGATAGTTAAACCCCGATATTGATAACTATTATATGTTGAAATATATTGGTTGATTTGGACGTTGTTGAAATGGATGCTTATTGACTAATATGTTGGATGTATAGTTGTTATTTATTTTAACATGTCCCTGTTATCACCTTGTATATTATTGACATCATTTAAATGGTCCTCTGAATCATTTTAGAATTGGATAATTAAGACATTTAAATTATGGGTTGAAATGATATATACCCATACAATTTCTTGAATTAGGATTATTTATTGGAACTGAATTATTTAAAAAGTTTAAGTTTTTAATTTAAACTTCGGATTTATTTTAAATAAAGTGGTTATAATTAGTATTTCGAATTATTTGAAATCTCGTAAGTTATGACACTCAGGTTGTATACTTGATAGGAGATGAAAAATCTCGTAACATCTCTGAAGCCATTGCACTCATATTTTTATTTGAGACTGATTTGACTTACATAGGAATTTTTAATTCTGACTCGAGTGTATTGTTTTTCATTATGCTTGGGTCAGCCTAAGTTTTTCAGCATTGAAGACTATTTTCTGGTGGACGAAGACGAAGATTCAGTATATTATTGCTATTTATTATTCTACTACATTCGGTGTCCCGCTGCATTATTTGTTTATTTATGATATATGTATAACTCTGATTTGAATTTGTAAAAGTGTAATCAAATGTTATTTGTAAAACAACTTCATGAACTGTTTATTTGATTATTATATTTTGTCGTTCCGTTGCGAGATTCTGTATTTTGTTTTTTCTTTCCTTTTTTTTCTTATTTACCCCATTAACAATCCTTCTTTTTGGATGGTTTGATTCTGACATGTGTGGTTTACTGTCGATTTGAACCATCCAAAAAGGTGGGTCGTTACAAGAACAGTAAAAGGTACGTAGATATTTCTAAACCTAGGTAAACAACGCACCACTTGTTGTTATGATGTAATTGTATTAGAATCAGCTTTAGTTGTTTTATTACTTGACGTTGGATTTGTAAATGGTGTATTTTATAGTAAGTATAAAAGATATTGAGAGTGCCCAAACGATATATAAGGACACTATATAAAAGTGTTTACTACGGAACATGTAAGATGAATTCGTTATGCATTGGCAATATGAATTATTTTATGCATTATATTGTCTATGATATCGTGATTTTTTTATGTATTTGATACATGAAGAAAATAACAAATCGAAATAGATAATTAAATGATTTTTTGAGGTGTTCTCTTGTATTTATGAAATACTAGAGAATTGTTTACAGAGAAATACTAGAGAATTGTTTACAAAAACAACGAACTCTTTACAAAGGAGTGTTCAGATCAAACTTCAAAAGTGATATCGCGTATAATATGTCAATAACAAATTCAAATTAAGAATCTTTAAGTTGAAAATGTTCAAAATATAAGAGACTGTGGTTGATTCAACAAAAAGCTAAGTACATGGACTTAGTAGCGCCATAATAAAAGCAATGTAAATATAACAAATACACAAATTTATAACCAAGCCGAGGGCAATTCGAAATGTTGAGAATCCCATAAAATTGTTATATGATAACAATGTCGCAATATAGTTCGCAATAGAATTTTAAGCTCACTAGAAATCAAGCAACATACTACGAATAATTCCACATTGTAAAAACAATTTATCAGCATCGAGGAGAGTTGATTGGCAGAGAAGATAAATGAAACATAGTCGCATGCCCATTCATTGTGAGACTGACCCGATTGGTTTTAGGGAAATCGATTGGAGAAGTTGGAATAAGATTCAATAATTGACCCCAAGTGCAAATGGGGGATTGATAAGTTAGGGGTATGCCCTAGGGGAATTACGTAATATGTTACATATGTCTAACTCGGTAACCAATCTTGTTTGAAATAAAAGGTGTTTTCTTTCTATTATATACTTGATATAATATGTTATATTAATTAATTACTTTAATTAAATGAATATTTAATTGAAAATCAATAAATGGTATGTTTTGTGAAGATAGTTACAAAATGCTGTAACGAGTAACTTGTCATAATGAAAGTAAATATACCATTTTAAATATTCCTTGTCAAAATGTATCGAGGCTGGATATCGATACATTTTGTTACTATCCAAAAATTCCTTTCGACCTTGTCGAAACCACTTCGAACGGAAGAAAAGGAGAACAAGAGGAAAAGGCTCCAGCTAGACCTTTTGAAGGAGTCGAAGGGATTCTATAGCACAAAAGCATCAGAACCTTTCGAAGGGGTCAAAAGGATAATACTGTCAAGCTCTAAAAGATTTTTTACATTTTGAAGGGGTCGAAGGGATCGAAAGCACCCTTCCACCTTCAGTGACCACCTATCGAAGTAGGTGATTTCATATGTATGAAGACCTTTTGAATGAATCAAAGCAACAATTTTTGAAGACAATAAAGGGAAAATCTTCATATACGCGCTAAACCTTTAGAAACCAAAGGTTTCGCCTTCACTCAAACTACTCGGAAGCATATATTAGCGTAAACAACTTTTTTGTAAGCTAAACCAAGCCTTTTGAACCGGTCGAAGCCATTACTATCCAAGGAGGTTTTGAATCAAGTCACAGGCAAGAGTACAGAAGCAACTAATAGCATCAAAACCATCGACATTTCAACACCTTCGAAACCAATGAATAAACCTATCGACAGAGTCGAAAGCTCCTATAATGCAACATAGAGAAGAAAGGCGCAACCGTTCCTTTTGACAAAGACGAAAGCATTCTAGAGTCAATACGGTAGCCACCTTTAGACCAGGTCGAAAGCATTGGGGTCGAAAGGTGCGGACCCGCATCTATGAATAAGACCCAAGGGCTTCAGCTTTAGGGATCCGAACTCAATCATTCTAAACTTATACTTTCTTAATTCTAAGAGCTATAAAACCCTAATTTGTAAATTGAATTAGGGAAATCGATTAATAAAACTTTCTTGAGCCAAGAAAGGGAAATCTTCAATATCTCTAGTTACTTAACTATTTCCTCACGCTTTTACCAGGTTTAACCTTGTGTTACAAGTATCGACTGTATCAAAGGTCACTTCCGACCAGATTGAAACCCTTGCATTCTCAAACAATACCAACTACAAGTCCTATGCCACTTTTCCTAAGACTTCTATTTTTGACAGGCTCGAAACCTAATTCCAAATCACTTTAACTTGAGGTTTCCAATCCAAACCCAAGATATTCAAGGCTACAACTTTCGATAGGGTCGAAACCTATATATCAAAATCTAGACCAAAGCCCTAGCCACTCAACAACTTAAGCCTTTGATAGGGTTGAAACCTACTAAGTCAATCCTTACCCAGTGATTCCTAAATTTATCCATTTGGGTTCTACGACCACTTAGAAAGGAGAACTTTCGAAGGGAAAACCATACTACTTAGTAAGATCGAAAGGCTGATAAGAAAAGGAACCAACCGTTTCGACTGGGTCGAAAGGTTGATCTGAACAAGTTTTTACTACAACAACCTGTTCAAAAGGTTACCAAAGTGAATATACTCATTATATTCTCCTCAACTCATCTAAAGGAAACCAAAAGGAATTTACCTTGTCCTTTAACACTATTTTGGGGTGTTGGCAAGATTTCTTGTTAACATTTTGGCGCTAGAAGGAGGGCTCGAACCTCCGACTTGGTTTAACGCCCAACATCACTTGTCTCTAACCTAACCCAACTCAATTCAATTTTATCTAATTTGGTCTAACACCATCAAGGCTAGAAGAATCAAAAGATTCGAGCAAGGGTCATTCGAACCACATTTGATAGGATCCTCCCCAAGAACCATCAAGGAATCCAACCAATATGAAGAGAAAAGGCTAAGATTAGAAGCTCTAAGAATTATAAACAAGAAAAAATGGAATCATATGATCCAGAGAAATGGAGCTTGAACCCCTTTCATATTGGCCCCACTTCTATTTTTACCATAGGAAAAAGAAAACGTGGAACTGACAATTTGTTCAGCCAAATGAGGAAAACCATTCAACATTATTCCAAAGGCACGATCTTTGAAGAAGAGGTAATGGTTGATTATAATGCCTTTGCATATAAATGGCAACGAACTGCAATAGAAACACTTCCAACTCAAGAAATCCAAAGGGCGTCAAAGAGTAAAGCAATCGAGGAATGTGAAACTACAAGGCCAAGAAATAAGAAATCAAAAGGCCACCCGTAAGAGACAAGTTTCAAGTCTAGACTGTCAGTATCACATGATGAACGGACATGAAACCAACCATTGCAAAGCTCCAGAAGGGATGATAATCAATTTCTTCCAACAAGGAAAGATCCAAGAATTTGTAGAAAGATCATGAATGAATTAATAAAGGATTACTTTTCTAAGAAAGATCTACAGGGTTGGGCATGAAATACTTCTTGCATTTGGATACTACCTAAGATGGTAGAATACTACCAAAGATGGTAGAAAGCCTTTGTCCACGCTGAGTTGGCTAGGGCAGAGCACTTCCTGGATAGAGGGTGGAGTAAGCCTTTAGTTGCGCCATGCTATGGCCAGGTTAAAGCACCGGACAAGACCTTGGCCGCTTTTCTGGTCAGGTCAAGGCACCTTCTGGAGGGAGGACGGAGTAATCCATTTTCCTCGCTACGTTATGGCTAGGATAGAGCACCAAACAAGCCCCTGCCCACGCCATGCTATGGCCAGGGCAGGGCACCTCCTAGAGGGAGGACGGAGTAAGCCTTCATCCGCGTTATGCTATCGCCAGGTTAAAGCACCGAATAAGCCCCTATCTGTGCCGTGCTATGACCAGGGCAGGGCTCCCCTGGAGGGAGGTTGGGTAAGTCCATGGTTCCATCCTCTAAGATGAGCTGACCAAGAGCACCAGACAACAATGACTAAGACATCCAAGCCTGAGAGTAGGCTTATCAGATAATGGAATAAGATGTCCAAGCCCAAGAGCTCATCGAATAAAGGACTAAGATGTCCAAGCCTAAGAAGAGGCTCGTCGAATAACAGACTAAGATGTCCAAACTTGAGAAGCGACATATCTCCAATGGACTAAGATGTCCAGGTCCAAGAAGTGGCACATAAAATTATGGACTAAGACGTCTAAGCTTGAGAAGCAGCCAATTAGATTACTACTATACACAAGGCGTAAAAGGATTTATACATGTCAAAGAAGACAGAATCTAAGGAGTAAAGTAAAACTCCATCTAATAAATACCTGAATCTGGGTTTCAGGACTTTCATTTTTGAACTTCATTTACTAATACCCGAATCTGGGTTTCGGGTCTTTGTCAATCACTTACTGTTTTTGTCATACCGAATCCGGGTTGCGAGACTATTACTTATTAATCCCCTAATCTAGGCTTGAGATTTCTATTGTGGACTTCTAATTATCCACCATTAATTCCCAAATCTAGGTCAAAGACTTTTCTCAAGAAGATCGTTATTATGGGTTTCTATTAATACCCGAAACTGGGTTTCAGATTTCTAAGTTTTCAAATCTCATTAGTACCCAAGAATGGGTCTTTGGATTTCTACTACAAATATTCAAATAATGATTTCTGGACTCTTCCATATTTAGCTCTTTAAAGAATGACGCTCTAATATTTATACCCCTGCTTCGGGGCAAGATTTCCTATCAATTGATTCAGATATTCCAGTAGAATGGTTAAAGCTAAATTCTCAATTATTCCTCATCACAGTTAGAGATGGGATTTAGACATTTGATATAAACTACTTTTTATGCGATTAACATGATGATTTGTTAATCTATGCAAATGATATACATAGACTTATATGTCAATTTCATGCTAACAATTGAAAATATTGTTTTCTTTATACTTTCCAAGGAAATAAAACAGCAAAGAAGGATGAAGGATTCAGTAAATATAGAAATTATAGTATGAGCTATCAAACAAGCGCTTCAGGAATGTCATTATAGGAAAGAATCACAAATCAGGTGAAACTTACAAAGTTTAGGTGATTTACATGACTTATGAAACTATTTACAAACATACAGAACAAGTATATACATTTCATGAATACAAATCTATCGCAAATCTAGAATAGCTTTGCCCTCAGTAGTTGAAGGATCAACTATGTGACGAATTGCGATGTAGAGGACCTCATTGAATATCTTTTCTTTCTTCCTTATCCTAACCACATCATCAATTGCATCAATGTTGGTTTTCATAGCATAGTTGAAAGCTCTGTTTGTGCATATAAGGGTTTTATTTTCCGTCTCTAATTCGGCAATGTGCTTCTGAAGTAAGTAGTTGTCGAGCTCAAGTTCCTGAATTCTGGCAGAATACTCGTTTATACGTTGCGAATATTTAATCCATTGTTGTTCATCAAAATACTTTGCCACTTCAAACTTAACTTTCCTACACCATTCACCCACTACCCTCCCATATAAGCTAGGAAAGGGATAAGTCATTGTGGGGAATTTCTGAGCAGCGAGGGAAGTATATTTGGTAGGTATGGTAACAGAAGGAGTAGCGCGGGGAGCCGGAAAATCAATACTTTGAATATTATCCCCCATAATATAATCCAACAACTCATATTGAGCTTGGCTATCCTTTAATTTCATCTCCAAATCACTTATTTGTTGA
Organism: Allium cepa; assembly: GCA_030765085.1. Taxonomy (NCBI): domain Eukaryota; kingdom Viridiplantae; phylum Streptophyta; class Magnoliopsida; order Asparagales; family Amaryllidaceae; genus Allium; species Allium cepa. Next base: position 88,301,627 of record CM060942.1, on the reverse strand, counting down.
AGAAGTTCTGACATTTTCTTATCAAAGTCGATTGTAGGGTTCGACTTAACTTGTCGCTTCAACGCTGAAATCATTTCATCTTTACTTTTAACATCAGCCTCTAAATTGACAACTTGATCCTTAAGATTGCTAACAATAGTTTTTTGAAGTAAGTATCTTTTGTGCTATCTTAAAGCTTCAGCATTGCCATAAAAGCATGCAAGCAAGGTATTTTCGAGGAGTTTACTCTTTTCGAGTTCTGTTGACAGCTTATCTTAAAAGTAACGAAACGAGACATTGTATCAGATGAAAAAGGAGTTGCTGATAATTGTAACTCCTATTTAAATAGAAAAAGAAACAGAATAGAGTCGAAACTAGAATGATAAATCTCTTTATTATTACGATAAAAGATTACAAATCAAATAACAACAAAACTCAAAATACAATAGACAATTGTTTCGTATCTAAAGATGAGTTACAGCCTCTTTAACTTTATTTAATGAATTGGCAAAAAAATGATGGTAGAATCAAAAGGAATGTTTAGTCCCTCTGGAGTAATCACTGTGGGTTATTTGCTATAGTCCCACTCCCTAGTGGAAGGATTATCACGACCACAAATTAATTTATTATGGAATGTCCTGATTTCCTTGAGTAGCTTCTCTTTTTCATCACCAAGGATATCAAAGTGGAGACGAGGATGTTCCATATAAAGGTTTGTAAGTCTCTAAGAAAATGGTATCTTGCCAATTTTGTAGACTTTAAAATTGAAGCCTTTTCAAGAAAAAATATTCTCAGTTTAACATATTGACTTAAATGATCTCTAGAAACAAGTTGGCCTAATAAACAGTCACTTTATGATAATATAATAAAATGAAGTTAAGCCCAAAAGGCAAGACTAAAACAAATGTTTACAAATCAATATATTTTTGCATGTTTATAATTATTCATGTGGTTCATACAAGATTGACTTAGTAAATAATTCAAAGACAAATTTTTTCTTATAATACTTATGTTTTTCAGGAGGAAGATCTTAGGGAATGGATCTGACTTTTGGTAAGTTTCAACAAGCTCTAAGATGCGGGTTAGATCAGAATTTGTCCAAATATCTATTATGAAAGCACCTAAGTAGACCCCTGCTAAATTCACCTAAATATGAAAATTCAACAATTAGGTGTCTACAATAGGCCTTATATAAGAAATTAACTAAAATATCCCTCTCTTCAATCAACATCCAAAATAAGGTGATTAATTCTCGAATTTCTTTCAAGAGAGCATCATAGCGAAGGCGCGCTCTCCTTTGTCGGGGGCAGCTTCTTGATGCTTAAAAGATGCCAGCACTGGTGCACTCTTGTTAAGCCTATGATATTTATCTAAAAGTACATTGTACTCCCTTAATTGCTTGTCTAACTCCCTATATAAACTGTTTTTTTCTACTTGTTTTCTTTCAGGTTTGGTTTATAGGGGAGGACGGATTTCTTCCTTATCTAAAATGAATGATTTACACTATTATTATCTTCGAAGTAAAAGATGTTTAAATAAAGAATCTCATACCTGAGATATTGGGAGTGATGCTAGGGAAGCTTGTACTTTCTCCTTTGGTGCTTCAACATCAATAAAAGTAGGCTCTTCTTCTTGAGGAGCAAAGGTACGGTAGATTCAGGTGGGACTCCTTTGTGAGGAGATGGACCTTCTTCAGAAGCTCTAGTGTTATCATCTTCATCTTTATCAGAAGCCTCAGTGTGGCCCCCTCTGTCACCACCTGAACCTTAGCCCCTGTTGACATTATCATCATCATCATCATTTTTGTCGTCACTGTCATCATCATCATTATCCCCCTCTTCCTCAGCAACATCATCTTGTCGCCTACATATTTTGAGTTAGATTTAAATTCAAAAGAAGGGACTTCAAAAGAAAGAATCTTAGAGGCGTCGATCTCCTCCTTTTTAGAAGTTTCAGCTCCCTGCTATATCTGATTTATCTTGCCTATAACTCTATCAACAAGGGTAGAGTCGAGTGTAGGAAAGCTAAGCTCAGGGAATTTTTCGATATTGTCAGCATAAGCAAGCATCAGGGCTTCTTTGAATGAGTTCGTCATGATCTCTTCAAGTGTAGTATCGAGAAGCCGTGATAATCGATGTTTAGCATTTGAGATGGTATTGACTGTCAGTTTCAGTGAAGCCTTGGCTTTCTTCAACTTTTCCTTCAAAGTGGCATGCTTTTCCACCATTTGAGCTTTCTCCTCATCGGATTCCTTTAGGCTTATTTGCATCTCCAAGTTTTCATTGAAGAGGAGTTGACGTGCTCTCCTTTCCTCTAAGATAGCAGATTTCGACTGGGTGATAGAAGTTCTCAGTCGCTCCAGTTCAGAAGTTGTTTCATCTTTTTCCGTGGATAAGGAAGAGACTTGATTCTTTATGGCAGAAATTTCCTCCCGAAACTTGGAGAATTCAACATAAGATTTAGATGCCTACTCGTGTAATGTTAACCAACTCTTGGAAATCTGAAAAAAGAAAAGCAGCGTAAGTCGGAAATTTAGAGAAGAACCGTAATGATACAAGTCAAGTAAAGACAAATTTACCAAGAATTGTTTTTCTATCAGAGAGCGATAATGACGTGCCAAGTCAGGAACAGAGGAAGGCGAGTGGATAGAGGAAAAGGACACAGAATTTAAGATAGATTGGGCTATCTCTTCAAAATTAATGGAGGAAGAAGATGTTGGCCTTGGAGGAATGTGCTTTGGAGTGGGGGTCATATCCAAAGCTTTTTGCTTATGCTCTAGTGCACTTAGAGAGCTTGAAATAGTGACGCAATGAAAGGATCGACTGCAGTAGGAGTCTTCTTGGATTTATCTTAAGGAGCATAAACAATCGGGCTTTCTGATGCTTTATCAAAAGATAATGATTCCTCCACTTCTGAATCATAAACTTCAACTACTTTAGCTATCTTAAGAGGTGGTTTCATTGTAGTTGATTCCTCCGACTTTCTCTTGATGGCCATCTTAGTCTTGGCAAGAGATTGACCGACGGATGGCACATGAGAAGTAGCAGGAGGAGGAGTTGGACCACTAAGAGGCTTTTTAACTCGAGTAGCAACCATAAAGAATTCAAACAGGTCAAAAGTGAACAAAATAATTTGAAAAACAACATAGCAGTAGATATCAAGAGTAGCGTTAATAGCTTATCGGAGTGGTCAGAGCAAATGGAGGACATAGAGAAGAAATTTGCGGGATCTCTCGGAGAAAGGAAGTGTTGGCTTCATGATGTGTGTTGGATCAATGGAGGTTGCCCCAAAATCCTTTAATCAGAGGGGAGGAGAGAATGCTTCTTCAAGTTAGTAGGATTCAACATCTTCAATCAGTTTCTGATCTTACTAGAAGCTGTGACTAGGGACTCCACCGTTCTCTTATTGACCTCAATAAGTTCTTTGGTAGGATCACTTGACATAAAACAAAGATTAGACAAGAAAAGTAACTAGATAGCAAGAAAATAATGAAGTCTAAACTTACGGTATGTATAGAAAGTCGCGCTGATGTTTGGGAAGCATTTGACGAAGAAGAACTGGTTCTCCTAGTTTCTAAACTTATTAACCCCTTCTGATATCAACTTTTCAGAGGGTTCGATCTGAAGATTTGGTGGTTAAGGTTGCTGAGCTTGACTAATAAAACGAGGTGATTTAGTACTTCAGCATTCAGAAAAGGGATTCCAGATTCAAGTTCCATCAGCTCCAGAAATAGAGGATAAGTATATACATTCGTAGATACTTGGATTGGACTGATTCCGAGATAAGAAAGGAACTTAGACAAAAACTTGAAAAGGGGAGAAACCCTCCGTGCCATATATGAATGTCAGTATGAGCAAAGAACCCTTCAGGAGGGTTGCTGATGGTGTCAGTTTCTCTAGGTGGAATGGCTTCCACACCGGTAATTACATAGTCATTGAGAATGGCAACTGCTTCATCTTGTGTGGAAATTAGAGAATGCTTTAAAGTGGCTTCGACTTTCCTTGGAGAGCTTATGGTTCTGCCAGGTGAAAACATTTCAGTTAAAAATTTCAGTTTTTTATGAAGCTAACATTCTTTCAAAAATTGGTAAACACCTACTGTGACAACTTAAACATAAAACTAAACATGAAACATCATATTTTTGGAAGAATGTTAAAGTTAAAAATTAGAGATATAGAGCTTTCGATGGAGTCGAAAGGGAAGGGAAAAGTTAACATTTAACAAACATCTCTCGGCAATGTCAAAAGATTAAATATGAATATTCATTGAGCTTTCGACAATGTCGAATGGAAGAGTTGAAGTATATATCTAATCAGCACCCTTCAACAATACCGAAAGCTCAATAAGAACTATGTTGTTAAAAGGGAATAATTAAAACCAACTTAAAATTTTGAATAAGGTAGACACTACAAATATTTAATAGAAAAGATAACCAGACTCATCAACACCGTTGAAGCCCATGGCTTAAGTTTTTCTAAAGGAAATTTAATGCCATCGAAACATTATATATCCATTGAGTTGAAAAGTCCCAACTTAAAATCATATGAACTAGGAACATTTTGACAATGCTGGAAAAAAGTGATGATAGAAGGTTTTGACTCATTAGTTATAGAAGGTTTCGATAGGGTCGAAAGGACACCATGGTTTTGAAAGCATACTAAAACCAAAATTTCAATCAGGAAAAAGGTTTCGACTAAGTCGAAACATTTTACTTTCAAGAAGGGTGACTGCATACTACTTTACCATGTAACCTTTCGACGAGGTCGATCAAATTAGCGCTACATTACCTTTCGACCCCATCGAAAGAGGCTAAGAAAGCAAAATAGAAATTGCCACCTTAAACCCTTTCGAAGGGCTAGAAAAGTAAATTTGTGGCGCCATTTTTTAATTCGTACAACTTAAAGCTTCCGGGTGAAGAAAATAGGAAATCCTTTCTTCCCCAAACCCGATTTCATACCCAGGAATTCAAAAAATTAATAAAAAAATGAATCAAAACTAGTAAACCAACAAATTTAAACATGAATTAACCTTCTGAATTTCAAAATCACTAAAACGAAAATTCAAATTTTCTTAAAAGTAACAGTAATTATGAAAACTAAAATTGAATTCAAAGCGAAGCATAGAGAGAAATAAATTTAATCGATTAATGAAATTGAATCGCAGAATTCTCTCAGGCGGTTTGAAACTTAAAACTCGAACAAATTTCACTAAGGAAAATAAAAAACTCAAAATCCCATTAGTGAGATTTGAAAAATTGTAATTTATCATGAAATAAAGAGAGTAATTTCAGAAGTGAAATTGATAACACTTACTTAGATCTGGATTGTCGATAAAAGAAATTGAGAATTAACTAGAAGTTTAAAGCTTTTGATTTATCTCAGAAGTAATCTCGTCTGTAGGTCAGAGAAGAGGAGGAAGAAGAAGATGTAATTTATAAGAAAAGTTAACAATAGCGGCAGGTTGTTTTCAGATTTAGATGAACGGTCTAGATCCGCGTGGGAATGCCAAAAGGCTGGAAGATTCTGGTTTTGACATGACTGACTTGGAAAGTCAAGAGCATCCCTTCACAGGGCGGACGGAAAAATTTACTACCCAAAAATTCCTTTCAACCTTGTCGAAACCAGTTTGGACAGAAGACAAAGAGAACAAGAGGACAAGGCTCCAGCTAGACCTTTTAAAGGAGTCGAAGGGATGCTATAGCTGAAGTCCAAAAGCTTCAGAACCTTTCGAAGGGGTTGAAAGAATACTGCAGTCAAGGTCCAAAATATTTTCTACCTTTCGAAGGGGTCCAAAGCACCCTTCCGCCTTCAGTGACCACCTATCAAAGCAGCTGATCCATATACATGAAGACCTTTCGAATGAATCAAAGCAACACCTTTCGAAGGCAATGAAGGACAACTCTTCATGTACGCGCTAAACCTTTCGAAACCAAAAGTTTCGACTTTACTCAAACTACTTGAAAGCATATATTGGACTAACCAACCCATTTGAAAGCTAAACCAAGCCTTTCGAACCGGTCGAAGCCATTACTATCCAAGGAGGTTCCGAATCAAGTCGTAGGCAAGAGTTCAGATGCAACTAACATCATCGAGACCATTAACATTTCAACACCTTCGAAGCCACTGAATAAAACCTATCGACAGAGTAGAAAACTTCTACAATGCAACATAGAGAAGTAAGGTGCAACCGTTCCTTTTGACAAAGACGGAAGCATTCTTGAGTCAATACGGTAGCCACCTTTCGACCAGGTCGAAAGCATTAGGATCGAAAGGTATGGGCCCGCATCTATAAATAAGACCAAATTGCTTCAGTTTTAGGGATCCGAACTCAGTCATTCTAAACTTGTACTTTCTTAATTCTAAGAGCTGTAAAACCCTAATTTGTAAATTGAATTAGGGAAATCGATTAATAAAACCTTCTTTAAGCTGAGAAAGGGAAGTCTTCAATATCTCTAGTCACTTAACTTTTTTCTCAAGCTTTTGCCAGGTCTAACCTTGTGTTATAGGTATCGGCTGTATCGAAAGGTCACTTCCGACCAAATTGAAACCCTTGCATCCTCAAACAATACCAACTACAGGTCCTATGCCACTTTTCCTAAGACTTCTATTTTCAACAGGCTCGAAACCTAATTCCAAATCACTTAAACTTGAGGTTCCCAATCCAAACCCAAGATATTCAAGGCTACAGCTTTCGACAGTGTTGAAACCTCTATCTTAGATTCTTGACCAAAGCCCTAGCCACTCAACAACTTAAGCCTTCGACAGGGATGAAACCCACTAAGTCAACCCTTACCCTGTGACTCCTAAAGTTATCCATTTGGATTCTACAACCACTTCAAAAGGAGAGCTTTCAAAGGGAATACCATACTATCTCAGCAAGATTGAAAGGCTGATAGGAAAAGGAAACAACTGTTTCGACTGGGTCAAAAGGCTGATTTGAACAAGTTTTAACTACAGCAACCTATTCGAAAGGTTACTAAAGTGTATATACTCATTCTATTCTTCTCAACTCATTCAAGGGAAACCAAAAGGAATTGACCTTGTCCTTTAACTCAATTTGGAGGTGTTGATAAGATTTCTTGTTAACATTTTGGTGCTAGTAGGAGGGCTCGAACCTCCGACTTGGTTGAACGCCCAACACCACTTGTTTCTAACCAAACCCAACTCAATTTCAGGCTTATCTACTTTGATCTAACACCATCATGGCTAGAAGAATCAAAAGATCCAAGCAAGGTTCTTTCGAACCACATTTGATAGGATTCTCCCCAAGAACCATTAAGGATTCCAACCAATATGAAGAGCAAAGTCTAAGATTAGAAGCTTTAAGAATTATAAACAAGAAAAAGCGGAATCATATGATCTAGAGAAATGGAGCTCGAACCCCTTTCCTATTGGCCCCACCCCTATTTTTGCCTTAGGAAGGAGGAAAAGTGGAAGTGACAATTTGTTCGACCAAATGAGGAAAACTATTCGACATTATTCCAAAGGCACAATCTTTGAAGAAGAGATAATGGCTGATCATAATGTCTTTGCACATAAATGGCAACGAACTGCAACAGAAGCACTTCCAAGTCAAGAAATCCAAAAGGTGTCAAAGAGTAAAGCAACCGACGAATGTTGTTTATAGTTAATATCTATAATGTGAAATCCAAGCGTAAGTTCGATTTTAAAAGTTTAAAAGTTTGATTCAGTTACGGAATGGATAAGAAATTTAGTTTCCATAAACAATATCGCTTATATGGAAAGGATTTGGTCATATTCTCAGCACTGAAAGTTGAGGTAGGGAAGATTGCCTCTATCTCGAAGGTTTAAAGCATCATCAAGGCATAGCTTAGAGGTAACACTACCTTCACTTGCCCGGCTTCATTTTTTAACCGAGGGATAGTATACATTTGAAATTGACGAGTAATGGTAAGGGTGTGAGATTTACTTTCCATATATGATCATTTTAATTATTCCCGATAGTTGATTTATTAACTATCGATTCCTCTATCTTCTTTGCATATTGTCAATCTAATATGATTTGTGGCTCATTTCAGCATTGATATCCTTTGTTGGATATGACTAAAGCGAAAGAGCGAGTGGAAGCCAAGCTATGTAGGGTTACTCTTATTAGGGTATTATCACATCTACTCTAGATTGGTTTCGGTTATATACGCACTGAGATGCGAAATACTCGGATTCTTGGTAAGGTTGGTGGGTCCGGTTGGATGTATCCGAGATGCATCGTAGTTATCAAGTATATTTCCTAGAGGTATACTTTTGGTAAGGTGGTGCAACCTCATAGTCATTATTGGAAAATTTCTCTTTCCTTGTTTTTAATCCAAATCCTTGAATCGATTTCTTTCTTAATTGCATCGGGAAGTGTCTTTCATACTTCGTGATGTTTAACTCTTTTTATGCATTACTTATGGTTGGATGTTGTTCTTGTGAGGGGAAACCCATTCCACATTTGGCGGCATGGTCTCACATATTGTTGTTTATTTCCACCCTTTATATAGAGTTCACACATTGCAGACTTATTGTCTAACCTGAGTTATTTGTTTTCCATAAACTCTTAGGTACTCATTTATATTTGAGCAGTCCAAGAGCAGCAGCTTTTTAGGTTTTTAAATAGATGGATGACCAGAAGGCTTCTTATCTATCTAGCTATATATATCCGCTATTACATTTATTTATATATGTGTATTTTGTATTAGCAAGTGTAAAGGTAGGTGGTTATAACTACCTAGGCTGATGGTAGTACTTTTGTTGTAACTCTGGTAACTCCATAATAAAGAGCAACCTTATGTACTATCGTACTGTTTTATTATAATTAACTGTTACATTTTGAGATTTTCTATTATGTTCTTTTATTTTACACAATGACAACTCATTTATCAGATGCTTGAGTAATGGCATACGAATACCGTGGATGTATTAAGTGTCATTCCTATAGGTCAGAAAAGTGAGTCGTCACAGTTGGTATCAGAGCTTTGGTTAAGCGAATACCTATTCGTCGATGGAAATTCTATCGGTTAGAACACCGTCGATTGAATTTATAATAATATTAACCACAAACGCATGGCGTACAATGTTAGTACGTGGCGAGTACATGTTGATCCATAGGGAATTGTTTGATTTTAAATCTCTATTCAATCAAATTATACCAAAGTCGAGGGAATGTATTAACTACAAAAAATGTAAAAACTAACACTACAAAAGTGAGTGAAACCCATGAGAATAAAATGTCATTTAGAGATAATTCCACTCTTTAGATCATATAGTTCAACGAAATATGAAATTATGATCCCTCTTTTTGGTCATAAGTGAATTTAAATGATGTGCTTATCATAAATATAACATACTTATGCTATTAATTAGCCCAACATAAGCCATCAAACTATGACACAACCTTTAAATCACTTTTAATTCTCATGAAAAATGGCAACAAGTTGAAAGTAAAATCTATTTTAAGCATGACCTATTAACTATTAATTAGAAATATAGACCATGCTAATAGAGTTTTTGTGCATGGTCATTTTTGTGCATACATTAATTTATGAAAATTTACTTGGAAATTTCTATATTATTTGAAGCCAATCTCATATAAAATAATATAGAAATTTCCAAGTAAATTTTCATAAATTAATGTATGCACAAAAATGATCATTTTTCGCTTATATGAAGATGAATATATGATGATTTGAGAATAATATGAATTTTGGTTTAAATGCGTTAAAATACCCGATATGATCATTTATTTATTTTAACTAGATTAAATATGGTGGTAAAAATATGCATATTTACCCGCACATCAAATCTACTACACTTATCTTTTTATTCGTCCTCGAATAAAGAAAAGCTAAGATAAATTCATTTTCATAGGGAGCACGATTGCATTGAGCATATGCCATAAGTCGTTAAACTTCTTGGTGTCCTCAATAGGACGAGTGTTGTCTCGTGATGGTTTTCAGCGAATACTACCCACAAAATCCAATTAGAAGATGAAAATATTTACAAAATGCAAGATTTATCTACAAAGTTATGAACGCAAGATTTTGCAAAAATATGTACAAATTAAGGATTTACTTTTAAATCGACACAAATAAGTTAAATATAAGTTTTGGTTATAATCAAGAAATTTAAGTCCTTTTACTTGTCAAAATTTTCAATAAAAATCAAGTTATCATAACAAATAGACTATAGTTTAACTCGTTGTTTCAGTTGATAACAAAGTGTAACTATGAGATAGATCCTTAGTTGATTATCGAAGTTTATCAAAGTGGTATTTTCATTTCTTTTCAATAACAAGTCAAATCAAATAAGTAAAAATTGTGCTAGGATTTCAATTGCTTACTCTCTCTTATATATATTTTTTGAAAATTTAATTGATATTTACATATGCCTAACTCAGGTAAGATGAGGCATAATATACCACCCACGCACTGCCTTGCAAGCTTACGTGAGGGGAATATAGAGTGTGGTGAGTGAACACACGAGTGTGAACTCCTGTTGGCTGTAGGCATTATTAATAAAATAATTTCTATATACATACACCCAACTCAGGTAAACTGAGGGCAAACATATCGATCATGCACTGCCTTGCGGGCATATGTGAGAAGGGTACAGAGCATGACAAGTGTACACACAAGTGTGTACACCTATCGACTGTAGGCAATATTAATAAATATATACATATATACAATAAGATTTTTCTTTTCTTTTTTTATCCTTTTTTCAATTTTTTTAGAAAAAAAGAGTTTTACAATATCATCTTAGTACCACTTAACTTAAAAGATTTAAAATATTATCGTCTTTACTGTAAATTAACCACTCCTTTAAACAAAGATTTTCAATTAGGATATACTTCATAATCGTCACCCATGAATCTTCCTATATACTAGTTAAACCATCATTATTTGTAATCAAACTTTATTTTTATTTTTGTTAAGAAAAATAAATTTTCAAAAATTTTAATTTTAATTAACCAAAACCATATATTTATCCTATAATGTTTCTATAAAAATAAATCAAAATGCTTAAAAAAATTGTTTTTTTTTTTGTTTTTGAGATTTTTTTAAAATTTTGGAAATAAAAAGTAAAATAAACCGTGAAAAATTAAAAATTACCATGAAAAATTAAGAAAAAAAGATGAGGCTCCCGCCAACTTGATTTTGACTATGTCCTCATTGTTAACCCAAGTAGAAGGAAAAAAATAAAAATAAAAACATGACATTCATGAAAAAGATTATTATTTACAAGACATCAAAAAGTATGCTGTTAAAGAGTAAATGAACCGGTCTTCCAAAGACCGATTCATTTGTCTCGTCAAGTGTGCGAGACACAGCTTAAGCTCGGAAAACCAAACTGAAAAAGATTTCGAAGCTAAATTTTGATTTGGAAAAACGAATTCCGTTTTACTGAAAACCACGTGAGTTTTTTTACTTTCGATTATTTTTGAGGTTGATAAAACAATTGATTGAAATTCAAGTTTATTTCACCAAATTGAAGTTCAAACTTCTCATTGAAAACTTCATTAGAATTATTGATTTCAAAATCAAAATGGTGATTTAGATCATCCCCTTCAGAATCCGACAACTCATTTTCAATAAGTCCAAAGAAATTGTGTTCGTTAAATTCGTCTTCCTTTGTTGGATTATCAACAACTTAATTGTGTATATCTTGTTCAAAATCCAAAGTTGTTGTATTTAAATTTTCAAAATCGAAGAAAGGAAGATCGAATTTCAAATCAAGTTTCTCACCATCAAAAGAATTGAAATCCAACTCAATTACCGTATTTTCAACAACTTCATTAAGATTGTCGTTTTCAATTTCAAAAGTTGTTATTTGAAAATCATCAAATTGGATAAAAGATGGATCATCACTCGACTCTTCACACGTTGGGATTTGATTTTGTTGTTCACGTAATTTTTTGTATGTTTCAATCAACAAATTCATGCGATCATTGTAGATACCGTCCATTTGCTCAACAAAATTCAATTTATAATTATTAACTTGAGAATATTCGATTTGGACTAGTTGAGTACAAAAATTGTCAATTTCAATAAACGGTGGATTATTATTTGATTCTTCACAAGTTAGGATTTGACTTTGTTCCTCACGAAATCTTTTGTAAGTTTTATGCAACAAATCCTTGTAATCTTTTTCCGTTTGCTCAACTAAATCAAATTCATGATTATTAATTTAAGAATTTTCAACTTGAATTTGTTGAGAACAAAAATTGTCAATCGCACCATTATTGAAACTATTTCCATTGTCAAAATTATTTAAAAAGTGATTCACATTTCAATTTTGATTTTGAAATTTATTTTGGAATTCGAAATCGTTTTGACATGGGTTATAATCAAAATCATTGGAATTTTGAAGTTAATTAAAATTTTGATTATTTTGAAATCCTTGACTTGAGTTATTGTACAAATCATTCATCCTTTGATTTTATAGTGTAACGAGTTCAAGTAAAGATTCTATTCTCGTTTCAAGAGTTGAGAATTGATCATTATTTTGAAAATTCGGTGGTGCAAAATCCGAATTGTTTGTACAATATTTGTCATTAAAATATCTATAAGAATTTGGTATGAAATTATATGGATTATATTGATTTTCAGAACTATCGTAAAATTGCGACTAGTAAGAAAATTGAGGCATTTTCAAAAAATAGTTTTTTTGGATTTTTTTATAAGTGAGAAGTATTCACAAAAGAGAATTTATTTTTCAAAAAAAAGTAAATTTGATTTTTTTTGTTTTTAGATTTTCAATTTTTTTTGTTTTTGAAAAGATTTTTAATTTTTTTTTGGATTTATGTTTTACTCAAAAAAACTAATTAATTTTTTTTCTGGATTTTTGATTTTGGTTGAAAATATCAAAAGAAATGATTTGATGTAACGACCCACTATTTTGCACGATTCAAATCGACAATAATCCACACATGTCGGACTTGAATGATGCAAAAGAACAGATTGTAAATAAATTTGGAGCAAATGAAATCAAATACACAGAATCACAGACACAGAACAATCAGAATAACTCGCGGCGGAATTTAAAATACCATAGTAGTTCATGAAGCTACTGTAACAAAGTCTCAAAAAAATACATAATATCAGTCTGAAAACAACATAATAGAAATCCCAAATACATAGAAGTTCACTAATACATGAGACAAACTAGAACAGCTGAAACTGAAATAGATATATAAATAGGTAAGCAGAATCTCTAGCAAAGACCAGCTCCAGAAAGAGAATCCAAAGCTGTGAATACTCAGGCTGATCCGAGCGTAAAGAAAAACACAAAACACTCGAGTCAGGACATAAATATACTTATATAATGTGAACCAACTCAAGTGAACTGTAATACGGTACAAGTAACTTAAAGGATGCCTAAGACCGCCCATCCTCTATGGATTCGTTAAACTATTTACTATGAAGTAATATTGCGCTATTATAATATTGTCTACAGTAAAATAAACTTATTTTAAAATAGCATCGAAGGGTTACCCATATAGCCTCCAACACGTAATAGTCCCAGTAGTCCACCAGTATCAGCATATCTCCAGATCAGGAGACTACACTAAATACTCCATGGGCTACAGGAGGAAAAAAAACTCGTAGTAAGGCTCGCTATGGTAGGTGACAAGGCACACGAGGCAATGCCAGGGTAGATATACCAATTACGCTTCCGGGCTGGTGGTAACGCGTAGCATCCACTACCGCCTACCTCGAGCCACACTCCCAAAATCAAAGGGGTGCACCCAATCAATCACAAATCTATAGAATAGTATCGAAGAAGTGTGTCCGGTCGGAGGAATGACCTCACTTGGCCCGTCGGTCGCTCCTGTTTTAGCCACCTTAAGCCAACTCACGGGAGTCGGGTCCACGTTTATATCATAATAGGATCGTCGCCACCATCCTACTTCGTTCTGGAATCTCCACCGCATACATAGTTGTTAAATTGATTTTTTGTATCGACAGAGAGTATGTCCATATCCGATCTTGGTCTCTTTAACAACCACTCGTTATTACAAACCGTAGTTATAATTTAAAATGGTATTTATTTTCAAAAATTAAATATCATTTCGACAATTCAATATCATTTCAAATCCATTCCAAAATATCATATCCTTTCAAATCCCATTCATTTTATTTAAATTTTAAATACCATTTCAACTCACATTAAATGGTTTATATTTTCAAATCAAACTATTTCATTTAAACCATTTAAAAACGAAGTTATTATATTTAATAATTAAATATTAAATTCTCAAATTTTAGTCTTTTAGAAGTCCATTTATTCACTTAAATTTATCAAAATAGTGAAATTCCAACTTTCGCAGCATTTAGAAATTGCTACGAAAAGTTATGTTTATAACGGTTCAATTTAACAAAGACAGCATTTACAAAGTGTAGTAATAGTCTTTAGTTCAATTTAGCCATTTAGTTCACTGATATCAACTACATCATTTACAAATGTTGTAATATCCTTTACATTAGAAATAATAATATCATTTCAAGAATGCTGTTAATTAAATTCCAAGTATTCAGTATAATTTCATAAACATTTAAATTTTTATTTAAATCATTTTTAACTTATAAATCATATATTTTCACTTTTGAAACAATCATTTAAATACTCTTATATTTATGATTTTATAAAGTTAAACTTTCATACAAAAATCAAAATTTAACAATAATTTACTTATATAATTCAAGCATTAGATTTTCTATTCTTTACAGTTAGATTTTTACTTAACACTTAAGTTTAAATTTTCAAATATAACTTAATTTCATTTTTTTATTCACTTAACTTAAAATTTACTTTTAACAAAATTTCACAAATTTCCAATTTAAGTTATATTTCAAAATTCAACTTAAATATTCATTTATTTAACATTTTAATTTATACAAAAACCATTGACACTTTATAAAATCATTTTAAATTCATTTTAAATCAAAATATCATTAATTTACATTTTAAAAATACTTTTAAAGATTTCAGAAAAATATATATATTAACCATGGGTCTGTATAAAATTTTCTAACATAGGTCAAGTGATACGGATATATATCATTTCAATCCATAATTTACAAAGAAAACCCGGGTTTTATCATTTCAAACCCGCAGTCCCAAGAAAAATGAATTAAATAAAAATCGCTCAGACCTATCATTTCAGCCCATAATGAATTTCCCTATTCTAAAGTCCGTTCAGGTATGTATCATTTCAACCCATAGTGATTCTAATCTACAGGGAACTTGTAGTGTGATAAACTGATATAAATAAACAGAATAGCATAATAAATAGTAACAGATGATATAACAGGTTTATAAACAGGGGTGAACATCATATGGTCATAGCAATAGCTATTATAACATAATGATATGGTTTACAGATTCAAATGCTATCAGTTTACTAGTTATATAAGTATAAATTGTCTAGTGAGAATTACTCACCTCCACAAACTGGAGATAACAACCAAACACACAACAGAGATCCAAAAAGGAATGAAAACACGACTAAGATCTGAGTGAGGGAGAGCCAAACTATTTGTCTTGTCACATATCAAACAAAACAAAATAAAACACATGAATTTCAAACCAAAGTTTAACATTAAACAAGCTAGAAATACATGCACAACAAATAATCAAATCTCTTGCACTTGCTTTCAACAACCCTATGCTCGGCCATAGGTTAAAAATGCATGGCTAAGGTGTGAATTTGGATCAGGTTTGGGTTCAGTAGGGTCGGCCATAACATGGATATGAACGAGTATAGGTGGATATGCATGCACAACACAAGTCAAGGCAACCAAAGTGGGTTTCTATGCAAAATTGGTTCGGCCATAAGCATACATAGGCACGGCCAGGCCTGGTAGGGTCAGGAGGTGATGTGCAGAGGTCTTTGGTCAACAAGTGACTGGTGGAGGTGATGCAAAAGGTGGCCGATATGATGAGGTGGAGTGTGAAGCAAATAGGTGGCTCGGCTATGAAGTGTTTCAAGGAATAATGCAATATTTGGTGGAGTTTGGCAATCAAGTGGTGCACGACCATGGTTGAACAGTGGACTAAAGGAGGTGGCAGCCGATTATGGTGGTGGTGGAGGCGGCTATGGTGATGGAGGAGCAAGGGCCGAGAAATATAGGGTGAAGCACTACAAATAAAATAAGAAAACAAAGAAGAAAAGTGCAAAAAAAGTATTTACCAAACTTTGTTTCAGATGATGGCCGAATATTTTTGAGTGAGAAACAAACTTTTGCGTGTGAAAAATGAGAGTGATCGGCTGAAAGAAGATGATATGGACGGCCAATTGAATGCATGTGATGATTGGTATTGAATAGGCAAAAATGAAGGTGAAAAGATAAAGCATTTTAAAGGTCAAAACTCTTCAAATTTCCATAATCTTTTTGCATTTTTAAATACATATGAAAATGAATATAAATAAATAAATATAAATAAATTAAGAAAATAGCTTAAAAATAGAAACTAGGTTTATAAAATTGAAAGTAAATACAATAAACTTTGGAAAAATTTTATTATCACTTCAAAAATATTTAAAAATGAAATCTTGAAATAAAAATAAAAATTTAAAATAATTTCAAGATAAAATAAAGTCAAATTTAAAATTATATTCTAAAATCTAGGGTTGTTACACTCTCCCCCACTCAAATCTTTTCGTCCTCGAAAAGAACGGACAAGGAAAATAAAGAGAAACAAGATAGAAAAAAAAATAGTACCTGAACCGAACAATTCCGGATTCGAAGCACGAATGCTCTCCTCCGTCTCCCACGTACAATCTCAATCTTCAATTCTCCACTGTACTTTGAGCAGATTAATAGATTTCCTTTTGAGCTGCTTTGTACCTCTGTCGACAATACGAAGTGGCTTCCTCTCGACAGTCAGATTAGGCTCAATATCCAAACTATCAAGAGCAGAAGGATGGACAATAAGAGATGGATCATGAAGATATTTGTGAAGATGCGAGACATGGAATACATCATGCACTCCAGAAAGCTTCTCGGGCAAATCCAGACGATAAGCCAAAGAACCAACTTTTTCCACAATGCGGAAAGGACCAATGAACTTAGGAGAAAGCTTTCCTCTACGACCAAAGTGAATGACATTCCTCAAGGGTGAGACCTTAAGGAAAACCTGATCACCAACAGAAAATTTCAAATTCCGCCTACGCCTATCAGCATACTTCTTCTGCCTATCCTGAGCAGCTCTCAACCTCCTCTTAATCTCCTCAATTCTCTTAGAAGCTTCCAAAATCACATCAGGACCAAGAACCAAACGATAAACGGATTCAATCTAGCAAGATGGAGATCTACAAGGTCGTCCGTATAGAGCAGCAAACGGAGACATTTTGAGACTGGCCTGAATGTAAAGATGGAATAAGCTAGATAAAGAGATTAAAAATAGGCTGAAAACAGAAGATAAGATTATACCTGATAGCTATTATTATAGGTGAATTCGAAAAGATGGAGATGATCTTCCTAAGATCATCCGTAATCAAGCACACAAGCACGAAAAAGATCCTCGAGAATCTAATTCACTCTTTCCGTTTGACTGTCGGTCTGTGGATGGTAAATAGTGCTCAGATTCAGATGAGTACCCAGAGATTCCTGAAAAGCTTTCCAAAACTAACTGGTAAAGATAGGATCACAATCACAAACAATACTGAGAGGAACACCAAGGAGATGAACGATCTCTCCCATGTAGATCTCAGATAAGCTAGAAGCAGAACGAGTAGACTTGACCGGAATGAAATGAGCGGACTTGGTCAGTCTATCCACAATAACCCACATACTCTCATTACCCCTCCGAGTCCTCGGTAAACCATCGATGAATTCCATGGAAACCTGTTCCCACTTCCAGTTGGGGATCTCAAGGGGTTACAACAAACCAGCGGTCTTCTGGTGATCGACTTTGACTTGCTGACAAGTCGCACACCGACTAACAAAGATAGAGATATCCCTCTTCATCCCCTTCCACCAATAAAGCCTCTTCATATCCTGATACATCTTCGACACACCAGGATGAATAGAAAGCCTGGATCGATGATTCTCCTGAAGCAACTCCTGCCTCAAACCATCAACATTCGGGACACAAATCCTGCCATTAATCCTCAAAATCCCTCTATCATCGATCTGAGCTCCACTACTACCACTATTACCACCAATCCTACTACGAACACTCTCCTTAATCAATCTAAGCATCTCATCCTCATCCTGCTTAGCCATGATACGATCCTAAGGAGAGAAGAAGAAACAACAATCTGACACAACAAAGCCTTCTTCCGACTCAAAGCATCGGCCACAACATTAGCTTTACCGGGAGTATAGCTAATATCGAGGTCGTAAGAAGCCAGAAACTCAAGCCAACGTACTTGCCTCTGATTCAAATCCTTCTGGGTGAAGATATACCTCAGAGACTGATGATCGGTGAAAAGCTCAAACTTGGTTCCTAGAAGATGATGCCTCCAAAGCTTCAAAGCAAAGACAACAGCAAGCAACTCTAAATCACGAGCAGCATAATTTGCCTCGTCGATTTTCAACCGACGGCTGGCATAGGCAACGACCTTACCATCTTGCATGAGAACAACACCCAAACCCTCATGACTAGCATCAGTATATACAGTCAATCCCTCACTTCCATTCGGAATGGTAAGAACCGGTGCGGAAGTTAACTTGCTCTTTAACTTATTGAATGCAGCCTTACACTTCTAATCCCAGATGAACCTAGCATTCTTATGAGTTAAAGCTGTGAGAGGTGCATCAATCTGAGTAAAATTTTTGATGAATCTCCTTTAGTAACCGGCAAGGTCTAGAAAACTACGAATATCAGATGGAGTCGAGTTTCCCAATCCTGAAATAGAATAAGGAGAACATAAGGACAACCGAAAAGATAGAATTATTAAATGATAAAGAAAAGAGAAAAGAAAGCTTACATTGATCGCAGCAATCTTAACTGGATCAACAGAAACTCCATTACCAAAAATAATATGCCTGAGAAATTGGACCTCATCCTTCCAGAAATGGCATTTAGAAAATTTAGCCTTTAACTGATGATTTCTGAGAGTCTCTAGAATAGATTTCAAATGTGACTCATGCTCTTCCTTGGTCTTAGAGAAGACAAGGATATCATCAATAAAGACTAGAACAAATTTATTAAGCACATCACGAAAGACGCGATTCATCAAATCAACAAAGAAAGCAGGAGCATTAGTCAAACCAAAAGGCATGACTAACCATTCATAAAACCCACTCTCAGTGCGGAAAGCAGTCTTGGGAATGCTATCCTCAGCAACCCTGGGCTGATGAAAACCTGTGGCAAGATCAAGCTGAGAGAAAACAGTGGCACCATAAAGCTGATCAAATATATCATTGATGCAAGGCATTGGATATCTTTTTTTCATAGCGAGCTTGTTCAGCTCCCTATGATCAACACACATCCTTAAAGAACCATCGGACTTGGTGACAAAAACCACCGCGACTCCCCATTCAGAAAAACTAGGCCTAATCAGACCTTTGGAAGCTAAGTCCCCAGTTTGTTTCCTTAACTCAACCTTCTCGCTGGGTGCCATTTTTCTAGGAGGAAGAACAATAGGTCGAGCATCAGGAATAAGATCAATCCGAAAATCAATTTCCCACTTAGGAGGCAAAGAAGTGACTTCACCATATACATCGGGATATATTCTAACCACATGAGTCGTATCAAGATCACTAGGAGAAGAATCCAGAGAATAAACAAAACTACCAACAAAATCCTGAGGCATACGGCACTGAATAATCAAAGAATCACCCTTATCTCTTACAAGAGTGACAATTCTGGATTTGCAAGAAATATGGGCATTATGATTCCTTAACCAATCTTGGCCAAGCAATAGGTCAAAAGCATCGAAACCCAAAACATAGAAATCACCAGAGAAACGATAACTAGAATAGAAGAGTTTCACTCCTCTACAAATCGTATTAAGGATCGCGGGACCTCCGATAGGGTTAGAAACACATAAAGGAATGGATGCACATCCAGGAGAAAGGAGATGCTCTAACTTATTACACAAATCAACAGAAATAAAACTGTGGGAAGCTCCAGTATCGAACAACACACAAACCGGATGATGAAATAAAGTAAATGAGCCCTGAAGAGTAGCTTGGTCATCACTAGGAGTAGGAGCAGGTGGAGGAACTGGAGAAGATGCAGATGAGACAGCAAATATACCAGAAGGCTTACCCTTCTGTTGGGTAGGGCAATCCTTTCTAAAATGACCAGGCTGGAGGCAGATATGGCAGAGATCACGCCTAGCCAACTGAGCAGGTGGAGGGACAGCAGTACCAGATAAGGTAGGACAACTATTGGCATAGTGTCCCTTTTGATCACATCTAAAGCAAGTGATAGAGGAAAGATCAACGGGTTGCCTCTGAGTAGGAGCAGATGATGAAGATCCCAAACCAGGACGCTTTTGCCAATTCTTCTTCTGCTGGTGGAAATTAGGCTTACGCTCCTTGAAATTAGCAGAGGAAGACAGAGATAAAGGAGCACTAGAAGCAGCAGGACCCTTAGAAGTAGGGTTCTCATAACGGATAGCCATATCCATAAGCTGGGTGAAAGTGCCATAAACATGAGCAATGAGATGACTATAGTACTCGGGACGAGCACCACCAATGAATTTATCATTCTTCTTGAGAGGGGTATCAATCAGGCTAGGACCAAACTTGGAAAGTTCATTAAACTTCCTCTCATACTCAGCAAAAGGCACGCTACCCTGCTTGAGATCCATAAATTCACGATAAAGCTGAGATTTCCTGGCTTCGGGCATCCATTTTGCCACAAAAGCCTCCCTGGAAAGGATACAGAGCAAACTAAGATAGATTCAAAGAAAAGGAAAAAATAGGAACAAAATTCAAGATAACACAAAGGATACCTAAACTGCTCCCAAGTAATATCAGCCTAGACAGTGTTAGCCGTAACAGACTCCCACCAATCTAAAGCAGACTCATGCAACTGCCAAGCTGCTAACTGACACTTCTTGGCATCAGTAATCTCGAGACCAGTAAATATCCTCTCTAGACTCCGCAACCACTGCTGAGCCTCAATGATGCTCTCTGAACCGGTGAATGGGGTTCCACCAAGTTGAGTGAATTCCTTACAGAGAACTGTGAATCTAACAGAAGCAACATGCTGAGGAGCTGGGGCAATACCACGACCCCTACCTCTGGCATTTCCTCGATTCATCCTGAAAAGATCAAGAATGAATTTAGGACAAGGATAAATTAAGGTAAGACAATATAAGATAAGATAAATTCACTTAGATGAATATCCTAATGCAAGAAAGTACTAACAAGGTGGATACGAAAGGAAGGAATTTAGAAAACATTTGAAAAATCCGTTTAAAATAAGAAAAGGTTTTATATCAAAATAATCTTTGAAAATCCTTTGAAAACATTTTGAAAAATCATTTTATACTTTGAAAATACATTTTCTCACAAAGATATGATTCTGAGATTGATTTCACTCATTCTAGGGTTATTTCTACCCTATCTCTTGCTCCGCAGGAAATGGTTTGCCTAAAAACCAAATCTCTGATGCCAAATGTAACAACCTACTATTTTGTACCATTCAAATCGACAATAATCCACACATGTCGGACTTGAACGATGCAAAATAACAGATTGTAAATAATTTTGGAGCAAATGAAGTCAAATACATAGAATCAAGAACATAGAACAATCAGAATAACTCGCAGCGGAATATAAAATACTATAGTAGTTCATGAAGCTATTATAACAAAGTCTCAAAACAAATACATAATATCAGTCTGAAAGCAACATAATAGAAATCCCAAATACATAGAAGTTCACTAATACATGAGAAAAACTAGAACAGCTGAAACTGAAATAGATATATAAATAGATAAGCAGAATCTCCAACAAAGACCAGCTCCAGAAAGAGAATCCAAAGCTATGAATACTTAGGCTGACCCGAGCGTAAAGCAAAACACAAAACACTCGAGTCAGGACACACACACACACACACTTATATAATGTAAACCACTCAAGTGAACTATAATAAGGTACAAGTAACTTAAAGGATGTCCGGGACCGCCCATCCTCTAAGGATCCATTAAACTATTTACCATGTAGTAATATTGCGCTATTATAATAATTCCATAGTAAAATAAACTTACTTTAAAATAGCGTCGAAGGGTTACCCATATAGCCCCCAACATGTAATAGTCCTAGTAGCCCATCCAGCATAAGCATATCTCCAGATCAGGAGACTACCCTAAATACTCCATGGGCTACGGGAGAAAAATAAACTCGTAGTAATGCTCGCTATGGTAGGTGACAAGGCACACGAGGCAATGCCATGGTAGATATACCAATTACGCTTCCGGGCTGGTGGTAACGCGTAGCAGCCACTACCGCCCACCTCGTGCCACACTCCCAAAATCAAAGGGGTGCACCCAATCAATCACAAAGTGTAACAGAATGGTATCGAAGAAGTGTGTCCGAACGGAGGAATGACCTCACTTGGCCCGTCGATCGCTTCTGTTTTAGCCACCTTAAGCCAACTCATGGGAGTCAGGTCCACGTTCATACCATAATAGGATCGTCGCCACCATCCTACTTCGTTCTGGAATCTCCACCGCGTACACAGTTGTTAAAGTGGTTTTCGGTATCGACAGAGAGTATGTCCATATCCGATCCCGTCTCCTTAACAACCAATCGTTATTATAACCCGTGGTTATAATTTAAAATGGTATTTATTTTCAAAAATTAAATATCATTTCAACAATTCAATATCATTTCAAATCCATTCCAAAATATCAAAATATCATATCCTTTCAAATCCCATTCATTTTATTTAAATTTAAAATACCATTTAAACTCACATTAAATGGTTTATATTTTCAAATCAAATTATTTCATTTAAACCATTTAAAAATGAAGTTATTATATTTAATAATTAAATATTAAATTCTCAAAATTTAGTCTTTTCAAAGTCCATTTATTCACTTAAATTTATCAAAACAGTGAAATTTCAACTTTCGCAGCATTTAGAAACTGCTACGAAAAGTTATGTTTATAACAGTTCAATTTAACGAAGGTAGCATTTACAAAGTGCTGTAATAGTCTTTAGTTCAATTTAGCCATTTAGTTCATTTATATCGACTACATCATTTACAAATGCGGTAATATCCTTTACATTAGAAATAATAATAGCATTTTAAGAATGCTGTTAATTAAATTCCAAATATTCAATATAATTTCATAAACTTAAATTTTTATTTAAATCATTTTTAACTTATAAAATCATATATTTTCACTTTTAAAACAATCATTTAAATACTCTTATATTTATGATTTTATAAAGTTAAACTTTCATACAAAAATCAAAATTTAATAATAATTTACTTATATAATTCAAGAATTAATTTTTCTATTCTTTATAATTAAATTTTTACTTAACACTTAAGTTTAAATTTCCAAATATAACTTAATTTCATTTTTTTATTTACTTAACTTAAAATTTACTTTTAAACAAAATTTCACAAATTTCCAATTTAAGTTATATTTCAAAATTCAACTTAAATATTCGTTTATTTAACATTTTAATTTATACAAAAACCATTAACACTTTATAAAATAAAATCATTTTAATTCATTTTAAATCAAAATATTATAAATTTACATTTTAAAAATACTTTTAAAGATCTCAGAAATATATATATATATATATATATATATATATATATATATATATATATATATATATATTAACCACGGGTCTGTATAAAATTTGCTAACCTAGGTCAAGTGATACGGATATATATCATTTCAATCTGTAATTTATAAAGAAAACCCGGGTTCTATCATTTCAAACCCGTAGTCCCAAGAAAAATGAATTAAATAAAAATCGCTCAGGTCTATCATTTCAGCCCATAACGATTTTTCCCTATTCTAAAGTCCGTTCGGGTATGTATCATTTCAAACCATAGTGATTCTAATCTATAGGGAACTTGTAGTGTGATAAACTGATATAAATAAACAGAATAGCATAATAAACAGTAACAGATGATATAACAGGTTTATAAACAGGGGTGAAACATCATATGATCATAGCAATAGCAGTTATAACATGATGATATGGTTTACAGATTCAAATGCTATCAGTTTACTAGTTATATAAGTATAAATTGTCTGGTGAGAATTACTCACCTCTACAAGCTGGAGATAACAACCAAACACACAACAAAGATCCAAAAAGGCACAAAAAAACGACTACGATTCGAATGAGGGAGAGCCAAACTATTTGTCTTGTCACATATCAAACAAAACAAAATAAAACACATGAATTTCAAATCAAAGTTAAACATTAAACAAGCTAGAAATACATGCACAACAAATAATCAAATCTCTTGCACTTGCTTTCAACAACCCTATGCTCGGCCATAGGTTAAAAATGCACGGCCAAGGTGTGAATTTGGATCAGGTTTGGGTTTAATAGGGTCGGCCATAACATGGATATGAACGAGTATAGGTGGATATGCATGCAAATACAAGTCAAGGCAACCAAAGTGGGTTTCTATGCAAAATTGGTTCGGCCATAAGCATATATAAGCACGGCCAGGGCTGGTAGGGTCAGGAGGTGATGTGGCAGAGGTCTCTGGTCAGCAAATGACTTGTGGAGGTGATGCAAAAGGTGGCCGAAATGATATGGTGGAGTGGTGAAGCAAATAGGTGGCTCGGCTATGAAGTGTTTCAAGGAATAATGCAATATTTGGTGGAGTTTGGCAATCAAGTGGTGCATGGCCATGGCTGGACAATGGACTGGAGGAGGTGGCAGTCGATTGTGGTGGTGGTGGAGGCGGCTATGGTGATGGAGGAGCAAGGGCCGAGCAATATAGGGTGAAGCAATGCAAATAAAATAAGAAAACAAAGAAGAAAAGTGAAAAAAAGTGAAAAAAATATTTACCAAACTTTGCTTCAGATGATGGCCGAATATTTTTGAGTGAGAAATAAAATTTTGCGTGAGAAAAATGAGAGCGATCGGCTGAAAGAAGATGATATGGACGGCCAATTGAATGCATGTGATGATTGGTATTGAATAGGCAAAAATGAAGGTGAAAAGACAAAGCATATTAAAGGTCAAAACTCTTCAAATTTCCATATTCTTTTTGCATTTTTAAATACATATGAAAATGAATATAAATAAATAAAAACAAAAAAAATGAATGAATAAAAATAAATAAATAAATTTTAAATAAATACGAATAAATTAAGAAAATAGCTTAAAAGTAGAAACTAGGCTTATAAAATTGAAAATAAATATACTAAACTGTGGAAATTTTTTATCATCACTTTAAAAATATTTAAAAATGAAATCTTGAAATAAGAATATAAATTTAAAATAATTTCAAGATAAAACAAAGTCAAATTTAAAATTATATTCAAAAATCAAGGGTTGTTACATTTGAAAACCAAGTTAAGGAATATTTATAGAATTTTTTTTTTTTAGTTTTTGATTTTGAATTTTTTTTAGATATGCATGTACTAATGTAATGTAACTAAATGAACGCAAGGGTTTAATTACAAATTTTCTATCCTTATTAGCTCTTAACCTAAAATTGTATAATCACACATTGTCTTAATTCAAAATAGATAGTTCTTAGTCAGGTAATGGGCAAGGTTATCGGTGCACCACGAATCACCACAGCAATGTAGCCGAAGGTTTAAATATCTTCAGAGGAACAACCAATATAATATTTACGAATCACCGTAATATTTATAAATGGTTATTACTCTGCCATCACATAGACATCAAGAAATAAACTTTTTCAAAGAAGACAATTGTCAAGATATAATTAAATCCTAAATGAGCTCGTAGTTCCTTTAAGTCGAATATCTAACCTTTATTATTTGTCAAATTCTATGATAAAATGTGATTTGTGGGCTAAGGAAAGGGTGATGAAATCTCCCACCTTATGTGAATTAGGGTATTGCTCTTAGAAAAGAAAATAAGATGAGATGAACGCGAAGCAAAAATTAAACGTGAATTTATAATGCAACTAAAATGAAGTTTGTTTTTGTTTTTGGATTTCAATGCAATTCAAAATAAAACTAGAGATGAAAACACGATAGCATAGCGTGTAGAATTATTATCAATTTTTTTTAAGCGACGATTTATTTTATAAGCAAGCGAAGTAAAGTGATTGTTCTTGATTTACTGCTTTGGCAATCTGAAAATAAAAATAATATATACACACACACACACAGAGTTTTATTTTTGAATATAAAAGGATGAAACTTAAAACAACTTAAATCAAAACAAATTAAACAAAACAAAAGGAATTTTTTTGAGGGTATAACAAAACTCAAAACGAAGTAAATAAAACAAATTAAGCAAAAACTATTATTTTTTGATTGGACTAAAAAATAAAATTAAAATAAAACAAAAGAAAATTAAGAAAATAAAAGATTTTCACTCAGGCCCTTAATCCAAACCCGGCCCACTAAAAAAATAAAATTTGCGATCCCCTTCCCTGTAACAAGATGAAATGACTTGTTTCGTTTTCTTCGAACCGATTGCAATAGGAAATTCAAAATGAAACACTCAAAATCAAAATTCAGAAGGAAATTCAAAAACTCGTTCGTCGCTGAAAAAGGAAATGGCGGCGATTTTGGGTTCGAGTGGTCGGCGGAGGGTGATTTTGGTCAGCAGTTCGATTGTGGTGGTTTCTCAAGTTTGCGATTGAGGTTGCAAGTAGTTTGAAATTGATGTAGGTGGCCGCGGATGGTTAACAGATGGTCGCGACGATGGTTGGGTTTCGGGATTGTGGTGATAGCTACTGTAGTGGTCGAGCTGTTTGGGGTGAGGGCAAAATGAGTTGAAGCGACTGTGACTGCCGCAGGGCTTGTGATGGCAGTGTGAAGTATGGAGGATTGCAGTTTGAAGCAGCAAGGCAGAGGTGGTCGCTGTGTGTGTCCAGGTGATGGAGCAGATTGAATGAATTTGTGGTGGTTGTTTTATGAGGTCAGTCAACTGTCAATGGTTGTGCAGGCTGTTGTTGCGTATGGTTGCAGTCGACAGGTGGTGAATTTGAGTTGCAGCAAGTTAAATGGTGTTTATGTGATGAACTTGCAATTGTGATGGTGGATGGGAAGGCAAAGAATACAAGGGTAGAGGTTGGGAAGACAATGTTGCAATGGATATGAAGGTTGTTTGCGATAGTTGCTGTGATCAAAGGCAGTCATGATGGTAGGGTTTGCGGTCTCAGGCAGTCTGGTAGAATGAAGGTGGCAGCAATGTTTTAGGCACACTGGTGGAATGAAGTGTTGTGTAACGACGGTCGGACAAAGATCTCCATCTCCAGCATGTGGCGTACGCACATGGGTTGACACACACTTTGTTGTAACAAAAGAAATCCCTAATGTTACATGCCTACCAACCCATATTTATACACCACTTTTTCATATTATTTAGCGATGTGAGACTTTTCTCCAATCCAAACCGTCGTTCCTCCATTAAACATACGAGACAGCCCTAACATGAAGTTGTGGTAATTTATCAGGCTGATGGTTGGAGGAGTAGGTTAGTGGTGGTTGAGCAATCAGCAAGTTTAAGTGGTGAATTTTTTTTTTCTTTTTTTTCGAGTGGCTGTATATAGTTGATTGATGGCGTGACACAATGAGAGGGATGTTTGTGGTGGTATGCAAAAGAGTGGCACGTCAGTCAGGTTGCAAGAGAGGAGTAATGTTGAAATTGTGTTGAAATATTTTGGCCGTGTTGAAGTAATTTGGCAGTGTGTGTATGTTGGTGATGGCTGCGTTGAAGGTGATGGTTTGTGACTGAATTGTGATGATGATCGGTAAATGTAAGTGGAGTATGGATTGATGAATTGTTGTTGTAAGAAGTGGTTAGGGGATGTGCCTGCAGGCAGGTGATGGCAAGGTTGTTTTCATGTGAGGTTTAGGAAGATGGTTGGTGAAGTGTTATGGTAGGAGTGTGAATGGAAAGGGATTTGCTGAATGTTTGTGAATGAGTGATGTTTGTTTGCATAACAAATGTTTCACAATGTTTGTTTGCAAGAAAAATGACAAATGAAAATAGGTTGTGGTAGTGAGCTGAAAACTAGAGCTTCTTTGGGAATGTTGTTAAGGGTAGCAAGGAAGAAGTGGATGGAAGAGAGGAGGAGTGAAGTTGGTGTAACAGAGAACAAGGAAAATGTAAGTTTAACAATGTAAAATTTAAATGCAAATTTTTTTCTTTTTTTATAGTGCAATTGAAAGAGCAAATGCCATTGACAACATACAATAGAGACCAAAAATACAAACCAAGTCAGATGGAACCAAGTAAAAAAAAATGCATAGTGACCAAAACAAGTTAAAAACATGCACAATACCGAGAACAAAAGAGGAGGAAACTAAAAATTTAAAACAGAAATGCAATTAGAATTTTTTAATATATAACCAGACCAAAGAACAAATGCACTCTAACGCAAACTGCACAGTAAACTGAAAAATAAAATGCAGTGTTGATTTTATTTTAATGCAATGCAAAGCAACTTAGAAAGGCTACAATAAAGCGCACACACAACTGCAACAAAATTCACACAAACACACAATATTTTTTTTAAATGCAAACACACATACACGAAATAAACACATGATAAAATCAAACGAAAAATAATTCGAAGAATAGAAACTAAAAATCAAATCAAATTCTCCGACAACTGACGCCAAAAACTTGTTCGACGATGGAAATTCTATCGGTTTAGAAAACAGTCGAACGAATTTAAATTAAAAATAACCGTAAGCGCACGGCGTGCAATGTTAGTACATGGCGAGTACGGACCGATCCGTAGGGAATTGTTAGATTTTAAATCTCTATTCATTCATATTATACCAAAGTCGAGAGAATATTTTAACTACAAAAAATGTAAAATCTAACACTACAAAAGTGAATGAAAACTATGAGAATAAAATGTCAATTTAGAGATAATTCAACTCTCTAGATCATATAGTTCAACAAAATATGAAATTATGATCTATCTTTTTTGGTCATAAGTGAATTTAAATGATGTGTTTATCATAAGTATGACATATTTGTGTTATTAATTATACCAACATAAGCCATCAACCTATAATACAACATTTAAATCACTTTTAATTATCATGAGAAATGATAATAAGTTGAAAGTAAAATCTATTTTAAGCATGACATATTAACTATTAATTACAAATATAGATCATCAAATTTTGATTTCAACATTCACTTCATTACCATAATCATATGTAGATAAAGATGTAATTTGTGTTTAGTGATTGTTTAAGCATAGCCTATTTAGTGTCAACAATATAGGGTATCAAATTCAAAGCAAAAAAACAAGTTAAACCACTTCAAGCATTGTCATTAAGCATAAAAGGAGAGCAATAATTATCAAAATGTTGAAGCTACATGATTAGAGAGCTTCATCATACCTAAATTGAAGGAGTTTAGCCTCTCATTTTTGTTAGCATATCAACAATTGTGGTATGCAATATGAAATAAAAAGAAAAGAAAAAAGAGAGCAAAGTAAAAGAAGGGCTAACTAAAAAGAAATAAAACTATTCTACTTGCATGAATAAATGAAACTATACTACTAGCATGAAAGGAAATGAACATGTAATTAAAAAGAAACAATAATTAACATTGCATAAAAAAAAGGAAAATTACATAAAATAAAAATGACTAAGCAGCCATGAAAAGAGAAAGTGAGCTTTCTTTTATTTTTAATTTAAGCTAAAACAAACTAAGAAGAGGAGAGGTTACATGAAGCATAAGGGGTAGTTATACATGTATGAAACCCTAATCCACTTTTTTGGGGAATACCCAAAATACTCTCTTAGGATGTGGAGGCCAAGTAATCATTAGCATCAAATAATCATCATTTAAGTGTGCACGAAGCTTTAAACTCTATTAGCATATGCATTAACCTCTAATTTGTACATTAAGATAGGTGGGTATGCGGGGTTCTCTATTATCATGAGTTTAAATTATTTTCATCTTCATTCCTTTGTATTCATTTGTGCATGCATATATTCCATGAAATCCTCTTTCATTTGAAGCCAATTTCTTACAAAATAATGTAGAAATTTCCAAGTAAATTTTCATAAATTAATATATACACAAAAATGACCATTTTGCCCGTATATGAAGATGGATATATGACGATTTGAGAATAATATGAATTTTGGTTTAAACATGTTGAAATACCCGATATGATCATTTATTTAATTTAATTAGATTAAATATGGTGGTAAAAATATGCACGTTCACGTGCACATCAATATCTTGGCCTATTGGAGTATAACTCATTAGAGATAAGGCAGGTGATGCCTTAGAATAAGTTAATCTTGAGAGAGTGTATTTGTAAATTTTTATAATAATAGTATCTATCCTCTAAAGTCTCGTTCTAGATCCTTTGGTGTTGTTTTCCTTAAACTATTTTGATCCTATCCTTGTATTCTAAAGATACCTTTTACGTGTTTAGGCAATAGAAGATGAATGCAAGAAGAGGAGGCAGGAGAGGATCTGGAAGTAGCATGGCTACCAATGGTAGGGCACATAGAGATTCTACTATGCCAGTTGTAGATCCGATAGAGGAAGTGGTAGTGTAAGTTCTGTCCCCTATGAACTTTGTGGCTTTATGTAAGAATTTTACCACTTTGGGCGGGAAACCATGCTATAGTATTGAAGATATTCTTGAAGTGCATATGTGGCTCCGATCTTGCAAAAAAATATTTAGAGAACTTCTATTGGAAGATGCGGAGAAACAACCATTGGCATACCGACAACTTCAAAAGTCGGCAATGGATTGGTGGGATTTAGTAACAACTAATATTTTAGAGGAGGAGTTTTCTTAGTCCAAGTTCAAGGAAGTTTTTGAAGCGTAGTTTATACAAAAAGCCAGAAGGACTCGGTTATTTAGGGGTTTCCTTGATTTAAAGCAAAGTGATATGATGGTGGCGCAATTTGAGCATAAGTTTAATGCATTTTCTCTCTTCGGAACGAGATTGATATACACACTGCTCAAGAAAAATGAAATGTTTTTGAACGGAATGCGGCCAGAGTTCCAACGTAAAATAACCAATCATTTTACGTGTACATTCACCAACCTTATCAACATGGCCTTGAGGTTTGAAGTTCTTGATATTAAGGAAGAGTCCAATAGTGAGTAGTGCCAACAGTCAATACCAAGCCATTGTTAGTTCTACCAATTGGAGGCAAGAAAAATTTCAAGCATAAGTTTAAGGAAAAGAAGCATTGGGCAAGAAAGAAACCCGAAGGTGGGGTTTCCAGCACAGAAGAAGCCGCTCAACTTGGCTAAGATTAGCTGTTTCAAGTGCAACAAGATGGGCCACTTCTCAACTCATTGCCCAACTGCCACATGTTACAACTACGACCAAATGAGACACATGAAGATTGAGTGCACCTTTCCAAAAAAGCGATCGTAAGGACATGCTTTTGCCATAAAAGATATATTATCCACTTCTTTAGGACAGAAGGAGATGCAGATGTTGTAAGGTACATTATCCATCTGTGATATTCTTATAAGAGTATTATTTGATATCAGTGCTTCCTATAGTTTTATTTCAGTTGATCTTGTTGATAAACTTAACCTTAAACCCATCCTTTTGAGTAATCCTCTTCGTGTGTCAAACCCTGTTGGGTGCCTGACAAATCTTGATACTATTTGTCTAAATGTGCCCATTTCTTATCAAAATGATATCTTTCCTTTTGATATTTTGTTCTGGGGTTCATGGGTTTTAAAGTGTTGTTGGGAATGGATTAGTTATCAAAGTTTAGAGCTGTCTTGGATTGTGTTAAGAGAATGATCATGGTAAAGGATGTAGTAGGAAGAAACATTGGTATATTTTGTGAAGAACCTAACGACTTGATGAGCGGTTTTCTTTATTCACTCGAAGTAGCTAAAGAGGAGCTTAGGGATATACCTGTTGTTCGGGATTTCAATGATATT
Source organism: Allium cepa (assembly GCA_030765085.1). NCBI lineage: Eukaryota > Viridiplantae > Streptophyta > Magnoliopsida > Asparagales > Amaryllidaceae > Allium > Allium cepa. The sequence goes on along the minus strand of CM060942.1, from coordinate 88,269,635 downwards.
TTTAATGAAGTGCAAGGTTTACCTTCTCACTGTGAAGTGGAGGTCCGCATTGATTAGATTCTAGGAGCTGGACCTGTTGTACAACCCTCGCGAAGGTTGGCTATGGAAGAGAAGAGGGAGTTAGAAGGGCATACATTTGACTTATTGTAGAAGGGTTTTATCCAACGTAGTACCTCGAGTTGGGGATCGTCGGTCGTCTTTATTACGAAAGTGGATGGTTCTCTAAGGTTATGTGTAGACTATCAAAAGTTGAACAAGAGGATTATCGAGAATAAATATCCTTCACCAAGGATCGGCGATATATTTGACCAATTTTACGTTGCTCGGATATTTTCTCAATTGGATCTTACTACCAATTTCCACTAATTAAAGGTAGCTGAGGAGAGTGTGCCTTTAACGGCGTAGGAATCCAGATAATTACTACGAGTGGTTAGTCATGCCGTTTGAGCCGACTAATGCACCCGCTTATTTTGTGGACTTAATGAATCGGGTATTTCGAGATGGTCTTAATAAATTTGTTCTCGTCTTTGTTGATGACATTCTTGTCTATATGAAAATGGATAAGGAGCACAAATATCATCTTTATGTCGTACTCAATACCTTAAGAACCCATGCGTTGAAGGCTAAGTTTTCTAAGTGCCATTTCTGAAAATTTAAAGTTAGATTTTTGGGGCATGTTGTTTCGGGAGAAGTCATATCAGTTGACTCACCTAAAGTTGTCAAGACTAGAAGAAGCACGGACGTGCGATAGAAATTAGAAGTTTCGTAGGACTGGCTGGTTTTTACCGAAGGTTCATCAAAGACTTCTCGAAGATTGCTTCTCATACGATGATGTGAACAAGGAAAGATGTTAAGTTCGCGTGGATGCCTAAGTGTGATCAAGCATTCAATGAATTGAAGAAGAAGTTGATTAGTGCACTTGTTTTAACCACTCCAAATTGGAGTGAAGGTTTAACCGTGTATATGGATGCTTGTGGAACCAGATTGGGAGCATTTATGATGCAACATGGGAAAGATTTTGCCTATGTGAATCTGTAGATAAAGGCACATGAGAAAAATTTATGCTACGCATGATTTGAAGCTTTTGGCTGTTGTCTTTGCACTTAAGATGTGGAAGCATTATATTTTGTGTGAAAAGTTTGAGTTATACATGGACCATAAATCCTTAAAATACCTCTTTAACTAGAAGGATTTGAATTTGAGGCAACAGAGATGACTGGAGTTTCTCGCTTCTTATGATCTGGAGATTCTATATAACCTTGGGAAAGTAGATGTCGTTGCGGATATGTTGAGTAGAAATGTAGCAATTGTTGCAAACTTAGAAGTTAAGTCTGTATTGATGGAGAGGATCATGTCTAGGCAACAAGAAGATCCTATTTTTGCCCAACTGAAGAAGGATGTTCAAGAACGTGTAGTTTCTAGCTTTGATATTGATCCATGGGGCATACTGAAAAATGAATGGGCGTATATGTGTTCCAAATGTTAATGGATTTAGCAACAAGTGTTAGCCGAATGTCATCGCTTAAAGTTGTTTTTCCATCCAGGAGTGACCAAGATGTTCAAATATATATAGAGAGTATTTTGGTAGAAGGGGATGGAGTGAGATGTTTTGATCTTTGTTAGTCAATGGGAAAATTGCCAGTGGATTAAAAGTGACCAACAACAGACAGCTGGACTACTTCAGCCACTTGAGATTCCGAAGTGGGAGCGGGAGCAGATCTCTATAGACTTTATTGATTAGCTTCCTAAGTCAAGAAAAGGGAACAAAGGCATTTAGGTTATAGTCGATCAGCTGACCAAGTGTGCTCATATCATTCTTGTTAAGTCAACTAGGATTGCTACAAGTCTGGCAAGTTTGTATTTGAAGGAGACTGTTAGACTCCAAGGTATTCCTTGTAGTATTATATGTGACCGAGATCCAATATTCACTAGTAGGTTTCGAGAGGGACTGCAAACTGCTTTAGGGACTAGCTAAGTCTGAGTACATCTTAGCATCCCCAGACAGATGTGCAGACAGGGGGAGTGAACCAGATCTTGGAAGATTTATTGCGAGCATGTATTCTCGACTTCGGGGGTTCTTGGGAAGATCATTTACCCTTAGTCGAATTCACTTACAATAACAACTATCAGGCAGGCATTGGTATATCCCCTTTCGAAGCTCTTTGTGATTGTCCATACTGTTCTCCTTTATATTGGGCTGAGCCTGGTGATAGAATTTTTCTTGGACTTGACATGATCTTAGAAGCCAATGAGAAGGTAGTTGACATTAGAAGGAAGATGAGGGAGGCGCGGGACCGACAGAAGTGTTATGCGAATCGAAGGAGCAGAGATATAGAGTTCTCCATGGAAGATTCAGTGTTTGTGGAAGTTTATCCGTCAACGAGTGTTGTAAGGTTTGGAAAATCAAGGAAGTTATCAACTAGACTATCAGATATGGACAATGTATTTCACATATCTTATTTGCGTAAGTATGTACACGGCCCTTCGACGATAGTGGAACCGGTACAACAAGCTGATTTGGAATTTCAACCTAACATAACTATTCTTAGGCAGTCTATTTGTATCATCACTCGAGATGTAAAGTGATTTAGGATGAAGGATGTGAACCTTGTTAAGGTTTAATGGAGTGTGGATGATAGAGATTGTACTTGGGAAAACGAGGACTATATTAGGGATTCTTGTCTGAGTTGTTGTTGTAGTTTTTTTTTGTTGTATCTTTCTAGTATATTTAGTGGTTGTGGTGGAGTCACTATCTTTGTACCTGTTTGTTGAATGATATCATTTGGGTTACTTTTGATATCTTTTGTTATGTATGATTAATTTCGAGGACAAAACTTCTTATAAGGATGGGAGGATGTAACGACCTGTAATTTAATCACTTTGAATTTCAATATTTAAAATATTTTTAAATATTTAAATAATGGATATTATAACTCAAATAAACCAATTTTTAGTAATAACTAATGATGGTAAAATTGTTTTAAACTTTGGTTTACAAAAATTAGTGGTTCAGAAAAAAATTGAAAATGTGATCGAAAACAGTTTTTCGGATTTTCGACTTTTCATCGGCCAAAAGTTGTCAGAATGTGTTATGTACACTATTGTCTACATGTGTACACATTTATATAAACAACATAAGCTATTTCTAATGAAGTAGTTTGATTATAACTTGGTTTAAAATTATACCTAAGTAAATTTAGTAAGTTTTGACTTATCTTTTAAATTTTAAAAGGTAAAGTGTACAAAATAAGGATACATCAAGTCATGTGAAGTGGTGACACGATGGAGATGAAGGGGAGATGGTTGGTTGTGTAACAACCCGCATATTTTACGATTGTATATTTAAATATAGCATCATTAGCCGAATTTTAGTCCAAAAAGCTACTTTTTCAAACAGTCGAATTAGGACTCGAGACCCCTTCCATTGAGTTCAAAATGCCGTTTGCGACCTTTTTGAGTATAAACATCGATATGCTTGGAGGGAGTAAAATTTTGATGTTTATGTTTAGGGCTTTGGATTTAGGTTTGGGTTTCAGCCCACTAGCCCAACTCATGTTATATCCTAACTCCACCCCCACTTCTTTTCATTCACTTTCATTTCCTAATACCTTCAAATTTTAGATAAAAATGGGGGAAGAGAAAAAGAATTAGAAATTCCTGAGCCCTAGTTTCATTTGCAAATTCAACTTCAAGCTAGAAATCAAGGAGAGGCTATTGGTAAGCATCCTCTTCTTCTTCTTCAACTCATTCTCTCTTCTATTTCAGAAAATTCCTAAACCTAACTTAGGAAATGTTCTTCTTTTGAGCTTAGATTTAAGCTCCTTGGGTTGAAGTGAGGAGTGGTTGATCTTTCCTTTGTGTTTAAGCTTCTCATTCATTGGTTTCGGGATTAAAGGTGAGATTTTGATCTCACATCTTTGTCTATATCTATCTTTGTTGTTAGGTATGAATCCCTAACACTATGTTCATTTTCTTTTGATTTGGATTGAATTTGTGAATATTCCAATTTTTGGTATTTTGAGGTCAAATCTTTTAAAAAAAAAACCAATCTTTGATGTTTGAACACGTTAGTGGGGTGTTTCGGAGGGCCATACAAGACTGGGTTGTCGCTTGGCGTAAATCCCTAGTCGTCATTGTTCGCTCGTTCGCCTCCGTTGCGTGTTATGAGTTTTGCCCCATAAGGGGGCTAGGCTGATACTGCTGCTGAAGCAAGTTTGGTCGACTGAACCAGTGGGCCAGTCGACCGAACCAGGGAGCAGAAAACTCTCTGCCCCTGTGTCAGTCGACCGACCTACTGGGTCAGTCGACTGAAACTGAAATCAGGCATTTGCTAATGCCTGTTTCTTTCGACTGACCTCTGAGGTCAGTCGACTGAACCTGGAACCCGAAAGTTCCAGGCATTGAATCAGTCGACTGACTACAGATTTCAGCCGACTGATCTGCTTGCTTCAGCCTATTATGCCTATTTTGCTTGAGATTCCAATTTTTATCGATTTGTGATTATCCGATTTGTTGTTATCATTTATTATCGACTTTGATGACTTCTTTTTTGGGATTTTTGGGGAATATCCATTTTGATGGATTTGTTATCGATTTCTTTGGATTTGATTCACGTCTTCGTATGCGAATTTAGATGATAGATTGCTTCTATAATCATTTTTGTGATTTGTCACTTTGAAAAAATACAAAGGTTTCTATACTAGTAGTAAATATTCAAACTCTTTTACAAATATGATTTCAACTCTATTTTTAATACAAAGCTCGTTTATAAAACCGTTTGCCAATCTATTAGTATATACAAACCTTTACCTCATTTGTTCGAGAAATGTAATTAAACGGCGTAGTAAAACAAGTGGTATGAAACGCTTGCGTTTACTTCATCGGTTAATTTTTGGACTTGTTCGATTGAAACTCTTGTGACAATTTTCGAGTGGAAATCTACAATTTGTTCGTAAATATTTAAGTTAAACCAGTGGTTATGGAACATGAAGCTAAACTCATTTATTTACTAGCTTAGTGTAATTGACACTTTTTTTATGATTGATGATGATCATTTTATGGTTTAGACTAGCAATGTGTGATGTCTCTTTGTTCATGTAAGGGACTGTACCCCGTTCTATTGAGCTTCGTCTCATTTTTATGGGCTAGCGACCCATGTTCATTTATGGTGTTCGGTCCATCGGATGTACCGTTATTGTACTACATCGATGTTCCGGCTTATTTGGATCAATGGATGTACCGATATTGTACTACATCGTTGTTCCGATTTATCAGGTTCATTGGATGTACCGCTATTGTACTGCGTCGATGTTCCAAATTATTAGAGTTTTGGTTCATTGGACGTACCGTTATTGTACGGCGTCGATGTTCCGAATTATTTGAGTTTCAGGTTCCTCGGGCATACTGTTATTATACTACGTCGTTGCACCGTCTCTATGGTTAGCGACCATGGTATAGCATTTCGTTTGTGATACACGTGTTGGTGATATTTCATGCTCCCGTTTATGATAGGCCTCCCCCTTTTTTGATTTCTGGATTTCTAATTGTTGATTTCTGGAATTTAGGTTTCACCAATTTTTGCGATTGCCAATGATATGTTTGTTAATATTCGTGGCTTGGTGAATAAAATAAAGAATATGACATTCTTTTCGATGTTATGAGGTTTTTGAGATATTGTATGATTTTTGTTGATTTTCTAATATATACTTTTCACAGTATGGCATTATTGTTATCATATGTTTTTACCGTATCTCTTATTCTATCTCATTTTATCTGATATTTATAGCTAGACTGATCCGTTTATTATTTTCTTCTTAAATAATATTTGGGTCAGACCGAGATATTACAGGTGCTTCCACTTGACTTCTTATCAGGGACCGTCGCCTGATTTTTGTCTAACTACTTTAGTTGAGTAGTTTTTGATTTATACATTCGAGATAGAGACTCCTTGATGTATACTTGTTCTTTTATCTAGCACTTGTATCTATTCTTTTGTGATGTTGTGGATCTTATTTGACCACTACTCTGATGTATACTTCTATGTGTTATATTCATATCTATTTCCGCCTTTGTGATGCGAATATCTATGACTGATTTGTATTATGTTTATTTTATATTTGTTTCCGAAGATTATATATAGCCACTGTTTAGTAGTTTTGAGTTTGTATCGGTATGTCGGATTTCCTCTTGAAATGAAATGCATGTTATACTATCTGACAAATTGGTGCTCGCACATAGAAATTACATGGATGGTCGCTCCTCAACAGCCTTATTCTTCGCGCTAGTTGACGACATTACCTAGTAGTGTTCTTGGCTAGCGTGGGTATAGAGGTGGGGCGTCACAGCTTGGTATCAGAGCCAAACTTCGGAACAATGTAGAATAATCTAGCAGGGATCATTGTCCTAAGTCTTTCTTAGGAGTCGTGCCTTAGAATTTATCCGAGTCTTAGGGCCCATTCTATTCTATTTTTTTTATCGATTCCTTGTTCTATCAATCACGATTGTTTGATGTTCATTCTGAGAATAACCTTTTCTTCTTCTTTCATTCTTTCTTAAAGAAGAAGAGATGATTGGTTCTGGCAGTCCTTCTCTGGATGGCGTATTTATGTCTGCCCAACAACTTTTGGATCTTGTAAAGAATCAAAGGTTTATCTGTGCTTTGAGTAAGAACCCTGAAAAGGTTCTACCTTTGAGACTTGAAGTTCCTTTCGATCATCTTGTGGATACCACTATTCGACTTGAAGAGGCTGATAAAGGAAATGAAGGTGATATTGGGGTTTCCAAGAAGAGGCATATTAAGTTCAAAAGCCCTAACCCCAATAAGAAAGGGAAGCAGGAAACTTCGGTAGCAAAGACTCCAATCCCTAATCGTGGAGGATGATACAATTGTAATTCTAAGGAACACTATGCAAATAAGTGTCCGAAACTCCTTGCTTGTCGCTATTGCAAAAAGAACTGGGTCATCTTTTATCTGCATGTCCCAAATTGCTGAGCAAGGGGATGGGAAAGCTAAATATTGCATAAACATCTAGCAACTCTTCTTTTGGTCAAGGTAATTTTCATTCAATCCTTGACGACATTTGTTTTGTGGTCATCCTATTCGAGTTCTTGTTGATATGAGTTCATCTCACTATTTTATATCAAAAGAACTTGTTGATTCTTTTTCTTTAAATATTTTGGGCTTGATGACTTCACCGAGATTTGCTAATCCATCTTGGCAGATCTGCGACACTCAGTTCGCTTTGAAAAGATGTCAAGTTTATTTTATGTGATTGTGCTTTCCAATCCGATTTGCATATTATTGTTACTTAGGTTGCAGAATTGATTTTTAAAAAAAAAGAGATTGGCTTAATCATTATGAAGCCATATCCTATGTCCTGAGTGGACTATTCATCCTCGACGTTCTCAATATGTTAAGCAGATTTCTATTTTCCTTAAAAGATCTTTGATTCTAATTTGGTGGCATCATTTTATTCTCTAAACCCACATGATGAGAAAGATGTTATTCTCCTCATTCGGGTAGTTTGTGAAATTTTCCAGTATTTTTTTGAGCTTGTCTTAGGGTTATCACCTAAGCAATCTTTTGAGTGGTGTTAAGATCTTTTCGGCTCAACCTTGCCACCGATTTTCATTAGTTACGAGTTGCGGAAGTTAGCATTCTTACAGCATTCTGCACTAGTTATGATTCTTATGAATAACTTAATTATGTCATTCAGTTTGTCCAACTTATTTCATCCATTTTATGAATCGAGTATTCTACGAATATCTCGATGACTCCATTCTTGTATTTATTGATTTTGGATGAAAATAGCAATTTAAAATTTTGCAAATCTTTCCATAAGATTTATTTATAAGTATGATTGGATTTTTGTTCTTGAAATGAACAAAGAATATTCATAGAGTTTTTAAGAGACATATTTATCATATAGAAGATGATTTTGTGATTGTATTGCCCATTGAGTGCTTTAAGAATTCTGGTCGATGCGCTTGATCAACGTTATCGATAGGAACCTCCTAAACGCTTTGATGAGACAATCAGACACAGTAAATTGACTTGGAGTAAGTAAATTTTCTAGAAAGATGATTACATAAAGTTAATGGTAAGGTTGAAATTTTTAGCTTTCCGGGAAAGAGGGTCAATTAAAAGAACTCTTTCTTTTCGATACTTCTATTTTTGTGATTCACGGAGGGAACCAAGACTTCTCTATTTGTACCGATGCTAGTTGTATTGGTTTGGGTGCCGTTCTCTTATGAAAGAGAATGTTCTATCATTTATACTTCTATACAATTAAAGCCTATCGAAACTAGGTATGCCACTCGTGATCTAGTGTTCGCGGCTATTGTTTCCGCTTTTAGAAATTTGGCATCATTATTTTTGGGAGAGAAATTTGGTCTCTACACATATCATAAATATTTGGAGTATCTATTTTCTCATAAGGAACTTAATTTGCATTGACGACGTTGGCTCGAGTTCCTTGTGTCTTATGATCTTGATATTCTTTATACTTCCGAAAAGGGTATCGTTTTGCCGATGCCCTTAGTCGAGAGCAACAAATGGTTGTTCCTTTGAAGATGTCCGAATGGAATGATCTTTTTACCAAGTTCATCGGACGTTTCGATGTACCTCGCTTTATTGAACTTCGTCTCATTTCTTTTATGGACTAGCGTCTGATGTTCTTTTATGGTGTTCGGTTCATCGGATGTACCGTTATTGCACTACATCGATGTCCTGGATTTTCGGTTCATTTGACATACTGTTTATACTGCGTCAGTGTTCCTAATTATTTGAACTTCGGTTCATCGGATGTACCGTTATTGTACTACATCGATGTCCTAGATTTTCGGTTCATTTGACGTACCGTTTGTACTACGTCGGTGTTCCAAAACTATTTGAGCTTCGGTTCATTTGACGTACCGTTTGTACTGCGTCGGTGTTTCGAATTGTTTGACCTTCGGTTCATTTGACGTACCGGTTGTACTGCGTCGGTGTACCGAAATTATTTGAGCTTTGGTTCATCTAGCATACAGTTATTGCACTACGCCGTTGTTCCAAATTATTCGAGTTTCTAGTTTCTCGGGCATACCGTTATTGTACTACGTCGTTGCACCGGCTCAATTTTCTCCTGTTGATGACGCTTTCCACGTCTCTCAACTACGGAAATTCCTTAGGGATTCCAATTTTATTCTTGAGCCTGGTGTTATTGAAGAAATTGAAGTTTCTCCTAATTTGACTTATGAGCAACATCCTATTTGCATCGTTGCTTCGAAGGTTGAGCGCCTTCGAAATAAAGATATTCCTCTTGTGAAAGTTCAGTGGTTCTCGAATCCTAAGGATTGCTGTTGGGAATCCTGAGAATTCATCGAGCGAACACATTCGGGCTTACTCTTTCATGCTCTTTATGGTGAACTTATTATTTCAAATTTTCTTTTGTGTTGATATTCTTTTATGGTTGTAACTCTTTATTTTCTTCTTAAGTATTGCGAAGATGCAATTTATTTAAGGAGGGGAGTCTGTAACAACCCGCTTATTTTACGATTGTATATTTAAATATAACATCGTTAGTCGGATTTTAGTTCAAAAATCTACTTTTTGCAAATAGTCGAATTAGGACTCGAGACCCCTTCCATTGAGTTCAAAATGCCATTTGCAACCTTTTTGAGTATAAACATTGATATGTTTGGAAGGAGTAAAATTTTGATGTTTTTGTTTAGGGCTTTGGATTTTTGTTTGGGTTTCAGCCCACTAGCCCAACTCATGTTATATCCTAACTCACCTCCACTTCTCTTCATTCACTTTCATTTCCTAATACCTTTAAGATTTAGATAAAAATGGAGGAAGAGAAAAAGAATTAGAAATTCCTAAGCCCTAGTTTCATTTGCAAATTCAACTTCAAGCTAGAAATCAAGGAGAGGCTATTGGTAAGCATCCTCTTCTTCTTCTCCAACTCATTCTCTCTTCTATTTCATAAAATTCCTAAACCTAACTTAGGAAATGTTCTTCTTTTGAGCTTAGATTCAAGCTCCTTGGGTTGAAGTGAGGAGTGGTTGATCTTTCCTTTGTGTTTAGGCTTCTCATTCATTGTTTTTGGATTTAAAGGTGAGATTTTGATCTCACCTCTTTGTCTATATCTATCTTTGTTGTTAGGTATGAAATCCTAACACTTATTTATGTTCATTTGCTTTTGATTTAGATTGAATTTGTGAATATTCCAATTTTTGGTATTTTGAGGTCAAATCTTTAAAAAAAACAATCTTTGATGTTTGAACATGTTAGTGGGGTGTTTCGGAGGACCATACAAGACTGGTTGTCGCTTGGCATAAATCCATAGTTGTCATTGCTCGATCGTTCGCCTCCGTCGCGTGTTATGAGTTTTGCCCCATAAGGGGGCTGGCTGATACTGCTACTGAACTAGGTTCAGTCGACTGAATCAGTGGGTCAGTCGACTGAACCAGGAAGCAGAAAACTCTCTGCCCCAGTGTCAGTCGACTGACCTACTGGGTCAGTCGATTGAAACTAAAATCAGGCATATGCTAATGCCTGTTTCAGTCGACTGACCTCTGGGGTCATTCGATTGAACCTGGAACCCGAAAATTCCAAGCATTGAATCAGTCGACTGACTACAGATTTCAGCCGACTGACCTGCTTGCTTCAGCCTATTATGCCTATTTTGCTTGAGATTCCAATTTTTATCGATTGGTGATTATCTGATTTGTTGTTATCATTTATTATCGACTTTGATGACTTCTTTTTTGGGATTTTTGGGGAATATCCATTTTGATGGATTTGGTATCGATTTCTTTGGATTTGATTCACGTTTTCGTATGTGAATTTAGATGATAGATTGCTTCTATAATCATTTTTGTGATTTGTCACTTTAAAAAAATACAAAGGTTTCTATACTAGTAGTAAATATTCAAACTCTTTTACAAAGATGATTTCAACTCTATTTTTAATACAAAGCTCATTTATAAAACCGTTTTCCAATCTATTAGTATATACAAACCTTTACCTCATTCGTTCGAGAAATTTAATTAAACGGCTTAGTAAAAGAAGTGGTATGAAACGCTTGCATTACTTCATCGGTTAATTTTTGGACTTGTTCGATTGAAACTATTGTGACAATTTTCGAGTGGAAATCTACAATTTGTTCGTAAATATTTAAGTTAAGCCAGTGGTTATGGGACATGAAGCTAAACTCATTTATTTACTAGCTTAGTGTAATTGACAGTTTTTGATGATCGATGATGATCATTTTATGGTTTAGACTAGCAATGTGCGATGTCTCTTTGTTCATGTAGGGGACTGTAACCCGTTCTTTTGAGCTTCGCCTCATTTTTATGGGCTAGTGACTCATGTTCATTTATGGTGTTGGGTCCATCGGATGTACCATTATTGTACTACATCGATGTTCCGGCTTATTTAGATCATTGAATGTACCGATATTGTACTACATCATTGTTTCGATTTATCAGGTTCATTGGACGTACCGCTATTGTACAACGTCGATGTTCTAAATTATTGGAGTTTCGGTTCATTGGACGTACCGTTATTGTACTGCGTCGATGTTCCGAATTATTTGAGTTTTAGGTTCCTTGGGCGTACTGTTATTACACTACGTCGTTGCACCGACTCTATGGTTAGCGACCAAGGAATAGCGTTCCGTTTGTGATCCACCTGTTGGTGAGATTTCATGCCCCCGTTTATGATAGGCCTCTCCCTTTTTTGATTTCTGGATTTCTAATTGTTTATTTCTGGAATTTAGGTTTCACCAATTTTTGAGATTGTCAATGATATGTTTGTCAATATTCGTGGCTTGGTGATTAAATAAAGAATATGACATTCTTTTCGATGTTATGAGGTTTTTGGGATATTGTATGGTTTTTGTTGATTTTCTAATATATACTTTTCACATTATGACATTATTGTTATCTTACGTTTTTACCATATCTCTTATTCTATCTCATTTTATCTGATATTTATAGCTAGGCTGATCCGTTTATTATTTTCTTCTTAAATAATACTCAGGTCAGACCGAGATATTACAGGTGCTTCCACTTGACTTCTTATCAGGGGCCGTCGCCTGATTTTTGTCTAACTACTTTAGTTGAGTAGTTTTTGTTTTATACATTCGAGATAGAGACTCCTTGATGTATACTTGTTCTTTTATCTAGCACTTGTATCTATTCTTTTGTGATGTTGTGGATCTTATTTGACCACTACTCTGATGTATACTTCTATGTGTTATATTCATATCTATTTCCGCCTTTGTGATGTGGAGATCTATGACTGATTTGTGTAATGTTTATTTTATATTTGTTTCCGAAGATTATATATAGCCACTGTTTAGTAGCTTTGAGTTTGTATCGGTATGTCAGATTTCCTCTTGAAATGAAATGCATGTTATACTATCTGACAAATCGGTTCTCGCACAAAGAAATTACATGGATGGTCGCTCCTCAACAGCCTTATTCTTCGCGCTAGTTGACGGCATTACCTAGTAGTGTCCTTGGCTAGAGTGCGTATAGAGGTGGGGCGTCACAGGTTGCGTGTGGAATTGGTGAAGGAAGGATGAGGCGGCAAAAATTTGTGGAGGGTTATGGATTAAGGTCATTTTAGCATTTTACCTCCTTTAATTTTCTATAAAAACAACTCACCTTTCTTGCTTCATTCTTTACTTCATTTCTTTCTTTTTCTAATTCTTACCTCCTTTCTTTCTCAAGCTTCCATCCATGGCTTCCAAAAAGATTTGAAATTAAATATCTCTTCGTTTTCCATTTTTTCCTTAAGCAAAGTTGCCAAAACTTCTACCTTTCTTCTCTACATCACTCAACCACCAAAATAAGATCCATAACCACCTCAAAAAGTCTTGGCCAAGCACCACAACCCCCTTGGCCAAAAATAAATGTCCCCTCTACCCCTCTAAATTCAAGTTTTTCCAAGCTGAAGCTTGGTTCGTTCACCAATTGAAAAGTTGTGGTAGTTTAGTTTAAGTTCGGGTTGATTTCGGTGGGTAAATCTCATCTTTAAGAAGAAATATTTAAAGTTTATTATTATGTTAATAATGGATGTTAGTTACTTATGTTTATATGTGTTGGAAAGTATTGATTGTTTGGTTTGGTTCCGATTTGAAGTCGATGACATCAATAATAATTAGTTAGTGACTTGAGATTTTAGTCGAAATGTTTAAGTAATTATTTACAAGTGTCTCCATGTTATATGGATGTTATTTGTACTTGTATATATGTGCACGCTTGTGTTTATGATATGTTCAGATAAATACATACACATAAATATGACATATAAAATGTTTATGGAAGTGTCCTATAGTCACCATATCGACACTTTGAAAATATCACCTCTTTTGGAAAATCTTTTTATTGATCTAGTGCTTGGGTTTTTAAAAAACAAAAATAAGGTTAATTAATCATTTTAATAATAATTTTTAAAATTAGTAAATCATTTTAATAATGATGTTTAAAATCAAGTAGTCATTTTAAATAATGGTGTTTAAGGTTAATTAATCATTTTAATAATGATGTTTTAAAGTCAATTAATCATTTTAATAATGATTTTTAAATTAATTAATTACTTTAGTAATGATGGTTAAGGTTAACTAATCATTTTAATAATGATGTTTAAAGTTAACTAATCATTTTAATAACGATGTTAAGGTTAATTAATCATTTTGATAATGATGTTTTAAAGTTAACTAACCATTCTAATAATGATATGTTAAAGGTAATTAATCATTTCGATATTGATGATCAAAGTTAATTAATCATTTTAAATAATGACGTTTGAAGAAATTAATCATGTTTAAAGTTAATTGACCATTTTAATAATGCTATTTAAAGTTAATAGTTATGATGTGAAACACAACCGCAAGTTTGGTTTTAAAAGTTTAAAAGTTTGATTCAGTTATGGAAAGGATAAGAAATTTAATTTCCATAAACAATATCGCTTATGTGGAAATGATTTAGTCATATTCTCAGTACTAAATGTTGAGGTAGGAAAAATCGCCTCTATTTCGAAGGTTAAAATTATCGTCAAGGCAAAGCTTAGAGGTAACACTACTTCGCTTGTCGGGCTTCATTTTAAATCGAGGGATAGTATAAGTTTGAAATCGACGAATAGTGGTAAGTGTATGAGATTTACTTTCCATATACGATCATTTTAATTGTTCTAGACAATTGATTTATTGACCATCGATTGCACTATCTTCTTTGTGTATCATCAATCTAAGACGATTTTTTGCTCGTTTGAGCATTGATATTCTTTGTAGAAAATGACTAAACCCAAAGAGGAAGTGGAAGCCAAGCTATGTGGGGTTGCTCCCATTAGGGTATTATCACATCTACTCTAGATTAGTTTCAATTATATGCGCATTAAGATGTGAAATACTCAAATTCTCAATGAGGTTGGTAGGGTCCGGCTTGGTTGTGTCCAAGAGCCATCGTAGTTCTCAAGTATATTTTCTAAAGGTATACTTTCGGTAAGGGAGTGCACCCTCCTAGTCATTGTTGAAAATTTTCACCTTCCTTGTTTTTGATCCAAATCCTTAAATTAATTTATTTCTTAATTGCATCAGGAAGTGTCTTGCATACTTTGCGTTGTTTAATTCTTTCTACACATTCACTTATGGTTGGATGTTGTTCATGTGAGGGGACACCCGTTTCGCATTTGGCGGTGTGGTCTCGTATATTGTTGTTTATTTCCACTCTTTGTTTAGAGTTTACTCATAGCAGACTTATTGTCTGACCCAAGTCGTTTGTCTTCCCATTTATATTTGACTATTCCAAGTGTAACAGATTTTTTGGGTTCTTTGGAAGATGATGGACAAGTAAGAGTCTCCTTATCTGTCTAGCTATCTAGTTCTGCTATTATGTTTATATATGTGTGTGTGTCTGTGTGCGCGTGCGCACGTGTGTGTGTATTATTTCAGCAAGTGTAAAGGCAGCTGGTTATGACTGCCTAGGCTGATGGTAGTACTTTGTTGTAACTGATAACTCAATGATAAGGAGTAACCTTATGTACTATCGTATTGTTATATTATAATTAACCGTTCCATTATGTGATTTTTTTCCCCTGTTCTTTTATTTTACCCCACGACAACTCGTCTATCAGACGCTTGAGCAATGAAACACAAATATCATGGATGTATTAAATGTCGTTCCCAAAGGTAAGAAGGGTAGGTCATCACAGCTGCTAGGGGCACCAAGGGATTATGTATTGATAGTCATTGGATAAATATGGAATGACTCACTCGATAGTTTTCTATCAGTTAATATAATAAGGTCAAATGAAAAATATCGATATGACAAAATTACATAGCTCTCTTGAATTGAGAATACCATTGATCTTCAGTGTGGTAGCTCCGCTTTGATTATAGTTAAATCATGGCACGTTGTCCATCGAATGACTATAGTTGGGTTGAGTAGAAGCATTGGAAGTGAAACATTATTCAAGTGAGGATTCGTCTCCTCATATGTATGAGGTTAGTAGCATGGTTAACCGAAGTCAACCTAAAGTTAAAGTCTCTAGCCAGAGCATTTCAGTTAATAATAATAATTATTATTGAATTAAGGACTTTGTGTTCAAACTATAGAGTTGAATGTGGATGATACTAAAATTTTAACCATTACCGAATTCCGTAACTCCAAAATGATATAGTTTTAACGTAGAGAATTGATGTAAATAATAGTCACAACTGTGAAATGCTTAACAAAGTAAAATTAGATTTTACCAAAACCATGTAAGAGATAAATTCGGCCAGAACGTCACATTATCTGCTAAGTGACGTATGAACATTAATATTCGATTAGTTCGATATTAATCGCTGACCAAAATTTACATCTAACAGGTCGCACAACCAAAACAATGAATACTCCTTTGACTAAACAATTTAATTAATTTGTAAATGTTATAAATTAATTAATATTTGTGTCATATTAGTCATAAATTTTGTGATTTTGATTTGATAAGAAATATTATTGAATATATTTATAATAGTTATAAATATATTAATTGATATAGGATATCGATACGCGTTAAATTGAATATAATTGCAAAATATTTTATTCGGGCTTTAAATAAGTTTAAAGCCCATGAAGGGAGCTGGTTGGCTCATCTCTAATAGGGGGTGAAGGGTAAACATATGATGGCATCTCGGTAGGCTAGGTTTAAGGAGGTAAGGTGGGGATATGGGTAAATATCCAGATCCTAACTTTTCTCTTTTTCTTCCTCTATTTAAACATCTCCACCCACATTTTATTCACACCTTTTAGAGCCTCCATATATACTTATTTCTACCTAAAACTAGCCTTCCCCTTCCTTCATAAATTTAAGTTCAAATCAAATCAAATACCGTTATATTTGATAGCTTGTGGTCGTCGATTCAGGAACTAGCGCTTTGTTGGATAACTAGCACTCTGTTGGATTGTAAATGTTACACCCTAATTTTTGATAATATCATTCAGGAGATTTAATTAGATAAATTAAATAGAATAATGATGATAAGGGGATTGGATTTGAATAAAACTATAAGAAGGTCATGCTTAAGTAATTAATTAAGGGGGGTTAAATTGGCTTTTATGTATTTAATTAAACATAGGCATATTAGTAAATAGCCACGCTATTATTGCTCATGGCTATACATTTCACGTTCTTACCCATTCACGTACACTTTTCATATTCACAAACTCAAATCAAAAATCAAAAATCAAAAATAGAGCCCGCCATTTACAAAGGAAAAGAGGAAGAAAAATTTGATCGAAGCTAAGGATCAAAGCTAGAGGAATCAATCTTCTGGAAACCTCAAATTCTTTGTCATATTAAAGATGAATAATAATTCATTCCATCTCTATTTTGCATTATAATCATATGTTTTCGGATTTAAGATAAAATTCGTTTTTATGATGTTTTGGTTGATGATGTGCTTGAGTTATTATGTATTTGATTTAAATCAATTTGTTTTCATAAGAATCTACAAGGTTTTGGGGAAAAAACGATAGTGAATGATTTTAGAATGCTAAGGAAAAATTATATGTTAGGTAAAATATGATTTTGGAGATGGTTTTCAATTTTTAATAATTTTCCAAGCTATGGAAAATTTGTTATGAATTCCTTAAGGAAAATATGATGAAATTGGGTTTAAAATTAATTCCGATTATTTTATTAATAATTTTGGTCTGGAATTTTTATATATTTAGTAACATGATGAAAGTGAATTTCTGTGATTTTTGGGGATGTTTCCTAATTGATTTGTTATGGAAAATAAATTATTTTAAAAGGACTTATCAACATGCAGGTTTTACTTGATGGAAGGGATTAAACATTAGATATTCCTTGATTTAATTATATTAAATATGGTAATTATTTTGTAAAATATTTGAAAAGTTTTAAAGTAACCAATCAAAGAATTACTAATGGGCAGGTACTTATAAAGTGGTTGCCAAAAAAAGCATTAATTCAGCGTTTTCAGAAAAAGGTGGTTCCGCATATTTCGAAAGTACCTTTCGACTCCTTTTCCTCTGCATCATCTCAGTCGAAACCAACTTAACTGCAATCTTCTAGCTTGAAAACAATACACATGGTATCAATGAGATTGGTACAAAGTGAATTGGTAAATAGCGAAAGACAGTGTGTCGAAAGCATTCTTTCGTTATAGTCGAAACCATGGTATATTTTTAAAAGATAAGCTCCTGCCTCGTTTCAGAAGGGTACTTTCAACCAAGTCGATACCCTTTTTTCTTTCAAAACTAATGCCAGATTTCTTTGATTAAGAATAGAACTTTCGAATGAGACCCTTAGTTTATAAAAGAGTGCTTTCGAAAATGATGGTTCCGACCTAGTTGAAACCTTGCTACCGTTCAAATGCCTTTCGAGGGTATTGATGTCATCAATGCTTTCGAAGGGTGCTTTGTTTTAAACTTATATTAAGCCATTTCCTAAATGCTTCTGAAAGGTGTCATGGGTTTCGAAGGGCAATGGTGTCGAAAGGGGGTTTCGATGCTATCCTTCTAAGTTTTATTCAAAGGTTTTGAGCTTTCTAATAGATGGTTCCTACACCATCAAAATTTTCCCAAAAACAATTTTATCAATGGTATAGAAAGCGATACTTTTGCCTATGATCACTTTGACTGAAAGATGTTTCTAAAAGTAAAATCCAATACCCAAAGGGGTACTTTCACTTGTTTCAAAGCTATGTTTCTAAAGACTTTTGAGTAACGTTTTGATACATTCGAAAGGAATATTTGGTTTCAAAAGAGATAATTTAAAAAGGGATTTGAAAGTTATATAAATATAGTGTTTTAAAAAGGCGTTTTCTTTTCTTTCAAAGGAGATTATCTAGGGGTTTTAAAAGTGATGTTGTATGGTTTTCAAAACAAATAACCAAATCTCATTTTAAGGAAAAACCATGGCATAAATAAATTAAAGAGTTTTGAAATAGAAGAAGTTTTCCTTGATTAACAGGTTAAAGGGTTTAATCAAGTTTTATATAAAATGATTCCAATGACATTAAACCATAGGAGTGGGTATTATTATGATTGCTTCTTCATATGTTCATTCACATTGTCTTTATCCCATAACGGTACTTTGGGGAAAGGCAAAATAACTAGCTAGGTTGACCCGGTAGTGAATATAAATTAAGACATGTTAAAATCCTAATTAAAGATATTGGCATGGGCCAATAGGTTCATAGTAAGCCCATGAAAACTGTGTATAGAAAAAGATATTGGTAGGGGCCAATAGGTTCATAGTAAGCCTGTAAAAACTATGATTTGATATTGGAAGGGGCCAATAGGTTTACAGTTAGCCCATGAAAGCTATATTCGAATTAAGATATTGACAGTTAGTCAATAGGTTCCTAGTCAGCCTACGAAAACTAGGATAAGAGAAAAGATATTGACAATTAGTCAATAGGTTCCTAGTCAGCCCATGAAAACTAGAAAAGAAAAAGGATATTGGTAATCCCATGAAAACTATGATATCAGAAAGGTAGTCCATAAATACTAAATCGATTATTAGTGAGCCTATGAAAACTAATAGGTTAATAGTAACCCTAAAAAAACTATAATTGAGACAGATAGTCGGAATGAATGAGGATGGGTAATCCGTAATTAATATACTTTCTTGCATATCATCATATTATTTTGAATTGTTTTAACCATTGTGGATGCAGGAGCACAGTATATGGTTTTATAAATGTTTTAAGATACTATTGAGGGAAAAACCCATTTCGCTAAGCGGCATGGTCTCACTAGATATCTAAATAGTTTGAGATGGTAGATTATTATTCATACTAGGCTTTATGTCCGACTCTAAGTTTTTTTCCATTTAAACTCTCGGTTACTCAATTGATTTTGAGTAGTTTATGGTTTAGGGTTTCCAGGTGTACTTTTAGATGAATAAAGCTTTCGTTGATGAGCAGGAGGCATGCTAGCTACTTAGAATTATTTTTCCGCTATGTGTTTTGGTTGTAAAGGAAAATCTGTTTTATTGCCTTATTAGTTACTCTGAACATCAAATGGGGCATCTTCATGTGTCACTCTTGACGTATTTTGTAATGATTATATGTTATCTGAACGTGGTCTGCGTACTGGGATTATGTAATGAATTTGCAATGTTTTGAAATGGAATATGGAATTTGTTTACTGTTTAATTTTTTCCATATTCATGTATTTCTGTATATCGATGTATCTAACATTGTTGTATTTGATTGCCGAGGATTAATAACTATGGATGACTGCAACATCCGTAGACGTTAGTTTTAGGCCTTCAAATAGGGGGATGCTACAAGTTGGTATAAGAGCATAGGTTTATGAAACTTTAAAAGAAATTTAAACCTAAAGGTTATTTCAAAACATAATCCAATGAATCAGATAACAAGATTGGGGTTTAGGTTAACGCTATAGTAACGTACTTGGATTTGTTATATATATATATATATATATAAGTATGTATGCCCCATTCACTTCGACCTTTCTTCTGTATCTTACTAAGGCTCATATGTAGACTTATGAGAAATGAGATATGGAAGCAGGAAACGGAAGAGGACATCTCGGTGGAGGAAGCACCATAGCTAATGGAAATGCTCGACCCACCACTAGAAGGACCCTGTTTCGACTGGCTAATGCTAATAACCAAAATGCTGATGCCAATGTGGGTGCTGGAAATCCACCAGTAGATATAGGGACGATGAATCAGTTCTTTATCAGTATGATGTAAGCAGGATATGCTGTAGGAGTTGCTGTAAATGCAGAAGGAGCTAATCATGTAGCTCCAGTTGGGAATAATTATGCTAGGCTGAGCAGGGACTACACCAGTTTGGGTGGAAATCCATTCATGGGGACGGAGAATGCTATTGAGGTAGAATAGGCTGTTGCATTGTAAGCGTATATTTGTTGATTTGGGTTTACATGACGGAAAAAAGAGAAGGTTGGCCTCTAGGCAGTTACAAGGGTCGGCGTTTCATTGGTGGAATTGTGTTACTACTTGAGTTCTAAAGGAGCAGTTGACTTGGATAGATTTTAGAAGGATATTTGAGTACAAGTTTGTGTTTGAGTTTTCTAAGTTAGAGTTGACGAGGAATTTTATGGATCTGGAGCAGGAAGAGATGTCGGTTGTTGAGTATGCCACTAAGTTTAAGGAGCTATCACATTATGGACATAATCCTATAGATACAGTCATCAGAAGAAACGAGAAGTTCATTAGAGGACTTAGGCTTGAGATTGTTAGGACGACCCTGCTATATCTTCATGATCCTAGTAATTTAGTTGTGGAGATGGCCATTTTCCATGAGGAGATGCTTGCTAATTGTGCTAGAGATAAGCAAGTGGAAATTCAGGGTTCTCAAAGGAAGAAGAGACATTTCTTTAAGAAGAAGGGAGCCCAGAAGAGAGATACTGCCAAGAAGGCAAAGGCAGAGTTAGTTTGCTATAAGTGTGACAAGAAGGTTCATTATGCGATGAGTGCCGGTCAGGTAATAGGAAGAAGGCTGCAAATAAGAAGAATGTGAAGTGCTTTAACTGTTATCAAGTTAGGCATTACAAGAATCAGTGTCCAAAGGCAGTCAGGGCAGACAAAGGGTAGATTTTTTCAATTGGACCAGCTAGGCCTGCTGCAGCTGACAAAGGGAAGACTGTGATGGAAGATATTCTTTGGATTCAAAGTATACTAGTTAGGGTACTTTTCGATATCGGTGCATCACATTCATTTATATCTTAGTGTTTGCTTGGTAGATTATGCTTCGAACCTACCTTCCTAGTTACTTTCTTAAGGGTTACGAATCCAATTGGAGGGTATGCAACTCTAGGGTTGAGATGTGACCAGTTAGAACTTGATTTGTTAGGTCATAAGTTTGCATGCAGTCTGTATGTTTCGATTTCGTAGATTTATGAATCATTTGGATATGGATTGGTTGGGTAGGTATGAGGCTATAATATTTTTCCAGGATATTGATATATCATTGAGACACCCTGATAGTCATAACCGAGTAATATTTCTAGTGGAGAATTTTGACCAGAGTGTTATTACTTTGCTTAGTGCTATGGAGATAGGAGATGAGTTAAGTCAAGTTCGAGTAACAAGAAAATTTGCAGATGTCTTTGAGCCAGTCACAGGACTACCTCGGAAACGAGCTATTGAGTTTCGGATAGACCTTGTGCCAGGACCTGAACCTGTGAGTAAACTACCTAGCAGGATGACACCTATAGAGATGAAGGAATTAAAGGTGCATCTAGTAGATCTTGAAGGAAGGAATTTTATTAGGCCAAGCAGTTCGCCTTGGGGAGCGGCTGTGGTGTTTGTGAAGAAACTAGATGGGTCATTGAGAATGTGTACCGACTATCGTCATTTAAACGAAAGGACGGTTAATAATAAGTATCCTTTGCGAATAATAGATAATCTGTTCTACCAGTTTAGTGGAGCCAGAGTGTTTTCCCAGTTGGATTTAGCGACACATTTCCATTAGTTAAGAGTAGCAGAGGACAGTATTCCTTTGAAAACATTTTGGACTTGGTATGGTTCGTATGAGTGGTTAGTGATGCCATTTGGATTATCGAATGCACCTGCTTCTTCGTGGATTTAATGAACCGAGTTTTTCAAGAGTACTTGGATAGGTTTTTGCTAGTGTTTATAGATGACATTTTAGTATACTCTAAGAATGAGAGAGAGCATGAAGTTCATCTTAGAGTGGTACTTGAGACATTGAGGTAGAATCAGCTAAAGGCGAAGTTTACAAGTGTCAATGTTGGAAGAATGAGGTTAAGTTTCTTAGTCACGTGGTTCTAGAGAAAGGCTTGTTAGTCGATCAAGATAAGATCGAAGCTGTCAATAATTGGAAGAGACTGGAGACGTTGACTGAGATTAGAAGTTTTCTTGGACTTTTTGGCTACAGCCGGAGGTTCATCAAGGATTTCTCGTCGATAACAGCACCTTTGACTTAGTTAATCAGGAAAGAGGTGAAGCTTGTCTGGTCCAACAAATGTGAGGAAGCATTCCCTAAGTTAAAGCATTTGTTGACCAATACACTACTGTTAGTACTTGTAGATAGAAACCAAGGATTGGTGGTGTATACTGATGTGGAACTGGATTGGGAGCATTGTTGATGCAGAAGGGTAAAGTTATTGCCTACACATCCAAATAGCATAGATCGCATGAGGTGAGGTATCTTACTCATGATTTGGAGTTGGACGGGGTGATCTTTTCATTGAAGATTTGGAGACATGATCTCTTAGGGGAGATATTTGAGCTTTTTACCAATCATAAGTCTTTAAAGTATTTATTCTATCAGATGCAGTTGAATATAAGACAATAGAGATAGTTGGAGATTTTAGCTGCTTATGATTTTGGTATAGAGTATACTCTTGGGAAAGGAAATACGGTAGCAGATAATCTTAGCTGAAGACATTAGAATATGGTATTAGCTAAGATGGCAGAGTGGAAGGATTTAGAAGTTTGGCCAGTTGTGGTGTGCAGTTAAGATCGACTGCTAGTTCTAGTCAGAGTACCGCCATGTTGTCCTGTTTTGAAGTTCGACCAATGTCCATTGAAAGGATTACTTATAAGTAGGAGGAGGATCCAGTATTAGCCGAGAGGATTAAAAGGCTTGAGGTTGGAACAGAGATCGATGATCTAAAGGAATTTAGTCTTGACCGAAGAGGGTGGTTGAGAAAGAAGGGACGATTGTGTGTTTCAAATATAAAAGACTTGAGGAAAGAGGTTCTTAGAGAATGTCATTGGTACAAGTTTACAATTCATCCTGGAGGGACCAAGATGTATTAGGATATGAAGAGGAGCTTTTATTGGGAAGGTATGAAGAAGGATGTTGGCCTATGGGTTAGGCAGTGTGCAAAATTCCAATAAATGAAAGCTGAACATCAGAAGCCGAGTGGTTGCTTCAACATTTAGAGATTCCAGTTTGAAAATGGGATTCGATATCCATGGATTTTATAGACGAGTTGCCAAGGTCAAATAGATGTACTGAAAGTATATGGGTTATAGTTGACAGGTTGGCCAAGAGTGCCCATTTCATTCTAGTTAAATCAACCAAGACGACACCTGTTTTAGCTAAGTTGTTCATGAAGAACATAGTTAGAGTACATGGAGTTCCTAGCAGTATAATCAGTAATAGAGATGCCTTGTTCACTAGTGAATTCTAGAAGAGTCCACAGGAAGTATTGGGTACCAGGTTTAATATGACTACTACATATCACCCTTAGATGGATGGGCGGACAGAGAGAGTCAATAAGGTACTTGTGGATTTACTGAGAGCTTGTGTATTGGACTTTGGTGGATCTTGGGAAGACCACCTACATTTGGTTGAGTTTTCCTATAATAATAGTTACCAGACTAGTATAGGAATAGTGCCTTTTGAAGCTTTGTATGGAAGGCCATGCAAATCGCCAGCATGTTGGTTGCAGAATGGAGATTGTCTAGTATTAGATCCACATTTGATTAGAGGCATCGGAGAAGATTGAGTTAATCCGGGAAAGGACTCAGTCCAGATAGAAGAGTTACGCAGATAAGAGGCATAAAGACCTAGAGTTCTAAGTTAGAGATATGGTTTTCATTAAGGTATCACCGATGAAAGGTGTGGTGCGATTTGAAAAGAAAATGAAACTAGCACCAAGCTATGTTGGTCCATTCCAGATTATAGAGAGGATTGGAAAGCTCGCATACAGAGTAGAGTTACCGAGCTATATGGTAGGTGTCCATATTGTATTTCATGTGTCTCATCTTCGCAAGTATGTGCATGATCTCTGCACTACTATTCCTCCATCGGTGTTTTAAGACTTGATAGTATAGCCAAATTTAACTTTCGTTAGACAATCTAGTTGGTGAATGTTCAGTGGAGCGACAATGAGCAGGACTGTACTTGGAAGACAGAAGATAGGATTAGAGATACCTATCTTGATCTGCTTTAAGGGTATGTCTATATTAGATTTATATAGATAGTTGCTAGTCAGACAGTCTAGTGTGGTTTTTAGGAGTTATTACAGATGATTGCTATGTTTAGTATTTAGTCCTTACTGAATTTCGAGGACGAAATTCTTTAAGGGGGGAGCCTGTAACACCCCTAATTTTTGATAACATTATTCAAGAGATTTAATTAGATAAATTAAATGTAATAATGATGATAAGCGGATTGAGATTTGAATAAAACTATAAGAAGGCCATGCCTAAGTAATTAATTAAGTGGGCTTAAATTGGCTTTTATGTATTTAACTGAACATGGGCATATTAGTCAATAGACGCACTATTAACTCACAGCTATACATTTTCCCATTTACGTACACTTTTCATTTTCACAAACGCAAATCAAAAACCTAAAGTAGAGCCATCCATTAACAAGGGAAAAGAGGAAGAAAAATTTAATCAAAGCTAAGGACCAAAGCTAAGAGAATCAATCGTCCATGTCTCTCAAATTCCTTATCATATCCAAGGTGAATAATAATTCATTCCATCTCTATTTTGTTTTTATAATCATACGTTTTCGGATTTAATATTAAATTTGTTTTTACGATGTTTTAGTTGATGATATGCTTGAATTATTATGTGTTTGATTTTAACCAATTTGTTCACATAAGAATCTACACAGTTTCGGGGAGAAACCAATTGTGAATGATTTTAGTATGCTAAGGAAAAGTTATATATAAGGTAAAACATGATTTTCGAGATGGGTTTCAAATTTTAGTAATTTTCCAAGCTATGGAAAAATTGTTATGAATTTCTAAAAAATAAGATGAAATTGGGTTAAAATTAATTCCGATTATTTTATTAATAATTTGGATCTGGAATTTTTGTATGTTTGATAACATGATGAAAGTGAATTTCTATTTTTTTTGGTGAATTTTTCTAATTGATATGCTATGGAAAATAAATTATTTTAAAAGAAGGACTTATCTGCAATATTGGTTTTGCTTAATGGAAGGGCTTAATTGTTAGATTTTTCTTGATTTAATTATGATAAATGCGGCAGTTATTTTGTAAAGGATTTGAAAAGTTTTAATGTAACCAATCAAAGAATTATTACTGGGCATGTTAGTTATAAAGTGATTTCCATAAAAAGCATTAATTCAATGTTTTCAAAAAAAGGTGGTCCTGCATATTTCAGAAGTACCTTTCGACTCCATTACCTCCACATCATCTCAGTCGAAACCAATTTAATTGCAACCTACTAGTGTTGAAACCAATACACATGGTATCAATGAGATCGGTACGAAGTGAATTGGTAAATAGCAAAAGAGAGGGTGTCGAAAGCGTTGCTTTCGTTAGAGTCAAAACCATAGTTTTTTTTAAAGATAAGCGCCTACCTCATTTTAGAAGGGTGCTTTTGACCAAGTCGATACCCTTTTTTCTTTCGAACCTAATGACGGCTTTCTTTGATTAAGAATAGAGCTTTTGAATGAGACCCTTAGTTTATAAAGGAATGCTTTCAAAAATGATGGTTCTGACCTAGTCGAAACCTTGCTGCCATTCAAATGCCTTTCGAGAGTATTGAAGTCATCAATGCTTTCGAACGGTGCTTTTGTTTTAAACTTATATTAATCCACTTCCTAAATATTTTCGAAAGGGGTTATGGGTTATGAAGGCAATGATGTCAAAAGGGTGTTTTAATGCTATCCTTCTAAGGTTTATTCAAAGGTTTTGAGCTTTCTAATAGATGGTTCCAACACCATCAAAATTTTCCCCAAAACAATTTATCAATGGTTTCGAAAGAGATACTTTCGCCTATGATCACTTTGACCCCAAGGATGTTTCTAAAAGTAAAACCCAATACTTTCAAAAGGGGTACTTTCATTTATTTCGAAGCTATGTTTCTAAAGACTTTCGAGTAACTTTTTGATACCTTCGAAAGGGATATTTGGTTTCGAAAGAGATGTTTTAAAAAGGGCTTCGAAAGGTATATACATGGTGT
This sequence comes from Allium cepa, assembly GCA_030765085.1. Taxonomy (NCBI): domain Eukaryota; kingdom Viridiplantae; phylum Streptophyta; class Magnoliopsida; order Asparagales; family Amaryllidaceae; genus Allium; species Allium cepa. Next base: position 88,243,215 of record CM060942.1, on the reverse strand, counting down.
TTTAAAAAGGAGTTTTCTTTGCTTTCGAAGGAGGTAATCCAGAGGTTTCGAAAGTGATGTTTTGTTGTTTTTAAAACAAATAACCCAATCTTATTTTAAGGAAAAAACATGGCATAAATAAATTAAAGAGTTTCGAAATAGAAGAAGTTTTCCTTGATTAACAGGTTAAAGGGTTTAACCAAGTTTTATATAAAAAGATTCCAAGGACATTAAACCACGGGGGTTGGTATTATTATGATCGATTCTTCATATATTTATTCACATTGTAATTAACCCATAACGGTACTTTGGGGAAGGGTAGAATAACCAGCTAGGTTTACCCGGTAGTGAATATAACAAAATAAATGTTAAAATCCTAATTAAAGATATTGGTAGGGGCCAATAGGTTCACAGTAAGCCCACGAAAACTATGTATAACAAAAGATATTGGCAGGGGCCAATAGGTTCATAGTAAGCCCATGAAAACTATGATTTGATATTGGCAGAGGCCAATAGGTTTATATTTAGCCCATGAAAACTATATTCGGACTAAGATATTGACAATTAGTTAATAGGTTCCTAGTTAGCCTATGAAAACTAGGATAAGTGAAAAGATATTGACAGTTAGTCAATAGGTTCCTAATCAGCCTATGAAAACTAGGATAAGAGAAAAGATATTGACAGTTAATCAATAGGTTCCTAGTCAGCCCATGAAAACTAGGATAAGAGAAAGGATATTGGAGTTACTAATAGGTTCTTGGTAATCCCATGAAAACTATGATATCGAACAGGTAGTCCATAAGTATTAAGCCGTTTATTAGTGAGCCCATGAAAACTAATATGTTAATAGTAACCCAAAAATAACTATAATTGAGACAGATAGTTAGAATAAATGGGGACGGATAGTCCATAATTAACTTACTTGTTTGCATATCATCATACTATTTTGAATTATTTTAACCATTATGGATGCAAGAGCACGGTATATGGTTTTATAAAGGTTTTAAGATACTAGTGAGTGGAAAACCCATTTTGCTAAGCGGCATGATCTCACTAGAATCTAAATGGTTTGAGGTGGTAGATTATTATTCATACCAGGCTTTATGTCTAACTCGAAGTTTTTGTTTTCCCCTTAAACTCTCGGGTACTCAATAGATTTTGAGTAGTTTGAGGTTAGGGTTTACAAGTGATCTTTTAGACAAATAAAGCTTCCGGTGATGAGCAGGAGGCATGCTAGCTACTTAGAATTCTTTTTCCGCTGTGTGTTTTGATTGTAAAGGAAAATCTATTTTATTGCCTTATTAGATACTCTGATCATCCAAGGGAGCATCTTCATATGTCACTCTTGGTGTATTTTTTTTAATTATATGTTATGTGACGTGGTCTACAAATTGGGATTAAGTGATGAATTTGCAACATTTTGAAATGGAATGTAGAACTTGTTTGCTGTTTAATTTTTTTCCATATTCATGTGTTTCTTTATATCAATGTATCTAACATTGCCGTATTTGGTCATTGAGAATTAATAGCTATGGATGACTACAACATCTATAGCCGTTAGTTTTAGGCCTCCAAATAGGGGGATGCTATAGAAAATCAATTCGAGAAGCAAATTTCATCCTTTCATGGTGTACCTATAGGTTTTGGATATAAAGTATATTCCTAATATATTTTGAATTTTAATATGATGTTTATCTATCATTGTTATCCCGCCTTTTGGTCAAGGCCGGGATATCAATAGGTTGGCTAGAAAGGATGGATATCAGGATTAGAGATCGATTGTAAATAAGGCTATGATCGATGTCGTCAAAATTTGGTCGAGCTCCAATCAAGACAAAATCGATTGGGAATGATGGACAAGGTTAGGAGAGGCTACTTTCAAATTTCAGGTCAATCGGAGTTCGTATGCTCGGGATATGGATGGATCAATATTGGAAGGAACTGATTTCGTATTGATACAGTTCGTATCGATAGAAGTGGATTCGACTACTTACTTTGGATCGACGCATGTATCGATCAGGATGGACTCAGGCCGCTGATTTCGTATCAATACATATGTATCGATTGGATGGCGAAGTATGTCCGTGCATTTTGTATCGATCGGGACTAGGATCGATACGAAGGATGAAGAAGTGGTCGTACGGACTTGGATAAGCATTTTGTATCGATCGGTCATTGATCGATACGAAGGACTCACTCATGCATCGATTCGAAGAAGACCGAAGGGCATTCTCAGGATGGCTATGTTGGGTGGATACGAAGGGTTCAGAAGCCGTGTTTGTATCGATCGTGTTCGTATCGATCGATACGAAGGAAGCAGTCAACTCGTCATCAAAAGTGGATATCCCCTGGACTTCCGAGCCACGTCATCCATGCATTTAATATGGAGGGATGGAGACGAATAGGTGGAGACGAACGCTTCAGCCTTCACGAAGACTACAACTTGCATCGATGATATCTCACAACCTACGAGTCCAAATGCCACCAAATTTTCACAGGGGCTTACGTACAACCTAAAGAATGTTCGTGTTTGCGTAAAAAATGGTCGCAAACACCCAAAGTCGTATGAGTTGGTTGATTTTATGTTGTATTTAGTGATTTGGGTGATTTATGCAAATATATAAAAAGCAGGGACTAAACTGTAAAAGACACACAGATTTATAGTGGTTCGGCCAGAACGTGCCTACGTCCACTTTATATGTTATTCTCCTTTTTTCTTTAGATTACAAGTACAAAGCTGTGATTACAAGTATCTAAAGTTGTTTGAGAGTTCCTTCCAGGCTTGAGCTCTCAAACTTGTCTGCCATTGTTGTACCCCTGCCCCTCTATTTATAGAGTCAGGCTGGGGGCAGGGGTCTTGGATGTTTATAGCTGCTGGTGGGCTTGGGCTGAAGCAATCTGGACTGGAAACTTTGGTTCGGCATTCTTCGGTTCGACGGTGCTTGGAGAGAAGGATGGTTGGACAGGTGGTAGGTTGGTCCGGTGGTAGGTTGAGTGGAGCTCGTTCGGTGGTAGGAGTATGGACCGGTGGAGCGTGGGTTGTAGTTAATTCGGTGGGAAGGGGAGTGCCGAATGCTTCTGCCGAATGAGGTGCCGAATGCTTCTGTCGAATGAGGTGCCGAATGCTTCTGCCGAATGCTTCTTGTATTGGGAACGCCGGATGAAACAAAGCGCCTTGAATGCCGAATGAAACTTTAATCCTTTGATACCGAATGGACTTTATGTTGTAGATGCCGAATGGGCTTGAATGTTGGAGATGCTGGATGAACCAAGGTATGCCGAATGAGCTCTCGTATGGCTTGCTGGCTGCTTCTTCTTGTTCCGGTCGTGGTGGAAATGCACACAACATTGATATTCCAGTTTTGTCCAAGAAATGGGATAACACTTTGCCCCCCAAAATATGCCTTGCGGTAGGAAGGCGTGTTTTGTAATGCCATGAGCTGGATGTTCATATCCTGTTGACAACCTGTAAAGAGCTTGATATTTTATATGGCCCCAAGTGACGACCGTTCGGGATCGAGCTATTAGGGATGAAGCGCGACCGTTCATGGTCAAGCGCCTAACTTCAAATGACGATCGTTCGTGATCAAGTCATTTGAGGTGAAGTGCGACCGTGCGCGGTCAAGCGCATAAATCCGTGCGTCGATCGTTCGGGATCGAGTCATCTTCGGTGAAATGTGACCGTTCAAGGTCAAGCGCTCAACTTCAAATGACGACCGTTTGGGATCGAGTCATTTGAGGTAAAGTGCGACAGTGCGCGGTCAAGTGCGTAAATCCATGTATCGATCGTTCGGGATCGAGTCATCTGTGGTGAAATGTGACCGTTCAAGGTCAAGCGCTCAACTTCGAATGACGACCGTTCGGGATCGAGTCATTCGAGGTAAAGTGCGACAGTGCGCGGTCAAGTGGGGGATCCCAAATGACGACCGTTCGCGATCGAGCCATTTGAGGTGAGAGGAGTTGTGCCGTTCGGGGCGAGTTGTGACCGTTCGCGATCATGTGCCGTTCGAGGCGATTTGTGACCGTTCGCGATCGGGTGCCGTTCGAGGCGAATTGTGACTGTTCGAAGTCGGGTGCCGTTCGAGGCGAATTGTGACCGTTCGCGATCGGGTGCCATTCGAGGCGAATTGTGACTGTTCGAAGTCGGGTGCCGTTCGAGGCGAATGAGTGTGCCCGGGGGGGGGGGGACTTAATATTATCAGTGTTGGAGTCATTGTTTGGGGGAATTTTTCGAATCAAAGACTTCGGCAGTTCGTTGCCATGCAATAGGTGCTCGTGGACCGTTCGCGATCCAACGGGCATACAAGTAAATAATTTTTTCATAGAATTGTAAATGTTAAAGCAATAGTACCTTACAGCAGAAATGTCCAAACAGGAAGAATTCAAATGTTCAAATCGAAACAAAAGCAAAGCAAGGATGTCAAAGTGTAAGTTCCCACTTCGAAGCAGTCAATGATCATTCAGAGCATGCCTGGAGATCGTTCGCGATCTCGTACATGTGTAAACGATTTAATTGCGTTAGTGGAAGCTTACGACCTGTTCATCGTTATTTTAATCAAGCAACCAATGGATAATCAAATGGTGCCTTGATCCAGGGTCACCTCTAGCTGACGTAGAGGGCGGTCGCTCTGGCTCCACCGCTGGAGTTCGCCTCCTCACATACTGAAGGAGCATACCGTTCCTGATATGCCCTTCTACCTCGTCCTTCAAATGCCTACAATCATTAGTGTTATGACCATTCAATTCATGAAATACACAAAACTTATCTGATTTTCTTTCGTCAGAGGTTGGATCCCTTCGCATTGGTCTACGGTACGGAACCTGCCCCTTGGTATCCTGATAAATCCGTTCCAAACTCTCATTCAGCTCTGAATAGGTGGTGAAGCGCGGTTCTCTTCGTAGCCACTTTGTCCTGTCATCATTATCCTCAGCCTTTCTTTTTCCTTTGCTAGTCTCCGCACCATTTCCAGGTGGGTTTCCGCTCTTGATTACGTAAACGTCATCTTCTTCCTCTCTTTCTGCACTAGCATCTTCCAAACGCAGAAACTTTTCAGCCTCATGATAGAACTCTCCCAGATTCATAGGCGGGTCCTTGGTTAATGAGTTCTTGAACTCTGTATTACCAGCTATTCCAGATACAGCCGCCATCATGACCATAGATGGATCTAGTCGATCCACTGATGCTGCCGCCGCATTAAATCGCGTTAGAAAGCTCCTCAAAGTCTCTCCAGTTTTCTGTTTCAAGGTTGCCAAAGTCATCACATTCTTGGGTCTCGCAATATGAACCCTGAATTGTCTCATGAATCTCTCAGTTAAATCTGCCCATGTTCCTATGGAGCCGCTCTCCAGTTGCCTAAACCATAACGCTGCAATGTCCGTCAAATACAGTGGAAAGCACCAGGCCATAACCTCCTCTGATGCCCCCAGCACTTCCATATGTCTCATATACTTCGTTAGATGGACCGTGGGGTCCGTTTTCCCGTTGTACATGTCCAATGACGGTAGCTTGAATTCTGGTGGGTTCCTAGCCATCCTAATCGCAGAAGAAAAAGGACTCCTGTTTACATCTTCCAAGTCTCTGTTTACTAAACTGCCTCTCATAGCTCTTCTAACCATCTCTGCTAATCTGTCATTGTCTCCAAGCTGTAGTTCTCGTTCACTACCTTCGACCTGCCCCCCAAGTCCGCGGGAGTTTTCATGTGTATGCCTCCCTGGTTGAACGTTCATTCCTCTATTGCTACCAGGTGGTTCGGATGCCCCCATCTCACTTCCCGGGGTCGGATCAACATGCTCTGCGTGAGTGCCCCCTAGCTCTGGTGCTGCGCCAGATGGTCCTGCCCCGTTCTGAACCCCAGTTGCTCCTTGGATTTGTGCTCCAATTTGCCCAATTTGTTGAAGTAAGTTCTGGATCATCTCTTCTTGTCTTCTCATCATGGCCTCCATCTCATCCCTAGTGATGAAGATCGACGCTTGATTCCCTCCTGAGGAAGCCTCTTGACTTCCTTGGTGTTCACTTCTCTCTGGCCTTTGCCTTCTACTTGTTTGTCTCGTCATAACTCTTAGATCTGAACTCTTAGATTTTCAAATTCAACTTCTATCCGATGTAGCGGGAGCTGGTTGTTCTCAGTGAAAGCACCAAAATGTTTGCGTAAAAAATGGTCGCAAACACCCAAAGTCGTATGAGTTGGTTGATTTTATGTTGTATTTAGTGATTTGGGTGATTTATGCAAATATATAAAAAGCAGGGACTAAACTGTAAAAGACACACAGATTTATAGTGGTTCGTCCAGAACGTGCCTACGTCCACTTTATATGTTATTCTCCTTTTTTCTTTAGATTACAAGTACAAAGCTGTGATTACAAGTATCTAAAGTTGTTTGAGAGTTCCTTCCAGGCTTGAGCTCTCAAACTTGTCTGCCATTGTTGTACCCCTGCCCCTCTATTTATAGAGTGAGGCTGGGGGCAGGGGTCTTGGATGTTTATAGCTGCTGGTGGGCTTGGGCTGAAGCAATCTGGACTGGAAACTTTGGTTCGGCATTCTTCGGTTCGGCGGTGCTTGGAGAGAAGGATGGTTGGACAGGTGGTAGGTTGGTCCGGTGGTAGGTTGAGTGGAGCTCGTTTGGTGGTAGGAGTATGGACCGGTGGAGCGTGGGTTGTAGTTAATTCGGTGGGAAGGGGAGTGCCGAATGCTTCTGCCGAATGAGGTGCCGAATGCTTCTGCCGAATGAGGTGCCGAATGCTTCTGCCGAATGCTTCTTGTATTGGGAACGCCGGATGAAACAAAGCGCCTTGAATGCCGAATGAAACTTTAATCCTTTGATACCGAATGGACTTTATGTTGTAGATGCCGAATGGGCTTGAATGTTGGAGATGCTGGATGAACCAAGGTATGCCGAATGAGCTCTCGTATGGCTTGCTGGCTGCTTCTTCTTGTTCCGGTCGTGGTGGAAATGCACACAACATTGATATTCCAGTTTTGTCCACAAAATGGGATAACAGTTCGTGATCGATATCAACTCAATTGGGCAAGATCTTGATCAATACGAAATGCGTTCGTATCGATCATGGATCGAGTCAAAATCACCTGAGATCAATTGCGTGGGCCGACTCACGTGCCAGAAGAGGTCTTCCAAGATCTGAGTGAGATATTTGCAGCCTACGCCTATAAATAGCACCTCAGAGCCTACAGAAAAGGGATCTTTGGCTATCAAACATCCAGACTCTACCGAAAACATCTTTGCACTACAAGGCTGCTGTTGTACTCGAATTTCATCACTGTAATCCGCTGTAATCAGCCGTAACCAGCAAGGAAAGTCAATAAAATATTAACTTTTGAAGTGGATGTAGGCCGGACATAGCCGAACCACTATAAATCTTGTGTCTCTATCTATTTCTTTCCATTTTAAGTTTATTATTGTTTATTTTTGTCCCCTACATTACTTAGATCTGTGATTTGCGATCATTTATTGCTGATCTGTGTTCATACATTGGTGCTTTCATAATATTTGGGGTTTGTGACAAATTTTATCGCAAACATTTTGGTGCTTTCATTGAGAACGACTAGCACCTGCTATACTGGATTTGGAGTTCAGATTTGAAAGGCTTAAGGATTCAGACCTGAAAAGCTATGACAAGACAATCAAGTAGAAGATAAAGTGCAGAGGGAAGTCAGCATGAAGGAAGCCAAAAGGCATCATCAGGGGCTAATCAGACTTCGGCTTTCATCACCAAAGATGAGATGGAGATGATGATGGGAGCTACGCATGAAGAGTTTCTGAAAAGGCAGGAGGAAATGATGCAGAACCTCCTCAGATAGTTTGGACAAGCAGGAACAATTGGAGCTTCAGGAATTCAGATCCACAGAGCTGGAGCAGAAGGGCCTAACAGGCAATCGAATGGAGCAGCTCAACAAGTCGTAACCCCTAATCAGCATACAACCATAAACCTGGATGGATCCAGGCTCGAGGGAACGCTACATGGCAATGATGGACCGATACCTCGAGGAACTCTAGGTGATACCACAACAAGATGCTGGTAGGAATACAAGAGCACATGATGAAGAATATGTACTAGAATTCCCTCGGGGACTCGGGGGGCAACCTTTGACGGACAACGCTGGATTGGCTGAGATTATCAGGTGAACTATGCATGGAGGTTTGACGAACAGAGATCTGGAAGGAGTACACAGGAGACCGTTTACCTATGAAATCCGAATGGCCCGAAACCCACCAGAGTTCAAGCTACCTACTTTGGAGGTATACAATGGCAAGGTTGATCCTATCGATCACTTGATGAGGTACACGAGACATTTGGAAGTGATGGGGGTATCAGAGGAAGTAATGGCCCGGTTTCCTACTGTACTTGATCGATATAGCTGCTATGTGTTTCAGACAGTGGACGGGTTTCTGAAGCAGTTTCGGGTTCATATCAAAAGACCAAAGAGTGTAATGACGCAGACATCGGTAAAGCAAAGGACAGAAGAATCGCTCACAGCTTTCTTAACTCGGTTCAATACAGCGGTTGCTTCGGTAGATCGACCGGATTTATGGTTTTAATGGCAGCAGTGTCAGGAGTCGGAAAGAATTCGGATTTCAAAGTTTCATTGATACAGGACCCACTAATGGATCTCGAGAAATTCTTTCATGAAGCTGAGAGCTTCCTTCGATAGGAAGATGCACGTTCAGATATGAAGTTGAAGGAAGTGAATGCAGAAAAGGATGGAGAACCATCTGCCGAAACCTTGGGTAAAGATAAAGGAAAGAGGAAGTTGGATGACGAATCAGAAAAGCTAGGAAGCGGTGGAGAGAGCCAAAATTCTCCACTTACACTGGATTGAACGAGACGTTAGAATGGATATTCATAGAGACTTGGGATCGCCTTCCCTACCGAAGGCCTGCAAGGAGAGAACGCTCGGAACATGAAAGGGTTCACGATTTGGACGGACATGATACCAATAGCTGCAGGCATCTAAAGGATATAATCGAGGAGCATGTAAGGAATGGCCAGGTTATGATAATACGTCGGGGCTCGGAATGCGGCGGTGGAACAGGAGCAGACACCATCTACCTCAAACAACAATGGCGCGAGGCCCAGGAATGATGGCTGATTGGTTATCAACTGACAGGGAAGATATGAAATAAGTAGCAAACTATAGGCAAACAACCAAGTCATTTTCTCATGTATGGGGACGAAGATGGCCCCTAGGCATGCTCTAAATGATGATAAGCCACGACATTATGGTTTGTGAAATCTATTTTTTCTTTTGGTTTGGACATTCGCTTTTTCTGGTTTGGTTCTGGAGTTTGGTTTGAACTTTTGATTTTGTTTGTTTTCTGGTTTGGACTTTTGTCTAGATGATTGTTTTCATGTTTGGATATTGGTTTGGATTTCTGATGTAGATTTTTGATTTTCTGATTTGATCTGGATTTCGAATTGGTTTTTGATTGGATTTTCATTTGGTTTTTGATAAATGGTCGTCGGGTATGGATTATGCCTGGCAAGGGGTAAGTTGCTTTGTCCGAACGTGGCGAATCGACTTATTCACGTTGTCGAGCATGGACTATGCTCAGCAAGGGTCTGGAGCGATCAGGATTCGGCTTAGGACTTAAGTCATGGCACTACTCAGCGTTCAGGGACTCTGGACCACAGATGCCAAGGCATTGCTTAGCACAGGTTGCCGAGTGTGGATTACGCTTGGCAAGAACCAGGAGAGGTCCTGGATTCGGTTATTGATTATTGGATATGAATGGATTAGAACTCAGTAGTCGAGTTCGGATGGATATGAAATTGGCTAAGAGTTTGGTTACTGGATTCAAAATTGGACATCGACTCGGAACAGTCATAGAAATGGATCGGGATATGGCTATGGCACTCGGATAGGATGGCTGGATAATGGACTGGATTATGAATTGGGTGGTATTGCTATGGACGGAATATGAACTTCGGATATCGGGATCGAAGCTTTTTAAAGCACACCTTCTTACCACAAGGCATGTTTTGGGGGGCAAATGTAATTCCGCCTTTTGGTCAAGGCCGAGATATCAATAGGTTAGCTGGAAAGGATGGATATCAGGATTGGAGATCGATTGGAAACAAGGCTATGATCAATGTCGTCAAAATTCAACCGAGCTCCAATCAAGACGGAATCGATTAGGAATGATGGACAAGGTTAGGAGAGGCTACCTTTCAAATTTCAGGTCAATCGGAGTGTGTATGTTCAAGATATGGATGGATCAATATTGGAAGGAATTGATCTCGTATCGATGCAGTTCGTATCGATAGAAGTGGATTTGGCTACTTACTTTGGATCGACGCGTTCATATAGATCAGGATAGACTCAGGCAGCGGATTTCGTATCGATACATATGTATCGGTTGGATGGCGAAGTATGTCAGTGCATTTCGTATCGATCAGGACTGGGATCGATACGAAGAATGAAGCAGTGGTCGTAGAGACTTGGATAAGCATTTTGTATCGATCTATTATTGATCGATAGGAAGGACTCACTCATGCATCGATTCGAAGCAGATGAAGGGCGTTCTCAGGATGGCTATGTTGGGTAGATACGAAGGGTCCAGGAGCCGTGCTTGTATTGATCGTGTTTGTATCGATTGATACGAAGGAAGCAGTCAACTCAGCTCAAAAGTGGATCTCCCTTGGATTTTCGAGCCACGTCATCGATGCACTTAATATGGAGGGATGGAGACGAATAGGTGGAGACGAATGCTTCAGCCTTCACGAAGACTACAACTTGCATCGATCATATCTCACAACCTACCAGTCCAAATGCCACCAAATTTTCATCGGGGCTTACGTACAACCTAAAGAATGTTCGTGATCGATATCGACTCAATTGGGCAAGATCTTGATCGATATGAAATGTGTTCGTATCGATCACGGATCGAGTCAAAATCACCTGGAATTAATCGAGTGGGCCCACTCACATGCCAGAGGAGGTCCCTCAAGATCTGAGGGAGATATTTGCAGCCTACGCCTATAAATAGCACCTTAGAGTAAACAGAAAAGGGATTGTTTGGCTATCCGACATCCAGACTCTGCCGAAAACATCTTCGCACTACAAGGCTGCTGTTGTACTCGAATTTCATCATTGTAATCCGCTGTAATTAGTTGTAACGAGCAAGGAAAGTTAGTAAAAGATTAACTTTTGAAGTGAACGTAGGCCGGAGATAGCCGAACCACTATAAATCTTGTGTCCTTGTCTATTTCTTTCCATTTTAAGTTTATTATTCTTCATTTTTTATCCCCTACATTACTTAGATCTATGATTTGTGATCATTTATTGTTGATCTGTGTTCATACAATGGCGCCTTTACGATATTTGGGGTTTGTGACCAATTTTGGTGCACACAATCATTTATTATAGTTAGTTAGGTGACGATTCCACTATATAAATATATTATCACAATCAAATTTATTGTATGTTTACATAAGCTTTTGTATGCAAAAAAAAGTTTATTGACATGTATATACCTAAAGATAGCATGGCACAAAATTAAAAAACAATTTTTTATTTTAAATAATTTAATATACAACATTTAACTATATATATAGCTTAAAATTTTAAATGTTACATCATACCTATACAAAATATGGTCACATAATTCTGTATATAAAATGTCGTAAGTATGGTAATTTCATCGAAAATAAAATATTTGATATATGTGTGTGTATATATATATTAAATAATATATAAATCACTTAATTATAATTAATTATATTTATATATATTATATAAATTAAGTTTTATATTTTATAAAATTAAATTACTACTTAACATGCTCTTGGTAGGAAAAATGAAAAAACTATTTTTTTATATTTTAAAATGTTTATTAAATAGCCAAAAACCGAAAATTCATTTTAAAATTCGTTTTAGATTATAAAATTACATTTTGAATATTTTAAATTACAAAATACCAACTAGAATTTTACTAAAAATTTAAAATCCCATATTGAGTTTCAAAATTGATTTTTAATTAATATCTATTTGGATATTTGATTCTAAAGTATACTTTAAAACTTTAAAAAACATCCGAGCCATGCACATCGCCTGGTATATTTATTTATTTGAAATATCTATTTTGTTCATTTTAAAATATTGATATACATACATATTTATTATTATGTACATACATATAAATATTGATTGCATGTATACATGTTTAATTTTTTTATATGTAATATATAATTTTTCGCTTTATATAAAAACATTAATATAACTAATAAATGATTTAAATTTACTTAAATATTTACAAATATGTATATTGTTAAAATTTCATACATTTGTTTATATATATATGAAATTATTTAAATAAAATATAGTTTATATATACATGCATGTATAAGTATTTTTAACATTCATATAAATTAGTATATATAAACATACATTTGGACAATATATTTGTATTGATGAGATATCTTTTCCATCATGGTGTAAATCCCAACATCTATACACCGACCTGTTATAACTTGCACAGATTGATATGTTACACATGCACACACATATTTAAATGTATATGTACACGTATATATATCTAAAATATAACATAATTAAATAATTAAAATCATTTTATATATTTAACCAAAATATATATTTTATTTAAGAGAAATTTAGAAACGTTCTAAATAAATTAGACTTCATAGGCCTAATAAAAATCCAAAATGGTAAAAAAATTGATGTTCACCCATTACTTCCGCTACGGACTGGCCCAATTCCAATAATATATATGGGGTCTTAATCAATATCTGAATATCCACTCAAACCATCCAATCAAATGGGGAAATTATTGCTTATATATTATTCTACCTCATCTAGGTAATATTTTCAATACATAGTTACGAGTATTTATATTGCAATATAAATTCAAATTTATAATCTACTCACCTAAGCCATAAATTCTCAAGTGCTTAAATCCACTCTAAATCGCAACCATGATGTAGGTAATCTCCCAATGAGTGCAATAGTAAAGATTGTGTCTCGATTGGACCTCATATGCAAGATATACAAATTTTATAAGAATATAAACTAATAACCTTAATTACTTCACCTAATCCTTCTACCACTTTTCATAATCACGCTCATTGAGCCCAAACTATGATCCCCTCCTCCGCCATTACCGTGATCCGCTTGAGCACCTCCTGTCGCCGCCATCATTCATCTCTCCGCGAGTTGAACTCGACGACACCTAGCATGTCATATCCATACCCCTATTTAGAATCGTGACTTGCTGCTCCTCCTGCCGCCTTCGAATTATGGCGACTACCAAGGGATGACCAAACGCTAGAGCACCACCAATCTCCTTGTCTTCATCCCCTTAGTCCATCCCCACACTCCATTATGCCTGACTCCGCCTCAAGCTTCCTCAGGACCTCAAAATCCGAAGCCCTAGTTTACTGCCTCCACAACAATTGCAACTGCATTGGTCGACATGGATATCATATTGTGTGTCTCGCCTAGTGGAATAACATGCCACTCTCGGTTTTTCAACCCGATTGCTAAGGCTCAAAATTTAATTTTGAGGAGGAGGTGGCCATAGCTCATGCATGGAGGAGGTTAAGAAATGTAAGTAGAAGAAAAGTCTTGGTTGTGGGGGTGTGTGTGTTTGCGTATAAATTTTAATTTGTCAAATAAATTTCTACGCATTTTGAGCTCATACGATCACATAGCCTATTATATTGCCATGAAACTCGTCTACTCACGTCACCTCATTAATATGGTCCCAACGGTACAAATTCCATCGTCGGTCGAAATGACACTCCGGGACGATAATTTCATGCATTTTGTGGTCTGTTTGGCCATTGAATACCCCTATTCCAAAATTCTTAAACCATGCATCTCATAATGAAGTCCTCATCCCAGAATCATAAGCTATCAGTCGAGATTCCACTAGATCTAATTACACACGTATTTTTATATAATATGTATAACAATGTGAAAATCGCAAAAATACCATGCCTCCAAATATAGTGACATTTGTACTTATTTGCAACGTCGATCCTGATGTAACAGAAGTGGTCCTGAGTCCAAATTTGACCATATGTGAAAAATCAGTTTTTGGACCTTTAATTACTTAAAGATCTAGTATTTAAATTAATTATTTTAATATCAAGTCATCGAAAATGCGAGTTTTTGCATTCTCCCCTCCCTAAAAGTATTTCGTCTTTGAAATTCCTTTAAGTATGACAATGCAACCCGACAGACCTAAAAATTTCCGAAGCACATAATTCATCTCATAGTCCTTAGGATTCAAAAATTCATCTAGTTTTAGAAAAATTTGGTAGGACCTCTTTACGCGGCTAGCTCCGAAAAAACCCAAAACAACATGTATGTATGTATATATATATATATATATATCATATCTAAGGCATCCCATATCTGAGGCATTTCATTTTTGAGGACATATAGGCATACATATATATATATATATATATCTATTTATGTATTTATGTATATGTATAAGTATATGTATGTGTGTGTATATATGTGTTTAAATGTATGTATATATACATATGTGCGTGTATCTATGTGTGTGTGTCCATACCATCTACAACATAGATCCTACGTACCTCTTTCACAGCAAGTGCATGCTATTTAGATGCGAATCAGAGCGAATAAGCATCTCAATAGTGCACAACTTCTTCCGTGTACCTAAACATGCACTCAACAAAAAATATTAAACACCATTAAAACATCTAACAATGGATTTAAGCATGTTGAATCATATATAGCAATCATCTCAAATAAATATGCTATATAATCATGCAACAAGCATCTCAAATAAATATGTTACAACAAACTGTGCAACAAACACACCAAATGCAACGAGCATCTCCAATGCAACGAACATCTCAAATAAACATGTTATAACAAACTGTTCAATAAGCACATCTAATGCAATAAGTATTTACAATGCAATAAGTATCTGCAATGTTACAAACATCTTAAATAAACATGTTACCATCAGAAACAATAAGCACACTTGTAATATGCAAGCAATAACAAAGCATGCTTTATACTGCGTTTTCCTACATTTTATAAAAACAAAAAGGAAAACAAATTTTTCCTTCAGTAATTAGGGGCAAATCAATACAATGCTTCGTCGAACACGAACAAGCTTGACCCCATCTATCCGAAGCGATATAGCCCTATTCTTACAAATGAATAACCTATCGAGGTACAAAGCCACATCTGGTTCAATTCCACTTTCTCAACAACACAAGAATTATACTCCTATACGAATAGAGTTCATGAAATACATCATGCACTTCAAAGAAAGAAAATTAACACAATATGCTAGCAATAACAATCAACAAGGAGCAATAAATAAGCAATGATAACTAATGGCGGGCAATTAAGAAGCAACAAAAATCAATCAACAATCAGCCAATAAAAATAAACAGTCAATCAATAATCAATCAATCAACAAAATAGACAATCAATCAAAAATCAAGCAGTAAAAAGCAATCAATAAGCAACAAAAATAGAATATCAATCAAAACATGGCAACAGCAAGCAACCAACAACGATTACCATGCAAACTTCTAATCATTTAAAATGAATCTATAACAATACGTATGGTAACCCATAATAGTCATAATGTGCGTAAAGCAATAAACTCACGTGAGTCTTTTCATCATCCAAGATGAACCAAATGCCTAAGAGGTGCTGCTCCCTTCATGAGTACAATACATGAAAGATTATTACACTCCCTCTCGCTCTGAAAAAATAGCTTATATGATATGCTAGACCTCGATCTTCAAGACTCTTGAATAAATTCAGCAATCTAAATTTCAACTTTCCTTTTCCTTCTGAATAGAACTCATTCTCCCAATGAGAAAATATTAGAAACTCAATCACCACTAAATGATTTTCAACCAACACTAGGGTTCGTTTGAGTCTGAACTCACCTCAACTGCCAAATGATTATAAGGATAAATATACCAAGTGTGCCACGAAGCTCACCTATATAAGTATCATTATCACTTAGAAGATTATCCAAATCCTCACAAAACCAGTCGAGAAGTCCTTCCCCGAACTATCGCAAGTTATTTTAACTAAATTATATAAATTTTGACAACAATGATGATCATCAAAAATAATATACAATGCCTGATCCAATCCTTTGTTCCCTCACATGATTTCCTTATTAAACTAGGGTTGACCATTAGTATCCTTTCATGCAAACTCTAATCGGATTAGTTGGTTCGACCATTGAAATTTCCTCACACGACTACAGTCGCATTTTGTAAATTTCCTAGCCACCCCTTCAACTACTATGCCCCCAAGGGCTACACGACCTCCAACACCTACTGCGGGTGTCAGAACGTTCAAGGATGATGAAACATTCCTTGCGGGGTGCCAATAGTCACTCAACTAATCAGGCATCTCAAACTGTCTACCTACAGTCACTCGTGCATGTCATCGGTTGATATTGATAGCCGTAAATGAAGAAACCTTAGCCATCGACGACCGAATAAATCAAAGTTCAGGAGATAAGTGGTATATGCAATATTATATAGTGTAAAAATACAAATATGCTCTCTCAACGTATCTCCATCTATCAGGTTTCCGATATCAAATTGGTCTACATGGTCCAAAGTGTTGAGTCTAAGCTCCGATACTAACTATGATGACCCGCCCTTCGTAATACCCTAAATCAATCTCGAATAACTACGTCTGACTCTCGAATACCACAAAAGATATCTATCGGGGTAAAATTAAAAAGCACCAAACCAAGGCGCAGCAATAGAATCTCATAGCGGAATGATAATAAAAAATATACTGAATATATATGAACATAACAGGATAAACAATATATAAGAGACTGTACTGATGAAAGTAACTGATAAATAAATTTCAAAACAAAAGGTCAGAATACAATATCTGAAATAATAAGTCTTATATATAAACAACATATCTGTCATGTACTACTAAAATATCAAGTATATATCCAAAGTATTGACTTCGCCTCTAAATAGCCTCAACTGTCCTAGAAGCATATCCCCAAAAGCACCTGGCTCCCAAACTGCTCAACTAAATACCCAAGAGTTGTCAGGACATAGACATACAAAGACAAAATACTCAACCGATGAGAGGAACTATTTCAAACTATCGTATATCAAAGCCATATGCAAATAAACAAGAAACCACTGAAGTACAATCAGTCCTCTCCAAAAATATGGCTTAGGGATAATCCGAACTGACTATAAATATGTAAAATAAACCCAACTCAAAGTACGAAATCATACCATAACCTGCTCTTCTCCGATCATTAATGAGTCAACACAACTAATATAGTGTGATTGATATGTAACAGTATACCATGACAAAGGTAACCCAATATACAATCCAAGGGTAATATAAATACCACAATAATGCTAACAACCAGCTAATATGCTACTACTACTACAGGTAAATGACAAATAAAGAATAAATTTATACCCATCGTTACTGATCGATGGAGTCTGTTATGGACATCAATCGATTTAATGATCCCTATCAAAGCATCTAAAATGCAAAATGAATATAGCGATATAACAATGCTACTAGCATAGCATCTCCATACCCAAAACCAAAATATGGAAATGTAACACCCGTTATCTTGAGGCCCAAAGCTAAGTGTTATAGATGATGCAGTCATCTATAGTATTTAACTTCCGGTGACAAAATACGGTAATGTTAATGGTATCCATAATATCAGAAGCACGTGAATATGAAATAAAATCATAGATTTCCAAAAAAACAACATTTCTAATTACATTCCAAATTAATATTTCATATTTAATTACATAATCCCAAAACGATCCTCAGGTTTTAACCAAATATAATTATTACAAATTACGCCAAGAGCGATATATGAAGATGCCCCCTTGGATGATCAGAGTACTAGATAGACATATTATTCATAATTACATCACAGTAGAAATAATACTAAATAGCTCTTACATAGCTATCTTTGCCTATGCACGTCTTCGTACGCTTATTCGCCTAACTTACTAAACATGAAAATTCTTTAACTCTCAATCTACTCAAATTAAATTTTGAGCACCCGAGAGTTTAAGGGGAAAACATAAACTTCAAGTCAGACATAAAGCTTGGTGTGAATAATACTATTACATCCCGATTTACTGATATTAAGTGAGACCACGCCGTTTAACGGACCGGGTTTCCCTTCACTAATATCCTTTTAAAAGCGTATCTTTTGCAAATCAAAATCTTGTAATCAAACTGATCATATAGCAACAACACTAACTTATTTGCGTATAAATCAAGTGAGCAATGGACTATCTGTCCACACTATATTTTTATCTGGCTAACTATTAACCATTAGCTGACTCGGGCCTACCGGACATAACCAATAATATAACTTCTGTTAGACACGTTGGTGGGCCATCTGCCCTTAATTATCTTCTTTTAAGGTCAACTGATTGTAACGACCCGGAAATTTCGATCTCGAAACTTCCAGATAGTTAGGAAAAAAAGAAAAGAGAAAGAAGAAGAAACAGAAACAAGACACAGAAACCTCACATTCACAGCGGATCAAAATATAATATAACATGAATAACGGTTTTACAAAGAAGAATCATACTCAGTTCAATTATAATTTAATTACATCAGAGTTACAACTATTACCAATTACTGGACAGTTAAAATAACTCGTCCCAGAAGATAATAATAATATACACAGTGGAAATCTCTCCATACGTTTCTGTTATCCAGCTTGCCTCTTGAGCTCCAAAACATCCTTACCTGAAAATCTGTAATACTCGGTCTGACCCGAGCATTACATCAAAGTAACACCCGGGTCAGGCTGGAAACCAGCGTGAGTAAACCCATCTAACATGGAATACAAAGCATATAACTTATATAGAACCCGAGTAACTCATATCAATTCACAAGGCCACAATTCATTTTAGACATCACTTATTTCACAAATCAATCCCTTAGTTTAAGGTCCATATTATTCCATTCCAACCTATTGATTTCACATATCAATCCATAAAGACCCATTGAAGGTTACAAATCGAAGTGGGTTCGGGTATTTACTGATATCCGACACCGGTCTCTTCGAGTTTGATACCATCTTTAATCTAAGTTACTCAAGTGAGATACAATTCAACTTAATATGTAGGATGTCACTTTTATACACAGCAATTCATCAACGATAGATAACCATACTATCAGTGTCTACCCAAAACATATCATATCACAAAGCAATTCATAACAGAGATATCAATCAGTCCTAGGCACTTACAATTATTCAATTATTCATAAGCAAGATTGATCACTTTCAAAATTAATTAATTTTATCTCTAATTAAATTAATTACTAATCTTTAATCACTTAGATTTCCATTACTTAACATTAATTAATTACAAACTAATTAACTAATCATCTATTAATCATCCATCTTAATTAATCACCCTTGACTAATTATACTTTAATTACATTAAGTAATAGCCTTAATTAATTTCACAAATTAATTATTCTTAACCATTCACAGTAATTATCCTTAATTAATTACTAAAATTAATTATCCTATAATCACTTCAATGATTAATTATCTTTTAATAAATCACTCTCATTAATTAACTAACCCTTGACTTGTTTCTTAATTAATACACACTTTAACTAATTACACGATGTAAATAATTCCTCAATTACTTCCATTAAGTAATTATCATTTAGTAATTTCCCATTAATTACTCTTCTTAATTAATGACATTAAGCAATCATCCTTTAATAAATTCCATTTGGTAATTGTCCCTTAATTACCCTCCTTCATTTATGACATTAAGTAATTATTCTATAATTACTTCATTAAGTAATTATCATTTATTAATTTCATTAAGTGATTAACTCTAAATAATTTAATCATCTTTTAATTAATAACTTAATTATTCGATAACATTTATAAATTAATCCTTTAAATTTGATTACGCAAACTAATTACTAATTACCTTAATAATTTAATTAATTAATAATAATTTCTCAACCGATTTCATTAATAAATCATCCTTAATGCATTAAATAATTAATACTTTATTTAATTCCATCATCTAAATCACCTTTTAAACCGTATAGAAATTAACCTACTATATAATTACTTTTAACAAACAATCTTAAAGTAATCTAGACTTTAAAATTTTGTTTAAATTTTCTAATACTTAGTTTAGAACTTGATTTATATTTACTTTCCAAACTTGTTCCTTTCAATAAACCTTTAAACTTGATTAAACCTTTTCTCTATTCCGCATTATTTTATTACCTTCCAAATCTGATCATAAACTTTTGTTATAAACTAAAAACTTGATCCTACTCAAATTTCAAACCTGGTTAATTTGCACAAACTAAAATCTTAGCATAAACTCAAATTTTCCCGTTCCACAAGCAAAAAATCCTGAGCACTCACGAACCAATATTCCTTCGAGTCGGCATACATCATTCCCGAGTTCAACCCGTGGTAAAACATCTTCTTCCCTGAGCTTCAACATCACAGTAATGGTCGCTGATACATCAGGTACTTGTGCACGTGCACGCCGTAACCCAACCGCTCCGATCACCGTTCAGGCTAACCTAAAGTCGACGTCACGATCCAAAGTTGACTCAACCACCCAGGCCTCGACGAACTGCTCCGTTCGAAAATAACACTCATCGATCCCATACAGTAAATGATCAGAGACCCAAAAATCTCCACATTCCGACCATCCCTCCCATCATAAACCCTCAAACTTCGTCAGAAGTCTCGCATCCTCCACCTGCATCGATTCCCCCATGAGCGCAGCCTTCCATCACCCTCCTTGCCTCGCTATTCCACACGAAATCGAAGGTCAACGAAACTTCCTTAAACCCTAAAATTTGATCGACCCGCTTCCACGATCAACCAGAAATTCCAGCGCCATTTTTCTTGAATTCCCCCTCGACCAATACTCCTCCCATCCAAATGTCTTGTCTTGAATTTCCCCCCATCGCCGGCAAATGCCAAAATTCCCAGCTCCGATCAACTAGGTAATTCCCAACATTCCCGCTTTAAAAATAACAAAATTCATTCCAAAAATCAAGATTTCGAGACTCGTATTCCTTCATGAATTCAAATCTTGAAATATAATATTTGATTTTTCTGTCTAAAAAATGATTCTACTATAGTATTTTGATTTCCGAAGACTATACTTGTTATTTAAACTTAAAATAATTTTTAAAAATCGATCTTAGTTACTACTAACAAGTTTTCTTTAGAAATCATCACATAATACTGATTGTATAATGAGGTATGAATTTTATAGTGGATTGATGAGCCAGAAATATAACAGAGCCTGTTAGTCATGAATAACAACAGAGTAGATTGATTTTAAATCCAAGTAAATACATTCATGCAACATATATATTCACCTACTCTACACAGATCCCATATGCATCAATTAAATATGAACTCTGAGCTTTTAACAGTTCAGTATACTCACAGTTAAAAAGCAGAGAAGCTCTTTTGAAAAATCTGGGAATCACACTTAAAAAAAAATTTGTTGCTTGAATATGGAATTGTTGAATTTTGCAGTTTGCTTTGGTTTTGAACTGGAAATCGACTTGCTACTTGAATTGTTACTGATTTCAAATTTGAATATGAATTTGATAAAAGCTAAGCTGATCCTTTATTAGCTTCAGGAAATTGATTTTCCAGATTCTTTTTTTTCTTCCTCCTCTGATTTCAAATTTTGGAGATGAAGGAATAAAAACTTGGTTTTCTCATTCATTTTGATTTTTTTTTAAAAATATTAGAGAAATGAGGTTGCCACTTGTATTTTTTTAATAAATCAACTAACACTTGTAATCATAAAATTTACACTTGTCATTGTTGTTTTATATATTGTTTACATTTGTAATTAAAATGTACTTAATATGTTTTGTGTATTTATTGATTCCTTAAATCCATATAATACCTTTATACATGTATATTTTAACCTTATATATTTATATTATAAATTTTCGGTTTACTTTAATTAATGTCTTATGTGTTTATATTTAAACTTTATCTCCTATTATCTATATAAAATTTCAAAGTAAATGATATAAAATTTCAATTATACACTTGTAAATAGTTGTACAATATACTAGTTATATATATACACACACACATTTTTAAATCCAATTTAATTTAAAATGTTTATTCTTTGAATTTCGAATTCAAATTCAAATTCATACTCTATTTAAAATTAACTCACAGATATATTTAAACAATCTATATTTAAATTTGTTTGGAAATAATAATTTAGCTTATTTTAAATAATGTATAAAAGAATTCATCACATTATTATTTGCTTGAAAGATAAAGTTTACAAATTAAATATTATTATCTTTTGAAAAGATAAATTTAGCCAAATTAAGTATTTATAAAAGAAAAACATTAAACTAATATAGTCAAATTTACTAATTATTAGGAGGTTATCAAATACATATCTATCCAAATGTTTTTAAAATTTAGTATTTATTATAGTTCAATCCATCTATATACAATTTCCAGATATAGAATTTCATTTGTTCAAACTACAAATGAGTATTTTAACAAATCTAATCCTGTTAATTTCAAATTAGCAGATGTCCAAAAATTTAGGTTATCACATTCCTCCCACCTTTGAATCTTTTCGTCCTCGAAAAGGAACGAAGTCAGAATTTATTTAATACTTAAAACCATATAAATTTCTTTGATCATCATTTTTTTTAGAATGCTTTAAAAATCTATATAATATTACTAAAATAATTTTATAAAATACTTTTTATAACTCGATGTTTCAATAAGTCCATCTTCGTTCTCACAGAAATTCGGTCATACGTTGATTAGGCGTAGGACTGAAAATCTACAAGTACTTAGCAGACTCATTTTCAACACCTAGTAAAGCTACTTGGAAATAATTTTATTGAAAATATAGAAAACATTTTGAAAATATAGGAAATCTCTTTGGTGAGAATGCTCTGGAAATCATCACTCCCATCCATGGTCGCGGTTACATCCTGGGTTACGTTGCTATCGCAGCAAAAGTCCATGTAACTGCAGGCTCTCCGCGGCCTCTCGATTACGCCATAGAACCCACGACAGATCGCAGTTACATTACAGGGTTACGTTGCCATCACAGCAAAAGTCCATGTAACTGCAGGCTCTCTGCGGCCTTTGATTTTCGCTGTCGAAATGAAACTTCTCCACTCCTACATAGGTCGCAGTCTACCGATATAAAATCAAACGCAGACTGTTGGCTCTCAGCAGCACACACGACTTCCGCTATGTTACTATAGGTCGCAGTCTACCGATATAAAATCAAACGCAGACTGTTGGCTCTCAGCGGTACACACGACTTTCGCTATGTTACCATAGGTCGCAGTCTACCGATATAAAATCAAACGCAGACTGTTGGCTCTCAGCGGCACATACGACTTTCGCTATGGTATACACTACTCATAATCCCCAGGAACTAGTTTTGTCCAGACTCCTCACAGGATCAACTTTAGAACCACCCTTGGGGCTCAAGGCAGCACCACCCGGTGGCACTCCTGAGAAGTTCATTTCAAGGGAGCGCCTTTTTACCCAGAGTCATCATCAAAACATTTTATACTATACACATATAGTATCTTCAAATCATACACCTAGTATGATCTCATACAAAGCTCCTTTACACAAAATTGATTATTCCAAAATCGATAATTCTCAAACTAGGCTTTCCAAATTCTCATATTGATTTTACCCAAAAATCAAGAGCCCTTCCAAATCCAAAGGTTCCTAAAACCTTTTCTAAAATCCTCATAAGATCCTTTATATATATACATACAGATATATATAATTTTTTTTAAAACTTTGGATCATTTCAAACTTGTATAAAACTCCTATTATACTTCAAATATTTTCAAAAACCCTTTTCTTCTGACAAAAGATTCAACAAGGGGAGTTTCATTTTATAAAACAAAGATATTCAACTTTGTTTACTCAAAATCAAATATTCAAATTTGATTACTCCTTTCAATATCATTTTCATTCAAATCCGTACAATGTACACATATCATCCGTACGCTATACCAATTTGGTCGCTCACTCGACCACACAATTTCACTTCTGAACTAGTATCGTCCACCCGACTTCCTAGTGCGGGCACAGATCTGGTTTCTTGATCAGAAACCATCATTCTCCTTGCATAATCATAACTATGATAGAGAATATCCAGAACCAATCAACAATCTATATCCAGGTTCGCCGTCGAAAATCGAGTGAAAAATACCAACTTGGATCGACATACTATCTCGAAATTCTGTGCTCGAATCTGGATCAAATCATTATGCGAATAGAATAACATACGTACACCCTACATATTTATCTTTATTGGTTATTAGCCAAATCAATTCCATTTCTATTCACATTCACTTTGATTTTCATTCACTTACTCACAATTGCTTCAATCCATTTGGATTATCACCTCTATTCTTATCTCGATTGGATATTTAACCAATAACAATTTGAACTCTGACCAGTTTATTTAGAAAATAGCTTGAAAAAATTAAAAATAGATAAGTAGTTGGAAAATAATTACCAGTTTGTAAAATAGGTGTAAAATAGTTAGAAAATAGTTAAAATAATTATAAAAATTTTAGAAAATTGCAAAATAATAGTAAGATAATAATTAGTTTTGTAAAATAGTTGGAATATAGTAATTAGTTTATAAAACAGTTGGAAAATTGTTAAACAGTTTCAAAAATAATTGTAAAACAGTATAAGATAGTTTGGCTTTTAAAAGAAAAGTTGTATAAATAATGAATAGCTTGGAAAAATAGGTTTATATTAAAACAATTTATATTTAAAATAGTCCAGAGTCAAAACTGCTCACTTCCCAATCTCCATTCTCATCAATTCAATTTAAATTTTCACTTCCATTTAAATTGACCCAATTCAAATTTTAAATAATTTCAATTTCCATTGAAATTGATTCAACCCCAATTCAAGTTGAATTAACCTCAGTTTCTTTCCAAATTTAACTTTATTCAACCTTGATCTCAAATTCTACTAGTTCAAATAAATTTCAATTGAACTAGTTCCAGTTTCAATTCATTTCAACTCCAGTTTGAATTAATCCCAATTTCAAACTCCATTTCCAAATCAAGTTGAATTATTCTTGATTTCTTCCCAAATTCAATTCAACTTCCATTTGAATTTAAAACTATTCAACTTTAATTAAAATTTCAATTAATTCAAATCAAATTCAATTTGAACTAATTTCGATTCAAATACCAAATTTAAACCATCTCGAATTATATAAATTCGAGTTAAATTTCAAATGTTTTTTTAATCCTCATTCCAGAATTTCATTTTAAATCAATTTAATCTTTCAAAAACCAATTTATTAACCAAATTCAACCTTAAAACCAATTTTCAACAATTTCAGTTGAAATTCTATTTTAATCACCCAAATCTCAAGTCCAAAGTGATTCCATTTCTCTATTTTCAAACTAAAGTTAAATTTTCTTTTTATCTTGATAATAGATATATTACTACAGTCCATTCCTTCATTTATCAAATCCAATTTCAGCTTAAAAATTATTAATAACAACGGAATGGTATCATTCAAATTATTTTAAAACATCCATCCATTTCCAATTTTCGGATCTCAAACCCTTTTTGAGATCACTCAAATTTCCTAATTCAAACCAACTATTCAACTTCCCAAGTTAAATCTTAATTTCATCTTGAAATTTTCAAATCAGGTTGATCATTCCAACTTATTTAACCTTTCCAAAGTTAAACTCAATTCACTTAATCCAGTCAACCTTACCCAGTTTGAACTTCCATCTTAAATTTTGAACTTTTCATAAATAATCTTCCCACTTATTAAGTTCAAAAACTTATCACTTTGGGTATCATATCTCATTCCAAATTTAAGATTTCAATTTCAGTTTGAATCCATTTCAAACTTAACTTTATTTAAATTCAGTTTGGTTGTATTTCTAATACCACTTAATTTAATCCCAATTTCAATTTGGTTGTATTATATTACTTCTTAATTTAATTCCAAAAATTTAACAACCAATTCCCTTAACATTTATTAGAAAGAAATATTGCTTTATATATTAAATATAATCTTATATAAAATCATTTAAAATCTTTATATAAGAAAATAAAAAGTACGCTCTCATACACACACACACACACACATATACACACACACACACACTCAACTCATCCTACGGTACCACTTACCCTATCCGTAATGATTAATCCCATCAGAGCCAAGGTTCTCGTTTAACCTTCTGCTTTGATACCAAATGTAACGACCCGGAAATTTCGATCCCGAAACTTCCAAATAGTTAGGAAAAAAAAAAGAGAAAGAAGAAGAAACAGAAACAAGACATAGAAACCTCACATTCGCAGCGGATCAAAATATAATATAACATAAATAACGGTTTTACAAAGAAGAATCATCATCAGTTCAATTATAATTTAATTACATCAGAGTTATAACTATTACCAATCACTGGACAGTTAAAATAACTCGTCCCAGAAGATAATAATAATATACACAGCGGAAATCTCTCCATACGTTTCTGTTATCCAGCTTGCCTCTTGAGCTCCAAAACGTCCTTACCTGAAAATCTGTAATACTCGGTCTGACCCGAGCATTACATCAAAGTAACACCCGGGTCAGGCTGGAAACCAGCGTGAGTAAACCCATCTAACATGGAATACAAAGCATATAACTTATAGAACCCGGGTAACTCATATCAATTCACAAGGCCACAATTCATTTTAGACATCACTTATTTCTCAAATCAATCCCTTAGATTAAGTCCATATTATTCCATTCCAAACTGTTGATTTCACATATCAATCTATAAAGACCCATTGAAGGTAACAAATCGAAGTGGGTTCGGATATTTACTGATATCCGACTCCGGTCTCTTCGACTTTGATACCATCTTTAATCTAAGTTACTCAAGTGAGATACAATTCAACTTAATATGCAGGATGTCACTTTTATACACAGCAATTCATCAACGATAGGTAACCATACTATCAGTGTCCACCCAAAACATATCATATCACAAAGCAATTCACAACAGAGATATCAATCAGTCCAAGGCACTTATCATTATTCAATCATTCATAAGCAAGATTGATCACTTTCAAAATTAATTTAATTTATCTCTAATTAAATTAATTACTAATCTTTAATCACTTAGATTTCCATTACTTAACATTAATTAATTACAAACTAATAAATTAATCATCTATTAATCATCCATCTTAATTAATCACTCTTGACTAATTATACTTTAATTACATTAAGTAATAGCCTTAATTAATTTCACAAATTAATTACTCTTAACCATACACAGTAAATTATCCTTAATTAATTACTCAAATTAATTATCCTATAATCACTTAATTGATTAATTATCTTTTAATAAATCACTCTCATTAATTAACTAACCCTTGACTTGTTTCTTAATTAATCCACACTTTAACTAATTACACGAAGTAAATAATTTCTCAATTACTTCCATTAAGTAATTATCATTTAGTAATTTCCCATTAATTACTCTTCTTAGTTAATGACATTAAGCAATTATCCTTTAATAAATTCCATTTGGTAATTGTCCCTTAATTACCCTCCTTCATTTATGACATTAAGTAATTATTCTATAATTACTTCATTAAGTAATTATCATTTATTAATTTCATTAAGTGATTAACTCTAAATAATTTAATCATCTTCTAATTAATAACTTAATTATTCAATCACATTTATAAATTAATCCTTTAAATTTGATTACTCAAACTAATTACTAATTACCTTAATAATTTAATTAATTAATAATAATTTCTCAACCGATTAAATTAATAAATCATCCTTAATGCATTAAATAATTAACACTTTATTTAATTCCATCATCTAAATCACCTTTCAAACCATATAGAAATTAACCTACTATATAATTACTTTTAACAAACAATCTTAATGTAATCTAGACTTGAAAATTTTGTTTAAATTTTCTAATACTTAGTTTAGAACTTGATTTATATTTACTTTCCAAACTTGTACTTCTGATAAACCTTTAAACTTGATTAAACTTTTTCTCTATTCCGCATTATTTTATCACCTTCCAAATCTGATCATAAATTTTTGTTATAAACTAAAAACTTGATCCTACTCAAATTTCCAACCTGGTTAATTAACACAAACTAAAATCTTAGCATAAACTCAAATTTTCCCATTCCACAAGCAAAAATCCTGAGCACTCACGAACCAATATTCCTT
Source organism: Allium cepa (assembly GCA_030765085.1). NCBI lineage: Eukaryota > Viridiplantae > Streptophyta > Magnoliopsida > Asparagales > Amaryllidaceae > Allium > Allium cepa. The sequence continues at coordinate 88,214,934 of CM060942.1, read as the reverse complement.
CGAGTCGGCATACATCATTCCCGAGTTCGACCCATGGTAAAACATCTTCTTCCCCAAGCTTCAACATCACAGTAATGGTCGCTGATACATCAGGTACTTATGCACGTGCACGCCACAACCCAACCGCTCTGATCACCGTTCAGGCTACCCTAAAGTCGGCATCACTATCCAAAGTTGACTCGACCACCCAGGCCTCGACGAACTGCTCCGTTCGAAAATAACACTCATCGATCCCATACAGTAAATGATCAGATACCCAAAAATCTCCACATTTCGACCAACCCTACCATCATAAACCCTCAAACTTTGTCAGAAGACCCGCCTCCTCCACCTGCATCAGTTCCCCCATGCGCAGCCTTCCATCACCCTCCTTGCCTCGCTATTCCACACGAAATCGAAGGTCAACGAAACTTCCTTAAACCCTAATATTTGATCGACCCGCTTCCATGATCAACCAGAAATTCTAGCGCCATTTTTCTTGAATCCCCCCTCGACCAATACTCCTCCCATCCAAATGTCTTGTCCTAAATTTCCCCCCATCGCCGGCAAATGCCAAAATTCCCAGCTCCGATCAACTAGGTAATTCCCAACATTCCTAGCTTTAAAAAACATAAAATTCATTCCAAAAATCAAGATTTCGAGACTCGTATTCGTTCATGAATTCAAATCTTGAAATTTAGTATTTGATTTTTCTGTCTAAAAAATGATTCTACTGTAGTATTTTGATTTCCGAAGACTATACTTGTTATTTAAACTTAAAATAATTTTTAAAAATCGATCTTAGTTACTACTAACAAGTTTTCTTTAGAAATCATCACATAATACTGATTATATAATGAGGTATGAATTTTATTGTGGATTGTTGAGCCAGAAATATAACAGAGCCTGTTAGTCATGAATAACAACGGAGCAGATTGATTTTAAATCCAAGTAAATACATTCATGCAACATATATATTCACCTACTCTACACAGATCCCATATGCATCAATTAAATATGAACTTTGAGCTTTTAACAGTTCAGTATACTCATAGTTAAAAAGCAGAGAAGCTCTTTAGAAAAATCTGGGAATCACACTTAAAAAAAATCTTGTTGCTTGAATATGGAATTGTTGAATTTTGCAGTTTGCTTTGGTTTTGAATGGGAAATCGACTTGCTACTTGAATTGTTACTGATTTCGAATTTGAATATGAATTTGCTAAAAGCTAAGCTGATCCTTTATTTGCTTCAGCAAATTGATTTTCCATATTCTTTTTTTTTTCTTCCTCCTCTGATTTCAAATTTTGGAGATGAAGGAATAAAACTTGGTTTTCTCCTTCATTTTGATTTTTTTTTGTTTAAAATCCTAAAGAAATGAGGTTGCCACTTGTATTTGGTTTAATAAATCAACTAGCACTTGTAATCATAAAATTTACACTTGTCATTGTTGTTTTATATATTGTTTACATTTGTAATTAAAATGTACTTAATATGTTTTGTGTATTTATTAATTCCTTAAATCAAAATACCTTTATACATGTATATTTTAACCTTATATATTTATATTATAAATTTTCAATTTACTTTAATTAATGTCTTATGTGTTTATATTTAAACTTTATCTCCTAATATCTATATAAAATTTAAAAGTTAATGATATAAAATTTCAATTATACACTTATAAATAGTTGCACAATATTCTAGTTATATGTATATACATTTTGAAATCCAATTTAATTTAAAATGTTTATTCTTTGAATTTCGAATTCGAATTCAAATTCATACTCTATTTAAAATTAACTCACAGATATATTTAAACAATCTATATTTAAATTTGTTTGAAAATAATAATTTAGCTTATTTTAAATAATGTATAAAAGAATTCATCACATTATTATTTGCTTGAAAGATAAAGTTTACAAATTAAATATTATTGTCTTTTGAAAAGATAAATTTAGCCAAATTAAGTATTTATAAATGAAAAACATCAAACCAATATAGTCAAATTTAATAATTATCAGGAGGTTATCAAATACATATCTATCCAAATGATTTTAAAATTTAGTATTTATTATAGTTCAATCCATCTATATACAATTTCCAGATATAGAATTTCATTTGTTCAAACTACAAATGAGTATTTTAACAAATCTAATCCTGTTAATTTCAAATTAGCAGATGCCTAAAAATTTGGGTTATCACACTGATCCTAATGGTTTTGCGGGCTCACCTATAACCTATCTTTACTCTATTTATTCCCTTCTGTGTGTAACATTATTTTAATCCCACATCGACAAAGCCCTACATATTGGAATTTTGGACTTATTTTAGCTAGGGCCTAATAGCTAAAGTATAGGACGTGACCCCATACCAGTCCCATCTGGTCTTCTAATATCTGAGTCGTAAACTTAAGGTTAACTACCTTATTCAAATTTCATTTCCTTGTAAGCAATCTTTACAAATGATTTACTCTTGAAATAATATCTTTATAAAACATAGAAATCATACTCTTTACTGTACTTAAAATACTTGTGTCAGGATATATGCTTTACATAAAACAATATTGATGAAATCTAATCAATGAGATTACCTATTCCTTCAAAACAAGTTAAAACCCTTTTTAACTTAGAAAACTTTAGGTCATTGAGCTAAAGCGACACCTTCGAAACCCTTGTTTAAAACTTTAAACAATACCTTTCGAAACCATTGAAACAACCCTTTCGAGAGCATTACTTAAAACCTTAGACATCCTCTTTCAAAACCATTTATACTTATCTTTCGAAAGCACTAGAACCTTCCTCTTAAAACATATCTTTCAAAATATTCACAATGTGCCTTTCAAAGGCATTGGGTTCAAGTTAAGGATTGTGGAAACATTGTTTCGAAACCATTTAAAATTATTCCTTTCAAAATCGTTGGATTTAACATTTAATATAACCAATAGGTCAAAGAAAATAGATGTAAAACTACCCTTTTTGAAAGCTTTAATCGAAGTAAAGGAATTGGGGGAAAGAATAGCTTCAAAACTCAACCTTTCGAAAGCATTACCTCTGAAACCATTTAAAAGCGGCTATATGACCCTTTCAAAAGCATAGAGAAAGCGGCTTCAAAGTAAAAAGGCGAAAGCGCCCTTTCGAGTACGTAGTTTTAAGGCTATAGAGAAAAGCGGCCTTAACTAACTCGAAAGGTATGAATGCGGTAGCCAGGTATCGAGTAGGTCCAAAAAGCGGCAACTTTTTCGAAATCTCCTTTTTAAAACAAAGGTAAGTTGATTGGTTCGAAAGCTAATAAAGTTGGCTTCAGCCTCTTTGAAGCATCTTTTATAAATAGAAGTAAGTTAAGGATTTGAAAGCTTATAAGAATCACCTCTACCTCTTTGAAAGCATGGTTTCGACATGGTTCCTTCTGCCTTTCTCCAATCTACTACGTATCAATGGCTTGGTACCGTGTGTATTGGTTTCGAATGGGTTCATTGGTGGAAGTATGGCGACGAAAGCTAGCAAATGGAAGTGGCGAGGTGGTAAATCAAAACAAAACTAATTTCATGCCTTTCAAAGTAATTTCTTTTCACCTAACTTGCCCAATTTGTCAAAATATGATTGTTTGCCATTTCTTTATCAAAATCCTTTTTCTAAAAGGCTGCTGAATTCACAGTTAACCATTTAAAACATTTTAAGCAAATGAGCCCTTCCCTTTGATAAAACATATAAAACATTTAAGTGCCTTAACTTAAATAATTTTATAACCATGGTAAAATACTTAGGAAAATACCCCAAAAATCACCGTAATTCACTTTTAATATGTTTTCCAACATATACAAATTTTAGTCCCAAGTTCATTATATAATTGCCTTAAATAATTCAAACCCAATATTAACTATTTTATCTCATAGAAAATTCATAATAAACCCACAATAACTTAGAAAATTATGAAACTTGAAACCCACTCCTAAAATAATGTTTTCGACCATATGACAAAAACACAAGTTATTTGGATGTCATTTAATAGGTTTTCCAATCTAAACTTGTCATAAAATATATATGAAGCAATATAAATCATCAACAAGCATATATATATATATATATATATATATATATATATATAGCTGTTTAAACAAACATAACATGGCATATTATTTGCAATAATTCGGATCAAACCTTAAAACCGAAATCATTATCAAAAGTGAGATGTAAATTGAATTATTCACCTTAGCTTGGTGTTAAAAAGGTTGAGCTTTGCTCTTTGACTGATTTTCTCAAGCTTTCTACTTGGATCCTAGCTTTTCTTCTTCTTGAATCTCCTTAATGGTGGCCGACCGAGCTCATTAGTATTTTAGTTTTATTTGTGAATGTAAGAATGAATAAGAAATGAAGAATATAAGGGTTTAGGGTATAAGCACAAAGGCTATTCCTATTTTGCCCTTACCATCTTCCTCCTACTTACTTATTTTTAATTCTCTTTTGCTTATACATTCATTAAGGCATGACCCCCTTATTAATTAGCAAATCTCAATCCCTTAACTATTAACATTATATTTAATTTATCTAATTAAATGTCCTAAATAATGTTAGTCAAAATTAGGGTCATTACAGGATATCTATAACTGATATCTGTCTAGAATTGCCATTAGCTACTGAAGAAACTTATCGAGAGCCACTAATATATTGTGGACACTCCTAAAAACTAACACCTCAAAAGAAGTTGGATTATAGGTCCTGCCATAACACCTAAGAGTACAATGCAATAGTTTATGACCTACTCTAGACTGGCATCCCAATCTCCCTCCGCCCCTACTCTGGGACCAAGTTTGTAGATAAAATGGTTTCCTTTTACAAAATCAATATCTTTCGATTGTATATGGATAGACAATCTAGATTCAAGCTACCCTAACCCTTCTATATGTATACAAACACTGAAGCATTGTCATCCTCGTATCGATCGTGATTCGTTCTTGAAGTGCTCGCACTACCAGGTTGCCCCAAGTCAGACATACCAAACCAATTTATATATAAATCGCCAAAGCTATGCATTTATAATTATATATATATCACTTAAACAACATATTCATATATATGATTAATATATTTCATCCACTATTCGGTAGTCCCAAGTCGAGCATACATACACTTAAATTGCGTATCGATAAATTGCGTCAAATTGCTATTTGCTACCAAAGAGACCTATCGAGAGTACAACTATATTGTGAACTTCCCTGAAAACCAACACCTTGAAAGAAGATGGCTTGTAGAACCTGTCGCAACACTTAAGGGTAAATGCTACAATATATGACCTACTCTAAACCGGTGTCCCAATCTCTCTGCCTCTGCTCAAGGACCATGTCTGCGATTCATGCACATCAATGGTACAATGCATTCCATGCACCAATCGGTAGCCCCAAGTCGGATATACCGAAACTATATATAAAAGATTAAAATCACATATCAATTTATTTTTTTATTTAATATCCCATGCATCTTTTAGTAGCCCCAAGTCGGACATACTGGAACTATATTTTATATATAGACATATGTAAATCACAAAACTATATGCCAGTGTGTGTGTATAACCGTCCAACTATATGGAAATAATAAATACACATCGTACATATTGACATACATGAAGCCAATACACAACAATGCAATTGACACATAAAATCATATAAACGATTCAACAAAAATGCATCTTACTTAAGTCACTGATCTAACAATCATATCTTCTTTCTATTATTTTATAAAAGGCTCGCACTTATTTTATAAAATAATGCATTTGCATATCGATCATACTATAGCTTATTTTCACTTAATTCTTCTATTTAATTTTAGTTTAGTTATCAATAAGGCCTTAATGTATTATACACCTCACATATATAATTTACACACACACATACATCTATATCAAACCATTTCTTTGGGTCTAAAGTTAATAAATCATGTTACAACAATATTCAAGATTTTATAACCATAATTAAACCCTATTAAATAATACAATACTCCTTTTGTAATTTCTAACTTTCCAAGTCACCTTTATAAATCTTTACTAGTTAGTTAATTATTGATATACACCATAATAAACCAATATCATGGCCAACTAAACTTCAATACTATTTTAATAAAGTTTAACCTACCTAAATCATTTTTTAGCTTTACAACTTATTTCAAAGGTCATACTTCTAAATTCCGATCGTAATAAAATATATAATAATATTTCTTTCACTCGTATAAATACAAATTAGAGTTTAATCAATTCATAACCATGTTATGAATTAATATCAACTCCGTCTATCTCTATTCAATACGAATAGGACACAATATAGGCACACATGCATACATACATACATACACGCATACATACATACATACATACATATATAAATCAGTTATCTCAAAACTCAAACCAAATGCAATCAAACGGGGCAATTATTACTTTTATATTATTCTACATTTTCCAAGTAATATTTTAATATATATACTTATGGGGATATATACTACAATATAAATTCAAAGTTATAATTCCGCTCATCTAAGCTATAAATTCTCAATTGCCTAAATCTAGTCCAAACCGCAATCATGATGTAGATAATCTTCCAACGAGTGCAATAGCGAAGATGTTGTCACGATTGGACCTTGTACGAAATAAATTTGAGTTTTTATAAGAATATGAATTATAATTTAAATTAATAAACTTAATTAATTACTTCACATAATCCTTCTTCCACTTTCAAAATCTCGCTCATTGAACCTAAACCATGATCCCCTCTTCCATCATAACCATTGTCGTGGTTGAGTTGAGCACCTTCTGTCACCGCCATCGTTCATCTCTCCACGAGCTAAACTCATTGACGCCTAGCATGACCATCCACACCCCCTTTCGGAATCACGGCCTGTTGCTCCTCCTACCGCCTTCGAATCATCACGACCACCAAGGTATAATCAAACGCCACCGAAGCGCCACAAATCTCCTTGTCTTAGTCTTCTCGTTCCATCCCTGTAACACCTCATATTTTGGAGGGTCCATAATATGGGAAGTAAAATTAATTTAAATTGAATCAATAATATAAATACATTATTAATTAAATTATTAGTGATTTAATTAAAAGAATTGCTAAAAAGGATTTGAATTAATTAAGAGCGGGATATTTTAGAAAGTTAATTGGATAGACCAAAGACAACAAGAGCAATTTTGGTTGGCTTTGGCTAATGAAAATGGACAATTAAGAGTTAGTGGGGTGGAATCAATTAAGGGGAATAAGTTAGTAAGTGTTAGCGCCAAAATTGGTCACCAACACCCAAATCCAGATAAAAGTACCATATCACAGTCACATATCGCAGATAGTATGTATGTAGAGAGTAATAATGTGAAGAACAGTCAAAAATTCAAATGAAAGCAGTAAAGAACAACAGATTTTATAGTGGTTCGTCTAACTCCGGCCTACGTCCACTCTAGAAATTTTATTTTTATTGCTGTAATAATCGATTATAGCTACAAAATGGTAGAGTAGCCTTAGCCTTGAAAATAGAAAGCCGGAGAGCCAAAATGAAGATCCCCCATCTGGATACCAACATGCTGTATTTATTAGAAAAACCTAAGATACCGGGCTTCCTGAGTGATGCGGGCCCACTAAGGCCATCACCGAACCATTCCTCACAGACCGAACGACCATCAATGCCAACTGACACACATGGTCAAACTCCGTTGGCCGACCCACTCGTGACGCCAAACCACCTTGACGTTGAACCACGTTGACCGAACGACTTCGACCGCACCACTTCAACTCACCGACCCATGCATGACGTCCTCACATTCGACCGAGCCACATTCGACCGAGCCACATTCGACTGAGCCACTCCAACTAGCCGACCCGTGCATGACGTCCTCTCCTTGACCGAGCCGCATTCGACCGAGCCGCTCCAACTCGCCGAACCATGCATGACGTCCTCTCCTTGACCGAGCCGCATTCGACCCAGCCGCTCCAATTCGCCGACCCATGCATGACGTCCTCTTCTTGACCGAGCCGCATTCGACTGAGCCGCTTCGTTAGCTTACCCACGATCGAGCCACTTTGATGTCGAACCACTCCATGCCGACCCACTTCAGCCGACCCCATCGAGGCCGAACGACCCCATCCTGATCGAAACGTGCCTCCCATGCCGAACAACATCACCAAGGCTGAACCACACCGTTATGCCGATCCAATTCACCTCCGAGCCACTTACACAGCAAAGCCACCCATGCCGAGCCACCTTGTCGAGCCACTTATACCGAGCCACTTAGAAGACTTGAAGAAATCATCCATACGACTCGAAGCTTGACTCCATATGACTCGAAGCAAATCTAGGGCGACTTTCGACTCATCAAAACCCTAGTTTCAAGTATCCAATATCCTTCGCCCACCGACTATGCCGAATCCAGACTGTTAATACTTGATTATTATCCCTCTTTGATCATCCATCCATCTAGTCAACTAAATCCATCGTAACCCAATCTCGACGAACGAGAAATCGATTTAATTGAATCCTCATGTCTGTGACCTTGCAAAAAGGCGGGTTAACAGTAAGGCCCAAACTCACAAACTCATATTCCTAACCCTTCTTTCTATCTTCATCTCATTTCACTCCACAAAACCAAAAAGAAAATAATTCTGTAAGAACCCAAGCTTGGTTGACCACCAAATCAAAGGAATAAGAAGATTTTAAGAGCAAAAGTAAGGGGAAATCAAAACTAATTCAAGGCCTCAACTTTAATCAATCTCTTTAATCAAGGTAAGTAAAATGTTTCTTTCAATACCTATCCCTATTGGGTTTGGATTTGACTTTCATATGAATGTTTTGATGAAGTTTAACATGTTTGGATGTTTGAATATTATTTTAATTATGGTTTAAAATTTAATTAAAGTGAATTATTTATGTTTTAAGATAAAACATGGTCAAATTACATCCAAATGCCACGAAATTTTGATATGATATGCTTAATGATGAAATAGAGACGTTTATTAATTTCATAATTTTTGGTGTTAATATGGCTATTTTATGAATTTCCTAAGTTGTGAGAAAGGATTAACTTTTGGGTTAATTAATTATTAAAAATAATAAAATTAATTATTTTGACCTAAAATTTTTACATGAGGTAAAATATGATAGAAGAGATTTTTGTTGAATTTTTATGATCTTTCCCATTAATTTTCCGTTTTATATGAATTATTTAGTGACATAAAGCACTAACTAATTAAGGAGAGATTAATTAATTGATTATGGTGGTTAGAAATTTCTAAAATTAAGCTGAAAAGATAAGATAATTAACTAATAAAAAGTTGACACAAATGTGGTTTAATAAAAAGAAATTGCTTAAAATTAGTTTTTAATTTAATCACAAAACTGATATTAAACCATTGTTGACTAAAGATAACATCTAAGGCTAAACTTTACACTGGACAAAAAACACTATATAGTAAGGCTAAAATAGAAAAGTGGACAACACACGGTGACCCAATATAATTATACGCGATGACTCAACTTGGGAATAATTAAATAATGTAGGGCTTGACGATTCATGTTTATAACCCACCACGGCTAAGATTGAATGCATGCAATGAATATTAGCAAGCCGAGGACCAACCTACTCTACTTATGAAACATACTTGGCCTCAAAGTAAATGCTCATGAAGGCAGCACACTTTAAAATTAAGGCATGCGATGACAACTCTTCATGACAGCTATGAAATGTACTCAAAGACTATAAAAAAGAAAAAAGAAATCGGCACATCATAAGTTTATAACACGACGACTCGTTAATAATGAAGCGTAATGAAAACACATAAAAGGTGCATGTACACATATATCACGAAGGTAAATGAAGTTCAAAATATAATATGTGATGGCCTAAACGTGAAACACACGTCATTGACATTTATACACAAGAAATGTGCATGAAGGTGCATGCAAATATATAAGGGCCCAAATACACACACACACACACACACACACACACATATATATATATGTTTGTATGTACATGTTTATGACATGAGGGTGAAATAGGCAGGGTATGTGTTTGAACCAAAAAAAAGGCACAAATGCCCAAATGAAAGTAGTCGAAGAAAGAGTGAAGAACTAAACAAAAACATGTAGAAACAAGATACCAAAGTTTTATAGTGGTTTGGCCAATCGTAGCCTATATCCACTTAACGTTATTGATGATTTATAATGTTGTTTATACTTTTGTTCTTATGGATTGGTATGGATCCATAGGCGATTACAGGAGAATTATATTAAGAGTGCAAGGAAGAAAAACAACCCCCAAAAGCGAGCCCATACCCTCCTATTTATAACTGTAGATTGCCTGAGAATTTGCCTCCATGATCTCTACATCTTTTCACGCCCAAGACTAGTTCGCCCAAGAAATAGGTTGACATCTCATCAATATTCGTGGATCGGTACCGATTCGTAAGATTGTCATATGAATTGCTTTGAATGCCTTTCTTGCTTGATTTGTTGTTAGCTTCATCATTTCCATCTTGTTTGCAATATCATTAGCTTGTTTCTGAGTCCATGTGATGGATCGGTGGAAGAATGGAGCTACTAATTTCAAGTGCTAAAGGATGTCAATAGGTAATCGTAGGGAATCAATGCAAAGGAACTTGAAATAGGCTTCTAACATCATCACTTGCAAGTAGTAGGAGTTGGGGCAAAAGTGGGTGAAGTGCTATGAATAGGTACTGATCCGAGTGATTGGATCAATACCAATCCAACACTGTTGGATATTCTAACTTTGGATTCTTGGGATGGTTTGTGGTTGCCTCTTGTGACTTCGGCTGTACTTGGTTTTTGGACTCTATAGTTATCTCTTTAGGCTTCCTACCTTGATTGCTTTCAAATTTTACTTGTTAAGTTTATCCGTATACGCCTGGTCAAAAGGCTGGATAACACTTGCCCACTAAAGTATGCCTTGCGAATAGAAGGTATGCTTTGCTCAAGAACAAATTTGAAGTCGATGGAATATTAGTAATTGAATCTTTTGGTTAACAACCGATCAAACTGTTTTGTATCATCATGTTCTTTTGAATTCACCTGTAAATCAAAGGTCGTCCTAGACCATGATAGCTATGGATTTGAGTCCTTGCTTGATTGTCAGTCATAGACAATGATCTTATATTCTCTCGGAATTTGTAAGTCGTAGGTTGTATCACTAATGAGTATCATCTCATGTTTATTTAGGAGCTAACAATCACATCTCAGGATCAATGACTAGATTTGGTAATTGCTAATGAATCATTTCAAGGCCAAATGGCGTTCGAAGCTAGAATATAAATCCTAATTTCTTCAGGGTCATGCATCCGATGGCTGTTTCAATTCCTAATCTTCAATCGTTAATCTAAAGCTCGGTCTCTCCGAATCGTTAAATGAACATGTGGTCTTTCAGACTCGATAGTTAAGTCCACGATATCTCTGGATCGCTAATTGAATCTGTAACCGTTCAGGGCCGATTATCAAATCCATTGTCTCTTCGAACTGTTAAAAGAAATCCTTGACCGTTCAACATTGATAATCAAATCCATGGTCTCTCTAGATGTTAATCAAATCCATTGCTGTTCTATGGACCGTTAATCAAATCCATGGGTGCTCGGGGCCAATAATCATATCCATGGTCTCTCCGAACCCTTGCTGAGACCAATCCGATGGCTCTTCAATGAGGGAACTCGACGTTAAGCAAGCCCATATGCTCACGCTCCGGTGAGGTGGCTTGCTTCTTGCACTCTGGTCCCTACTCTTCGAACGGGACTTAAAGCGATTAATATCATACAAGTCTACTTACTTGTTCTCCAGCAAGGGAACTTGTACATTGTGGTTATCACCCATCTCTCCAGTGCGGAATACCATGACCAATATCGGTCATCACATTTAAGCAGATTTCAATAATCAAGGGTTCAACTGGTGGAATCGAATTCCAACATTAAAAAACATAAAGTTAAACATCATGATAGCTGCCTCATCGGGCGTTATAGCCTAGCGGCCAGCTCAGAGCGTGCTTAGGGACCGATCGAGATCCCATACACAAGTGAGTGGCTCGACTGTAATATTGAGTTTTTTATCGAACGCAAAGATAAAATGTGAGAATCGAACCCGATTCCCTGCCATCAAAATCAAGAGATGACTATCCTCGAAATCGATCCAAGTCCATTTCCATTTGCTATAGATGATGGCTGATCTTGTTCCACTACCGCAACTCGCCTTTTTGCATACTGCCACAATTGGTTGTTTCTGACCTGTTTCTCGATCAGATCGTGCAAGTGTCTATAGTTATTTGTGTCATGCCTATCCAACTCATGGAATAGGCAATATTTTTTGAATGCCCTTTCACGGTCCATGGGCTCTCTCCTTGTTAGTTTCTGATAGGGGATCTGTCCCATGGTATCAAGGTAAATCCGCTTCGAGGTTTCATTCTAATCCATGTAAGAAGAGAATTACAGTTCCCTTCTCTGTCGCTTTGATCCCTCAAAGCCATCATCCATCATTCTTTTTCCTTTATCCTTACCAGACCCTAATCTAGACGGTCCTCCGCAATCCACGATATTAATTTCTTTCTTATTGGCTTCAGCATCTTCCTGATGCAGGTATCTTTCGGCCTCATAATAAAATTCGATGGGGTTCATTGATGGATCCCGCTCCAAGGCAACCTTGAAATCCGTCTTATCCACTACTCCTAAAACTGCCACCATCAGAATCACTAATGGATCCAGCTTATCAACCACGGCAACGACTGCATTAAATCTTGTCAAAAAACTCCTAAGGTTCTCTCCGACCCTCTACTTCACACTGGACAACATTATTATATTCTTCAGTCATGAAATATGCACCCAAAACAGCTTCATGAATCTGTTCAATAATCCAACCCATGTGCTAATGGAACCATTCTCCAGCTGCCTAAACTATAATGTTGCCAAATCTACTGGATATAAAGGGAAACAAAGTCCCATGACCACTTCAGATGCACCCAACACCTCCATGTGCCGGATGTACCTTATCAAATGAATGGTTGGATCGTTCTTTCCATCATGTCTCCAATGTAGGAAGCTTGAAATCATGCAGATTCCTAGCGTACCGAATGTTCGGAGTGAATGGACTCCTGTTCACATCTTCCAGGCTACGATTAGGCAGTCCACCCCTCATTTCTTGTCTCTCCATCTCAGCAAGTCTATCATTGTCGTCTAAAGGAATTCTCAAGTTTGCATTCTCATCTTGCCCCTTTATAAGGGAATTTCGGAACATAATCCTCCAGTCATGCTTCTACATTCTGATTCACATTCAAATGCTCTGCATTATCTCTTGGATTTGCATCATTTCCACCCAAGTCAACATTGGCCATGCCTCTGTGTTCTTGTGGATCGATACTCATCCAAACCTATGGATCGGTGCCGATCCATACGTCTTGTTTGAGGTTCATTCCAATTTGACTTACTCGGCTCCCAGTTGCATTTGCTCCAGCTTTTGGCGTTTAGTTCTGATTTGCCGCAACTCTGGCTATTCCTATTTGTCCAATTCCCCTAAAGAATTTTTTCATCATCTCTTTCTAATGGGCCATCATCTTTCCTACATTATATTCATCATAGTTTCTATCTCATCCCTGGTTATATAGATGGATGAGGGGTTGGCTCCTCAGGACGTCTCTTGACTGCTCCCTTATTGATTTCCTCCAACAGTGGCCTTCCTAGTCGATTTTCTTGTCATTTTGAACCTGTACAAATCTCAAATCAGCGAATTCAAGTGGTTCTCAATGAAAGCACCAAAATGTTTGAACCAAAAAATGACATAAACACCCAAATGAAAGTAGTAAAAGAAAGAGTGAAGAAACTAAACAAACACATTCAAAAATAAGACATTAGAGTTTTATAGTGGCTTGGCTAATCGTTGCACACGCCACTTAACAGTGTTGCTGATTTATAGTGTAGTTTACACTTCTATAGATCCTTATGGATCCATGGGTGATTACAAAATAATTATGCTAAAAGTGAAAGGAAGAAAAAAGATCCCCAAAAATGAGCCACATCCTTCTTATTTATAGCTATAGATTGCCTGAAACTCGCCCCCATGATCTCCACCTCATTTTCTATGCTTAAGACCAGTTCTCCTAAGAAATAGGTAGATACCTCATCAATATTTATGGATCGGTACCCATCCATCGGTACCGAGCCATAAGGTTATCATATGGATTGCTTTGAGTGCCTTGTCCTGGCTAGATTCGTGGTAGCTTCATGATTTCCATCTTGTTTGCAATATCATTAGCTTATTTCTAAGTCCAAGTGATGGATCGGTGAAAGAATGGAGTTGATGAATTCAAGTACTTGGGGAGATCGTTAGATAACCGTAGGGAATCATTGCAAAGAAACTTGAAATTGGTTTCTAGCATCATCACTTGTAAATGGGAGGAGTTGTGGAAAAGTTGGGTGAGGTTTTGTGGATTAGTACCGATCTGAGTTGCTGGATCGGTATGATCCAACACTTTGTTCAATTTTTGAACTTTGGATTCTTGGGATGGTTTGTGCTTGCCTCTTTTGACTTTGGTTGTACTTAGTTCTTGAACTCTATGGCTATCTCTCTAGGCTTCGTGCTTCGATATCTTTCAATTTTTACTCATCAAGTTTGTCCATATACTGCCTGTCAAAAGGCTGGATAACACTTGCCTCCCAAAGTATGCTTTGTGAATGGATGGTGTGCTTCGCTCAAGAATAATTGTTCAGGTTAATGGAATATTAGTAATTGAATCTTTTGGTTAACAGTTGATCAAGCTATTGTGAATTATCATGTTCCATTGGGTTTATCTGTAAATTAATGGTCATTCCAGACCGTGATAGCAATGGATTCGAATCCTTGTTTAAGTGTCAGTCACAGACAATGATTCTATATTCTCCCAGAATTTGGAAGCTGTGGGCTGTATCACTAACCATGACAACTATGAAATGTACTAGAAGACTATAGAAAAGAAATAAATATATGGGCACATCATAAGTTTAAAACACAATGACTCATTAATAATGAAGCACAATGAGAATACACAAAAGGTGCATGTATATTTATATCACGAAGGTAAATGAAGTTCAAAATATACTACGTAATGGCGTAAATGTGAAACATACATCCTTGACATTTATACACATGAAATATACATGAAGCTTCATGCAAATATATGAGGGCCTAAACAATATATATATATATATGTATGTATGTATGTATGTATGTATGTATGTATGTATGTGTATGTATATATGAAAATACATGAAGGTGAAGTAGGTAAGGTGTGAATACAAAAAAACAAATATATGAAAATATATTTGTCAAATAAAGGAACCGATGACTATATATACACAAGTAAGCGATGGCACGATGATAACCCTCGATGGTGTCAGGCCTAGCACACACTGACTTCAAGAATCTTTATATGCGATGGCTTAAGATAGTTAACTCACGATGGCTACCACTACTATTGCACACGATAGCATTTGTTTTACTATGCTAAAGCTAGGCCCTATTAAAATGGGGAGGCCTATAGAAGTTAATAATTCACGATGGTTTTTGATGAAATTGAATGTGATGACCGGGCATGATTTAAACACGATGGTAGTGCTGGTTAGCTTGGAACTTGCACGCGACCATTAATAACATTTTTCTAAGTCAACGACCACAGAGTCAACGACCATAATAACATTTAAAGTACCCTAACATTTAAACATGAATCACCCACAGAGTCAACGACCATAGCCCTTGCACTCTGAATCACCATCTCGAACCTATAAGCACTATTCCGTCAAACTCATTACGGAATCACCCACAGAGTTATACTGACGTATAGTTCTTACACCTCGATTCTTCACTAAGCTCCACTTGGATTCACGACCTAACGTTTATTTTGGATCGGTGTGGTTTTCGGATATCCAAATATGGAAACCCGATCCAGGCCTCACCGAATCCAAATGCCATTTTAAATGTCCAAGTTGTACTTAAGGGATTTAACAATAGATATTCAGAAATATCATTTAAACATAAATGGATAATTCACAACACAGATAGATAATCTATTATTATCACATTCATCCATATATATCACAAAGCATCATATATCACATCTCAGATATAACACATTCACATCATCACATATCAACCAATGACATATAATATCAACCAATATCATTAACTCATCCAATGATACTTATCAACCAATCAATAATCACTCATACACAAGGTTGATCCAACTTAAATAATTTAATTAATTCTTTATTAAATTAATTCTTATTTAATCACTTGGATTATCATCAATCCATCTTACTATTCATAAATTAATTACAAATTAATTAATAAACTTCACTTACTTCTCCACTTTAAATTATTCTCCCTTGATTAATTATCTCTTAATTACTTAAAGTAATTATTCCTTAATTACAGTATTAATTAATCATCTTGATTAATTACTTCTTAATCATTCCAAGTAATTATCTCTTAATTACCCTTTTAAAATTATTCACACTTGGTTAATTATTCCTTAATTAATCTGATAATTATTCCTTAATTATCCTTTAATTATACCTGATTAATCACTTTTAATTAATCACACTTGATTAATCACTTTTAATTAAACACTCTTGATTAATTACTTTTAATTAATCACATTTAATTAATTACTTTAATTAATCACCTTTGATTAATTACTTTTAATTACATTTAGTAATTAAAACTTAATTATAAAATAATTATCCTTAAATTATTAATTAACAATTAATTAATTATTTCCATTAATGAATGATTACTTCATTAATTAAAATCTTGATTAATTATTTAACAAGTAATTAACCACATGATTAACTACTCAAAATCTTTTTATTAATTAACCATTAATTAAATAATTTAAACCTTTAATTAATTTTATCAATTAATTCTTTAATTAATAATTCAAGTGATTAATCCTTAATCACATCCACTAAATTACTTTTAATAAAGTAATTAACTTTAACTCAATAACTTCTAGTAATTAACCATTTAATTACTAAATTACTTCATCAAGCAATTATATTAAATTAGCCCATAAGTGATTATTTTAATTAATCACAAATTTATTACTTAATTTATTATTTAATTAATCATTTAAATTTAATTAAATGATTCTAAACTTCTTATATTAAAAAGATCCCAAATTAAGAAAATCATTTTCTAAATTAAATCATTATATTTACCAAAATACTTTGATTACTAATAAAAATTGAACTATCTTAATTATTTTCACAACTTATTTAGCTTTAATTAAATCAAAATTCTAAATTCACATAAGATAAATCTTTATTAACTGATTTCCAAATTCTGATCATTGCACTTTATTTTGAAATAAAATATAACATTTTAGAGATCAATTTATAGTTAAACACATTTTAAATTACCTTTAAATCTTTAAAACTTTTCCCAAAGTTATTTAATAAAATTAATACTAATTTATTTCAAAATTTACTTGTCTTATATTAAACTTTCATGATTTTTTATAAATAACATGTTTAAATTTTAATTTTTGAAACAAACTTGTTTCACTTTTGTTTTACAACTTGTATTATCTACAAATCATATTAGTTTGTTAAAAATTTTAAAAATCTTACAATTACATTTCAAAATTTAAAACTGTTGAACCCATCAAAACAAAACCCAGCTCGAAACAACTCGATTACCTCACTGCAAACCCTCGTGTAAATCTCGAGCCACCAAGCGACAATCCCGAGCTAACCGTAATAATTTCTCGAGACTTCCCCGGGCTTTCCACCCTTCTCCTTGCTTCGAGCCAAAACAACAGAAACACGAAACACTCTTCGAGCTTCCACCTTCTTTCTTCTCCAACCCAAACCAAACATCACCTGATACATTTCTCACGCGTGCAACATGCACCATGACCCCGACCACCAACGACCATCACCGTGACTTCGACAAGTCATTCACGTCCACGACATAGCTATGTGAAACTCAGCAACCACGATCCTATCGAGAATCGAAAATTGACTCTCTGAAACCATCAATTCAAACCCCCCCATCATCAGAAAATCGACCCTCCATGGCAACATCGGCCTCGAGAAACCCCATCACCTTAGCCGTAGCGCCCTCACGACCTCCAAAACCTATGGTGACATGTGCGATCACCTCTGGTTGCAACTTGTTGCCGCAAAACCCATACGAACTACGATGACAAAACTCACATACTAAAACCCTATCTCGAACAATTCTGGCCAATATAATCACAAATAAAATCCAAGAGTATTTTTCTGATGAACTACATCATCCCCTCGACCCTCATGCACAACCCCGACCACTAGTTCGCCGCCGTTCGCCTTAGATTGGCCGTTTTACGCAAAACAGAAAATCCCAGAATTCTCTTCAATTTCTAATCTAAAAATCATGATACGAACATTAAAAATCATGACTTCCTATATTAAATCCAATTATGAAATCAAAACCTAAATTTGAAATCATAAATTTTAGACCCAAATTAGATTTTACTGTAAATTCAAAGATTTATAAGAAATTACTCGATTTAAAAACTTGTAATAATTTTTAGACGATAATTTACTTGATTTCAAACAACTTCAATTTACAATTCATAATCTATTTCGAACTTAAAATCAAGTTATTGAATTTATTGTAAAACTGCAACCTTTCATTTTACAGAGTATAGGTTCTATTTTTTATTTTAACCTTACAAAGAATCCATTTCTTTTCAAACTTAAATCTAATTTGAATTAAATACTTCAGATAACAACATGATATGATCACACTAATAAATTGAATCCATGTTTAAACTGTTTTTAAAAACTTCATTTACTCACCTTTAACAAGGAGCAGAGAACAGAAACTGTTTTCCAGATTTTGAATTTTCTTGAATTGCTTGATTCTAGATTTGCATGTTGATTAAATTTCCTGCTGTAAATTCTTAATTGCATGTTTGTACTTGAAGATGAACTTGCATTTGCCTCTGCTTTGCATTTTCCAGATTTCTTCATTTTGTTTCAGATTTCTTTTTTTTTTCATTTTTGAACTTTGTTTTTGATTTGCATTTGCATTCATTTTAGCTGAGAAAGAATAAAAGAACTAGCTGAAAATTAAAACTCTTTCTTAACCATATTTTTATTTTTAGATTTTAGAATAAGTGACACTTGTCTACTATGATGTATTTGCTAACTTACACCTAAGCTCAAAGATTAACAAGTGTTTTTAATATGTATTATAATGTTTTACAAATGTTATTATGTGTTATTATGTATTTACAAGTGTTATTTGTTTAATTCATATTTACAAAAGTTATTTTTCTAATGTTTTATTAATGTTTAAAATGTTATTTTCTTTTTTTTTTAAATCTATTTAAGCTATATTCATGTATTTATGTAATATTCATATAATTACAAAATGTGTATACTTATATTTTAATAAATATTCACATGAATTCAAGTAACTTCTATTTTGATTTAATTTAATGTTTATATGTTTAAAATATCTATTTTAATTTAAATCTTAAAATTTTAAAGCAAATTTATCTTGTGTTAAAAATTAAAATGAAGGATATTAAAAACAATTGAACTTTTAATTTAAATCTTGTTTAGAACTTAAGCAAAATATATATATATATATGTATCTATATTAAATAAGAAATTAACTTTGTTATTTTACATCTCAAATATTATTTTCAAAAGCATTAAATCAAATTAACATTTTGAATTACAAATTATATATTATTAAAGTTTGCAAATATTTATTAATTTCAAATCAATACAATTTTCCATTTCTATTATATACAAATATTTATATATTTCAAATGGAAAGACATTTTAACATTATATTTGAAAATTACTGTATTATATTTTAAAACAAATCTCAAATCACAATATATACATTCATATATATTACAATTTGAATATAAGATTTTTATTACATTAAAAACTTCCTATTTACAAGATATATCAATACATATATATTATAAATAGAAAATATTCTGATTAACTTCAGAAAAATAAATCTTACCAAAATTAAATTGCTAAAATAAATATTTCCAAATTAAAGTATTATAATTTTTCAAAAGAATTAAACTTGTCAAATTTTATATTGTTAAGAAAATTGTTAATAGATATCATCAAATTATTATTATCAGCCTTTAAAATAATTTTAACTTGTCAATTTATAATTGTAAAATGATCAAGTCAATTTAATTATTATCAAAGATTATTAAATTGATATTGCTTAAAATTCCGGGTCGTCAAATTCCTCCCCCTTAAAAGAATTTCGTCCCCGAAATTTAAAAGCAAAGTTAATTTAATAACCTAGCTAAAGAATTTAAATTTCAAATAGCAATCACACAATCAATCATAGCAACCAATTTAAACAGACCATTTTATCTATCCAGAAAAATTCTGAATAGAACTTCCTAATATGATCTAGAGTTTCCCATGTACCTATTCTTGAATACTCGCTCTTCAGAATCTTAATTAACTATATTACTATACCCAAGAACTCCCTCATCTGATCTACACATCTGAACAAGATATCAGATTAAAGTCAAAATCAGCTCAACTACCAGATCCTTCTTAACTGCTGATTCTATCACTTGATGAATCATACACATATTCCTCAGAGATATGTGAAATATAATGAATTCCAGTTATCCGAACTGGTAAATCAATCTTGTAGATCAAAATCCAATTTTCGAAAAACACAGGAAAACTCAAAATACCTCTGGAGCTAGCTTTCCAGTTTTACCCAGTTTTATATCTCCTTTGATCAGATAAAACTAAAGCAATATCCAAATTCCAATTTCACATTCCAAATCTCCTCAATACTTAACTGCATAACTCTTCCGATGATCCTGAGTCACTTCCAATATTCCTGATCAGCTTAACCCTTGCTGATTACTTCAAGAACAAACAGGACCAAAATCAAACCAATTACCTGATCCTACTCAACAAAAAGGCTCTCCCAAAAATTTTCTAAAATCCTAAAATACAATTCTATTCCACAAGCATCAGTGGACTTCAGACCTACATCTCTTATCTGGAATAGCCAAACAGTTGCACTTGACAACCTTACCTTCCAAATCCAGAAAATTTCTTCATAATTGAATTCCCTATAGAAATCCTTTAATCCAAGAAAACTGCAACTCCTGGTTGCTCCCATACTAGAACAACTGCTATCTCGCTTCCGCTGCACAACTCTGATCTGGAGTAGATAAGAATGCTATCGAAGAACTCGAGCACAATCTTTCTCCATACACAGTTCATCCGACTCATAAAATCTTAGTGACCATTCTATTTGGTCAAAACATTTCAGCAGAATCTCAACTAGAATTAGATGATCAATCCCTCTCAAAGAATCCTGATCTGCCTCACCAAACTCTTCTTGCTCTAAGAGTCATCCCACTATATGGTTGAACCATCAATATTGCTCTTAGAATCCAAGTCGATAGGAAAACTCAATCTCCGATTCAGGTCAACTTCTGAATTCCTCAAAAACATCTGGAAAATCTCTTACTACTCTAATGGCTTTTACCTCCATATGAGATGCCTCAATCCCAAACCAAAGAATACTCAAAGATTCCCAAACTAATCGCAAGTCACTTTTGCGATCTTACTCAGTTCTGAATTCAAAGAACTATCTTCCCAACTAGAACAGCTTTTCCTAATCAAAATCAATCTTTCCAGAATGGCTTATCTACTAGAAAACTGATAGATCACTTCCAACAAATATCCTACTCTGCTGAGCCTCCCGAAGAAAAGGATAAGCCTTCACTATCTGCCTGGTCTGCCGATAGTAGAATCCCAAAGATTACTGAATCATCGAAGAAACGGATCCACGCTGCCGCTTCCAAACTTTCACTTCAATGCTACTGCTAAGCCAATAGATCATCCTTAACCACAAGCTTCTTGAAACACAAAACTGTTACCCAATTCCACCAAAAATCCTTGAGACGAGTAGACATCTCCTCAAGAAACTTGGCTCCAAATCAAACACCAACCACTTGTTCCTCTTAAGGAAAACAATTGAGACCATGTCCGAAATGAAGTAACTCATCAACCTTAGTCTCATACTTCAATATAGATAAGTCACCCTTACTTGAGATCCATAAAATCTCTAAATATCCGAATCTTCCCTGTAGTAGACATCATTGTTCCTTCAACACCATCTAAATCTTGCTCCAAAAGAACATCCTCAGAACCATCTATGGATACTGCATCCCATCACACAGCTATTCCTTCCTGAAGTCACCAAGATGCCATCACCTGCTTCTGCTCAGCTGACAACTCAACTCTTGGAAATCCCGCTCACTCGAGAGAAAATCAACCTCACACTTCAAGAATATACTCCAATCTTGCAAATACTTCCTCTGGAATCAATGAAATCCTTTCTACAAAGCTTATTCGAGACAGTATTAGGTCTACAATCTCGACAGATACACCTCCAACACAACATATGAGCCTCTTCCATTAATGGTGGTCGTGTTCCACACACTCCTACCTTATCTACCTCTATAGCCTATGTTGGAAAATCCGAACAGATAACCCAACAGATTAGGTATATATATATATATGTGTGTATATATATATATATATAAATTACAAGTACGCTCTCTCAAGATAGACACCACTCCAGAGCCTAGGTATTCACTCAACCTAATGCTTTGATACCAATTGTAGCGACCCGACTTTCTATCACCAGAAAATCGCATCACTAATTAAGAAAGAAAGGGATAGAAGAAGAAAAGAAAGAAAAGAAAGAACAACAACACATCAGAATCTCACAGCGGAACGGTTTAAAATAATATAGAACATATACATAGTATCATATACATCAGAGCACACAACTATACATCTCAATTTAGATAGTTATAACATTTCTGTCTAATACAATACAAGACATCATACAGAATAACAACATAGCGGAAACTCTAACTATATATTTACACGCTGAAGCCTCCTGCTCCAAAGCTCCTCCAGAATTCATCAAAGATAACCTGAATCACTTGACTACTCATACAGAATATGAGTACCCAAGAGTTTAATAAAATAGAAAATAAACACTCGGGTCAGACAGGGCTCGGGTGTGAGCAAATGGTTAAAATTGCTTAACTTTAGAAAATCCTTTGAAAGAAGGGTATCACGTAAGACTTCCCACACATAAACATGGAAAAGTTTTTACCTTACGCTAACCAAAAAATTTGATAGGAAATCCAGTGATATTATAATAGTGTCTAGGATTTTCAAATAAATACGAAATAGCCGAAATTGTTACATTATTAAATTCCAGCTACTAGCCACAAAAGTGGGTAATACAAACAAAACCGTAGGGTTTCGTAGGGAAAATTGGTTTCCAACAATGGCAGGGCTACTGGGGTACCGCCCGTCACAGTACGTGGCCTAGATCACCGTACCGAGGAGTATGCCCGCTCCCCTGCAACACAAGGCCGGAACCATTCCTTACTGAATAGTCCCGAACAAGACCACCCCGCAGTTGGCTGCAGATCCAACTGCCCACAAAGCCGAAATAAAAAAAGACATCTAGATAGGGATGTATCTCGCTCTCCAGTGGGAGCTACCCATGAAGCCTTGCTGCACCTCCCCTATTTTAGCCATTCCCGGTTGATGAGTCTTGAGGCTGCGATTACCTTCATAGAACACATCTATCTTAGAATGCTCATCGTCCACCTGAAGATGTTCTGAAAGCAGTCAATCCATACAAGTTCGTTCCGGGTTCGAACGAAACCGAAGGCACTATCTCGTTGCACTATTTTGGAATCACCCTCAGAGTCAATGACCATAGCCCTTGCACTCTGAATCACCATCTCGAACCTATAAGCACTATTCCGTCAAACTCATTACGGAATCACCCACAGAGTTATACTGACGTATAGTTCTTACACCTCGAGCCTTCACTAAGCTCCACTTGGATTCACGACCTAACGTTTATTTTGGATCGGCGTGGTTTTTAGATATCCAAGAATGGAAACCCGATCCCGGTCTCACCGAATCCAAACGCCATTTTAAATGTCCAAGTTGTACTTAAGGGATTTAACAATAGATATTCAGAAATATCATTTAAACATAAATGGATGATTCACAACACAGATAGATAATCTATTATTATCACATTCATCCATATATATCACAAAGCAGCATATATCACATCTCAGATATAACACATTCACATCATCACATATCAACCAGTGACATATAATATCAACCAATATCATTAACTCATCCAATGATACTTATCAACCAATCAATAATCACTCATACACAAGGTTGATCCAACTTAAATAATTTAATTAATTCTTAATTAAATTAATTCTTAATTAAATTAATTCTTAATTAAATTAATTCTTATTTAATCACTTGGATTATCATCAATCCATCTTACTATTTATTAATTAATTACAAATTAATTAATAAACTTCACCTACTTCTCCACTTTAAATTAATCTCCCTTGATTAATTATCTCTTAATTACTTAAAGTAATTATTCCTTAATTACAATATTAATTAATCATCTTGATTAATTACTTCTTATTCATTCCAAGTAATTATCTCTTAATTACCCTTTTAAAATTATTCACACTTGGTTAATTATTCCTTAATTAATCTGATAATTATTCCTTAATTATCCTTTAATTACACCTGATTAATCACTTTTAATTAATCACACTTGATTAATCACTTTTAATTAAACACTCTTGATTAATTACTTTTAATTAATCACATTTAATTAATTACTTTTAATTAATCACCTTTGATTAATTACTTTTAATTACATTTAGTAATTAAAACTTAATTATAAATTAATTATCCTTAAATTATTAATTAACAATTAATTAATTATTTCCATTAATTAATGATTACTTCATTAATTAAAATCTTAATTAATTATTTAACAAGTAATTAACCACATAATTAACTACTCTAAATCATTTTATTAATTAACCATTAATTAAATAATTTAAACCTTTAATTAATTTTATCAATTAATTCTTTAATTAATAATTCAAGTGATTAATCCTTAATCACATCCACTAAATTACTTTTAATAAAGTAATTAACTTTTACTTAATAACTTCTAGTAATTAACCATTTAATTACTAAATTACTTCATCAAGCAATTATATGAAATTAGCCCATAAGTGATTATTTTAATTAATTACAAATTTATTACTTAATTAATTATTTAATTAATCATTTAAATTTAATTAAATGATTCTTAACTTCTTATATTAAAAAGATCCCAAATTAAGAAAATCATTTTCTAAATTAAATCATTTATATTTACCAAAATACTTTGATTACTAATAAAAATTGAACTATCTTAATTATTTTCACAACTTATTTAGCTTTAATTAAATCAAAATTCTAAATTCATATAAGATAAATCTTTATTAACTGATTTCCAAATTCTGATCATTTCACTTTATTTTGAAATAAAATATAACATTTTAGAAATCAATTTAAAGTTAAACACATTTTAAATTACCTTTAAATCTTTAAAAATTTTCCCAAAGTTATTTAATAAAATTAATACTAATTTATTTCAAAATTTACTTGCCTTATATTAAAACTTTCATGATTTTTATAAATAACATGTTTAAATTTTAATTTTTGAAACAAATCTAATTTATAAATAAAACTTGTTTCACTTTTGTTTTACAACTTGTACTATCTACAAATCATATTAGTTTGTTAAAACTTTTAAAAATCTTACAATTAAATTTCAAAATTTAAAACTGTTGAACCCATCAAAACAAAACCCAGCTCGAAACAACTCGAGCTCCTCACTGCAAACCCTCGTGTAAATCTCGAGCCACCCAGCGACATTCCCGAGCTAACCCTAATAATTTCCCTAATAATTTCCCGAGACTTCCCCGGGCTTTCCACCCTTCTCCTTGCTTCGAGCCCAAACAACAGAAACACTCTTCGAGCTTCCACCTTCTTTCTTCTCTAACCCAAACCAAACATCACCGATACATTTCTCACGCGTGCAACATGCACCATCACCCCGACCACCAAGGACCATCACCGTGACTTCGACAAGTCATTCACATCCACGACATAGCTATGCAAAACTCAGCAACCACGATCCTATCGAGAATCGAAAATTGACTCTATGAAACCATCAATTCGAACCCCCCTTCATCAGAAAATCGGCCCTCCACGGCAACCTCGACCTCGAGAAACCCCGTCACCTTAGCCGTAGCTCCCTCACGACCTCCAGAACCTACGGTAACATGTGCGATCACAACCGGTTGCAACTTGTTGCCGCGAAACCCATACGAACTACGATGACAAAACTCACGTACTTAAACCCTATCTTGAACAATTCTGGCCAATATAATCACAAATAAAATCCAATAGTATTTTTCTGATGAACTACATCATCCACTCGACCCTCATGCACAACCTCGACCACTAGTTCGCCGCCGTTCGCCTCAGATTGGCCGTTTTACCCAAAACAGAAAATACCAGAATCCTCTTCAATTTCTAATCTAAAAATCATGATACTAACATTAAAAATCATGACTTCCTATATTAAATCCAATTATGAAATCAAAACCTAAATTTGAAATCATAAATTTTTGACCCAAATTAGATTAATTTACTGTAAATTCAAAGATTTATAAGAAATTACTCAATTTTAAAACTTGTAATAATTTTTAGATGATAACCTACTTGATTTCAAACAACTTCAATTTACAATTCATAATCTTATTCGAATTTAAAATCAAGTTATTGAATTTATTGTAAAACTGCAACCTTTCATTTTACAGAGTATAGGTTCTTTTTTTTATTTTAACCTTACAAAGAATCCATTTTTTTTCAAACTTAAATCTAACTTGAATTAAATACTTCAGATAACAACATGATATGATCACACTAATAAATTGAATCCAGGTTTAAACTGTTTTTAAAAACTTCATTTACTCACCTTTAACAAGGAGCAGAGAACAGAAACTATTTTCCAGATTTTGAATTTTCTTGAATTGCTTGATTCTAGACTTGCATGTTGATTAAATTTCCTGCTGTAAATTCTTAATTGCATGTTTGTACTTGAAGATGAAATTGCATTTGCCTCTGCTTTGCATTTTCTAGATTTCTCCATTTTGTTTCAGATTTCTTTTTCTTTTTTTCATTTTTGAATTTTGTTTTTGATTTGCATTTGCATTCATTTTAGCTGAGAAAGAATAAAAGAACTAGCTGAAAATTAAAACTCTTTCTTAACCATATTTTTATTTTTAGATTTTAGAATAAGTGACACTTGCCTACTATGATGTATTAGCTAACTTACACCTAAGCTCAAAGATTAACAAGTGTTTTCAATATGTATTATAATGTTTTACAAATGTTATTATGTGTTATTATGTATTTACAAGTGTTATTTGTTTAATTCATGTTTACAAAAGTTATTTTTCTAATGTTTTATTAATGTTTAAAATGTTATTTTCTTTTTTTTTTAAAATCTATTTAAGCTATATTCATGTATTTATGTAATATTCATATAATTACAAAATGTGTATACTTATCTTTTAATAAATATTCACATGAATTCAAGTACTTCTATTTTGATTTAATTTAATGTTTATATGTTTAAAATATCTATTTTAATTTAACTCTTAAAATTTTAAAGCAAATTTATCTTGTGTTAAAATTTAAAATGAAGGATATTAAAAACAATTGAACTTTTAATTTAAATCTTATTTAGAACTTAAGTAAAATATATATATATATATATATATATATATATGTGTGTGTGTGTGTGTGTGTGTGTGTATCTATATTAAATAAGAAATTAACTTTGTTATCTTAAATCTCAAATATTATTTTCAAAAGCATTAAATCAAATTAACATTTTAAATTACAAATTATATATTATTAAAGTTTGCAAATATTTATTAAATTCAAATCAATACAATTTTCCATTTCTATTATATACAAATATTTATATATTTCAAATGGAAAGACATTTTAACATTATATTTGAAAATTACTGTATTATATTTTAAAACAAATCTCAAATCACAATATATACATTCATATATATTACATTTTGAATATAAGGTTTTTTTTACATTAAAAACTTCCTATTTACAAGATATATCAATACATATATATTATAAATAGAAAATATTCTGATTAACTTCAGAAAAATAAATCTTACCAAAATTAAATTGCTAAAATAAATATTTCCAAATTAAAGTGTTATAAATTTTCAAAAGAATTAAACTTGTCAAATTTTATATTGTTAAGAAAATTGTTGATAGATATCATCAAATTATTATTATCAGCCTTTAAAATAATTTTAACTTGTCAATTTGTAATTGTAAAATGATCAAATCAATTTAATTATTATCGAAGATTATTAAATTAATATTTCTCAAAATTTCGGGTCGTCACAGTTAAGGATTGAGTGGCTATTGAATGTCAAACCTACCACATTATTATTAGTATTGTTAAGGCCTGAGTGTCTACTAAATGTAGAACCCACATCGTTATTATTGGTATCGTTAAGGCCTGAATGTCTAGTGAATATCAAACCCATAACATTATTATTGGTATCGTTAAGGCCTGAGTGGCTGCCGAATGTCAAACCCATGACATTATAGTTGGTATTATCGATCGAAGGCTTATGTATCATCTAACCGTTTATTAACAACACTTGAGCGGTTACATTAGAGTATGGCTTATGTGACTTCAAATATTCCGTTCATGATAAATAAATGAGAATGGAGAAGTAAGGCTTGAGTAGTGTAACGCCCCCCTATTTGGAGGCCCAAAACTAATAGCTACGGATGTTGCAGTCATTCGTAGTTATTAATCTTCGACGACCAAACACGGAGATATTAGATATATTGATACATAGAAACGGAAGAATATAGAAAAAAATTAAAAAACTAACAAATTCCACATTCCATTTGAAAATATTCCAAATTGATTACATAACCCCAACTCGTAGATCATATTCAGATAATATATATAATTATTACAAAATACACCAAGAGCGACATATGAAGATGCCCTCTTAGTAGATCAGAGTACATAGATAGGCAAGAAAACAATTTGTCTTTATATACAAAACACACAGCGAAAATAATAGAACTCTAATAATAAGCCTACTTCATGCATGTCCTCGGAAGCTTTATTCGCCTAAAAGAACACCTGGAAACCTTAACTCTCAACCTACTCAAAATCAATTGAGTACTTGAGAGTTTAAGGGGATAAAACTTCGAGTCAGACATAAAGCCTGGTATGAATAATAATTTACCATCTCAAACCATTTAGATATCTCATGAGACTATGCCGCTTAGCGGAACAGGTTTTCCCTCACTAGTATCCTAAAACATTTATAAAACCATATACTGTGCTCCTGCCTCCACAATGGTTAAAACATAGTGTTCCAAAAACTTTACGATGATATGCAAAACAAGTAAATCAAATCTGGATTACCCATCCCCATTCATTCTGACTATCTATCTATCTCAATTATAGTTCCTAGGATTACTATGAACCTGTTCAATGTTTATGGACTATCAGTCCAATTACTTAGTTTTCATGGGATCACTAAGAACCTATTGGTAACTTCAATATCTTATTTCTTATCCTAGTTTTCATGGGCTAACCAGGAACCTATTGATTGACTGTCAATATTTTAATCCGGATATAGTTTTTATGGGCTAACTATAAAACTATTGCCTTATGCTAGTATCAAATCATAGTTTGCATGGACTGACTATGAACCTGCCGGCCTCTGCCAATATCACACAATTTTCATGGGCTTACTGTAAACCTGTTGGCCCCTACCAATATCTTTAATTTGGATTTTAACATCTGTTAGGTTATATTCGCTACTGGGTCAAACTAACTGGTTATTCTACCCTTTTCCCAAAATATAGTTATGGGTTAATAACAATGTGAATAACATTTCCAAAATATTTATTTACGCCATGGTTTTTCCTTAAAAATGAGAATGGGTTATTTATTTTGAAACCTTAAAATATCACTTTCGAAACCACTGGATGACCTCCTTCGACAGCATAGGAATTTCAAAACTCTAAGTATATACCTTTCGAAACCAATAAAACCTTTCGATGGTATCAAGAAAACATTCTTTAAAACATAGCATCGAAACAAATAAAGTACCCTTTTGAAAGCATTGGGTTTACTCTTTGAAAACATCATTTTGGTCGAAATGGTTATATACGAAAGTATCTCTTTCGAAACCAACAAAAATTAATTTGGGGGAAAAGTTGATGGTGTCGGAACTATCTTAATCGAAAGTGAAGACCTCTAAAAATTAAAATTTCAAAGGACGAAGTCGAAACCCCATTTTTACTCCATCACTTTCGAAACCCCCAATCCCTTTCGAAAGTGATTAGGAAGCAGCTCAACCTAGGTAAAAACAAGGATAAACTTTCGAAGGTATTGATGACTTTACTACTTTGAAAGGAAAGTAGCGACTAGGTTTCGACTAGGTCGGAACCTACCCTTTAGAAAGCTTCTTATTTAAAGAAAAATTTCCCCTTCCAAAGCTATTTATAAAGTCCCTTTCGTAAGCATAGCTTCGACTATGTTGAAAATTTTAAGTAAAACAAGGAAGGAATTTAACTTTAGAAAACAAACTAAGATTTCGACTCTATGAGGTTTTGACTCTAAAAGGTATCAACTTTTTTGAATGCCCTCACTATAAGATTTTTTTTTATTAATGCACTTAAAAACTACATCCACTGCTAAATGCAGTTGAAAACCTTCTAAGAATTGAAAAAAACACTAAACAATTTGTATAACGCTATAATAAGGACTCTCTCCGGTTAATTTTTAAGCATGCCTAAGTTTTTCATTCACTGCTTAAAACATGTCCTCTTTTGCCCCACAATAACAAACCCTAAATCTTAAATTACATCTCTAATCCAAAATTCTCCAGCTGATCTCCATCTATTTTGCCAATCGTCCAGAGTTGCGACTTTATCAAAACTCCTTATCACACCCAGCATTCATCAAATTATTCCAATTATTTTCGTGCAATCTTATGCATTAACCCCACATCTTCACTTAAGTTGTTTTCTAGTGTAGCCTCACATGGATTCAAAGTTCGTGATAAACATCGATGCTGCAGCTTGATGTAATGTCCTGATTAGAGGTTTCAGATCCGAGTTATTATGAATATGTTTCTAGTTGTCTTCGCCAAAGAGATGCTACCATTTGCTTTTCTTGGTCTGAAATTTGAGATACTTGCTGCTTGTTTCTACTTGTATTTGAGATGTCAACGGGTTGTTGTTTGAATTGCTATTGGTAGTAGATGTTCGAAAATGATGTGTAGTGGTGCTAATGAACCAGTCTCATCCGTTGATGGTGCTTTGGCCTAAGCTGCTCTGACAGGTAAGCTTTAAATCTGATTATTGCATTTGCTTGTAAATGATGAGAGTATGAATCTATAGACTAATAATAGTAGTTCCCATGTTTGGATTCTCAGAACAGTTTGCGGTTGTATATGAACCTATTTACTTCATTTATTTTCCATAATCCAAACCAGACCTTGTAAATTAATTCACAAATCATAAATTTATACTAATGAATGCATTACTCTTCAATTTTATATTTTACTATATTTGACTCCAGTTTTCTTACATAGTTCCAAATTGAACCATGTATATCAATTCACATGGAATAACATTTAAATTGATTAACACGGTTACCTTCAATTTTTATTTTTACCATTTATAGATGTATTCACTTCAGTAACTTTAAAAAATCCATAATGAACATATAAATTAATCATGTGGTTGTAAGAATATGAACTATACTTACCACTGCAGTCAATCTGTAATAGCACAAAGTATGGACTTTGAGAAAATGAAAATGCTTTTGATGGATTGAGCTTTGGTTAATATAGAATATATTACATAAATCATATATTGTCCTGGTAATAGCTAACTGTCATTAATTTTTTCTTGCTAAAAGTTCAATGTTGCATTTTAAAATTAATGAGGATAATAACCATTGGCATTCAAGATGGTATACATGATTTAGTTCAGTGTGTATATGATGGGTCCAATTTATAATCTCACATTACGCTGTATAGAACAAACTATGAAATAAGAGAAAAAAAATTTAATTTCTAAATTTAGTTGTAAAGTTAAAACATCAAAATCAATTTCCAAGCGTGCAGAAACCTTAATAATAAATCAAAGATGTGTGTTTTTATTTATTTAAAACTTTTTGAGTTAAATCTAGTAAAAACTTTGTTAGGTTGTCTTATTTAGAGTGCGGGCACAATTTTATGCTAATTATATTATGCTTATTTTGTTGCAGCATATTTCCCAGATCAACAATTTCATCCTAAATTATAGTGATGCTAATTTAGATCACCAGCGTCTTTTAGAGCTGTAATTTTTCTCATAAGCTAGTTATTCACTTGTGTTCTGAGCCATACTATTCCTAAAAATTAAAAGCTATGGAACTAGCAGTTTAAACTCCCATTGCCTATTGTTCATTCTATTCATACATGAGTTTTATATTTGACACTTTCTGTTAGTCAATAGAAGTATGGTACAAACATTTATGTAATCTAAACACCATATAACCTAACTTTATAGATAATTTATTATTGATCACATGACAAAGACGTTGAAGCTTTTCCAGTTTTACCCACATTTTGGTTATATCATTTATATTTTCGGTACATACTAGCATGTTATTGTTAATAAATAATTTACTTGTCATTATTTTATTTTATTTTAATTTGATTATCATTTACATCTTTGTAGCTTCTCATTTTGATCAGGCTACATGCTTATGGTTTATTTCAAATTAAGGTTTTAAGCAACGTAATTGCCAGATCAGAGTTATGAATATATGATCATGTAGTAATGATATAATATTTTTATCTTTTATTAGGAAAAAGAAACGGTATTAATAAATTCTATTAATTTTTTTGCAACTATCTCTATTTCAGTTTCCGTGCTATTTTAGGTCAGCTATGTAGATCACTAGAGTATCATAAATTTGTCCTTAAAGAAGTCATAAAAAGATGTACATGAGAAATGTGATCATTTATGTTTTGGATAACTTTCCGTGAATAATTAAACTAATAGATATGTGATCATTTTTAACCAAACATGTTTGTTCTACCAATACCAAAAGAAGTTAAATTAGCTGATGTGATCATTACATTAGCTCTTATGGTACATCAAAATCATAACATCTTTTTTTCTGATTTTGATGGATTTAGTGACTTAACTATTTTTGGTTTTACTCTGATATCATATGCTAATGTTAATGCCTACTTAAGATTTATGACTTGGTCTCTTTCCTCTATCCTTTTATATTTTATTTTTACAGTTTGTCCTATGTGTAAGAGGATAAATAGAATGACTTCTCTAATATTAACTGACATTAGTAAGTCGACTTTTCAATATTAACTAGCATTAATTACTTGAATTTTCCTTCTTAAGGAGCTTCATTCATTGTGCGAAGGATATGTTTCAATGAAGTATAAGCAATACTGTAGTAAAATACATTAGTATAGTTAATTTCTAAACCTAAAAGGGTATGTCTATTGCACTATAAGAAAACTTGTTATTAGTTGATTTAATTGGCAGCGTTTCATACTTATGTGCTGCTACTGGTCATACAGAAGAACAAAATTAAGTAAAGGGATGCGACCGCTGACTGTTCTCGTTAATAAATGAAAAAATTTCTTTGGCTGCTCATTTTTTCTTTTGTCCCGCTTATTGCTTGACCAATATTATTAAGCTTCTAAAGGAAAAACTTGAAATTTTCCTTTTGGAACTGAAACTTTTCAATGATAAAATAGAAAACATACTGATTAACGATGGAGGATGCAACTTGGAGGATCACAGTGCTGGCTGGAACAGCATCTGACTCTGGTAGGGCTTTCGATAGGACTTGGAAGGAGTTGTTATTTGATGGTTGGCCTAGTTTAATGTAGCGGAAATTTCTACGTTTACTGTGCTTGGATTTTTGATGGCAAGCTGATGGGGAGATGGCTAACGTGAGGGGGAAGAACTTATAGTCCTCTCAGGCGATTTCTGCTTTCTCCACTTCTGTTGGACATCAGTTTCGTCCATGCTTGCGTTTTAGTTCTCTTAGTACTTTACAAATTATGTTAGTATAACACTTCTACCAATTTATTTAAATCAGTTTTTTGTTTAGCCATTCTCAATTCTTCCAGCTTAATAATCCTCATTTTTGCTTTCTGATTTTTTGTTTTATATTAATTTCAATTTATGGTGTGTTTCAAATATAAATGGGTAAAAACACAGGGAAGTGGCCATAATGGATTTTTCACTCACGGTGCGCATTCATTTGATTGAGAAACATAGTTTGCATAATTTCTAATTGCACTAGCAGTGAATCGTTATATTGATTTGCAAAGTAACT
Source organism: Allium cepa (assembly GCA_030765085.1). Taxonomy (NCBI): domain Eukaryota; kingdom Viridiplantae; phylum Streptophyta; class Magnoliopsida; order Asparagales; family Amaryllidaceae; genus Allium; species Allium cepa. Next base: position 88,180,520 of record CM060942.1, on the reverse strand, counting down.
CACTTTACTACTATAACTACAATACGATTGTAATTAATCAATTTAACTAATATGAGTATAATTTAATAATGGTGATTGTTTTCTAACCATTGAGAAATATAGGAATTTGGTAGATTAATGCAAATTTCAAGGTTTCCTACAATATAGCCTTCAAATTGATGCTTCTTAGCATAAATGTTTCTTATTCTCATTGTTAGGGAAGCATTTCCAAGGTACCCTTGAAGGATACCATTACGACCATTTTAATTTTTATACATGAAACTTTTGTTGTGATATTAATGTGCTCTCATTTTGTTAGTTTGTAGTATATACGAAGTTCTCGCTAAGTGCACTAACTAATATCTTTAAAACGCAATAATATTTTGAAATGTCATTGTACCTGGACAATGAAGGGAACTTAAATTAGTGATAAATCAAAATGAGCTAAAAACAATCTTTCTTTAATCCCCTATTAAAGTTTTGTAAACCTTTGTTATCAAAATTATATATACACAAGTAACACATCTCATGTTTCATGTTTCATCTCATGTTATCAAAATGCGCTTGAGAAGTACTTGATGAAGCTAGCAAGACATCCGGTGATTGGGAAGAGCATGAAGTTGAAAATGTTTTTGAAGGAGGAGGTTTGGACGTTAGGCTTGGGAGTGGAGAGGAGCGTTGCTGATGTGGCAAGTAGGGTGATGGAGTTTGTAGGGACGAAAGAAGATGGAGTGGGGATGATGAGGATGTTTAGGGAGTTGAACCTGAGTATGACTAACACTGGTGGAGTGAGGCCAATGGTTGTAGAGGAAGATAGGGAATATTTGGAGTGGAAAAATAGGATTAAAGATTTGGAATCGCAACTTAGTAGCACATCAAAGCAGATACTGTTTTGACTTAGGAGTTGGTTATAATTATTTTGAGGTTAAAACTGGGTGGTTCGTTCACTGCCTTCTGTATCCCATTGAAACTTGCAACTATTTGCTTGCTTATCACCTTCTTATGCAAGGAGTGTTCTACTACCATAAAAAAGGAACAGGTTATAGACCTATTTTAAAATAAATGCCTTCATCTTACTCATGATTAGTCACTATCTCTAATATGTACATGTGCTTGAACTATGACCCACTTGTTCACAGATTTTGTTGGAAACTATCATCTAATTCAAGTCATGTTGATGTCATTCTCACTGCCTCTATCTCGTATGTGGATAGTTTTTGAAAATCTTATAGTTCAAAAGTAAATTTCATTTTATAATTTTTGTAATTTTGTTTAAAATCTCTAAGATTCATTGTAATCATGATTTCCTACATTTCTTTGGGTACATTGCTCGAATAATATGTAACTGCCCTATAACATAAACGCTCTAGTGATTTGTAGACTATCCCGCACAATTAGTTTCCTTTGTTAATAGTTGAGATGTCAACAAAAAATAGAATGAGAGAAAAAAGTACTTAATGTTAGTAATTTTTTTTTGATATTTTTCTATCAATTCCTTGCTGACATATACAATGAATTTTTGGTTAAATTACTTAAAATAGATGACATTATGAAATAATAACACATTTTTTCATGTTCAATTGTTGACAACGATATGATTAATTTTCCCTTATCTGCAAGCTGAAGCATTTGTGAGAGCTCAACATGAAGTTGGGGAAACAATATGAGAGTTAGGTTTAGCATTCTTCCAATTAGGAAAATTTGAAACAAAGGAGGCAATATATGATTCTCAAAGTACACGATCTGCTGACTTTAAGCCTGTAGGAACTGCTGTTGTCAGAACAAGTAGATCACATCGAGAACTTAATTCTCAAACAATCAAGCATTTGATATGATTACAAACCCGTTACTTACTTACTAGGGTGTCATGATAAAAGTCCCACAAAACTCTCTTAGCCTCAAAATTTAATATATGATTGGAAATTCTACTGATCATTTTCACAATATCATCTAGTGGAAGGAGCTTAGTGCGACACTATGTAGAATATTCAATTTTTACACTCAGTTCCAACATTTACGCATGGTAACGAAAGTTCTTGATTTGAGATGTCCACCTTAGTCTCCATAATGTATTTGTATTATACATTGATCTTTATATGATTTTAACATGCTTCACATTTTTGGTGATCTTATAACTTATTAAACAATTTAAAATCTGGTGTATATGTGTTTGAGGACAATATTTCAGTTTTAATGTAGGTAAAATAAACTAGAGAAACTGATTGGCATATAATTAATTCATTAAGAGGCTTAGAGAAGGTACATAAATTGTCATCTGCTGTGAGGCCAAGATAAACCTTAATCCGGCTAAACCCACAAAAATTAAGAGTTTTAAACATGTAAAATATGGATTTATTTATCTTTAGATTTAGATATATTTACGGTTGGTTAAATAGTTTGAGTCTAGAACCATTGTTATGAAAGGTCTGTCATTACAAGGTGCAACTGTAGCACCTTTTGCTCTTATGCCACAATGTTCACTAGTTTATTTTTTAAAAGTGTACATCCAATTAAATGTCAAAAAAATTTCACTACTTTATTTTTTAACTACAGAATAGGAGGAAACTCTGCAATACACTACAATATTTGGATTAGTTCTGGTAATGCTACAGTCGAACCGCCACATCTAATTTAATCTTAAATTCATTTCTTTTATATTCATTCGAATACTAATTCTATGTTTCCCTCTTGACTATCTATCAAATATTTTCTTCATATGAGAACTCATAGGATTTGAAGCAGGATGAAACGGTAAACCGAACCATTAATTTTCACTGATTAACCGTTCAAATTAGCCGATCGGTTCAGTTAACCAACTGTGCCCACCCCTAGCAGCAACTAAAGCAACTTGCACACAAAATGGCTACCAGAGAAAGGATAAAAAAGTTGGGTATTATTATATTTTGTTCTTCAGGTAGGCTAGTTGTGTTTGTGATCGAGCTTCAATTTTTAATGCAAAAACATTTTCTCTGTAACGACGTGTGATTTTCAACCATTCGCATCCACACACGTCGGGCTTGAATTGCTTAAAATATCAGATTGTTAATTTAAAATTTGGCAAAACTCAGCATATACAGTAAATAAATCAATCATAGAATCACAGACACAGAGTAACATAAAATAATGCAGCGGAATAGATAAATAGTAGTTCATGAAGCTACTATATAAACATCAGAGTTAGAAATAAAATACAACAGAATATCTCAAATACAGTGAAGACTCCAGTAGGAACAGATGACTTCACTGAACCAATCAACTGGAAAGCTGAAATTTGAATTGATAGTTGGGTCTCCGAACGAAGCTCCAAACTCCAAAGGTGAGTCTCAAATGCTATATCACTTAGTCTGACCCGAGCGTAAAGAAAAACACAAAACACTCGAGTCAGGATTAACATTATTATATCAATAAATCCAACTCAAGTGAAATATCAACTGAAATACAAGTAACTCAGAGAATGTCTGGGATAACCATCCTCTAAGGATTTCGTGGAACTATCTACAAGGTAGAAATATACACTATAACACCGTGGTCATTTCAAATTAATTTATACTTCAAAACCAAAATATCATTTTCATCATATATATATATATATATATATATCTTAATTTCACAAATCGCTTCAAAATAAACTCGATTCTCCCATTCAAATCAAATTCAATCTCACTTTATCCATTTTCATTCAATTCAGTTTTCTAAATAACAAATTCAAATTATATTGATTTCAATACAGATCTGAATCACAAATAAACCATTTTAAATTCCAGTATATTTCAAAGCTTTAATATTAAACATTTTCAAAGTTCTATTTAACGGTTTCATATAGATCTCGATTTAACCTCATTATTATTTAGTCTTGAAATATTCACTAAATAAATTCAGTATTATTTAAATAACCTTAAACTAAATATTCCTTTCGATTTATTTAAACTTGAAATATCCATTTGATCACTTTAAATCAGAAATCAAGTTATAAGATCAAATCTTAAACTTCAAGTTCAATGGTTCAAATTGATTTAATTTAGTAGAATTCTTAACTAAATAAAATTTCAATTAATTCAACTTTATCTTCTCAACCTTAACTTATTCAAATTGTTACAACCACCTATTTTGATACATATATTAAAATAAATACTTAAACATATTATATGTATTATATCAATCTCAATAATATTACCATATATATATATAATATTTTAAGAACCAATATTTATTTAAACCATATATTTCTTTTCAAAACCATAGAAATTATTTTCAAAACATTTATATATGTGGACCAACGGTGTCTGTATATATTTCCCTATCTACGATCAAGTGGTATGGATATTTATCATTCCAATCCGTAAATAAATATATATGGGTAGATATCATTTCAACCCGCAATCCCAAATTTAAATCAAATGAAAATCGCTTAGGTCTATCATTTCAATCCATAACGATTTTCTCATATTCTAAAGTCTGTTCGGGTATGTATCATTTCAACCCATAATGAATTTTATACTAACAGGGAACTTGCAGAGTGATAACAGATATGATAATAATAACAACATGCATATATCATCAATAACAATATAATATAAACAACAGGATATGGTGTCATATCCCACAGGTGAACAATTATTGATAATAGCATATTACAATTTAAGTAATTAACAACAACTTATTTCAATTGTCGTTTCAATTGAAATCAAATTTAATAATTATAAGAACGTTAATCGTGAGTTATTGCTCACCTTTCGAGGCTAGAGATGAAAAGGCAATGGAATAAGTTACGGATCCAAGCACAAATTCCAAAGTAAAGCAACATTGGCACTAATAAACGAACAAAACTGATGAATAGAAATGGATGGAATATAATCAGTTCTGGATCGATGAAGATAATTGACATAAGTGGAATTATATATATATATATATAACCATATACACATAACCAGCCTCATAAATGTAATTATTATTATTATAACATATATATTTAAAAACATACATACATGTTATATAGTCAAAATAATATAAAATAAAACTCTGGAAAATATAATGTATAAATGGTCATAAATTATAGAACTAACCACTAGTTTATTATATAACCCAACGCACATTGCTGCTTTCAAATAAACAAATGTAAACCATTATTATATTATTATACATATATTTAATACTTCTTAATATAATATATCTATATATGACACTGCCATACCATTATAAACTATAACAATTCAACTTCCCATTATATAAAACTATAAAAGACTGTAACAGTCTTATATTTTAAAATATAAACTATTGAAATTTTATAAAATAAAACTTAACGAAATGAAATTAGTAATATGATATACCATAATAAAATACAATATAAAACTAGACTGTGATATATACAGCATATAACCCAAGTTATATTAACCGAACTTGAGTAAACAAACAGAGAAGACGAAATATACTAAACAACCGATACTATATAAACTTAACATATACTATATATACTTAAATGTAACCAATAAAAGATTAACTTTATACAAACATGAATAATGATAGACTTATATATTAAATTCATTTCACAAAGCCTATATACCAGAAGTATACTAACATATGTATACTTATAAAATTTCATTGTAAATTTATATACATATATAAACCTGCTATAACCATTTAGTGGTTAATGTATATGCACATGCAATACCTAATTTATAATTGAACCCAAACTCATATATATATATATATATATATATATGCTAATATGTGACTCGGTAAATCATATATATAAACTTAATCACTGAAACATATCCTAAATTCTTAAACAAGTCAATATGTAAGTACATACATAAGTAAGCTTTGAAATATATATGTTTACTCACACATCTTTTCACAGAACAATTTAAATACCAACCTTTAGTAAAATAGTATTACCTATAGAAGAACAAAGTGGAGGCAGAGTTCGTGGTCGAAGACAAGGTGGAAATGTCAGGTGATTGGTGGAGGGTTGCATGCTCTGCTCAGGGAACCGTGAGGTGGTGGTCGGTCGTGCAACGGAATAGCCGATCAGGTTGAGACGTTCGGCTGTGGTTGCTGATTTTTAGGGAAGAGAGAGAGAGGCCGAGTGGGTTTCCGGTGGTGACGTGCTTTCCAGGGAGAGGAGGGTGTGGTTACAAAATGAAGAGGCAAAAGGCTGGAAATGATGATCGGTGGTGGAAGTTTGTTGTGTGAGTCGTTGTCAGGTGGAGGAGCGGAAATGGCTGCGGCACGGTGGTGGAGGCATATGGTTCTTCGGCCACGTGGAGGCGACACGCAGGCGGGTCTAAGGCTGTCGATGGTGGGAGGCTAACGGTGGATGCTGGGGAAAGGGGCGTGGGTCTCAGCTAGATGAGGGGTGGAGGTGCATGCGTCGAAGGAATGGTGGTCGGTGAGGGATAGTTGCGGAGCGATGCGCTTTTGAGGGGAAGTGAAGGGTTTCTATAGTGGAAAGATAATAGCAGGCTACAGGTTAAATGTTGAAGCTATTTTTTTCTTTTTGAAGAATGTACCAGCGAAATGAAGATAAATAATAAAAGAAGAAGAGGAAATGTGCTGAGATAACGAACCAAATATTAAGATGGAGATGGGCAACCAAAAGTCCAACGCGAATATCAAGAAATAATTTATTTTAATTGTTGACCGCTCTACACGCTGGGTAATGAATATACAAAGAAAACGAAAGGACTCTGAAACGAAAGGGCTCAAAATGGGTACCGATACAGTTACTGTTTCATAAAGTTCACCGCACATCGGACTTCAAAACACAGAATGGAACATACCGCAGAGATCAGCACGACGAAGCAATCAAAACAGTATACAGATATCAGTGACACGATTGAAATATAAAAATTCGAATTTCAACTAGCGGAAAATGCAGCTAAAACAAAGAAAAATAAGATCGACGAAGCTAAAGAAGTCCGAATTTGGAAAAATGAAAGATTCCATCTCACTCAGAAGAGGATTTTGAAATTTTCTATAGGAAAATATTCAGGTTTGGAAATAAATTTATTATCATCAATTATTAACTGATTTGAATTTAAATAGAATTACACAATAAAATAAACTTCCATATAATTAATTGAAAATTTACCATCTGCTATATCTTTATATACGTATTCCAAATATAATTTTTTTATTTCAAAATATTATTGTTTAAAATTTCACCAAAATTTAATTAAATACGTTATAAAAATTATTAAAATTGATGGGTCGTTACACTCTTACCCACTCAAAAATTTTCGTCTCCGAAAAGGAGCGAGGTAGGAGAATATAACAACCAGATAGAAAAGATAGATTAAAAGACAAGTATAACTAATTAATTTAAAGCTATTTAAAATTCCAATTTAAATTAATTAATATTCATTAAATTTGGTTAAACCCATTTTATTAAATCCATTCACTAATTTATATGAATATCAATTATTTACATAAAACATAAAAAAAAATCTATTAAACCAGGTAGTATATAAATAAGTAATATTTTAAAAGGATATATTCCAAAAAGGAAAGGAGGTAGATTCGAAAAACATATTATTTGTTAATAAATAAAGCTGAGCAGGTAAGGTAGATTCAAAAGAATTGTTTCGGGCACGAATAGTTAATTCAAACCATAAGAATTTCAATTCAAATATTAATACAAAATTTCTGTGCTGGAAATACTTTTATAATAAAATACCTTTATATCGAAACAAAATTTTCTTTCGAAAAATACTTAACTCGATGTTTCAACAAGTTTATCCTCGTTCTTGCAAACTCTGGCCATGCGTTGATCAGATACAAAGCTAGAATTCTTCAAGTACTTAGTAGACCTGTTTCAACACCCAGTGAAAATACTTGAAAAATTTTCAAAACTAATATGGAAAGTACAATCCCAACAAATCACCTAGATCGCAGATACACAATGGTTACGCCTGGATCCTCCAGGAAACAGTCGTACCCTTAAGCAATCACTGCCTTGCGAATCACGCCATGATAACCAAAACCCGTGGACCGTAGGATACATAACAATGGTTACGCCTGGATCCCCCAGGAAACATCCATACCCTTTAAGCAATCTCTACCTTGCGGATTACGCCACGACAACAAAACCGATAGACCGTAGGACACATAACAATGGTTACACTTGGATCCCCCAGAAAACATCCATACCCTTTAAGCAATCTCTGCCGTGCGGATTTAGCTACCAAAAAAACGACCATGGGTTACGCTATGGTAGGATACTCGAGTATCACATCCGGAAAACCAAAATCAGGGAGAATAATTTCGATAGAACGAATCCACAATGTGGCCACAAAGCGGATATCAAGTAGAAGACACTTTCCATATCTTTACTTCGAAAATATGTATCATATAATACCTTTTTAAATCACTTTCAAATATCATACTTATATAGACTTCGATTATATAAGATTTCGCTTTTCAAATTGAGTACCTTTCCAAATCAATAGTTTTCAAATCAACTTCATACTTATACAAATCAATTTTATATAAGTTCGACAACTCCCAAATCAAGTATTTGGTAAAATAAGGTTCTCAATTTCAATTCGTTTCAATATTAGTTCAGTTTCAAAATCATATACGATTTCACCATATTATTTCTTCCAAATTAAATATCTTCAGTTTCAAGGTTTCCAAAATAATAGGTTTTGAAAATAATTCCTAGTTTCCAAGCTAACCTAATTCAGGTCTAAAAAATTCATTTCCAAAATCATCATATAATACTGGGTTTTTTTTATTCCAATCTATTCTCGAAGCCAAATATTTTTCTCAAAATCAATTATACACAAAATTTATAACCATCCCTTTAAAACCTTTAAACTATTTACTTTTATATGGAAGATCCAATTACCTTTTGAAAATTACTTTGCTTTGAAAATTAAACCTTGATTTGGAAGTGTTCGAAGATTCAAAATAGTCGGAGAAATCAAATTTTCCAACCCAAGAGTTGGAAATCAGTAACAAATCAGTAAATCAATTTTCAATACAAAGGATTATGCCAAATCAAATTCGAAACTCGAGGACAGAACACCGGGCTCACTTTAAATCATTTCAAATATATATACATATATCTTTCGAATATCAAATCATACTTCGAAATTTGAAATCAAAGTTTGTTTCGCACAATCACTCGCATAGCAAAGATGCTAGAGTGGCCTCTCCCCCACTTTGAAACTCGAAATCAATGTCGGTGATGCGTGCACTCAACACCGAAATTATTTTCCAACGACATAAGTGAGTTGCGGACTTCTATTTCTTGACAGCTTCTTTGAAATTTCTTCAAAATCATAGAAACTCATTTGAAGTCATTTGAAACATTTCTTATTCGGAAAATACTTTCAAATCGTATTATTATATATTTACAAAATCTTAAAACCAATTTAAAAACACCGGGACTCAACTCCTCGAATTTCCAATTTAAAATCCTTCAGTTATAAATCATTTTTATATAAATCAAATTTCTTATAAATTTTTCAAAATTTCAAATCCTAGTTTCTAAAAGGTATATAATCCTTATTGAAAACATTTTCTCTTTTATATACATACATACATATATATATATATATAATCATACTTATCAAAATAATAATTTCGATATATAAAACAATTCCATAATACAAACAAACTCGATTTTCAAAGGATGATTCAAGAATGGATTTCAAAATAAAGATAGAGCTCCAGAATAGAGAAACTCCAATCAAATGGAATTCTGATTCGAAGATAGGCTCGATCGAAGATGAGATAATTAAATCAAAATAGAAAATGGATATACTTATATAAATCGCGGGCGACCTTAACCGGGTTAACCGTGACATTAGGATTAAGATCGGTGCGGAATTATCTTCTCTCCCTATTTATGTTTCTTGATTCTGGAGTATCCCATAACTCCACTTTGAATGATCTCTATAAGAATAGGCGAAAGAAGATAATAGGTTTTGGAACCGTAGTGAACGTTCCAAAGTCCCAAGGAAAACCAAATCAAAAGGGAAGAAATTCAAGCTCGAATGAAAGTGATTATGCAAATAAATTTACTATATATGCTAAGTTTGCCTAGAGCCAAAGCTCTGATACCAACTATAACAACCTGATATTTTCAACCATTTGCATCCACACACGTCGGGCTTGAATTGCTCAAAATATCAGGTTATTAATTTAAAATTTGGCAAAACTCAGCATATACAGTAAATAAATCAATCACAGACACATAGTAATATAAAATATTGCAGTGGAATAGATAAATAGTAGTTCATGAATCTACTATATAAACATCAGAGTTAGAAATAAAATACAACATAATATCTCAAATACAGTGAAGACTCCAGTAGGAACAGATGACTTCTCTTAACCAATCAACTGGAAAGCTGATAGCTGAATCAATAGTTGGATCTCCAAACGAAGCTCCAAACTCTAAAAATGAGTCTCAAATGCTGTATCACTTAGTCTGACCCGAGCGTAAAGCAAAACACAAAACACTCGAGTCAGGATTAACATTATTATATCAATAAAACCAACTCAAGTGAAATATCAACTGAAATACAAGTAACTCAAAGGATGTTTGGGATAACCATCCTTAAAGGATTTCGTGGAACTATCTACAAGGTAGGAATATACATTATAACACCGTGGTCATTTCATATTAATTTATACTTCAAAACCAAAATATCATTTTCATTATATATAGGTGTGTGTGTGTGTGTGTGTGTGTGTGTGTGTGTGTATATCAATTACACAAATCGCTTCAAAATCAACTCGACTCTCCCATTCAAATCAAATTCAATCTCACTTTATCCATTTTCATTCAATTCAGTTTTCTAAATAACAAATTCAAATTATATTGATTTCAAATATAGATCTGAATCACAAATAAACCATTTTAAATTCCAGTATATTTCAAAGCTTTAATATTCAACATTTTCAAAGTTCTATTTAACGGTTTCATATAGATCTCGATTTGACCTCATTATTATTTAGTCTTGAAATATTCACTAAATAAATTTAGTATTATTTAAATAACCTTAATTTACCCTTAAACTAAATATTCCTTTTGATTTATTTAAACTTGAAATATCCATTTGATCACTTTAAATCAGGAATCAAGTTATAAGATCAAATCTTAAACTACAAATTCAATGTTTCAAATTGATAAATTTAGTAGAATTCTTAATTAAATACAATTTCAATTAATTCAACTTTATCTTCTCAACCTTAACTTATTCAAATTGTTACAACAATCTATTTTGATATATATATTTAAATAAAAACTTAAACTTATTATATGTAGTAAATCAATCTCAATAATATTACCATATATATATATATATAATATTTTAAGAACCAATATTTATTTAAAACCATATATTTCTTTTCAAAACCATAGAAATTATTTTCAAAATATTTATATATATGGACCAACGATGTCTGTATATATTTTCCCATCTACAGTCAAGTGGTACGGATATACATCATTTAAATCCGTAATTAAATATATATATGGGTAGATATCATTTAAACCGCAATCCCAAATTTAAATCAAATGAAAATCGCTTGGATCTATCATTTCAACCCATAACGATTTTATCTTATTCTAAAGTCCGTTTGGATATGTATCATTTCAACCCATAGTGAATTCTATACTAAAAGGGAACTTGGAGAGTGATAACAGATATGATAATAATAACAACAGGCATATGTCATCAATAACAATATAATATAAACAATAGTATATGGTGTCATATCCCACAGGTTAACAGTTACCGATAATAGCATATTACAATTTAAGTAATTAACAACAACATATTTCAATTGTCGTTTCAATTGAAATCAAATTTGATAAATATAAGAACGTTAACCGTGAATGATTGCTCAACTTTCGAGGCTAGAGATGAAAAGAAAATGGAATAAGTTACGGATCCAAGCACAAATTCCAGAGTAAAGCAAGATTGGCACTAATCGACGAACAAAACTGATGAATAGAAATGGACGGAATATAATCAAAACCGGATCGATGAAGATAATTGACATAAGTGGACTTATAAATATAACCATATACACATAACCGGCCTTGTAAATGCAATTATTATTATAACATATATATTTAAAAACATACATACATGTTATATAGTCAGAATAATATAAAATAAACTTTGGAAAATATAATGTATAAACGGTCATAAATTATAGAAACAACCACTAGTTTATTATATAACCCAACGCACATTGCTGCTTTCAAATAAACCTATGAAAACTATTATTATATTATTATACATATATTTAATACTTCTTAATATAATATATCTATATATGACACTGCCATACCAATATAAACTATAACAATTCAACTTCCTATATATAAAACTATAAAAGACAGTAAGAGTCTTATATTTTAAAATATAAACTATTGAAATTTTATAAAATAAAACTTAAAAAAATGAAATTAGTAATACGATATACCATAATAAATAAAATATAAAACTAGACTACGATAAATACAGCATATAACCCAAGTTATATTAACCGAACTTGAGTAAACAAAAAGAGAAGAAGAAATATACTAAACAAACGATACTATATAAACTTAACATATACTATATATACTTAAATGTAATCAACAAAAGATTAACTTTATACAAACATGAATAACGAAGGACTTATATATAAAATTCATTTCACAAAGCCTATATACCAGAAGTATACTAACATATATACACTTATAAAATTTCATTATAAATTTATATACATATATAAACCTACTATAACCATTTTACTGGTTAATGTGTATGTACAGGCAATACCCAATATATAATTGAACCCAAACTCATTTATATATATATGCTAATATGTGACTCAGTAAATCATATATATAAACTTAATCACTGAAACATATCCTAAATTCTTAAACAAGTCAATATGTAAGTACATATATAAGTAAGCTTTGAAATATATATGTTTACTCACACATCTATTTATAGAATAATTTAAATATCAACCTTTAGTAAAATAATATTACCTATAGAAGAACAAAGTGGAGGCAGGGTTCGTGGCCGAAGACAGGGTGGAAATGTCAGGTGATTGGTGGAAGGTTGCATGCTCTGCTCAGGGAACCGGGGGGTGGTGGTCAGCCGTGCAACGGAATAGCCGATCTGGTTGGGACGTTTGGTTGTTGTAACGATCCCGGATTTTAATTGAGCTTAAAATGATAATTAAATTTATTTTTTTGAATAAAAAAATATATGAAATTAATTGATAAATTGACTTGAGTTTTCCAAAATGCATATTTAATTTGAAAATGGCAATAGATTTAAAGATTCCACTTTGGAGAAAGAAAATTAATAATATTTATGATTATTTATTTAAGGTATAAATTGTGTTTTGATTTACTTCCTTTAAAAAGGTCATAGAGAAGTATAAAATTTATCTTATCGATATTTAATGTAAAGTATAAAATAAATTATACGTTATAAATTTAACACTTGTTAGTTAACCTATAAATAGAAATGAAAGATTTTAATATGGGTGAGTAAGAAAGTAGAGTTTACAAACATAACTAAAAATAGTTTTATATACATAAACATTAAGTTCTGGAAAGCAAGAACAAAGCAAAGTAAACAAAGTAAAATATAAGATAACTATGGAATATAAAACAAATATGTATAAAAGTAAGTATGCAGGCTTGTATAGGAAGACAAAGAAAAGTAATACAAAATCACCTCAGCACAAACAAATAAAAAGAAGAAAAAATATAAGCTTGTAAAACAAGACAACAACAAAACAAATCATATCTTAGCCACCAAAATATCATCCATCAGCCAAAGTAATACATATCTATCAGCTGAAATTTAGCTTAGTCAAGCAAAGAGAAAAATATCTCTGATTTATATTTGTACAAACAAAAGAATTGTCACCCTATTGTACAAACAAACATTATAATCCCTGTGCATTTTTCCTATATATCAACTTCTCCTTATCTCAGTTTCGTTCCATCAAAACTGAATAGCATCTGAAGCAAACTTCATTTGAAAACTTAAACAAAAACTTTAACTACAACAACAAAGGCAAATTTCAAGCATGCAGAATCAAGTCTGCAACCAAATATTTGAAGTATTCAAATGCAAAGCAGTTTCCATGCCTCTGTTTCAAAAACCCATCTGTGAGTAACTTTTATTTTAAACTTAAAAGTAAAACTGTTGAATACTTATCTGTGAGTAACATTAAAATCTAAAAATAGTTAAGTGTATTTGTTCTATTACATGCTTCTTTCTGGAATTTATTCTGTTTTGGGTATACCTTTGTTTAGTATAACTCTGTATATGTTTGAATATAGTGATAAGCACCTCTGTATATCTCTCTGACCTTAGTTCCAGGCTTAAGTACGCATTAAAATTTATCTGCTATTAATCCAAGCTTTGATTAGACTTAAGTTATGAACATAAAATGTTTGTTATAACATAAAGTTGAGTCTAAAAATTTGTTTAAAGGAAAAAAACAGTTTGTATTGGTTCTGAAAAGTATAAAACTACAGTGGATAGTTTAAATAAGTTCAAATTTGATTTTCATAAATCATGGATTCAAGTATACGAATCAAAAGCTAACAATAAAACTTGATTTTTGAAACAAGAATTATTATTTTTAGTTAAGCATTTAAGTAGCAGTTTGGGTAGAACTGTTTTGGGTATTTTCATCGATTGCCGGCGGTAGGAGGGCTTTCAGTGGCCGGAGTTTCGTGTGAAGGTGGAGGGAAGTACGACGAGTCTGGGAAAAATAGTGGGTGGTGGTCCAGTTCATCGTGGAGGAGGCGGCGTACGTTTAAAGTTTTTAACCCTAGTTTAAGAAGGGGTCGCGTTTGTTCTTCGTTCTCTTTCCATGATGCGTCGAGTGCTACGAGATTTGGAGGATTGGTGAAGCGAGTATTAGGGAGTAGACGGCCGGAGTTTGGTGGCGAACGGTGGTCGGAGCGTCGAGCAGTTGGCGTTGATAGGTTTCGAAGGGGGTGATGTTTTTGTTGTTCCCAGGTTTCCAGTTGAAGCTAATTTGCTCAATTTTATGTTTTGGTTGAATTGGATGGTCTGAGTGTTGGTAAGGGAAGAGGGCGTGTTCGTCGTCGTGTGGGTGGTCTCGGTGACGACCAGCGATGGCTGGAGTAAGGGTGCACGTACACGTGCACGCGGCTGTGTTTAGGTATTGATATGCTGGGGAGAAAGAAGTTCAGACTCGGGTTCTATCTCGTTTTGTTTCGCGTACGCCTCGAAGTGATGGAGTGCGATATGCCCGTATTGTTTGAGAGAGAGTACTATTGGCTCGGGTAGTAGTAGTTATGAAATTTGTAGGATAAGAGTGCCAGGTTTGAAGTAAGTAAGTAAAACAAAAGTTTAAATATTAATTTAGGATAGTTGGAAACTTAGTGGGGAATAAATAAGTTTTATTTCCAAATTGTTTTATTGATTTAAAGTGTTAAATAATTAAGTGTATATAAAAAGGAATTTGAATTAAAATGGAATTTAAAATTGGTAAACAAAGGATTTAGAACAAAGTTAAATCAAATGTTTGAAACCTAGATTTAAACTCAATTCTAGACCCTAGACTTTAAAATGAGACAAAGTTTGTAAACTCAAATGTTTAAATAAATTTAAATGTTAAAGTAAAAAAATATATATAATATGTGAAATAAAAAGGGATTTGATTTAACTCTTTAAATTTCTTTTATAACAAATATTACTGTGACATGTAGATCTAAAGGTTGTGAAAATCAGTTTAAGCTTTATTAAGGAAAAATCGATATTCATTTAAAATCTTTGTATTTAAATTGAAATTTAAAAGTAAATTTGAAAAATCAATGTTTCCAAACACATTTGTGAATGGTAATTTAATCATCGGTAAACATGAGTTTTAACTTAAGTCAATATAAGTTTAATGATTTATAATTCATTAATTATTAAGTTAAATTAAAATGGATAATTAATGATTGTAGCAATTAAAATTGAAGTCATAAGTGTAAATTTACTTATTAAGGTTTAAGTTAAATGAATAAATGAATAATTAATGGTAATTAAGAATCATGGATTAGTAAATGGTTAGGAATTAATTAATTGTAATTAAGGATCCATTAAGTTACTATTAACACTTTATTGAATAATTAAGGATTAATTATTAATTAAGGGTTACTTAATGATTAATTAAAGGATAATTTATTAAATGTTGGAAATTAATTGATTATTAATTTACCATGACTAGCAAATGTATAGAAATTAATCTGATCTAAATTAAACTGATCCATTTATGGATGTTTGAATTTTACTGAATGGTTGAATTGTTTGACATTCCTGATATGTGATGCTTTGTGATATATCCTGACTTAAGTTGTGATCTGTAATGAAATTAATTATCCATGATGTAATTCATTACCTGTGATATATATATATATATATATATATATATATATATTATCTGTGAATGAAGATAAGCGTTATAGTCTATATCGCTTATCAGATATATTGTTGTATTTGATCTATGATGATTGAATGTTGTTGCACTATTGCGTCAAACCCCTGGACCACAGTTATACACACATAAATATGGATTTCACGAGGAAATCAATTAAGTCACAGATTTTGAAATAATTTATAAAAGTGAATATTTAAATTCAAATGTTTTGGAAACGGATTGGGTTTAAAGTGAAATGGAATTTTCAAAGATGAAATATATTTTGAATAACTCGATTGAGTTTTGGAATTTAAATATTTTGATTAAATTTGGATTCAATATTTAAAATTGAATTCTAAGATTTGGAAACTAGGGTTAGAAAGGTTATTCAACTTATAAATGAGTTTATATGGATTAAACTATTTTAAAGGTATTGATTTGAAAATTTGAATTTAAATTCAAAGGCTTTAACTCGTGTAAATATAAATGGATTTTTCTGGAACGAAAACTATTTGTTTTCAAATAATAAAAAGCTTTCACATAAGTAATGAACTTCTGATTTGTGTTAAAAGGATTTCAAGTTAAAAATGAAAATGATTTTCCAAGTTATGGAAACGGTTTGAAAGCTATAAGTTAAATCTTTAATTTAAAGATTTTAAACGAGTTAATCCAATTGAAATGGAGATTGATTTGAAATCCGTAAATGGATCTTTGTGAAAATGGGTGAACTTAGTGAAATAAATCTTTTGTTTAAAAGATTTGGAAATGGCAATTGGTTTAAACCATTTGAAAGAAAGTTTTGAGTAATTAAGTTGTGACTTAATTGAAATCCCATGTCCATATGTTTTAAATGTTGCGCTCACTATTCGGTTTAGCCGGGAGAGGACTCGTATAACCCATTCCGAATATGTGATTCGACGTTATGGATAGCATTTGAAGACCGATGGTGAAGACCGGGTATTTGTGACAACGATAGGATAACCTTTCGATTGTCTCTGCACCGAGTAACTACGGTATAGAGATTCCCTAAGTGATGGGAAGTCCGATCGGGATTGTGAATACCCGGATTGCAAGGGCTTCTCCGGAAGTGCCTTCGGTTCTGTTCGAACCCGGAACAGACTTGTATGGTTACATGTCTGACACTACACTTTGAGATATAAAGCAGATTTCTTTCAAATACATTTCTATTGGTGGCGGAGAATTTATTCTCTTAGCTTAACACCCTTCTCTGAGACGTACGAGCTCAGAGATTATGTAGTTGGAGGTTATCAGCAATATACTCCCAATTTGGTAGCGTGGCATGCTGAGTGCTGCTGTGTGTTGATGATCATTGTTTGATCATTTGTGATATGATCATTTGTTTGATCATTTATCTTTGTGATCATTACTTTGATCATTTGTTGACCCAAAGCATGGCTTTGTACCAAAGCGTAGCTTTGTGGACGAGACTGCATCAGGACCTCACACCCCGGAAATGGTCAAAACAGGAAAGATGCGGCAAGGTTATGAGGGTCGCGCCCTTTAGGGTGTGTCATTCCCTTCTGGTAAAGGGTGGTATCATGGTATGGAGCCCAGATATTTACCTATGTGGTGGCTCCAATCTCATTTGCTGTGTGGTTGTTGCTTAGAGGCGCCTCGGATAAAGGTCCCAAAGGACCAGGGAATGGCTTGCTCGAGTAGTAGTTACCTAGTTACAGAGGTAACCCGACCTTGTGTTGGCAGAGATCCGGTTAGGTTCTCGGTACGTCCCGCCAGAGGCGATCCCATGTGGCAGTAGGAAGTTTCTTAGCCTGACCATTTGTTGGAAATCCGTTCATCCAATACGAAACCCTGTACGGTTTTAGTTGTAGAACCCGCCATTCACTTATGGTGGTCACCACTGTTTGGATGGTAGCTATAGTAGGCATACGATAATGGTCGTATGCTGGCTAAGATTAATATTCTACTTTCGAAATGTTTTCTACACTTTGCACTTATAATAATAATATCAAAGAACTTTCTACGTATCAAGCATGTTTTACTATCATAAGAAGAAATCTCCTCCAATTCTGCGTTTGCATTGTGTGTGTGGCAGGAGGTCTTATGGTAGTTTCATTTTCTAAAAAGCATATCGGATTTTCTTTTATAAATCTTATTTTATTTAAAAGATAAACTGTTTTTGTTACTCACGCCAGTCCCATGACTGACCCGGAGTTTATTGTTCCTTTCCTAAACTCTGGGTGCTCACTATTTTCCACACGAGCAGTCTAGAGTTGGGGTTTTCAGATAGTTAGGTTCAGTGGATTGTCTGGAGCTAGTTTCAGTCTTTGGATATGGACGAGACTTGTTGTCTTAGTCCATCGTGATGTTGGTTCGAGCTGCTGCTGGAGTTCTCCCTTGAAGACTATCTTAGAGTTATTTGTCCCGCTGCTAGTGTTATTTAGTTTCTTTCCGTTGCTATTTTATTGTATCATGTCTCTGATGTATATCGATATTCTTTTGTATCATCGGTTGTATCAGGATGTTGTATCAGATGTTGTACATTGATGTATTATTATTTTTCTTCCGCTGTGTTGTTTACTTAATGGTGTTATAAGCTCCGGCGACTCGGATTTGAACGGTCGAATCTACGGCATTCGAGTACGATGTAAAGTATGGATTTCGATTTTCGAACGGGCAAAATCCGCTTCGTTACATTTGGTATCAGAGCTAAGGTTGAACTTTAGCTCAGGAGTATAACACATTAAGTAACATATTAGAGATAGGGTGAAGTAAACCCTAGAATGAAGAATCCCTAAGATATCCGTTCGAATGCCTCAGTAAATTCTCTTACTAGCCACTGATAGTGAGTATGAGTGCAAGAAGAGAATGAGATAGGGGACAGGGGAATACGACTATAAATGGTCCATACCCTGCAATAGTGGAAGTAATTTTTCTCTATCGATTTTCTTTGATTCGTTTCCAAATTCTTTTGATTGCTTCGTGCCAGCTCCAGAAGAAGTTTCAGTGTGATGGTGGCCCTACGAATCGTTGTAGAAAATTCTTACTTCGTGTCTTCATCGGTTTCTTATCAGTTTTGATTTTAAACCTTAATGAATATGAATCGAAAATTTGAAACTGAAATTTGAAATAAATTGAAAATTTTAAAATTGAGTTAACTCGATTAATAGAATATGAAGGATAATTTGAATTATATCAATAAAACGATTTCATTTAAAACCGAATTAGGAATTCTATTATAATTTCTTGGGTTGATCAAAGTCCGAAGAGGGACAAATTATATATATTTTGAGATATTCCGACTTGAATTTGGAATCCATATCTTGTGTTTGAAAAATGGTAGAAGATTGAATCTATCTCTTTTGTTCAGCATCTCTTTTCAATTCTTCGATGATTCCTAGTAAATACAGGAAGAAGATTTGATATATTTGTATGGGACATAAACTCCAATAGGCCAAAATTGTTGTTTGGATGTATTGGTTGTTTTGTTTGCTTTGGTTGCTATAATTGATAGATATACTTTGGTTTTTAAACTAGAAATTTTGAAATTATACCCAAGAGTAGACAGATATGTGAATACAATTTGAGTTCGGATATATTCTACGAACGGTTGGTTATCCTTCGAACTAACCGGTGCCTTTGCATATTTCGTAGAATTTATGACCCGAGTATCCTGTGTAGTATTGTATGAGTTTGTTCTCATATTGTTGATATTCTGATTTGGTAAGCCAAATGCAGAAAATATATGTAGTTGATCTCGAAAGATATTTCTCTTTCATCTATCTTCGTTATCTCTCTCTGACTAAATTTCGAGGACGAAATTCTTTTAAGGGGGGAAGCCTGTAACGATCCTGGATTTTAATTGAGCTTAAAATGATAATTAAATTTATTTTTTTGAATAAAAAATATATGAAATTAATTGATAAATTGACTTGAGTTTTCCAAAATGCATATTTAATTTGAAAATGGCAATAGATTTAAAGATTCCACTTTGGAAAAAGAAAATTAATAATATGTATGATTATTTATTTAAGGTATAAATTGTGTTTTGATTTACTTCCTTTAAAAAGGTCATAGAGAAGTATAAAATTTATCTTATTGATATTTAATGTAAAGTATAAAATAAATTATACGTTATAAATTTAACACTTGTTAGTTAACTTATAAATAGAAATGAAAGATTTTAATATGGGTGAGTAAGAAAGTAGAGTTTACAAACATAACTAAAAATAGTTTTATATACATAAACAATAAGTTCTGGAAAGCAAGAACAAAGAAAGTAAACAAAGTAAAATATAAGATAACTATGGAATATAAAACAAATATGTATAAAAGTAAGTATGCAGGCTTGTATAGGAAGACAAAGAAAAGTAATACAAAATCACCTCAGCACAAACAAATAAAAAGAAGAAAAAAATATAAGCTTGTAAAACAAGACAACAACAAAAAAAATCATATCTTAGCCACCAAAATATCATCCATCAGTCAAAGTAATACGTATCTATCAGCTGAAATTTAGCTTAGTCAAGCAAAGAGAAAAATATCTCTGATTTATATTTGTACAAACAAAAGAATTGTCACCCTATTGTACAAACAAACATTATAATCCCTGTGCATTTTTCCTATATATCAACTTCTCCTTATCTCAGTTTCGTTCCATCAAAACTGAATAGCATCTGAAGCAAACTTCATTTGAAAACTTAAACAAAAACTTTAACTACAACAACAAAGGCAAATTTCAAGCATGCAGAATCAAGTCTGCAACCAAATATTTGAAGTATTCAAATGCAAAGCAGTTTCCAGGCCTCTGTTTCAAAAACCCATCTGTGAGTAACTTTTATTTTAAACTTAAAAGTAAAACTGTTGAATACTTATCTGTGAGTAACATTAAAATCTAAAAATAGTTAAGTGTATTTGTTCTATTACATGCTTCTTTCTGGAATTTATTCTGTTTTGGGTATACCTTTGTTTAGTATAACTCTGTATATGTTTGAATATAGTGATAAGCACCTCTGTATATCTCTCTGACCTTAGTTCCAGGCTTAAGTACGCATTAGAATTTATCTGCTATTAATCCAAGCTTTGATTAGACTTAAGTTATGAACATAAAATGTTTGTTATAACATAAAGTTGAGTCTAAAAATTTGTTTAAAGGAAAAAAACAGTTTGTATTGGTTCTGAAAAGTATAAAACTACAGTGGATAGTTTAAATAAGTTCAAATTTGATTTTCATAAATCATGGATTCAGATATATGAATCAAAAGCTAACAATAAAACTTGATTTTTGAAACAAGAATTATTATTTTTAGTTAAGCATTTAAGTAGCAGTTTGGGTAGAACTGTTTTGGGTATTTTCATCGATTGCCGGCGGTAGGAGGGCTTTCGGTGGCTGGAGTTTCGTGTGAAGGTGGAGGGAAGTACGAAGAGTCTAGGAAAAATAGTGGGTGGTGGTCCAGTTCATCGTGGAGGAGGCGGCGTACGTTTAAAGTTTTTAACCCTAGTTTAATAAGGGGTCGCGTTTGTTCTTCGTTCTCTTTCCATGATGCGTCGAGTGCTACGAGATTTGGAGGATTGGTGAAGCGAGTATTAGGGAGTAGACGGCCGGAGTTTGGTGGCGAACGGTGGTCGGAGCGTCGAGCAGTTGGCGTTGACAGGTTTCGAAGGGGGTGATGTTTTCGTTGTTCCCAGGTTTCCAGTTGAAGCTAATTTGCTCAATTTTGTGTTTTGGTTGAATTGGATGGTCTGAGTGTTGGTAAGGGAAGAGGGCGTGTTCGTCGTCGTGTGGGTGGTCTCGGTGACGACCAGCGATGGTTGGAGTAAGGGTGCACGTACACGTGCACGCGGCTGTGTTTAGGTATTGATATGCTGGGGAGAAAGAAGTTCAGACTCGGGTTCTATCTCGTTTTGTTTCGCGTACGCCTCGAAGTGATGGAGTGCGATATGCCCGTATTGTTTGAGAGAGAGTACTATTGGCTCGGGTAGTAGTAGTTATGAAATTTGTAGGAGAAGAGTGCCAGGTTTGAAGTAAGTAAGTAAAACAAAAGTTTAAATATTAATTTAGGATAGTTGGAAACTTAGTGGGGAATAAATAAGTTTTATTTCCAAATTGTTTTATTGATTTAAAGTGTTAAATAATTAAGTGTATATAAAAAGGAATTTGAATTAAAATGGAATTTAAAATTGGTAAACAAAGGATTTAGAACAAAGTTAAATCAAATGTTTGAAACCTAGATTTAAACTCAATTCTGGACCCTACACTTTAAAATGAGACAAAGTTTGTAAACTCAAATGTTTAAATAAGTTTAAATGTTAAAGTAAAAAAAAAATATGTGAAATAAAAAGGGATTTGATTTAACTCTTTAAATTTCTTTTATAACAAATATTACTGTGACATGTAGATCTAAAGGTTGTGAAAATCAGTTTAAGCTTTATTAAGGAAAAATTGATATTCATTTAAAATCTTTGGATTTAAATTGAAATTTAAAAGTAAATTTTAAAAATCAATGTTTCCAAACACATTTGTGAATGGTAATTTAATCATCGGTAAGCATGAGTTTTAACTTAAGTCAATATAAGTTTAATGATTTATAATTCATTAATTATTAAGTTAAATTAAAATGGATAATTAATGATTGTAGCAATTAAAATTGAAGTCATAAGTGTAAATTTACTTATTAAGGTTTAAGTTAAATGAATAAATGAATAATTAATGGTAATTAAGAATCATGGATTAGTAAATGGTTAGGAATTAATTAATTGTAATTAAGGATCCATTAAGTTACTATTAACACTTTATTGAATAATTAAGGATTAATTATTAATTAAGGGTTACTTAATGATTAATTAAAGGATAATTTATTAAATGTTGGAAATTAATTGATTATTAATTTACCATGACTAGCAAATGTATAGAAATTAATCTGATCTAAATTAATCAGATAATTAAACTGATCCATTTATGGATGTTTGAATTTTACTGAATGGTTGAATTGTTTGACATTCCTGTTATGTGATGCTTTGTGATATATCCTGACTTAAGTTGTGATCTGTAATGAAATTAATTATCCATGATGTAAGTCATTACCTGTGATATATATATATATATATAATCTGTGAATGAAGATAAGCGTTATAGTCTATATCGCTTATCGGATATATTGTTGTATTTGATCTATGATGATTGAATGTTGTTGCACTATTGCGTCAAATCCCTGGACCACACTTATACACACATAAATATGGATTTCACGAGGAAATCAATTAAGTCACAGATTTTGAAATAATTTATAAAATTGAATATTTAATTTCAAATGTTTTGGAAACGGATTGGGTTTAAAGTGAAATGGAATTTTCAAAGATGAAAAATGTTTTGAATAACTCGATTGAGTTTTGGAATTTAAATATTTTGATTAAATTTGGATTCAATATTTAAAATTGAATTCTAAGATTTGGAAACTAGGGTTAGAAAGGTTATTCAACTTATAAATGAGTTTATATGGATTAAACTATTTTAAAGGTATTGATTTGAAAATTTGAATTTAAATTCAAAGGCTTTAACTCGTGTAAATATAAATGGATTTTTCTGGAACGAAAACTATTTGTTTTCAAATAATAAAAAGCTTTCACATAAGTAATGAACTTCTGATTTGTGTTAAAAGGATTTCAAGTTAAAAATGAAAATGATTTTCCAAGTTATGGAAACGGTTTGAAAGCTATAAGTTAAATCTTTAATTTAAAGATTTTAAACGAGTTAATCCAATTGAAATGGAGATTGATTTGAAATCCGTAAATGGATCTTTGTGAAAATGGGTGAACTTAGTGAAATAAATCTTTTGTTTAAAAGATTTGGAAATGGCAATTGGTTTAAACCATTTGAAAGAAAGTTTTGAGTAATTAAGTTGTGACTTAATTAAAATCCCATGTCCATATGTTTTAAATGTTGCGCTCACTATTCGGTTTAGCCGGGAGAGGACTCGTATAACCCATTCCGAATATGTGATTCGACGTTATGGATAGCATTTGAAGACCGGTGGTGAAGACCGAGTATTTGTGACAACGATAGGATAACCTATCGATTGTCTCTGCACCGAGTAGCTACGGTATAGAGATTCCCTAAGTGATGGGAAGTCCGATCGGGATTGTGAATACCCGGATTGCAAGGGCTTCTTCGGAAGTGCCTTCGGTTCTGTTCGAACCCGGAACAGACTTGTATGGTTACATGTCTGACACTACACTTTGAGATATAAAGCAGATTTCTTTCAAATACATTTCTGTTGGTGGCGGAGAATTTATTCTCTTAGCTTAACACCCTTCTCTGAGACGTACGAGCTCAGAGGTTATGTAGTTGAAGGTTATCATCAATATACTCCCAATTTGGTAGTGTGACATGCTGAGTGCTGCTGTGTGTTGATGATCATTGTTTGATCATTTGTGATATGATCATTTGTTTGATCATTTATCTTTGTGATCATTACTTTGATCATTTGTTGACCCAAAGCATGGCTTTGTACCAAAGCGTAGCTTTGTGGACGAGACTGCATCAGGACCTCACACCCCGGAAATGGTCAAAACAGGAAAGATGCGGCAAGGTTATGAGGGTCGCGCCCTTTAGGGTGTGTCATTCCCTTCTGGTAAAGGGTGGTATCATAGTATGGAGCCCAGATATTTACCTATGTGGTGGCTCCAATCTCATTTACTGTGTGGTTGTTGCTTAGAGGCGCCTCGGATAAAGGTCCCAAAGGACCGGGGAATGGCTTGCTCGAGTAGTAGTTACCTAGTTACAGAGGTAACCCGGCCTTGTGTTGGCAGAGATCCGGTTAGGTTCTCGGGACGTCCCGCTAGAGGCGATCCCATGTGGCAGTAGGAAGTTCCTTAGCCTGACCATTTGTTGGAAATCCATTCATCCAATACGAAACCCTGTACGGTTTTAGTTATAGAACCTGCCATTCACTTATGGTGGTCACCACTGTTTGGATGGTAGCTATAGTAGGCATAGGATAATGGTCGTATGCTGGCTAAGATTAATATTCTACTTTCGAAATGTTTTCTGCACTTTGCACTTATAATAATAATATCAAAGAACTTTCTACGTATCAAGCATGTTTGACTATCATAAGAAGAAATCTCCTCCAATTCTGCGTTTGCATTGTGTGTGTCGCGGGAGGTCTTATGGTAGTTTCATTTTCTAAAAAGCATATCGGATTTTCTTTTATAAATCTTATTTTATTTAAAATATAAACTATTTTTGTTACTCACACCAGTCCCATGACTGAACCGGAGTTTATTGTTCCTTTCCTAAACTCTGGGTGCTCACTATTTTCCACACGAGCAGTCTAGAGTTGGGGTTTTCAGATAGTTAGGTTCAGTGGATTGTCTGGAGCTAGTTTCAGTCTTTGGATATGGACGAGACTTGTTGTCTTAGTCCATCGTGATGTTGGTTCGAGCTGCTGCTGGAGTTCTCCCTTGAAGACTATCTTAGAGTTATTTGTTCCGCTGCTAGTGTTGTTTAGTTTCTTTCCGTTGCTATTTTATTGTATCATATCTCTGATGTATATCGATATTCTTTTGTATCATCTGTTGTATCAGGATGTTGTATCAGATGTTGTACATTGATGTATTATTATTTTTCTTCCGCTGTGTTGTTTACTTAATGGTGTTATAAGCTCCGGCGACTCGGATTTGAACGGTCGAATCTACGGCATTCGAGTACGATGTAAAGTATGGATGTCGATTTTCGAACGGGCAAAATCCGCTTCGTTACAGTTGTGGTTGCTAACTTTTGGGGAAGAGAGAGAGGCCGAGTGGGTTTCCGGTGGTGACGTGCTTTCCAGGAAGTGAAGGGTGTGGTTAAGGGTGACGAGGCAAAAGGCTGGAAATGATGATCGGTGGTGGAAGTTTGTTGTGTGAGTCGTTTTCAGGTGGATGAGCGGAAATGGCTATGGCACGGTGGCGGAGGCATGCGGTTCTTCGGCCATGTGGAGGCGATACGTAGGCGGGTCTAAGGCTGTCGATGGTGGGTGGCTAACGGTGGATGCTTGGGAAAGGGGCGTGGGTCTCAGCTAGACAAGGGGTGGTGGTGCACGCGGTCGGAGGAATAATGGTCGGTGAGGGATAGTTGCGGAGCGATGTGCTTTTGAGAGGAAGTGAAGGGGCTATAGGTTAAATGTTGAAGCTATTTTTTTCTTTTTGAAGAATGTACCGGCGAAATGAGGATAAATAATAAAAGGAGAAGAGGAAAAGTGCTGAGATAACGAACCATATATTAAGATGGAGATAGGCAACCCAAAGTCCAACGCGAATATCAAGAAATAATTTATTTTAATGGTTGACAGCTCTGCATGCTGGGTAATGAATAGACAAAGAAAACGAAAGGACTCCGAACGAAATGGCTCAAAATAGGTACCGGTATAGTTACCGTTTCGTAAAGTTCACCGCACATCGTACTTCAAAACACAGAATTGAACATACCGTAGAGATCAGCACGACGAAGCAATCAAAACGGTATACAGATATCAGTGATACGATTGAATTATAAAAATTTGAATTTCAACTAACGGAAAATGCAGCTAAAACACAGAAAAATAAGATCGACAGAGCTAAAGAAGTTCGAATTTAGAAAAACGAAAGATGGCGTCTCACTCAGAAGAGGATTTTGAAATTTTCTATAGAAAAATATTCATGTTTGAAAATAAATTTATTATCATCAATTATTAACTGATTTGAATTTAAACAGAATTGCACAATAAAACAAACTTCCATATAATTAATTGAAAATTTACCATATGCTATATCTTTACATACGTAATCCAAATATAAAATTTTTATTTCAAAATATTATTATTTAAAATTTCACCAAAATTCAATTAAATACGTTATAAAAATTATTAAAATTTACGGGTCGTTACAGTCTCATGGTGTAGCTATACTTTCAACACTGAATGGAATAACGATTACTGACTAGAAGACATGAATTATCATCAAGCTCATTTTTCGCTCATCTTATGGAACAACTTGTGCTCTATCTCTAAGTGTGCAAATATTACTTGATAAATAATATTGGCATTCACATCTTTTGCATAATTACATAACTCTTCTGTAGATTTGCACTATAATTTTCCCATTACTTTGCTATATAGGTACACAAAATATTCCTTTGCTACATGGAAGATTGCTAGCTAAAGTTGCCAACAAAAGGTATGTTTTATGCATTTGAATGTGTAAGCTATTATGAAGTATATTTTTTTATATCAGATATATATCCGATCTTATTTTGATCATGCAAATGTATATTGAATTGGGGTGTGCGGCAAAGCACTAACTACGCAAAGGAGGTGCTGTCGAAAGTTCATGAAATCCGATAAGTTTATAAAAATCAACAAAGTCTATAAAAAATTTAATAATTTTCTAAAAATTAACTAAGTTTTATAAAGTTACATTAATATTTAAATATTAATAAAATTTACAAAATTTCAATAAATTTATGAAAATTAACTACATAAAAATTTAACTAAAATAACAAAGTTACATAAAAAATAATTAATATTAAAAAATTACTTAACTTATAAAAATTAACTAATTTTTATAAAAGTTAACTACATTATCAAGTTTTACACAAATTTTACTAGATTAACTAAAAGTTTATAAAAATTAACTAATTCTTATAAAATCTAACTTAGATATATAAAAATTAACTAAATTTATTTAACTAATTTATAAATTAAGTCTTATAAATATTCAACTAAGTTAATTAAGGGAGTTTTATAAAAATTAATTAAAGGATATTAAAATTAACTAAGTTATATACAAATTAACTAAGTTAATTGAGCTTTATAAAAATCAATAAAATTTAATTTTTTTAAATAAATAAATTAAAGTTTGTGAAAATTAATTTAGTTTTATAAAAATCATGTTTTCTATTTTGAAATCTTTGTTAAATTGTATAAAAATTGACCAAGTTCTATAAAGATTATCTAATTTTTATAAACAATTGACTAAGTTAACTAAGTTTTATAAAAATTAAATAAATTTAAAAGAATAATAATATAATATTATAGTAATAGTAGTAGTAGTAAAATAATATAATAATAATAATAATAATAATAATAAATTAACTAAGTTTAAAATAAGTAACTAAGTTAATTAAGTTTTGTGATAATTAAATAAGCTGACTGTTTTTTAAAAATTAAGTAAATTTAATTAAGTTTTATAAAAATCAGTTTTAGAAAAATCATATTCTCTTTGTTTAAATCTTTATTAAATTGTTATAAAAATAGATTAAGTTTTATAAAAATTATTTTTTTATAAAATTAACTAACTTAACTAAGTTTTATAAAAATTAATTAAGTTTATAAAAATTAACTAAACTTAGAATAATAATAATAATATAATAATAATAGCAACAACAACAAATTAACTAAGTTTAATATAAGAAACTAAGTTAATTAAGTTCTATAATAATTAAATAAGCGAACCGTTTTTTAAAAATTAAATAATTTTGTAAAATTAAATTTAGTTTTATAAAAATTAATAAGTTTATAACAATATACATGCAATTATTGAATAAAGTATTTTAAACAAAATTTACATCCATTTCTGGAAGTTCCATATGTTATTGATATCGTTTCTATATGATTATTCACATTAACTAAATTTTATAAAATTAACTAAAGTTTATATAAATCTGTTTAATTTTATAAAAATTAACTAATTTAATCAAGTTTCATATAAATTAATCGAGTTCCATATAAATTAATTAAATTTATATAATTAAGCTTCACACACACATATGTATGTATGTATAGTTATAATTGCTAATTGCTGGATTTCTTTTTCATGGGTAATTACTCATCTATGGTGCATACAAATGGCAATATGCTGTGGTATATTGTCGATTTGAAGTACTTTTGAAGTAACAACTTTTTTGGGTGGACACTTAATCGTCATGTGTAGTACGATCTTTTATCACTTGTATTATTTACACTTTTAATGTAATGTTCATTAAATACTACGACATATTACGCATTATTCTATGTGAATGTTGAATGGTTAGTTATTTTTTGTTTAATGTGATCTATATGATTATTTGGAATGATACATTGTGTTTATGTAAATTTGTCGATCATAGTGTGATAATAGATATGTACGTACTGTAAAAATGATTTTAAAAATGGTGCTGAAAGATTTGATAATGTTTTTAAAACGCTATTGAAGCCTATAATAGCATTTCATGAAACGCTATTAAAATTAATAATAGAGTTTTGTGACTGTTGTACACCAAATGTCATTATAATCAAGGGTTATTTTATAGCATTATAAGAACGTAAGTAAAAATATTTTTTAATGCATATTGAAAACGTTATAAAAGACTTGTTTTTTTACAGCGTTTCTTATATGCAATAATAGGTCATTGACTTATTACAACTTGTTGATTTACAACGTTTATAAAAACGCTGTAAAAGCCTTTTATAGCTTTTTAAATGCTATTAAAAGATCTTTTGTGGTAGTACCATCAAAAACTAGGCAAGCGTTTATCCTTTAAAATAGAACCTTGGTTTCGACTCTGACGAAAACATAGCTTTTGACACCCTACCTTTCGCTACTTACCAATTCACTTCGTACCAATTCCATCGATACCATATGCCTGGGTTCCGACTTTGTGGGTTTCAACGGAGAAGGTTTCGGTTGAGATGGTGCTGAGGTAAAGGAGTCGAAAGGTGCCTCCGAAATAGGCGGAACCACCTTCTTTCCGAAATTCTGATTTTTTCGCCAAACATGGAAATTGCTTTATAACTAACCTGCTAGTTGTAACTCCTTGATTGGCCACTTTAAAAAATTTCAAGTACTTTACAAGTAAAAACTGCCGCATTAATTAGATTTAAATCAATGCTTTATAATGCTAAACCCTTCCATATGACAAAACCAATATTTGTAGAAAAGTCCTTCTTTAACAATAATTTATTCTCCCAAATAAATCAATTGGTAAAAATCCCCAAAAATAAAAAAAATCAATTTCATCATGTAATCAAATGTATAAAAAATTTAGACCCAAATTCTTCCTGAAATATTCAAAATAAAACTTTAAACTCAATTACATTATTTTCATCATCAAAAATTCGTAATAAAATTTCCATAGCTTGGAAAATTCTGAAAATTAAGACGCATCTCCAAAATCATATTTTACTTAACATAAAAATTTTCCATGGCATTTTAAAATCAATAACCCATGATTTTTCCCTTAAAACCGTACGAATTTCATGTGTAAATAATTTGTTTAAATCAAACAATTCATAAATTAAGCATATCAACATCCAATATATCATAAAAACAAGATAAATACTCAAATCCGAAATCATATGATTATAAAACCAAAAAGAGATGGAATGAATTATTATTCACCTTAAACTTTATAAGGAATTTGAGATTTTTTTTGGATTAATCCTCCTTTGCTTTTGATCTTTAGCTTTAGATTGAAATTTCTCTTTTCCTCCTTGTTAATGGATGGTTATCTTAGGGTTTTTGTGTTTTTTTTAATTTGAGAAAAATAAACGTGAATGGAAAATAGTGAGAAATGTATAGCCATGTAAAATAAAGAGGCTATTTTTACTAATATGCCCATGTGTGAACTAACTATCCTTTAAAAAAGGTTTAAAGCCCATTAAGTTTTTATTATTAAGCACGACCCATGTTATAATTTATTCAAATCTCGATCCCCTTATCATCATTATTTTATTTTATTTATTTAATTAAATTACCCTGAATATTGTTATCAAAATTAGGGATATTACAGGCTCCCCCCTTAAAGAATTTCGTCCTCGAAGTTCAATAATGACTAAATACTAAACATAGCAATCATCTGTAATAACACCTAACAATCATACTAGTCTATATGTCTAGCATATCTATATAAATCTAATATAGACATATCCTCAAATCGGATCAAGATAAGTATCTTTAATCCTGTCCTCTGTCTTTCAAGTACAGTCTTTCTCATTGTCACTCCACTGAACTTTCACCAACCTGACAGTCTTGTTCCTTAGTCTTTTCTCATCTCTAGCTACAACCCAAACTGGTTGTCTAATAATAGTCGAATTAGGCTCTACCACTAAGTCATCCAACCCTGTTGGATGAATAGTAGTCTTTGGATCATGCACATACTCGCGAAGTTGAGACACATGGAATAAATTATGAACACCTGCCAAACTGCTCGGCCACTCTATTCTGTATGAGAGCTTTCCAATCCTTTCTATAATCTGGAATGGACCTACATATCTTTGGGCTAGCTTCCCTGACTTTCCAAATCATATCACATCCTTCATTGGTGTTACCTTAATGAAAACCTAATCTCCAACTGAGAATTCTAAGTCCTTACGCCTCTTTTATGTGTAATTCTTCTATCTTGACTGAACTTCCTTCATCCTTTCTCGGATTAACTCAATCTTCTCTGACGCCTCTCTAACCAAATCTAGACCTTAGACTAATCTGTCTCTAGTCTCCAACCAACATGCTGGTGATCTGCATGGTCTTCCATACAAAGCTTCAAACGGCGTCATTCCTATCTAGTCTGATAACTATTATTATAGGGAAACTCAATCAAATGTAGGTGATCCTCCCAAGATCCACAAAGGTCTAATACACAAGCTCTCAGTAGATCCTCGAGTACTTTGTTGACTCTCTCTGTCTGCCCATCTTTCTGAGGATGATATGCATTACTCGTATTAACCTTGGTAAACATCACTTCCTATAGACTCTTCTAGAATTCACTAGTGAACAAAGCATCTCTGTAACTGACTATATTACTAGGAACTTCATGCAGACTAACTATGTTCTTCATGAACAACTTCTCTACAATAGGTACCGTTCTGGTTGACTTAACTGGAATAAAATGGGCACTCTTTGTCGATCGGTCCACTATAACCCATATACTTTCATTACCTCAATTTGATCTTGGCAATCCGTCTATATAATCAATAGATATCGAATCCCATTTCCAAACTGGAATCTCTAAGGACTGAAGCAACCCACTCGGTTTCTGATGTTGAGCTTTCACTTGTTGACAGTTTGCACACTGCCAAACCCATAAGCCAACATCCCTCTTCATGCTTTCCTAGTAGAAGATCCTCTTCATATCCTAATACATCTTGGTTCCTCCAGGATGAATCGCAAACTTGGATCAATGACATTCTTTAAGAACTTCTTTCCATAAGTCCTTCATATTTGGAACATACAACCATCCCTTCTTTCTTAACTATCCTTTCTGGTCAAGGTTAAAATCCTTTAAATCATCAATCTCTGTTCCAACATCCAGTCCTCTGATCCTTTTAGCTAATACTAGATCCTCCTTCTGCTTTGAAGTAATTTTCTCAATCAATATTGGTCGAATTTCTAAATAAGACAACCTGACGGTACACTGACTAGAACCAGCAGTCGATCTTAACTGCACATTGCAACCGACTAAAGCTTCTAAATCCTTCAACTCCGCCAACATAGCTAACACCACATTCTGATGTTTCCAGCTAAGAGCACCAACTAGTTTATTACCTTTTCCTGGTTTATATTCTATACCAAAATCATATGCAGTCAAAAACTCTAGTCACCTTTGTTGCCTCATATTCAACTCCTTCTGAGAGAATAAATACTGTAAAGACTTATGGTCGGTATACAACTCAAATCTCTCCCCTAAGAGATAATGTCTCCAAATCTTTAATGCAAAGATCACAACTGCCAAGTCCAAATAATGAGTAGGATATCTAACTTCATGTGATCTAAGCTGGCTCGATGTGTAGGCAATGACTTCACTTTTCTGCATCAACACTGCTCCTAATCCAGTTTCACATGCATCAGTATATACCACCAATCCTTGGTTTCCGTCTGGAACTACTAACACGGGTGCATTGGTCAATAAATGCTTTAACTTATGGAGTGCTTTCTCACATTTGTTGGACCAAAAAAAACTCACTTCCTTTCTGGTTAGCTTAGTTAAGGGTGCTGCTATCCATGAGAAATCCTTAATGGATCTTCAGTAGTAGCTAGTAAGTCCAAGAAAGCTCTTGATCTCAGTCACCGTCTCTGGTCTCTTCTAAATATTCACGGTTTCGATCTTATCTAGATCGACAACAATCCTTTCTCTGAAACCATATGACCAAATTTTTTTACCTCTTTTTTCCAGAAATGACACTTGGTAAACTTCGCCTTTAGCTGATTCTGTCTCAGAGTCTCAAGTACTACACTAAGATGAACTTTATGCTCTCTCTTATCCCTAGAGTAGACTAGAATGTCATGTATAACAACCAACATAAACCGATCCAAACACTCTCGGAAAACTCAGTTCATCAAATCCACAAAGAAAGAGGGTGCATTTGTTAATCTAAATGACATCACTAACCACTCATATAAACCATACCTAGATCGAAATGTTGTCAAAGGAATACTGTCCTCCGTCACTTTTAACTAATGGAAACCTGTCGCCAAGTCCAATTGGGAAAACACTCTAGTTCTGCTCAACTGGTCAAACGGATCATTTATTCTGGGCAAAGGATACTTATTCTTGATCGTCCTTTCATTTAACCTACAATAGTCGATGCATATCCCCAACGAACCGTCTGGTTTCTTCACAAACACCACGGCTGCTCCCCAAGGTGATCTGCTTGGTTTAATAAAATTCCTTCTTTCTAGAACTACTAGCTACACCTTCACTTCCTTCATCTCACTTGGTGTTATCCTACTAGGTGGTCTACTTACAGGTTCAACTTCTAGTATAAGATCTATTCTAAACTCAACAGCTCTTTTTGGGCATAGTCCAGTGACTGGCTCAATGACATCTGCAAACTCTCTCGCTACCCGAACCTGACTTAGCTCATTTCCTACCTCCATAGCATTAAGCATAACACTAACACTCCAGTCTGTATTCTCTACTGAGAATATCAATCAGTTATGACTATCAAGGTGTCTCGGTGATATTTTCCTATCCTGGAAAAATATTATAGCCTCATACCTACCTGATCAATCCATGCCCCAAATGGTTCCGAAATCTATGAAATCAATAACGTACAAACAACATGCAAACTTATGACCTAACAAGTCAAGTTCTAACTGGTCACATCCTATCCCTAGAGTTGCATACCCTCCTATTAGATTCGTAACCCTGAAGGTATTAACAAGGTAGATGGGCTCTAAGCATAATCTATCAACCAAACACTGAGATATAAATGAATGTGATGCACCGTTATCAAAAAGTACTCTAACTGGGATGCTCTGAATCAAAAGCGTACCTTCCATCGCAGTCTTTCTTTTATCAGTCGCGGTAGGTCTAGCTGGTCCAATAGCAAAAAAAATTCCTTTTTCCTCCCTAACCGACTCTAGACGCTGACTTTTGTAATGCCTAACTTGATCACAGTTGAAGCATTTTACATTCTTATTATTTGCTGCTTTCTTCCCATTTCCTGACCAACATTCATTAGCAAAGTGATCCTTCTTGTCAAACTTATAGCAAACTACCTCAGCCTTTGACTTCTTACCAGTGTATCCCTTCTGGGATCCCTTCTTTTTAAAGAACTTACTCTTCTTCCCTTGAGAACCCTGGGTTTCCACTGACTTCTCTTTAGAAAGATCAGCAAGTAACTCCTTATGGCGAATATCTCTACCACTATATTACAAGGATCACAGACATGTGTCATGATCATTCTAGAAAGCTTGGGCCTCAATCCTTGAATGAACTTCTCATTCCTTTTAATGTCAGTATCCATAACAGCATATCCATATCGAGACAACTCTTCAAACTTAGTAGTATACTCGACTACTGACATCTCTCCCTGAACTAAATCCACAAACTTCCTCATCAGCTCATACTTTGCAAACTCAGAACTTCTGCTCAAATCTTGTTTTAAAATCAGCCCAAGTTAACCGATCTTTCGGAACTCTGGCACTAACACCATTCCACCAATGTAGCGCTGACCCCTGCAACTATCTAGAGGCCAACCTTCTCTTTTGCCATCATTCAGACCCAAATTAGCGAATATATGCTCACAATGCAACAACCAATTCTGAACCTCTATGGCGCTTTCTGTTCTCAGTTTCCCACCCAAATTGGTCTAATCTTTACTCAGCAAAGCAATATTCCTACTGGAGCCATAGGATTAGCTCCTCTCGCATTTCTAGCAACACCAGCAACAGCTCCTGCTTGCATCAATCTAGCAAAGAACTGATGCATCACCTCATATCTACTGGTGGACTTCTAGCACTCACATTAGCATCAGCATTTTGATTACTAGCATTAGCCTGTGGACCTTGAATCCTCCTGGTAGTGGGCCGAGCATTTCCATTAGTTGTGGTGCTTCCTCCACCGAAATTTCCTCTTCCATTTCCTACTTCCATATCTCCTTTCTCGTAAATCTACATACGAGCCTCGGTAAGATACAAAAGAACGGTCTAAGAGAACGACGAATACGTACTTATATTTACATAACTACATATAGCAAATACAAGTACGTTACTATTATCGTTAACCTAAACCCCAATCTTATTATCCGATTCATTGGATTATGATTGGAAAATATTTTAGGTTCAAGTTTCTTTTAAAGTTTCACAAACTTATGCTTTGATACCAACTTGTAACATCTCCCTAATTGAAGGTCCAAAACTAGTGGCTATGGATGCAGTCATCCATAGTTATTAATCTTCGATGACCAAACACGGTGATATTAGATACATTGATACACAGAAAGACAAGAATACAGAATAATATTAAAAACCAAACAAAATCCACATTCCATTTCAAAATATTCCAAATTGATTTCATAACCCAATTCGTAGACCATGTTCAAATAATATATAATTATTACAAAATACGCCAAGAGCGACATACAAAGATGCCCTCTTGGTAGATTAGAGTATATAGATAGGCAAAAAAACAATCCGCCTTTACAAACAAGACACATAGTGGAAATAATAGAACTCTAATAATAAGCCTACCTCATGCACGTCCTCGGAAGCTTTATTCGCCTAAAGAACACCTGGAAACCTTAACTCTCAACCTACTCAAAATTAATAGAGTAACCGAGAGTTTAAGGGGAAAAAAAATTTCAAAATAGAAGCCTGGTATGAATAATAATTTACCATCTCAAACCATTTAAATATCTAGTGAGACTACACCGCTTATCGGAATGGATTTTCCCCTCACTAGTATCTTAAAACATTTATAAAACCATACACTATGCTCCTTCCTCTACAATGGTTAGAACATAGTGTTTCAAAAACTTTATGATGATATGCAAAACAAGTAAATCAAATCTAGATTACCCATTCATTCTGATTATTTTTCTCAATTATAGTTCATAAGATTACTATTAACCTGTTAAATATTTATGGACTATCAGTCCAATTACTTAGTTTTCGTGAGATCACTAAGAACCTATTGGTAACTCCAATATCTTATTTCTTATCCTAGTTTTCATAGGCTAATTAGGAACCTATTGATTGACTGTCAATATCTTAATCTGGATATTGTTTTCATGGGCTTACTACAAACCTACTGGCCCCTCCCAGTATCAAAGTTTTCATGGGCTAACTATGAACCTATTGGCCTCTGCCAATATCATTCCGTTTTCATGGGCTTAATGTAAACTTGTTGGCCCCTACCAATATTTTTGGTTAAGATTTTAACATCTGTTAAGTTATATTCACTACCGGGTCAACCTAACTGGTTATTTTGCCCTTTCCCCAAAATATAATTATGGGTTACTAACAATGTGAATAACATTTCCAAAATCTTTACTTACACCATGATTTTTCCTTAAAAATGAGAATTTTTTGTTTGTTTTGAAACCATAAAACATCACTTTTGAAACCCCTGGATTACCTATTTCGAAAGCATAGAAAACCACTTTTCAAAACTCTAAGTATATACCTTTCGAAATCGATGAAACCTTTCAATGGTACCAAGAAAACATTCTTTAAAGCATAGCTTCGAAATAAATAAAGTACTCTTTCGAAAGCATTGGGTTTACTCTTTAAAAACATCATTTGGGTCAAAATGGTTAAAATTTCAACGGACAGAGTCGAAACCCCCTTTCGATTCCATCACCTTCGAAACACCCAACCCCTTTCAAAAGCAATTAGGAAGTGGCTTAACCTAGGTAAAGACAAGGATAACCTTTCGAAGGTATTGCTGACTTCACTAATTTAGAAGGAAAATGGCGGCTAAGTTTCAACTAGGTCGGATACTACCCTTTCGAAAGCTTCTTATTTAAAGAAAAAGTTCCCCTTCAAAAGCTATTTACAAAGTCCCTTTCGAAAGCATAGCTTTCGACTATGTTGAAAATTTGAAGTAAAACGAGGCAGAAATTTAACTTTAGAAAACAAACTAAGGTTTTGAATCTATAGGGTATCAACTTAGTCGATAGCCCATCAAAACCTAGGCAGGCATTTATCTTTTAAAAATAGAACCTTGGTTTCGACTCTGACGAAAGCATAGCTTTCAACACCCTACCTTCCGCTACTTATAGATTCACTACATACTAATTCCATTGATACCGTGTGCCTTGGTTCTGATTTTGTGGGCTTCGACGGAGATGGTTTCAACTGAGATGGTGCGGAGGTAAAGGAGTCGAAAGGTGCCTCTGAAATAGGCGGAACCGCCTTTTTCTGAAATGTTGATTTTTTAGCTAAACATGGCAATTGCTTTATAACTAATCTGCCAGTTGTAACTCCTTCATTGGATACTTTAAAACTTTTCAAATACTTTACAAGTAAAAACTGCCGCATTAATTAGATCTAAATCAATGCTTTATAACATTAAACCCTTCCATATGACAAAACTAATATTTACATAAAAGTCCTTCTTTAACAATAATTTATTTTCCCAAATAAATCAACTGGGAAAAATCCCCAAAAATCATAGAAAATCAATTTCATCATGTAACCAAACATATTAAAAATTTAGACCTAAATTTTTCTTGGAATATTCAAAATAAAATTTTTAAACCCAATTACATCATTTTTATCATCAAAAATTCATAATAAAATTTCCATAGCTTGGAAAATTCTGAAAACTAAAACCCATCTCCAAAATAATGATTTACTTAACATAAAAAATTCCATAAAATTTTAAAATCAATAACCCATGGTTTTTCCCCTAAAACTGTGAGAACATGTATAATAAATTGTTTAAATCAAACAATTCATAAGTTAAGCATATCATCATCCAATATATCTTAGAAACAGGATGAATACTCAAATCCGAAATCATATGATTATAAAACCTAAAAGAGATGGAATGAATAATTATTCACCTTAAACTTGATAAGGAATTTGAGATTTGTTTTTGATTGATCCTCTATAGTTTTTGATCTTTAGCTTTAGATTTAAATTCCTGTTTTCCTCCCTGTTAATGGCCGGCTATCTTAGGGTTTTTGCATTTTATTTTTTATTTAAGAAAAATAAATGTGAATGCACAATAGTGAGAAATGTATAGCCATGTAAAATAAAGAGGTTATTTATACTAATATGGTCATGTGTGAACTAACCATCCTTTAAACCAGTTAAAGCCCATTAAGTTTTATTATTAAGCACAACTCATGTGTGAATTGACTATCCTTTAAAGCAGTTAAACCAAATTATGTATTGATGATAAAATAAGGATAAAACAACTATGGATAAGCCATAAGTGTTAAGAACTGGAAACTAAAGTGGCAAAACTAAGTCTCTGTGGCAACTTAAATTAAGACTACAACGGTTAGTCTCGGTTGTATAAAAAGAAATTACATATCTATGTTGTGTTGAAAGTGTTGGGTGTTAACCTGTCTTTTGGAAGGACCGTAGACAGGCGGATTTAACTAAATCGATTGCTCGATTATCGAGGTCGGAATACGATGGGTTTGATTCGACTAGATGGTAGACGATCAATCACGGATGGTAATTATGATTATGAAGTCGAGATTCGGCATAGTCGATGGACAAAAGTCGTGGGATACTCGAAATATGAGTTTCGACAAGATTCGAGGTGATTCATGATGTTTGGAGTTTGCTTCAAAATGGCTTGTAGGTCTGCTTCGGGTCAGGCAGTGCTGCGCTTCGAATCACGTTGGGTCAGTGTGTTTTTGAGGGATTGGTGCGTACTTGGGTCGGTGAGCCGTTTTCTTCGGGTCGGATGTAGTGATTCTTCGGGTCCGTAGAAGGAGGAACATGTCGACGATTATTTTAGAGATGGAGTCGGCATCGAGGAAATGGATGGGATCGGCATGTGTGGAGATTGTATTCGGGTCGGTGCTCCACTAAACTCAGGTCAGCATATGGGAATCATGTCAGTGTTTCAAGGGATCGGCGTTTGTGCCATCTCCGGGTCAGCTAGCCCAATATTTTAGGTCAGTAGCTAGGTCTCAAGTTAGGGTTGGCACTAGGTTATGGGATCGATGTAAGATCTTGGGCATCAGGTCAGGGTGTTTGGGTTCAGCGTTGTGATGACTTCGGGTCGGCTATGGTGAGTCTAGTGTGGGCTCGACATTGGAGGAAGAAAGAGTTGCTTTGGATCGGAAACTACCCCACTTCGAGTTAAGGATGGATTTCCTTCGGGTTAGCTTTGGGAAGTCAGGTCGGTGTTAATGCTTAGATCGGGATGTTTTTTACTCAGAATCCAAGCATAGTTTTCTTCAGGTCGCACGAGGGTTCACTTTGAGTCATGACCAGGAACGCCTCAGGTCGACATGTCAACTATACAAGATTAGTAGTGATAAAGGTTATAGGTCCGGCTATGGTTTTGGTGGGCCCGTATCACTCAAGGACCCAGTAACCCGGATTTTGCCTATAAATACAGTAGGTGGGGCTTCAGAAAGGGGATCTTCATTCTATTCCCCTTTATCTTCATCATTAAGGCTACTCTGCCATTATTATTTTAAAAACTCCAGATTGTAACTGTAATTGATTCTCATAATAATAAAAAGAAAATTTCTAGAGTGGACGTAGGCCAGAGTCAGCCGAACCACTATAAATCTTCTGTTATTACTGCTTTCTTTTTTATTTTGATTGTTCTTTATATTTATACTCTCTACACAAACTCTATTTGTGATTTGTGATTTGTGATTGTTAGTTGGTGCTTTCATCGAGATCGGGTGTTAGTGACTGATTTTGGCGCTAATATTTTAGTGCTTTCACTGAGAAAACTAACGCTCAGGGATTCAGAAGCTTGGATCTTGGATTTAAAGGCCTAGGAACTAGAATTCTGGAGACTATGGCGAAGCAATCAACAAAGAGATAGAGGACAGAATGGAGTCGGCAAGAGGGAAGTCAAGAGGCTTCCTCTGGAGCTAATCATGCCTCAATCTATATCACTAGAGATGAGATGGAGATGATGCTGAAAAGACAAGAGGATATGATACAGAACCTGCTCCAACAGGTTGGACAAGTTGGAGTGCAAATTCAAGGGAATTGACCAACCGCAGCTACTGGCAATGCAAAGCCAGGAGTCAGAGCTGTAGAAATTTTTGGAGGTCTGATCCAGAACCAGAATGGAGATATAGAAGGAAATCAGCAAAGGCCTGGGGGCAGACCCCCAATATTGGATACTGGAAGGACAATGAATGAAGCTCGGTGAGCTAGGGCCAATGTGAAAGTGAATGAGTAGCATGAGGAGTACTACCCAGAGTGCTCTCTAGGACATGGGGGGTTGAGTGGAGATGCAAATTGAGGACCACCCCTGGATGGAGATGAGCAGATGGCTGGATTGATAAGAAGGATTATGAGAGGAGGGTTACCGAGCAGTGTCTTGGAGGAAGTCAGTCGGAGTCCATTCACTCCGTATATCAGAAACGCAAGGAACCCTCCAGAATTTAAACTGCCAACACTGGAGGCATATGATAGAAAATCAGACTTCACTATGCATGTAACCTGATACATCATACATATGGAAGTGTTGGGGGCATTTGAGGAGGTGATGGCAAGATGTTTCCCTTTATACTTGATGGATTTGGCTGCGCTCTGGTTCAGGCGGCAAGAGAATGGGTCGATCAGTACATGGGGCGAGCTAGTGGAATGCTTCATGAGACAGCTCAGGGTCCACGTGTTGCAACCCAAGAATGTAACGACATTAGCATTGATGAAAAAGAGGATAGGAGAGTTCATGATGGGTTTTCTAATATGGTTCAATGCAGTCGTAGCTTCGATAGATCGCACAGATCCATCAATGATTTTGATGGCAGCGGTAGTAGGGATTGCAAAAGGTACAGAGTTTAAGGATTCATTGGCAAGGGATCCACCACAGGATCTTGGAGAGTTCTATTATGAGACGGAAAGATTCATTCGATTAGAGGATTCACGCATCGAGAGGCAGGAGATAAAAGCCATGCAAGGCGAGGGAACGTCTGGAGAAGGACGAGGAATAGATAAAGGAAAGTGAAAGTGTAGGACAATGGATATTGTGGTTCTGACAAACGGAGGAGAGGTCGAAAACCTAAATTCGCAACATATGCGAACCTGATAGATAATCTTGAATAGATTTACTTGGACACTCGAGGGCAGCTCCCCTATCGAAAAACACCCAGGGGGATCCCACAGAAGGAGAACGCAGGAGCGGGAAGTACTGCCTATTCCATGAGCTGGAAGGGCATACAACGGATGAATGCCACCAGTTGAAGGGCATGGTGGAGGAAGATGTTAGAAGTGGCAGATTGCTATAGTATGTAGGGAACCGGATGAGAGCGGCAGAACATGAGCAACTACTGCCTGGATCAAACAGGAACGACCCTGGATTGGGGTCACGACTTGTCATCTATTGATCATGATAGAGAGGGTCGAGTTCAGGATTTGGACTTCAGTCATCGAATAGTTTTTATGATTTTGTTTTAAAAAATAAAGACGCTATACCACTTACACATGTAGGGGAACCAGAGCGATCCCTAGGCATGCTCTGAGATGGTTACAGGCTGCTCTGCCCAGAGAGGCGGCACTTAGTTTTTTCTGTTTTACCTTATCCAACATTTGGAACATGGATATAATAAATGAATTTGGACTTGTGAAAAAAATCATAATCAGAGAGTTACGGAATGGATATTGGAAGTCAGTTGGAAATTAGAGCGCAGGGAGCAGCACCGCTACGCCGAAGAGGGGCATGTTCCGCTCGCTCGTCATTGTATCACCTTCACCGGATAGTGATAGGATGGGATCTATCAAGAGCCTAGAAAGGCTATCATCAGTCGAGGACTTAGGCCATGGCATCGCTTAATGTTCAGGGATACTAAACCGGAGTGCAGGGAGGGACGCCGCTTCGTCGAAGAGCGATAGGATCGGCTCACTCAACATTGTTTCCCCTTCACCGGAGAGTGACAGGATGAGATCCAGTAAGAGCCCGGGGAGGATGAGATCGGTTTAGGAGGACCAGGGCATCGCTAAATGTTCAGGGACGCTGAATTGGAGTGCACTGGATAGGTTGCTTCGTCGGTGCGCGATAGGATCTGCCTATTCTAGCAAGGGTCCGAAAAGGCCGTCAATAATCCAAAGAGATCATAGGATTCGATTACTGACTTCCAATGTGTGAAATGGATTTGGATAGCGGCTTTGAACATCTGCAGATTTGGCTAAGGACCCGAAGTGGTCTCGGTTTTGGATATGGAACCAGTGAGTTCCCGCTTTGGGATTATAGGACTCGAAAAGGTCCTGGTTTTAGATATGGACCCAGCGAAGTACTGGTTTTGGATATGGACTTGGCGAGGTCCCAGTTATGGATTACCGGACCCGACGAGGTCCAGGTTTTGGAGATGGTCCCGGTTTTGGAGATGGTCCCGACGAGGTCCCGGTATGGATTATAGGACCTAGAGAGGTCCTGGATTTGGATTTGGCCCTGGCGAGGTCCTGGTTTGGATTATAGGACCCAAAGAGGTCTCGAACTTGGAAAAAAATGATCCAAAAAGGTCATGAATTCTGTTATTGGATTTGGAATTGGATAACGACTCGGAACAATCATGGATTTCATATTTTGGTTGGCAAATGTTAACCCGCCTTTTGGCAAGGCCATAGACAGGTGGATTTAACTAAATCGATTACTTAGTTATCGAGGCCGTAATACAACAGGTTTGATTCGACTGGATGGATAGATGATCAATCATGGATGATAATCATGATTATGAAGCCAAGATTCAGCATAATCGATGGATAAAAGTCATGGGATACTCAAAATATGAGTTTCAACAAGAGTCGAGGTGATTCGTGATGTTTGAGGTTTGCTTTGAGTCGCTTGTAGGTCTGCTTCGGTTTTTCAAGAAAATCCCTTCGGGTTAGGCAGTGCTGCGCTTCAAGTCACGTGGGGTTGATGTGTTTTTGATGGATCAGTGCTTACTTTGGGTCAGTTATTTGTTTGCTTCGGGTTGGCTGTAGTGATTCTTCAGGTCAGCAGAAGGAGGAACGGGTCGGCGAGTACTTTGGAGATGGGGTCGGCATCAAGGAAATGGA
This sequence comes from Allium cepa, assembly GCA_030765085.1. Taxonomy (NCBI): domain Eukaryota; kingdom Viridiplantae; phylum Streptophyta; class Magnoliopsida; order Asparagales; family Amaryllidaceae; genus Allium; species Allium cepa. Next base: position 88,136,720 of record CM060942.1, on the reverse strand, counting down.
TGGGATCGACATGTTTGGAGATTATATTCGGGTCGGCACTCCACTATACTCGGGTCGGCATATCGGGATCAGGTCATCATCTCAGGGGATTAGTGTTTGTGCCAACTCTAGGTCGGCTTGCCCAATATTTTGGGTCGATGCTTAGGTCTCGAGTTGGGGTCAGCAATAGGTTAATGGATCGACGTAGGAGCCTGGGAACCAGGTCGGCGTGCTTCGGGTCAGCGTTATGAGAACTTTGGGTCAGCTATGGGAGTCCAGCATGGGGTCGGCATTGGAGGAAGCAAGAGTTTCTTCTGATCGGCAACTACCCCACTTCAAGTCAGGGATGGATTTCCTTTAGGTCAGCTTTGGGAAGTCATGTCGGTGCTAATGCATGGGTCGGCATGTTTTTTAATCCGAGTCCAAGCGTAGTTTGCTTCGGATCGCATGAGGGTTCACTTCGAGTCATGACCAGGAATGCCTCAGGTCGGCATGTCAACTATATAGGATTGGTCATGACAAAGGGTATGGGTCCGACTATGGTTTTGGTTGTCCCATATCACTAAAGAAGCCCAGTAACCTGGATTTTTCCTATAAATACAGCATGCGGGGCTTCAGTAAGGGGTTCTGTTTCCCTTCATCTTGTTCATTAAGGCTAATCTGCCATTATTGTTTTAAAAACTTCGAATTGTAAATGTAGTTGGTTCTCATATCAATAAAAAGAATTTTTTTAGAGTGGACGTAGGCCAGAGTCACCCGAACCATTATAAATCTTTTGTTATTACTGCTTTCTTTTTAATTAATGTTCTTCATATTTATACTCTCTACATAAATTCTATATGTGATCTGTGATTGTTAATTGATGCTTTCATCGACGATTGGGTGTTAGTGACCAATTTTGGCGCTAACATTGGGTATACTTATCTATCAAATAAATGCACATGGTTGTTTCTATGATATATATTTTGTTGCTGTTATATATGTTGATATGTGTGTATGTGTGTGTGTTGATGATGATGATAAAGTGAGGTGAAAACCCATTCCACATTAGCTGCATGGTCTCGCTATGGTTGCTTAGGATGTTTTACTCATACCAAACTTATTGCCTGACCTGTGATTTTATAATTTCGCATAAACTCACGGATACTTATTTTAATAGGCCAAGTTTATTTATTAAATAGGTACCTCTTTTGGAAAGACAGACAATGATTCCAAAGATGAAGTAGAAGGCTTAGTATTTAAATAAAAATTATTTTGGAATTTCGCCGTGTAAAACAAGGATTTATAGCTGGTTAGGTATGGTGTTGGCATCTTCAGATGCCGGATACACTACTCTAGTTTTCTTATTATATATTTACCCTTACATGGGAATGATTTGGGTATAATGATGTAATGAATTTTTTAATTCAGATTGATGTAGTGAAAAAGATATTTAGCCACTTTTTTTTACTTTTGTTATGAAAAAATATATTGAACTCACTTTGTCATTGGAAAATGATTCAGTGATGGCTGCAGTATCATTGAGTTCCATTTTCGACTCTCGAAAGTGGGAATGTTATAGCTCTATATCGGAGCTTAGGTTAAGGAAACACCTAAGTAAAATAGAGCAAAGCATAAGTTAGATAACTAGAAAATGAACACCAACATCATTGATCTCACTCTCTTTACTTTCATTTCTTACAAGCCCTTGCTTAAGTTTAAAGGAAAGAATATATCTAACTTATTAGAACCTCCAACTTATGTTACAATAATAACAACTATACAATCATATACATATATAGACTTTAACAAGATTGCAAGTATATACTAAAAGAAGACACCATGCTCGTAGATATTTAGACTCAAAGAGAAATGAAGATTCAATGACCATACTGAGGTTATTCTACTATAAAAGAGTCCTGGATAAAATTTTGTTAAGGTCTCCTCGAGTATATATGCATACACGATCATACATCATTTTATATACATCAAAATCTAAAAAAACTAATTTTTCACCTCACAAACGTCTGAGGTATACTAACAGACGCCTTTGTCTTGGGTTAAAATTTGAAACAAGTCACAAATGTTTGTCATTCTACCATAGACGTCTGCCATGCCAAAAACTGTCATATCTAAAAATACACTTCTTTTTAAAACTAAAAGAAATCATCTTCATGAATATTTGTAGCCATTAAAAATGAAGAGATTTCCTCGAAGATAAAAACTCTTTATCTTCATATTTCTAATTCTATAAATAGCGCTTTGATTGAGAAGTAGACTTAACTTGATTTAATCTATTCTTTAGTCTCTTGATTTCTAGGCATTCTCTTGCATATACACTGTTTACATACTCTCAATCCATTACAACCTTTTGGTTAAATCACTTTCCAAAACTCAAAGCAATCATATTCGTATACTCAAAGGAGTACATAGAAAGATTTGTACTGTAAGTCAAAAACTATGTTATTGGAACATAAGATTGTCAACGATACTTCTGTATTAAGCCTATTCCTTCGGGAAAAGTGAGGGTGGTTTGTTTAAAGGAAAAACCGAAGGGGAGCTTCGGGACTGGACATAGGATGGGAGGTCCGAACCAGCATAGAAACTCTAGTTTGCATGCTTTTTATATTTTACTACTTATTGTCTACTACTGCATTGATCAATATACTTGCATATTATACACAGTTATATAGTATACGATCCACAAGACTTTCAATTGGTATCAGAGCTTGGTCATTTCAATCTATAATAACACATAATTGAAATTATTAATATGGAAAGTACATTTCAAGAAGATCAATCAACTGCTCGTCCCCCACTATTTACTGGGTCTAATTGTGCTTATTGGTCAATAGGCATGCGAACTTTTATGGAAGCAGATGGTTTAGAAATATGGTTAGCAACTCAAAATAAATATGAAGCACCTAACACTGATATATGCACATGGACTGATGCACAAAAAGCATAGGCATCTAACAATGCCAAAGCTATCAATGTTTTATTTTGCTCACTCGATAATAATGAATTTTTATGAGTCAAGTTGTGTACTACTGCTTATGATATATGGCGTACATTACAAATTACCCATGAAGGCACAAATAACGTCAAGAAAACAAAAATTTCTATTCTACAAAATCACATCTTTTAAAGTGAAATCAAATGAGTCAATTATTGACATGTATGCTAGATTTCAAACTATACAATACGATCTTATGGCACTACGAGTTAAATTCACCGATTTTGATTTAGTCGCATGAATTTTGAACTTTTTGATAAGCGAATAGGAAAGAAAATTTTAGGTCATCGAAGAAGCTAATGATCTTTCCCAACTCAAAGTTGAAGATGTTAGCACCAAAATTGGTCACTAACACCCTTGAGTAGAGTTATGTAGAGAGATTAATGAAGAGAGTAAATTAAAATAGAAGAATAGTGTAATTCAATGCAGAAAGAACAACAGAACCGAGAACACCAGATTTATAGTGGTTCGGCGTAATTGCCTACATCCACTTTGAGTTTGATCTTTATTGCTTTCTCAATTACTTGAATACAGATACAATCCGTAAATCAATCACTTGAATACAAGTTTGAACTAAAAAGAGGAGAGTATCAAAAATGGCAGAGTCTCCCCAGTGTTCCCCGGAAAAAAGGTCCATTTCACTGTGCCCATGCCCCTCTATTTATAGACGAAGGTGGGTTGGACTTCCCTGGTGGGCCTGTTAACTGAATAACTCGATCCAAATGGAGTAAGCCTTATGTGCCGACCCAAATAGGCCGAACGACCAAATGCCGAACCTTCATCTTTATGCCGAATGAAGTGAGGCCGGACGCTCTGCGTGCCGAACGAAGTGAGGCCGGACGCTCTGCATGCCGAGTGAAACAGGCCGAACGATCGGCATGCCGTGCCTTCCTTTCCAGGTCGATGGGTCTCTCTGTTGAATGGAGGAAGCGGGCCGAACGATGTTGGGATGCCGAGTGGAAGGATACGCCTTTGCCATGTAAGAATGCCGAGTGGAAGACATGCCGAGTGGAAGATATGCCGAGTGAAGGGTTTGCCGTGTGAGGCGTGGATGCCGAGTGAAAGGATATGCCGAGTGAAGAGCAGGCCGAGTACAACCCTTTGACAGTCGAACGTTCAAACGTGCCGAGTGCTCATTTGTGTCGAGTACAACCCTGCATGCCGAACGTTCTAGTTGCCGAATGTGCTTTAGGTGTCGAACGATATTCAATACCGAACGTTGCTTTATGCCGAGCGTCTTTCTAATGGGCCTGACAACTTGCTAACACCTCCAGGCTCTTCGAGGACAGAATCTTGTCTAGTGCTAATAATAATGTCTTCGACTGCCGCTTTGTAACCGGGCCAAAATGCCGGTTAACAGAAGAGTTAATAAGAAATATAATGTCATATTTGCAGGAAAGAAAAGAATAAAATCAAGAAAGGAAAAACATCGCATTTAAGGCAAACAACGACAACTCAGACTTGGAAGAAAATGAGATTGTTTTCATCGCCATAAATTACAACAAGTTCAAGAAATTCAAAAAGATGACAAATTTTCAAAACAATAGGAACACTGATTCCTTAACCAAATATCAATGAAATGCTTCGGGTATGATAAATTTGGCCATATAAAGAAAGATTGTCCACTACTCAACAATGATAAAAAGAAAAAGAAAAAATTCGAAAATTTCAAGAAAATGAGAAGAGCATTTCAGGTAACTTGGCTTGACTATGAATCTTCCTCTTCGTCGGATAGTGACAGTAAAACACCCTACACCCATTAGTATACTCAAAAAGGACACACTAAAAGATGTGGTGCGTTGTATGTATAGCTAAAATTTACAGAGACTAAGATTCATAAAACAAATAAATAATAACAATAGAAGAATTTAAATGGTAACTTCATTACTCTAGAAAATAAGTCATAAAAACCAAATATGTCAAAACCAAGTACACATGTCTCATGAAAAATATAATCACGGTCACATCATCAAAGTATATAAAATAATCATCCGTCTCAGAAGTACTAGTACATAAAAATCCAAATGAAATGAAAACCAAAAAGAAGAGGAATACATGAAGAATATCCAAGAATATCTCCCCAAGAAAGGGGAAAATAGAGGAGCGGGTCAGACAAAAAGTCTAGTGAGTGGAAGTAATTACTAGTAATTTTAAGCAAGATAATGATAATAGACTTAGCAACAGTTCTAGCATAAAAGGAAATAAAGGAAAGATAAAATTGGAATGAAATATTGTTTAACTGTTTGCTTTGATAGCGATTGTTTTCACTTGTCATAAATTGCTGCTATGATTATGCTGAAATCCTAATCCTATTTTAAATAGGTTGAAGTCCTAATTCTACATTTTGATCGGTCTTCTATCTCTGTTGTGCCACTGTGAGCTAGTCCCATCCCGTGGGTCCCATAGCAGAAGGACACCTGTTTAGCGCTATGGAACTCAATAGCGACTTATCTCCCTACTTCGAGACCGCACGCTCGGTCACCGCCGGTTCGCACTATCTGTTGCTCCTTCTTTTGACCTCTTATCTACCTACTTCAGCATAAGCGTGTCCAGCCTCACCTAATCTATTGTGAGACCATCAACCTTAGTTTGAAAGGGTCCTGCCTAGCCTTACCCAAGTGTTTTGTGAGACCACCAGTCCTAGTCTGAAAGGGGAATGCTGCCGATACGGGTCCTACTTCTATTTATTAACCCGTATCGGAAGCATTCCCCTTTCAGACCTAGTTGTGCCCTTACCCAAATCTCATGATTTGAGCTTCTATTTATTGGCCACTTATCTACCTACTTCAACATAAGCATGTCCCAACCTCACTTAATCTATTTAGAGACCATCAGTTCCTGACTGAAGGGGAATGTTGCCGGTACGGATCCTACTTCTATCTTTGCTTATTAACATAGTGTAAGTTTTAAAATAAGCTTATTCTGTTAATTTTGCTCTTTTTGGTTACTAACTTAATCTAAGTCTTAAAACAAGCCTCTTCTGTTCTTTCTACTTAATTATAACTTACGTTATAATTTCTCTTTTGTTCTATCTTTTTGGTTATAACTACTAGTCATAATCATACCTGCAAATGTCACAAATTTTCCTATTTTAGTCTTTCTTCTTTTCATTGCAGTTCTTCCTATTTACACCAAATTTCTGTAAATTTAGTGTTCTTATATTTTAGTCCATATTAGCGAATTATCCTCTTTTTATTATTTTATTCATGTAAAAGGAATAAAAACAAACTAACATTTAGAGGCTGAATTCTAATGTAAAACAGATGTAAAATAAGTGTAAATAACTATAAATAACAGTAAATAAATGAATAAAATAGCAAAAACAAAAATAGCTGAATAAAATAGACTTAAAAGATCTTTAAAAATTAACTGCAAATAACTTGTATAAAAAATATCACAAAATTTTAGAAAAACTACGACTATTGAGAACTCTATTATTTTAAATTACTTAAAAATCTAAAATATGTACTTAAACACTCACCTGTGGTCCTCAGCTCTATTCCTTAGTCTTCCTTGATCCTCTCTTAGAGCGTAAATATTTTTTTCAAAAAAAATATCTCCTCGAAATTTTTTTATTTCTAGGGTCCATCCTCTGGCAATGAACCCGAATAGAAGAAAATCTGAATGATAAAAATAGTTATTCCTAGGGTCTTATTTATAGTGTCATTTAGGGATCTCAGGCCATTAGATTTAAAGATTAAATTTGATGCAACCATGTCATAGGCTCGATGGGAACTGTTGGATGGAAATACGGACGCACAAGATGGAATAAAATAGCAAAACACGTCACTGTTTAATCTGGACGGAAATTCGTCCATATACTAAGGCGGGTCAACACCCAGGTCGACCCTTATATGTGTTAGGTCGACCTAGCTAAGGGGAGGGTCGACCCTAGGTCGACCTGACCTTATATATATATATATATATATATATATATATATATATATTTCTTTATTTTCTTGTCTAATTCGTATCTTCTTCGTTTTAGCTCAGATTTTGACAATCTATATATGGAAATTGACCACGGACACAATGGTGCAACTCCGTGGTTCAATTCTGATAATTTCAAAAAGTTATTTTATTGTTAATTTAATTCGTTAATTAATTAAATTTTAGGTTGTTAAAAACAGTGACTTAGAACAAGCAAATGTTTTCTTCACGGCTAGCACATATAAGGTACGTCATGAATTAAGATATGATGAACTTCTTGAAATTAGTATAGAATTGGATGAAAAGTATAGAGAATTAAAGAAATTAAATAAAGAAAATGTAGGGAAATTAAACAGAGCTAAATTAGAATTTGGAATATTAAAAGAAAAGAAAGGTATTTTAGAAGAAGAATTAGAATTAGCACAAAAAGAATGTAAAAAATTATCATCATAAAATGCTACTCTAATACATAATATAGAGAATCACAAAATAGAGACTCTAAACTTGGAAAAGAAAAGTATGAATTGAAACAAAATTTAGAATTAGCCAATGTAGAAATTTCTGATCTCAGAAATAAATTAGACAAAATTACTAACAATGTTTCAAAATTTAATAAAGGAAAGAAAAATCTAGATAATTTGATAAAGATATCAAAACCATTAGGAAATAGGAATGGATTAGGATTTAACAAAAATAACCACAAACGTTCTAGAGATAATCTGGTATCTAATAATAATCAAATTTTTAAGAATTATAGTACTTTATATACAAATTTTAGAAAAAAAAAAATCTAAATATGAAAATAAGAGAACAAAAACGATTAAGATATGGTTCCTAAAACAAATAACGAATTGATTAGACAAAAACACATAAATGTATATTTAAAAGAGTTAGTTCATAATAAAATTTACATCTCTAGAGGTTCCAAACCCTAATGGGTATGGCTACCTTCTCCTACTAACCCATAGGACCATAACAAAGGATGTGGTTACCAATTAAAACTTTTTATCATTTTGCAGGTATCCAAAATCAAAATTAATAATAAGGAGAAATGGATACTCGATAATGGATGCTCCAAACATATGATGGTAAATGCACACATACTATCAAACATCACTTACATGGACGGTGGCATAGTCACTTTTAGGGATAATTCCAAAGGATATGTTATCAGATTAAAAACATCATCGATGTTGGTACATCTACGTCTCCTTTTATTTCAGACGTTTTATTAGTTAAAATCTTAAAACATAATTTACTTAGTATAAGCCAATATGCGATGAGGGATATAGACTCGATTTTGAAAAAGAAAAATGCAATATCTTTGATCGAAATAAAATTTTGATTTTTGAAGGAACAAGAAATCGAAATATTTATATTCTAAACATGATTCTTAATCATAATAATGATTTATGTTTAACTGCAAATCATGGTGATCCATGGATATGGCATAAATGATTTTTTCATACAAATTTCAAATATATAAAAAATTAGCTAAAAATAATTTGGTAAGAGGATTACCCAAAATAAATTTCAAAGTTAAAAATCTATGCGATGCATGTCAACTTGGAAAATTTAAGAAAAGCTTGTTTAAATATAAAAAGGAAATCTCTACTAAACAATCTCTTAAATAACTTCATTTGGACTTATTTGGTCCAACTCAAGTACGTTCGATGTAAAGACCCGTAAATCCGTACTCCTTGAACAGACACTAATCTCCTTTGTTTAATTCAAGATGAACGAAAATACGAACCCTTAGGGGTTTTAAGAAAAAGAAAAGAAGAAAGAAGATAGGAAAGAAGGAAATAGAAAATAGAAAGAAGAAAGAATAGAAAACAGAATAGAAGGTAGAAAATTTTAAAACAGAAGGAAAAGAGAATAGAACAGAAAGAAAATAGAAGAAATAGAAGAAAAAGAGAATAGAGGAAAAAGAAAATCAGAAGAAAATAGGACGGGACAGAAAACAACAGAACAACATCAGAATCTCACAATTCGCAGCGGAACAACATATAATAATAAATGAATAATCTTTAAACAAAGAACTATATCAGTTATTACATTACATCATATTTCATTACATCATATCATTAGAGTGTACAACAACAACAACAAACAGTGCAGCGGAAAAAGAAATACTATATAGTAGTCATACGCCATGCCATCCAGCTTGCCTCCAGCAACTCCAGAATATCCTGATAAACCTAACTCTTAACTGCCCGTGTGAAAATTGGTGGGCACCCAGAGTTTAGGAAGGAAAACAATAAACTCCAAGTCAGTCATGTGACTGGTGTGAGAACTCAAAACAGTTTATTTAACTTTAAAATCAAAATAGAGGAATATTTTTAATTTCAATTCGCAATGCTTTTAAAAATGAGACTACCATAAGGCCTCCCGCACACACACACATGCAAACGCAGAATCGGAGGAGATTTCCCCTTATGATAGTCAAAGATGCTTGATACGCATTTAAAATAACATTTGATATTATTACTAGTGCATAGGGTAGAAAAATTCATTTCGAAAGTAAAGATATAAATCTTAGCCAACATAGACATTTCGAACTATGCCTACTATAGCTACCATCCAAACAGTGGTGACCACCATAAGTGAATGATAGGTTCTACAACTAAAACCGTACAAGTTTCGTATTGGGAATTGGATTTCCAACAAATGGTCAGGCCAAGGAACTTCCCATTGCCACATGAGAATGCCTCTGGAAAGACATCCCCGAGAACCAAACCGGAACTCTGCCAACACAAGGCCGGGTTACCCCTAACTGGGTAACTACTGACACGAGCACGCCATTCCCCGATCGTAAACGACCTTTCTCATGGGATCCCGATAGCCAACAACCACAAAGTAATAAATTCGTAGTAACCACATAGGTTAAATATCTGGGCTCCATACCATGATATCACCCCTATCCAGAAGGAAATGTACATACCCTAAAGGGTGCTACCCCTCATAACCTTGCTGCATCTTTCCTGTTTTGACCATTTCCGGGGTGTGAGGTTCGACGAAGTCACGTCCACAAAAACATACTTTATACAAAAGCCATGCTTTGGGTCAACAAATGATCACCAAGATAGACGATCAAATAAACGATCCTATCACAATAATCAACACAATGATCATTTCAGCATCACTCAGCATATCACATTACCAAATTGGGAATATATCGCTGATAACTTCAACTATATAACCTCTGAGCTCGTACGTCTCAGAGAAGGGTGTTAAGCTAAAAAATAAATTCTTCGCCACCAACAGAAATATATTTGAAAGAAATCGGCTTTATATCTCAACTTGTAATGTCGGACACACAATCCATACAAGTCTGTTCCGGGATCGAACAAAACCGAAGGCACTTACAAAGAAGTCCTTGCAATCCGGATATTCACAATCCTGATCGGATTCACCATCACATATGGAGAACTCTATACCGGAGCAACTCGGTGCAGAGTAAATCGACAGGTCATCCTATCGCTCTCGCAAATACCGGGTCTTCAACACCGATCTTCAATGCAATTCACAACGACGTATCACATATTCGGAATGGGTTATACGACCCCATGGTCCTTTCCCGGTTAACCCGAATAGTGAGCGCTTATTTAAAAATAAGTGTAGCATTCACATTCAAACAAATCACATCAATTACCCATTCGAAGGGAAATATTGATAGTCGGTTATTGAACTATCACTGGATATGCACACATCACCAGATTCCAAATAATTTTCCAAAATATTTATTTTCCAAAATATCTTTACAAGATATATAATTTCAACACTTCAAAAATAAATCAATATTTATTTTCATACAATTTCCACTTTCACATATAAATTCCATAATGAATTTATATTTCAAAATATCCATGCATATACGATTTCAATTTATCATTTCAATTTATCTTCAAAAAGATAAATTCTAATTATTCACTTCATATTGGAAAAACATTTCCATACTTATTTATTCATAAGTAATTCACAAATCTTTTCATTTTCAACCTTGGAAAATATTCAATATACTTAAGTATATAATTCATTCTTTAAGGAAATCATTCTCTTAAACATATTTATTTGGGCCAAAACGAATGTTGCGTAAAACATCGTTACGACGTCCCAAAATCACTAGTATAGGGATTCGAAATTAAAATAGATATATAAATCCCAATACTATACAAAACATTTCCTTTCGGAAATTATTTACTATAACAACAGTGTTATAGTCCACCATTTCCTTTTATTTCTCGAAAACCTCTATTTCAACAATAAATGTTGAAATCTATGGTTTCGAATCTCAACACATTTAAAACATCGTTAGATCGTTTTAATTCTATTTGAAATATCACATTCAAAAACAATTTCTTTAACATCTTATTCACTATTCAAAAACGTGAATATACTTCATTAACAATTTCATCCTTTTATTCATTTTATTTAAAAGAATTATTCACTATTCAAAAATGTGAATATACTTCATTAATAGGTTTCAACAATTTTCTTATCAAAATAAGTCATTTGCGAATTTATAAAACAACGTTTATAAATTCCATTTCTATTTATTTATAAAAACTTCCTTTTTATAAATTCTTTTATTAACCTATTCCAGTTTATAACTTAATTATAAACTAAAAGTTCATATTATAAGTTAAATGCTTATAAAACGATTATTTTACAAAAATCGTTCTTTTAACTTCATAATTTTAAATCTTATAACTTATAAGATTCAATTATTTATCCAAAATTCATTCTTTCAATAACTTTATAAATTGTATAAACCTACTGTTTATAAAATTCCATTTATAACTTCACTGTTTAAAATTCTATAAATTCCATTCAATTATGAAATTCATTTTCACTTCATTCAAACACTTATAAAAACTCGTTTTATAATGTCCATATTTCAATTTATAAATATCCATTTATAAATCTCTTAATATAAATCAATTTATATTATTATTTTAAAACATCTTTAATCTCCTTTATAATTTCATCATTCTCTTGATTTACAAAATAATCAAATTTTATAAATCCTATATTTTAAACTTTTCACAAAAATTCTAAAATATCTCGATTAAACTATTTTATAAAATCAATAGCATCATATTCTCAAAAATCAGTTTTTAACTGTATTTCACAAAAATTATAATTTTTACAACTTTTAAAAATTATAACGTTCATTTATTTATAATGGATCAATTCCAAAAATATTTTATCTTTTCAAAAATCACTTTAAAAACCCTTTTAAAATCCCAAAATTTGGGTCCAATGATGCTACACATCAAATAGTCAATCACGACTACTACGATATCATATATCAATATGAAAATCCATCAAATATCAAAATATCTGAAATCAAATAAATACTGTTGAGGAATCCAGTTGGATCCCTCCAACCTGTTTTCCTGCATCCAAAAACATTAGCACAATACCAATTTCGCTGCAGTACGAAATTATCGCGGTATATGTTCTTATTAAATATTATCCGCTTAATAACGGCGTAATAGGGTCTCATCCGCTAAACAAATAAATGCGGAAAATCAATAACTCCAATATATACATATGCCAATATATATATATTGATATTATATATAATACCAATTTCACTGTTTATGAAATATTCGCGGTATATGTTTTTAATAAATAACATCCGCTTACTAACGGCGTATAATGTCTATTTTAACAATCAATAGATATTAATCAACATTCAAACATGCATTCAAATATTTTAAATCTAACTATTTAAAATAAAATCGAAACTGATTCGATTGAGTGAGAAATTCTCACCTTGGTTTTATATTCCGTTTTAGCGATTTATTTCGAATAAAATTAAACGGACGTTTAATTTTACCCAAAATTCTCACTAACTCCAAACGACTCCAAACTAACTCCATCGCGTAGTGCTCGTCCATACGATTCCAACGCAACTGGTTTTGCATTTTTTCTACCTCGTATGAAAAAGTTATGAATTTTTGAAGTTACACGTATTTATTTATATAAATTACAACATAAACTTAACTAATTTTATACCAAACTAAACCATAGCCACAGGATCCATCACCTTGCAATCTTGACCGTCCCCCCCTATCATCTTCCCCACGTTTTGGCTACAGGTAATAGCCGCACGCATAACCCACTCCATCGATACTAGGGTTTCAATTTGCTCTCGCTACACTCGACGAAATTCGATCAAACCACTTGCAAATCGAAGCTCTTCGCGAGAGCTACCACCACCAGGAAGAGCTCGAAGCTCGGCCACCCCCACTGCATAGAAACGCGTGTGAAAATCTGCAGGTTCGGCCCCCGTAGCTCCCTCTCCGTTGCACCATTTCCGATCATCACCGTATGGAATCGAAGCTCTCGTCGTGCTTTACGACTTCCGTGTTGAACACTTCGCGTAATTCTTTACGGATTGAGAGAGATTGATGAAGAAGTGAGAGTGATTTCTGGCCGTGCATTGTATAAGTGGCGGCTAGGTTATAAAATTAGGGTTTAGTTTAAATTTTTATCAAATTATGAAGAGTAGGGGCTATTTATAAGGAACGAGCGACACTATTCATCCCGGAAATTCCGAACTCCGATTTAGGCGCCGTAACCAGCGTTTCTAGGGTTTACCCCGCGTTCCGGACACAATGGAACAGGTTTCGGAAGCTAATTCGGAAGTATGTGCGAGTTATGGCTATAAACGCTCAATTTAAATTAAACCGATTTAAGTCGATTTCTAGGCGTTTTAATTTGTACCGGACAAACGGTAAATCCAATTGACTTGAAATTTGAAACCTTACAATAATATCACATTACGGATCCGATGAAACTGGTTTCGTCGAAATCCGAGACTTTTTGAAAAATGGCTATTTTCACTCGTCAAATTTAAATTAAAAATAAATCGATGCGTTTCGAGCTGCCACGATTAAACGGTAGCTCCGATTGACACGAAATTTGAAATACGGTAATAACTAACTATTACGGATCCAATGGAACTGGTTTCGTTCAATTCTGAGACTGTTCAAAAATTGACTATTTTCACTAGTCGATTTTAATATTAAAATATTCAATTTTCACAAATTAACTTTTAATTCGATTTTAAAAGTTCTAAAATATCATTCTAACTTCAATATGATAAAATAAAATTTTACAAATCATTTTCTATCATATTTAACTATATTTTCAATTATTTCCATAATTTAACGTATTAAATTATCGATTTAATAATCCAATTAAATCCAATAATTCAAATAAAAATTTATTCGACTTATAAATTCACTTATTAATATTTAAAATAAATTAAATATTCAAATTTTAATTATTAAAAATTCTGGGTCGTTACATTCGATAAATCATAATAAATATGTTTTTGTAATTGTAGATGATTTTTCAAGGTATACTTGGGTGATGTTTTAAAAAAATATAAGTGATACATTCGAAATGTTCAAAATTTTTGCTAAATGAATTAAGACTCTAATGGATTTAAAAATAAAAAGTATAAGAAGTGATCACGATGGAGAATTTGAAAATGAATTATTTACAAACTTTTAAAATAAGAAGGAATTACTCATAAATTTTCATTTCCACGAATACCACAACAAAACAGAGTAGTCGAAAGAAAAGATCATACCTTGCAAGAATGTGCTGGAACTCTCCTAAATGGGATTGGCTTACCAAATAATTTTTGGACCGAAGTAGTTGCTACTACTTGTTAATATTAAATCAAGTAACTCTTAGACCCATGACTAAAAATACATGTTATTAAATGTTCTACAAAAAGAAACTAAAAGTATCATATTTTCGAATATTTGGATCAAGATGCTTTATTCTAAATACAAAAGAAAATCTTGGTAAATTCGATACAAAAGCCGATGAAGGAATTTTTTTGGATATTTCGATCAAAGTAAAGCTTATAAAATTTTTAACAAACGAACAAATGTTATAGAGGAAACTCTTCATGTCTCATTTGATGATAACTTCAAAAATATAAATAAAGATGACGAAGAAATGTTTGACAATAATCAAAATAGAGACACTGAAATTATGATTGAAAATAATAATAATCCAAATAATATGTTTGAAGATGATTGTAACGACCTGCTATTTTCAACCATTCGCATCCGCACATGTCGGACTTGAATTGCTCAAAATATCAGATTGTTAATTTATATTTTGCAAACTCAACATATACAGTAAATAAATCAATCACAGAATCACAGACACAGAGTAATACAATAATACGTAGCGGAATAAATAAATAGTAGTTCACGAAGCTACTATATAAATAGCAGAGTTAGAAATAGAATACAATAGAATATCTCAAATACAGCAATGTCTTCAGTACGAACAGGTGACTTCTCTGAATCAATCAACTGAAAACGTTGAAACCTGAATGGATAGTTGGATCTCCAATGAAGCTCCAAACTCCACATGTGAGTCTCAAATGCTGTATCACTCAGTCTGACCCGAGCGTAAAGCAAAAACACAAAAAACTCGAGTCAGGATTAACGTTCTTATATCAATAAATCCAACTCAAGTGAAATATCAACTGAAATACAAATAACTTAAAGGATGTTTGGGATAACCATCTTCTAAGAGTCCATGGAACTATCTACAAGGTAGAAATATACATTATAACACCGAGGTCATTTCAAATTAATTTATACTTCACAACAAAATATCATTTCATTTCAAATATATATATATATATATATTTCCAAAATATATATAAATATTTTATAAAGTAGAATATTTGTAATTTCCTCAAACTTAACAAATCACTTCAAAATCAACCCGACTTCCCTATTCAAATTAAATTCAATCTCAATTTTATCAATTTCCATTCAATTCAGTTTCTGACCAAACAAATTCAAATTATATATATTTCAAATACATATCTAAATCACAAATTAACCATTTAAATTCTAGTATATTTCAAAGCTTTAGTATTCAACATTCCAAAGTTCAGTTTAATAGTTTCATATATATCTCGATTTAACCTTATTATTTAGTCTTGAAATGTTCACTTACTAAGTTCAATATTTATTAAATAACCTAAATTTACCTTTAAACTAAATATTCCTTTCGATTTGTTTAAACTTGAAACTTCCATTTAATCATTTAAATCAAAATCAAGTTATAAATCAGATCTTAAATTTCAAATTCAATAGTTCAAATTAATCCAATTAAGTAGAATTCTTAACTAAATACCATTTCAAATAAATTCAACTTTATCTTCTCAACCTTAACTTATTCAAATTATTACAACAATCAATTTTGAAATATAAATTTAAATAAATACTTAAACATATTATATGGATTGATTCAATCTCAATAATATTATTATTAAATCTATATACAAAATTTCCATTTATATATAATATTTTAGGAACCAATATTTATTAAAAACCATATATTTCCTTTCAAACGATAGAAATTATTTTCAAACATTTATATATATATATATATGTGGACCAACGGTGTGTGTATATAATTTCCTACCCTATGGTCAAGGGATATGGATATTTATCATTTCAATCCGAAATTTAAATATACGGGTAGATATCACTTCGACCCGCAATCCCAAATTCAATTTAATTGAAAATCGCTTGGGTTTATCATTTCAACCCATAATGAAATTCTCCTATTCTAAAGTCCGTTCGGATATGTATCATTTCAACCCATAGTGAATTCTAAAATACAGGGAACTTGCAGAGTGATAACAGATAATAAAATAAAATAACAGACATATATCATCAATACCAATATAATATAAACAACAGGATATTGTGTCATATCCCACAAGTGAACAATTTCAGATAACAACATATATAGCAATGTAAATAACTAACAATAGCATATTTCAATTGTCGTTTCAATTCAAATCAAATTTAATAAATAAAAGAATGTTAATCGTGAGTGATTGCTCACCTTTCGAGGCTAGAGAATACAGAAGATAACATGGATACGCACACTAATACAGACACTGAAATTGAATTATAAATCCGAGTACGAATTTCAAAGCAAAGTAGGATCAGCACGAATTTGACGAACGAGGCTGAAAATCAAGAATTGATGAATTGAATCAGAATCAGTCTTATATATACAGAAATGTTTGCTATTTTAATAAAAATCAATATTGCATCTCTAAGAAAATTTAAAGTCGAAGCAGATATATATAATTTACATTTTTTTAAACTCAATACATAAACCAATAGTTTTAACATATGAAATAAAACATATATGTTAAAAAAAATCTTTATATTTTTCCAAACCATTTTAATTTTTACACATGGATCAAAATTTCTATTTACAAATCTAAGACCCAACCACCACATACGACCTATGTATATAATATCATTAAGATATATATTTTTAAATAAGATAAATATATAAAACTTCAACAAATTACACTGTTCAAATCTCATTTATAAACTACTATATATAACATCTTACCTTAAACCCAATGTAACACATATATAATAGTATGAACAGGTAAATAAATTTTATGCACTGTAGCATACTTTAATAATTAAAAAATATAATATATTATATGTAGACTCACAGACCACATATAAACAGAGTATATAGAAATCTATAAAACTCATTGACCGAAACACAATATTGACCATAATATAACAAAATATGTTACTTTTAAATATGACCCTCTGTTCTTTATTAACAGCACATCAAACTCTTCTATATGGATGAATATATAAGCACATATATACTCATATATGTTGGATTATGCAGATCGAACATATGCAACTACTGTATATATTATTATTATATAGCTAAATATACAACATGCAGACCATAGCCTCACACTCAAAACAAATGAACTTTTATAACCTGTACATATATTCACAAATATAAATAGTTTATAAACTTTTATATCTAACTATACCAGAACACAAAGACATTATATATATATATATTATAGCTTATATATTATACTAACTTTATAGACTAAAGATTTTACTACATAACTCTATATAAAACAGCAACCTAGTGTTGCCGATTATAATACATTATATAATATGAAAACACCATGTTGTAAATCAAATAACTCATATTACATGTTAACCAGATAACTTTAAATATAACCAACAACAAGCTATTTAACCCTTAAATATAATACTGTAATCCAAATAACTTATTATTATTATTAGAAAAATTTACTCCTATATAAAAATTTAATATATCTCCTACTAAATGCATGCCACTATATGAATTCAAAATTTTCTTAACAAATAACTAAATTATCAAATACTTACATGACATATGATACGCATATAGAGTCACATATGCATGCAAGCTCAAACGCAATAGGCTTCATGCATCAGCTCCCTACAGTTTGATGGCACGTCAAAAGAAAGGAGCTCGTAGCTGAAAAAAGTGGCCATGTGATGGGAGAGGCGGAGGAAATGGCGAGGTGGGGAGAAGAAGTTGGAGGCGGGTCTGTTGATGGCTCGGCAAAGGGTGGTAGTGCGCGGTTTTGGAGGTAAGGAAGGCATCGATGGTTTTATTTTTTTTATTCTAAATTTTTTTTTGCCTTCCCTACTTGCCGAGTGAAATATGAAGATGGATTTGTCAAATATATTGAAAGCAAAGGACAGGGAGGAGAGAAGCAAAGAAATATAAAAAGGGTAAAGTGGAAAAACTGAACCGTCAAAAGTTAAAAAAAGAAAAAAAATGTTTCAGCGGTTAAAACAAGTAACGTAGGAAAAATGAATAGGCACAAATTGGAAAACGTATCACATAAATAATAAATATAAAGTAGCAGGTGAGGCTTTTAGGAAATAAATATTCGCGTTGATTTATACATGCAAATAAAATATGAGCTGTAGCCAAATCAAATAATGAAAAGAGGAAAAACGTACGTACGTTATATGTTTCTTCCAGTGATCGTGCAAAACGATAGATAAAGGGAGAACTTTGCGCTGAGGGAAGAAACAAAATGGAAGATCTCATAAATAAATGCAAATATTAAATCAAACTGAATAGTTTCGAACAATGAATAGTCAGATGAAGATAAACAAATAGCAACCGTCAAATCCCTTGATTTGCTGAAGGTTAATTAAAGCAACAAATTGATTGGACGGCCCGTTTTGAATATATATTTTTTAAAACGGAAGGAGATTGAAGAGTCAAAATTTTTGGTACCATTCACAATTTAAACTGACACAGATAAGGTAAGGAATATGTATATAAATTTTGTACTGAATATGATACGTTTGTTGAAGCCAATAGCACCAAAAATAAAGGAATGAAAAAGGCAATAGGGAGAAGAACGAAACAAATAGAAATGAAACGTATCATATTAAATATGAGCAGTTTTAGAAGCAACGGTCAAAAATTTTCTTTCAAAAATCGCGGCTACTGATTTGTTTTCAGTAGCTAAGGTATGAAATTTATGAGCGTGTAATAGGTGCAGAATTTTAATTGAAACGTACGCTCAAATAATTAACAAAAGTAACGTGATTAGAAACTATTCGTTTCTTATTTATTTATTTCTTATATAGTTAGTACAATATACGCTAAATTAACAACAAAAGTAACGTATCTAAATTTATATGTTACTTATTTATTCTCTACTTATTTTTAGTAAAATATACGTTTTAAAGAATATTCATTAGCTACGTACCGTTTATATGCTAACTAAATAAATCAAAACGGATATAACGTACAAATTAAAATGTGTATTTTAAATAGCCTATTTATACTCTATTAACTTTAAAATTTATTACTTAATTAACTTTGATTTGTTTACATTGGTTTGATTTACTTAACATTTAACAAATAACGGATGTATATACGTAAAAAGAAAACATAAAATTTATTTCCAATATATTATTCAATTTAAAATTTTATTTATTAATCAATTAACTAAGAAACAAATGTGTATACGTATCAAGTTTATTTTCTTTTACAGAATATTAATTACTTGATTTAAAGGGTATAACCAATTTTTAAAAAAAGTGGAAATAAAATGTTGTTACCAATATATTCAGTTAATTAAAAAGATTTGGAAGTTAGAATTTAAAAGATTTAAATTCAAATAAATGTTAAACTTTAACCAAAAATAAGAATTATAGAATTGGCTTATATTAATAAAATATTGGTGACTATTTATAATTAAAAAAAATCGACTTTTTTTTATTAAAACCCCAAAGTTTATAAATAAAAGAATAAAATACTTGTTAGAATTTTTGGGTTGTTACAATGATAATAATCAAAATAACAATTACTTGAAATCACTACCCCTCATTTTAAAAGATCATCTTATTGACAAATAATTGGAAATCCGAAATATAAAGTTTTCAACTAGAAGACAAATAAATCAAATGAGTAATATTGGTTTACATCTAATTTTGAACCAAAAATATTATAAGGAAGCATTAAATGACGATTTCTGGATTTTAGCAATGCAAGAAGAACTTAATCAATTGAACAAAATAATGTTTGGAAACTAAAACCAAGGCCAGACGATCAATCAGTAATTGGGACAAAACGGGTTTCAAAAAATAAAGCAGACGAAAATGGAAATATTATATGTAATAAAGCAATATTAGTGGCATAGGGATACAATCAAGAAGAAGGCATTGATTATGAAGAGAATTTTGCACTCGTGGCACATCTTGAAGCCATAAGAATATTACTTGCTTTTGTGTATCATCATAACTTTAAGTTTTTTCAAATGGAAGTTAAAAGTGCTTTCTTAAATGGTTTTATAAAAGAAAAAGTTTACATAGAACAACCACCACTATTTGTTCATGAAAAATATCCGGATCATGTTTATAAACTAAAAAAAGCATTATATGGTTTAAAACAAGCACCTCGAGCTTGGTATGATCGATTAAAATCACATTTAATTGATTTCGGTTTTCAAATTGGTAAAATAGATATAACATTATTTATCAAAAGAGATAAAAGGATATATTAATTGTTCAATTTTATGTTGATGACATTATATTTGCATCTACTAACAAAATTTTATGAAATGAGTTTTCTACATTAATGACAAACGAATTTGAAATGTCTCACATGGGTGAATTAAAATTATTTTTAGGATTACAAATAAAACAATTAAATAATGGAATTTTTATAAATTAAGAAAAATACTATAAAGAACTTGTAAAACATTTTGGAATGGATAATACATTAAATAAACCTACTCTAATGAGTACTACCACTCATCTAGACAAAGATGAACATGGAAAAGATACCGATCAAAAACTATATCGAAGCATTATAGCATCCTTACTATACTTAACTACTAGTAGACCAGATATATTGATGAGTGCTTGTTTATGTGCAAGATTTCAAGCACAACCTAAAGAATCACATCATCGGGCAGTTAAACGAATTTTATGATATCTAGCCAACACTAAAGATTATGGACTATTTTACCCAAAAGGCAGTACGTTTGAACTTGTATCTTACAGTGATGCGGATTTTGGTGGATGTAAATCGGATATAAAAAGTACAAGTGACACATGTTACTTTATTGGTCAATCGTTAATTTCATGGTTTAGTAAAAAAAACAAAATTGTGTTTCTCTTTCAACACGTGGAGCCGAATATATTTCTGCTACCTTAGCTTGCGCTCAATTATTATATATGCAACAAACTTAAAGACTATGAAAAATAATAAACAAATCTCCAATATATTGTGATAGTACCAGTGATATATATCTAAAACTCCAATTAATCATTCACGAACAAAATATATAGATATGCATCACCATTTTCTAAGAGATAATATTGAAAAAGAAATAATAACTTTAGATTTTGTTAGTACCGAAAATCAAACAACTTGTATTTTTATTAAACCATTAAGTGAACAAACTTTTATTAAGTTAAGACGGGATCTAGGAATTTGTTCGTATAATGAATTGATTAACTAAAGTTGTAGAAATAATGTTCGGTCCACTTAAGTTTGTAATAGCTCATATGAAACTTAAAGAAATATTTTTCTAACTTCGAATTAACCACTACCACAAAAAAAATTTTAATAACAAACATTTAATAATAAGTAATCAAATAACAACCATTTAAAATCCTAGGATTTAAACCCATTTTCTCAACTACTTTTCTAAATATAACTAAATTTTATCTTATAAATTCAGTAATATACTACTTAGTAATAAATAACACAGATAAATTTTCTAAACATCAAATAAAACAATGTCTTCCGAACATGACTCCACCTATTCAGCTATCGACTATAAACCCCCCTCGACCGATAGCACTTACGTATCTCCAACTAAAACCATTACTACACCATCTCCTTCTCTAAACATTATCGCATCACCAACGTATCACACTGGCTTTTAGGAAAGAAAGCTAAATGATCAACTGATCCAAAATCATCATCTCTTTCCGACAAAGTCGATGAGATATATCTCTATCAACAAGAGATGATCGATGTTCAATGTGAAATGTATAATGAGCAACGTCATCAAGGATCCCATCTAAATTTTTTTGAAAAGTGTATTCTCGCAATTTGTGATCATTCACCAATAAAATATTGCATACATCAAAAGTATCATCGATTGCAAGAAACTCCTATAAAAAAGCATACATTACTCTGAGTAACCTATGCAAACCAGGATCATCAAACCAAGCCTGGATTGACACCCCATCTTGTCCAAGTTGTTTCCAC
Organism: Allium cepa; assembly: GCA_030765085.1. Taxonomy (NCBI): domain Eukaryota; kingdom Viridiplantae; phylum Streptophyta; class Magnoliopsida; order Asparagales; family Amaryllidaceae; genus Allium; species Allium cepa. Next base: position 88,114,168 of record CM060942.1, on the reverse strand, counting down.
TCAAGCCATTACTTGACGATACAAAAGTTGAACCAAATTATTGGGATATTCAACAAAACAACAATTTTGGCTTTTCCGGCAAACACTAAAACTTTTGTTATATATCGTATAAATTATATTTGTTTATGGTTGACATGTATTCTAGTTAATAAATTTTTTTAATAAAATTTTCATTAGTATTGAAGTTTTCCCTGTATATCAGAATTTTCATATCATAGATTTCTGTGAATAGAGCATAGACGTCTATCAACACTTTCGGGAAAAGTTTCCCTGTAGACACACGTCTGTGAGTACTCTCTATTTAAAAACTTTTTAGCTACATATGTTTGTGGATCCATCATAGACGTGTGTCGAAACTCTCAGCCTCAAATTAACTGAAGCCATAGACGTCTTTATCTTCTTCACGGACGTATGTCGTTACTTAGCCAGGAGCCCTATATATAGAAATTTACCCCTCTTTTCACCTTACCTCTATTCTAATTGTTGATTTCTAAATCCTTAGTTTTCAAAATATCCAAATTTTCAAATCTATGGCTCCCAAGAAAGTTTTTGTGTCCAAAAAGCAAAAGCAAGGCCAATCGCCTTCCTCCGCTCAAGCACCAGTTACACAAGCTCATATCAACTAATGGCTTTGCAATAATCCTAATGCAATTAAACGAATCAAGGCTCTTACCCAAAATAAGATCTACTTCAGTCCTTTTTATCGCCTTTCCCATGTAATGGAATATGAAATTTTTGGAATTACAACGGGTGCTCGCTGTTGCAAATTGATTAGCTAGATGCAGGTAAGGTAATCATTGATCCTTTAGCTATTTACCATTTCTACTCCAATCTATGTAGTATGGAGATTTGGAATCCAGATAATGATGAAGGTTGGTTATGGTCCATTGTGTATGGAAAAGTAGTTAAAATAGATGTATATACAATTTATCATATTTTAGGATGTTCTTATGAGGGGATTGATTTAACCGATATAACGGATCACAGTCTATTACCTAAGGTGAAGTTATATGGAAAGATAGAATGCCACAATGGAAATCTATTTATCTTCGACCTCAAGCTAGACTATTAGATCATATGATAATTAATACCATAATCCCTCATTTAGGCAGTCGTGAACAAATTTATCCCAATGACCATCGAGACTTGTATGCTATATTTGGTCTCCTATCGGTTAATTGGGCAAAATTATTCATGACCAAATTAAAGGTTTTTTGCCTTGGCATCGTCGCTCCATTGTTTATGCTCCTTATATAACGTGCATCTTGTAAAATCTTGGAGTTCCTTCGTACATATCATAATACAAAGAAATTCCTACAAAAGATAGTGCTCCGCGCTATCTATCACTGATGCATCTTCCTAAAAGCCCTCTTCGTATCATCCCCTATAGCAATGGACTCAACAACAACAAGAACAAGAATATCATGGTCCTCCATTATTTAGCACACCTCAGCACACCTACTTCCCTCATTCTTCCCAACAATCACCTTTCTCTAGTCATCATATCGAATATTATTTGGACTCCGAAATACAAGAAGCTCGTCTTGAACCAATACCAAACGAATCTCTTCCTGATTTGGCAATCCAAAATTAGATAATAATCATGGCCAATCAACGAGCTTTAAATAGAAAAATGATAGGATTGGAATGTTATTTCTCCACTAGAATGACAAAGATGAAGAAAACTTTGGACAAAGTGGTCTCTACTTTAGGGAAAGTAATGCGCAAGGTACGTGGCCGATCTTCCTTACGCTCATCATCTTGCCTTCCCCAACACCTCTGTCTCGGGTTCAAATACAAGTTTATCACGCTCAACCCTCTCCCGAAGGTACATCGCACGATCAAGGTTCTCGAGGGAAGACTCCTATTGACACACAACCTGAGGAAGAGGAAGAAGACAACGGTGAGATGTATGTGTCCGATGATCCATATTTTCAACAACCATCATACATGGCATTTCAACCCCTTTCTATTCAAGAGGATGAGGAGTACAATGATCAAACGTAGTGGCCAGGTACATATATGTATGATCCATCTTCTTATTTGGAGTATTACAAGAATTACATAGGATTATCTTATTCACACAATGAGTAAAATTAGACTTTATTTCTTGTTATTTTGTAACTCTTATGCTTGTTTGCTTTCATATTTTTACAACTTTTGTTCTTAATTTTCTATTTAACATTAATATTTGATGATAACATGATATTATTATTTAATATCTCCTTATCATTTATAGTTTTCCCACCATTTTGATAATGACAAAAGGGGAGAAATCTATGCGTATACATAGGGCAGAAGCATACACATAGGGGGAGATAAAACATGATAATACTTCTATTCTATAGTTTATATTTGATTATGTGGTTAATATTTGAATGTATAGTTGATTTGTGATTGTATAGTTATCATCATCAAAAAAGGAGAGATTGTTAGAACCTCTAACTTATGTTTCAATGATAACAACTAAACAATCATATACATATATAGACTTTATTAAGATTGTAGGCATATACAACTAGAAGACACCTTTCTTGAAGATATTGAGACTCAAAGAGAAATGAAGATTCATTGACCATACTAAAGTTATTCTACTGTAAAAGAGTCCTAGATAAAATTTTGTTAAGGTCTCCTTGAGTATATACGCATGTATGATCACACACCTTTTTATATACATTAAATCTAATGAAAAACTAATTTTTCACCTCACAGACGATTGAGGTATACTCGTAGGCGCCTGCGATAAGTCTCGGGTTAAATTTTGAAATAAGTCGCAAATGTCTATCATTCTACCACAGACGTCTGTCATGGCGAAAACTATCATATCTAAAAAGACTCTTCTTTTTGAAACTAAAGGAAATCATCTTGATGAAGAGTTGCAGTCATTAAAAATGAGAAGACTTCTTTGAAGAGTAACAACTCTTCATCTGCATCTTTCTGATTCTATAAATAACACTTTGATTGAGAAGTAGAAATAACTTACTTAACTTGATTTGATCTATTCTTTACTCTCTTGATTTCTAAGCACTCCCTTACATATACACTATTTACATACTCTCAATCCATTATAACCTTTTGGTTAAATCACTTCCTACAACTCAAAGTAATCATATTCATATACTCAAAAGAGATCATAGGATGATTTGTACTATAAGTCAAAAACTATGTTATTATGACACAAGATTGTTAAAGATACTTTTATATTAAGCCTATTCCTCCAGGCTAAGCGAGGGTAGTTTGTTTAAAGAAAATACTGAAAGGGAGCTTCGGGACTAGACATAGGACATGAGGTCTAAACTAGTATAAAAACTCTGGTTTGCAAGCTTTTATATTTTACTACTTATTGTCTACTATTGCATTAATTTATATACTTGCATATTATACACAAGTTATATAGTATACGATCCACAAGGCTGTCATAACTGACATTTGACTATAGAAAGTACGAGAGTGAATGCTAGCAAAGGAGACGACAATGCTTAAACTGATAGCCGAGGATGCCTTGGAAGTTTGCATTGAAGCTGGTACCTATGTGACTGCCCAAGCCGAAGGAGGACTGGATGTGAATGCTTTATTTTGCTGGTTTATGATGGAAATGATGAGGAAACAGCTAGTTGGAGCTGTTGTGCCGAGACAGGAGGTGGCATGAGAATTAAATTTTTCTAAGATGAACAAAGATTGCAAGAGTTGAGGAAGAAAGGAGTTCACAAGGAAGGAGTCTGCCTTAGAAGTGTTGAATTGGTTGAAGATGTGTGAGCATATTTTCAAGAGATTTAGTTAATTGGTTAGGGATAGAAACTACTTATTTGATTACATCCTTGCATGCAGTTAATTTGATCGATGAGTTTGCCACTCTCTGGTTAAGGTACACTAACCTTGAGTTTGACTTGTATGGACTTTTGTTTATTTACGACCCATATTGTTAGACTTCGTAGGGTATAAGGTAATTCTTCATATGGATTGGTTGATGTGAAATGAGACTGGGATCTATTATATGAATATGACTATTGCCTTTTGGAACCCTATTGGTGGAGAAAGAATGCTACCAAGGAGTTCGAAGAATTGAAGAAGTAATTAGTAGAACTTTAGCGTAAGAGTTTCATCAGACTAAGTAGTTCTCTATGGAAAGCATCTGTAGTATTTGGAAAGGAGTCGGATAAAACTTTACGAAAGTGGGTAGATTATCAAAAACTGAATGAGTTGACGACGAAGAATCATTATCCCTTGCTAAGGATAAGTGACTTGTTTGACCAGTAAAGTGGAGTAAGAGTATTCCCACCGCTAGATTTGGCATCAGGTTCCATCAACTAAAGGTAGCCAAAGATTTGGAGAAACTACTTATTTTGGGAACGGTTTGAGTTATACATAGACCACAAAACATGTAAGTATCTATCCTCTTAAAAGAAGTTGAATATGAGGCAGTAGAGATAGTTGGATTTCTTGGCATCATATGATTTCGGGATAGAATATTTGCCAGGAAAAGGGAATAAGGTTGCAGATGTTTTGAGTATGAAGCACCAGCATGTAGTGTTAGCTATGATTGAAGAATGGAAGATGTTATAAATGTTAGCCTCTTATGGAGTGCATTATAGGCAGAATACTAGATTGAGTGGAGATATGGGCATGTAGTGAGTTTGGAGGTACATCCGGTATTGGTAGAAAGAATAGTTGCAAGGCAAGGGAGGATCCATTGATTGCAGAGAGAACCAACGATAAAGGATGGGTGTGGATGTTGTGGACTTGAAAGGATTTGAGATATACTCGAAGGGATGACTTAGAAAGAAATACTATGTATTCCGGATGTGGGAAATCTTCAATAGGAAGTCTTATAAGAAATTCATCTGTCAAAGATCACTATTCATTTCGGTTGTACGAAAATGTATCATGATATGAAGATAGTTTTCTTTTAGGAAGGGATAAAGAGAGATATATGTATGAAGAGATGTTTCATCCATCAGCAAGTGAAAGTTGAGCTTCAAAAGCCGAGCAGTTTACTTCAACATTTAGAAGTACTAACTTAGAAGTGGTATTATATGTCTATGGATTTTATTGGCAGATTTCCTAGGATGAGAAAGGGAAATGATAACATTTAGGTAATATTCGATAGATTGATTAAGAATGCCCCTTTTATCTTAGTTAAGTTGAAAAGGATGGCAACTAGCTTAGCACAACTATATATGAAAGAATGTAGTAAGAGTGCATGGGATACCGAGTAGTATCATTTGTAATAAAGACCTATTGTTTACCAACGAGTTCTGCAGAAGTTTGCAGTATGCATTGAGTATGGAGTTGAACTTTTGGATGGCCTACTACCTATAGATAAAAGGTTAGACAGAAAGGGTAAACCATGTATTAGATGATTTACTGAGAGTATGTGTCTTGGATTTCGAAGGATCTTAGGAAGATCACTTGTATCTAGTAGAATTTTCCTATAACAATAGTTACCAAACGAGCTTCGTAATGGCACCGTTTAAGGCTTAGTATGGTAGACCAGGTAAGTCAACCGTTTGTTGGTTGGACATGGGAGATAGACTCGTCTTAGGACCTAATTTGATATGAGATGCTACCGAGAAGGTAAAGTTGATTTGTGGTAGAATGAAGGCAGCACACTCGAGGCTGAAGACTTATGCTGACAAGCAAAGGAAAGAAATTGAGTTCATAGTAGGCGATCGGATATTTGTGAAGGTTTCTCTGATGAAAGGAATTATGGGCTTTGGAAAAGAGGGGAAGTTGGAACGTAGATACGTTGGACCATTTCTAGTGATTGGGAGGATAGGCAAACTTACGTATAGAGTCGAGTTGCTGATCAGTTTGATGGGTGTGCATAATGTTATTCATATATCACATTTGAGGAAGTGTTCACGACCCAAGTTCAGTATTGGAATAGAGGGCGATAGAGGATTTAGCTACAGAACCTGATTTGACGTATGCGAGATGACCGAAAGGAATAGTAGGTCGCGATACGAAGGAATTGAGGCTCAAAGTTATTTGACTTGTATGCATCCAAATGAGTGACGATAAGGATGACTGTACCTGGAAGGTTGAGAATAGGATTAGAAATAAATATCCTGAGTTATTTTAGACATTCATGCAAGTGGAAGTGTGCTTTGTTTATCTATTATATGGACTAGTAGGGTACTAGTATATTCATATATGATATGACTACGTGTTAGTAGTTACACCGATACGTTTATGCTTGGTGATTGATGGTTTACATTGGCAGAGAACTAGTGTAGTCTTTTATACTTGTATGTAATTATATGATGATGACTATACGCTTTAAGGGAGTTAGTGTAAGTAGTTTTCCATATCGAAATTTTTATAAGGAGGGAAGACTGTAACACCGCATATTTTCAAGGATCCATAATGTGAAGACATTATTAATTAAATTATTAAAGTGATTTAATTACAAGAATTTTCTCAGGGAAATTTAATTAGTTACATGTGGGATACTATAAAAAGTTAATTAGATGGACCAAAGGCAATCAGAGCAATTTTTATTGGTCTTGACTAATGAAAATCGGCAACTTAAGTTTTAGTGGGAAGGAATTAATGGGAATAAGTTAGTATGGCCCAAACCCACTAACCCATATTCCTAACCCCACTTTCCATCCCACTTCATCTCACTTCACTCCATAAAACAAAAGAGAAAATAAACTCCCTAAGAACCCAAGCTTGGCCAACCACCAAATCAAAGGAAGAAGAAGAAAATTTTAAGAGCAAAAGTAAGGGGAAATCAAAACTAATTAAAAACTTCAACTTTAATCAAATTCTTTGCTCAATGTGAATAAAATCCCTCTCTAAAAACCTATCTTAACCTATTTGGTTTGGATTTGACTTTCATATCAATGTTTTGATGATGTTAAACATGTTTGGATGTTTGAATATTATTTTAATTATGGTTTAAAATTTAATTAAAGTGAACTAGTTCATGTTTTTGGGTAAAACATGGTCTAATTACATCCAAATGTTATGAAATTTTGATATTATATGCTTAGTTATGAAATAGAGATTAGATTTTGTTTTATAATTTTTGGAGTTAATATGAACATTTTATGTATTTCCTAAATTGGGAAAAATGGTAACTTCGGGTTATTCATAGTTAAAAATAATAAAATTAATTATTTTGGCTTGAATTTTAAACATGAGGTAAAATATGGTAAAATATATTTTTGGTGTATTTTTGGAATTTTTCCCATTAATTTTCATTTTATATGAACTATTTAGTGAAGGAAGGCACTAATTAATTAAGGGGAGATTAATTAATTAATTAATTAATTCAATTATGACGGTTGGCAATTTCTAAAATGAAACTGAAAGATAAGGAAATTAACCAATAAGAAGTTGGCATTAAATGAGGTTTGATAAACATAAATTCCTTAAGTAAGTAGTGAATCGGCTTTTAATTTAATTATGAAACTGCCATTAGACCATTGTCGACTAAGTAAACCATAACACACAAGGCTAAACTTTATGCTGAGCCAAGAAAAAATATGCAATAAAGGTAGAATAAAAAAGTGGACACTACAAGGAAAACCATTCTAATTATACATGATGACTTAGCCTGGGCATAATTAAATAACGCAAAGGCTTAATAGTTCATGTTTACATCCCATGAAGGCTAAGGTTATATGCACACGATGACTGTTAGCATGCCGACGGCTGTTACCCAGCGATGGATGTTAGTACATGGTAATAGTATGTGAACTGAAATATATGTACATACACGATAGCATAGGAAGATATAATTTGAAAACGTTGTTAACACATGAAATACACACACACATACACAGACACATATATATGGGTGTAGCAGTGCATGAAAACAACAATATAAAGTTGGACCAGAAAATATTATACGCAAAGGCATGTTCAAAAGTAGAACGTGTAGGACCGCATTTTAATATGCGAAGGCAGGAAAGAAAGATAAAACAAATAAATTAAGCGCGAAGTCTCTGACTTCATGTAAAGGAATAGAACATGATAAGAATACATAGAATAATGAAATAAAGCAAAACATAAGAAAGATAAAAGGTACATAAGGACCAACCTGTTCTACTTACAAAAACATGATTGGCCTCAAAATAAATGCTCACGAAGGTAGCTCACTTTACAAATAAGAGCACGCGATGAAAACTCTTCACGATAGCTATGGAGTGTATTCGAAGACTACAGAAAAGAAATAAATATATGGGCACATTATAAGTTTAAAACATAATGACTCGTTAATAAATCATGATGACTCATTAATAATGAAGCACTATGACAACACGCAAAAAGGGGTGTGTGTGTGTGTATCACGAAGGCAAATGAAGTTCAAAATATATTATGTGATGACCTAAATGTGAAACACACGTCCTTAACACTTATATACATGAAGTTGCATGCAAATATATGAGGGCTAAAAATAAATATATGCGAAAACATTTTTCAAAGAAAGGACGTGATGAATATATGTAGACAAGCAAGCGATGACGCGATGATAACCCTCGTTGGCGTCGGGCCTGACTAGCATTGACTTCAGGAATCTTTGTATGTGGTGGCTAGGGAGATTTAGCTCACGATGGCTACCACTATTATTGCATGCTATAGGATTTTTTTACTAATCTAAAGCTAGGCACTATTAAAATGCGAAGGCCTATGGAAATTAATAATTCATGATGTCTTCGGTTGAAATTGAACTCGATTATCGGCTAGGAATTAAACACGACAGTAGTGTTGGTTAGCTTGGGATTTGCACGTGACCATTAATAATATTTTAATTAATACTATATATATAGGATAGCCAATATACAATAGTTAAATTTAATTTGTAATAGCTTAAGAAGCTATATATATTTCTAAGTAAAATAAGGATAATCAGGGCACTTTTGGAAGAAAGTTTTCAAATGTTATTGAACTATTTCATAGAGATGAGATAAATGGAAGATTTTATAAGTCAAAAATGTGTTAACTTATTTTTGAAATGAAGTAAGCTTGGAGAATATATTAAATGATAGGGTATCATTCAAATTAGAAGATAAAAATGTTTTACCTAAGGAATGCGTAGTGTACACAATTAAGGAATGAAACCATATATAAGAATATAATTACAAATGGAAGCCTGGAAGGCTTTTGTGGCAGTAAAAAGGATAAACCCAACTTCTTACTAAATGATAATTAATATAAGGCCTTTGTGGTAATCACATGTCTAAATAGGACATTATAATTAGGGAAGGGCCTGAGTGGCAGGCGAAGGCCTGTGTGGCTGCCTGATAATTGATGTCTTTAAGGCCCAAGTCAATGGATACCACTTGTCAAAATTATTATTGGTATTATTAAGGCTTGATTGCCTGAGTGGCTATCAAATGTCAAACCATGACATTATAATTGGTATTATAGATCGGAGGTTTATGTAGCATCTAATTGTCTATTTACGATACTTAAACGAGTATGCTGGAGTAAGGCTTGCATAGCATCCAATTGTCTATTCATGATAAATAAATGAGAATAGAGAGTAAGGCTTGAGTAGCAAATAATGGTCTACTCTCGATAAAAATCGAGGATAACGGTGTGAGGCTTGTGTGGCAACATAATTATCTATTGATGATAAAATAAGGATTAGATACCTATGAATGAACCATTAGTGTTAAGAACTGGAAATTAAACTAATAAAGTTAGGCCTATATGGCAACCTAAATTAAGGATACAATGGTTTTTCCAGGTTATCTGAAAAGAAATCTTGCAATTATGTTATGCTAAAAGTATAGGGTACACTTATGTGTCGAATACATCCACATGGTTGCTTCAATTTTTTTATTGCTATATATGTTTATACATATATGTATGTGTGTGTATCTATTGATGATGATAAAGTAAGGGGAAAACCTATTTTGCATTAAGGGTGTGGTCTCACTATGGATGCTTAGGGTAAAGGTTTTACTCATACCAGACATATTGTATGGCCCGTGTTTTTATTATTTTCCATAAACTCATGAGTAATCATTTGAGTAGGCTAAGTTTATAGATTAGATAGGTATCTATTTTGGAAAGACGGATGAAGATTTCGAGGATTAAGCATGAGGCTTGCTATTTAAATAGAAGTATTTTGAAATTGCTATTTAAGGTATGGTGTTGGCAACTTCACATGTTGAACACACGATGCTTTGGTTCTCTTATTATATATTTACCCCTACGTGGAAACGATTTGGGTTTAATAATGTAATGAACTTTGCAATTAAAATTATTGTAATGAAAAAGATATTTAGCTGCTCTGCTTACTTATGTTGTGAAAAATATAATGAACCCACTTTGTCACTGGAAAATGATTTTGGTGACAATTGCAACATCATTAGCGTCCATTTTCGAGTCTTGAAGTAGCGGATGTTACAATCCTCACACTTCATTATGCCTAAATCCACCTCAAGCTCCCTCAGGACCTCGAAATCTAAAACCCTAGTTAGCGCCTCCATAAAAATTGCCATCGCATCGGCCAATAGGATATCATATCGTGTGTCTCTCCTAGTGAATGCCATGCCACTCTCGGCTTGTCAAACCGAACTCTGAAGCTCAAAAGTTAATTTGAAAGAGGAGGTGGGCATAGCTCATGTATGAAGGAAGATAAGAAAAGTAAGCATAGGAAAAGTATTGGCTGTGGGGTTATATATATTTCTCAAATAGATTCTGCATGTTTTGAGCTCATATGATCACATTACAAATCGGATCACCATGAAACTCATCGGCGCATGTCACCTCATTATTTTGGTCCTAATGGTATAAATTCCATCACAATCCAAGATGTACTCCAAGATGATAATTTCATGCATTTCGAGGTCATTTTGTTTATTGGATCGCCCGATTCCAAAAAAATTCAACTGTACATCTCATAATTAATTCCTCATCCCCGAATCAAAGGCCATCGATTGAGATTCCACTAGACCCAACTACGGACATATCTATACTATACTATTAAAACCGAGTACCTCAACATTGTGATAACCCGTGATTTCAAACCCAATTTAGACGTGATAATCTTTTTAATAAATTAATTAAAATTTGATAAAATTGTTATTTTTAACAATAATAATAAATGGGTTGTAAATATATATTGATTTTAAATAAAATTAATATACAAGTGGAAATAGATTTGTTAAAATTCATACGTACATATTAATTTCTCAAGTTTATAAACACATGATACATTTAATTTGAATCAAAAATATAAGTTATACATAAATGTATACATGAATTCACTTTTGAATATTTATTAAAATATAAAGCTTATTTATATGAGATATATACACATTACATTTATATATATTTCATAATTACATATACATAGTTTAAATGAATTTATGAATAAGAAAACAACATTTGTAAATCATTAATTAAAACATTTAAACATTTGTAAACATGTGCATATGTGTAAGATCATTAGAGCATTAAAGTGACAAATGTCATTCTCTTGATTAATAAAGATTAAAATTAAATTGTAAAATAAAAAGAAGACTGTTATTTTCAGCTGAGAATTCCTTTATTCTCTTCAACAAAATTAAACAAAAAAGGCAAAGAAGTAAATACTGTAAAATATGAGATAAGAAAAAGCTTCAAACAATCACAAATGAAAGAAGAAAGATTGCAAGAACCTTAACTGCTATTACAACCTGATCTGAAAAGAAGAAGTTAAAAAGCAAGTTCAATAATCAGAGGCAAGAAGAAACAAGATGTAAACTTCAAAAAATCAGCAACAGCAGATAAAAATTCAAAATGCACAAGGAATTTCAACAGCAGCTAGATTTATTCAACATGCAGAAAATTCAATAAGCCAGGAAAACAAATTTCAGTTTCTATCTTCTGCTCTGTTCCTTGCTTTTGTAAGGCGAGTAAATAATTTCTTTTAAAAACAATTTAAAACCTGAGTTTCATCATGTTAATATGGTTGAGTATCTTAATGTTATTTGAATACTTGGATTAAAATTGGTGTGACGACCCGGAATTTTCGAGCATTTAAAATTAGAATACTTAATTGATTTTAAGTATTCAATAGAGCAATGTTAACTTGAATTACAAATATCACAATTTTTTTTTTCGATAATTAAATTATTAAATTAAATAACTTGAATTTGAATAAAATGTTGAATCTGGAATTTTAAGCCGATTAAAAATAATTTGAAGGCTTATAAAATTTATATTGATGACAGTGAAGACAGTAAAAGTGTTAAAATTGAATTTGGAAGTTGTTTGTTCAGTTTTGAAATTTAAATCGTTTAAATTGAATTTAAAAATAGCTTTCCGAGGCACAGTCTCGGAATTCGACAAAACCAGTTCCATTGGGTCCGTAATATTGAATTATTATCGAGTTTCAATTTTCGTAGTTTTTGGAGTTAGTGGGTGAGTGTACGATATATAAGTGCGCTAAAATTAAATTGATAATAATTTAATGAAATTTAATTTCATTAATGAGGCTTCTCGTATACGCCTTTTCTTCTACAAAACAATCTAACACCCGTTTCCTTTCAAGACAAGCTCTTCTTCTTGTTTTTTTTGAAAAAAAAAAATTATCAATCAAGACAGTTTTATAAATTCCTATAGCTGTAATCAATTTGCTATATTATTTTGTTCCCAATTCAAGTCAAACCCTATAGTATCCAACCCCTTCTCCTCTCAGTTCCAAATCGACAGCCCTATAAAAAAAATGCTAATCAATGGCGATTGAAATCGCGAGACCTGAAAGGGGAAGCTCGTTCGAGAAACGAACAGTCGACTGGAGGGGGAAAGGTCGCGAATGAGTAGGGGACCGCGACGCAGAAGGACTCGTTCTTGAGCTAGGGTTTGGATTCGCAGCTTCCATCACCGTTAGCATCGACTTTGGTTCGAAGCTCGTGAGGTGACGTCGCGAAGGATCGGAGGCCGCTCAATGGTAGGTGGCTTTGGTTCGACGAATCGGGTGTGGCTACGCGACGTAGAATAGGCGATTCGAGTGGAAGTTTGGGGCTGCGGCGATTTGAGTGGGTTAGTGATGGATTTAGGGCTTGTTGAGGCGTTCGCGCGAGCTGCAGAGAGTAGTTTGGGGTGATTGAGTTCGTTGTGGGGTGAGCTAGGATGGAAGCATCGGTGGTGGCGCGTGGATTCGCAAAGCAGTGAGGTATTGTTTTTAAAAATTCAATATATAAATATTTATGTTAAAAAAAAAGAAGAAAAAAAAATTATTTACAGTAAATTTATTTACTGTTGTACTTGCTGAAGAGACATAATAATGATGATATATATAATCTGTCCCAAAACTTACAAATTGGGGAAAAGGAAAATCAGTTTTAAATTTGACTGTTAGTTAAATAAAATTTATTAAAAGAAAATTGGTTTATAATAAAATCATTGGATAATAAAAACAAAATAAAAAAAAAAGAAAAAGAAATTACTAAACGAAAAATTTGTTATTTGATTAGTTCAAGTATTTATAAAATGTAAAATGTTTATACAAGGTTTAAATTGTGAAGAATCGTGAGGAAATCAAGTCGAGATGGATCAGAATAACAAGTTAAAAGCAAAGGTGAGTTAATCTCACTCAGCTGATTTTAAACTTAAATTTAAATGATTAAATTTAAACAATTGTTTGAATGTTTGAATTGTTGATGTGAGATAGTATGATATGGTTTGAAATTGACATATTATATTGTGCTAACGTCTGTGGATGCAGGAAAAACAGGTTGGGGGGATCCAACTGGATCCCTCAACATTTATTTATTTTTTTATATTCTCTGATGTGATTACTTGATATTCAATGTTGAATATATTAGAATGTTGGATGATGTGACTTGATTGGATATATATTGAGTATAATGAATTATCAAAAATATATAAATTGCATTTTGGGAAGAAATCAAAGGAAGTAAATTTGTAAACAAAATAAATTTAGAGGAATTAATAAACAAATTAAGAAAGAAATGGAAGTATCGTAAATACTAATAAAGAACTTTGAATATGGGAAGAAAAAGTTTGAATAAACCGTAATTAATGAATTGTAAATGTATGTGATATTAATTTAAATGAATAAAGGATTATTTTAAAACTGAAGGTTTTAAATTATCCAAAGGAATAAGAAGCAAATTGAGGAATCTAAATTGGAATTTCAATTAAAAGTATGTTATATCATAATTAAGGAATAAAATCTGAAATTAAAGGATGTTTGAATAAATAAAATAGATTGGAAATCAATTTGAGGAAATTGATTTAAGTGATTGAAGTTGGGATTTTTCTCTGGATAACCTAGTACATTTTTAAAGTAAATTTTTAAATAAATTTGAAGGTTTTAAAGCTGTTGTAAAAAGCAAGTTTTAGAAAATTTATTATTTCTAATATTTAAATTCAAAAGTAAGTATTTTCTCAAATCTATTATAGTAGTAATTACTTAAAAAGTGTCCTAGTATTTTGTTTTCAAAGGTGAAAATCTAGTTTTATATTCTATTAAGTAACTTTATTTTCAAATACCATATGGTATGTATTTTACAAAATATTGAAGCAATTTAACTTAAATGTTTTAAAGTATATATTTCAAAGTAAAGTGTTTTTAAATTATTTCACAAATCTATTTTTGTGCTTGGTAATTTCAGAGGAGATATAAAATATTTGGGAAAGTTTATCCTGAAAGGAAAGATGGTTTTGAAACTGCTTTCAATAAGATATTTTTGAGATTAATAAATAATTTGGCAATTATTTATTGGTTGATGGTTGTTCTGTGAATATAATTGATAGTTAAATAACCGACTATCAATATTGGACAATGCGTTGATCGTTTCGAAGAGACCGGGATCGAGATTTATTTCTCGAAAACCACTTCGATCCGGTTTGTACGTTTCGTGCGAAAAACGTGTTCGGAGTCGAAGCTGGAGCGGTGAAGTGCAAGGGCTAGTCGCTACTAATCCTGAGGATATTTCCGAAATGGATGTAGTAGGAATAGTACCTTCGGTTCCGTTCAAACCCGGGACGGACTTGTATGGACGAATGCTTGCGAAACATCGTCAGGTGGACGATGGGCATTCTAAGAGAAACGTTCTAAAGGAAAAAAAAAGGTAACGCTTAGCCTCAAGCCTCATCAAATGGGAATGACTGAAAATCAGGGGATATGCAGCAAGGTTAGGTGGGTCATGCCCAAGCAGGACAAGATAATTCCCCTGTCTAGATGTCCCTTATATATTTCGGTTTAGTGGGTGGTTGGTCGCGCCAACCACGGGGTTTATCTTGTTCGGGACTGTTCAGTAAGGAATGGTTCCGGCCTTGTGTTGCAGGGGATGAAGGGAGTAGTCCTCGGTACGGTGATCTAGGCCCCGTACTGTGACAGGTGGTACCCCAGTGCCTAGTCATTGTTGGAAATCCATTTTCCCTACGCGCCCGTACGGTTTTGATTGTGCCCAACTATTGCTGAAACGTGAGATGCAAGCATTTCAGCTAGATTCTATTTACTTTCTATAGACACTATTATAATATCAGAGGATTTCTATAAAAATTGTTTTAGCTATCGTAAGGTAAAAACCCGACATGTTTATTTGTGGCGTGGTCTTATGAGATGCTTTTGATTTTAACGGATTTTTAAAACTTTAATAATCAATTGGGTGTGATTTTCTCACGCTGGTATTCCAGACTGACTCGGGTGTTATTTAACTGTAATGCTCGGGTCAGACCGAGTATTATAGGATACAGGACAAGTTGCTGGAGAGCTCAGGAGACGAGCAGGATGACGACACGTATTCTCGTACTTATTTATATATACTCCGCTGTTTGAGTTGTTGTATATCCGTTGTATGTTATTGATGTGAGCTGTGACTGGTGTACTCTGATGATGTAATATATGTAAACTGATATATTTGATTTGAGTAAAGATTATTTATTCTCTATTATATTTTATTCCGCTGCGATGGTTAGATTCTGATGTTGATTTTGTTTTCTCTTCTTCTACCTCTTCTTCTTAAACCCAAATGGTTCGTATGTCTGTACAACTTGAGTTGATTGTTGTAGAATAGTGTTGACTCAAGGGGTACGGATTTGCGGGTCGTTACAGTTGGTATCAGAGCTTAGGTTGGTGATAACCTTGGCTCTGGTGGGAATTACTCGTAAATTAGAGTCCGTAGTACTCTATAATGAGTTTGAGTGTATTAATAACTATGAGCGCGTATTTGTTAGTGAATATAAATTGTTTTAATATTGTGTTGATTGGTTTATTGAGTGGCATATGGACCTTCGTCGACACAGTCTGCGCAACTGTATCGAAGGGGTTTCTAAACACTTGAATAGAACAATTGACACAATGTTGTTTTAAATGTGGGTAAATGAAATAATTTTACCCAAAAACATATTTTTGAATATAAAGGAAGTTTTTGAAAACTATTTAGCTAATATATGGTTGCTTGGATGCTGGAAATGATAATATTAAAGTATTATCATTGTTAAGTGAAAATTTAACTAGAAATTTGTAAATATAACCAAAGATTGAGAAGATAAATTCAATTATGGAATGAAATTTATAAATATGAATTATGAATGTAGATTATAAACTGAAATAAAATTAATTGGGAATTTGTATAAGCATAAACTATACGAATGCATTTTAGCTAATATTTGAATTAAAATAGAATTTGAAAACTTTAAACCCCGGATATTTTGGAAGTGTTTTGAAGATAAATACTAGCGTTATTGTTTCGGAGGTATTTCTGAAAATAAATTTGTTTTAAAAGGATTTTGGAAGTGGAATAGCATTGAAATCACTCGGATTATTGGAAAATAATTCTGATGATGACGGCCGCATCATCAGTATTCATTTTCGAATTTCTGAGTGACAGATTGCTACCAAAGTGATTTGTTCAGGAAAAACTGTTTGCTTTTGAAAATTTCAAAGGAAATTTGTTGGGAATAAAACCAGGGTTGGTTTAATTTTTGAGAAGTGTGATTTTGAAATATTGGAGATTTCAAAATAATTTGAAACCAAAGCCGGGAGTTTAAAAATTCTGAGGAGATAAATTGTAAGTTTATAACTTGAGATGATTTTTAAATCAGAAATGGAATATAAGCTTTGAATGTTGGAATTTAGATTAAAAATGAAAAGTTAAAAATTGAAATTAACTTGGATTGAGAAATAAAAATTTAACTGGATTGGAATAAATTGAATAAGCTGAAATAATATCCAGTAGTATTCGAATCAAGTTGAAATCGAATTGAGTTAAATAAATCCGAGTTAAAATAAAATTGAATTGAAATAAGGATTCAATTAAGTTATTAAATGAAATTAAATTTTTACCCGGTTAACTGGGAAATAAGCTGGATGAGAATTAGATTGAGTTAAATAAATCAGAATAGCATATGAAAGAATTAAAAATGCATGGAATAAAATATGCTTGAGTTATAAATAAGTGTAAAACTCGAGTCATAAATAAAAGATGAATATATTTAAGTTTATGATGAATGGAATACAAAATCCAAAATAAAAAAAAAAAAAAAATTGTGTGATGAATTGAAAATAAATAAATTTGAAGATCAAACTTGAAAATTTTAAAGTAAGTTGAACTTAAGCAAATTTAAATGAAGAAATTTTGAGACTTAAAATCAAGTTCTGAATTATATGTTGGGAAAAGACTATTTAGATAATGAATTATATAATGAAATATGTATTGAGAACCCAATGTAGTTAAGTAAAGTTGAATTATGAGTTTAAGATGAAGTTTGGAAATAAACTCAAGTGATAAATTAAATTCGACTTAAATTGTTGGTGAAATGAAATTGAACTGTAAGTTCATAAAATTGGGTGATAAATTGAGAATGGATAGTGGATTCATAACTTGAGTTATTAATTTAAATTTAACTTGAAGTGGTAATAAATTAAATATAATTGAAAATGTAAAGAATAAAAATGGAAATGGATTAAAATAGTGATGGTTTGAATGTGCAAATAAAATTCAAATAAGTGTAGATAACTGGAAAAATAGCCAGGTAATAAATTGAATGAGTTGAATTTGGAAAGTTAAATTTTATAATAACCAATCAAATGAAATTTGCAGATTTAAAATGAGATTGGATTGAACTAAAATCAAGTTAAATTGAAAAGAGAAATTGGTTTGCAAAATGAGAATGAGCTTACGTATAAATTAGAGTGAATAAACTTAAGCCAAAAGATGGAAAGGAGTTGAATTGAATTCAACTTAAAATTAAGATTAATAATATTGGATTGGTTTTAAATCAAGTGAAAATAAATTTTTAATCGAAATAAAATTCGGTGAGTTATAAATAATATTTAATGGAATGATATTCTTAAATAAATAATTGTACACCATTTAAGTTGTTAAGGATTGAAATAGCTTGAGACAATAAGGAAAATAAAATGTTTCGAGTTTATAGAAATGGTTTAAGTGTTTGTGAATGAACTAATTATATTGGATAAATAAACGATGGAATAAATAAGTATCAAATGAAATGTGGTTTAAATAAAGTTGAAAAAAATGATTATTGAATGAAATAGCTTGGATTGTCTTCGAACTAAATAAAATAGTTTGGAATAAACTAACATGGAATGAAATGTAAATAAATGGATGGTAAATGAAATTTAAATGGAATGTGTTGAGCTAAATAAATGAGTGGGGATGGATTAAAATAAAAGGGAAAATTTAATTGGCAATTAAGATGAACCTGGGTTGTAAATGGTTTTGAATAAACTAACTTGATTAATAAAATGAAATGCAAGTGAATGGATTAAAATTTGAATTGCAATGAAAATGAGGATATATGCATTGTGAATAAATTTAAGATGGAATAGAATTGAGTATAAATTGAGTTGAAATCCATTTAAAATTGATTATAAAACTCAAGTACTTATTTATTCACATAGATCTTGTCAAATTGCAAAGAATAAATTATCATTGGATGTAAATGGAAGTAATTAAAATTCTATGAGTTGATAGAAGTAAAATAAATTGATTTTGAGAGCAATTGAACTAAATATGAGTTCGGTTTGCTTAAAAATAAATTAATGTAAGTGGTTGAGTTTTAAACCATTCAAATTGGTGAAGTTGTATACGAATGGATTGAAAACAATTCGAATTGAATGAAAATGGGTTGTAAATTGATTGGAATAGTTGAAGTAGCATGTAAGCTATATAGATTGCTTGTGGAAAATGTTTGGTGTAAATTTCTTTTTAGAAGTCATATGTTTTAACTATTGCAAGTAAGTTAAATATGTTAAACTTCTTATATTTGGCACTTACAAGTTTAAACTGAGTAAGTACAGGTACCTGGAAGCCGTGAGGCTGGATTTGGTAGTGCTATTTGCTAAAAATAATTAGCCGCTTGCTTAAAATGCTAAATAAGGTACGCCTACGCAATACAAATAGGAAATATGAACTGTTTTTAGTTTTTCCGACCGTGTGGGTCGATGTATATATATTTATCTCTTTTGTCAAACTGCAAAAGCTCCTCCGTACAAAGGGGACTCTGCCAAAAATTTTCAGAAATTTTGGGAGTTAGAAAATTTTTGGAAATTTGGAAAATTTTGTTAACGACAAAACTATTTAGAATTGGAAACTAAAATAAGTTAGTAAATGAAACTAATTAAAGTAATGACTTAAATTAGTTATAAATGAAGGATAAAATTTAAAAGTTCAAAGTTGAAAATAAATGAAATACATATGTAATGTGGAAATCAATTTGAATAAAAATAGATATAAACTAAAGTCGGAGTGAAATAAATATAAGAAACACATAAAATACTTATACTAACTTAAGTATGAAATGGTGCATTCTTAGTTGGAAATTGGATATTGCAAATATATTCTAAGTTGATATTTGGATGAATAGTGACATTTGGTAAGAAAGTTGATAAAATGTTTTTGGAATGTTGTGATTGGACATTAGTACTAAGCAGAATATGCAGGTATTATAAAAAGGGAAAAGAAATTGGATTTGATTTCAAGAGATAAATTTGAATTGCCCGACAAAAGGTATGTATTTAAATTTGGTATGAAATTTGATTGGGATTGGGATTTGGATTGAGCCACTTGGCATTTTGTTTTCTTTTTGGATTTGGGAGGCCGTAGAGCCATTTTGTAGTTGTACCGAGTCAGCCGCGCAAAGGAAACGCTGGCGAAATTTTTCGGGAATTTAGGGAGTTAGAAAAATTTTGAGAAAATTTTGAAAATTCAAATTTTGGTTTTAAATTGAAACTTGAATGGTTAAACAAATGGTATAGTCTGAAACTAGAGAAAGGTTTGGAAAGTTAATAAGATTGATAATGGGTCTTTTATAAAAAGATTGTTGGTAAGATGTTAAATTATTAGAAGCCATTTGGTTTTGGGAATAAATAAACGGGTATTGGATCATTCTTCCAAATTAGTAATTTCGGGGACGAAATTCTTTTAAGGGGGAAGGAATGTGACGACCCGGAATTTTCGAGCATTTAAAATTAGAATACTTAATTGATTTTAAGTATTCAATAGAGCAATGTTAACTTGAATTACAAATATCACAATTTTTTTTTTCGATAATTAAATTATTAAATTAAATAACTTGAATTTGAATAAAATGTTGAATCTGGAATTTTAAGCCGATTAAAAATAATTTGAAGGCTTATAAAATTTATATTGATGACAGTGAAGACAGTAAAAGTGTTAAAATTGAATTTGGAAGTTGTTTGTTCAGTTTTGAAATTTAAATCGTTTAAATTGAATTTAAAAATAGCCTTCCGAGGCACAGTCTCGGAATTCGACAAAACCAGTTCCATTGGGTCCGTAATATTGAATTATTATCGAGTTTCAATTTTCGTAGTTTTTGGAGTTAGTGGGTGAGTGTACGATATATAAGTGCGCTAAAAATTAAATTGATAATAATTTAATGAAATTTAATTTCATTAATGAGGCTTCTCGTATACGCCTTTTCTTCTACAAAACAATCTAACACCCGTTTCCTTTCAAGACAAGCTCTTCTTCTTGTTTTTTTTTTAAAAAAAAAAATTATCAATCAAGACAGTTTTATAAATTCCTATAGCTGTAATCAATTTGCTATATTATTTTGTTCCCAATTCAAGTCAAACCCTATAGTATCCAACCCCTTCTCCTCTCAGTTCCAAATCGACAGCCCTATAAAAAAAATGCTAATCAATGGCGATTGAAATCGCGAGACCTGAAAGGGGAAGCTCGTTCGAGAAACGAACAGTCGACTGGAGGGGGAAAGGTCGCGAATGAGTAGGGGACCGCGACGCAGAAGGACTCGTTCTTGAGCTAGGGTTTGGATTCGCAGCTTCCATCACCGTTAGCATCGACTTTGGTTCGAAGCTCGTGAGGTGACGTTGCGAAGGATCGGAGGCCGCTCAATGGTAGGTGGCTTTGGTTCGACGAATCGGGTGTGGCTACGCGACGTAGAATAGGCGATTCGAGTGGAAGTTTGGGGCTGCGGCGATTTGAGTGGGTTAGTGATGGATTTAGGGCTTGTTGAGGCGTTCGCGCGAGCTGCAGAGAGTAGTTTGGGGTGATTGAGTTCGTTGTGGGGTGAGCTAGGATGGAAGCATCGGTGGTGGCGCGTGGATTCGCAAAGCAGTGAGGTATTGTTTTTAAAAATTCAATATATAAATATTTATGTTAAAAAAAAAGAAGAAAAAAAAAATTATTTACAGTAAATTTATTTACTGTTGTACTTGCTGAAGAGACATAATAATGATGATATATATAATCTGTCCCAAAACTTACAAATTGGGGAAAAGGAAAATCAGTTTTAAATTTGACTGTTAGTTAAATAAAATTTATTAAAAGAAAATTGGTTTATAATAAAATCATTGGATAATAAAAAAAAAAGAAAAAAAAAAGAAAAAGAAATTACTAAACGAAAAATTTGTTATTTGATTAGTTCAAGTATTTATAAAATGTAAAATGTTTATACAAGGTTTAAATTGTGAAGAATCGTGAGGAAATCAAGTCGAGATGGATCAGAATAACAAGTTAAAAGCAAAGGTGAGTTAATCTCACTCAGCTGATTTTAAACTTAAATTTAAATGATTAAATTTAAATAATTGTTTGAATGTTTGAATTGTTGATGTGAGATAGTATGATATGGTTTGAAATTGACATATTATATTGTGCTAACGTCTGTGGATGCAGGAAAAACAGGTTGGGGGGATCCAACTGGATCCCTCAACATTTATTTATTTTTTTATATTCTCTGATGTGATTACTTGATATTCAATGTTGAATATATTAGAATGTTGGATGATGTGACTTGATTGGATATATATTGAGTATAATGAATTATCAAAAATATATAAATTGGATTTTGGGAAGAAATCAAAGGAAGTAAATTTGTAAACAAAATAAATTTAGAGGAATTAATAAACAAATTAAGAAAGAAATGGAAGTATCGTAAATACTAATAAAGAACTTTGAATATGGGAAGAAAAAGTTTGAATAAACCGTAATTAATGAATTGTAAATGTATGTGATATTAATTTAAATGAATAAAGGATTATTTTAAAACTGAAGGTTTTAAATTATCCAAAGGAATAAGAAGCAAATTGAGGAATCTAAATTGGAATTTCAATTAAAAGTATGTTATATCATAATTAAGGAATAAAATCTGAAATTAAAGGATGTTTGAATAAATAAAATAGATTGGAAATCAATTTGAGGAAATTGATTTAAGTGATTGAAGTTGGGATTTTTCTCTGGATAACCTAGTACATTTTTAAAGTAAATTTTTAAATAAATTTGAAGGTTTTAAAGCTGTTGTAAAAAGCAAGTTTTAGAAAATTTATTATTTCTAATATTTAAATTCAAAAGTAAGTATTTTCTCAAATCTATTATAGTAGTAATTACTTAAAAAGTGTCCTAGTATTTTGTTTTCAAAGGTGAAAATCTAGTTTTATATTCTATTAAGTAACTTTATTTTCTAATACCATATAGTATGTATTTTACAAAATATTGAAGCAATTTAACTTAAATGTTTTAAAGTATATATTTCAAAGTAAAGTGTTTTTAAATTATTTCACAAATCTATTTTTGTGCTTGGTAATTTCAGAGGAGATATAAAATATTTGGGAAAGTTTATCCTGAAAGGAAAGATGGTTTTGAAACTGCTTTCAATAAGATATTTTTGAGATTAATAAATAATTTGGCAATTATTTATTGGTTGATGGTTGTTCTGTGAATATAATTGATAGTTAAATAACCGACTATCAATATTGGACAATGCGTTGATCGTTTCGAAGAGACCGGGATCGAGATTTATTTCTCGAAAACCACTTCGATCCGGTTTGTACGTTTCGTGCGAAAAACGTGTTCGGAGTCGAAGCTGGAGCGGTGAAGTGCAAGGGCTAGTCGCTACTAATCCTGAGGATATTTCCGAAATGGATGTAGTAGGAATAGTACCTTCGGTTCCGTTCAAACCCGGGACGGACTTATATGGACGAATGCTTGCGAAACATCGTCAGGTGGACGATGGGCATTCTAAGAGAAACGTTCTAAAGGAAAAAAAAAGGTAACGCTTAGCCTCAAGCCTCATCAAATGGGAATGACTGAAAATCAGGGGATATGCAGCAAGGTTAGGTGGGTCATGCCCAAGCAGGACAAGATAATTCCCCTGTCTAGATGTCCCTTATATATTTCGGTTTAGTGGGTGGTTGGTCGCGCCAACCACGGGGTTTATCTTGTTCGGGACTGTTCAGTAAGGAATGGTTCCGGCCTTGTGTTGCAGGGGATGAAGGGAGTAGTCCTCGGTACGGTGATCTAGGCCCCGTACTGTGACAGGTGGTACCCCAGTGCCTAGTCATTGTTGGAAATCCATTTTCCCTACGCGCCCGTACGGTTTTGATTGTGCCCAACTATTGCTGAAACGTGAGATGCAAGCATTTCAGCTAGATTCTATTTACTTTCTATAGACACTATTATAATATCAGAGGATTTCTATAAAAATTGTTTTAGCTATCGTAAGGTAAAAACCCGACATGTTTATTTGTGGCGTGGTCTTATGAGATGCTTTTGATTTTAACGGATTTTTAAAACTTTAATAATCAATTGGGTGTGATTTTCTCACGCTGGTATTCCAGACTGACTCGGGTGTTATTTAACTGTAATGCTCGGGTCAGACCGAGTATTATAGGATACAGGACAAGTTGCTGGAGAGCTCAGGAGACGAGCAGGATGACGACACGTATTCTCGTACTTATTTATATATACTCCGCTGTTTGAGTTGTTGTATATCCGTTGTATGTTATTGATGTGAGCTGTGACTGGTGTACTCTGATGATGTAATATATGTAAACTGATATATTTGATTTGAGTAAAGATTATTTATTCTCTATTATATTTTATTCCGCTGCGATGGTTAGATTCTGATGTTGATTTTGTTTTCTCTTCTTCTACCTCTTCTTCTTAAACCCAAATGGTTCGTATGTCTGTACAACTTGAGTTGATTGTTGTAGAATAGTGTTGACTCAAGGGGTACGGAATTGCGGGTCGTTACAATTGGGTGCGTGTTTGAATTAAGTTAGTTGAATGCCTGGGTAGTTTAAAATTCATACTCTGTGTAAATTTAAAGTTTACAGTTTTAAAATAAATTCAATAACTTGATTTTTCTTTCGAATCTGACCTTGAATTGTAAATTGATGTTGTTTGAATTCAATTAAGCTTCCATCTAAAAATAATTACAAGTTTTTAAATGGAATAATTTGCTATAAATTTTGAAATTCACAGTAGAATTTAAATTAGGTTAAAATTGTATGATTTAAATTTTTAATTTTGATATCATAATAGGATTGTAAATAAGGAATCATGATTTTAGAAGTTTGAATCATGAATTTTAGTTTGGTAGATTGAGTGAATTTGGGGTTTGACTGATTTGGATAAATTGGTCGATTTACGGCAAACAACGGCGAGTTCATGGTCGACGTTGATCATGGAGGTTGAGGGAGGGTTATAGATCATCAGAAAAATACCTATGCATTTTATTGATGATCAAGTTGGTCAGTATTCGATCGAGTAGGGTTTTATACTTTGTTTCTGCCGACGTCTTTCTTTTGGGAATCACGGCGCCGTATCACAGCCGGAGTCGATCGTTGTTGGTTCTGGAGGTATTGGGGAGTGAGGCAGAGCTTCGAGGAGGATCGCGTGGCTTATCAATTCAGGGATCATCGGCGGTGGTTGAATTTCGATGGTGTGAGGTTTCGAACAGTTGGGTTCGACGGTCATATTTTGGAGCTTGATCGAATTGGGTTTGCTGGGTCTTGCGAGTTCTTGTCGAGGTCGTTTGTGACATGGTGGAGGCCGGAGAGGAGATCGCCGTCAACCAACGGTGATGTGCATGTTAACGTGCACAGTTTCGTGCTTCAGTGATGTGTTGTGGGAGAAGATGGGTTGCAGCTCGAAGCATCACTCGGGAGTTTTTAGTTCTGGCTCGAAGCAGGCATAGGGTAGGGGAATACTCGGGTTTTTGGCTTCGTTTCTCGAGATCGGCTCGAGTTTGTTGAGTAGTTTGTATTCAGGGTTGTTAAAAATTAACAGTATTGTTTTTTTTAAGATTTTGAAACCAAAAGAAGACTAGATTTTGAAAATGATAAAAGTATAACTAAAAGTTAAACAAGTTTAATTGTAAAACTAAAATTTGTTTAAAAGTTAAGTTCTTATATTTTGAAATATAAAAGTTTTAATAATATAAATATATGAAAATTGTATTTGGAATCAAGTTTGACCTAATGTAAGTTTTGAAATTAAGATATTTTAAACAATTTTAAATTATTTTATTAGTTTGAATTTAAAGCAAAACTTTAAATAAAACTAGGGATTTAAACATAAG
Organism: Allium cepa; assembly: GCA_030765085.1. Classification (NCBI taxonomy): domain Eukaryota; kingdom Viridiplantae; phylum Streptophyta; class Magnoliopsida; order Asparagales; family Amaryllidaceae; genus Allium; species Allium cepa. Next base: position 88,088,380 of record CM060942.1, on the reverse strand, counting down.
TTTAAATCTGGAAATCGAGATCCAATTTGAATCCATGTTTGAAAATTAAGGAAGTTCTAAAAATTTAAATGTTAAATAACTTTGGGTGTTGAAGCATATTTGTATTTTAAAATGAATGTGAGTTTAAATTTCTTTTAAACTTCTTTATAAAATAAGAAATTATTTAGTATAAGTTTTAAAAAGGTTTAATGTTTTTAAAACTTTGTTAAGGTTAAGTTTGGTTTTCTTTTTAAATTTAAAATTTAAAATGTAATTTGGAAACAAATTTTAAAGTATTTTAAATTTTGCTTGTCAATGATAATGTAATCATTAATAAGAAATGTTTTATTTTAAAATAAATCAAAGATTTAATGATTTTGGTTTATTAAATTTGTAAGGTAATTAGATGGATAATTAATTAATTTATTTAATTAATTAAGTAAGGATTTTGAGTTAAATAATTAAGGTTGAAGTTAATTAATTAAGATTAATTAATTTGGAAATTAAGGTCATTAATTAAATAAGTTAAGGTTTTAATTAATGACTAGAAATTAATTTATCAACAGGTTACGATTAATTAAGTTAAAAACTTAATTAATGAAATAATTAGTGATTAACTAAATGATCATAAAAGATTTATTAATTTGTGATTAATAATGATTAATTTAAGTTAAGTACTTAAGTAAGTTAATTAAGGAAATTGTTGATAAGTTAATGAAGGTCATTAACTTGGGATTACTTATTAATTAATTAATGTAATTGATTTTGATAATTAATTGGATTAATTAATTTAGATAATCAAGTATGTTATTTAGTTAAGTATGATTACTTTATAAAGGTAATTAAAGGTATTAATTACTCATTGTAATTAATTAATTAATTTGATTAGTTTAAATTAATTAATTAAGTTTAATTAATTTAGATTAATCATTGGGTGGGTTGATAAGTAATCAATGAGGAATAATTACTAGAGAAGTAATTAAGATAAGTAAATTACTTGAGGTAATTAATTAAAGTATGGAAGAGTTTTAAGATTAATTACTTGTGTAATTAATATGAAGGTAATTTCTTTGTAAAGTAATTAATTAAGGATTATTTGTTAATGTAATTGAATAATAATTACTTAATGAAGTAATTAAAGATTAATTAATCAAAAGGTTAATATAATTAATTAATAAGTTAATTAATTATGATAAGTAATTACAAGTTGTTAATTACTGTTTGTGATTAATGAAATAATTTGAGGATCATTAATTAATGTAATTAATGAAGTGATCAATCTTGCTTATTAATGATTGAATGATGTCGAGTGTTTTGGACTGGTTGATATCTCTGATATGAATTGCTTTGTGATAAGATATGTTGGATGGATGGTGATAATGTGATTATCTATCAATTATGAGTTGATGTGGGAAAATGTTATCTGGTAAATAAAGTTGAATTGTATTTAATTGAATAATTTAGGTTAAAATGACATTGGATTCGAAGAGACCGGAGTCGGGTATTAGTAAGTACCCGAAACCACTTCGATTCTCTATAGATTGATATGTGAAATCAATAAGCTGATTGGAATGATTTAAATAAATTGGACCATTTAATCTAAGTTGGCACTTGGAAGTTGACGTGCGAAATAAGTAATGTCCATGACAACTCATGAAGTTGTAAATTTATATAAGTTACCCCGGGTTTATTTAAGTTGTATGCTTTTTATACTCCATGTTAAATGGGTTTAATCATGCTGGTTTCCAGCCTAACCCGGGTGTTACTTTGATGTAATGCTCGGGTCAGACCGAGTATTACAGATTTGTAGGTAAGGACGTTCTGAAGCACGGGAGGAGAGCTGAAGGACAGGAACGTATAGAGTGTTTATCCGCTGTGATATATATTGTTATTTATCTAGGACATGTTGTTTAAACTATCCAGTGTTATGAAAATGTTGTAACTCTGATGTGAAAATTAAAATGTACTGATACAGTTCTTCTTTGTAAACTGTTATTTTATTTGCTATTATATTATATCCGCCGCGAATGTGAGATTTTGAGTTTGAGTTTTCTGTTTCTTCTTCTTTCTCTTTCTTCTTTCACTAACTATCTGGAAATTTCGGGATCGAAATTTCCAGGTCGTTACATTTGGTATCAGAGCCAGGTTAAGCGAGAACCTTGGCTCTGTTGGGATTAGTCATTACGGAAATGGTCAATGGTACCCTAGGATGAGTTGAGTATGTGTGTGTGTGTGTGTATGAGAGAGCGTATTTGTTATTTCCTTATATAAAGATTTTAAATGATTTTATATAGGAATATATTTTGATATAAGGCAATATTTCTTTGTAATAAATATTAAGGTAATGGGATGCTAAATTATTGAAATTAATTAAGAATTTAAGTGGTAAATCTATGTATTCGAGTAGTAATTGAATAGAATGCACCATTCATACAAGGAACATTAGAAATTAAATTTGGTTTCAAATTGTTAAAGGGAATGATAAATAATATTATTCAGAATAGTTTTGAAAGTAATCTTATGTTGAAATAAGATGTTGTTTGAAACTTTGTTTGAAAATTTAAAACCAAAGATGTTAAAACATAAGGTATATCTTGGTAAGCAAATTGATATAAGAGTAAAAGTTGAATTCTTCTAATTAAGTCTAATTTATAGGTTAGGAATCCCCTTTAGAATTCAGTCTTTGAGGGAGATGACTAAGAGTGAAGAATGGAAGGTTAGACGCAGAGAGCAAGGAGTAGCTGCACGTAGGGATCGTGAAGAAAATATTCAAGAATATGAGAATCAGGTTAAGGAAAGGGCTGAACCAGTACCCTATGATAATGTCACCTGTTACAGATATTTTAATAAGGGTCATTACGTAGCCAAATGCAGTAAAACAAGGGAGGAATTGAAGGGTACATTCCGTCGGTTTCGCTCTGAGGTCTTGTGCTTTAAGTGTCATAAGAAAGGACATTTTCTAAATCATTGCCCTGAAGTGAGGAAGGAGAAGCGTAAACCAGTTAGACCGGTAAATTAATCGACTATTTTCTATCATTGTAAGAAGCCGAGACACATTGCTAGGAATTGTTTCGAGAGGCAGAAGAAGAGTAACGCTGTGGAACGTACTGTTGGAGGCGTGAAGGTTATCCAGATTGATGACATGGTAGAAACATTTTGTAGTAAATGTTATAAGTAGGGACACCCTGTTGAGAAGTGTATGTTTGGGCTTTGCCCTTTGGAAGGAAGTCCATAAGAAGGATACTTGTAGGAGCATTAGGGCTTTGTTCTTCCCAAACCTCTAGGTAATAGGAAAGCATCTGGATTTATGACTTCTGTAAGACTCTTATTTTGGATAAATGTATGTAATGTAAGAACTACTAGTATGCAGTGAATTAATGTATGGAATCATTTTTGACTTAAGATTTGAATGTTTAAGATAAACTTCAAAAGGTTTGGTTACAAAATTGAAATTTGGTGATAAATTAAATTTCAAAGTTTTAGTTGTTTAAAATGGAATTTGGATTCAGAATTAAATGGTTTAAAGATATAAATTGATTTGATTTAAAAGATTAAATCAACACTAAAAGGATTTAACTCGAATCTATATAATTCGAGATGGTTTAAATTTGGAATTTGAATTGAAATTAGTTCAAATTGAATTTGATTAGAATTAATTGAAATTGTGATTGAAGATGTAAAAGTATAAAATTCAAATGGAAAATTTGAATGGGATTGATTTGAAACAGAAATTGAAGTGATTTGAAATTGAAGTGGGTTTAATTTGAAATCAGTCCGATTTGTTGAATAATTTGGAATTGTAATTAAAGCTAAATTTGGAAAGAAACTGAGGTTAATTCAACTTGAATTGGGGTTTAATCAATTTCAATGGAAATTGAAGTAATTTAAAATTGGAATTGGGTCAACTTGAATGGAAGTGGAAATTTAAATTGAATTGATGGGAATGGAGATTGGGAATTGAACAGTTTTGATTCTGGACAATTTTAATATAAACCTATTTTTCCAAGCTATTTATTATATATACAACCTTTCTTTTAAAAGCCAAACTATCTTATATTTGTTTAACAATTTTCCAACTGTTTTATAAACTAATTACTATATTTCAACTATTTTACAAAACTAATTACTATCTTACTATTATTTTGCAATTACCTAAAATTTTTATAATTATTTAACTATTTTCTAACTATTTTATACCTATTTTACAAACTAGTAATTATTTTCCAACTACTTGTTTATTTTTAAATTTTTAAAATTTTCAAGCTATTTTCTACATAAACTGGTCGGAGTTCAAACTGTGATTGGTTAAATACCAATCGAGATAAGAATAGAGATGATAATCCAAATGGATTGAAGCAATTGTTAATAAGTGAATGAAAATTTAAGTGAAGGTGAATAGAAATGGAATTGATTTGGCTAATAACCAATAAAGATAAATACGTAAGGTGTACGTATGTTATTCTCTTCGCGTAGTAATTTGATCCAGATTCGAACACAGAATTTTGAGATAGTTATATCGATCCGAGTGGGATTTTTCACTCGATTTTCGACGGCGAACCTGGATATGGATTGTTGATTAGTTCTGGATATTCTCTATCATAGTTATGACTATGCAAGGAGGATGACAGTTTCTGATCAAGAAACCAGATCTGTGTCCGCACTAGGAAGTCGGGTGGACGATACTAGTTCGAAAATGAAATTGTGTGATCGAGTGAGCGATCAGATTGGTATAGCGTACGGATGATATGTGTACATCGTACGGATTTGAATAAAATTGATACTGGGAATTTGTGGATTAGAAATGTGAAATGATTCTTGAAATGAAAGTTATATTTTGTGAAGTATATGATGAAGTAAAATAGAAATTGGATATTTCTATGATAGAAATTTACGTTTTGGAAGTAAATAATATGGTTAATGACTTTATAGAGTAATCGAATTTAAATATTTGATTTGGAACAAACAAAGTTAAATATATTTGTTTTATAAAATGAAACTCCCTTTGTTGAATCTTTTGCCAGAAGAAAATGGTTTTTGAGAATGTTTAAAGTATAAAAAGGAGTTTTATACAAATTGGAAATGATCCAAAGTTTTAAAAATTTTATATATCTGTGTCTATATATATATATATATATATATATATATATAAAGAATCTTATGAGGATTTTAGGAAAGATTTTGGGAACCTTTGGATTTGGAAAGGATTTTGATTTTTGGTAAAATCAATATGAGAATTTGGAAAGCCTAGTTCGAGAATTATCGATTTTAGAATAATCGATTTTGTGTAAAGGAGCTTTGTATGGGATCATACTAGGTGTATGATTTGAAGATACTATATGTGTATAATATAAAATGTTTTGATGATGGCTCTGGGGAAAAAAGGCGCTCCCTTGAAATATACTTCTCAGGAGTACCACCGGGTGGTGCTGCCTTGAGCCCCAAGAGGAAGGGGTTCTAAAGTCGATCCTGTGAGGAGTCCGGACAAAACTAGTTCCTGGGGATTATGAGTAGAGTATACCATAGTGAAAGTCGTGTGTGTCGCTGAGAGCCAACAGTCTGTGTTTGATTTTATATCGATAGACTGCGACCTATGTAGGAGTGGAGAAGTTTCATTTCGACAACGAAAATCAGAGGCCGCTGAGAGCCTGCAGTTACATGGACTTTTGCTGCGACGACAACGTAACCTTGGAATGTAACTGTGATCTGTTGTGTGGGTTCCATGGCGTAATCGAGAGGCCGCGGAGAGCCTGCAGTTACATGGACTTTTGCTGCGATGACAACGTAACCCTAGAATGTAACTGTGACCATAGATGGGGGTGATGATTTCCAGAGCATTCTCACCAAAGATATTTTCTCTATTTTCAAAATGTTTTCGATATTTTCAATAAAATTATTTTCAAAGTATTTTCACTGGGTGTTAAAGATGGGTTTGCTAAGTACTTATAGATTTTCAGTCGTACGCCTGATCAACGTATGACCGAATTTCTATGAGAACAAGGATAGACTGGTTGAGATATCGAGTTATAAAATGTGTTTTTATAAAACTATTTGGCAGTATTATAGATTTTAAAAGTGTTTTAAAATGATCAAAGAGTATTTTAACTGGTTTTAAAATATTTAATAAATTCTGGCTTCGTTCCTTTTCGAGGACGAAAAGATTCTAAGGGGGAAGGAATGTGATAACCCGTGATTTAAAACCCAATTTAGATGTGATAATCTTTTTAATAAATTAATTAAAATTTGATAAAATTGTTATTTTTAACAATAATAATAAATGGGTTGTAAATATATATTGATTTTAAATAAAATTAATATACAAGTGGAAATAGATTTGTTAGAATTCATATGTACATATTAATTTCTCAAGTTTATAAACACATGGTGCATTTAATTTGAATCAAAAATATAAGTTATACATAAATGTTTACATGAATTCACTTTTGAATATTTATTAAAACCTAAAGCTTATTTATATGAGATATATACACATTACATTTATATATATTTCATAATTACATATACATAGTTTAAATGAATTTATGAATAAGAAAACAAGTAAATCATTAACTAAAAACATTTAAACACTTGTAAACATGTGCATATGTGTAAGATCATTAGAGCATTAAAGTGACAAATGTCATTCTCTTGATTAATAAAGATTAAAATTAAATTGTAAAATAAAAAGAAGACTGTTATTTTCAGTTGAGAATTCCTTTATTCTCTTCAACAAAATTAAATACAAAAAAGGGAAAGAAGTAAATACTCTAAAATCCAAGATAAGAAAAAGCTTCAAACAATCACAAATAAAAGAAGAAAGATTGCAAGAACCTTAACTGCTATTACAACCTGATCTGAAAACAAGAAGTTAAAAAGCAAGTTTAATAATCAGAGGCAAGAAGCAACAAGATGTAAACTTCAACAAATCAGCAACAACATATTAAAATTCAAAATGCACAAGGATTTCAACAGCAGCTAGATTTATTCAACATGTAGAAAATTCAATAAGCCAGGAAAACAAATTTCAGTTTCTATCTTCTGTTCTGTTCCTTGCTTTTATAAGGTGAGTAAATAATTTCTTTTAAAAACAGTTTAAAAACCTGAGTTTCATCATGTTAATATGGTTGAGTATCTTAATGTTATTTGAATACTTGGATTAGAACTGGGTGCGTGTTTGAATTGAGTTAGTTGAATGCCTGGGTAGTTTAAAATTCATACTCTGTGTAAATTTAAAGTTTACAGTTTTAAAATAAATTCAATAACTTGATTTTTATTTCGAATCTGACCTGGAATTGTAAATAGATGTTGTTTGAATTCAATTAAGCTTCCATCTAAAAATAATTACAAGTTTTTAAATGGAATAATTTTCTATAAATTTTGAAATTTACAGTTGAATTTAAATTGGGTTAAAATTTTATGATGTAAATTTTTAATTTTGATATCATAATTGGATTGTAAATAAGGAATCATGATTTTAGAAGTTTGAATCACGAATTTTAGTTTGGTAGATTGTGTGAATTTGGGGTTTGACTGATTTGGGTAAATTGGTCGATTTACGGCAAACAACGGCGAGTTCGTGGTCGACGTTGATCATGGAGGTTGAGGGAGGTTTGTAGATCATCAGAAAAATACCTGTGCATTTTGTTGATGATCAAGTTGGTCAGTATTCGATCGAGTAGGGTTTTATACTTTGTTTTTGCCGACGTCTTTCTTTTGGGAATCACAGCGTTGTATCACAACCGGAGTCGATCGCTGTTGGTTCTGGAGGTGCTGGGGAGTGAGGCGGAGCTTCGAGGAGGATCGCGTGGCTTATCGATTCAGGGACCATCGGTGGTGGTCGAATTTTGATGGTGTGAGGTTTCAAACAGTTGGGTTCGACAGTCATATTTTGGAGCTTGATCGAATTGGGTTTGCTGGGTCTTGTGAGTTGTTGTCGAGGTCGTTTGTGACTTGGTGGAGGCCGGAGAGGAGATCGCCGTCGACCAACGGCAATGTGCACGATAACGTGCACAGTTTCGTGCTTCGGTGATGGGTTGTGGGAGAAGATGGGTTGGAGCTCGAAGCTCACTCGGGAGTTTGTAGTTCTAGCTCGGAGAAGGCATAGTGTAGGGGAATACTCGGGTTTTTGGCTTGGTTTCTCGAGATCGGCTCGAGTTTGTTGAGTAGTTTATATTCAGGGTTGTTAAAAATTAACATTATTGTTTTTTTTAAGATTCTGAAACCAAAAGAAGACTAGATTTTGAAAATGATAAAAGTATAACTAAAAGTTAAACAAGTTTAATTTTAAACTAAAATTTGTTTAAAAGTTAAGTTCTTATATTTTGAAATATAAAAGTTTTAATAATATAAATATATGAAAATTGTATTTGGAATCAAGTTTGACCTAATGTAAGTTTTGAAATTAAGATATTTTAAACAATTTTAAATTGTTTTAATAGTTTGAATTTAAAGCAAAACTTTAAATAAAACTAGGGATTTAAACATAAGTTTAAATCTGGAAATCGGGATCCAATTTGAATCCATGTTTGAAAATTAAGGAAGTTCTAAAATTTTAAATGTTAAATAACTTTGGGTGTTGAAGCATATTTGTATTTTAAAATGAATGCGAGTTTAAATTTCTTTTAAACTTCTTTATAAAATAAGAAATTATTTAGTATAAGTTTTAAAAAGGTTTAATGTTTTTAAAACTTTGTTAAGGTTAAGTTTGATTTTCTTTTTAAATTTAAATTTTAAAATGTAATTTGGAAACAAATTTTAAAGTTAGTATTTTAAATTTTGCTTGTCAATGATAATGTAATCATTAACAAGAAATGTTTTATTTTAAAATAAATCAAAGATTTAATGATTTTGGTTTATTAAATTTGTAAGGTAATTAGATGGATAATTAATTAATTTATTTAATTAATTAAGTAAGGATTTTTAGTTAATTAATTAAGGTTGAAGTTAATTAATTAATATTAATTAATTTGGAAATTAAGGTCATTAATTAAATAAGTTAAGGTTTTAATTAATGACTAGAAATTAATTTATCATCAGGTTAAGATTAATTAAGTTAAAAACTTAATTAATGAAATAATTAGTGATTAACTAAATGATCATAAAAGATTTATTAATTTGTGATTAATAATGATTAATTTAAGTTAAGTACTTAAGTAAGTTAATTAAGGAAATTGTTGATAAGTTAATGAAGGTCATCAACTTGGGATTACTTATTAATTAATTAATGTAATTGATTTTGATAATTAATTGGATTAATTAATTTAGATAATCAAGTATGTTATTTAGTTAAGTATGATTACTTTATAAAGGTAATTAAAGGTATTAATTACTCATTGTAATTAATTAATTAATTTGATTAGTTTAAATTAATTAATTAAGTTTAATTAATTTAGATTAATCATTAGGTGGGTTGATAAGTAATCAATGAGGAATAATTACTAGAGAAGTAATTAAGATAAGTAAATTGCTGGAGGTAATTAATTGAAGTATGGAAGATTTTTGAGATTAATTACTTATGTAATTAATATGAAGGTAATTTCTTTGTAAAGTAATTAATTAAGGATTATTTGTTAATGTAATTGAATAATAATTACTTAATGAAGTAATTAAAGGTTAATTAATTAGATTAATTAATCAAAAGGTTAATGTAATTAATTAAGAAGTTAATTAATTATGATAAGTAATTACAAGTTGTTAATTACTGTTTGTGATTAATGAAGTAATTTGAGGATCATTAATTAATGTAATTAAAGAAGTGATCAATCTTGCTTATTAATGATTGACTGATGTCGAGTGTTTTGGACTGGTTGATATCTCTGATATGAATTGCTTTGTGATAAGATATGTTGGATGGATGGTGATAATGTGATTATCTATCAATTATGAGTTGATGTGGGAAAATGTTATCTGGTAAATAAAGTTGAATTGTATTTAATTGAATAATTTAGGTTAAAATGACATTGGATTCGAAGAGACCGGAGTCGGGTATTAGTAAATAACCGAAACCACTTCGGTTCTCTATAGATTGATATGTGAAATCAATAAGCTGATTGGAATGATTTAAATAAATTGGACCATTTAATCTAAGTTGGCTCTTGGGAGTTGACGTGTGAAATAAGTAATGTCCATAACAACTCGTGGAGTTGTAAATTTATATAGTTACCCCGGGTTTATTTAAGTTGTATGCTTTTTATACTCCATGTTAAATGGGTTTACTCACGCTGGTTTCCAGCCTGACCCGGGTGTTACTTTGTGTAATGCTCGGGTCAGACCGAGTATTATAGATTTGCAGGTAAGGACGTTCTGGAGCATAGGAGGAGAGCTGAAGGACAGGAACGTATAGAGTGTTTATCCGCTGTGATATATATTGTTATTTATCCAGGACATGTTGTTTAAACTGTCCAGTGTTATGAAAATGTTGTAACTCTGATGTGAAAATTAAAATGTACCGATACAGTTCTTCTTTGTAAACTGTTATTTTATTTGCTATTATATTTTATCCGCTCGAATGTGAGTTTTTGAGTTTGAGTTTTCTGTTTCTTCTTCTTTCTCTTTTTTCTTTCACTAACTATCTGGAAATTTCGGGATCGAAATTTCTGGGTCGTTACAAACATGCTCTCACATTGATTCGCATCTTTACCATTTATCATTCGTTTATTTTGATATAAAAGTTAAACTCTTATCTATTCAATTTATTCTATTATATCTATATGTTCTATTATATATAAAATTTGATATGTGACCATTTGTATTCTTTCTCCAAGTCCATTCTCATCTCGAATACTTGATTCTAACCGATTTAAAGGTAAAATTTGCATTCAGGTGTTCCATTGATTCTTTATTAATTTCCATGATGAAACATTAACACTTTCTTGCTCTTACATTAAATTTCTATATTAATCATTGATTTTAATAGAGAAATGTCCATCCCTTTTATTTCTTTCATTAAATCCTTTGTTCTAATGTCTCATTATTCTTTGCTTATTTTATTATCCATTTTAATCTTTATTTTCTATAACCATGTCTTTCACCAAGATAAAACCGATTCTTCTCTCAATCATCATCTAAAAGCCTAGCTCAAATCTTCTCAACTTATAAGTATATACTTCTTCAATACCCTTATTTCATTCTACAATAGATTGATGCTTGATTTGTGTTTGACTAGTCAATAATTTTTATGAATTATGTTTAGTTAATTTAGTGATTTATTATTAATGTCGTATCTCATTTACTAGATCCTGATTGTGTGAAACTATTTTGATATTTATAACTGTTATTTAACATAATCAATATTTGATGTACGTTTTGTCACCTCAAATGGTATCAAAGTTTTATGAATTATTTATATATGCAAATTTATTTGACTGATATCTTGATTTGACTACAAAGTTGGATATCCACTACTTTGCTTGCCTTAATCCTTTTGAAAATGTTTTTGATAATTTACTAACAAAATGTGAAAAGGTTAAATGGGTAACTTCAATACTAAAATATTTTTCCAAGAATTATTTTATTGAAAATCTTTGGCATCGAGGAATTTTGACATGATTAAATGTTACTTTTTATCAGTGAAACAATTTGTTGATTCTACGGTATAAGAAATTCAACATGACCATTTGCATCCATTATTCTAATTCACTCTCAATTCATATTCTGAACTCTCCTTGATTCAAGCATTATTTTACATTTCACCCTCTCCATGCATATTTATATCTGAACCAACCACTCAAAATACATAAACAATCCATATATTTAGTTTTCCTCACAAATAGTTATGGTACTATTATTACTCAGATTAAAAGCGCTCATTAAAGGCTACCGAATAAAAAGAGGATGTCATTGGAAATCCATTGCTTATATCAATTAAAATTTCTTTATTATAATTCTCAAATTATATACGCTCATATACTACTCCTTTTATCTATCTTCATATCTTTTTTGTTAGTTGAGTTAGTAAAGTCTCTTTTGACTAATAGTTTCATTGCATATGGATTAACCATGAGTGTTTTTTATGATTGGTTTGATTGATTTTGATTTTCAATTTTCAATTAATAAAACCCTCAATTTGATGTATTATGTGAATGCGAATCACTTTAGTTCATTATTTGTTCAATTTTATTTTGTGGTAATGTTTGTTAATTATTCAAGTTAATAATCTACCTATTATATATATAAATAATGTATATACGTATATACATATACATACATACATACATACATATACACTGTATTGACTCGAAATTTTATCTTTTTGATTTTGATTATTGAATTAATCTTTAATACTCAAATTAATGGTTTTTAAAAAATTGATTTTAAAAGCTTAATTACTCCTTTTAATTAATAAATAACAATGGTGAACTTGTAATAGAAAAATATTTACAAAAATAAATAGTTTGTATAAATATCGATAATGAGGCCAATTCAACGATAAACGTCTCGAAACGTGTGAACTTATCATTCCGGAGGCTGGTCTTGGATTTTGATGAAACTAGTGCCATCTAAATTGAAATATTGAGTTAATATGCACCGTCGAGTTTTATGACGATCGGATGTGTCGTGAGGTCCTACGAGCCCAAAACATGAAGCGAGTTTAATTGAGAATTAAATAATAACATTCTTTTATTATAAATAACCCACCCAAAACCCTTGTTTCCTCTGTATCATTTCCTCTCTCCCTTTCTTCTTTATTTGTATTTTATGTAACTAACAAAAAAATAACCGCCATTTAAATTTAATTGTTCCTGGAAATGTAGTCAACGGAAATCGTCGATTTTAGATACATTAGGTTCGTACGGAGGATTGCTTCAAATCCATCCAGTTTTTGTCATACGGGTTGTGTTTGGGGGTGGTTTATGTTTTTTCCATGGTGGTAGGGTTTGCATTTGTAGGCGATGGAGAGAGAGTTAGGCGAAGTGGAGGGAATGGATGAATTTCTCTTAGCAAGTGCATCTATCGACGTCGATGAGGGGAGCTCTAGCCTTAGGAGGTGAAAAGTGGAATAGGATTTGTCACAACGTAAGGAAGTAGTCATATTTGGCTACAGGTGATTGAGTTGCATGATTTTGGGTGGAGCGAAGCTCTTGCGGAGTGAAGTTGAAAGGAGATGGTGGTGCATCTTTTCGTTGAGGATTGAAGGAGAAAATAGGAAGAGGATAATCGGCTATGGGGGAGTTCATATCATCGTATATGGGCAAGTGATTAAGGAAGGAGGGTAGAAGAATAAAGGGTAATTAAAAATTAATTAAGTTATTTAATCATTTAACTAATCCAAAATCATATTAAATTAACAATTCTTGCATGCGAGGTCCAAATCGAACGTAGTCTTTTACGTTGCGCTTGTAGGAGTGTTATTTACACGTTGGAGTTGATTTCATCAAGTTTGAGTTTAGATCAAGTAAGAATGCATAAGCATTGGCGGGAATTTTGGTGAGTTAACTGTCCTTTGGCTAAACTCTATATGATATATGTGTTGATATAAATTATCGTTTGGATGCTTGAATAATTTCTTTGGTTGGTTTGGTTGAAATCCCGCTTGGAAAGTGGATAACATATAATATGAAATACAGGGAACTCAGAGAATTTTGTAGAGGATCTTAAGGAATTATTCGCCACTGTTGATTCTAATTTCATTTATGCACTTATTGTAAAAATTGTTAAATGCCAAAATCTCGATAGCTCGGCCTTATTAGATATTACTTTGATATGTGACTTGATATAGCCTTATTGTTGTTACATTTATTACATTTATATGGAAAGACATTTTAAGTGCTATGGTAGCTCTAGACCTCATTATAGTATTTTGGAAATACTATCATTTGCTGTTTTTAATTCGAAGGATGATTTCAAATGTGACTTTTGGAAATTTTTATGGCATTTTATTTAGAAATGATTTTGAACTTCTCTATTTTACTTCAACCTTCTGTTAGTCTCTTCTAATTTATATAGAAAAAGTATTTATTATACAAAAAATTAAATATAACAAAGATGTTTATTATAAAGAAAACGAAAACGAAAACGGGGAACTTATTTTTTATCCTAAATTGATTCTGTTTTTAAAGAAGATAGAATTATTTTGGGATAAATATTGGTGATACACTTTATATAAAATATAATATAGATAGATATATTTATAAATGGAATTTTATAAGTAAAATAATAGGTTTATAAATGATATTTTGTAAAAAGGTAATGATATCATTTTGACAAACTGGAATAATAAACCACATTTGTGAATGTATGCTGATACAAAAAATGATCATTTTATTAAAAGTATTTAGTCTTATCTTGAAACTGAAGATTTGTAATAAGTATGTGAGATTTAAAATCAGGAGACTTGTAACGTCCCGCCTTTTCGCACGCTTTAAATCGACACAGTGCCAATTCAAACCATACAGAAGGGCGGATTGTTATGGGGTAAATAAGAAAAACAGAGAAGAAATAAAATAAAACAGAATCTCACAGCGGAAGGATAAAATATAATAATCAATATACAGTTCATAAAACTGTTTACACATAATTGATTCTTCTTTATACAATAAATATTAGAGTCACACATACCAATAACAATGCAGCGGAACAGTATGAGTGTAGTGCAATAGAATAAATAATAATAATACGAATCTTCGTCTTCGTCCTCCAGAAATTAAGTCTTCAAATCCTGAAACGCTCGGACTGACCCGAGCGAATTTTAAAACAAAAACACTCGAGTCAGAACTAAAAGATCTTATGTGAGTTAAATTAACAGAAATAAATATGAGTGCAGTAACTCAAGAGATGCTCGGGATTTACATCTCCTAAGGATCCGTTAAACTATTTACTATGTAGTATATTGCGCTATTATAATAGTGTCTAATTGTAAAATAAACTTACTTTTTTCTTGGCATTAAGGGGTTACCCATATAGCCCTTAACACGTAATAGTCCAAGTAGTCCATCCAATATCATAGTCCCTCCTGATCGGGAAGCCACCAGAGGATACCACACGGGCTACGGGAGAAATCCAAACTCGTACAAGGCGCGATAGGGTAGGTGACATGGCACAACTAGGCAATGCCAGGGTAGATATACCAATTGCTATCCGGGCTGGTGGAAACGCGTAGCCGCAGCTACCGCCCACCTCGAACTAACACCCCCAAATAAAAGAAATCAATAGTGGCCACCGAATCAATCCAAAGTCAGAGTATAGTATCGAAGGAGTGCGTTCGATCAGAGGAATGACCTCATTGGCCCGAGAATCGCTCCTGTTTTAGCCACCTTATGCCAACTCACGGGAGTTGGGTCCACGTAATTACCTTATAGGAAACGCCGTCACCAACCTACTTCATTCTGGAATCTCCACCGCGTACACAGTTGTTAAAGTGGTTTTCGGAGTTGGCAGAGAGTATGACAACTTCCGATCCTGGTCTCTTCAACAACCAAACGTTATTATAACACCGCGGTCATTTAAAATAATTATACTTTAAAACCAGAATAAAATATCCATTTTATACCCATATAAATACGATATCGTTTATATTTTTTTAAAACCCTAAATCAATACGATATCATTTAGGCCCAAACCAATATAATGTCATTTTATTTTCCAATATATATTCTTTCCAAACTCATAGGGTTTTCAAAGTAAAATATTTAAAATTCAAAACTCTGGAATATAATATTTCCAAATTATACTACCTTGAAAATCATAACTTTGAAACAAATTTCCATCTCTCAAATGGTAAAATATTAAATTACTTATATAAAACAAAATAGCTTCTTTAGATTTCACAAATCAATTTTAAATATCGATTTAAGCTACCAAATAACATTTCAATTCTTATGTTTCAACGCTTTAAATATTTCAACATTTCAAAAACAACTCATTTGACAAACCCATATATATCAAATTCAATTACTTATTATTTAGACTTGAAATGTTTACTTAATGAATTCAATAAAATTTAAGTAAAACCTTCAACTTCACATAATTGGAAAAATCTTTCAATTTATTAAACTTGATATATTCATTTAAATCAACCTGATATTCATTTAAATTACTTTACAAAAAAATCTAGTTGTAAAAATCATATCCTTTAAAAAATTTAATTTTTATTAAATTTCAATTTAACTTAATATTCATCTTCCAAATCTTATTCTTATTTAAGTCATAAAACTCCAGAAATTAGATTTTAAATAAATGCTTAATCGTATTTGATCTTAAAAATCAAACTTTATTTTATACTTCAAATCAAATTTATACGAAGCTTAAAAACCGAAAATTACTATATATATATATATATAAATAACCAATTCAATATCCCATAAACCATATATATATAGCTTTACAAAACCATAAAAACATTTCAAAATACATTTTATATATATACCGCGGTGCCTGTATAAAATTTTCTACCCTATGGTCAAGTGATACGGATGTTTATCATTTCAATTCGCAATTTAAAATAAAAATGCGGTTGTATATCATTTCAAACCGCAATCCCAAATGAATGAAATGCATGATAACTTGCAGTTTATACGAAAAAAATTACAGCATCCAAACATCCAAATAGCAATCATCGACCATTAATTACAAACATCATCCAATTTAAACAACATCAATATAGAGCATATAAATATAACAGGTAATAAATAACATGTATGAACTAACAGTTTATGTTCAGAAATAAATTTAATAACTGTTTAACTAGCAGTTCATATGCAAATAAATAAATTATAACTGTCAATTTATATGCAATAATAAAAATTAATTAACAGTTAAATTAAATAAATGCGATATAACTGAGATGATGAATAAAACATGCCAAACAATCATAAATAAATTTCTACTCATATCTAAAATTAATTTAACAAACACAAGAAATTTAGAAGTTATGAGTGGGTTAAAACACTCACCTTTTTAATTTAAATTGGATTCAATTCCAATTTAAACCCAAAAATTCGACAGTCTCAGAATCCGTCCAAACCAGCTTCAACAGATCCGAAATTTTATTACGATCCTAACAAAAAAAATCGCGCGAGAAACAGATAACGTATGAGAAAGTTATAGCAAAATTGCGACTGAATTTACATAAAAAAATAAACAAAGGAATGGAACACATTTCTTACTAGCCACGTCATCGTTGACTTCTGCATCCTCCTCATGCAAGATTTACAGTGACACGTAGAAGCTCCCAACTCCACCGTTGACCGTCCATCGCCTCTACCACGTGAGCCTATAGGCCACGGCGCGACCACCACTGCACTTGGCAACCCAGGCCGAGCCCTCCCCTCTGTCGCGCGGCCTCCATTCGCCAGCCGCCGCCACCGAATTACGGCCCTTGAACCACCAAATTCGACAACCACACCTCGCTATAATCTAAACGGCCACCATCAACAGACTCTACTTATTGTCCTCTACGAAACCCAGAAACAGATTGCTCGATTTCTGCCCCAAATGAAAACGCCCAAAACGACACGTAGGGTTTCGCGATTTTGACCTTTGACCGCGATTTTCTGTTGATTCTAGCACCGATATCAAAAACAAAAACTACGCGTATATTCGTATCGATGAAATCTACAACATATATTTTTTTGGGAATTTTCTGAAGACTTTGAATTTTGACTTTTGATTTTGAATTGAAATTGGATCTAGAGTTTCTAGCCATTGGAAGAAGAGAAGGAACTGATGAAATGAACGCACAAACAAATGAGAATAGATGGGCTAGGGTTTATAACTGGGTTTATATAGATAGGTTGGAAAATAGAGTGGATGGATCCGATAAACAAACGTGCTGAATGATAATTGGCCCAAAAAGCCCGTTTCGACTCCGAAACGAAATTAGGTAAACCGATATGTCCAAATAGGTATTTTAAAATATTCTGAACGCGATGGAAAAAGTTTCACGTCCAAATTCGATCGTATGGAGAAGTTATGCTGAAAACAAAATTTCCAAATTGATTTCAAATCGATTTCAATTAAATCGATTTCAAGGCGTTTCGCGTTCGTACGATCAAACGACAAGTCTGATCGCTACGAAACTTGAAACCTTACAATAATTCACTGTTACGGATCCGATGAAACTGGTTTCGTCGAAATCCGAGTCCGTGACAAAAATGGCTATTTTTATATAATTTAAATAAATTAAAAATTAATCAATTAAATCAAATTTCCCATTTTACTTCGATAATTGACGATTCTTATCATCATAAATTTCTCAAATCATCTTTACTAACTTAAACAAATTTAACTGTCGAATTAAAATCTATAAATTCTAAATTTTCATTAAATTCACAAATTATAAGTTAAATTTACTTTCCATATATTTTTGTCAAATAGATAAAATTGATCATTGGATTCATACTTCATTACGTAAATCTCTCAAATTTCATCTACATTTATATTTGCATAATATCTAAATATTAAATTTCAAATATTACTTCATTATCGTTAATTAAATAAAATCTTTAATTATTGCAATTGATTATCCGTTATAACTTAATATACTAAATAGATGGTTAAATTGAAAGATTTTCCAGTTATGTGAAGTTAAAGGTTTTACTTAAATTTTATTGAATTCAATAAGTAAACATTTCAAGTCTAAATAATAAGTAATTGGATTTGATACATATGGGTTGTCAAATAAGTTTGTTTTTGAAATGGTGAAATATTTAAAGCTTTTAACCATAAGAATTGAAAATGGTATTTGGAAGTTTAAATCGATATTTAGAATTGATTTGTGAAATCTAAAGAAGCTATTTTGTTTTATAAAAGTAGTTTAATATTTAACCATTTAAGAGATGGAAATTTGTTTCAAAGCTATGTTTTTCAAGGTAGTATAAGTTGGAAATATTATATTCAAGAGTTTTGATTTCTAAATATTTTACTTTGGAAACCCTATGATTTTGGAAATAATATATATTAGAAAATAAAATGATATCGTATTGATTTGGGGTTTTAAGAATATAAATGATATCGTTTTTATATGGGTTTTAAATGGATATTTTATTTTGGTTTTAAAAGTATAATTATTTTTAGATGACCGCGGTGTTATAATAACGATTGGTTGACAAAGAGACCGGGATCGGATATGGACATACTCTCTGTCGATACCGAAAACCACTTTGACTAACCATGTACGCGGTGGAGATTCCAGAATGAAGTAGGTTGGTGGCGGCGTTTCCTGTAAGGTAAATACGTAGACCCGACTTCTGTGAGTTGGCATAAGGTGGCTAAAACATGAGCGATTCTCGGGCCAATGAGGTCATTCCTATGATCGAACGCACTCCTTCGATACTATACTCTGACTTTGGGTTGATTCGGTGGCCACTATTGATTTCTTTGATTTTGGGGGTGTTTGTTCGAGGTGGGCGGTAGTTGCGCGCTGCGCGTTTCCATCAGCCCGGATAGCAATTGGTATATCTACCCTGGCATTGCCTAGTTGTGCCGTGTCACCTACCCTATCGCGCCTTGTACGAGTTTGGATTTCTCCCGTAGCCCATGTGGTATCCTCTGGTGGCTTCCCGATCAGGAGGGACTATGATATTGGATGGACTACTGGGACTATTACGTGTTAAGGTGAATATTGGGTCACTCCTTAACGCTATTTAAAAGTATGTTTATTTTACAATTAGACACTATTATAATAGCGCAATATACTATATGGTAAATAGTTTAACGGATCCTTAAGAGATGTAAATCCCGAGCATCTCTTGAGTTACTGTACTCATATTTATTTTGTTAATTTAACTCACATAAGATCTTTTACTTTTGACTCAAGTGTTTTGTCTTTTCAAATTCGCTCGGGTCAGTCTGAGCGTTTCAGGATTTGAAGATTTAGCTCTGGAGGACGAAGACGAAGATGTATATTATTATTATTTATACTAGTACACTACACACTGTTCCGCTGCATTGTTATTGGTATGTGTAACTCTGATATGTAGTATATAAATGTTTTGTAAACAGATTTATAAACTATATATTTTATTATTATATTTTATCCTTCCGCTGCGAGATTCTGTTTTCTTTTATTTCTTTCTCGTTTTTCTTATTTACCCCATAACAATCCGCCCTTCCGTATGGTTTGAATTGGCACTTGTGTCGATTTAAAACGTGCGAAAAGGCGGGATGTTACAGTTGGTATCAGAGCTTTGGTTTAGCGATAAACCTTAGCTTTGTGGGGTTTGACTCTTTACTAATAGGGTAGTAATACCCTATGGGAGTCACTGAGTGTATATATATAAGAGAGCGTATTTGTTAGTGTTATAAAAAGGTTTTAATATTGTGTTAATCTGTTCCGTTTTGTATTTATAAACTCTGGTTGGTGCATGGGACGCTGTGACATCAATAGGGGTTTCTAAACACTTAATAGGACAGACCGACATAATATTTGTTTTAATATAGGTGAATGAAATAATTTTACCTATTATATTTTCTATAAAATAATTTTTCAAAATAATATATATATTTGGTTGTAATAGATTGGTTGTTAGGTAATGAAGGTTTTGAATAATGATAGAAATAAGATTTAAAAATAAGATAAATGAAATTTGGAAATTTAGAACTTAAGTTCCGGGGTTTTGAAATTTCTTTCGAATAAATTTTGGAATATAATAATATTATTTATAAGTATTTTCTGATATAAATATTTCAATATAATTCGGATAAATTGTTTTAAAGAAGATTTCAAAAAAAATAAGTTTTGTACTTTCCTCCCTCCCTGTTGCTGGAAAATAATTTCGGTGATGAGTGCACGCATCATCGACTTTCATTTTCGAGTTTCGAAGTGGGAAGGCCACTGTAGAAATTTACTGCAGAATTGTTTAAGAAATTTTTTATCGTTTTAATTATAATTGGATATATATATATATGTATGTATGTATATGTTAAGAATAGATATCTATCTATTATTTTAAATGATTTAAAAATTAAACCCGATATTTGGTTCTTAAGTTCTAGTTAATTAATAGTTCAATTAAGTGTAGAAATTGGAACCTTTAATTAAAGTAAAAATTTAATACAATAGGAAGATAAGTAATGTAAATAAACGATTGTAAACATTATTAAATGAATTAATGAACTTCTTTATTTATAATAATTGATGTATAAAGTTGCAAATTTAGTGTAGTTAAATTGTTACCATTATTAAATATAATAGAAATGTAAGCATTAAATAAATGAATGAAATTAAAAGTAAGTTGAAATTGTAATTTATAAAATAATATATATAATTATTGAACCATTAATTAATTAAAGGAATTGAGAAGAAACTTGTATAATTTTCACTTACATTCTTAAAGCATATATATAACTTACCATATAATAAAAGTTGCAATGTTAGTAAGAAAATGTAAGGGGAAATCTTATAAGTGAAGCTTGAGGTAATAAAGGTATTCAATGAATTTGTTGTTACAAAATGAGAATTAAATGTATAAACTTAAGTTAAAATGGAAATTTTAAGTATTATAAATAGATGATTATAAACTTAAGTAAATAAAACGGAATGCAAATAATAATGAATATTGTAATAAATGAAAAATGAAAATTGTAAGTAATGAAGGAATCACTCAATAAATGAAAGAAAAGAAATTAAAAAACTAAAGCATGAAATAAATGTATAATAAGTTAATTTGGTTGAATTGTTATTGTTTGACTTATGGTTGGTTGGGTAAGAAAATTTGAAGTTGTTGGATGAATAAATAATCTATCGTTGTTCCATCTAAGACTGTTGAGTAAAGGATGCACTTGATAGTTATTTTCATTCCATACAATTTCAAGTTTTGAACCCGAAACAACTATTTGTTTGTTGGATTAAATGGTTGCTTTGTCTTGTGTATGTATGCTGTTTGTAAAGTTGATGGTTGTTGTATTGATTGGTTGATTAATGGTTGAAACCGCTTAAATATTTCACTTTATATAAATTTGTATATTTTAGCTAAATTAACTAATTTTGTAAATTTAAATTTTTGTAAATATAATATTTAAATATGATATTGATTTCGAAATTCTTCTTTTTCCTTCTTTCCCTTTTCGGGGACGAAAAGTTTTGAGTGGGGGAGAGTGTAACGACCCGTAAATTTCGACAATTAAATTGTTAATTAAATAGGATCTTGTAATTTAATTTTTTGTAGAAAAAAAAAGAAAAAAGAAAAAAATGAAGATGATAAATTAGTATTGGAATGAACACTAAATTAAAATATAGCAACGGTATTTAAAAACTTGATTATTAGTAATTTGAATAAAAATCTAATGATTGAAATAGTGAAAGATTTATACCTTTGTGTAAATTGAAAATAAATAAAGGGAATTTATTATGTAAATTAAGAAAAGATTGGAATAAATGATGATTCCATGCATACTTATAAAAAGTTATTATGAGTTGCATGTTGAAATGGTTGATTGAGTTGAAATTATGAAAAGGGTAATTAAAGACAAGAATTTGATTTTGCCTAAGTATCAATATATTGATAAAACTATAACTGAATAGAAATTTTAATTTGCTCAATCCTTTTTATTTACTATTAGAAGATGTTAATTAATTTAACGGTGAAAATTTGAAAATAAATTCAAATTGTATGTTAGATAATAAATTGCAATAATTAAAGTTAGTAATAAATGGAAAACGGAATACCAATTTATTTATGAAGTGGATATAAGGGAATGTAACAAATTTGAATAAGGAATGCTAATTGTGCATTAAGTGAAGGAATAGAGCATAGATAGAATAATTAAAAGGAATTTAGAATTTTTAATTTGTATGTGTGCATTAATGCATGAATATAGAAATATATTACAAACAAAATAGGAAGTGAGTGAAGATATGCATTAATGAATGAATATAGATATATTGCAATAAAATAGGAAGTAAGTGAAGATATGCATTAATGAATGAGTATAGAAATATATTGCAAATAAAATAGGAAGTGAGCGAAGATATGCATTAATGAATGAATATAGAAATATATTGCAATAAAATAGGAAGTGAGTGAAGATATGCATTAATGAATGAGTATAGAAATATATTGCAATAAAATAGGAATAAGTGAGAATCAATTGAAATATAAAATGATATTGGGTATTACAAGTATGAGTTTAGAAAATAATTACAAGATATATGTGAAATAAGATGCATAGAAAAGTTGGTTAATTGTTAAGTGATGAATGATGTAATAAAGGAATGAAATCCAGATAAGTTAACCTAATTGGGACCTTAATTAATGATTTAAAAAAAAAAGATGACTGACTAATAGAATAACTTATAATCTAAGGAAATCAAGTAGTACGTTAATTTGAAATAAATTTATAAATTCATTTATGGAATGTAATATAATTCAATGCTAAATGTCAATTTATTTAATAGTAAGATTGTAAATCAATAAATGAAGTTATGAAGATTTCAAATTTTATTTATAACAATTTATGGGAAATCAATTACAATTAATTGACTTGAATTGTGCAGTTAGCGTAGATTTTGTTTTGTAATTGAAGGAGGTTAATTTTATAAGATGAAATTTTGCTAATTCTATATAAAATAGGACCACTGGTTGATTTATAGTATAGAAAGCAAGATGTATAAATTTAATTAAAGTATCAAAATTCAACAATTGTAATTATTGCAAATTGAAATGGAATTTGAGGATAATAAGGTGAAACCATGAACAAATGTTAGTGCATCCTTATTACTTGTAAAAGATGAGAATATAAAAGTTTGAAAATCAAAAAAATAGGTTTTTGAAAATTAAATTATAATTTCTAAATATAAGGAAGTGGAGAAATTAACACTGCAATGGATAGACTTATCAGCTTTTAATTTACATCTAAATTTGTTTAGATCAATTTGGAAATTAATAAAATTGTAGATATATTTTGAAACGTAAACGAAACGTCTAGATTTACATTTGTAAATATGTTTAAAATAAAATGTAAATGATAAGGAATTTATTTATTTCCTAAATCCGTAACGTGTGTAATTAATATTATTTATCTTTTGGGACCACTTCCGTTTGCACGTTAAAATTCGTGCACACCTATTCTTTGTGATATATCTATAAATAGGCGGTGAAACCCTAGCCTCCATCTTCATTCCTCTGTATAGTCTCTTCTTCAACTTCTTCTCTTCTTCAATGGCAACAGACAATTTCTAGGTCCAGTTTCAATCCAAATAAAAGTCAAAATTCAAACTCCTCTAAAAAGTCCAGAAAAATTATATGTTGGAGTTCTCAGAATACGCAATCTACTGGTGGTGTTCGTTTTCCGTTTTGGGTTCGGTTTGGAAACATATTCGCGTGCTCCTGTAGCCAAAGCGCGTGGAAGACGACAGTGACGTGGCGAGTATTTAATTAAGGTTTGTTTTGTTTTATAATTTATTTTGATTTTCAAATCGTTTAAATCGCATAACTTTTTCATACGACCTCGGATTAACGCGAAACTTTTTTTGTTAGGATAGTAATTAAATTCCAGACAGTTTGGAACTAGTTTGGACCAATTCAGAGACCGTCGAATTTTTGAGTTTAAATTGAATTTAAATTCGATTTAAATTTAAAAGGTGAGTGTTTTAACCCACTCACAACTTCTAAAATATTTTATGTTTGTTAAATTGATTTTAGATATGAGTAGAAATTTATTTATGACTATTTGACATGTTTTATTCCTTATCTCTGTTAAATCGCATTTATTTAATTTAACTGTTCATAAATTTTATTACTGCATATAAATTGACAGTTATAGTTATTTATTTGCATATAAATTGTTAGTTTAATAGTTGTTAAATTCATTTTTGAATATAACTGCCAGTTATTACCTGTTATATATTATCAGATATATATTGATATTGATTTATTATTGGATGATGATTGTGATTTGGATGATGGATGATGAATGATGAATGGATGTTTTATTTTATATCATTAAACTGCAAGTTATCATGCATTTTTCATTTCATTCGGGATTATGGTTTGAAATGATATACAACCGCAAATTTTTTATTTTAAATTGCGGATTGAAATGATAAACATCCGTATCACTTGACTATAGGATAGAAAATTTTATACAGGCACCGCGGTAAATATATATAATTATTTTGGAAATGTTTTACTATGGTTTTGTAAAGCTATACATATACATGTGTATATATATATATATATGGTTTAATGGGTTTTGATTTGATCATTAATAAAAGCTATATATATATATATAGAAATTTTTCGGTTTTAGGCTTTGTATAAAAATTGATTTGAAGTATAAACCGAAGTTTGATTTTAAGATCAAATACGATTAAGCATTTAATTAAAATTTAATTTCTGGTAGTTCTATTGACTTAAATGAGAATAAAATTGGAAGTTGAATATCAAGTTAAATCGGAATTTAAATAAAAGTTAAATTTTTAAAGGATATGATTTATAACTTGATTTTGTGTAAAGTGATTTAAATGAATATCAGGTTGTTTTAAATGAATATATCATGTTAAATAAATTGAAAGATTTTCCAGTTATGTGAAGTTAAAGGTTTTACTTAAATTATATTGAATTCAATAAGTAAACATTTCAAGTCTAAATAATAAGTAATTGGATTTGATACATATGGGTTGTCAAATAAGTTTGTTTTTGAAATAGTGAAATATTTAAAGCTTTTAACCATAAGAATTGAAATGGTATTTGGAAGTTTAAATCGATATTTAGAATTGATTTGTGAAATCTAAAGAAGCTATTTTGTTTTATAAAAGTAGTTTAATATTTAACCATTTAAGAGATGGAAATTTGTTTCAAAGCTATGTTTTTCAAGGTAGTATAAGTTGGAAATATTATATTCAAGAGTTTTGATTTCTAAATATTTTACTTTGGAAACCCTATGATTTTGGAAATAATATATATTGGGAAATAAAATGATATCATATTGATTTGGGGATTTAAGAATATAAATGATATCGTTTTTGTATGGGTTTTAAATGGATATTTTATTTTGGTTTTAAAAGTATAATTATTTTTAAATGACCGCGGTGTCATAATAACGATTGGTTGGCAAAGAGACCGGGATCGGATATGGACATACTCTCTGTCGATACCGAAAACCACTTTGACTAACCGTGTACGCGGTGGAGATTCCAGAATGAAGTAGGTTGGTGGCGGCGTTTCCTGTAAGGTAAATACGTAGACCCGACTCCTGTGAGTTGGCATAAGGTGGCTAAAACAGGAGCGATTCTCGGGCCAATGAGGTCATTCCTCTGATCGAACGCACTCCTTCGATACTATACTCTGACTTTAGATTGATTCGGTGGCCACTATTGATTTCTTTGATTTTGGGGGTGTTTGTTCGAGGTGGGCGGTAGCTGCGCGCTGCGCGTTTCCATCAGCCCGGCTAGCAATTGGTATATCTACCCTGGCATTGCCTAGTTGTGCCGTGTCACCTACTCTATCGCGCCTTGTACGAGTTTGGATTTCTCCCGTAGCCCGTGTGGTATCCTCTGGTGGCTTCCCGATCAGGAGGGACTATGATATTGGATGGACTACTGGGACTATTACGTGTTAAGGGGAATATTGGGTCACTCCTTAACGCTATTTAAAAGTATGTTTATTTTACAATTAGACACTATTATAATAGCGCAATATACTATATAGTAAATAGTTTAACGGATCCTTAAGAGATGTAAATCCCGAGCATCTCTTGAGTTACTGTACTCATATTTATTTTGTTAATTTAACTCACATAAGGTCTTTTAGTTCCGACTCGAGTGTTTTGTCTTTTCAAATTCGCTCGGGTCAGTCTGAGCGTTTCAGGATTTGAAGATTTAGCTCTGGAGGACGAAGACGAAGACGTATATTATTTTTATTTATACTAGTACACTACACACTGTTCCGCTGCATTGTTATTGGTATGTGTAACTCTGATATGTAGTATATAAATGTTTTGTAAACAGATTTATAAACTATATATTTTATTATTATATTTTATCCTTCCGCTGCGAGATTCTGTTTTCTTTTATTTCTTTCTCGTTTTTCTTATTTACCCCATAACAATCCGCCCTTCCGTATGGTTTGAATTGGCACGTGTGTCGATTTAAAACGTGCGAAAAGGCGGGATGTTACAAGTATAAAACGAACTACGATGGTTCATAATAGTTTAGGACAACATATATATAATAATAACACAGATAAGCTAAACACAGAACATAGATAATATCAAATCTTATATATATAACTGAAGTCGGTTACAGTACATGTGATACAACTACAACAGTCAACACTGGAAGTTACATATACAAGTACATTATCGTAAATAATATATATGAATACATATCATCCTATAAAATAACACTAACGAATCCAAAAGATATGAAGAGACTTCATAGCTCAAGCAGCATCCCAAAGCGAGATATCAACAGCCTGAAATAACTCGGTCAGGCCCGAGTATTAATTCAAAAGAAAATAACACGCGGGTCAGTCTAATTCAAACTCAGTTATTAATGCACGGAAGCAATAATAATTAAATAATCAAATAGACGACAGTCACAATAAATCTGACCTATCCAATCCTTTAATAAGGAAATCGGATAACGGTAAGTATAACACGTAACAACATTAAACAGCAAATCAGCAAAGCTAAATCATCAACAAAGATAAATAAAAGGATTATCAATGAAGATAATTTAGAAAACAATAGAATTGCCTAAACAACAATTAATAGCAAGGGGCCAAAGGAAATCACAAACGAGCACAAGGTCAAACCCGAGCTGCAAACTGGATTCAACTCAGGTGCAAGTTCAAGAAAATGGTCAAGACGAGTGGATGAATACATATGCAAATGCCACTGTGGTCTCGACAAACCAAGATAAGCTTATATATCAAAGTGCACAAGGGCAGTTATACCAAAACAAATGAAAATTGCCTCAACATGCTTACAAAAGACTGCAAAATTCAAGAAGGCACCAACCAACAAACAAAATGCAAAAGGTCAAGTCACTGACTCAACTCAACTGCAGCAACAAAACAGTGCAGTAGTGCCAAAAGGACAAGAATACATATATACAAGTAGGGTAAACATTACCATGAATAGGCGGTTTTACACACTACTCGAGGCACGGTGCACATTAACCCAATGAAAACCAGAAATGTGTTCAAAGCAAATTCAAACTATATGATGGAAGAAACACATGAATTTACAACTCCAAGTGTGTCAACCAACCAATCCAATGCAATAGCACAGGCCTCAACATCAAAGATAGAGAAACCAGAATGAAAGGAGTACTACTGCAACTTGAACCAGTGATGTCAACACGACTCGAAATGTATATGAAGGTCTACAACAATACCAAAGTGAAGATTCTAATATCAATGCCACTGCCTCAATAGTGCTAGTGCAACAGGGAAGGCAAGTGCACCAAAGACCAACATATAAAACACTAGCAAAATCGATGACCCAACAAATGCACCCGACTTCCAAATATGAACAGTAAGCTAATAACAGCACAATGCAAATGGACTCATATGGAACAAGAAACCAGTGAACAATGAAGTACAATTTGAGTTAATATCAAATTGCAGCCAACGGCTTTGGTTCAATATGCAATGAAGATCACAAGTCTCAAGTCTACAAAGTAAACGTGAATACACATATATCATGAAACAACAATTATAAAAAGGGTACAAGTCGAGATGCTACAAACATGAACATGTATGTGCAGTCAAGCCTACGGCAGCAGTTCGAATCGAAACAGTGCCAAACCCAAAATATCTTCATATAATCAACATAATCAATTCAAGTGACCAAAGTCAACAGAAATCGAAATCATGGTGGTCACGAACGAAATCAATATCGTCAAACCAAAAATCGAAACAGAGATGACCAAGAAAAACGAATAGTTCAAAATCAACGTCAAAACAAAATCGAACTGCCGAAGCATAATACTAAGGTCGAATTAGAAGATGTGAGTGAAAAATCACTCACCTAGTTTCGAAGCACCCAATGATCTCAATCGCAGCCGAAAGCATCTCAAGAGACGATCAACCAACAGAGCAAGGAATCGAAATCAATCGATCTACTTAAAGTTGGCAACCACAAATTTCTCCACAGCCCTAATTTTTAAAGAAGAGGAACGAGCCGGCATTTCTTTTCTTTCGTTTATTTTGCTAGGGCTTGCGAAAATGAATGAATAACGGAGGAACGGTATCGGCCCTTGTTAATTATCACAGCACCAATAAAAACGTGGGTCAAGATTATTTTAAAGCCCGCATAACCTTAACGAATTTTTAAAAGAATCTCAACCTGATTTAAAAACTCCCAATAGCAATTAGTTATCAACATTAATCGTTTAATGACTATAATTAATTGGTGTGAAACCCCGGGTTGTTACAGACTCCCCTCCTTATAAAAATTGTGTCCCTGTAATTTTCATAATTAAAATCGTCAATAACAATTATTTTTCTAACATAAACTGGTTAAGCTAGAAAAATAAAGGTCAAGAATACAAACCCCAAAGAAATCTTTAATTTCATAAAAGAAATTCATAAATTCTCACAAAATCTAATTATCAAATAGATAATCAGAAAACACAAATATCTAATTATCAAAAACGATAATCAGAAGATACAAATATCCAATTATCAAAAACGATAATCAGAAAACAACAAATATCTAATTATCAAAAACGATAATCAGAAAATAGAAATATCTAATTATCAAAAACGATAATCAGAAAACATCAAATATCTAATTATCAAAAACGATAGTTAGAAAACACAAATATCGAATTATCAAAAACGATAATCAGAAAACAACAAATATCTAATTATCTAAAACGATAATCAGAAAACACAAATATCTAAGTATCAAAAACGATAATCAGAAAACACAAATATCTAATTATCAAAAAGGATAATCAGAAAGCACAAATCAACAAATATCTAATTATCAACAAAGATAATTAGAACTCAAATCAACAAATATCTAATTATCAACAAAGATAATTAGAACTCAAATCAGCAATTATCTAATTATCAACAAAGATAATTAGAACTCAAATCTACAATTATCTAATTATCAACAAAGATAATTAGAACTCAAATCAACAAATATCTAATTATCAACAAAGATAATTAGAACTCAAATCAGCAAATATCTAATTATCAACAAAGATAATTAGAACTCAAATCGGCAAATATCTAATTATCAACAAAGATAATTAGAACTCAAATCGGCAAATATCTAATTATCAACAAAGATAATTAGAACTCAAATCGGCAAATATCTAATTATCAACAAAGATAATTAGAACTCAAATCAGCAAATAACTAATTATCAACAAAGATAAATAGAACTCAAATCAGCAAATATCTAATTATCAACAAAGATAATTAGAACTCAAATCAGCAAATATCTAATTATCAACAAGGATAATTAGAACTCAAATCAGCAAATATCTAATTATCAACAAGGATAATTAGAACTCAAATCAGCAATTATCTAATTATCAACAAGGATAATTAGAACTCAAATCAGCAAATATCTAATTATCAACAAGGATAATTAGAACTCAAATCAGCAAATATCTAATTATCAACAAAGATAATTAGAACTCAAATCAACAAATATCTAATTATCAACAAAGATAACTAGAAATCAAATAAGCAAATATCTAATTATCAACAAAGATAATTAGAACACAAATCAGCAAATATCTAATTATCAACAAAGATAATTAGAACTCAAATCAGCAAATATATAATTATCAACAAAGATAATTAGAACTCAAATCAGCAAATATCTAATTATCAACAAAGATAATTAGTACTCAAATCAGCAAATATCTAATTACCTGCAGATAATTAGAAACAACAAATATCTAGAAATCAATTGAGATGACTAGAAAATCAACATAAAAGGTGGATCAATCCCAGCAGATGGTGAGTTTTAGCTACGCCGCACGTCAATCTCAGAAGGCCGAAGACTACCAAGTACTATATATTTTTTTGGCGCCCATCAGATGATCTGAAGGTCCGCAGAGTGACCCGAAGGTCTAGTACTGGTATTTGACCCGAAGGTCCATCAGATGACCCGAAGGTCCAGCGGAGTGGCCCGAAATCCCAACAAATGACCCGAAGGTCAGTAGAGTGGCCCGAAAGCCCAACAAATCATCAGAATTATCAAACAACAGATGTTTCAATTAACGAGTCCGGAATTAACCGAAATAGTAAAAGTGTGGTTCCATACTCCGCACTTTTGCTAAATCGTTTAAATCACTTCATCATTTCCTTGAAAGTGCAAAATTATGTATTTTAAATAAATAACATTTTACGTTCTCAAACGGACAAGTCCGGAATTAAGCGAATCAGTACAAGTAAGGGTTCATAGTCCTTAATTTTGCTGAAGCGTTTAAATCGCCTCCTCATTCTTTTGAAAGCGCAAACTGTAAAATTTTTGAAAATAATTTTATTTTAAAACGATTTTTAAAACACATGATTAAAACAGCAACATCTGTAGCATTTTCGAAAATGAAATTGCACTTCTCAAAACACCGTAAAAACGGATACCAAATCAGTGTTGCGGGATAACCACTTGAAAATTCACTATAAATTTGACGGTTACTGAAGTCACAGCGGCAGAAATTTTTATATGTCAAAATCTCATCAAAATAATTCGCATCAAAAATATAATACCAGTGAATTTTCATTCATCAAAAATGTCAACAAAACATCGTGCTTCAAAAATTTAGCACCGGTGTAAAAATCCCTTTATAAAATAACGGCAACAAAATACGTTTAAAACCAAACACCGGTTCAATGTAAAATTAATGCAGTAACGTGCAACTCAAATTTTTGATTTTTAAATCAAAAGGGTTATCAGCTGTACTCAACAAAGACAGTCTCACTGTTTCCACTGCGTACTCTGATGAACAGAACACAAATTACTCAATCATCAAAACACAATTTCACTTTTATTTTTAAATAAAGATATTTAAAAATTTCATCATAATTTCAAAACTTTAGTTTTGACTCAAGGCACAATTAAAAACATCAATAAATAGTTGTAACACATGTTCCATTTAAGTTATGTTCTATATTATGTCCATAAACCCCTCGCTCTGATACCAATTGTGATGCCCCACCTCTATACTCATAATAACAAAGAGTATTAAAAGGAAATACTGTCTGTTATTACAAAGAATAAGGCTGGATAGGAGCGGCCATCCGTAGTTAGGCCTTACACTAGTATTGGTTATATCGATAGGAGTGGTATATAATTATTATTTTTTCATCTCTTTATTTATTTACTCCCATCGACATATTCGATTCCAGTATAAAACGAACTACGATGGCTCATAATAGTTTAGGACAACATATATATAATAATAACACAGATAAGCTAAACATAGAACACAGATAATATCAAATCTCATATATATAACTGAAGTCAGTTACAATACATGTGATACATACATGTGATACAACTACAACAGTCAACACTGGAAGTTACATATACAAGTACATTATTATAAATAATATACATGAATACATATCATCCTATAAAATAACACTAACGACTCCAAAAGACATGAAGAGACTTCATAGCTCAAGCAGCATCCCAAAGTGAGATATCAACAGCCTGAAATAACTCAGTCTAACCCGAGTATTAATTCAAAAGAAAATAATACACGGGTCAGTCTAATTCAAACTCGGTTATTAATGCACGGAAGCGATAATAATTAAATAATCAAATAGACGACGGTCACAATAAATCTCACCTATCCAATCCTTTAAAAAGAAAATCGGATAACGGTAAGTATAACACGTAACAGCATTAAACAGCAAATCAGCAAAGCCAAATCATCAACAAAGAAAAATAAAAGGATTATCAATGAAGATAATTTAGAAAACAAAAGAATTGCCTAAACAGCAATTAACAGCAAGGGGCCAAAGGAAATCACAAACGAGCACAAGGTCAAACCCGAGCTGCAAACTGGATTCAAATCAGGTACAAGTTCATGAAAATGGTCAAGACGAGTGGATGAATACATATGAAAATGCCACTATGGCCTCGACAAACCAAGATAAGCTTAGATATCAAAGTGCACAAGGGCAGTTATACCAAAACAAATGCAAACTGCCTCAACATGCTTACAAAAGATTGCAAAATTCAAGAAGGCACCAACCAACAAACAAAATGCAAAAGGTCAAGTCACCGACTCAACTCAACTACAGCAACAAAACAGTGCAGTAGTGCCAAAAGGACAATAATACATATATACAAGCAGGGTAAACATCACCATGAATAGGCAGTTTTACACACTACTCGAGGCACAGTGCACATTAACCCAATGAAAACCAGAAATGTGTTCAAAGCAAATTCAGACCACATGATGGAAGAAACACATGAATGTACAACTCCAAGTGTGTCAACCAACCAACTCAATGCAGCAGCACAGGCCTCAACATCAAAGATAGAGAAACCAGAATGAAAGGAGTACTACTGCAACTTGAACCAGTGATGTCAACACGACTCGAAATGTATATGAAGGTCTGCAACAATACCAAAGTGAAGATTCAAATATCAATGCCACTGCCTCAATAGTGCTAGTGCAACAGGGAAGGCAAGTGCACCAAAGACCAACATAAAACACTAGCAAAATCGATGACCCAACAAATGCACCCGACTTCCAAATATGAACAGTAAGCTAATAACAACACAATGCAAATGGACTCATATGGAGCAAGAAACCAGTGAACAATGAAGTACAGTTTGAGTTAATATCAAATTGCAGCCAACAGCTTTGGTTCAATATGCAATGAAGATCATAAGTCTCAAGTCTACAAAGTAAACGTGAATACACATATATCATAAAACTGCAATTGTAAAAAGGGTACAAGTCGAGATGCTACGAACATGAACATGTATGTGCAGTCAAGCCTACAGCAGTAGTTCGAATCGAAACAGTGCCAAACCCAAAATATCTTCATATAATCAACATAATCAATTCATGTGACCAAAGTCAATAGAAATCGAAATCGTGGTGGTCACGAACGAAATCAATATCGTCAAACCAAAAATCGAAACGGAGATGACCAAGAAAAACGAATGGTTCAAAATCAACGTCAAAACAAAATCGAACTGCAGAAGCATAATACTAAGGTTGAATCAGAGGTTGCTAGTGAAAAATCACTCACCTAGTTTTGAAGAACCCAAAGATTCCAATCGTAGCCGAAAGCATCTCAAGAGATGATCAACCAATAGAGAAAGGAATCGAAGTCAATCGATCTAATTAAAGTCGGCAACCACAAATTTCCCCAAAACCCTAATTTTAAAAGAAGAGGAACGAACAAGTAACGGCCGCCATTTCTTTTCTTTTGTTTATTTTGCTAGGGCTTGCGAAAGTGAATGAATAATGGAGGAACGATATCGGCCCTTGTTAATTATCACAGCACCAATAAAAACGTGGGCCAAGATTATTTTAAAGCCCGCATAACCTTAATGAATTTTTAAAAGAATCTCAACCTGATTTAAAAACTCCCAATAGCAATTAGCTATCAACATTAATCGTTTAATGAGGATAATTAATTGGTGTGAAACCCCGGGCTGTTACAAAAGTTAATGAGAATAGATTTCTATAAATGAT
This sequence comes from Allium cepa, assembly GCA_030765085.1. Taxonomy (NCBI): domain Eukaryota; kingdom Viridiplantae; phylum Streptophyta; class Magnoliopsida; order Asparagales; family Amaryllidaceae; genus Allium; species Allium cepa. The sequence goes on along the minus strand of CM060942.1, from coordinate 88,053,831 downwards.
CATTTTAAATTATGCTAGCATGAAAGTATTCTTTTCATACTTAACACCAAATTTTGAGGTAGGGAAACTCGTCTCTATTTATGAGAATTTAAGAATGTATGTCGAGGCAAAGATAGTATGCTAACTTGTCCAACTACATTATTAATCAAGGGATAGTATAGGTTTGAAATTGGAAAGTGGTGGTAGGTATATTGGGACTAATTTCCATACGATCCATTTAATTACACCAAAAGAATAGTGGTTTGGGTTTATAGTAAACAATATTTTTACATGACATTTGTTTTTTACTCATTTAAGTTTGCTCTTGAAATATGAAATCTCTCACCATGTTTGTGAATATACTTATACCATTGAGATAAGTATATAGATACATTTTATAAGTATTAAAAGTGTAGTATCTTGTGAATATACTTATACTAATGGAATAACTATATAGGCATTTATTCAAGCATTGAAAGAGTATAAATGAATAGTGAATGAATAGTACATATATGTATACCTATTGAAAAGGTATTTTGGCACAAGTATTTACAAACTGATTTTGATTAATGAAAGGATCAATTAAAGAGGCATAGCGGTTGCTTATGTTCTTAATCATGCTTGGTTTCTATATGAAATTAAATCTATGATTGGATTGTTTTCTTATTTGATAGTTAAATTAAGAGAGTTAAGAGCATGCCTTAGGGGCAATTATGTAATTTATTACATATATCTTACTCGATAATCAATCTTACTCGAAATAAAAGGTTTTTTATTTCTATTATATACCTGATATAATGTATTATATTAATTAACTAATTTAATTAAAGTGGAAACTAGCCATAAGGGCCTCTTTAGCAAATGCAATTAGTTTCTAGGACACACAATTGAAATAATTTCTTTTAAGGACAAAATGAAAAATAATTAGTTTCTAAGGCCTTAAAACTTATGAAATTATGTCCTTGAAAGTAATTGGACTGCTGACTTTGTCCTTAAAAGTAATTATTCTGCTGACATTGGCCTTGAAATTAATTTCTCTGGATGTGTGTCCTAGAAACTAATTGGACTGCAAAGTTTGTCCTTCTAGTGAAATGCCCCTTAATTAAAAGTATATTTAATAGAAAATCCATAAATGGTGCATTTTGTGACGTAGTTACAAAGTGTTGTAACCATGAGTAATTTATCACAATGGAAAAAATATGTCATTTTAAATGTTCCTAGTCAAGATGCATCGAGATTGGATATCGATATATCCGTTTAGACTACAGTACCTAACTCTATCCAAATATTGGGTAGTGTATTACCCATTGTTATCGAGGGCATGTAGAGGCTGCATACTAATGGTTATTGGATAACTATGGAATGACTCACTCGATAGTTTTCTGTTGGTTAATATAAGTAAGATCGAACAAAAAAATATTGTTGTGACTGATTTACACAATTCTCTTGACTTGAGAAAACTGTAGATCGTCAGTACAAAAAATACGCTTTGATTATAGTCAAATCATGGCATGGCGCTCCATCGAGTGACTATAGTTGGGTCGGTATAAGTATTGGAAGTGAAGCACTATTCAAGAGAGGATTCGTCTCCTCGGCTATATGGGGCGAATATCACTATCAACTCAAGTCAATTTCAAGTGAAAGTCTATGGCCAGAACATTTCAGTTAATAATAATTGTTATTATTGAACCAAGAACTTTGTGTTTCGGCTATAGAGTTGAATACAGACGGTGTTGGAATTTTGACCGTTACCAAATTCAACAAGTCCAAAGTGATATAGTTTTAACGAAGAGAATTAGTGTAAATCAATATCACAACTGGGTAACGCTCAATAAAGAAATTTTATTTTACCAAAAATAAGTAAGCAATAAATTTTTCCAAATATCACACCACCTGCTAAGTGAAATGTGAACTTAACTTTGAATAGTTCGATGTTAATCGCTGACCAAATTTACGTCTGATGAGTCACACTACCGATATGATGACATCCATTTGGACAAAACAATTTAATTAGTTTATAATTGTTGTAAATTAATTAAGTTAATCAACATTTATTAAATATTAATATAAAATTTTAAATATGATTTGAGGAATAAATATTGTTGTATAGTTATAATAGTTATAAATATATATTAATCGATATGCGATATCGATATGCAATTAAATTATATTTAATTAATAATATTTATTTGGGCTTAAAATGGGTTTAAAGCCCATGAAAGGTGCTAGAAATTTTGACCAAAAGGATGTAGGAGGCAGCTAAAAATATAGGCTAGGGGTATTTCAGATGGATGGCTCAGATTTAGGGACAATGGGTAAGAGATTTGATCCACCTTTCCTTATATTCCTTTCACTATGAATAAACTCCTAACCCTAATGCATATTAATTTTTTTGGCCGCAGTTTTCATCTTTTTACTAGCTGATCCCATCTACACAAAGCTCCATTAAATGTCATCTTAAATAAATTTCAAATCAACAACTATTGGATAGTAAACGGTCTTCAATTCAAAGATTAGCAGTCTGTCGAGTTGAAAAGAGTTCTAAAGAGGGACATTCATCATAGCAAGGTGTACTTCAAGACGTAGTGGTAATAGGTTTTCATATTACATATAACTTATAATTCATATATAATATTCGATTGCTCGTACATATATCATATTTATATTGTTATTTAGGTAAGATTCATATATGTAAGAATGTTGTCACATATTGAATGGTTACGTGTATGTATGTATAATGAAAAAGCAATTTTTGTTTAGATCTCATGTATTTATAGCCAAAATTATTTATTTTAATTTACATATATGTACTTATTAATTTACTATACTTATATTAATAAGTCATATTACACAAATTTAAATAACCAATAATTCATTATATCACCATATCACGTTAAAAATTAATCTAATATTTTATATATGCGAATTTATACTAAATATAATTTTAGGTAATAGAAAAATAATTTTTGTAATTATTTACTATTTTTAATATTATTTAAATTGAAATAAAGGTTATATAATTAATATAAAATAATACACGATTCAAAATTATATTTTAAATTTTATAAAAAAATTTCCATCATCATATTTACTTTCGACCAAAATTCCAACATTAGAAAATCAAATTTATCATTTTTAAAATATCATTTATAATAATGGTCAAATTTAATTAAATAATTAAAACATAATTCAAACTCAGAAAATTATGGAAAATTTTCATGATTTTATAATATCGTATTCAAATTTTACAAAATTGAATATTTGAAAAATATTTTATGAAACTATTTTAATACTATTTAAATATTTTTCGGTAAATAAATGTATGTATAAATGATTTAATAATATAAAATTATAATAAAATATTTTTTATGCTGTGTATCGGATCTGGAATGTTAAAAGATATACATACATACATACATAACTACATACATATATATATATATGTATATATTCAGTTTTAATTAATTTTATAATTGATATAATTATTTAATATAAACATATAAATTTAAATGCGTACATTTTTTTTTAAGTTACTGAAAATATAATTTTGAATAAATAAATACATACATACATATATCTGGACAACATATAATACATCTAAGATGAGCTAGCATGTCTGTTGCGATGCAAATACCAACATTTATATACGGGCATGTTATACCATGCGTGGATTGTTATGTTACACATGCATAGACACACATATGTATATGATACATATGTGTACCATTATACTTAATTTAACATATAAATTAAACAAAATTCAATCTATTTATTGTCATTTAAACAAAATAAAGATTTTATTTAAATTAAATTTAGAAATGTTCGAAATAAATTTGACTTCATAGGCCCGATAAAGATTCAGTAGGTTAAAAAATCAGAAATTCGGCCACAACTTCCATTGCGGGCTAGCCCATTTCCATCATAAATAACTGACTACTAGTCTTGATCAATTTTGAAACTATCGATTATCGATTTGGAGAAATGGAGATCGAATAAGTTATCTAAAAACCACTTTGAACTGGCATACGTATTTGATTTGAAAACAACTTGAATATAATGGAATCGAAGATATGGTTCTTTGAAGTGCAAGGGCTACTGATCTAGATGTTATTTTCTTATAATGCTCGAGTCATCCCCGAGTATATTTCCAGATTTTCTTCGGATGCTTTGGAGTTTCAAGAGACGAGTTGGATGCCTCCAAGACCTATTCACGTATTTTATTTTCTTCTGCATTTCTTGTATTGTATTTATCAGTGATTGTGAGGACAGGCTGTTATAAGTGTCCAACCTGATGATACGTAAATTTACTCTGATTGATGTATGTATATTACAGTTTTCTTTCGTAAAGATCATGTATATATTATACATTACTCGTCATGATGTGAGATTCTATTCAATCTTTTATTTTCTTTTACCCCAATAATCTATCTTTCTAGCACTTGGATGCAACCTTGGATGTATTAGTGTCGACTTTTGAGGGTCGAAAAGGTAGGTCGTTACATATACACATATACATACACATACGTACATACATTCATATATTATACATATAAAGTATTCAACTGTTTGACATTTATCCATTTTCTTACTTTTCTCGGTCTCAATAATGCATGCGCCTTAATTTATTTTACATTTTTTATTTTATCACTTACAAGATTTTCATTTTTTTCTTCAAAGCATATCAGTATTCACTTAACAATTAATGACAACCCATCTCAGTTACTTTATAGAATAAATATCAAAAGCTATTCATATTTATGAATTTTTCCTAAAAGCCTAAAAGGAACTTTGCTTAGCAATTAACATGTTTAGTTTTCATTTTTCCATAATTCCATCTTACTAATCAATTCAAATCATTCATTAATTTACAAAGTGTCTGTCATTGATTATCATTGCATATGTTATTTTCAGTTTCAGTATTGTATTTCTTAAATTAAATATGCTCATAATTACTCCTTTTTCTATCTTCACATCTTCTTTTTGTCAAATAAATTGACTCATTACTTATTGTTTTTTTTAAATTAAATATTTAGGTAATAGTACATAGTTGTATAAGTCATATGTAGTATGTAATAAACTAAAAGTTAAGATATGTCCAATGGTTCAAATCACGCACTACGCAAGATTAAAACCTACATCCTCATGGACCAAAGCCAGAGCACCTAACCACCGAGATAGTGGTACTAGACATGCAGCATACCCTTTATTTTAATAATCTCATTTACATATTACCTATGATTATTTTTTATGATTGCTACAAAAAATTTGATTTCAAGTTTACAACGACGAAACCACCAAATTGATGTATTATGTGAATCGGCTTAGTTCATCATTTGTTCATTTTTATTTTTTGATGATATTTATAATTACTCATGGTTAGGTTCGTCAGTAGATACTTAGATGTAGACAGTGTCATATATGCATCAGCATCCAAAATAGTTTTCAGATATTGGATATCTTTGTTTGCTGATATAGACGGATATCAGATAATTATCCTATTTGGTAACGACTATTAAATCTAGAGAGGTAAATAAAAAATGGTTTACCATAATCATTTTCAATCCCACTAATTATAAAAATGTGAAAAATAATCAAAAATTATGATAATAAATAGTTTAGAGCAATTAATATGTACTAATTTCATATAACATAAATTACTAACTTAATAAAACAATATCGTTTTACTCATTTTACTAAATTATGCCAAATATAAACTATAAGCTTGAGAAAGAGCAGATATATAATTATTAGATGCAATGCCTTGATGTCCACATCCATATCTATTATTTTGGATATCAGATATTTATCAGATTTTCACATACAAATGTAAATGAATTTTGGATTTTATGAGAATCCATTGACAAGCTTACTCCGGGTATGAGTAATTTATCTATTATATATATTCTATTATGTAATATGTTTGATCTCCTTGCATATTTCTTACTTCTCATTTTATCCAAGTAAAAATATCATTTCCTTTAATTTAGTGTACGATTTTCTTTTAACCCTAGAAAGTTTTCATTATTTCGAAAAACATGTCAATGCTAAGTTATCAATTAATGACAACTCATCCCAATTGTGTAATAAAAAATTATCAAAATCTACTTTGATTTATGAAATAGATTGACTGAAAGCCTCAAAAAAACATTTATTTGATGCATCTTTTGAATTCAATTTAAAAGATTGACTCTTGTTATCCATCATTTTATTTAATAAGAGGTAGAATTTATTATTTATGTTCTAAATATATGATTTCATATCTTTCTCCCAAGTTCTATGTTTAAAATTATGTTTCATCTTCTTATTTTTTTAGTTTGTATGATTATGAATTTGATTTCCTTCACATTTTGCAGGGTTTTATTGGATAACACTATGGAATTTTCTACCGTTCTATGAAATTTATAATGGGTAAAATTTGAATGAAGGATGGAATCACTACCAAAGTGCGCCTAATTGTTAGGGTAATATTTATTTCTGAATTTTAAGGCAACATTATAATTTACATATTAGTACCTGCTTGAAATGAAATATTATGTGTCCTATATATAGTAAAACATGATCATAACCTTTGTCTTATATGGATAACATTTGGATTGGGTAATAAATACCATATTGTGAAGTTTGGATGTAAAACCAAAAAAAATATTACAAGCATTAATATTAATGATAAATTGATACTCCAAATTAAATCTAAATCTAATGATTTAGTCGGTCTTTGAAGAAAACTCACAGTTAATGTTTCAAACCTTGATATCGTGTGAAGAATAAAAATAAATAAATGTTAATTACATGAAAAAAGGAAATTGTTGAACTGTTAAATAAGAGGTGGTATTTAAATGAAAATTATGCCTTAATATTGAGTAAAGTATTAAGCAATACCAGTTTGTTAAAAGAGGAGGGATGTGAAATGTGACGACCGCCCTATACCATCGGCATAAGTAATAAATAAATAGTGTGTTGCAAGTGTGCCCGACTGATATAGGATGATCATCGAGATGAATAATAAGAAACACATCATACAACCTGTCATATCTCACAGTGCATGGATAAAATATAATATGATAGATATAACAGAAGAGACAGTAATAACTATGTGAATAAATTATCATCAAAGTAACAAATCCATAGAGTTATACAACAAATGTAGTAGAGTTTATACAATAGAAGTAAACCAAGTAGCTGTCTCATAACAAGAAAATTAGCTGGCACTGCTAAGGCTCCATAGTGCTGCACAACAGAATAAGGGTAGTATCCATATAAGTATATTCTACGAGATAACTCCATCTGGCTAGTCCTTTGAATAACTACTGTGTCACTTAGACCTGTTATCTATTCCACTCATTCAAGAGTACCCAAGATAAAAAACAAAGCATAAAACATGGGGCCAGACAACAGTCTGGTATGAGCGGTAATGAATCTCAAAATAGAATATAGGAAAATATAATAGGGAACAGAGTTACATAAATCATACCTGACTTGTCCCTGCAACTAAAGAGTTAGCACATAGTGATATAATATGCTATATTACAACATCATAAAGGTATACTACTCAAAATAAATATATCGAATCTCCATGTATTCCTATCTCCAATACCTACTCCCAATGATATCTTCAAGTAATAGCGTAGAAAGCAACCATAGCATCCATCAAGAAATACTCATTATCACTCGTCCATCTGCTCTGAATATATGGTAACTCGTATGGTCCCCATGCCAGGGACTAATGTAAATCCCGATTTTCATTGTACTCTTGTATCACGCAGCCCAAAGTTAGATACTAGACCTAATACCACTATTCCAGAGTTATACAGATTATTATAAGATCCATAAGCGTCCCCACTTACAATGCCCCTACTTCGAGTACAGTAGAAAACTCTTCGAGTATCAAGATTCCTTGGCACATTCAGATCCGAGCACTCCTTTGATCCATTCAGATTCCAAGCCCTTTTCTTGCTCAATCTAGTTTCAATTATTCTGGAACCCACCACGTTCCTCATTTTACAACTCTCTCCTTTATCGAGCTTCTATCTTCAGTACCTACTCCCATCACGAGTCATAGACCAAAGATACAAAACTTTTATCGTGTTGTTACATCACCATCCAACGTTGATGCGAACAAGTCAACAGAACCAGCATGATCTACAGGATCTTTAATTCATCCCTTAGAAGTTTCACCCTTATTGGACTGTAACATCCCTAATTTTTAATAACATTATTTAGAAAATTTAATTTGATAAATTAAATAAAATAATATTAATAAGGAGATTGAGATTTGAATAAAACATATAGGGTCGTGCTTAACAATAAGATAAATGGGCTTTAATTTGGGTTATTTGTTAATTAACTTACACATAGGCATATTAGTGAAATAGCCTCCTTATTATACACAGCTATTGCTACTCATTTTTTCCATTCATGTTTCATTTTCTCATAAACACAAATCTAAAACCTAAACCAAAGCCGGCTATTATCAAGAAAGGATGAAAGAAATTTATCAAAAGCTAAAGATCTAAAAGCTAGAAAGGATTAATCAATAACAAATCTCAAATTCCTTATCAAATTTAAGGTTAATAATAATTAATACCATCTCTTTTTCCTTAACATTTAACAGGTTAATAGTAATCTTAGAAACTATAATTAAGAAAGATAGTCAGAATAACCGGGGATGGGTAACCCAAATGTAACAACCCGGATTTTGGAGATTACCATTAATATTAAATTATAATGCCAACAATAATTTAATATTGTGATTATAAATGAATTGGAGGAATGAAATTCTAGTTAATATTGTTTATTTTATATAAACAATGTTCTGATGAACAAAACTTGGGTTTTTAATTTACGTGAGTTAATTTATCTCATAAGATGTTATTTCAACATATTGATGGTTGGAGTAAATATAAATGAGTGAAAATAAGCTTAGAATAATTTATTTGTGAAATTGGGTTGAAAATGAATGATGTTAGTTATTTATTGAGTCAAAATGGGGAGTATTGGAATCTTATTCCAATAATAGCCTTTTATAGTGAATAAAAAAAGAAAATGAGAAGAATGAATTTTTCGAAGTGCATTAATGATTAAAAATAGTGCTGTAATAATTTAAAAAGTGTTAAAATATTTAATAAACTTATTTGAGTTAAGAAATAATTTTTATTTGACTCGGATTGTTTAAAATTGTGGTTTTTTGGTCTGAAATTAACAATATTGTCAAAAATTGTGTAAAGTGTTAAATATTGTTAAAAATGGGGTTTTATTGTAAAAGAATAACTTTTAATTGTTAAAATAAATTTTATTTTACTACAATGGATATTTTATTTCAATACAATAAGATGTATGCATTTTATATGACTTTAAATGTTGAAAATATGTGTGTATAGTGTTAAAATAGGTTAATATGTATACATAACATTGCATTTTCACTAAGTATATTTTTCTCTTGGGCTTATTTGGGTAGAAACTTGACCCAATATCATTTACTAGAACTTTTTGGCTTGAGGAAAATTTCTGTACGTAATTTCCTGTTGTCTCATCTTCTCCAAACACTCAGAAAAGAAAAACAAGAGAAAGCAATTGCTGCTTTCACCTAAATCTAATTTCTACCCAACTTTTATGCGAATTAAAGAGAGAAATCATCTAAATTAAGAATATAAAGGTAAGATCCTTCCAATACTAGATAATTTTCATCAAAATTTGAGAGTTTGAGATGTGATTTATCTTTTATTTTCTTATGTTGTTTTGCATGTTCTTAATTTGCAATCTACAGGCTCTTAAAGGCCATTTCCTTACTAAATCCATCATATTTTTGCTGAAACCATTGCTAAATCAAGTGGTAAGAAAGGTAACGGTTTCTTAGAGCAAGCTAAAGAGAGAGAAAATCGAATTTTGCTATCAATTTGTTGATGGAATTGCCCAATTTATCGAATTGTTTTCTGTTTTGCTGGCTGAAAAAGCCCCTTGTTCAAAAATTCGTATCTTCTTCATTTTAAATTCAATGAACCTGAATTTTTGATATGTTGCAGTACTTGGATTGTTAAATATTACTGAAGATTCTGAATAAATTTGGAGTTGTTTTGATTTGCAAAATTTATACTTGAAATTGGCTAAAAACTGTTCTCTGATTTCTGGCCGAAAATACATCATCTTAGAAAAATCATTTCTCCTTCAATTCTTAACCAATGAACCTCAATTTTTGGATATGTTGCAATACTTGGAAGGTTCATTGTTTCTGTAAATTTTTAATGAATTTGCAGTTGTTTTGATTTGCTAAATTAATGCTTGAAATTGGCCAAAAACTGTTCTCTGATTTCTGGCCGAAAATACATCATCTTAGGAAAATCATGTCTCCTTCAATTCGTAGCCAATGAACCTCAATTTTTGATATGTTGCAATATTTGGAAGTTTCATTGTTTCTGAAAATTTTCATTGAATTTGCGGTTGTTTTGATCAGCTAAATTAATGCTTGAAATTGGTCAAAAACTGATCTCTGTGTATTGGCCGAAAATACATCATTTTAGAAAAAATATATCTTCTTCATTTTACAGCTTATTGCCCCAAATTTTTGATATGTTGTAGAAGTTGGATTGAAAAATGTTTTTAAAGTTTTAATGAAATTATGAGCTGTTTTGATATAGAAAATCTTTGAATCAAAACAGTCAAAAATCTTGTTTTTTTGTGCTTGCTGAAAAGAGCTATGTTTGAAAAATCATAACTCTTTCATTTTGCAGTGAATTGCTCCAAAATTTTTGATATATTATAGTCCTCATGTCATAGTATAACATAGTAAATTTTGGCCAAAATCTGGGTTGTGTTGGCACCCGAAATTACTGAGCAAAGTTAGTCAAAACTAAGTTGTTTGGTAGGTTATTCTCTTGCTTCTATTTGCGCTTTCGTTGGCTGTTTCACTTCAAATTTAGCTGATTTAAAATATTGTTGAATAAGTTTGATGATGAATGTTTAAGTATTTTTATCTGACAATGGATTGGCTTGGTTTGGAAATTTTAAGAACTTAAATTTTATTTAAATTCTGTTTCGATCTAAATATCGACAAATGTCGATATTTGAAGAATTCGATGGTTTTAATTGATTTTGGTTTCAAATAAGTTTATGAAAATTCTTTATAAATTATGGTTGATTAAATAAAAAAATTTAAGACATTTTAAAGGGTTTTTGAGCAATTATTTTTTTTAAAGTATTTTATAAATAGATAATCTATTTGATAAATGGATTTTTCCTTATATAACGTATTTAAAAATCTCTAAAAATTGTTTAAAAATCCCGCTTTCCCTATAAAATTATTCTAAATATATTATAGCCTATTTAGATGATTTTCGACATATAAGAATGAGAATTAAACGATTTGGCAAAAATACGTGGTATGAGATATGTATTTTCGCCTCATCGCTTAATATCGGACTTGTACTGCCGAATCGGCTTTGAAAGTACTGTTTTATGATATTTTTACCTGCTGAGGACATGAGGCGGGGTTGTTATGATGAATTGATGATGGTTATGATGTTTAATATGGACTTATACTTGTCGATGAAATGAGACAAGTTTTGATGTCACTTTAAACTCATCAAAGTATGAGACACGATGAGTTGGGTGCTTTACACTCGCCAATGATACGAGGCGGTGTATGTTTGATTTGGATTTTTATGACTGTTTTCTAATGTGGCATCGATTGACGATTAGTAAACCAATAGGTGCGAATGTATGGTATGGGACGTACATTAACACCCATTGGGTTCCTATTCGAGATGTTGTGACACATTCAAGATGTTATTAGTACTACAAACCGAGCATGAGATTGGAATCATTACGATGTTCTTGATGTCATTACTAGATTCCAATCATCATGATATTTTGCTCGGATTTTATGATTTGGGTGTCATCGCGATATTCGACTATAGTCAAACAAGATGATCACGATGCTAAGATGTTAATGACCCCAAGTCATCACGACATATGGTACCAAATAATAGTAGTACTAGTCAAGATGAAAAGCACGTGCAATTTTCTATGAAGTTTTCTGTGTTCGATTTCACCTTTTTGTGATGTGTTATTTGAACATGGCCTTGAGTATGATATATGCTACATTCATATTATTCTATATGGTGATTTCGATTATGATTTCCTTTTAACTCTTAATGAGTTCTTATGATAGATTATGATGATTTGTTGTTTCTTTATGAAGTTATTATATGCTTCTCATCCTTTATCCACTTTACTTAGAGATGTCCTTAAGAGAAACCATATGCATGTTACTTATTGAATTCCTTTGAAATAGGTAGATGAATCCCCGATGTCCCCTTCCTTATAAATGATATGATGAATAACATGTCGTTTCGTTGGCAACAATGGAGTGATTCTCACCATTCCGCTTATTATTGAGTTCCTTACTACTATTAAGTTTAGCTTGCCTGACCCGTGTGTTTTTCACTCGGGTCAGACCGAGTTGCAGGTTAGTTTGGATTGCTTCATTTCTTGGATCAACTAGATTGCTTTTGTTGGACTTATCATTTTGGCTTGGATGTCCTTTTTGGGTCGTCTGCTTTTATGTGTTTTATTGTATATAATTTTGTGGGATGGGTGTATATGTGATTCAGTAGTCCATGCTACATATATATGATGTATTATTATGGAGATGTATGGTGATGTATGTATATAAATACATACTCTGATCTGGGTTTGCTGTTCTATAACTGATGTTTTAATTATTTGCATGTATATTACGTTATTTCTAAAATGGTCCGAATCCACCATAGTGAGCATTAGTTAGGGACTAAGCGTGTCTACCACTTATGAGGTAATGGAAAAAAAAATCAAGACTTAATTGACATGCTTAGCTCTTAACTAATGTATTACTATGATGGTCGCCCTTAACCAGCCCTATTCTCTATATTAGTAGACAGGATTACTTAGTAATTCTCTTTACTAATGTAGGTCTCGGGGTGCGGCGTTACAGCTTGGTATCAGAGCATTGTTTCAGAATATAATGTAATATATACAGAACAGCATATGAGATACCATACATCAGATATAACACATCCATATACATCATCCCTTAATCATGATCGGTTTCACTTTGACCTTGCCTTGCCCCTATCATTGTTTTGATTCGTGTCCCTTTTTAATTCCTTTGGGTAGATAGAAAGGAATATGTCTAGGAATGTTAATTATGTTCTGTTGTATTCCTTAACTTCTGCACTTGAATTGCTAATATATCTATTTACCCTGTGAATAATCATATCTTATCTTATCTTTCAGCTATGTCGAGTAGAGTTAGAGGACGCTCTTCGACGGCGGGACTGTCCAGTGGTTCTCGTCCTGAAGGCGTATATATGTCTACCGATCAGATCCTTGAGCTTATTCGAAGCACTCAGCCTCCCGCTCCAGCTCACTCTTCTCCTCCGCGCAAATCCGCATTTGCGCGCATGTGTAGCGACTTCACACATCTTGGTGGCAAGATCTTTAAAGGCACCGAGACTGTTTTAGAGGTTGAGGCATGGCTCAGTACTTGTGAGCGTATCTTTAGTCGTAAGGAGATCTCTAGTCATCACCGAGTCCTTGTAGCATCTAGTATGTTGCAAGAACGAGCTTTACATTGGTATGATCTTCTTATTGCTCGACGGTTCCTTGATTTCAAACAAGGAAAGTCGACCGTTTCTGAATATGTTGCATCCTTTGAAGCCTTGTCTAAGTATGGTCTCGAGCACATCTCTACTCCTTATAAGAAGAATCTTAAGTTCGTCTTTGGGCTTAAGAAATATATGAAGAAGTGCCTCATGCTTCGCCTTGAGCTCACCTTTGAAAAGCTTGTGGATGCGACCCTTCAGCTTGAAGCGGTCGAGAAGGCGAAAGATAGTGATGATGAGGGTAATGTTTGGGGAAACCTAAATAAGAAGAAGTTTTTCCGCAAGCCGAAGCTGTTCCATCCCAGTAAGAAGAAGAAACAGAGGGGATCTTCTTCCCAGTCTCAGTCTACTCCTTCTACTAAGCCTTTTGCATGCTACAATTATGGTGCACCTGACCATCCAGTGAGGGAGTGTCCTAAGCCTAAGCGTTGTCTTTATTGTACGAAGGAGGGACATTTAGTGTCAGCTTGTCCTAAAAAGGAGAAGGGTTCTCGTCAAGGTCATCTTGGTATGGCTACTACCTCTGGAGGTGCTGCTCGGTCTAAAGGTACTTCCTCTTCTGTTTTAGAGGGTTCTATTAAATTCCATGATCGTTATATTCGAGTGCTTTTTGATACTGGTGCATCTCACTCATTCGTAACGAAATAACTCGTTGATTCTTTGCAGTTAGATGTTTCTTGCATGCTTACTTCTTTACAGATTGCAAATCCTATCGGAGGACATGCAACTCTTAGTTTGCTTTGTGATGATGTTGAGATTTTGATTTGTGCATTTTCTTTCCGTGCGAATCTGCACGTTATTCCTTTTCTTGTGATATGATATTGGGAATGGACTGGCTAGTTCGATACGAGGCCAGGATTTTATGTTTGGAGCGAGTCTTATATATTCGACATCCTGACACTTCTGATCAGTTATCTCTTTCGCCTCGTGATTCCGATTGTGATTCCATGGCCTCTTTATTTGCTCTTAATTCTCGAGATGATGACGACGATGTATCCCGTATTCCTATCGTTTGCGACTTTTCAGATTTATTTGAGCCCGTTACTGGTTTACCTCCTAAGAGAGCTATTGAGTTCCGTATCGATCTTATTCCCGACGCGCAGCCAGTTAGTCATCCTCCTACGAGGATGTCTACATGAGAGAATGAGGAACTCAAAAAGCAAATTCTCGAGCTTGAAGCCAAGCATTTCATTCATTCTAGTTCTTCACCGTGGGGAGCCGTGGTAGTGTTCGTGAAGAAGTCCAATGGGACTCTTAGGCTTTGCGTCGACTATCGCAAGCTTAATGAGTTAACCATCAAGAACCGTTACCCATTACCGAGGATTGACGACATGTTCGATCAATTAAGTGGTGCTAAGGTCTTTTCACAGTTAGACCTTGCCACTGGTTTTCATCAACTCCGAGTCGTGGAAGATAGTATTCCTCTCACCGCATTCCGCACTCGCTACAGTTCTTATGAGTGGTTTGTCATGCCGTTCGGGTTGACGAACGCACCTGCATACTTTGTCGATCTTATGAATCGAGTATTCCGGGAATATCTCGATAAGTTCGTGCTTGTTTTCATTAATGACATTCTAGTATATTCGATGTCCGAAGAGGACCATGCTCGACATCTTAGAATTGTTTTGAGTACTCTTCGAAAGCATCAGCTCAAAGCAAAACTTTCTAAGTGTCACTTCTGGGAAAAGCAAGTGAAGTTCTTAGGCCATGTTGTATCTTCAGAAGGTATTTCCGTTGATCCTTCTAAGATCGAGGCTATTCAGAGTTGGAAGAGGCTTGAGAATGTTCACGAGATTCATAGTTTTCTGGGTTTGGCTGGTTATTACCGCCGTTTCATCAAAGACTTTTCCCGTATCGTGCTTCCACTGACTAGCCTTACGAGGAAAGGTGTTCGATTCATTTGGTCCGATAAGTGTGAGGCTTCTTTTCACAAATTGAAGGAGCTTCCCACTAATGCTCCCGTACTTGTGGTTCCTGAAGGGAACCAAGATCTTATCATTTATACCGATGCCAGTCATAGTGGCCTTGGTGCTGTTTTGATGCAGAGAGATCGTGTTGTTGCCTATGCTTCTAGGCAGTTGCGTCCGAATGAGGTTCGGTACGCTACTCATGATTTAGAGCTGCAGCCATTGCCTTCGCTTTGAAGATTTGGCGTCATTACCTTTTGGGAGAGCACTTTGTCCCTTTTACCGATCATAAATCCTTGAAATATCTATTCACTCAGAAGGAGCTTAATATGAGGCAGCAGCGTTGGCTTGAGTTTCTGGCCTCATATGATTTTGATATTCGGTATACCCCGGGGAAGGGTAATCATGTGGCTGATGCGCTTAGTCGCAAGCATTCGGCTGTTGTTTCTATGATGTGAGCCGAATGGGATGTCCTTGAAACTTTATCTTATTGTGATATTTGTGATCGAGCTTCTTCTTTCGATTCACCTGTCTTATTATTCAGTATAGAAGCTTGACCTTCTCTTTTAGACCGTATTTCTGAGGCTCAACAGCATGATCCCGAGACATAGCGCCCTATTCATCTTTGTGAATCTGAATCCCATGATGATGAGATGAGGGA
The DNA here is from genome assembly GCA_030765085.1 of Allium cepa. Taxonomy (NCBI): domain Eukaryota; kingdom Viridiplantae; phylum Streptophyta; class Magnoliopsida; order Asparagales; family Amaryllidaceae; genus Allium; species Allium cepa. The sequence continues at coordinate 88,037,650 of CM060942.1, read as the reverse complement.
TTTCAGTATTGATTCTCATGATTGTCTTCGTTTGATGGACCGTATTGTTGTACCTTATGATTCATCAGTTAGGCGTGACATTCTTGATCATTATCATCGCTCTAAGTATACTATTCATCCTGGAAGCATTCAGATGTATGCCGATATGCGTCGCCTTTATTATTAGGAAGGCATGAAGCGTGATGTCGCAAGTTATGTGGGTAATTGCATAACTTGTCAGCTTATTAAGGCTGAGCATCAACGGCCATCCGGTCTTCTTCAGCCTTTAGAAGTTCCATTGTGGAAATGGGATCAAATTTCGATGGATTTCATTGATGGCTTACCTCGTTCGAGGTCAGGGCATAGCAGTATTTGGGTTGTTGTGGACCGTCTCACCGAGTCCGCACATTTTATTCCTATTAAGTTGAATAGGACGACATCTCTTTTATCGAAGCTATATATTAAGGCGATCGTGCGATTGCATGGTGTCCCTTCATCTATTGTGTGTGATCGTGATCCTCTTTTCACGAGTCACTTTTGGCAGAGTCTCCAGCAAGCTTTAGGCACGAAGCTTAATCTTAGCACAGCTTATTACCCACAGTCTGATGGACAGACTGAACGAGTGAACCGTATTTTGGAAGACTTGCTTCGTGCTTGTATCTTGGATTTCGGTGGTAGCTGGGAGGATCATCTTTCTCTAGTTGAGTTTGCTTATAATAATAGTTACCAATTTTCTATTGGCATGGCTCCTTTTGAAGCCTTATATGGAAGGCCATGTCGTTCTCCATCTTGTTGGCTTGAGTCTGGGGAAAAGCTTATTTTAGGCCCCGAGTCTATTCGAGAATCATTTGAGAAGATCCATCTTATTCGTGAGAGAATGAAAGAGGCACAGAGTCGCCAGAAATCCTATGCGGACAACCGTAGGAGGCCTCTTGAATTCTCATTGGGTGGCCTTGTTTTTATTCGAGCTTCTCCTCTGAAAGGAGTGGTACGCTTTAGCCAGACCGGGAAATTGGCACCACGCTATATTTGGCCATTTCCTATTATAGAGCGTATCGGTCCGGTTGCTTATCGTGTAGCACTTCCCGATCAGTTTCCTGGAGTTCACGACGTATTCCATGTTTCTCAGTTAAGGAAGTGTCTTCGAGGTCCAGAATCCGTGCTTGATACTCGTGCTTTAGAAAAGTTGAAAGTCTCTCCTGATTTATCTTATGTGCATCATCCTCTGAGAGTTCTTGCTTCAAAGACTAGACGTCTTCGGAACTAGAGTGTCCCGCTCGTGAAGATTCAATGGTCCGATAATCCCAATTACTGCACTTGGGAAACCAAAGAATTCATCGAGCGATCGTATCCTAATTTACTATCTTCTCACTTTGAAGGTAAGAATTTTTCATCTAATCTATCTAAATTCCTTTGTTTGATGAAATAAATTGTGTTGTTTACAGCCTTTTCCTCTAGAAATTGCGAGGACGCAATTCTGTTAAGGAGTGGAGTCTGTAACAACCCGGATTTTGGAGATTACCATTAATATTAAATTATAATGCCAACAATAATTTAATATTGTGATTATAAATGAATTGGAGGAATGAAATGTGAGTTAATATTGTTTATTTTATATAAACAATGTTCTGATGAACAAAACTTGGGTTTTTAATTTATGTGAGTTAATTTATCTCATAATATGTTATTTCAACATATTGACGGTTGGAGTAAATATAAACGAGTGAAAATAAGCTTAGAATAATTTATTTGTGAAATTGGGTTGAAAATAAATGATGTTAGTTATTTATTGAGTCAAAATGGGGAGTATTGGAATCTTATTCTAATAATAGCCTTTTATAGTGAATAAAAAGGGCAAATGAGAAGAAAATGTATTTTTCGAAGTGCATTAATGATTTAAAATAGTGCTGTAATAATTTAAAAAGTGTTAAAATATTTAATACACTTATTTGAGTTAAGAAATAATTTTTATTTGACTCAGATTGTTTAAAATTGTGGTTTTTTTGTCTGAAAATAACAATATTGTCAAAAATTGTGTAAAGTGTTAAATATTGTTAAAAATGGGGTTTTATTGTAAAAGAATAACTTTTAATTGTTAAAATAAATTTCATTTTACTACAATGGATATTTTATTTCAATACAATAAGATGTATGCATTTTATATGACTTTAAATGTTGAAAATATGTGTGTATAGTGTTAAAATAGGTTAATATGTATACATAACATTGCATTTTCACTAAGTATATTTTTCTCTTGGGCTTATTTGGGTAGAAACTTGACCCAATAGCCTTTACTAGAACTTTCTGTCTTGAGGAAAATTTCTGTACGTAATTTCCTATTGTCTCATCTTCTCCAAACACTCAGAAAAGAAAAACAAGAGAAAGCAATGGCTGCTTTCACCTAAATCTAATTTCTACCCAACTTTCATGCGAATTAAAGAGAGAAATCGTCAAAATTAAGAATATAAAGGTAATCTTCTTCCAATACCAGATAATTTTCATCAAAATTTGAGAGCTTGAGATGTGATTTATCTTTTTATTTTCTTATGTTGTTTTGCATGTTCTTATTTTGCAATCTACAGGCTCTTGAAGGCCATTTCCTTACTAAATCCATCATATTGTTGCTGAAACCATTGCTAAATCAAGTGGTAAGAAAGGTAAGGGTTTCTTACAGCAAGCTAAAGAGAAAAAAAATCGAATTTTGCTATCAATTTGTTGATGGAATTGCTCAATTCATCGAATTGTTTTCTGTTTTACTGGCTGAAAAAGCCCCTTGTTCAAAAATTCGTATCTTCTTCATTTTAAATTCAATGAACCTGAATTTTTGATATATTGCAGTACTTGGATTGTTCAATGTTACTGAAAATTTTCAATAAATTTATAGTTGTTTTGATTTGCAAAATTTATGCTTGAAATTGGCCAAAAACTGTTCTCTGATTTCTGGCCGAAAATACATCATCTTAGAAAAATCATATCTCCTTCAATTCATAGCCAATGAATCTCAATTTTTAGATATGTTGCAATACTTGGAAGGTTCATTGTTTCTGTAAATTTTTACTGAATTTAAAGTTGTCTTGATTTGCTAAATTAATGCTTGAAATTGGCCAAAAACTGTTCTCTGATTTCTGGCCGAAAATACATCATCTTAGGAAAATCATATCTGCTACAATTCGTAGCAATGAACCTCAATTTTTGGTATGTTGCAATATTTAGAAGGTTCATTGTTTTTGAAAAATTTCAATGAATTTGCGGTTGTTTCGATCTGTTAAATTAATGCTTGAAATTGGTCAAAAACCGATCTCTGTTTATTGGCCGAAAATACATCATTTTAGAAAAATTATATCTTCTTCATTTTACAGCTTATTGCCCCAAATTTTTGATATTTTGTAGAAGTGGGATTGAAAAATGTTTCTAAAATTCTCATGAAATTATGAGCTATTTTGATATAGAAAATCCTTGAATCAAAACAGCCAAAAATCTTGTTTTTTTGTGCTTGCTGAAAAGAGCTATGTTTGAAAAATCATAACTCTTTCATTTTGCAGTGAATTGCTCCAAATTTTTTGATATATTATAGTCCTCATACCATAGTATAACGTAGTAAATTCTGGCCAAAATCTGGGTTGTGTTGGCACCCCAAATTACTGACCAAAGTTAGCCAAAACTAAGTTGTTTGGTAGGTTATTCTCTTGCTTCTATTTGCGCTTTCGTTAGCTGTTTCACTGCAAATTTAGTTGATTTAAAATATTTTTATCTGTTTCAATCTAAATATCGACAAATGTCGATATTTGAAGAATTCGATGGTTTTAATTGATTTTGGTTTCAAATAAATTTATGAAAATTCTTTATAAATTATGGTTGATTAAATAAATGTTTCTAAGACATTTTAAAGGGTTTTTAAGCAATTATTTTTTAAAGTATTTTATAAATAGATAATCTATTTGATAAATGGATTTTTCCTTATATAACGTATTTAAAAATCTCTAAAAATTGTTTAAATTTCCCGTTTTCTCTATAAAATTATTCTAAATATATTATAGCCTATTTAGATGATTTTTGACGTATAAGAATGTGGATTAAACGATTTGGCCAAAATACGTGGTATGTAACATGTATTTTCGCATCATCGCTTAATATCGGACTTGTACTGTCGAATCGGCTTTGAAAGTACTGTTTTATGATATTTTTACCTGCGGAGGACATGAGGCAGGGTTGTTATGATATTTAAGATGGACTTTTACTTGTCGATGAAATGAGACAAGTATTGATGTCACTTTAAACTCATCAAAGTATGAGACACGATGAGTTGGGTGCTTTACACTCGCCAATGAGACGAGGCGGTGTATGTTTGATTTGGATTTTTATGACTGTTTTTTAATGTGGCATCGACTGACGATTAGTAAACCAATAGGTGCGTGGGACGTACATTAACACCCATTGGGTTCCTATTCGAGATGTTGTGACACATTCAAGATGTTATTAGTACTACAAACCGAGTATAAGATTGGAATCATTACGATGTTCTTGATGTCATTACTAGATTCCAATCATCATGATGTTTTGCTCGGATTTTATGATTTGGGTTTCATCGCGATATTCGACTATAGTCAAACAAGATGATCACGATGCTAAGATGTTAATGACCCCTAGTCATCACGACGTATGGTACCGAATAATAGTAGTACTAGTCAAGATGAAAAGCACGTGCAATTTTCTATGAAGTTTTCTATGTTCGATTTCACCTTTTTGTGATGTGTTATTTGAACATGGCCTTGAGTATGATATAGGATACATTCATATTATTCTATATGGTGATTTCGATTATGATTTCCTTTTAACACTTAATGAGTTCTTATGATAGATTATGATGATTTGTTGTATCATTATGAAGTTATTATATAGTTCTCATCCCTTATCCACTTTACTTAGAGATGTCCTTAAGAGAAACCATATGCATGTTACTTATTGAATTCCTTTGAAATAGATATATGAATCCCCGATGTCCCCTTCCTTATAAATGATATGATGAATAACATGTCGTTCTGTTAGCAACAATGGAGTGATTCTCACCATTTCGCTTATTATTGAGATACTTACTACAGATAAGTTTAGCTTGCCTGACCCGTGTGTTTTTCATTCGGGTCGGACCGAGTTGCAGGTTAATTTGTATTGCTTCACTTCTTGGATCAACTAAATTGCTTTTGTTGGACTTATCATTTTGGCTTGGATGTCCTTTTTGGGTCGTCTGCTTTTATGTGTTTTATTGTATATCATTTTGTGGGAAGGGTGTATATGTGATTCAGTAGTACATGCTACATATACATGATGTATTATTATGGAGATGTATGGTGATGTATGTATTTATATATATACTCTGATCTGGGTTTGCTGTTCCGTGACTGATGTTTTTATTATTTGCATGTATATTACATTATTTCTGAAATGGTTCGAATCCACCATAGTGAGCATTAGTTAGGGACTAAGCGTGTCTACCACTTATAAGGTAATGGAAAAAAATCAAGACTAAATTGACATGCTTAGCTCTTAACTAATGTCTTACTATGATGGTCGCCCTTAACCAGCCCTATTCTCTATATTAGTAGACAAGATTACTTAGTAATTCTCTTTACTAATGCAGGTCTCGGGGTGGGGCGTTACACGAAAATTGATTTAACTATTTTGAATATCATCATAATATTTTGAAATACTATGTTTTTAACCGTTATGGATGCAGGAGCACAGTATGTGGTTTATAATTGTTTTAGGATACTGGAGACGGGAAAACACATTCCGCTAAGCGGCGTGGTCTCACTAGATATCTAAATGGTTTAAGATGTTAAATTATTATTCATATTAAGCTTTATGTCTGACTCGGATTTTTTGTTTTCCTCTTTAACTCTAGGGTATTCAATTGATTTTGAGTGGGTTGAGAGTTAAAGGCTTTCAAGTTTCCTCTTTTGACGAATAAAGCATCCAGGGGCGTGCAGGAGGCATATAGTTATTTGAAGTTATTTTATTTCCACTGTGTGTTTGGTTGTAAAGGCGAACTATTTTAATGCCATATTATATACTCCGATCCAACAAGGGGGTATCTTCATATGTCGCTTTTGGCATATTTTGTTATTATATGTTGTCTGAACGTGGTCTACGAACTGGGATTATGTAATCAAATTGAAATATATTAAATGGATTGTGGATTTTATTATTTTTATTTTTTTCCATATTCTTGTGTTTCTGTGTATCGATGTACCTAATATCATCGTATTTGATCGTGGAGGATTAATTACTATGGATGACTACGGCATCCGTAGCCATTAGTTTTGGGCCTCCAAGTAGGGGGATGTTACAAGTTGGTATCAGAGCATGGTTTATGAAACTTTAAAAGAAATTTAAACATAAAAGATTTTTTTTAAACGTATCCCAATGAATCAGATAATAAGAGTGGGGTTTGGGTTAACACTATAATAACATACTTATATTTGAGATATATAGTTATATATATAAGTACGTATGCCCCGCTCTCTTAGAACGTTCTTCTGTATCTTACTGAGGCTCGTATGTAGATTTACGAGAAAGGAGATACGGAAGTAGGAAACATTAGAGGAAATCTCGGTGGAGGAAGCACCAAAATTAATCGAAATGTTGGACCCACTACCAGGAGAAACCCGGGTCGACCGGCTAATGCTAGCAACCAAAATGCAGATGCCAATGTGAGCGTTGAAAATGCAACCTCCAAGTAGTAAAACATGATTTTAAAGATAGATTTTAATTTTTAGAATTTTCCAAGCTATGAGAATTTTATTATGAATTTTCGATGGTAAATATGAAGTATTTGGGTTAGAAATTTATTTCAAATGTTCCTAAAAGGGTTTGGGTCTAATTTTTTTATATGTTTGATTACACGATGAATCCGATTTTTGCGGATTTTTTCCAATCTATTTACTAAGGGAAACAGATTATTTTGAAAGAGGTTCTTTTTGCAAATGTCAGTTTGGTTATATGAAAAGACATTAACATTAAAATCCTTTAATTTAGATCTGGTATAAAAGTGACAATTATACAAGTAAAGTATTTGAAAAGCTTTTGGGCACTTAATGAATGATTTCCAAATAGGCAAGTTGTTAAAAAAGAAATTACTAGAGTTGCTATATTTTAGCCTTTAAATCAGAAAAAGGTGTTTCGCCTCTAATAGTAGTACCCGTCGACTCCATAGACTTTGCCTTTTCCTAGTCGGAAGAAACCTACATAGTCGAAACCAATACACATGGTATCACTTAGATGGTACGTAGTGGATTGGAAGGAAGACGGAAGTTATAGTGTCGAAAGACAAGCTTTCGATGGGGTCGAAATCCTACTTTGTTTTCTAAGTTAATTCCTTGCCTTATTTTACTCAAAGCTTTCGACTTAGTCGAAACAAATTATTTAGAAAGAGGTTTTATACATTTGCTTTCGAAGAAGGTTGTCATGTTATACTAAAGAACTAGTTTTCGAAGGGGTTCCTTTTTTTAAAATAAAAGCTTTCGATAGGGTTGGTTTCGACCTAGTCGACGCCTCACTGCTACACTGCCTCTTGGCCATGTTTTCCAGTAATGGTTTGGAAGGGTTGCCCTTATTTTTTCCCTAAACTAAACCTTTTTCCTAGTTGCTTTCGAAAGGGGTTGGGGTTTCGAAAGGATGGAGTCGAAAGGGTGTTTCGGCTCAAACCTTTGAAGTTTTGATTTTAAAGTCTTTAGTTTTCGACTAAGGTGGTTTCGACACCACCAACTTTTCTCAATTCTAGTTTTTTGTTGGTTTCGAAAGAGATAATTTCATATGCAACCATCCAGACCCAAATGAAGTTTTAAGAGTAAAACTCAATGCTTTCGAAAGGGTATTTTATTAGTTTTGAAGGCTATATTTTAAAGAATGTTTTTCTTGATACCATCGAAAGGTCTTATTGGTTTCAAAAGGTGTAAACTTTGAGTTTTGAAAAGAGATTTTCTACGCTTCCGAAGGAGGTCATCCAGGGGTTTCGAAAGTGATAATTTAAGATTTCAAAACTAAAAACCCATTCTCATTTTTAAGGAAAAATTATGGCATAAATAATAGATTTTGGAAATAATATTCACATTGTTATTAACCCATAAATGAATTCTGGGGAAAGGACAGAATAACCAGCTAAGTTGTGACAACCCGGATTTTTCTAACATCTGCTAATTGCGTAATTAACTAATTTAAATATATTTGACTATATATATAAATTGATTTGAGAACTATGATAAATATTGAACTATAAAAATCTCTGAATTTGATAAATCTCACCGAAATTAGATAGTAAAATTCCACCATTTAAAATTCAAGGAAGAATACATTGTATATAAGTATAATTACGTAAAAGCTAATGATGTTTATATATGTATAAGCATATAAGAATATATATATATATATATATATATATATATATATAAACATATAAGTAATGTATGTGGAAATTTGCATAAATGTATACAAGCATGTAAATGTACGTATGTGTAGACATGCCCATATGAAGGGATGTTATGTAAAATAGGAGATAAGTATATATGAAGTAAAATATATACATATATATACATAAGTTAAGACAGATATAGCACATGTAAATAAAAATATATTAAGATAGTAATGTACATAGGTGTATGCATATCCGGTCAAAAGCTAGTGTGCATAAAAATCTACATATATGTCTATGTTTGTGGGATGTATACCTGTATGCATGGAAGGGGACATCACCAAAGTCAAGTCATATGATACCCCAAAATCCAAGCATAACAGATCTTATCTACCTATGTATATAGATATGAAGTATGTATATTATAATCATATGTAAACAAGAAAGGGAACATTGTTATGACAAGGTTTCATATCCAACACATAAAACATCATATCAACATAAAAATCAAATCAGGTCAGAGCAAAGTTTCTGACCAAATAAAAGATGAAATCAAAATTTAAAAGAAAAACAGAAGTACTGTATACAACATAGCAGAATGCAACACTATACTTTTCTCTTATATATACCTCCCCCTGTCTTCTTTCTTCATTCATTTGAAACTAAGTAAATTAAACAAAAAATAAACATTTCTGCATTTTTATAACTTAAAACAAACTAAACTCAACTAAGCAGAGAAGATCAAAATCAAGATCAAAAGCAGATAGCAAATCTAAGGCCAGGGTCTTCTGCTCAAACAATAAATCATGAGTAAACTTTTTTCAAATCTAATCTCCTTTATGTATGCTTATGTTTAGATAAAATGAAAATATCAGTATGGAATATGTGTTGCATAAGAATAGATTGAGTACATATGCCTATATATGAATGTGTGATGTATGTACAACTTCTACTGGTCTCTGTTCTTCTTGTTTACATGGCATGTTCAACTTTCAAAATTCAATTTATCTTTGTCTACATCGTTTCAGATTGTGATGCTTGAAGGTTATACATTTATATTCGGGTATACCTATTTTTAAAAATGATTTCAGAAAGGCTATCAAGTGAGGTCATTGGAAATAGGATTTACAGTGGAAAATCAAATATCGCAAGAAAATCAATCATGTTAATTCACGTTTTTACTAACATAGCTCGTTTAAGGTCGTTTAAGGTCGTGGTGGTTCGTCGCTGTGACGCCCCACCTCTATACCCACGCTAGCCAAGAACACTATGGAGTAATGTTGTTGACTAGCACGGAGAATAAGGCTGTTGAGGAGCGACCATCTGTATAATTGCTTTGTGCGAGTACCGATATGCCAGATAAAAATATAACTTTTCATCTCAAGAGGAAATCCGGCATACCGACACAAACTCAAAGCTACTACACAGTGGCTATAAAGGTCTTCAGAAACAAATATAGAAATAAACATAACACAAATCAGTCACAGATAATTCATATCACAAAGGCGGAAATAGATATGAATATAACACATGAAAGTGTACATCAGCGTATTGGTCAAACAAGATCCACAATATCAAAAAGAATTGATACAAGTGCTAGACAAAAGGATACGTATACATCGAGGAGTCTATATCTCAATAGTATACAACAAAAACTACTAAAGTAAAGTAGTTAGCCAAAGGATCAGATGGAGGTCCGATAAGAAGTCAAGCAGAAGCACCTGTAAAATCTCAGTCTGACCCGAGTATTATTTAAGAAGAAAATAATAAACGGATCAGTCTAACTATAATTATCAGTTCAAAATGAGATATAAGAAGAGATATAATAAAAAGAGGTATGATAACCAAAAATGTCATACAACGACAAGTATACATTAGAAAATCCACAAAAGTCATACAATATCTCAAAGAATCTCATAGCATCAAAAAGAATGTCATATTATTTATTTCATTCACCAAGCCACAATAAAATGACATACATATCAATGCCAATTGTAAAAGTTGGTGAAACATAAATTCCAGAAATCATCAAATAGAAATCCAGAAATCACAATAAAAGGATGGCCAATCCCATAAAAATGAGCCGGAGCTCCTCCTGACAGGGTATAGTCCCCCATTGCGGACATTGAGCCGAAGCTCCTCCTGGTGAGCCGAAACTCCTCCTGACAAGGTATAGTCCCCCATTGCGGACATTGAGCCGAAGCTCCTCCTGGTGAGTCGAAACTCCTCCTGACAGGGTATAGTCCCCCATTGCGGACATTGAGCCGAAGCTCCTCCTTGTGAGCCGGAGCTCAATAAAATTGAGGTATAGTCCTCCTCATGGACAAAGAGACATCGCACATTGCTAGTCTAAACCATAAAATGATCATCATTGATCATCAAGAAGTGTCAATTACAATAAGCTAGTAAATATATGAGTTTAGCATCATGTCCCATAACCACTAGCTTAACTTAAATATTTGCGAACAAATGGTAGATCTCCACTAGAAAATTGTCACAAGAGATTCAATCGAACAAGTCCAAGAATTAACCAACGAAGTAAAAGCAAGCGTTTCATACCACTTGTTTTACTAAGCCGTTTAATTAGATTTCTCATACGAGTGAGGTAAAGGTTTGTATATACTAATAGATAGGAAAACGGTTTTAAGAAACGAGCTTTGTAATAAAATATTGTTGAAATCATTTGAAGAAAGAGTTTTGATATTTTACTACTAGTATAGAAAACCTTTATATTTTAAAGTGACAAATCACTAAAAATGATTGTAGAAACAATCGATCATCAAAATTCACATTTGAAGACGTGAATCAAATCCAAAGAAATCGATACCAAATCCATTAAAATGGATATTTCCAAAAATCCATAAAAAAAGTCATCATAGTCGATAATAAGTGATATCAACTAACCGGATCAACAAAAATCGATAAACCTTGGAAATTTACTTAAAAATAGCCAAAATAGGCAAATTAAACAGTTCCAGACGTCTGGTAGGTGTTCCCAGACGTCTGGCCCTAGTATCTGGAAGTATATGTGTTTTCTCCCTTCTATTTTTAATTCCTGGGCCATTTCAGACGTCTGAAATTTTCAACCAGACGTCTGAATTTGATTTCAGACGTCTGGATTTTATTTCAGACGTCTGGATTTAGTCTCTGGCTTTTCCAGACCCCTTTCCAGACGTCTGGATTATTCAACCAGACGTCTGGATTTGGTTTCAGACGTCTGAAATTAATTTCAGACGTCTGAAATCTTCTGCTAGGCAAAAAAACAGCCTAGACCAAAAATGGCAAATCCAAACCGAAATGCGATCGAACGAGCGATGGATGCTAAGGATTTATGCCAATCGACAACCCAGCACTATAGGCTCTTCGATGCATCACCAAAAACATGTTCAAACATCAAAGATTGGATTTTTAAAGATTTGACTACAAAACACCAAAAATTGGAGTATTCACCAATTCAATCCAAATCGAAAGCAAATGAACATAAATAAGTGTTAGGAATTCATACCCAACAATCAAAGATAGTTATAGACATAGATGTGAGATAAAAATCTCACCTTTGAACCCAAATCAATGAAGGAGAAGCTTTAAAAACAAGCTAAGATCAATTCCTCTTCAATAACAACTCAAGAAGCTTCAATCTAAGCTTAAAAGAGAAACATTTCCTAAATTAGGTTTAGGAATTTTCTGAAATCAAAGAGAGAATGAGTTGGAGAAGAATAAGAGAAGGCTTACCAATGGGTTCACTTGAGTTTGGAGCTAGAAGATGGATTTGCTAATGAAAACTAGGGCTTGGAGTTTTAATTTCCTCTTCCACTCCTCCATTATTATAAAAGCTTGAGTATTACGAAATGAGGAATGATGTAATGAAGAGGAGAGTGGGTTGGGACTGAGTTGGTAAGTGGCTAATGGGTTCAGCCCAAACCAAAGCCCTAAGTGAAAAAGGTCAAAATTCTACTATCTCCAAACATATCGAAGTTTATACTCAAAAAGGTCGCAAACGTCATTTTGAACTCAATGGGGGTGGTCTCGAGTCCCAATTCGACTGTTTGCAAAAGGTAGCTTTTCGGACCAAAATCCGATGAACGATAAAATATTTAAATATAAAATCGATAAATATGCGGGTTGTTACAGACTCCCCTCCTTAAAGAAATTGCATCCTCGTAATACTTAAGAGGAAAATAAGAAGTAACAACCATGGAAGCATATCAACACAAAAGAAAATTTGAATCAAGAAGTCCACCATAAAGAGCCCGAAGGAGTAAATCCGAAAGTTTTCGTTCAATGAATTCTCAAGATTTCTAAAGAGCAATCCTTAGGATTTGAGAACCATTGATCTTTTACCAAAAAGAATATCTTTATATCGAAGGCGCTCAACCTCCGAAGCAATGATGCGAATAGAATGTTGCTCAAAAGTCAAATTTGGTGAAACTTCGATGCCCTCAATAACACCGGGCTCAAGAATAAAAATCGGAATCCCTAAGGCATTTCCATTGATAAAAGCCGTGGAGAACGTCAAGAATAGCAGAAAATTAAGCTGGTGCCACGACGTAGTATAATAACAGTACGCCCGAGAAACTAGAAACTCAAATAATTTGGGACATCAGCGTAGTACAAAAATGGTACGCCCAATGAACCAAAGCCCGAATAATTTCAGAACACCGACGTAGTACAAAAACGGTACGTCCAATGAACCGAACACCGTAAAAGAACATCAGACGCAAGTCCATAAAAGAAATGAGATGAAACTCAATAAAACGAAGTATATCAAAACGTCTGATGAACTTGATAAAAAGATAATTCCATTCAGACATCATCAAAGAATCAACACCTTGTTGCCTATGACAAAACGTATTGGCAACATGATTTCCCCTTCGGGAATAGAAAGAATATCCAGAAAATAAGATGCTACGAACTCGAGTCAACATGAAGTTCCTTATGAGAAAAATAAATATTCCAAAGATTTATGATCGAGGTGGAGAACAAATTTCTCATCCAAAAATGATGATGCCAAATTCTAAAAGTAAAAACAATAGCCGCGAGCACTAGATCATGAGTGGCATATCTAGTCTCGATAGGCTATAATGATTAGAAGCATAAGAGATAGCACGTTTTCTTTTGCAAGAGAACGACATCCAAACCAATTCGATTAGCATTGGTACAAAAGATAAAGTCTTGGTTCCCATCGGGAATCACAAGAATAGGAGTATCGGAGAAGAGTTCTTCTAAATAATCTTCTTTCCCGAAAAGCTAAAACTTTCAAAATTACACTTATCTTTATGTAATTATCTTTCTAGAAAAATTTTCTTATTTCAAATCAATTTATTGTGTCAAATTGTCTCATCAAAGAGTTTAGGAGATTCCTATCGATAACGTTGATCAAGCGCATCGACTAGAATTCTTAAAGCACTCAATGGGCAATACAATCACAAAACCATCTTTTATATGATAAACATGTTTCCAAAAACTTTTAAGAATATTCTTTGTTCATTTTAAGAACAAAAAAATCAAATTGTACTTATAAATAAATCTTATGAAAAAGATTTTCAAAATTTTAAATTTCTATTTTCATCCAAAATCAATAAATACAAGAATGGACTTATCGAGATATTCATAGAATACTCGATTTATGAAATGGATGAAACAAGATGGGCAAACTGAATGACATAATAAGTCATTCATAAGAATCATAACGAGTGCGGAATGCGGTAAGTGGAATGCTAACTTCCGCAACTCGTAGCTAATGAAAATCGATGGCAAGGTCAAACTGGAAAGACCTTAACACCACTCAAAAGATTTCTTAGGTGATAATCCTAAGACAAGCTCAAAGATTCCAGAAAATTCACAACTACCCAAATGAGAGAAATAACGCTCTACTCAACATGTGAGCTTAAAGAATAAAATGATGCCATCAATTTTTAAATCAAAATCCTAAAGGAAAAATAGAAATCTGCTTAACATATTGAAAATGTCGAAGATGAATAGTCCACTCGAGAAAATAGGATATAGGCTTCATTAATGATTAAGCCAATCCTATCGCCCAAATCAATTCCGAAGCCTAAGTAAAAATATCGGCTCGGAAAGAAAAATCACATAAAATAATTTTCGACATCAAATAAAAGCAAATTGAGTGTTGCGGATCTACCATCCGGATTCGCAATTCTCAACGAAGACATCAAGCCCAAAATATTTTTAAAGAAAGAATCACAAGTTCTTTTGATACAAAATAGTGAGATGAAACCCATATAAAAAAGAACTCGAAAAGGAAAATAATAAAACAAATGCAATCAAGGATTGAATGAGAAATACCTTGACCAAGAGAAGTGCCACTAGGGGCTTGCACTGCATTGAGCTCTCCCTCCTTCTTACTTTGAAGTACGGGACATGCAGTAATATGCTGACCCGAATTTTTGCAATAGCGACAAAAGAGGGGTTTCGGACACTCCCTTGCATAGTGGTTCGTGGAACCACAATTGTAGCATTGTCCACGACTAGAGGTAGGAGTCTTTGCTACCGGAATTGGTTGCTTCCCTTTCTTATTAGAATTGGGGCCTTTGAATTTGATAGGCCTCTTCAAGTTATTGTCGAAGTTCTGTTGGGCATGCAAAACTTCAACATCACCTTCATTATCGGCCTCTTCAAGACGAAGAGCGATATCAATAAGCTGATCAAATGAAACCTCAAGTTTCAGAAGTAATGGCTTCTTAAGATTCTTATTCAAGCCATAGACAAATCTCTGATTTTTCTTGGGTATTAATGTACTCAACCCCGTATTTGGAAAGAGATTCGAAGGATGCGACATAGTCTATCACAGAAGATTCACCTTGAACAAGGTCAATAAAACGCCGGGCCAAAGTTACTTTTTCAGCCTCTGGCACGAATTTCAATTCGAATCCTTCTCGGAATTGCTCCCATGTGAGATCCGCTTCAATGATTTCAGAAATTAAAAGCTCATACCAATCTAATGCTCTTTCTTGGAGCATGCTAGAAGCCACCTGGACTCGATGTAGATCAATAAGGTTCATGCGAGAAAAGATACGATCGCATGATTTGAGCCAAGCTTGAATTTCTATAACACCTTCGGATCCCTTGAATGGCCTTCCACCCAAATCAGTGTAGTCTCTGCACAAGCGTGCAAAACCGGATCTAGGATGAGTAGGCTCTGGAATGGGACCGACTGCTTGAGCATTCTTAACAAGATCTAGAAGCTGCTGGGCAGACATAAAAACTCCATCTTGGGGAGTAGCACTAGATTGACCGGCGCTGGGACGGCCAGTTCTAACCATTTCTCTTCTTTAAGAAAGAAAGAAAGAAGAGGAAAAAGCTATTCTCAAAATAAATTTCAATCAAACTTGATTGATAAAACAAGGAATCATAAAGAAAATAGGATGAATCGGTACAAAGACTCGAATTAAATCCTAAAGCACGACTCCTAAGATGGACTTAGGACGATGATCCTTGTTAAATTATTCTACATTGTTCCGAAGTTTGGCTCTGATACCAAGCTGTGACGCCCCACCTCTATACCCACGCTAGCCAAGAACACTACGGAGTAATGCTGTCGACTAGCACAGAGAATAAGGCTGTTGAGGAGCGACCATCTGTATAATTGCTTTGTGCGAGTACCGATATGCCAGATAAAAATATAACTTTTCATCTCAAGAGGAAATCCGACATACTGACACAAACTCAAAGCTACTACATAGTGGCTATAAAGGTCTTCGGAAACAAATATAGAAATAAACATAACACAAATCAATCACAGATAATTCATATCACAAAGGAGGAAATAGATATGAATATAACACATGAAAGTGTACATCAGAGTATTGGTCAAACAAGATCCACAATATCAAAAAGAATAGATACAAGTGCTAGACAAAAGGATACGTATACATCGAGGAGTCTATATCTCAATAGTATACAACAAAAACTACTAAACTAAAGTAGTTAGCCAAAGGATCAGATGAAGGTCCGATAAGAAGTCAAGCAGAAGCACCCGTAAAATCTCAGTCTGACCCGAGTATTATTTAAGAAGAAAATAATAAACGGATCAGTCTAGCTATAATTATCAGTTCAAAATGAGATATAAGAAGAGATATAATAAAAAGAGGTATGATAACCAAAAATGTCATACAATGACAAGTATACATTAGAAAATCCACAAAAGTCATACAATATCTCAAAGAATCTCATAGCATCAAAAAGAATGTCATATTCTTTATTTCATTCACCAAGCCACAATAAAATGACATACATATCAATGCCAATTGCAAAAGTTGGTGAAACATAAATTCCAGAAATCATCAAATAGAAATCCAAAAATCACAATAAAAGGATGGCCAATCCCATAAAAATGAGCCGGAGCTCCTCCTGACAGGGTATAGTCCCCCATTGCGGACATTGAGCCGAAGCTCCTCCTGGTGAGCCGAAACTCCTCCTGACAGGGTATAGTCCCCCATTGCGGACATTGAGCCGAAGCTCCTCCTGGTGAGTCGAAACTCCTCCAGACAGGGTATAGTCCCCCATTGCGGACATTGAGACGAAGCTCCTCCTGGTGAGTCGAAACTCCTCCAGACAGGGTATAGTCCCCCATTGCGGACATTGAGCCGAAGCTCCTCCTGGTGAGTCGAAACTCCTCCTGACAGGGTATAGTCCCCCATTGCGTACATTGAGCCGAAGCTCCTCCTGGTGAGCCGGAGCTCAATAAAATTGAGGTATAGTCCTCCTCATGGACAAAGAGACATCGCACATTGCTAGTCTAAACCATAAAATGATCATCATTGATCATCAAGAAGTGTCAATTACAATAAGCTAGTAAATATATGAGTTTAGCATCATGTCCCATAACCACTAGCTTAACTTAAATATTTGCGAACAAATTGTAGATCTCCACTAGAAAATTGTCACAAGAGATTCAATCGAACAAGTCCAAGAATTAACCAACGAAGTAAACGCAAGCGTTTCATACCACTTGTTTTACTAAGCCGTTTAATTAGATTTGTCATACGAGTGAGGTAAAGGTTTGTATATACAAATAGATAGGAAAACGGTTTTAAGAAACGAGCTTTGTAATAAAATATTGTTGAAATCATTTGAAGAAAGAGTTTTGATATTTACTACTAGTATAGAAAACCTTTATATTTTAAAGTGACAAATCACTGAAAATGATTGTAGAAACAATCGATCATCAAAATTCACATTTGAAGACGTGAATCAAATCCAAAGAAATTGATACCAAATCCATTAAAATGGATATTTCCAAAAATCCATAAAAAGAAGTCATCATAGTCGATAATAAGTGATAACAACTAACCGGATCAACAAAAATCGATAAACCTTGGAAATTTACTTAAAAATAGCCAAAATAGGCAAATTAAACAGTTCCAGACGTCTGGTAGGTGTTCCCAAATGTCTGGCCCTAGTATCTGGAAGTATATGTGTTTTCTCCCTTCTATTTTTAATTCCTGGTCCATTTCAGACGTCTGATATTTTCAACCAGACGTCTGAATTTGATTTCAGACGTCTGGATTTTGTTTCAGACGTCTGGATTTAGTCTCTGCCTTTTCCAGACCCCTTTCCAGACGTCTGGATTATTTAACCAGACGTCTGAAATTAATTTCAGACGTCTGAAATCTTCTGCTAGGCAAAAAAACAGCCTAGCCAAAAATGGCAAATCCAAACCGAAATGCGATCGAACGAGCGATGGATGCTAAGGATTTATGCCAATCGACAACCCAACACTATAGGCTCTTCGATGCATCACCAAAAACATGTTCAAACATCAAAGATTGGATTTTTAAAGAATTGACTACAAAACACCAAAAATTGGAATATTCACCAATTCAATCCAAATCAAAAGCAAATGAACATAAATAAGTGTTAGGAATTCATATCCAACAATCAAAGATAGCTATAGACATCGATGTGACATAAAATCTCACCTTTGAACCCAAATCAATGAAGGAGAAGCTTTAAAAACAAGCTAAGATCAATTCCTCTTCAATAACAACTCAAGAAGCTTCAATCTAAGCTTAAAAGAGAAACATTTCCTAAATTAGGTTTTGGAATTTTCTGAAATCAAAGAGAGAATGAGTTGGAGAAGAAGAAGAGAAGGCTTACCAATAGGTTCACTTGAGTTTGGAGCTAGAAGATGGATTTGCTAATGAAGACTAGGGTTTGGAGTTTTAATTTCCTCTTCCACTCCTCCATTATTATAAAAGCTTGAGTATTAGGAAATGAGGAATGATGTAATGAAGAGGAGAGGGGGTTGGGACTGAGTTAGTAAGTGGTTAATGGGTTCAGCCCAAACCAAAGCCCTAAGTGAAAAAGGTCAAAATTCTACTATCTCCAAACAAATCGAAGTTTATACTCAAAAAGGTCGCAAACGTCATTTTGAACTCAATGGAGGTGGTCTCGAGTCCCAATTCGACTGTTTGCAAAAAATAGTTTTTCGGACCAAAATCCGACGAACGATAAAATATTTAAATAAAATATTTAAATATGAAATCGATAAATATGCGGGTTGTTACACTCGCTCGATTACGACGTCGTGGTGGCGTCGTGGTGGCTCGGAGGAGGGGGAAAAGGTAAAGGGAGTCAGGTGCGTGTTCTGGCGAAGTGCGGTGGATGATGGTTGGTCGTGGTGATAGGATGAGGCGAAGATAGGGGTCGGGGTTGTTTTGTTGGGGGTGGGTTCATGATTGACATTTCGAAATCGAGATTGTCATAGGAAAGTGTGGTGGCTAGGGGTTCTAGAGGTCGAAGGCGACGTGGAACGATGGTCTGAAAGGGACGGCGAGGTCTCGACGTCATGTGGACGTGCACGACTTGTTTAAGGTGCAGGTCGAATCGTAGAGGAAGGAAGTGGTGGAAGGAATAAAGAAAGAAAGGGAGAGGAGAAGAAAAGGGCTGGGCTGAAGGAAGGAAAGTGGGCCAGGGAGAAAATAAGGAGATTAAGGAAAAGTAAAAGAAAAAAAGGGTAAGAAAAAAAAAGTAAAGGAAAGAAATAGAAAGAAAGAAATGAAAAAAGGGTAAAAAATAAGAGAGGAAATGAAAATAGAAAAAAAAAGAATAAGAAAACAAAGAGGAAAAATGAAAGGGTGGAAAAACAAATAATAAAAAAAGATAAGGAATAAACTTGCATATTTACATATATGGGATAATTTATATTTTTATTTCTCCTTTAACTAAAAAGTTCAAACCGCAATTCAAGTAGATGCAAAAAAAAGGAAGTTAGTTATATTATTATTTGACTTGAAAATTTATATAATTTTATAAATTAACTAAGTAAAGATCAAACTAGAATGTTAAACTTTAATTAATTAAAAATAAAAATTGTTTTATAATCCCTTCGGATTAGGTTGGATTTAAATAAAGATGGATATGTTAATCAAGGCAAAATTTAACCCTAATGAGTGAATTGCTGATATGGGTTATTAATCATGAAATTAGTTAGTCTAATAAGTTAATAATAGATTTAAACCGATATTATGGGTGGTTTGAAGTCTGTAATAAATTCCCATATTGAATACGGTGGCCCTAAATAATAAATTGGTTACTTTAAACAATTTATTTTTTAAATCTATTACTTGGATTCAGAAAGATCGGGATCGGATATCAGCGATATCCGGAACCCCCTCGATTTGATAACCACTATAAATCCTTTACGAATTTGATTATGGAGTCTTAAAGGCTGGGATTGAATATATTAAGTAAACCTGACCATTTAAATTAAGTAACGGTACTTAGATATTATTTTAAATACAAATGGATTTGTGTAATAAGTGTTTGGCCAAAACAAGATAAAAACTCGTAGTGATGTACGAGTTATCCTAGGTTCAAAGAAGTTTTTTAACACTTAAGTATTTCATATTAAATGGGTTTACTCACGCTGGTTTCCAGCTTGACTCGGGTGTTACTTTATTGTAATGCTCTAGTCATATCGAGTATTACGGATTTTTAGGTTTGGACGTTTTGGAGCTCAGAAGACGAGTTGGATGGCTGAGACGTATTGTTTTATTCCGCCGTGTATCTTAGACCGTATAGATAGTAGTTGAGGACAAGTTATTATAACTATTCGAATTTGTTGTACTCAGATATATTGTACATATATTGACAGTTACAGCTTTTCTTTGTGTAAATGCTATTATTTCATATTAGATTTTGTTCCGCTACGATTGTGAGATTCTATGTTGTTGCTTTCTGTTCTTCTTCTACCTCTTTTTCTTCTTGACCCTAACAGTCTGGGATTTTCGGCACTCTATATTTTCGGGCCATTACATTTGGTATCAGAGCTGAAGTTTAAGTGAGAACCTTGGCTCTGGTGGGGATTACTCATTAGAGATAGGGTTAGTAGTACCCTAGAAGGAGTTGAGTATATTATATATAAGGGCGTACTTGTAATTTTCTTATATAATGATTTTAAAAGCGGTTTTAAAAATGATTTTTATATATATAAGCTTATATTTTGATATATAAAGCAATGACTTTTCTAATTATTATAGTATATTAAGGTAATTGGTTATTGATTATTGAAATTAAATAGGATTATAAGATTTAAGTGGTAAAACACATATAACTGAATATAAATTTGGATAAGGATTAACTATAAAAATAAGTTAAGCCAGAAATGGATTCAAACCCGAATTTAAAATTTTGAAATTTACAGAAGTGTTTTTCAAGGTGTTTTGAAATGAAATAAGTCACCCTGAATATACTTTTCAGTAAATGATGATGGAATACATGGGGTGTTTGGTTTCTAGATATGATATTATTGATTATTATCATAAATTTGTTGATATAAAGGATGTTTATTGCAAAATAAACAATAATAAAATATGGTGCAATGTTCATGGAAGTAAAATTATATAAGTTGAATTTATAAACATGACTTATAAATTAAAAACGAATTTTAAGTGAAGTTTTAAATCTGGGCCTAGAGAAATTTGGAATTGTTTCAAAGTGTTAAAAGAAATAATAAATAATGTTATTCAGAATATCTTTGAATAAAGGAATCTTGTTTTAAAACAAGAATTGTTCTGAAAATTTCAAAGGAAATTGTTTTGAATTAAAAACCAAGAATGGTTTAAAAATTGAAAGTATGACTTGGTGTGCAAATGAAATAAATATTTATATAAAGGTGGATAAACATAATATCAAGGTTGATATGAAATAAATACTAAGTGTTAAATTGTGGAATCCCCCTAGAATGAGAAGTATAACCCAAAGGAAATTAAGTTTTTGAACTTATAAGTGGGAAGTGATATTAATAGAAAAATAAAATTAGAATGGGGAAATTAAATTGTGTAAGGCTGAATGGATTAGATGGAATTGAGATTTAACTTATGGAAGTTAAATGATTAAATTGAAAGGAGAAGTAGGGATTTGATAGAAGATTATGCATGGATAATTCCAAACTGCTTTTGAATAAAAACGGGTTTCAAATTCTGAAAATGTGTGATGGATGCTATTGATTGATGTTTTTGATAATTTGGATGTTTATTTACTTCGACATATCCTGCTATCATCCTTTTGTTATTTATAATCGATGAAACTGTGAATTGGAGAATGAATTTAGAAGTGGATTGAAATGATATACATCCATTGCTGAAATTAAATGGAATTAAATTTTTATTTTGAAACTATTTAAATGATTTTAATTTTTAAGAAATAAAGATTGAACTTATGAAAATGGAATCACTATGAACTTAAGATTTAAATGATAAAAATGAACTTGTCAACTAAAATTGTTTAAGAATTGGGTTTTAAAAGCTTGAAGTTTAAATTGAGAAATAAATTGGATCCTTAAAATTTATTTGTTTAAAAAGATTGGAACTCTCACTCGAACCTTGGTATAAGTTTAAGTAGAAGTAATTTAATTTGGAAATTGGGCTCAGAATTAAATTACTTTATATATTTGGATTGTTAAATTAAATGTTAAAGGTTAATTTGATTTAAGTAATTAAATCGGTATCTGAAAACCAAACTCGAATATATAAATAAAGATGGTTTAAAATTTGAGAATGAAATTGGAATTAATTCAAATTAGAATTGAATTGAATTAGTTGAGATTGTAATCGAAGATGAATTGGCTCGAATCCAAAGTGGAAATGATTTGAATCAGAATGGAAATCGAAGCAAATTCGAAATGGAACTTGGATTGAATCAATTTAAGTGGGCTTGGAAAGTGAAAATTGATTTGAGTTGGAGATTGAGGAATTGGACCAGTTTGACTCTGCAACTATTTTCAAATGAACTGTTTTAATATAAACCGTCTTAAAATCTATTTTCTTAAATATTCAAATTATTTTGGATTTTCCAAGCAATTTACTACACAAACCTTTCTTTTAAAAACTCAAACTATCTCTTATTTACTATTTAACTATTTTACAACTATCTAATTATTTTACAACTATTAACCGTTTTAAACTACTCCAGCTATTTTCTGAATTCAAACTAGTCAGAGTGAAAACTACTGATATCTAAATCATGAATTCAAATACAAATTGAGGTGAAATTGAAACTATGACCCAAAAAGGGAACTTGAAGCAATTCTGAATTGGAACCAAATTGGATATTGAAGCAAAAATGATTTGAAGTGGAAAAGTATATTTCGAGAAATATACGATGGTTAAAAACGAAAGTTGAATAGCACTATAACTGAAAGCTCACCTTATATAGAGTAAGAAATGTGGCAAACAACTTTGAAAAAAAAGAAATTGAACTTGAAAAAAAATTTGAGTTGGCATTAATGAGGTTATATATATTTATTCTATATTAAAACCCCCTTATTATAATTATAACTTGAAGGAAATGATCTTTAAAGGATATACGAAATATAAAGTGGAATCTATGTACGTATGAAGTGATCCAAAAAAATTTATTATTCTAATTGAAAGAATAAACTTATATATATATATATATATATATATATATATAAGAATGATTTTTATGAGGATGGAACTGAAAAGATTTTTGGAACTCTTTGATTTTGAAAAGCTTTTAGTTTTGGCAAAAAGTAAATTTTGGGAATTTGGAAAGCCATGTTTGAGAACTATCGATTTTGAGAAATCGATTTTGAAGTTTATATGTGATACATAAAGAGTATGTTTTGAAAGATACTATATGTGTATATTATAAAATGTTTCGAGAATGCTATGGGGAAATAGGCGCTCCTATTTAGAGTTGAAACTTATAGTAGGAGATCCACGGGGTGGCTCTGCCTTGAGCCTAAGGGGGGTTCTAAATTTTGATCCCACAGGACGTCCGGACTAAACTATAGTTCCTGTGGATAGTGACTGGGGTAGCGAAAGTCGAGGGCACCGATGCCTACAGAGACATTGGGGTTATGCTGTGACAGCAGTATAACTCTGTGTAACTGCGATTTATTGCGATTCCATAGCATAAGTCGAGAGGCGGTGATTGCCTAAAGTCTACGTTTCATTTCGTTGGAAGAGCAACGTAACATCGGTAGATTGCGATCTATGTGGTCTATAGCGAAAGTCGTGTGGCAGTGAGTGCGTATAGACTACATTGGGACTCGACTGGTGTAGTCTGCGATCTATGCGGTGAAGTTTCATTTAGCAGCGAAATTCGAGGGCGCTGATGCCTACAGTTACATGGTTTTTTCCGTGACGGCAACATAACCCGGGGTATAATGCGATCTATGGCGGTTCTATGGTGAAATTGAGGGGTGCGGATGCCTACAGTTTTTTATGGTTTTCGCTGGGATGGCGACGTAATCATCGGGCTAATTGCAACCCATCGAGGGTGTGATGATTTCCAGGGCATTCTCGCAAAAAAAAAAATTCATGTATTTTCACTGGGTGTCAAAAACGGGTTTACAAAGTAATTACATATTTTCAGCCCTGCGCCTAATCAATGTTTGACTGAATTCCTACGAGAATAAGGATGGACTTGTTGAGACATCGAGTTATAAAAAGTATTTTTATATAAAGCTAGTTTTCTAATACTATTTAGTTTTTAAATGTGTTTTAAAATCTAATTAAGGATGTTTAAAGAATGGTTTAACTAAAATAAACATTAAATTAGATTTCTCGTCTCGTTCCTTTTCGAGGACTAAAAGTTCTTAAGGGGGGAGGAATGTGACCACCCAGAATTTTTTGACATCTGTTAATTGGGTAATTAACTGATTTAAAAATATTGAAATATATATATAAATTGATTTGAGAACTATGATAAATATTGAACTATAAAAATCTCTAGATATGATAAATCTCACTAAAATTAGATAGTAAAATTCCAACATTTAAAATTCAAGGAAGAATATGTTGGTATATAAATATAATTACATAAAAGCTAACGATGTTTATATATGTACAAGCATATAAGAATATATATATATATATATATATATACATAAACATATAAAGTAATGTATGTGGAAATTTGCATAAATTTATACAAGCATATAAATGTACGTATGTGTAGACTTGCTCATATGAAGGGATGTTATGTAAAATAGGAGATAAGTATATATGAAGTAAAATATATACATATATATACATAAGTTAAGAAAGATATAGCACTTGTAAATAAAAATATATTAACATAGTAATGTACATAGGTGTATGCATATCTGGTCAAAAGCTGGTGTGCATAAAAATCTACATATATGTCTATGTTTGTGGGATGTATACCTGTATGCATGGAAGGGGACATCACCAAAGTCAAGTCATATGATACCTCAAAATCCAAGCATAACAGAACTTATCTACCTATGTATATAGATATGAAGTATGTATATTATAAGCATATGAAAACAAGCAAGGGAACATTGTTATGACAAGGTTTCATATCCAGCACATAAAACATCATATCAACATAAAAATCGAATCAGGTCAGAGTAAAATTTCTGACCAAATAAAGTGAATTTCACAGCCAATTCTACAAATCCTATTAGAATTTCTCAATTTACGTCATAAACATATGTCAACATGTGATTAAAGTTAGAAAGTCAAAAATCATGTTAAAACTTATAATTCTACCATATAAACATGCATAGGATAGTGAGAAGTCATAAACCACTCACCGTTTAACAATTCAACCAATTTGAATGTTGATCCAATATGGACAACGATGAAAAGCAATGAAAATAAACTAAATCGATGATCTCTATCTTCTTATCAATGATATATTCACTAATCTTCAATCCAGTTTATTTATAGAGTAATTTGAGTGATTTTGAATGGATCTTTGGAGAATTTAGATTTGATTTAGGAGGGAGAGAAAAGTTTTAGTTTGACTCTTCAGCCCCCATTTACAGTAATTCTCAAATTTGACAAATGGGCTTAATTAATTACACAATAATTCTGGCTAACAGTAGTTAAAGCTCAAAGCATGCATAACTTTCTAACCGTGAGTCCGTTTTTCTACTATGAGCACTCTACGAAATGGGAAACTGTCATCCTGACGCAATGGAACTAGTTTGAGACCCTAATTCAACTCCTGCCATAAGTTAGTCTAAATAAGATTTTCAAGGTCAAAATGGTCACATAGAAATTCAAAAAATCATAAGTGCGTAAAATGTCCCTAAGGGTGATATCCTAAAATTATAGAATCATACAACCTTATATGAATAAAATAAAAATATTTTATGATCCTTCATTATGTAAAATGCGGGTCGTTAAAGGAAGATATTTCCGTTCAATTAATTATTTGGAATAATTTATAGAAAAATAATTAATATTAGTAATGGACATAAGTGAAATTTTAACTTTGCTCTTTGTTAATAAAGAATTATCTAATCATGAGTAATCCATAGTTTTCATAAATTTTGGTTCACTTATAAAAAAAATCAATTTTAACTACTTCTTGCATTCTACAAGGCATTTTTTACTTCATATCTTTCCTCCTTTCATTTTTGTATTTATTCCTTCTATGTGTGTATGAGTAATCCTATTAGCACAAGTTAGTGACACAATGGATTTCCACCGTCAGATTGCCCTCCGATTACCACCTCCCACATAAGGACAAAAATATCCAATGGTCCAAATCTATTGTGTCACTAATTTTTTTTATTCCGTGTCCAAATATCTTCTCCTTATACACACACACACAGAGATATATATATATATATATATATATATATATATATAAACACGCCCCTATTTTATAAATACTTTGCTCTGCTTGATAATATAGTCGTCTATGATAAATCTATTATATAATAATAATAATAATAATTCTATCATTATTAATTCACTTCGTTGGCGAATCTCTTTACACCAATTGATCTAAATTTTATCTTGAATGAAATAATTTTTGAAGTATTTTTTTGTATACACAAGTATATTGTTAAATAGTGATATTAGTTTACTTTTAAAGATGGTTATTATTGCAGTATTTTTAGTTATAATGTTTGCATGAATATGTAATGCAAAGAAGAAAAATAATTTTAGTTATTCTAAAAGTTTGATTGCATTATATATATATATATATATATATATATATATATATTTCTAATATTGTTCATGACATATTATGCCATACATATTAGAAAATACGATGTTGCAAACATTTTGTAATATCTTCTCTTATTTGCAAACTATTGTGAAATGTAGAAAGTGAAATAATTTAAATATTGTAGTTTTATTTCCATGAACCAAAAATTTCCAAACCAAATTGTATATGTATTAAAATTTACATGTTAAATGAAGAATAAAACTATTTAAAATTAATATCACTTGCAATTGGAAATTAACTAATATGCATGCTTAATAATATAATGTTTATCAAGTTAGGGAAAATTTGTAGTTAATTTTATAGTTTACCTTATAAAACTGCCGTGCTACAAAATATTAATCATACCTTATACACTTCAGGATTATTTATATAGGTTTATTGACAACCGCTTCGCGGTAGTGAAAAAAATCTATTCTAAAATCAACAATACTTAAAAATGCAATATCTAAAGAAAATCTAAAAAATACATCATAAATAAATTATAAGGTGAAATTAGTGTGCATAGCATGGGGTTCGCACTAGTTTTTATAAAATACATATAACAACACATAAATTGTAAAAATACCATGACTTAAAATACAGTGATATTTATACACATTTTAATTGCAATGTCAATCATGACTCAATGGAATGGTCTCGAGTCCTAATCCAACCGTAGGCAAAAAAATTATATTTTGGACCTTAAATTAATTCACGATCCAATATTTAAATTAATTATTTTTATATATAGTCGTTAAAATGCTGGTTGTTGCGGTACTTGTAGTTATTGGATGACTACATAAGGATTCAACTAAGAGTTTCCTCGGTTGTATGAGGTTAGTATCATAGTCAAGTGTAGTCAACTCACAATCAACATTCCTGGCTAGTAACGGTAAATGTTTTTATTTAACTAAGAATTTTTTATGGACATAACGGTTGAATGTGGATGTTACTGGTGTTCTGACTGATTCCAAACTCCATATATCCTAAAGTGATATAGTATTGATGAAGAGAACGTGTATAAATTATTGTCACTATTGGTACCACTTAAGGTAATATAGAATATGATTTTACCAAAAAGATTTGTAAGTGTTGATTTCGATTAAATTGTTGCATTACTAGCTTAGCTGACATGTGAACGTTAATATTTGAATTATTAAATATGAACCGCTCACTAAATTCGTACCTCAGAGTCACACAACCGCATTTGTGAATTCTTCAAAATACCACAAGATTTAATTGGTTTATAAAGTGTTATAAATTAATCAAGTCAATTAATATTTAATAAATATTAATTATTAACATATTTGATGGTGTTATTAGTAAATGGGGTAACTAATAGAAATATAATAGGTGTTAATAGCAATTATAAGATTTATATATCTATATAAGATATCGCTATATATTTAAAAAGATTCTTAATGGGCTAAGTGATTTTTTGGTCCAATTTTGGATCATATATGGTCGTTCATAAGAGAGGAAGACTTGTCTAGATTAGATCTAGCTTTGAGTTTGAATTTTTCAAAAAGCCTGAGTAAAAGGTGGCGGGCCTTTTCTCTACACATACACTTGTATAAATCTCACGTATGTGCATCTAACAGCAAATGTGTTTACTTTTATTTAATAATAACTAATATGTGCTATAAGCGTAAAAGCTTTGGTGGTCACAACACCTTTATTTCAAGCAGCTTTGTTATTGGTGAAAGATGCAAATCGATAATGAAATTCAGTTGATGAGTGGTCGAAAAAGAAGTGATGGTGGAGGCCGCAAATTGATGATAAGATTCCATTAGTGGGTGGTCATAAAGAGATGCTATCTAGGGTATTTTTGGAATTTCAAAAAAAACAGTATGAATATCCTATTGATTGAATTTTAATATTAATAATGTGTGTGTATCAAGGTGAATTAAATCATTTTGTGTGTGCGTGTAAAGCCAAACTAAATCGTTTTGTGCATGCGTAAATATACATATACATATACATATACATACATGCGTATATGTGTGTGTATGTGTGTATCAAGCCAAACTAAATCATTTTGCTCTCCTTCTAGCTCCCTCTTCATGCTAAAAATACATAGCCCCTCCCTAATGTCAAGCTTTAATTCATTCATTCAAGCATCGAGTAAAACAATATCAAGTATGCATTCAATTCTAGTAAAGTCGGGTGGCGATTCTGCAATCTAAGAGATGATTCGAAGATCAAGGTATTACAAAAGCCAGAATCTAACAAGATATATTCTATGTTTTGCATATGTCACTTAACCTTTATGTATATGTGTGTTACTGCTAGCCATATAAATATTTATTTAATAATGTAGGATTTAAATTTGGATTTGTTTGAATTAAGTTATAAAATAAATGGTAGAATAAATAAATTTAATTTTACACATATACATATATATATATATATAATATTATTTTCAACTATATATAAATTTTATGTATAACTTTGAGTTGTAGTTAGTTATAAAATTTATTAATTAAATAATAATTTTGGATACATAAATATATATACGTTAATTGTTTTGTTTTGATTTAAAAAATATATATTGCTTAATGCTTGTATTAAATAAAATCGTCTACATGTGTAAAAATATATGTTTAATAAAATTTAGGCAAAAAATAATATTATCGTTATCATATATTCATATTTGGTTTTGACATATACACACACACATACATGTGCGTGCATGTGTACATACATATATGTTTTTGTATATTCTAAATTTAAGAAATTTCGAAATAGTATTTTCATTTGAAATTTAAATTTAAAGTATTTTCACTTAGTCAAATCTCAATTTGAATTTCAAACTTAAATTTATAATATCTTAGTCAATTATAATATACATACATATATATGTGTGTGTGGGTGTTAACAAGAAAACTTATCAACGCCCCAAAGCAGAGTCTAAAATATAGATGTCTCCTTCGAAACTCATTTTTGATTAGATGGAGATAGTTAAAACCTTATTATTTCCTTAAAACCACCTTTCGAAACTGCTT
Organism: Allium cepa; assembly: GCA_030765085.1. NCBI lineage: Eukaryota > Viridiplantae > Streptophyta > Magnoliopsida > Asparagales > Amaryllidaceae > Allium > Allium cepa. Next base: position 88,007,800 of record CM060942.1, on the reverse strand, counting down.
ATTTCACTTAAAACTCCTTCTTGTTTAACCTTTCGACTCAGTTGAAAGGCTCGATTCCCTTTATTATACCTTTTCAACTAGTTAAGTCAAAATTCCTCCTTATTCGACGTTCCAACTCAGTCAAAACACCTGTATCCCTTCCTATTAAGCCTTTCAAACTAATTTAATTGGTTTAGTTATCCTTTCGAAACAGTTGCGGAAACTCAAAGGTTGGACCTTAGGATATGAATGAGATGGAAAGGATCCGACTTTGTCGAAAGCTTGCCTTTCGATGGCTTGGGTTAGGACCTATAGATCTAAGGATATTGGCTGAGCTAAAGGTTTCGACCTACTCAAAAGGTAACCTTTCGATAGCTTAAAGTTAGGATCTAAGGCTCTGAGGATGTCGATTGAGCTAAGGGTTTTGAATCACTCAAAAGTTGACCCTTCGATCAAGTCGACATAAGCAAATCATAAACTAAATCCAATAAGAGTATCAAATCAGCTGCATATCCAAAAATATCATAATCTTTCTTTCCTTAAGCTAATGCTATACAAATAGATTAAGTCCCCAATCTAATTTCAAAGTTAGGGTTTACAAATTTAAGAAAGTAAAATAATGAAGTGAGTGAATTCAGATCCCTTAAATAGACCCCTAGGGTCTTTATTTATAGGTGTGGGTTGGCACCTTTCAAATCAGTGCTTTTGACTTGGTCGAAAGGCGGCCTTGGAGACCTTATGCATTGCTTCTGAATGGACTTGAGCACTTTCAACTTCATCGAAAGGGGTAGGTGCGCTTCTCCACTTTGTGTTGTTGTGTTGTTGCAAGTAAGGAAACGTTTGATCTTTTGATCCTGTCGATAGGAAGACCTTTGGAGCTTCGAAGGAGTCGAGACATTGAAGGTTTTAAAGCGGAAGATAGCTTTTACTTTCGCTGGCACACTTACTGATTGATGCGGAACCCCATCCTCTAATGTAAGAGATTGCAATATTGAACCTTACCAAGCTCATCATTCTTAATTGTGAATGATCTCGAATAGTTCAAAAGGCTCATTAATGCTTTTGAAGAGGGTGTTCTGACAAAACATCCTTCTGTGGGATGTGAATGACGACGAAACCTTTAGTTTCAAATGGGTTGGCGCGCATGTGTATGGCTGCAATTTGTTGCCTTCGAAAGGCATTTCTTAACTTATTCGAAGCATCTTCATGTATGTGGAAGCATTTGTTTCGAAAGGAAGCAACTGAAGCGAAAACGTGCTTTCGACCCTTTTGACCCCTTCGAAAGCTTATAGCACATCTAATATTAGCTATAGCATCCCTTCGACTTCTTCAAAAGGCTTTGTTGATGCTATAACCTCTTGTAAATCATTCTTTTCTGTTCATCTTGGTTTCGACAAGGTTGAAATGAGAATTGGTGGTAATACTTGCCCCATTGCGAAGGGATGCCTTCGACTTTTCAAGTCAATTGTCTCGATACTCTTCTTTATTTTAGCATAGAAATTTCTCGCCTTTTCATATTCTTGCATAAATCCTGGTCGTTTATTAAAATTTGATCATACAGTTTGTCCTTCATGTTGACTTTTCTTATAAATCGCACTTCTTTCTTCACACTTTTCATTTATTTACGATTAAAAACTTCTAGCGAGAATCAAAATTCTCAATTTTTTCATAAATTCCTATTTCCCGCAAAAAAAGGCTCAGGATTCAAGGTAAGTCCTTATTATACTATTTCTCGAACTGACTTACCAGGCTAAATTATGATTTTTAAAATTCATTAGGTTTGAATTTGAATTACTGTTCCTATTTCATAAAGATGATTTAAGTTTTCCATTCGCACGAAAGTATCCGTTGGTTCATTTTTTCTTATTTTTTCCATTTCCCACGTCAATTTATATTTGGAATTCATCGGATTTGATTTGGACCGACGACCAGGCTTACGCGAAAGGATGTGAAGTTCGTTTGGACGGATAAGTGTAAGGTAGTATTCCAGAGATTGAAACACCTATTGACTATTACACTTGTGTTAGTTGTTCCAAAACGGAATCGGGATTTTATAGTCTATACAGATGCATTTGGAACATGATTAGGAGCCGTGTTAATGCAAAGGGGTAATGTGATTGCCTATGCAACTTAGACCACATGAGGTCAGATGTCCAACGCATGATTTGGAATTGGCTGCGATAATTTTTGCGTTGAAGGTGTGGAGATATTACCTCTTAGGAGAGAGATTCGAGTTGTATAAGGATCATAAGTTATTGAGATATTTATTTTCTTAGAAGAAGTTGAATACGAGATAGCAGAGGTGGTTAGAGTTTTTAGACACTTATGATATTGGTATTGAATACACACCAAGAAAAAGCAAAAGGTTGCGGATGCACTTGGCGAGAAACATCAAAATGCAGTATTGGCAATGATAGTGGAGTGGGAAGATTTAGAAGCATTGACTATATGCAGGATATAGTGGAGATCTGAAGCTAGATCTACTAGGGAAACTGTTATGTTGCTATGTTTAGAAGTTCGACCGGTGATGATCGAGAGGATTACCTCTAAGCAAGAGGAGGATTCATTATTAGCTGAACAAATCAGAAAGTTAAGGGATGGAACAGAGAGAGATGACCTAAAAGATTTCAGTCTTGACCAGAACTGATGGTTAAGAAAGAAAGGAAGACTGTGTGTTTCGAATATGAGAAACGTTAGAAGGAAGTTCTTGAAGAATACCATCGCTCGAGGTTCACTATTCATCCGAGAGGAACTAAGATGTATCAGGATATGAAAAGTAGTTTCTTCTGGGAAGGTATGAAGCGAGATGTAGGCTTATGGGTGAAACAGTGTTGAACTGTCAACAGGTAAAAGCCGAACATGAGAAGCCAAGTGGGTAACTTCAGCCTTTAGACGTTCCAGTATGGAAATGAGATTCTATCTCAATGGATTTTATAGACGGGTTATCATTGTCAAATAGAGGAAATGAAAGCATATGGGTCTTAGTGAACAAGTTGACCAGGAGTTACCATTTCATTCCACTTAAGTCAACAAGGACGGCACCTGTTTTAGCTAAGTTAGTTATGAAGAATGTAGTTAGAGTGTATGGAATTCCTAGTAGTATAGTAACTGATAAAGATTCCTTATTCACTAGCGAGTTCTGGAAGAGTCTACAAGAAAATTTGGGTACCAGCCTCAAGATGAGTACCTCTTACCATCAAGAAGATGGGCAAACGGAAAGAGTTAACAAAGTATTGGAAGATTTGTTATGAGCTTGTGTGCTAGATTTTTGAGGATCATAGGAAGACCATCTACACTTAGTCGAGTTTTCATATAGCTACAGTTATCAGGCTAGTATAGGGATGGCACCATTTGAAGCTTTGCATGAAAGGTCATGCAAACCTCCGGTATGTTGGTTAGAAACCGAAGATAGGTTAGTTCTTGGTCTTGATTTGGTTAGGTAAACTGCATAAAAGATTGAGTTAATTTGAGATAGAATGAAGGAATTTTAGTCTAGGCAGAAGAGTTATGCAGATAAGAGATGGAAAGACCTAGAGTTCTCAGTTGAAGATTATGTCTTCGTCAAGATATCACCGATGGATGGTGTCATCAGGTTTGGAAAATCAGGAAAATTGGTGTCGAGGTTTGTCGGACCATTTGCTATTGTAGAAAGGATCGAGAAACTCATATATAAAGTAGAGTTACCGAATAGTTTGGCAGGAGTCCATGATGTTTTTCATATTTCTCCTCTACGGAAGTGTATTCGAGATCCGGAAACTACTATTGCAATGACCATGTTAGATGACTTAGCAGTGGAACCGAACTTGACTATAGTTAAAAAAACCAGTTGGTATAGTCATGAGAGATGAGAAGAGGCTAAGGATCAAGACAGTCAGATTAGTCAAAGTCCAGTGGAGTGATGACGAGAGATACTATACTTGAAAAACTGGGAGCATGATTAGAGACACTTATCCTAACTTGTTTCATGGTATGTTTTACCTTTATGATAGATTCTGATGAGTGCCTTATCGTAATTTTGAGGATGAAATTCGTTTTAAGGAAGGGAGTTTGTAAATACCCTAATTTTGATTAACATTATTTAGGACATTTAATTAGATAAATTAAATGAAATAATGTAAATGGTTATGGGAATTGAGATTTGAATATTAATAGGTAGTTATGCCTAATAAACAAATGAACAAAAGGGAATTAAAATGAAATAAGTAAGGAGAATATATAAGGGAAAAATAGGAATAGGTTATATTCTTATACCATAATTCCTCATGCACTCTCATTTTACACGTTTGCAAAAAAAAAGTAAACCAAGTAAGGCCAGCCACCATTAGGAGAAAGTAAGAGAAAGATAAGCAAGAATCAAAAAGAAGAAGCTTAATCAAATTAATTCAAGAACAAATCTCAAACTCTTTAATCACAAGCTAAGGTGAATAATAGATTACATCTTATATTTCTTATTTTTAGTTCTAGATTAGATCCAAATATGTTTTACAAAGTGTTATGCCATGTTTTGAATGTTAAATAGGTGTACATATATATATGCTTGTTGATGAATTTTGTTGTTTTATATAGATTTTATGATAAGTTTTAAATTTGAAAAACCTATCAAATGACATCCAAATGCCTTGCGATTTTGATATAAGATCAGAAATAATATTTTAGGGATGGGTTTCAAGTTTCATAATATTCTAAATTGATGTGGATTTATTATGAATTTTCTAGTGAAGAAAATGGTGAAATTGGGTTTAAATTGATTACGGCTATTATATGTTAGTTTTCATTTAGAAATTTAAATATGTTAGAAAACATATCAAGAATGATTTATGGGAATTTTTGGAGGATTTTCCAAACCGTTTTATTAAATATACAAAATTATTTAAGGTATGAGACTTAAATGTTTTATATGTTTATAAAAGGAGAAGGGGCTATTTGTATATGTTTTAATTTGTTAAATTCTGAAATTCGGTAGCACTTTTAGAAAAGATTTTGTAAAAGTATTGACAACCAATTATATGCTAACACAAGGCAAGTTATTTGGAAAGAAATTGCTCTAAAAAGTTAAAAAATAATATGTTTATAAGGTTTTACTGCTTTGCCATTTAGCAGCCGCCACTCAACCTCATGTTGCCGCCTCCATCTAAGTCAAAATCAATACAGATGGTATCAGCCTTAGTATGTAGTGGATTGGAGTTAGGCAAAAGGTATGGAATCGAAACAGACTTTCAAAGGGGTTGAAGTAGTTGTAGAAAACTTAGAATTATTTTGGTTACTAATGAAACTTTCGAAGGAACTAACTTTCGACTTGATCAGTTATTTTAAAGAAAAGAGCTTTCGAAAGAGGTTTCCGCCTTTGTTTTCAAGAATAAGCTTTCGGAGGGGTCAAAACGCCTGTTGCCGCTTTCTACCTTTCGAAGGAATGCCATTGAAAGGGTCCTTTTGTTTTAAAATTTGAAGCTGTTTCTCCAATGCTTTCGAAGGGGATGGTTTCAACACCATCCACTTTCTTTTATTTAGAAAATGCTTTCAAAAGAGATGCTTTCATCCTAATTCTTTGAAGATCCTTTTATATTTGAAAGTTAAACCCAAATGTTTTAAAAGGAATGGTTTTAGTGGTTTCGAAAGTATGTTCCACACATTTTTACTTAAACCCAATGCTTTCGAAAGGTTTGTTTTAAGTAAAGGACTTTAATGATTTCGAAAGGTGTTAAAAGAAGGTTTCAAATGGAAGGTTCCCCTATGTTTTCGAAAGGTATATGATAAAGGTTTCGAATGGGTGATTCCTCAATGTTTTCGAAAGGTTTATCTTTAGTGATTGAATGGAAGGCTTCCAATGTTTTTGAAAGGCAAGTTTGCAATGTTTTGAAAAGAGGATGTTTAAGGCTTTATAAAGCTTTCGAAAGGATACTTTCAATGGTTTCAAAATAGCTATTATAAATGGTTTCGAAAGGTATTATTTGGCCTTTCGACCTAGAGTTCAAAGTAAAGTAGTTAACTAGTTTCGAAAGGGTTACTTTTAAAAGTTTTGAAAGAGATCGTTTAAAGCTTTTAAATAAAGGTTTCGAATGTTTTCATCGACAATGTTTTGTGTAAAGCATATATCATGGCAAAGAGATTTGAGTAAAGCAAAAGTATATTTTCGTTGTTTAGGTGTGGTTTAAAGGGTTGAATCAATTTGAAAGATTTTCAAGGAAAATTTAAAGGGTAGTTAACCCTAAGTAAATGACCCAGACATTTGAATACCAAATGGGACCGGTATAGGGTCATGCTCTATACATTAGCTATAGCCCCTAGCTAATTTAGTCCAAAATTCTAGTATGTAGGGCTTAATCACAGTAAGACTTAAATGATGTTACACACAGAAAGGAATATATAGAAAATGAAAATAGGTTATTGGTAATCCCGCAAAACCATTAGGATCAGTTGACCTTGGGAGAAGTAAGTTAAGGACAGACCATCCAGAAGTGTGTCTAACAGATGTCAGATTATTTATTTTGTCTGGTAGACCTAAGTCAGCTAATAGCTAGTATTTAGCCAAACATAACTATATTTTTTGGAAAGATAGTCCATTTATTATCTGATTTATGAGCATATATGATATTACTATTACTGTTTTATTCAGTTTGATTGTAGGATTCTGATTTGCAAAAAGATATGTTTTAAAGGGATATTAGTGAGGGAAAACCCATTCCGCTAAGCGGTGTGGTCTCACTTAATATCAGATAACCGAGATGTAATAGTATTATTCATACTAGGTTTTATGTCAGATTCGAAGTTTATGTTTTCCCCTAAAACTCTCGAGTGCTCAAAATATTGTTTGAGTAGATCAAGGTTTCAAATCTCGCTCATCTCGGTCGAGATCTCGTTTTCAAGCCTGGGCGATTCGAAACAGGCAATTTCGTTTGAATCTCGTCTGACCCAAATCTCGGACGAGAATTCAATATCTCGTCCGGTATCTCGGACGAGATTTAACAGCGAGATATCGGTCGAATTGTTGAATTTTGAAAAAAATCAACTCTTTTTCCGTATTGGGCTAGCTCATCCTTTACCTTAATTTAAGCCTTCTTAATTGTACTTTTCTTAACCCTTATTTCTTATATAAATCTCATTCAATCTTCGTCTCTTATTTTACGGCAGTGACGAGTGTAAGATGATGATAAAATCTACATTGATTATGGTAAGTATTTCACTTTATGATTTTCATTTAGGTTTCTGATCCAGATTAATTTACATCCGATTGCATTTTTATTTTTCCAACACTTTCTTGATTTTTTTTCCTAACCCTATTTTTTGCGGCTATAAATTTTGGGCTTCACTTATTTAACTTTATGTTTCAAATGGATTCCCAATTTGATTTCATTTAGTCTTCGCTGCTATAATTTTTTTCTCAAGGCTTATTTTTAAGCAATATAGGAATTCTCGTTCATCTATTAATTTTATTTGATGATTACATGTTCATTCGTACATCATTGTTTTGCTTTTCTTATAATATTACTAAACATTTGAAAAAAATTTGTACTACGCATGCTATTTTCTATGTTTGTTTGAAATATATATGTTATTAGTTGCTTGATGAGATTTGTTTGCTAATAATTAAATACTATAATCAGACATAAAATATCTTAATTCTACTTGTAGACTTTTGTATTTGAAGTTATAAAATTAATATTTCCCTTGCAGCACTATAAATTATAAAAGGTGGAAATGAGACATTATGTTATGTAGGAATGTTAAGTGAATGATCAAACAAAGTAAAGGTGCATATGTTATGGTTTGTTTCTTATGTACTTTATCTCATATGATATTATATTGAACAGTAATCATGATATCTAGTTATTTGTTTATTTTACATGATACAAGTGATATTTTTCCATACTAAATTACTAAAGATAAGCGTGTGATATATTCAAGGTAAGTGCACAGTGTTTTCATTAAGGTGGTGACTAGTATTATAAATTTAGGTGTATGAAAACTAATTTTCGACATCACATATACTCCGAGATAACTCCGAAATGAATTTTAGAAACCGAGATGTAAATCCGAGATGGACGACCGAGATGCACTCATCTCGTTCGAGATCTCACCCGATACGAGATAAGCTCTCTAAATTCTTCGAGACGAGATATGACCGATATCCGAGATTTAAAACCTTGGAGTAGATTAAGAGTTAAGGTTTTTCAAGTTTAGTAGGTTTGACGAATAATGCTTCCGAAGACATGTAGGAGCAAAGCTAGCTATATAGGAGCTATTTAGTTTTATTTCCGTTGTGATGCATTAAGACTGATATATCTATTTAGTTCTTTGATCATCCAAGTGGGCATCTTCATATGTCGTTCTGGGCATATTTTGTAATAATTATATTTGATCAAAACCTGGGAATCATTTTGGGATTATGTATTGGAATATGAAATATTGATTTGAAATGTAATCAGAAAAGTTGTTTTAAATCTGTCTCGATTTATTTCATATTCATGTGCTTCTAATATGATGAATACCATTAACATTACCGTATTTTGTCAACGGAAGTTAATACTATGGATGACTGCAGCATCTGTAGCGCATAGTTTCGGGCCTCAAGATAGGGGATGTTACACAAAATATACCATAAGGCATACACAGCTGGCCCAGACGTCCGAACACTTCCGTGAGCAACATGAACCAAGTATCAGCAACTCTCGCGTACAACATATCGACAAACATACTCTGGATATGGAGTTGATATAACCCTATGGGTTAGTTAAACCCGTGATCATGCATCCTACTCTATCTTTAGTCATACATTGATATTGAAGCAACTTTCAGCATCTCAACATACGAGCCATCATCACTCGAATAGATCATGAATCCACAAATGGATTCTAGCATCACTAACAAATCACGAACCTCTACATAGGTTTAAGCATCTCGAATAGTTATCGAATCTCCACATATATTCCAACATCTCGAATAGATCCCATTCTAAGAGATAGCATACATGTCTCAATCTTGAAGTGGTTTTCGATAAGTAAAACACTTACCGATCCCGATCTCTTCAAGAATCGAGTTGACGAATTCGGTCATATCCAACAATAATGAGAACGATCGCATATGGAACCAAGTCTCATATACATATCACGATTTTGAACTTCTCATCTTTTGCTATCCTTTCATTAAGTGTGAAGCCCGATAGGTTAGAGCACTATTGCTTCTACACCCAACTTGAATCATCATTCTTAACTCTTACGGATGGACCTAAGTCTACTTTGTCGGCTTTAGTGCTAAGTACATGACTAAATACTTTCCACGAACATGTAAACACAAAAAGTCCGATTAACACGCACAAAGCACGATCTAGTCGCATAAACTACTTTTAATCCCCTTTTTATTTAATTAATCCTTTATTAATTAAAACATCTTTTATTAGTAAAACTCCTTTTATCTAATAAAACTTCTTCATTTAATCAAAACTTCATCTTTTAATTAAAAATTTCTTTCTTTAATTAAATCTTCTTTTAATTAAACATTTTTTATTAATTAAACACCTTTGTTAATTAAACATCTTTATTAATCAAACACCTTTATTAATTAAACATCTTTATTAATGAAACATCTCTATTAATTAAACATCTTTATTAATTAATCTTCCTCATTAATTAAAACTTCACTTATTTGATTAAACTTCTTTTTTATTAAAAATTCACTTATTTAATTAATAACCTGACTTACTAATTAAACTTCTTATTGAACTTGTATATGGATTTTAATTTCTCTTTATAAAAGATATATACTTGTAGTTTAACATTCATGTATTTTACTATTCATGTATTGCTATTCATATATGCTCCTTTCTATACTTAAAAAGTATTCATATACTTATCTCAAAATGGTATGAGTATATTCACAAATCATTAACAAGATTTACTTACTTTAAAACATAATCAAAGTTGTTAAAAACAAATGTTACTCAAACATTGTTAGTATAAACCCTTCTCTCTTATAAATTAAACATATAACTTTTCTATCTTTTTTCAATATATTCCATACTTGTTATTATCTTAAAATTCCATTTTTAAAGATATAATTGTATTTATAATATTTTTCCACTTTAAATTGTAATTCAAGGATTTAAAAATGGATGTTACTAAACCATTACTTACTACAAACCCAAATCACTTTCCACTTAATCATTATCTTTAAAACTTTCTTTTAAGGATCTAATTGCTTTTATAAGGGTTTATGACAAGCATTACTTAAACATTGTTAGAACAACCCAAAACTGTTCACTTATAATTATCTTTAAAATATTCATTACTAATTATCTATTCATATTCCTAATTATAATCTTAATTATATTTCTAATTATAATCTTAATTATAACCTTACACTAATATAACAAGTTGATATATTTTTACTTGACTTTACAAAACCATTTATTTTGACTAAAGTGTTACAATCCACCTTCATTTCTTTATAAAAGATATAACTTTTTTCCCAACTTATATGTTTACTAAAACCCTTTTAAAATAATATATATATAGGTATACTAATTTATTTATAGGATAAAATATTTAATAATAAAAACAACTTAAAAGGATATTATATTACATAAGTCTCTATTTATTTTAATAAAATATTTAGCTAATTTTCCAAAGCCTATATATTTAAAAATACTTTAAATACTTATACTTTAGTTTAAAACATGTATATTAAATATTAATTAAAATACTTATTTTATAATTTATTTAGAAGTTATAAAAACATGTTTTATAATATAAATCCTTACCTTAAAAATTCATAAATGATTATTAAAAATATAAACTTTGAAAATTTTCCAGTAATAAATACATCTATAGTATTCATTTAAAATACAAACAAGCCTCAGGATGTCTTGGAGAGTTAACTTTAAAAATCGCCAAATACAAGGCATTTTCAAAGTGTATCCATAGTGACCTTTTCGCTTCTAATTATCACAATTTTGTTACACAATTTCTATAACTTTCTAAACCAATCTTGTAACGTTTGCGACTTTTCGACGCTCGAAAACCGACATCAATATGTGCACTGTATCAACTGCCGATCAATCGAATGCCGGAAAACCGAAATGTTATGGTTAAAGAAGAAGAGAAAGGTAGAAGAAGAGAGAAAAAATGGAACAGACGGAACAACAGAACAATATCAGAATCTCACAATCGTAGCGGAACAGCATATAATAGATAAATGAATAATCTTTAAAACAAAGAACTATATCAGTTATTACATTACATCACATTACATTACATTATATCGTCAGAGTGTACAATAACAAACAGCGAAAAAGAAATACTATATACTAGTTTGATACGCCATGCTCTCCAGCTTGCCTCCAATTCTCTACAGCAACTTCCGAATTCCAGAATGACCTGATAACCTGACTCTAGACTGCCCGTGTGGAAATTGGTGAGCACCCAGAGTTTAGGAAGGAAAACAATAAACTCTAGGACAGTCATGGGACTGGTGTGAGAACTTAAAACAATTATTTATCTTTAAAACAACAACAAAGGAAGTATTTTAAAAAAATAGATCCGCAATGTTTTTGGAAAATGAAACTACCATAAGGCCTCCTGCCACACACACAATGCAAACGCAGAATTGGAGGAGATTTCTCCTTATGATAGTCAAAGATGCTTACTACGCTAAAATAAAATCATTTTTGATATTATTATTAGTGCATAGTGTAGAAAACATTTCGAAAGTAGAATATAAACCTTAGCCAACATACGACCATTATCGTATGCCTACTATAGCTACCATGTTCAATAGCAGGTTACCGCTACATTCCATGACAGGTTATACAACTAAAACCATACAAGCTTCGTATTGTTTCTTTGGGTTTCCAACAAATGGTCAGGCCAAGGAACTTCCCATTGCCACATGGGTACGCCTCTGGAAAGACGACCCCGAGAACCTAACCTAACATTACGGTTAGATCTCTGCCAACATAAGGCCGGGTTACCCCTAATTGGGTAACTACTGACACGAATATGCCATTCCCCGATTGTAACCGATCTATATCCGAGTATCCTCGATTCCAACAACCACAAAGTAATAAATTTGCAGCAACAACATAGGTTAATTATCTGGGCTCCATACCATGATACCACCTCTATCCAGAAGGAATGACATATACTAAAGGGGCGCTACCCCCTAATAACCTTGCCGCATCCTTCCTGTTTTGACCATTTCTGGGGTGTGAGGTCCAACGAAATCTCGTCCACAAAGCTACGCTTTATAAAAAAGTTGTGCTTTGATCATTAAATGCTCAACAGCACTTCGTATGCCACATTACCAATTTGAGAATGTATCACTAGCAACCATCAACTATATAACCTCTGAGCTCGTACGTCTCAGAGAAGGGTGTTAAGCTAAGAGAATAAATTCTCCGCCACCAACAGAAATATATTTGATAGAAACCAGCTTTACATCTCAAATTGTATGGTCAGACACACATCCATACAAGTCCGTTCCGGGATCGAACGGAACCGAAGGCACTTCCAAAGAAGCCCTTGAAATCCGGATATTCACTAATCACGTCCGGACTTCCCGTCACTAAGGGTGATAAAACCTCTATATCGGAGATCAGCCGATGCAGAGTCATTCGACGATAATCCTTCCGTTTTGAAAAATATCCGGCCTTCAACATCGGTCTTCAAATGCAATCCATAACGACTTATCACATATTCGGAATGGGTTATACGACCCAAGGTCCTTTCCCGGCTAACCCGAATAGTGAGCGCTTATTTTAAAAATAAGTGTGGCATTCAAATTCAAGCAAATCACAACAAATACCCATTTAAAGGTAAATATTGATAGTCGGTTATTTAACTATCAATATGTATGCACAACATCACCAGATTCCTAATAATTTTCCAAATTATTTATTTTTCAAAAATATCTTTACAAGATATATTTTTCCACACTTCAAAAATAAATCAACGTTTATTTTTAAACAAATTTTCCTTTCTTTTATAAATCCCATAGTGAATTTACATTTCCAAAATATCTATGAATATACGATTTCCAAATCGATTTCTAATATTCATTTTCAATTTATCTTTAAAAGATAAAATCTCAAAATATTCACTTCATATTGGAAAACATTTCCATACTTATTTAATAATAAGTAATTCACAAATCCATTTATTTTCAACACTTGAAAAATATTCAATATACTTAAATCGAAATTAAGTATATATTTCATTCTTTAAAGAAAATATTCTCTTAAACACATTTATTTGAGTCAAAACGAATGTTGCGTAAAACATCGTTACGACGACCCAAAATCACTAGTATAGGGATTCGAAATTTTAGATAGATATATAAATCCCAACACTATATAAAGCATTTCCTTTCTGAAATCATTTACTATACCAACAGCGTTATAGTCCACCATTTTCTTATTTCTCGAAAACGTCTATTTCAACAATGAATGTTGAAATCTATGTATTCGATACTTAACGCATTTTAAAACATCTTTGAATCATTTTAATTCTATTTAAAATATCACTTCCTAAAAACATCTCATTTTATTTGATAATATATCTACTGTCCAAAATCGTGAATATACTTTCTAACCAAACTCTTACTATTACAACATTTAACTTAAAGGATAATTCCCTGTCCACAATCACGAATATATCTCCTTTAATAAACTTCTATGTTTAATTTATCAAATTCAATTTAGTTCGGATTCATAAAACAATGTTTATAAATTCCATTTATATTTTATAACAATTTCGATTTATAAATCTCCTTTATTTACCAATTCTATTCATATTTCATTTACATGTCGAGATCCAATTTATAAGTAAATTACTTGTAATCCATTTATTCACAAATTCATTCTTTTATATCATCATCAGTTTATAAATCTAAAATTCTCATTTACTTATAAATCCATGTACAAACTTCATTTTTAACACTAATAAAAATTCGTTTTGTAATCCAATATTTTAATTTATAAATATCAATTTTATAAATCTTTTATATAAATCATTTATAATAATTCAAAAATCCCAATTTAAGCCATCTTGTAAATTTATCGACTATTTATTTCAAAAATCACATTTCGGTTATATTTTACAAAAATCATAATTTTTATAACATTAAAAATTATAACGTTTATTTATTTAAAATAAATCAATTCCAAAATTTAAATAAAACGTATATTTTCAAAAATCATTTTAAAACCCTTTTAAATTAAAAATCGTTACTTTAACATTTTTAAAACTTCAAAATAGGGCCAATGATGCAACAACACAAAATAATTAATCACGGAATCCAAACATCATATATCAATATGATAATCAATAAATATCACAATATCTGTAATCAAATAAATACTGGTGAGGAATCCAGTTGGATCCCTCCAATCTGTTTCCCTGCATCCACAGATGTTAGCACAATACCAATTCCGTTCCAATACAGAATATTGCGGTATATGGGATTCATATAATATTATCCGCTATTATGCGGCGCAATAGGGTCTCATCCGCTATATAATGCAGGAAATCAACTCCAAGTACATAAATAATACCAATTTCACTTTAAGGTGAAATATTCGCGGTATATGTTTTTAATAAATAACTTCTGCTTAATATACGGCGTGTAATGTCTATTTAACACAATAGATAATAATTTATCATTCAGGCATACAATCAAGCAATTTAAAATTTAAAACGAAACAATTCGATTGAGTGAGAAGTTCTCACCTTGCTTTCAATAACGGTTGCAGTGTTTTATTTCGAATAAAATTAAATGTGCATTTAATTTTACCTGAAATTTTCACTAGCTCTAAACGACTCCAATCTAGTTCCATAGCGTAGTGCTCGACAAAACGAATCCAATGCAATTCGTTTCGTCCATTTTTGATCTCGTATGAAAAAGATACATCAATTTAAACTTTGAATGAATTATAATATAATAATTTTACTATTTTCTTTTTATTTTTTTAACCTTAAACCAATCTGGCCGTGCATTTCAAATGAACTGATTGTGGCCATTCCTCCATGTTCTTCCCCAGGTTATCACGCACGACCGAGAACCCATACTTGCCATCCAAACCCTAATTTTCGTGACCAAATCCTTCACTTCGACGACGATCGAGTAACGCCGTTCGACTCGCCTCACTCCCCTTCACCAACGCCTAAAGCCTTGATGAGCTCGGCTACCATCTCGTTGAGGAACACGCGCGTGAATAGTAGGCGAACGCGGCCAGAAATCTCCACCATCGTTGCTCCATATCCCATCATCCCCATATAGATTCGAAGAGCTCTTTTCCTTCTACAGCTTCTTAGTTGATGACTTCTTCTAATTCTTCACGGTTTGGAAGCAGTTGAGGGAAGAAGATTCAAGCTTTCTAGGCCATTGAAAATAAAACTGGCGGCTAGGGCTCTAGAGAATTAGATTTTGCAAATTAGAAGATAGTGAAGGGTTCTTTTATAGAAATTTCAACGAAAACACTATTCACCTGATTTTCCAAACTCCAAATCTCGCGCGGCAACCGGCATTTCTAGGGTTTAACCCATGTTCCGGACACAACGGAATAGGTTTCGGGAGCCAATTCGATCATCTGTGTGAGTTACGGAAATAAACAATCAAAGTTAAATTAAACCGATTAAACGAATTTTCTATGCGTTATGGCTTGCCCCGGACAAACCGTAAATCCGCTTGACACGAAATTTGAAATATTACAATAATATAATATTACGGATCCGATGAAACTGGTTTCGTCGAAATCTGAGACTGTTTGAAAAATGGCTATTTTTAACTCGTCAATTAAATATTAAAATATTCAATTTTCACAAATTAACTTCAAATTCAATTTTAAAAGTTCTATAACATCATTCTAACTCCAATACAATTAAATAAAATTTTACAAATCAATTTCAATCATATTAAACCCAATATTCAATTATTTCTGAAATTTGAAATATTAAATTATCGATTTAATTATCCAATTAAATCTAGATATTCGAATAAAAATTTATTCGACTTACAAATTTTACTTGTTAATATTTAAAACCAATTAAATATACAAATTTTAATTGACAAAAATTCTGGGTCGTTACAAACTTCCCCCCTTAAAAGAATTTCGTCCTCGAAATTACCAGGTAAGAAAAAGTTACAGAATTCATTAACTTTCCAAAACAAACCGTTCAATTTAGATTTTTTTCAAATCTCTTAAGTGTTTAACTTTTCCAAAATTCATAGTTAAACTTCTTTCAACAACTTTACTAAGTTTCCAAATCCAACTTAGTTTTCTTTTCAAAATTTTCCAATTTTCTCAAAAATATTCTAACGCCTTAAATTTTCGAAAAAATTCGCCAGAGTCTCCTTTGCGCGGCTCGATCGAAAAAAAATGACAATATATATATATATATATATATATATATATATATATATCACAAATATACATCTCATCAAGCGATGAGGCATCCTGTAGGGAAAAAAGTGTAAAAGTACGGTATGTAATCCGAGATATGTACCTTATTTATTGTTAGCGAGCGTATACGGCTAATAAAGCGCGAAAGTGAGCTCCAAATGCGAAGCAAGCACAATCCGCACCTACTAAACACTCAACAAACAATGAGAAACATGTATATATGAAAGCAATATCAATATACAACATATATCAACAACTATATATGCCAATATAGCAAATGCAACAAAAGCAACAAATGCAACCATCGAACAACTTTCCAACCAATAAACATCCAACAATCAATGTCTATCCAAATCAATTCATAACCAAATCAATATAAATTCACTTCTCATTAATATTCATTTAATTTGTTTTCAATTTAATCACATTTGATTCATTAACATTGGATGTTCTTACTAACATTCACTTATTCATATTCAATTAGTTTACATTCACTAATTTATATTCAAGTTAGTTTACTTTCAATTCAAATTCAATTACATAGCTTTCCATTTATCAATTCAATTTCATTAATACTTAATGAAATATACACAATTAATTAACAATCAAATAACAACCAACGTATATTCAACATAACCAAATTATTTAATTTACATTCAATTTGGTCCAACACTTTTAATTCCAATTGGTTTATATTTAATTGATTTTCCTTCAATTATTCAATTTCTCAACTTCATTAGCTTCTAATGAATTTACACTTACATTCATTATCCCATATCAATTATTTACATTCTATTGATTAACATTCAATCCATTCATTAACTCAATTGCTAATTCCTTTAACAATATAAAGTTGAGTTTCATTTATATAACTCAAGTTCATATTCATTACTTCTCTTGATTAATTTACTTCGATACCAAAATCAACTTCATCCAACATTACTTAAGTTATATTCCATTTCAAACATCATTTGTTTAGCTTAACTTAAGTTCTCACTTATAAATCCAATTCAGATTTCAATTCTAAAGTAAATCTATTTAACTTTACCAAAGTCAAATTTTCATCACTTATTCAAATTCAGATTTATTTTTCTTAACAAAATTGTTTAACCATTTATCATTTGGTTTCACATATATTCAACCATTACAACTTGGATTTAATTGATTCACTTATACTTACTTTAATTTAACTCCATCCTTTAAGTTAAATTTATCCAACTTAATCCCAATCAAATCTCATTTCAATTTATAAAACTCATTTATACATTCACATTACCAATTTCATTCCATTAATGAATTTTATTACCATTTGTATATGAATTCATTCCTTTATCCTTTGGTTGTTATTTCAATTTCTTATTTCAATTTCCATTTTAATAATGATAATATTTCAATATCATCGTTTCCTAACAACCAAGCAACCATATATTATAAACATTTACATAAAATTTATTACTTTTAATATACGAAAATAGTTTGGGTAAAATTATTTCATTTACCCTATTTCAAAACAATACTGTGTCGGTTTATCTTGTTTAAGAGTTTAGAAACCCCTATCGATTACGGTTGTACTTCCCGCACCGACCAGAATTCATAAACAATCAACCGATAAGTCAACACAATACAAAACAATTTATATTCACTAACAAATACGCGCTCATAGCTATTATTACACTCAAACTCATTCTAGAGTACTACTGACTCTATCTCTAATGAGTAACACCCAACAGAGCTAAGGTTGTCACTTAACGATATGCTCTGATACCAAATGTAACGTTTGTGACTTTTTGACGCTCGAAAACCGACATCAATACGTCCACTGTATCAACTGCCGAGCAATCGAATGCCAGAAAACCGAAATGTTATGGTTAAAGAAGAAGAGAAAGGTAGAAGAAGAGATAAAAAATGGAACAGGCGGAACAACAGAACAATATCAAAATCTCACAATCGCAGCGGAACAACATATAATAGATAAATGAATAATCTTTAAAACAAAGAACTATATCAGTTATTACATCACATCACATTACATTATATCATCAGAGTGTACAACAACAAACAACGGAAAAGAAATACTATATACTAGTTTGATACGCCATGCTCTCCAGCTTGCCTCGAATTCTCTACAGCAACTCCGAAGTTCCAGATTGACCTGATAACCTGATTCTAGACTACCCGTGTGGAAATTGGTGGGCACTCAGAGTTTAGGAAGGAAAAGAATAAACTCCAGGTCAGTCATGGGACTGGTGTGAGAACTTAAAACGGTTATTTATCTTTAAAACAACAACAAAGGAAGTATTTTAAAAAAAATAGATCCGCAATATTTTTGGAAAATGAAACTACCATAAGGCCTCCCGCCACACACACAATGCAAACGCAGAATTGGAGGAGATTTCTCCTTATGATAGTCAAAGATGCTTACTACGCAAAAATCAAATCATTTTTGATATTATTATTAGTGCATAGTGTAGAAAACATTTCAAAAGTAGAATATAAATCTTAGCCAACATACGATCATTATCGTATGCCTACTATAGCTACCATGTTCAATAGCAAGTTACCGCCACATTCCATGGCAGGTTATACAACTAAAACCGTACAAGGTTTGTATTGTTTCTTTGGATTTCCAACAAATGGTCAGGCCAAGGAACTTCCCAATGCCACATGGGTACGCCTCTGGAAAGACGACCCCGAGAACCTAACCTAACATTACGGTTAGATCTCTGCCAACACAAGGCTGGGTTACCCCTAACAGGGTAACTACTGACACGAATATGCCATTCCTCGATCGTAACCGATCTATATCCGAGGATCCTCGATTCCAACAACCACAAAGTAATAAATTTGCAGCAGCAACATAGGTTAAGTATCTGGGCTCCATACCATGATACCACCTCTATCCAGAAGGAATGACATACACTAAAGGGGCGCTACCCCCTAAAAACCTTGCTGCATCCTTCCTGTTTTGACCATTTCCGGGGTGTGAGGTCCAACGAAGTCTCGTCCATAAAGCTACGCTTTATAAAAAAGCTGTGCTTTGATCATCAAATGCTCAACAGCACTTCGTATGCCACATTACCAATTTGGGAATGTATCACTTGTAACCATCAACTACATAACCTCTGAGCTCGTACGTCTCAGAGAAGGGTGTTAAGCTAAGAGAATAAATTCTCCGCCACCAACAGAAATATATTTGATAGAAACCAGCTTTACATCTCAAATTGTAACGTCAGACACACATTCATACAAGTCCGTTCCGGGATCGAACAGAACCGAAGGCACTTCCAAAGAAGCCTTTGAAATCCGGATATTCACTAATCACGTCCGGACTTCCCGTCACTAAGGGTGATAAAATCTCTATATCGGAGATCAGCCGATGCAGAGTCATTCGACGATAATCCTTCCGTTTTAAAAAATATCCAGTCTTCAACACCGGTCTTCAAATGCAATCCATAACGATGTATCACATATTTGGAATGGGTTATACGACCCAAAGGTCCTTTCCCGGCTAACCCGAATAGTGAGCGCTTATTTTAAAATAAGTGTGGCATTCAAATTCAAGCAAATCACAACAAATACCCATTTAAAGGTAAATATAGATAGTCGGTTATTTAACTATCAATAGGTATGCACAACATCAACATATTCCAAATAATTTTCCAAATTATTTGTTTTCCAAAAATATCTTTACAAGATATATTTTTCCACACTTCAAAAATAAAGCAACGTTTGTTTTTAAACAAATTTCCCTTTCTTTTATAAATCCCATAATGAATTTACATTTCCAAAATATCTATGAATATACGATTTCCAAATCGATTTCTAATATTCATTTTCAATTTATCTTTAAAAGATAAAATCTCAAAATATTCACTTCATATTGGAAAACATTTCCATACTTATTTAATAATAAGTAATTCACAAATCCATTTATTTTCAACACTTGGAAAATATTCAATATACTTAAATCGAAATTAAGTATATATTTCATTCTTTAAAGAAAACATTCTCTTAAACACATTTATTTGAGTCAAAATGAATGTTGCGTAAAACATCGTTACGACAACCCAAAATCACTAGTATAGGGATTCGAAATTTTAGATAGATATATAAATCCCAATACTATATAAAACATTTCCTTTCGAAAATCATTTACCACAACAACAGTGTTATAGTCCACCATTTTCTTATTTCTCGAAAACGTCTATTTCAACAATGAATGTTGAAATCTATGTATTTGATACTTAACGCATTTTAAAACATCTTTAAATCGTTTTAATTCTATTTAAAATATCACTTCCCAAAAACATCTCTTTTTATTTGATAATATATTCACTGTCCAAAATTGTGAATATACTTTCTAACCAAACTCTTATTACAACAACATTTAACTTAAAGGATAATTCGCTGTCCACAATCACGAATATATCTCCTTTAATAAACTTCTATTTTAATTTATCAAATTCAATTGATTTCGGATTCATAAAACAATGTTTATAAATTCCATTTATATTTTATAACAACTTCGATTTATAAATCTCTTTTATTTACCAATTCTATTCATATTTCATTTACATGTCGAGATCCAATTTATAAGTAAATTACTTGTAATCCATTTATTCACAAATTCATTCTTTTATATCATCATCAATTTATAAATCTAAAATTCTTATTTACTTATAAATCCATGTACGAACTTCATTTTTAACACTTGTAAAAATTCGTTTTGTAATTCCAATATTTTAATTTATAAATATCAATTTTATAAATCTTTTATATAAATCATTTATAATAATTCAAAAATCCCAATTTAAACCATCTTATAAATTTATGGACTATTTATTTCAAAAATCACATTTCGGTTATATTTTACAAAAATCATAATTTTTATAACATTAAAAATTATAACGTTTATTTATTTAAAATAAATCAATTCCAAAATTTAAATAAAACGTATATTTTCAAAAATCATTTTAAAACCCTTTTAAATTAAAAATCGTTACTTTAACATTTTTAAAACTTCAAAATAGGGCCAATGATGCAACAGCACCAAATAATCAATCACGGCATCCAAACATCATATATCAATATGATAATCAACAAATATCACAATATTTGTAATCAAATAAATACTGGTGAGGAATCCAGTTGGATCCCTCCAACCTGTTTTCCTGCATCCACAAATGTTAGCACAATACCAATTTCGTTCCAATATGAAAATCGCGGTATATGGGATTCATAAAATATTATCCTATTATGCGGCGCAATAGGGTCTCATCCGCTATACAATGCGGGAAATCACTCCAAGTACATAAATAATACCAATTTCACTTCAAGGTGAAATATTCGCGGTATACTTTTTAATAAATAACCTCCGCTTAATATATGGCATATAATGTCTATTTAACACAATATATAACAATTTATCATTCAGGCATACAATCAAGCAATTTTAAATTTCACTTTTTAAAATTTAAATCGAAATAATTCGATTGAGTGAGAAGTTCTCACCTTGCTTTCAATAACGGTTGCAGTGTTTTATTTCGAATAAAATTAAACGTGCGTTTAATTTTACCCAAAATTTTCACTAGCTCCAAATGACTCCAATCCAGTTCCATAGCGTAATGCTCGACAAAACGAATCCAACGCAATTCGTGTCATCCATTTTCGATCTCGTATGGAAAAGATACAGCAATTTAAACTTTGAACGAATTATAATATAATAATTTTACTATTTTCTTTTTATTTCTTTAACCTTAAACCAATCTGGCCGTGCATTTCAAATGAACAGATCGTGGCCATTCCTCCATGTTCTTCCCCAGGTTATCACGCACGACCGAGAACCCATACTTGCCGTCCAAACCCTAATTTTCGCGACCAAATCCTTCACTTCGACGACGATCGAGTAACGCCGTTCGACTCGCCTCACTCCCCTTCACCAACGCCGAAAGCCTTGATGAGCTCGGTTACCATCTCGTTGAGAAACGCACGCGTGAATAGTAGGCGAACGCGGCCAGAAATCTCCACCATCGTCGCTCCATATCCCATCATCCCCATATATATTCGAAGAGCTCTTTTCCCTCTACAGTTTCTTAGTTGATGACTTCTTCTAATTCTTCACGGATTGGAAGCAATTGAAGGAAGAAGATTCGAACTCTCTAGGCCATTGAAAATAAAACTGGTGGCTAGGGCTCTAGAGAATTAGGTTTTGCAAATTAGAAGATAATTCAAGGGTTCTTTTATAGAAATTTCAACGAAAACACTATTCACCTGAGTTTCCAAACTCCAAATCTCGCGCGGCGACCGGTGTTTCTAGGGTTTAACCTGCGTTTCGGACACAACAGAAAGGTTTCAGGAGCCAATTTGATCGTCTGTGCGAGTTACGGAAATAAACGATCAAATTTAAATTAAACCGATTAAACGAATTTTCTATGCGTTTTGGCTCGCCCCGGACAAACCGTAAATCCGATTGACATGAAATTTGAAATCTTACAATAATATAACATTACGGATCCGATGAAATTCGTTTCGACGAAATCCGAGACTTTTTGAAAAATGGCTATTTTTAACTCGTCAATTAAATATTAAAATATTCAATTTTCACAAATTAACTTCAAATTCAATTTTAAAAGTTCTATAACATCATTCTAACTCCAATATGATTAAATAAAATTTTACAAATCAATTTTAATCATATTAAACCCAATATTCAATTATTTCTGAAATTTGAAATATTAAATTATCGATTTAATTATCCAATTAAATCTAGATATTCGAATAAAAATTTATTCGACTTACAAATTTTACTTGTTAATATTTAAAATCAATTAAATATAAAAAATTTAATTGACAGAAATTCTGTGTCGTTACAAATTTCTTGAGGTCAAACACACCAAAATTTGTGTAAAGAACAACCATATATATAATTCCAAAATATAATCACACTTTAACCAGTTTAACATATGTCAACTATAAGGGATTTCAAAGTGTGTTTATAGCGACTATTTCGCTTCAAACATTTACAACAAACTATCAAACATGTATACATTCAATCTTGGCCACGTTACATATTTTAGTGGGTTATAAAAGAGATTATGCTACAATATAAAATTGTCATTTGCTTTCAAAAGCAAAGCGGGGTCCAAAATTAATAATTTGCATTGTTACCTATTTTATTTTATATTTTAACAACAACCAACATACACACAATATCATATAAATTAAATGGTGAGTTAACTCACCCAAGCCCAAGCCTAACCAAGATGTAGATAATACCACTACAGGTGCAACGGCGAACACGGCGTCTCGATTGGACCTCATGTGCAAATGTTATTGATTTTATAAGATTTGGGATTAATTAAAATAATTAATTTACTTTAATTCACTAATTACCTAATTAAACAAATACCTTCTTCCCCAATTCAACATTTCTTATACACGCACATAAACATGCATGAATCCATCAATATGAGGCTTCTATCGTCGATTTCTCCACCTCTGCTTCATGAAATAACGAATCGCTGTCTATGGTGAACTCCCCTTCACAAGCTCTTCGCGTCGACTACCGCCGCCTAAAACTAGGCTTCCCCTATCAAAACACGACCTGGCCAACTCCGCTACTATTCAAAACTATTTCACTTCCAAGCCTAGGCCGCATGGCTCTAAACTACTCCTACCTTCTTGCTTTCACACGAGAAACTCAATGCCACTGTCACCTTGGTCTAACTCCCCTCCAAACGCCATCAGGTCATAACCCTAGTTTGACCTCCTAAAAGTTTCCCATAGAAAACAGACACCACGCTAACTTTTTCCTACATTGATTCGAAGTCTCGAGTCCAACGAATCCAATGCCAAGTTCTATCGATGGCTCTAGCTCCGGGAACAATACATTATATAAGGAGATTATGTATTTCTTGTTCATAGGCAGGAGGCAAAGAAGAGAGAGAGGAAGATAAGTGTGGGTGTGAAGGGCTATTTATAATAATATGTTTATTATATTTTAATTTCTTAAATTAATCATCCTGCGTTTCAAACACATATGATCACATGGGACATCGAATCGCCACAACTTGTTGGCGTACATCACCTCATTATTCTGGTTTCGATAATACTAGTTTTGTCAAAATCTGAGACAATGCTACGGGATGATAATGTTGAGTCAAGATTTTTATAGAGTTTTGATTTCTGACAAAGGAATAAGCCGTGATCGACAAAAAGAAGTTATTCATTGAAGAAACACAAAGAGCTCCATATATTAGAGGTTGATTATTTGGTATGTTAGTAATTTATGTTAAAAATCTATCCTCAAATAATCATATAATTTCAATCTTTCAATATATATACATATGCACATTAACTGTGCAAATTGGACTAAACCGGTCGACCGGTTGAAAATAAGGTGGTCGACCGTTTTTGCCCAGAATGCACAGATAACATGCACACATGCACATAACGTATATATATTTGAATTCCTGTCTACCGGTCCATTTTTGACCTGTCGACCGTTTTTAAACAGAAAGCAACTTTTCCAAAAGACACTTCTCTTCTCCAAAGGTTGCATCTCCTATCTTTCATCAATGATCATAACTCTTAATGGCAACTGTTCACAAAGAGTTACAACTATTTTTCTCTATATATACTCATCTAAATCATTGATTCAAACACAAGTTTTTACACGATCATATATGCTCTCTAATCTAATCTCTAACACTCCTGCATTCTAAAAATTAATTTAGCTTATTGAATCATTGAAATTATTTCATATCTTTTGATTCAATAAGTAAATACCTTCTTTAATCTTTAAAAAACATCATTCATATTCTTTGAGGATATGATTATAGGAAGGGTGTACTACTAGTGACAAATCCGTGTTTTCAAGAACACAAGTTGTCAACAACAATTGTATTTGTTTTTGTTGAAGTCCTCGTGTTGTAAGAGGCAAGTGTTGAAGTCCTCGGTGTATTAGAGGCGTGGAATCCCGTTCGGCTGTTCGGGTATTGTAAACCTGTTCCTCCGGGTGAAGCGAGGTAGTTAATAGTGAAAATCCAGATAGGAGTCTGGGACTGGACGTAGGACGGTGCTCCGAACCAGTATAAAAATCTCTGGTGTGATTTTTCTATTTTTATTTTTGCTTTGCTACTATCATCTATTTTCCGCATTTATATTATAGTCCATATTACACGATCCGTGTGTACTATATTAGTACGTGCATTAGTATACACACCCCCACTTTCATTTGGTATCAGAGCACGGTCATCATACAACCGTAACACAGTTATTTGATATATTCTTGTAATATGGCAAATAACGCAAGTACTAGCACTCAAAACACCACTTACACAGAAGGGCAATCGACACAAAGACCTCCATTTTTCAATGGTCTTAACTATAGTTATTGGGCAACACGTATGTCATTCTTTATGCAATCAAGTAGCTATGATGCTTGGAATGCTACTCAAAGAGAAATAGTGAATCCAACAACTGATTATTCAGAATGGACTGTGGCTGAGAAAACGGCAGCAGCCGTAAATGCAAGAGCAATAAATATGTTGTTCTGTGCATTAGACCAAAATGAATATAACCGTGTTAGTATCTGCACTACTGCATATCAAATTTGGCAAACGCTAAAAATCACTCATGAAGGTACTAACAAGGTTAAACAAGCCAAAATAGCCATGCTGAAAAGTCAATTTCAAAATTTCAAAATGAAACCAAATGAAACAATCAATGACATGTATTCACGGTTTCAAACTATTCACCATGCACTTATTGGGTTAGGACAAAAGTATTCTGATTTTGATGTTGTTTCAACAGTCCTACACTCTCTGACTAATGAATGGGAAGGAAAAGTATTAGCAATTGAAGAAGCTAATGACCTTTCCGTCATGAAGCCAGATGAATTGATAGGAAATTTAATGTCCTATGAAGCAAATTTGCAGGCTAGAAAAGAACAGAAAGAAGAAAAGAAAAATGTAGCATTTCATGTTGAGAAAGATAAAAATGAATCAGATTCTGAAGATGAAGATTTGGCATTCATTGCGAAAGGATTCAAAAAATTCCTAAAATATCGAAAAGCCAGTCGTTACAATAAAAGGAAACATGAATCAAACAAACCATCTTCATCTGCTATAGAATGTTTCAATTGCCACAAAAAGGGACACATGCAGAAGGATTGTCCAGAACAAAAGAAGAAGTCAGAAAATGACAAATTCAAATATAAGAAGGACAAATCTAAGAAACGAGCTTTCTCAGTAACATGGGATGATTCAGAGTCATCTTCATCAGAAAGTGAAAGTGATTCAGAGAATGAACAAGCTAATGTTTGTTTTATGGCAACAGAAGATGAGGTACAAATTCCTACATTTGATGAATTACTTGATATTAATGCTGAATTGATAGTCAAATATAAAGACTTAAAACGTCAATTAAAAATAGTCAAAGCAGATTTAAGTAGAGCAGAGTTTGAACGAGATATGTTAAAAGATGAGAAGAAAATATTAGAAGAGGAACTTGAAAATATTCAAGAATCATCATCTAATGTTGACTCTCAAATATCTCTTTTAAGTCAAGAAATAGAAGCTCAAAAAGAGAAAAATAATGCTCTAACTACTGAAAATCATGAGCTTAAAGCAAAAGTCAAAATTCTAGACCTAGAAAAAGCTAGCTTACAAACAAAGTTTGATGACATTACTCAAAATGTTTCTAACTTTAACAAAGGTCGAGAAAACTTGACAAAAATCATTGAAAGTTCACAATCTATTTCAGACAAACAAGGATTGGGATATAACAAACAAGAAACCAAGAAACATCTTGGAAATAAAAGGAAAAAGAAAGTACAAAAAACTGAAGCTAAGAAAAATCTTAGTTTATTATATTCCAAACCAAAACCAGTTGTGAAATTTCAAAAGAAGACTATCAAAATATGGGTTCCTAAAACAAATAACAATTTGATTAGGAACAAATATATTCAGAATTTTATGAATACTGTGCATCATAATACTAATTATGTATATAAAGGGGATACCAGACCCGTATGGGTTTGGACTCCTAAGACCTAACTCTTAGGACCCTATAAAAAGTGGGTACCATGGACTTAATTCTATTTTTTGCAGGACCTACTAAAGAAAAGAGGAAAATGGATATTCTGGTTGATATACTCCTATATTATTCCATTATCTATTATTCCTTTTTGTCGATGACAAAGGGGGAGAAAGTGCTAACAATTATTTGCAGGAATATATATATATAGACAAAATATCAGGGGGAGATCACATATTCAGGGGGAGATTCAGAACTTCAGATATATGTTGTCATCAATCAAAAAGGGGGAGAATGTTGAGTCAAGATTTTTGTCATCAATCAAAAAGGGGGAGAATGTTGAGTCAAGATTTTTATAGAGTTTTGATTTCTGACAAAGGAATAAGCCGTGATCGACAAAAAGAAGTTATTCATTGAAGAAACACAAAGAGCTCCATATATTAGAGGTTGATTATTTGGTATGTTAGTAATTTATGTTAAAAATCTATCCTCAAATAATCATATAACTTCAATCTTTCAATATATATACATATGCACATTAACTGTGCAAATTGGACTAAACCGGTCGACCGGTTGAAAATAAGGTGGTCGACCGTTTTTGCCCAGAATGCACAGATAACATGCACACATGCACATAACGTATATATATTTGAATTCCTGTCTACCGGTCCATTTTTGACCTGTTGACCGTTTTTAAACAGAAAGCAACTTTTCCAAAAGACACTTCTCTTCTCCAAAGGTTGCATCTCCTATCTTTCATCAATGATCATAACTCTTAATGGCAACTGTTCACAAAGAGTTACAACTATTTTTCTCTATATATACTCATCTAAATCATTGATTCAAACACAAGTTTTTACACGATCATATATGCTCTCTAATCTAATCTCTAACACTCCTGCATTCTAAAAATTAATTTAGCTTATTGAATCATTGAAATTATTTCATATCTTTTGATTCAATAAGTAAATACCTTCTTTAATCTTTACAAAACATCATTCATATTCTTTGAGGATAAGATTATAGGAAGGGTGTACTACTAGTGACAAATCCGTGTTTTCAAGAAAACAAGTTGTCAACAACAATTGTATTTGTTTTTGTTGAAGTCCTCGTGTTGTAAGAGGCAAGTGTTGAAGTCCTCGGTGTTGTAAGAGGCAAGTGTTGAAGTCCTCAGTGTATTAGAGGCGTGAAATCCCGTTCGGCTGTTCAGGTATTGTAAACCTGTTCCTCCGGGTGAAGCGAGGTAGTTAATAGTGAAAATCCAGATAGGAGTCTGGGACTGGACGTAGGACGGTGCTCCGAACCAGTATAAAAATCTCTGGTGTGATTTTTCTATTTTTATTTTTGCTTTGCTACTATCATCTATTTTCCGCATTTATATTATAGTCCATATTACACGATCCGTGTGTACTATATTAGTACGTGCATTAGTATACACACCCCACTTTCAGATAATTTCACAGATTTAGAGATTGTTTATCATAAAATGACTTTCGGTCACATAATCGTTATTTATTCGAACTATTTATTTTTTATAAACAAATTTCTTATCGATAGTTATTAATTAAAATGGGTTAACAAGGTTATTAAATCAATTTAATCCTATTAAATCCAAGATTTAAATATTTAAATAATTCAAATATTTAAATACGAAGTATCCGAAAATTCTAGGTCGTTACGGTATATATATGTTTAAACTATGTATGGTACTATTAATATATTTATACGAACCATATTCATATATTATAGTATATTTAAACATAGTATACATGACATTTATATTCTTGATATGAAAATGAATGTATTATCTGTATATGTTAGTATAATATATATACACACAAAAAACTGATATAATTCTTAATATCTATTGTATATATACAGTTATGGACATGCTATTATATAATATATATATATATATATATATATCGTCATGCTATATTATGAATGTATTGGTAGATTCAAAATCAATCTTAAATAATTTTATTTATATAATTGATAAAATAAATATAAAATATTTTTAAATAAAATTTGATTTTATTTTAATATGTTTGGATCTGATGCTAGTTAATAGTCTTTATAAGCCCATTAAGATCCAAATAATGAGAAAAAAATTAAAATTTAGTCATTTCACCCGCTGCTAAATGTGCCAGTTCCAACAATTATCATAGCCCATATGCTCTACGCTATCTTGTTAGCAACATTTAAGGCCAAAAAAATAAACTTATCCATCTAAATATGTATCTAGGTTTGAGGTTGGATAAAAGCTATTCTCCCCTCCCTAAATATTGGCCTGGCCCAATGGGTGGAATAAGTCTAAAATGGTGACTTATAACTAAGGCCTATAGTACTTTGGACCTTAGACTAATTTACAAATTAATAATCCAATATTTAAAATATATTATAAATTTAAATGTTATGTTTAAAATATAAAAGGTAATTTTATAAATGTTATAGCCAAAATTTGAAAATTTTCAAACATGTTTTAAGAAATAAATTTAATAAATTTTGAAAATTTTAAATATTTGATTAATACGATTAAGTAAATAAATATATATATATATATATAACTTTAACGGTTATAATCAAATATTTATCTTAAAATTGTTTAAGGTAAGGTAAATAATAAAATTGTTGTCTAAAAATACACATCTTATTTCAGGCTCCTTAGAACATATCTTATTAAATAAGCATTAAGTGATATGCGGTTTGACGGGAAACCACCTACACTCGATGCTTGTTCAATAAAAGCCAGTGGCCGTAAATGAACACATCTAATGACTCTTTTAGCTCTTTCATTCTTTTCATGTAAATAACGTAAATTAAATTATTTTTCACTTAACTTCTATGTAATTTCAGTTTGTTTATTTTTGGTTTCTTCACATACAATAAAAATAAAATATTTTGATAGTTTGATTTTACCTATAATATCTCCCATATCGAGACTTGAAAATGAACAACATTAATGTTGCAGCCATAAGAAAATTATTTTCAAACGAAAAAACGATATGAGTTTATATTTCAAAACATAAGTGAACAAAACAACTAAACAATATTCATATAATATTAGTAAATTTTTAACATCTTTAAACCCATTGATTCCCATGTAGGGGTAAATAAAATAAAATATAGATAAATAAAATATAGATAATGATGAGGTGCCGACATAAGCGAATACCACATATTCATCAAATCAGTTATATAATCAGATTAAGTACACAGAAAGATAAAAAAACTAAATATCTAAGAGTCTATTGCTCGTATCTATTTTCTTTATTCGCTAATCTAAGAAGAAGTTAACCTACTACGGCCGACTAGAGTGAACATCCATGAGTTTATGGTGAAAATAATAATAAAAACACGAGTTGGACAATAGCCTGATATAAATAATACTAGTCTCCTTTTTAAAATACATGATAATGAGACCACACCATAGAGTGGAACGAGTTTCTCCCTCACCAACTCAATCATAACATCATCACTATAGATATAGCATGTATTTCATCATATACAAAAAGGTTACAACAACATATTGATTTTAGTTAATTTGGATACTTTGTACCAACAATATTAACATTAAACGTCATGTACCATTTAGCTTCAATTCTTGTCTCAGAATCATCGTTTATACATCTACAACTAAGGGTCATAATGAGGTGTCATTATACTTCCACTAGTTCATTCGATTAAAGATCTGACCTCACAATTAGGTTACCACCACTCTTTAGTTTATCAAGCAACACATTTTTGGGGGTTACACCATCCTTTGCTATATAGCCCAATTAGGAGATTGTTATACGCTCACAATCTTAGGTTACACCACCCAACAAGCATCCTTGTCATTACCTCTAAAGCATCTCATAATCTTGAAAACCTACTGGTTTGTGTCATCTTTTTTTTATTATAATTAATTAGTTACATCACACGTTTGATCACTTTGATCTCTCGGA
Organism: Allium cepa; assembly: GCA_030765085.1. NCBI lineage: Eukaryota > Viridiplantae > Streptophyta > Magnoliopsida > Asparagales > Amaryllidaceae > Allium > Allium cepa. Next base: position 87,976,447 of record CM060942.1, on the reverse strand, counting down.
TTCATTTTTACTCATGCGAGAGTCAACCAAATTATACTCACTTTATATCAATCTTAACTTATCTGTCATCACATACATAAGTGATTACCATAAGTTGGTATAAAAAAAATAATCTAGTTCATTTATCATCATTACCATATATTATTCAACCATCATAAGCAGTCAGCACATCCATATGATGTTACACTGTAACAATCCTGAATTTTGTGATTTATTTTAATTGTTTATTTTGATTATTTTATTTGAAATTTTGATTTATGAATTTTATTTTATTTATTAAAGTGAATAAGTTATGTTATTCTAAATATAAATATTGATTTTTAGGTGAATTAAAGTTTCAAACTTGTATAAATTGAATATTTTACTGTAAAGTGAATTTTTGGTCAAAATAGTCAAACTTTGACTTTTAATTTAAAATTTTAAAAAGTTTGAAATTTTAAATTTTTTTCTTTTATTATGAAAGTACATAAAATTTTAAGAACACTGCTTTTTGTTTCGTTGGAAACGGATTTAAATTGTGAAAGTTATGTATATTTCAATATTGAGTGCAATTTGTTTATTCTGCAATTTTGTTATTTTAAATAGTATAAATTTTATTTTCTTTGTCATATTTTATTGTAATATGTATTAATATGTTATTTTATGTATATTTTTGTCTTTTAATATTTTTGAAGTGAGGTAGGAATTTTTCTAGAGCTAGTAGTATTTTTCTTGTAATTTCCATGCCCTGTTTTCAATTTTTAAACATTTTCTTTAGTTCTTTTTTTATTTTTCTCCAATATAATTATTTATTTTATTTTGAAAATTATAAATAAATTATTTTATTTCAAATTTTCACTTCATAATATTTTTAAAATGAAGTGGATATTTTCCCAAGACTAGTAGTGATTTGTTTGTAATTTCTGGACACTGTTTTGTATTTTTAAGCAATTTCTTTCATCCTTTTTGTATTTTCTTTAAAATTAATTATTTATTTTCATATTATTTCACTTGGTTTCGGTTTTTAAAGGTATTTTCTGATTTATTGTTTTTTTTATTTGATCTTTAGAAAACGGAAATGCGTTTCATTTCTAGACATTTCATTTCTAGACGTTTCATTGTCCAAAGTTGTTTCATTTGCCATAACCTCTCCTTTACTCCTCTGGGCCGTGCATTTTTTCATTTGCTGTGTATTCCCTTCAATTTTCACGTGAAAAACAACTCAGCACTTCTCATTCTCATGGCTTCTTCAAACTTCCTTGGTAATGGCCTCCTCTCTCCTCTCTTTTCTTCTTCCTTTTTCTATTGTTTTGCTTGATTTTTGCCTTGCTTCTCTTGCTTTGTTTGGCCTAACACCTCCACCATCTCCTCCACCGACCACCACCACTTCCTTCCCCACATCATACACGACCAAAACCCTTCCTCCTCTGACCAGCAAGTGCCATGACCATCCCATGATGCAAAATCCTCAAAAACTATGTTAAAACTCCTTAAAAAGCATGTCTAGCCACCTAGTCTTCATCACCATCACCTTAGATGACCTTGGACACCTCCTATTGCTCCACCACCACCTTGACACATCCCTAACCATTACCTTCATCCTCTGTCCAGATCTGAAACATGCCATAGCCGAGCCATAGATCCATCTAGCCTAGCCCAAAATGAACCAAAAACCCACTATTTGCATAAGCCTCTTCATATTCATGCATAGTAACTCCTCCACCACTTCAATACCTTGTAGCCATGCCTTATAGGACCCAAACCTGAACCAAAGTATGTCCAAACCTGAGCCAAAACATTCCCTAAGCCGTGCTAGCAAGTGTAGAAGGCAAGACAAAAGACTGTGTATTCGTATCTCTTTTTATTTCAAAGTTATTCCTATTCAATGTTGTATTGAATTGTAATTTTATTTTGTTTTGTTTTGGGTTGTAACACAAGTTCTAAGCTTCGATCTCTTCCCACTTGAGCCTATTGTTGTGTCATCGTGCCTTCTGGAATCCGTTGTGTCATTTGTATTGCAATCTCCAGCACAAAAAGGTGAGTAAAGCTCACACGACATTTATACTTATGCAGTTGTGAAACAACAACAACTGAATGTGTAGAATTAAATATGATGTTATAATTACCATGTGATTTTTTATATACGATGTTAAACCTGTTAAATTTCATGTCATATCATCTGTTATTTATATATTTTGTTAACTGTTCATTTATATCTGTTTATCACACTGCAAGTTCCCTGTAGATTAGAAATCACTATGGGTTGAAATGATACATACCCGAACGGACTTTAGAATAGGGAAAAATCGTTATGGGCTGAGATGATAGGCCTGAATGGTTTTTATTTATTTTATTTTAACTTGGGATTGCGAGTTTGAAATGATAAAACCAGAATTTTTCTTTGTAAATTACGGGTTGAAATGATACATTACCCGTATCACTTTACCTAGCGTAGAAAATTATATACAGGCCCGTAGTTAAAATATGTTTTTCTAAAATTTTTAAAATATTTTAGAAATTTAATTATTATAATATTTTGATTTAAAATTAGATAAAAATATAATTTTTTAAATTATTATTGATTTTCTGGAAATCTATAAGTTAAATAATTATGGAAAAGTTAGAAAATCTGAATGTAAGTTATTTTGGAAATTTTGGTTTAATTTTTAATGGAATTTAAATTAACTTTGAAAATATGATAAATTTATGATATTTTGAATTTTAAATTAATTTTAAATGATTTTTATAACATATTAATGATTTTTGAATAAAGTTAAAATGTTATTGAGTGAATATTGAGTTGAATTTGGAAATATAACTTAAATTGGAATTTATGAATTTGGTTTAAAAGTGAAATTTTAATTTAAATTAAATAAAATGGAATTAAGTTATATTTGAAATTTTAAACTTAATTATTAAGTTGAAATTTAATGTAATGAATTAAAATTTGAATGTCGAAAATTTAATAAGTGACTTATTAATAAATATTGACTTTTTGAAAGGAAACTTAACTTTATAAAATCATGAATTTAAGGAAAATTAAATGATGCTTATAAATGTGAAAATGTATGATTTTATAAGTTAAAAATGATTAAATAAAAATATAAGTGTTTGTGAAATTCTATTGAATATTTGAAGTTAATTAACAGCATTTTTAATACGGTCTTTTGTTAAATTTAAAGTTTTTGAATGTAACTTTCTGTAGCATTTTCTAAATGTTGCGAAACTTGAATTTTCATTGTTTTAATAAATTTAAGTGCATAAATGAACATTGAAAAGTTTAAATTTTTGGAATTCAATAATTTAATTATTAAATGTAATAACTTCATTTTTATGATTTAATAATGAAGTAATTTGTTTTGAAATATAACTATTTGATATATTAAAATGATTGAAATGTGGTTTCGAAAAGATATGATATTTTGATATATTAAATTGATTTGAAATGTGGTACTGAAAGACATGATATTTTGGTATATTGAAATGTGGTTTTGAAAAATATAGCTATTTTGATATATTAAAATGATTTGAAATGTGGTTTTGAAAAGATATGATATTTTGATATATTAAAATGATTTGAAACTAAGTTTTGAAAGATATGATATTTTGATATTAAAATGATTTGAAAAGAAGTTCTGAAAGATATGATATTTAGGAAATGAAGCTTTGAAAGGTTATGATATTTTGATATATTAAAATGATTTGAAAGGAAGTTTTTAAAGGATATGATAATTTAATATATTGAAATTGTTAGAAATGACTTGATATTTATTTTGATAAATATTTGAATTGAAAGATATGGTATGATGATATATTAAAATGGTTTGGAATTGATTTAATCTTTATTTTGATAAAGATTTGGGTTGAAATGATATTTTATTTTGAAGTATAAAATATTGTTTTAAAGTTATAACTACGGGTTATAATAACGATTGGTTGTTAAAGAGACCGGGATCGGATATTGTGACGCCCCACCTCTATACCCACGCTAGCCAAGAACACTACGGTGTAGTGCTGTCAACTAGCATGGAGAATAAGGCTGTTGAGGAGCGGCCATCAATAGTTAGGCCTTACAATAGTATTGGTTATCTCGATAGGAGTGGTATATATATAAATATTCTTTCATTTTTCATCTCTGATTTATTTTCTCCCATCGACATACCCCTATTCCAGTATAAAACGAACTACGATGGTTCATAATAGTTTAGGACAAAATATAAACTAATAACACAGATAATATAAATGCGGAACACAAATGAAACAGAAAATCTCATATATATATATATATATATATATAGTAACTGATGTCAGTTACAATACATTTCACACGGTACATATGATACAACTACAACAGTCGACTCAGGAAGTTACATATACGAGTACATTAACGTATATAATACACCTGAATACATATCTTCCTATACAATTATACAGACTACTACAAATGATGACGACTACTCCAAAAGATATGAAAGAACTTCATAGCTCTAGCAGCAACCCAAAGCAGAATATCTACAACCTGAAATACTCGGTCTGACCCGAGTATTAAATTCAAAAGAAAATAATACTCGGGTCAGTCTAATTCAAACTCAGTTATTAGTGCACAGAAGCAATAATAATTAAATAATGAATAGATGACAGTCACAATAAATCTCGTCTATCCGATCCTTAAATAAAGAAATCGGATAACGATAAATATAGCACATAACAGTGTTAAACAACAAATCAGCAAATTAAACTAAATCAGAATATTGAATTAAATAAACAAAACAGTTCAAACCATTGAAATATTAATTAAAGTATTAATTCGAGTAGGGCTGCAGTACACGCACGCGTGCACTGCCTCGCCACTACAGCATAAGGAAATACGCAACAAAAGCAATTAAAATATCAATAAAAGCAATACCGTGTGGCTGCAGTTCACGCTTGCGTGCACTGCCTTGCCACTACAGTGATAATGTACCCAAAAAATATCGTGTGGCTGCAGTTCACGCTTGCGTGCACTGCCTCGCCACTATAGCGATGAAATACATAAAAGCTCAGTGCATCAAATGCAATACAAGGTCAAATCCAAGCTACGAGCTGGATTCAACTCAATGTACAGAGGAAAATACAAAGCATTTGCCACAATGAAACTACAGTTGCAAACTAGTACAAAGACAAGAACAATGTACATGTCACCGCACATAAATATGTGAATAAGTGATACAACAGTTCAGTGAACTGCAAGTATCGACCCGGTAGCTAAAAATGTAAAGCAATGCGCAACATGAATGGAAGAGCCAGATTCAAGTGAGGACTGAATGCCACAGCAATTCCATATCAATGCAAACAGAACTGGGTTACTACATAACACAGCAGCAACCAAAATAGTGCAACAGGTCAGGAAGCAAGTGTGTGTACCTAAGATACAACAGGGATGCACTGTAACTGGATAGTGCAACTACAAGCTGCTCATGAACACAACCAGAGCTCAAATGCACAGCAGCAAACCACTGACACAAGTGCAAAGCACCGTGCAGTATACAAGTAACCCAAATTAGAAAGCAGCTAAACAGTGAATTAATATCACACAAAGATTCAAATGAAACTGGTCAGAGAAAAATACAGTGTTCAAGGGCGAGATAAACTCAAGCAACCATCACCGAGCTAGCAACAGAAAAACCTTCGGCCAACAATTCAGTTACCCGAGGCTATATGCCAACACCTCAACTAAACAAAATATGAAAATAGGCAGTGAAACAGACCCAATGTATTTCACAAGCTAAGGCCATAGTCTCATGCAAACTGGAAGTCAGTCCAACTCTGGGTACAGTCAGGTGGAAATACTCGCATGAAATCAATGAGCACTTCATATATGCAGGCCATAATAAGATGACAACAAGTAATAGTTCAACTGAGTCAAGTGAATAACCAACAATGCAATATTGATCAGTCAAGATACAACGCAACAGTATGGAAGTGAAGACATATATGAATGCAGTGAAACCCAAGACAACGGCCTATAGATGGAAAACTACAGACTTCGATTTATGAAACAACAACTAATACAAGTTAAAGATTGCAACACTATGGAAAAGACAAGTGATCAAACATTATCACATAACAAGACAGGGTCGAAATCAAATAGCTTCGAAGGTACGAAGTCATTGAAGCAGTAAGTAAAAAATCACCAGAAAAATCAAAGTCGCCGGTATCAATTAATCAAGAAATGAATTTCAAAATTTGCTGAAGGCCAAACAGAATCAATTCGAATGCCAGAGAGTTCAAAGCAGTAGTTTCAAACTAAAATCAAAGTCATGGCAATCAAGACATAAAATCAATGCCGTACAAAGCAAGTAGCAAAGAAATAAAACCAAAATCAAACGAATTCAACATCGAAACAAAGTTGAACAACATGAACACAATACTAAGCAAGAATTAGATGTGAGTAATAAAATTTACTCCCATTGCATCGAAGCGGCGACGAATTCGAGAAATTTGAAGTAGCCGCGAGTGGGGAGAAGGCATCGCCCTACTTCTAGAGACGAACGGAGGTAAGAACGAACGAGCGAGCGCCATCGATTCACTTCGATTTCTATGCCCTAATCTCGCTGAGGAACGAAGGAGAAGCGAGCCGTCCGTCATTAATTTTCTTTCGTTTAGTTTTAGGTCACGAACGAGAATGAATAAAGGGGGAAAAAGAAACTGTTTATAAGCTTATGTGAATTATCACGGCCCAATAAAAAAAACAAGGACCTTATTTAATTATCAAAGCGCATCAACACTTGACAGATTTTTCAAAAGAGTTTCAAACTGGTTTTAAAAATTCCAAACAGCAATTAGTTATCGCCGAAAACCGTATAACGATGATTATAAATTGGTGAGAATTCCGGGTTGTTACAGACTCCCCTCCTTAAAGAAATTGCGTCCCCGCAATCATAAGAGATAAATGGACAAAAGGTAACAACCATAAGAGCATATCATCACAAGATGAAGAAATTCGAAATAGGAAGTTCACCATAAAAAGCATGAAAGAGTAAGCCTGAACGTGTTTGCTCGACGAATTTTCTGGATTCCAAAGAGAAATCCCTAGAATTTGAGAACCATTGAGAATCTCCTCAAGAGAAACATCTTTATTTCGAAGGTGCTCATCCTCCGAAGCAATCATGTGAATAGAATGTTGCCCAAAGTCAAATCTGGTGAAACTTCAATTTCTTCAATAATACCGGGCTCAAGAATAAAATCGGAATCCCTAAGGCATTTCCGTAGAAGGAAGACGCGTGAAACACGTCATGAATAACAGAAAATTGAGCCGGTAATTAGAGGCGATAAGCCAAGAAACCAATACGTTCAGTGATAGAAAATGGCCCAATATATCGAGGCACTAACTTTTCTGACCGACTGAAACGCACAACACCTTTCATACGTGAGACACGAATAATTTGGAACAACAGCGTAGTACAATAACGATACGCCAGATGAATCAAAGCTTCATTAATTCGGAATGCCGACGTAGTACAAATACGGTACATCCAATGAACCGAAAAGTCGGGACATTGATATAGTACAATAACGGTTCATCCGATGAACCGATCAACATAAAAGAACATCAGACGTAAGTCCATAAAAGGAATGAGACGAAGCTTAATAAAACGAAGTACATCGAAACGTATGATGAACTTGGTAAAAAGATGATTCCATTCGGACATCATCAAAGAAACAACCACTTGTTGCTTACAACTAAGCGCATCGGCAACAAGATTTTCCCTTCCGGGAGTGTAAAGAATATCAAGATCATAAGATATAAGGAACTCGAGCCAACGTGGTTGACGCAAATTAAGTTCCCTATGAGAAAATAAATATTCCCAAAATTCATGATCAAGGTAGAGAACAAATTTCTCACCCAAAAATAATGATGCCCAAGTTTTTTTTTAAGAGCGAAATCAACAGCCAAGAGCACTAGATCATGAGTGGCATATCTAGTCTCAATAGGCATTAATGATTTAGAAACACAAGAGACAGCACGTTCTCTTTTGCAAGAGAATGGCATGTAAACCAATACGATTAGCATTGGTACACAAGATAAAGTCTTGATTCCCCTCGGGAATCGCAAGAATAGAAGTATCGGAAAAGAGTTGTTTTAAATAATATTCTTTCCCGAAAAGCTAAAACTTTCAAAATTTACAATTTACTTTATGTAATTATCTTTTCAGACAAATTTACATTTTAAAATTCAATTTACTGTGTCTGATTGTCTCATCAAAGCGTCTAAGAGATTCCTATCGATAACGTTGATCAAGCGCATCGACCAGAATTCTTAAAGCACTCAACAAGCAATACAATAACAAAATATTCTTTTAATTTCATAAAAGGAATTCACAAATTTTTAATCTCAAACGGACAAGTCCGGAATTAAACGAATCAGTAAAAGAAAGGGGTCATAGTCCTCGATTTTGCTGAAACGTTTAAATCGCTTCCTCATTCATTTGAAAACGGAAACTATAAAAATTTTGAAAACAATTTTTAAAACACGTGATTAAAACAACGACATCAGTAGCAACTTCGATAAGTGGATTTTCATTCATAAAAAATGTCACAAGAATCTTCTCAAAGATAGAAAGGGATATCATACCCTAAACTTGTATTCATAACAAGTCAATGACACACGAATTCACCAATGCACAAAAATTGATAAAACTTATCAATAGAAATCAAGAAAATTGGTGAAGCACAAATTCCAGAAGACTACACAAGAAATCCAGAAATCACAAGATAAGAGTATGAAAACTCGAATGGGAGTATGAAAACTCGAATGGGAGTATGAAAACTCACCTACACGCGAGCATGAAAACTCATCAGCACGTGTAACGCAAAGCGAGAACGGGAGCATGAAAACTCACCTACACGCGAGCATGAAATCTCACCAACACGTGTAACGCAAAGCGAGAACGGGAGCATGAAAACTCACCTACACGCGAGCATGAAAACTCATCAGCACGTGTAACGCAAAGCGAGAACGGGAGCATGAAAACTCACCTACACGCGAGCATGAAAACTCATCAGCACGTGTAACGCAAAGCGAGAACGGGAGCATGAAAACTCACCTACACGTGAGCATGAAATCTCACCAACACGTGTAACGCAAAGCGAGAACGGGAGCATGAAAACTCACCTACACGCGAGCATGAAAACTCATCAGCACGTGTAACGCAAAGCGAGAACGGGAGCATGAAAACTCACCTACACGCGAGCATGAAAACTCATCAGCACGTGTAACGCAAAGCGAGAACGGGAGCATGAAAACTCACCTACACGTGAGCATGAAAACTCATCCGCACGTGTAACGCAAAGCGAGAACGGGAGCATGAAAACTCACCTACACGCGAGCATGAAAACTCATCAGCACGTGTAACGCAAAGCGAGAACGGGAGCATGAAAACTCACCTACACGTGAGCATGAAAACTCATCAGCACGTGTAATGCAAAGCGAGAACGGGAGCATGAAAACTCACCTACACGCGAGCATGAAAACTCATCAGCACGTGTAATGCAAAGCGAGAACGGGAGCATGAAAACTCACCTACACGTGAGCATGAAAACTCATCAAAATAATTGGCATCAAAATATAATACCAATGGATTTTCATTCATCAAAAATGTCACAAGAATCTTTTCAAAGATAGAAAGGGATATCGTACCCTAAACTTGTATTCATAACAAGTCAACGACACACGAATTCACCAACGCATAAAAATTGATAAAACTTATCAATAGAAATCACGAAAATTGGTGAAGCACAAATTCTAGAAATCTACACAAGAAATCCAGAAAACACAAATTCTAGAAATCTACACAAGATATCCAGAAAACACAAAGAGGGGGAGGCCTATCACAAAACGGGAGTATGAAAACTCACCACACCGGTATCACAAAACGAGACGCTATCTCATGGTGGCTAACCATTAAATTTTGACACACGAATGGTCCGAAGACCGTGGGGCGCTACCCCACATATGTGAGTCGCAACATCACACAAACGGGGTTTAGTCTCCCTCGTAGACAAAGAGACATTGCACAATCGCTAGCCTAAATCATAAAAAGGGGAAGGCCTAACACAAAATGGGAGCATGAAAACTCACCAACCGGTATCACAAAACGAGACGCTATCTCATGGTGGCCATCCATTAAATTTTGACACACGAATGGCCCGAAGACCGTGGGGCGCTACCCCACGTATGTGATGGCGAAACATCACACAAATGCGATGGCGAAACATCACAAGAGCGGGGTCTAGTCTCCCTCGCAGACAAAGAGACATCGCACAGTTGCTAGTCTAAATCACAAAAATGATCGTCATGATCATCAAGAAGTGTCAATCACACTAAGTTAGTAAATATAAAAGTTTAGCTTCATGTCCTATAACCACTTGCTTAACTTAAATATTTACGAACAAACTGTAAATCTTCACTAGAAAATTGGCACAAGAGATTCAATCGAATAAGTCCAAGAATTAACCGGCGAAGTAAACGCAAGCGTTATATACCACTCGTTTTACTAAGTCGTTTAATTAGATTTCTCATACGAGTGAGGTAAAGGTTAGTGTATACTAATAGATTGGAAAACGGTTTAGGAAAAGAGTTTTGTAGTAAAATAGTTTTGAAATCGTTTGGAGAAAAGGGTTTTGATATTTACTACTAGTATAGAAAACCTTTATATTTGTAAAGTGACAAATCACAAAAATGATTGTAGGAACAATCAATCACAAGAATTCACATACAAAGATGTGAATAGAATCCAAAGAAATCGATACTGTATCCATCAAAAAGTATGTTCACGAAAATCCCAAAGAAAATGTTATCAAAGTTGCTAATAAATGATAGCAACAAATCGGGGAATTAACAAGAATCGATTAAATTTGGAAACCAAATCAATTCACTAAAATTCACATTCGAAGACATGAATAAAATCCAAAGAATTCGATTCTAAATCCATTAAAGTAGGAATATCCAAAAATTCCAGAAATAGAAGTTATCAAAGTCGACAAAGGTGATAACAACTAACCGGAAAAGAAGAATCGATCAACAATTGGAAAGACAAAGCAAAATGAGCATAAATGCATGAATGACTCTAACAAAAGTAAAAGTCAAGTCAACGTCGATATCGACAAGGCAAAGCCTAAGACAATTTCTTTTATACCAAAGAAATTTCAAAACTATCAGAGAGAGGCACATGAAAACCAACAAACCATGGATAAACAGACAAATTCGACGATTGAAATGCAATTTGTCTCAAAGATTGATACCCAAAACCCAATTGTATGGAGACTGCATCAAGTACACGAATCAGAGATAAGAATGCATATATACGGCAGTTCGAATAAACAATGCGTGCTCAAATCGAAGTGGGTACGAGTTGCAGCAATATGCAACTTGGTAGAGCATATACACAATGATACGTAGCAGTGCAAACTCAAATGAGCAAGTGCAACAGAGAATAGCAGCAATGCTCATGAATAAGCTTTAGGAATTCATACCTAACAATCAAAGATGATCTTAGACAAAGATGTGAGATAAAACATCGACAAATAGTTGTAGCACATGTTCCATCTAAGTTATATTTTATATTATGTCCTAAACCCCAGGCTCTGATACCAAGCTGTGACGCCCCACCTCTATACCCACGCTAGCCAAGAACACTACGGTGTAGTGCTGTCAACTAGCACGGAGAATAAGGCTGTTGAGGAGCAGCCATCAATAGTTAGGCCTTACACTAGTATTGGTTATCTCGATAGGAGTGGTATATATATAAATATTCTTTCATTTTTCATCTCTGGTTTATTTTCTCCCATCGACATACCCCAATTCCAGTATAAAACGAACTACGATGGTTCATAATAGTTTAGGACAAAATATAAACTAATAACACAGATAATATAAATGCGGAACACAGATGAAACAGAAAATCTCATATATATATATAATAACTGATGTCAGTTACAATACATTTCACACGGTACATATGATACAACTACAACAGTCGACTCAGGAAGTTACATATACGAGTACATTAACGTATATAATACACCTGAATACATATCTTCCTATACAATTATACAGACTACTACAAATGATGACGACTACTCCAAAAGATATGAAAGAACTTCATAGCTCTAGCAGCAACCCAAAGCAGAATATCTACAACCTGAAATACTCGGTCTGACCCGAGTATTAAATTCAAAAGAAAATAATACTCGGGTCAGTCTAATTCAAACTCAGTTATTAGTGCACAGAAGCAATAATAATTAAATAATGAATAGATGACAGTCACAATAAATCTCGTCTATCCGATCCTTAAATAAAGAAATCGGATAACGATAAATATAGCACATAACAGTGTTAAACAACAAATCAGCAAATTAAACTAAATCAGAATATTGAATTAAATAAACAAAACAGTTCAAACCATTGAAATATCAATTAAAGTATTAATTCGAGTAGGGCTGCAGTACACGCACGCGTGCACTGCCTCGCCACTACAGCATAAGGAAATACGCAACAAAAGCAATTAGAATATCAATAAAAGCAATACCGTGTGACTGCAGTTCACGCTTGCGTGCACTGCCTTGCCACTACAGTGATAATGTACCCAAAAAATATCGTGTGGCTGCAGTTCACGCTTGCGTGCACTGCCTCGCCACTATAGCGATGAAATACATAAAAGCTCAGTGCATCTAATGCAATACAAGGTCAAATCCAAGCTACGAGCTGGATTCAACTCAATGTACAGAGGAAAATACAAAGCATTTGCCACAATGAAACTACAGTTGCAAACTAGTACAAAGACAAGAACAATGTACATGTCACCGCACATAAATATGTGAATAAGTGATACAACAGTTCAGTGAACTGCAAGTATCGACCCGGTAGCTAAAAATGTAAAGCAATGCGCAACATGAATGGAAGAGCCAGATTCAAGTGAGGACTGAATGCCACAACAATTCCATATCAACGCAAACAGAACTGGGTTACTACATAACACAACAGCAACCAAAATAGTGCAACAGGTCAGGAAGCAAGTGTGTGTACCTAAGATACAACAGGGATGCACTGTAACTGGATAGTGCAACTACAAGCTGCTCATGAACACAACCAGAGCTCAAATGCACAGCAGCAAACCACTGACACAAGTGCAAAGCACCGTGCAGTATACAAGTAACCCAAATTAGAAAGCAGCTAAATAGTGAATTAATATCACACAAAGATTCAAATGAAACTGGTCAGAGAAAAATACAGTGTTCAAGGGCGAGATAAACTCAAGCAACCATCACCGAGCTAGCAACAGAAAAACCTTCGGCCAACAATTCAGTTACCCGAGGCTATATGCCAACACCTCAACTAAACAAAATATGAAAATAGGCAGTGAAACAGACCCAATGTATTTCACAAGCTAAGGCCATAGTCTCATGCAAACTGGAAGTCAGTCCAACTCTGGGTACAGTCAGGTGGAAATACTCGCATGAAATCAGTGAGCACTTCATATATGCAGGCCATAATAAGATGACAACAAGTAATAGTTCAACTGAGTCAAGTGAATAACCAACAATGCAATATTGATCAGTCAAGATACAACGCAACAGTATGGAAGTGAAGACATATATGAATGCAGTGAAACCCAAGACAACGACCTATAGATGGAAAACTACAGACTTTGATTTATGAAACAGCAACTAATACAAGTTAAAGATTGCAACACTATGGCAAAGACAAGTGATCAAACATTATCACATAACAAGACAGGATCGAAATCAAATAGCTTCGAAGGTACGAAGTCATTGAAGCAGTAAGTAAAAAATCACCAGAAAAATCAAAGTCGCCGGTATCAATTAATCAAGAAATGAATTTCAAAATTTGCTGAAGGCCAAACAGAATCAATTTGAATGCCAGAGAGTTCAAAGCAGTAGTTTCAAACTAAAATCAAAGTCATGGCAATCAAGACATAAAATCAATGCCGTACAAAGCAAGTAGCAAAGAAATAAACCAAAATCAAACGAATTCAACATCGAAACAAAGTTGAACAACATGAACACAATACTAAGCAAGAATTAGATGTGAGTAATAAAATTTACTCACATTGCATCGAAGCGGCGACGAACTTGAGAAATTTGAAGTAGCCGTGAGTGGGGAGAAGGCATCGATAGCCCTACTTCTGGAGACGAACGGAGGCGAGAACGAACGAGCGAGCGCCATCGATTCACTTCGATTTCTATGCCCTAATCTCGCTGAGGAACGAAGGAGAAGCGAGCCGTCATTAATTTTCTTTCGTTTAGTTTTAGGTCACGAACGAGAATGAATAAAGGGGGAAAAAGAAACCGGTTATAAGCTTATGTGAATTATCACGGCCCAATAAAAAAAACAAGGACCCTATTTAATTATCAAAGCGCATCAACACTTGACAGATTTTTCAAAAGAGTTTCAAACTGGTTTTAAAAATTCCAAACAGCAATTAGTTATCGCCGAAAACCGTATAACGATGACTATAAATTGGTGAGAATTCCGGGTTGTTACAGATATTGTCTTATAGCCGGCCAATACCGAGAACCACTTTTACAACTGTGTACGCGGTGGAGATTCCAGAATGAAGTAGGATGGTGGCGACGTTCTCGAGGTATATTACGTGGACCCAACTCCCGTGAGTTGGCATATATGACTAAAACAGGAGCCATACCGGGCTACACAAAGGGGCGCACCCTTTCATCGAGCATGCTCCATCGGAAACCATTCTATTACTTTTGTGACTCGATACGTGGCGCCATTTTGATTCGGGGGTATTGTTCGAGGTGGGCGGAAGCTGCTGGCTTGCCGTCACCACCGGTCCGGGAGTGCAAACGGTGTATCCACCCTGGCGTTGCCTCGCGTGCCGTGTCATATCCATATATCGAGCCCACTACGATTTTGGTTTTAAAGATCCGACCATGTTAAGGTTCACCATCCCCTTAACGCTATTTTCTATATGATTATACTTTACTGATTAGACACTACTGTATATAGCGTATATTACTACATAGTAAATAGTTTAACGGATCCTTAGAGGATGGGCGGTCCCAAGCATCTTCTAAGTTACTTGTACCTTTACTACAGTTCACTTGAGTTGGTTTACATTGTATAAGTATGTATGTCCTGACTCGAGTGTTTGTATTTTTATTTACGCTCGGGTCAGCCTGAGTTATTCACAGATTTGGATTTCCATTTTCTGGAGATTGGAATCGCTGGAGATTATTTACTTGTCAAGTTTTATCTTTTGCTGTCTGTTGTTCCTTTCAGCTCTTGTATTAGTAGACTTCTATGTAGTGAGACTCCCTTTGTACTTTATTTCTTCTGTTGTATCTAATGTAACTCTGATATTTATATAGTAGCTTCATGAACTACTATCTCTTTTACTTCCGCTGCATTATTATTACTCTGTGTCTGTGATCTGTGATTTTTATTTACTGCATATTCTGAGATTTGCCAAAATTTTATTTACAACGCGGTATTTTGAGCAATTCAATTCCGGCATGAGTGTCTACCTATACACTTATAATGGATGCGAATGGTTGAAAATACCTAGCGTTACAGTTGGTATCGGAGCTTTGGTAGCTCTAGGCAAAACTCAGCATATGGAGTGAATGTATTTACAGAATCACTTTCATTCGAGTTTGAATCTCTTCCTTTTTGACTCGATTCCTTTGAATTTTGGAACGTTCCCTACGATTCCAAAATCCATTCGTATCCCTCACTATTCATCTTCTTTTGACTCTGGAGCATTCAATAACATCGCTTCGAATGATCTTTCTAGTGAGTCGGTGGTCACACCAATTTCAAATTGAATTGTAAAGGGGTGAAACGCCTTTACAATTAGCATCGATTCACCAGAGATTTATATCTATCCTTGGTTTAGATGCTAATATCTTTTGTTATTCCAAACTTTATCTATTGAGATTGAATGTAGATTTACCCTAGAAAATCCACATCGATCTTATTCTTTAAGTCACGGTTGACCCGGTTAAGGTTGCCCGTGATATATATAAGCTTATCCATCTTTCTATTCTATTATTTAATCATGTCATCCTTGTTTCCGACTTATTTTCAAATCAAAATTTCCTTTGATTTGAGTTAATCATATTTGAATCTCTATCCTTCTTTGAAATCTATTCATGTATAGTGTATTTGTAAACTAATATTTAAAATAATGTTTTGTATATTGTGTTGTTTGAGTTGTTGATGTTGATTTGGGTTTCCAATCGATTCGTCTGATCAACGCTATCGATAAGATTTCCAAAACACTTTGACAGAACAAACTGACACAATATTATTTTAAAATTTTGTTAATAAAATAAATTTTGATATATAAGTTTATGGAATTTAATAAAATGATTTAAATTGATAATTTGAAATGATAATACTTGATATATCATTTATTGTTCTACAAATGAATCTACAAATAGTTGTTTATAAATTTATTTGGGAACTAAAATGAATTTAAAACAAGAATTTGAGAATTTAAATACCGATTATTTCGAACTTTGGTTCAAAGTTTTGAAAAGGGATATATTAGTATTTTCAAATAGAAGTTTGTTTCCAAAGAATTTTAAAGTTTAAAATTAGTGCTCTTCTCTTTGTCGCTGGAAAATAACTTCGGTGATGATCGCGACATCATCGAGGTTCATTTTCGAGTTTCGAAGTTAAGAGACTGTTCTGTAGTCTTGCTACAGCTTTGTTTTGGGGAATTTAATTGATTTGAATTTCTAAAATATGACTTGATTTATTATATATATATATATATAGATATATTATTGAAATTTGATTTGACATATTATGTATATATTATTACTTATCTCTAAATGGTTTGAATGTAATCGGAAATTTAGTTCTTAAATTTTATTTTAAAGAATAATCTCAATTATAAAAAAAAATCAATCAAAATTTTAGCTGAATATCAAGCACGAAATGATTTAACTAGAAAGTTTATTTGTATAATACAATTGCATTCAAATATAACTTACCAAAATTTCAGAAGTTAAAAATGTAATTGGATAATATACAATATAAAAAGATTTATAAATAAAATTTGAGTGGTTATAATAAATGTTATACACTTAAATTTTAGTTATAAAACGACTAACAGAGGTAAATATAATAAAGGGTAATTGAATAACTTACAATAAAATAATGTTAAAAGAATTAAGAATAAAATGAAGCAGTTATAATAAGTGTAAGCATATTTAACATGAGTGATAAATATATTGAGAGGAATAAATCTAATTTTAATTAGGAATAAAGAAGAATAAAATTTATTAAGTACATTATGAGTATAATAAATGATTATTTTTCAAAACCCATGGTTTGAAAAATTGTTAATTTAAGATGACTGGATAATAAGATAATGAAATTTGAGATAGTTAAGATTTATTTAACTTGTGTAAAAAAATTATTTTCTATTTAAGTTGAAATTTCCATGGTTTCTAACTTATTTCCTTATTTTGTTTTTTTTCAAACTATCTTTTATTTGTCCTCATTATCCATATCTTCCTACAGACTGCTATAGGCATCCTACTATAATCTTTCTGTTTAGAAATCTTTCTATAATCTTTGACAATCTTTGGTACTCATTTTGAATCTATTTTTCCGCGTTTGTATTCTTGATTTGATCACCTTCGCCTTGTCAAATCCACCTATAACAATAGTTATCAGGTGTAATTTCAATCTCCTTGTCATCTTATCTTAATTTTATTTCATTTCTATTTTATTTTTTTGTGCTATCCCGTACCTCATTCCTTTTCGGGGACGAAAAGTTTTGAGTGGGGGAGAGAGTAACAACCCTGAATTTTGATTTATTTTAATTGTTTATTTTGATTATTTTATTTGAAATTTTGATTTCAGAATTTTATTTTATTTATTAAAGTGAATAAGTTATGTTATTCTAAATATAAATGTTGATTTTTAGGTGAATTAAAGTTTCAAACTTGTATAAATTGAATATTTTACTGTAAAGTGAATTTTTGGTCAAAATAGTCAAACTTTGACTTTTAATTTAAAATTTGAAAAAGTTTGAAAATTTAAATTTTTTTCTTTTATTATGAAAGTACATAAAAATTTTAGAACACTGCTTTTTGTTTCGTTGGAAACGGATTTAAATTGTGAAAGTTATGTATATTTCAATATTGAGTGCAATTTGTTTATTCTGCAATTTTGTTATTTTAAATAGTATAAACTTTATTTTCTTTGTCATATTTTATTGTAATATGTATTAATATGTTATTTTATGTATATTTTTGTCTTTTAATATTTTTGAAGTGAGGTAGGAATTTTTCTAGAGCTAGTAGTATTTTTCTTGTAATTTCCATGCCTTGTTTTCAATTTTTAAACATTTTCTTTAGTTCTTTTTTTATTTTTCTCCAATATAATTATTTATTTTATTTTGAAAATGATAAATAAATTATTTTATTTCAAATTTTCACTTCATAATATTTTTAAAATGAAGTGGATATTTTCCCAAGACTAGTAGTGATTTGTTTGTAATTTCTGGACACTATTTTGTATTTTTAAGCAATTTCTTTCATCCTTTTTATATTTTCTTTAAAATTAATTATTTATTTTCATATTATTCCACATGGTTTCGGTTTTTAAAGGTATTTGATGATTTATTGTTGTTTTTATTTGATCTTTAGAAAACGGAAATGCGTTTCATTTCTAGACGTTTCATTGTGCAAAGTCGTTTCATTTTCCATAACCTCTCCTTTACTCCTCTAGGCCGTGCATTTTTTCATTTGCTGTGTATTCCGTTCAATTTTCACGTGAAAAACAACTCAGCACTTCTCATTCTCATGGCCTCCTCTCTTCTCTCTTTTCTTCTTCCTTTTTCTATTGTTTTGCTTGATTTTTGCCTTGCTTCTCTTGCTTTGTTTGGCCTAACACCTCCACCATCTCCTCCACCGACCACCACCACTTCCTTCCCCACATCATACACGACCAAAACCCTTCCTCCTTTGACCAGAAAGTGCCATGACCATCCCATGATGCAAAATCCACAAAAACTATGTTAAAACTCCTTAAAAAGCATGTCTAGCCACCTAGTCTTCATCACCATCACCTTAGATGACCTTGGCCACCTCCTATTGCTCCACCACCACCTTGACACACCCCTAAACATCACCTTCATCCTCTGTCCAGATCTGAAACATGCCATAGCCGAGCCATAGATCCATGTAGCCTAGCCCAAAATGAAACAAAAACCCACTATTTGCATAAGCTTCTTCATACTCATGCATAGTAACTCCTCTACCACTTCAATACCTTGCAGCCATGCCTTATAGGACCCAAACCAGAACCAAAGTATGTTCAAAGCTGAGCCAAAACATTCCCTAAGCCGTGCTAGCAAGTGTAGAAGGCAAGACAAAAGACTGTGTATTCGTATCTCTTTTTATTTCAAAGTTATTCCTATTCAATGTTGTATTGAATTGTAATTTTATTTTGTTTTGTTTTGGGTTGTAACACAAGTTCTAAGCTTGGATCTCTTCCCACTTGAGCCTATTGTTGTGTCATCGTGCCTTCTGGAATCCGTTGTGTCATTTGTATTGCAATCTCTAGCACAAAAAGGTGAGTAAAGCTCACACGACATTTATACTTTTGCAGTTGTGAAACAACAACAACAACTGAATGTGTAGAATTAAATATGACGTTATAACTACCATGTGATTTTTTATATATGATGTTAAACCTGTTAAATTTCATGTCATATCATCTGTATTTATATATTTTGTTAACTGTTCATTTATATCTGTTTATCACACTGCAAGTTCCCTGTAGATTAGAAATCACTATGGGTTGAAATGATACATACCCGAACGGACTTTAGAATAGGGAAAAATCGTTATGGGCTGAGATGATAGGCCTGAATGGTTTTTATTTATTTTATTTTAACTTGGGAATGCGGGTTTGAAATGATAAAACCCGGATTTTTCTTTGTAAATTACGGGTTGAAATGATACATTACCCGTATCACTTTACCTAGCGTAGAAAATTATATACTGGCCCGTAGTTAAAATATGTTTTTCTAAAAAATTTAAAATATTTTAGAAATTTAATTATTATAATATTTTGATTTAAAATTAGATAAAAATATAATTTTTTAAATTATTATTGATTTTCTGGAAATCTATAAGTTAAATAATTATGGAAAAGTTAGAAAATCTGAATGTAAGTTATTTTGGAAATTTTGGTTTAATTTTTAATGGAATTTAAATTAATTTTGAAAATATGATAAATTTATGATATTTTGAATTTTAAATTAATTTTAAATGATTTTTATAACATATTAATGATTTTTGAATAAAGTTAAAATGTTATTGAGTGAATATTGAGTTGAATTTGGAAATATAACTTAAATTGGAATTTATGAATTTGGTTTAAAAGTGAAATTTTAATTTAAATTAAATAAAATGGAATTAAGTTATATTTGAAATTTTAAACTTAAGTATTAAGTTGAAATTTAATGTAATGAATTAAAATTTGAATGTCGAAAATTTAATAAGTGACTTATTAATAAATATTGACTTTTTGAAAGAAAACTTAACTTTATAAAATCATGAATTTAAGGAAAATTAAATGATGCTTATAAATGTGAAAATGTATGATTTTATAAGTTAAAAATGATTAAATTAAAATATAAGTGTTTGTGAAATTCTATTGAATATTTGAAGTTAATTAACAGCATTTTTAATACTGTCTTTTGTTAAATTTAATTGTTTTTGAATGTAACTTTCTGTAGCATTTTCTAAATGCTGCAAAACTTGAATTTTCATTGTTTTAAAAAATTTAAGTGCATAAATGAACATTGAAAAGTTTAAATTTTTGGAATTTAATAATTTAATTATTAAATGTAATAACTTCATTTTTATGATTTAATAATGAAGTAATTTGTTTTGAAATATAACTATTTGATATATTAAAATGATTGAAATGTGGTTTCGAAAAGATATGATATTTTGATATATTAAATTGATTTGAAATGTGGTACTGAAAGACATGATATTTTGGTATATTGAAATGTGGTTTTGAAAAATATAGCTATTTTGATATATTAAAATGATTTGAAATGTGGTTTTGAAAAGATATGATATTTTGATATATTAAAATGATTTGAAACGAAGTTTTGAAAGATATGATATTTTGATATTAAAATGATTTGAAAAGAAGTTCTGAAAGATATGATATTTAGGAAATGAAGCTTTGAAAGGTTATGGTATTTTGATATATTAAAATGATTTGAAAGGAAGTTTTGAAAGGATAGGATAATATAATATATTGAAATGGTTAGAAATGACTTGATATTTATTTTGATAAATATTTGAATTGAAAGATATGGTATGATGATATATTGAAATGGTTTGGAAATGATTTATCTTTATTTTGATAAAGATTTGGGTCGAAATGATATTTTATTTTGAAGTATAAAATATTGTTTTAAAGTTATAACTACGGGTTATAATAACGATTGGTTGTTAAAGAGACCGGGATCAAATATTGTCTTATAGCCGGCCAATACCGAAAACCACTTTAACAACTGTGTGCGCGGTGGAGATTCCAGAATGAAGTAGGATGGTGGCGATGTTTTCGAGGTATATTACGTGGACCCAACTCCCGTGAGTTGGCATATATGACTAAAACAGGAGCTATACCGGGCTACACAAAGGATCGCACCCTTTCATCGAGCATGCTCCATCGGAAACCATTCTATTACTTTTGTGATTCGATACGTGACGCCATTTTGATTCGGGGGTATTGTTCGAGGTGGGCGGAAGCTGCTGGCTTGCCGTCACCACCGGTCCGGGAGTGCAAACGGTGTATCCACCCTGGCATTGCCTCGCGTGCCGTGTCATATCCTTATATCGAGCCCACTACGATTTTGGTTTTAAAGATCCGACCGCGTTAAGGTTCACCATCCCCTTAACGCTATTTTCTATATGATTATACTTTACTGATTAGACACTACTATATATAGCGTATATTACTACATAGTAAATAGTTTGACGGATCCTTAGAGGATGGGCGGTCCCAAGCATCTTCTAAGTTACTTGTACCTTTACTACAGTTCACTTGAGTTGGTTTACATTGTATAAGTATGTATGTCCTGACTCGAGTGTTTGTATTTTTATTTACGCTCGGGTCAGCCTGAGTTATTCACAGATTTGGATTTTCATTTTCTGGAGATTGGAATCGCTGGAGATTATCTACTTGTCCAGTTTTATCTTTTGCAGTCTGTTGCTCCTTTCAGCTCTTGTATTAGTAGACTTCTATGTAGTGAGACTCCCTTTGTACTTTATTTCTTCTGTTGTATCTAATGTAATCTGATATTTATATAGTAGCTTCATGAACTACTATCTCTTTTACTTCTGCTGCATTATTATTATTCTATGTCTGTGATCTGTGATTTTTATTTACTGCATATTCTAAGATTTGCCAAATTTTTATTTACAACGCGGTATTTTGAGCAATTCAATTCCGGCATGAGTGTCTACCTATACACTTATAATGGATGCGAGTGGTTGAAAATAACTGGCGTTACATACACATAGCAGTAAAGATCGATAACACCTATTTTTGTTAACTAAAAATGGTTTTAATCTAAATTCATTGATTATCACAAAATTATTAGCTTTATCCTAGCTAATCAACTTAATTCTTTAGAAATTAATTTTCTAATTTATAATTACCATCATATTTTATTCATTTATTTAATCGATATTTACCTTCAAAATGATTTTTCAACTTAGTTACATTATTCAACAAAAATCACATTGTCAATATTACATAAAATCCCAACTTTGGGGTTTTCTATGTGCACTCCTAGACACAGTGGAATTACTTCAGGCCAAATTAGAATCACTTCAGGCTTGACTGGCTTCAACTCTAGGTAATTACAATACGTGCTAGTCAGTTAACGTCGTTTATTGATAAGTCTCATTAGGGCTTGACTAAAACGATTGTTGATAAAAAATTCACGACAAACATCGACCTCCTCCTACTCTGGGCTTGACACATGTTTACTCTCGGTCTTGAGCTCATTGACTTTAGGTCAATTGAGGCATGTAAAAGGGTCACATCGCAACCATTGACATATTGAGTTTTTCAACGGGACATTGTTATATAAGCTTATTTTATGATAGAGGATAGTGGAATGTGATTTCAATCATAAACAATAGGACTTAGCAAAAAAATCGTTACAAACATGCTACTATTGGTACAGTTATTTACTTGAGGTCGAACACATGTTTACTTCGGACAAGAATCCCATTGACTTTGTGTCGGTTTTGGGGATGTAATAAGGTCATACTTTTATGATGTGAACATGTACCAGTCGAATGAATAATCTTTTTAGGGTTGAAATAGTGTTTACTTTGGGATTTCTAATGGATTTGCCCAAAGTTCTGATAGGATCATCATATATTCTAATGTACCCTACGGGAGCATCATTTCCTTTAATAATATGATAAGGACAATATATAGATGTGTTCTTATCACTTTTCTTCCTTTAACTTTGAATTTTTCCAAGTGCTTGGTTTTAACAGAAAATGTTTTTATCATTTTGGTGATAAAGACATCATTTAGGAGATATGAACATTTTATGATTTGGTGATAGGAACATTTTATGAATTGGTGATAAAGATACATTGACAATTTTGGAACTAAGTTAAAGATTCTTTTGTGGCTTAATAAAGAATGATTCTTTCTCCCTTACTCCATACATGCCATCATCATATTTGCTCATTTTGATTTTTGTATGATAAAAGATTGTAATGAGCATCAGTTTTTCTCATTGGACATTAACGTTAAACTAATTAATGTATTAATTAGATAATTAGTTTTACTCACTAACTAGTTATACAAATTAGGAAAATTCTCAAAAATTCATAGAAAATCGTAAATACAACTATATAGCTCTAGTAAAAATTCTAGGTAGAAATATTAGTTTTTACTATTTGAAATCCTTATTATATTGTCAAAAATGCATATTTTCACCGTATTAGTAATTAACTTAAACATGGAAAAATTGTGAAATCTAAAAAATCACTTCCACTTTTTTATCGTAAACAACATATAAAATTTCAAGTAAGTTAGAGATGATTAGCTTAAGTTTCCTTTTTAATTATGTCATTGTTTTAGTCATTTTTAACATATTTCATATGGAATCATTATATCATCATAAAATATAAATTAAATTAATATCGAAAGTAAAATAGAACATCAAAACCGCATTTAAAAATTTTCAGAATGGTAAAGAGTGTAGTATTATTCATCGTTAAAATGCTTAAATCCTTTGAAAATAAAGCTTTGATTTGATTAGATTTATTCCCCTCCCTCCTTAGCTCCAAAACAACGGTCAAAATGTGTTTAGAAATTTTTGTTTTGTGTTGTTTAGGTGAGTGAAATAAAGGGGAGGGTATTTTTAATAATTGTTATGGGCTTTGGGCCAAATTCTATTCATTTTTTACTAATACGTTAAATTATTTTTAATACTTGTATTCACCTCATTCCCTTAGGAAAAAGTGTTTTATAGGCGAAATTTATTTTATCTAAATCTTAATTTGTTTTACACTATTGTATTTTATGACCCTGTAATTAATTACTTAATATTTAATTTAGTTATCAACTTAAATGTCATTCACAATTTTTTAATTAATTTATCAATCAACTAATTAACTTTTACATTAAATTAAATGAAAAACTTATTTCTCTTATCTACTTTAGCATTCCTGTATTTGGCCAACTCCGAAATATAAGATGTTACCAATCTCCCTTCCTTACAGGAATTTTGCCCGTGAAATTCGAATAAGGCAACCAAATACACACATAAGCACATAAACTGTACATCAAAAGTACATCCAATATAATAACCAACTAATGTAAAACAACTATAATGTATTATTGCATCTACTAATACATATCAAACATGCTTGTGCCACAATAGCCAAACAACAGCCAAAATAACATGTAGCTAAATTCAAATTATGCATCAAAACAAATATGGACAAATATTTCTAATCCTATCCTCGACTTCCCAAGTAGAATCATCATTATAATCAACCCGTTGGACGCAAACAAGTTCAGTAACTTTTTACTTAGCTATTTCACATCTCAACTAACTATACCGTTAGGTTTACACACATAATCTAGCTCAACCTCTAAATCCTTGATGGCCCTTGGTTCTTCTACCATACTAAGTTTATGTATAGATAAAATTATGCACACCTACTGCAACAACCCACCCTTGAACAAGCCTAAATTTCAATCTAGAAAAGGCCCATCGAAACGTATATCCATTCTAAGGTAAGTTATTGGTAGAACTCATAGAAAATAATAATATAGAGCCATAACGAAACTTTCAAAACATACAGCGTATGATACAAAATATAATAGGAAAGTGTACCCATTTATTTTAAAACATAAAATGTCATAATCCAAAATACCACCAAACCTCATCATAAACTCGTTACAACAATTGTCTACTAGTATGGTCTCGTGCTTTGCACATGGGTTGTTTGTATTATTGTATACGTTGATATTTTGTTTGAGTGCAAACATGTAAACAGAAAGTAAGGACATTTTTGGAATTTCAAAAAGACACCGAGTAAATTAATCAAACCAGTTTTCTTCATTAGTAGTAGAGATATACATAGGTACACATAAAA
Source organism: Allium cepa (assembly GCA_030765085.1). Classification (NCBI taxonomy): domain Eukaryota; kingdom Viridiplantae; phylum Streptophyta; class Magnoliopsida; order Asparagales; family Amaryllidaceae; genus Allium; species Allium cepa. Next base: position 87,950,761 of record CM060942.1, on the reverse strand, counting down.
GAAAGTAATAATGATAAATACTGCCACAAGCCAAGCTTCTCCATCTCTAAGCATCGTCACCGCCATTGATCCGTCCTTAACTTATGTTGTAATGAGGAGCGAGTCAGAACAACAAGCGTCTGATGAATAAAAACCTCAAGTCTTACGTTTTTAGTACTTGGGCGGTATATTTCAAAATAAGAATATGTTTATAAACATAAAACCATTTAATACTTCTTCATAAGGAAATGAGGTGGGTCCGACCACTTAATACCTTTCATAAAAGAAGCAGGTTTTTAGAATCTCATATCCCAATCATACTTCATAAACAGCTGATAATGTTAGAGAAGGTACCCAAACCACTTAATACCTTTTATTGGAAAATAGGCATACTGTGGTCATTTAATACCTTAATTAAGGCAGACTCCATCATTTAATACTTATTTCCAAGGAGTGCTCCTCAATGGTACTATCCAGCTGGCATCGTATGGAATCTCTTTGGCCACTTGATACTTCCTTGTGAAAAGTAGGCAGACTTTGGTCATTTAATACCTAAATTAAGGCAGACCCCATCATTAATTTAATACCTATTCCCACAAGTAGATCCCCATTGAGATACCATTTAACGTAACCCCTAGACCATTTAATACTTCATCTGAGGAAAAGAGGCGGACCCTCAAACAACCACTTAATACCTCAAGACTCTGAAGCAGACCCTTTCGTCTTATCCTATACTCATAATGACGTCTCATATTAGTCTGACTTTTCGTAGGAATTGTTTAATGATCTGCCTTTCTTACAACAAAAGACGACACTTAATACAATTTCGATATTCATATACCGATCATTTAAGTGTCCGAAAAACATGTCATTTGGAATAAAGAAAGAAGAAGATAGAACAGGCTATTATAACTGTCCAGACTGATAATAGGTTAGTACATTCTGATGTTGTGTATAAATAAAGATGATGAGTAGGTGTGTATATATAATATATGTGAAGTAGTGAGGGTATAAGTAAATATATTTATGTGTATATAAAGGATTAAAAAGAAAAAAAATAAAGAAATAAAAATATTTTCCTTTCATCCTGACACCTTTTCAATGTATGCTTAAGTACATGCATGTAAGTGTATGTTGGGTTAAAAGGGGTTTTCAAGTACTAATAACTTAAATGCTTAAGTACTTAGTGTTTATATTTATTATTTTTATTTCATAATAAGTCAAATCCTTAAGTATACTTATGTATAGAATAACTCCAACTTATTTGCTAATTTATGCATATGGGTATACAATAATGTTCACAACGTTTCTCGATAACTTTTAGTCGATGAAAAGTCAAAAATTTGAAAAACGAATTTCGGTCATATTTTTTATTTTTCTTCAAACTAATTACTTTTACAACAAATTTTGAAAGCTAATTCACCGTCTCTAGTTATTATTCAAAAGATTTTTATTCTAATTGTAATACCTATTATTTGAATATTTAAATTAAATTAAATATTTACAAATCAAAGTGGCGAAATTTCAGGTCATTACAAACTGGTAGCTAGATTAGCTGGAAAGAATTCCCCTGCAGAATTTAGGACTAACCACGCGTCATTATAAATATTTATTATTAGGATATCTCACATCCATAGGAAGTGCACACAACTGCTGGTAGCCTCAAAGTGAAGGGCAGACTTCCATCATGTAACTCTATTGACCTTACATCCTTATGACTCAACCATAAGTTAAATACACTCCGTATATGTAGTAATTCCCATCCCACTGTTTCATAAATAAGGCCTTATAAGGTATCTTCCTTATCACAACTTAGAATAATAATTAGGTTATATAAGAGTTTCCTCTTATTTTGCCTAATAGTCAATTACATTCCTAATGGGGGAAACGAATGCAAACAAATACCTAATTAACTATGCCATATACGCAATTGTTATATGTTAATTACATTAATAGAGATAAATAAATATTCATGCCTAATAAATTCTAAATGCATGGATTTCACTCTCTAAAATAGCGTTAAATGTCAATTCCCTAACCAAATACTATTAGAAGTTGTCAAGACCCGATTCTTCGACTTTCGAAAATCGACATTAATACGTCCACTGTATCAAATGCCGCCTAATCGAAGGCTGGAAAATCGAACCATGAGGGTTTAAGAAAGAAGAAAGAGGTAGAAGAAGAGAGAAAATAAGAACAACAAAACAATATCAGAATCTCACAATTCGCAGCGGAACAACATATAATAGATAAATGAATATTCATTAAAACAAAAGAACTATACATTTTATACATTACATCACATTACTTTACATTTCATCATCAGAGTGTACAACAAACAAACAGCGGAAAAGAAATACTATATACAATATAATATACTACGCCATCCAGCTCGCCTCCAGATATCTGTAGCAACACCTGAATCTAGAATGACCTGATAACCTAACTCTAGACTGCCCGTGTGAAAATTGGTGGGCATCCAGAGTTTAGGAAGGGAACAATAAACTCCAGGTCAGTCATGGGACTGGTGTGAGAACTTAAAACAGTTATTTGTCTTTAAAAACAAAGGATAGGATAATTTTTAAATAAATTCGCAATGCTTTTTAGAAAATGAGACTACCATAAGGTCTCCCGCCACACACACAATGCAAACGCAGACTTGGAGGAGGTTTCTCCTTATGATAGTCAAAGATGCTTACTACGCAAAATCAAATCATTTTTGATATTATTATTAGTGCATAGTGTAGAAAACAATTTCGAAAGTAGAATATAAATCTTAGCCAGCATAGGTACCATTATATTATGCCTGCTATAGCTATCATATTAGATGGCACTACAACTAAAACCGTACAAGGCTCGTATTGTTTCTTTGGATTTCCAACAAATGGTCAGGCCAAGGAACTTCCCATTGCCACATGGAAACGCCTCTGGAATGACATCCCGAGAATCTAACCGGATCTCTGCCAACACAAGGCCGGGTTACCCCTAACTGGGTAACTACTGACACGAATATGTCATTCCCCGATCGTAACCGATCTATATCCGAGGATCCCCGATTTCCAACAACCACAAAGTAATAAATTTGCAGTAACAACATAGGTTAAGTATCTAGGCTCCATACCATGATACCACCTCTATCCAGAAGGAATGACATACACTAAAGGGGCGCTACCCCCTAATAACCTTGCTGCATCTCTCCTGTTTTGACCATTTCCGGGGTGTGAGGCTCGATGAAGTCTCGTCCACAAAGCCACGCTTTATACAAAAGCTGCTTTAGGTCAACAAATGATCAAAGCAATGATCATCAAGATAGATGATCAAACAAATGATCCTATCACAAATGATCAATACAATGATCATTTCACAGCATCACTCAGCATGCCACACTACCAAATTGGGCGTATATCACTAATAACTTTCAACTACATAACCTCTGAGCTCGTACGTCTCAGAGAAGGGTGTTAAGCTAAGAGAATAAATTCTCCGCCACCAACAGAAATATATTTGAAAGAAATCAGCTTTATATCTCAACTTGTAATGTCAGACATACAATCCATACAAGTCTGTTCCGGGCTCGAACAGAACCGAAGGCACTTCCAAAGAAGCCCTTGCAATCCGGATATTCACTAATCACGTCCGGACAACCCGTCACTAAGGGTGATAAAACCTCTATATCGGAGATCAGCCGATGCAAAGTAACTCGACGGTAATCCATCCATTTTCACAAATATCCGGTCTTCAACACCGGTCTTCAAATGCAATTCATAACGACGTATCACATATTCGGAGTGGGTTATACGACCCCATGGTCCTTTCCTGGTTAACCCGAATAGTGAGCGCTTATTTAAAAAAAATAAGTGTGGCATTCAATTCAAACAATCACAACAAATACCTATTTAAAGGTAAATATTGATAGTCGGTTATTTAACTATCAATAGAGATGAGCAACATCATCAGATTCCAAATAATTTCTCAAATTATTTATTTTCCCAAAAATATCTTTACAAGATATAAAATTTTCCACACTTCAAAAATAAACAACGTTTATTTTGAAACCAATTTTCCCTTTCCATTTATAAATTCCATAGTGAATTTATATTTCAAAATATCTACTGATCTACAGTTTTCAATAGGTTCAATTATTCAATTCCAATTTATCTTCAAGAAGATAAATTCTCAAAACGTTTCATTTCATATTGGAAAAGCATTTCCATACTTATTTAAAAATAAGTAATTCATAAATCTCATTTATTTTCAACAATTTGAAAATATTCAATATACTTAACCCATAGTTAAGTATATATTTCATTTGTTTAAGGAAAACATTCCTTTATTCACATTTATTTGGGTCAAAACGAATGTTGTGTAAAACATCGTTACGACAACCCAAAATCACTAGTATAGAGATTCGAAATTAAATAGATATATAAATCCCAATACTATATAAAAATATTTCCTTTCGGAAACCATTTACTATAACAACAGTGTTATAGTCCATCATTTCCTTATTTTCTCGAAAACGTCTATTTCAACAATGAATGTTGAAATCTACGACTTCCTTTCCTTCTATTTCTCGAAACGTCTATTTCAACAATGAATGTTGAAATCTATGTTTTCGATACTTGATGCATTTTAAAACGCCTTTAATCGTTATAAATTCCATTTAAAACATTCCTTTCCCCAAAATATATCCATTTTCTTTAATAATATATTTACTGTTCAAAATTGTGAATATATTTTCTTTAATAAATTTCAATATTAAATTTATCAAATTCAATTGATTTCAAATTTATAAACAATGTTTATAAATTCCATTCCTATTTATAAACTTCGATTTATAAATATCTTTTATTAATCCAATTTAATTTACATAACCCAATTTTGTACCAAAGGTTCATATTATAAGTTAATTACTTATAATCCTTTTATTCACAAAATCGTTCTTTCTTAACACTTCACAAATCATAAATCTTATTACTTATAAGATTTTATCTACAGCCTTATTTTCAACATTAACAAACCCCTTTTTAAAATTCCATTATTTCGATTTATAAAATATATGTTTTATAAATCTCATCTACAAACCGTTCATGCTTTATCAAAGATTTCAATTTAACTGCCAAGATCTGATTTATAAGATAATTTCTTATAAATTCTTTATTTAATAAAATCTACTCATTTTAAAATCTTCACAATTTGTAAATCTATGATTTTCAATGAAATCCATTTTATACTCCATTTAACACTTAATAGACACTTTTTAAAATTCCAACATTTTTAATTTATAAATGTAAATTTTTAAAATCTTTTATACACATCCTTTATAATAGTTATTCAAAATTCCAATTAAAACCATTTCATAAATTTATTAACTACTTATCTCAAAAATAACATTTTGGTTATATTTTACAAAAATCCTGAATTCTATAACTTTAAAAATTGAAATTTGAATTTATTTTAAAATGAATACATTCCAAATTTTAAATAAAAACATATACTTTGAAAAATCACTTTAAAATCCTTTTTAATTCAAAATCGTTATTTTTAACTTTAAAAATGGATCCGATGATGCAACAGCATCCAATAGTCAATCACGGCAACAAATATCATATATCGATATGAAAATCAACAATCATCACAATATTTACAAGCAAATAAATATTTGTGAGGAATCCAAATGGATCTCTCCAACCTGTTTTCCCTACATCCAAAGATGTTAGCACAATACCCATTCCACTTCGAGGTGGAATATCGCGGTATATGGGATTTATAAAATATCATCCGCTTAATAACGGCGCAATAGGGTCTCATCCGCTATACAATGCGGGAAATAAATCAATTGCAATATATACATATGCCAATATATATATATATATATTGCTATATATAGATATATATCCTACTATATCTAATATCACAATCAAATAACAATCCATCAATCAACAAATTTTAAATGTAACTATTTAAAATTTTAACAAACCCTTTTTTGAGTGAGAAGTTCTCACCTTAGCTTTTATTAGCAATCCATTTCCCATCCTGGCTCGATTTCTTGATTTATACCTTGTATAAATATTGTAAAATCCATTAATATTCGAACGGATCGAATAATAAATTTTTCATTTGATAATTTCGATTTATCGGTGATTTCATCTTAATAGTTAGATTAACTGATAGTTTTATTTAAACCAATTATTTCTCCTTTAATAAATTTCTATATTAATTTTAACAAATTTAAATTATCGATGAATTCTTTTACACAAACAAATATAAATTTTTAAACTGAATTGAATAATTAATTACCACTAAATAGATTTATTTAACTAAATTTTCTTCAAGTTTTAAAATTCCTATTATTATTTATTTATTTTCTTCCTTTTCCCAGTTTTATCCATATAAATAATTCTCGTTTATAAATTTATTTAAAAATTAAATCTTAAACTATTTTTCCTTTAACAAATTATTTTGAGTGCCCTAAATAAATTCAAATCAATTTATTAACCAAATCAATTACCAATATGCATTATTTAAATAAACAAATAGATTTTTAAAAATGTGTATATGTATTTATACTTACTGTAAAACAACTTTCTGCATATATCTTCATTTTTTTTATATAAACATTTATTAACTCAATTGCGTAAATATATATATATATATATATATATATACACACACCTCACGGCCGGCTCGAGAATCCCACCATCACTTTGCAAACCCGACAACCCCCAACGAGCACGCCATCGCCTGCTCGTGCACTCGCCTCAAATCCCCAACTCGCGGTCACCAACATCGCCGCCTTCGCCCTAACAGCCATCGCGAGCACGAACGCGGCAATCCCATCGAGCTTGCGAAACCCTAATTGATCGCGACCCATGTCGCCGCCCCTACGCGAGTCGCCACTGCCGCAACCCCTGCCTCGCGCGCCTCCACTGCCATCGCGAATTTGATTTAGGGCTTCGGCCATTTTTTTTTCTTTTTTTTTCTTTCATGAATGAACTGAGAGAGAGGGGCATTTCAATTTGAACGAGATGGCTTCGATTTGGTTTTGGATTTAGGATGAAGGGCTTCGGCCATGATTCGTTTTCGTTTGTGATGCTTGCTTCTGTAAATAGGAGTGTCGGCCATTATTATTTTAAAACGAGTAGAGATCGATTTCCATTTCTTTCCCCTGCTCTGAAATGATGTGGAGTGGTATTGTAAAGAAATGGGGAGACAGGAGGTACGCGATTTTTTTTTCTTTGTAGGGAATAGGTCTGCCTACAAAACCTAGGGTAGCTGATGTTGATTTGATCTTGACCCATTATATTTTTAAATTTTAAATTGAATTCGTTTAAATTTCAATGCGTTTTCTCACCGCGTGTTCACATATCAACTCCTAAAAATACGAAATTTGAAATCCGAGAATAATTCAATATTACGGACCCAATGGAACTGGTTTCGTCGAATTCCGAGTATGCATGAAAAATGACTATTTTTAAATATCGATTTAAACGATATAAATTCAAAACTGAACAATTCACTATTAATTTCAAATCTGAAGCTTCTATTATCTTCAGTATTATCAATATAAATTTGATAAGCCTTTGAAATATTTTAAATCAGCTTAAAATTTAAGATTCAAATTTTTATTCAACTTTCAATAGATTAAATTCTATAATTTAATCGCCATTTTCAAAGTTATATTGAAAATTCAATCCACACCATCATTCAAATATTTAAAATTAATTAAATATTTTCAATTTAAATTGTTCAAAATTCTGGGTCGTTACAGAAGTCCTTTTTCTTCAAATTCCCAAGATCTCAACATACCAAAATAAGGGATTCTGATATATAAAACATGGAATAAATATGCATAACCCAAACAAAAACTGCAATAACAAACTTGTAAATAAAATAGAAACTCAATTTATCACTCCGAGTCAATGTAATATCCTATACAATAGGAATAACAATCAAAACTCCATATTCTATGCAATTTCTCTTTTACAAAGAAATAGGTAAGAATTGTAGGATTGATTTCACTCTAGAGGGGAGGTGAATAGGGTGATACTAATAATAATAAAAATTAGTGTGGGAATATATATAATAATTGCAGCACAGATAATAGCAGAATAATAAAAGCAGAAATATAACAACACAGATTTACCCAGCTTCGACAATAACCTGCCTACGCGCTGCCCCAAAGTTTCTACTAGAAATTAAGTAGTTAGACACTTACACATGTAAACTTGCGATACCCGCTAACGACTAACCTAACTCTACGCTCAAAACTCTGCCACAACTCAGCCACTAAGTTGTGAATTCTCGAACTACGCCAATGTAGTTCGTAACCTAGTCACATGACAAGAATTTTACAAAGTTTAAAGGAAATTACAAATTAAAACTAAAATACAAAAAATAAAACGCTAATGTTTCTTTTATAATTAATCCCAAGTGGAAAATAATAAACGCCGGCCCAAATAGATTAGCGAGAAAAGATCTGTCTCCATTTATTTTATTTCGTGCTTATGTCGTTACTTTGGCTCTTCAAAGAAGTTTCGTTCCTTTGTTTTTCTTTAAAACTAGGGCTTTCAAATTGAAGCCGCTGCATTGGTGTTGTGATGGATTGAGTGATGAATTCAACTCGGCTTTGTTAAACGATCCTGGCTTTGATTTGCATGTGGTTGCTTCGAGTTCGAATGATAATTTGGTATGTGATATTCGCCCCTTTTTGATTTTCGAATATATTTGAATATACGTTATGATTAATTGCTTGGGCTCGAACTCCTGAATTGATTGCCGATGATGAATCAGGTTTTATAGGGATTAAAGCCCGATATTATCGCTCGTATAAATCTATTTGAATTCTTCGTGAATTTACTTTGGCCGTGATTTTTTAATCGAACGAGTGTTGTGATCTCTGACTTGTTCATTGTTGAATTTTCTTGAATATTTTTTAAGTCCGTTTCGTTCTTTTTCCTATGACTTTGGCATTTTAATTTTTTAGATAATTTTTGGGTAAATTTTGATTGACTTGTTCGAATTACTCCATGAATTCAAATTAGCTTCATTTTTTTGATCATGACTTATTCATCGAACTGCTACTTCGCTGTTTTGTAGAACTGTAAACTGCAACTAAACTGTGTTATAATCATGCTTGTAGCTTAATTCATGTTGACTTGTTCTTCCTTTGGCCTAGTTGAGTATAATTCCAGTCTTGCATCATGTATACATTTGTTTGCTTGTAGAGTGTAGCCTTGTTCCATTGCTTCATTGAGTTCATGCTGTATTTTTTTTTTTTGATGATGACTGGTATCATTTAAATGCTTGTACACTTCATATACTTGTGCCATTTTGTTTTGAGACCATATATATCACTGTCTAGTTCATTTTGTATGTGTGTCACTATGTACACTTTTTTATGTGTATCACCATATACACCTGTTGTTGTTTGTCATTTTGAAGTTAGGTACGGTGCAGTAGTACTCTCTGAGTATAACTTGATGCAGTGTCTGTTGCGTGTTTGAGTCATTGTAGCCTCCATGATTCTAATAGTTTGGTTCACTTCAATTGTGCATGTTGTTGGTCTGTATAAGTCTGGGTTGCCTTGCATTTTGGTTTGGACTTCATATTACCCCTTGTGTGTTCATGTGTGATTCTCTGGCATAGCTTTGCATTTGCTTCGGATTGCACTTCTTGTTCTGGAGTAATGTATCATGTGGAGTTCGTGCTTCTTTGTACATCACTTTATACATGGGCACCATATGTTACCGCAAGAATTTCTAAGCCTGGTTCTTGTACCATTGTACGCCTTAGTTTTGGTCAGTTGAGACTAATGTGTGGTTCCACTTGTAAGCTACCTGGTCTGGTTAGATGCACTTGTATATGTATTCATTTTTTTGAGTTCTTTTGTGTGCATTTGTATTTTGTTCCAGTTAATTGGTCATGCTCTGACCTTTGTACATGTTACTGCATATCCATTGTGCATGTTTTCATGTATAGTCTATTGCGCTTGCCTTGAGTTTGAATGGTTGAGGCTTGAACTATATGTATGTTGAATGCATATGTATTGGATTTTGTTGTGGCTTCATGCCTTGACTCCATTGAAGTTTTGTTTACCACTTTGTTGTGTGAGCAAGTTGAACTTGAGTGATTGCTACTTTCTCTGATCTGGTCTGCATACTGAGGTTGTGTTCAATGTACGGTTTGATATGAGTGCAGTACCCATTTCCTTGAACTGATTTCTTTGTATTGCTTCATGACTTCACTGTCGAGTCTGTTCCCATGTGTATACATTGAATTTCTGGCCTAGGCTTGTTTTATGTTGGTTATTCAGTGATTTGTTTTTGAATTCATGCCTCATTGTTTGCCGCTCATCATCTTTTCATGCCTCTTCTTTGTTAATTAACTCACTTCTGAGTTGTTATGGTGTACATGATGCCTGGATTTGTTACGTGCCTCATTGTATGCTGGTCTGATCCTTGTGTTGTTTGCTTTGGTGCATATTTTGCTGGTTTGATTTACTCCCTGGTCTTAAGTTACAACTAAACTCATTCCTTTGGTCTGGTTTAATATTGAATTTGGTTTTATTCATATTCATGTGTACTGATGTCTCTTGGCTGAAATTCGAGATGCTAAGGCAGTGCACATGTGTACATGTACACATGCGTATATGCAGGCTCTAGTACATTTGAAACTTTATGACTTGTTTTCATATTGCACCTGAGTTGAATCTAGCATGTGGGTTGGGTTTGACCTTGTGCCCATCCATCCCTACAATGTTATTAAGCGTATATCGGTGTGCACGGCCTTGTGACATATACAGTGATACACTATGCATGTTACAAGCTGTTCGTGTAAGATGAATTCAATATAAATGATGATGAACAACCCAAATAACTAAGGCAAATGATATTTTCAAACTCACACTTTTGTTATACACTGCAAAATATTTCTTTTTCAATTTTACAGCATCACTATTTATTTTGCAGATAATTCAGATGTTGGATACAAGCTGAATAGAGTCGAAGATAAAAATACGAGTGTTGAGTGAATATATGTAGTGAGTTAAAATTGTAATGTTATTGACAATGTGTAAATATATAGTGAGAGCTTAAGCACTATTCGAATTAGTAATAAAATATTTGTTTGAGTAAAATATTAGTTTAATTTTGAATTCTAAGATATTTATTTTATTCAACAAATTGTTAGTTAATTATGTGAAAAATAAAATAGTACAATAACAAATACATTTAAATGAATATATATATATATATATATATGTTTATTATCATCAAACAAAAATCATTGGCTATTGTATTCTACAATCTCCCCCCTTTTGATGATAACAAACATATAATAAGATTTCTACTCTATTAAATGTATCTGGTTTTGATGAATTCCATTAGCTCCCCCTATTTGAATGCACCCCCTACAACCAAGCTCCCCTTTCACATATGCATGAAAAATATGCAAATAAAAAACAATTGCAATGAGCTTATATGAGAATATGCTATGAAAATAGATGAGAATATGCAAAATAAAACATTTTAATTTATTTGCCAAAATCTTAACTTCTCTCTCCCCCTTTTGTTATCAGCAAAAGAGTAACGGTGTTAGAAAAATAGAGATCAACTGATAGACATTAATACAACATTAATACCCAGTCAAGTATAAATATTAAATTTCAATAAAAAATCAAACAAAAATCATAAATACTCTATTAGCTTCATATTCCACTTTAAAGTGATAAGGGTGGTGTTGGCATATAAAACCATATAGTTGTGTCTATCGGTGGTATATTTATAACAGGAATTTGAATACTTACTAACCATGCATAACTGTTAGGACTTTTAAATGAGATTAGTAGTATTTCTAATTTAAAAAAACGAATTTTAAGTATCTTCTAACCACTCATAACCGTGAGGACTTTTAAATGGGATTAGAATCTCTCGTCTATTTAATAATCAGTTTTGATATGTGTTCCATACATGCATAACCGTAAGGACTTTTAAATGAGCATGAAAGTACATAATCAAATATTCCAAGTAATTCACCCATGCATAACCTTAAGTACTTTTAAATGAGAGTGAATACTTAGGATATTTTTATTTAAATTAAAAAATGAATAATTTCCCGTTTAAAATACCACATTTTGACATACTATATTGGACTTTAATGAGTAATGGCCGTTAGAAATATGACAGAAATAGAGGTGGTCATGGAACTTTTACCGATCAAAGTTGTTACAAATTCTGTTTAAATTTTTAAAGAAATTTACTGCATATACTATCTCAAGCCGTAAGATATGATTAATATCAACACTCATCACATTTTTCAGCAATCACTTTTCTTTTCGATAATCAGTAGGGAGTCAGATTAGTTAATGTATTCATTTAAGATCAAATCCAAAAATAAATATAAAATCAAATTTCTAAAATGTCTAATCTGAAATGAATCGACAAAAAATAATTTTTGGAAGGGGTTTTATAAAAAAACGTTTGCTAATTGAAATTCAGTTGAAATTAAGAATATGTAGATATTTTCTTTGAAAATGTGATTCAACTAATGAATGTCTCAACATAAAACACATTCTACTAGTAATTTTTCTGTCAACTAGACTACCAGGAGAATCTGCATCTGAATACACCTTTAAACCACAGTTATCATTAATTGGATATCATAGTCCAAATCGTGAAGTGTACAACAAATACCTTATAATCATTTTACAGCTTTTAAAATGTGATTCCTTTGGATTTGATTAAAACCGTATACATAAACAAACACAGAACATAATGTCAAGTCAAATATATCCATATGTACCTAGAATAATTGTCAACCAATAAAAAAACCTTCTCTTATCACCTAAACTTGCAATATAGTTAGTCCAAACAAATCTATATGAAATAGTTCAAGGATGAAAAGATGATTGGTCAACATTTTTGCTCAAATCAGAATCAAAATCAACATTTATTTCCTTATCACAAAACTGGCTGAATTTAATCAGATTATGGAGCAGATTTTCAACATTAAATATATCATTCAAGATAAATGTAACGTTGTCTATTTTCCTTTATCGATAATTTTTAGTCATCACCCATTATGATTCTCCCACCTTTGTACTAGGCTAAGGAACTTTGATTTGTTTCCCGTTGTGTGCCTGGAATAGCCAGAATCCAGGTAACATATTTGTTGTTCCTTAGCCTGCCACCACACCTACACAAGAAAAATAATTTGTAACCTATTTGTTTTTATAGGTCCATGGTTGTTAGTGACAAAAGATTTTGAAAAATATATTTGTGTAGACCCAAGACAAATTATATTTGCTCCTTTTGGCACCCAGATTTGTTTGACTTTAAGGGATTTTATATTCGTGCCTTTTGGAACCTAAATTGGCATGGTTTCCACGTGTTTGGGTCTATACCAGCAATTATTGTCATCGTGTCTAGTTTTTCCACAAATCAAGGACTTGGAATTGACTTTATTAATTTTGCATCTAACATGTTCAAATTGAGTATACCCAAGTCCTTGTCTAACAGTATGGACTGTTTGTTTTCCTAATAACATATTTAGCGATCTTTCTCCTTTGGAAAATTTTTCTAAAGTTGTAGACAATTATTGGATTTGTATTTTGAGTGATTCATTGTTATTCAATAATAGAGTGCACTTTTTGATAGAATTTTCTCTCCTAGTGACTTTCTATCAAAATCAAAATTTCATTTTCATGTGATTTAATTTTAATTTCTGATTTTTTAATTTCTTCTTCAAGTGATGGACACTTATCACACTTAGGGCTCTTATTTCGATAGTTTTTAACCAATTAATCAAGCTGTTTATTTAATTTTATCAAACTCTCTTTGTGATTCAATTTTAGTGTACTTCTCCATCAATCTTTGAAAACAGCCATTTACTTCAGGAAAATATATAAGTAATTCTGAATGAGTAAGGTTTGATACCTCGCTTGGCTCGTCATCATCACTGTCGGTTGTTTCTCCTTGAAGACACAAATTTTCCTTTTCACTCTCACTGCCAGTGCTTTTATCAGCTTCATCGGTATCATTCCAAGTAGCTGCAACACTTCTCCTTTTCAGTTTCTTTCCTTGGCTGAGTCGATTCTGAGGACAATTGGGCTTGATGTAACCAGGTTTATTGCGCTTGTGACAAATGATCTCCTGCTCTTTTGAGTTGTATCGTAGTTTGACTATCCTTCTTTTCAATTGTTGATTTAGAGGTGGATTTCCATATTTGTGGTTCCACCTTTTGAATCTCTTTATTAACAGCGCCAGTTCAGCTGCTCCATCGTCGTCGTCACTTTCCATTGTTCCTTTGAGAGCTATTGACTTCTATTGCGTATCATCTCCTTTGCATGCTTCCTTGAATTTGATTTCTAGCTTATAAGTGGTGAGATTTCTGATGAGTTCTTCGACTTTAACTTGATTCAAATCTTTTGATTCTTGAATGGCAGTGACTTTTGCTTCAAAATTTCATGGAAGGTCTCTGAGGATTTTTCGGACTATTTCCAATTCTGTGTATGGTAAGAGATTTTGATCTGTATACAAGATTAGAAAGTCATTCATACATCTCTTTAACATTTTCATCCTTGGCTATTTTGAAATTCTCGTATTCACTACTAAGCATGGCAAGGTGAGATTATTTGACTTGGAAGGTTCCATCATGAGTCACTTCAAGTGTGTGCCAAATTTTCTACGCAGTTACACAATGTGAGATTGATTAAATTCAATTTAATCAAATGAACAAATAATAGAATCCATAGCTTTAGCGTTAGCATTCTGCAGTTTATTTTCAAGATCTATCCATTGATCCATCGGTTTTTCAATTTCTTCATTACCTACCACTATAGTTGGTGTCATATATCTCGTCTCAACAATATTCCATGATATATGGTTTTAAAAAAAAATTATTCTATTTTTCCACAAAGCATATTCACATTTAACATGGGTGGTCTAACTACGGACTGATCCTTGGCAAAAGAATTATTAAAAGAAGCCATTTGAAAAATCAAATTTTTAAAACAAAAATTGGTTTTTGAAAAATCGATTTTTTTAAAAAAAACTCATTTTTGTTCCTAGCTCTAATACCACTTGTAGGATCGATTTTGTAACATTCTTGTTTTTAAAACAAATTTAAATTTGTAATTATTCTAGATTAAATTAAGAATTAATATGGTAAATTAATATGAAAATATATAAAATGTTTATATGTTAACAAGTGTAGCTAGTTTTAACAAGATATTTGTTTATTTATTATATATGTATATTTATTGATTTTTAAAATAGAATTTGGATTTGAGTAAATTAGATTTAAAACTATATTTTAAAATTAATAAGAATTTGTTTTCTAATTTTAATATACATATAATTTTAAAAAAATTATATTTTGAATTAAATACAAATGATTTGCAAACAGTTGTTTAAAGGTTAAATCCTATAATATACATATGTGTGTTGATTATATATGTGTATTTAAGTTGACTTTAAATTAGACTTTCAAAATTAATTTGAATTTAAATTTAATTTTAAATTTCAAAAGACGGACATTTTAAAAATATTTGGATGAGCTTTTATTTATATATAATTAGTTTTATTACATTTTCAATAAAAAGAAATTCATATATATATATAATAAATGGAGATTTGAATTTGAAATTCAAATGTTAATATATTGAAATTTAATTGGACTTAAAGAAATTTATATTTGAAACAAAAATATAATAAGTATGATTATTTAAGTTTAAAATGAAAATTTTAAAACAAGTATTTGTTAATAAGTTTAATATCTTAAGTTTAAAAATATAAATGTATTGAAAATAAAAATTGTTGTATTTACTAACTTATAAATATTTATAAGTAATATATAATTTAATTTCAAACCATTTTACTTTAATTTGTATAAGTATAATAATACATAAGAAAATAGAATAGATAAATATGTTCTATAAATTAAAATTATGCAAGGTTTAAAACACAATTTGTAAATTAATTTTTAGCAAAGGATTTAAGCATAAAATGTTTATAATATAACAAGTGTCTATTTAAAATTACAAGTGTTAGTTGTAATCATATAAGCGGCAAAAGAGTTAATTTTTCTTTTGAAAAAATTAATTACACAAACAATATGTAGGGAAGAAAATTTGCAAACCATTTTTTCTTTAATCTCTTTATTTTTCCCCTAACAAAAACCTTAGAAATGAAGGAAGCAAACCAAGAAATCAAAACCAAATCTCAAAGAAAGTAAAACCAGATCTGAAACCAAAACAATAATCTGTTAAAGTGACAAAAAGCTTCAGTTTATAACTGAAACAATGAGGCAAACCTGAGAAGCAGAAGTTAGATTCAGGTTCAGTCATCAAAAAAACATCAGTTTCAACAAGTAGAAATTCCAGGCTCGAGTTCCTTTCTGATCATCATCTCAAATTTAAAACAAAAATCTGTTCAAAAAGGAATTGAGCATGCAAAAGTTCAAAGCAGAACAAGTTCAAGATCAAAGCAGAAGTGAAACCAAATCAAGTGAGCTAAATCAAAATCCCAGATTTATCAAAAATGTCTTTGCTTTCAAACATCAAACTTCAGGTGAGCAACTTCAATTCTTTTTAAAAAACCAGTTTTGTTTACCCAATGCTGTGAATCTATGAGCAAACATACTCTTGACCTAATCTCTGAATTAATGTGATGAATATTGGTAAATGTGTTCTGCATGAATAGGAATGTATTGCAAGTATTTGTGCATGCTTGTGTATGTCTGGTTATTCCTCTGTTTAGAAACAGGTTAACTAAATTTAAGAAAAATTTTATATCTCAAAATCCAAAGGAATTTAGGTAATGACCTTTAAAAGAAAGATATTGATAATTACTTGACTTAAATTTTAAAAATAATTTCAAGAAGTTTTATTAAGTAATTAACTGGAAAACTTAGGATATACAGGAAACACCTTTGGAAATGATAAAATTTAATCATTTTAATTTTGAACTTGGAATTCATAAACTAGATTGTATTGTAAAATGATGAATTTAGGCGATGGTTTCCAGATTTTTAAGTTCGTATATAATGGGAATTGTCAAATTTATTAAAATTGGTACTTTTACCAATATCTGATGAACGGAGAGATGGTAAGTTTCAAAACTTACATTGAGGGTAGCTTAAGTATTGGGCATTGTGGGAAAAATATTCAGATATTTCTTTGTTAATTGAAGCGATGGATTGAGGATGAATTAGTGTTTAAAAGTTCATTTTGGCCGAAGTTTTTGTGAGCTACGTATGGCGTCGATCAATCACTGAAGGTGATTGGACCAAGGTGAGAGGGTGCGTGGGTCTTCGGCGTGTTCGTAGACGAAGTTGTAGGGTGGTTGACGAACTAGAGTGTCGTCGGCGAATTGTTTTTCTGACTGAATTGTTTCCAGGGAGGAGCAGTTGTGTTCGATTTCGTTCCAGGTGATGTTTGATGATGTGGAGTACTAGGGATGGTCAGAGAGATCACCAGCGACTTGTAGATGGTCTAGGTGCTAATCTCCAGTGGCCGGAGTTGCCGTACACATGCACGTGCACGTTGGGTTAGATTGGGTTGTGCTGTGAGTTCATGTTTAGGGAAGAAGATGTAGTCTCGAAGCATGTCTCGGGGAGAAAGAGGAGTAGCTCGAGTTTTTACTCGAAGTAGGATTTTGGTGTTAAGAAAAGATCTTAGAAAAAAATTTAAAATTGAAAATTTTGGGCACTTGGGTTAGCTTTTGGGAAAACTCAAAGTAGAGCTCGAGTTCGTGGGGGTTTAGCTCGGGTTTCACTCGGGTTGCCTGGGGTCTTGTGTTTCTGAGTTTTGAAACTATAGCAGATTAGTAAAATTAAATTTCTAAGAATTGTTTCTTTATAAATGATGATTTTATTATTAAGATAAAAGGTATAAATTTAAGGTTTTTGAAATAAAGGTTTTTTTAAAAAAAACAATTAAGTTTTAAACTTATATTTTTAATAAGTTATTTTAAATGAAACTGAATAAGTGATTTAGAAATAAAAATCAAATGTTTTAAAAAATTTACTTAAAAGTAAGTTAATTTATATCGTTAATGATAATCAAGTAAATAATGATTTGTAATTAAGGTTGATTTATTAATAATTAAGAATAATTATTATAAAAGATGTTTTAAAAATGGTTGAGTAACTTTCAAAGTTAAGTTAACATATTCGTAAAAAGGAAAATTATTATTTGAGGTGAATTACTTAATAAAGTAATTAAAGTAACTGATTAATAATTCAAGCTAATTAATCAGGAGATTAATGAATGATTAAATAAAAATTTAAAAAATTACTTAGTTGAAAGTGATTAAGAGTAAATAATTAAAGACTAAAGATTGATTAATCAAATATTAAGGGTTAATTACTTTGAAGTATAATTAATTAATGTGGTTAATCCATTAGGGTTATTTAAATTAAGAATAACCAATTAAGGATAATTAATTGGAATTAGATTTAATTAATAATTAAGGACTCATTAATTAAAATAATTAATTAAAGGTTGATTAATAAAAGTAATTAAGATTCAATTAATTACAATTAAGGGTTAATTAATTAAGTAATTAATTAGAGAGATGATTAATTAATGGAGGTAGTTAGGACTTAATCAATTGTAGTTAATAATTATTAATCATTGATTTAAAGATTATCAATGAAAGTAATTATGTAGTTGATAAATTTAAAAAACACCCAAATTATTCATCTTAACTGTAGATGTTTGATTTCTATTGAATGCTTTGTGAAGGATTGATATATTTGATATGTGATGTGATGCTATGTGATGCTTTGTGCTGAGCTATTATATTTTTGATGAATATACTGTTGTATGAAAATGCAAAACCCCTTGACCCATAAAATGACATTTGAATTTCGATGCGACAGGGAGTCGGATTCCAGTTGGTTATCCAAAACCCACATCGAATCGTAATGGTGGATCTTTGTAATTGATAAATTTACTTTATCTGTGAATCTGTAAATGAAGATAAGCATTATGAGCTATACCGCTTATCAATATTAATATGATTGAATCTGTGATGATTGATGTTGTTGCACTATTGTGTGTAAAACCCCTGGACTACACTATACACACACAAATATGGAGTGCACGAGGAAATTGGTCAAGTCATAGATTTTTGAAATTGTTTTAAAATTGAATTTTCGAATCCAAAGTAGTTTTGGAATTAGAATTGGAAGCTTCTGAAAATGGATTTCAAAAATAAAGTTATTTTGAATAACTTGATTGAGTTTTGAAATTTACATAATTTGATTTAAATTTGAATTCAATATTTGAAATTGAATTCTATGATTTGGAAACTATGGTTTAAAAAGGTTATTTAACTTATAAATGTATTTATATGGGTTTTTAAACCATTTAAAAGCATCGTTTTAGAAATCTGAATTTAACCCAAGATTTTAACTTATATAGATATAATTGGGTTTTTTCTAAAACGAAAACTGTTTGTTTTCAAATAATAAAAGCTTTCACATAAGAAATGAACATCCAATTTGTGTCAAAAGGATTTCAAGTCTAAAATGGATAATTGTTTTCCAAATTATGAATAAATCTTTGGAAACGTGTTTTGAAAGCTATAAATATTTAATTTAAAGATTTAATTGAGTTAATCCAATTGAAATGGAAATTTGTGCTTTTATTTGGGGGTATGCAAGGTTATTTGGGTGTAGCGCCTCCTAAGGTTATGTTCATTTCCTTCTGGATAGAGGTGGTATCATGGTATGGATCCCAGATACTTAATCTATGTGGTTGCTGCAAATTTATTACTTTGTGGTTGTTGGTGAATCTCGAGATAAAGGTCGGTTACGATCGGGGGATGGCATACTCGTGTCAGTAGTTACCTAGTTACAGTGGTAACCCTGCCTTGTGTTGGCAAAGATCCGGTTAGGTTCTCGGGGCGTCCCTCCAGAGGCGTACCCATGTGGCAATGGGAAGTTCCTTGGCCTGACCATTTGTTGGAAATCCAATCATCCAATACGCACCTTGTACGGTTTTAGTTATAGAACCTGCCATCTAACATGGTAGCTATAGTAGGCATACTATAGTGGTAAGTATGCTGGCTAAGATTAATATTATACTTTTGAAATGTTTTCCACTATGCACTGATAATAATATCAGAAAGGGATTTTGCGTAGTAAGCATTTTTGACTATCATAAGGAGAAATCTCCCCCAAGTGTGTGATTGCATTGTGTGTGTGCCGAGAGGCCTTATGGTAGTTTCATTTTTCAAAAATCATTGCGGATTTCCAATTTAATTTTTTTTGATTATTTTTAAAAGAAAAATGCTTTTTTGTTTTCTCATACCAGTCCCATGACTGACCCGGAGTTTATTGTTCCTTTCCTAAACTCTGGGTGCCCACAATTCTGCACACGGACAGTCTAAAGTTGGGTTTTTCATATAGTAGATATCAATTCAGTAGCTTTCTCTTTGTAATTCTTTGGAGATCTTGGATATTGGAGTCTTTGGATTCACGGACCAGACTTGCTTATCTATGTGCAACATGATGGTGGTTCGAGCTTGTGGTTTGGAGTTTAGCTTTGGAGCATTGGATTGGAGTTATCTCTTGGTTATTTATTTTCCGCTGCTGTTTGTGGTCTCTGATATTCTTGTATCATATTGTATCGGTGTTGTACCATATTTGGATATTGTATTCATTGAAGTTGTATATGATATTCATTTCCTTTTCTTCTTCCGCTATGTTTACTTAATGTGTCATAAGCTCCGGTATGACTTGAATTTCAACGTTTGAATCTGCGGCATACGAGTACAGTGGAGTACGGGTGCCGATTTTTGAACGCTGGAATTTGGATCGTGACAGATTTCACCCGAGGGGGGTGAATAGGGTGATACTAATAATAAAAAAATTAATGCGGAAATATATATAATAATTGTTGCAAAGGCAATAGAAGAATAATAAAAGCACAAGTAGATCAACACAGATTTACCCAGCTTCGACAATAACCTGCCTACGTGCTACCCCCAGGGTTTCTACTAGAAATTAAGTATTCAGAAGCTTACAGACGTAAGCTTGCAGCACCTGCTAAGTACTAACCTAACTCTACGATCAAAATCCTGCCACAACTTAGCCACTGAGTTGCGAATTCTTGAAGTATACCACCGTAGTTCGTAACCTAGTCACACGACTAGAATTTTACAAAAGTTTAAAGGAAATTACAAATTAAAACTAAAATACAAAAAACAAAACCCTAATGTTTCTTTTATAATTAAGCCCAAACGCCGAACCAAATAGATTAGTGAGAAAAGATCTGTCTCCCTTTATTTTATTTCGTGCTTATGCTGTTCCTTTGGCTCTTCAACAAAAATGTCGTTCCTTTGTTTTACATTGAAACTATGGCTTCGAAATTGAATCCGCCACCTTGGTGTCGTGATGGATTGAGTAATGAATTCAACTTGGCTTTGTTAAACGATTTGGCTTCGATTTTCTTGCAGTTTCTTTGAGTTCGAATGATAATTTGGTATTTGATATTCGCCCCATTTTGATTTTTGAATATATTTGAATTTATGCAATGATTAATTGCTTGGGCTCGAACTCCTGAATTGATTGTCAATAATGAACTGGGTTTATAGGGATTAAAGACCTATATTTTCGTTCGTATAAATCTGTTTGAATTCTTTATGAATTTACTTTGGCCATGATTTTTTAATCGAACGAGTGATGTGATCTCTGACTTGTTTATTGTTGAATTTTCTTGAGTGATTTTTAAGTCGGTTCCGTTCTTTTTCCTATGACTTCGGCAATTTAATTTTTGAGATAATTTTTGGTTAAATTTTTATTGACTTGTTTGAATTATTCCATGAATTCAAATTAGCTTCGTTCTTTTTGACCTTGACTTGTTTATCAAACTACTACTTCACTGTTTTGTAGAATTGTAAACTGCAATTGAACTGTGGTTGTAGTCATGCTTGTAGCTTAATTCATGTTGACTTGTTCTTCCTTTGGTCTAGTTGAGTATAATTTCCAATCTTGCATCATGTATACATTTGTTTGCATGTAGAGTGTAGCCTTGTTCCACTGCTTCATTGAGTTCATGCCATACTCATTTTTGTTAATGATGACTAGTATCATTTGAATGCTTGTATACTTCATATACTTGTGCCATTGTGTTATGTGACCATATATATCACTGTCTAGTTCAATTTTATGTGTGTCACCATGTACACTTTGTATATGTGTCACCATATTCACTTTTTATTATTTGTCATTTTGAAGTCAGGTATGGTACGGTAGTATTCTCTAAGTATAACTTGATGCAGTGTATGTTGCGTGTTTAAGTCATTGTCGCCTCCATGATTCTTGTAGTCTGGTTCACTTCAGTTTTGCATGTTGTTGGTATGTACAAGTTTGGGTTGCCTTGCAATTTGGTTTGGACTTCATATTACCCCTTGTGTGTTCATGTGTGATTCTCTAGCATAGCTTTGCATTTGCTTTGGGTTGCACTGCTTGTTCTCGAGTCATGTATCATGTGGAGTTCTTGCATCTTTGTACATCACTATATGAATGTGCACTATATGTTACTATATAAATTTCTGAGACTGGTTCTTGTGCATTTTGAAGTATTTGTCCTTCTATCTTGTACCATTGTGTGCCTCAGTTCTGGTCAGTTGAGATTGCAATGTGGTTCCACTTGTATGCTACCTGGTCCAGTTAGATGCATTTGTATATGTATTCATGTTTTTGTGTTATTTTGTATGTCATTGTATTATGTTCTGGTTGACTGGTCATGCACTTACCTTTGTACATGTGATTGCATATCCATTTTGCATTTTTTTTATGTATAGTCTGTTGCACTGCCTTGAGTTTGAATGGTTGAGGCTTGAACTATATGTATGTTGAATGCATATGTACTGGATTTTGTTGTGGCTTCATGCCTTGACTCCATTGAAGTTTGGTTTACCACTTTGTTGTGTGAGCAAGTTGAACTTGAGTGATTGCTACTTTCTTTGATCTGGTTTGCATATTAAGGTTATGTTCAATGTACGGTTTGATATGAGAGCAGTAACCATTTCCTTAAACTGATTTCTTTGTATTGCTTTATGACTTCACTGTCGAGTCTGTTCCCATGTGTACACATTGATTTTTTGGTCGGGGCTTGTTTTATGTTGGTTGTTCAGTGATTTGTTTTGTATTCATGCCTCATTGTTTGTTGGTCATCATCTTTTCAAGCCTCTTCTTTATTGAGTAACTCACAGTCGAGTTTTTTTGGTGTACATGATGCCTGGATTAGTTTCATGCCTCATCGTATGCTGATCTGATCCATGTGCTGTTTGCTTTAAGGCATATTTTGTTTCTCTGATTTACTCACTAGTCTTAAGTTACAGCTGAACTCATTCCCTTGGTCTTTTTTAATATTACATCTGGTTTTATTCATATTCGTGTGTACTGATGTCTCTTGACTTAAATTCAAGATGTGAGGCAGTGCACATGTGTACGTGTACACATGTGTATATGCAGGCTCTAGTGCATTTGAAACTTTGTGACTTGTTTTCGTATTGCACCTATGTTGAACCCCACATATGGCTTGGTTTTGACCTTGTGCTCACATGTCCCTACAATTTTTTCAAGTGTATATCGGTGTGCACGTCCTTATGACATGTACAGTGATACACTGTGCATGTTACAAACTGTTCGTGTAAGATGAATTTAAAATAAATGATTATGATTAACCCAAATAACTGAGGCAAATGACATTTTCGAACTCATGCTTTTATTGTACACTGCAAAATATTTATTTTTCAATTTTATTGCGTCGGTATTTATTTTGCAGATAATTCATACACTGGATACAAGTTGGAACAGAGTTGAAGATAAAAATACGAGTGTTGAGTGAATATAAGTAGTGAGGTCAAAATTGAAATTTGTGATGAAATTAAAATTTTAATGTAATTGACAATGTGTAAAACGTATAGCGAGAGCTTAAATTTGTACTATTTGAATTTGTAACAAAATATTTGTTTGAATAAAATATTTAAATTTTGAATTCTGAGCTATTTATTTTATTCAACAAATATTTAATTAATTATACAAAAATTAAAATAGTACAACAACAAATACATTTTGATGAATATATATATTTTAATTATCATCAAACAAAATCATTGTTGTTGTATTCTACAAGAATAAGTGGTGTAAAATACGAATAGAATCGTAATCTAAATCCCTTGTTTCACTGAAAAATTAGCATTTGACCGAAGGAGGAGGAGAAGTGAAATAAACTATGAAATTATCAAAAATTGCATAATGAAACAAATTCCATCAAATTAATGTAAATAATTGAGAATCTCAAAATCGAATTGACATTTCGAAATAAATAGAAACTTTGGGAGATCTTATCTATCTCACTTTTCCAATCCCAAAATCCCATTGGCATATTCAAATCCAAAAGAAGATATACTAAACAAAAAAGAAATACTAAGGTTTCCATTAACTGAATAGCCTTAGCTTCGCCTTTCTTGGATTTGCATGCCTTGCAATCTATTATAGAACTCTCTCTTTATATATATATTATATATATATATATATAAACATACATAATAGGGAAGAGGTATAAATATTTATTAGATTCAGAATTGTTGGAGGAGAATAGAATAAGAATATGTTAGAGGAAGAAGAAGAAATAATTAGAAAACGGATTGAATTCTTACCTGAATTTTCTATGAAGTTTCTAAATCTAATTTGAAGAGATAATAATGGTAGAGTTTTGCTATTATTCCCAAAATATTTGTGGATAAAACTAAAAGGTCTATGGTCTAATTTATAGTGGTTGGAAACACATCAAAACCGTTAAATGAGAATAGATCTAAAATGGATAAATCTGAAACGTACAACTTGTCAAAATAGGCTCGATGACAAGGATGTAGTCGAACACATACCTCTAAGCAGTCACCCCTACAGTCGACCTCTAGGTCGACCCCTTGAGGTGCTGGGTCGACTTCTTCCCTTATTAGGAAGGTATTTGTTTTATTTTACCGTTGTTTGATTGTTTGGTGATTTCATACCCTAATTAACTTTTAATATTAATTGCTAATTTTTAAGGTTATTTAAACCCCCAAGTCTAATAATGTTATTATTTCAAATTTCAAATTAGGGAATTAATTATTTGTTTGAATCCTATTCAAATTATTTTTAATATAAAAACTTCAAACGCTCATAACTTTTTCGTTCGAGCTCTGTTTTTTGCATATTATATATAGAAATTAATCAGAATTTCGCCATGAATGCAATTGATATAACTATATAGTTAAATTTTGACTTTTATAACATTTTCATTTTCTACCTTATCGCATTTAATTTAATTTACTCCATTTATTTATGGTTCATTTTGAGGGGTGTTACATTCTCCCCCTTTAAAAAGGTTTTCGTCCCGAAATCTTTTGAGGAACGAATAACATAAAGTGCAATAGCATCCATGTTATACAACCAAGTTATCTACACAATCATTTACTAACCAATAGTGCAATGTGAATATACACTTCTGATATATAAAAATCACCTCAATCCTAGCATGAGTTTGAAATCATGCCATGAAAGTATGTTTGCAAATACCCTAAACATGCATAAAAATTTCCACATGAGTGTAAAATAATTGTGAAAAATTATAGCAACCATCTCCTACTATTCAATCTAGCAACCACGATGCATCCAAAACTCTAATTTTGGAGAGAAAATTTACTAATGAAAAGCTCTAGGTGAGTGATCTTCATCTTCTCCTCGGTCTCGCAAGTGCTTTCCGCTAGATTGTCTCCTCATTGCACTTGAACTAGTCTAATTATTTTGCTATAGAGATTCCAAGTTCCATGCTCTACAATGCATTCAGTGGCATGAGATGTTATTGGCTCCATCTTAAAATCCCCCAATTAAATAGGCTCTACAACAATTGTTATGTTATAAAGGTATTTCCTTAAATGCAAAACGTCATGGACTCCAACCAACATAAGAGTTTTCTTGTTTTCCCCATATTGGGAAAAGGCCCAATAAATCTGGTGCCTACTTCCCAACTACCAAATCGTACGACCTTTACATGCTGCCAATCTATTTTGACTTTCTAAAGTCTCGCAATACAAATTTGGTCCAAGTAGAATTTGTCGGTGGTTTCCCACCCATAATTTGGCGATTTGCATGGCTTTTCAAAAAAATGCTTCAAGGGCACCATACCAATCGTCTATTGATGACTACAAACCTACGCGAATTCTATTAGGGGTAAGCGCTACTCCTAAGGTCCTCCAATGTCCAAGATGCAAGCACTCAATAAATCCTCCAAGTTTCCAACCATTCCTTCAATTTGTCCATCGATCTTCAGTCGATAAGCGATGCTCTATTTCAACGAAGTTCTTAAAGCTACTAGCAAACTCCTCCAAAATTTGCTAGTAAACTAAGGGTCCCTATCACTAACGATGCAAAGCGCAACTCAATAAAGCTATATTGGAGTGTTGCGGTTCCACCGCTTCTAACGGAAAATTTCTACCACCTTCTTCTAAATCCTTGATCAATAGGAAATTCCATTCTCGTTCCTATACATTTTCTCATTTTCTTGCATTGTGGCATGTTTTGAGCTAAATCCCTTGTGTTTCCCAAGATCTAAAGCTTTGGGATTGAAACATTTATTCACTTTAGGCTACTAACCTAATTTTCTCATTAACTTCCAATTGTACCAATGGTCTATCGCTAGTTAAGTGTTACCGTAAAATTTCCTTATTTACTTTGCTTCCCAACATATATGAAGTGGTTTAAATCCCATTCATAAAGTCTATACAGGAATAAAATATGGATATATCTTATACCACATTATCCACTTTTCCAATAACTAAGGAAGATAACTAGCGACTATAATCCAGGAACTCTAAATGAAAATTTTACTAGAAGTTTCCATTTATTATCAGCTAATATAAATTATGCCGAGGTCCTAACACTCTTTTCCAAATTAAGATGGGCTATTTTTAATATTTCATTCCATTTAACCATTTTCTTAATTTCCTTTTTTTGGTCTTTAATTAATGTGGTCCATTTATTGCTTGAATTAATGTCCATAGCAATTTATCATTACATTCAAAATTGGACCATTTTTCAATCAATCCTTCTTCGATCTTTTTAACCTTTTTAAGGTTTCCAAAATCCATTCATTATTCAAATTTCTTTCTTCCAAAAATGCAATATCAAGTTTCCTTAATCAATCATTATTAGACTACTTTTCCTCTCGTTAATTACAATTTTATAGTTGTTAAATTTGTAATTAACGTCCATAAATCCTAATCTATGAATTACTAACTAATACGCATATAGTCATAATCTATGCTACACACACATGCACACATATTTCAGTTGTTTAGCGTGGCTGTACGATATCTATATCTTACCGCTAATTCTACAACTAGAATACTCATTTCCAATATACTAGCCTATTCAGGTTCGAAACTCTTTCCAATATACTAGCCTATTTGGTCAAATCAGACCATTTTTAATTTATATTGCACATTATTTTACTTACTTCTCTTTTATATCATATGAGCTTATCATAGACATATTATTTGTGTATCAAAATACACATGTCCATGTCTGTGATAACTCAACGTTGAATAGAACGAAGTATATGGAACCTTTTTGTATTAATAGAATTGCAATTGCACACATCGATATGTATCAATTCGAAGAGTTCATTAACTTTTATGTTGCTCCAGCTCAATGGCCAATTTGCCCTTTATTGTTTGAGATATATTTCACTAGTACCATATGATTCATAATCATATAATTAAATAATTATTTCTCTAAACTGTGGCTTAGTCCACAATTCCAAAATAATTGCAAATAAATTTGGGTATTTTATATTTTCCAATGCAACACAAATGCCACTATTACAGTTTTATTTTATATTAAGTATTTGTAATATTCATATTAAAATAAAACATGTCTATTTTTCAGTCAACACTGAAAAATAATTATTATTTCATAAATATTCTTTGGTATATTTTCGAAAACAATTTTTTATGGCCTGGCACGATCAATAAGTGTTATATGGCATGCTCCTACTATGTTCATCATTTTTATAATAGCATATAAATACAAAGCTCCATTTAACCAATTAATATATGATATTTATTCTATCTACTGTAACCAATTTACAGTTGAAAGTTTTCAAATCAAATATCTTGAACTCAAAAGAAATAAATTTCACAAAAAATAAATTTCTATATGAAAATACATTTCGAAATAGAAATCATATTTTTTTATTCCAATGTTAAATATATATTATTATTTGATAATTCTTGTTTTTGATGTTTCTTTATGAAGCAGAAATGACCATTTACTCTCTTCATTCCAATTGTCCTTTAATTTATATCTATTCTTGTACATTCACTTTCCTTTCTAAATGGTCGAACTATTTAAAGGAAACCCTTACTACACGTACGATCATAACGAACACTTACAAAAATGCATTTGATTATCCTCAACATTTAACAATATCAAATAAGTAGCATTTTACGTAAACTGATCAAACTTACTTTTCAGATATTGAGTTTTTAGATCTATCTTATAGCTTTGGTCTAGTGTTACATTTAACACAACAAGATCATGATTGTAATCAACCATATTGATACATGATCTCACAATGTGGTTTACTTGCTTATTTTGAATGAATTAACTTCATCGAGGTTTCATACTTTACGAGTTGCAATCATTTACCATATAACTTTTATATGTGATTGGAAATGGATCAAATATTCATATATTTGTATTGCTTTTAGAGTTGGAAACTCAAAGAAGATAATACATAGATCTAGACAAGTAAACATGTAACTGACAAAGCTATGAACGTTGTTACGAGTTGTATAATTAGGCGCTTGCATGAGACAATATGAATTTTTTATTAAAATATTTTATATATCTATTTGTCAATTTTAATTTAGTTTCTATGTATTTCTTAGTTAATAAACATTTTATCAATTTTACTACTTGCACAAATTAATCAATGTAGATAATTTTAAGCTTACATATAACTGATGTTCTTATTAGGAAGGTTAAATGCTGTCATTTCATTTTTCTAATAAGGCTCAAACTAGTTTTTATGTTTCTTAAAACCTTAAGATGAAACACAGAAGTCATTCGAATTCATTAGTGGGTGTTAGAACTTGTTTGCATTGGGATTCTAACCTTGAGTTTTCTAAATAGGTCATAGCCCTACAGATGGTGGATAACTCCTTATCGGTTGTACCATATACAAATCTTAATCCATTGTTCTTTGTCATAATCTCGTTTCGATCTTGAGTTTGCTCAACAAATTGAAAGAGATTATTCACTTGTACTTACCATTCATGATGGCCTAATTGTAGTATATGTACATTGAGTTTTCTCAACAAATACATATAGTTATCTTACGTTGTCTATCCAATATATTAATGATACTACACATAACATCACTAGCTTGAGTTTGCTCAATAGCTAGAGAGTATGCACGTGTTAAAATATAAATGACAGAGGACAACATTTATACTAAGATTAATAATATATAATATATTTAATTGAGTGGTAAATATATTTCATTTTTTTGAGAAAAATGAGGGATCCCCACAAGGAGGAGAGCACTCATATAATACTATTCAACACTTAAAGTTGATTTGCCAACAAGTCTGGCAGGCAGCAAAAATCCCCATACTAATAAGAGAAAAATACAAAAAAAAACCACCCAAAAACCTATAAAACTAATGGCTCTCCCTTAACAATCTACTCTAACAAGAATCTAATGCCTGAGACATCTCTAAAAAATGAGCAGCCTTCTATAACAACTCCCGCAACCTCTTCCTCAACACCAACACCTAACAAAGCCTTAAAACAAATCGCATCTACACAATTCGCAATAATAACTCCCTAATATACCATCATTCCTCATGTATAAGACCTAGAAGCTTTAAGTTTCAATCGAGGACTTCTCCTATTATTAACTGCTGAATTACTCCTACCATTTCTTCTACCAGATTTGGATGCATGAGTGGAAGCACAAGCATGGATACAGGAAAGTGGAAATCTTCGTAGAGCTGTAAGGTAGCTATATAATATAAATCTAAAACCTCCATTATGATAATAAACAGAATTTTCAGGACCGACTTCTCCAATCGGAGTAGAACCAACATCCACCATAATTAAGACGCTATCCTTTCTCTGAACGTTTCGCACCAAATCCAGCTCATTAGGCTTTTCTAGACTCTGCTTTGTCACAAATTTCTCCATCTTGTTACTCTCATTATTGATACCTAGCCTAAAGACAACACACAAGGCATGACTGTCCATACCCATGCCCTATGAATCTGACACACCAACCCTGACAACCTGCCCGAACAACCCTTGCTTACAGTGCTTATCCTTTCCTTCCGCCCAAATGCTTTGTGTTATAGTTGACAGCTTTCGGCAAACCATACTAGAATAATGAACGTTTGAAAACAAATAAACATCCATAGACCCATGCGCTATAGATTTCACATTATCCACAATCCCATCAAAAACCATACTCAACTTACCGTAGCTAGTCACTCCTTCATGTATAGTGAATATAAAGTTAAGATAAACATATTGAGGTATCCTACAACTAACAAAATTCTTCTTACCCTCACCATGAAAAAATTACCCAATAACCAGTCCACACCAGGAACTATCAAAATTCTTGCTGCAACAGTTAATAGATCGTTCAACTTCATTGCACTGTGATCACACATATGTATTGCGCATAATAACCTAATCCCATATATCATCCTTCTGCTCACAATCAACATCTATACATGAAACATCCAAACATTTTGAATCTTCCATTAATTCAACATCCATTACTTTCTCCATGACTGAACAAACCATCACTGAATTAATAACTGAAACTTCTAATTTATTTAAAACAACATAACAGCCAGAAACTGAATCATTCCAAACTGTAATGCATTCACCCGCAACTTGAACCATGGCTTCATTCATCGAACAATATCACATGTGTTATCAACAAACACACCACCAACATCCACATAAGAAACATCCAAACACCTCTCTGAATTCAAACCCAAGTCATCCAATTCGATTAAACCATCAACTTTGTTTAAGGTAGAAAACACAAAACTCGTCTTACTGCCTCATTTTGTTTTACGAATTTTTCCCTTAATGTAATCCATACTATCCAAATTTTAATCAAACACTTGCTCTTGATTGTCACAACCTAAAGCTGCCTAATGAGATTGAGAATTTGATATGTGATTCATTAAAATTGGATCCAATAGCATTGAGTCAACGTGTGAATTATCAACAGTATTTATCCCTAAGACATTAGTATTTTTATCCAATAGCCCATCCAAACTCACATTATTTGATCTAATCTTTGAGAATCATATAACTTTGAATCTGCTAACATTCGAATAAACTTCTGGATCGCCAATTTTTTTTATAAATCATACCAATATTAATAGAATTAACAACATCAAAATACTTAAGAAGATCCTCTAAAAGCTCGATACCCTCGTATCTTTAAACCCATAATTGATTAATTAATATACGCTTGAGTTTCATTCATTTCAGAACAAAATGGAAACCATGGTTAGTAATACTTAGCTTTTTTTGTTTCCAGCATTCGAATCCTCTAAATTCCTCAAACAACGATTCTTCTTGTGATCGAAAAAACCGCATCTGAAGCAACAAATAGGTTCTCGGCCATCTCTAGCATAGTGCAAATCATCGTTGCTATAAACAAGAATTTGATTTTCGTTTAAAACCGCTTCAATTTTTGAGGTTTTGAATGACCATTTGGGGGTATAATCCTTCTTTTAGCAGTTGCACATAGGAACGACTTTGCGAATTGAATTTAGGAACAAAAACCTTAGAGGAAGGAAGTGAAACGCAAGTAGTAGGAAAGGAATTGAAGTTTCTTGAGGAAGGAAAAAATTTAGAATAGTAGGCAGCTATTATTTTCATCAATTAATCCTTTTATTGAGTGGTAAGTGTATTTCTTATGAAATACCCACATGATTCAAGTGTCGGACACATTAGAAATCATAATGTATGGACTATACGTATGTATTTATTCCTTATGTCTATTTTGGGTTTCTTACCGTTTCATGTTTTATTGTATATTATATTATATAAGTTTAATTTTATAACATTTCATAATTTAATTAACTTACATAATAATCTATGTATAATCTTGTATTAATTTTAATAATTAAATCTTATTTAATTAATTTAATTAATTAACAATTTAATCAAATTTATATTATTAATTTTAAGCATTTTATATTTAATATTTGCACATAACATATAAAGTTATACACATATATCACATATATATATATAAATGTATTGTATTATTTATTAAATAATATTCAATTAATTTATTAAATTAAAACAATTTAGTTAATTATAATTAATTTCAAAAATCATATGTATTTATTACAAAAAATTTTTAAGGTAGTGTTACATATATCAATATATATGCTATTCAATTTAATTAATTAAATTTTATTTATTTATTTATTTAATAAATTAATTATTAATAATTTTCGAAAATAGTTATTTTATTTTCAAAATAATTTTAAAAATATTATATAACATTTATAAAATCATTACTTATTTAAATTTAAAATATTATTTTAATTTATTTTAAATTTAACATTTTAAATTTTATTTTAATTTCAAAACTAACTTTGAAAATTAGCTAAGGCCCAAATCAATTTGGGCCTTTATATTTAGGAAAACCTTTGGGCTTACCTCTTCCTTTCAGGCCAAGCCAATAGCTAGGTTTGGCAGAGTACCTTATTACCCAAACCCAACCTTGGACACTCTTTTTCTTGACATCCCACTATATGGGTAGGCTTTTGTAAATTAGTCCTAATACCGCTAATTTAGACCACATAGGCAACTTAGCTCCGATTCCATTGTTGAAATTGGGCTAGCACACAATGGAATAAATAAGTAAATTTCAACTTTATTCGATTTTGGATATTATTGGACTTATGAAGTCTAAATTTGTTTAGATAATACCTAAATTTGTTGTAATCAAAATCAACATTTAATTTAATTATAATAAAGTTTCATTATATTAATGTTATGCATAATATATATAGTATAATATGTGTATCTTATTTACATACGTGTGTATATACATGTGCAACACAAATGGATTACATGGTTTGATATACCCATGCGTAAGTGTTGGAATTTACACTGACATATATGAGAGCCCCTTCATATACATGTGTGTCGTTTAAAGTGTGTGTGTATACACATACATATATCATAAAATAGTATTTGTAATATATACATATACACATACATATAAATATAATATATATATATATAAATACATACATAGATATATATATATTTATGTATGTATGTATATAGATAATATTATAACTTAAGGTAATTTGTACATTTAATATAAAAAACTACAAGTTCAAATACAAATTTAAAATTTGAATTCTAAATCTTAGATCTAGATCTGCATACCTAATATCTAGTACACTCAAATTTACACTAATGAATTAATATAAAAATTATTTAATACACACACACATATTGAAAAATAGAATTTTTTTTATTTATATAAATATACACATAATTATATATCTGCACATAGAAGTAAAATTTAAGAATTTTATATACAATAAAAAATATATGTATGTATATATAAATGTAAATAAATAATTCAAAATATATATACATGAGTGTGTATACACACACGTTTGGCTAGAAATAATAGTTTTTTAATTTTGATTTCCACACCGTAATCGATAAATATAAAAAATTAACTTTTTAAAAAAGCTTAAACAGACATATTCAAAATTTTACTAAATATAAATTTATATATTGCATACATTTCATAGATATATAAATGTTGTCAAAGTTATATTTTATATTTAAAACCAATTGTATGAAATACACACACACATAAAAATATATACAATTTAATATATATTTTTGAAAACATATTATATATGTGTGTGTGTGTTGATAAAATTTATATGTATATTTTATGTAATGTGTAACACCACATAATTTGGGGTTAGTTATTTAATTAGTTAGGTAGCTAATTAATTAGGCTTTAAATATGGAATTTGTACAAATGATGGAATTTGACTATGAAACTTGCACCATTGTATCTGTAGCGAAATTCTAAGTAACTTTCATATTTAGAGTTTTGTGATCGAAATCCAAACGAAGAAAATACGGGTAAAAAAAATTCTAAACGAAAATAAATAAATAAGAAAATTAATGTTTATTAATTAATCGCTCAAGCCCACAGGCCAAGCTATCATTTGGGACCGGTTGACCCTAAACGGTCGACTGATTCTCCATGGGTGGTCGATCGGTCGCCTTCAAATGACTAGGGTTAGCCTAGGCCACAACGACCTAGATTTAATATTTTAGATCGAACGGTTCTGGTTGATTCTAGAGCCTGTAAATTCAGGTCCATCCCTCCTTTCTCTTCTCATATTATTCTGGAGGCAATAACGAAGCTTTGCCATTTCTTCTTCTCTACTTTCTTTCTAAATTATAAAGATAAGATATTTATATCTAGATTCATACAAATATTTACTTCAGATTTGGAGATTTGGATCGCTTTTAAAAGGTGGGTGGGATTGTAGATTGTTATAATATGAAAATTATCCCATTGTTGTTTGTTTGATTTTTATCCCTAATTGGGTAATTGTATATGAGTTGTAAGCATCATTTTAACATTATCTAAATATAATAAATAATTCCCACATATTCTTGTTTATGAATTGGTTTAGAATTGTTTACAACCTGATCTGGAAATCAGTCCCAAAAGTATGAATATAGAATATTGATTTGAATGAAATCTATTCCAGATCTGAAATAGGTTGTACAATAATGTTATAATTTTGGAATATTACCTTAATCTTGTTGGAATGTAACTTTTCTATGTTTGGAATTATTGGAATTTAGATCCGTTTAATATTTGTAATTTTTTTTGATTTCTTTCCTTTTTATAAAAATATATCGTTTGATCAAAGAAGGAATAGATACAAATAGAAAGTGACAGAGATATATAAAGTATTTATTCATTATAGTTTACACCATCTATTTCTGTAATAAAAAGAAATGATCATTCCTTGTAATTTCAAACAATGTAATCTTTTAAAGTTAAATCTATTGGGATAATTTATGGAAATTATAGCGGATAATCTTTTTAGATATGATTTCAATAATTTAACATGGAAAAGAATATTCTAGTGAAGATATATAACAAGAATATATTTAATAAAAGCAAATATTTGTACGTGATTTACTATGCTTATAATAATAAAATAAAAGGCTAATAATGACGCTTACATGTAATATTCACGTTTATGATAATTAATTTATGGGAAAGGAATTTAAAAGCTTGAAACTCCAATAAATGGAGAATAAATGGTAACAAATATGAAAGTTGCAGTAATTTGATAGGGTAAATGGATCAGTAGGACTGATAAAAATGGAATAGATATAAAGGGTTACTAATTTGAAATTAGTAATCATACATAAATATCTTAGGAAATATCCGTTAGAATTTTATAGAAAAATTGACATTTATGAGCATTAAACGGGGATTTATGGATAGATAAATATTTAAGATAAATTTTATTGCCTTAAATAAAAAGGGAATTAGCAATCTAAGTCCAATTTCTACCTAAGATAATATAAGTAGAGACTTAGGATGGTTAGTTAGACTTAGTAGGTTAGTGATGCGAGGTCAATAGAGTCACTCGACGGAAGACTACCCTTCACTTTGAGGCTACCAACAGTCGAATGTACTTACTACTGATGTGAGATATCGCTAATTCTAGGACCTATGACGACGTGGGAGATTGGACTTTCTTCTTAATTGGAAAGTATTAAATGATCCAAATTTGAAATTAGGAGCAGTGAGGGATATCTCCAAAGGGGTTCGCTTCTGGTTTGAGGTCTTAAGTGGCTGTAGGGTCTGCCTCTCTCCTAAATGAAAGTATTAAGTAACCTAGTGAGATTCCAAATAAATAAGGATGTCTCAAAAGGGTTTACTTTAGTGTTGAGGTATTAAGAGGCTATAGGGTCCGCCTCCCTGCTGAAAGAGATAACCTAGTGAGATTCTTATTTATAGTCAAAGAGTCATAGTGGATATCTCGGGAAGGGTCCGCTTCAGGTTTGGTGTTTTAAGTGACTGAAGGGTTCGCCTCTTTCCTATAAAAGAATATTAAGTAGCCCAGTGAGATTTTCAAGCAATATCAGCTAGATAGTACCAGTAAGGAATCCGCCTTGAGGTTAGGTACTAAATGATAAAGGTCTACCTATAAATAGTTGTTAAACGGTCAGGGGTCCACTTAGTCCTTATTAATAAGGTATTAAATGGCTTGGGTATAGTCTCTCACATTGCTAAGTCCATAGTAACGATAGAACTATTAAGGAGCATGCCTTGGAAATAGATACTAAATAATGGGGTATGCCTTAGTTAAGGTATTAAATAACTAGAGTCTACTTATTTTTCAATAAAAGGTATAAGTAGTTTGGGTACTATTTATTACATGGCTATGATTTTATTGGCGATAGTGCGGTAATAGTTGGACGTTAAATGTTGGAAGCCTTAAATAGTAGCTAGAGATCTTTGTAGCTAGGATCCATGACCATTGACAACATTGTTAGGAAACAACCTTGAAAATAGGTCTTATATTATGGGGTTTGCCTTGATTAGGACTTAAATGATGGGGTCTACCTTGATTGAGGTCTTAAATGGCAGAGTCCGTCTATTTCTGTTTTGAAAGTATTATAGAAGCCCGCTTCATATTTAGAAGTATTAAGTGAAAAATGAGTTTTGAAGTATTAGGTGGTTGATAAGGCTTCATCAGTGTTTTGTGCCTTAGGAAGGGATAGGTAAGTAATCGTGTGTGTAATGCAAGATTAGACTAAAATTACTAACCTTGATGAGCATAACAACTAAATGGAAACAATCGGTACAAATATATGTTATGAACAGTTTATATATTTTTCCAGTCATATAAACGTTGTTCTGACCCCTCCTTATTACAACCCATAGAATAGAATTTAGAGGAACAGGTCATTGGAGAAATGGATGTGCTTTGTTGTTGGAGAAGTCTTCTTTCTCTCATGCTGATGTGATAATCTGTTATCCAAAGAATACCATTAATTCTGTAACAACCCTAGATTTTTGACTATAAATTTATTTATTTTATTTAAATTTGTTTTATTGTTAAATTTCATCTCTAAATATTTTTAAAATGATAATATAATTTTTTCAAAATTTACTGAATTTATTTCCTATTTTTTAAGGGCTGTTTTCTAATTTTCTGCTATTTTCTTCATTTTAAATTTCCTTAAATTATTTTAAATTTGTTTTATTTGTGAAATTTCATCTCTAAATATTTTTCAAATAATAATAGAATTTTTTCAGAATTTACTGTGTTGATTTCCTATTTTTATGGGCTGTTTTCCTATTTTCTGCTATTTTCTTCATTAAAAATTATATTTAAATTAAATTTTAAATATTTATTTTGTGAATATATTTTTATTTTATGTTATTATTTATGTTTAAAAATACTTTACAAGCTTATATGAATTTTATAAAAATTATTTCATTTAATTTCAAATTTTGCTAGTCTAGTTCACTGTTTTAACTATTTTCCTTAATTTTACTTTACATAATTGATAAATATTATATATATTTGTATATTTGTTAAAAATTTCGAAATCTTATCTGATATTATTATTATTTCATCTACATAAATTTATATAAATAATAAAAGGTAAATTGAAAGGGTTTGTGACCTTTTGTTTCCTATGGCTTTTGATTTTCCCACCTTTTCACATTTTAACTAACATTTTCCCATCAACAAACTCATGTTAGGCCGACTTTAGCAACCTGGACCTGACCCAAAACCATTGCCTTAGACCTTACTCTACCTCTGGCCGAGCCTATGGGATGTCGGAAGCAAGTGCAAAGCATTTCAGCTTTGTTTTATAAAGTTATTTCTAGCATCGTTTATCTTATTTTTGGTCTGAAACCTTATAATTGTTATATGTTATAATATATGTATATTATGAAGTGAATATGCTTGTACATTGTTTTGTTTAGTCCCACATCGTGGGATAATTTCAGTCCTTACCTCTGAAGCCCTTATACAAAGTAGGCTATGTAATGTAAATAGACATCTGTTCTCAGAAGTGAATAATATTTCTTTTCTCTCTCTCTCCAATGGCTTCTATTTCTCTTTATTCTATAATACATTATCAGCACGATGTTTTATTTTTAACATTTTCTTTATGCATTTAAGATCTATTTCTTTTCTCTTGGGATCTAATTTTATTTCATAGATCAAATTTCGTTTTGTAAACATTTGTTTTGATCTCATTTCTTTTTCCTGGATCTCATTTTGTGTATCTTATAATGTTGATCTAATTATGTGAATCTAATATTATTTATTTGTATAGATCTAACTTTGTAGACTTCATTTTTCAGATCTCAATTGTAGAATTATTAAATTGATTTTATTTTTAGATGTTATTATGTTGATCTTAATATGATCTAATTTTTCTGATCTAATTCTATTGTAGATCTAATTTTATAGATCTGTAACATTTTATATTTTATATACTGTTGCTTTTCTTTTCGATCCACAGCCTTGATATGGTATAATGATTGATTTTAGATCTCATTGATCTTTCATTATTTTTAATTGATATTCTTTGTTATGAAGGATTTTATATAAAAATTTCTACCAAATTAATGTTGATTATCAAATATCTACATGAAATAGCTTTGATATTTGTAGCGTGTATAATTATATATATTATTGCTGATTTAATAATACAGAGAGGTTTGAGTTGCAGGAGAAGCAAACAAATTATTTTCCAATGACTCCAGTAATGGGAATCGAATCGATGGAATTAACCATATTCAGATGAGATTTAACTGAAAAAGATCAACATTTACCAATGGAACTCCCTGAAGGAGCGTTATGACTACCAAAATATGGTCACACTTTTAAACACTAGACATGAGTGGTTGAACTTGAAGTTTTAAGTCTTTAAATCTAATAGGAAATACAATTCCTCTATATTAAAATTACTTCTAAACTAAAATTATGTGAAAGGATTGTCTAGTAATACTAACCTGAAGTTAGATCATTTCTTCGAAGATGAAGGAAACTTCGTTAATGATGAAAATCTAAGTACAGTAATAAATAATATGGTCGAATTGATCGATAATAGCAGCCTGAAGTCTGCTATGTGGATTTTATTTTATTTTAGTTCAATAAATCAGTTTGAAGTTGGTAAAACCCAAGTTTTGATAATCTTTGGGTGTGTTTGCCAAACTATATATTTGAAGAAGTACATTTTAATATTCTCGAGAAGAGATAATCCATATGACATACTCTTGAAGAGATGTTTTATGATTTTTATATTTCAAAATCCAAACATCCTAGAAGATATGTTGTAGAATTATGTCAATTATGTAGAAAAAGATATTGATTATTGATGACATCCCAAAATAAATGCATATAAAGTATCTTTAGAAGTGATATGTACCACTCTAGAAGCGGTGTTTATGGAATATCCCCAGAAGTGATATTATATCATCGTATAGCACTATAAAAGAATTGCCTATAAAATATTGTCAAATGTGATAATAAATTATCCAAAATTCAATCGTCTATTGTCATGGACACGTAGCTCCATTAGACAAATAGTGATATGTAACCTTTTTTTTCAGAACTTATGATGAATCAAATATTATATGCACAACTATTCTTGATGAAATATCTTTAGATATGCTCCTGAAGAGATAATCTATATGTCGTATCATAATTTTCACTAAAGCTATATAAATATGGTCTTGAACAAATCGGTATGTGCAACCATTATAATTTCTTATTTTTATAACATTTCAAGGGTCCAGAAGATACTCTTATTTATGTTGTAAGTATATCTATTTTACTGAACTCTCTAGAGATGTTTATATATAATTATAAGTTAGTATATATTTTCTAATATACAATCATAATTAATGTTCAATAGTAATATTAGAGATATAATCAAGGAACAATGATATAATTTTTATTTTTTTTAGTAATAACAATAACTTATTCAAAAAAAAGAATAATGATATTGTATACCAATGTTACACTCCAGAAGTAGTGGTTTTATCTCTTGCATCTTACTTTCAGTTGGTGAATCTAATTTTGTCACTGTATTTAAAGTTTGATATGTCATTTTAAAAGAAATTACAACAAAAATCTCCAGCATGGATATTTTATGCTACTGTGAAAGTAGTAATTATGTAATATGTATAAAATAAACAGTGTATATTGATATGGCATTCAAATAGTGCATATATATATATATATATATCTAGAAGAGAAAGTTCACTCCAGTAGTGGTGATACTAATATATCTCTAGAAGAGATTTATAAATTTGAAAATGATAACATATCTCTAGAAGAGATTTATTTATATATTTGGTAATTTTATTAAACCAAATAAGTGTACATAAATTTGATTATAAAGGATCCTAATTTAGCTTAGATTAGATCCTAAAAGTTTGAGAGCTAAAAGGAAATCTGTATCTGCAACATTCCAAGTATCTAGAAGATACTATTATTATTTTTGTTGTAATTCTTTTACAGAACTCTCAATAGAGATGTGTAGAAATGTCTATATGCAATTAAAAATTACTCCTTGATAAGTAATCATAATTAGTGTTCAAAACTGATATTTGAGATATAATTGAGGAACGAAACTTAACAACTTGAAGTTGTGTGTATATTTTGTTCGAACCAGAAGTTCGATATGGTTTCAAACTAAATGTTTTGAACATTATCATGCGGTTTTGACAGGTTTGCATTGACATTAATTTTAAATAGAAATTAATAGTTTTATCCTTGTAATAGTTTGTTCCAAAAATCACTGATTCAAATGAGAAAGAATATGAAAATTTTACAATATACATGTGATACGTGGACGCACGTATACATCCATATATGTAAATATTTAGCTAACAACCTGAAGTTTGTTATAAGCTATTATTTAGTGATTTAAAATTCAATCAACATAAATGCTGAATGACCTTGAATCATGTATGTATTCAAATGATCTACACAATAAGTAAATTCCTCCAAGAGCTTAGATCAATGAATGAGAACAAACTCTAATAATCAATATCAATTGAATGCATCTTATCAATGAACAAAAGAATTATCCTCCTATTATTAATATGTATGGTGTATTTGCTAGTAGCAATATCATAATGGATCAAAATGAGAATCCAAAGATGATTATTATTTAATGTGACAATGTTTGTCAACATTGAGGGGCAGGATAAAGGGATACAAGCTCATTTTGATCATCAATGTTAAATGTTTGTTAAAATATACAATGATGCAAAATATTAAGTAACTTGAATAAATTATCAGTAATATCCCTAGTAGACTTTCTCCAATATAGATTTGAATCCCTGAAGGATCAAAATTTGTAAACCACATTTGAAATATGGTTCAAACAGTTCAAAATATTTTTGGAGTAAGTAATAAAGATGCCAAATAAAGGAGGTGAGTGTTCTTGAAGAAACCCTTAAGGATGCTCTGAAAGAGATCCATGACATGATTCTCAAATAACCCTAAAAGTGGGTTAGGTACCTAAAACATGATAATTAAAGAGATCTCAATAAATCATGTCTAGAACTGACAAGAAATAATCATCGATGATAAATTTATAAATAATAAAGCACTTATGTTTATAAATGGATTAAAGATCCTGGATTAGAGAAAAACTTGATTGGCCATCATGAAATTCTCGTTAATAAGAAATCTGAACTTGTAGTCCGCGAAGTACCAAAAGTACTTGAAATGCTTAATATACCCCGAAGGTATAAATATGGTTTAAAATCATATAAAATAATGAAAGTATACAAATTCCTGAAGAATATAAATAACTTTCATTGTTATAAAGAATGCAAAGAACAGGGAGAGTAAATTTCAACCTACTTTTAAGTATTGTTGTAGTGAAAATCTTGATATAATTCATGATGAGTAGATTACTTCCTATTTTTAAGTATCATTGTAATGAAACTCTTAATATCCATTGAAGTGATAGTTGCGATGAAAATACTTATTAAAGTATACAAATTTCTGAAGAATATATATAACTTTTGTAGTTATAAAGAATGAAAAAGACATGAAGTGTAGATTACAAATTTCTTCTAAGTATTGTTGTAATGAAAATCTTGATACATCAAGATGAGTAGATTACTTCCTGCTTTCTAGTAATATTGTAATGAAATTTTTAATATTCATGAAAGATGTATAGTTGCAATGCGCAAAACTAATTTGAAGCAAAAAAAAAAATGAAAGCACGTGAAGTGTGTTTCATAAAAGTAGCATACAAATGCATAAAATGCAAACCATATTTGGAAGAAACAATCTTAGAAAATTTGATTGTATCGAAGGAAACTATTAATAAATTGTATTATTAATGAGATTCATATTTATAGATCCAGAAGTATCTATAACCAATTTGAGTTATCGAAAGACGAATATGAATTCAGAGGAAAATTTTAAATCAGGGAGAGCATCCATAAGTATTTTATAATGCACTCTTTTTCCTTAACTAAGATTTTTTGTCATTGGGTTTTTATTAGTAAGGTTTTAACGAGGCATTATCTTGATCCAAAAGTATCAACTCCCTGTAACATTTGAAATAAGCTATAATGTACTCTTTTTCCTTATTTAAGATTTTTCCCACTGGGTTTTTCTTATTAAGGTTTTAATGAGGTATTATCTTGATCTAGAAGAATCAAACGTCTTTTCAAGAAATAAGATCTCAAATATGTTATTTAAGTTAAATTATATTTTTATCCTTGACTAAGGTTTTTCCCATCGGGTTTTCCTTTGTAAGGTTTTTACTGAAGTATTAAATTGATCCAGAAGTATCAAACTCTATCTGATGCAGTAAATTATTGAAATATGACATACTATATTGTACTCTTTTTCCTTCACTAAGATTTTTTCCATAGGGTTTTACTTAGTAAGGTTTTAATGAGGCATTAGTTTGATCCAGAAGTATCAAGCTTTATTTAAAGAAATAAGAAAACAAAATATGTCATTGTACTCTTTTTCCTTCACTAAGATTTTTCCCATTGCGTTTTTCTTAGTAAGGTTTTAATGAGGCATTATTTTGATCTTGAAGTATCAAACTCTTATAAGAAATATCATTTTTAGTATGATATTTATAATTTCACAAGTTGCACTCTTTTCCTCGTTCAAGGTTTTTTCCCATTGGGTTTTTCTAATGGAGGTTTTTAATGAGGCAAATCTATATCGATTGAATCGATAAATGCAAGCAAGATAATAATGAGGGGGAGAAATCATCATGCACGTTTCAAAACGGAAATTTCCAAATTATCCGAGCATTCAAGATTTTGAAGACGCATATTCAAGGGGGAGTGTTATAATATATGTATATTATGAAGTGAATATGCTTGTACATTGTTTTGTTTAGTCCCACATCGTGTGTAACGACCCGTTAAGTTCGACCATTTAAAATTGTTTGTTTAATAGGATTTTGTAATTTATTTTAGTTGAAAGAATAAAGGTGGTAGATAAGTATTAAAATGAAGGCTAGAATAAATTATATAGAAGTGACTTAGAAACCTATTTAAAGACATTTGAATAAAATTCAAATGAATTAAGTAGAGAAAGAAAGAAAAATTCTTACCTGTACATAAAATTTAATATGGGAATATTAAACCAATTTAATGCAATAAAAGATTGTGAACGATAAATTGAATAGATTAAGAAACCCTGTTATTGCAAGTCAATAAATTTGTAAACCCTAATGAACATCTCAAAATTTATAAATTTATTGAAATTTAAGACATAGCATAAGCGTAGAACTATAGGTATGATGACAAACTTTTATAAATTGTCTAATTAAGGGTCAGCAAATTTATTTGGAAATCAAACTCAATTAAGGGTAAGTAATTATGATGGATTGATGGCATAAACGTTACTAATTTTTATCATAGTAACGGAAGTGCAGATGGAAGGCAACTGTAGAAATTTAAGTACGTATTAACAATTGAAAGGGACTGTCGATTGAGTGGAGTACTTTAGGTTGTCTTACTAAATTTAGAATTTAACATAAGACAAATAGAAATAAATCAATAAACGTATAGATTTTAAGTTTATTATGATGAATTATTTTAGTGATATGACTTAGAATAAATGAAATAATTTGGGTTAATTGGTATTTAATGGAATTAAAGGTTGCAATATTCATAGGTAAGGATTTAGATGAAATAGATTGATGTATGAAAAATTTAATTTGATAAATGGCAATTAATTCCTTTAATTTGTGCAATTAATGTATGTTTAATTGATAACGATAAAAAGTTGATTTTTTTCAGTGTAACCAACGTAAAATATTATCATAGCATGATACTTGGTTTGAATAGAAGGATTTGATTTAATGTGAAAATTTTTGTTCTAAGTATTGAATAAAATTGGGAATCAAATTTTTTTTTTATGATAATAACGTTAGTATTGGTTAATAAATAGATTTCAATGCAGTAACCAAATAAATGGAATAAGATGAGTATATATTGCATAGAAATGAAATGATAAATTATTGATGTAATGGAAGATATAACCATGTCAATTATGCATATAAGGTAATAAGGTAATGAAACCGAGGTAAATTAATTAATTGAGACTTTAAGTAAAATTAACGTGTGGAATTGACCAAGGTTCAATAAAATGAGAATTTGATTGGTTATATTTATTGGTTGAGAAATGTAAATGTGTATTTGGGGAATAAATTTAGTCAGACTTAAGTATTGAATTTAATTAATT
Source organism: Allium cepa (assembly GCA_030765085.1). Taxonomy (NCBI): domain Eukaryota; kingdom Viridiplantae; phylum Streptophyta; class Magnoliopsida; order Asparagales; family Amaryllidaceae; genus Allium; species Allium cepa. The sequence goes on along the minus strand of CM060942.1, from coordinate 87,905,888 downwards.
AATATATATGATAAATGATGATTAAATAAAAACCCAATACTCTATATATATGTATAATATTTGAGTGAAAATAATAATACACTTATAAATGTGGAATTAAGAGTTTACAACAACTATTTTAAGTAAAGAAATTGTTCATTCAAGTAAATTTGAAACATCGCAATAGGTGTAGATTAAGTGTTGCGTTAAATAAATTATAAAGGAATAAATTTATAGAAACGTAGGAACGGAAGAATGAACGTTATAGTAACGTAAAACGTATTGTAGGATAATAATTAAGTATAGGCTTGTAAATTAGATGTATGACAATAAATTTTGTACGTAAATCTTTCTATTAGTTGATAAGTCTTATTTTGATCAATTTAAAGGAATACACTAAATTTTGTAGTTAGTACGGAATATTGATGAGTGAATGAATAAGATGAAACAAAGGTGGAATGTATTAGTTGAGGTTTTAAGTTATTTATGTGATAAGTTACCAAAATTATAATTTTATCTAAATACAGTAATTTATGCAAACAAAAGATGAACATTTTGAAATATTACCACAGTGATATATAAAAGAAACGTTAACTATGTAGTTGGAGAATAATTGATATATTTTGAGTTGGATAATAGAAATCAAGTTATTTATATAATTAGATTTAAGATGAGAGTATAAGTATATGATTAAATAATTGGGTTTTGCGAATAAAATTTATAATTCCCAAATAATAAGAAAACGCAGAGGTTAACACTGCGAAATTTATATACTTATAAATTTTAATTCACATCCAAGCTTGCTAAATTATTTGGAATTGATTGGATTATATAAGTAATGAAATTTGGCCAATATTTAAAGTTGAAAGAAAATTTGGATTTTATGATTTATTTTAATTTATTTAATAAATATTAAAAATAGCCATTTTTGTCACGGACTCGGATTTCGACGAAACTAGTTTCATCGGATCCGTAATGGTGAATTATAATAATGTTTCAAGTTTCGTTGCGATCGGACTTGTCGTTTGATCGTACGGACTCGAAACGCCTTGAAATTTACGCATTTTGAAATCAATTTGAAATTTTTATTTTTTTAGCATAACTTCTTCATACGATCGAATTTGGTCGCGAAACTTTTTCCATCGCGTTCAGAATATTTTGAAACACCTATTTGGATATATAGTTTTAACAAATTCGACTCCGGAGGCAGAACGGGCTTTTTGGGCCAACTATCGTTTAGCACGTTCGTTATCCGTACCCACCTAGCCTTCTTTTATCTGTCTATATATTTGCGATTATAAACCCTAGCCACTCCTTATTTTCATTTTTCTATACGTACATCTCCTTCTCAACTCCTCATTCCAATGGCAGAAAACCTAATTCCCAAATTCCAAAATTTTATTTCAAAAAAAAAAAAAAAAAAAAAAAAAAAAATTTTGTGGATCTGCAGCAGCTTCTGGTCGCGCTTCGGGTTTCAGAGGAGAAAACCCTAGAGCAACTTCGGGTCAGGAAGAAAATGACTCGGGTCGCTCCGGGTCGTTTTGGCGAAAACTCCAAGCAAGCATCGGGGAAATGAGGCGGCGCCCCGAAGTCGAACCCGAAGTTGACCCAGGACCAGAATTTTTCATTTTTCAAATTTTCATAACTTTTGCATACGAGCTCGGATTCACGCGCGGTTTGTTTTGCTGGGATCGTATCGGAATTTCTGACGTTTTGGCACTGGTTTGGATGAATTTGGAGACTGTCCAATTTTTGGGTTTAAATTGGATTTGAATTCAATTTAAATTCAAAAGGTGAGTGTTTTAACCCACTCACAACTACTAGAAGCTTTTATGTTTGTTAAATAAATTTTAGAAATGAATAGAAATTTATTTATGAGCTTTTGGCATGTTATTTCATTCATATCTGTTGAATTGCATTTTATTGAATGTAACTGTTAATTTAATTGATTTATTGCGTGTTAATTGGCTGTTAGAAATTTTTGGTTGCATATGAACTGCTAGTTAACAGTTATGTCAATTATCACTGAATATAAATTGTTAGATTAATAGTTGAAAAATTTAATTTGAATAAACTGCCAGTTATCACCTGTTATATATGATCATATATATAATTGTTATTGATTGATATTGCTTGATGTTTGTGATTGGATGATGGATGTGTTATTGAAGGGATGTTTTATTTGATATCATTAAACTGCAAGTTAGTATGCATTTTTCATTTCATTCGGGATTGCGGTTTGAAATGATATACAACCGCAGTTTTATTTTTTAAATTGCGGATTGAAATGATAAATATCCGTATCACTTGACCATAGGATAGAAAACTATATACAGACACCGTGGTCTATATATAACTATTTTTAATGTGATTTCTATGGTTTGGATGGAATACGGTTTATAAAAATCTTAAATTTTATACTGAATAAATGTTTTCTTCCATAGTTATATGCATATGAAGTTGAAATTTTGAAATTAAAAGGTGAATAAATTTCTTTATTAAAAATGGAAGAAAATTAAGAAAATGGAGTTTGATGATTTTATCCTATGTTTAAATATTAAGTTGGAAATTTTAAAGATATGATATTTATAATTGGATTTTTTTCCCAAAATATTTTGAAATGAATATTCTAGTAAAAATTGAATTTGGAAATATATATATATATATATATATATATATATATATATATTTTACTAGAAATTGAAGTCTTATTAATTATGGATTTTATGTGAATGGTCAAGATTAATTAATAGAATATTGATTTTTGAAAGGATAAAAATCCAACTTTAGTTGAAATATTAATGCTCCAAAATGGATATAAATATATATAAAATTGAAATGGTTTTGCGACTTGAAGTAATATTTTGGATTTTGGTTTAACTTTAAAAGAAGAAATATTTGGAAAGCCATGTAATTTATTTCTTTATAAAGCAACAGTAAAGTTAAACTTTTTTTTAATTCGCATACCGTTGAATATCCAAACCATTTAGTTTTGAAAATAATGGTTTTAAAATGCTATGGATTTTCGAAGAATTATGTTGAAAGTTACAAACAGAATATTGGTTACATGGGATATTAAATAATAAAAAGTGACATAATTTTTTGGAAAGGAATAATTTTATTTGGGATAAACGATATCATATTGTTTTGGGTTTTAAAAGAAGAAATGATATCGTAATATTACGGTTTGAAATGGATTATATTCTGGTTTTAAAAGTATAAACTATTTTTAAATGACCGCGGTGTTATAATAACGATTGGTTGGCAAAGAGACCGGGATCGGATAAGGACATACTCTCTGTCGATACCGAAAACCACTTTGACTAACCGTGTACGCGGTGGAGATTCCAGAATGAAGTAGGTGGTGGCGACGTTTCCTGTAAGGTAAATACGTGGACCCAACTCCCGTGAGTTGGCATAAGGTGGCTAAAACAGGAGCGATTCTCAGGCCAATGAGGTCATTCCTCTGATCGGACGCTCCTCTTCGATATTATAATTTGACTTGGATTTGATTCAGTGGCCACTTCTATATTTTGATTTTGGGGAGTTAGTCCGAGGTGGGCGGTAACTGCGGCTACGCGTTTCCACCAGCCTGGATAGCAATTGGTATATCTACCCTGGCATTGCCTAGTTGTGCCGTGTCACCTACCATATCGCGCCTTGTACGAGTTTGGTTTTCTCCCGTAGCCCGTGTGGTATCCTCTAGTGGCTTCCCGATCAGGAGGGGCTATGATATTGGACGGACTACTGGGACTATTACGTGTTAAGGTGGAAAATGTAAAGCCTTAACGCTATTTAAAAGTAAGTTTATTTTATAAATAGACACTATTATAATAGCGCAATATACTACATAGTAAATAGTTTAACGGATCCTTAGGAGATGTAAATCCCGAACATCTCTTGAGTTACTGTACTCATATTTATATTCTGTTTATTTAACTCACATAAGATATTCTAGTCTGACTCGGGTGTTTTTGTCTATTCAAATTCGCTCGGGTCAGTCCGAGCGTTTCAGGATAGCAGATTTTAGCTTTGGAGGACGAAGACGAAGAATAAGTATTATGTTATATATAGTATTACACCACACTCTTTCTATTCCGCTGCATTGCTTGTATTGGTATGTGTAACTCTGATATTTATTGTAAAAGAAGAATCAAGCTTTTGTAAACTGTTTATGAACTGTATATTTGTTATTATATTTTATCCTTCCGCTGTGAGATTCTGTTTTTGTTTTATTTCTTCTCTGTTTTTCTTATTTACCCCATAACAATCCGCCCTTGCGTATGCTTTGAATTGGCACGTGTGTCGGTTTAAAGTGTGCAAAAAGGCGGGATGTTACAGTTGGTATCAGAGCTTTGGTTTAGCGATAAACCTTGGCTTTGTGGGGTTTGACTCTTTGTTAATAGGGTAGAAATATCCTATGGGAGTCGCTGAGTGTATATATAAGGGAGAGCGTACTTGTTAGTATTAATAAAAAGATTTTAATATTGTGTTAATCTGTTCCGCTTTGTATTTATAAATTCTGGTTGATGCATGGGACGCTATGTCATCAATAGGGATTTCTAAACACTTAATAGGACAGACCGACATAATATTTGTTTTTAATATAGGTGAATGAAATAATTTGCCTATTATATTTCTATATATAAAAATAGTTTTATAAAGATATATATATATTTGGTTGCTATAGATTGGATGTTAGGCAATAAAAATATTTATAATAACTGAAGCTAAGTGAAATTATAATAAACCAAATTTGGAGATTTAGAACTTAAGTCCGGGATTTTTGAAAATTTGCTTTCAAAGAATTTGTGAAATTTATTGATTTGGTTTATAAGTATTTTCTTATATAAATATTTCGTATAAATTGGAAGAATTGTTTTAAAGAAGATTTTGGAAAAGAATTAAATTCTGTACTTTCCTCTCTGTCGCTGGAAAATAAATTCGGTGATGACGGCCGCATCATCGACTTTCATTTTCGAGTTTCGAAGGGGAAAGGCCACTGTAGTAAATTCTACTGCAGATTTATTTTTGAAATTTTCTAAAAATTTTCTTTTATTGTTCTAAATATAATTAGAGATATAAAAGTTGTAAGAACTTATTTATCTATTATTTTGAAATAGATTAAAATTTGACCCGGTATTTAATTCTAAATTTTTCCGTTAATTAATTGTTTAAACTTTGTTAGTGAAATATTAAGTAAGAAAGTTAATGCTAGGGATAAGGGAAGTAAAAGTTTTTAACTGATAAATAATGGAAAAGATTTATTGAAGAATGAATGAATTGAAACCTCTAATTGAAATAAGAGAATAACTGCAAAGCTATAAAGAGGAATTTGCATACATATGAGACAAAGGGTAATATGAATAAACATTAAATTTAATTAAAAGAATGGAGATTAAACTTGTATAAGTTCAATTGCAATTTCCTTAACATAAATAACTTACCCAAATATAAAAGTTGAAGTGTTAAATGAGAAACTGGAATTGAATATTTTACAAGTAGGAATTTAGGAAAAATGAAGTATTCAATAAATTACTGTTATAATAAGAATTTATTGGTATAAACTTAAGTGATAATTGAAATTTTACCCAAATTAAAGGTGAGTATTATTAATAGGTGATTTTAACTTAAGTAAATAAAATGAAATTCTTTAATAAATAAAGATTGATGTGTACGGTTATAAACTTAAGTATGTTTTAAAATGCTACTAGTAATATAATAAAAAGTAGGTAATATAAATAAATGTCTGTAAACCCTAGATAATGAATTAATAAGATCCTTTATTTATAAAAATGGAGGTTTTAAGGTTAATAATTTAAGTGTAAGTAGAGGGTTACTGTAATTAAATATAATAAAACGTAAACATTAAATAAAGGAATGAAATTAAGGGTAAGTTGAAATTGTAATTTATAAAACGAATATATATTTATTGAACCATTAATAAATAAAAAGGAATTGAGAAGAAACTTGTAAATTTTCACTTGCATTCTTAAAAATACATAACTTACCATATAATAAAAGTTGCAATGTTAGTAAGAAAATGTAAGGGGAAATCTTACAAGTGAAGCTTGAGGTAATTAAGATATTCAATAAATTTGCTGTTATAAATGAGAATTAATTGTATAAACTTAAGTTAAATTGGAAATTTTACTATATAAGAAAGGGTAAGTAGTATAAATAGATGATATAAACCTTAGTCAATAAATTGGAATACAATATAATGAATTTTGTAACAAATGGAAAATGAAAATTGTAAGAAACAAAGAAATCCCTCCATAAATGAAAGAAAGAAAATAAAACCACTGAAGCATGAAATAAATGTATAATAAGCTATTGTGGTGTTGATTTGAATTGTTTGGTTGATGTATGGTTGTTGGGTAAGGAATTTTGGAGTTGTTGGAGGAACAATAATCTATCTCTATTCCATCTAAGACTGTTGAGTAACGGATGCACTTGATAGTTATTTCTCACTCCGTAAAATTTCATAATTTGAACCCGAACAACTAACGGTTGTTGATTGAATGATTGTGGTTTGTGGTGTGTGCCGTTTGTTAAAATGTATGGTTGTTGCATTTGATTTGGATATGAATGATTGAATCTACCCAAACATTTCACTGTAATATAGATATTTAACTTTTAGATTTTATAAGTGAATACAGGGGTTGGAAGCAACTGCTACTGCTTTTGGTTCCAAAATAATAAGCGTATTGCCCGACAAATAGGTACGTTTCCGGATTACGTATAAAGCGCTATTTTATATATTTTCCCGTGTTGGGATATTTTATTTTGGATAATATATGTAATATATTTGTATATTTGGATATTATATTTTCTCCAGAGTCCCTCCGTACAAAGGAGACTCTGCCAAAAATTTTCGTAAATTTTGGACTTAGAATTTGGTTAAAGATATTTTTCCAACTTTAATAGTTCAAGTATTAAAAGACATAATGATTATAAAACAAGTGTATTTCATTAAAGGAAATTAATTTAGTAAATTATTGTTATAAGTTAATATTTGAAATTAGATATACTGTTTTATTCTTCCTTCTCCCTTCCTTTCCCTTTTCGGGGACGAAAAGTTTTGAGTGGGGGAGAGTGTAACGACCCGTTAAGTTCGACCATTTAAAATTGTTTGTTTAATAGGATTTTGTAATTTATTTTAGTTGAAAGAATAAAGGTGGTAGATAAGTATTAAAATGAAGGCTAGAATAAATTATATAGAAGTGACTTAGAAACCTATTTAAAGACATTTGAATAAAATTCAAATGAATTAAGTAGAGAAAGAAAGAAAAATTCTTACCTGTACATAAAATTTAATATGGGAATATTAAACCAATTTAATGCAATAAAAGATTGTGAACGATAAATTGAATAGATTAAGAAACCCTGTTATTGCAAGTCAATAAATTTGTAAACCCTAATGAACATCTCAAAATTTATAAATTTATTGAAATTTAAGACATAGCATAAGCGTAGAACTATAGGTATGATGACAAACTTTTATAAATTGTCTAATTAAGGGTCAGCAAATTTATTTGGAAATCAAACTCAATTAAGGGTAAGTAATTATGATGGATTGATGGCATAAACGTTACTAATTTTTATCATAGTAACGGAAGTGCAGATGGAAGGCAACTGTAGAAATTTAAGTACGTATTAACAATTGAAAGGGACTGTCGATTGAGTGGAGTACTTTAGGTTGTCTTACTAAATTTAGAATTTAACATAAGACAAATAGAAATAAATCAATAAACGTATAGATTTTAAGTTTATTATGATGAATTATTTTAGTGATATGACTTAGAATAAATGAAATAATTTGGGTTAATTGGTATTTAATGGAATTAAAGGTTGCAATATTCATAGGTAAGGATTTAGATGAAATAGATTGATGTATGAAAAATTTAATTTGATAAATGGCAATTAATTCCTTTAATTTGTGCAATTAATGTATGTTTAATTGATAACGATAAAAAGTTGATTTTTTTCAGTGTAACCAACGTAAAATATTATCATAGCATGATACTTGGTTTGAATAGAAGGATTTGATTTAATGTGAAAATTTTTGTTCTAAGTATTGAATAAAATTGGGAATCAAATTTTTTTTTTATGATAATAACGTTAGTATTGGTTAATAAATAGATTTCAATGCAGTAACCAAATAAATGGAATAAGATGAGTATATATTGCATAGAAATGAAATGATAAATTATTGATGTAATGGAAGATATAACCATGTCAATTATGCATATAAGGTAATAAGGTAATGAAACCGAGGTAAATTAATTAATTGAGACTTTAAGTAAAATTAACGTGTGGAATTGACCAAGGTTCAATAAAATGAGAATTTGATTGGTTATATTTATTGGTTGAGAAATGTAAATGTGTATTTGGGGAATAAATTTAGTCAGACTTAAGTATTGAATTTAATTAATTAATATATATGATAAATGATGATTAAATAAAAACCCAATACTCTATATATATATGTATAATATTTGAGTGAAAATAATAATACACTTATAAATGTGGAATTAAGAGTTTACAACAACTATTTTAAGTAAAGAAATTGTTCATTCAAGTAAATTTGAAACATCGCAATAGGTGTAGATTAAGTGTTGCGTTAAATAAATTATAAAGGAATAAATTTATAGAAACGTAGGAACGGAAGAATGAACGTTATAGTAACGTAAAACGTATTGTAGGATAATAATTAAGTATAGGCTTGTAAATTAGATGTATGACAATAAATTTTGTACGTAAATCTTTCTATTAGTTGATAAGTCTTATTTTGATCAATTTAAAGGAATACACTAAATTTTGTAGTTAGTACGGAATATTGATGAGTGAATGAATAAGATGAAACAAAGGTGGAATGTATTAGTTGAGGTTTTAAGTTATTTATGTGATAAGTTACCAAAATTATAATTTTATCTAAATACAGTAATTTATGCAAACAAAAGATGAACATTTTGAAATATTACCACAGTGATATATAAAAGAAACGTTAACTATGTAGTTGGAGAATAATTGATATATTTTGAGTTGGATAATAGAAATCAAGTTATTTATATAATTAGATTTAAGATGAGAGTATAAGTATATGATTAAATAATTGGGTTTTGCGAATAAAATTTATAATTCCCAAATAATAAGAAAACGCAGAGGTTAACACTGCGAAATTTATATACTTATAAATTTTAATTCACATCCAAGCTTGCTAAATTATTTGGAATTGATTGGATTATATAAGTAATGAAATTTGGCCAATATTTAAAGTTGAAAGAAAATTTGGATTTTATGATTTATTTTAATTTATTTAATAAATATTAAAAATAGCCATTTTTGTCACGGACTCGGATTTCGACGAAACTAGTTTCATCGGATCCGTAATGGTGAATTATAATAATGTTTCAAGTTTCGTTGCGATCGGACTTGTCGTTTGATCGTACGGACTCGAAACGCCTTGAAATTTACGCATTTTGAAATCAATTTGAAATTTTTATTTTTTTAGCATAACTTCTTCATACGATCGAATTTGGTCGCGAAACTTTTTCCATCGCGTTCAGAATATTTTGAAACACCTATTTGGATATATAGTTTTAACAAATTCGACTCCGGAGGCAGAACGGGCTTTTTGGGCCAACTATCGTTTAGCACGTTCGTTATCCGTACCCACCTAGCCTTCTTTTATCTGTCTATATATTTGCGATTATAAACCCTAGCCACTCCTTATTTTCATTTTTCTATACGTACATCTCCTTCTCAACTCCTCATTCCAATGGCAGAAAACCTAATTCCCAAATTCCAAAATTTTATTTCAAAAAAAAAAAAAATTTTGTGGATCTGCAGCAGCTTCTGGTCGCGCTTCGGGTTTCAGAGGAGAAAACCCTAGAGCAACTTCGGGTCAGGAAGAAAATGACTCGGGTCGCTCCGGGTCGTTTTGGCGAAAACTCCAAGCAAGCATCGGGGAAATGAGGCGGCGCCCCGAAGTCGAACCCGAAGTTGACCCAGGACCAGAATTTTTCATTTTTCAAATTTTCATAACTTTTGCATACGAGCTCGGATTCACGCGCGGTTTGTTTTGCTGGGATCGTATCGGAATTTCTGACGTTTTGGCACTGGTTTGGATGAATTTGGAGACTGTCCAATTTTTGGGTTTAAATTGGATTTGAATTCAATTTAAATTCAAAAGGTGAGTGTTTTAACCCACTCACAACTACTAGAAGCTTTTATGTTTGTTAAATAAATTTTAGAAATGAATAGAAATTTATTTATGAGCTTTTGGCATGTTATTTCATTCATATCTGTTGAATTGCATTTTATTGAATGTAACTGTTAATTTAATTGATTTATTGCGTGTTAATTGGCTGTTAGAAATTTTTGGTTGCATATGAACTGCTAGTTAACAGTTATGTCAATTATCACTGAATATAAATTGTTAGATTAATAGTTGAAAAATTTAATTTGAATAAACTGCCAGTTATCACCTGTTATATATGATCATATATATAATTGTTATTGATTGATATTGCTTGATGTTTGTGATTGGATGATGGATGTGTTATTGAAGGGATGTTTTATTTGATATCATTAAACTGCAAGTTAGTATGCATTTTTCATTTCATTCGGGATTGCGGTTTGAAATGATATACAACCGCAGTTTTATTTTTTAAATTGCGGATTGAAATGATAAATATCCGTATCACTTGACCATAGGATAGAAAACTATATACAGACACCGTGGTCTATATATAACTATTTTTAATGTGATTTCTATGGTTTGGATGGAATACGGTTTATAAAAATCTTAAATTTTATACTGAATAAATGTTTTCTTCCATAGTTATATGCATATGAAGTTGAAATTTTGAAATTAAAAGGTGAATAAATTTCTTTATTAAAAATGGAAGAAAATTAAGAAAATGGAGTTTGATGATTTTATCCTATGTTTAAATATTAAGTTGGAAATTTTAAAGATATGATATTTATAATTGGATTTTTTTCCCAAAATATTTTGAAATGAATATTCTAGTAAAAATTGAATTTGGAAATATATATATATATATATATATATATATATATATATATTTTACTAGAAATTGAAGTCTTATTAATTATGGATTTTATGTGAATGGTCAAGATTAATTAATAGAATATTGATTTTTGAAAGGATAAAAATCCAACTTTAGTTGAAATATTAATGCTCCAAAATGGATATAAATATATATAAAATTGAAATGGTTTTGCGACTTGAAGTAATATTTTGGATTTTGGTTTAACTTTAAAAGAAGAAATATTTGGAAAGCCATGTAATTTATTTCTTTATAAAGCAACAGTAAAGTTAAACTTTTTTTTAATTCGCATACCGTTGAATATCCAAACCATTTAGTTTTGAAAATAATGGTTTTAAAATGCTATGGATTTTCGAAGAATTATGTTGAAAGTTACAAACAGAATATTGGTTACATGGGATATTAAATAATAAAAAGTGACCTAATTTTTTGGAAAGGAATAATTTTATTTGGGATAAACGATATCATATTGTTTTGGGTTTTAAAAGAAGAAATGATATCGTAATATTACGGTTTGAAATGGATTATATTCTGGTTTTAAAAGTATAAACTATTTTTAAATGACCGCGGTGTTATAATAACGATTGGTTGGCAAAGAGACCGGGATCGGATATGGACATACTCTCTGTCGATACCGAAAACCACTTTGACTAACCGTGTACGCGGTGGAGATTCCAGAATGAAGTAGGTGGTGGCGACGTTTCCTGTAAGGTAAATACGTGGACCCAACTCCCGTGAGTTGGCATAAGGTGGCTAAAACAGGAGCGATTCTCAGGCCAATGAGGTCATTCCTCTGATCGGACGCTCCTCTTCGATATTATAATTTGACTTGGATTTGATTCAGTGGCCACTTCTATATTTTGATTTTGGGGAGTTAGTCCGAGGTGGGCGGTAACTGCGGCTACGCGTTTCCACCAGCCTGGATAGCAATTGGTATATCTACCCTGGCATTGCCTAGTTGTGCCGTGTCACCTACCATATCGCGCCTTGTACGAGTTTGGTTTTCTCCCGTAGCCCGTGTGGTATCCTCTAGTGGCTTCCCGATCAGGAGGGGCTATGATATTGGACGGACTACTGGGACTATTACGTGTTAAGGTGGAAAATGTAAAGCCTTAACGCTATTTAAAAGTAAGTTTATTTTATAAATAGACACTATTATAATAGCGCAATATACTACATAGTAAATAGTTTAACGGATCCTTAGGAGATGTAAATCCCGAACATCTCTTGAGTTACTGTACTCATATTTATATTCTGTTTATTTAACTCACATAAGATATTCTAGTCTGACTCGGGTGTTTTTGTCTATTCAAATTCGCTCGGGTCAGTCCGAGCGTTTCAGGATAGCAGATTTTAGCTTTGGAGGACGAAGACGAAGAATAAGTATTATGTTATATATAGTATTACACCACACTCTTTCTATTCCGCTGCATTGCTTGTATTGGTATGTGTAACTCTGATATTTATTGTAAAAGAAGAATCAAGCTTTTGTAAACTGTTTATGAACTGTATATTTGTTATTATATTTTATCCTTCCGCTGTGAGATTCTGTTTTTGTTTTATTTCTTCTCTGTTTTTCTTATTTACCCCATAACAATCCGCCCTTGCGTATGCTTTGAATTGGCACGTGTGTCGGTTTAAAGTGTGCAAAAAGGCGGGATGTTACATCGTGGGATAATTTCAGTCCTTACCTCTGAAGCCCTTATACAAAGTAGGCCATGTAATGTAAATAGACATCTATTCTCAGAAGTGAATAGTATTTCTTTTCTCTCTCTCTCTCCAATGGCTTCTATTTTTCTTTATTCTATAATATTATATTGTTTGTTTGATTTGTATTCAAGGGAATTAATCCTTGGCTCCTCCATTTCGTATCTGTATCGTGCTTTTGTGCTTGTGTAGATCCCATTGTGCAATTCGTCGTTGTGTCATCAGCTCAAAACAGTGAGTTATTCTCACCAGACAGTTTTATACTTATATGAATAGTAAATTGATCGCTTGTGAATATGTAAACTGCATCACCATATTTTTATTTGCTATGTCACTATTATATGATGTTCACACATGATTAAACAACTGTTATATCATATGTTACTGTTATATTATTGTTGTTTGTTATTTTATCAGTTAATCACACTGCAAGTTCCCTTTAGATTAGAATCACTATGGGTTGAAATGATACATACCCGAACGGACTTTAGAATAAGGGAAAATCATTATGGGCTGAAATGATAGGCCTGAATGATTTTTAAATTTATTTCATTTACTTGGGACTGCGGGTTTGAAATGATAAAACCCGGATTTTCTTTGTAAATTACGGGTTGAAATGATATATTACCCGTATCACTTTTCCTAGTGTAGAAAATTATATACAGACCCGTAGTTAATATATGTTTTTCTAAAAAATTTAAAATTATTTTAGAAATATAAATATTTAAAATATTTTGATTTAAATCTAATTTAAAATATTTTTGTAAAATATTATGGATTTTTTGAATAATTATAAGCGAAATAAATAGATGAAAAAGTTAGAAAATTCTGAAGGTAAGTTATTTTGGAAAATTTGATTTAATTATAATTGGAAATTAAGTTGAATATGAAATCATGATAAATTTATGATAATTTGAATTTAAATGAATTTAAAGTGATTTTATATCATATTAATGATTTTTAATAAATTTGAAATGTGAAATGAATGAAAAGTTAAGTTGAAATTTTGAAGTATAACTAAAATTGGAAATTCATGGAATTGACTTAAAAGTGAATTTTAGTTAAGTAAATAAAAATAAAAATAAGTTATATTTGAGAATTTGAACTTAAGTTTTAGGTTGAAATTTTAATGTAAGGAATTTAAAATTGAACATTGCAATTTAATAAGTGAATTAGTGTTAAATATGAATTTTTAAATGGAAATTTAACTTTATGGTATCATGAAATTAAGGAAAATTAAATGGTGTTTATAAAAGTAAAAGTGAGTGATTTTATAAGTTAAAAGTGATTTAAAGGAAAATATAATTGTTGTGAAATTATATGGAAATTTTGAAGTTACTTAACTGCATTTTTGAAATGCTATTATTTATAATGTAAATGACAATACAACATTTGTAAATGCTGTAGTTGATAAGTGAACTAAATAGCTAAATTGAATTAATGGCTATTATAGCATCTTATAAATGCTATAATTGTTGGATTAAACTAAATTTTCTTTGAAACTAATGTAACTCTATTACAGCATTTTAAAAGCTGTCTTTTTGTTAAATTGAACTGTTTTGAATATAACTTTCTGTAGCATTTTCCAAATGCTGCGAAAGTTGAATTTTCACTGTTTTGATAAAATTTAAGTGAATAAATGAACCTTGGAAGTTGAAAATTTTGGAAATTTAATAATTAATTTTTTTATGTAATAACTTCATTTTAAATGATTTAAATGAAGTAATTTGTTTGGAATTGAACTATTTTGAAATGTGAATTTAAAATAGTATTTATAAATTGAATAAAATGAATATATTTTCAAATGAAATGATAAGTTTGATATTTTGAAAAGGATTTGAAATGATATTTGATTTTTTGAAAATAAATACCATTTTTTAAATTATAACTATGGGTTATAATAACGATTGGTTGTTAAAGAGTCCGGGATCGGATATGGACATACTCTCTGTCGATACCGAAAACCACTTTAACAACTGTGTACGCGGTGGAGATTCCAGAATCCAGTAGGATGGTGACGACGTTCCTAAGGTACATTTCGTGGACCTAACTCCCGTGAGTTAGCATAAGGTGGCTAAAACAGGAGCGATCTCGGGCCAAAGGAGGTAGCACCTCTGGCTGAACACACTTCTTCGATACCATTCTATTACTGTTGTGATTGTTTGGGTGCACCCCTTGATTTTGGAGTGTTGTTCAGGGTGGGCGTATGACCACCAGCCCGTGTGCGTAATTGGTATATCTATCCTGGCATTGCCTTGTGTGCCGTGTCACCTACCATACCGAGCCTTTACTACGAGTTTGTTTTTCTCCCATAGCCCGTGTGGTATCCTCTGACAGTCACCCGGAGTGGAGATGGCATGATATTGGATGGACTACTGGGACTATTATGTGTGAAGGGTGATATGGGTAGCCCGGAACGCTATTTAAAAGTATGTTTATTTTACTGTAGACATTATTATAATAGCGAAATATTACTATATAGTAAATAGTTTAACGGATCCTTAGAGGATGGGCGGTCCCAGGCATCCTTTAAGTTACTTGTATTTTTATTACAGTTCACTTGAGTTGGTTTACATTATATAAGAATATATTGTCCTGACTCGAGTGTTTAGTGTTTTTCTTTACGCTCGGGTCAGCCTGAGTATTCACAGCTTTGGATTCTCTTCCTGGAGCTGGTCTTTCACTGGAGTTTCTGCTTATCTACATATATCTCTATTATTGTTTCAGCTGTATTAGTTTATCTCATGTATTAGTGAACTTCTATGTATTCGGGATTTCTATTCGGTTGTTTTCAGACTATATTATGTATTTGGTTTGAGACTCTGTTATAGTAGCTTCATGAACTACTATGTTATTTTATATTCCACTGCGAGTTATTCTGTTTGTTTTGTGTCTGTGATTCTGTATATTTGATTTTATTTCCCCTAAATTTATTTACAATCTGTTATTTCGCATTATTCAAGTCCGACATGTGTGGATTATTGTCGATTTGAATGGCATGAAACTGGGGGTTGTTTCAAATTCCAAGGTAGCAGTCATAGTTAGTATTTTTATCCTATTATTATTTCAGCGATGATTTTAGATTTCTGTCACTCTTTGATAATGCTCATGCTTATTTGCAGGTACCAAATCCAACGATTTGTGCTTTGAGTAA
Organism: Allium cepa; assembly: GCA_030765085.1. NCBI lineage: Eukaryota > Viridiplantae > Streptophyta > Magnoliopsida > Asparagales > Amaryllidaceae > Allium > Allium cepa. The sequence goes on along the minus strand of CM060942.1, from coordinate 87,889,970 downwards.
CTTGGGTATTGATTTTTGTCGAAATTTATACCTATTAAGTTATAAGTTGTCACATAATGTATATATACATGTACTTTAAAATGAAACTAGCTTTAAATATTATTATTTGTTTTTAAATTATCTACAAAATTAAAATATACAATTTTTTTTCTTATTATCAAATGATATATATATATATATATATGCAATTATATATACACACACGCATATTTTTGTACACATATATATGCAATCATATTCATCCAATGTTAATGGCACAATCATATATGAATTCATGATAATATACACATAAATAAAAGAGCAGACGACATAATAGGTAATATATAAATGATATAAATTGGATTATTACATTGTCCAAAGCCTAAATGAAACTCCTTGAAATATTGAATTCGTTCGCTCATTGAATCTATATCTAAGCCTTTAGATAGAGCTACTAATCTGAATGTAGCAAACACCGTTCTTTGAATTTGATTATTTGTGTATTTGGAAGCTTAAAAATGAGGAGGGCTAGTATAGCGGTTGGTTAAATCTGGTCTTAGAAGGAGAAAAAAGAATAAAAAATAAAGTGGGACTAGAGATTAATATATAAAGAGATACCAAGGAGCAAAAAGGGAATCCAGATCCACCATTTTCTCATACCAATTCATCTCCTTTTGAATCATAATTCAAGCCACTTTGCTCCCTCCTACGTCTGGCTATAAAGCATCTATTTGGGTATCCTAATTGCTTCAAGCGATCAATAAATATGCATTTAAATTCAATTCAAATCCACATTGATATCGTATATCGAAACATTGTCTATAACTGTTATATATACACTATTTAATATTACTCAACACAAATTAAATTAAATTTTATAACTAATATTTCGTAAATATTAAGCAGTTTAATTAAACTTTGTAACGACCCACATTTTTGGGTTTTCGAATATGAATATTGAATTTGTTTAAATATTTGGATTTGAATTAAATTTTAATAAAAATCTATGTTTATAAATTAAGATATGATTTTAAATGACGTATTTTTAATTTAATTTTCAGAATTTTTCCATAATTTTTAATTTAGATTAAATTTTCGTTTGACGCTTTTTGCGGAAAATGTTGGCATCTTTGAGACTTTACGGAATAAGATAACTTGTCTGTTTTATTTTTATTTTGTGATTATGTAGCATTGTTGCGCACGATCGTGTCTTTATTTCTGTCCTTCGTGGTTTGTACGCGAATGGGATATAGTGCAGCGAAGTACCCTAAAACTTTTTATTATATAAACTTTTAAAACACATCGCACACAAAATATTTGCACGACTATTTTTGATGTCCTTCTTGCCTACTTTTGACATGTCCATGGAGATAAAATAATTTATTTGGAAATATGTTTGCGTGCACACACACACAGATATATATATATATATATATATATATATATATATATATATATCCATGCATATGTCACGAAAAAGGGGATGGACACATTTTCTTCATTGTATACAAATTTATACACAGCAACCACTTTTCATTTTCAAACTATATTTCCACTTTTCCTTCCCATTTAATAATTCCAATAGTGATCCCTACACTAAAAATTAGCAAAAAGTGTTAACATAAAAGTTGTAGAGGGCATAGAGATTTACATTTTTCATTCACGTTATACTCAAGATAGTCGAGCCGATAGGGCGATAGGGAGGGTAGAAGTTTTAGCCTTGCTAGTTTAGCCGTGTGTGTGAGTGGTGTGCATGCGTGTGTACACATGGGTGAGTGAAGGGGCATGTCTGGCCATATATCTTGAAAGGAGAAGTGTGCAGGCAATGGCCATTGGTGGTGCGTGTGTTTAGAGATGGGAAGAGGACATGCTACCGTCTGCGGGTGAAGTTGAAAAGCATGCATTCGTGCTTCATTTATAAGGTGGGACTGTTAGAGGGGCATTATTGGTGAATATCAGGTGTAGGTGGAGGAAGTGTTTAGGCACGTGAACAAGGACGGGAAGGTGAATGGGAAGCAGGCATGATGGGATTTGCATGCATTAGTAGGAAACGTATAAACGTTATCATAATTTACTATTCATTTCAAAGATTTTTACAATTTGGTCCTCTATATTGTGTTCAATTTCATTGTCCATGGGGGAAAGGAAGGAGGAGGAGCTTTCGTGTCAGGTTGGGGATTTTTTGGGCCGAGCTCATATGCCAGTGGGCAAGTGTTTAATATATATTGCTTTATTTTAATTATATATATTAACATGTTAAGATTGAAAATTCATATCTCGTTCGTATTAAATCTGTTTAACCTATGGATTTTGGCATTGGGTTCGTACAGGCGAACACAACATTATAGTGTAATTTATTAATAGTTTTGGATAAGTATAAATTTATGACATATGAAAACAGATGTGATTTAAATTACATTATTTGTACAATAACGTTGTTTAAAATTTATATACCTTAATTAATGATGTTTATTTGGCCAAATAAACTATTTTTAAGTTGAATTGGATTGAATATGGTAATCGGGCACCTGTTTAGCGGAATAAAACACTGTTTCGCTAATTATATTAATTTGGCAATTAATTAGTAGAATAAATCCTCGTTCTACTTTGATTATCTATCGTTAATTGATAACCCGCTTTGAATAAGTGATATTTTAACCAATGATGGTTAAGTGTTGGATTTATTTACATGGTCGTGGATTTTGTAAATATCTGTTGTTAAACTTGAAAAAATAAATTTAATAATATGGTAGTTTGTTCAAGTACCATGATGATCGTAAGCCTCCTTTGAATTTGAAAAGCTAATTATTGATTTGAAAGTTATTTTAAGAATAATTATTTTATTTATAAGGTTTAAAGATAATTATTATTTAATAATAAGATTTAAAAAGGTAATAACTTATTAGTAATAATATTTTAAAGATAATTTATAATTGCTTTAATACTGATTTAAGTTAATTATTTTATTCATATGATTCTTAAAAGTTGTCTCTTAAATGTTATTTAATAATGTTTAATTATTATTTAAAAGTTATTATATATTGTTTAAAAATGTTTTAATTTAATTATTTATTTAAAATGATTTAGCTATACTTTAATTTTTAATTAAATTATTTAATTATCTTGACTTAAGTTATTTAATTAAAAATTTATATGTTAATTAATTATCATATTAATATTAGTTTAAAGTCAATTGATTATTGTTTTAATAACGTTTTGAAGTTAATAAATTATTTCCCTAATATTGTTTTGAAGTAAACTTATTATTATATTAATAGTGTTAATGAGATTCTAAAGATATTATTATAAATAAGGTTTAGTTTAAGTGAAAAAGAAGGATGTTTAAATAATAATTTATTATTTTAAGTTATTCAAAGTTATTTTAAATAATGTATGGTTTATCAAAGGAACCTTATTGACTTAAAGGGTTTATTTAACAAGTTGTTAAATATGGGAAGAGTTTTATAAATAGTTTTGGATATTTATAAAGAATTTTATCAATGAGTTTTAAAGTTCTGAAAAGGAAAAGTGTTGTAAATGGCGTTTGAGATTTAGAAAGAATGTTTATAAATAAATTGGATGTTTATAAAGAATGTTTTATAAACGGATTGGATATTTATAAAGAGATTATAAATAGATTTGGAGATATTTATAGATAAAGAAATTTGGAAAGAAATGGTTGATTTCATAGCTTAATTCGAGGGACGGGATTGCCTACATTTTATTATGCATTCGCTGGGATAGCGACGAAACCATTGAGTAAACTGCGATCCATGATTGATTTTGAATGATACTTTCCAAGATCCATTTTTAAGATTTTGTTTTAAAAGAAATGGTTTGTGAATATACTTATACCATTGAGATAACTATATGGTTATATTTTCTAAATATCGAAATATAGTGTTTTGTGGATATATTTATCTTGTTGAGATAAGTATATGGAAGTGATTCCTAATGATTTGAAATGTGATTTTAAATTAATGGAAGATTAATTTAAGAGGCATAGTGGTTTCATGGGAAATATAATCGATGTTGGATGTTTGTTTATTTGATAGTTAAATAACCGAAACTATCAAATGTGGACCAAAATATAGCTGTGGAAACTTTTAGGAGAAACACGTGAGCTATATGACATAGTCATGTTGTACTGTGCGCGTAAATCTCGTTTCTTCTCTTAGAACAATGATAAAGAAATCCGTCCACTAACGGTTAGAAGGTGATCTCCGCTCTTATCTTTGACTGTTTATTTCTTAAAGAACCGGGGTTGAGTTTACAGGAAACTATCGAATGTGGTTTTGAAGAGATCGGGATCAGATAAGTATAAATTATCCGAAAACAACTTCGATTCAACTCAAGCGTTTTCAACTAAAGACATCTTAAAGGATATGGAATCGAAGATGGAACTTTTGAAGTGCAAGGGCTACCTGCTACTAATCCTGAGGGCGATTCCAAAATTGGTGTAATAGAGTAGTGCCTCTGGTTTCATTCAGACACAGGACAAACTTGTATGGATGAATGTTGGCACTATATTGTTGCCTAGAGGGCAGTGTCAGCATTCCTAGTAGAATTTCTATATAAAAGATAATCATAGCCTCAAGCCAATAGCCTCAAGCCCCACAATCCAGAAATGGCTAAAACATGGTAGATGCAGCAGGGCTATGTGGGTCGCTCCCATTAGGGTGTGTCATTACCTTCCTAAGTCATCATATTATGGATTTTTTGTGCATGAGAGCTCTCAATTAAGGTTGGAAAGCAATCGGGTAATGATATATTTGGTACTATCCAAGTAAGGTTAGGTCGGTCCTGTGTTGACAAGGGTAGACCAAGTTCAAGGTCTGACCCTAGGTACATTTTATCTAGAGGTGTACTGTACGGAAGGTGGCCCCTTACCATGCCATTGTTTGAATCCATTCTCCAATAAGTGCCCTTCAGACTTGATTGTATACCTATTATGCTTGAATTTAACAGTGTAACAATTTCAACTATGATTAATAAGTATTTTTATACTAGACATAATTATAATATCACTGGATTTTTCTATAAAATGGTTTTGGTTATCATAAGATAAAAACTCATCTGTGTTTATACATGGCGTGGTCTTACGAGATACTTTTGATTTTAAAGGATTTTACAAGTTATAACAAACAACATTCTTTGTGATTTGAGTTTCACACGTTGGTTTTACTAGATTGACCAGGGCATTGTTTTCCTATAATGCTCAGGCCTGACCGAGCATATTTCCAAGTTTAGTTGGATATTTTTAGAGCTTTGGGAGATAAGCTGAAGGCCTAGAGATGTATTCACGTACATGGTTATTTTTTTTCCGTTGCATTCATAGTTGTGTTTATCGGCAATTGTGAGGACAAGTTGTTATAACTATATGTGCTGAATAGGTTAGTATACTATGATTGATGTCTGTATAGACATATATTACAGCTTTGTTTTGTGTAAAGATTTGTTATATATATTATAAATCACTCGTTCCGCTGTGGGATTCTGTGTTGTTTAGTTTCTTCTTGTCTTCTTTCTTCTTCTTTTCCCTAACTATTCGCCATTCCGTTCAATTTGGATACGTCATGTGTAATTTATTGACCGCTTAAACTGTACGGAAAAGTGGGCTGTCACAACATGGTATCGGAGCTTAGGTTGAGCAAACATCTAGGCTTGGTTAGGTTGACTCATTTGAGATAAGGTAAGTGAGATCCCATAATGAGTTTGAGAGTATATATAAGAGCGCTTATTTGTTAGTGGTATAAAAGCATTTTATATTATGTTGTTTGATCTGTTGAATGGCTTAAGAATTCTAGTCAATGCGTTTGGCCAAAGTTATTGATAGGAATTTCCTAAACCGTCGAATAACGCCAACCGATATAGTATTGTTTTAAAATTATGGGTAAATGAAATAATTTTACCTGGATACATATTTTGTATATACAAAAGAATAATTTTTCAAAAATTTAATATGGTTATTCTTGGTTATGCTTGGTTGATAGTAATGATAATATTCAATCATTATCATATAGGATTTGATCGGTCATGCTCGCCCGGTTCTGAACATTGACTATTATCCGCTAATCTATCTAGAATCATCCTTTTTGAAACCTTGTTTGGGTACACAAGAATTTGGGAACATTGAAACGAATGCCTTATGAATCAAGTTCCACAGATTGAATATGAGGCGTTCGTTGATAATGTTGAGTTAAAATTTGATTTCTAAATGTTGTTTATTTAAAAGAAAATTTTGAATATTTTAGAATGAATATTTAGAAACGATTTTACATAAAGGTTGATATGGTAGAATTAAGTTTTAATAACTGTTGTTTTATTAAAAGGAAATTAGGAATATTTTGAAATAATATTTTGGAAATCATTTAATATGAAAATTGGTTGTATTTAATTGGGGTTATAAAAGAAGTTTATTAAAAGAAAACTTAAATGTTTCCAAAATAATACTTGAAGAATGATTTATACAAGAAAGCTAGAATATTTTTGAAATAAATATTTGAGGAATGATTTCCTTTAAATGGGGATATTTTATAAATTTGATTTATTAAAATACGTCTTATAAAATAAAAGGAATTCGAGAGCTTAAATCCCGGTATGTTTTGGGAAATGGTTTTCAAGGTTTAACAGTTAATAATAATAATATATGAAAATATTTTCAAGATAAAAAAGTATTTCTTAGGATTTACAAAGGGATATAAGTACTGAACTCGTTTTGGTCGCTAGGAAATAATACTGACGATGATTGCAACATTATCGGTGTTCATTTTCGAGTTTCTAAGTGGGAAATAGCTACCATTTGGATTTCGTTATATAACATTTTTGATAAAACAAATTTTGATTTGATTCCAAAAATATGGTTTGATTTACCATAAAGTAAATATGTATTATAATCATTTTAAATGTATTGTGGAAAAAGAAATAATAGTTTTATTTGAGATAGTTTTAGAGTATAAATGATTGTGGAAATTGTAATTATAGTTTACCTAAAAATATATTTTAAGTAAATTCTTTTGAAAAGAGAATTTAAAAAGAAATGTATGTTTTCTTTGGATTAGTTCGGAGAATGAGTCCTGATTTCTTTTATGGTGATTAGAATAATCTTCTAAGTGACGATCGGATGTTTGCTTAGGAAAACAGTGTTGTGCACTTAGTAAATCATTCTCTTTGTCATTGTACGAACGGGATGAGTTCGAATCTGGATTAATACGAAGTAAATTGAGAACTGGTAGTTTGACGAAATCTATTTATTTGGAAATATATTTGATATGGTTTCAAAAAAGGGATTTTGAAATTTGAAAAAATTGTTTTTAAGTTAATTAGTGCGAGTAGCGCAAAAATAACTAAAATGGGTAAGAGATACGTTCAGATGGTAAATGTTTCTCTTGAGTATTATCCTTATAGTAAGGAAATGTATGATACTGTTTGGTAGTACCCAGCTCCTTGGTATAATTTTAGGGTTATTCAAGCTATCGACATATAAAATGTATATATTTTTTATGGATTAAAATATATAGTATTATTTAAAATAGTTTTTTGAATAAAACATGGGTGTTTAAAATTCTTAAGTGAATTTCGAAAAAACAAAAATAAAAATAAAGGTTTGAATTGGGTAATTATGTATGCCTCTCAGGTGTGATAGGATATTATGTACATTTGGGAGTTTAAGTTGGGTTTATGAAATGTTTTCACAAATATGGAAACAGAATTGGTATTAGGAATAACCAATTAAATAAATACGTAGAATTGATGTAGATCATTTCTCTTTTCATATAGTTTTAATCTCATATTAAAGTACAAGACTTTAAGGTGTTCCATGTCGTTCCAAATAAGGATCTATTTCTCGATTTTTAACAGCGAGCGCTTGGTGAGGGTTCTTGATATAGAACCAAGGTTTTCTATCGTGGCTACAGCTATGTAAGGAGAGTAGAGATTCCTAATCAAGGAGCTTGATCAGAGTCCGCACTAGAAAATCGAGCAAGCGATGCTAGTTTGAAAAGAGTTATGTATTCATATATGATCGAATCAGATTTAATATATGAATGATCTATGAAAATTTTGGGGACAAAATTCTTTTTAGGAGGAGAGTGTAACGACCCGTATTTTTGGGTTTTTGAATTTAAATATTGAATTTGTTTAATTAAATTTTAATAAAAATCTATGTTTATAAACCAAGACCTAATTTTCAATAACGTATTTTTAATTAATTTTTAGGATTTTCCATGATTTCTAATTTAGCAAATGATTAAATTTATGTTTGACGCTTTTTGCGACAAACGTTGGCATTTTTGAGACTTCATAGAATAAGATAACTTGTCTAATTTACTTCTGTTTTGTGATTGTGTCACATTATTGTACGCGACTGTATCTTTATTTTTGTCCTTCCGCTCTTATCTTTGACTTTTTATTCTCTAAAGGACTGGGGTTGAGTTTATCGAAAACTACCGAATTCAGCTTGAAAGAAAGCGGGATCGAATAAGTATAAATTATTTGAAAAGCACTTCGATCCAACTCAAGCATTTCAAACTAAAGACATCTTGAAGGATATGGAATCGAAGATGTAGCTTTTGAAGTGCAGGGGCTACCTGCTACTAATCCTGGGGGTGATTCCAAAATGGATGTAGTGGAGGTAGTGCCTTCGGTTTCGTTCAGACCCAGAACGAACTTGTACGGATGAATGCTGGCACTGTATTGCTGCCTGGAGGGCAGTGTTATCATTCCTAGTAGAATCGATATATAAAAGGTAATCGTAGCCTCAAGCCTCACAAGCCAAAAATGGCTAAAACAGGGTAGATGTAGCAGGGCTATGTGGGTCGCTACCATTAGGGTGTGTCGTCACCTTTCTAGATCATTATATTTTGGATTTGGTTGTGCATGAGAGATCTCGATTAAGGTTGGAAAGAAAACGAGTGATGATATATTCGGTACTATCCAGGTTCAGGAGTAGGCGGGTCCTGTGTTGGCAGGGGTAGGCCAAGTTCAGGGTCTGACCCCAGGTACATTTTGTCTAGAGGTGTACTTTACGAAAGGTAGTCCCTTACCTTGCCATTTTTGGAATCCATTCTCCAATAAGCGCTGTGCGGACTTGATTGTATACCTATTATGACGGAATTTAATACTATAACAATTTCAGCTATGATTAATAAGTATTTGTATCCTAGACATTATTATAATATCATTGGATTTTTCTATAAAAAGGTTTTGGTTATCGTAAGGTAAAAACCCGTCCGTGTTTATATGCGGCATGGTCTTACGAGATACCGTTGATTTTAAAGAATTTCACGAGTTATAACAAATAAAATTCCTTGTAATTTGAGTTTCTCATGCTGGTTTTACCAGACTGGCCCGTGCATTTTTTTTCCTATAATGCTCGAGTCAGACTGAGCATATTTCCAGGTTTAGTTGGATATTTTTGGAACTTCAAGAAACAAGCTGGAGGCCCAGAGATGTATTCACATACATGGTTAATTTTTTTTCCATTGCATTCATCGTTGTATTTATTAGCAGTTGTGAGGATAGCTTGTTATAACTGTTCATTCTGAATAGGTTAGTATACTCTGATTGATGTCTGTATATACATATATTACAGCTTTGTTTTGTGCAAAGATTTATTATATATATTATAGACCACCCATTCCGCTGTGGGGTTCTGTGTTTTTTAGTTTCTTATTGTCTTATTTCTTCTTCTTTTCCCTAACTATTCAACCTTTCTGTTCAATTTGGGTTGGTCATGTGTGGTTTATTGACCGCTTAAACTACATAGAAAAGTGGGTCGTTACAAACTTATTCTAATTAATTAAATTGGATGATAGTAGGAGTATTCAAAATTTCAGTTATGTGACTCTTAGAAGTAAATTTGGTCAGCGATTAATATCGAACAATTCAAATATTAATGTTCACCAGTCACTTAGAAGGTCGTGTGACAATATGGCCAAATTTATCACTTATGTAGCTTCAGTAAAATCTAATTTTACTTTGTTTAAGCGTTATCCGAAAGGGATAATTATTTACAACAAACTGTATCATGTTAGCACTTATGGAATTTGATTATGGTCAAAAATCTAATATATCCATATTCAACCTTATAGTCCAAATATAAAGTCTTTGGTTCAATAATAATAGTAATAATTAACCAAACTGTTCTAGGCAAATTCTTTGACTTTGAGTTGACTTCTTGACTTCAGTTGACAGTGGTGCTAACCATGTAATCGAGGAAACGAATTCTCTCTTGAATTGTTGCTCACTTCCAATGCTTCTACGTGATCTAACTATAGTCATTCAATGGACATTGTGCTTTGTTTTAACTATGATCAAAGCGTAGTTTACACAATGCAGGTCGATTGTATTCTCAAGTCGAGAGAATTGTGTAATATTGTCACATTGATATTTTCTATTTGACCTTAGATATATTAACCCACAGAAAATTATCAAGTGATTCGTTCCATAGTTATCCAATAATTATCAGTACATAACCTCTTGGTTCCCCCGCATCCATGAGTAATACAATGCCCAATATTTAGAGAGCGTTATGTACTCTAGTCTCGACAAGTGAATCAATATCTGGTTTTGATACATCTTTACGAGGAAAATTTAAAACAATATGTTTATTCTATTGTGATAAATCACTCAAGATTACAACACATTATAATCACTATCACAAAACATACCATTTATGGATTTCCTATTAAATATACTTTTAATTAAATAGATTAATTAATATAACACGTTATATCAAGTATGTAATGACCCATCTTTTTGGACGGTTTGAATTGACAATAAACCACACATGTCGAACTCAAACCATAAGGGAGAATTGTTATGTAAACGGTTTATGAAGCTATTTTACAAATAAAATTTGATTACACTTTGCAATATAATCAAAGTTATATATACATCAAGAATAAATAAATAATGCAGCGGCATAACATGATGCAGTGGAATAAATATAATATATTGTATGCAAATCTCTGTATTCGTCCCCCAGAAATAGAATCTTCAACACTGAAAAGTTCAGGCTGACCCGAGCGTAATGAAAAGACAAAACACTCGAGTCAGAACTAAAAGATCTTATGTAAGTTAAATCAATAATAAATAAATATGAGTGCAACGGCTTCAGAGATGTTTACAGGGTTTTACATCTCCTATCCGGTGTCCAACATGCGTGCAATAACTTAAGAGATGTTCGGGATTCCATGTCCTAAGGAACCGTTAAATTTCTTGGAATCTCGATTTTACCTCGTTTTGATTATGACAAACTATATAAGTAAATATTTATGTGTACTAATCATTTATGCAGGAGATTTGTTGCAGATTCATATTCAGACAGTTTTAAAGCTGATAGTCCTTTATCTAGAGTCCTTGTATCATTTAGTAATATGTTAAAATCTCTCCTGAAAAGATATATATATATATATATATATATATATATATATATATAAACACATACATACATGCATTACCATTCAAAATAGGCTGAATTCAGCCGGCTGAATGCCTTCATTCAGACGGCTGTTTGCTGAAACAAATTTATTATTTCACAATATTCAACCGGCTGAATGAATTCATTCAGACGGCTGAAACATAGCCTATTTCTTTGCTGTTTTTGATTTCTAAAATTCAGAAGGGTAAATATTTTCATTCAGCTGGCGGAATATTTTCAGCGGCTATTTTTTATGAAAAGACGCTTCTCTTCATCGACGAGAGACATCCTCAAACCAATAGTTGCACCTGTTTCCTTTCATTGTTACCTTTCAACAAAGGTTGCAACTTTTTAATCTCTATAAATATATTTCAGAATTCAACAGACAATTAATCGAAATTGATTTTAGTATTCTTGAATTCATATATATTCTCTATTTTCAAACTGCACTCAAACTGCTTACATTCTCTGATCGTTGATCACTCTATCTTCCACAGTTCTCAAAGCACATTAAACTATATATCAAAAAGGAAAAGATTATAGAAAGATTGTACATAATTGACTTATCAGTGCTATTTGAAAGAGCATACTACAGTTAGATACTTTTGTTATTTGTAAAAAAACTCTAATTCGGTTGCTCAAGCGGTAGAAGTCTTATTCGGTTGCTTTGGCAGTAAAAGTCCTATTCGGTTTCTCAGGCGGTGTAAACCTATTCCTCTGGGTTAAATGAGGGTTGCTAGCTTTAATTTCAGAAGGAGTCTGGGACTGGACGTAGAATCAGAGCTCGAACCAGTATAAAAATCTCTAATGTCATTTTCTTTACTTCTTTAATTATTTATTTACTTAGTTTATATTCCGCACAAGTAGCTTATCTGTATTACACGATCCTATAGCACAGTCAGTTCATTTGGTGTCGGAGCATGGTAACTTAAATACAGTAATATTTCTTTTGAAAGTAATAATTGTACTTTAAAGCTAAATTTGATAAACTTAACACTGAAGTCACAAAATTTAATAAAGGTTAAAATGATTTAAACATGATTTTATCTAGTTCTAGACCTTTTGACGATAAAACTGGTTTAGAATATGATAAAACTAATCGCAAAAATAGCACTAGATACGCTTTCATGTATAGTAAAAATGTTAGTGCTAGTACTAGATTTTGAGTAAAGTCTAAATCCAATTTTTATAGAAATTCAAATACTTCTATGACCAATAATGTTTATAATTTTTCTAAAAGTACAAAATCATTAACGGGAAATATGAATAAAAATTAACTAAGTATTTGGGTTCCTGTTAATTAAAAAAAATAGAGAAAAATACATTAATGATTAGTTTGTTATGGTTGTTAATAATGAAAACTATATCTATAAAGGTTCAACCACACCTATTCCCAAGAACTAACCCCTCCAGACCCTAACATAGTAAGTGGGTACCAAAAATGATTATATTTATTGCAGGTACTCGAAAAAACAAAAGGAAAATGATAGATTTTGGAATTTTAAAGGATGTTCCATACGTTTAATAGACTTACGTGCTTATAAGGAAATATGGACTTTAGAAAATATGGTAAAATCTATTTTATTTTTCTCCATAATTAATTTTGAGTTTATCTCGCTATTTATAAAATAAATTATAAAATTTATTATATTCCCTCATTCTTTTTTATAATGACAAAGGGGGAGAAATTCATATGCATATCGATAGAGGGAGATATTATACTTAGGGGGAGATGTCATACTCAGGGAGAGCTTTAAACATATTAATATTGTTTTATATATAGAATGAATATTTTAAAAAAATTGTATAGTTGTCATCATCAAGAAGGGGGAGAATGTTTGAACCTCAATTGTTGGATTTTAATGAAACCAACTATATAATTATGCCAAAGAATCTCTAAGCTAATTTGCAGGTATATGAGCATCAAAAAGAGACAAACAAATACGTTTAAGATAAAGAATCACAGTACAAAAAAGGATGAAAGTATGTGTATGGAGATATAAGAAGAGATATACACGATAGAGACAAGACGAAGTTGACAAACAAAGTATTATTAGCCATGTAGTGTCGTTTCTAGAGTTTACAAATGTTAAAATCTTCTCAAAATGGTATACACACATATACATTCATATTTTAATTGAAAAATCAAGTTTTCAAAAAATTACATATAGTGGGAATCAAACCTGAGCCACTACTTTAGAAGGCAAGTGCTCTAACCAAATGAGCTATGGTAACTTTTGTTTATTAATAGAATTCAGCCGGCTGAAAAATACCATTCAGGCGGCTGAATGCTAAAAGATTTCGTAAATTGATATGATGTTTCAGCCGGCTGAATTGTTTCATTCAACCGGCTGAATTAGGCCAAAAATAACATATTTCTTTGCTGTTTTCGACTTTTAAAATTCAAAAGGCTGAATATTTTCATTCAGTTGGCTGAATATTCCCAACGGATATTTTTTATGAAAAGACACTTCTCTTCATCGAAGTGAAACTTCAAACCAACAGCTGCACCTGTTTCTTTTCATTGTTACGTTCAAAAAAAGTTGCAACTTTTTAATCTATAAATAGATTTCATAATTCAACAAACAATTAACCGAAACTGATTTTACTATTCTTGAATTCTTATCTATTCTCTATTTTCAAATTGCTTAATTCTTTGATCGTTGATCACTCTATCTTCCACAGTTCTCAAAGCACACTACTCTATATATCAAAAAGGAGAAGATTATAGGAAGATTGTATTTAATTGACAGTGCTATTTAAAAGAGCATACTACAGTCAGATACTTTTGTTATTTGTAAAAAAAAATCCTGTTCGGTTGCTCAGGCGGTAGAAGTCCTATTCGGTTGCTTTGGCGGTAGAAATCATGTTCGGTTGCTCAGGCGGTGTAAACTTATTCCTCCGGGTTAAGTGAGGGTTGCTAGCTTTAATTCCAGAAGGAGTCTGGGACTGGACGTAGAACGGGAGTTTGAACCAGTATAAAAATCTCTGGTGTCATTTTCCTTACTACTTTAATTATTTACTTAGTTTATATTCCACACAAGTAGCTTATCCATATTACACGATCCTATAGCACAGTCAGTTTCATTTGGTATCAGAGCATAGTAACTTACAAAATTATCTACATACATAGTACAATACGCTATTATAACATGTCTACAGTAAAGTAAAGTATTAAAATAGCGTTAAGGCGTTACCGATATCTCTCTTAACACATTTTATATAAATACCATAGTCTATATAGATACTGTAAGCCCCACCAAACCGGTGGGATACTCAAGGAGCACTCCATAGGTACGATACAAACCAAACTCGTAGTGCGTGTGATAAGGACAAATATGACAAGGCACACTAGGCAATGCCCAGGGTAGGATACTACCGTTTTGCACTCCTGGACTTGTGGTAACACATAACAGCTACTACCGCCCACCTTGGAAAACACTCCCATAATCAAAATCGAGGGCTAGCCACCAAATCAATCGTAAAGCAATAAATATGGTATCGAAGAAATGTGCCCGATAGGGGGAGCGACCCCACTCAGTCCGGTATAGCTCTTGTTTTAGTCATTTTAATTATGACTCAAAAGTCAAAGCTACCCATCATCATTCTCTTACTTCATTCCAGTATCGTTCGCCAAACCATCCAACTTCATTCTGGATTCTCCACCATGTGCACAGTTGTTAAAGTGGTTTTCGATATCAGCAGAGAGTATGACAATATCTGATCTCGGTCTCTTTAAGAACCAAACATTTATTTCACACCTATTGGTACTTTTACATTTCCAAAAATCGATTCATAATTGATATCAAAATATCATATCCACTTCGAAAAAAATCATATCGCTTTCGAAATCATATTCACTTTCAAAATCATATCACTTTCGAAATCATATTCACTTTCAAAATCATAACCGTGAAATAGGTTAAGTCCTCATTTCAAAATTATCATATTTATTCAAAATATGCCATTTCACTAAAAAATATCATTTCAAATTCCAACGTAGGTTATAACATCATTTAAACATATTCGCTTTTAGATCAAGGATTTAAATATAAATAATTCAACCTTGCACCGTTTGAATTTTAGAAAATAATTTAGATAGTCATAAATAGTTTAACATAATTTTAATCGCTTTAAAATAGTTTAAATGGTTAAAATAGTTTTTAATAGTTAAATCAGTTTTAATAGTTTAAGGATTTTAAAATAGTTAAAATAGTTTAATATAAAATGGTTTAATTAGTGGAAATGGTTTATATAGTAAATAGTTTTGAAATCTAAATAATCTGAATTTTTAAAATAATAGATTTTTAAACAGTTTATATTAAAATAATTTTATTTTGAAAATAGTATCGAATCAAACTGTTTCTTCCAGTTTCACAAATCAATTCAAACCAACATTAAGTTCAGAAAAGTAAATCAATCTCAGTTCAACTATTCTAATTAAACAGGCTAAAGGTTTCGGTTCAAATTCTCATAAAAAATCATTTCAATTTATATCGATTTCAAATTACTGTGTGAACTACAAATCTAAACTTCTTCAAATTCAGTTGGTTTCAAAGTTTAAATATTCAAACATTTACATAACTCAATTGTGATGAATTTCATTTATATTTCAAAATTCAACTAAGGTTCCAATTCAAATTCTTTAAACAATTCATTTAAACCAATTTCAACATTTTGAAAGCTTGGATTTTGAAATAATTTAGTTCATATAATTCAAATTTTTATTTCATAATATCATTTAACTGGATTCAAAATTTAAGGATTTAAAATCATTTACTTTAACCAGTCCGGTATCCGTACATAATTTTCTACCCTATGGTCAAGTGATACGGATATACGTCATTTTAACCTGCAATAAATTTAAGTTTACGTGTATATATCATTTCAACCAGCAATCCGGAGTAAAATTCAAAATCCGTAAAATCGCTTGAGTTTATCATTTCAACTCATAACGATTTTTCCCTAATCTTAAGACCATTCGGGTATGTATCATTTCAACCCATAGTGATTTTCCTAAAAATAACTAAGGGAACTTGCAGTGTCATAACAACATATGGAATAAATATAATATCCAGTCATCCAAATATCAACAATTAATCATCCATCACAATCATCATTCAAATCAACCAATCAATCACAACAATTAACAGGTTATCAATAAGGTATTTAACAAATTTAAATTCCAATACTAATTTAAAATGGCAATAAAATTCAGTATAAATTTAAATGGCAATTAAATTCAATATAAATTAAAATTAAAATTAAATGATAGTTTAAAATACCAAACAGTAATCAATAATTTCTAATCACATCATAAGTTTAATTTAACTAACACAAGATGATTTAGCGTTTGTGAGTGGGTTAAAACACCAACCTTTGCTTTGTCATCGATTAAAATCCAAATTAGGCCCAAAAATCTAACAATTTCAGAATGTAACCAAACTGGTTCTGAAATGTCTAAAATTTCGATTTGATCGCAATGGAGAAAACCGCACGTAAACCCAAGCTCGTATGAAGAAGTTATGGTAGTTTGAACATTTAAAAATTTAATATGTTAAAATTAATTAATTAATAAAATAAACACGTCACCTCAGCTCTTATCGAACCCTAGCACGCACGATGCATCACCGAAAACCCAATTGCCCCCAACATCATCCACGAAAGCCACCTCCTCCCGACCGCCGTCACCCCTTGCACGAGTGACCACCAATGGTGCAGCCATATGGACCCATCGTCGCCAACCTTCTAACAATTTTTTGGCCAACTTGACGCCGCTCTAGGCCAAACTAACCACCTGGACCTACGCTGCTCGATGTTCTCTACCCACCGGTCACCTTTGATCGTCCTACCGTTGAACTGAAAACCCTAGAAATGAACGGATGAGAAAGATCGCCAATTTCTTACCAAACCATGATTTGATTGCAAAAAATAATTACAGATCTATATTACGCTTGTCGAGGGCTTTCCAACGATACATAATATGTCATATTTTAAGGAGTTTAAATTTTCGATTTGATTTTGATTTGAAATTGGATTTGGAAATTAGGGTTTCTGCCATTTGAGAAGGAGGAACGAATAAGAAGTTGATATACGTACAGAATAAATTGAAAGGCTGCTATGGTTAGAGAAACAAAATCTATTTACATGGGCAGAGATAGATAAGAAATAAATTGACATATCAAACTGTGTAGAAATGATAAAAACGGCCCGAAAAGTCCGTTTCATTTCTGAAACGAAAGTGGGTCATCCAATATATCGAAAATAGATGTTTTTGATATTTTTAAACTCAATCAAACTAGTTTCAAATCCCAATTCCATTGTATACAGAAGTTAGCTTTCAAAATCGAATTATATTCATTTAAATTCTCGTAATTGAGTTCTACGCGTTTCGAGCTCGCACGATCAAACGACAAGTCCGATCGCTACGAAACTTGAAATTCCACAATAGTTCACTATTGCGGATCCGATGAAACTAGTTTCATCGAAATTCGAGACAGTGGCCAAAATGGCAAATTTTCACGTCAATTAAATAAATTATTGTTAAATAAATTTAATCACTTTTAAATTCAAATTTAATAATTAACAATTTTATCATTCTTAATTACATTGAAATAAATCAACTTTTAAAACAAGTCTTCCATGTCAGTTTCAAAATTTAAATATTGCACAAATTACAACTGTAAGAATTCTAATTAATTATATTTTAATTTCAATCAATTTCTTTTATTTTGATTTACACTTTTATTATTGAATCATAATCATCTTATGAATATAATTAACATAATTTTACATTTTATTAACTTCGTATTCTACAATTCATTTAACTCATATTAGTGCAATATTTAATTACATTTAATTTTATTGATTACCAATTCAATATTCAAACGGATTAATTAATAAGATGATACTTAAAACAATTGTTATTTTTAAGTAATTCAATCATATTTATAAATTTACTATTTACAAACAAATATTATAATTACTTACCATATCACTAATTTCATCTTCTACAGTAACCAATCTTAATTAATTACATAAAATTTCAACATTAATCCCAACATTTAATTTTATTCCTTATTTACACTTATAACCAAAATTAATTTTACAATTATTTCAATTAATTGAAATTTCATTAAAATAGTTGTCAATAACATTCAAATAATAATATCAAATCATATTCTAGTTATTTTCTCATTAATAAATCATAAATTTATAATTTCTTATAATATTAAATTTTAAAATCTTACTTAATTTAATATTTTAATTATCGAAAAATACGGGTCATATAAATACATTATTTAAATGTTAAATATTACTCATATATTTACTGAAATTTCAAATTTCAAATTATCTTACAAAAAATATTTTTTATTAATTAATATCAATTTCTGATCGAAAATTAAAATATGAATATATAAATTCAAAATTCAAAAAAATGTCACCACCATATTGTAGGTATATATTTAATTTGTATATTTTTTGTGCATATACATTTCTTTTTTAGTACATTTATGTATTTTATTATTAAATTATTTACAAGATATATGTATGTATATATATGTATATATGTATGTATGTTCAGTTCAAAAAAATTGATTTTGTTTTTGAATTTCCAGTAAAATAAACAAATAAATTTAATGCATTTTTTATAAATTTAATTATATACATATACATAATTACACACAAACATATATTTTATAAGTTCCATATATATATATATATGTATATATGTATATATGTATATATGTATGTATGTATGTATGTATGTATGTATGTATGTATGTATGTATGTATGTATAATTTACATATATATACATTTATAAAAGAAGTTCAAAATAAAATATAAATATAAATATTACAATATTTAAAATAAATAAATAATAGATATATATGTATGTGTGTGTATACATATAAACATACATTTGGACGATATTTTTGTATACTAGATGAGCTCACATGTCCGTTGCGGTGTAAATTGCTATGTAACACAATCACAAACACACACATACACACAAACATATGTACGTATATGTATATGTATAGCAAATACTTGGTTAACCAAGTCAAAGTGAAGCCTTTTTGGCATTTCCCAAGACACCCTTTTAAGAAAAACACAATATATAGATTCGCATGTGGCTACTTTCGTAAATTTAGAACATTCTGCTGCATAACCAAACATCCACGATATTTTGGTAACTACTATCATGACATTTCAATTTGTGGTTCCCTCTCCACTTTCTCCTCTTCACGCTCTAAATTTTTTTACAAGTAACATCTGCAACGAGCATATGTTCAATGTAGGGAAACGTCCTTTTGTGGATATGAGTAGGATAGAGTTAGGGAACATGGGGATAACCTACAATTGGAGTTTCATTTTGTTATTTTATACCAGCATGAATATTTTTTATGTCAATACCAATTACTTGTTCCATACAGCTTCATATCATTATGTTAATGGGCTTGAAGTATTTATCACTTAAAGCTTAATGCGAGATCTAAAGACCCATATGTGGCGCTCCATCTATTCGGTATATTGAAATTAGCGTTTCTCAGCATTCACTACTAATCCCTTCTTTTTTTTCTTTTTTTTCCCTACTCTATTGCAGTTATTACATCTGCCATTTTCCCCTCAAGTTGTTTATTTCTCTCTCCTACTTCTCTACTGCTATTTCCCTCTCCCTCCAATTCCACTTTTCAATTCAAACCATTCTCTCGCTACACACAGTTTGCGTTTTATTTCAATTTATTTTACTTTATCTCCAATACCCTGTCCTTTCCACTACTAAATTTGGTTTACAAACAATTGTTCTGCCCTTGGCTATCATCCATGACTAAAATATTTCACTTCCCAACCACTCAGTTTCCAAACATCGTAACAGAAAATACATGCTGAAATCACCACAACACTTTCTTCTACCCATGACATAAGTGCGATCCTCGAATATTTCTTAGTTTTATATCTGCAATCGCTCGGAATAGAGATGTGATCCAACACTCGATTAAATACTTGAGCAATTAAGAGTTCACGGGAAAATAGGGGGTGAATTTTTTGCCAAACTCTTATTTTTTTCAAAATTTATTCCGAGTTCATAGTAAATTGTAATTCATTATCTTTGTTTGCTAATGTTTATAAAAAAATTCCACTTATGAAGGTTGGTCCTTTTTCATAGAGTTACTTTTCAGTTCAGCTGTTGACATTCTTTAATTCAAGGAGTACATGCGACATCTTTGCATCAAAAGATCATCTTATATTTATTTCGTGGGTACGTTGGGCATGTAAATTTTCCATCACTCGAACTTAGTTTGACTAAATTTAGATCCAGCTGCTAGAATTTCCACCACTTCTTGAAAATAGTAAGCAGATTGTTTGGAACTACTTAAGATAGGTCTGAAGACTCTGGACGATGTTATGCACTAAGCATAATCTCAGTCAAAATGAGACATTATCTTTCTTAACATATTTCGTATGTGTAAATTTTCGATTCTGATTTTGTTTTCTTTACTTATATGATACGTATTGAAGGTTGTGTCAACTAAGTAAAGTTTAAAATAAGTCACTGATTTCCTTTCATAGTTATTTCATGAGTAGTTTTGATGTCCCACTAACAAAATGCTCCTTATAATTACAAACTGAAATTTTTATGTCATATGAACCATGGTTAGTTCATCAACTTTCTTTTAATTCAATTTGAAGTCTAAATGCATAAAATATATATCAGTTTGCAGCTACCATCTTCCCAAACTCCGTTACGTGTGACACCGCAAATGTTGAGGCTTTTTGGATCGTAATATCTTATCTAAAATGGAGCATGGATTTACTACCGTTTTAATTTCAGTACGTTTTCAACACTGAATGAAGATCGTAATGTTGCAAACTCCACCGCATGTATAGTTAACAAAGATTTAAGAGTTTTTATGGATACATCCACATCGATCTGAGGCTCGTATCAACATTTGGGTCCAAACTACAAAGAAGCCAGCTGCAGAGGTATTCAAATTCAATAATTCAATCCAATATGCATAAATTTGCTGTCTGAATATATATTTTCCTCTGCAAATTTTGTCTCTTAAATTAAGTTTAGCTAACAATGTAGCAACCCATAATTTTGTAAATATTTTTAATTAAATTTTTATATGAAAAAAATTATTTTTAAATCATTTAAAAGTGAATTTTTAGAATTTTCCAATGTAAGTTTAGATTTTGTTTGTAATTTATTTTCCTAATAAGATAAAATAAACAATTTCTGAAAATTTTGAATTTTTGTCAACTGAAAGTCAAAGTTTGGCCACAATAAAAAAAAATTTGAAATTTTAATTTCTAATCTTTTTCTTTGAAATTATACTTGATTTTGATATACGTACTGCTTTTCGTTTCGTAAAATTCTGTTTTATACTCTTTAAATTTGAAAACTTTCAACGTTTTACACGCGATTATTTTCAGCACTTTTCTATTTATTTTCTATTCTATGTTCATTCACTTCATCTCTACTTTATTTTTTATTTTCTATTTTCTATTTTGTTTGGACTTTTTAATGTGATTTTTATTTGATTTTTATTTGAATGAATGGCTTGGAAAATCAAAGGGGCTTAAGTTCCTTTTCTTAGAAATCAAGTAAGGCCTCTTTATTTGCCTTAGCCGTTCACTCCACATCTATAGCCGTTCAAATCCTTTGGGAAACCCTAGTTGCCACTTCATATCTAAATCACGTATAAAATTTCTCATCCCATCTCCAATTCATTTGCATTCAACAAAAAAAATTATACAAGTTCTAATTCATGGTTTCCTACTCTTCCTCCTTTCCGTTTTTCTTTCTCCTCTTTCTTTGTTTTCTTCAAACTAATGATTTGCCACCATCTTGTTCACCCCCTTACCGACCACTACCCCTTCACCACTCCATCCCTCCTTAACATCCCAAGCCTAGCTGTGATAATCATAGACGAAAACCCCATCTCAAATCCATAAAACACCCTGGCCAACCTCATTTTTCATCACCACTTCCTCCTTTTGCCTCCGCCACAACAATTCCTCCACCATGACTTGCTTGTCGTGCCTTGTACCCATCCCTAACCGTGCCTATTGATGCGCCTAGACCTAGTGCACCACCTGACCGAGCCACCTGAAGCCATGACCGAATCAATAGGACCAAACCTCTTGCCTTTTTGCCTTCCACTAGATTTTGGCCACCATCTCTTCAATTCCCAAACCATAGCATGCCTTTTGGAATTATGGCCGAGCATGTTGCAATGAATCAAGTCATGGTCGAGCCCTTTGGACCATGGTCTAGCCAATGGTGAAGTGGCCGAGCCCACTTGAAGAGGTAAAGCTCTTTTGCTTCAATATTAGTTCATATTTGATCATTGTTTTGATTCATATTCTTTTATATTATATAGTTATTTATGTATGTTATATTTTGTTTGTTTGCAAGATTAGATCTTGACTCTTCATCCACTCAAAAATCTAGTCGTGCCTTTTTATGCTTTGCAGAGTTTAGATTTGTGTTTTGAATTTGATCTCTAGCTTTAGAATGTGAGTTATTCACTCTAGACATTCCGTACTTATATAATTGTGAAATAATGGAAAGTGAATGTGTAAATTGATATGCTATGTTAATTAGTTCATATATGCATGTGATTTGATTATATGATGTTATAACCTGTGTACATACCAGTTACATCATCTGATATGATATAATATGCTATATTGTTCATTTCATTTACTGTATCTCACACTACAAGTTCCCTATCACTATGGGTTGAAATGATACATAATCGGACGGACTTTAGAATAAGGAAAAACCATTATGGGCTGAAATGATAGGCTCTAGTGATTTCTATTTGTACTTATTTTACTTGGGATTGCGGGTTTGAAATGATAGAACCTGGTTTTTTCTTTTTAAATTACGGATTGATATGATACATATCCATATCACTTGACCTAGGTTAGAAAATATTATGCATGCCCTTGGTTAATATTTTTAAAGTAAAATTTTCCTACATTTTATTAAGTATTTTGAATTTTTAGAATATATGAAATTTTAACTTAAAATTTTATTTAAAGATTTGAAATATAAAGAGATATTGGTTTTCTATAAGTTAAAATTTTATAAGTTGATTTTGGTTTCAATTATAATTTAAAAATCTTTATTTGGTTTTAAATTTGTAATTTAAAGATTTTTTTGCATGATAAACAATTTAATAATGAAATTTGATTTAATGTGGAATTGTAAATCTAACCTAGTGGTTGTAATGAATTTTATTTCATGAAATGGATATGTTTTGCATAAATAAGTTTACAGTGATTTTCTATAAGTTAAATTGTATAAGTAAAATGCATAAATGTAATTTAAATATGACTTAACTTGACAATTGGAAATTGGTTTCCAAATGGAGATTTTAAGTTAAGTAAATAATGTATTTTGAATTGATAAAAATGAAATACAGTTTTAATTGGACATTTTGTAATAAATTTATTTAACTTGAAAATCATAGTTAATTGAGATCTAAATGAACAGATTTATAAAGAAAGTTGATTTTTGTATTAACTACGACAACTTATTTTATTTCTGAAATGGGTATTTTAAAATAAAGTATTAAGTCATTAGCTAAAAATAAAAGTTAAGTAATAATGTGCTTTTGACTTAATAAATGAATTATAGTCTAATTTAGATATTTATTGATAAAATTTTATTTTACTAAATCATAAGTTAAATGATATCCAAATGAATATTTTCTAAAGCGGGAAATATGATTTTTATAAGTTAAAATGGCTAGAATTCAAGTTTTATTGTTTCTGAAATATTATAATAAAATCTGGAATTTTATTGGTAGCACTTCAGAAATGTCGTGGTTATAAGATAGCATTTGCTAAGTGCTATCAATTCTGAAACTTAACTAGGTTCTGGAATAACTAAATACCTATTATAGCATATTATAAGTGTTTTTTCTAAATTTGAACTATTTCTGAAAATAACTAAATAACTACTACAGCACTTCATAAATGCTGTTGTTTCTGAACTGAACTGTTTTGAATAACTAAACACCTATTACAGCACTCTATATGTGCTGCTGTTTCTGAATTGAGACGTTTTGAAATAACTAAATACCTACTGTAGCACTTTGTAAGTGCTGCTGTTTCTGTTGACAATGTTTCTGAAATACTAATATATCTACTGTAACACTTTATAAATGTTGTTGTAGCTGAAATTTACAATGTATTGGAAATTGTATAATTAAATGAATGAACTTAGAAATGCTAAATCTTTGAAATGAATATTATTTGACATTGGATTTAAATGAATATTGTTTTGAGAGATATTAACATTGAATTTAAATGGTTTAAATGAATCTTGTTTTGAAGATAGTAACATTGAAATGATTTAAATAAATATGTTTCAAAGTGTTATGATTTTCTAAATATTATGATTTACAAATGATAACATTTCCAAGTGTTATGATTTCAAAGTATCATTGTTTCAAAGTGTTTGGTCTCAGAAGTGTTATAACTTTGGAAGTACTATGGTTTTGGAAATGAATTTATTCGAAATTGAATTTATTCAAGAATAGTCTTTAAATATAGTGATTTGAAACTCACTGAAATTGATGATTTAAGAATATGACTTTATGACCTGGTTTTGCTTTAAGGTGATTTAAAAAGGGAGTATTTAAAGTTTAAATAAATTGAAAGAAATGTTCAGTGATTTGAAACTTGGTTGTATTTAAATGATAACAGTTGACTTGGTTTTGAAATGGAAATAATATATTATTGAATTGTGTTGAAATGGAAATGATATATTATTGAATTGTGTTGAAATGGAAATGATATATTACTGAATTGGTTTTGAAATGGAAATGATACTATTGTGATATGGTTTTGGAATGGGTATGATATTTTGGCTTTGAAAGTATATATTATTTTGAAATAAATGATATGATTTTGAAGTGGACATGCTATTATGGTTTTGAAAGTATAAACGATTTTGAAATAAATATTCATGGGTTATAATAACGGTTGGTTGTTGAAGAGACTGGGATCGGATGTGGGCATACTCTCTGTCGATACCGAAAACCACTTTAACAACCGCGTACGCGGTGGAGATTCCAGAATGAAGTAGGATGGTGGCGACGTTCCATTAAGGTATATATGTGGACCCGACTCCCGTGAGTTGGCATAAGGTGGCTAAAAAAGGGGCGATTCTGGGCCAGTGAGGTAGCTTCTCTTATCGGACACACTCCTTCGATACCATTCTTGTAACGATCCCAGTTTAAAGATGGATTTAAATTTGTAATTAAATTTTTGGGTAAAAAACTTCCAAGTTTATTTTATAGGAGTTGAAGGATAGAAAAAGTATGTGGATTTATTTGAATTTTTCAAATTTAATAAGAGATATATATACTTATTTGTTTTTGAATTTGGATTTGAAACTCAAAATAAAATTGAATTGGATCATAAATAAAATTTTGATTTGGAAATTTAAAATGTATTCAAAATGAATTTTCTTTAAAAGGTTATAAAAAAGTATAAAATAAAATTTATCCTATCAATATTAAATATGAGTGTAAAGTGTAAAATAAAATATATGTTATAAATTTAATGTTTGATAATTAAACTATAAGAAGAAATAAAAATTAAAGAATTTATGTTAATAAATTATATGGTCATATAGCAACATAAGGTAAACTATAAATAACAAAATATAATAATAATAAATAAAATACAAATTTATATGTAAGCTAGGCAAGCAAGAAAATAAATAAACCATAGTGTTATGTACATATAATGATAGATAAAATGTACATGTATAAGGAAATAATAAAACACAAAAGCTTGCAAAAGAAGATAATGAAAACAAACAAACAAAAAAAAATACCTACAAAACTGTACATACATAATTAAATAACATAAGTTTGTAACTAAAAATGGAGACATGCATTTAATAACATTCTTCTCAAGCACACCAAAACAAATCTCAGCCTAAATTATGTTAAAGTCATTTCAGTTAATAAAAATCTTTAGTCAAAAGGAAAAAAAACAATCTCTGACCAAAGGAAACTCAATACACCAGATAATACCTTCACTTTTACAAACAATTTTTCTCTATATATATATGTGTGTGTGTGTTCATCAACTCTAGTTCGTTCTGTAAGAAAACTTAGCATTCCAGGAAAAAGAAAATAAACATCATTATCTACAAACTCAAAATATCATTCAAGTTCAACAAAAAAAAGGGTAAAAGGTAGATCATACTGCAGTTTCAAATTATAGAGCTGCTCTCTCTGTTCTTTAATTAAAAGTGATTAAACATATTTTTTTTAATTGAAATCTAAGTATTTAGTTCATGAATCTTGTGTTTTTGTTGTATATTGAAAAGAAAATGTTGTTCTGTAAATTTCTGTGTTACTGTAAACTTTTATACAGTTGTTCTTTAATATTTTGTTTCATAGCAAAGTGAATATGAAAAATAAAAAATAAAATAAACTTCATACAAACCATTTTAGCTTAGGATTTTTATACAAAATAAGTTTGTTTAAGCTCAAACCATAGTCCAGAAAATTTTTTGCTTGAAAATGAAAGAACTTGACCCTGTAAACTCAAATTTACAGTAAAAATAAATCATATGAATTATTTCGAATATTTTAACTTATTGATTTGATTTCATAACTTGGATAAACAGCTAAAGATAGGATTTTTGGAATTAATATGATGATTTTTAATGAAGTGTTCCAAGTACAGTTCATAATCGAACAAAATTTGCATTTTGATCAATTTCTGATAATCGAACCCATTTCGAACGCTGAGATCTTGCTTGAAGCAAGATTGGTAGTTGATAGTAATGGGAAAATTGTTGAACAATTTTTTCGTTGTACGAATTGAGGGGATGAGGCGTAATTAGGGTTCATGATCGAGTTTTTGAGGTGTTTGGAAATGAGGAGATTTCATCACCTCTGCTTGACCGAGTTTCTCGAAACTCTGGGGAAGCGTAGCGCAAGGGGTTGACATGGTGAGGCCGAAGGCGCAGCGGCTCCGGTGGTCGGTGTGAGGGTGACGAGGCATTTTAGGCTGGGTGTGTTCGAGTTACAGTTCGAACGAATGGGTGAATTTCGATTCTAAGTTTTTTGTGTCGAATCGAGCCTTGATTTCGAGATTGTGAAGGATTTACGACTTGCTGATGGTGTTGGAGTTCGTCGGAGCTCGATCGCGTCACCGTGCGCGTGTACGACGGTGGGAATCGGTATCTATGCCGTTGATGTCTGGCGTCTCGAGTCATTTCTCGGGTTAAATTGGTGATTGCTTCGGGTTGTATTCGAGCGCGTGGTTTTCCTGATGCTATTTAAACTTAAGTTTTAAACTTAACTTACTGAAGAAAAATAAAAAAAGGGAGAAGAAGAAGAGTACGAGAGGGAGAAAGGTGATTCGGGGAAAAGCGGGTGAGACTCGAAGTATCACTCGAGTTAAACAAGGGAAGTCTCGGGTTGTTTTTCTGATCTGCTATGTTATAAAAAGTAAAATTCAGCAACTTAGTTTTCAACAAATTAAATATGATCGACTTAATTAAACATGATCGACTTAATTATTTTAGTTAATACTTTAAAATGTTTTAAACTCTTGATTTATTATTATTTTAATTAAGTAATTAATTTAAGTATAAAAATTAATTAACATTAAAGTTTTGTAGTTAATAATAGTTTGTTTTCAAAGTTTAAAGAAGATTTTTTACATGTTAATTTAAATAAATAATGATCAATATCGGTTGTTTAAAAAGAAAAGAGTAATTAAGAATAGATAACTAATTTAAAAATTGTAATTAATTAGGTGATTAAAGATTGATTAATTTGAAGTTAAAGATTGGTTAGTTAATTAAGTGTTTAACTAATTTGTGATTACGGGTTGTGAATTAGATAATTTAAATAAATTTATTTATAATTAGTAGTCAATTAAGTTAATTGATTAAGAAATAATTAATTAAAAATTTAATTAATTAATTATTAAGAATAGTTAACGATTGATTTAAATAAATCAATAAAAATAATTATGTGGTTAGTTCTTTTAAAGCACCTTCACCTTAAATTAAAGATGATTGACTATCATCAAACGTTGTGTACTGGATTGATATTTTTGTTTGTGATTGTGATACTGTACGATGTGACTTGCCTTATGCTGAATTGTGATTTGTGACCTATTTCTGTATGTATATGAAAACCCTTTTTGTAACAACCCGCATATTTATCGAGTTTACATTTAAATATTTTTATTTAAATATTAAATCGTTAATCGGATTTTGGTCCGAAAAACTACTTTTTGCAAACGGTCAAATTAGGACTCGAGACCACTTCCATTGAGTTCGAAATGTCGTTTACAACTTTTTAAGTATAAACATCGATAGGTTTGGAGTTAGTGAAATTTCACTAACTTTTCCCGCTTTGGACTTTGGGTTAGTTTAGCCTATTAAGCCCAAGTTCCAACCCTCTTCTCCTCACTCTTCATAAATTTCCTAGCTAACTCAAGCTTTAGCATTAATGGTGAAGAGAATGGGAAATTAAAACTCCAAGCTCAAATTCAATTGCAACTCCATCATTCAACTCCAAATTCAAGTAGAAGATATTGGATTCAAGCTTTGGATTGCTTCTCCTTGCTTTCAAGCTTCATCTTCATAAATTTTAGTGCAAAGGTGAGATTTTTATCTCACAATTCTAGCCTATAACTATATTGGACTGTTGGGAATGATTCCCCATCACTTTAGCATGTGCATTTGCATTTGGTTTGGATTGGATTGGCGAAAAACTCCAATTTTTAGCGTTTTTGACAAAAAACTGCAGTTAGGTCGCACTGCCTCGGAGTTAGGTCGTTCTGGCCTTAAGTCGTTTCTGGCCATCGCTAAGTCGTCCACGAGTTAAGCCTAAGTCGTAAGTCGCGCGCGTTGAAAAGTCACCGCCTTTGTATCTCTGTTCGCCTGTGTTGAGTCGTTCACGAGTTAGAGTGCTAAGTCGGCTGCGAGTTAAGAGTTAAGTCGTTCGTGTGTTATCTCGTAAGTCGTCTCCGACCTAGGCTCCAGTAAGTCGTTCGTGTGTTATCTCGTAAGTCGTCTCCGACCTAAGCTCCAGTAAGTCGTTCGCGTGTTATCTCGTAAGTCGTCTCCGACCTATGCTCCACTAGGTCGTAGGTCGTATCCGACCTAAGCCTCTCTAAGTCGCGAATTGTTAAGTCGGCTGTCCTTAAGTCGTTCGACCCCACTAAGTCGTAGGTCGCCTCCGACCTTACCCTTAGGTCGTATGACCTGTTTGTTAAGTCGGCTGTCCTTAAGTCGTTCGACCCCACTAAGTCGTAGGTCGCCTCCGACCTTACCCTTAGGTCGTATGACCTGTCATCCACTAGGTCGCGCCACTTAGGTCGTATCCCTTAGGCCGCGAACTCTTTAGGTCGTTAGACCTCATTTTGCTTTAGGTCGTAAGCCGCTTGTCTTCACTTAGGTCGTACCGTGACGGGGCGCTGCCCCGCACCCCGCCGGGGGCGCTGCCCCCTGGACCCCCGCGACCTGACCGGGCAGGTCGAACCCCGTATAACTCTGCGTAGGCGATCTTATCTGAAGAACATTCAACCGAACTTCCTGAGCTGATTTCCTTGGATTTTTATCACATCTTCGAATGTGATCTTTGTGATTGATTGTTTCTACAATCGCTTCTATGATTTGTCACTTTAAAATATGAAGGTTTCAATACTAGTAGTAAATATTTTCTTAAACCGTTTTCCAATCTATTAGTATATACAAGCCTTTACCTCACTCGGATGAGAAATCTAATTAAACGACTTAGTAAAACAAGTGGTATGAAACGCTCGCGTTCACTTCGTCGGTTAATTCTAGGACTTGTTCGATTGAACCCCTTGTGACAATTTTATTAGTGAAGATTTACAGTTTGTTCGTAAATATTTAAGTTAAGCAAGTGGTTATGGGACATGAAGCTAAACTTCTATATTTACTAGCTTAGTGTAATTGACACTTCTCGTTGATCTTGATGATCGCTTTATGAATTAGACTAGCAATTGCGCGATGTCTCTTTCATTGCAAGGTTAGACTAGACACCACTTGTGTGATTCCATTCACACATACCTTTCTGCTTTTTGGTTAGTCTTGACCTCATTCTGTGTGATTCCACTCACACATGTGGGGTAGCTCCCCATGGTCTTCGGACCGTCATGTGATAGGCCTCTTTCCCTTTTTATGATTTCTGGATTTCTCGTGTTGATTTCTGGAATTTGTGTCATTGACTTGTTATGAGTACAAGTTTAGGGTATGATGCCCCCTTCGAATCTTTGAGAAGATTCTTGTGATATTGATTATCTCTTATTGATTGATCTTCTGTTGATCATTATTTACATACTTATAGCGGTATGTCGTTATGGATGTTTATGTTTATGCCATATCTTTTATGTTATATCATGTCATCTGATATTTATAGCTAGACTGATCCGTTTATTATTTTCTTAAATAATACTCGGATCAGACCGAGATGTTACAGGTGCTTCTGCTTGACTTCTTCCCAGGGATTCATCACTCTGACTTTTGGCTAACTGTTTAGATTAGCAGTTTTTGCTGTATACACTTGAGATATAGACTCATAGTTGTATTCTTTTGTATAGCACGTGTTGCTATTCTTTTGTATTATCGTGGATCTTATTGACCACTACTCTGATGTACACTTTCATGTGTTAGTTATATATTCATATCTTCTTCCGCCTTTGTGATATGGATATCTGTGACTGATTTGTGATATGATTATTTCTATGTTTGTTTCCGAAGATTATTTATAGCCACCGTGTGAT
This sequence comes from Allium cepa, assembly GCA_030765085.1. Lineage (NCBI taxonomy): Eukaryota > Viridiplantae > Streptophyta > Magnoliopsida > Asparagales > Amaryllidaceae > Allium > Allium cepa. The sequence continues at coordinate 87,858,750 of CM060942.1, read as the reverse complement.
AAGCTATTACATGGATGGTCGCTCCTCAACAGCCTTATTCTCCGTGCTAGTTGACAGCACTTCTCCGGAGTGTTCTTGGCTAGCGTGGGTATAGAGGTGGGGCGTCACACTTTTACCCGTAAAACAACGTTTGAATTTCGATGCGACATCGAGTCGGATTCCAGTTGGTTATCCGAAACCCACGTCGAATTGTAATGATGAATCTTTGTGATTGATAAATTTACTGTGAATGAAGATAAGCGTTATGGATTATACCACTTATCGATATTCATATATATATCTGTGATGACTGATGTTGTGCACTATTGTGTAAAATCCTTGGACCACACTTATACACACACAAATATGGATTGCATGTGGAAATCGGTTAAGTCATATATTTTTAAAATAGTTTTGAGTTTGAATTTTTAAATTCAAATGGGTTCGAAATGGATTGGGTAAAGTGAAAAGATTTTGAAAAGGTGTTTTAAAAATGTAAGTTATTTTGAATAACTTAATAAAGATTTGAAATTTGAATAATTTGATTTAAATTGGAATTCAATATCTGAAATTGAATCCTATATTGGTATTTATGATTTAAAAAAGAATTATACAAGTTTATACGGGTTTTAAACCATTTTTAAAGTGTTGTTTTTGGGAATTTGAATTAACCCAAAGATTTTAACTTGTATAAATGAGATCGGATTTTTTCGAAACGAAAACTGTATGTTTTCGAATGATAAAAGCTTTCGTACATGAAACGAATTTCCAATTTGTATTAAAGGGGATTTCAAGTTTGAATTGAAATGGGTTTCCAAGTTATAAATGAATCTTTGGAAACTAGTTTTGAAAGATATAAGTTAAATCTTGATTTAAAGATTTAACGAGTTAATCCAATTGAAATGGAAATTGTTTTGAAATCCACAAATGAATCTCTGTGAAACTGGGTGAACTTTGTAAAGTGAATCTTTTTGTTTAAATGATTGGAAATGGTAATTTGTTTAAACCATTTGGAAGAAAGGTTTTGGGTAATAAGTTGTGACTTAATTGAAATCCTAATATCCATATGTTTTTAAGTATTGCGCTCATTATTCGGTTTAGCCGGGAGAGGACCTTTGTGTCATATAACCCATTTCGAATAGTGATATGACGATATGGATAGCATTTGAAGATCGGTGGTGAAGACCGGGTATTTGCGAGAATGATAGAATGACCTATCGATTGTCTCTGCACTGAGTAGCTATGGTCTAGAGATTCCCTAAGTGACGGGAAGTCTGATCGGGATTGTGAATACCCGGATTGCAAGGGCTTCTTCGAAAGTGCCTTCGGTTCTGTTCGAACCCGGAACAGACTTGTATGGTTGTATGTCTTGTTGAATATGCGCTTATATGTTTTTGTTTGATGATAATAAACATATATATTCATTTAAATGTATTTGGTAATGTACTATTTTGTTTTTCATAGATTAAATAAATATTTGTTGAATAAAATAAATTACACAGAATTTGAATTTGAATTCAAACAGAACAAGTTACACAGATTTTGAATTCAAACAGAAATTTTATTCAAACAAATATTTATTACAATCTTGAATAGTACAAATTCATGCTCTCGCTATACATATACATTTTTGATTACATCACGATTACATCACAAATATTTTTACATTGATAACCTCACTACATATCACTCACACTCGTATTTTGTCCTCAACTGCGTTCCAGTTTGAATCCAGCATCTGAGAAATATGCAAAAATATTCACTAACGCAGTAAAATTGAAAAAGAAATATTTTTGCAATATAAAATGAAATACGATTTTTGAAAAAATGTGGTTTGCCTCAGTTATTTGGGTTGTTCGTCATCATTCACACTTGATTTCATCACAAAGTAGTGCACATAGATATTACAGGGACATGTAACCATAAGTGGCTGCAATACACACGTGTACATTCATACACGTGTGCACTGCCTCGCCAACTCGTGTGCGCAGTCAACAAGAGCAAGTGTACAACAGTGTCAAGTTGCAAACAGTTCAAAGCTTCGACAAATCACAACAAACCAATATTGCAAGAGGCAACAAGAATGGTGAAGCAGTGCAAATGAGAAAGTGCAACAGTGAATCGAAACATGCACTTGCAAATGAGCAACTACAAGATGAACAACAACCAAGTATACAACTACAGGTCTCAATATTAAAGAAATAACTCAGTGAAGTCAAAGTATGCAACTATGTGACAAAAATGCAACTACAACGATGCAAGCGAAGAACCAAAGTCAGTGGCAAGCTTCAAACTGCATAAGTGACCATGCAAACTGACTCGAACCAATACAGTGAAAATATGCAGCATACCAGAGGTCTCAACAAGAACCAGAATACAAGTACAGGAGGCAGCTCAATATAAACATCTCAGGTCAGAGACAACACACAAACCCAAATGAATATCACAAGCATGATTAGTGGTACACATGCAAGCTCGAGCACAAATATGGAAACTGCACCAAGTGCAAATCACCAAATGAAGACCACAAATATATCAACTCAACAACAACAGTCAGACCAAAAGGCTACATGAAGTATGCAAGTCCATTCTCTTCATTAAACAACTCAAGACCAAGCTGCAAACATTCAAAAGTGCCAACAAAGAATGCAAGCTCGACCAACATAATGAATACTGCAACAAAGTACATTGATGAAACAGTGCAATGAACCAGTGATACAAATGCAACAGTGAAGCTACTGAAGGCAACATGAAGAAATGTACATGCACCAGTGATGAAAGCTACAAGATACACAAGTTTAGTTCAAATACCAGTGATACAAGTGCAACACAGTTGCAAACAACATGACAGCACTGCATCAATACAAAGTGTACATGAATGCATCAATAAACCAAACTGCAAGACCTCAAGTGACATGGTGAAGTAGCACAAAGTACAGTGCAACTTAAACCAATATAGCAGCAACTCCAAAACCAAAGTGAAATAGAATGCAGTGGACACAAACGATGAAGGAAAGCAATATGAACTGTCCAGTTACAACCTCAAAGGCACAATGCATCAACATAACAGCAAAGACTACTTGCCACAATATCAAGTACATGAAGCAGTTCAAATCCAAGAATATATACAATGCAAATGTATGCAACAGTGTGATAGATCAAGTGACACAGGGAATCGAAAAAATGCAGACTAACAGCTACATCAAAAGCAAACAACAACTCACATGTTTGAAATCACTCGAGTGCAACAGTGGAGCCATAAGAAATAAAGAAATGCAGATCAATGATATCAAGTCCAGTGATGTAAACAGTGAACAACGGTGCAATGTTCAAAAGGAGACTAGTGAAGATGGCCAGAGATGAAGACAGGGACAAACACAAGATGGTCGAAGCAGTGTCAAGTCAGAATTTTCAAAATAGGATGCTAAAGTTCAACAGTACAGAGAATTCGAATTCAATGAAACCCAAATTTGTATTCTTTGAAATAGTCAGCAAAATTAAAAAGGGAAAGTTTCTGTTTTTTTATACAAGAAGAATCGAACGTGTAAAAGTTAAAGCCGTGTGACTCAAGGCAATCAAACGCTACAGAATAGAAGCCGTGCGTATCAAAGTTGCAACAAATCAGGAAAGTGATGAAGTCGCAAGTGAATACGAACGAATCAATTGATTCGAATTCATATAAATACAAACCCCATACTATCATCATCGGCATGGAAAAAGAGCAAGCAATCAAACAAGCAACAAAAGAAAAAACATACCAAAGATCGATTGCTGAAGTAAGACAGAGAAGAACCAAATAGTCATCAACGAATAAAAGAAGCCGAAGCCCTAGCCAAGCAGAAAAATTCCTCAATCCCAAGTCAGCAAGCAGAGCGTCTGAGAATATCAATAAGGAAATCGAGCTTCAGATCTCTCAAGCCTTAATTTGACAGAGAAATTGAAGAACAAAATATCGCCGCCATTTTTATTCTCAAGAGAGAATTGAAGATCGGGTGAAACAAGAATAAGGGGCCGGCCTTATTATTAAAAGGGGGTTTAGTTTTAATTTTATAATAGGGTTTTTAGTTTTTAATTTGAGCAAAAATTAGGGATTCTAGTTTATATTTTAATTTTTGCTCCTGCGTGTATTTTTGAAATTGTTTTTTCTTTTCGAGTCGAAGAATTTGTAAATCACCACCTAGGGATTAGGTAGTGTCAGATTGTCTATTTAGAATTAGTTCAGTGAGCAGGGTGTGCGAGTTTGCAAAGCTCTATAGGCGGGAGCAGTGTTTGCGAGTGAGCGAAACTCTATAGGCGGGAGCAGGGTGTGCGAGTCTAGTAGAGTGTTTGTGAGCGGGAGCAAAAGGGTCTGCGAGTCTAGTAGAGTGTTTGTAAGCGTGATACTGTTTAATTCTAATAGAAATCTGGGAATGCAGCAGTAGGCAGGGGTTGCCGAAGCTGGGTAAATTTTGTGTGTGATTTACTTTACTGCATATTTATTTCTGCAATTATATTTCTGTGTTTAATTTGAAAAAATTTGCTATAACCCTATTCACCCCCCCCCTCTAGGGTTAATCTAGATCCTACAAGTGGTATCAGAGCCTGGTATTTTTATTTAACTCTAGAGTCATGAATCCACCAAATAATGCTTTTTCTGAGGGGCAATCTATTGTTAGGCCACCCATGTTTAACGGAAATGATTATGCTTACTGGAAAGTTAGGATGAGTATTTATCTTAGTTCCGTTGATTATGATGTTTGGGATATTATTGAAACTGGCTATAAACCTCCCACTATAATCGTTGGTGGTACTGAGATTCCTAAACCTAAGGATAGGTGGGATGCTAATGATAAGAGATTGAAAACGACAAATGCTAAAGCCATGAATGCTTTGATATGTGCTCTTGATAAAAATGAATTTAATAGAATTTCTCATTGTACAACAGCACAGGAAATTTGGCACACTTTGGAGGTGACACACGAAGGAACTTCTCAAGTCAAGGAGTCTCGTCTAGCCCTATTCAGCAATGAATACGAGAACTTTGTGATGGACAAAGGCGAGAGCATAAAGGACATGTTTGGACACTTTTCAACTTTGGTGTACAACGCTAGAGCACTTGGGAAGGTATTCACTAAGGTAGAGCTTGTGCGGAAGATACTACGAGTCTTACCAATGAACTTTGAGGCAAAAGTCACGGCAATCCAAGAATCGAAAGATCTGAGTAAGCTAAGCATGGAGGAGTTGATTGGAAACTTGATGACATATGAGCTTGAGCTAAAAGCAAAGGAAGAACGCAACAACTCCGAACCAAAGAAAAAGACGATTGCCTTAAAGAGCAAAGAAGAAAGCGATGAAGAAGGAGAAGATCCAATTGAAGAGCTTGCAATGGCTGTCAATAATCTTAGAAAATGGTCGAGATTCAAGCCACGCAAGAAGAAAACAAATCGTAATAGGCCAAAAGATTCTGACAATTCCGATAATGAACCGACATGCTTTAACTGCAAGAAGCCCGGACACTTCATACAAAAATGCCCACTTCTCAAAAACAACAAAGGAAAGAAAAAGGCGAAGAAGGTATTTGCAGCGACTTGGGATGATGAAGAAGGAGAAGAAGCTTCGGATAGCAGCTCAGAGGAGGCTAACTTGTGTCTTATGGCGAAATCAAATTCAGATTCAAGCTCAGAGGAATCTAGTGAGGCAGGTGAGTATTCCTATAGAGATCTTGTTTTTATGTGTTCTGATCTTACTAAAGTAGTTGATGCTCTTGAATCTAAAATTGAAAAAACTGAAAACTGATAGGAGAGAACTTGCTCGTAAAAATTTTAGGTTAGAAACTGAACTTGAAAATATTCAAAACCTAGAATGTAAAAGATGTAAAGTTTTAGATTCAGAATTGACAAGACTTAAGAATAACTCTGAGAATCTTGAAAAAGAAAACTTGAATCTTAAGGAAACCATCGACACTAGGAAAAAGGATTTTATAAATCGATGCACCTCACTTGTCACTGAAAATACAACACTAAAAACCAAAGTCCAAAATCTTGAGAAATCTTTGATTAACTTTTCAAGAGGCGAAAAATCTTTCAACATGATATTGGGAAATCAAATTTTTGCTAACAACAGAAAAGGACTTGGTTTTGGGAAAACACAAGCTGAGGATAATGCAAAAGGGAAAAGTGTCTTTGATAAATGTGAAATAATTGGACATCATGTTGAAAATTGTAGTCATAGGAACAAGAACACAAAATTTATACAAGTTTGGGTTCCTAAGAATTCTCCAAACAAATTTCATGTCTATTGGAACAAGAATAAAAGGACTAAACAAGTTTGGGTTCCAAAGGGTTTGTTTATTCATAATGTTTCTGCCACTAACAATCATGGACCTAGAAATAGGTCAAAAAAATCTTTCATCGTGTAGGTGTAGTGGCAGGCTAAGGAACAACAACGGTGTTCTCTGGATTTTGGCTGTTCCAGAAACACAACGGGCAACATAGCAAAGTTCCTTAGCCTAATATAAAGGTGACAGAATCACAATGGGCAATCACGAGAAATTATTGTAAAGGTAAAACAGGTGAAGGTATATTAAATGTGATAATCTGCACCATATTCTGAATTAAATCAGCCAAAATTGCGATAATGATGTGATGTCTTTAATTCTGACTTATGGATATGATTTTTCCTTTGATTTTTTCTTACTTTGATTTGTGCTTAAAAGTAGACCAACAATCCTTTCATCATTGAACTTAATATGTTTGGTCAAATGATGGTATTTTATTGATCCTTGATTACTCATGCTATACTTAGATATATTTTGACATTTTGGTCACTGCTTGTAAATTTGCACGATTTCAAACTCATGTGAAAAAGGATTTTAAGAAATTGTTGAAACTTCAAGAAATTGGTTTTGAAATAATTATGATGTTGATTGACTGTTGATTACTCATGAATATAATTGATTATCCTATGGTTTTCTGAAATTAACACCATGATATTTGTTTGAGTGTGAACATGGCTTCAATTCAAAATCCAAAGAATGTCATTTAAATTGTTGCTAAAATTGGGTTTGAAATTTTTGATGCACACTTCATGTCTGGTTTACCAAATCCAGTTAGTGATATTTTGGATTGAAAAAGAAATTCAGATGCAATTCATACTAGTAATCTAGTTGATAGAAAACTTACGAGTTGAACGTGATTTATTGTGAAACATTCATTTGCTGCATCGTTTTTTCAAAGAAAATATCTGCATATTTTTCACTTGAAATAATTTTTCATTTAGCAGAATTTTTTTTTCTCATATAACCCCTTCGAGAAAATAATTGTTTGACCATATTTTCAGATTAGTTAATTTTATTTGATTTTAAATGACAAATTTTGACTAATCCGACTCCCTACTAATTATAAAAAAAGATAAATAGTGATTGAAAAAGTGATGAGTGTTGATATTTAACATACATTACTCAAGAGAGTATATTTGGAAAATTTCTTTAGGAATTAAAACAAGAATTATAAAAAAATTTGTTGGGAAAAGATTCCATGACCATTCCTATATCTATCATTATTTCTATCGACCATGGTTTATCAAATATTCAATATAGTTTGTCGATATGTGGTACTATAATCAGGAATCATGTCATATTTTTTAAATAAATAAATAAATATCCAAAGTATTCACTCTCATTTAAGAGTCCTCACGGTTATGCATGGGTGAATTACTTGAATTTTTTTTTATTATGTGCTTCCATGCTCATTTAAAAGTCCTCACGGTTATGCATGTATGGAACGCATATCAAAATTAATTGCTTAATAGACAAGTTGATTCTAACCCCATTTAAAAGTCCTCACGGTTATGCGTGGTTAGAAGATACTTGATTTCATTTTTAAAATTAAATTCGAATACTACTAATCTCATTTAAAAGTCCTAACGGTTATGCATGATTAGTAGATATTCAAATTCCTGATATAAATGTACCACAAGTTGATTCAACTGTATGATTTTATATGAACACCATATCCATCATTTCTAAAAGTGGAATATGCGCCTAACAAGGGTAGTTATGGTTTTTGTTTGATTCTTATTGAAGTTTAATATTTATATTCAATTTGAGTTTAATGTTGGATTAATATCAATCACCTTATCTCTATTTTTCTCTAACACTATTATTCTTTTGCTGATAACAAAAGGGGGAGAGAAAAGTTAAGATTTTGTCAAATAGAATCAAGCAAAGGTCAAATAATTTTTCCATATGCATCTAGGCTTATTTGAATATTTCTATTCGTATGCATATATGTAGGGGGAGCATCATGTAGAGAGGATGCATTTAAATAGGGGGAGCAATTAGAGTATATCATTGATCAAATACATTTAACACATGTACAAAATCTTAAATATATGTTTGTTATCATCAAAAGGGGGAGATTGTTGAATGTGCGCTTATATGTTTTTGTTTGATGATAATAAACATATATATTCATTTAAATGTATTTGGTAATGTACTATTTTGTTTTTCATAGATTAAATAAATATTTGTTGAATAAAATAAATTACACAGAATTTGAATTTGAATTCAAACAGAACAAGTTACACAGATTTTGAATTCAAACAGAAATTTTATTCAAACAAATATTTATTACAATCTTGAATAGTACAAATTCATGCTCTCACTATACATATACATTTTTGATTACATCACGATTACATCACAAATATTTTTACATTGATAACCTCACTACATATCACTCACACTCGTATTTTGTCTTCAACTGCGTTCCAGTTTGAATCCAGCATCTGAGAAATCTGCAAAAATATTCACTAACGCAGTAAAATTGAAAAAATAAATAATTTTGCAATATAAAATGAAATACGATTTTTGAAAAAATGTGGTTTGCCTCAGTTATTTGGGTTGTTCGTCATCATTCACACTTGATTTCATCACAAAGTAGTGCACATAGATATTACAGGGACATGTAACCATAAGTGGCTGCAATACACACGTGTACATTCATACACGTGTGCACTGCCTCGCCAACTCGTGTGCGCAGTCAACAAGAGCAAGTGTACAACAGTGTCAAGTTGCAAACAGTTCAAAGCTTCGACAAATCACAACAAACCAATATTGCAAGAGGCAACAAGAATGGTGAAGCAGTGCAAATGAGAAAGTGCAACAGTGAATCGAAACATGCACTTGCAAATGAGCAACTACAAGATGAACAACAACCAAGTATACAACTACAGGTCTCAATATTAAAGAAATAACTCAGTGAAGTCAAAGTATGCAACTACGTGACATAAATGCAACTACAACGATGCAAGCGAAGAACCAAAGTCAGTGGCAAGCTTCAAACTGCATAAGTGACCATGCAAACTGACTCGAACCAATACAGTGAAAATATGCAGCATACCAGAGGTCTCAACAAGAACCAGAATACAAGTACAGGAGGCAGCTCAATATAAACAGCTCAGGTCAGAGACAACACACAAACCCAAATGAATATCACAAGCATGATTAGTGGTACACATGCAAGCTCGAGCACAAATATGGAAACTGCACCAAGTGCAAATCACCAAATGAAGACCACAAATATATCAACTCAACAACAACAGTCAGACCAAAAGGCTACATGAAGTATGCAAGTCCATTCTCTTCATTAAACAACTCAGGACCAAGCTGCAAACATTCAAAAGTGCCAACAAAGAATGTAAGCTCGACCAACATAATGAATACTGCAACAAAGTACATTGATGAAACAGTGCAATGAACCAGTGATACAAATGCAACAGTGAAGCTACTGAAGGCAACATGAAGAAATGTACATGCACCAGTGATGAAAGCTACAAGATACACAAGTTTAGTTCAAATACCAGTGATACAAGTGCAACACAGTTGCAAACAACATGACAGCACTGCATCAATACAAAGTGTACATGAATGCATCAATAAACCAAACTGCAAGACCTCAAGTGACATGGTGAAGTAGCACAAAGTACAGTGCAACTTAAACCAATATAGCAGCAACTCCAAAACCAAAGTGAAACAGAATGCAGTGGACACAAACGATGAAGCAAAGCAATATGAACTGTCCAGTTACAACCTCAAAGGCACAATGCATCAACATAACAGCAAAGACTACTTGCCACAATATCGAGTACATGAAGCAGTTCAAATCCAAGAATATATACAATGCAAATGTATGCAACAGTGTGATAGATCAAGTGACACAGGGAATCGAAAAAATGCAGACTAACAGCTACATCAAAAGCAAACAACAACTCACATGTTTGAAATCACTCGAGTGCAACAGTGGAGCCATAAGAAATAAAGAAATGCAGATCAATGATATCAAGTCCAGTGATGTAAACAGTGAACAATGGTGCAATGTTCAAAAGGAGACTAGTGAAGATGGCCAGAGATGAAGACAGGGACAAACACAAGATGGTCGAAGCAGTGTCAAGTCAGAATTTTCAAAATAGGATGCTAAAGTTCAACAGTATAGAGAATTCGAATTCAATGAAACCCAAATTTGTATTCTTTGAAATAGTCAGCAAAATTAAAAAGGGAAAGTTTCTGTTTTTTTATACAAGAAGAATCGAACGTGTAAAAGTTAAAGCCGTGTGACTCAAGGCAATCAAACGCTACAGAATAGAAGCCGTGCGTATCAAAGTTGCAACAAATCAGGAAAGTGATGAAGTCGCAAGTGAATACGAACGAATCAATTGATTCGAATTCATATAAATACAAACCCCATACTATCATCATCGGCATGGAAAAAGAGCAAGCAATCAAACAAGCAACAAAAGAAAAAACATACCAAAGAGTCGATTGCTGAAGTAAGACAGAGAAGAACCAAATAGTCATCAACGAATAAAAGAAGCCGAAGCCCTAGCCAAGCAGAAAAATTCCTCAATCCCAAGTCAGCAAGCAGAGCGTCTGAGAATATCAATAAGGAAATCGAGCTTCAGATCTCTCAAGCCTTAATTTGACAGAGAAATTGAAGAACAAAATATCGCCGCCATTTTTATTCTCAAGAGAGAATTGAAGATCGGGTGAAACAAGAATAAGGGGCCGGCCTTATTATTAAAAGGGGGTTTAGTTTTAATTTTATAATAGGGTTTTTAGTTTTTAATTTGAGCAAAAATTAGGGATTCTAGTTTATATTTTAATTTTTGCTCCTGCGTGTATTTTTGAAATTGTTTTTTCTTTTCGAGTCGAAGAATTTGTAAATCACCACCTAGGGATTAGGTAGTGTCAGATTGTCTATTTAGAATTAGTTCAGTGAGCAGGGTGTGCGAGTTTGCAAAGCTCTATAGGCGGGAACAGTGTTTGCGAGTGAGCGAAACTCTATAGGCGGGAGCAGGGTGTGCGAGTCTAGTAGAGTGTTTGTGAGCAGGAGCAAAAGGGTCTGCGAGTCTAGTAGAGTGTTTGTAAGCGTGATACTGTTTAATTCTAATAGAAATCTGGGAATGCAGCAGTAGGCAGGGGTTGCCGAAGCTGGGTAAATTTTGTGTGTGATTTACTTTACTGCATATTTATTTCTGCAATTATATTTCTGTGTTTAATTTGAAAAATTTTGCTATAACCCTATTCACCCCCCCCCTCTAGGGTTAATCTTGATCCTACATGTCTGACACTACACTTTGAGATGTAAAGCTGGTTTCTATCAAATACATTTCTGTTGATGGCGGAGAATTTATTCTCTTAGCTTAACGCCCTTCTCTGAGACGTATGAACTCAGAGGTTATGTAGTTGATTGTTACCCGCGATACATTCCCAATTTGTAATGTGGAATACGAAGTGCTGCTGGTCAATTGTTGATCGAAGCATAGCTTTGTGTAAAAGCGTATCTTTATGGACGAGACTTCGTCGAGCCTCACAACCCGGTAATGGTCGAAACAGGAAAGTTGCGACAAGGTTTTTAGGGATAGCTCCCCTAGGGTATATCCATTTTCTTCTGGATAAAAGGTGATATCATGGTATAGAGCCTAGATATCGAACCTATGTGGTTACTGCAAATTTATTACTTTGTGGTTGTTGGTGTCGAGCGCTCGGATAAAGGGCGGTAATGAACGGGGATGGCATAGCTCGTGTGTTAGTTACCTAGTTACAGCTTGGTTAAAGCGTGAGGTAGCGTCAGCCTTGTTTGGCAGAGATCCGGTTAGGTTCTCTGGGACGTCCTTCCAGAGGCGTTCCATTTCAATGTGGGAAGTTCCTTTGCCTGACCATTTGTTAGAAATCCAAAGAAACAATACGAGCCCTGTATGGTTTTAGTTGCATAACCTGCCATGAAATGTGGTGGCAACCTGCTACTGAAAATTATAGCTATGTAGGCATAAGTGCGAAATGCCTATGCCGGCTAAGATCAATATTATATTTTCTCTTTCCACTATACACTAATAATAATAATATCAAAGGATTTTGCGTACCAAGCACTTTTTAACTGTCATAAGGAGAAATCTCCTCCAGGTGTGCGCTTGCATTGTGTGTGGTGGGAGGCCTTATGGCAGTTTCATTTTCGAAAAAGGCATTGCGATTTTCAAAAGTAAACTCTTTTGGTTATTTTTAAAGGATAAACTGTTTTTGTTTACTCATACCAGTCCCATGACTGACCCGGAGTTTATTTTTCCCTTCCTAAACTCTGGGTGCCCATAATTTTCCACACAGGTAGCCTAGAAGCAGGTTATCCGTATTTTGGAAGCTGTCAGATTTTTGGAAAGCTTTTGGATTTGGAAGTCTTTTGAAGTGCTTGGATTTTAGGGCGTTTTTGAAGGCCTTATCAAGTTAAAATATGTTGGAAACTTTTTGGAGTCTGTTGTTCCGCTGTGGAGTTTTCACTTTATTGTTGTATCCTTTGTTGTGTATCACTCCGATATTAATGATCGTTGTTGCAATGGGTCTTGTATCAAAGTTGTATTTGTGTTATGATCAATGATATTCATGATGTTTCCGCTGTTTATTTACATCTAATGTTGTTATAAGCTCTGACGATACGAATTTGATGCTGTTTATCGGACATCGAGTTTGGGTCGTCACAATTCTATTACTTTGTGATTGATTGGGGCCCGTTGATTTTTGGGGGCGTGGCTCGAGGTGAGCGGTAGCCGCGCGCTACGCCTCACCACTAGTCCGGATGCATAATTGGTATATCTACCCTGGCATTGCCTCTGTAACATCCCGCCTTTTCGCACGCTTTAAATCGACACACGTGCCAATTCAAACCGTTCGGAAGGGCGGATTGTTATGGGGTAAATAAGAAAACGAGAAAGAAATAAAACTAAACAGAATCTCACAGCGGAAGGATAAAATATAATAATCAAATATACAGTTTATAAAGCAGTTTAAAAATATTCGATTATACTTATACAACATATATCAGAGTTACACATACCATATATCAACGCAGTGGAACAATATGAGTGTAGTGGAATATAATAATAATAAAAATAGAAATCTTCGACTTCGTCCTCCAGAGCTAAAGTTTTCGATCCTGAAACGCTCGGACTGACCCGAGCGAATTTGAAAAGACAAAAACACTCGGGTCGGAACTAAAAGATCTTATGTGTGTTAAATTAACAGAAATAAATATGAGTGCAGTAACTCAAGAGATGCTCGGGATTTACATCTCCTAAGGATCCGTTAAACTATTTACTATATAGTATATTGCGCTATTACAATAGTGTCTATTTGTAAAATAAACTTACTTTTTAATAGCGTTAAGGGGTTACACATATAGCCCATAACACAAATAATGCCAATAGTCTATACAGTACCGTAATACCTCCTGATCGGGAGGCTACCAGAGGATACTCCATATGTACGACACAAATAGAAACTCGTACAAGGCGCGATAGGGTAGGTAACACGGCACAACTAGGCAATGCCAGGGTAGATATACCAATTACGCTTCCGGGTCGGTGGTAACGCGTAGCGCGCAGCTACCGCCCACCTCGAGCCACACCCCCAAATAAAATCAAAAGTGGCCACCGAATCAATCCAAAGTCAAAGTATAATATCGAAAGGATGTGTCCGATCAAAGGTGCTACCTTATTAACCCGTCGATCGCTCCTGTTTTAACCACATTATGCCAACTCACGGGAGTCGGGTCCACGTATTTACCTTAAAGGAAACGCCACCACCATCCTACTTCATTCTGGAATCTCCACCGCGTACACGGTTGTTAAAGTGGTTTTTGGGGTTGGCAGAGAGTATGATAACTTCTGATCCCAGTCTCTTCAACAAACAAACATTATTATAACACCGCGGTCTTTGAAATAGTTTATACTTTAAAACTAGAAAATAATTATACATTTCAAAACCCATAAAACGATATCATTCCCATTTCGAAAACAACTCATTTCGATATTATTTTTATAAAACCCAAATCAATAATATCATTTTTATTTCAAATATATTTCTTTTTCCAAAATCATACTGCTTAAAATTTATAATATCTAGAAACCAAACATTTGGATTATAACTTTCAAAACATAATACTTCGAAATTCATAGCTTTAAAACCATAACTTCTAAAAACTTGAATGGTTTGGATATTCAACAGTATATAGAATAAAATGGTTTAATTTTAGATTTACTTTGTAAAGTAAAATAATTTCCATGACTTTACAAATATATTTTCTTTAGATAAAGTCTAAACCATACATTTAAATTTCACCTTCAGTTTCCAAAACCACTTCAATTTCAATATATATCAAATTTGAGTATTAATAAATTTCAAAGCTAAAGTTGGAATTTTATTCTTTCAACAAATTCACCGTTCTATTATTTAGTCTAGAACATTTGCATGATAAATCCATAATCATTTATATAAAACTCAAATTTCCTATAACTAAATATTTCCTTCCATTTATTTATACTATAAATATTCATTTAATTTATCTTGAAATAAAATTTCAGTTATAAATATCATACCTTTAAAATTTGCAAGCTTTAATAAGTTTTACATCAACTTATGGAGTTAAATTTTTTTATAAGCTCAATTCCAAATAAATTTCAATTTATCTTCCAATCTTAATTGATTTGAATCATTTAAAACTCTATATATACACAAGATCTTAAACCTGTATTTAAACATATAATATAAATTATCAAACTCCATTTTTCTAACTTATCCATTTTTATTTCACAGATTGTACATAGCTTAAATACAAAATTTTAACTATATATGTATATATAAAATAATATTTATATAATATCAAAATTTAATATTCATTAAACTGTATCCTATCCAAACCATAGAAATCATTTTCAAAATAATTATATATATATATATATATATCGCGGTGCATGTATATAATTTTCTATCCTATGGTCAAGTGATACGGATATTTATCATTTCAATCTGTAATTTAAAAACAAAAATGCGGTTGTATATCATTTCAAACTGCAATCCCGAATGAAATGAAAATGCATAATAACATGTAGTTTATACAATATAAATACAGCATCCATTCATCCATCATATCAATCATCAACATTTATCAATTTATCGTCCAATTCAAACAATCACATCAATAAATAATAATTAATTACTGACAGTTACTTTTCAAAAATGAATTAAATAACCGTTCAACTGTAGTTTATATGAAAAAATAAATAAATTTGACTAGCATTTTTAATGGCAGTTTAAATGCAATAAATAAATAAATTAACAATTAACTAACAGTTTTAAATGCAAAAATGAATTAAATAACGCGTAAATTAAATGAATGCGATTTAACTGAGAAAATGATGAAATATATGCCAAATACCTATAAATAAAATGTTAAACACATCATACATCAATTTAACAAACATAAAAAAATTTAGAAATTGTGAGTGGGTTAAAACACTCACCTTTTGAATTTAAATTCAATTTAAACCCAAAAAAATTGACAGTCTCCAAATCCGTCCAAACTAGCGTCAAAAGATATGGAATTTTATTATGATCCTAACAAAAAAAATCTCGTGTGAAACGGAGTTCGTAGGAGAAAGTTATACACATTAATGGTGATTGAAATTTCAAAAAAAAAAGAATAGAAATAAAAGAACACCTTCAAGCGCCACGTCATCCCCCTTTCTTTCCCTCTCTCCCTCATGCATTTTGCTTCCAGATTTTTCTGAGGAGCTTGAATTTTAGCTTTTGATTTGGTTTGGAATTTTTATTTGGATCTAAGATTTATTTGTCTGCCATTGAGGAGGAGAGAGTTGAGATGTACGTACAGAACAAATGAGAATTAAGGAGGCTAGGGTTTATAGCAGGATATTTATAGAGAAAGTTGAAAAGAAAGAAGGAAGTTTGAACTAGAATAAAATTTGAAGAAGAAGAATATTTTAAAAGGAAGGAAAAATTAAAATGAGAGATAATAAGGAGATTTGACGAATAAATTAAGGATGCACGAATGAAGATAGAAATAAATGAAAAGCTAACAAAGTATATATAAACCAAGTAAGAATTGAAATATAAGTAAAAATATGAACAGCCTTAGAAAACGGTAGTGTTGAAAGAGGTAAAGTAAAGGAATAAGTATATAAATGAAGATAAAAATAAATCTTCCGTTTTTAAATATGAAGCTTCAGGAGAATGAATTTCCAATAAAAGAAAGCTACAAGAACTTATAATGTGTAAACAAAATGAAGTTTAGAAATAAAGAATATTAAATTCTAATGACGTGGCATGAATAGTAATTTGGATGTCAAAAAAAACTTCAGGAAAACTACTTGTAATGGAGCAAACAAAAAAGAAACAAATGAAAAGAATGAGGCGGTTATTAATTAGAAATCAATCATACGAGGTTACTATAAATTAATAAGAATGAGTAGTTTAACAAATGGATGCTCAAGTGGAACCTACATGGATGACTTGGAATGAAAGAAAAAAAGAGAATGCGGATATGATAATACATATTAAGCAAATGAAGGGCCACTTATGTACTATAAACAAACCTTTGGGGTCCAAATTTTGAATCTTACTTCGGTTAATTCATTCCCATAAATCCAAATATGCACATATTTATATTATTAAATTCTTTGTTAACACATTCATTTTATGGTAATATATGCATCCTCCATTAACGCAATCAATTAAACAATCAATTAATGATATTACTCAATCGATAAAAAAAAATCAATCAATTATACAATCAATCAATCAACTACCAAACCAATCTACCTATATTTTTATTTATATTACTCAAACCAATTTTATTAATTTATGAAAATATATATATATATATATATATATGCACTATAAAAATTATTTACTTTACTTTTTTTTATCACTGTAACTGTGATATTAATGCAACCAAATTTACACGTTTTAACCGTATATAAAGTGTAAAAATAAATATAAACATGTATAATTAATGTACAACTTTTAGTACAAGGTAATTTCTAATTGATTCCATAACATTTACACAACCGTGAACCCTATAAAATATGAATACTAATAAGTGCGTTTGTATACATTATTCGAAAATTCAATTTTTCCGTTATATAAAATTATACTTATTCAAAATGAAAATTTTTCTTTATACATCTCAAAATAGGCAATTATTTTAATTGAAATGTTCATTCCATTTCGACAAAAAAAATGCAAGTTCTTATATTAACTCATTGATTACAATTTAATTTATGTTTCCTTCAAATTGAAACATTTAAATTAATCTAATTCCAGTTCATTTCATTACTAATTTCAACGAATTCTAATTATATAACACTTTTTTTCTTTTCATTTATACCAATTCAAACATATTTTATAGAATTTCATATACAACAAAATTTATACAATATTTACAATGTAAATGTTTTATCTTATTGAATTCAACATTTTTCACTTATCAATTTATTCCACGTTAACTGCAATAATTTAGCGAATTGATTGAAATTGATTACGAATTAACTTAACAACCTAATAAAATAAGTAACGTACCATAAATATCGTCATTAACTCTTAATTACACTTTTAGAGGTTCATTATTTACACCCCAATATTGTAATTACTTACATAACACTGGTTTTACTCAATTAACATTTATTACAAACTATTCCAAAATTTATTCAATATTTATTAGTTCTCTTATATTATATTTATAACCAAGTGTAACTTTTAACTTGAATTGGTTGGATTTCCTTTCAAGTTATTAAAAATTAACTTATACTAACATATTCCTTAATTTATTCCAATTACCGTTTATTGAAATCCACATTAATTAATTTATTAAATGCTTACATTTATTTCTCTATATCCAATTTGTTCCAACTTTATTTATACTAATGTTATTCCCTTATTTGGTAATTATTTATCAACTTGTTCTAACTTTATTACCTAAATTTCCGTTATTGTAAACCTTTATATTTTTCATTTACATCAAATTTTAAATTCCAATTCAATCAAACATTACAACATGCAACTTATAATAACTGCTTACAAGATGAATGGAACTGTCATTTATTCTAATATTTTCTAACTTTACATTAACATATTAAATAAATTCCCTTTAAATGAATTTTATATACAGGTATATTTCTTACCCCATTTCATTCATTGAAATTTATTCAAATTTCTAGTAAATAGGTTTTAAGTCACCTTTTATATATTTTATTTTAGCGTTCATTTCAATATTAGTTTATAAAGTTTTCATTTCTACTAAATTTAATTACAAAAACTCATAAATTCACCTAAATTAAATCAACGAAATTTACGGGTCGTTACACTCTCCCCCACTCAAAACTTTTCGTCCCCGAAAAGGAAAAATAAGGGAGAAGGAATAATTAAATAAACAATACATCTTATTCAAAATATTAACTTATAAACAATAATTTACAAAATTCATTACTTTATATAAAATATACCCATTTTATAATCATTATATCTTTTTATACTTAAATAAATAAAGTTTGGAAAAACATTTTCAAAATAATTTCTAAGTCCAAAAATTTACGAAATTTTTTGACAGAGTCTCCCTTGTACGGAGAGGCTCGGGAAAAAATATAATATCAAAATATAACAATTATATTGCATATATTATCCAAAATATAATATCCCAACCCGGGAAAATATAAAAAATAGCGCTATAAACCGAAATCCAAAACGTACCAATTTGTCGGGCAAATTTACGCTTAATTTATGGAACCAAAAGCAGTAGCAATTGCTTCCATAACCTGCATTTCCCTTATAAAATCTAAAAGGGTTAGCAATTTTATAAATGAAATATTTAAGTGGTTTCAATCACTAATAACAAATCAATACAACAACCATCAATTTCAACAAATAGCATACACAACAAATACAAAACAACCATTAAATCAAACAAACAAATAGTTGTTTGGGTTCAAAACTTTTTAAATTGTACGGAATGAAGAATAAACTACTAGCACATCATTTACTCAACAGTCTTAGATAAACTAAATGGATTATTCATTCACCCAAATCCAAATTTTAAAGTATCCTTGCCCCAAACAACCATAACCCAAACAAACAACCAACAATTTCAGAAAATAGGTCAAATTCATTCTTATTTATTCATTTCATATTATTTGTCGTTTGATTTATTTTCATTCAAATAATGATTTTTCTTTTCTTTTCTTTTTTTCTTCTTTTCTTTATTTTCTCACTTATTCATATCAAGAATTTTCCTTTTATTATTCTACGTTCATTTATTCACTGCTCAACTTTATTTATTTACAGTATTCGTCTTTCTGTTTATTAAAATAATTAACTTTAACATTTACTTGAGTTTATAATCATCTATTTATGATACTTACCTTTAATTATATTTAAATATAGTAAAATTCCAATTGTAACTTAAGTTTACAATAATTACAACATCAAATCCTTGTTTATTAAAGAATTTCATTAATTACTTTCATTACCTCAAGTTTATTTCTTGTATAATATCTATTACATTTTCTTATAACATTTTAACTTTTAATATTTGGTAAGTTATATATATGATTTTAAAGAATGTAATTGAAAGTTATACAAGTTTTCTCATTTCTTTTAATTAATTCATTGTTCAATAAATTTTTACCTTTTCCTTATAACTTACAATTTCAACTTCCTTTTTATTTCCTTTATAACTTAGCCTTAAATCTCTTACCTAAATTAGAGGTTTCAATCATTAATTACTTACCTTTTATTTCACTACAATAATTGAAACAATTAATCAATGGAAATTTAAGAATTTAATGCCGGGTTAAATTTTCAATTTATTTTAAACAATAGATAAATATATTCTTACAACTTATATATCTCTAATTATATTTAAAACAATTCAAAATTTATATATTTTCCAAAAATGAATCTGCAGTAGAACTACTACAGTGGCCTTTCCCCTTCGAAACTCGAAAATGAAAGTCGATGATGCGGCCGCCATCACCGAAATTATTTTCCAACGACGGAGAGGAAAGTACAAAACTTTTTCTCCAAAATCTTCTTTAAAACAATTCTTCCGAATTATATTAAATATTTATATCAGAAAATACTTATAAACAATATTATTATATTCCAAAATTTATTCGAAAGAAATTTCAAAACCCCAGAACTTAAGTTCTAAATTTCCGAATTTCATTTATTTTCTATTTCAATCTTATTTCTATTATTATTTATACACTTTATTACCTAACAACCAATCTATTTCAACCAAACAAAGATATCATTTGAATTTATTTTTTTATTATTTTATATATAGAAAATATAATAGGCAAAATTATTTCATTCACCTATATTAAAACAAATATTATGTCGGTCTGTCCTATTAAGTGTTTAGAAATCCCTATTGATGTCACAGCGTCTCATGCATCAACCAGAATTTATAAGTACAAAATGGAACAGATTAACACAATATAAAAATCTTTTTATAACACTAACAAATATGCTCTCTCGTATATATACACTCAGCGACTCCCATAGGGTATTACTACCCTATTAGTAAAGAGTCAAACCCCCCAAAGCTAAGGTTTATCGCTAAACCAAAGCTCTGATACCAACTGTAACGTCCTGCCTTTTCGCACGCTTGAAATCGACACACGTGCCAATTCAAACCTTTCGGAAGGGCGGATTGTTATGGGGTAAATAAGAAAACGAGAAAGAAATAAAACAAAACAGAATCTCACAGCGGAAGGATAAAATATAATAATCAAATATACAGTTTATAAAGCTGTTTAAAAATATTCGATTATACTTATACAACATATATCAGAGTTACACATACCATATATCAACGCAGCGGAACAATATGAGTGTAGTGGAATATAATAATAATAATAGAATCTTCGACTTCGTCCTCCAAAGCTAAAGTCTTCGATCCTGAAATGCTCGGACTGACCCGAGCGAATTTGAAAAGACAAAAACACTCGAGTCAGAACTAAAAGATCTTATATGAGTTAAATTAACAGAAATAAATATGAGTGCAGTAACTCAAGAGATGCTCAGGATTTACATCTCCTAAGGATCCGTTAAACTATTTACTATATAGTATATTGCGCTATTACAAAGTGTCTATTTGTAAAATAAACTTACTTTTTAATAGCGTTAAGGGGTTACCCATATAGCCCTTAACACAAATAATGCCAATAGTCTATACAGTACCGTAATACCTCCTGATCGGGAGGCAACCAGAGGATACTCCATAGGTACGACACAAACAGAAACTCGTACGAGGCGCGATAGGGTAGGTGACACAGCACAACTAGGCAATGCCAGGGTAGATATACCAATTACGCTTCCGGGTCGGTGGTAACGCGTAGCGCGCAGCTACCGCCCACCTCGAGCCACACCCCCAAATAAAATCAAAAGTGGCCACCGAATCAATCCAAAGTCAAAGTATAATATCGAAGGGATGTGTCCGATCAAAGGTGCTACCTTATTAACCCGTCGATCGCTCATGTTTTAGCCACCTTATGCCAACTCACGGGAGTCGGGTCCACGTATTTACCTTAAAGGAAACGCCACCACCATCCTACCACATTCTAGAATCTCAACCGCATACACGGTTGTTAAAGTGGTTTTCGGGGTTGGTAGAGAGTATAACAACTTCCGATCACGGTCTCTTCAACAACCAAACGTTATTATAACACCGCGGTCTTTGAAATAGTTTATACTTTAAAACTAGAAAATAATTATCCATTTCAAAACCCATAAAACGATATCATTCCCGTTTCGAAAACAACTCATTTCGATATTATTTTTATAAAACCCAAATCAATAATATCATTTTTATTTCAAATATATTTCTTTTTCCAAAATCATACTGCTTAAAATTTATAATATCTAGAAACCAAACATTTGGATTATAACTTTCAAAACATAATACTTTGAAATTCATAGCTTTAAAACCATAACTTCTAAAAACTTGAATGGTTTGGATATTCAACAGTATATATAATAAAATGGTTTAATTTTAGATTTACTTTGTAAAGTAAAATAATTTCCATGACTTTACAAATATATTTTCTTTAGATAAAGTCTAAACCATACATTTAAATTTCACCTTCAGTTTCCAAAACCACTTCAATTTCAATATATATCAAATTTGAGTATTAATAAATTTCAAAGCTAAAGTTGGAATTTTATTCTTTCAACAAATTCACCGTTCTATTATTTAGTCTAGAACATTTGCATGATAAATCCATAATCATTTATATAAAACTCAAATTTCCTATAACTAAATATTTCCTTCCATTTATTTATACTAAAATATTCATTTAATTTATCTTGAAATAAAATTTCAGTTATAAATATCATACCTTTAAAATTTCCAAGCTTTAATAAGTTTTACATCAACTTATGGAGTTAAATATTGTTATAAGCTCAATTCCAAATAAATTTCAATTTATCTTCCAATCTTAATTGATTTGAATCATTTAAAACTCTATATATACACAAGATCTTAAACCTGTATTTAAACATATAATACAAATTATCAAACTCCGTTTTTCTAACTTATTCATTTTTATTTAATAGATTATACATAGCTTAAATAAAAACATTTAACAATATATGTGTATATAAAATAATATTTATATAATATCAAAATTTAATATTCATTAAACCGTATCCTATCTAAACCATAGAAATCATTTTCAAAATAATTATATATATATATATATATATATCGCGGTGCCTGTATATAATTTTCTATCTTATGGTCAAGTGATACGGATATTTATCATTTCAATCCGCAATTTAAAAACAAAAATGCGGTTGTAAATCATATCAAACCGCAATCCCGAATGAAATGAAAATGCATAATAACTTGCAGTTCATACAATATAAATACAGCATCCATTCATCCATCATATCAATCATCAACATTTATCAATTTATCATCCAATTCAAACAATCACATTAATAAATAATAATTAATTACTGACAGTTAATTTTTCAAAAATGAATTAAATAACTGTTCAACTGTAGTTTATATGCAAAAATAAATAAATTTCACTAGCATTTTTAATGGCGGTTTAAATGCAACAAAAAAATAAATTAATAATTAACTGGCAGTTTTAAATGCAAAAATGAATTAAATAACGCGTAAATTAAACGAATGCGATTTAACTGAGAAAATGATGAAATATATGTCAAACAACTATAAATAAAATGTTAAACACATCATACATCAATTTAACAAACATAAATTTTTTTAGAAATTGTGAGTAGGTTAAAACACTCACCTTTTGAATTTAAATTCAATTTAAACTCAAAAAAATTGAAAGTCTCCAAATCCGTCCAAACTAGCGTCGAAAGATCTGGAATTTTATTACGACCCTAACAAAAAAATCTCGCGTGAAACGGAGTTCGTAGGAAAAAGTTATACGCATTAATGGTGATTGAAATTTCAAAAAAAAAAGAATAGAAATAAAAGAACACCTTCAAGCGCCACGTCATCCCCCTTTCTTTCCTCTCTCCCACACGCATTTTTCTTCCAGATTTTTCTGAGGAGCTTGAATTTTAGCTTTGGATTTGGTTTGGAATTTTTATTTGGATCTAAGATTTATTTGTCTGCCATTGCGGAGGAGAGAGTTGAGATGTACATACAGAACAAATGAGAATTAGGGAGGCTAGGGTTTATTCCAGGATATTTATAGAGAAAGTTAAAAAGAAAGAAGGAAGTTTGAACTAGAATAAAATTTGAAGAAGAAGAATATTTTAAGAGGAAGGAAAAATTAAAATGAGAGATAATAAGGAGATTTGAAGAATAAATTAAGGCTGCAGGAATGAAGATTGAAATAAATGAAATGCCAACAAAGTATATATAAACCAAGTAAGAATTGAAATATAAGTAAAAATATGAACAGCCTTAGAAAACGGTAGTGTTGAAAGAGGTAAAGTAAAGGAATAATTATATAAATGAAGATAAAAATAAATCTTCCGTTTTAAATATGAAGCTTCAGGAGAATGAATTGCCAATAAAAGAAAGCTACAAGAACTTATAATGTGTAAACAAAATGAAGTTTAGAAATAAAGAATATTAAATGCTAATGACGTGGCATGAATAGTAATTTGGATGTCAAAAAAAACTTCAGGAAAACTTCTTGTAATGCAGCAAACAAAAAAGAAACAAATGAAAAGAATGAGGCAGTTATTAATTAGAAATCAATCATACGAGGTTACTATAAATTAATAAGAATGAGTAGTTTAACAAATGGATGCTCAAGTGGAACCTACATGGATGACTTGGAACAAAAGAAAAAAAAAGAATGCGGATATAATAATAAATATTAAGCAAATGAAGGGCCACTTATATACTATAGACAAACCTTTGGGGTCCAAATTTTGAATCTTACTTTGGTTAATTCATTCCCATAAATCCAAATATACACATATTTATATCATTAAATTCTTTCTTAACACATTCATTTTATGGTAATATATGCATCCTCCATTAACGCAATCAATTAAACAATCAATTAAAAAACCAATTAATGATATTACTCAATCGATAAAAAAATCAATCAATTATACAATCAATCAATCAACTACCAAACCAATCTACCTAAATATTTATTTATATTACTCAAACCAATTTTATTAATTTATGAATATATATATGCACTATAAAAATTATTTACTTTACTTTTTTGATCACTGTAACTGTGATATTAATGCAACCAAATTTACACGTTTTAACCGTATATAAAGTGTAAAAATAAATATAAACATGTATAATTAATGTACAACTTTTAGTACAAGGTAATTTCTAATTGATTCCATAACATTTACACAACCGTGAACCCTATAAAATATGAATACTAATAAGTGCGTTTGTATACATTATTCGAAAATTCAATTTTTCCGCTATATAAAATTATACTTATTCAAAATGAAAATTTTTCTTTATACATCTCAAAATAGGCAATTATTTTAATTGAAATGTTCATTCCATTTCGACAAAAAAAATGCAAGTTCTTATATTAACTCATTGATTACAATTTAATTTCTGTTTCCTTCAAATTGAAACATTTAAATTAATCTAATTCATTTTCATTTCATTACTAATTTCAACGAATTCTAATTATATAACACGTTTTTTCTTTTCATTTATACCAATTCAAACATATTTTATAGAATTTCATATACAACAAAATTTATACAATATTTACAATGTAAATGTTTTATCTTATTGAATTCAACATTTTTCACTTATCAATTTATTCCACGTTAACTGCAATAATTTAGCGAATTGATTGAAATTGATTACGAATTAACTTAACAACCTAATAAAATAAGTAACGACCATAAATATCGTCATTAACTCTTAATTACACTTTTAGAGGTTCATTATTTACACCCCAATATTGTAATTACTTACATAACACTGGTTTTACTCAATTAACATTTATTACAAACTATTCCAAAATTTATTCAATATTTATTAGTTCTCTTATATTATATTTATAACCAAGTGTAAATTTTAACTTGAATTGGTTGGATTTCCTTTCAAGTTATCAAAAATTAACTTATACTAACATATTCCTTAATTTATTCCAATTACCGTTTATTGAAATCCACATTAATTAATTTATTAAATGCTTACATTTATTTCTCTATATCCAATTTGTTCCAACTTTATTTATACTAATGTTATTCCCTTATTTGGTTATTATTTATCAACCTGTTCTAACTTTATTACCTAAATTTCTGTTATTGTAAACCTTTATATTTTTCATTTACATCAAATTTTAAATTCCAATTCAATCAACCATTACAACATGCAACTTATAATAACTGCTTACAAGTATGAATGGAATTGTCATTTATTCTAATATTTTCTAACTTTACATTAACACATTAAATAAATTCCCTTTAAATGAATTTTATATACAGGTATATTTCTTACCCCATTTCATTCATTGAAATTTATTCAAATTTCTAGTAAATAGGTTTTAAGTCACCTTTTATATATTTTATTTTAGCGTTCATTTCAATATTAGTTTGTAAAGTTTTCATTTCTACTAAATTAAATTTCAAAAACTCATAAATTCACCCAAATTCAATCAACGAAATTTACGGGTCGTTACAGCCTCGTTGTGCCGCGTCACCTACCCTAACGCGCCTTGTACGAGTTTGATTTATGTAGTACCTATGGAGTATCCTCTGGTAACCTCCCGATCATAAGGTATTACGGTACTATATAGACTACTGGCACTACTTATGTGTTAAGGGGGATACTGGGTAACTCCTTAACGCTATTTTAAAGCAATTTTATTTACTAATAGACATTATTATAATAGGGTATATTACTACATAGTAAATAGTTTAACGGATCCTTAGAGGATGGGCGGTCCCAAGCATTCTTTAAGTTACTTGTACCTTCTATTTCAGTTCACTTGAGTTGGTTTACATTGTATAAGTATGTATGTCCTGACTTGAGTGTTTTGTGTTTTGCTTTACGCTTGGGTCAGACTGAGTGATACAGCATTCGAGACTCATCTTCAGAGTTGGAGCTTTGCTTGAAGATCCAGCTATCTATTTCATTCCAGTTTTTCAGTTGATTCCAGTTATCCAGATCTGATTATACTTGATTATCATATTGACACTTATGTTGTATCTTCTGACTCTAATGTATTTATATAGTAGCTTCATGAACTACTATCTCTTTGCTTCCGCTGCCTTACATTTCTCTATGTTATATTCTGAGATTTGCCAAATTTATATTTACAACTCGGTATTTTGTATCATTCAAGTCCGACATGTGCGGATGTGAAAGGTCCAAAATAGCGGGTCGTTACAGTTGGTATCAGAGCTTTGGCTCTAGGCAAAACTCAACATATATGGTAAATTTATTTATAGAATCACTTTCGTTCGATCTTGAATTTCTTTCTCTTTGACTCGGTTTCCTTTGAATTTTGGAACATTCCCTGCGGTTCCAAAATTCATTCTTATTCCCCACTATTCGTCTCCTTTTGATTTTGGAGTATCCCATAACTCCACTTCGGATGATCTTTACAATGAATCGGCGGTCTTTCCAATCTTCAAATGACTTGTAAAAAGGGACATAGCTCCTTTACAATAGGCATTGATTCACGGAGATTTATATATATATATCCTCGGTTTAGATGCTAGTATCTCTAGTTATCCAGGATTCTATCTCTTGAGATCGAATGTGGATTTGCCTCAAAATTCCACATTTGATCTAATTCTTAAAAACGCGGTCGACCGGTTAAGGTTGCCCGAGATTTATATAACCTTATTCATTTCCTTATTCGGTTAGTTAATCATCTTATCTTTTGTTTCGACTTATCCTCAAGTCAAAAATTTCTTTGATTTGAATTAATAAAATTTGAATCGCTATCCTTGCTTTGAAAATCTATTCCTGTATAGTGTATTTGTTAATCTATATTTAAAATTGTTTTATGTATCGTGTTTTTGAATTATTGACGTTGATTTGGGTTTTCGATCGATTCGTCTGATCAACACTATCGATAGGATCTCCAAAACACTTGAACAGAGCAAACCGACACAATATAGTTTTCAAATTCAGTAAATGAAATAAATTTTGTATAATTATATTTTATATGTATAAAAGTAAAATTTTCTGAATTTTTATAGTTAATTGAATTGGATGTTGAGAAATAATATTTGACTTTGTATATATATAGTTTGTAGCCATTAGCTTTTGTTTCATATATAAATAATTAAACTATAAAACATGGATATAAATTAATTTGGAAATTTAAATAAATTTAAAACAAGAAATTAAGAATTTAATTTCCGATGGTTTCAAACTTTGTGCTTAAATTTTTAAAGAGTGTATTATTTAAAGTATTTCAAGTAAAAATTGTTTCAAAGAATTTTTAATTTGTAAATCAGTGCTCTTTTCTTTGTCGGTGGAAAATAATTTCTGTGATGACTACAACATCATCAACATTCATTATTGAGTTTTAAAGTGGAGAGACCATTCTGTTGCCTTGCTACACTTTTGTGTTGGAAAATTAAATTGATTTGGATTTCTAAAATATGTCTTTATTTATAATATATATTATATATGATTTAAAAGTTAATTTGATATATGTTGTTTATATTTATTTATCTCCTAATTTCTCTTCATCTTGTCTTAACCCTTTCTCATTCTATCTTGTATCTTTGTTTTCCGTTCCTCGTTTCTTTTCGATGACGAAAAGTTTTGAGTGAGGGAGAGTGTAACAACCCATAATTTTGTAAAGATTTTTAATTAAATTTTTATTTGAAAACTTTGATTTTTAAATCATTTAAAAGTGAATTTTTAGAATTTTCCAATGTAAGTTTGTATTTTGTTTGTAATTTATTTTCCAAATACAATAAAATAAACAATTTCTGAAAATTTTGTATTTTGGTCAACTGAAAGTCAAAGTTTGACCACAGTTGATTTAATTTAGTTTTTAATTTATAATCTTTTTCTTTGAAATTATACTTGATTCTGATATGCGTACTGCTTTTCGTTTCGTAAAATTCCCTTTTATACTCTTTAAATTGGATAACTTTCAGTGTTTCACACGCAATTATTTTCAGCACTTTTCTATTTATTTTCTATTCTATATTCTTTCAATTCATCTCTACTTTATATTTTATTTCTATTTTGTTTGGACTTTTTAATGTGATTTTTATTTGATTTTTATTTGAATGTTTGGCTTGGAAATTCAAAGGGGCTTAAGTTCCTTTTCTTGGAAACCAAGCAAGGCCTCTTCATTTGCCTTAGCCGTTCACTCCACATCTATAGCCATTCAAATCCTTGGGGAAACCCTAGCCGCCACATCATATCTAAATCACATAAAAAGTTTCTTATCCCTTCTCCAATTCATTTGCGTTCAACAAAAAAATTATACAAGTTCAATTCACGGCTTCCTTCTCTTCCTCCTTTCCATTTTTCTTTCTCCTCTTTCTTTGTTTTCTTCAAGCTATGGCTCGTCCACCACCTTGTTCACCCCTTTGCCGACCACTACCCTTTCACTACTCCATCCCTCATCAACATCCCAAGCCTAGCCGTGATAATCATAGACCAAAACCCCACCTTAAATCCATAAAAACCCTAGCTGACCTCATTTTTCATCACCACTTCCTCCTTTTGCCTCGGCCATAACAATTCCTCCACCATGACTTGCTTGTCGTGCCTTGTACCCATCCCTACCGTGCCTGTTGATGCGCCTAGACCTAATGCACCACCTGAAAAAGGCACCTGAAGCCATGGCCAAACCAATAGGACCCAAACCTCTTGACATTTTGCCTTCCACTAGATTTTGGCCACCATCTCTTCAATTCCCAAACCAAAGCATGCCTTTTGGAACTATGACCAAGCGTGTTGCATTGAATCAAGTCATGGCCGAGCCCTTTGGATCATGGTCTAGCCAATGGTGAAGTGGCCAAGCCCACTTGGAGAGGTCAAGCCCTTTTGCTTCAATATTAGTTCATGTCTGATCATTGTTTTGAATCATATTATTTTGTATTATATAATTATTTATGTATGTTACATTTTATTTGTTTGCAAGATTGGATCTTGACTCTTCATTCCTCAAAAATCTAGTCGTTCCTTTTCCTGCTTTGTGGAGTTTAGATTTGTTTTTTTAATTTGATCTCTAGTTTTAGAAGGTGAGTTATTCACTCTAGACATTCCGTACTTGTATAACTGTGAAATAATGGCAAGTGAATGTGTAAATTTATATGCTAAGTTAATTAGTTCATATATGCAAGTGATTTGATTATATGATGTTATAACCTGTGTATATACCTACAACATCATCTGATATGATATTATATGTTATACTGTTCATTTCATTTATTGTATCTCACACTGCAAGTTCCCTATCACTATGGGTTGAAATGATACATACCCGAATGGACTGTAGAATAAAGAAAAATCATTATGGGTTGAAATGATAGGTTTATTTGTACTTATTTTACTTGGGATTACGGGTTTGAAATAATAGAACCCAGATTTTTCTTTTTAAATTACGGATTGAAATGATACATGTCTGTATCACTTGACCTAGGTTAGAAAATATTATACTGGCCCGTGCTTAATATTTTTAAAGTAAAATTTTCCTAAAATTTATTAAGTATTTGAATATTTAGAATATATGAAATTTTAACTTAAAACTTGATTTAAAGGTTTAAAATATAAAGAGATATTTGTTTTCTATAAGTTAAAATTTTATAAGTTGATTTTGGGTTCCATTATAATTTAAAAATCTTTATTTGGTTTTAATTTGTAATTTAAAAAATTTTTGTATGATAAATAACTTAATAATGAAATTTGATTTGATGTGGAATTCTAAATCTAGCCTAGTGGTTGTAATGAATTTTATTTCATGAAATGGATATGCTTTACATAAATAAGTGTACAGTGATTTTCTATAAGTTAAATTGTATAAGTAAAATGTATAAATGTAATTTAAATATGACTTAACTTGATATTTGGAAATTGGTTTCCAAATGGAGATTTTAAGTTAAGTAAATAATGTATTTTGAATTGATAAAAATGAAATACAGTTTTAATTGGACATTTTGTAATAAATTTATTTAGCTTGAAAATCATAGTTAATTGAGGTCTAAATGAATATATTTATAAAAAAAGTTGATTTTTGTATTAACTATGACAACTTATTTTATTTCTGAAACGGGTATTTTAAAATAAAGTATTAAATCATTGGTTAAAAATAAAAGTTAAGTAATAATGTGCTTTTGACTTAATAAATGAATTATAGTCTAATTTGGATATTTATTAATAAAAATTAATTTTACTAAATCATAAGTGATGATATCCAAAAGAATATTTTCTGAAGTAGGAAATATGATTTTTATAAGTTAAAATTGCTAGCATTAAAGTTTTATTATTTCTGAGATGTTATAATAAAATCTGGAATTTTATTGGTAGTACTTCAGAAATGCTGTGGTTATAAGATAGCATTTGCTAAGTGCTATCAATTCTGAAACTTAACTAGGTTTTGAAATAATTAAATACCTATTACAGCATTTTATAAGTGCTGCTGTTTATGAATTTGAACTATTTCTGAAAATAACTAAATAACTACTACAACACTTCATAAATGCTATTGTTTCTGAACTGAACTATTTTGAATAACTAAACACCTATCACAGCACTCTACAAGTGTGGCTGTTTTTGAAATTGAGATGTTTTGAAATGACTAAATACCTATTGTAGCACTTTGTAAGTATTGCTGTTTTTGAATCTGACAATGTTTTTGAAATACTAATATATCTACTGTAACACTTTATAAATGCAGTTGTAGCAGAAATTTACAATGTATTGGAAATTGTATAATTAAATGAATGAACTTAATTATGCTACATCTTTGAAATGAATATTATTTGACATTGGATTTAAATGATTTAAATGAATATTGTTTTTAAATATATTAACATTGAATTTAAATGGTTTAAATGAATCTTGTTTTGAAGATACTAACATTGAATTTAAATGGTTTGAATAAATATGTTTCAAATTGTTATGATTTTCTAAATATTATGATTTACAAATGATAACATTTCCAAGTGTCATGGTTTCAAAGTATTATGGTTCCAAAATGTTTGGTCTCAGAAGTGTTATAACTTTGAAAGTACTATGGTTTTGGAAATGAATTTATTCGAAATTGAATTTATTTAAGAATTGTCTTTAAATGTAGTGATTTGATACTCATTGAAATTGATGATTTAAGTATATGACTTTATGACCTGGTTTTGGTTTAAGGTGATTTAAAAAGGGAGTATTTCAATTTTAAATAAATTGAAAGAAATATTCAGTGATTTGAAACTTGGTTGTATTTAAATGATAACATTTGACTCGGTTTTGAAATGGAAATAATATATTATTGAATTGTGTTGAAATGGAAATGATATATTATTGAAATTGTTTTGAAATGGAAATGATAATATTGTGATATGGTTTTGGAATGGGTATGATATTTTGGTTTTGAAAGTATATACTATTTTGAAATAAATGATATGATTTTGAAATGGATATGCTATTTTGGTTTTGAAAGTATAAATGATTTTGAAATAAATATCCATGGGTTATAATAATGGTTGGTTGTTGAAGAGACTGGGATCGAATATGGGCATAGTCTCCGTCGATACCGAAAACCACTTTAACAACCATGTACGCGGTGGAGATTGCAGAATGAAGTAGGATGCTGGCGACGTTCTATTAAGGTATATACGTGGACCCGACTCCCGTGAGTTGGCATAAGGTGGCTAAAACAGAAGCAATTCCGGGCCAATGAGGTAGCTCCTCTTATCGGACACACTCCTTCGATACCATTCTATTACTTTGTGATTGATTGGGGCCCTTTGATTTTTGGGGGTGTGGCTCGAGGTGGGCGGTAGTTGTGCGCTATGCGTCACCACCAGTCCGGATGCATAATTGGTATATCTACCCTGGCATTACCTCGTTGTGCCGTGTCACCTACCCTAGCGCGCCTTGTACAAGCTTGATTTGTGTCGTACCAATGGAGTATCCTCTGGTAGCCTCCGATCAGAGGTATTACGGTACTGTATAGACTACTGGCACTATTTTTGTGTTAAGGGGGATATTGGGTAACTCCTCAATGCTATTTTAAAGTAAGTTTATTTTACTAATAGAAATTATTATAATAGTGTATATTACTACATAGTAAATAGTTTAACGGATCCTTAGAGGATGGGCGGTCCCAAGCATCCTTTAAGTTACTTGTACCTTCTATTTTAGTTCACTTGAGTTGGTTTACATTGTATAAGTATGTATGTCCTGACTCGAGTGTTTTGTGTTTTGTGTTTTGTGTTTTGCTTTACGCTCGGGTTAGATTAAGTTCTACAGCATTTCAAACTCACCTTCAGAGTTGGAGCTTTACTTAAAGATCCAGCTATCTATTTCTTTCCAGTTATCCAGTTGATTTCAGTTATCCAGATCTGATTGTACTTGATTATCATATTGAGACTTCTTTTGTATCTTGTAACTCTGATGATGTATTTATATAGTGGCTTCATGAACTACTATCTCTTTGCTTCCATTGCATTATATTTCTCTGTGTATGTCATCTGTGATTTATTTATTTGCCGTATATTCTAAGATTTGCCAAATTTATATTTACAGCTCGGTATTTTGGATCATTCAAGTCCGATATGTGCGGATGTGAAAGGTCCAAAATAGCGGGTCGTTACAAACAATCTTCTGTCTTTATTATTTAATGCATACGAAGCATGGTTATAACGGTTTACATAATAAAAAAGAATTCCTCAATTATACAATATTTTATGATTGGCATGTTGATTCTATTTTGTAGTTCTTAGTTGACATCTTATGATACTCATTGTAATTTTAAACGTCGTATACTTGAAAATTAAACATAAGGTAAAATCAAATGATTCTGGTTTGTTTTCAATTTTTGAATTTGTTATCTTCTAAATTATTAGCCGCTATAAATTCTTAGAGCGTTTTAATTCAATAAACTGACTTTAACCACTGAATTTTTAATAGCTTTTGCAAGTTTCAAGTTTTTTAAATAACTTTACATGGACCATTAATTTCTTAATTACCTTAATAGTTTCAATTTGTTAGACATAAAAGATATGCCCTTCTACTTATCTAAAATGACAATATTAAGATTGAGGATATACCTTGAGGCTCAAAACTATGATATTAATTCTCAATCAAATTAGTGAATCGAGAAATTTATTCTATTGATTTGGACCTAAACTACAGGAACACCACACTGGAATTTGGTATCAAACCTATATTGCAATGGAAATAACTATCAAATCTACGGCAGATTTATGTGCATAATTAATATATAATTAATGTGTTCTGTTCTACTTTATATTCCATTACAAGTAGTTACAACTAACGTCATGGCAAATATCTATACTTTCAATGTGGAATACCAACTAATACTGTCAAATTTGTTTACACAAATACCTTCAAACCAATCAACTGATCTCATAAATTGCTACCAATGAATAACCTTCCACAACACGATCCACCAAATACCCGTGTGAAAAGCATGGGCTTCATTCTAGTTTGTAGATAAAAGGTGGCGGCATGTTAATCCTTTTATGGTATGACATTTGTCCTTGGATGTCCTTTCATGCTTTTATGCACATACCCAAACTTTCTGACTTTGCTGCAACTCAATATGGACGAAGAAACTATCCTTTTTGTTCTGCGTCCTTTTATGCGCCACAAAATTATGCACTGTTGTTTTGTTTAATCGGTTGTCATAACATGTAACTCATATGGCAATAAAAATAAATCTCTCTCTTTTTTTACCTGTACCCGGCAGTTTAGTGCAACATGTGTAGGATCGATTTCACCCTAGAGGGGGGGTGAATAGGGTGATAGTGTAAATTATAAAAAATAATCGCGGAAGCTTATGAATTAAATTCAATTCAGATCACAGAATAGCAGCACAGATATTGCAGAATATAAATAACAGAACAACACAGAATTTACCCAGCTTCGGCAAAACCCTGCCTACGTGCTGCCCCCAAGGTTTCTACTAGAAATTAGATAGTCCCTCGCTTACACACGTAAACTTGCTATACCCGCTATTGACTAATCTAACTCTACGCTCAAAACCCTGACCACAACTCAACCACCGAGTTGCGAAATCCCAAACTACACACCGTAGTTTGTACCCTAGTCACACGACTAGAAAATTAAAAACGGTTTCAAAGAAAATACAAATTTAAAAACAACGTAAATAACAAAACCCTATTTTAAAAAAAACAAAGCCCAAATTAAACAAAGGCCGGCTCCTTATTCACTTCTTCAACCCGTTCCTTTCATTTTTTCGTTCATGAAAAAAAATGGCCGCTCCTCTTTTAATTGATGCCGGCACTTGTTTCTTCGTTCGTTCTTCTTCCTTTAAAAAATTAGGGCTTTTGGTATGATTGAGGTCGCCGACTCCAGTAGCTTCGACCGAGATAAATATAATTCTGTTCCTTGCGTTCGTCGATCGATACGCCTCTTTGAGTTTCTGTCGGCTACTTCAATTCGATCAAGTTCGAATTATAATTGGTATGTTAATTTTTTGCTATTTGCTTTTCCTAGTTTTGGCTTGCTTGAACTTGATGCACAAATTGCCGATGATGATGTCAATTTATATAGGGTTTGTAACCCTAGATTTGCGTCGTATATTTTCTAATTGAATTCGTCAACTGATTCACTTCGGCCACTTGATGATGCTTGAATGATTGAGATCGATTCTGACTTTTTCATATGCGTATAATTTCATTTCTTGCGTCCCACGGCTTTGATGTTGACTTGTTCATATGCATGTATTTTCTTGCTATCCACGGCACAGCTTTGAATTTGTGGCTTGTACTTGTATACAGCTGTGTCCTTTACATGATTTCGACTTCACTGTTGCAAGTGTTGCTGTGTCATCTAGTAATTGACTTGTTCATGCTGTACTTGGATATTTGCAGTTCATTTGTACATTTGTACACCTGCACTCTTCGTTTGATCTACTTGCATTGTTTCTGGCTTCATCTGTAGTCTTGTTCATTGATGGTTTTGGACATTCGAGTTGTAGCTTGATGGTTTTGTGATTATAACTGGACATTTTGAGTTTGTTGCATTTGCTGGCTTGTACTGTCCACTGCCCTGATCTTGTTTGTTCGATCACTTTGCTGTTCGCATTGATGCTGCACTTGGTCTAGTTGTAGTTTGCATATCACCTGCTATTCCATGGTCTATTTGGTGGTATTTGATTCATTTGATACTTCTGTTGGGGCTGTTGGTCTTCGTTGCATTCAATTGCATTTGTGCATTGCCTTGCTGATTCATTTGTTTACACTCATGTGTTTGGTCTGCATGTTATGGCCTGTCCCTTGTTTGGTTTTCGATGATATCTTGTTGGCTGTGCATTGAGCATTGTTCGAACTTGTATCACTGTCTGGTTCATCTTTGTTGCTTCACCACAGTTTGCATTTGCCACACTTGTGTTTTGGTTTGAACTTGCAGTTAAGAGCATTTTCATCTGGTCTCATCACTGTGTTGCATTCTTTGATGGTTCATTTGCTGAAATCTGTAGCATCTTGGTCAACTTGATGCTGTAGCTTGCTATGTTGATCTTCCTTGCTACCTGGTCGACACTTGCACTGATATTCATTTGAGTTGGGCATCATGTATTTGTTGCAGTCCATGTTGTTGCTTGAGTCTCTGTTGTCTTGCTTCTGACCATGTTTATTACTTCAATACTTGTTGCACTTTTGTGGTCTGCACTGCTTGTTTTGCTGTTGGCTTGAATATTATTGCTATATATGCATTGTGCTTGCCTGTTGTACTCTGGTCTGTCCACTGACTTGCTGCCTTCATGTATATGTCGAACTAATCGGTTGCATCTGTGGTATGTATATGTGTAGTTGTTATTGCCAGTTGCCACTTTGACATTCTGGCCTTGAACCTGTACTTGTAGTTTGCATTCATGTACTTGCAGTGTTGGTCTGACTTGAACTCGATTCACTTGTGTTGAATCCAGTTTCAAAACTCGGATTTGACCTTGTGTTCGTGTCGTATTTTTGAATTTATTGCACCTGAGTTGAACCTGTCCATATATTTGGGTTTGACCTTGTGCTCACCTGTCCCTGTAGCATTATCAAGTGTATATATCGGTGTGCACGGCCTTGTGGCATATACAGTAATACACTGTGTATGTTACAAGTTGTTCGTGTATGATGAATTCAAATTTAAATTATGACGAACAACCCAAATAACTGAGGCAAATCATATATTCAAAAATTATCTTCTATTTTTGAATTGCAAAAATATTTCTTTTTCACTTTTACTGCGTTAGTTTATATTTTTGCAGATTGCTCAGATGCTGGATTCAAACTGGAATGCAGTTGAAGATAAATACGAGTGTGAGTGATATGTAGTGAGGTGCTGATGTAAAATAGTGATGTAATTGAATTTGTATCAAAGTTGTATAGTAAATAGTGAGAGCTTGAATTTGTATACTATTCAAAATTGTAATAAATATTTGTTTGAATAAAATATTCGTTTGAATTCAAATTCTGTGTTATTTATTTTATTCAGCAAATATTTATCTAATCTGTGAAAAAAAAAATAGTATATTATCAAATACATTTAAACGAATGTATATATGTTTATTATCATCAAACAAAAATCATATAAGCGCATATTCAACAATCTCCCCCTTTTGATGATAACAAACATATATTTAAGATTTTGAATATGTTAAATGTATTTGATCATTGATATATTCTAATTGCTCCCCCTATTTAAATGCTTCCTCTCTATACGATGCTCCCCCTACATATATGCATACAAATAAAAATATGCAAATGATTCTAGATGCAAATAGAAAATTATTTGACCTTTGCTTGATTTTATTTGACAAAATCTTAACTTTTCTCTCCCCCTTTTGTTATCAGCAAAAGAATAATAGTGTTAGAGAAAATAGAGAAAAAATAATCGATATCAATCCAACATTAAAACTCAATTGAATATAAATATCAAATTTCAATAAAAAATCAAACAAAAATCATAAATATTTTGTTAGGCGCATATTCCACTTTTAGAATGATGGAGATGATGTCATCATATAAAACCATACAGTTGTGTCTATTTGTGGTATTTTTATATGAGGAATTTGAATATCTACTAACCATGCATAACCGTTAGGACTTTTAAATGAGATTAGTAGTATTCCAAATTTATTTTTAAAAAAATGAATTCAAGTATCTTCTAACCACGCATAACCGTGAGGACTTTTAAATGGTATTAGAATCAACTTGTTTATTTTTAAAAAAATCAACTTTTGATATGTGTTCCATACATGCATAACCGTGAGGACTTTTAAATGAGCATGAAAGCACATAACAAATTCCAAGCAATTCACCCATGCATAACCGTGAGGACTTTTAAATGAGAGTGAATACTTTGGTATTTATTTATTGTTATTATTATTATTATTATTATTTTTAAAAAATGTAAAAATGAAAACGAACGATTCCTATTTAAAGTACCACATATCGACAAACTATATAGAATTTTGATGAGTAATGGTTGATAGAAATATGATAGGTATAGAGATGGTCATGGAATTTTTACCAACAAAAAGTTTTATAACTCTTGTTTACATTTCTAAAGAAATTTTCTAATTATACTTTCTTGAGTTATAATATATAATCAATATCAACACTCATCACTTTTTCAATCACTATTTTTCTTTTCGATAATTATTTGGGAGTCAGATTAGTCATAATAGTCATTTAAAATCAAATTCAAAAATAATTATGAAAATAATTTTTCAAAAATGAATAATCTGAAAATATGGTCAAAAATGATTTTCTCCAGGGGGTTTTTTAAAAGAAAATTTTCTGCTATTTGTAAATTATTTGAAATGAAAAATATGCAGATATTTTCTTTGAAAAACAATGCAGTTACTAAGTGTCTCAAAAATCACGTTTCACTAGTAATTTTTCTATCAACTAGATTACCAGTGTAATCTGCATCTGAATTTCTCTTTCACTCAAAAATTATCATCAATTGAATTTTATAGACCAAAACATGAAGTGTGCATCAAAAATTTCAAATTCAATTTTAACAACAATTTAAATGACATTCTTTTGAATTTGAAATGAAACCGTGTAAATAATCAGAAAAACCGTGAATAAAGAGTTAGCCATATTATAACCAATTGTAATATCCAACAAAACACTATTTTTAATCAAACTGATATATATATATGAAGTAATTCAAAGAATCTAAAGATTTTTATAGTGTTTTTGGCATAAGAATATAATTGGCCAACTATGTTGAATAAGTCAGAATCAAAATCATCATCTTTTCATCAATCTCAATATTGGCTGATTTAATTCAAAATACGGTGTAGATTATCACATTTAATATATCGTTTAAAACATACCATACCTGTTTTACCTTTACGATATTTTTCGTTGTTGTCCGTTGTGATTCTGTCACCTTTATACTAGGCTAAGGAACTAAGCTTTGTCGCCCGTTGCGTTTCTGGAACAGCCAAAATCCAGAGAACACTATTGTTGTTCCTTAGCCTGCCACCACACCTACACGGAAAAGGATTTATGTGACCTATTTGTTTTTATAGGTCCATGGTTGTTAGTGGCAGAAAATTTTGAAAAATAATTTTGTGTAGACCCAAAACTATTTATAATTGTTCCCTTTGGCACCCAAATTTGTTTAACTTTGAGAGATTTTATATTTGTGCCTTTTGGAACCCAAATCGGTATAGTTTTCACATGTTTGGGTCTATACCAACAATTATTGTGACCGTGTCCAAATTTTCTACAAATTGTGCACATAGAATTAACTTGATTAATCTTGTTTTCAACAATTTTCGAATTATTATATCCAAGTCCTTGTCTAACCGTATTAACAGTTTGCTTTCCTAATAGCATATTCAACGATTTTTCACTTTTTGAAAATTTATCTAAAGTCGTTGACAATTGTTGGACTTGTGATTTGAGAGATTCATTTTCCTTTAACAACTGTGTGCACTTTTTAATAGAATTCTCTCTCCTAGTATTTTCATTCTCCTTTAAAATCAGAATTTCATTTTCAAGCGATTTTATTTTAATTTCTGATTTTTTAATTTCTTCATCAAATGTTGGACACTTATCACACTTAGGGATCCTACTTTGATAGGTTTTAACTAATTGATCAAGTTGTTTATTACATTCTATCAAAGTATCTTTTTGAGATTCAAGTTTGGCGTATTTTTCCCTAAGTCGTTCAAAACAACCGTTTACTTCATGAAAATATATAAGCAACTCAGAATGGGTAAGTTTTGATACCTCACTTGGCTCGTCATCGTCACTGTCAGTTGTATCACCTCGAAGACACAATTCTGCCTTTTCGCTTTCACTGCCAGTGCTTTGATCATTTTCGTCTATTTCATCCCAAGTGGCTGCAAAACTTTTCTTTTTCTTTTTCTTTCCGTGGCTGGATTTAATTTGTGGACAATCGGGCTTGATATGGCCAGGTTTGTTGCAATTATAACAAATAAACTTTTGTTCTTCTGAGTAGTCTAGTGCTTTGGCTATTCTGCTTTTTGCTTTTTGATTTCGAGCTTAATTTCCATGTTTTTGATTCCATTTTTTGAATTTCCTTATTAACAGCTCCAATTCTGCTGCTCCATCATCTTCATCGTTATCATCATCAATTTCGGTTGTTCCTTTGAGAGCTATTGATTTCTTTTGAGTGTCACCTCCTTCACGCTCTTCTTTGAATTTCATTTCTAGCTCATAAGTGGTGAGATTTCCGATGAGTTCTTCAACTTTAAGTTGTTTTAAATCTTTCGATTCTTGTATGGCAGTTACTTTTGCTTCAAAGCTTCGTGGAAGGACTCTGAGGATTTTCCGGACTATTTCTAATTCGGTGTATGTTTTTCCGAGAGCTTTTGGTTTGTATACGATATTGGAGAGTCGTCCGTACATCTCTTTGACATTTTCTTCCTTCGCCATTTTGAAGTTCTCGTATTCGCTGCTTAGCATTGCAAGGCGAGATTCTTTGACTTGAGATGTTCCTTCGTGAGTCACTTCTAGTATGTGCCATATTTCCTGCGCAGTTAGACAATGTGAGACACGATTAAATTCAAATTGATCCAATGAACAGATAATAGAATTCATAGCTTTGGCATTAGTATTCTGTAATTTATTTTCTAGTTCTGTCCATTGTTTCTTTGGTTTCTCTATTTCCTGATTATCTACAGTTATAGTTGGTATACTATAACCTGTCTCAACAATATTCCAAGCGTCAATGGTTTTCAGAAAAATTTGCATTCTATTTTTCCAGTAAGCATATTCACCATTGAACATTGGTGGTCTAACTATGGATTGCCCTTCTGCAAAAGCATTATTAAAAGAAGCCATTTTAAAAATTCAAAATTTTTGAAAACAAAAACCGGTTTTTGAAACACGAATTTTTAAAACAAAAATTGATTTTTGAAACACGAATTTTTAAAACAAAAATTGGTTTTTGTAAAATCAAAATTTTAAAACAAAAATGGCTTTTGTTCCTAGCTTTGATACCACTTGTAGGATCGATTTCACCCTAGAGGGGGGGTGAATAGGGTGATAGTGTAAATTATAAAAAATAATCGCGGAAGCTTATGAATTAAATTCAATTCAGATCACAGAATAGCAGCGCAGATATTGCAGAATATAAATAACAGAACAACACAGAATTTACCCAGCTTCGGCAAAACCCTGCCTACGTGCTGCCCCCAAGGTTTCTACTAGAAATTAGATAGTCCCTCGCTTACACACGTAAACTTGCTATACCCGCTATTGACTAATCTAACTCTACGCTCAAAACCCTGACCACAACTCAACCACCGAGTTGCGAAATCCCAAACTACACACCGTAGTTTGTACCCTAGTCACACGACTAGAAAATTAAAAACGGTTTCAAAGAAAATACAAATTTAAAAACAACGTAAATAACAAAACCCTATTTTTAAAAAAAACAAAGCCCAAATTAAACAAAGGCCGGCTCCTTATTCACTTCTTCAACCCGTTCCTTTCATTTTTTCGTTCATGAAAAAAAATGGCCGCTCCTCTTTTAATTGATGCCGGCACTTGTTTCTTCGTTCGTTCTTCTTCCTTTAAAAAATTAGGGCTTTTGGTATGATTGAGGTCGCCGACTCCAGTAGCTTCGACCGAGATAAATATAATTCTGTTCCTTGCGTTCGTCGATCGATATGCCTCTTTGAGTTTCTGTCGGCTACTTCAATTCGATCAAGTTCGAATTATAATTGGTATGTTAATTTTTTGCTATTTGCTTTTCCTATTTTTGGCTTGCTTGAACTTGATGTACAAATTGCCGATGATGATGTCAATTTATATAGGGTTTGTAACCCTAGATTTGCGTCGTATATTTTCTAATTGAATTCGTCAACTGATTCACTTCGGCCACTTGATGATGCTTGAATGATTGAGATCGATTCTGACTTTTTCATATGCGTATAATTTCATTTCTTGCGTCCCACGGCTTTGATGTTGACTTGTTCATATGCATGTATTTTCTTGCTATCCACGGCACAGCTTTGAATTTGTGGCTTGTACTTGTATACAGCTGTGTCCTTTACATGATTTCGACTTCACTGTTGCAAGTGTTGCTGTGTCATGTAGTAATTGACTTGTTCATGCTATACTTGGATATTTGCAGTTCATTTGTACATTTGTTCACCTGCACTCTTCGTTTGATCTACTTGCATTGTTTCTGGCTTCATCTGTAGTCTTGTTCATTGATGGTTTTGGACATTCGAGTTGTAGCTTGATGGTTTTGCGATTATAACTGGACATTTTGAGCTTGTTGCATTTGCTGGCTTGTACTGTCCACTGCCTTGATCTTGTTTGTTCGATCACTTTGCTGTTCGCATTGATGCTGCACTTGGTCTAGTTGTAGTTTGCATATCACCTGCTATTCCACGGTCTATTTGGTGGTATTTGATTCATTTGATACTTCTGTTGGGGCTGTTGGTCTTCGTTTCATTCAATTGCATTTGTGCATTGCCTTGCTGATTCATTTGTTTACACTCATGTGTTTGGTCTGCATGTTATGGCCTGTCCCTTGTTTGGTTTTTGATGATATCTTGTTGGCTGTGCATTGAGCATTGTTCGAACTTGTATCACTGTCTGGTTCATCTTTGTTGCTTCATCACAGTTTGCATTTGCCACACTTGTGTTTTGGTTTGAACTTGCAGTTAAGAGCATTTTCATCTGGTCTCATCACTGTGTTGCATTCTTTGATGGTTCATTTGCTGAAATCTGTAGCATCTTGGTCAACTTGATGCTGTAGCTTGCTATGTTGATCTTCCTTGCTACCTGGTCGACACTTGCACTGATATTCATTTGAGTTGGGCATCATGTATTTGTTGCAGTCCATGTTGTTGCTTGAGTCTCTGTTGTCTTGCTTCTGACCATGTTTATTACTTCAATACTTGTTGCACTTTTGTGGTCTGCACTGCTTGTTTTGCTGTTGGCTTGTATATTATTGCTATATATGCATTGTGCTTGCCAGTTGTACTCTGGTCTGTCCACTGACTTGCTGCCTTCATGTATATGTCGAACTAATCGGTTGCATCTGTGGTATGTATATGTGTAGTTGTTATTGCCAGTTGCCACTTTGACATTCTGGCCTTGAACCTGTACTTGTAGTTTGCATTCATGTACTTGCAGTGTTGGTCTGACTTGAACTCGATTCACTTGTGTTGAATCCAGTTTCAAAACTCGGATTTGACCTTGTGTTCGTGTCGTATTTTTGAATTTATTGCA
Source organism: Allium cepa (assembly GCA_030765085.1). NCBI lineage: Eukaryota > Viridiplantae > Streptophyta > Magnoliopsida > Asparagales > Amaryllidaceae > Allium > Allium cepa. Next base: position 87,815,051 of record CM060942.1, on the reverse strand, counting down.
CCTGAGTTGAACCTGTCCATATATTTGGGTTTGACCTTGTGCTCACCTGTCCCTGTAGCATTATCAAGTGTATATATCGGCGTGCACGGCCTTGTGGCATATACAGTAATACACTGTGTATGTTACAAGTTGTTCGTGTATGATGAATTCAAATTTAAATTATGACGAACAACCCAAATAACTGAGGCAAATCATATATTCAAAAATTATCTTCTATTTTTGAATTGCAAAAATATTTCTTTTTCAATTTTACTGCGTTAGTTTATATTTTTGCAGATTGCTCAGATGTTGGATTCAAACTGGAATGCAGTTGAAGATAAATACGAGTGTGAGTGATATGCAGTGAGGTGCTGATGTAAAATAGTGATGTAATTGAATTTGTATCAAAGTTGTATAGTGAATAGTGAGAGCTTGAATTTGTATACTATTCAAAATTGTAATAAATATTTGTTTGAATAAAATATTCGTTTGAATGCAAATTCTGTGTTATTTATTTTATTCAGCAAATATTTATTTAATCTGTGAAAAAAAAAATAGTATATTATCAAATACATTTAAACGAATGTATATATGTTTATTATCATCAAACAAAAATCATATAAGCGCATATTCAACAACATGCCCCACTTTCAATTGTTGCCTTTGCGCACATTGAAAGTGAAAAAACGTGAACAAACAAATACAAGAATAAGGTAGTGGCATTTCAACTTTAAACTCATTTCCACCTTTACTCGCATTTATCTATCCACACATCCATCGGACGTGCATGTGTACTTGGGTGTGTGTGTATCTGTATGTGACACACACGTTTATATAAAACATAATAGTAATTACATTACATAAAATTATTTTACAAATTTAATTAAAATAATGATTTTATATAAAAGAAACGTGGAAATTTTCTATATAAATTATACTTCATAGACCCAATTAAGGTCCATAGTGGTAAAAATTATGAAATTCACTAATCATTTCCACTACGGGCTAGTCCAATTCTAATAGTTTCCACATTAAAGATCAATAGTTTTCTTAAGTCAAGAGAACAGTGTAATTTTCTCACATCGATATTATCCATTTTACCTTAGTTATATTAACCAACATAAAACTATCAAGTGAATCATTCCATAGTTATCAAATAATTATCATTCATAACCCCTTGGTGCCCCTAACAACTGTAAGTGATATATTGCTCAACATTTAGAGAGCGTTACATACTATAGTCTCAATGGATGTATCGATATCCAACCTTGATACATTTTGACTAGGAATGTTTAAAATGATATACTTATTTTCATTGTGACAAATTACTCATGGTTACAGTACTTTGTAACTATTATCACAAAACATATCATTTAAGGATTTTCCATTGAATATACTTTTAATTAAATTAATTAATCAATATAACACATTATATCAAGTATTACTAGAAAGTAAATACTTTTATTTCGAACAAGATTGGTTATCGAGTTAGACATATTAACAAATCACGTAATTGCCCCTAGTGCATACCCCTAACTCTGTCATATGTGTGTGTGTGTGTGTGTGTGTGTGTGTGTGTGTGTGTGTGTGTGTTTTGTGTCCTATTTATATTAAATAGAGATAGATGGAGTTGATATTACTTTAGAGCATGACCGTAAATTAATTAAACTCTAATTTATAGTTATATTAGTGATAGAAATACTATTATATTTTTTACTAATGATCAAAAGTTAGAAGTATGACCCTTAAAATAAGCCATGAGGATAAAATAATGATTTAAGTAGGTTAAACTTATACAAAATAGTTTTAAAGTTTATTAGGCCTTGACATTGGTTTATTATGGTGTAATTTAATCATAACTAACTAATGATTTTTTATAAAGATGGTTTGGAAAGTTAGAAATTACAAAAGAAGTATTGTATTATTTAATAAGGTTTGTTTAAGGTTATTAAATCTCAAATATTGTTGTAACATGATTTATTAACTTTAGACCCTAAGAAGTGATTTAAGATTGATGTGTATACATATATCTAGAAATTATATACATGAGCTATATAATATTTTGAGGTCTTATTGATAGCTAAAATTAATTTAAATAGAAGAACTAAGTGAAAATTAAGGTATAGTATGATTGAGAGGCAAATGCATTATTTTATAAAATAAGTACATGGCTTCTATAAAATAATACAAATAAGATATAGTTGTTAGATTGGTGATTTAAGTAAGATATATTTTTGTTAAATCATTTATATTATTGTATGTGTGAATTGTAACTGACATTGAGATGATAGATTTCTTATTTTGGTCATGTATTTCTTTCGTATATGTTAATGTGCATTACATATCTTTATTAGTTCCATATAGTTGGATTGGCGTTATACACACACGCATGCATACAGTTTATGTGATATATATAAATATATTTATAAATATATTTCTAGCAAGTTTGATTTAGGACTACTAGGAGATGCATGGAATATTATGTGCGTATGCACGCGTGTGTGTGAGCTAGGATCAATAGCTCCAATTATTTAGCATCATTTTGTAGTCCTCTGATATCATATACAAGTTTCTATTTATTGATCCTAGCATTGTGTGCAATTATTGATATGTAACTAAAGCATTTATATATAGTTTCAGTATGTTCGACTTAGGGCTACCGATAGGTGAATGGAAATCATTGTACCATTAAGGCGCATAACCTGCAAACATGGACTCGGAGCAGGGGTGGAGGGAGATTGGGACACTATTCTAGAGTAAGTCGTACATTGTTGCATTGTACTCTTAAGTGCTACAACGGGACCTACATGCCAACTTCTTCTGAGTTGTTTAGTGTTTTATTTTTTTAATTTCACCATGACAACTACCTTTTGTGGTATTTGAAAGGCAGATGTTGATTCAGGGTATTATGAAGGAAGGTCATCGTAGTTGTATCAAAGCTTAGGCTCAATACTCAGGACCATGTAGACTAGTTAGAGTTAGGCAACCTGGTAGATGGAGATATGTTGAGAGAGCGTACTTGTATTTTCTACTATACAATATTGCATACACCACTTATCTCCTGAACTTTGATTTATTCAACTATTGACGGCTAATGTATCTTCATTTAAGGCTATCTGTATAAGCTAATGTGGTGCGCAAGTGATTGTAGTAGGCAGTTTGAGACGCCTGACTGGTTCAGAGACTATTGGAATACCACAAGGGATGGTTTTCCTTCTGCAAACATTCTGGTAGCTATAATAGGTGTTGGAGGTGGTGTAGCCCTGGAGGCATAGTAGTCGAAAGAGTGATTAAGAGATTTCCAAAACGCGACTGAAGTTGTGCGAGGAAATTTCAGTGGTCGGACTAAAGAACTAGATCGGAGTTCCCTGGGAGGAGTATGGTGATCGACCCTGGTTTAACAAGGAAATCATGCAAGGGAAAAAAGGATTGGATCATGCATCATATATTATTTTGGACGACCATTATTACTAAAAAAATTCTATAGTTTAGTTAAGATAGCTTGCAATAGTTCAAAGAAGGACTTCTCAACTAGTTTTGTAATGATTTGGATAATCTTTTAAGTGAAAATGATACTTGCCGGGTGAGCATCGCAATACACTTAGTATATTATCCTTATTATCATTGGGTGGTTAAGGTGAGTTTGGACCCGAGCAAACCCCAGTATTAGTTGACCATCATTTAGTGATGATTCGATTTGAAAAAATTTCTTATTGGGAGAATGAGTTCTGTTAGGAAGGAAAAGGAAAGTTGAGACTTAGATTGCGGGATTTATTCGTGAGTCTTGAAGATCGATGATCTAGCATATCATATAAATTTTCCTTTTTAGAGCGGGGGGTGTGATTGTCTTTCGTGTAGTATATTCATGAAAGGAGTAGCATGACTTCAGAAGTTGGTTCATCTTGGATGCCAAACGAACTTATGTAAGTTTATAGTTTACGCACGTTATGACTATTGTGACGAACAGGATTTTCGACCCTCTAAAATCGACACTAATACATCCTCGGTATTCACATGACGCAAATTCAAGTGTCGAAAAACCCGATCGTTAAGGGTAGAAAGAAACTAAAGACAGAACAGAATCTTACATGAGTGGAATAACATATATTATTTCAACATACAACCTTTACAGGGAAATTTTTTAATATAAATTTATCAAAGTTTAACTTAACATGAACATGGACGGTTATAAATATCTGCCCTTACAAGTATGGAATACATTATTAGTACATGAGTATGGTGGAAATGGATAACAATCTTCAAAAGAATCTTCTAACTCCACTCCAAACCAAACCTGACTACTAGGCTGCTCGAAAAAATAGGGCACCCAGAGTTTAAGGAAAAGAAAATAAACTTTGGATTAGTCATAGGACTAGTGTAAGAAACTCAAAATACGAGTATTTGAAAACAAAGGGTATCTCATAAGACCACGTCGCACATAAACACAAAACAAGTTTTTACCTTATGATAACCAAATCATTCTACGTAAAATCCTGTGATAGTATTTTTAATGACATTCTTTTGAAAACATTTTAAATAAACATATTCAAATAGTCGAAAGTGGTATATTATTAAATTCCCGCATAATAGGTTTACAACTAAAACCAAGGGCATTTAGTGGAGATTTGGATTTCCAATGAATAGCGAGGTAAGGGACTACCTCCCATATAGTACATTTCTAGAGGAATGACCAAGGAATGACATCTTCAAAACCTTTGCAAATTAAGATCGGCCTACCCGCAGACCCATCTAGTGGTGGATAAAACCGAATATGATATCATCCCGGCTGTTCCCGCCCTATCCGAGAGCTCGTATACCATAAACCACATTTTTTACCCAACGTCATAGCGGGCACAAAATAAATCTTGAAAGGTGATATCATACCCTAATGCTAGCGAACCACTTAGCCCTAAAAGAACCCCAATTTCACAATTCCCCGGTTGTAAGGCTTGAGGTAAATTTACCTTTCTTAGAACATTTTCACTTAAAATGCAACATTGCCATTTCCAAAACACACTATTTATTTCCACAGAAGTACAACCTCTGAGCTCATATGTCTCAGAGAAGGGTGTTATGTATAAGAGAGGTTACCTCCTACACCACCAAACAGATGTATGTTTGTAGAGATTAATGCACTGTGATCTTAGAAATGCAACGTCAGACATTCGTCCATATAAGTTGTCTAGGAATAGAAAAAACCAAAGGCATTCCCAACAAGCAGTCCTTCCGTTGTGAAGATCCTCACCTCCACCTTTATTGTCTTTAGCATGTCTTCACTTTCGAACTCGTAAATTGGTTCAACGTGGTTTTCTAATAAGTATTACCTAAATCCGACCTAGGTTCCTTCGATCTAATCATCGATAAAAAGAGGTTAAGTAAATAGGTGCTTGTCTTTTGATTAATTACTTTCTCTTTATCAAATATCTTCTAGAGTTATATATCTTTAAAATCTTTCTTTTTGGTATATACAGAATCATTAAACCTCTCTTTAACATCGAAAATATCAAATCATTTTCGTAATTCATATTTGAAAACATTTTTGAGTTAAAAAAGGTCGATAGGAATTATACTAATACTACTCAACAACAATTTCTATATTCAACCTATAATATCCGTCGAATAGTGGAGAAATCACCTTTTAAATTCATAAGGTTAGTACAGGTTTTCTCCTCGGAATTTAATATCAAGTATAAGAAGAACATTTCTATATAATCCAAGTTGTATTAAATTTGAAAAAAATTAAATCTTTTATACTTGCCTCGTTTTCGATATTTCGACCTTATCTATTCCTCGCCACGGAAAAAGGCCAGGTGTGCATGGGCACTGGTTGCTCCTGAACATCTTCTTAGTTTAAGCATCTTACATCAAGATCTCAAGAATAGAAAAATCATGTCTACCCACCGGCATTTAGAACCAAGATTAAATCACTTGATTATAACTGCTTTTCTTTAAATCATTTATTTAAACTTTTTTAAATAAATTATAAAGCCTTTAGGTCATCTTTAAAATACTTAATTATTTATTTGAAAACATTTATAAAATATGTAATATCCCAGAATTTTAACAATATCAATTTAATAATCTGTATTAAAATTAAATTGATATTGATATTCTTGTTAATAATAATTCAATTTGATTTAATAATCTTCTTCAATAATTATTTAATTGGTTATTTTATCTTTAATATATATATATATATATATATATATATATATATATTGGTTTCTATTTATAATACAAATATATAGTTATATTGTAAATAGATTAGCAATTGTTTTAAATTTAACAAATAAAGCATATTTTCTTATTCCAATATTTTAGTAATTTGGAAAATTAGTCCTTATTTAATATAAAGTTTTTCAAAGTTATTAATTAAATAATCTTGGTTTAAACTTAATAAATGAATCATGATTTAAAATTCTAATATATACATTAATAATTTGGAAAATTTTGATTTTAAATTTATATTAAGTTTTTCAAAAACCTATTTAATAAATATATGATTTTTAAATTGTTAAGACAAATGATTGAATGTTTAAAATAGTTTTGGCTTGAGTTTTTCAATTTAATTAAATTGACAAAAGAGTTTTATGGCTTAATCAAATAAGTAATTTATTAATAAAAGGATAATTGTTTTTACAATTATTTTAATTTAAGAACAAGATATTTATAAAAACAATAATAATAGTGTATTGTCTTTATAAATAGATTTTGAACAAAATTTGCAATTGTTATTTCAAATTAAATTTATATATATAACTTGATTTTTAAATAATTTATTTTGAATTTGATTTGAATTTAAATTCCAAAGTATAGATTTTAATTGTTTTAATTTTTATATGTATAAGTTTTATTTATAAACATGATTTGTTTTTATTTCTTTTTAAAAAAATTTATACATATTTAAATATTAACTAACAAATCAATGAAGCTTAATACATATACATATATATATATATATATATATATATATATATTAACATGTTAATTAATATGCAAATTACCTTTAAAAAAGACATGTGTTGTACTCTTAAAACCTAATTTAACAAGTGTTCAAAGATTTAACATTTAACTTGAAAAATGTTGAAAAATAGTACAAGTGGCACATTTTGTTTTAAATTTTTCTTTTATTTGATAAATCTGAAATTTACACTTATATAAGCTTATATCTTCATTTCTTCCTTTCTTTTTTTTCATTTCAATTCAAAGACAAAGAAAATTTAAAACTGTCTCATGCAGATCTGAAACATGAAACTCGGATTTAAACATCTTCATATCAATAATCAAATCCCTCTTCAAACTGTAGCAAACATCTTCAAAAATTGTGCATGTCACCTGAAATCAAAAGGGTAAATCGACACTTACCATTTTTTTAAAAAAACTCCTCATACCAAAGGATTTCTTCACATCTCCAAACCCCTGAAATTTCAAATTTTGAAGCCTGCAAAATAGTTTTTCAATCAAAATAAGCCTGCATTGGAGACATGCAAGCAGTTTAAAGCAAAAGGTGGCATCTACATTCATTCATTCAACTTGAGTATCAAATAGGAAGTCTGCAAACCCAAGTTTTAAAATTCAAATACAAGTTGAATCTAGGAATCAAGTCTCCCTGCAATGTCTTCAGAAACTAAATTTCAAAGGCTTTCCAAGATTTGAAGCTCTATTTTGCATCTCCAATAAAATTTGTGAGTAACTTTTTAAATTTAAAAGTTAAAATAGGTTGCATGCTAGAATGTTTGATTTAAATAAGTTTAGTTTGGGTATTGATGAAAGTGTAATGTGTGCATGCTGTTGTTTTTATTATCTGTTCTGTTTTTCTTGATTTTCCAGGCAAAAATTTCTTTATTAAATCCTTATCTTTCAATTGGGTTCCTGATATGATGAAAATTTATTAAGTAAAGTTGTTTGACTTTTTGAAGTTAATAATTAAAACATTAAGTAGTTAAAATATGGGTTATTGTCTCTGGAAATACCAAGAAAGATCAGTGCATGATAATTTTAACCATAATTAAATTATGTAAATTTTGTACTCCAGTATCATAAATCAATAGTATTAACTGGAACATGATTTTTAAATCAATAATTAGAATTTTTAGGGGTAAGTTGTAGGTGCAGTCCTGTTTTAAACTAATAATGGATTTTAAGCAAATCCTGATGATTTTTGAATTGAGGAATCTTGAGTTTCTTCTGGGTGATGGTGAAGGAATAGGAGAAGCTATTAAAAATCAGGGATGGTGATAAATTACTAGAGAGGTTGTAAATTTGAAGATTCGTTTTTTAAACCCTAGTTTTAAGGTGGTTTAAAGAATCGAACATTTCGATCTGAACAAGTGACCGAGTGTTTTATTGTTTTGGGGTTTGATTGTTGGGTCGTAGGTGAAGTTGAGGCCGGAAGGGTTGATCTCCAGGTGGTCGGAGCGGCGTGTTTTTGCCGTTGACAGGTTCTGAAGGAAACCTATTTATAGTTTTCCAGGTTTTGCTTTTAGGAGTTCGATTTTGATTCCTTGAATAATTGTTCGAACTGATGATCGCGTATGGGTGGAGGGGTGTTTCTAGGTGTAGTACGATCATCTATGATGATCAAAGGAGGTTAGAGCCGCCGTGCATATGCACGATGATGTATTTTCTGATGATAGGTTTGGGTAAGTTTGGTAGTAGGGGAGGTTTTGTGATTTGCTCGAAGTAGGTGGATTGTTGACTCGGGAAAATCAGGCTTTAGACTCGAAGCAAATTGTTGATGCCTCGGGTTGAGTAATCTGTGTTTTCTAGGTTTTTCAGAAACCTGTGTTTCATATTTTAAACTTTTTAAAATCTGAAGTTTGTGAAGAGAAGATTTAAACCCAGTTTAAATTCAAGTTTAAATTGATTCCAAGTAAAAAATTTAAATACCAGTTTTGAAAAAATAATAATAATAAATAATAATAAAGTTTAAAGTTGAATGTTAAACTACTTCATAACGATAAGTAGTTTCAAATATTAAAACTGAAGTTTTTTTTTAAAATACAAGCAAGTTTAAACTTAGATTTAAATCTGGAAATAAAAAGTTAAATATGAACCTTAGTTTTTTTGAAATTAGAAGGAGATTTAAATTTGAAGAATTTAAACAAAATGTAAATTGAAATGTTTGAGATTTTGAAATGAATTTAGTTTTAAATTTTTTTATATATTTCAATTTCTAAGACAAACACTTGTTTGTTTTGAAATTTTAAAAAAAGTTTTCAAATTGTTTAAACTTTGATTAAGTTTAAGTTTATTCATTTTAAATCTTGTATTTGAAATGAAATTTAAAAGTAGTTCAAAAGTACCTGTTTTAAATAAATTATTTTTAAACATAATGAAGGAATGTTTGAACTTAAAATTAAGTTAAGAATTAATGTTTTGAAATTAATTTATTAAAAAGGTAATTAAGGAATAATTTATTTATTTAATTTATTAAGGTTTAATAAATATTGATTAATGATTAATCAATTTGAAACTAAAGATCATTAATTAGATTTTTAAATTAATGATTAAAGAATTATTAATTAAGTAATTAAGCTTAAATCGAGGTTAATTAATTAAATAATTAGACTTTAATTAATGGATGATTAAAGATAATTAAATTTGTAATTAATCTTAGTTAATTACTTAATAAAAATAATTAGAGAATGATTAATGAAGGTCATTAACCAGGATTATTTAATAATTAATTAATGTGGTTAATTTTTGATAATTAATTAGATTAATTAATTTAATAATAATCAATTGTGAATTGTTGAGAATAATTACTTGATGAGTTAATCAAGAAATTAATTACTTAAGGTAATTAATTATGTTAAATGTGATTGTTTAATTTAATTAATTAAGTTTAATTAATTTTAAACACTTAAGGTTTTAAAGATAATTACTGTATGTAATAAATGGATTGGGAAATTACTTGGTGAAGTAATTGATTGATAATTACAGGTTGTAATTAATTGAGGGTGTTTAAGAATGAAGTAATTTGGAGTATATTTACTTGAAAATTAATCAAGGGATTAATTAAGAAATTAATTCAGTAATAATTAATTTGTTTTAAATAAAGTAATTAAGTTAGTTAATTACTGAATATGGTTAATCAAAAGGGATTAATAATTATGGGTTAATTACTTAAGGTAATTAATTTTAATAAAGTAATTAATTAAATTAAGGATCATTAATTATTATAATTAATGATGTAATTAAAGTTGATTAATTATGATTAATTAATCAATGATAAATAATTAAAGGTAATTAATTATTGTAATTAATTAAGGATTAAGGTAATTAATCATAATTAATTAATTAATGAAAGTAATTAAGGGTTAATTACTGTTTTTGGTGAAGAATAATTAATTTGTGGAATTAATTAAGGATAATTACATGAATGTAATTAAGGATAATTAATCAAGGGTGATTAATTAAGGTGATTAAATTTGAGTGATTAATTAATTGATTGTAATCAATTAAATGGTTAAGTAAGCAAGATTTATATTAGTGAAGTAATTAATTTAATTCATTTTAAATTAATTAAAGATGAAGTAATTAATTTAATTCACTTTAAATTAATTAGAGATAGAGTTAGTTAATTTAATTCATTTTAAATTAATTATATTGTGATTGAGTAAATCATTGCTTATATATAAATGGATAGTATTGATTACCTTGAATGGTTGTGATCTCAGAAATGAGATAAGTAATGTTGTGTATGAATGCTTGGGTGCATTGTGATGATAACATAGATTATCTATTGTGATGGTGATATATGGATTATCTATTTTGATATTGATAATGCGGATCATATGTTTATTTTGATAATTTTAATTATCAATTGTGATTTGTGAGTTATATATCTGTGTATATATAGATAATTGAATTGTTTTAAACTTTAAAACATCTTGGACCTAAAAGACACGCTTTGGATTTCGAGGAGACTGGGAACAGCTTTCCATATATTGGATATCCGAAAACCACTTCGATCCAAATTAACGATAGGTCGTGAATCTCTTGTGAGGAGTGAAGACTCGAGGTGTAAGGACTATTCGTCAGTATAACTCTGGGGGTGATTCCGTGATGAGTTTGACGAAAACAGTACTTACAGGTTCGAGATGGTGATTTAGAGTGCAAGGGCTATGGTCGTTGACTCTGAGGGTGATTCCAATAATGAGTGCAACGAGATAGTGCCTTCGGTTTCGTTTGTACCCGAAACGAACTTGTATGGATTGAATGCTTTCAGAACACCGTCAGGTGGACGATGAGCATTCTAAGTGATGTGTTCACTAAAGGTAATCATAGCCTCAAGCCTCATCAACCGGGAATGGCTAAAATAGGGGAGGTGCAGCAAGGCTTCGTGGGTAGCCCCCACTGGAGAGTGAGATTCACCCCTGTCTAGAGGTCCCTTTTATTTCGCATGTGTGGACGGTTGTGAGCTCCAACCGTCGGGGTTGTCTTGTTCGAAACTATTCAGTAAGGAATGCTTCCGGTCTTGTGTTGCAGGGGAGCGGGCGTACTCCTCGGTACGTTGATCTAGGCCACGTACTATGACGGGAGGTACACCAGTAGCCCTGCCATTGTATGGAATCCAAAATCCAATAAGTGCCAACGGTTTTGATTGTATTACCCACTTTTGTGGCTAGTAGCTGGAATTTAATGAATGAAACAATTTCGGCTATTTCTTATTTATTTGAAAACCCTAGACACTATTATAATATCATCGGATTTCCTATCAAATTTTTTGGTTAGCGTAAGGTAAAAACTTTTCCATGTTTATGTGTGGGAAATCTTACGTGATACTTTTCTTTTCAAAAGGTTTTGAAAATTAAGCAACCTTAACCTGTTACTCACACCAGACCCATGTCTGACCCGGAGTTTATCTTCTGTTTTCTTAAATTCTTGGGTACTCAAATTTTTACGAGTAGCCAAGGGATTCAGGTTGGCTTTGACGAATTGTGGGGGAGCAATGGAGCAGGAGGCCTCTACATGTAGATATATAGTATTCCGCTGTGTAGATTTCTCTGAGTTGTTTCTTGTATTGTATTGAGAGTTATAACTAGACAGGTGTTTATAACTGTCTAGTATGTGTTTGTGTAATCTGTGTAACTCTGATAGTGGTTGTAAATTATGTAATATTTATGTTATTAATATAATTTATTCGTTCCGCTGTTTAGATTATGATGTTGTTTCTTCTTTCTCTTCTTTCTTTTCTCTTTTCTATCCCTTTCTTTCTTATTAATGATGCGTCATTCTATGGAGACGGATGAAGGGTCACTACAGTGGTATCAGAGCATTAGGTTGAGCGAATACCTAGGCTATGTAGTGGTGTCTATCTTGAGAGAGCGTATTTGTAATTTCTATATATTACTATGTATTTATTTAATTCTACCTATCTGTTGGGTTACCTGTTCAGGTTTTCCAATATAAGTTATAAAGTTAGATGGGATAGTGGTGTGTGTAACACGACTATCATTGGTTGGAGTTTGAATGTTGAGGTTGGAAGTGTATTTGTCGAGACTATAGACCTAATACCGTCTCGAGTAAATTTTTCTGTAATGAAGGATTTCATCAATCTATGAAGGAAACCTGTTAAGGTTCGGAGTTCATCTTTGAAGTGTAAGTTTGATTGCGCTCGTGTGAGCGGATTTTTGAGAATTTGGATCTGTCGGTTAGGCAGAAGCGAGTGATGGTATTTTGGATACCTCAGGAAGTAGTAGCTACGTGATGAGATGCAGTGACTTTGGATGTTTCCGAAGATGTTTTCTTTGAAACAAGTTTAAGGAAGTTGGTATGCATCAGTGTTGTGGCTGTGTTCAGCTGGTATTTGTGTCTGGTTTGAAGTCCGAGTTTCTCGAAGAGCTTTGATTTGGAATTCTTTGGCATCTCTGGCAGCGGTGCAGCACGGAGTGTTTTGTGTGTCGGTAAGGAGTCTTTTGGGTTAGCAGTTTTTCTGAAGTGGAGTTCAGAAGCAGTAGAGTGGACCCGATTTTGGGTGGATTGGCTAGTGAAGAGTAAGTTGTTCTGTTTGGTAAAGAGAGAACAGTTTTTCCTTGGATTTGGTTTGGATTGATCGCAAAAGTGACTTGCGATAGTTGAGTGTTCTCTTGGGTTATCTGGGTTTTTTCGGATGTTTTCAGGGAAGTCAGAAGTTTGTTCGCATCTGGAGATTAGTTTCCTTATCGACTAGGATTCCAGGAGTACTACCGGTGGCTCAGCTTAATAGTAGGATAGTTCTAGGAGATTGAGTTGGTGAAGCAGCTCAGGTTTTGGAGAAGCTTTTGAGTTTTCCTTATGGATCGGATGAACCATATCTCTGGGGTGTGTTGTTGAGTTGTGCTCGTGTTCTTCTTCAGCATTCTCTTCTATTTCGGATCAGAGTTGAGCAGCTGAAGCAGTTGGGAAGTGTATCAGCTTTTCTTTTCTGGACAGGAGAAGTGAGTGTAGTCTTCTGATATTGAGGAGTAGAGTTTGGGTTTCTTGATTCTGATTGATCTTCAGGAGATCATTTTGCTGAGTTGATTGGTCTAGTTTGTTTCTAGGGGCATCAACGAAGGTTGAGCTGATCAGTAAGGGTGTAGGCAGCCCAGGATCGTCCGAATATTTTGGATAAGAGACGAAGGAATATGGATTCCGGAGTCGGAGATTTAATTTTGGATAAGTTTTCTCCGATCAATAAAAGGAGCTATAAGATTGGGTAAGGCTGGAAAGCTAGCTCTTAAGAGTTTTGGATCTTTTCTCTGATCTTGGAGGTTAAGTGATTGATCTACAGGATTGAATTTCCAGTTTGGATAACTGGGATTCGATGGGTTTCACGTATCTCTGAGGGAGTACGTGTTTTACCTATCTCTGGTTGTGGAACCAGCAGTTCTGGAGTTTTGGTTGTTGAGTCAGACTCGTCTGTAGTCTGATATCTTGTCTAATGCTATAAATCTAGATGAATTGAAGCTTTGTAGCTTCATAGTATTGATTGTTCGGATTCTCTAGAGCGAGTATCCCGGCATATATATATGTACACCTGGGGAAACTCGAAGAAATTTTATCCAGAATTTTGTCTGGATAATTAGATTTGTTTGATTAGATGAATTGGCTGCTATGGTTGTTAGCATATGTTTGATATATGCTTGTGTTTCAAAAATTAAATCTTTAATGAGATTATTAAATTACCTTTGTTTTAAATTTTGGGGACGAAATTCTTTTAAGGGGGGAGGATTGTAATATCTCTGAATTTTAAATAATATCAATTTAATAATCTGTATTAAAATTAAATTGATATTGATATTCTTGTTAATAATAATTCAATTTGATTTAATAATCTTCTTCAATAATTATTTAATTGGTTATTTTATCTTTTAAAAAAACATAAATTGGTTTCTATTTATAATATAAATATATAGTTATATTGTAAATAGATTAGCAATTGTTTTAAATTTAACAAATAAAGCATATTTTCTTATTCCAATATTTTAGTAATTTGGAAAATTAGTCCTTATTTAATATAAAGTTTTTCAAAGTTATTAATTAAATAATCTTGGTTTAAACTTAATAAATGAATCATGATTTAAAATTCTAATATATACCTTAATAATTTGGAAAATTTTGATTTTAAATTTATATTAAGTTTTTCAAAAACCTATTTAATAAATATATGATTTTTAAATTGTTAAGACAAATGATTGAATGTTTAAAATAGTTTTGGCTTGAGTTTTTAAATTTAATTAAATTGACAAAAGAGTTTATGGCTTAACTAAATAAGTAATTTATTAATAAAAGGATAATTGCTTTTACAATTATTTTAATTTAATAATAAGATATTTATAAAAACAATATTAATAGTGTATTGTCTTTATAAATAGATTTTGAATAAAATTTGCAATTGTTATTTCAAATTAAATTAATATATGTAACTTGATTTTTAAATAATTGATTTTGAATTTGATTTGAATTTAAATTCCAATGTATAGATTTTAATTTTTTTAATTTTTATATCTATAAGTTTTATTTATAAACATGATTTGTTTTTATTTCTTTTTAAAAAATTTATACATATTTAAATATTAACTAACAAATCAATGAAGCTTAATACATATATATATTAACATGTTAATTAATATGCAAATTACCTTTAAAAGAGACATGTGTTGTACTCTTAAAACCTAATTTAACAAGTGTTCAAAGATTTAACATTTAACTTGGCAAATGTTGAAAAATAGTACAAGTGGCACATTTTGTTTAAAATTTTTCTTTTATTTGATAAATCTAAAATTTACACTTATATAAGCCTATATCTTCCTTTCTTTTTTTCATTTCAATTCAAAGACAAAGAAAATTTAAAACTGTCTCATGCAGATTTGAAACATGAAACCTAGATTTAAACATCTTCATATCAATAATCAAACCCTTCATCAAACTGTAGCATACATCCTCAAAAATTCTGCATGTCACTTGAAATCAAAAGGGAAAATCTGCACTTACCATTTTTTTAAAAAAAAACTCCTCATACCAAAAGATTTCTGCACATCTTCAAACCCCTGAAATTTCAAATTTTGAAGCCTGCAAAATAGTTTTTCAATACAAACAAACCTGCATTTTAAATCTACACAACTTCAAATCTGAGGCCTGTCCAAAAGCTAAGTTTCAAAAGCATTTTTATAGAGACATGCAAGCAGTTTAAAGCAAAAGGGGGCATCTGCATTCATTCATTCAACTTGAGTATCAAAAAGGAAGTCTGCAAACCCAAGTTTTAAAATTCAAATACAAGTTGAATCTGGGAATCAAGTCTCCCTGCAACGTCTTCAGCAACTAAATTTCAAAGGCTTTCCAAGATTTGAAGCTCTGTTTTGCATCTCTAATAAAATTTGTGAGTAACTTTTTAAATTTAAAAGTTAAAATAGATTGCATGCTAGAATGTTTGATATAAATAAGTTTAGTTTGGGTATTGATGAAAGTGTAATGTGGGCATGCTGTTGTTTTTATTATCTGTTCTGTTTTTCTTGATTTTCCAGGCAAAAATTTCTTTATTAAATCCTTATCTTTTAATTGGGTTCCTGATATGATGAAAATTTATTAAGTAAAGTTGTTTGACATTTCGAAGTTAATAATTAAAACATTAAGTAGTTAAAATATGGGTTATTGTCTCTGGAAATACTAAGAAATATCAGTGCATGATAATTTTAACCATAATTAAATTATGTAAATTTTGTATTTCAGTATCATAAATCAATAGCATTAACTGGAACATGATTTTTAAATCAATAATTAAAATTTTTAGGGGTAAGTTGTAGGTGCAATTCTGTTTTAAACTAATAATGGATTTTAAGCAAATCCTGATGATTTTTGAATTGAGGAATCTTGAGTTTCTTCTATGTGATGGTGAAGGAATAGGAGAAGCTATTAAAAATCAGGGATGGTGACAAATTATCAGAGAGGTTGTAAATTTGAAGATTCATTTTTTAAACCTTAGTTTTAAGGTGGTTTAAAGAATCGAACATTTCGATATGAATAAGTGACAGAGTGTTTTGTTGTTTTGGGGTTTGACTGTTGGGTCATAGTTAAAGTTGACGCCAAAAGGGTTGATCTCCAGGCGGTCGGAGCGGAGTGTTTTCGCCGTTGACAGGTTCTGAAGGAAACCTGTTTATAGTTTTCCAGGTTCTTCTTTTAGGAGTTCGATTTTGATTCCTTGAATAATTGTTCAAACTGATGATCGCATATGGGTGTAGGGGTGTTTCTAGATGTAGTATGATCATCTCTGATGATCAGAGGAGGTTAGGGTCGTCGTGCATATGCACGGTGATGTATTTTCTGATGATAGGTTTGGGTAAGTTTGGTAGTAGGGGAGGTTTTGTGATTTGCTCGAAGTAGGTGGATTGTTGACTCGGGAAAATCAGGCTTTAGACTCGAAGCAAATTGTTGATGCCTCGGGTTGAGTGATATGTGTTTTCCATGTTTTTCAGAAACCTGTATTTCAGATTTTAAACTTTTTAAAATCCGAAGTTAGTGAAGAGAAGATTTAAACCTAGTTTAAATTGATTCCAAGTAAAAAAAATTAAATACCAGTTTTGAAAAAAAAAAGTTTAAACTTGAATGTTAAACTACTTCATAATGATAAGTAGTTTCAAATATTAAAACTGAAGTTTTTTTTTTAAATACAAGCAAGTTTAAACTTAGATTTAAATCTGGAAATAAAAAGTTAAATATGAACCTCAGTTTTTTTGAAATTAGAAGGAGATTTAAATTTGAAGAATTTAAACAAAATGTAAATTGAAATGTTTGAGATTTTGAAATGAATTTAGTTTTCAAAATTTTTATACATTTCAATTTCTAAGACAAACACTTGTTTGTTTTGAAATTTTAAAAAAAGTTTTAAAATTATTTAAACTTTGATTAAGTTTAAGTTTATTCATTTTAAATCTTGTATTTGAACTGAAATTTAAAAGTAGTTCAAAAGTACTTGTTTTAAATAAATTGTTTTCAAACGTAATTAAGGAATGTTTTAACTTAAAATTAAGTTAAGAATTAATGTTTTGAAATTAATTTATTAAAAAGGTAACTAAGGAATAATTAATTAATTAATTTAATTAATTTATTAAGGTTTAATAAATATTGATTAATGATTAACCAATTTGAAACTAAAGATCATTAATTAGATTTTTAAATTAATGATTAAAGAATTATTAATTAAGTTATTAAGCTTAAATCAAGGTTAATTAATTAAATAATTAGACTTTAATTAATGGATGATTAAAGATAATTAAATTTGTAATTAATCTTAGTTAATTACTTAATAAAAATAATTAGAGAATGGTTAATGAAGGTCATTAACCAGGATTGTTTAATAATTAATTAATGTGGTTAATTTTTAATAATTAATTAGATTAATTAATTTAATAATAATCAATTGTCAATTGTTAAGAATAATTACTTGATGAATTAATTAAGAAATTAATTACTTGAGGTAATTAATTGTGTTAAATGTGATTGTTTAATTTAATTAATAAAGTTTAATTAATTTTAAACACTTAAGGTTTTAAAGATAATTACTGTATGTAATAAATGGATTGGGAAATTACTTGGTGAAGTAATTGATTGATAATTACATGTTGTAATTAATTTAGGGTGTTTAAGAATGAAGTAATTTGGAGTATATTTACTTGAAAATTAATCAAGGGATTAATTAAGAAATTAATTTAGGAATAATTAATTTGTTTTAAATAAAGTAATTAAGTTAGTTAATTACTGAATATGGTTAATCAAAAGGGATTAATAATTATGGGTTAATTACTTAAGGTAATTAATTTTAATAAAGTAATTAATTAAATTAAGGATCATTAATTATTATAATTAATGATGTAATTAAAGTTGACTAATTATGATCAATTAATCAATGATAAATAATTAAAGGTAATCAATTATTGTAATTAATTAAGGATTAAGGTAATTAATTATAGTTAATTAATTAATGAAAGTAATTAAGGGTTAATTACTGTTTTTGGTTAAGAATAATTAATTTGTGGAATTAATTAAGGATAATCACGTGAATGTAATTAAGGATAATTAATCAAGGGTGATTATTTAAGGTGATTAAATTTGAGTGATTAATTAATTGATTGTAATCAATTAAATGGTTAAGTAAGCAAGATTTATATTAGTGAAGTAATTAATTTAATTCATTTTAAATAAATCAAAGATGAAGTAATTAATTCAATTCACTTTAAATTAATTAGAGATGGAGTTAGTTAATTTAATTCATTTTAAATTAATTATATTGTGATTGAGTAAATCATTGCTTATATATAAATGGATAGTATTGATTGCCTTGAATGGTTGTGATATCAGAAATGAGATAAGTGATGTTGTGTATGAATGCTTGGTTGCATTGTGATGATAACATAGATTATCTATTGTGATGGTGATATATGGATTATCTATTTTGATATTGATAATGTGGTTCATCCGTTTATTTTGATAATGTTGATTATCAATTGTGATTTGTGAGTTATCTATATCTGTGTGTATATAGATAATTGAATTGTTTTAAATTTTAAAACAACTTGGACCTAAAAGACACGCTTTGGATTTCGATGAGACCGGGATCGGCTTTCCATATATTGGATATCTGAAAACCACTTCGATCCAAATTAACGATAGGTCGTGAATCTCTTGTGAGGAGTGAAGACTCGAGGTGTAAGGACTATTCGTCGGTATAACTCTAGGGTGATTCCGTGATGAGTTTGACGAAAATAGTACTTACAGGTTCGAGATGGTGATTTAGAGTGCAAGGGCCATGGTCGTTGACTCTGAGGGTGTTTCCAATAATGAGTGCAATGAGTTAGTGCCTTCGGTTCGTTCGAACCCGGAACGAACTTGTATGGATTGAATGCTTTCAGAACATTGTCAGGTGGACGATGAGCATTCTAAGTGATGTTTTACTAAAGGTAATCGTAGCCTCAAGCCTCATCAACCGGGAATGGCTAAAACAGGGGAGGTGCAGCAAGGCTTCATGGGTAGCCCCCACTAGAGAGTGAGATTTACCCCTGTCTAGAGGTCCCTTTTATTTCGCCTGTGTGGACGGTTGTGAGCTCCAACCGTCGGAGTTGTCTTGTTTGGAACTGTTCAGTGGGGAATGGTTCCGGCCTTGTGTTGCGGGGGAGCGGGCGTACTCCTCGGTACGTTGATCTAGGCCACGTACTGTGACGGGCGGTACCCCAGTAGCCCTGCCATTGTATGGAATCCAAAATCCAATAAGTTCCAACGGTTTTGATTGTATTACCCACTTTT
Organism: Allium cepa; assembly: GCA_030765085.1. Taxonomy (NCBI): domain Eukaryota; kingdom Viridiplantae; phylum Streptophyta; class Magnoliopsida; order Asparagales; family Amaryllidaceae; genus Allium; species Allium cepa. The sequence goes on along the minus strand of CM060942.1, from coordinate 87,795,308 downwards.
GTGGCTAGTAGCTGGAATTTAATGAATGCAACAATTTCGGCTATTTCTTATTTATTTGAAAACCCTAGACACTATTACAATATTATCGGATTTCCTATCAAATGTTTTGGTTAGCGTAAGGTAAAAAAATTTCCATGTTTATGTGTGGGAAGTCTTACGTGATACTTTTCTTTTCAAAAGGTTTTGAAAATTAAGCAACCTTAACCTGTTACTCACACCAGACCCATGTCTGACCCGGAGTTTATCTTCTGTTTTCTTAAACTCTTGGGTACTCAATTTTTTACGAGTAGCCAAGGGATTCAGGTTGGCTTTGACGAATTGTGGGGGAGTAATGGAGCAGGAGGCTTCTTCGTGTAGATGTATAGTATTCCGCTGTATAGGTTTCTCTGAGTTGTTTCTTGTATTGTACTGAGAGTTATAACTAGACAGGTGTTTATAACTGTCTAGTATGTGTTTGTGTAATCTGTGTAACTCTGATAGTGGTTGTAAACTATGTAATGTTTATGTTATTAATATAATTTATTCGTTACGCTGTTTAGATTCTGATGTTGTTTCTTCTTTCTCTTTTTTCTTTTCTCTTTTCTATCCCTTTCTTTCTTATTAATGATGCGTCATTCTGTGGAGATGGATGGCGGGTCATTACAAAATATTTGGAAAAGAATACTTAAGTTTGAAGCCATATTTCAAAAGTAATTAAAAGTGCAGCAAAAGTGTTGCGGATAGTGCTTTTAAGCTTATTTGATCAAAATAGCTTTTCTATGATTTAGAGATCCATATTTATAACTAAAATCTCTTTTAAAACATTTTAAAAAATTTAAAGAATTTATGGCATATTTTTAATTAATTAAAAATATCCTTTTTCAAGTATTTATCGCTTTGGTTTCCGAACTGCTAAAGTGCGAATATTTTGAAAATTTTATTTGCTCATATTTCAAAATCTACTAAAAGAAATCTTGATATTTTTATTTTTTTGAAAACTATGATTATAAGAGTTTGAAAATTTCTTATTACAAAGAATTTCGACTCCTAATCCATTGTATAAATGGATTTAACTTCCTACGACGTGAAACTGCAAATTGCCGTTACGCGACTCTCCTATTTTGACTCAATTTTTATAACTTGTAAAAACTTCAACAAATTGGATTTTAGTTTTTATAAACCATTTTAAATCATTTCAAAGGTATTTAATGATTTTACATCACTTTTATAACTTTATTCGGAAAGCGATCTCCATGTATAATATTGACATTTATTAACGTGACTTATTTACATAATTAAACAACTATAGTAAACAACCCAACTTGATGATCAAAGCAAAATAAACATCCATAGCAATCATATATATATTGAGTTCCTCACCTTCATTGGTTTCTAACTTCTTGAAAAGTTTGTTGTAGCTTCACTACGATTGAATCAAAGCCTACGTAATCGAGCCTTGGAATAATGAATGGGCTCGGCCTAGCTTGGAAAGAGGTGGAGTGCTCGGCCTTGGTTGTAGGAGGTGGTGGCTGTGGGTTATGAAAGTGCAAAGGAGGTGTTTGACTTGGTTTTGGAGGTGGATTGACATGGTATATACATGTATATATATTTTACTTTATTTTGAAATATTTTATCATAGATTTGCTATATTATTTTCTATGAACTAGAAGCCATTAAAGAGGAGTATAGGAAGATGCAAAAGCATAGGAATTTATGAGTGAATGAAGTAAAGATGGATGACGGTATTTATAGAAAAATTTGTGAACTAAAATATCGTGATATTTATGTGCATAAACTTCGCCATTTCATCACCACCACTCCCTCTCCCCCCACCCTCACTATGCTCGACCAAACATCCCCTCATGTCTGTGGCCATATATGTGAGTTGAAGTGTGTAAGAGTTTGACTTTTGTTTGCTTAAAGATGAAGTTTATGAAAAATATCTTAGATCTTTTGTGAAATATATATATATATATATATATATATATGTATATTTGTATGTATATACATGTTCATGTATATGTTAGGGTGTGTATGTTATATATGTGCACAAGTGATATAAATAAAGTTGCAACAACTTTTAACAACTTTCCTTCGTTAAACCGTTAAAAATTGGGAAGCCGATTCCCGGTCATATTTTCACTTACAAATTAATTTACATATAAATGTAAACAAAATTTTAAAACTAATTTTCCATCATTTTTAGCAAATTAAAATAATCACATTTCATTTATAAAACCGTATAAATTAATATTAAACTATTGTTTACAAACAATACTATTATATTGATAAAGCGATACAAATTTTCTTATATTTACAAATAAAGTATATATCTTTATAAAACTATTATAAATTATTTATTATCACTGTATAACTAATTAAAGTGAATTATTATCATTTAAAAACAATTATTTGAATAATTATAATAACTAACAAATCATTAAATACGATGCCATCATTGATGATGTCATAAATACATTTTATTCCCAAAAATTAAATAAATTTTTTTATTTCATATTCTTGTTTAAACGCATAAACAAGTGTATGTATCCAGCCCCATATGCGACTTCTGAAAATTATAGAGTTGTTTATTGACAAAATGGTTTTCGGTCCTTTTATCAATAATTTCCCAAAGTATATATTTTGTAAATACTTATTCAAAATAAGAATACCATTATTATTTATTATTCAAGACAACATAATATATGTCAAAAATCTTATATTTGAATATTTTAAAAATAAATATAATTTATCAAAGTGATAAATTTGCGGGTCGTTACAGACTCCCTTCTTTAAAAGAAATTCATCTTTGAAATTACAGCGCAAAACCCAAAGGTATTTGCCCAAAATATTTATTTTTAAACTTACTCTTATACGATGTATATAGGTCGTCCATATGAAATATTTGATTCAATCTTACTATTCGAATCCACAACTTTACTTTCGAACTAGTACCGATCCTTTGATTATCTAGTGCAGACTTTGATCAAGCTTGGAAACTTCTATTGTCCTTGCATAGCTGTCAACTATGATAGACAATGTAAGGATCCGACTACAAATCCTCATTAACGTTTTCCCTAAAGCATCAAGTGATAAATCCTTTTTGGATATCAAAATCTTATATTCAAATCTTTAGGCCAAATTTGTCTTATGAAATAATTCGTGTAAAATGTGTATACTTTTCATCTTTTCCAAAATATTTAGAAAATCTTGGTTTAAGTTTTTAAATATTTCATAAAGATATAATTTTATTCTTTTGAAATTTTCTCAAGCGGTTTGTGCATTCACATTTGAACAAAGTCATAAACAAAGGACATAATTATATTATACATGCTTAATATTTTATGACCACGCATCCTTTCTCCTCGCACACTTAAACCATTCTTAAGACCTTCTAAACCTACTTGGGTTTTCATAAAACTGATACAAACATAACTACCTTACAAGCCATACTTATATATATGCTACTACATAATATTGATAGTAGATAGGTGTTTTCGAATTTTCTAATCTCACATCATAATCACTCCTCTAAGTCCGACGCTGATGGTCGACTTCCGTATCAAAAATTAAAAAAGAATTCTCCATCGTCATCACTATCATCTTGTTCGTTATCGTTTTCATTTTCGTCATCAATCTATGGTATCACATCCACTCCATATGGCAACCTAGGCTGGTTGGATAGCATATGCCCCAGTCTGCTGGCATTTCTTGCGTAACTTCTCCTTCTTCTGGTTCTTCTAAACCCTGCACTTCTTCTTCCTTAGGATCCACAAATTCTTCATCTTCGTCCTTCATGTTATCTCAATGAATGGGGGAGTCTGATGGCTCCTTGCGCCAAATAATATGGCCACCGTCCATCTTCCATATGACGTTACTGTCTCTACTTTTGTTTTTTGACTCGTGGGATATCATTGTATTCGGGTCTTCTTCAATTTTAGATTCTTCTTCCATCGGTTCCTCGTCAGGAATTTCTTCTTCTGGTTCAAGTTCTGAACTTACTAGATCAGTGGTCCACATTCTTCTGAGGCTTGAGGATTCTCTTCGTCGCTAAACACTATAATAAGTTCTGAAATCATGGAAGATATAGGCATTTCGGCCATAGGGTAACCGTCTTAATATTGCTAAGTGGCCATTTCTCGGGCTCCTTCTCATCACTCGAAAGAATGATTAGATCATTCTTCTCACCCAAGTTTGTTCTCGAGGTCTCCCCTTTTGAATACTTCCTCCCATTGCCTGAGAGTTTCTACAATTATCAACAACAAACACTTAGTTACTAAGCATTTTAATTGTCTTAACTAATTATAATGTTAGGTTATAAACCTAAGTTTATCCCAGCTAAATTCATTTTAACTATACAATTTTAAGGGTGATAGTATACTAAGCACATAATAGTGTTTCTCCAAACCAATACTTAGAATATTCTAAGTAAAATCTTTTAAAAACTCTCTTTCCAAAAACCCCTTTTGGATAAAAAGTTCTCATTACAAATCCTTCTACAAAGTATTACTCATAGTCTTCTCGTTGTTGTTATTAATCATCTTATAACCAAACTGTAAAATTTTAATCACAAGATGTTTTATACTCTGATTTTACTAATCTTGATTTCAAACTATCATTCAAGTTATAACATATCTAACTATATATTTTTTGAAAATATATTCTTTATATTCAGAATATAATCCTAGGAAAAATTATTTCATTAACCATATTTTCCAAAGAAAAATCATTTTTATATCATTAACAAATACATGCTCTTATATAATATACTCTCAACTCATTCTAGGGTGTTACTAACCCTATCTCTAATGAGTAACTCATCCTAGGCTGTTATTAACCCTATCTCTAATTAGACCTTACCCTTATCAGGCTCAGGTGTTCGCTCAACCTAAGCTCTAATACCAAATGTGACGAACGGGATTTTCAATCCTTGAAAATCGACATTAATACATCCTTGGTATTCTAGTGCCGCAAATTCAAGTGCCGGAAAAATCAATCATTAAAGGCAGAAAGAAAATAAAGACAGCACAGAATTTTACACGAATGGAATAACATATATTATTTTCAACATATAATCTTTATAGTGGAAAATCTTAAAATACATTTATCAGAGTTTAACTTAACATGAACAGACAGTTAAAAATATATGTCCTTACAAATGCAGAATATAGTAGTACAAGTGTATGGTGGAAATGGATAACAATCTTCAGAAAAATCTTCTAACTCCATGCTCCGAGCTCTTTCAAAATACTCCAAACTAAACCTGACTAATATGCTGGCCGAAAAAATAGGGCACCTAGAGTTTAAGGGAAAGAAAATAAACTATCGATCGGTCATGGGACTAGCATAAGAAACTCAAAATATGAGTATTTGAAAACAAAGGGGGTATCATAAGACCATGATGCATATAAACATGGAATGGGTTTTTACCTTATGATAACCAAGTCATTCTATGCAAAATCCAGTTATATTATTTTTAATGACATTATTTTGAAAACCTTTCAAATAAACATATTCAAATAGCCGAAATTGTTACATTATTAAATTCCAGCATAATAGGTTTACAAGTAAAACCGAAGGCACTTATTGGGGATTTGGATTTTCAATGAATAACGAGGTACAGGACTACCTCCCATACAGTACATTTCTAGAGGAATGTACCAAGGATAGGCATCTTTGAAACCTCTACGAATTAAGATAGACCTACCCGTAGACCCATCTGGTGGCGCATAGAACTGAATATGATATCACCCAGGCCATTCCCGGCATATTTGAGAGCTCTCATACCATACATCACATTTTTTTACCCAACGTCAAAGCGGGAACAAACTAAATCTAGAAAGGTGATATCATACCCTATGGTAGCGAAACACTATTCCCTAAAGCATCCTATGTTTCCTAATTCTTCGGGTGCGAGGCTTGAGGTAACATTTACCTTTCTTAGAACATTTTCAGTTAAAATTCCACATTGCCATTTCCAACAACACACTATAGATTTCCACAAAAGTACAACCTCTGAGCTTGTACGTCTCAGAGAAGGGTGTTAAGTATAAGAGGGGTTACTTCCTACACCACTAAACAGATGTACATTTATAGAGATCAATACACTATGATCTTAGAAATGCAATGGCAGACATTCATCCATATAAGTTGTCAGGGAATAGAACAAACTGAAGGCACTCTTCTACACATCCCCTTAAATCTGTAGCTGGTAGTCCTTGCATACAAAGATCCCAAAATGAAGGGACCACTACAATTTATTTATCTCGGGAGCTACTCCAAAATTATCAACAAGCATTCCTTCCATTGTAAAGATCCCCGCCTTCAACTTCATTGTCTTTAACATGCCTTCACTTTCAAACTCGTAAACTAGTTCGAAGTGGTTTTCGGATAAGGATTACCCAAACCGACCCTGGTTCCATCGAACCAATCATCGATAAAAAGTTGTTAAGTAAATATGTGCTTATCATTTAATTAATTACATTCTCTTTATCAAAAATATCTTCTAGAGATATATATCTTTAAAATCTTTCTTTCTGGTACATACGAAATCATTAAACCTCTCTTTAACTTTGGAAATATCAAATTATTTTCATAATTCATATTTAAAAACATTTTTGAGTTAAAAAGGGTCGATAGGAGTTATAATAATTCTACTCAACATTAATCAATGTTAAACCTTTACTATCCATCAAATAGTGGTGAAATCACCATTTAAATTCACTCAGATACTATGGGTTCCCTCCTTGGAATTTAATTCCAGGTATAAGAAGATTATTTCTATACGATCCTAGCTATATTAAATTTGGAAAAATTAAATCTTTTATACTTGCCTCGTTTTCGATATTTCAGCCTTCTCTATTCCTAGCCAAGAAAAAAGGATGGGTGAGCCAGGGCATTGGTTGCTACTGAATATCTCCTTAGTTTAAGCACCTCACAATCGGATCCCACGAATAGAATAATTCAGTCTACTCATCAACTTTTAGAGTCAAGATTAAATCACTTGATTATAACCGCTTTTTTAAATCATTTGCTTTAAACTTTTTAAAATAAATTACAAAACCTTTTAATCAATGTTAAAATAATGAACTTTTTATTTTAAAACATTTATAAAAAATTTGTGAAAGATTACTTAAGTTTGAAGCCATATTTCAAATGTTATTAAAAGTGCTACAAAAGTGTTATGAATAGTGCTGGGGATAGTGCTTTTAAGCTTAGTTGATCAAAAATACTTTTCTATCATTTATAAATTCATTTTTATAACTCAAATCTCTTTTACAATATTTTAAAACATTTATAGAATTTATTCCATATTTTTTAAGAATTAAAAATATTTTAAAGGGTTTATCGCTTTGGTTTGCGAACTGCTAATGTGCAACTATTTTGAAAACTTGATTTGCTCATATTTCAAATGTACTAAATAAAATCTAGATATTATTCTTTTGTTTGAAACTATGATTATAAGAGTTTGAAAAATTATTATTACAAATAATTATGACTTTGAATCCATCATATAAATGGATTTAACTTCCTACGGCGCGAAATCGCAAACTACCGTTACGCGACACGACCATTTTTGACTCAATTTTCATAACTTGTCAAAACTTCACCAAACTAGACTATAGTAATTATTAACTATTTAAAATCATTTCAGAGGGATTTAGTGATTCTATATCACTTTTATGACTTGAGTCGAAAAGTGATTTCCTTGTGTAATATTTACGTGTATTTAACGTGACTAATTTACACAATTAAACAACTATAGTAAACAACCAAACTTGATGATCAAAGCATAATAAACATTCATAGAAGTCATATCACATCATACATTGTAACAACCCGCATTTTTGTCGATTTTATATTTAAATATTTTATTTAAATATTTTATCGATACTCGGAATTTAGTCCGAAAAGCTACTTTTCGCATACGGTCGAATTAGGACTCGGGACCACTCCCATTGAGTTTAAAATGCCGTTTGCGACCTTTTTGAGTATAAGCTTCGATATGTTTGGAGAAAGTTGGTTTTTGCTACTTTTTCACTTTGGGTTTGGGTTTAGCCCTATGTTTAGCTTATACTCAAATCTGAGCCACTCTTCCCCATTCACCCTCACTTTCTCCTCTTGTCAGTTTTAAAGAATCAATGGTGGGAGAGATGGGAAATTAAAACTCAAGCCCTAGTTTTCTTTTGCAAATCAAGTTTTAGCTCCAAACAAATAGAAGAACCCATTGGTAAGCTTCTCTTCTTCTTCTCCAACTCAATCTCTTATCAATTTCAGAAATTTCCTAAACCTAATTTAGGAAATGTTTCTCCTTTAAGCTTAGATTCAAGCTTGTTGGGTTGGAATTGAAGAGTGATTGTTCTTACCATTGCTCTATAGCTTCTTCTTCAATCGTTTGGGTTCAAAGGTGAGATTTTTATCTCACGTCTTTGTCTATAATTATCTTCAATTGTTACGTATGAATTCCTAACACTTATTCTTGTGCAATTGATTTTGGTTCGGATTGATTTGGTGTATATTCCTATTTTTGGTGTTTTGAAATCAAAATCTATGAAAATCCTATTATGGATATTTGGACATTGATATTTGAGGTGTATCGAAGAGCCGTTTAGGTTGGGTTGTCGTTCGACGTAATTCCTTAGTCATCGCCATTTGCTCGTTCGATCGTTTCCGATATTCGTTTGGCCATTTTTGGTCTAGGTTCAGGGAATGCCCTGAGCCCTTCATTCAGACGTCTGAAACGTAATATTCAGACGTCTGAATATTGTTCTGGGAAGATTTCTATTCCCAGATTTAGACGTCTGAATATATGGTTTCAGATGTCTGAATTGGTTCATTTTGAACCAGAAAGGAAATAGGCTAAAAAGTGCCTATTTCAGACGTCTGGATCCAAGGATTCAGACTTCTGAATTCTGTCTTTGGAAAATATTTATTTTCCAGATTCAGACGTCTGAATCCTTGATTTCAGACGTCTGAATCTGCATTCTTTTTGCCTATTTGCCTATTTGCTTGAGAATTCCAATTTAAATCGATTCGTGATGATCCTATTTGTTGTTATCATTTATTATGACTTTGATGACTCCTTTTTAGGGATTTTTGAATATCCATTTCGATGGATTCTTTATCGGTTTCTTTGGATTCTATTCACGTCTTCGAATGTGAATTTTAGTGATTGATTATTCCTACAATCTTCTTTGTGATTTGTCACTTTAAAAATATAAAGGTTTTCTATACTAATAGTAAATATCAAAACTCTTTCTTCAAATGATTTCAACACTATTTTATTACAAAGCTCGTTTTCTCAAACTGATTTCTAATCTATTAGTATATACAAACCTTTACCTCACTCGTATGAGAAATCTAATTAAACGGCTTAGTAAAACTAGTGGTATGAAACGCTTGTGTTTACTTCGTCGATTAATTCTTGGACTTGTTCGATTGAAACTGTTGTGACAATTTTCTAGTGGAGATCTACAGTTTGTTCGTAAATATTTAAGTTAAGCAAGTGGTTATGGGACATGAGGCTAAACTCATATATTTACTAGCTTAGTGTAATTGACACTTCTCGTTGATCATGACGATCATCTTTGTGATTTAGACTAGCAATGTGCGATGTCTCTTTGTCTACGAGGGAGACTAAACCCCGTTTTGTGGAGTTTCGATTCAATTTGATGGGGCAGCGCCCCATGGTCTTCGGGCCGTTCGTGTATCAAAAATTAATGGCTAGCTACCATGAGATAGCGTCTCGTTCGTGTGATACATATGTTGGTGAGTTTTCATGCTCCCGTTCGTGTGATAGGCCTCCCACCTATTTTGTGTGATTTCTGGATTTCGTGTGTCGAGTTCTGGAATTTTCTTCTTCACCTATTTTTGTGATTTCTATTGGTATGATTTATCAATTTTATGCATAGGTGAATTCTTGTGTCATTAACTGGATTTCTTGAGATGATTTCTAGAATTTGTGCTTCACCAATTCCGTGATTTCCATTGATAAGTTTTATCAATATTTGTGCATTGGTGAATTTGTGTGTCATTGACTTTTGTGATTGACATTGATATAATCGTCAATATTTGTGGTTTGACGAACGAAATCAGGGATATGACATTTCTTTGATTCTTGTGTGGATTTTGTGATATTGATAAATCTCTTGTTGATTTTCAATTACTTATATATATATATATATATCACAGCTTGGCATTGTGATTATTATGTGTTTAGTCATATCTCTTGCTATATATCGTTTCATCTTATATTTATAGTTAGACTGATCCATTTATTATTTTCTTATTAAATAATACTCGGGTCAGACCGAGATGCTATAGGTGCTTCTGCTTGACTTTACATCTGGGATTACCTCCTTGACTTTTGGTTAACTACTTAGATTAGTAGTTTTTGTTGTATACATTTGAGATATAGACTCCATAATGTATACTTATTCTTTTGTGTACTTCTTTTTTATGATATTGTGGATCTTTTAAGACCACTACTCTGATGTACACTTCCTAGTGTAATATTCATATCTATTTCCACCTTTGTGATATGAACTGTCTGTGACTGATTTATGTTATGTTTATTTCTATATTTGTTTCCGAAGACATTATAGCCACTGTGTAGTAGCTTTGAGTTTGTGTCGGTATGTCGGACTTCCTCTTGAAAAGAATGCAAGTTATATTTTATCTGGCATATCGGAACTCGCACAAAGCAATTATACAGATGGTCGCTCCTTAACAGCCTTATTCTCCGTGCTAGTTGACAGCATTCACCGTAATGTTCTTGGCTAGCGTGGGTATAGAGGTGGGGCGTCACAGCTTGGTATCAGAGCAAAAATTCAGAACGATATGGAATATTATAACAAGGATCATCGTCCTAAGTCCATCTTAGGGGTCGTGCCTTAGGATTTTATTTGGGTCTACGTACCGTCCTATCCTATTTTCTTTTATGATTCCTTGTTTTGTCTATCAAGATTGCTTGATATTCATTTTGTGAATATCCTTTTTCTTCTTCTTCTTTCTTTCTAAAGGAAGAGAAATGTCTAGACCAGGCCGCCCCAGAGCCCTACCATCTAGCACCCCACCCCAGGATGGAGTTTTTATGACTGCTCAACAGCTTCTTGATTTAGTGACGAATGCTCAAGCAGCTGGAGCTAACCCGGAACCTACTCACCCAAAGTCGGGATTTGCACACTTGTGCAGCGATTACACTAATTTGGGTGGGGAGCCATTCAAAGGTTCCGAAACTATTATTGATGTACAGGCTTGGCTATGGTCATGCGATCGAATCTTTTCTCGCATGAATCTTATTGACCTTCACCGAGTTCAGGTGGCCTCTAGTATGCTCCGAGAAAGAGCACTGGACTGGTACGAGCTTCTTATTTCTGAGATTAATGAAGCGGATCTCACCTGGGAGCAATTTCGGGAATGCTTCGAGTTGAAATTCGTACCAGAAGCTGAGAAGGTGACTTTGGCTCGTCGTTTTATAGACCTTGTTCAAGGTGAATCTTCCGTGGCAGATTATGTCGCGTCTTTTGAATCTCTCTCCAAGTATGGAGTTGAATACATTAACACCCCATTGAAGAAAAATCAGAGGTTCGTCTATGGCTTAAAAAAAATCTCTAGAAGCCATTACTTCTAAAATTAGAAGTTTCTTTCGACCAACTCATTGATATCGCTCTTCGTCTTGAAGAGGCGGATAGGGAGAATGATATTGAAGTGGTGGGTTCCAAACCAAGCTTCAACAACAACAAGAAGAGGCCAAACAAATTCAAAGGCCCCTATCCCACTAAGAAAGGGAGGCAAGCAAATCCTGCTGCAAAGACCTTTTCCTCTACTGAAGGGAAGTGCTTTAACTGTGATTCCAGAGACCATTTTGCGAACAAGTGTTCTAAGCCTCGTACTTGTCGCTATTGTAAAAGCCCGGACCATTTTATGCATGTATGTCCCAAACTTCAAAATAGGAAGGAGGGAAAGCTTAATGTTGCTCAAGCCCCTGGCAACACATCTCGAAATCAAGGTATTTCTCATTCTATCCTTGATGGCATTATTTTATTTCGTGATCATCCTATTCGAGTTCTTTTTGATACGGGTGCGTTCCATTCTTTTATATCAAAAGAACTTGTTGATACTTTTTCTTTGGATGTTTTGTGTTTAATGACTTCTTTGAGAAATGCGAATCCGGTTGGTGGATCCGCAACAATCAGTTTATTGTGTAAAGATGTCGAGATTATTTTGTGTGATTTTTCTTTCCTAGCCGATTTGCATGTCATGCGTTACTTAGGCTTTGGAATGATTTTGGGAATGGATTGGCTTAACCGTTATGAAGCTCATATCCTATGTCCTGAGCGGACTATTCATCTTCGACATCCTCAATCTGTTAATCAGGTTTCTGTTATTCTTAAAGATTCGGATTCTGCTTTGGTTGCATCTTTATATTCTTTAAATCCTCGTGATGACGATAATGATGATGAGGAAGATATAATTTCTCTTATTCACATTGTTCGTGAATTTTCCGACATATTTGAGCCCGTTTTAGGATTACCACCTAAGCGAGCAATCGAGTTCAGAATTAATCTTATCCCTGGAGCTCAACCGATTACTCGTCCTCCTTATCGTATGTCCAATAAGGAAAATGAGGAGATGCGCAAACAATTATCTGAATTGGAGACGAAGCAATTTATTCGCTCTAGTTCCTCGCCTTGGGGAGCTTCGGCTATTTTCGTGAAGAAATCCGATGGTACACTTAGGCTTTGCGTTGACTACCGCAAGCTTAATGATCTTACTATCAAAAATAAATATCCTTTACCTCGAATTGATGATCTATTCGATCAGCTTAGTGGTGCTAAGGTCTTTTCACAATTAGACTTAGCTACTGGATTTCATCAGCTTCGTATTGCAGAGGAGAGCATTCCTTTGACATCGTTCCGTACTCGTTATGGATCTTATGAATGGCTCGTTATGCCATTTGGGTTAACAAATGCCCCGGCTTATTTCGTTGACCTAATGAATAGAGTTTTCAAGGACTTCCTCAACCGGTTTGTTCTCATCTTTATTGATGATATTCTTGTGTATTCAAAAACCGAAGAGGAACATGAGAAGCATCTTCGGATTGTGTTGGAAACTCTTAGGAGTAATCAACTGAAAGCAAAATTTTCTAAATGCCATTTTTGGCAATCTCGTGTGAAGTTTCTCGGTCATATTATTTCCAAATCCGGAATTTCCGTGGATCCTTCAAAGATTGAAGCGATTCAAGATTGGAAGAGACCGGAGAGTGTGACGGAGATTCGTAGTTTCCTTGGATTGGCGGATTATTACCGCCGTTTTATCAAAGACTTTTCTAAGATTGCCGTGCCTCTCACTAGCTTAATGAAGAAAGGGGTAAAGTACATTTGGTCGGGCAAATGTGAAACTTCTTTTCACAAACTAAAGGAACTTCTTTCTGATGCTCCTATTCTTGTTATTCCCGAGGGGAATCAAGATTTCGTTGTTTATACCGATGCTAGTCGCGTTGGCCTGGGTGCCGTTCTTATGCAAAGAGAACGTGTTATTGCTTATGCTTCAAGGCAATTAAAACCGGCCGAGACTAGATATGCCACACATGATTTAGAACTCGCGGCTATTGTTTTTGCTCTTCGGATTTGGCGTCATTATCTTTTAGGAGAGAAGTTTGTTCTTTATACCGATCATAAATCCTTGAAGTATTTATTCTCTCAAAAGGAGCTTAATTTGCGTCAACAGCGTTGGCTCGAATTTCTTGCACCATATGATCTTGATATCCTTTATACTCCCGGTAAGGGTAATCGTGTCGCCGATGCTCTTAGCCGTAAACAACAAGCTATTGTTTCCATGATGATATCAGAATGGAACGATCTCGAGATTTTATCCACTTGCGAAATTCGAGACCATGTTTTCGATTTATGTTCATCTCTTGTTTTATGTAGCCTTGAGGCTCATCCTTCTCTTTTAGACCGCATTCTTGAAGTTCAAAGGCTAGATCCCGAATTGGCTCTTCTTGGCCAAAATATTAAGGATAAAATTGATATTGAAGGTTTGAAAGACTTTGATATCGATTCTCGTGGCGGCATTCGGAGATTTGGTAGACTTATCATGCCAAATATTAGTGATCTTCGTAAGGATATTTTAGAAGATTCCCTTCATTCTAAATTTACCATTCATCCTAGTAGTAGTAAAATGTATGCGGATATGAAGCGACTTTATTATTGGGAGGGAATGAAACTTGACATCGCTAACTTCGTTAAGCGTTGCATGACTTGCCAACTCGTTAAGGCCGAACATCAAAAGCCCGGTGGGTTATTGCAACCTTTAGAAATTCCAATTTGGAAGTGGGACCAAATTTCCATGGATTTTATAGATGGGCTTCCCCGTTCTCGTTCGGGTCATGATAGCTTATGGGTAATTGTTGATAGACTTACAAAATCCGTCCATTTTATTCCCGTTCGGTCTAACCGAACCGTTCCTCTTTTGGCCAAGCTCTTTGTTAAAGAGATTGTTAAATTACATGGGGTTCCTACTTCTATTGTTAGTGATCATGATCCATTGTTTACTAGTGGATTTTGGAAGAGTCTTCAAAAAGCTTTAGGAACGAAGCTTAATTTTGGCACCGCTTATCATCCTCAGTCCGATGGACAAACCGAGCGTGTGAATCAAACTCTTGAAGTTCTTCTTCGTGCATGTGTTCTTGATTTTGGTGGAAGTTGGGAAGATCATATTTCACTTGTTGAATTTTCCTATAATAATAGCTTCCAATCTAGTATTGGTATGGCACCTTTCGAGGCACTCTATGGAAGGCCATGCCGATCTCCTTCTTGTTGGCTTGAGGCCGGGGAGAAGCTGGTTTTAGGTCCAGACTTTATTCGTGATACCACAGAAAAGATTGAACTTATTCGACATAGGATGAAAGAAGCCCAGAGTAGACAAAAATCCTATGCCGATAACCGGAGAAAGAAGTTAGAATTTTCTGTGGGAGATCTTGTGTTCATTCGTGTTTCACCTATGAAAGGTGTTGTACGTTTCAGTCGATCGGGAAAACTGGCGCCTCGATATATTGGGCCATTTCCTATCACCGAACATATTGGTTCCATGGCTTATCGCCTATCATTACCGGCTCAGTTTTCTGCTATGCATGACGTGTTTCATGTTTCTCAATTACGGAAATGTCTTCGAGATTTCGATTCTATTCTTGAGCCTGGTGTTGTGGAAGAGATTGAAGTTTCATCGAATTTAACTTATGAGCAACATCCTATTCGTATCATTGCTTCGGAAGTCAAACGACTTCGAAATAAAGATGTTCCGCTTGTTAAAGTTCAATGGTCTTCAATCCTAAGGATTGTTCTTGGGAATCTAGAGAGTTCATCGAGCGAACACATCTAGACTTACTTTCTCGTGCTCTTTAAGGTGAACTTCTTATTTCAAACTTCTTTTATGTTGAATGTGCTTTTATGGTTGTTACTATATATCTTCTTCTTAAATATTGCGAGGACGCAATTTCTTTAAGGAGGGGAGTCTGTAACAACCCGCATATTTGTCGATTTTATATTTAAATATTTTATCGATACTCGGAATTTAGTCTGAAAAGCTACTTTTCGCATACGGTCGAATTAGGACTCGGGACCACTCCCATTGAGTTTAAAATGCCGTTTGCGACCTTTTTGAGTATAAGCTTTGATATGTTTGGACAAAGTTGGTTTTTGCTACTTTTTCACTTTGGGTTTGGGTTTAGCCCTATGTTTAACTTATACTCAAATCTGAGCCACTCTTCTCCATTCACCCTCACTTCCTCCTCTTTTCAGTTTTAAAGCATCAATGGTGGGAGAGATGGGAAATTAAAACTCAAGCCCTAGTTTTCTTTTGCAAATCAAGTTTTAGCTCCAAACTAATAGAAGAACCCATTGGTAAGCTTCTCTTCTTCTTCTCCAACTCAATCTCTTATCAATTTCAGAAATTTCCTAAACCTAATTTAGGAAATGTTTCTCCTTTAAGCTTAGATTCAAGCTTGTTGGGTTGGAATTGAAGAGTGATTGTTCTTACCATTGCTCTATAGCTTCTTCTTCAATCGTTTGGGTTCAAAGGTGAGATTTTTATCTCACATCTTTGTCTATAATTATCTTCAATTGTTAGGTATGAATTCCTAACACTTATTCTTGTGCAATTGATTTTCGTTTGGATTGATTTGGTGTATATTCCTATTTTTGGTGTTTTGAAATCAAAATCTATGAAAATCCTATTATGGATATTTGGACATTGATATTTGAGGCGTATCGAAGAGCCGTTTAGGCTGGGTAGTCGTTCGACGTAATTCCTTAGTCATCGCCATTTGCTCGTTCGATCGTTTCCGATATTCGTTTGGCCATTTTTGGTCTAGGTTCAGGGAATGCCCTGAACCCTTCATTCAGACGTCTGAAACACAATATTCAGACGTCTGAATATTGTTCTGGGAAGATTTCTATTCCCAGATTCAGACGTCTGAATATATGGTTTCAGACGTCTGAATTGGTTCATTTTGAACCAGAAAGGAAATAGGCTAAAAAGTGCCTATTTCAGACGTCTGGATCCAAGGATTCAGACATCTGAATTCTGTCTTTAGAAAATATTTATTTTCCAAATTCAGACGTCTGAATCTGCACTCTTTTTGCCTATTTTCCTATTTGCTTGAGAATTCCAATTTAAATCGATTCGTGATGATCATATTTGTTGTTATCATTTATTATGACTTTGATGACTCCTTTTTAGGGATTTTTGAATATCCATTTCGATGGATTCTTTATCAGTTTCTTTGGATTCTATTCACGTCTTCGAATGTGAATTTTAGTGATTGATTTTTCCTACAATCTTCTTTGTGATTTGTCACTTAAAAAATATAAAGGTTTTCTATACTAATAGTAAATATCAAAACTCTTTCTTCAAATGATTTCAACACTATTTTATTACAAAGCTCGTTTTCTCAAACTGATTTCTAATCTATTAGTATATACAAACCTTTACCTCACTCGTATGAGAAATCTAATTAAACGGCTTAGTAAGACTAGTGGTATGAAACGCTTGTGTTTACTTCGTCGATTAATTCTTGGACTTGTTCGATTGAAACTGTTGTGACAATTTTCTAGTGGAGATCTACAGTTTGTTCGTAAATATTTAAGTTAAGCAAGTGGTTATGGGACATGAGGCTAAACTCATATATTTACTAGCTTAGTGTAATTGACACTTCTCGTTGATCATAATGATCATCTTTGTGATTTAGACTAGCAATGTGCGATGTCTCTTTGTCTACGAGGGAGACTAAACCCCGTTTTGTGGAGTTTCGATTCAATTTGATGGGGTAGCTCCCCATGGTCTTCGGGCCGTTCGTGTATCAAAAATTAATGGCTAGCTACCATGAGATAGCGTCTCGTTCGTGTGATACATATGTTGGTGAGTTTTCATGCTCCCGTTCGTGTGATAGGCCTCCCCCCTATTTTGTGTGATTTCTGGATTTCGTGTGTCGAATTCTGGAATTTTCTTCTTCACCTATTTTTGTGATTTCTATTGGTATGATTTATCAATTTTTATGCATAGGTGAATTCGTGTGTCATTAACTGGATTTCTTGAGATGATTTCTAGAATTTGTGCTTCACCAATTTTCGTGATTTCCATTGATAAGTTTTATCAATATTTGTGCATTGGTGAATTTGTGTGTCATTGACTTTTGTGATTGACATTGATATAATCGTCAATATTTGTGGTTTGATGAACGAAATCAAGGATATGACATTTCTTTGATTCTTGTGTGGATTTTGTGATATTGATAAATCTCTTGTTGATTTTCAATTACTTATATATATATCACAGCTTGGCATTGTGATTATTATGTGTTTAGTCATATCTCTTGCTATATATCGTTTCATCTGATATTTATAGTTAGACTGATCCGTTTATTATTTTCTTATTAAATAATATTCGGGTCAGACCGAGATGCTACAGGTGCTTCTGCTTGACTTTACATCTGGGATTACCTCCTTGACTTTTGGTTAACTACTTAGATTAGTAGTTTTTGTTGTATACATTTGAGATATAGACTCCATAATGTATACTTATTCTTTTGTGTAGTTCGTGTAACTATTCTTTTTTGTGATATTGTGGATTTTTTTAGACCACTACTCTGATGTACACTTCCTAGTGTAATATTCATATCTATTTCCGCCTTTGTGATATGAACTGTCTGTGACTGATTTATGTTATGTTTATTTCTATATTTGTTTCCGAAGACATTATAGCCACTGTGTAGTAGCTTTGAGTTTGTGTCGGTATGTCGGACTTCCTCTTGAAAAGAATGCAAGTTATATTTTATCTGGCATATCGGAACTCGCACAAAGCAATTATACAGATGGTCGCTCCTCAACAGCCTTATTCTCCGTGCTAGTTGACAGCATTCACCATAATGTTCTTGGCTAGCGTGGGTATAGGGTGGGGCGTCACATACATATACATGTATATGTATGTATATATAGAGTTTCTCACCTTCATTGGTTTCTAACTTCTCGAAAATTCGCTATAGTTTCGCTACGATCGAATCAAGGCCTATGGACTTGAGCCATGGACCTATGAATGGGTTTGACCTTCCTTAAAAAGAGGTGGAGTGCTCGACCTTGGTTGTAGGAGATGGTGGTCTTGGGTTATGAAAGTGCAAAGGAGGTGTTTGACTTGGTTTTGAAGGTGGATTGACATGGTACATACATGTGTACATATTTTACTTTATTTTGAAATATTTTTCCATAGCTTTGCTATTTTTTGTATGAACTAGAAGCCATTAAAGAGGAGTATAATAAGATGAAGAAGCTTAGGAATTTATTAGTGAATGAAGCGAACATGGATGGTGGTATTTATAGGAAAATTTGTGAAATAAAATATCATGATATTTATGTGCATATACATCACCATTTCATCACCACCCCTCCCTCCTATCTCACTATGCGTGGCCAAACACCCCTCCCCCTCATATGCGTGGCCAAATTCCCTCCCTTCTCACCATTTTCTTAAGGATGAAGTTTATGAAAAATATCATAAATCTTTTGTTGTGTGTGTATACCTATATAAGTGTATCTGTATATTTGTATGTATGTATATATGAGTTCATGTATATGTTAGGGTGTTTATGTTATATATGTGCACAAGTGATGTAAATAAGGTTGCAACAACTTTGAACAACTTTCGTTCGTTAAACCGTTGAAAATCGGGAAGCCGATTCCCAGTTATATTTTCATTTATAAATTAATTTACATATAAATGTATACAAAATTTGAAAACTAATTTCCCATCATTTTTAACTAATTAAAATGATAAGTTTGATTTATAAAACCATATAAATTAATATTAAATAATTATTTACAAAATTGCTGTTATATCGATAAAGCGATACGAATTTTCTTATATTTTCAAATCAAGCATATATCTTTATAAAACTATTATAAATGATTTATTATCACTATATAACTAATTAAAAAAATTATTGTCGTTTAAAAACAATTATTTGAATAATTATAATAATTAATAAATCATCAAATCTCAATTTAAATTCATAAATCAATTATTAAATATTAAATATGATGCCATTATTGATAATGTCATAAATACATTTTATTCCCAAAACTAAAATAAATAATTTTACTTCATATTCTTATTATGATAAATAAGTGTATGTGTTCAGCTCCGTGCACGATTTCTGAAAATTATAGAGTTGTTTACTGATAAACGGTTTTCGGTCATTTTATCGATATTTTGTCAAAGTACATATTTTTGTAAATACTTGTTCAAAATAAGCTTACCATCGTTTTTTTTTAAGACAACATAATCTATGTTAAAAAGCTTATATTTGAATATTTCAAAAATAAATATAATTTATCAATGTGATAAATTTGCAGGTCGTTACAACTATTATAGGTTATTATACGTGTTTTAGACTCATTTTAAATAATTGGAAGTTTGTATGACTATGGTTGTTACTTCCTTGTTGTTGGTGGATTTCGATTGATTGTTTATTTTTGTTGATTTATTTTTATTGCTTATTAGTTTCTTGTTGTTGCTTGATTTTTGATGGATTGCTTATTTTTGTTGATTGATTATTGATTGATTGTCTAATTTTATTAGTTGATTGTTAATTGATTTTTGTTGCACGTTAATTGTTCGTCGTTGGTGGTTATTGCTTATTGTTGCTCATTGATTACTCCCTGTTGATTGTTACTGCTAGCATATTGTGATAATTTTCCTTTTTCATAGAAGAAGAGTGTGATGTATTTTATGAATTTTGTCCATATAAAAGTATAATTCTAATGATATTGTCGTGATGAGTCGACTAGAGAAAGTGAAAGTGAACCAAATATGACTTTGGACCTCGAGAGCCTACTCATTTTTTAGAATAGGGCTATATGGCTTCAAACCAATGCGGTCAAGCTTGTCCATGTTCGATGGAGCTTTATATTAATATACCTTTGATTACTGAAGGAATTTTTTTTATAATATGTAAGAAAGCGTACTGTAGAGCTTGCTTTGTTGTTGCTTGTATTTTATAAGTGTGCTTATTGTTTTGATGGTAACATGTTTATTTGAGATGTTTATTGCATTGGAAATTCTTGTTGCATTAGATGTGCATGTTGCACAGTTTGTTCTAACATGTTTATTTGAGTTGTTTGTTGCATTAGAGATGCGTGTTGCATTAGATGTGTTTGTTGCACAATTAGTTGTAACATATTTATTTAAGATGCTTGTCGCATGGTTTGATATAGCATATTTATTTGTAATGACTGCTATATATGATCTAGCATTCTTAAATAAATGGTTTAATGTTGCAATTGTGTTTAATCTACTTTGTTGAGCAAACTAAGGTAGGTACATGGAAAATGTTATGCGCTATTGAGATGCTTACTCGCTCGGATTCGTGTCTAAATGACATGCTCTTACTGTTAATGAGGGACATAAGAACTGTAGTGTAGATTGTATGGATATATATTTCTATGTGTGTATGCTTGTATGTTCTCAAAAATGAGACGCCTCAGATATGTGATGCCTCGGATGTGAGATATAAACATATATGTTGTTTTTGGGATTTTTTATTCGGAGCTAGCCGCGCAAAAGAAGTGCTATCAATTTTTTTCGAAACAAGAGGAGTTTCTAAATCCCAAGGGTTATGAGGTGTATTCTGTGTTCTGGAAAATTTTACGTATGTCGGGTTGCGTTTCATACACATAGGTATTTCGACGATCATAGATTTCTTTTAAGGATGGGAGAATGTAACGATCCACATTTTTAACGGCTAGATATTTATATAATTAATTTAAATATTAGTATTTGACCATAAATAAACTAAAGGTCCAAAATATGATTTTTCGCATATGGTCGAATTAGGACTTGGGACCACTTCGTCGAGTCAGGATTGACATTGCCAATTAAAATGAGTATAAAGATCGCTATATTTGGATGCATGGTATTTTTACGATTTACATATTGTCATATGTATTTTATAAAAATATGTGTATAGTCAGGCCTAATGAGATATCGACCGATGGCTTGTGATCTTAGGATGAGGACTTCATTATAAGACGTATGGTTGAGGAATTTTTGGAATCAGGTGACCCGATGACCAAAACGACATTGAAATGCATGAAATCATCGTCCTGAAGTGGTGTCTCAGATGATAATGGAATTTACATCATCAGGATCAGAATAATAAGGTAATGTGCATCGATGAAATTCAAGGTGATCCATTGTATTTGTGACCATACGAGCTTAAAACATGTGGCGATTTATTTAAGAAATTAAATAATATACATATACATAGATACACACACATACACAGATATATATACCCCTACGACCAAGACTTTTTCTCCTCCTCCTCCGTACGTGAGTTATGGCCATCGATCACCTCCTCCTTTAAAGTGAATCTTGAGCTTCAACGATTGGGTGGACAAACCGAGAGTGGCATAGTGTTCCACTAGGCGAGACACATGATAAGACATTCATATCGGTCGATATGATGATGATTTTGTGGAGGTAGAAAACTAGGGCTTTGGTTTTTGGGGTCCTAAGAAAGCTTGAGGCAGGGTTAGGTATAATAAAGTGTGAGGATGGACTAAGGGGATGAAAACGAGGATATTAGTGGTGCGCTGAAAGCGTTTGGTCATCCTTTGGTGGTCGCGGTGATTCGAAGGTGGTAGGAGTAGCAGTAGTTCGTGATTCCAAATAGGGGTGCAGACATGTCATGTTATGTGTCTTTACATTGAACTCGTGTGGAGATGAACGATGGTGGCGATGGGATGTGCCCAAGTGGACCATGACGGTGGCAATGGTGGAAGTAGGGAGAACTGTTAGGGTTCAATGAGTGGGATTTTGAAAGTGGAGAAGGATTAGGTGAAGTAATTAATTAATTAATATTTATAATTCATATTCTTATATAAAAAATTATCTCACGTACGAGGTCCAATCGAGACGCGGTCTTCTCCGTTGCACTTAACGGGAGATTATCTACACCATGGCTGTGGTTCGGACTAGATTCAGGTTTTTGAGAATTTATGGCTTATGTGATGAAATTATAACTTTGAATTTATATTGCAGTATAAATCCCTTTAATTATATAAATATATATATATATATATATTGAAAATATTACCTAAAAGAGGTAGAATAATATAAGTATTGATTTCCCTATTTGATTAGATTTGGTTTGACTGGATATTAGGGATAATTGATTAAGATCATGTGTGTGTGTGGTGTTTTATACATATTGAATAGAGATAGATGGAGTTGATATTAATTTATAACATGGTTATAAATTAATTAAACTCTAATTTGTAATTATATTGGTGATAGAAATATTATTATATATTTTATTGCTAATCTGAAGTTAGAAGTATGACCTTTAAAATAAGCCATAAGGCTAAAATAATGATTTAGGTAGGTTAAACTTATATTAAAATAGTTTTGAAGTTTATTTGGCCTTGACATTGGTTTTTTATGATGTGATTCAATAATTAACTATATAGTGAATTTTTATAAAGGTGATTCGAAAAGTTAAAAATTACAAAAGAAGTATTGTATTATTTAATAGGCTTTGATTCAGGTTACAAAATCTTAAATATTGTTATAACATTATTTATTAACTTTAGACCCTAAGAAATGGTCTGAGATAGATGTGTATACATACATACATACATAAATATATTATATGCATGAGTTATATAATATTTTGAGGTCTTGTTGATAGCTAAACTTAATTAAATAGAAGAATTAAGTTAAAATAAGCTGTAGTATGATTGAGAGGCAAATGCATTATTTTATAAAATAATTGTGAGACTTCTACAAATAATATGAAGAAGATATAATTATTAGATTGATGACTTAATTAAGATGCATTTTTGCTCAATTGTTCATGCGAATGCATGTATGAATTGCCATTGTTATTGAGGTGATAGATTTGTTACTTCGGTCGTGTATTGCCTTCGTGTATGTAAATGTGCACAATATGTGTTTATTAATTCCATATAATTGGACTATTTATATAGATACACACACACCTACATACAGTTTATGTGAATTATATATGTTTGTATGTACAAATATAATTCTGGTATGTTCGACTTAGGATTACCGGGAGATGTACAGAATAATATATATATCTTAGGACTACCGGGAGATGTACAGAATAATATGTATGTATGTATGTATGTATATGTGCGTATGTGTATGTATATGTATATATGTATATGTATATGTGCGTGTACATGTATATGTATTTAATGCGGTTATATATAGTTTTGGTATGATCGACTTGGGTCTACCGATTGGTGCATGGAAGCCATTGTACCATTAAGGCACATGACCTGTAGATGTGGTCTCGGAGCAGGAACGGAGAGAAGTTGGGATGTTAGTCTAGAGTAGGTCATGTATTGTTTTATTGTACTTTTAAGTGTTGCAACGGACCTACATACCAACTTCTTTTGAGGTGTCCATTTTTAGGGGAGTACACAGTATAGTTTTGGTTCTTGATAGATCTTATTGGTAGCTAATGACAATTCGACACTATTTATCAATACAAAATTTAAGGTATGTAGAGTCTGGTATGCTCGAATTGGGATTACCGATTAGTGGACGAAATATATTATATAGATATATAGATATGTGGTTTAAGTGATACATATATATATATATAATTATGTATGCATGGTTTAGACGATTTATATATATTGGTTTGGTATGTTTGACTTGGAGCAATCGGGTAGTGCGAGGAATTTTAAGATCGAATCACGATCCACATGGAGACGATAACACTTCGGTGTTGTGTATACATGTGGGAAGGGTGTACATAGGGTAGCTTGAATCCAGATTGTTTATCTATAAATAATCAAAGTATATTGGTTTTGTAAAAGGAATTCATTGTACCATTGAGGCAAAAACTTGCAGACGAGGTCTTGGAGCAGGGGCAGAGGGTGATTGGGATGCCAGTCTAAAGTAGGTCATGTACTATTGCGTTGTACTCTTTGGTGTTGTGATAGGACCTACACGCCAACTTCTTTAGTGGTGTTGGTTTTTAGGGGAGTCCATAATATATTATGGCTCTCCATAGGTCTCTTTGGTAGCTAATAACAATTTGGGATAGGTATCAGTCCGTATTTTAGTTTTGGAGGGAGATGTTATATTAGTAGCATTGCTATATTTTTGTATTTGTTTTGAATTTCAGATGTATCGATAGGTATCATGGAATCAATTGGTGTCTGTAGCGGACTCGACCCATCAGTAATGATGGGTATTAATTTGTTCTTTATTTTTCATTTACCGTTATGTTGTATGTAGCATATTAGTTGGTTTTTAATCTTATTATGATATCCACATTACCCCTGGATTTGTATATTGGGCTACCTTTATCATTGTATACTGTTACATATCGGTCACACTGTATTAGTTGTGCTAACTCATTAATGATAGGAGAAGAGATGTTTATGGTATAATTCCCTACCTTTGAGTTGGGA
The DNA here is from genome assembly GCA_030765085.1 of Allium cepa. Lineage (NCBI taxonomy): Eukaryota > Viridiplantae > Streptophyta > Magnoliopsida > Asparagales > Amaryllidaceae > Allium > Allium cepa. Next base: position 87,770,322 of record CM060942.1, on the reverse strand, counting down.
TTATTTTACTTGTTTATGGGCAGTCCAGATTATCCCTAAGCCATGCTTGTGGAGAAGGCTGACTGTACTTCAGTAGTTTACTGTTTATTTTTATATGATTTTGATATATAGTATTTTAAAGTAGTTCCCCTCGCACCAGGCTTTATGTCCAACCCATGTTTTGTCTTTGTCTGTTTGTGTCATGACAACTCTTGGGTACTCAACTGAGTGGTTTGGGAGCCATGTGCTTTTGGTGATATGTTTCCAGGGCAGTAGGGGCACTTTGAAGGTGAAGTCGATACTTTGGATGTATACCAGATATTATGGTAGTACATGGCAGATATGCTACTTATATATGAGACTTGTTGTATCAAATATTGTATTTTAAATTACTATTTTGATATTTATTTATTTGTTACTTCCATTAGCACAATTTTGTGTATATTATTCATCCTGTTATGTTCATGTATGTTATATATTATCATTCCGTTATGAGATTCTATTGTCACACCTTAGTTCGGTATTTTTTTATTTTATCCCGACAAGTTGTCTTTTGTGGTATTCGGGGGTCAGACGTTGATTCAAGGTATTACGCAGGGCGAGTCGTCAAAAGAACTTAACCTCTCGGTTCCCTCAACATCCATAGGTAGTGCACTTTCCAACATTCAGAAAGCGTTACATACTCTGGTCTCAACTGATATATAGATATCTTTTTCTCAAAACATCTTGGCCTAGAATATTTAAAACAAAGTATTTTTGACTTACTCATTGGTACAACATTTGTAACTATAATCGTATAATATTTATTTAAGTATTTTGTGTGTACGTTTTGATTATTTAATTATTTATTTATATACAATATAACATTATATATAATAGAAAACAAACACTATAAGCATACTTTATTTCGAAGGTTGATTTTAAAGTTAGGAATAACAAATTACATAATTTCCTCTAGGGCATAACCCTTAACTTTCACCAAATAATTTATATGTATAGTTGGTTTCAAAATACTAAATTCTAAACTCTACAAAGTAAAAGTATAATTCATATAATCTTGGTTTTCAATAATCATATTTTTTCCAAAAAAAAATAGTATGAGAAAAACCAAATGAATTGTCTTTTTCTTGAAACATTTTTTTTCAAAAGGTTAAAATTATAAAAAACTTAAAAAATAGTGCATTTGATTTAAATTTATAATAAATGAACACTGGATATAGTTTTATTATTATACTAGAAGAAAAATACAAAAAAGAAAAATATGTATGTGTATATATATATATATGAAAATTTCATCATTGGGATTCAAACATATGATCTTAATCAAATTCCAAATTTTATGAATAAAAGTTAATTTTCCTCATAATTGTGACCTCATCTTTATATAGTCACAAAACTAAAATTTTGGTTAAAATAATGTTACTTACTGTAATACCTAGAATTTGAACTTATAACCTAATAGTACGGGCACTTTGAAAATTTGGCGATCGGATCAAAAAATTGAAATTTATTACAACTATTAACAATGAGTCCCAATGGGACGCGCTACACGCATGCATATGAAATTTTAGTACAAAAGACATATTTAAGAAATGCGAGAATATATATGAGAAAAACGCATGACTTGCACGTGTAAATTGACATACAAATGACATGTATGAAATTAAACTTTCAAATATGAAATAATAAACAAAATGAAGACATATTTCATTTTTGATGATTGGTATTATGTAAGCATATATATTAGTTCAAAAAAGAACTAAAAATAAAAATTATTTAAAATATGTGTCAAACATCAAAAAAAAGAATTTTTTTTTAAAGATATTAGCACATCCTTGTACACAACATTTCTAGTGTATGTTCTGGATTATCCTTGAAATTCACTGTTTTTACTAAACTTTAGTGTTTTTCATTAAACTCCTCTTGATAATGCAGTATAAAACTGACCATGGCTGAATACATCTTGGTGTATGTAAATTCCCACATTTGGAATTGTTTGCCCTTAAGCTTTGTTAATGGTTGAAGAAAAACTTATTCTTATAGGAAACTATTTACATAATAAAGTAAATGGTCAAACGGATATCTTCAAAGGGCTTCATAGGTATCCTTGAAAGGATAACTCAAGTTCCAGCAAAGTAACCAATTCCAATCTCTACGTCTATGATGGTTCTGTGAATTTCATGACATACAAGTCGTGTACCATTGCATAATCCATTTTTTGGATCAAGGTTCCTTAGTAGCATAATTGGTGCACCTTTCTTCAACACTAATTCATGTGGGGGTAAACCACTCGAGTTTATTGAATTCAAATATCCTGGCTGGTATAGATTTCTTATACCATCTTCCAAAAAATCAAAAAAATAGTAAACATGGTGATCACCGGGAAAAATATATATAACTTGATCATTATCCACATTTCATTGAGTGTGGTTATTAAATTCTTTGTAACCATATATTTTATACCGAATGCATCCACGTGTAAGTTTGGAAAAGTTGAATTTTTGAGAATAGTGACTGAATTTTCACCTTCGACGGTATAACCATTTCGTTTGGGAATCTTAACATGTTCTCCCATATATGTGGCTCATTTCCATCACCAACTCACAGTAGGCAATCCGCACAGAATGGATCTTCTTTTGCTCTCATATTTTAAGTGAGACAGATTCTTTTGCATGTTTTCATAAAAACGAATTAACTATGCGCGCATCAATTGTTTTTGTATGGTACCATTTTGTATAACCGGCAAGACTTGTCTAAATCCCCTCCGATGATTATAACTTTACCTCCAAATGGCATTTCATTTCCCAATATATCTTTTAAAGTTCTATCTAGTGCATCGAAATCATATATGTGGGTCATTATTGCTTCATCACAAATAAAAACAACTGCTAATCTCTTAAGTTCAGCTACTTCAGACTGTTTAGATATCATATACATAGATTTGGAAGTTGAATTGATTGAATTTTAAACTGAGATGTGTTGTTCGACCACCTAGTAAGATTGTTGCGGCTATCCATGATGCAGCCATTGCAAGTGCAGCTAAACTATCTTGTCTAAGTTTTACACAAGTATTGCTCGATAAAGAAAGGCATTTCCCATTCCACCGAGGCCAACTATGAAATAGATTTTTTTTCTTTCCTTATTGTAAACTACATTAGTAATTGTAGTATGTGCATATATTTGAGATTCATTTAATTATTCAGTTAAGATAAGGTTAATTTACTATAGTATATAGAACTAATACAAACCAATGCTACGTGCATGGAGTTTTCAAAAACTGTGCTTAACTAAACACGAACCAGCATAAAGTATAACTGAATTTTTCAGATCATAATATTTTTATACAACAAATGCTAATATCAACTATCAGTATTCCTAACTTGATAAGAGCTATATACCAAGAATGCCTATTAATTTTTAAATGCTAGAGACATAGGTTTAAAAGGATTTATCATATGTTAACATATAAATTTCAATATGTATATGATTCTATATGATAATAGGTATCCAAATCTTGCATAGAGAAATTGTTCTAAAAGTGAAATAGTCCAAATGTATTTCAAAGGAATAATAGTCCAAGAATTACATCAGTGCCCTTTTTAACTTCATTCATTACTAACTGGCTTAGAAAAAATTATTGTAGTTTTGGAACATCTTGTTTTCAAATATGTATAAGATAAAATTATATGAGAAACATATGTAAACTATAAACATTATGTAGTTTGATTTTCTAAACAATCAAACTATTTTTTGTTTACATCAAGTATTAATGTAGATAATAACTTAAACATTAAATCAATAGGAATAATTCATAATTATATAGTATCTTACCATAGCAAAAAATATTTGTGCTTGCATATAATAAAATACCTTGAATGACATTTCATTGAAGATGACAGTGAGATCAGTGCAGTGAATGAATTAAACTGCTAAATTTTGATTATTGTATTGGAACAAATTTACTGTAATAGACTATATTATAGAACATAGCAAAGTACTATAATGTGTACCTATGCATAGAAAGAAAGAAATATTTAAATTAATGAGAAGTGATATTTAGTAAAATAATAGTGTTAGAGAATGCAAGTAGTTTCCTATGTCAATTTGCCTTATTATGAACTAGATTTTGTAGGAACCATGATTTACTCAAAAATAAATTATGTCATTTTTCAATAAATAGCAAAGACAAAACTTGCATATCAGCTATGTCCATCTAAGATCATCTTACTTTTTTCAAAATTCTTTCTAAAATAAGCTAAATTTACATACCATACAAGTCCTTTAACAAACAAACTTTACCCCTACCTAATTATGCTTTCAAACGTATTTTCACTTAAATTTGATGCCTTATTCAATAATTTGCCTCTTTTACGATCTTTTATTCTCACAACCAACATTTATTCTTTTTTTTTTACTCCTTTTATAATATCATGACTTTTAACATTAACCATGAGTTTTCTTAGTTGTTCCAATCGGACATTGACCATAAATTTTGATTGGCGCATTAATCCAACATTGATAAGAATGCTAGTCACATTTTTTTATGCTTACATCCAATATGACAATAAAATATTCATGACATAATATGATTACTATGCATCCAAGATAAAAATGATAATCAGGTTTTATAATATATAACGTACATGATATTACCTTTCAAGCATAAGGAAATGTATAAAATATAATGTAATATTAAAGCATAATCAATCATCATCCCAACAATATTTTAGCAAATTTTCTATTTATTTACAAACGTATCTTCTGCTCATTTATTTTGTTCTCATGTTAAGTTTGTTAAAGAAAAGAAAAAATTCTTGTAATAATAGAGTTAGTTCCCATCTTACAACTGTTTAGAGTATGGAGCGATTTGTTAAAGGTACATAACAAATGACTTTATATGCCTAATGACTTTCTATGTTCCCTCAGATATTTGGAACTACCATTGCATTTGAATTTTCACTGTTGATATATGGTTTAATGGGCTAAATTTAATTTTCTGACTGATTAGATTGATTTCCTCACTGAAATAAATTTAAATTAAAGATGATTTATTGTAGTTAATGCTCGAATTAAATTCAATCTAAAGTAAACAGAATTGATTATAATTAGTTCCTTCAGATTAATTCCTTTTATCAGTTTCACTAATGCGATCCTTAATATCCGAAGTTAGTTTACTCATAAACATTATCATAAACCATATTTTCCATTTAAGATTATCCCTTAACATCTCCAAACCAAAAAAGTTAATAATAACATAACAACAAAAAAATTTTGAAAATCCTATATAATCACCAAATTGTTCTATAAGATACTTTAGAATTTGTTGATAGCATAAAAAGATATTATAAACTCAATGTTGATTAATATGGATAACATCTTATTTTACAAATATAAGTTTAGGTTGACCATGACTACATAAAACATTAAAGAAGAAATAAATTTACAAAACATTTATTTAAAACTAAACTTTTAACTTGATTACTGTAGGTATTACAAAAGTGCTGGATATAAATTTATATTTATCCCCAAAATATTATATGAAAATTTATGGTTTGAATATTATTTTACTTCTAATATAATATTTCTCACCCAACTTGATTTTTTATATACTTATATTTGAAATGGAAAAATAGACCAACTTTTCCTCTAATGAATTATCCATAATAATTAGGGTTCTTTGGTACATAAACATTGATAAACTAATAATGTCCTATGAAATAATGAAGTAAACTATATTCATTATCAAACTAATCAAATAAATATAGGTGAAATTCAAATTTGACCTAAAACATGAGAATGAAAAATAATAATTCAATTTTACTCGTAACCAATTTTGCTTAACAAATATTCCTCTAATGTATCCATGTATTTATAACCCAGTAGCCTTCTACAAAATAAATAAAGGAAACTAAATTTGTAATCACATTAATCAACACAAAAATCATTAGAAAATTAACTTTCAAACAAAAATTCAAAAAAAGATCGAATTCATAATTTAGAAGAAAAACAAAAAATTCAACCTTAAATTAAATAATTGGATAGATAATAAAATGATGACCAAACCACTAAATTATGCTAAATTAACCCAAAAAAACCAAGGTTCTTTTTTACTTTTAAATAGTTTTTCAACAAAAAGTCTATAACAACCTAGTATTTAGTCACTTTAAATATGGATATTTTAACATATTTTTAAATAATTGATTTATGGATTTTATAATTCAAATAAAAATCTTTTTATTTAGAACTAATGATGGTGGAATAGTTTTCAAAATCTATTTACAAAAATATTTAATAGAAGAACAATAGAAAATGTGATTAGAAATTATTTTCTGAACTTTCGACTTCTTTGTGTCCAAAAATTGTCAAAAACATTGTGTACATTTGAGTTAATATGCACACATATTTATATATAAGCTAAAATACAATTTGATATATATATATAAGTTTATAAATGTGTGATGTCACTTTGTATGAAAAAGTTTAAACAAGTTTAAAAATAAAAAGAAATGAAGTCATAACATGTCATTTCTCTCCAAACATAAGTACACTAAGTATAAATGAATGTTGGAACAAAAGAAAGAGGAGGGGCAAGGGTATTCATGTGAGAAAAGGGGAGACAAGGGTATTGAGCTGGCAAGTTTAGAGTGGAGGTCATGTACTTAAGGGTAGTTTAGTAATTTTATTATTTCAGTTGTGTGTCCTAGAAACTAATTGCACTTGCTAAAGAAGCCCTTGTGGCTAATTTCCACTTTTATTATTTCATGTTATATAAAAACCAATTTTCATATTTTTTTCCTCATTTGATCACTTCATTCTCATTTTCTAAAAAACCTCTCCAAGCTCTTAAGAAAACTTTCACGACTTCCATAGAAAATTATAAAAGTTGAAAACTTAAGCTTTTATTAATTTTAAACTCTAAAACCTTATTTAACACCTCCTCCCTCCACTTCTACAACCCCAACTTTACAAGCACAAGCCAAAAACTCCTCATCATCCTAAGGCCATGCACTTTTCATCCCTTGGCTGAATTCAATAAGTCCCTCCAAGGTCCAAATTCTAGTCATTTGTAAAGTAGAGTCGAGATCTAGATTCTATTTCAAGTTCTAAGAGAAGTTACTTTGATTTAGTCAACTTTTGGTGAGTAAAGTTTGCACCCGTAACTAAGTTTTCTAAACATATATCACTGCTTGACTTGGTTATAAATATGATGTTTGTTTGGATGAAAATAGTGTTGACTTGGATGTATGTATATGAGTTGGTATGAGATGACATATAGTTTGAAAATGGAAGTTAAAAGTCAAGTTAGTTTACAAGTTGAAATTTTTGCTTGTATGTGTTAAATCATGGCATGTGTGTGTTTGTTTGAGATCTTGCTTTTATTGTGGTAAACTAAAAGAAGGTTAGCACTTGAATATTGCTACGGTGCGATATAGAATTCCTTGTGTAAATCTATCATCTTTGGTTTTAAATTTCAAAATGTTTTCAAGTTTAAAACTAACTTAGTTCCGAAAACATAGCTTTATGTTTTACAAGCAGTAAAGTTTTCCAAGAGTTAATGTTAAAGGAAAGACATAGAAAATAAATTCAAGTTACTGGTAATATACCGATAATCGCTATATTACAGTTCGTGATAACGAACTCTTTTCGAAATATAATAGAGTTTTCACTCAAGAATTTTTTTGCAAGTGTCTTAAACATATTTTATGTAATAAAAAGTATTTATGTATTTACTTAATTATTTTATTAATTCAGTAAGGTAATTAGTACTTATGTGTTAATAAGATAAGTTAAGTACAATTAGTTAATTAATTAAAAGTTAATTATTATTTAATTATTTGGAATTAATTACTTAATTTTTTATTAAAGATTTATTATTTATTTATTAAAATAGGGGTTTAATTATTAATTAATTACTGTTTAAGTTAAACTTAATTAAAAATTAATTAAGATTTAAATGTTATTAAATAAAGGTATGATTTAATTTAAATTAAATAATAAAGGTTTAACTTATTTTAAATTAATTGATAAAGGTTTTGGTTTTTAAATTTGCTTTATTTCCAAGGATTGGTTTTGTTAATTCTTTTGCAAAAATATTTCAAACCAAGGGATTTTTTGTCGGTTACCCTTAAGTAACCTCAAATGATTATGAAAATAAATGGCATCTATTTAGCAGAACAAAACATCATTCTGCTATTATAATAATTTGGACATGCGTTTAGCAGAAAAAATCCACGTTTGCTATTATAATAACTTGGACATTACATGTGTATTGATTGATTATTATTTATTGATCCCTTTTTACATATCTGCTTGTTATGTAAATACCTCGATTATAACTTGGAAACTAAAATTGAATAAATCATTGTAGTTGCTATGCCTCTTTTGAATTTTGGAAATCAATCTTGTTAATCTTATTTCTTTTTAGATAAAGTTTTAAAGATAATTATTATGGTTTAAAGTAAAGTTATTATTTATATGTTTAGGTTCACCACCATCTTAATATGATATTTTAAAGATAGTTCATTACCATTTTATTTAAAGTGTTGAAGTTAGTTTAATCAATAACAACTTGTTATTTAAAAGTTGTTTTAAATAATTAATTGTTTATTAAAAAAGAACTTGATCGAAAAAGATTTATTAAAGAAGATTTGTTTTAAATAAGGAAAATTTATAAAAAGGAGTTTTTATAAATAAAAGCGATCCTGAAATTTGAAAATAAGTTTTATAAATAATTTTGGATATTGATGAAAGAGTTTTGTAAATAAATTTAGAGGTTTATAAAGAGTTTTATAAATGGATTTAGAATTTTACTAAAGGATATTTTCAAGAATGCAAGAGATTTATGAAAAGGATTTATAAATGAAACATATAAAAGAACCTGACATTGGATTTCCTTTCACCGACCTTCTTTATTTTGGTAGCATGGGCACTCATTCCACACTTAACCCCAAAGGAATAGTGTTTAAGGTTGTCCTTATCTCCAATTGATATAAATTTTGATGTGATTATTTTAATATGATTTTGAAGTAAGAAATCTTTCACAATGTTTTGTGAATATACTTATGCCAATAAGATAAGTATATGAATATTATGATAAACATTTTGGAAAAAGATTTAAATGAATGGAAGATTTATTTTGAGACTTAGTGGTTGCTATAGGTACTTAAATCTTTGAATTGTTATTGTTTGTGTATTTCATTGTTAAATAACCAACTACCAAATCTTGGCCAGTTTTGAGTTAGGAAGTAAATAAGGGCTTCAAGTGTTCATACAGTTTGAGTTCCATTAGGAGAACTCATTCGGTGAAATGTCTCTAGCTTTAAGGGATATATTAGAGATCCTTTTGGGATAGTATAGTCCTCTTAGTTCTAAAAGAACTGGGAATGAGTCAACCAAAAATTATCGGCTGTTGGTTCGGAGAGACCAAGATTAGATATATTATCCAAAAACCACTTCGAACCAACATATGCGTTCGGGTGGGGGACAACTTGAGGATGATTTAAGACAAAGCTCTTTGAAGTGCAAGGGCTATTTGCTACTAATCCCGAGGATGGTTCCAAAATGGATGTAGTATAGGTAGTGCCTTTGGGTTCGTTCAAACCCAAAATAAACTTGTATGGATGAATGCTTGCATTTCTATTTGGAGGGCAATGTTAGCATTCCAAGTGGGAATTTCTAAAAGAAGGTAAATCACTACCTCAAGCCTCACACCTTGGTAATAGTTAAAATAGGGTAGATGCAGCAGGGCTGTGTGGGTCACTCCCATTAGGTTATGGTTTTCGCCTTATCTAGAGTCGATATCTATATGTATGTCTCGGGGCCCACTTTTGATTGTGGATCACAAACTAGGGGTAATCATATTTGGTACTATCTAGTCATGGATAGGCCGGTTCTGTGTTGGCAGAGGTCGAAAGGTTTTCATCCTTAGGTACATTTTATCTAGAGGGGTACCATTTTCGAAAGGTATCCTCTTACCTTGCCATTTGTTGGAATCCATTTTCCGTATACGTGCCTTAGGTGTTTTGGATTGTATACTATTATTGTTGTGATGTACACGCATCACAACTACTTAATTATTGGTATTTTAAACCTTAGACATTATTATAATATCACAAGATTTTATAATACAAATGGTTTGGTTATCGTAAGGTAAAAACTCGTCCGTGTTTATGTGCATCATGGTCTTATGAGATATTTTTTATTTTGAAAAAGGTTTTCAAATATAGAAATCCTTATGTTTTGATTCAAGTTTTTACTTACGCTGGTTTACCAGACTAACCCGGACATTATTTTCTTGTAATGCTCGGGTCAGTACAAGCATATTTTCTCGATTTAGATGGATCCTTTGGAGCTTTCAGGAGATGAGCTGGATTCTCCTAGATGTATTCACGTATCTAATATTCTTCCACTGTTTTTATTTCTTTGATTTCTATCTGTATCTATCAGCAATTGTAAGAATAGACTGTTATAACTGTAAAGGTTGATAATAGGTTAGTGCACTCTGATGTTGTGATTAATAAAGATGATTTCATTTTGTAAAGATCTTGTGTATATTATATATTTCTCGTTACGATGAGAGATTTTGTTCTATCTTTTTCTTTCTTCATCCCTAATAACCTTTCTTTCGAACATTTAAATTATCGGTATATAAATACCAAGGATGTATGAAGTGTCATCTCTAGGTGTAAGAAAGGAAGATTGTTACAAAACCTTAAAAACAATAGGTAGGAACATAGCTATTGGAAAACGATGTAATCGTATAAAATTGAAGGAGAGTGCAAAAGTGAAGAATTGTTTTTTTTAAAAGGCAAGCAGAGTTGATCGTTGGTCCCCTACCAAATAATATTAGAAAAAACAAATAGATTACATAGTAAATAGGGAGTGATAAAGAAATACAACATAAACCAAACAAAAACAAAATCAGGGAATAGCCCAAGGGAAATCCCGAATAATTGGTGTTAGAGGGGTTCCGAATAGACATGCACCGAATGATTCTCTACTTAAGATCAGTTATTAAATCACGTTTTGTTCTCTTATTAAGATGAAATACACAAGCATTCCTTTTCTTCCATATCACTCTAATAAATAGCTTTAGGGAAATACCTGGGTGCGTGCATTGATAGTCTTATAGGCAGTGTGTGTATATATGGTTCGCTATTCCAAAGCCGATATAGAGATGTGTGTGAAGCTCAAGTTGTAGTAGAGTGTTATCCCATGTATTTAAGGTAGATGGGCATTCAAAAAATAAATGCATAGCAGTTTCATCGCCAACATCACAAAATAGGCAGAAGGCATAGTCAGTGATACCAAGATTATGTAATTTGTCCTTAGGGAAAAGTGCATTGTTAAGAATTTTCAAAAGGAGGAAATTGTCTTTATGATAGTCATCTTTGCACAATATTCATTTATGCCAAGGGTAATTATCTATCAGAGAGAAGTTTGTCAAGGAATTGTATACACATACCTGATAAAGTGTGTTTTGCACATGACAGGCCAGTGTATATTATTCTTTGCAACAAAATATGATTTTTGTGTAAGAAGTGCCCATGTTTGCTGAATCTGAGCATTGCTAGAGTTTGGTAGGATAACCTTACCATTCTGAATATAATTGCAATAGAAACTACAGGAATACCAATCATAAACTTAAGGTTATGATCTAATGAATACCTGAGAATGAGACCAAAATCACCTAATGGACCGTTCCAAAAAGAGCATTTATTTTTAGGCGATACATTGTGGATTACATGAAGTAGTAGGGTTTTACTTAACTTGAGAAGATTCTTGAGCAACCAACTAGAGTTAGCAGGAGTATCCATAGTCCATATTTTTTTGCCTTGAAGGTAGTTGATGGTCATCCACTTGATCCATAGAGAATATTTTCGATTAAGAAGATCATCAATATATTTAGATGCAGCAACTCTATTCCATGTAAATAAATTAGTATTACCAAGACTATTTTTGTTCTTGGGGCGGCAAAACTTATTGAATGAAATGGGAACAAGCTTCCTCGAGGAACAATCTCCATGGCATAAAAAGTGATTGAGTCCTCCATTGATCATGGAAATAAGCTTTTTAGGGAGGATAAACATTCCTAGACCAGTAATTAGTCATTCCAAGGGCAATGGAAGTAATAACGATAATTCTACCAACTTGTGGAAGGTAGGAGCAGGACCAGCTGCTTAGTTTAGACATGATAGCTTCATACATAGACAAACATTGGGCTATGATGATACTGGATGTGGTAGTAGATATTCCAAGATAAATGGCATTCGAATGCATAGGATTGAGAGTAGAGGGTTGGGCAATGAGAGATTTGTCATGTTGATTAAGACCAGCAATAAGAAGATGGGATTTAGCTTTGTTAATTTGGAGACAAGTCATGCTTTGAAAGGATTTACGGCTATTAAGAATGAAGGAGATAGAAGATGGAGTAGGTTTAGATAAAAGCACCAAGTCATCAACAAACATCAAGGAGGTGAACATGGGTTTTCTACACTCAAGATGTAGTGAAAAATAGCTAGAAAGGACTTTTTTATGATTATGCAGTTAAACACTTCCATAGCTATGAGAAATAGATAGGTAGAGAGTGGGTCTCCCTGTCTGATTCCCTTAGAAGGTGTGAAGTATCCAATGACTGTATCATCGACAGTAATGGAAAATTTTGCATTTGAAATACAAGTAAATACCCATGCAAGACAGGCTTCATGGAAGTTCATTTTAGCCATGATGGTAATAAGAGAAGTCCATAATATCGAAGGCCTTTTGTATACCTAGGTTGAGCATGCATCTTGATGAGACATTATAAGTGTTGTAACCTCCAAGAAGTTCATGGGTCAATGGATGTTATCAGAGATATTTCTAGGTGAAAGGAAAGTTGATTGATCACCATCTATTATCCTAGAAAGAGCAGGTTTGATTCTAGTGGCTATAATCTTGGTGATGCAATTATAGATAACAGAACAACAAGCAATGAGTCTAAAATGCTCAATAGATATAGGATTAGAGTGTTCGGGTATCATGGCAAGGTTAGTGGAGTTAATGCCACTCAAAAGAATGTTGGTTTTAAAGAAGTGAAGGATGGCTTTGCAAAAATAGAGGAATGTGTGACCAAGTTTATTTGAAAAAAATGTGAATCGAATCCATCAGCGCCACTAGAACTAGTGAAGTTAAGATTGAACAAAGCATTCTTTATTTCATCATTAGTAATAGAGGTAGTGATACTCAGGACTGCAGACTAATTAATAGTGGGGAGGTTAATATCATTAAGAGATGATATATTGATGTGAGAAGTGATGTTATAGAGAGAGGAGTGGAAGTAGTCAATGAAAGCTGTTAACCCATTTTTTAGCAAAGCAGATTTCAACTAGAATTAGAAGATTCAAATGAGGACGAAATGACTTGAAAATTAGCAAGCACTCTTAGATAAGGCAAAGAAACAACTTAGAGAAAATTCAACCAAAAATAGCTAACCACACATATCGATACCGACAAGATCATATCATCGAAGACAATTTTTGGCTGAGTATTTCCCACTCAAAATTTATTGGAGTCTTTGCCTACCTATTCCATGCATGCTCAAGAAATTTGGATGGAAAATACACTAAGGAGAGAGGTCGTTATTGACCTCTCAAGTAGATACCAACCTCTCTTGTTAACTCCATAGATGTTGCGACCACTTTGGGGCACCTCCATATGTAATTAGAAGAGTGCTGCAAAAGAGTACAAGCCATTTCAAGTTAAGAAAAAAGTCGCTTCCGACTTCTTAGGCAAAAGGCTGATATTGAGCTGTTTTGGAGAAAGTTGCGTATCGACTTATTTTGGCGACCAATAATCGATTGAAACAACATGGGACACCTTAAAATGAAAAAGAAGAAGGATGCAAGAAGGTTCGAAGTGATTCGAACTATAGTGAGAAGTCATCACCGACTTGAGAGGTCAGCACCGACCTCCGCGGTTAACTTAGGAGATCCAACAACTTTGCGTACTACTTCGGACCAATATTTGGACTCTGCCCCAGATGGATTTTGGCCCAATACGACAGTTTCTCCTAAAACACAAGCTATAGAGCAACCAAATTAGGATCAAAATCTGCTGACCATGTAGAGTCTACCATTTCTTCACCTTTAATCTATCCTCTATTAGAGTCATCTAGGAAACAACTATTTGTTGTTCTACGATCAGTATGCCGCAAAGTGAATCAAATAATAGTGATCACATAACATATGGTAAATTTTCTGTTATCCCAATCTTCCATTGTATGACAAAGCCTTCTTATAAATTCATTCAGACAACATATGGAATACATCATTCAGACAACATTTTAGTGTCATGCAAATTTCCCACCAATAAATTCATTTTCCGCTTACAAATTCCTGCTTATATATTCATTTCCCTGCTTACACTAATCCATTGTTGCAACATACTCTTTAAAACTAATCCCTAATTCCTTGAAAAATCACTGTCGTCCCAACCTTCGATTTCATGGCTGCCCCATCCTCTAACACCAATTCCATCGAATACCGATAAACTGTCACTCTCAAAACCCAAGCTCGGCTTTGACTAAATCAATCTCACTGGTTCCTTTCTTAATCAAATTGCTTTGAAATTCTTTTGGATCATCTTTCTCCTTTCCTTTCTTGTTAATTGCACACTTTCATTTACTCGTTGTTGATGTTTGTGGCTCCTCCTTGTTTAGTGTTCTTCAACTGATATTGGTATGATTTCTGCCCCTTCTGATTTATATTATTCTCGACTTTGATGCTTCAAGTTAGGATTGGTGCATGATTTATTTAAGTTTTTCTCTTTGATGTTTCCTGAACTCGAATCATAATTAGTGCTGATGATGATATTGGGATTTATATAGGAACCAATATCCTATATTTTTGTTTGTATATATCACTTTAAACAATTCAATCTTTTCTCTTCTGCCACTGACTTTAATCATATGACTTTGAGATTCCTGACTTTGTTAACATACTAATATATATTCAATTTTTTTTTTGTTTTCTACTTTGGTTGTATTACTGACCTTGAGATTTTTTATACCTGACTTTGAGATTTTGTCAACATACAGCTTCAAGTTAAGGTTCCTCATGTTTGATTCCTGACTTTTTCAACATACAACTTCAAGTTAAGATTGGTTATATTCTCGACTTTGAGATTTTTGATCAATCTCGATGCTTTATGTTATTTTTCCTGATACTTGACACTTAGTGATATACTTGTTGCTATCACTTGTATGTGTTGTAATTACTTGTGTAATAACCCACCTCGAAACAGGCCTAAATTTCGACCCAAAGACGGCCCATCGAAACTTAGATCCATTCTAAGGTAAGCTATTGGTAGAACGGAGAAAATAATAGTATAGAGCCATAACTAACTTTCAAAACATACAACGGATGAAACGAAATATAATAGCAAAGTGTACACATTTATTTCAAAATCATAAAAACGCCATAATACAAAATTCATTAAAAATCATAACACAATATATGTTACAACAATTAACTATATACATGGATATACTTAAAAGCAAGTAATAATAACAAATACTACCACAAGCCAAGCTTCTCCATCTATAAGCATCGTCAGTGCCATCACTCCATCCTCAATGTAACGACCCGTAATTTCTCTACTTCGAAAAGGAGAGATTTCATTTGTTTTAAATTTAGAAAGGTTTAAAACTTAAATAAATAAGTTATATATAATAGATAATAATATAAAAACTATTATTCTTATAGTTTATAATTTAAAAAGCATAAATTTGGATTTTAGAACAAATCAACAAAAGTTAAGTTTTGTTAAAAATAAATATATGCTTAAATAAATAGGTTTAAATATTTATTTAAAAAGATAAATCTTATTGAAAACATTTAATAAAGATAATCAAAGTATATTAAAATATTTAAAACTATGTTAATAATCGTTTTACAAAAATAACCAATTTTTGTCGCATTTTGTCAGTTTGACATACACTGTAAAACTAGAGATTTTAATATTATTTAAATATGATTTTAAAATATAAAGAGATATGTTTTAATTGATTTAAAGAAGTAAAAATTTCATTTTTAAATTTGGTTTACATAAATAAATAGTTTAACTAAAACGTCAAAATGTGACAATAAAACATTTTGTCGAAAATCAACGTTTTTTCGATTAAAAGTTGTCGCAACGTCATCGCACTTTATTTTCTTATATATGAACATATATTCAGATAATATAAGTATTAATTAATTCGCTAATCAATTTTACTTTTACTAAACATATTTAGAAAATTCTAGTATATAATTGGCAAGACAAAAAAAGTACAAAAGTCAAAAATCAAAATATCAAATCAAAGAAACATAATTATTACTTTCTTTACTTAATATCTAAGTGAAAATGACATAAAGTAATGATTTGAAATGTGATGCTAAGTGTTGAAAAAAAAAGGTTACTTTATAAGTAAGTAAGGGTATTTTGGTCTTTTTATAAAATATTATTTAATCCAAAACTTTTCTATAAATAAGACCACCATTCTTCCACTTTATTTTACACATTTTTACATCTTCTTCTTCCTTTCTCAAGCTTTTTAAAAGCTTCTCTAATGGCTTCTTCTCTTCCATTTCCTTACTAACTTTTTCAAAACCATATCAAACAAAGTCAAAACACCACCGAACTTTGCCAAAGACCTAAGAATATTATTATAACATTGTTTAGCATCTAAGAAGTGAAGAAATGATGGAGGAAGAGGAAGAATAGATGGGGGCCGAAGAGGAGGAGCAAGTTCAAGGTACTTCAGAGCGAGAAAAAGAGAAGGAAGTGTTGCTGGGATCAAAAGGAAAGTTTATGAAAAAGATTTGGTGAAGATAAAAGGAAATAATGAAGTGTTGGATGATATGAATGTTGGTAGAAAGTGAAAAATTTGGTTAAAGGTGAGTACTCATATTTACTAATTAATCAATAACTTATTTCAAGTATAACGATTAAAAAGTTTAAATATGCTGAATGAATAAATGTTTGATAACTTAATTGCAAAATTGGTTGATTATATGATTGTTTATGTGGTTGATAACTTGATTGATAAATGATAAGATAAATGATTAGAAATTAACCAAAGTTAATTCAATGGAAATTAAATCCATATAAATGTGTGTATGGAAAATATCTAGTCTCTTAATGATTTCAAAATATATTAAAAGATTGGAAATTATATTATAATAATATAATATCATAATATGAAATGAAAAATGAGTTTGAAATGATGAAAATATTATTTTAAATAAATTAAAATAGTTTAAATATGGTTTAAAATAAATTTGAAGTGTTTCAGACAAGTTCTGAAGCAATTCACAAAATTGGTCAAAATCGAGCTCGTCGCGTAGCGGTAGTTCGTAATTTTTGACCCATAACTTCAAATTAATGTAGAGAATGGTTTATAAGTCAAATTTTTTCGAAACAAAAATTCTTTCATTTACAATGGTAATAGTTTTCCAATGGAGAAAGAAAATCAAGATTTCATTATGTAGATTTTGAAATATGTCCAAAATTATTTTCTAAAAATATCGCGGTTTTTACAGTTCGGAATCCAAAAAGGTATTTCTTTAAAAAAGATATTTTCAATTAACTAAAAATATGAAATAAATCTATTAAAATGTTTAAAAGAGATTTAGAATGGAAAATATGAATTTTCAAATATTAAAAAGTTGTTTAAATCAAATAAGCTTATATAGCACTTTCCGCAGCACTTTTTATGCTACGAATTATATAACCTTTTGAAATGTAGCTTTAAACTTAACAATTATTTCCTAAATATTTGGTGAATGAATTTAAAGGAATAATTAAGTAAGGTAAAGATGATTTGGAAGTTTTAATAAGAGTTTGGATAAATGGTTAAGATGTATTGTTCATACCACTTAAACAAAAAGTGAAGAAGATTGAATATAATAACAAACTGAGTATGCGGAAAGGATTAGTACATTTGTCCCGCTTGTGTGATCTAGGAAGATAAAATAAGGTGTTTAATTAAGGTTAGGGATGGAGCA
Source organism: Allium cepa (assembly GCA_030765085.1). Lineage (NCBI taxonomy): Eukaryota > Viridiplantae > Streptophyta > Magnoliopsida > Asparagales > Amaryllidaceae > Allium > Allium cepa. The sequence continues at coordinate 87,752,320 of CM060942.1, read as the reverse complement.
ACCAGTGCTCTGAACTTACCTGGCCTATGTTTTTTCTTTTTAGGCGAAGGGTGGAAAGATCGAAAGGAAAGCCCGGATGCTTTAAAAGGTCATATTTAAGTTTTTCCAAAATAAAAGAAAAGAGACAAATTTTTTGAATGTTAATTAACCACTTAGCATCATTTATTCGATGATTGGTACGAAGGAACCGGGGTCGGATTTGGGTGATTCTTATCCGAAGAACCGGGATTGGATTTGGGTAATCCCTATCCGAAAATCACTTCAAACTAATTTTCGAAACCCATATGAAATTAACATCTTTTTATCGATGATTAGCATGAAGGAACGGGGATCGGATTTGAGTGATTCCTATCTGAGAAACCGAGATCGGATCTGGGTGATTCCTTCCGAAAACCCCTTCAAACTAATTTTCAAAATAAAACATATTAAAGAAAAAGATCATTGGTGACAAAGATATTCATGACCATCAATCCATGGAGGTGAAATTTATCGTATTTAGGTGGCAGTAGTGCTCTATTATGAAAATCTTCGATTTATAAGAATATGATTTGAAGTTAAGAAGAAATCTTCGATTATGATTTAATAACGATTTGGGAATATTTTCCTTAAGTTAAAAGTTAGAGCTTGAATATAAGAAATCTTTGATTAAGATTTAATGAATGATTTGGAAAGGTTTTCCTAAGTAAAAGAGAAGTTGATTTGGAATTATTCCAGGATTTAAGAAAGGTTTAAATAAACTAAATGATTTGATAAATGAGGCTTAATGATCCATATACTCTTGAAAATAAAATGGAAGAAATTGAAAAGAATGTATCTAAGAAAGATATTTGATTTAAATAAAAGATGAAGTAATTAATTGATGATTGATATCCACTTATGAACTTAACATCTTTTTAAGCGATGATTGGCTTCGAAGGAACCGGAGTCGGATTTGGGTGATTCCTATCTGAAAACCACTTCGAACTAATGTATATGTTCGAATGTGAAGATATGTTGAAGATGATGATTATTGAACACCATGGATCTTCATAGCGTGAGGACTGCTTGTTGAACATGCTCTGGGTAGCTCCCATTGTAGAGTTATTTATAGCAACGGTCTCCCCGTTGTGGAGATTTTTCGGATTGCAAGGACTACTCGCTACTAGTGGTAGTAGGAGAGTGCCTTCGGTTTCGTTCAGTCCCAGAAAAAACTTGTATGGAAGAATGTTTGACATTGCATTTCTGAGACACAACGTTTGATTTTTACAAATGTACATCTGCTTGGTAGCGGAGAAGGCAACTTCTCTTAGCTTAACATCCTTCTCTGAGACATACAAGCTCAGGGGTTGTATGCTTGTGGGAGCCAAATAGTTATCAAAGGAATGGAAGTGTGGCATTCAAAGTGGAACCTATTATGATCAAAGCGTGGTTTTGTATGAAAATAGTGGCTTTGAAGAAAATTGAGCGTAGCCTCGCAAGCCTCACACCCCGGTTATGATGGGATACTATGTAGTCTAACAGACACAAATTCGAAATAAGTGAGTATGTATGGTGGTGTCCAATACGTTGGGCCCTTTGGTGGATACGTCCCTCAAGGCATTTATTACCCCATTTGGATAAAGTGGTTAGCTTGAGAAAAGCAGGGAACTACCGATTATCAATTGTAATATAGCAAGTATAGTTACAAGTGACTATTTTGAGAAAAGCGATTAAGGCACCATGGGAACAATGTTTGTTATGCATGGATCGGAGAAAAGGCACTAGTTCCCTATCATGTTGGAAATCCAAACCCAATACAAGATTTACGGTTTTGATTGTATTCCCAAAATAGTTGTAATGACTTGCAAAAATTTCAGCTACCCCTTCTGGTATCATATATTCCGTTCGGTATATTCTATTGACCTAGTCCGAATATATTACCTTAGACTTAGTCCGGGTATTGATACCTTATTTGAATAAGTTTATTTGAAAAGTGTTTTCAAAAGAATTTAATTAAAAATAATATCAAGTGAATTTTGGCATAGAAGTGCTTTGGTTGTCATACGGTAAAAAATCCGTCCGTGTTTATGTGTGGGCGTGGTCTTATGAGATGCCCTTCCTTTCAAAGGTTTCGATAATATAGTCGTTTAAAATTTCGAGTATCTCACGATGGTTTATCAAGCCTGATTCGAGTATTTTTAATACTCGGGTCAAATCCGAGTAGTTTTAGGTTTAGTTGTAGACGGTTGGAGTTTCCAAAGGAGAGTTGGAGATCTTCATCATCGTATGGATGTATTCTATTATCCAGTGCATCTATTATACTTGTTTTGTTATTTTTCAGCATTTGTAAGGGCTGGTGTTATAACTATCTAGGATAAATCTAGGTTAGACTCTGGTATTGTATTTTAAAATTTTCCGCTGTAAAGATTATTATTGAAATAATATATGTTATTCCATTCGTATGAGATTCTGTTCTGTCTTTATTTTCTTTCTACCCTTAATGATCTGTCTTTTCGTGCAATTTGAGTTAGACTTATGTGGTTTATTGTCGACTCAAAGGGTACGAATAAATGGGCCATTACATTTGGTATCAGAGCTGAAGCTTATGCGAGAACCTTAGCTTTGGTTGGGTAAAGACTCATCAAAGGTAGGGTTAGTAATACCCTAGGATGAGTAACTCATTAAAGATAGGGTTAGTACCACCCTGGAATGAGTTTGAGTGTATTATATATGAGTACATATTTATTAGTGACTAATAAAAAATTTTGTGTTGATTTATCGGTTGAGTGGTTTATAAATTCTAATCAATATGGGAAGTACAACTGTATCGATAGGTATTTCTAAACATGTAACAAGGCATGTTGACACACTATTTTTAAAAAAAAATTGGTAAATGAAATAATTTTACCTAGGATTATATTTCAATATAAAGTATATATTTTGAAAAGTTGTATAGTTAGAAATCAGGATTAGTGAAATTTAAATATGAACATCTTGTGATTAGAATTTCACAGTTTGACTATAAAATGTTTCATAAGATTGTCGATAAGTAAGAAATATGATAAGGTAATTAAAATCTTTAATACCTATTCCAAAATAGTAAATTAAGAAATGATAAGTTTAAGTTATTATCATAAATTGATTAATTGTTTGATTTAAAAGTTTTAAGTACAAATACCTTGTGAATTAAGTTTCACGATTTGACTATAAGGTGTTTGATAATAAGATTTATTTCAGGAATGAGCACATAAGATAAAAATGTAACAGAAAATGATTGTGTAAAAAGATAAATATAAAACGAATGATAATTTAATTTCGAGTAATTCAAAGAATTGTGGTAAATTAAATGAAGTTAATTAATATAAGATAAAATGAATATACAAGATAGGTTTTATAAAGTAATCTCTAAAGGATTTTGAAAATGGTATTGTTTCAAATAAAAAGAGGTATTTTATGATAACTAATTCGATTGACTCAAAAATAAACCAAAAATGGGCAAGAGATGTATTCGGACGGTAAGCACTTCTCTTAAGTATTACTCTTCTTGTTAAGAGGATATATGATACTATTGGTAATACCCAGTTCATTGGATTGTTTTAGAGTTACTCGATCTATATAATTTTCTTAAGTTAAAGAAATAATGTAAACCATTGATTAGTAATCTTTATAAAAGTGTTTAAAGTAAAGATAAATTTGGAATCGCTAATTGCTAAAACAAAGCGAAATTTTCAGCGATTTTGGGCAGTCGAAAATTTCTGCATCACACCATACTCAAAGCTAAGGAATTTATGCAATATTCTGGTAAAAGATAAACCATTGTGAAATACTTTGAGTAAATGAAATAAGATATGGATAATTTATAAATCTAATTTATAAAGGGAAAAAAATATTTAAGAGTTAAGAGTATGAGGATTTAAATACGTGTGGTTTTGAAACTTGTTTTTCAAACCTAGAAAATTAACAATAGTACTAAATAAGAAATAATTTTTATAACTTATGAATTTGAGATAATAGTAAATTACAACAAAGTCTGAATTTGTTAGATAGACGGATCTAAGTAAAAACAATTTGGAATTTGGGACATGTATATACTCTTAGGATGTAAAGGTATATCATATAAATGTAGATTTAAGGCATGAACTATTAAGTAAAATAATGACTCCTCAAAAAGCTAACTATAACCTGGAAAATGTTTTACTAATGAATTCTAGCATTAATTAAGAATTTGGACTTAAGTCTTTAAAAGTGATTGATTTGCATAAGTTATAAGATGTAATAAACTTAAGTAATAATTTTATGAAATGATTCATGAATTATATTAATGTTAAAGGAAATATACTGAGTGAAAAGATTGTGGAAATTTTTTTATAATACAGATAACTTATCTTTTGAGTGAAAAATGGTATCTTTAGAATATTTTCCTTTAATAAAAATATTTGGAAATGAATAATTAATAGGATTATATAAAAAACACCTTTATAAAGTGTTTGAGCTTAAGGTAAAAGTTTATGAAAGTTTTGAGAGTTAATAAATACATATATTATATGTAGATCATTTCATCGCACAAATTTTGATCTAATATTCGAGTAGGAACTTAAAGGTTTTTCACCGGTCCGAAAAAGGATTTATCACTCGATTCTTGACGATGAACATTGATTAGGTTTTATGGTTAGGTACTTTAGTTTTCTAAAATAGTTGAGCACCATGCGAGGAAAGCAACAAAGAGCCTGATCAAAGTCCGCACTAGAGGATCGGGGGATCGATACTAGTTCGAAAATAAAGTTGTGTATTCAAATAGGAGATCGAATAAGAGGTTTTGTATGGATGATCTGTGTATATTATATGGAACTAATTTTGAAGATAAATTTTTTGGGCAAACTTTTGTTTGGGTAATTTCAAGGACGAAATTGTTTTAAGTAGGGGAAAATGTAGCGACCCATAATTTCACTACTTTGAAAAAGAGATATTTTGTTTGCTTCAAATTTATAAAGGTTCAAAACTTAAATAAATAAATTATATATAATAGATAATGATAGATAAACTATTATTCTTATAGTTTATAATTTAAAAAGTATAAATTTGGATTTTAGAACAAATCAACAAAAGTTAAGTTTTGTTAAAAATAAATAAATGCTTAAATAAATAGGTATAAGTATTTATTTAAAAAGATAAATCTTATTGAAAACATTAAATAAAGATAATAAAAGTATATTAAAAAATTTAAAAGTATGATAATAATCATTTTAAAAAAATAACCAAATTTTGTCGCATTTTGATAGTTTTACATACACTGTAAAATTAGAAATTTTAATATTATTTAAATATGATTTTAAAATATAAAGAGACATGTTTTAATTTATTTAAAGAAGTAAAAGGTTCTTTTTTAAATTTGGTTTACATAAATAAATAGTTTAACTAAAATGTCAAAATGTGACCGTAAAACATTTTGTCAAAAATCAACGTTTTGTCGATTAAAAGTTGTCGCAACGTCGTCGTACTTTATTTTCTTATATATGAAGGCGGAGAAGGCAACTTCTCTTAACTTAACACCCTTCTCTGAGACATAGAGCTCAGAGGTTGTATGCTTGTGGGAGTCAAATAGTGATCAAAGGAATGGAAGTGTGGCAATCAAAGTGGAACCTGTTATGGTTAATGCATGGTTTTGAATGAAAAGTGTGGCTTTGAAGAAAATTGAGCGTAGCCTCGCGAGCCTCACACTTCGGTTATGATGGGATACTATGTGGTCTAACAGACACAAATTCGGAATAAGTGAGTGTGTATGATGGTGCCCAATACGTTGGGCCCTTTGGGGGATACGTCTCTCAAGGCATTTATTGCCCTATTTGGAAAAAGTGGTTAGCTTGAGAAAAGCATGGAACTACCGTTTATCAATTGTAGTATAGCAAGTACAGTTACAAGTGACTAGTTTGAGAAAAGCGATTAAGGCACCGTGGGAACTATGTCTGTTATGCATGGATCGGAGAAAAGGCCACTAGTTCCCTAAATCCAAACCCAATACGAGATTTACGGTTTTGATTGTATTCCCAAATTAGCTGTAATGACTTGCAAACATTTCAGCTACCCCTTTTGGTATCATATATTCCATTCGTACATTCCGTTGACCTAGTCCGAATATATTACCTTAGAATTAGTTCAGATATTGATATCTTATTTGAATAAGTTTATTTGAAAAGTGTTTTAAAATGAAAGTCATTAAAAATAATATCAAGTGAATTTTGGTATAAAAGTGTTTTGGTTATCATAAGGTAAAAACCCGTCTGTGTTTATGTGTGAGCGTGGTCTTATGAGATACCCTTCCTTTCAAAGGTTTTGATAATATAGTCATTTAAAATTTCGAGTATCTCACGCTGGTTTATCAAGCCTGATCCGGGTATTTTTAATATTCGGGTCAGATCTGAGTAGTTTTAGGTTTAGTTGAAGATGGTTGGAGTTTTTAAAGGAGAGCTGTAGATATTCATCATCGTATGGACGTATTCTATTATCTGCTGCATCTATTATAATTGTTTTGTTATTTGTCAGCATTTGTAAAAGCATGTGTTATAACTGTCTAGGCTGAATCTAGGTTAGACTCCGATATTGTATTTTAAAATTTTCCTCTGTAAAGATTATTATTGAAATAATATATGTTATTTTATTCATGCGCGATTCTGTTCTGTCTTTATTTTCTTTCTACCCTTAATGGTCTGTTTTTTCATGCAATTTGAATTAGATATATGTGGTTTATTGTCGACTCAAAGGGTACTGAAAAATGGCCCATTACACTTAACCTCTGTTGTAATAAGGAGGGAGTCGGAACAATAAGTGTCCGGTGAATAAAAATCTTGTGTCTTGCCTTTTTACTACGTGGGCAGTACATATCTCAAAATATGAATATATCTCCAAAACGATTAAACCATTTAATACTTCTTTATAAGGAAATGAGGTGGGTCCAACCACTTAATACTTTCCTTTCCAGAAGCATGCTTCTAAAATCCTGTATCCTTATCGTATGTCATAAATAGCCAATAATGTGAGAGATGGTACCCAAGCCACTTAATACCTTTTATTGAAAAATGGGCAGACTCTGGTCATTAATACCTAAACTAAGGTAGACCCCATCGTTTAATACTTATTTCCAAGGCATACTCCTTAATGATACTATCTAGCTGACATCATATGGAACTCTTAGGCCACTTAATACTTCCTTGTGGAAATAGGCAGACTTTGGTCATTAATACCTTAATTAACGCAGATCCCATCATTTAATACCTATTTCTAGAAGCAGTTCCCCTAACTGAGGTACCACCTAATGTAGCCACTTAGCCGTTTAATAGTTCATCTGGGGAAAAGAGGTGGGCCACAAACTATCACTTAATATCTCAAGATGTCGAAGCAGGCTCTTCGTCTTACGACCCACACTCATAATGGCGTCTCACAATAGTCTAACTATTCGTGGGAACCAGTAGCCAGATTAGCTAGGTAGATTTCCCCTACTGATTTTGGGACTAACCTTGTGTTATTATAAGTATTTATCATAAGGATATCTCACATCAATCAGAGTGTATACAACCGCTGGTAGCCTCAAAGTGAAGGGCAGACTTTCATCATGTAACTCTATTGACCTCGCATCTCTATGACTTAGCCATACATCAATTACTCTCCATGTATACACACACACGCACACTCTCATCTCACAGTTTCATAAATAAGGCCTTATAAGGAGTCTTCCTTATTACGCCTTAAAATAATAATTAAGCTTTATAAGAATTTCCTCTTATTTTCGCCTACAAATCAATTTCCTTCCTAACAGGGAAAAATAAATAAAATAAATGCCTAATTAACAACGCCATATACACAATAATTATATGTTAATTAAGCAAATAGAGATAAATAAATATTCGTGCCTAATAAGTTCTAAACACACGGATTTTACGCTCTAAACTAGCGTTAAGTGTCAGTTCCCTAATCCAATATTACTACAAGTCATTTTTTTCAAATTCCGAAGGTCTAAGCATACCAAAATAAGGGATTCTAATATCCAAAATAGGGAATACATACTTATAACCAAAATACAATAACCGGCTTGTAAATAAAATAGAAACTCAGTTAATTACACAAATTCAATAAAATATCATAAACAACAAGAATTGCAATCTAAACTCCATGTTCTATTTAACTCCGCTTTTACAAAGAAATATATAAGAATAAGTGGTGTAAACTACGAATAGAATTTGTAATCTAAACCCCTTATCTCATTGAAGAATCACAATTGAAGCAAAGAAAAAGAAGTGGAATAGACTATGAAATTATCAAAATTTGCATAAATCAAACAAATTTCATCAAATTAATGTAAATAATTGATAATATTAACATATAATTGACGTTTCGAAATAAAAAGGAATTTAAGGGAATTTTATCTATCGTATTTTTGAAATCCAAAATTCTCTAAGGCATATTCAAATCTAAAAAGAAATACACTAAACAATTACCAAAAAGAAATACTAAGGTTTCCACTTATAGATTAGCCTTAGCTTCACTTAAATGGATTTGTACCCTTCCATTCTCTGCCAGAATCTCTCTTTTTTGATATATGTACACACAATAGGGAAAGGATATATATTCATTCGATTCATAAAAATTGGAGAAGAATATGATAAGAATAGAATGGAAGAAGAAGAAAGAAATAAGAAATAAGTTGAATTCTTACCTGAATCCTCTATGGAGCTTCTAAATCTTATTAGAGAGATGGCAATGGTAGAATTTCATTGTATTCCTAAATAATATGAATAAAAAGTGATGAGGATAGGTTCTATTTATAGGTTGAAACAAATCAAAACGTAGGATTAAAATAATCTAAAACGGAGAAAGCTGGAGCATACAAATAAATAGCACACCCCTTCAAACCCTAGCCGCCACCATCAGAATTTGGCTTTGACCGTTTGACAACCTCTCTTTAACCAATTCAACCATTAAGGTCGACTGGTACCAATAAAGGGGTCGACCGGTACGTTTATTTTGGGAATGTTTTTATTTCTATTATTTTTTAATTAATATTTTACCCCAATTAACTTTAATGTTAATTGTTAATTAAACATTTTCCTACCCACAAGATAATTTTAAAATTCAAACCAAAAAGTTAAATTCTCATTTGTATTTTAATTCCAACTAAATTAATTTAGATCTGAAAACTTAAAACACTCATAACTTTTTTGTTTCAGCTCCGTTTTCAGCATATTATATATAGAAATAGATCAGAATTTCACCACGAATGCAAAGTAATAATTTTCATAGTCAAATTTCAACTTCTGTAAAATTTCCATATTCAACTCTTATCTTATTTAATTCAATTTACTTCATTTATTTATGGTTCATTTTACAAAGCGTTACATTCTTTCCCCTTTAAAAACGATTTTGTCCCGAAATCTTCCAAAGGGAAAACAGCGTAACGTGCAATAACATCCATGGTATACAACCAAGTTTTCTACACAACCATCTACTCAACCAATAGTGCAACGTGATTATGTACTGCAGGCATACTAAAATGAGCGCAATCCTAGCGTGAGTGTGCAATCGTGTCATGAAAGTATGTATGTAAATATCCTAAACATGTATAAAAATTTCTACATTAGTGTAAAGTGATTGTGAAAAGGTGTAACAACCATCTCCTATAACCCAAACTAGCAACCATGATGCAACCAAAATCCTAATTTTGGAGAGAGAAATTACCGGTGAAAAGCTCTACGTGAGTGCTCTTCGTCTTCTCCCCGGTCTCCCACGTGTTTTCCACCAGATTGTCCCCTCATTGTACTCAGACTAGCCTAATTAGTTTATTGCGGAATCTCCTAACACTATGCTCCACAATGCATGCGGTGGCATCGGGCATTGTCAGCTCCATCTCAAAATCCCCCAAGTGAGTAGGCTCTACTCTGTCAGCGGTGTCATGAAGGCTTTTCCTAAGGTGAGAAATGTGGAAAACAATATGGACTCCTGCCAACTTGTCAGGAAGCTCCATACCGTATATGTTAATTTTCTATTCTTTCCAGAATTCTAAATAGCCCAACAAATCTAGGCGCCAATTTTCTAGACTTTCCAAACCTAAAAACTTTTCTAAGATGGGATATTTTAACAAGCACTGTATCTCCAACCTCAAATTCAAGCTCTTTTCTTCTTTTATCCACATAACATTTCTGATGGTCTTGCGCTACCTTCATCCTTTGCCTGATCAACTCTTCTTTTTCCATGGTATCACGGATCAAATCAGGTTCGAGTAATACTTTATCGTTTGTTTCCAACCAATAACTAGGCGGTTTACACAGCCGCCCATAAAGAGCTTCAAAAGTGGTCATACCAATCGTCGTTTGATAGCTATTATAATATGCAAACCAAACAAAGGTAGATGCTGCTCCTAATATCCTCTGAAATCCAAGACACAACCTGTCAACAAGTCCTCCAAAATCCTATTCGTCCGCCTGTTTGTGGGTGATATACCGCGCTGAGGTTCAAAGAAGTTCCCAAAGCTGTTTGTAGGCTCCTTCAAAACTAGCTGGTGAACAAGGGGTCCCTATCACTGACTATGTTTATAGGAATTTCATATAGACAAACTACCTCCTTAATATAAATCTGTGTGAGAGAGGCACTAGTTCTATTTCTCCTAATCGAAACAAAATGAGCACTCTTAATCGGAATTGTCGAAGTTAATAATAATCCACCAGGCTTCCCTTGCACGGCTTTTACTTTCTAACATGTCAAACACCTAGCAACAAACTCAGTTATGCTTCTCTTCATTCCATCCCAAAAAAATTCCGTTCATGTCCTTATACATTTTATCTCCTTCGGGATGAGCGGTCAGTCTTGAGTGGCGACACTCCATATGCATATCTCTTATCAAATCATCAATCATCGAAACACAAGACATCCATCTCTTCTCAAACATCCTTTCTCATCAATTGAATACCTCCTAGCATGAGGAAAATGCTCTCCTTTTCTCAATTTATCCAAAATCTCTACTGATCCCTCATACTTCACTTGCTTATGCCCTACACTGTAACGACCCAGAATTTTTATTAATTAAAATTTGAATATTTAATTAATTTTAAATATTTATAAGTGAATTTATAAGTCAAATAAATTTTTATTTGATTTATTAGATTTAATTGGATTATTAAATCGATAATTTAATATGTTAAATTATGGAAATGATTGAAAATGGAGTTAAATATGATTGAAAATGATTTGTAAAATTTTATTTTATCATATTGGAGTTAGAATGATATTTTAGAACTTTTAAAATCGAATTAAAAGTTAATTTGTGAAAATTGAATATTTTAATATTTAAATCGACTAGTAAAATAGTCAATTTTTGAACAATCTCAGAATTGAACGAAACTAGTTTCATTGGATCCGTAATAGTTAGTTATTACCGGATTTCAAATTTCGTGTCAATCGGAGTTATCGTTTGATCGTGGCAGCTCGAAACGCATCGAATCGTTTTTAATTTAAATTTGGCGAGTCAAAATAGCCATTTTTCAAAAAGTCTCGGATTTCGACGAAACCAGTTTCATCGGATCCGTAATGTGATATTATTGTAAGGTTTAAAATTTCAAGTCAATTGGATTTACCGTTTGTCCGGTATGAATTAAAACGCCTAGGAATCGATTTAAATCGGTTTAATTTAAATTGAGCGTTTGTAGCCATAACTCGCACATACATCCGAATTAGCTTCCGAAACTTGTTCCATTGTGTCCGGAACGCGGGATAAACCCTAGGTACGCTGGTTACGGCGTCTAAATCGGAGTTCGGAATTTCCGGGATGAATAGTGTCGCTCGTTCCTTATAAATAGCCATCATCCTCTTCATAAATTAAAAAAATATATATATAAAACATTAAACCCTAGCCGCCTCCACCAAATTCAAGGGCCAGAAAACTCCCAACTTCCACCTCGATTATCTCCTCATCCATCGACATTTACCAACAACCTTCAACTAGAGAATCGAAGAGCATGAAGAGATCTACAACTTCAACGGTCAAGATCGCGAATGGCTTCACGGATTGATGGGAAATGGAGTGTGAACGTGGCCTGTTGCGTGCGCGTTTCCAAGGAGGGGAGGAGCCGAGCTTGCTGCAGTTTGGGCCGAGTATGGAGGGGGTCGTGCTCTTCGACATGGCGGTGGTGTGATGAAGTATAGTCGAGCGTAGGTGGCGTAAGGTGGAACCCTAGTTCTATGCTATGGGTTTTGTGCGTTCGGCCAATTTCCTGTAAATTGAACGTGATGAGGAAGAGGGGGGGGACGGTCCAGATGATGGAATGCTAGATCCAAGGGTGTGGATGAGGGTGTGTTGAGATAAGTTGAAATTATGTTGTAAATTGTGTATAAAAAACGTGTATAATCTTGTAAAATCAATATCTTTTTCATACGAGGTCGAAACTGCGCGAAACCAGTTGCGTTGGAATCGTATGGACGAGCACTACGCGATGGAGTTGGTTTGGAGTCGTTTGGAGTTAGTGAGAATTTTGGGTAAAATTAAACGCGCGTTTAATTTTATTCGAAATAAAAGCTAAAACGGAAATTAAAACCAAGGTGAGAACTTCTCACTCAATCGAATAGATTTCGATTTTATTTTAAATAGTTAGATTTAAAATATTTGAATGCATGTTTGAATGATGACTGTAAATTATTGATTGTTAAAATAGACATTATGCGCCGTTAGTAAGCGGATGTTATTTATTAAAAACATATACCGCGAATATTTCATAAACAGTGAAATTGGTATTATATATAATATCAATATATATATATTGGCATATGTATATATTGCAGTTGTTGATTTCCCGCATTTTTGTTTAGCGGATGAGACCCTATTACGCCGTTATTAAGCGGATAATATTTATTAAAAACATATACCGCGATAATTTCGTACTGGAACGAAATTGGTATTGTGCTAATGTTTTTGGATGCAGGAAAACAGGTTGGAGGGATCCAACTGGATTCCTCAACAGTTTTTATTTGATTTCAGATATTTTGATATTTGATTGATTATCATATACGATATATGATGGATCGCTGTAGTCGTGATTGACTATTTGGTGTGTAGCATCATTGGACCCAAATTTTGGGATTTTAAAATGATTTTAAAAGTGATTTTGAAAATATACTATATTTTTGGAATTGATCCATTATAAATAAATAACGTTACAATTTTTAAAGTTATAAAAATTATAGTTTTTGTGAAATATAGTTAAAAGCTGATTTTTGAGAAATATGAATTAATGACCTTATAAAATAGTTAAATTGGATTTTTGAATATATTATAAAAGTTAAAAATAAGATTTATAAAATTTGATTATTTTATAAATCAAGATGGTGGAATTATAAAGGAATTTAAAGACGTTTTAAAAGAATAATATATATTAATTTATATTAAGAGATTTATAAATGGATATTTATAAATTGAAATATGGACATTATAAAACGAGTTTTTATAAGTGTTTGAATGATGTGAGAATGAATTTCATAATAGAATGAAATTTATAGAATTATAAACTGTGAAGTTATAAATGAAATTTATAAATAGTAAGATTTATAAATTTGTGAAGTTATTTGAAGAATAAATTTTGTTAAATAAATAAATCTTATAAGTTATAAGATTTATGGTTTGGAAAGTTTTTAAAAGAACGATTTTGTAAAATAATCGTTTTATGAGCAATTGACTTATAATATGAACTTTTAGTTTATAATTGAGATATGAAATCAAATAGGTTAATAAAGGAATTTATAAAAAAGAAGTTTTTATAAATAAATAGAAACGGAATTTATAAACGTTGTTTTATAAATCCGCAAACGACTTATTTTGATAAGTTAATTGTTATAACATATTAATGGAGTTATATTCACGTTGTAAACAGTGAATAATCCTTTAAGTTAAAAAGAATAGAAATAATGGAATTTGTGAACATAGTATATTCACGTTTTTGAATAGTGAATAAGACGTTAAAGAAATGTTTTGAATGTGATATTTTAAATAGAATTAAAACGATCTAACGATGTTTTAAAAGGTGTTGAGATTCGAAACCATAGATTTCAACATTCATTGTTGAAATAGATGTTTCGTGAAATAAAAGGAAATGGTGGACTATAACACTGTTGTTATAGTAAATGATTTCCGAAAGGAAATGTTTAGAATAATATTGGGATTTATATATCTATTTTAATTTCGAATCCCTATACTAGTGATTTTGGGTTGTTGTAACGATGTTTTACGCAACATTCGTTTTGGCCCAAATAAAAATGTTTAAGAGAATGATTTCCCTTAAAGAATGAAATATATACTTAATTCGATTTAAGTATATTGAATATTTTCAAAGGTTGAAAATAAAAAGATTTGTCGATTACTTATTTTTAATAAGTATGGAAATGTTTTCCAATATAAAGTGAATATTTTGAGAATTTATCTTTTTGAAGATAAATTGAAAATGAATAATTGAAATCGTATATGCACGAATATTTTGAAATATAAATTCATTATGGAATTTATATGTGAAAAGTGAAATTGGTTAAAAATAAATATTGATTTATTTTTGAAGTGTCGAAATAATATATCTTGTAAAGATATTTTGGAAAATAAATAATTTGGAAAATTATTTGGAATCTGGTGATGTGTGCATATCCAGTGATAGTTCAATAACCGACTATCAGTATTTCCCTTTGAATGGGTATTTGATGTGAATTGATTGAATTTGAATGCACACTTATTTTTGAATAAGCGCCCACTATTCGGGTTAACCGGGAAAGGACCATGGGGTCGTATAACCCACTCCGAATATGTGATACGTCGTTGTGAATCGCATTTGAAGATCGGTGTTGAAGACCGGTATTTGCGAGAGTGATAGGATGAACTATCGATTGACTCTGCACCGAGTAGCTACGGTATTGAGTTCTCCATATGTGATGGTGAATCCGATCAGGATTGTGAATATCCGGATTGCAAGGACTTCTTTGTAAGTGCCTTCGGTTCTGTTCGAGCCCGGAACAGACTTGTATGGATTGTATGTCTGACATTACAATTTGAGATATAAAGCCGATTTCTTTCAAATATATTTCTGTTGGTGGCGGAGAATTTATTCTTTGCTTAACACCCTTCTTTGAGACGTATGTGCTCAAAGGTTATATAGTTGAAGTTATCAGCGATATATTCCCAATTTGGTAATGTGATATGCTGAGTGATGCTGAAATGATCATTGTGTTGATTATTTGTGATAGGATCGTTTATTTGATCGTCTATCCTTGTGATCATTGTGTTGATCATTTGTTGACCCAAAGCATGGCTTTTGTATAAAGTATGTTTTTGTGGACGTGACTTCGTCGAGCCTCACACCCCGTGAATGGTCAAAACAGGAAAGAAGCAGCAAGGTTATGAGGGGTAGCACCCTTTAGGATGTGTCCATTTCCTTCTGGAAAAGGGTGGTATCATGGTATGGAGCCCAGATACTTACTCATGTTGAAAACACTTTGTTATGATTGTGTGAATTGATTAGAGAGCGCTCTCAGATAAAGGTCCCAAAGGACCGGGGGATGGCATATTCGGTCAGTTGTTACTCAGTTAGGAGTAACCCGGCCTTGTGTTGGTAGAGATCCGGTTTGGTTCTCGGGGATGTCCATCCAGAGGCATTCTCATGTGGCAATGGGAAGTTCCTTGGCCTGACCATTTGTTGGAAATCCAAAGAAACAATACGATCTTGTACGGTATTAGTTGTAGAACCTGCTATTCACTTATGGTGGTCACCACTGTTTGGATAGTAGCTATAGTAGGCATACGATAATGGTCGTATGTTGGCTAAGATTTATATTCTACTTTCGAAATGAATTTGTTATACACTATGCACTAATAATAATATCAAATGTTATTTTAAATGCGTATCAAGCATCTTTGACTATCATAAGGAGAAATCTCCTCCGATTCTGCGTTTGCATGTGTGTGTGTGCGGGAGGCCTTATGGTAGTCTCATTTTTAAAAGCATTGCGAATTGAATTTAAAAATATTCCTCTATTTTGATTTTAAAGATAAATAAACTGTTTTGAGTTCTCACACCAGTCACATGACTGACTCGGAGTTTATTATTTTCCTTCCTAAACTCTGGGTGCCCACCAATTTCCACACGGGCAGTCAAGAGTTAGGTTTATCAGGATATTCTGGATATTCAGGAGTTGCTGGAGGCAAGCTGGATGGCATGGCGTATTACTAGTTTATATAGTATTCCTTTTTCCGCTGCATTGTTTGTTGTTGTATGTTGTTGTACACTCTGATGTGATGATATGATGTAATAAAATGTGATGTAATGTAATAACTGATATAGTTCTTTGTTTAAAGATTATTCATTTATTATTATATGTTGTTCCGCTGCGAATTGTGAGATTCTGTTGTTGTTCTGTTTTGTTCCTTTCTGTCCCGTTCTATTATCAAATTTTCTATTTTTCTATCTTCCTCTCCCTCTATTTTCTATCTCTTCTCTATCTTCTCTCTTTTTCTTTTTTTAAATTCTTTTTAAAACCCATAACATCTCGGTTTTCGGCCTTCGAATTCTCGGCAGTCGATAAAGTGAGTGTCGATGTCGGATTTTCGGAGAACGAAAATCCTCGTACGTTACATACACGATCCACCAAGGCTGGTCTAATCTCCATAACTGCTAGAAAACCTTGGATGGGGTCTGTAGGTGGTTGAAGATTAAAATTTGAGAGAAACTCCAACTTCCTCCATTCATATATAGCACCTAGGGTAGCGTGTCTCCGACTAAGGGCGTTGGCGACTATGTTCCTTTTCTAGGGGTATATAGAATACTAAAGTCAAAGGATGTTGCATATTCCATCCACCTCTGCGACCTAAAGTTCAAATCTTTTTTGGGAAAATAGGTATTTGAGTGATTTATGATCAGTGAATAACTCAAATCTCTTCTCACGTTCCTTCAATTGTTTACTAGCATAGGCAACTACCTTCCCTTCTTGCATAAGAACTGCCACTAATCCTGTTCCACATGCATATGTGAAAACCGCAAACGGCTTGGTTCCATTTGGAATAGTAAGCACAGGTGCACTAGTCAATGACTCCTTAAGCTTCTCAAATGCCTTAGTGCATCTATCATCCTAAAAAAACTAGATTCTTCTTAGTCAATTGGGTTAAAGGGGCTGCTATTTGTGCAAAGTTCTTGATGAACTTCCTATAATAGTATGCCAACCCTAAAAAAATCCTAACCTCCGATGCATTACTAGGATATTCCATCCTTGGACAGCTTCGACTTTAGCAAGGTCCGCAGCTAATCCTTGTTTCGAAACAATATTCCCAAGAAACCTAACTTCATTTATCAAAAAGTGGCATTTAGAAAACTTGGCTTGACTTGGTTTCTTCTAAAAGTCTCCAATACCTCCCTAAGGTAGTCCTCATGCTCCTTGTTGCCTGGGAGAAAACTAAGATATCGTCAACAAACATCATGACAAATTTATTAAGTTGCCCCCTAAATACTCTACTCATCAGATCCACAAAGTATGTTGGGGCATTCGACAATCAAAAGGCATTAATTCCCACTCATAGAGCCTATCTGGAGTACAGAATGCGGTCTTCGGCTCGCTTTCCTCTATAATCCTCAACTGATGGAATCCTATTGCCAAGTCTAATTTGGAAAGACTTTAGCTCCTACAAGTTGGTCGAGTAAGTCGTCTATTCTAAGTAAAGGGTACCTATTCTACCTTATCAACTTGTTCAATTCTCTATAATCGACGCAAAATCTCAATGAACTAGCTGCGTTAGTAGCAAAAACGATAGGGGCTCCCCTTTCAGAAGTGCTCCTACAAATGAATTGTGAGAAATGCGGACTACGGATTTTAAGGCTAGAATTAACACTAGAGGGGGTATGAATAGTGTTTTAAGGAATTACTAATTCCTTTTGAGTTTATATTAATTTGAACACAAATGTATGCAATATTCAAACACAGATATGATCACAGAATCAAACACAGATGTAGATATAAAGTAAAAGCAATAAAGGAAAGAACACACCGGATTTTATACTAGTTCGGAGTTACCCTACATCCAGTCCCGCAACACAAGTATGGATTTCCTTTCAAAATCAATTCTTACAATTACACCCTCGTTTTCAAGGTCACGAGGTACACCACTCCATATTCACAATCCTCTGGGTGGAGATACTTGATTTTACGGGCAACATGTTCACCCAGTTGATTTTCCAGGCTACAATCACACCTTTTCTCGCTTGATTGATTTTACATGCTACAATCACATCTTTTCTCACTCAATTAATTACAAAGAAGTCTATAACTCTAAATAGCACTGGGATCTTGTTGAGATAGTGATAGAGAATCAAACCAGAAATGTTCTAGTTAGATTCAATGGTAATTTCGGCAGAGTAATGGTAAAAATGAATGTAAAGAAATATGGGAGAAGAAGAGGGGAGAAATCAGAGAAAATATGAATATAAATTCGTTTAAAACAGCCCATATTTATAGTAGAACAACAACCATGTCCATTCATGAAAGGATATAACGAATAGACACTTCCTTTGAAATTCAAATTTTTGAAATAAACTGTCACCTTGTCGACAAGGGTATCTTGAGGTTGTCGACGGGCCTAAGTAATTTTTGGTAATTTGTTTTTCTTTGAAAATAACGTCTATCTTGTATTAAAACTATTTTTAAACTTTATAAATATACTTAACTATAGTTAAAATACATAAATAAGTTATAGAGAATAATATTTTGGTATATATAAAATTTTACTATATATTTAAATCTAAGTATAAATATTAAAACTTAAATATATTATAATTAAAAGATAGTTTTAAAACCAAGGATAATTTGATTTTGAAAATAAAGATTATTTTGAGGCTAAAAGTATTTTAAAACCAGGATAGATGTTTTTGATTCTTTTAAAAGGAAGATTTGAAATCATTTTGAAAACAAGATATAATTTTGTAAAACATTTAAATAAAAGTTAGTGGATACAAAACGATGTTCCACTAGATTTTTCGTAGGTTCCATCCTACTTAGGGTTCCGCCCCTTTAACGGGCTCGAAGTGGATTCCATTCTACGAATAAAATGGATTTTAAGATTTAGTGCTTTTCTAGGAGTTTTAACAAAACTCCAAATTAAATTACTTATATTGAAATCTTGAACTCTTGATATTCTTGATACTCATGAGTCTTGAATCTTGATATCTTCGATCTTGAGTTTATCAGTTCTTGAGTCTCTATACTGTACATTCTTCATTCTTTGGTACATGTATATATATCATGCATATACATATATATCTAAACAATAATGTTAGTGTTTGTATTTTATAATCTTCTTCTAGCTTGTTGTCATCAAAACCATCTTCTCCAGGACTAACAATCTCCCCTTTTTTGATGATGACAACCTTTGTTTATAAAATATTACTTCCGTCCTAATAACTCCCCCTTAATCTATGCCTAACTATCCTATTTTATACTTCTCCCCCTTTGTCATCAACAAAAACTAACTCCAAACTATATTACTCCCCCTTAATCTAATACTATATGACATATGATTATAATGATAGTGTTATCATAAATAATCAACACTTAATTCTAAAACTAAAAGTCAGTCCTTAATTACTAACTATCCTAACTAGGAATCCATATATGATAATTATAATAGTGATAATGTGAGAATTCAAATAAAAAAGACAAATCATTTATTAATTATGTATTGTTATATTTACATTTGCATAGAACTCATAAGTAGGATCATATAACGATAAGAAAGAGAGAAAAGAAACTAATGTTTGTCCTTGAAAATGGGAGATCTATGAACCGAACAATTTGGGTAGGGGAAACAGAAATTTCCACGTTGTTCGACTAGATTTCCATCCTTGTTAAAGAACACTTCGCCAACACAAACAACTTTGTAGTCATCTTCAGCGTGCTCTTCTTCCATGAGGGCTTCTTCTTCTTCCTTGTTGTTCTCTTGCACTTGATCTCCTGAAGATTCTTCATCAATCAAGATGGGATTAGCATGATTGTCCATTAGAAACTTTTGCAAGTTTCTAAGGATTTTGCCTTGCCGTTCTTGTTCTTTGGCCATTCTGAGTTGCACTACTTGAATTTCAGTCATTAGTTGCAGTGCATCCTTCAAGGAATCCTCCATTTTTATCACACGTGCAAGCGTAGTTCGTTGAAATGGTCCAGTAGAATGAGAAGGGAACGAATTGGTTGAATTTTTATTTGATTTGGAGGAGGAGGCCATTGTTTTATTATTTTCAGAAGTTAGATTAGAGAAAGGACGGAAAGAATGAACAAAATTTCGAAATAAGAAGAATATATAACCACTCATTTGAATTTTGGTAGGAAAATTTCAAAAGAAAAAAAATCGTTATATGTGGACAAGGGTAAGGGAGAGTTATCGACAAGGTACCTATATTTTTACTATTTGATTTATTTTAATTTAATTTTTTAATTATAATTTGTTATTTATATTCTATATTTCAGTTATTGAACAAATACCTAATTCTCTTCTTAATTTAGTAAATATAGATTCATTTAAGGGTTTTGTTAAGATATCGGCAATTTGGTTCTCGGAATAGATATAATCGAGAGTAATTACTTCCTTATATTATCTCTGAGAAAAATGATGTTTGACATCAATATGTTTAGTTTGAGCATGATGAGTAGGATTTTTGGATAAATTTATTGCATAGTATTATCACAATAAATCGGTGATTTTGAGAATTTAAACCAAAATCTTTTAAAGTTTGTTGCATATATATTACTTGAGAACAAGCCAAAGCAGCAGAAATATACTCTGCTTCGGTTGTTGATAAAGAAACTATGTTTTGCTTTTTACTAAACCAAGAAATTAAAGAATGCCCCAAAAGTGACAAGTTCCACTTGTACCTTTTCGGTCTGATTTACAACCAGCACAATCAGCATCACAGTAAGATATTAATTCAAAAGAATCATTTTTAGGATAAAATAAGCCATAATCAGATGTGTGTTTAAAATATCTTATGATACGTTTTACGGCTTTCAAGTGGGTTTCTTTAGGTTGGGATTGATATCTTGCACAAGACAAACACTACGCATGATATCAGGTCTACTAGCAGTGATATAGGGTAGTGATCCAATCGTTCCTCTATATAATTTTTGATCTACATCTTTCGAGAGATTATCTTTACTCAGGTACTCATTGGTTGCCATGGGAATGGGTTTTCCACTTGCAGTAGTCAAATCAAATTTACTAACTAGGTCTTTAGCATATTTTTCTTGACTGATAAAGATACCATTATCTAATTGTTTTATTTGCAATCCTAGAAAGAAGTTTAATTCACCCATATGACTCATCTCAAACTCTTTTGTCATTATTTCAGAAAATTCTTTATTCATTTCAAAATTAGTTGATCCGAAAATGACATCATCTACGTAAACTTGTACTAGTTGAATATCATTTTTATTTTTTTAAATAAAAAGAGTATTATCTACTTTACCAGTTTCAAAGTTTGATTGTAATAAGTAAGATCTTAGTCTATCATACCAGCCTCTAAGAGCTTGTTTTAGACCATATAGAGCTTTCTTAAGTTTATAAACATGATTGGTAATTTGTCATTTTCAAAAAGTGGTGGTTGTTCAACATATACTTCCTCTTTTACAAATCCATTTAAAAAGGCACTTTTAACATCCATTTGAAATAATTTGAAAATATTATGATTTGCAAAAGCAAGTATAATCCTAATGACTTCTAATCTTGCTACAAGAGCAAAGGTTTCATCAAAATCTATTCCTTCTTCTTGACAATAACCTTGAGCGACTAATCGGGCTTTATTTCTGACAACCTCATCTTGTTCATTCATTTTATTTTTATAAACCATTTTGTTCCAATTATAGTTTTATTTTCAGGTCTAGGAACAAGTTTCCAAACACTATTTCTAGTGAATTGGTTTAGTTCTTCTTGCATAGCCAAAATTCGTGAATCATCGGTTGATGCTTCTTTTGGATTTTTGGGTTCAATAGTTGATATAAAGGTTACATTTCTCATTTTACTCAGTTGATTTCTAGCTGTAACAACAGATTGCATATCAAATTAGTATATTTTCTATAGGATGATCTTTTAAAAGTTTAATCTTTTATTAGGATGATTAATTTCATTATTAGTTTCGGTTGACTCTTGATTTTGAGTGATTAAATCCTCTTCATCATTTTTATCTTCAAAAAATTTGAGACTTTCATCGAATGAAACATGCATTGTTTCTTCGATGGTGTT
Source organism: Allium cepa (assembly GCA_030765085.1). NCBI lineage: Eukaryota > Viridiplantae > Streptophyta > Magnoliopsida > Asparagales > Amaryllidaceae > Allium > Allium cepa. The sequence goes on along the minus strand of CM060942.1, from coordinate 87,730,083 downwards.
AGTTCTTAAATTAAACACTCTGCATGCTTTACATCTATTAGAATATCCGATAAAGATACCTTTGTCGGATTTAGGATCAAATTTATCTAAGTCATCTTTTGTATTTAAAATAAAACATTTAATTCCAAAAATTCTAAAATAAGATACCTTAGGTTTCTTTGTGTGAAGAAGTTCATAAGATGTCTTATCAGTTAAAGGTCTAACTAAAATTCTATTTAAAATATAACAGGCGGTAGTAACTACTTTTGCCCAAAAATATTTTGGTAATTTACTATCTGAAAGCATAGTTCTTCCACACTCTTGAATCATCCTATTTTTATGTTCTACTACTCCGTTTGGTTGTGGAGTTCTTGGAAATGAATAATTGTGAGTTATTCCCTTTTTATTGCAGAATTCCTCAAACTTTTCATTTTCAAATTCACCATCATGATGACTACGGATGGTTATAATTTTTACAGAAAGTTGATTTTGAATCCTTTTTGTAAAGTTCTTAAAACATTCAAAAGTTTCACTTTTATGTTTCAAAAATATTGTCCATGTAAATCTAGAATAATCATCTACAATTACAAAAAACATATTTGCTATGATTTATTAACTGAATTTGAGATGGACCAAATAAATCAAGATGAAGTAATTCAGGAGGTTTTGAAGTTGAAACCATGTCTTTTAATTTAAAGGAACTTTTTCTAAGTTTTCCTAATTGACATGCATCACATAAATTGTCTACTTTAAAATTCATTTTAGGGAGACCTCTTATTAGATCATGTTTTGACAGTCTAGATTAGAGTTTGAAATTCAAATGCCCAAATCTCTTATGCCAAATCCAAGGGTCACTTTTATTTGCCAAAAGACATAGGTTATCATTTGAAACTTTCATACTAAGAATATAAATATTCTTTTTCCTAATTCTGTGACGACCCGGAATTTTGAACAATTTAAAATGGAATAATTAATTGATTTTAAATATTTAAAAGTTAATTTTAACTTGAATTCAAGATATCAATATTTACTTGATAATTAAATCTTTGAATTATATAGTTTAAATATTGAATTTAATAATTGAAATTGGGTAAGTTGTTAAATCTGAAACCTCCAAACCTATTTAAAATAATTTGAAGGCTTATAAAATTTATAATGATGATACTAAAGATAATAGAATGATTGAAATTTAATTTAAAGGTGGTTTGTTCACTTTTAATAATATATCATTTAAATTGAATTTAAAAATAGCCTTCCGAGGCACAGTCTCGGAATTCGATGAAACCAGTTCCATTGGATCCGTAATAGTTAGTTATTATCGGATTTCAATTTTTGTAGCAATTGGAGTTGTTGTTTGACCCTGGCAACTCAAAATGCTTAGAAACTATTTTAATCGGTTTAATTTAAATCTGATCGTTTTCTTTTGTAACTCGCGCATACGATCAAATTAACCCCCAAAACACGTTCTATTGTGTTCGGAATGCGGGTAGAACCTTATAAACGTCTGTCGGCATGTCTGATTCAGGGTTCGGGATTTCGCGTTATGCAACACGAGATATTTGTAATATTTAATTATATTATAATCAGCATACTCAGGAAGCCATTACTAATTCTGTTATATGTCCCGTCTCCCTCTCTATTATACGAATAGAAATCAAACCATATCAAAGAAAAAAACAAGAAGAAAAATTGCAGGAAATTATTAAATTGAGCGTTCGAGGTCGAGAGGAGCGATCGACCCCGTTGATTCGGCCGAGCTTGAAGGTTTCGGCATGGGATTGTCACGATTGTGTTTCGTCGTTGTTCGACTTCAGAAAAAGGGGGAAATCTCGATGTTGTTCGATGGCAACGGGTTTGGAGATGTTCAAGGTGCGAGTTGGATGTAGGCACGGCAGCAGCCGTCGTTGATCGAGGTGATGGTAAGTGGCATGACGACGTGGGCCGGAGTATTGATTGCACTGTGGAATAGGGTTTCGCGAAAGAGATGGCGAAGCTCTGGCAAAAGGGCTCGTATGCATGCAGGGAAGTGGGCAGTTCAGGGGTTTGTCGATAAGGCGTGGCGTTCGGTGGCCTCAGCCGGGGTTCGTTTCCTATAGGTATGCAATTAACTTGATTTTTACATACACAGATTAAAATTATATATGTAAAATTTAAATTTTAAAAAAATTATAAAAAACTATAATCTGTTTATTGGTTAGTCGAATTTATAAATGGGAATTAAATGGTTCGATTTTGTACAAATATTAATAAATCATGTAAATGTTTTTATGCAAGGTCAAAATTATGATGAAACCAAAGTCAAAGTTGAAGGGGATTGCAATTAACAGCAAAGGTGAGTAAATCTCTCTCTGTTGGATTATATTTAAATTTAAATGGTTAAATTTAAATAATTGGATGAATAATTGAATTGTTTGGACGTGAACTGTTGATCTGGTGAATTTAGTTTTGTTTGGTTCTCGGGTTAAATGTTGTTTGACTCGAAGTATCAAGGGTTTAAACTATTTTAAACTTAAAACATAAATAAGAAAATATTTTCATCCTAAGTTAATAAGGGCTTGATGTTTTGTGATTCATTAATTTAGTAGGGTAATTAAAACGAATAATTAATTAATTCAATTAATTAATGATTTGTGTTAATTAATTTAGTAATTAAGGGTTTGAAATTAATTAATTAAGTTTACGCTAATTAATTAAGTGTAAGTAATTCAGAATTATCATTTGATGGTTTGAAAAATAATTACTTAATGTAATTAATAAAATATAACTACTTTTGTGCGAGGAATCAAGAGATTAAGTAAAATATTTAATTACGGAGTAATTGATTTATTTAATGAAGTAAATAAATGGATAAATAATTACAGGTTGAGATAAATCAAGAATGATTAATATTTTGGTTTAATTAATGTAATTAATATAGATTAGGATAAAATAAATATAATTGGAAATCATTAATTTATATAATCAATGATGTAATTAAAGATTGATTTATTTAAATGAATTAATCAATAATAAGTGACTTATGAGAAATTAATTAATATAAGCAATCAAAGATTAATGTAATTAAATATAGTTAATTAATTTATAAAGTAATTAAAGATTACTTATTGATTCGGGTTAAGAATAATTAATATTGTGAAGTTAGTTAAAGATAATTACTTGAATGTAATTGAAGGATAATTAATCAAGGTTGATTAATTAAGATGAACGAGGAAGCATTGATTATTTAATTTAGTTGGAATTAATTAATGAAGGAATCTAAGTGATTGAAGTTATAAATTCAATTAGAATCAATTGAATTAATTCGAAAGTGATCAGTTTGCTTATGGATGATTGAATGGTATGGGATGTTTTGAAATAGTTGATATCTTTGATATGAAATGTTGTGTTTTCATTTGGATAAATTGGGTTAGAATGACATGAGACTCGAAGAGGTCGGGATCGGGTATTGGAAAATACCCGAAACCACTTCGAATTCTTATAAATTGATATGTGAGATTAATAGGTTGGAACGAAACGATTTAAGTGAATCAGACTATTTGATCTAAATTTTGGTCCTTAGGAACTTATGTGTGAAATAAGTTATGTCTATAACATATTGTGAACTTGTAAAATTGGTTTGAGTTACCCGGGTTCTATATAAGTTCTATGTTTGTATTCCATATTAAGATGGGTTTACTCACGTTGGTTTCCAGCCTGACCCGGGTGTTACTTTGGTGTAATGCTCGGGTCAGACCGAGTATTACAGATTTTCAAGTAAGGGCGTTCTAGAGCTTAGGAGGCGAGCTGGATGACAGGAACGTATAGAGTATTTCCGTTGTATTATAATATTGTAAATCTGAGACATGTTGATTTGTATATGTCCAGTGTTGAATATTTGTGTAACTCTGATGTATTTAAATGTAGTCGATAGATATAGTATTCTTTCGTAAACTGATATTTATTATTATATTTTATCCGCTGCGAATGTGAGATGTTTGGTGTTTCTGTTCCTCTTCTTCTTCTATCTCTTTCTTCTTTTTCATAACTATCTGAAAATTTCGGGTTCGAAAATTTCGGGTCGTTACATTTGGTATCAGAGCCAGGTTAAGCGAGAACCTTGGCTCTGGTGGGAATTACTTATTAAATAGAGTCCGTAGTACTCTATAATGGGTTGAGTGTGTGTGTGTGTGTGTATGTGTGTGTGAGAGAGCGTACTTGTTATTTTCTTATATAAAGGTTTTAAATGATTTTATATAAAAGTATATTTTGATATATAAAGCAATATTCCCTACTAATAAATTATTGGGTGATTGATTGCTAAATTATTGGAATTAAGTTAAGAAGTAATATAAAATACAACATAACTGAAAACTTGAATTGGAATTAAATTAAGTGGTAACAGAAATACAACCAAATTAAATTTAAATTGATTGAAATGAAATTCTAGAATTTGAGCTCATAAATTAAATTGTTTAAAAACATTAAATAAAGGTAAGTTTGAAATGGATTCAAACTGAAATTTAATCTTGAATTTATAGAAGTAAGAATAATATAAAAAGGAATTGGTATCTAGATATGATTACCTTGGGTATTATCATAAATAGTTATTGTGTTTAATAATGACATATTTGTTATTAAGTATGCCAAATGAAGTACATTTATAAGATGAGTATAACTTCTAAATTAAAGTGGGTTTTAAAAATTGTGACGTTTTAAAAACCTAAGTCTAGAAACAATCAATTGTTTCAAAGAGTTAAAGAAATAACAAATAATATAATTCAGACTATTTTGAATATAGCTTATTTTTAAAATAAGAAATGTTTGGGAAGATTTTTAAGGGATTTGTTTTGAAACTAAAACCAAGGGTGGTTTAAAATTTTAAAAGTTGCCTGGTGTGTAAAGGAAATAAATATGAAATTAACTCTAAGGTTGAGTTTTGAATTTTCCTTGAAATGTGATGTGAAACCCAAAGTGAAGCAAGTTTTAAACTTAGGTGGATAGGTTATTAATCGAAAGATAAATTTGAGATTGGAATTGAATTAGTTCAAAATTGAATTTGATTAAATTAATTGGATTTGTGATTGAAGATGGATAAGTTTAAAAAATTTAATGGGAAATTTGAATTGGGATTAAATTCAAGCAAGAATTGAAATGATTTGAAATTGAAGTGGATTGACTCTGGACTATTTTCAATATAAATTGTTTTAAATATAAATTTATTCTTCCAAGCTATTAAATATATATGACCTTTCTTTTTAAAGCTAACTTATTTTATATTTGTTTTACCATTATTTTTGGAACTATTTAACAATTTTTCAACTGTTTTATAAACTAATTACTATTTTTCAACTACTTCACAAATTAATTACTATTTTACAACTATTTTGCAATTATCTAAAATTTCTAAAACTATTTAGCTATTTCTCAACTATTTTACAATTAGTTACCTATTTTATAGCTATTTTGCAAACTAATAATTATTTTTCAACTACTTATCTATTTTTAAAATTTTCAAGCTATTTTCTAAATATAAACTGGTCGGAGTTCAAACTGTTATTAATCAAATACCCAACCGAGATACGAATTGAAGTGATAATTCAATGGAATTGAAGCAATTGTAAATAAGTGAATGGAAATTAAAGGAAATGTGAATAGGAAGAGAAATTGATGCTAAAAATAAATAAAATTAAATACGTAGGATGTACGTATATTATTCTATTCGCATAGTGATTTGATCCGGATTCGAGCACAGAATTTCGAAATGATTATATTGATCCGAGTTAGGATTTTTCACTCGATTTTCAATGGCGAACCTGGATATGGAATTGTTGATTGGTTCTGGATATTCTCTATCATAGTTATGGTTATGCATGGAGAATGACGGTTTCTAATCAAGAAACCAAATCTGTGTCCGCGCTGGGAAGTCGGATGGACGATACTAGTTCGAAAGTGAAATTGTGTGATCGAGTGAGCGATCAGATTGGTATAGCGTACGGATGATAAGTGTACATCGTAAGGATTTGGATAAAATTGATATTGAAAGAGAAGAATCAAATTTGAATATTTGATTTTGAATAAACAAGTCATATCTTTGTTATATAAGATAAATCTCCCCTTGTTAAATCTATTGCCAGAAGAAAAGGATTTTTGAAGGTGTTTGAAGTATAAAAGGAGTTTTATACAAGTTTGAAAGGATCCAAAGTTTTTTAAAAAAAATTATATATATCTGAATATATATAAAGGGTCTTATGAGGATTTTTGGAAAGGGTTTTGGAAACCTTTGGATTTGGAAAGGCTTTTGATTTTTGGGTAAAATCAATATTAAAATTTGGAAAGCCTAGTTTGAGAATTATCGATTTTGGAATAATCGATTTTGTGTAAAGAAGCTTTGTATGAGATCATACTAGGTGTATGATTTGAAAAATACTATATGTGTATAGTATAAAGTGTTTTGATGATGGCTCTGGAGAAAAAGGCGCTCCCTTGAAATGAACTTCTCTGGAGTGCCACCGGGTGGTGCTGCCTTGAGCCCCAAGGGGGTTCTAAAGTTGATCCTGTGAGGAGTCAGGACAAAACTAGTTCCTGGGGATTATGAGTAGTGTATACCATAGCGAAAGTCGTGTGTGCCGCTGAGAGCCAACAGTCTGCGTTTGATTTTATATCGGTAGAATGCGACCTATGGTAACATAGTGAAAGTCGTGTGTGCTGCTGAGAGCCAACAGTCTGCGTTTGATTTTATATCGATAGACTGCGACCTATGTAGGAGTGGAGAAGTTTCATTTTGGCAGCGAAAATCAGAGGCTGTAGAGAGCCTGCAGTTACATGGACTTTTGTTGCGATGGCAACGTAACCCTGGAATGCAACTGCGATCTGTTGTGGGTTCCATGGCGTAAGCGAGAGGCCGCGGAGAGCCTGTAGTTACATGGACTTTTGCTACGATGGCAACGCAACCCTGGAATGTAACGGCGACCATGGATGGGGGTGATGATTTCCAGAGCATTCTTACCAAAGATATTTCCTCTATTTTCAAAAAATATTTTCTATATTTTCAATAAAATTATTTTCCAAGTAGTTTCACTGGGTGTTGAAAACGGGTTGACCAAGAACTTATAGATTTTCAGTCCTACGCCTGATCAACTTATGACTGAATTTCTATGAGAACAAGGATGGACTGGTTGAGGCATCGAGTTATAAGAAGTATTTTATAAAAAGCTATTTTAATAGTATTATCTGAATTTAAAAGCTTTTCTAAAAAATTTAAAATAAAATGTTGGAATTTTGGAAAATGAAGAAATCCAAACTGGAATTATGAAAATTTTTGAATTCAGGAAAATTTAATGAAGTGATTTTTGTAATAAAATCAAACATTGATTTAAAAGTTGGAAATGAATTCGAATTGTAAATAGAATTCGACTTGGATTTGATAATGAATTAAATAAGTGGAGGTGCTATAAAAATAAAAATAAATTAGAGTTAGATCGAAATAGTGATAGTCGGAACTATGAATAAAATTCGAGTGTGTTATAAATAATATCAAATGTAAATTGCAAGTAAATTAGATATAATAGGAGTGTTGTCGAATGAAATGAAAGTGAATTATAATAGAAATGGTTTGAGTTTCAAATAAAACCCAAGTGAATAGAAATAAATTGAGAATGACTTTGTATTAATAAAATAAATTCGAAATGAGTTAAGCGGGTGAATTAAAAATTTAAAATGGAGTGGATAATTTGGTTAATTGAATTAAATAATAAATGGATGAAGTCTGATTGAATGAAAACTAAATAAAGGTTTTAATTGGAATTGGATTATCAGAATGGACTTAAGTTATGAGATAAATAAATATGAAGTAAAATTTCTTAAATCAATAAAAGCTTGGATTGAGTGAGAATAGTAAACCATTAAATAAGGACTTAGGTTAAATTTATTTGGGAAAAATGGATATTAATAATAAGCACTGAATGTTGTCAAGCTGATTGAAATAGTTTTAAAATGGAAGCGATGCGGAGATGATATGGAATGCATATGTATGTTTGGTGAATAAACTTGAAATGAAACGGAATTAAATACAGGATGAGTTGAAATTAAATTGAAGTAGTTATAAACTTAAATGGATACTCTATTAAGCAAATATCGTCAAAATTTTCATAAAAATAGTTGTCGTTGTTGTAAACAATGGTAATTAAAATTATATGGGTTGAGAGAAGTTAAATAATATTTATTTTGAATCATTTGAAGTGAATATGAGCTTGTTTGGATTAAAAATCAATTGAATGTAAGAAATTGAGTTGCAAACCATTGAAATTGAAGGAAATGGTATATAAATTGGTTGAAAGCAATTGAATTAGTTTTGAAAACATATAAATTGCTTGAGGACGTTATTTCGAATGCATTTCTTTTACAATTGAAGTGTTATAGTTGTTTAAATAAGAATAATGTTATAAACTTCATATATATAGTACTTATATGTGTAAATTGAGTAAGTACAGGTACCTGAAGAGCCGTTTGGCTGGATTTGGTTGCACTATTTGCTTAAATAAATAAGTCGCTTGCTTAAAATGCTAAATAAAGGTACGCCTACACAATAAAAATAGGAAATATGAACTGTTTTTGCTTTTTCCGACTGGGTGGTTCGATGTATATATATCTATATCTCTTGTCAAATTGCAAAAGCTCCTCCGTACAAAGGAGACTCTACCAAAAAATTTCCAAAATTCTTGGAGTTAGAAAAATTTTGGGAAAAATTTTGTTAACGACAAAACAATTTCAAATGGGAAATTAAAGTAAATTAGTAAATGAAACTAATATGAATCAGTTATACTTGAAAGATAAAATTCAATATTCAAAATTTAAAGTAAATTGAATTCGTATGAAAATGGGGAAAACTAGTTTGAATAGAAATGGATATGAAAACTTCTATAAGGAAAGCTATGTAAAGATTTCAAAAAGGCTATGATTGGATATTATTGCTAAGTAGGTTATGCAGGTATTAAAGGAAAAAGAAAACTGGATGTGATTCCAAAAGATAAATTTGAATTGCCCGACTAAAAGGTATGTATTTAAATTTCTGTATGAAATTAGATTGGGTTTTTGATCTAGCCACTTGGCTTTCTGTTTTCTTTTTAGAATTTGGGAGCCCATAGAGGCATTTTGCAGTAGTACGGAGCTAGCCGCGCAAAGGAGACGCTGGCAAAAAAATTCGGAAATTTAGAGAGTTAGAAAAATTTTGAGAAAATTTTGATAATTCAAAATTTGGTTTTAAATTGAAATTTAGATGATTGAGAAAAAAGGGTATTGTTTGAAAACTATAGAAGGTTTTGGGAAGTTGGTTAAGGTGATAGTGGGTCTTTAATAAAAGATAGTTGGTAGGATGTTGAATTGTGAGTTTTGAGAAAAGTAAACGAGTATTGGTCCATTCTTCCTAACTAGAAATTTCGGGGACGAAATTCTTTTAAGGGGAGAGGAATGTGACGACCCAGAATTTTTAACAATTTAAAACGGAATAATTAATTGATTTAAAATATTTAAAGTTAATTTTAACTTGAATTCAAGATATCAATATTTACTTGATAATTAAATCTCTGAATTACAGAGTTTAAGTATTGAATTTAATAATTGAAATTGGGTAAGTTGTTGAATCTGAAACCTCTATACCTGTTTAAAATAATTTGAAGGCTTATAAAATTTATAATGATGATACTGAGGATAATAGAAGGATTGAAATTTAATTTAAAGGTGGTTTGTTCAATTTTAATAATATATCGTTTAAATTGAATTTAAAAATAGCCTTCCGAGGCACATTCTTTGAATTCGACGAAACCAGTTCCATTAGATCCGTAATAGTTAGTTATTATCGGATTTTAATTTTCGTAGCAATCGGAGTTGTTATTTGACCCTTGTAGCTCAAAACGCTTAGAAACTATTTTAATCGATTTAATTTAAATCTGATCGTTTTCCTTTGTAACTCGCGCATACGATCAAATTAGCCCCCGAAACACGTTCCATTGTGTTCGGAATGCGGGTAGCACCTTATAAACGTCTTTCGGCATGTCTGATTCATGGTTCGGGATTTCGCGTTATGCAACACGAGATATTTGTAATATTTAATTATATTATAATCAGCGTACTCAGGAAGCCATTACTAATTCTATTATATGTCCCATCTCCCGTCTCCCTCTCTATTATACGAACAAAAATCAAACCGTGTCAAATAAAAAAAAATAAAAAAAATTGCAGGAAATTATTAAATCGATCGATTCGAGGTCGAGAGGAGCGATCAACCCCGTTGATTCGACCGAGCTTGAAGGTTTCGGCATGGGATTTTCGCGGTTGTGGTTTCGTCATCGTTCGACTTCAGGAAAAAGGGGGAATCTCGATGTTGTTCGATGGCAACGGGTTTGGAGATGTTCAAGATGCGAGTTGGACGTAGGCACGGCAGCGGCCGTCGTTGATCGAGGTGATGGTAAGCAGCGCGACGACGTGGGCCAGAGTATTGATTGCGCTGTAAAATAGGGTTTCGCGGAGGAGATGGCGAAGCTCTGGCAAAGGGGCTCGTACGCATGCCGGGAAGTGGGCAGTTCAGGGGTTTGTCGATAAGGCGTGGCGTTCGGTGGCCTCGGCCGGGGTTCATTTCCTTTAGGTATGCAATTAACTTGATTTTTACATACACAGATTAAAATTATATATGTAAATTTTAAATTTTAAAAAAAATATAAAAACTATAATCTGTTTATTGGTTAGTCGAATTTATAAATGGGAATTAAATGGTTCGATTTTGTAAAAATATTAATAAATCGTGTAAATGTTTTTTTACAAGGTCAAAATTATGATGAAACCAAAGTCAAGGTTGAAGGGGATTGCAATTAACAGCAAAGGTGAGTAAACCTCTCTCTGTTGGATTTTTATTTAAATTTAAATGGTTAAATTTAAATAATTGGATGAATGATTGAAATGTTTGGATGTGAACTACTGATCTGGTGATTTTAGTTTTGTTTGGTTCTCGGGTTAAATGTTGTTTGACTCGAAGTATCAGGGGTTTAAACTATTTTAAACTTAAAACATAAATAAGGAAATATTTTCATCCTAAGTTAATAAGGGCTTGATATTTTGTGATTCATTAAATTAGTAGGGTAATTAAAACGAATAATTAACTAATTCAATTAATTAATGATTTGGGTTAATTAATTTAGTAATTAAGGGTTTGAAATTAATTAATTAAGTTTACGCTAATTAATTAAGTGTAAGTAATTCAGAATAATCATTTGATGGTTTGAAAAATAATTACTTAATGTAATTAATAAAATATAATTACTTTTGTGCGAGGAATCAAGAGATTAAGTAAGATATTTAATTACGGAGTAATTGATTTATTTAATGAAGTAAATAAATGGATAGATAATTATAGGTTGAGATAAATCAAGAATGATTAATATTTTGGTTTAATTAATGTAATTAATATAGATTAGGATAAATTAAATATAATTGGAAATCATTAATTTATATAATCAATGACGTAATTAAAGATTGATTTATTTAAATGAATTAATCAATAATAAGTGACTTATGAGAAATTAATTAATATAAGCAATCAAAGATTAATGTAATTAAATATAGTTAATTAATTTATAAAGTAATTAAAGATTACTTATTGATTCGGGTTAAGAATAATTAATATTGTGAAGTTAGTTAAAGATAATTACTTGAATGTAATTGAAGGATAATTAATCCAGGTTGATTAATTAAGATGAACGAGGAAGGATTGATTATTTAATTTAGTTGGAATTAATTAATGAAGGAATCTAAGTGATTGAAGTTATAAATTCAATTAGAATCAATTGAATTAATTCGAAAGTGATCAGTTTGCTTATGGATGATTGAATGGTATGGGATGTTTTGAAATAGTTGATATCTTTGATATGAAATGTTGTGTTTTCATTTGGATAAATTGGGTTAGAATGACATGAGACTCGAAGAGGTCGGGATCGGGTATTGGAAAATACCCGAAACCACTTCGAATTCTTATAAATTGATATGTGAGATTAATAGGTTGGAACGAAACGATTTAAGTGAATCAGACTATTTGATCTAAATTTTGGTCCTTAGGAACTTATGTGTGAAATAAGTTATGTCTATAACATATTGTGAACTTGTAAAATTGGTTTGAGTTACCCGGGTTCTATATAAGTTCTATGTTTGTATTCCATATTAAGATGGGTTTACTCACGTTGGTTTCCAGCCTGACCCGGGTGTTACTTTGGTGTAATGCTCGGGTCAGACCGAGTATTACAGATTTTCAAGTAAGGGCGTTCTAGAGCTCAGGAGGCGAGCAGGATGACAGGAACGTATAGAGTATTTCCGTTGTATTATAATATTGTAAATCTGAGACATGTTGATTTGTATATGTCCAGTGTTGAATATTTGTGTAACTCTGATGTATTTAAATGTAATCGACAGATATATTATTCTTCTGTAAACTGATATTATTTATTATTATATTTTATCCGCTGCAAATGTGAGATGTTTGGTGTTTCTGTTCTTCTTCTTCTTCTATCTCTTTCTTCTTTTTCATAACTATCTGAAATTTTCGGGTTCGAAAATTTTGGGTCGTTACAATTTCCATCAAATATTATGGTTGAATTATTATCTTCAATGTGACACTCATCTTTTTCAAATTTAATTTTATATCCTTTATAGAAAAGCTGACTAATACTTAGCAGATTATGTTTTAGATTCTTAACTAGCAAAACATTAGTTATAATAGGAGTTTCTGAGTTACCGACTTTGCCGATGCCAATCACATATCCTTTTGAGTTATCTCCAAAGTTAACAAGTCCTCCGTCTTTGTATATTATATCATTCAGCATATCTGGATTACCAGTCATGTGTCTAGGGCATCCACTATCGAGTATCCATTTATTATTTTTGATCTACACAATTTGTCCATTGTGGAGTGATACCTCAACACCCATAAAACATGTTTCCTGCACATCATACAATTATGGAGACAACTTGAATTTGAATATTGATTATATGCAGACTCAAGAGGCAATGATGATCTGAATATTTCTAAACTAGTATTAACAAGTTTTTAAACATAGCCATTTTAAAAGATTTTACAAAAATCATATTATGAAAAATTAAAAACCTTGCTCTAATACCAAATGTGAGAAATGCGGATTACGGATCTTAAGGCTAGAATTAACACTAGAGGGGGTGAATAGTGTTTTAAGGAATTACTAATTCTTTTTGAGTTTATATTAATTTGAACACAAATGTATGCAATATTCAAACACATATATGATCACAGAATCAAACATAGATGCAGATATAAAGTAAAAGAAATAAAGGAAAGAACACACCGGATTTTATACTAGTTCGGAGTTACCCTACATCTAGTCCTGCAACACACGTACGGATTTTCTTTCAAAATCAATTCTTACAATTACACCCTCGATTTCAAGGCCACAAGATACACCACTCCAGATTCAAAATCCTCTGGGTAGAGATACTTGATTTTATGGGCAACAAGTTCACCTAATTGATTTTCCAGGCTACAATAACACCTTTCTTGCTTGATTGATTTTACAGGCTACAATCACACCTTTTCTCGCTCAATTAATTACAAAGTAGTCTATAACTCCGAATAGCACCGGGATCTTGTTGAGATAGTGAAAGAGAATCAAACAGAAATGATCTAGTTAGATTCCATGGTGATTTCGACAGAGTAATGGTAAAAATGTATGTAAAGAAATATGGAAGAAGAAGAGGAGAGAAATCAGAGAAAATATGAATATAAATTTGTTTAAAACAACCCCTATTTATAGTAGAACAACAGCCATGTCCATTCGTGAAAGGATATGACGAATGGACACTTTTTTTATATTCAAACTTTTGAAATAAAATGTCACCTTGTCGACAAGGGTATCTTGGGGTTGTCGACAGGCCTAAGTAATTTTTGGTGATTTGTTTTTCTTTGAAAATAACTTTTATCTTATATTAAAACTATTTTTAAACTTTATAAATATACTTAACTATAGTTAAAATACATAAATAAGTATAGAGAATAATAATGTATATATAAAATTTTACTATATATGTAAATCTAAGTATAAATATTAAAAGTTAAATATATTATAATTAAAACCAGGATAGATTTTTTTTATTCTTTTAAAAGGAAGATTTGAAATCATTTTGTAAACAAGATATAATTTTTTAAAACATTTGAATAAAATTTAGTGGATACAAAATGATGTTCCACTAGATTTTTCATATGTTCTGTCCTACTTAGGGTCCCATCCCTTTAACGGGCTCGAAGTGGATTCCATTCCATGAATAAAATGGATTTTAAGATGTCAGTGCTTTTCTACGAGGTTTAACAAAATTCCTAATTAAATTGCTTATATTGAAATCTTGTATTCTTGATAATCTTGATACTCATGAGTCTTGAATCTTGATATCTTCGATTATGAGTTTATCAGTTCTTAAATCTATATACTGTACAGTCTTCATTCTTTGGTACCTGTATATATATCCTGCATATAATATATATCTAAACAATAGTCTTAGTATTTATATTTTATAATCTTATTCTAAGGTTGTTGTCATCAAAACCATCTTCTCCGGGACTAACATGAATCCTTTGTTCAATGGCTCTAAGATTTGCTTGTCTAATTCCCTTCTTTCTTTGGAAGCGATATGTCTCAAAGGCAGAGCGATAGATCTTGCATCCTTCTCCAAAACGATTCAGAGCTCGATCTTCATATGGATTGGGAGACCCGAGACCTACTCAAAGACATCAAGAAATTCAAAAACTACGTGTACAGATGATGGCTCTCCAACAACAGATAGACTTGGTGAGTATAAATGGCTTGACTCAACTAAACTTTTAGGTGCATGAAGAACTTCTAGGTTACGACCTCCATAACTCCTTAATCGTACTATCCTCTTATCGCAATCAAGAATGGATTTATAATATGACAACCAATCCACGCCCAAGATAAGCCCATACCCTTCAAAATTTAGAACATGCGCGGTACATATGAATCAACATCACATATGTCTAATGCTAGGTCTTTGCAAATAAGAGAAGAATGGGTCTATCCTCCAATAATATTGGAAACCTCTATTAGGTTGTTGACCATCTGGATTTGAAGGTTTAAGAAATTTACTGCATCCCTGGCTATAAAGGAATGTGATGCCCCTGAATCAAATAGGGTATGAATAGTAACTCCAATAATATGAGTTATACCTCCTAAAGCTACTTTTCCTTGGTCTCTTGGTGGTTTACTAGCAATAGAGACGACTTCAATAACGTAGGCATGCCTGTTTGATCCTTCCTTAGCCATCTTGGGACACTGATTCTTGTAATGCTCTTCCTCATGGCAGTTAAAGCAACTACCTTTAAAGACTTCCTTCATCAGATCACCTTACAATCTTTAGCTTTATGACCCTACTTTTGGCATTTCTTACACACCTTCCCATCCTTCTTAACTTCCCCTTTGAGTTCTTATTGGCCCAAAAGCTCCCCTTCTTGGACCCTCCTTGATTTTGGGTCGGCGAAGACTTCTCCTCCTTTATTTCCTTATCTTTCTCATTGGCTATGTGCAGCGTTGCCATTTCTACCAACATCTCATACATGGCCCCAATAGGTACTTGGGTCAACAACATTTCTCCTAGAGGGGAATTTAAGCCCTTCACGAACTTCATGGCCTTTTTCATAGGTGTGGCTATTAGGCTCATCCCGAATTTAGCCAATTCGGTAAATTTAGCTATGTACTCCTTAAGGGTAGATTCTCCTTATCTCATTTGAATGAAGTTTTCCAATTGCAAGCCAATCTCTGATTTAGACATGAGTCTCATCTCAAATTGGTCCTTGAATTCATCTCAAGAGAATATCCTTCCGGAGTGCTCATCAATCACAAAGTTCCACCAATTCATGGCTTCTTCCCTGAGGTGCCAAGCTGTTATTATTCTTCTTAGTTGATCATCCCGACCAAGCTCTCTAAATATCTTCTTGTAGTTACTAATCCAAGCTTTAGCTTTCGAATATCCTTCGGTTTCGAAGTATGTCTTCCCTCCCTTATTGAGAAAGTCCTTACACAACTTAGGAAAGTCGACAAGATGGGGTACTACATTAGTGGGTGAGGCAGTGGGTGCTACCGGTGCAACTGGAGGAATAGAAATCTGCTCAACAGTCCTAAAATATTGTTTAAACCATTCAGGCATTCGACGAATGGGTGATCTTCCGTGGATAGGGCTCCCTTGCTAAGAAGAAAATTGATTATCGGCCATATCAACTATTTGTAGGTTAAACCTTTAATGACGATTTCCTAAGATAATATTTATACGATGAAGGAAAAGGGTTGCCTAGTGTATATGCGTATTTCCAAAAAATAAGGTATATCTAGCATTTTGAAAATTCTTTTGAAAAAACATTTTTTAAAGTAACAAATACGTCTCTCTTACGTATAGTTTTTCCCCGTCGATCGGATAACATAGGCTTTGATACCTAATGTGACAAATACGAACGCAATAGAATAATTTTCGTGGTCAAATTCCAACTTTTACAAAATTTCCATATTCAACCCTTTTCATATTTAATTCAATATACTTTGTTTATTTATGGTTCATTTTACAGGGTGTTACAACTTGTGTGTTTTCTTACCGCATTTGCATTTGCTTATGCTGGCACTTGCACTTGTTGCTTTAACCTTATTAGAAACGGTATATTTCTCGACTTCCTATTTCTGCCATTGGGTTTATTTATAGAGTTTGATTCCCTGTATTTTTGATTGCATATTTCACTTTGAATTTTACAATTTATTTCCTTTGCCGTCGACTTTTGCTAAACGATGGTTTTGTTTTTGACTTGATCTTTTCTCTGATATATACTTGGGTTCTTTAATATATATGTTCGAATATATTTGCCTTGGTTCCTTGATTTATTCATTTCTAATATATACATTGCATCCTTGGATATATATATATTAGAATATACCATGTGTGTGTGTGTGTATTTCAAATATATTTTGTCTCTTGTGTTGGTTATTATTTTCACCCTGCCTTTTTCTGACGAACTGAGTTGGTGCTTGAAGTTGTTGAATCAGTGTGCTTGTTGTTGGATGTGTCAATTCATCATGCTTGAATTTCATTTGAGTTGCTTTCCAAACCTGTCTTCTTGCTTGTTGCTGCTATGTGCATGCTTGAGCTTCCATACACACACATATATGCATGTATGTATGTATGTGAGAACTGTCGCTGTTGTATTATCTTTGTGTTGCCATTGATATGCTGCCTTGTTTTGAACTTGCTGTAAGTATTCCTGGTTTGAGTGTTCTGGTGTTTCATGTTGTTGCCTGCATCCTTGTTTGTGCCTTTTTACTGTGGTTTCGGTTGCTCTGTTCATCCTTGCTGAAACTGTTTGGTTGCACACTTGCGCACTTGTTCATCCTTGAGTGCTTTAGAAACTTTGGTTTTTGTCTTTATTTTGTTGTCTAGTTTTACTTGAGATGCACACTTGCACTTTGATTATGGTTTACTTGTATATACCGCTACTTCATTTCAGTTTGTTACACCATTTGTTCTCGACTATATGTACACTGCTTGGATAACACTTGTACATGGTGCACCTGAGTTAGGCTAAAACTTACTTGGCTTGACCTTGTGTACACTTGCACTGTGTTGAGCCTTCGGGCTTGACCTTTGCAAGTGCCCCAAAAATTGAATCAAGGCTCGGCCTTGTGATATTCAAGTGATATACTGTGCATATCATAAGATGCTCGTACACACTTAATTTTTTATCCATGTCTAAAACATGAAAACAAACAAACCCATAAACTAAGGCAATATGAATATTCAATTGTAGTTTGTAACTTAGGTTCGATTCTTTTTCCATTTTATTGCCTTGTTTATTTGATAGGTATAGAGAATGACTGGACACGGGTTTGAGTAGGAAGATATCAAAAACAAATTCAAGTGTGAGCGAATAAGAGTAAAAAAATGTTATATATAAGAGTGTGAAATAGTGTATGATGAAAGTTGTATTATATTTGAAAATGTAAATATAGTGGTAGCCAAATATGTACTATTTGAATTTGAATTGAAGTAAAATATTTGTTTAAATAAAATTATGATTCATTTATTTCATGTTGTAAATATTTGTTTCATTTGGTGAACAAAATATAGGTGTAATTGGTATTCATATTAGTCAATATTTATATGTTGCCTAACAAGCGTTCTAGGAATGATACTATAACATCAAACAACAAATGATTTTTTTGTTGTGTTAGTACATATCAGATGACAGGGAGTATATATGGTCTAATTGTAATGAAACATCACCAAATTTAATGACAAATAGATAAGATTTCACACAATAGATCATATTTATCGTCTTATGTGTTTTTGGCATAGTGGACTTAGATCAGCAAATTCTTTGTATTAGTTACTCTCAAACACTCTAGAAACTTCATTGTAAATCTAAGATCCACTAGATTACGGTCAAATCAGATACATTTAGTTGTAATCCAGAGAGAGAACAACTAATAGATTATTAAAGTGGATGTAGACCAATGACTACGCTGAACACTATAAAAACTATCTTCTTTACTGATTTTTTCTGTTTATTTAATCTGAACTGGTACTTTCATCTTGATTCCGGGCATTGATCCATTTTTTGGGTTAACATTTTGGTGTTTTCACCGAGAACAAAGTTAGATCTGAAAACTTGAAGCTTGTATCTGAGATTTGGAGAAGATGAAGATGCCTAATACTAGATTTTATCTAAAGCAAATCAACCAGAACCTGGGGGCAGGCAGGAGGTGTACTCAAATTCTCATCAATCCATCTACATAACCAGAGAAGAGATGGAGAGAATGATGAAGGAGATGTATGATGGAGTGATAACTAAACAACATGAAATGCTTGAAGGATTTTTCCAAAGGATAGGACAATAAGGAATATCTAGAATTGTCGAAATGTAGAACCAAGGATAAGGAGCTAATGCAGGAGAATTTGGGATTGGAGCAAATGGGAACAATCCCCCCACAAACAGAACAAATTGATACCAACCTAAATCAACTTGGTACCAAAAGAACTACATTGGGGGGCAATGTTGGTATGACTGCTGGAATGCTGAGAATGGATAAGTTGGAGTTAGAAACGCAAATCAGAATGTGTATGCACGACAATTGGAGGAATATGTGCTAGAGCTTCCCCATAGGAATGGATAAAAGAATGAAACCAGAGGAGTA
Organism: Allium cepa; assembly: GCA_030765085.1. NCBI lineage: Eukaryota > Viridiplantae > Streptophyta > Magnoliopsida > Asparagales > Amaryllidaceae > Allium > Allium cepa. The sequence continues at coordinate 87,710,875 of CM060942.1, read as the reverse complement.
GGACAGAATGCTAATGTGCTTCCTGTTGAATATGTGCCAGAGTACGTGCTGGAATCCCCTATAGAAGCAGGGGGCATAATATGACTTTTGGACGAAGACCTTCATTGGACAGTGAAAACCAAATTGTTAAATTGCTAACAAGATTAGTTAGAGAAGGATCTCCAAATCAAGATTAGGAGGATGTGAACAAAAATCCATTCACTTGTAATATCCAAAACGCAAGGAATCCTCTCGATTTCAAGCTTTCGATGTTGGAAATATAGACGGAAAGACAGACCCAAAAATTCATCCAATCAAATACATCCGACATATGGAGGTGTTGGGTGCTTCTGAGAAGGTAATAGGGCGGTACTTAACGGACTTGGTGATGATGTGGTTTAGAAAACTGAAGAATGGGTTCATAAGCATTTGGACCATCCTAGTAAACAGATTCTTGAGGTAGTTCATGTCTCATGACCAAAGAATGTATTAAGGCGGTTAAGCATGAAACAAAGGCACACAAAGACCATGAAAAGCTATTTGACAAGATTCAATGTAGCGGTAGCTGTAGTTGATGAGCTGGGTCCATCGTATATCCAAATGGCGGTAGTATCTGGAGCCACAAGTAAGACCGATTTCAAGGGTGCACAGGAAAGGGATCCATCTATGGATTTGGCAAAATTCTACTACAAAGATAAAAGATATTTGCATCAAGAAGATGCTGAAACCGAGGATAGAGCCGAGGATGCTGAAGTTAATGTTGTGGATGACAATGGACTGTCCGGAGCAGGATTGTAAAAGACAAAGGGGAAAGAGGAGTTGATAATGACTTTGGAGAACCAAAACGACAAAGAAAGGAGCCAAAATTCTCTTCCTACACCGATCTAACTGAGACCCCAAAGATAATATACCTAGATACTAGAGGGCAAATCCCTATCGAAAGCCTCAAGATGAGAACCTACCTACCAGGAGAAAAAATCTAGAAAGTTATGCATCTTCCATGAGCTGGATGGACATGAAATGAACGAGTATAGACACCTTCGTGATATGATAGAGGAATTGGTTTGGAGCAACCAGCTGCAATAGTATGCGAGGACTCGAACTACAATGGCGCAGCCGAAGCAACCAGCTATAGCGAATGCATCAAGGAACAAATAGGGATATGGTTCGAGACTTGAAATCTCATGATCAGGATGAACGGGAATCGAATCTGATTCCTCCACTTTTCTTTTTCTTCATTTTCTTGCATTTTTCATTCCGTATTTAGCAATAAATATTATAATAACCCCGATCATTTATACGTGCAAAAAACCTAGATCGGTCCCTAGTCAAGCTCTAAGTCGAATATCTGAGGTGATTGCTTAGGATAGTAATAATCTCGGACCGTTTACACGTGTACGAGACCTAGATTGGTTTTTAGGCATGCTCTGAGATGGATGTCTGGGATGAACACATAGGATTTCAGCTTGTTTGCCTTGATTTGAATTTTGGAATTTTGAAAAATCGTGTGATGTTTGATATTGTTCACTTCATGTCTTGTCCAAAGAGATGGGATCAGAGTGCAAGGTGCATGCTCCCTTACCAGAAAGCGAGTGGATGTGCTTGTATGAAAAGTAAGTCCCTTCACCTAAGAGTGGGTGGATGGGCTTGTTTGGTCATTAAGTTCCTCGCCAAAGAGCAAGCGAACTCAGCAAGGATCCGAAGAGATCGAAATCCTAGATTGGATGATAAACGATCGGGAGAGATCGTCCCTTTAACTTATACGACAAATAATCTGAAGAGATCATCCCTTTAACTTATACGATAAACGATCCGGAGAGATTATCCCTTTAACTTATAGATAAACGATCTGAAGAGATCGTACCCCTTAAATTAAACATTAAACAGTCTAGAGAGATTATCCTCTTAAGTTAAACGTTATATGATCCAGAGAGATCAAGTGTTAAATTAAACGAAAAATGATGCAGAGAGATTGAACCTTAGAATGGAAATAGACTTGGTAAAAGGTTTTGAACGTCTTATGATTAGAATAAAACTAATAAATCCTAGATAAACACGGGACGATTTTGGATATGTGATGTAATAACGAAATCATATATATAATGTAATAAGAGACATGTGATATAATAACTCTGAATGAAATTGGAATGATTGTGATGTATAGACTACACTTAGGCAGAGTCTAGATTATTAGGCCATAACGGGGTTTGGAATGACCTATGATTGACAAGAGAATCCGAAGAAACTACACGATTCACCAAGATTGAAGTAGCCAGAGAGCTAAACTATCGAAGACTGATTACTGAAACTTATTCTTGAGTAAAGCGCACTTTACGTTCGAATGGTGTACTTTGGGGGGTAAGTGCTAACCTGCTTTTTAACAAAGCAGATTTCAACTGGACTTAGAAGATTCAAATGAGGATGAAACGACTTGAAAATTGGTAAGCACTCTTAAATAGGGAAAAGAAACATCTTAGAGAAAAATCAACCGAAAATAGGCTAACCATACATGTCGGCAGTGACATGATCATGTCGTCAAAGACATTTTTGGCTTAGTATTTCCCACTCAAATTTTACAAGAGTCATTGTCTGCCTATTCCATGCGTGCTGAAGAAATTTGGATGGAAAATATACTAAAGAGAGAGGTCACCATCGATCTCTCAAGTAAGTACCGACCTCTCTTGTTAAATCCGTAGATGTTGTGACCACTTTAGGATACCTCCATATGGAATTAGAAGAGTGTTGAAAAGAGTACAAGTCATTTCGAGCTAAGGAAAAAAGTCATTACCGACCTCTTAGGAAAAAAGGTTGATATTAAACTGTTTTGGAGAGAGGTAGGTACCGACTTGTTTTGAAGGACCAATGGTAGATGGAAACAGAATGAGACACCTTAAAATGAAGAAAGAATAAGGATGTAAGAAGATTTAAAGTGATTTGAACTAGGGAGAAATCATCACCGACTTGAGAGGTCGACACCAACCTCTATGGTTAACTCGAGAGATCCTGTAACTTTGCATACTACTTCGGGTTGATATTTGGACTTTGCCCAGGTGGATTTTTAGCCAAATACGACTGGTTCTCCTATAAATACAAGTCATAGAGCAACTAAAATGGGATCAAAATTCTCTGACCATAAAGACTCTACCATTTCTTCACCTCTAATCTCTCCTCTATTAGAGTCACATAGGAAATAACTATTTGATGTTCTAGGACTTAGATCAGCAAATCCTGAGTACTGGTAACTCTTAAGCACTCTAGAAACTTTATTGTAAATCTAAGATCCATTAGATTGTGATTAGATCTGATGTAGTTAGTTGTAACCCATAGAAAGAAAAACTAATAAAAGATTAAAGTAGATGTAGGCTGATGCCGAACCACTATAAAAACCGTTCTTCTTTACTGTTTTTTCTTTTTATTTAATTTGAACTGATGTTTTCATATTGATTCTTGATGTCGATCCATTTTTTGGGCTAGCAGAAGCATTATTGATCTCATGTTTTTCAGTTCTGCATACGCTAAATCTATCATGTATAGAGATAATTTTGGATTTTAAGTGTTTTACCTTTAAGGCAGTGTGAAAGAAAGTTGTATTTCTATCTCCTTCAAACCGGAATTCCTGGCCAAGCTTTTGTTTGATCATATCAAGCTCATCTTGTAGGGCAGGAAAAAGTTTTTTATTCAAAACATGTCCAATCAAATAAAGTGCAACATCATTAGGGTTGGCTAACATGTTTTGTTGAGCAACTTCCAGTTTATGTCTAATGTCAAAACATATTTTAAAGCCATTCCCAAAAGATTTTGCAATCCTTGATTTGAGAGTTTTATTGGTGCTTCTGAGCATCTATTATAGCATAAACATAGGATTACCGTGAGTTTCAATACTCCATCCTTAAAAAAGCGCTTCATCAAACTCTATATGTTTAGTCCGATGGTTAAAAATTTAAAAGGAGGAGTTGTTTTTAAGGGTTCCACCCCCCACTTGGCTATGATGGGACTGTGATCAGATAAGCCAGGGTTTAGGATAGGGGTGTAAAGGTTGGGCCAGAGAGCGAGGGCATAGTGGTTAAAGAAACAATGGTCTAAGGTGTAAAAAGTTCTATTGTTGTTGTGCTTTTTATTGTTCCATGTAAAGATGGAACCAGAGGAGGGGACAATTAAGATGGATGCAGTCATTAGAGCTTGATTAAGAAGGGACAAGTCATGTGTTATGAGAGGGTTGCCACCATGTTTATGGTGAGAGAGAAACATGCAATTGAAATCTCCTAAAATAATCCAACGAGCATTGAGAGGATTGAGCTGTTGAAGATTGGAGAGCATGTTACTCTTGCACTCATAGTTATTAAATGCATAAATGAAGGTGGCGTGGAAGCTGGTGGAGGTAGGAATGAGTGTGCAGTGGAGGTGAATAAGTTATGGAGTAGAGAGAATAGAAGTGGAAGAGAAAATTTTAGGATTCCGGAGAATAATGATTTTGTCATAAGAAGCAGAATCAAGGCTGTTAGTTGAGCACCAATCAGATTTGACAAAGGTACATGTATTGTGAGTTAGAACACAATTTACCTTTGTTTCCAAGACTGTTATCATGTTGAGGTTATAATCATAGATAACATTTTGTACTTCTTTTTGTTTGACATTCAGGTGAGCACCTCGAATGTTCCACGTAGAAATGTTGTCTATCATCTTGAGTAGATTATGGATTTGCTAGTTAGGCTCGATCAAGTCTTTCTAGCAGAGTTGTTTCTGGACTATCATAATCCACTTCTCTTTCTGTGTCAAGCTTCGTAATGAATTGACAGCTTCTCTTCTTGTGTTTCTCATTTATGGGTTTATTGAGTGATTTCAGTTTGTCATAAGGAGCTTTAGAGAATATGTTAGAGTGCTTGATGGAAAGAAAAGTATGAGATAAAGGAGGAGAGAAGGTAGTAGCTCTAGAAATATTGGTGGGAGGGTTAAAATCAATGAGGCAGATTTTCAGTCAGAGAAGGTGTTGGAGTGAACAATGTTATGGTGTATAAGTTCATCAATAACAGTAGAGGGAGATGAATATTGAAGAAAGGTAGGGTAGAAGCAGAAGTGTGAGAGATAGCTATTGGATATTCATTGATGGGGGACAAAGTGTGTATTATGGTGGATTTGAGATGCTTAGTGTGAGATTTAAGGTTGGAAGAGCAAGTGAATGAATCGGAGAGGTTTGAATTAGATGATTTTGGTAGGGTTAATGGATATAGTGTGCATGTGTTCATTGGTGCACAAGGTATCGGACTAGGTAGCAAGTAAGACAACACTGTTGGAAAGAGGAGTGGTAGCATGGGTGGAAAGTACAAATGAATGGGGAACGGAAGATGTTTGAAGGACATCCGAGTTGCATGGGGGTGTTGAGGGTACAAGTGATGTGGATGCATGCAAGTGGTTGGTAATAATAGTTAGTATAGAACATGAAGGGATGGAGATAGTAGATGGAATTTAAATGGCGAGAGGGTGAGTAGATGCAAGCTTTGGAAGAGCACTTTTAGGCAATTTTTTTGGTAATAGATTCTAGCAATAAGTGTTTTTTTTCCTTTGCAGTAAATCTTTTAACAGATTTGAATCCATTGGTAGCAACACTTTTCCCTTTTTGCTGATCTTTTAAATGCACCGCGTCCTCCATCCTATTATTAGTGCTATTGATTACAGAATTATTCAAATATCACATGTATCCCCGACATGTCCATAGCTTTTACGTGGCGTACATATTAAAGGCTTCCAGTCATATTTAAGTTCAACAAAGATATATTATCTCCTTTGCCCACTTTAATAAAAGAAGGAAGTTCCTTTTCAGCCGATATTTCAATCATGCACTTAGCATACTCAAGTCTAGTTAGTCTCTCAGTTGCTTCAATAAAGCATATCAATTCACCAATATGGCAGGCAAGCCAATTAATGCCCAATAGGGTCCAAGCTATGAGTGGAATTTTATGCAGGTGAACCAATATAGGCACATTTTTGATCTGTGAGTGTACACTTCCAAATGAGGGGTTCCAACTAGCTATAATGAACATCTTGCCATGTATAAAGATAGGGTCACTTTATAACACTGTCTGTCTATCATTATCCGAAGCTAATTCAAAATAGAAATGGGCGCTGTCAATTTTGATAGTGAATTTACCTTCGAACTTCCAAATTTGGTTTAGATGATTAACAACAGCAGGGTTAAGCAAGGAAGCATCAAGGAAAAATCTAAGTGATTTTTCCAATACTTCATGCCTATGTCTTTGACATTAGTGAGAATGGCCAGGCATCACCGTTTATGTTAGGTTGAAAGTGTTCCTTGGCTTTGATGAAAAAAGAGATGACCATGTTTTAGGAAGGTTGGCATTGGAAGGGATGGCAGGTGGTGCAGTTGGATGGTCAGTTGAGGATGGAGGTGGAGTAGTCTTATAAGGTTGTAGGGGCAGTTTGATGAGGGAGAAGTGGGGTTGATGAGATGGATGAAAGGTTAGCAACTAAGTTAGGACTGAGTGATATGGGCTTGGCAATGGAAGTGGTAGCAAGTGGAACCGTTGGAAGGTGAGTAGAGGCCGGAGGTGGAGTTGTCTTGTCAAGTGGTATAGGCGGATTGATAGGTAGGTGTGGAGTTGATGAGATGGATGTAAGACTAGCAGCAAGGACAGGTACGGGTAGTGTGGGCTTGGAAGTGGAGAGAAGCGGGGAGGCGATCCCCATGAAAACTTTTGTAATTTATGAAAGTGAAGGATTAGTGAACGAGTTCATATGAAAAATAAACTAAGGAGTTCCAAAAACTATTGGTTGAAAGTGTAAGGAAGAGAAAAAAATCTATTACTAGATAATATATGAATAATTAAGGTAAATAATATGGTGAATGAAAATAACAATGTCATAACGGGAATATGTGAAATAAAGAGTTAAAATGATAGAAATTAGAATTTTGTTCTTTAAAATATGTGCGAAAAAGAATACAAAAGATCAACGATCAAAATTTATCTGTATAATAAAATAAATTCATTTATGCAACAGTATCAAGCATATAACAAAGAACAAATAGATAAGCATAAGTTATCTGCCATAAGAACACATTTTATAGAAACTAAATCATACCCGTCACACTTCAAGATAGGCATGTGGTCTAATAGATTATCCTTCACATAATAGAATCAAGATCATCAATACAAAAGGATATATAAAGTAATCAGAACGAGGAATAGAATGCTGAAACTATATTATGCTAAAACATGAAAACTATTATATGTACTTGAGAACTTAAAAAATGAATTGAGACACAAATGAATAGCGTGGATACTACAAAATAATTGAATAGATACAAAAATATAACAAATAAGAATTAGTAAACAATTGATGTAAAATGGTAATAATTCTAAAATGAATCAAAAGCATGTGTACTGAAGTTATCGTGGAAGTTGAATCAAAATCCCTTCCAATTTCTTTATTTTGACTTTTAAGCGAATAAATTACCTACAATTAAAGGAAATTAACTTTTTAGAAGAATTGTACCTTTTAACTTGATTTTTCTAATCATGATTCTTAAGAAGTAAAATTAATCCTATAAGACAAACTAGTGTAGAGAAAAATAAAATATTACATACCCAAAATCATGTCGCATGCCATGAAAGACGAAAGAGAAAATTCTATGACTACAATCAAAGCTAGAAGAAAAAACAAACAACCGAAGGAGTAGACTTTCCACTTTGATTTAAAGGTTAAAAAAAGTTAGGAGATGATATTATTTAAGGATTAAAGATTTTACTTTAGACAAAGAAGATGAGGAAATGTAAGTGAAAAAAGAAATGAATTGAGACAAAATTGATAACGTAAATACAACAACACAATTGAATAGATTCAATAGTGCAACCAATTAGAATTGATGAAAAATAGATACAAAATGTAACAAATTCTAAAATAAATCAAAAGCATGTGTATTGAAATGACCATGAATGTTGAATTAAAATCCCTTTCAATTTTTTTACTTTGATAGTTCAGGGAACAGATTATCCACGACCAATGAAGACAACCACAATAACTTTTTAGAAGAATGATATGTTTTAACTTGACAATTTGTTGGACACTAACTCTAAGCAATGTTTTATTTACATATTAATTTTCGAAAAAGCCAACCCTAGTTCTATAAATCAAACTAATGTAGAACAAATTAAAATATTACATACCCAATACAATGGCGAATGATATGGATAACGAAAGAGGTAATGCTACAATTACAACAAAATGTTGGAAATATTATTGTTTATGAAGCGAATTTATTTAAAAAATTAAAATATAGCTTAATAGTAATTTATTAATGAAACATTATTATAATTGAGCCATTGCAAGTTTATAATTGTAATATATTTATGAGTCATTATCATAACTGAGCCCTAACACTTGCACAACTGTAATATATTTATGTGACATTATTATCGATCCGTTACAAAAACTAATGGTATTACAATATTGTTTTAAGTGAGAATAAAATAAAATCCATTAACATTCCATCACTTTAGTAACATATACAATTTCTATTCTGCCTATTTAAATGATAGATAGACGGAAAAGAAATGAAAAGAATAACAAATATTTTTCTTCTTCCTTCAACAAAACTAAACATCTTGAGCAGTATTTCAAAGTGCAATCAGAATCAACTTTGTTAGTGAAAACATGTTGATATTTTTTATATTAGAGAGGTTGTTTTATCCTAGGGGCAGCGGCGTTTGTTTTTTGGAATTGCTTTGTACCTTCGAGCAGAACGCTGAAACGTCTTTAAGAGAGTAATAACATACGCGACTCAGCCGAAGTTCATTGTTCCCAACAATTTGAAGACGATCCACACAACAACGACTTCTACTACAACTATTGATGAAGCTACACTGGCCTCAATGTTTTAGGTCCCCATGGTCGCTTCTGCGCCCACCAGATTCGAGGGCCTCCATTTCAAGCGCCGGAGGCAAAAGATGGAACATTTTCTGGCAATGAGGAAGGGGTTAGTATGCTCACTCCAGAAAAGCCGATAGTACCAGAGAAGCCCACTGAAACCGATGCATAACAACTGTAGATCTGGCAGGAACAAAACCAAAAATTGCAGAATTGGACAAAGCAGTTTACCTCTACAAGAACTTCATACTCAATGGCCCGAGCGACGATCTCTATGACTACTACAATTTGGACAAAACATCCAAGGAAATTTGGAAGGCGCTGCAAAAGAAGTATGATACAGAAGAAGTTGGAGCAAAAAAATATGTCATCAGCCGTTACCTCAAATATTAGATGACGTATGACAGGTCAGTAGAGACACAATCTCATAAACATCAGAAAATAGCTCATGAGATTGTCTGTGAAGGTATGGTTATTGTTAAACAATTTCAAGTTACTATTTTGATAGATAAACTACCCCCTAGTTGGAAGGATTTTAAGAATAATTTGAGACATAAAACTAAATAATTTTCTTTGGAAAGCTTGATAACTTGCCTCCGTATTGAGGAGAAATCACGTAAACAAGATATCAAAGAAGAAGTGCTTGCTATTACAGGCAATACTAAGAAAGCTGCAGTTCTGAAACCAAATCCTAAAATTTTAAGAATCAAAACCGCAAGCTTAGTCAGAACCGCAATAAACAGAAACCACCCGAAAAGAATGACTCTGGATAGTTGTTTCTTTGCTACAACTATGAAAAACAAGGTCATATGGCACACAACTGTAGGAACAAATCATGCCCTACACCGTAATCTAACCTGACCGAAGAGCCTCTAACGGCTATGATTACCGATGAGATTCACCTTATTGGGGGTCAGAGGGCTGGTGGGTAGATACTGGTGCTACATACCATGTCTTCTATAACCGTGCTATATTCAAAACATATACGAAGACTATGGACAAGAAAGTGTTGTTGGGAGAACCTCACACCGCTATTGTTGCTGGAATTAGAAGCGTAGAGCTGAAGTTTACATCTGGGAAGACCGTCATTCTGAAGGACGTCATGCACACTCCAGAGATGAGAAAGAATCTTGTTTTAGGTTATCTTCTTAATAAGGCTGGTCTTACATGGACTATTGGGGCTGATATGTACACCATCACTATGAAAGGTATGTTTGTGGGTAGGGGTTATGCAACTGATGGTATGTATAACTGAATGTTGAATGTAATAAAATGTCTGCTTCTGCTTATACGTTGTGTGATTTTAATATCTGGCACTCTAGATTACGTCATGTGAATAAATGTATAGTTCATGACATGAGCACCTTCGATCTTATTCCTAAAATGCCACAAACTGGTTTTGATAAATGTAAATTCGATAGTCAGGCAAAAATCACTAAGAAACCACATAAATCAGTTGATAGAGTTTCTGTACCTTTCAATTTTGATATATGTGAGCTTGATGAAACTTTGACTAGACATGGACACCGTTACTTTATCACGTTTATTGGTTACTGTTCTGATTTTACATATGTATACCTTATGAAAAATAAAAGTGATGCATTCGATATGTTTAAATCATTTTAAACTGAAATTAAGAATCATTCTAATAAGAAAATTAAGAGACTTCGTAGTGATGGGGGAACATAATACGAGTCTAGTTTATTTCTTTATTTCTATAAATTGCATGGTATAATTTATGAGAGAACTGCACCTTATTCACCTGAAATGAAAGGTAAAGTTAAAAGAAAAAATAGAACCTTTACCGAATTAGTTGTAGCTATCTTATTGAATTTGGGCGCTGCAGAACATTGGTGGAGGATATTTTATTAACTGTATGCTACGTATTGAAAAGAATCCCTAAATCAAAAGGTAAAATCTCACCATTTTAAATTTTAAGAAATTATAAACCAAATGTGCCTTATTTTAGAACTTGGGGATGTTTGGCATATGTTCGTACACTAGACCATAAGAGAATAAAATTAGCAAGTAGAGCATATGAATGCTTATTTATTGGCTATGCTATTAATAGCAAAGCATATAGATTTAATGACCTGAATACACACATATAATAGAATCTAATGATGCTGATTTTTATGAATCTAGATTTCCTTTTAAATTAAGGAATAGTGGGGGCACATCAGCTAACACCATGCCTATTAGAGTAGAACTTAATGTGTCTTCTGAAAATGAACTAGAAGAAGTAAAAGAGCAAGAATCGCAAAAGATTTTGGTTCATAATTTTATGCTTTTACTATAAAGGAGGACCCCTTAAACCTCTAAGAGGCCTTATCTTCCTTAGATTCCGATTTTTGGCAAGAGGATATAAATGATGAAATGGATTCTTTGAAATCCAATAAGCCTTGGCACTTAGTAGATCTATCACTTGGTTGTAATTCTATAGGCTGTAAATGGGTACTTAAAAAGAAGTTAAAACCTAATGGCACAGTTGATAAATATAAAGTGCGTTTAGTAGCTAAAGGATTTAAGCAAAGAGAAAATATAGACTTTCTTGACATATTTTCACCTGTAACTAAGATTACATCCATTCGAGTACTAATTTCACTTACATCTATTCATAATTTGATAATACACCAAATGAATGTTAAAATTGCCTTTTTAAATGGTGAATTAGAAGAGGAAATTTATATGGACTAACCTGGAGGATTTGTAGTTCATGGTCAAGAACATAAAGTTTGCAAGTTAGATAAATCATTTTATGGCTTAAAACAAGCACCTAACCAATGGCACGAAAAATTTGATAACTTAATAATCTCACATGGTTTCAAATTGAATGAAAGTGATAATTGCATTTACTATATATCTGAGAATGACATTTGTACTATCTTATGTCTGTATGAAGATGACCTTCTTATTTTTTAGGTCAAACATTCATGCCATGAACTCTTTTAAATCTTTGTTAAGCGCCAATTTTGATACGAAAGATCAAGGTAAAGCAAGTGTAATCCTTGGTATTAAGATTACTAGGTCCAAAAAGGAACTTTCTTTGGATCAATCTCATTGTATTGAGAAGATTCTAAAGAAATACAATTACTTTGACTATAAATCTGCATGTACATTATATGATCCTAGTGTAAAGCTATTTAAGAATACCGATAAAGGTGTAAGACAGTCTGATTATGCGAGCATCATTGGCAGCCTTCGGTATGCCATTGATTGTACTAGACCCGACATTGCCTATGTCGTGGGTTTATTATGCAGGTTTACTAGTATACTTAATATAGAGCATTGGCATGCTATTGAGAGGGTCATGAGGTACCTAAAACGAACCAAGAACCTTGGGTTACATTATGAAAAAATTCCAGCGGTCCTTGAAGGTTACACCGATGCGGATTGGAATACTTTATCTGATGATTCAAAAGCAACCAGTAGCTATATCTCTAGCATTGTTGGAGGAGCTGTTTCTTGGAAATCTAAGAAATAGACTATTTTGGTTCAGTTTACTATGGAGTCTGAGATTATAGCACAAGCCATAGCTCGAGAAGAAGCAGAGTACTTAAGAAATCTGCTAGTTAAGATTCCTTAATGGAAAAAATCGATACCAGCCGTGTTGATCCATTGCGATAGTACCGCAGCTATTGCAAAAGTATAGAACCATTATTACAATGGTAAGAGACGACAAATATGTCATAAGCATGTACTGTCAGAGAGCTACTCAATTCAGGTGCTGTAAAAGTGGATCACATATGCAGTGATGAGAATTTGGAAGATCCTTTAACGAAAGGACTAGCCAAAGAGAAAGTCCTTAGAACTTATAAAAGAACGAGACTATTTCCCTTAGATTAATGAGTCACGCATAATGGTAACCCGACCTAATGATTAGAGATCCCAAGATTTAGGTTCAATGGGTAAGAACAAGTTGTGAAGTGATATTAGTTGAACATTCTATTTTTATAGTAAGAAGCATGTATTCTTGAAGTGACTAGAGGATGAGTTAATAAAAACTCTTAATGAGATCTATACTCTATTTGGAGTGGAATATCTACCTTCAGAAGTACTCTTGATAGAATCACCTGTGTGAATGTGGAAATGTGGTCGTTTCTTATGGAGTTTCGGGAAAAATTCCTAGAGCGTTCACTACATTGAGATAGACGTGCATGGCCATAAATGCACTGGCTTATTTGATTGCACTTTAGAAAGAATGTATGTGGTCCGACGTCAGGAATAGAGTTCAAGACAATCACTTTAGTAACAACTGAATCCTATCCACTATGCAAAGGTTCAAGTCGAAAGACACTATTATTTATGCACAATCTTATGTTATCAGAAACTGCTTGAAAAATATCTTTAAAAATTCAAGTGGAGGATTGTTGAAAATGTTTTTATTTATGAAGTGAATTTATTTAAAAAAATGGTTAATGGTAATTTATTTATGAACCATTATTACAATTGAGTCGTTGCAAATTTATAACGGTAATATATTTATGAATCATTATTATAATTGAGCCATCACTTGCACGATGGTAATATATTTACGTGACATTATTATTGAGTCGTTACAAAAGCCAATGGTATTACAATATTGTTTTAAACGAGAATAAATTAAATCCATTAACATTTCATCACTTTATTAACGTATACTTCCATTCTGCCTACTTAAATGATAGATAAACAGAAGAGAAATGAAAAGAATAACAGATGTAACAACCCGTATATTTTACGATTGAATATCTAAATATTTTTGTTTAAATATTTTATCGTTTGTCGGATTTTAGTCCGAAAAGTTACTTTTTTACATACGATCGAAATAGGACTCGGGACCACTTCCATTGAGTTCAAAACGCCATTTGCGATCTTTTTGAGTATAAACTTGGATATGTTTGGAGTTAGTGGAATTTTGCCACTTTTTCACTTTGGGTTTGGTTCATCCCATTAGCCTAAACTATTAACTCTAGCTCAACCCCCTCTTCTCTTCATTACTTCACTTTCATTTCCTAACACTCAAGCTTCATCAAAAATGGAGAGAGGAATGGAAATTAAAACTCCAAGCCCTAGTTCATTTGCAAAAATCCAAACTCTAGCTCCCAATTCTATGAGAAGCCATTGGTTCAAGCTTCTTGTGTTGAGATTGAAGTGTGGTTGATTCTTCCTTTGCTTTCAAGCTTCTCCTTTATTGATTTTTTAAAAAGGTGAGATTTTTATCTCACATCTAAGTCTATGATTATCTTAGATTGTTAGGTATGAATTCCTAACACTTATTCATGTGCATTTAATTTTGATTTGGATTGGTTTTGTTAATATTCCAATTTTTAGTGTTTTGGGTTCAAATCTTTAAAAATCATACCTTTGTTGTTTGATCATGCTTTTGGTAATGCATCGAGTAGCATATAGGGTCGGGTAGTCGATTGGCATAAACCCTTAGCGTCGTTGCTCGACCGATTGCAAATTGAGTGAGAGTTTGCACTCCTGTTCCTTAGGTCGCTCGGCCTGCTATGTGTCAGCCTGTTAGGTCACAACCAACTTAAGTCACTCGGCCTGCTATGTGTCGGCCTGTTAGGTCGCTCCAACTTAGGTCGCTCCAACTTAGGTCGCTCCAACTTAGGTCGCTCGGCCTGTTAAGTCGCAACCAACTTAAGTCACTCGGCCTGCTATGTGTCGGCCTGTTAGGTACTCCAACTTAGGTCGCTCGGCCTGGTAAGTCGCAACCATTTAGGTCGCTCGGTTTGCTATGCATCGACCTATTAGGTCGCTCCAATTTAGGTCGCTCGGCCTTTAGTTAGGTCGCGCCATGTTGGGTCGCAACCATTTAAGTCACTCGCCCTGCTTTAAGTCGCACCCACCTTAAGTCGTTCTATGACTTAGGTCGCCAATGTCGCTTACGTTGCCCATTCCTTAGGTCGCTTGTTTCTTATGCCGCTAGCTCCTTAAGTCGTTCACTTATGCCGTTATCTCCTTAAGTCGCTCAGTTGGGCCGCATGCTATTCCTTAAGTCGCTGATCTCTTAGGTCGTATGCCGTGGAGTCGCATGAGTTGAGCCGCTGATTTCTCGTGTTGCATTGTTGTTATGCTGTAAGTCGTGGCTGTTGAGTCGCAAGGGTATTTCCACCTGGATGGATTTGGAATCGAATTCTTTGGATTTTATTCACGTCTTCGAATGTGAATTTTTGTTTTTTTTTGAGAAAAATGTGTGATCCTCTACGCATAGAGGAGAGTACACATATGAATATATATATATATATAACACGAATATAAGGAGCTGCCAACATGCCTGGCAGGTAACAAGAGCAAAAATACATAAAGCTAAACTCAGGTACTCCAGTACTCCTAAGAAGATATCCGGTGGTGCCACCACCCATCGCCCCTCGATATCAAATTCCGACAAGGCCACCACCCGATTAAAGATGATGAAAGTACCGAAAAGGCTAAAGGGAGAAGCATCTGCTTTGAATAGGGTCTACTGAAAAGAGAGACCACTCTGAAGCCATGAGTAAGAAGAAGAAGTGTCGAACCGGAGAGTAGAAACATCCTGAACATGTACTCCCTAGTGAAGGTAGCAGAATCCCATGACTGAGGGGATATCTGCGAGAAGTCCTGGGTGAAGAAACTCTGCTCTGATGACCTCTCTACAAACCGATACCCCACAATCTGAAGACAAGAGAAGCCTGCAAAATGAACCTGATAACCGAACGCCCAAAGCCTGCATCTGAAACAAGACTAGGAATAAAAGCTTTAGAAAGATACATATATATGTATATTTATTGAGAAAATATGCATATATATGTATCTATAATAAATGATATAAAATAAAACCAAAATAAGCCAAATTTAAGACAAGAACAAAGACAAGAGCAAAACTTAAGACGGATCATAATTATTTATCATTAATCATAAGTAAGCTATTATTTAAAGTGGGATTATCATATGAATTTTAGATGAATGTGAATTTTTGTGATTTATTGTTTCTACAATCATTTTTGTGATTCGTCACTTTAAAAATATAAAGGTTTCAATACTAGTAGTAAATATCAAAACTCTTTCATCAAAATGATTTCAACCCTATTTTATTACAAAGCTCGTTTCTTAAACCGTTTTCCAATCTACTAGTATATACGAACCTTTACCTCACTCGTATGAGAAATCTAATTAAACTACTTAGTAAAACAAGTGGTATGAAACGCTTGCGTTTATTTAGTTGGTTAATTCTTAGACTTATTCGATTGAATCTCTTGTGACAACTTTCTAGTGGAAACTTACATTTTGTTCGTAAATATTTAAGTTAAGCGAGTGGTTATAGGACATGAGGCTAAGCTCATATATTTAGTGTAATTGACACTTCTTGTGATCGATGATGATCATTTTTTGATTTAGACTAGCAATGTGCGATGTCTCTTTGTCTGCGAGGGAGACTAAACCCCGCTTTTGTGGAGTTTCGGCTCAAGTTGGTAGGGTAGCGACCCATGGTCTTTGAGCCGTTTTGTGGAGCTTCGGCTCAAAATTGATGGTTAGCAACCGTGGAATAGCTTTCCGTTTTAGTGATACACGTGTTGGTGAGTTTTCATACTCCCGTTTTGTGATAGGCCTCCCCCCTTTCGTGATTTCTGGATTTCCATTGATGATTTCTGGAATTTGTGTTTTCACCAATTTTCGTGATTTACATTGATAAGTTTTATCAATATTTGTGCATTGGTGAATTTGTGTGTCATTAATTTTTGTGATTGGCATTGATATTATTGTCAATATTTATGGTTTGGTGAATATAAATAAAGAGTATGACATTCCTTTTGATCTTTGAGAAGATTCTTGTGATATTGATTAATCCCTAGTTGATTTTCAATTGCATACTTATCACTATGTGGCATTTTGGTTATATTATACTATTTTGTCATATCTCTTATTCTATATCATTTCATCTGATATTTATAGCTAGACTGATCCGTTTATTATTTTCTTATTAAATAATACTCGGGTCAGACCGAGATGTTACAGGTGCTTCCACTTGACTCCAGTTTTGGTGTTTACTAATCTGACTTTTGGCTAGCTACTTAGATTAGTAGTTTTTTGTTGTATACATTTGAGATATAGACTCCTTGATGTATACTTATTCTTTTGTCTAGCACTTGTATCTATTCTTTTGTGATATTATGGATCTTGTTTGACCACAACTCTGATGAACACTTTATGTGTTATATACATTCATACCTATTTCCGCCTTTGTGATATGGATGTCTGTGACTGATTTGTGTTATGCTTATTTCTATATTTGTTTCCAAAGATATTATAGCCACTGTGTAGTAGCTTTGAGTTTGTATCGGCATGTCGGATTCCCCCTTTGAATGCAAGTGAGATTTTTATCTGGCATATCGGTGCTCGCACAAAGCAATTACACGGATGGTCGCTCCTCAACAGCCTTATTCTCCACGCTAGTTGACAGCATTACCCCGTAGTGTCCTTGGCTAGCGTGGGTATAGAGGTGGGGCGTCATAGCTTGGTATTAAAGCCAAACTTCATAACAATGTAGAATAATCTAGCAAGGATCATCGTCCTAAGTCCTTCTTAGGAGTCGTGCTTTAGGATTTAATTCGAGTCTTCGTACTGATTCATCCTATTTTCTTTATGACTCCTTGTTTTATCTATCAAGATTGCTTGGCATTCATTTGGTGAATAACCTTATCCTTCTTCTTTCTTTCTTTCTAAAGGAAGAGAAATGGTTAGACCTGGCCGTCCCAGCACCGGCCAATCTAGTGTTACTCCCCAAGATGGAGTATTTATGTCTGCCCGGCACCTTCTTGATCTAGTAAGGAATGCTCAAGCAGCCAGATCTAATCCGGAGTCTACTCGCCCTAAGTCTGGATTTGCACGTTTGTGCATTGATTATACCAATTTGGGTGGGAAGCCATTCAAAGGATCTGAAACTATTATTGAAGTCCAGTCTTGGCTGAGAACGTGCGATCGAATCTTTTCTCGCATGAATCTTATTGATCTTCACCATTTTCGGGTGGCCTCTAGTATGCTCCAAGAAAGAGCATTAGATTGGTATGAGCTTTTAGTTTCTGAAATAAATGAAGCGGATCTTACTTGGGAGAAATTCCAAGAACGCTTCGAGTTAAAATTTATGCCAGAAGCTGAGAAGGTGACTTTGGCTCGTTGTTTCATAGACCTTGTTCAAGGTGAATCTTCCATGACAGACTATGTCGCATCATTCGAGTCACTTTCTAAATACGGGGTCGAGTAAATAAATACCCCATTGAAGAAAAACCAAAGATTTGTCTATGGCTTGAATAAAAATCTCAAGAAGCCATTATTTCTAAAATTAGAAGTTTCTTTTGATCAGCTCATTGATATCGCTCTTCAACTTGAAGAGGCTGATAGAGTAAGTGATGTTGAGGTTGGGAGTGCTAAACCCAACTTCACCAACAAGAAAAGGCCTAATAAGTTCAAAGGTCCTTATCCCAACAATAAGAAAGGGAAGCAAGCCTCTCCGGCAACCAAGACTTCTACCTCAAGTGGTGGGTAATGCTACAACTGTGATTCTAAGGACCATTACGCGAATAAGTGTTCAAAGCCCCGTGCTTGTCACTATTGCAAAAGCCCGGACCATTATATATCTTCGTGTCCCAAACTTCAAAATAGGAAGGAGGGAAAGCTTAATGTGGTGCAAACTCCTAGTAACACTTCTCATGGTCAAGGTATTTCTCATTCTATCCTTGATGGCATTATTTTATTTCGTGATCATCCTATTCGAGTTCTTTTTGATACGGGTGCGTCCCACTCTTTTATTTCAAAAGAACTTGTTGATACTTTTTCTTTGGATGTTTTGTGTTTAATGACTTCTTTGAGAATTGCGAATCCGGTTGGTGGATCCGCAACAATCAGTTTATTGTGTAAACATGTCGGGATTATTTTGTGTGATTTTTCTTTCCGAGCCATTTGTATGTTATGCGCTACTTAGGCTTTGGAATGATTTTGGGAATGGATTGGCTTAACCGCTATGAAGCTCAAATCCTTTGTCCTGAGCAGACTATTCATCTTCGACATCCTCAATCTGTTAACCAGATACCTATTGATCTTAAAGATTCAGATTCCAGCTTGGCTGCATATTTATATTCTTTAAATCCTCATGATGATGACGATGAGGAAGATGTAATTTCTCTTATTCATGTTGTTCGTGAATTCTCCGACATATTTGAGCCCGTTTTAGGATTACCACCTAAGCGAGCAATCGAGTTCAGAATTAATCTCATCCCTGGAGCTCAACTTATTACTCGTCCTCCTTATCGTATGTCCAATAAAGAAAATGAGGTGATGCGCAAACAATTATCCGAATTAGAGACGAAGCAATTTATTCGCTCTAGTTCCTCGCCTTGGGGAGCTTCGGCTATTTTTGTGAAGAAATCCGACGGTACACTTAGGCTTTGCGTTGACTATTGCAAGCTTAATGATCTTACTATCAAGAATAAATATCATTTACCTCGGATTGATGATTTATTTGATCAGCTTAGTTGTGCTAGAGTCTTTTCACAATTAGACTTAGCAACCGGTTTTCATCAGCTTCGTATTGCAGAGGATAGCATTCCTTTGACATCGTTCCGTACTCATTATGGATCTTATGAATGGCTTATTATGCCATTTGGTTTAACGAATGCTCCGGCTTATTTCGTTGACCTTATGAATAGAGCTTTCAAAGACTGCCTCGATCGGTTTGTTCTCATCTTTATTGATGATATTCTTGTGTATTCAAAAACCGAGGAGGAGCATGAAAACATCTTCAGATTGTGTTGGAAACTCTTAGGAGCAATCAATTGAAAGCAAAATTTTCTAAATGCCACTTTTGGCAATCTCGTGTGAAGTTTCTCGGTCATATTATTTCCGAATCCGGAATTTTCATGGATCCTTCAAAGATTAAAGCGATTCAAAATTGGAAGAGACCGAAGAGTGTGATGGAAATTCGTAATTTTCTCGGATTGGCGGGTTATTACCGTCGTTTTATCAAAGACTTTTCTAAAATTGTCGTGCCTCTTACTAGCTTGACAAAGAAGGGAGTTAAATACATTTGGTCGGACAAATGTGAAGCATCTTTTCAGAAATTAAAAGAACTCCTTTCCGATGCTCCTATACTTGTGATTCCCGAGGGAAACCAAGATTTTATTGTTTATACCGATGCTAGTCGCGTTGGTTTGGGTGTCGTTCTTATGCAAAGAGAACGTGTTATTGCTTATGCTTCTAGGTAATTGAAGCCGGCCGAGACTAGATATGCCACTCATGAGTTAGAACTCGCGGCTATTGTTTTCGCCCTTCGAATTTGGCGTCATTATCTTTTGGGAGAAAAATTTATTCTTTACACCGATCATAAATCTTTGAAGTATCTATTTTCTCAAAAGGAACTTAATTTGCGTCAACAACGTTGGCTCAAATTCCTTGCATCTTATGATTTTGATATTCTTTATACTCCCGAAAAGGGAAATCGTGTTGCCGATGCACTTAGTCGCAAGCACAAGCGGTTGTTTCTATGATGATATCCGAATGGAATAATCTCGGGGTTTTATCCACTTGTGAGATTTGAGATCATGTTTCCAATTTATGTTCATCTCTTGTTTTATGTAGCCTTGAGGCTCATCCTTCTCTTATAGACCGCATTCTTGAAGCTCAAAAGCTAGATCCCGAATTGGCTCTTTTTGGCCAAAATTTTAGGGATAAAATGGATATTGAATGTTTGAAAGACTTTGATATTGATTCTCGTGGCGGTATTCGAAAATTTGGTAGACTTATCATGCCAAATATTAGTGGGACCAAATTTCAATTTGTGATCGATGATGATCATTTTGTGATTTAGACTAGCAATGCGCGATGTCTCTTTGTCTACGAGGGAGACTAAACCCCGCTTTTGTGGAGTTTCGGCTCAAGTTGGTATGGTAGCGACCCATGGTCTTCGGGCCGTTTTATGGAGCTTCGGCTCAAAATTGAAGATTAGCAACCGTGGAATAGCTTTCCGTTTTAGTGATACACGTGTTGGTGAGTTTTTATACTCCCGTTTTGTGATAGGCCTCCCTCCTTTTGTGATTTCTGGATTTCCATTGATGATTTCAGGAATTTGTGTTTTCACCAATTTTCGTGATTTACATTGATAAGTTTTATCAATATTTGTGCATTGGTGAATTTGTGTGTCATTAACTTTTGTGATTGGCATTGATATTATTGTCAATATTTATGGTTTGATGAATATAAATAAAGAGTGTGACATTCCTTTTGATCTTTGAGAAGATTCTTGTGATATTGATTAATCCCTAGTTGATTTTCAATTGCATACTTATTACTGTATGGCATTTTGGTTATATTACACTATTTTGTCATATCTCTTATTCTATATCATATCATCTGATATTTATAGCTAGACTGATCCGTTTATTATTTTCTTATTAAATAATACTCGGGTCAGACCGAGATGTTACAGATGCTTCCACTTGACTCCACTTCTGGTGTTTATTATTCTGACTTTGGCTAACTACTTAGATTAGTAGTTTCTGGTTGTATACATTTGAGATATAGACTCCTTGATGTATACTTATTCTTTTGCCTAGCACTTGTATCTATTCTTTTGTGATATTGTGGATCTTGTTTGACCACAACTCTGATCAACACTTTTATGTGTTATATATATTCATACCTATTTCCGCCTTTGTGATATGGATGTCTATGACTGATTTGTGTTATGCTTATTTCTATATTTGTTTCCGAAGATATTATAGCCACTATGTAGTAGCTTTGAGTTTGTATCGGCATGTCGAATTCCCCCTTTGAATGCAAGTGAGATTTTTATCTGGCATATCGGTGCTCGCACAAAGCAATTACACGGATGGTCGCTCCTCAACAGCCTTATTCTCCACGCAAGTTGACGGCATTACCCCGTAGTGTCCTTGGCTAGCATGGGTGTAGAGGTGGGGCGTCATAGCTGACATTTTTTTCTTTTCTTCTTCCTTCAACAAAACTAAACATCTTGAGCAGTATTTCAGAGTGCAAATCAGAATCGACTTTGTCAGTGCAAACCGGTTGATATTTTTTCAGATTGGAGAGGCTGTTTTATCCTAAATGCGACGGTGTTTGTTTTTCAGAACTGCTTTGCACCTTCGAGCAATACTTCGAAACGTCTGCAAGAGAGTGAAAACGTACACGACTCAACCGAAGTTCATTGTTCCCAACACCAAAGCTAGAAGAAAACTCAAATAACGAAAGAAGCAAACTTTTCATTTGGATTTAAAGGAATTTTTTTATAAAAGATGATAATATTAAGGATTTAAGATTTTATGTTAAATAAGAAGAGGAGAAAATGAATATAAAAGGGATAATGAAATTGGATGATATATCTGAGTGGATGAAATTAGATAAAGAAGATAAAAAATAAAAGTAAAATGGGAAAATGGAAGTGAAAGATATTTTTGAAAAAATGAAATAGATAATGAACGGTCATGCTATTATGGTTATTATCATATAATGAAATTTTAATTGTGAGTTTGAAATGGAAAATAATTAGCATAGGCGTACGTAAAAAAAAAAATTTCTCAAATTAAGGAGAGAAGAGGATTCTGAATGAGAGGGAATCAAGTATTTAAATAGTCACGCATTCTCTTTTATATTTATTAAGTTAAATTTAATTAAATAATAGTAAAGCAGAAGAATTTTTTACTCTCTTATTAATTTTAGGTATTCTATTTTTTCTCCTTAATTTCTCTAAAATATTTGTTTTCGGATCCCATAATTTATTATTATTGTATTTATTACAATGTTTCCACCGGTACTGTAACGACCCAGAATTTCTGCCATTTGAAATTCATATATTTAATTGATTTTAAATATCAACAAGTAAAATTTGTAAGTCGAATAATTTATTTTTCGAATATTTAGATTAAATTGGATAATTAAATCGATAATTAATATTTGAAATTACAGGAAATTTGGAATTTTGGTTTAATGTGATTAAAAATGATTTATAAAGTTATATTAAATCATATTAGAGTTAGAACAATGTTTGTGAACTTTTAAAATTGAATTAAAAGTTAATTTGTGAAAATTGAATATTTTAATATTTAATTGACGAGTTAAAATAGTCGTTTTTCAAACAGTCTTGGATTTCGACGAAACCAGCTTCGTCGGATCCATAATGTTATATTATTGTATGGTTTCGAATTTCGTGTCAATCGGATTTACGGTTTGTCCGGGGCAAGCCAAAACGCATAGAAATTGGTTTAAACCGATTTAATTTAAATTTGATCTTTTATTGCCGTAACTCGCACAGATGATCAAATTGGCTCTCGATACCTATTCCATTGTGTTCGGAACGCGGGGTAAACCATAGAAACGCCGGTCACCACGCGAGATTTGGAGTTTAAAAAGTTCTGGATGAATAGTATTTTGGAAAATTTCCATAAAAGGCCCTCCACTTTCACAAATTGCAACACAACTCAAAACCCTAACCCTAATTTACAGTAGCCGCCAGTTTCAATTTTTAATGGCCGAAAAACTCCCATCTTCTTCCCTTGATCTCTTCAAATCCACTAACAATCATCAAAAACTCTCAACTACAAAAACGAAGATCATATCGAGGTCTATAACTTCAACGGTTAAGATCAATTTTAGAAGCGTGGATAGTCGACAATTCGTACGAGAAGTCGTCGCGTTCGTTCTCGATTTTTGTGCTAAGGAGGCGACCGAGTTCAATGGGTCTTCGGCCGTAGGTAGCTCTCAAGATGGGCTACAAGATGGAGGTCTCTAATCAACGTGATGATGCTCGTATTGGTTACGAAAATTTAGGGTTTAGTGTGTGCAAATGGGTTTGGTTGCGTTCAACAACCTGGGAGCAAAAACGTGAAGGAGGGAGATGGAAAAAAAGTGCGGCCACGATTTGATCTGGGGAGATGGACGGCTGAGATTTGCGGTAGGGTTTAAAATTTGTAAATTTATTTTATATAACAATTCGGTAAACTTTGAAATAACATAACTTTTTGATACGATGTCGGAAAATTACGAAACGAATTGCGTTGCAATCATTTTGTCGAGCACTACGTAATGGAGCTAGTTTGGAGTCGTTTGGAGCTAGTGATAAAAATTAAATGCATGTTTAATTTTATTCGAAACAAAACGCTACAACTGTTATCGGAAACTCAAGGTGAGAACTTCTCACTCAATCGAATTGTTTCGATTTAAATTTTAAATAGTTAGATTTTAAATTGCTTGATTGTGTGATTGGATGATAGTTATTATATGTTGTATTGAAATAGATCCTATATGTCGTATATTAAGCGGATGTTATTTATTAAACACATATACCGCGATAATTCCAACTTGTGTGGAATTGGAATTATATATGTATTTGGAGTTGATTTCCCGCATTATATAGCGGATGAGACCCTATTGCGCCGCATAAGAGCGGATAATGTTTTATAAATCTCATATACTGCGATATTCCGTCTTGAAGAGGAATTGGTATTGTGCTAACATCTTTGGATGCAGGGAAACAGGTTGGAGGGATCCAGCTGGATTCCTCAAACATTTGAATTTGTTTCAATGTTGTGTGTTGATCTATTTATGATCTGTGTGATTATCTTTGTGATTGAAATCGTTAAAGGCTAAATTTTAGCCGAATATATTTTTGGTATCGTTAGATGCCGAAAATAAATAAAATTTGATTTTTGAAAAATTAAGTTGAAAATTCATAATAAAAATTAATTTTGGAATTGATTCATTTTAAATAAATAAACGTTGAAATTTTATGTTATAAAAATTATGATTTTCATGAAATATGACCGAAATGTGATTTTCGAAATAAGTAGTTGATTAATTTATAAAATGTTTAAATTGGGATTTTTGAATTATTATAAATGATTTATATAAAAGATTTATAAAAATTGATATTTATAAATTAAAATATTGGAATTATAAAACGAGTTTTTATAAGTGTTAAAATGAAGTATAAATGGATTTCATAAGTGGATGAAATCTATAGATTTATAAATTGTGAAGTTATAAAATGAATAGATTTTTTTGTAAAATAAAAGATTTATAAGTAATTAACTTATAAATTGGATTTTGGCGTGTAAATGGGATATGGATAGAATCTGTTAATAAAGTGATTTTATAAGTTGAAGTTGTTATAAAGTATAAATGGAATTTATAAACGTCGTTTTATAAATCCGAAATCGACTTATTTTGATAAGTTCATTTTTATAGCTTATTAAAGGAGATATATCCACGATTTTGGGACAGTGGATAATCCTTTAAATAAAATATGTAGAAATGTTGAATTTGGTTAACGAAGTATATTCACGATTTTGGACAATGAATAATGTATTAAAGAAATATTTTGGGAAAGTGATATTTTAAATAGAATTAAAACGATTCAAAGATGTTTTAAAATGTATTAAGTATCGAAACCATAGATTTCAACATTCATTGTTGAAAAAGATGTTTTCGAGAAATAGAAGGAAATGGTGGACTATAACACCGTTGTTAAAGTAAATGATTTTCGAAAGGAAATGTTTTATATAGTATTGGGATTTATATATCTATCTCGAATCCCTATACTAGTGATTTTGGGTTGTCGTAACGATGTTTTACGCAACATTCGTTTTGACTCAAATAAATGTGTTTAAGAGAATGTTTTCCTTAAAGAATAAAATATATACTTAATTTGGATTTAAGTATATTGAATATTTTCCAAATGTTGAAAATAAATGGATTTGTGAATTACTTATTATTGAATAAGTATGGAAATGTTTCCAATATGAAGTGAATGTTTTGAGATTATATCTTTTAAAGATAAATAGAAAGTGAATAATTGAAATCGATTTGAAAATCGTATATCAGTAGATATTTGAAAATTTAAATTCACCATGGAATATATAAAGGAAAGGAAGATTTGTTTAAAAATAAACATTGATTTATTTTTGAAGTGTGGAAATAAATTTACGAATTTGGGACGTAAATTTAAAGTAAATCGGTAAGGATTTATTTGATTGGTTTAAATGAACCATTTTGAAATGAAAGTTGTAAAGGTGAAAATTGATTTGAAATTTGTTTTCAAATGGTTGAAATGTGAAAATTATATCTTGTAAAGATATTTTTGAAAATAAATAATTTGGGAAATTATTTGAAATTGGGTGATGTTGTGAATATATATTGATAGTTAAATAACCGACTATCAATGTTGACCCTTAAATGGCTATTCGTTGTGAATTGGTTGAAATTGAATGCTACACTTATTTTTAAATTATTGCGCTCGTTATTCGAATTACCCATTCCGAATAGTGATACGACATAATGGATAGCATTGAAGACCGGTGTTGAAGACTGGGTATTTGTGAAAACGATAGGATGTCCTATCGATTGTCTCTGCACCGTTAGCTATGGTATGGAGATTTCCTTTGTGATGGGAAATTTGATCGGGATTGTGAATACCCGGATTGTAAGGGCTTCTTTTGAAGTGCTTTCGGTTCTATTCGAGCCCGGAACAGACTTGTATGGTTACGTGTCTGACATTACATTTTGAGATATAAAGCAGATTTCTTTCAAATACATCTCTGTTGGTGGCGGAGAATTTATTCTCTTAGCTTAACACCCTTCTCTGAAATGTATGAGCTCAGAGGTTTTGTAGTTGAAGGTTATCAGCGATATATTCCCAATTTGGTAATGTGGCATGCTGAGTGTCGTTGTGTGATGATTATTTATTGATCACGCGTGGCTTTGTGGAAAAGCGTGGCTTTGTGGAGGAGATTTTTTCAGACCTCGCACCCCGGAGATGGTCAAAACAGGAATATGCGGCAAGGTTATGAGGGTCGCTCCCTTTAGGGTATGTCATTTCCTTCTGGAAAAGGGTGGTGTCAGGTATGGAGCCCTGATGCTTAACCTATGTGGTTGCTTCAATCTCATTTTCTGTGTGGTTGTTGCTTGGTGATAGAGGGCCCTCGAATAAAGGTCCCAAAGGACCGGGGAGTGGCATACTCGAGTAGTAGTTACCTAGTTACAGAGGTAACCCGGCCTTGTGTTGGCAGAGATCCGGTTAGGTTCTCGGGACGTCCCACCAGAGGCGATCCCATGTGGCAGTAGGAAGTTCCTTAGCCTGACCATTTGTTGGAAAATCCAAAGAAACAATACGAGCCTTATACGGTTTTAGTTGTATTACTTGCCATTCACTAATGGTGGCGCCCCACTGTTTGGATGGTAGCTATAGTAGGCATAGTTTGGAATGTCTATGCTGGCTAAGATTTATATTCTATTTTCGAAATGCTTTCATCACTATGCACTAATAATAATATCAAAAAATGATTTGTTTTGTGTAGTAAGCATCTTTGACTATCATAAGGAGAAATCTCCTCCAATTCTGTGTTTGCATTGTGTGTGTGCGGGGAGGCCTTATGGTAGTTTCATTTTCCAAAAGCATTGCGAATATTTTTCACTTCCCTTGTTGTTATTGTTTTAAAAGATAAATAACTGTTTTGAGTTCTCACACCAGTCCCATGACTGACCTGGAGTTTATTGTTCTCTTCCTAAACTCTGGGTGCCCAAAATTTTCCACACGGGCAGCCTAGAAACAGGTTATCAGGTTATTTTGGATTTAGGAGTGCTATGGAGCTCAAGTGGCGAGCTGGATGGCGAGACGTATTACTTGTACATGATATTATCTTTTCCGCTGTAAATTTCACTTGTAAGGACGGATTCATATAATCGTCCAGTTGTGTTGTATATTGTTGTTGTACATTCTGATGATGATATGATGTAATGTAATAACTGATATAGTTCTTTTGTTTTTAAGGATATTCATTTATCTATTATATGTTGTTCCGCTGCGACTATGAGATTCTGATATTGTTTCTGTTGCTTTTCTTTCTTCTTCTATCTTTTTCTTCTTCTTAAACCTTAAGGGTTCGGTTTTTCGGCATTCGATTGTTTGACAGTTGATACAGTGGACGTATTGATGTCGATGTTCGGAAGTTGAAGAATCGGTTTCTTACAGGTACTCTTTTCTATCATTTTACATTTGAATACCAACATTTAATAACCTTTACAATTGTTTGAATATCTATCCCAAGTTTTCTTCTATTATTTACATTTAAATCCATGTACTAAAATTAATTAGGTTGTAACGACCCAAATTTTACCAATTTGATGGATGAATATTTAATTAATTTTAAATATTTAATTAATAATTTTAATATTTAAAATAACCCTCATGTATAGGAAAGCTTTTTCCAAAATCCTGGTTTTTGTTCATTTAAAAGTTGTTTAAAGGTTGTAAAACACCTTAATATATTTAGACACGCACTTATAAAATTAATATGAAATTTACTTAAGTGTGTAAAGAGGTAAATATATGTTACTTAAGTGAAAAGAAAGCGATGTGACAATTTTCAAGTTTAAAAATTAAATAAAAGAAAAATCATGACATATCATTATCATCTTACATCTTAAGTATGAAAGAGGTTATTGTCTAGGAAAAAAGGGTGAACCTTTGGTCCTTACATGTGAATCATGACGAGGAGGGTGTATGTGATGATGTGGCATGAGTTTTATGGTGGGTATTATACTTTAGGGCAAAAAGGTAATTTATTATGTATCATTTTACATAAAAAAAATTTCTCTTTTTTTCTTCCTTCTCATTTTTATTTCATTTTTCATTTTTAAACTTCTTTTTTCTTCCAAGCTTCTTTCTATTTCCATGGCTTCTCAAGTTAAAAAAAAAAATCTTCTCTTATTACTTTCGTTTTACCTTGCACCTTCTCTCTTCTCAAAAACAAGTTCTAAATTCCTCCACACCCTCATGGGCAAACCTATTCATACTTAGGCTGAGCCATATGACCTCATGTAGGCTATAGAAGTTGGGTTTTGCTCAATCGAAGTCTAGATCTAAGGTCTTTTTCAAGTCAAGGGGAATTCTGGTTAAGCTTGCAAAGTTTTAGTGAGTATAAACTCATTCTTTTTGGAAAAGTTTACACCTTTATATTATACTTGTATTTGTCTTTTAATATGCTTGTGTATTGACTTGTCTTGTTATTTGGATGTGAATATGTTTGTATTTGTTTGTGAATGATGCTTAGACTTGATAAAGATATTAAAAGGTGTTGTCATTGATGTAAAGTTCATACCTTTGCTATGTTTGTAGTAAAATTATAGGCTTTGGTTATGTTTGTGGTTGTGATATATTTATGTATGTTATAGACATGAATATGTGGTGATATTCTAAGAAAGTAAGCATCTTTACTAGTTTAAGCGACATGGAATCCTTCGTGTAAAAATAGGATTATTGGTCTTAAAATGAACAGAGTTCTCAAGTTTCAAACTTTATTTAGTTTTACAAAACTCTTACTTTATATTTGAAAAAGTTAGCAAGCTTCCATGAGTTAATTTTCAAAAGGTAAAGCCAAGATAGGTTTTCCAATTTATGCTGCATATAGCGATAGTCGCTATGGATGCAATTTCGCTAAAAAAATCCACTTTTTGCAAATTAAGTTTTTATACTTAAAACACTTTGAAAATATCTTATAACAATTAACTAACAATGATTAAGAAGTTAATTAAGGATTTGTTAATTAATAGTTACGTTTGGTAATTAATGGTTAATTAAGTAATAAACATGGTTCATTGATTATAAAGGGGAGATTAATTACTAATTAATTATCTTTTAAAAGTGAGATTAATTTTGATTAATATTGGATTAATTAAGATTAATTTTAGTTAATTATAATTAAGTATATGAGTTATTTTTAATTAATTATTAATTAAGTATAAGGTTAATTAGTGTTTAGTTATTTTAAGTATAAATTAATTAGGGTTTAATTTATACAAAAATTATTCATTAAAGGTTAATTATTTCTTAATTAATAATTAAGTTAAGTTAAGATTAATTAAGATTTAGTTATGTTTTTAAAAAGGATTTAACTTGTAATTAATTATTTAAAAAGAGGCTTAAGTTCTTAATTACTTTGTTTTCCAAGGATTAATTTCTTTAAAGGCAACTTTCTTTTACAAAGAATTTTGAACATAAGAGATTCTACTGTCGATACCATTAAGTAACCATATAAATATGAATAGGTTGTACTATGTTTGCACAAAAAAATGGGCAAACACCTCCAAGTCGTATGAATTGGTGATTTTATGTTGTTTTTAGTGATTTGGGTGATTTACACAAATATATAAAAAGCAGGGACTAAACTGTAAAAGACACACAGATTTATAGTGGTTCGGCCAGAACGTGCCTACGTCCACTTTATATGTTATTCTCCTTTTCTCTTCAGATTACAAGTACAAAGCTTTGATTACAAGTAATTGAAAGTTATTTGAAAGTTTTATCCATGCTTGAGCTCTCAAACTTGTCTGTCATCGTTGTACCCCTGCCCCTCTATTTATAGAGTGAGGTTGGGGGTAGGGGTCTTGGATGTATATAGCTGTTGGTGGGCCTGGGCTGGAGCAATCTGGCCTGGCAAATTTGGATCGGCAAGGCCCTGGCTCGGTGGTGGTTGGTCCAGCTTGGTCTTGGAGGTGAGATGGTTCGGTGGTGGTGAGGACATGGGTTGGTTCGGTGGTAGTTGGAGGTGAGATGGCTTGGTGTAGGTTGATTCGGTAGAATCTTGTCCGGTGAAGGTTGATTCGGTGATGGTTGGAAATGGATTGGTTCGGCAGGTATGGAAAGGGGCTGGTTCGGCAGGGGATGGTTCGGGGGCACCTTCTTTGCCATTGGATCGGAAGTATCTCCTTTGCCTTTGGATCGGTGGTGGTGGAAATGCACCCAACACTTGCCCCCCAAAGTGGGGCATATGCCAGCGTATGTCGCGCTTTATTAGTTTGGATAGTTCCATTCGGTCCTAAGCGCCGAACTGCTCGGTTCGGTCACCTCATGCTCGCCTATAAGTAGGTGCCTCATGCCACCGTTATTCCCTACCAGCCGAAATAGCCGAATCAGATTCCTTCCTGTCGAATTAACCTCATTACCGGATCATGTTTGACTGCCGAATCATGTGAGTTAACCTTCTCTTGCCGAATGACTTTTATGTTTGAAATGCCGAATGAACTCCGTGGAGTTCAAGTGCCGAATGGGTCTTGTGCCTTGGACCACCGAATGGGTTTGAGAAGCATCAGCGCCGAATGAACTTTCGGTTTTGAACTACCGAATGTACATATGTACTTGAATTACCGGATGAAACCGGAGACTTCGAGCACCGAATGTACTTTTATATTTGCTTTACCGAGTGAACTTGAGAGTTTGAATGCCGAATGATCCTTATGTTTGAACTATTGAATGAACTCTGGGACCCTGAATGCTTAATGAATCTCTAGCTTTTCATGTTTCGACCTACGAATGAAACTCTAGATTGTACATACTTGCTTTTTTATATTTTCATACTCCTTGTTCTAACAACATACTTTTGCTTTTGTGTTTGCAGATAAATGTCTCACAAAGTGGAAACCCGATCAGAAAAGAAAAAATCTACGGACAGAAGTGAGTCTTCCGTCGTGCCCCCAGTCCAGCCGGGACCAGCGCGACATGGACCTGCCCCGAGGTCATTAGTGGACGGATATGGCCCTCAAGAGCTTCTGATCTCTCCTCCCGATTGCTTACCGAGCTCCCTCAAAGAGGGACAACTTGATGTCATCGCTCGCTCCTTCGGGATTGACAGAGCGAGCATGCTGCTGCCGGGAGATGGTGTGATGCCGTATGATCCTCCTGAAGGATATTTTGCCCATAGCTGATACCATTGCATGTGGGGGCCATTCCTCCGATCAATGCGTGGATAGTCAGCTTCATTACCTACCTGAAGGTGGCTCCTTTCCAGCT
Organism: Allium cepa; assembly: GCA_030765085.1. Lineage (NCBI taxonomy): Eukaryota > Viridiplantae > Streptophyta > Magnoliopsida > Asparagales > Amaryllidaceae > Allium > Allium cepa. The sequence goes on along the minus strand of CM060942.1, from coordinate 87,679,200 downwards.
TCAGCCCAACTCCTACGCCATCTTAGTGTGTCTATTCGTTATCTTCCAGAGGAGGTATGGGCGCCCCTCTTCTAACCACGAAATCCGATATTTGTATAATCTGAGGGGCTACAAGAAGGGGTCTCCGTACATTAGTTTAGAGTCGGCCGTGTCCTTCAAGCCGGTCTTGGACTTATACTCGAAATTCACCATGTTTAAGAAGGAATGGTTCTTCGTCAAGGACGACTCCGTTCACTTCTGGCTGTAAGTAGAATTCCATTTGTAATTTCTTTGTCCCGACTGCAATGCTTCTTCTTATATGCTTTTATTTCTTGCTAGCGATAGGTGGCTTTGCGGTCATGGAGAATGATCACCTGGTACAGATGGCTGCGGAGATAGAGGCTATCTCAGGAAGGGATAGGTCGGCTTCTTACCTAATCAGGAATGCCACTCTCCTGGAGCACAACTTGATTCTGCCACGTCAATCTGTGGTTAAGCAGAGAGATACAGCCGAGGAGAGGGCTGCCAAAGCTAAAGACGGGGCCAGTGCGAAGAGTAGCAAGAGGAGACCTTTCTCGGTACCTCCAGTCGTCGGGGGGAAGAAGCTCAAGAGATCCGATGGACCCTCCCCTAGCACATGCCCAGATGCTCCGGAGGAAGAGGATGTGGAGGAGGGAGAAGGCAAGGACGAAGGAGGCGAAGCGGAGGGGGGAAGTGGTAGAGAAGGTCATGGTGATGAGGGTGGCGAAGGGCGGAGCGGTGATGGCACCGAGGCTTTGTCTTCGGGGCAAGTAGGTGAGATTCAAGAGTGGACGGATGATGCTTTCCGCCAAGCTTTTGAGGGGTTGGAAGAAGGGTCGACCTTGGTGGAGAAACCGCAGGAAACTGATAAGGCCGGGACTGGTGCCGGTTCATCTTCTCAGAGTATTCCGGCTAAGGAGATTTCGGTGAATCAAGGTGAATTTTTGACTTCCGCAGACTCCCTTTATGATAAGGACTTAGTAATATTTTATGGCCAGCTCCCGTCCTGTAATGAGATTCAGGACTTATTGCAGTATCCCACTCCCCCTCAGGGTTTGTAAAATAAACGCGTTTTCCTACTCCTTTTAACTTAACATATTTCTCGGATTATAGTTTCATGCATGCTTGTAACACTTGGTTTTTATTCCAGGAACGGGTAAGGTGGCCAAGACATCAGATATTCGGCACCGCCTTGAACAGTACAAGCTACTCAAAGCTTCCTCCAAACCGAAGCCGTCGACTAGCCGTCCCGGAGATGTGGTTGGCTATCGCCCTCTTCTCGGAGTTATTGAAGAAGATATGCAAAAGAGGAAGAGGGGCCGATCTTTGTTTGAACCTTCACCTGGCCCTCAGCCTCTAGTCCAGCCTATCCATGATATTACTGAGGAAGATACTGAGTTTATGTCTTCTCCACATCCGTCCGAAAATCCAACCGTCACCCCGATAGACCACCCTGGTTTGGTTCGCAACCCATTTGCCGGCCACCCGGATCTGGACCCGAGTTTTCAGGACATTTCTTTTGACGAGGCCACGGGTGAGCGTCTTCTTCCCCGCAATCCCATGGTACGGGTGCTGGATGAGGCTAAGTCCTTAGACCTCGATTTGCTTACTACTCGGATTATGACTATGGGGGATGAGGCCAAGGCAAACATCTATCGGGTGGCTGAAGAGACCAAGAGGCTAATGGAGCATCACGCTCGACTGGTCAAGGCTGGAGAGGAAATCGGAAGTGCTAACATTCGGTTGCGGCTAATGGTTTCTGATCAGGCCAAACAGCTTGTCGATCAGGCTATCCAGATATCCCAGCATGAGGCGGCCTCCAGACGACTAAAGAAAACCATGAAAGAGGCTAGCAAGGCTGAGTTGCGAAAAATGGAGGCTGTTTGCAAATAACGAATTGACATGGCCATCGCAACGGTGGATGAGGTTCGGAGAGCGGATCTTGAGCAGGTAGAGGAGTTATCTGGGAGGCTTGAGGCCGCAGAGCTTGCTCAGGCCAAGCTGAAGGAGGAGATGGAAGTGATGCGGAAATCCCTTCAGGCTGACTGCTCGAGATACCGATTGGAAAGAGATGCTGCCGTCGCACGGCTGTCGGCTTCTGAGGCCCGGATGAAAGAGTTTGAGGAGAACGAGGGGATGATGGATGAGATGCTCCAGGACATGTATTTCCGAACTTGGAAGCAGGGCAACCTGTCCTGGATGGACGACTATCCCCGGGTCATGGCTAGGATATATCTTCGGGCTTTGGAGGAGGCTAAGGCCGATGCGGATAAGGAAGGTGGTGCGGCTTTCAGGATGGATGTGGTTACAGCCCAATTCACTAAGGAAGAGAAGGTGGCGGTTAAGGAGGGCAAGCGGCTGCTCGCTGCGGATGAGGTAGGCGTGCAGCTAGATGATGATGATCAGGGAGCAGATGCTGGTAAGTCTTCCCTCTCAATCTTTCCTTAACTTGATTGCGTATCATTTATCTGATGGATTCTTTTCCTGAATCGGACAGGTGGGACCCCTGGCGAGCATGTTGGGAGTTCTGACCCTGCGGTCAAGTAGATTCCGGAGGGCGAGCAGGATAGAGGCGGAGCCCTGCTACAGCTGATTATTTTTTGGCCTACTTGACATTCCTGTATATACTAGTCCCAAAACATTAATGTACTTTTGGGTTGTAATTATATTATTTGTACTGAACGGCTTTATTTTTGACATGTAATTTCATAACATAAACTGATTCTGCTATATTTGAATGCTTTTGTTACTTTGATGTGTTGCATAAGAAATATAGTTGTGCATGTGCTAGTGATTCAATTGTGTTTAATGCTAAGTTCTTGCTCAAACTATAACTTATGTTTGGTAACGTTAGTGTGATGTGCGCATAAATTATAGCTACGTATTTATATACAAGAGAAGAAAGTACCACCCTTCAAGTTTTAGCTGTATATGGTAGCTTTGAATGTCTTGTGTAGCTAAGTATGGAATGCAGCTGAGTGTCATGTCATCTAGTTGTGAGTTCCTATTTCCATCGGCGGGCATCTCCTATTCTGTGTCATGTACTTTAGGGATCGTTATAGAGGATAGGAGGAAAGTTTTTATAAATAAATTGAAAATATAAGAAATAGTAAAACTTCCAATCACGGAAGGCCGTCGATATGCTTAAGTTCGTGGCAAACGGGTTTTGTAGTTACTTTCCCTAGCTGTGGGTCTTGGAGACATTTGTCACCCATCTTACGCCTCCGCGGGGAGTTTATCTTTTTTACCACAGCCGCACTTAAGACATATCGGAGCCGAGATTGCGTACAGTAACTACCCGAGCCATTATGGCCCTAATCGTGGGTATTATTCGATTTACTATGGCCGGCTAGCGTGGGTGCCGATCGTCAACCGTGAACTACCCCTGGCTGGCCACACCTTATGTTGGGGCTTAAAGTAGGTTCACAGTTGCCGGCGAGCCGAACGCCGTAATGAGCTGCCATCGGCTATAGTCGGCCTTCTTGATGGCTTATAATCGGCTCATTACAATTGGCTTTGAGGGCAGTCGCGAGCAATGAGTTAACCCGCAGCAGAGGGATGCTGGAGCAAAAGTGTCTCATTGGCGAGTGCATAGATTCGTATAGTACCTGTTAGATCTTGTCCAGGTGAAGCCGGCTATGATGCGTCTTGAATGGAAATGCAGGATTTTGTTCAACAGAAAAGGATAAAACTCAACAAGTAGCCAAGACATAAAGGAACAAGTTAACATGAGACAAGATTTTTAAGATGGTTCGGCACGAAAATGCCTACGTCCACTGATTCTCTTTGTTAATTCACTTCATATGGGAAGTACAAGTTAAGAAAAGTATCGACGAAGGTGTTGGATGTTCCATGCCCTCTGGAACACCTCTCTGTCCACTGTTGACAAAATATAAGCTCCGTTGTGGAGATCTTTATAAATTACATAGGGTCCCTCCCAGACTAGATCTAGCGCCCCAGGGCGTGGGAAGACCCGTTTGAGGACAAGATCTTCTTCTTGTAAGCTGCGGTGTTTGACTTTGGAGTTGTATTGTGCTGCTACTTTTTGCTTGTGAGCTGCTGCTTTGAGTGTTGCATCATTTCTTCTCTCCTCAATTAGATCCAAAGACATGTGGAGGAGTTCTTCATTCTCTTCTGGGTTGTAGTGGATCCTACGGTGGGAAGGCACTACAGTTTCAACTGGGAGCATGGCCTCCGATCCGTATGCCAAAGAGAAAGGAGTATGCCCTGTTGATGTTCTGTAAGATGTGCGGTAGGCCCAAAGTGCCGTAGGAAGTTCATCCACCCAAGCGCCTTTTGACTTTTCAAGTTTCTTCTTGATTAGGGTTTTGAGGATTTTGTTGACAGCTTCGACTTGTCCATTTGCCTGGGGGTAAGCCACAGATGAGAAGCTTTTGTGAATTCCGTGCTCTTGGCACCAGTCGGTGAATTCCTCGCTGTCAAATTGAAGTCCATTGTCCGATATGATTTTGAGTGGAACCCTGTACCTGCATAAAACATTTTTGATCAAGAAGTTAATAACTTTTGCCGAAGATATTTTATTTAGAGGCTCTGCTTCCACCCATTTGGTGAAATAGTCAACTGCCACTATGGCATATTTGGCTCTGCCTCGGCCCATTGGCAGTTCGCCAATCAAGTCAATTCCCCATATTGCAAAGGGCCAAGGGCTGGTCATTTGATAATCTTATTTGTGGGCAGTCGAGGAATCTTAGCAAATTTCTGACATCTGTTGCATTTTTTGACGAAGTCTAAGGCATCTTTGTTTAAAGTGGGCCAGTAATACCCGTATCGGAGTGTTTTCTTGGCTAGAGTCTGCCCTCCGGTGTGATCTCCGCAACTTCCTTGATGGATGTTGGACAAGACTTCCTTGGCTTCCCTTCCAGCGATACACCTTAATAAGGGATTAGAGAAGCCGCGCCGATAGAGAATGCCTTCTTGTAATGTGTAGCGGGAAGCTTTCCTTAAGATTTTCTTAGCTTCGTTACGCTCGTCGGGCAGTGTGCCATCTTGTAAATATTTCCGGATAGGAGTCATCCAAGTTTCCTCTTCGATTGCAGCTATCATATTCATTGTCTCGTAACTCGGGGCTAGTTGCTGTGAGATGGTTATTGTTCGGGAAGCGGTGCCGTCCTTCATGCTAGCTTGCTTTGCCAGTTCGTCGGCCTCCTAATTCTTTTCTCGAGGAATGTGTTTGATTAAATAGTGATCCAACTGATTGAGCAGCGGCTTGGTCTTCTTTAGATATGCTGTGAGTCGATCTCCTCGAGTCTGGAATTCTCCCAGTACTTGATTTACAATAAGTTGAGAATCACTGTGGAGGCATAAAGAACCGACTCCAATCTCCAAGGCAAGTTCTAATCCGGCTATCACTGCTTCGTATTCTGCGTCATTGCTGGTGGCGGCGAATTCCAACCTTAGGGCGTAGTGTAGCTTCCTTCCCCTGGGGGTGATTATCACAACACCTGTCCCCTAGCCTTGTTCATTTGATGCTCCATCTACAAAGAGATTCCACTTGATATCTTCTGTTATTTTAGATTGCTCTTTACCTTCGTTAGTAGTGAATTTGGCAATGAAATCAGCTATGGGTTGCCCCTTGATAGCGGTGCGAGGATGGTAGGTGATATCATATTGACTCAGTTCAATGTACCACTTAAGTAGTCGCCCAGAAGTGTCGGGGCGATGGAGTACCTGCCTTAGCGGTTGATCGGTTAAAACTCTGATGGAATGAGATTGGAAATAGTGTCGCAGTTTCCGTGACGTGATTAGCAAACAGTATGCTAGCTTTTCAAGTTTAGGGTATTTGGCTTCTGCCCCTGTAAATCTCTTGCTTACAAAGCATACGGGCCGCTGCGCGCGGTTGTTGTGACATCCCGGAATTTTGACCCTATTATTATTATAAGTTTTTAATCCAATTTAATTAAAATATAAGATTTCCATTTATAAATAAATAAGAATTTGGATATTATTAGTTTTATATTGATTATAAAGGAATATACTCAAAATATAAAGTAGACTCTTTTAACAATATTCAAAAAAATTAAATCTGTTTTATTCATTTAAAATAAAATTTTAAGTATGAATGACATTTAATATCAGATTTATGTATGCAGTTAATAATAAGAACAAGCTCAAGAACATAATCATATTCATAAATACATTAATGCACATATAAGTATACAAATCAAATATTTGTAATATTGAACTTTAAATAAAAATAAGATTTAAGCAATATTTCTAACAATAACTTTTATAACTAGATAACATAAGCTTATAAATATTTAGCATGAGTTCCTATATAAATATAAATATTTATAAATATGGTTACAAACATAAGTACAAATATAATAGGTATAAGATATAAATAGAAATGAAAACATTTAGTTCAAACACAAATGTAAACCTGCAAGCTAATTCTTATGCATATAAAAATAAAACTGTAAATATCTTTACAAAATAAAATAGAATTAATCTGAGTTTATCATAACAGTTTTATAATTAAATTAAAATAAACTTAAACAAGTAGCATAAGTATAGTATAATTATATGTTAACATAAGTTTGAAGACAAACATATGTTCTGTCAAAACCAATGTGCAGGTTGTGTTTTAGATATAGGATATTAAAATAAAGAGCAAGAATACACATCAATAAAGCATTTTGTTCAGACCAAAAATTGCAAGCAAACTGTATATGCATAAGCAAATAAATATTTGCAGCTAAAATAAGATAAAACAAGTTTGTTAGTAAAACATAATAAGTATAAACCTTTATTAATATATCTTTGTACAAACTAAAAGAATCTGGAAATTTCTTTGTACAGGGAAACTCAATTTCAAGTAACAGCAAATAATAATTAGTGTTAACCAAAATGAAACATTTAGTACAAACCAGACTACAAGTATCTTAGCAAAGTATTATAGTATAAGCATACGAATACATTTGTACAAGCACAAACAGAAGCCTGCAGGTATCTTTGTACTTAAGATATGTGTCAGTCAGCATATAAGTATATGTTAGCATAAGTTAAGACATAAATACTAATTAGCACACATATTTGTCTGGAAAAAAATATCTCAACCGAAATGGTTGAAATATCTTAGGCTTTAGTACATAGGAAATTAAACAAGATAATTATTATGTCAAGCTTATGCAAGAAGACACTTTGTTCAAGTTATATATATTTGTATACATCATTTCTTATACCTTCATTCATCTGTATCTTCAAAAACAAAAGAAACTTCATAAAACTGAGCAGAAGCAAAAGAATATAAACCAAACTTTATGTTTGCAAGTTCAAAATAAAGTTCAGAGAACAAAGAAGTTACTGGAATTCAAATTTTGCAACTGCAGTTTTCTTACTATCCTCTGTTTCAAGTTCCTACTACAATCTTGGTGAGTAAACTGATTTAAAATTTAACTTTTAATATGTTGTTTATGAAGAGTAGTTATGTGGATGCTTAAGTTCTGGAATATGGACTATGTTCTGTCAGTGTTAACTTGTTCTTTCAGGTTTCTATTTTGTTTTCTGTTCTGTTGAAAAAAAAAATCTAAAGAATATATTTCATATTTTATTTAAAGCTAACTTCTTTAATTAGTGCATTAACTAAATAAAATTTTACGGTAAAATAAATTGTGAAACATTATATATCAGTGAATTATAAAACACTGTAAACCAAATTTTACAGTAAAAGGGAAATAAGGATAAAATTCGAATAATTCGAATTGTAAACTTGAATTTGTATATTGATACTACATTCAAAGATATGATTTTTAAGATAAAAATTATAATTTATAGTTAGCAAATTTAGGAGCAGTTAAATGGCAAGCCAAAAATGTATTTTGGTGAAACTCTGATTATACAAACAATTATAGCTATTGTGATTCATCATGAAGCTAGTGTATTGATTATAGATCAACAGAAAATTGTTAGATAAATTTTTAATTGCAAGAATTTGTGGGAATTATGAAAAGTAGGGTTTTTGTACTCTGTATATTTGGGTTCGGTTGAGTGATTCTCGCGACATCACCTTGCAACCGAGTGTTGCGTGGGTTTGGGAGAAGTTAAGGGGTGGTGTCGGCAAGCTATGGCCGAAGTTTTGACCTCTCTGGTGGCGGCGATCACTATCGCGAGGCGATTTTGTGAACGGTGTTTGGGTTACAGTTCGACTTTTAGGTCGAATTTTGATTTCGTGCGTATGGGGTTGAACTGGGTTTTGTTATCGAGTAAGTGGAGGAATTACGACTTGTGGGTGGCGTCGCAAGATGTTAGCGCAGTGGTGGACCGCCGTGCACGTGCACGGCGGCGGAGATGATGGTGTTTTGGGTCGACTCGAGGAAAACTCGAGTAGGTACGTGGAACGCTTCGAGTTTGATGCTGGGTCGAGTGTTTATGCGCGTAAGATTTTAAGTTTTTAACAGTTTATAAGAAACTTAAGTTTAGATTAAAAAAAAGTAACAATGAAAGGAAGGAACAGGGGAGAAGAAGAGAGGCAGGGGAGGATCGCGTGAAAATTTCTGGGTGGATTCGAGTCCTACCCGAGGCGAGCTCGAGGTTGTCTTCGGGTTTGAGAAGGCAGAAATTTGGGCTAACTGTAGTATGATAGTAAAAGTAATTAAGTTGAGTATAAACTATGTTATTAAGTATGAAACAATTTGACTTTGAAAATCTTGAATGTTTTGCTGAAACAAAAATGGAGTAGTTAATTTAAAATGAAATTAATTATGTAGGTAATAAAATTTATAATTGTGATTTAAAAAGTAGATCAAACTTAATTCAAATTAAAAATTAAAAATTTTAATAATAGTCTTGTATAAAATCATATGTAATTAAGAATTCAATTAATCATTTGAAGTTGATTAATTAACGAATCAGAGATAACTGATTAAATAAATAATTAATGGTGGAACGATTAAGTTAATTAATAATTAATGATTAATTAAGCAATTAATAATAATTAATTGTGCGATTAAGTTTTATAAATCAATAATTAAGGTTATTGATTAGCAATTAAGAATTAATTCATTAATTAAGGAATAATTAATAAATTGAAATAAGTTAATTAATCGTAATTGGTTAAGCATGAATAAAATATAATTTATGTTTAAGTATGCAATTAAGTTTAAAACGAATCACACTTGTTGATATGAATCGATGATTATATTGATTGCCTCTGATGATTATTTATATCTATGATGTTCTGTGATATTCTGTATATACACCTGTGATGATTGTGTATGATTTATCTGTGTTAAATTGTTATATGGTTTATCTGATTTTATTCATCTGTATTAAATTGCTATATGAATTCAATTGTTAAATTTAAACTGTTAAGTTAATTAGACAACTTGGACCTTAAAATGGCGTTTGGATTCGATGAGACCGGGATCGGGTATTCAATTGATATTCCGAAAACCACATCGATCCAAATTAAACGTTAGGTCGTGAACTATGAAGTGAAGATCGAGATGGTGTTTCCAGAATGCAAGGGTTATCGTCGTTAACTCTGAGGGTGATTCCAAAACGAGTGTAACAAGATAATGCCTTCGGTTTCGTTCAAACCCGGAACGAACTTGTATGAATTGAATGCTTTCAGCACATCGTCAGGCGGGCGATGAGCATTCTAAGTGATATGTTCTAAAAAGGTAATCGCAGCCTCAAGCCTCATCAACCGGGAATGGCTAAAACAGGGGAGGTGCAGCAAGGTTAGGTGGGTCATGCCCAAGCAGGACGAGATATACCCCTGTCTAGATGTCCCTTTATTCGGCTGTGTGGGCGGTTGGATGTACACCAACCGCGGGGTTATCTTGTTCGGGACTGTTCAGTAAGGAATGGTTCCGGCCTTGTGTTGCAGAGGAGTTAGGGTGGCTCCTCGGTACTGTGATCTAGACCACGTACTGTGACGGGCGGTACCCCAGTAGCCCTGCCATTGTATGGGATCCAATTTCCAATAAGCGCCGTACGTTTTGACTGTGCCCAACTATGTTGAAATGTGAGATGTAAGCATTTCAGCTATTTCTGTATTTTACTTGAAAACCCTAGACATTATTATAATATCACTGGATTTCCTATAAAATGTTTTGGTTAGCGTAAGGTAAAAACTTACCCGTATTTATTTGTGGGGAGTCTTACGTGATACCTTTCTTTTAAATGATTTTCAAAGTTAAACAACTTTAACCTGTTTACTCATACCAGACCCATGTCTGACCCGGAGTTTATTTTTGTTTTTCATAAACTTTCGGGTACCCAAATTTTTACGGGTAGCCAAGGGATTCAGGTTAGCTTTGACGACTTCTAGAGGAGCAATGGAGCAGGAGGCTTCAGCGTTGTAGACATATATATATCTATATAGTTCCGCTGTGTTAGTTAGTTTATGATGTATTTGAGATGTATGTCCTGACAGATATGTATATGATAGTCATGTTGTATGATATTGTTTAACTCTGATGTATATATAACTATGTAATATTTATGTTGATATATTATATTTTATTCCGTTCCGCTGTGAGATTCTGATGTTGTTGTTCTTTCTTTCTTTTCTTTTCTATTTCTATCCCTTTCTTTCTTATTGATGACACGACTTTCTGGGCATAGGAAGCCGGGTCGTCACAGTTGTTTTCTCTCACCAAAGCGATGCTTAAAGCATGGGATGATACAGCAAAGTATAGGTATAGTTCATCGCCTTCATTTGGAGTTGAGAGTACTGGTGGTCTCTGGAGGTGTTCGATTAAGTTAAGGAAGGCTGTCGAGCATTCGTCAGTCCATTCGAACTTTCCTTTGTCTTTCTTTAGAGCTTCGAAGAAAAGGATGCATTTGTCGGTTGCTTTAGAGATGAACCTTCTTAGGACGGCCACTTTCCCATTTAGGCTTTGCATCTCTCTTCGAGTGGATGGTATCTTGATATCTTGCAAAGCCCGAACTTGTTCGGGGTTTGCTTCAATCCCCCTGGCATGGACGATGAATCCCAAGAACTTTCCCGACGATACTCCGAAGGAGCACTTTAGAGTGTTCAGCTTCATTCCATATTGGCGAAGTACTTGAAACATCTCGTCAATGTGGTTTATATGATCGTTGGCTTTCCTCAATTTTACCAGCATGTCATCCACATAAACTTCCATAGTTCGTCCTATTAGTTCCGCAAACATCTTGTTGACGAGGCGCTGATAAGTAGCTCCGGCGTTTTTAAGTCCAAAAGGCATTACTCTGTAGCAGTACAATCCCCGGTCAGTGATGAAACTAGTGTGGTCTTGATCGGAGGCGTGCATAGGGATCTGGTTACATCCTGAGTATGTGTCCATAAAGGATAAGAGTTCGTGTCCGGCTGTGCTGTCCACGAGCTGATCGATTCGGGGGAGTGGGAAGCAGTCCTTCGGACAAGCGTCATTTAAGTTGGAGAAGTCGATGCATGTTCGCCACTTCCCATTAGCCTTCTTTACCAGTACCGGGTTGGCGATCCATTCTGGGTAGATGGCTTCTCGTATGAAGTTATTGGCAAGTAGGTTCTTTACTTCTTCCTCGAGGGCTGCTGATCGTTCCGCCCTCATGCTTCTCTTTTTCTGCTTTACTGGCACCTTGGTGGGATCGATGTTCAGTATGTGGCATGCTACATCTGGGGAGATTCATGTCATGTTAGCGTGCGTCCATGCAAATACATCCATGTTGTGGCGAAGAAAATCAATGAGTTGATCCTTTAATTCTTCTTTTAGTTGAGATCTGATTTTCAATAGTCTACTTGAGTCATGTTTGTCTACAGCTACGAATTCCATAGCCTCTGCAGGCTCGGCGGTGGCCTCCTCCTCTTTGTCCCTGGGGTCTAATTTATTGAAAGGGTCACTGGTATATCAAAGAGGAGGGGTTTTCTTTAGTTGCTATGCTTCCAAGCTTTTCATGCAGAGAGTAGTCTCTGCATTTTTCCCTTTATCTCTTCTGCGGTTATTGCGAAGTTCAGTTACATAGCAGTCTCGAGCAGCGTCTTGATCTCCCTCTATTTCTCCTATTCCATTATCTGTTGGAAATTTCATCTTCAGGCACCATGGGGCTAGGACAATTTGGAAGTCAGACAAGGCTGGTCTTCCCAAAAAGGCGTTGTAGGCCAAGTGGTTCTCTATTAGTACAAATGTTTGTTTTCGCACAACGGAGCGGGGATGACTTCCTATTTCAACAAAAAGGTCCAGTTTCTCGAGGGGCATCTTCGCATCTCCAGTGAAACCATGTAGTGGTTTGTTGCAGGGAGACACATCCTTCATTGACAGCTTCATTTTGTCGAAAGCATGCTTGAATAGGATATTTACCGAGCTTCCAATGTCTACTAAAATTCGAAAAACTTTGGCTGGACCGAACCAGGCAGAGATGACCATAGGATCCATGTGTAGGTACTGTCTTCCCTCTAGATCACGCCTACTGAATGTGATGTCGTCATTCTCTTTCCGTTTCGGGTGGCGTTCTTCCATAACAGAATTAACGTAGCCTTCATCGTTCCTAAGTGACTTACCGTATCTTTCCATCTCTGCCCAGCTTCTGTCGGCGATGTGTGGTCCTCCTGATATGGTATGGACCACTATCTTCTCTTGACTAGAGCCGCTAGTGTTGCGATTTCCTCCGCCTACTTCTGGGAGGGGTAGCCTTGGGTTTTCATTGGCGGGAGCTGGAGTCCTGTTATGGCTTTTTACATAGTGTTCCAGTCTCTTCCTTCTGATGTGTTCTTCAATTAAGTCCCGGAGATGGTGGATCATGTCCATGGGATTCATGGAAGCGGCAGAACTTTCCAGACTTGAGTGCGTTATCTGACTCCTTCTTGTGCGGGGGGCGTTTGTATCTAACTTCGTCTTGAGTGGCTAGGAAGATGTTTTCGATTGTTTCATTCAAAGGAGTGTAGGAGTCAAATCTTGGTCCTGGTCGATATAAGCGCTTTTCTCCCTTCTTGCTCCTAGCATTGTCTCTAGAGTCACTTCTTCGAACATCCTTTGCTGCAGCGGGAACCCTGTTTGGAGCTGTCTTAGCCTGTTGCCCTAACTGCCTCTCAGTGGCAGCATCTTCAAGTCTCATATACTTTCCAGCTTCATGGAAGAAATCAGGTAAAGTAGCTGGTTTTTCCTTGGTTAGTCTTCTAGCAAATTTAGTATCCGGATGTACACCACTACAGAGGGCCATTAGGATAAGTTTCTCGTCGGCATCTTGGACTGCGGCCGCCGCGGCGTTGAATCGGGTTAGATATTGTTGCACTGTCTCTCCGGGTTTCTATTTGACATTAGATAAGGAATAAGCGTCCTTGGGTTGTTCCACATGAATGCGGAACTGGCTGATGAACTTTTCTTTCAACATTTCGCATGAGCTGATGGACCCTTGGGGTAGGTGGCAGAACCAGGAGGTAGCTAGATCTGCCAAGAATAGTGGGAAGCATTTACACAACACTCCCTCTGTTGCTCCGCTCATGAGCATATGCTGGGTGTATCTCTGTAAGTGTACGATGGGGTCAGAGGTTCCCTTGTAAGGCTCCATTGTTGGCATTCTCCATTCCCGGGGGTGATGGCAGTTTCGATATTGCGGGTGAAGGGGCTGGTTACCCTAGCACCTATCCCCCGATCCCTTTGCTCCTGTTGGACGCACTCTCTGAACAATCGCGCCATCCTTTCATCAGAACTTGGAACGGATAGAAATGAGTTTGGTTCTTCCCTGCGGGATTGATTCCGTCTAGATGACCTATAAGGATGGTATCGTCTATCACTCCTGACATTCTCCAGTGGCTGCCTCTGGTCTTCCGAGGGCATGCTGGGGTCAGCCACAGTTGGCCCTTGCCTTGATCTTCCCCTGCTGGGTTCTGTTCTTAGCACTTCCTCGGGTCCAACTTCGGGCTGGACTCCAGCTCGGCCCCGTCTACTGGTGTTTCCATGGTTAGGTAGCATGACAGGCTCAGCTACATCCGACCCCTGTCTGGTACCTCCCCTGTTGGGTTCGGCTCCAAGAGTTTCCTCGGGTCGGAATTCGGACTGAGTCTGGGCTCGGCTCCTACCATTGTTGTTTCTGTTATTAGCCTCTTCGAAGAAGAAAGACCTTTGTCGTCTCCCAGATCCTCCAGACCGGGACTCACCCCATGATTCAGTGTTGCGATTGGATTCTTCAGCATCCCTTAAGCGTGACATGAGCTGGTCCACCAAGGCTTCTTGTTGAGATGCGAAGCGGTTAGTTACTTCAGCCACAACCCTGTCCAGGTCCGTCCTTGTAATTGGTTGTTCCGAAGCAGGGGCTGTTGGATTTGCCTGATTTCCATTTGTTGTTGGAACTGGACAATTGTCTTGATCTCTGATTACTGGATCTGGGATACTGCTAGTTGCAATGTTCTTTCCTTTGTTAGTATCTTTCTTCCGTCCGGGAGGCATGTTTTCCAAATGAACGATGCTGATAGGAAAAGGGTTAAGTAGGAGAAGCTGAAGCTTCGAGCTCCTGTTCTCAGTGAAAGCACCAAAAATGTTTGCACAAAAAAAGGGCAAACACCTCCAAGTCGTATGAATTGGTTGATTTTATGTTATTTCTAGTGATTTGGGTGATTTACACAAATATATAAAAAGCAGGGACTAAACTGTAAAAGACACACGGATTTATAGTGGTTCGGCCAGAACGTGCCTACGTCCACTTTATATATTATTCTCCTTTTCTCTTCAGATTACAAGTACAAAGCTTTGATTACAAGTAATTGAAAGTTGTTTGAAAGTTCTATCCGTGCTTGAGCTCTCAAACTTGTCTGCCATTGCTGTACCCCTGCCCCTCTATTTATAGAGTGAGGTTGGGGTATGGGTCTTGGATGTATATAGCTGTTGGTGGGCCTGGGCTGGAGCAATCTGGCCTGGCAAATTTGGATCGGCAAGGCCCTGGCTCGGTGGTGGTTGGTCCGGCTTGGTCTTGGAGGTGAGATGGTTCGGTGGTGGTGAGGACATGGGTTGGTTCGGTGGTAGTTGGAGGTGAGATGGTTCAGTGTAGGTTGATTCGGTAGAATCTTGTCCGGTGAAGGTTGATTCGGTGATGGTTGGAAATGGATTGGTTCGGCAGGTATGGAAAGGGGCTGGTTCGGTAGGGGATGGTTCGGGGGCACCTTCTTTGCCTTTGGATCGGAAGTATCTCCTTTGCCTTTGGATCGGTGGTGGTGGAAACGCACCCAACATACTAAACTTAGACATCTATTAGCAGAATAAATCATTGTTCTGTTATACCTTAATTAAGTGGATTAATGAACATCGGTTAATAGAATAAATCCTCATTCTACTTAAATTGAATTCATTAAATTGTTTGGACATCAGTTTAGTAGGACAAATCACCATCCTGCTATTATGTTCTTTAGATATGTATCATCGAGTTGGTTTATATTGATATGTTATTTACTGATTTGGTTATAGATTTTATTTACATATATGTTCTTTATGTAAATAACTGTTATGTGACTTGGAAGTTAAATTTAAATAAATGATAGCTTGGCTTAGTACCACCGTGATCGCTAAGCCTTCTTCTAAATTTGTAAAAGTTATGTTTTAAATTAACTTAAATTCTATCAATTTGGAGTTAAGTGTTTTAAATGATTTTATATGTTATCCAATATTTTATTAAGGGGACTTATAAATAATATTTTGTTTATATAGGGGATTTTATTTTATAAAGAATTTATCTAAAGGAGATTTACAAATGATATTTTGTAAATAATATTTTATAAAAGATTTTTATAAAGGAATTATAAAGAAAGGTTTTAAAAGAGTTTTATAAATAGAATGAGATTTTATAAAAGAATAAGATTGGTTTTGGCTATTTATCCATCTTAATTACGGTGGTTTGGAAATGTTCTTCCATACTTAACATCGAAGGATAATGGTTTGGTTTATAGTAAGAAATGTTTTAAAAAATTGGCTCATTTAAACATGAATTTTGGAAAGAAAAAAAGTTAATCTTTCTTAAGTTTTGTTAATATACTTATACCGATGAGATAAGTATATGGATATGTTTTCTAAGTATTGAAAGTATAATGTTTTGATAATATAGAGATAAGTATGCAAAGGTTTCTAAGTATTGAAGAAGTATAAGTTGTTTTTGAAATAATATCCTTTGTAAAAAGTATTTTGAATCTTTAATTTTTAAAAGAGATTTAATTAATAGAAGCTTAGTGGATACCATATGGAATTAAATTAATGATTAATTGTTTGTCGGTTGATAGCAAATCAAACAACTATCAAATCTGGACCAAAACGTAACTCTAGAAATATGTAGAAGAAACATGTGAGTTATATGGAACAGTCATCTCCGATGATGCAGTACTACGTGTATAAATCTCATTTTGTTATCTTAGGATGAACGATAAGGAGATCCGTCCAATAAAACGGTTAGGGGATGATCCCCGCATATATTTGTTGATCTGTTTATTTCTAAAAGAACCGAAGTTGAGTTTATCGGAAACTATTGAATGTTGTTTCGAAGAGACAGAGATCGGATAAATAAAAATTATCCGAAAACCACTTCGATCCAACTCAAGCATTTTGAAGTGAAGACATCTTGAAGAATATGGAATCGAAGACGGAGCTTTCGAAGTGCAATGGCTACTTGGTACTAATCATGAGGGTGATCCCAAAAAGGATGCAGTAGAAGTAGTGCCTTCGTTTTGTTAATACCTAGAACAACGTGTATGGATGAATGTTAGCATTGTGTTGTCTCTTGGAAGGTAGTGTTAGCATTCCAAGTGGGAAGTGCTGAAGAAAGGTAAAACCTAGATTCAAGCCTCATCAACCGGGAATGACTAAAATCAAGGAAAATGCAGTCGGGCTAAGTGGGTTGCATCCATTAGGGTATGCCATCGCCCTTTTAGATATCGATATACATGTTTATGGAATTGATTGTGCATGAGAGCACTTATGGAAAGGTTGCAAACCAACCTATGTGATGACATATTTGGTACTATCTAGTAAAGGGTAGTACAGTCCTGTGTTGGCGAGGTCCGGGCAAGACCCTCCATACATTTTCTAAAGGTGTAGTATGGTAGGTGGTACCCGGTGCCTTGTCATTGTATGTAAATTCATTCTTCAATACATGCCTTTATGATTTAGTTGCATACCTATTATGTTGGAATTCAATTAATGTAACAATTTCGGCTATGATTAATATGCATCTATACTATGGATACTATTATTATATCACTAGATGTACTATAAAGAATGTTTAGTTATTGTAAGGTAAAACCCGTTTGTGTTTATATACAGCGTGGTCTTACGAGATACCTTAGTTTTTAAAGGATTTTATAAGTTAAAATAAAATTCTTGGTCATTTGAGTTTCTCATGCTAGTTTAATCGGACGGATCCGGACGTTGTTTTCTTTTAGTGCTCGGGTTAGACCGGGCATATTTTTCAGATTTTCTTTGGATGCATTAGAGCTTAGGAGATGAGCTGGAGACCAAGACGTATTTCTTATGTTTTGTTGCATAGTTGTAAGGACTGGTTGTTATAACTGTCCAAGCTGATCATATGTTAGAGTGCTCTGAGGGATGTATGTTTATAAAAAATTTCTTTTGTAAAAATCATTGTTATACTATAGATTATTCGTTGAGTTGTGAGATTCTATGTTGTTTAGTTTCTTCTTATCTTCTTTCTTCATTTTTTTCATATCCATTTGTCTTTCCAGCACTTAGTTGTTTAGCACGTGAATAACGTGGATGTGTTAGTGTCGACCTCTGAGGGTCGAAAAGGCAGATCGTTACATAGGTGATCTTAAATTTAAACTATTTTGATAAATAACAATCAACAAATATTCATTAATCGATCTAATTATATTTAAAAATGACAATTCAATGTGTGTACCACATTCAAATTGACAAAAACGGTAGAGTTAATTTTTTGTTCAAGTCCATATAGTTTAAAATTTTGACAACTATATGCAAATTATTACAATGTCCTACTAATTTTCTCTCCTATCATTTTACATTTAAATACCAATGTTTAATAATTTTTACAGTTATTTACGAATTTCTCCTATGTTTCCTTATATTGTTTTATATTTATGTCCATGTATGAATTTATTAAATGATCTTTAATTTTTTTTAAATAAATCCAACTAACAAATGTTTATTAACTGACGTAGTAAATCATAAAAAGTAACGGTGTAATGTGAATACCACATTCGGATGGACAAAAATGGCGAAATTAATTTTTCATTTAAGTCAATGTAATTTAAAAATTTCACAATTATGTACAAAATTATCTTTAGTTCTCTTACATTACATTCAAGTTCATAAAATTTCTTTCTTTCTAAAATTTGTATTTTAATATAGATATATACAAAGTTTTTTCTTTCAAAGTCAGCCTTTCATTACGAATAGAAATGTTCATAATTTTTTCTTTCTAAAATTGGTATATATATCATTGCAAACATATATAATGTTGTTCCTTTTCAAAATTGGCACCTCAAAAAGGATCATCGTTGTTTGTAGAATTTATTTTTGTGAAGAATGACATTACAACTAATGATAAGTGATGAATGTTTGTATTGAAAAATAACAAATATTTTTAGTTAGTATGTTTTTATAAAACAGTTTCATTTTAATCATTTATTTTTGTAATTTACGTTAATTAATATACAAATATTATATATATTTTGATCAGAAATATTTTTCTTTTGCATTTTATTATATTTTTGAGATAAATGTTGAATATTTTTTGAAAAGTTTATAAACTAATATTATTGAGGTATGAAACAACAGATTAAAAATCTTTTTTTTTTTTGCATAATTAAAATGACTACATGATTTATAATTTTTCAGGTCTTATTTTGACTTAATATTTCTTTTAGTAGATACACAAATATTCTGTTCATCACTTTGATAATATCATATACTTATTTTGATAAATGCATGCTGCAAGAACTTTAAATGCATAAAAATATATTGATTCATTAGTAGCACACTTCTACCTTTAGGTATTTTTATCATTCTCTCAAGAAATATTTGAAATTCAATCTATACATCACTTATCTTTTAGTAAAATGTATCAAAAGCTAAATGTCAATTTCAAAATTAATGTACATGAATATTCATCTATAAAATTAACAAAAACAGCAATTTCAAAATTAAAATACTAATTTTCATTTATTTGCTTAACAAACACTGAATCCTATAAACTAATAAATCAATCTATAACTCAAGTTTACCAAAAAAAGATAATTTAGTTTTTCAAATAAAAAAAAATACATAACTCCATGACAAAAATCACACACTTAGAAATATAGTAAATTCAACTTATAACTCATATCGTAATAAATTCACCATATATTGTATAGTAAATTCTATTTTTAAATTTATTTAAAATTTTGTTTTTCTATAATATACCGTGTGCAACGCTTGAGTAACACACTAACGTGTAATAGAATAGATATAATAAATTAGAATATAACCTCATGGTAAGGGGACTTAGAAAATTTTGGTGATTCAATCAAAAAATTGAAAATTTATTAAACTATCAACAATGATATATTTTATTATACAGGAAATTATTGTCAAGGATAAAATTTCTCAGCATTTTAGCCTCAAGTACGGACCTTCAGCATTTTTTCCTAAAGGACAACTTTCTTTAGTATCAGTTTTTAGTTATAGATATCAGTTTTTAGGTATCAGTTTGTAATTAGTGGAAATTAGCCACAAGGGCCTCTTTAGCAAGTGGAATTAGTTTTTAGGACACACAACTGAAATAATTACTTTCAGGGATAAAACACAAAATAATTAGTTTTTAGGGCGTAAAAACCTATGAAATTATGTTCTTGAAAGTAATTGGACTGCTGGCTTTGTCCTTGAAAGTAATTATTCTGCTGACTTTGACCTTAAAAGTAATTTCTTTGAATGTATGTCCTAGAAACTAATTGAACCGCAAAGTTTGTCCTTATGGTGAAATGTCCCATTGTAATTATCGGTAGCAGTTTTTAAATATCATTTTTTAGTTTGGTAGTAGTTTTGCAAGAATATTTGTCCTTATAATTAATTTGTAGAAGAATGTTTGTGCTTGTCGTTAAAATACTAATATCATGCTCTTGAGACTAAAAATATTCAAATTTTTATCCCCTAAATTAATTCACTCCACACAATAGTACAATAACCGCCATTATTCATTAAATATATTATATTATGTACAAAACAAAATTTTACTCATCAACGGTCATACTACGCACATGCAAATCAGTTCTATATGCGTGTTCTACACACAAACCACAACTAAAATTTCCTCTCCCCCACGTATAAATCTTGTCCGTCCACTTACATCCAACGGTTGAAACCTCACCTCTTCCAATCCGCCGTCTCTCTAAAAACCGTCTTCCATTTTGCATAAATTCTCTCATCCACATCTCAGCGGTATTTCATATCCCAATTTCCATCGAGTATCAAATAGAAGAGCTAGTATCCAAAAAATAGATAAATTTTTGTCGGATCGGGTCGGACCCTCAAATCGCGAAACCACCATGAACAGATGCAGACCCGCTGCCCGCCAAGAGTGGGTTCCCCGCGGATCCACCTCCGCTTCTGGCGTCCTCCCCAAACCCGACCCTAAACCCGACGCTAAACCCGACCCTAAACCTGATCCTAAACTCGTCAACAACCACCACAACCGCCGCCGTCCGAATCAACACTCTAGACCTAACCCTAACCCTCCCCGCCATGCGCCTCCACCGCCACCTTCTGATCCAGACGTTCCGCAGCTAGTGCAGGAGATCCAAGAAAAACTCCAGAAAGGGACGGTGGAGTGCATGATCTGCTACGATATGGTCAGGAGATCCTCGCCGATCTGGTCCTGCTCCAGCTGCTACTCCATCTTCCATCTCCAATGTATCAAGAAATGGTCTCGCTCCCCTAATGCTTCAGAATCTCTCTCATCCACCACGGCCAGCTGGCGCTGCCCTGGATGCCAGTCCCCTCAATCCACACCTTCCAATTACCTGAAGTATGTTTGCTTCTGTAACAAAAGAATTGACCCACCTAACGACTTTTACCTAACACCCCATTCTTGTGGAGAGCCCTGCATGAAAGAATTGGATAAACAGACCGGATGCCCTCATGTTTGTGTCCTACAATGCCATCCTGGCCCCTGCCCTCCTTGCAAGGCTTTTGCACCAAGGCAGCCATGTCCTTGTGGGAAGAAGACGCTTGTAAGAAGGTGTTCTGATAAGAATGCAAGCTTGACATGTGGGCAAAGGTGTGGAAATCTGTTGAGCTGTGGAAGACATAGGTGTGAGAAGCTCTGCCATGTTGGGAGTTGCAGTCCATGTAAAGTTCCGGTAGTTGCTGGATGTTTCTGTGGGAGAAAGAATGAGGTTGTGCTCTGTGGCGACATGATGTTTGAAGGTGAGATTGGAACTGGTAATGGTGTATTCTCTTGTAATGATAAATGCGGAAGGGTTTTGGGATGTGGAAACCATGAATGTTTGGAAAGTTGCCACCCAGGTCCATGTGGGGAGTGCATGTCCTCGGTTGATAAAATAAAGAAGTGTTGTTGTGGGAAGACTGATTTGAAGGAGAAGAGGACGAGTTGTTTGGATCCGATACCGACTTGTTCGAGTTTGTGTGAGAAGGCTTTGAAATGTGGCGTTCATTTCTGTGCTGAGAAGTGTCACGAGGGAGAGTGTCCTAAGTGTTTGGTGAAAGTTGAGCAGAAATGTAGATGTGGGTCTTCACAAAGGACGATTGAGTGTTATAAAACAGTTGAGGAGGAAGGTGTTTTTGTTTGTGAAAAGGTCTGTGGGAAGA
Source organism: Allium cepa (assembly GCA_030765085.1). Taxonomy (NCBI): domain Eukaryota; kingdom Viridiplantae; phylum Streptophyta; class Magnoliopsida; order Asparagales; family Amaryllidaceae; genus Allium; species Allium cepa. The sequence goes on along the minus strand of CM060942.1, from coordinate 87,657,454 downwards.
AGAAGAATTGTGGTAGACATAGATGTAGCGAGAAGTGTTGCCCTTTGTCAAGACCGGATAATGGGCATCATTTAGATGGAGAGTGGGATCCTCATTTGTGCTCAGTGCCATGTGGCAAGAAGCTAAGATGTGGACAACATGCTTGCCAGTTGCTTTGTCATAGTGGGCATTGCCCGCCATGCTTAGAGACGATATTCAATGATCTTTCTTGTGCTTGTGGGAAGACTTCAATTCCTCCACCTTTGCCATGTGGGACCCCTGTGCCTACATGCATGCACCCGTGTTTGATTCCTCAACCATGTGGTCATACTGCTTCCCACACTTGTCATTTTGGCGACTGCCCACCTTGTTCGGTTCCTGTATCAAAAGAATGCATGGGTGGTCATGTTCTGCTGAGGAACGTTCCATGTGGGTCAAAAGATATAAGATGCACTCAGCAGTGTGGAAAAACCAGACAATGTGGGTTGCATGCATGTGCACGTGTTTGTCATTCACCTCCATGTGATCCTCCTCTTCCTTCAGGGTCAAACTTCGGTTCACGAATATCTTGTGGGCAGATATGTGGTGCACCAAGAAGGGATTGTAAACACACATGCAGAGAAAATTGTCACCCATCGTCTCCTTGTCCTGATACAAGATGTGAATTTATGGTGACGATCACTTGTTCTTGTGGTAGAATCACTGCTAACGTGCAATGTGGGGCGGGAGGTAATGGCAGTGGATTCAATACAGATTCTGCAGCTGAAATTTCTCGAATTCAGAGTCTATCTGTTCCACTTCTTCCAGTTGAATTGAATGGTAAAAGAGTACCTCTTGGTCAGAGAAAGTTAACGTGTGATGAAGAGTGTGAGAAACTAGCTCGAAAGAAACAGCTTGCTGATGCATTTGAAATCAACACTCCGAATATGGAGTCTTTGCAATTGGGTGAGAATTCTTCTGCTTTGGAGTTGCTTGCAGATATGTTTAGAAGAGAACCTAAATGGGTATCAGCTGTAGAGGAGAGGTTCAAATATTTAGTACTTGGAAAAGGTAAAGGGATCACAGCAACCAATCTAAGAGTTCATGTATTCTGCCCAGCATTAAAAGAGAAGAGAGATGCTCTTCGATATCTAGCAGAAAGATGGAAACTTAAAGTACAATCAGCAGGGTGGGAACCGAAGCGATTTCTTGCGGTTCATGTCACACCGAAATCCAAACCACCATTACGGATCATTGGATCCAAACCTGGAGTACCCGTTACTGCTTTGCACCCTCCAGCCTTTGACCCGTTAATAGACATGGATCCAAGGTTAGTAGTGGCTATGCTCGATTTGCCTGGAGATGCAGATATAAGTGCTTTAGTGTTAAGATTTGGTGGAGAATGTGAGTTGCTTTGGTTGAACGATAAGAATGCTTTGGCCGTGTTTTGCGATCCAGCTAGAGCAGCTACTGCATTAAGAAGATTGGACCATGGTACAGTTTATCAAGGAGCAACAGTAGTTTATCAGAATAATAATGCTTCAGGAAGCAATAATAATGTATGGGGAGGTGCAGTTTCTAGTAATGCTAATGCAATAAGCGGTACCCATGCATGGAAAAAAGATTCTTCTTGGGGAGAATCTTCAGCGCCTGTCTGGAAAAAAAAAGAGGACTCTTCTACTATTATGGCTTTAGATAATAGATGGAGTGTTCTTAGCACAGAAGCAAATAAGCATGCAGCTGTCTCTGAGTCTGTGGATGGTAGTTCAGACATTCAAGCAGGAGATGGAAGTTCTTCATTGATCCAAGCCACTAATGGAGAAGTTGACAGTTGGGAGGAGGCTTGCGATTGAGAACATCTATATGTTTTTGTTCTCTATTGATTGATTAGCTGCACTACCTTCATATCTATCATGAAGGTGAAAAAAGGAATTTTATATTTTGTTGTAATCCTCTCCTTGCTAAACTTTGTTTTTTGTTGGCAAGAGGTAAAATACTATGTTCATATTATATTATATACACTGTATGGTATTAGATTAGATGTTTCTTAGTGTTTCTACTAAATATGTATCAATTAAAACCCGGTACATAGGGATTTCATTTGTCTTGGCCGATCATATACGCATCAATAAATTGTTCAGTTCATGCAAATACTTTAAATGGCTAGTCATTACACAATGCTGGCTGGGTAATCAAACAAGTCATTTAGGTCATTTTTGTATTAAGCCAGCATATCAAATTATATTTAGGCTGTGTAACAGGGTTGTTTCGATGCACAAAATTTGGAGGGTTGATGGGGAAGTTATTGCTGCAACCTTGCAAATGTAGAGTTTTAGTCGGTTTAACTTGACTTATGGCATTGTTTCATGAATCTGCTTTTATGTTGATGTTAGTCGCGAATATATTAAGTTGTTGTTTAAGTCTGTGCAGATACAAGTGATCCAGTATCTTGGCTCGTGTTACCAGTGGAAGTTTCTCAGCTTAAAATCTGAGGTAACATGCGTCCAGCACGAGGAATAAGGTATGATTTCCTTATTATATACAAGTTCATGATCGCTTTGTCCATTCCTTGCTAGCGAACCAATTTCTGTCTCCTTGATATGCCAAATAAGATATGTTTTCCTTACTATTTGCTTTAATATTGTATTAGTTTTATGATAGTTCGTACTTTGAGTAGCTCCTGTGCTGGATTCTGACTGAGATTTTATCTCTGCGAGTAATAATGGATGAACCATTATTACTCAAATAACAGTTTGTGTTCTTTGCTTGTCTGCGATTGAGGTTTCCCCTGATTCAAAGTTCTATTTCTATACTGTAGGAGGTTATGGATGACTAGTTTTCCTCGCATTCATTGTGTAGCAGTGGATGTCCAAACCATTATATTTTACTTGATTAGCTTGACACAACATGTTCTTTTTGTTGAATGTTGAGCTATGCTTTTACGGTAATTAAAATCTTTACTAATTATAACCATTACCACTATCCATATTTGGTCCGTGCGTCATCTTCTATCCTCTCTCTGATCTCATCCTGCCAAGATAAATGCAGAATTTAGGTCAAAATTTTTGCAATTTACAGCTTCATCCTTCCTAAGATTTCCTTGGAGGTTGCTGGTTTTGAAATTTTATATTGCCTCCTTCACAACCTTGACAGCTTTTCACGGTGCCATCATCATAATATCATTCCAGGTTTATTTTCCTTGACTGCGGATTTCACTTTGGAATCTTGCATGTTGATAATTTTGTACTTTGATAGAATTTTGTTTGGCAAAAAATACATAAAGATACACCAATTGAGTGATGTGGATTGAGTTAAGCACAAATTAGCTTAGAGATAAAAGCAATTTCATATCAAATGGGTGGTGTTCAAAGAGGTGAAAGGAGTGGTAGTTTAATATTCATAAATATAAGATGATCGATATATTCTAATCTGGCAAATACACAGCAGGATACAATGATGAGTGGAAATGCATGAGTGGTGTTGATTTATGCTAGGACAAGGTAGCGTAAAGATAAAAATGTTTAATCAGGAAACAAAAACAAAGAATTCCAGTCTCCTTAAATACAAATTGTCAACCTTCATTTGCTCCTGATACATTTGAGTTGTGTGCTTACTACTTAAATGGTAGATTACAATGTGTTTGGTGCATTCACTGCTTTGCTTCACCTGACAAGTATGAAGAAAAACCTTTGGAATTTGTTCTCTATTATTTTATTTTTCCTAAACTGACTTGGCTTGTAATAATTTGCGAATAACATGCGAAAATATTGGTAGGCCAGCTTTGTTAAGCTGTAAATTCAACCTGTATGAATACTTGTACCGAATGGTTTTGAAAGCTAGCCAACTAATGCTCTGCATTATTTTATGTAATGTAAAATTGGATATTAGATGTTGGTTTATTTGGTATTTTGTGGAGTTCTGAAGATTGGTCGAGGCGCATATGAAACCGTGTAGAGTTATATAGCGCTTTTCATATGGCCTGCTTGTTTTTCGTGTTTTGCTTTGATATGAAATTACTTTGGAATTTTTTTTTCTTAAATTCGCTGAATTGTAATGAGTTCTTTCCACGAAATTTATAAAATTTCAGCACTCCCAAATTTGAGTGCAAAATAATAGTTGGTATACATGCAAAATAATAATTGGTATACACGACCATCAATATGACTCGGATTTGTTGTACGATTGTCTTCAGCTATGAGAATGATTTTTCGTATTGCCTCAAAGCTGCTTTATTACTGGAATTTGTGTGTTCAATTTTGTATTATAAATATTATTCATGATTTACTTAGCGTAGTCAAGTTTTTTTGCTTAATGTAGTCAACTAGAGTTTTTGGTAAAAACTGATTTGAACCAGGATTACTTTTTTTAGCGCCAAGTTGATGTAATCTTAAATTTTAAATTAATAAAACATTGAACATAAACTGCAATGGTTTTAAAAGCAAAATTGAATTTTAAAAAAGAAAATAATTAAATTACAACATGAAGGTTACTGATATACCTTAGAGGTTGAATGCTGGATGGAAATAAATAAATAAATGATTGGATTTTATTACTTGATTGTATATAAAATGTTCTTGTTTACCAAAGGAAAAGATGATAACTTGTACCCTTAATGAGCCGAGCCTGCTGTTATGTACAACACTGTGATAAATTTTAACCTTGGCTGTAGCCACGGGTAGTCGAACAGCACATCCTTCCTTCAATAGGCATACATGAATTCTCTGAGCAAATTTTGTGTTTTAAGCAAGGTTTGAGGTTTCAACCGAAACACCGAGATTCTGATCGTTCCAGTTTCAGTTGGGACCAAAACCAAATCGAAACTTTGGTTCAGTAAAAAAATATATTAAAATTTAAGTTTTATAGAAGAAAAGCATAAAAAAATTAATTTGAATTTATAATATCTAAATATCTAAAATTTGAAGTTTTAACTTCGGAAACATGCAAAATCACAAAATATATTGTAGTGTAACTAAAAGAGTTGATACGAAGTGATAAATAAATATTTGTTAATGTTATAGATATTTATAATTAATCAACAATTTTTATTTATATCTTGTTTTTCAATTAAAGATAGACTACACATCTTGTTTTAGTTAATTAAACAATTATGTGTGTAATTATACAACAAATAAATAATAAAATCTGAAACTGAAACCGAAACTTGAATCCAAATTCATGCAATTTACGAAGTAGCTCGAAATTCCTAAAGTTACAAAAGGCTGAGATCGAGACCGAAACTGAGGTTCGAACCTTGGTTTTGAGTGAAAAGCTATCTGGTTTTAATGACATGGAATTTTTTGTTTTTTGTTTTCTGATTATTATTAAGTGGTAGGTTAGCAATTGGGGAAATTAATTTAAAGGACAAAGATTTGTATATTTTTTTACTTAAGGACACAACCTCAATATTTTTACCACAAGGACAAACATTCTTTTAAAAGTTATTCATAAGGACAAACATTTTTCAAAATTATTCATAAGGACAACAAAACTGCTACCGAGCTAAAACTGATACCTAAAAACTGCTACCGATAACTACAAACTGATACCTAAAAACTGCTATCAATAACTAAAAACTGATACCTACAGAAAGTTGTCCTTCAGGATAAAATATTGAAGGTCTGTCCTTGAGACTAAAAAGTTGCGAAATTTTGTCCTTGACAATAATTTCCTGTTAGCAATTTCCCAATATTTACGAATCTCGTCTTTCTTTTTATCTCTGCTATTTTCTTGGCATGACCAACGTTTCCCCAATGTTTATTCAAAGGGGTTTTAGGATCTGTTACAACATACTTTTATTCCACTTGTAGCGCTGTGGATTCAATACTTTCTTTTGTTGTCAATTATGCATATGTTGACAAAGGTTTGGGGAGCATGTTTTTCGTGTCATGTTTCTGGATGCCTGCTTGACGAGAGCACCTAACTGTTTAATGGCTAATTCAGGCACTCCCTGCATTATGTCTTGATTTACTATGTTAAGTCCCTTGATGGTCAGGTTTTACACCAACCACATTTTTAACCAGCTTAAGTACTACACTTTTTCTATGTTAGTATCTTCTTAATTGGTTGTCTAATTTGAAATTAAAATCGTTGGTTATTGATACACACATAGATATATATGTGCGTGAGCACACATAGATATATAGTTACGTACATACACACTGAAAAATCTTAAAAGCTTGCGATTTAGATCCCACTTCAAATCGAATCTAACCGTTTACGATTTGGTTTATACTATGATTGAAACCCAGTTGAAAATGCAGTTGAGAGAAACCATATATGTGTGTGTGTTCTCTCTATGTTACGAGCCAGATTTGTAATTAAGATTCTGTTTGAAACATACAAAATAGTATATTAATAAAGTAGTTTTCTCTTTTAAAGTACAACTATGCATGCACGTTGAGACGTAAAGTAGCACTCTTTCAAAGTTCAACTATGCATGCATGTTAAGTTACCATTGTATTAGAAAACGGAGCCTTACCCTGCACCATCTCATCATTTGTTCATTACCACAAACATTGAAACTTGTTGTAGAAGATGCAATGTTGTTTTACTGTATGATTTTTTTGAAAGTGGAAACTTTCATGATTTTATTGAATGAGGATTCCTCCATTGAAAGAGGTCCGTATCTTCTTGCTAGAATGGAAACCATGTAGAGCCTCTAATGCTTCCTAATTTCTGCTTTGCCTTCTACCTGAGTCTGAAAAAGCTGACGTTTTCTGTTTCAATCTTAATTTACCTGTTTACATATACTAATCATGAATCTTATTTTAGCATTTTCATAATGGGTAAAATTTATTTCTCTAGGACCATGGATGTGAAAACATGTTTGTGTGGATGTAGCTTCATCATCAGACGGTGCATGGCTCCAACATGAGCTGATTAACAATACGCTGCTGCTGAATTAGCCAAAGATCAACTTGAAGGCAAGTTTCAAAAATATGCAAGCAGCATCTCACGATGTTCTTTTGTGATTTTTATCATTATACTCGGTGTATCAAAGTTCATGCTAATTTGTGAGAGCGCTATCAGTGACAACGTAATAAGCTTCCAAACAACATTTCCAACTCTTCTATATGTTCTTGAATGCCCTCTGAGCTTGTCATGCTACCGTTTGATTTATATGTTACCATTATTATTTCGACAAAAGGAGCACGTCAATGGCAATGTATGGTTCAAGAGACGGTGCTTGAAAACTGCATCATGCCTCACTGTTTGCTGTGTATAATCGAGTGGAATTAGATTTCCTCCAGCCATATACATAATATCCATGTCACAGGAAAATGTCCAACGTGTGTACTGCAAAAAATTTCTAGTCGCGTCCAGGCACTTTATGCATGGTTATGCAGTTTTATGTAATTTGCTGCTTAAGTATGATTTTTATTAAAATCAGGTTGTGGACGGCCGGGCTCTTTCTGCATATTTATTCGGTTTTATGTAATTTGCATCTTAGCCATGACGTTATTAAAATTAGGGTGGGAAAAATGGAACAAATGAGACTGGTGATGCATATCTTTAAATTGTTGGATTCCATCAACCGTTGCCTGCTGATTTTATATTGTTTTCTGTTTTTAATCTCATACCATTCACTCCTCTGTATTGGCGGAGTATGTGTGTGATACAGATAAATCATGGGAACGGTTATCATGGACTTTTAACTAGATCTTAAATTTGTCAACATCTGTACCCATCAAATGAATAAATATTTGATATTAGAAAATGGATACAGAAAGATATTCACATTTGAGAAATGATCACAATGATTGTTTGTGTCATGTAGTTTTTTGTTTCAATAATTATTGGTACTACTATTTCGGTGGTTAGGCATTTTGGGTTACATTAATATGACAATGTATTAGTATAGAAATATATAATTTCAAGAAAAAAAAAAAGTTATATATTGTGCATATACAATGCATTTATATGCACAAAATTACTTTGTATCACCATTTTTTTCCTGTTTCTATAATAGTTAGGATAAAAGACAATGTTAAACTAAATTTTTTTTTAATATATATTTCTAAGTTTGTTAATTAACGATGGTTAAGGTAATATATGATATCCATCTACATCTACCGGTGTGAATATCCGAAAATATTTTTCGTGCGGATATAACACTTTTTGTATTTGAAAGCTTCCCCTCGTTGGGGTTGATTTTCATAAATATCACTAAGTGGTTGTTATGATACTTCGCTTGTCATAAGATTAGAACCTATTGTTTGCTAAGTATTAGCTTGCAATTATACGAGTATATGAATCATGGTTTCTGCATTTTCTACCGCCATATGTGAATATTGTTTAGCCTTTTACATTTATCGTAGGTATATAGGTTTTTTTATTTTATTTGTAAACCCGTCTTGTGATTTTATTTTTCCAACGACACGTCACATTTTCCAACGATGCATATAACACTTATGAATAAGTTCATAATCATGTGTATTGTATCATACGTGCAAGCACATGCTCTTAAATGTTCCTAGTTATGGGTCATTAAGAAGGATATAGCAATGCATCGGCAAGACTAATTTCATATGATGGAAAATCATTTAGTAATGGTAGTTGTGGACATCAAAAAGGTTACTGACATGTGACAATCACAATGACTCATCGAGCGAAGTCAAATAGAAGATTACATTTCACGGTGTGCGTTAGGTTTTTTTATTTGGCAATGCCATCGGATTAACATGTGGAGATCAGATGTGGTTGTCGTTTTTATGTATTAAGACCCATAAAGTGAGACAGTACTTGCGAGTCTTTTCTATCGCTATAGACAGTATAAATGCAATTGGGAATTGATATGGAATCATAATACCTTGCGTAGGGTTGTATGATTAATCTATAGAAGTTATGAGATTGATTCAAGTGATTTGGAAGGTCAATCTTGCAATTAAGTACGGATATTAGTGGAGTTTTAACCATTGATCGAGTTTTAAACTTTCAAGTGATAGAGCTTATGAAAAGACATAACATGCACAACATATTGTTTCTTAAGAGTATAGTTTTAGAATTATGAAGTAACATTTCACCTATATGATTTATAATCATTTGACTTCGTGTTTACCACAACATTTTAGCAAAACATGTATAAATATTAATGTTTGAATTGTTCAATAACCATTGAAGATGGAGTTTCACAACTTTAACTGTTAACGGCTGAACAAAACGAACCAAGTAATCTACAACTCTCATATATATTTATCTTTTCTATGTAATTAATATGTTACTTATATTAGTTATATTAATTAGATGCATGTATACAAATTTTTGTGTGTGTTTATAATATTGATTTTAAAGTTTGAAATTAATATTAAAATGTTATAAAATAGATGAGTGGATGTTTTCTGAAGATATCCAAGTGAAAAGGAAATTTCTTTATATTTACTGCAACAATTATATTAATTAAGTGCACATGCTCAGTTACCCACACCCACTGTTAGGGGTGGCAATTGGACTCGACCCGATGGATCGAACTCGAACCCGACCGGGTAGATCTCTGCTCTCGGCGGGTCGGGTTTTATCGAACCCAAACTATATATTTCAAAAACCTAGGCCCGACCTGACCCGAGCTTCGGTTCGGGTTCGATTATATAATAACATTAAAAATGCATATATTTTAACGTTTTTTGACGGTTCTTTCGGATCGGGTCGGGTTTGATCGGGTCATTATTGTATTTTTCATCATCTAGACCTGATCCGAGACCCATTGAGTTCGGTTTGGGTTTGGGTCGGTTCGACTCGGTTTTGCGGTTTTCAATTCTAATTGCTAGCCTAACCACTACTGATTTTTATAGTGTTGAAATAAATGTTGAAACGTTAGAAATAAGTTCAGATACTTACAACGTGAGTGTGAAGGCGAAATGGTGGGTTATTTGAACATTGAACTAATGCACCTCTCTCTCTTATTTATATATTCATCTTCATTCTTTGTTTTGGATTGGAGATTGGGGCAAAGAAAAAAATAGGAAGAAAAATAGAATGTCATTGTTTAGTTCAATCTTTGCCGATTTGGCATTGCAAACCATTTGGCGATTAAGCGAATGCATTCTTCAAAAGGTCACGTTATCCGTTCAAGATGACAACTTATGGCTTGATAATGTAAGCTGAAAGCTTATTCTTATTCTAATTTCATATCGACTGACAATGAGTTCAAGCATAAATTGTTTACTTTTACATAATACGTATAATAGATCATTGTTGGAATATATCACCAACTTATTAATTAATCTACGATTTCATAATTAACATGTTTGACAAGAACATCTAACAGTGGTTTGCGATTTCATTTTAGTTATGAATTTATTAATTATGTTTAGATTCATGTTCATTCCTAATTAGCTAATATTATTGACCATATCTATGTTTAGATTGTTAAATCTAGGATGTTGGTGTTTTGATGATAATAACGATACGACAATGTTGTGGATGAATTAAACAAGTTTTACAAACCAATAGTAAGCTTTGTGGTATAATGATATGAAGAAACGAGCATTATAACTATGTATACATGAGCAAAGGTCTTATACACATGAATGAAGTTCATATCGAAGCAGAAAAGGTCATGCAGTGACGGACAAGCATTCAAAGAACAACCATTGGAGTAAACAAATCAAGTGGATCCCAAAATGACGCTAGAAGACAGACCTAAGATTTAAAGATAGAGTATGTCATATTGAGTATTTATAATTTAAATTTCCTAAATGCCCACAAACGATTGTCAAAATACTCCAAACTTCTACAAAACATTATAATATCATTCTTGATTTTTGAGAATTTTTATTGAACTTTTTGGTAATTTTTTATTAGGTTTTCAAATTCTCAAATAGGCTTATGCAAGGTTTTTATACTCAACAAGCCATGATCGATCAACCAGTTATACTATAATAGGCCGACTTACGAGTCTAGGTCCTTAAGCATGGTAAAGCATGCAAAAAAAATCCAAGTTTGAAGCGTTGCTTCCTCTCGCTTAAACCCATTCATTCCAAATCAATTCCTCTTTATTTTATAACCGTTTGAAGCGCTCTAACTCCTTCTAGGCACCTTAAACTCCACTACAATAAACCCAAGTACCCCATGGGTTATTAACCAAGTTTTCTATATTCCAATCTGTGATGATTGCTCCCATTGCTCTTTGATTGTAATTTAAAGATCCAATTCTTATTCATCACCAAAAGCAATCTATAAACTAGAGTTCCGTTACTTCACAGCCTTAGAAACTTGTCTCTATTCATCTAAACCTCTGCATATCCCCTCGATAATGATTTCTGAAAGCTGTATGAGTTTCCATCTCAAAGTTGGCAATTAGTGTACTAAATACACAATTACATTCAAAGTTATTCTCTGTTCAAAGTTTGAGAAGTTGACAAGTTGTAAATCCGAGTAGTCGATCAAAAGAAGGCCGTCTATATTGGGGTCTTGTTAGACATTTGTAGGAAAAGTATTGAAGAGTCATTGGTTGTTCAGGCATGTGTAATCCTATTCATGTTAATACTTCAGTTATTGATTTTGATGACAACAACTGTATAGAACCATATATATATATATATACATGTACATATATATATATATATATATATATATATATAATATAGATACTAATATTTTGCTACATTATACAGTATGCAGTGTAGAATATTACATGTGTTGACTCGAAGACAACACAATATAAAGACTCAAGAGATAGACACGAAGACTCGTGAGTTCAAAGTTCAAGACATGAAGATCTCATGATTATAATTTAGTGTAGAGTTATAACATATATTATTAAAATCTTTAATAACAATCTTTGATCGCTGTCTCCAATTTTCTGATCTTTTATATGTTTAACCAAAATATATTTCAAATATTTTATAAAAGTTTTTCAAAGTTCAAAATGTTTATAAACTATGTTCAAACTATTTAACAAAGTATCAAATTATTTTACAAAGTTTAGGATTTTCAAAACTTTTTAAATGAAATAAGTTTTCAAAATACACAAGCATATATCGACGTACATGCCTTGGATATGTTGACATACATACCGCCAATTGGTTTTTCAAATTTTGAAAGGAAGTGTCTATTCATCGCAACTCTTCACGGTCGGACACATATATACATTTTCTATATAAAGGGGAGTGCAAACGAATTTTTCGATAACTATTTACTTGTTTTCTTCCCTCTTATTCACTTTCTTCCCTCTTATTCTCTTAAAAATTCCATTGAAAAATGTATTCAAAGCTCTTCAAATATCATATAGAATCAATTTATAGTTCTTTGTATTGATTCAATACTACTTTCTTACTATTTTGAAAACATCTCTCTCTAAATTCAAAAATCAAAATGCTATGTAAGAGGCTATATGATCCATTGTGTACAAAGTACAAGAATTTGTCTTTGTAAAAACTATCAACTTTATTTGTATTTTCTTAGGTGTGTTTGTAGCCCGTTCAAATCAAGTGGGTGTTCTTAGTAGCCCAGAAATCTATGGGGTGTGCTTGTAGCCCGGTCATATCATATAAGTCTACACCGAGCTCGGAAATTCAGAAGGGTGTGTCTTGTAGCCTCAAAATCGAGATTATATTTGGTTTGCATTCTGCCCGATTAAAGATTGGCATTTGAAAAGAAGTCTATACAAATAATCATACGAGACTATATGTAGGAGAAATCCGAACCAGTATAAAATATTCGGTGCCATCTCTCTAAGTCTTTACTTTACTGCTTTTATTTTTATATATATGTGATTGCATCTCTGACTAATGTGATTTAATATTAATCTTGAAAGAAAATTAAAAAGATTTTCATAAGTTATAAAACACCATTCATCCTTCTCTAGTGTTAAATTAGCCTTAAAATCCATAATTCCGCAACCCACATTAGAGCACTAGGTTTTCCAAAAGACTCGTAATTTTATTTTTGAAAAGTTTAAATAATTAGTAACACTGTTAGTACACTTATTAACACTTTTGTCGAAGGACAATCTACTGCTAGACCTCCACTTTTTAATAGCAATAATTGCACTTTTTGGTCATGTAGGATGAAGATTTATTTATAGTCTAATGGTTTTGATATTTGGAACATTACACAGAACCCCAGGCTAACTTTGCACAGTGGATTGCTGACCAAAATTTCCATGTTAACTAATTAGTTTCGGTTTTTTAAAATAAATACAATTGTGTCTATTTTTCACATGTATTGTGGATTTCAAGATATAATGCATTGTTCAGTAGCATTAGGTGAAAAAATTTCCGAAGATGACCAAGTTCGAAAAATCCTCAATTCACTCTCTTCAGAGTGAGATCAAAAGACATTGGAAACAGAAGAGACCGATGACATTAGTACTCTAGTAATTAAAGGGTTAGTAGACAATTTAATATCCTATAAAGCGCAATTGCAGGGCAGTAGAGAAAGCAAGGCAACGGAAAAGAAATTTATCGCTTTCAACGTAACAATTGACGATTAAGATTTCGACCATGACAATGAGGAGATTGCTTTCATGACCAAAAATTTAAAAAAGTTCCTGAAGCATAGAAGGTGAACAACCTTCATAACCTGAAAACCAGACTCTTGGACTGAAACTGCAATTAGATGTTTCAAATGCGATGAACCTAGTCATATGCAAAGTGACTGTCCGCACTAGAATAATTCAAGGATCTCGCTAGTTACTAGTTCATCCGAAAAAAGAAAAAGGACTTACACAACAACATTAGATGATTCAGATACTACTTTAAGTGACAATGAACTAAATAATAAGGATGCAAACATGTGTTTCATGGCAATAGTAGATTAATCAGAACAAATCAAAAGAAAGGAGCAAAATGTGGTACTTTTTACATTTAACTTTTTTTGTTTTAAAAATAATATCTAGATTAATAATAATAATGGATGAATATGAGTATATAAATATATATAGGAATATTTTATACTTGTTTTAATTTTGATTTTACGACCCATATGTCAACATACATAGAGCTCATATGTCGATGTATCTGCCAGATTTTTGAAATTTCATTTCAAATTCAAAATTTGAATTTTCCTCTATTTTGCATTTATTTCCATGTTCTAAAAATGCATCATTTTGACCAGAGAACATGTCATTCCACTCTCGATTTATCAACTCATTTCTATCCATTCATTCACTCACTTTATTTCAAAATTCAAAATATCCCTTTGTTTTCTTATCTCTTCAAAAACTCAGAAATGACCGCTTCAAGCCAACCACAAAAAACATAAGGCTCTCATAGAGAACCAAAGGCTTTCTTTTTAATGAACAAAAAGCCATTGCTACTTATATGGAGTATACTACTTTCAAAAAAGTTTCTCTTGGAAGATTTGCAAAGATTGATGATTTCACTTCTTATGGTCTTCAAGATCTTTGCATTAAAAATGAAATTCTTGGTTTAATCAACTCTTCTCAAAATGATTTTGTGTGTTATTCGAATTTAGTTAAAATTATTTATGTAAATTTGAATGGAATTTTTTTTCCAAAGAGAAGAGGGACAAATTTGAAGTAGTGTGAATTGCACTAAAATCGTTTTAAATTATGAAATTTTGAGTCACAGACTGCCTGAAATCTAGTGAAATCGACCTCGCCACTTTTAAATTCGATAAACAAAATCCTGAAGTTTTTCATGATATTTTTGAAAGTGACAAAGGATTTGATTTCAAACACAAAAAGCTTAGACCAAAATCGAGACTTATGATTGCAATAAAATATCACTCTGATGACGGACAATTACAATAACCCCACTCAAAAAGTTTTTAAAGCTCTTTAAGCTATCTATGGAAACTACGACATCAATTGGGTATAAGTCATCTTGGATGACTTTGTTCAAATGAATATTTCTAGACATAAGAATGCACTCTACCATGGTTTGTATCTCACTAGAATTTTCATATATTTTGGTGTTGATTTACGAGGAGAAACAACTCTACCTTGTTAAGTTCTCGAAAATGCCAACATTTGTCTTATGCATATTCCTCTCTATTTCAAACCATATGAAATTCTTGTTAAAAAGAAGAAAGATGGCATAAGAAGAGGAGTAAGAAATTCAACAACAAGAAGAAGGAGATGGAATGGATATAGAAGAAGGAAATCAAGAATAAGAGGAGAAGGAAATGGACTCTTCTTGAGAAAGCTTCGACAAACCATCTTACCCTTCCAACAAAGAGATACCAATGAACCAAGAAAAGCTTATCAAAAAAACAAAAGAAGCTTAAATGTTTATTTAGTAAAAAATTTACTTCTCTCTCCAACAAAGTGGACAAATACTTTGAGAAGATCATTAGAAAGCTTGGTGGCTCTTCATCATCACCATCCTTTAAACTTGTTTATCTAGCTTTATGTTCCTTTGGTAATGTGTGTTTCTAGTTTAATTTCATGTTATTTTCATGTATTTCTTTTTTCTTTGAAATCCTTGTATTTCTATATCTTAAGTAATTAAATCTAATTCTTACCATTCTATATTGAACTTTTAGTCTCTGAAAACTAAAAAATATAAATATGTTAAGTAAAAACAAAAACTAGTCAAAAACTTAAATAGTGCAAATTCAGAATATATGTTGACATACATATAGGGTATTTTTCGACATATCCTGGTCGTTTGGAAAAATTCAAATTTTAAAAATAATATAACTACTATCTATTCAAACTTTCTAAACGAGTTTTCACTCCTATATAAGCCTATTTCTTCCAAAAAATTTCATTCTCTATTCCTTTCTCATCATCAAACATTTTTTAATAAAAATGTCTTCTCTGCATCGAAGTTTGTGTGAAAACCTTGAAGAAACACTTCAATCTTTCGAAGATGTTCTCAGCTTTATCTTAAGAAATCAAATGCATTTAAGAATTAAGTCAAATGGATGGAAATGATCAAAGAGCAAGAAAATCATTTCGACGTCCTTCGATGGTTGATTTCTTTCTTAGTCAAAAATGATCAAACCAATAACCTAGATGCTCTAACAACAAGGATAACGAAGACTAGGAGGCTATCAAAGCAAATCCAACCTTTGATATGGCGGTTGTGTTGAAATTCCAAGGAATGCCTAATTATTCGGTTTTTTTAAATTGTAAACATGTATATAACTTATTATTAATATGTATAAGTTTGGATTTGTTTGGATTGACATTTGGATTTGGTTGTTTTTGGTTTGATTGTATGTTTGGATCAACAATATGATTTGAATAAACAGATTTGAATTAATAAATATGGTTTGTGTTATCTTATTTATCATTATACCATATATCTAATTTCAATTATCATCATTTATATCATAATGTAATCATCATATATCATAATCATATCATATTGCATAATTATATATGCTTTAATTATTTAGTATCAAACATTATTGATTTTGACTTCATATTCTATAGAAGTATATCATTAAGGGGGAGTTTTTATTTTTCATCCATTTTTGTTGATTACAAAGGAGAAGAGAAAACTGTAAAATACACACATGCATATATTCATGGGGAGTTGTGTTATATTTTATATAAAAGAATATTTAATGATTGTCATCATTAAAAGGGCGAAGATTGTTAATTAGTACATCAGTTATTGATTTGGATGACAACAACAACATACAACATATACAAACATGTAAAATATAGATAATAATGTTTTGTCAAGTTATGTAGCATATAGTGAAGAATATTACACATGTGTTGAATCAAAAAATGTACAATGTAAAGACTCAAGACATAGACATGAAGACTCATAGTTTCAAAGACCAGGATATGAAGATCTCAAGGTTATAATTCAGCGTATATAGTCATAGCACATCTTGTTAAAGTCCTTGATAGCAATTTTTTATCTTTATCTTCAATTTTCTAATCTTTTATGTTTTAACCAAAATATATTTTAAAATATTTTATAAAAGTTTTTCAAAGTTCAAAATGTTTATAAACTATGTTCAAACTATTTTACGAAGTATCAAATTATTTTACAATGTATAGGAATTTCTAAACTTTTTAAAAGAAATAAGTTTTCAAAATACACAAGCTTATGTCGACCTACATACCATCAAGTGGTTTTTCAAATTTGGAAGGAAGACTCTATTCGTCGTAATCCTTCACAAATGGACATGTCTGTTCATTTTCAATATAAAGGAGAGTGCAAACAAATTTTTTGATAACTAATTACTTACTTTCTTCCCTTCTCTTACTCCCTTGAAAATTCCATTGAGAAATATATTCACATCACTTCAAAATCATGTAGAATCAATTCGTACTTTTTTGTATTGATTTAATACTACTTTTGTACTGTTTTGAAAACATCTCTCTCTCAATTCAAAGAACAAAGTGTTATTCAAAAGACTATAGGATCCATTATATCCAAACTACGAGAAACTGTCTTTGAAAAAATTATTAACTCTATTTATATTTGCTTGGATGTGCTTGTAGCGTGTTCAAATCAAGTGTATGTGCTTAGTAACTCGAAAATCTAGCAGGTGTGCTTGTAGCTAGGTCCAATCAAGTGAGTCTACCATGAGCTCGGAAATTTAGAAGGGTGTGTCTCGTAGCCTCGAAATCGAGATTGTATTTAGGTTTGCATTCTGTCCGATTAAAAATTGACTTTTGAAAATAAATCTGTGCAAGCAATTGTACAAGACTGGAGGTATGTGAAATCCGAACCAGTATAAAATCCATGGGATCATCTCTTTGACTCTTTACTTTACTTTACTTTTTTATTTTTATCCGTGACTGCATCTGTGATTAATTGTTAGTGCCACTATAAGAAAATATGTCTTTCACAACAAGGATTTTGCAAAAGTTGTGCGAAATGTTGTAGAAATATGGGTCTTTTATAACATATATCGGACCGGCGCTGTAAAAGGTCGATATAAACAACATTTGAAACAGACTTTTGTAAACGAAAGTAATTTAACCACATTTTCAAAATTGTTGTAGAAAATATACTTACAAAAACATTTTGTTTTTGTTGTGGAAAATCTGTTTTCTTTAACAACATTTAACTTACATCGCTTTAACATACATAATAGGACAATATGCTTTAATAATCGTATAAATTTATTCGGCCGCAACTTTTGAAGTATTGTAAACCCGGGGATTTTGACAATATTTTCAATCCATTATGAGAATACGTTATTTTACATAACAATCGAGTATGTCGCAGAGGCTTCTATCATCGACAATTGTTTTACTCTGTCATTAAAGAATTATGGTTATCAACATACAAAAATAATTTTATAAAATCATTTGAAAACAACTAAACAATTTAAAACTTTACTTATTTGAATTGTTTATTGCGTATATAAAGTTTTGAAGGAAAAATTGAATCTGGAAAAATAAATCTATGAAAAATTTAAATATTTAAATTGAATTTACATTTTATGATAATTTTTAATCCTTTGAATGCCTACTTTTCAAAAAGAATAAAATTTCAAAAAAAAAAAACTTCTATTCTCATCTCCCTCCGTCGTTCCAGCAAAATGCTTTCCAAAACTCAATCTAATATTAGTCGTTGGATTTACTTGTGATCCATGTGATAATGATATAAGCTACTGGACTTGATTAACAATCCAAAGTTATATCTAGACCCGTCAAACGGGTCGGGTCGGGTCATAAATGGTTCGGGTAGGATTTGACCTGATCCATTCAAGACATAAACAAACCCAACCCGTTTTAACCCATTTAATAAACGAGTTAATTCGACCCAACCCGTTTTAACCCATTTAATAAACGAGTTAATTCGACCCAACCCATTTATTAAAAGGGCCAACCCGACCCGACCCATTTGACAATAACTGCATCAAAAACTGCATAAAAAATGAAAAACTGCACCAATATAATATTTGTTCTACCGCATATGAATACAAAAACATAGTATAAATTTAGTTCGACAGCACTGAATAGTTTGTATCAAAGATTCAACATAGTTTAATTTTAATTGACAAACTCCACACTAGAACACAAAAACTGTATCAAATAACAAAATAAACTGAATCAAATACAACAAAAACAGCAGAATGACACATAAAAGTAATAAACTGCAAAATATTTTAAGTTTTGCAGCATATGAGCAGTCTTGTAGTCGTGAAGCCCTTCCTCAAAGAGCCTTGTAATCCTGAAGCAATGACACAAACCATCACTTCATGAACGTTGTAATACCAAATCTTCTAATGATTTAATTTCATTTCTGGATTCAGCCCTACATTTCATATTTGGGTATCATGTTTCTAACTTGGTTTTATCAAAGTTTCCCAATCATAACAAAGTATCAACTTGTATTGTATCTATCTAAATAAAAAAATTATCGCTTACAACTAACTCGTACCATTAATGAAACCGAAGAACAAGCAACTCTGTAGTCAAGTGAAACTTGTCTGTTAGTTGGTCTAGAACTTCCTAGGTCATTAAATTACAGAACAATTCTATATAGTTTGAAATGAGAAGACCAATATATATGGTGAGAATATTTTAGAAGCAAAAAAGTAAACTTCAATAGTGGGCACCTCAATTTCGTTGGAGTTTGTAGAAAATGACGAAAAAGCTGAACTTACTCCAAGCCTCCCAAATTTATTGTAAACTAAATAGGTACCTTAGATTTCAAACTACAAGTATTTCCACAGAGTTTTTGAATACCTCTGATTTATCCCTAAAAATGAAATGACTACAAATCAATTCAAGGTTTCAGGAGAATAATTACTAATTGAATGCTACCGAGAAATGATCACATCTATGTTTGGAAACACAACAGGAAACTAATGGAAAACAAATATGCATTCAGTTCAGTATTTGACTAAAATAATTGAACATGGTCAAAACTGAACTCACCACTTTTATCTCTGCAGCTGAAACAAAAATCATGTGCGTATGAAGATCATCTTTTCTCTTTCATCGTGAATTGTTCTAGTTATGTACTATGAGCATAACAATGAAATATGAGTATAATATGCGATAACTTTTATTACCTAATACAGTTATAAAGATTCGTCACACAACTTTCCTTTATTATGCGCTCATTAAAGATGTTGATATTTGGGTAATATTCATGTATTAATGTGTCAGGTTTTAGTATAACAAAATAAAGTTTGTGTGAACTTTGTTTTTCAAAACAAGACATATATGACTGCTAATTCATTTATTGCAGGAAAATGGTTGCCATACGAAATGAAATTCCTTGATATATTTTTCAAAAATTGTTTAATAAAATAATATATCAACTATATCAAAACAGAAATAAAAATGGAAATTGTACCACCTGAAATCACAAGAAAATATTAATTACAAAATGCTATGAATGGTAAAACAAATGTTAAGTATTAATATCTATAAACATTAGTTCACAGAAATGTCTGTAAATACCACTAGAAAATTTCACTTTTGATAGTCATACACATCATTTATCCAAGTAATATAATATTTATTACTTAACTATTTGACTAATCCAAACATCCAAGTAGAGTTTCCATGAAAAACTATATTCTTATAGTTTCAAAAATATAACTGGTCTGATATGTGCCATAAAAATTCAATGTGTACTTATCTAATATTGTTAAATATGCTTAAGATAATGGATAGAATACACAAATAGTGAAGCTTTCAATTCAAGACATATAAGTTATGTAATAACAATGATGACGGCATACAAGCACCATTGTCCAAGTGGTTAAGTAATTCGGCTTTGGTGCAAGTGGTCACAAGTTCAAAACTTGCGTAGCGTGATTCGAACGTTTATTGACATGTGATACATTGTCCCAGTGACATGTTGTATATAAAGTACCTTTTTCAAAAAAAATAAAATAATGATGATGACAGAGTTCCATCTTTTTTTATGTATGACTATGCAAATTTTATTTGGAATTATGCCAAACAAATGCTACAACTACATTCACTGTAGCATTGACAATTGACTTCATATTGTCTCATCAAAACAACAAAGGGCCATAATCAAAATTAATTAATGCTGTTATCATAACTACAATATGACACATATGGACAGAGCCTAACATAAGAATGTTTCAAAAAATGAGTTAGACTTAAACTAATCAAGAAAGAAATAACAAAATAATCATTAGAAAATCCAACAAATTTATGAACGCTTGCAATAAAGGCAGTTAATTACACAAAAACTTTAGGGCGATCTAGCTCAATTTCTACGGAGTTGCTCATTCTCAGAATCTAGAGAGATGTTTCATGACATAATCCACAATCTGATTGAACCGTAGAGTGCTTACATGATGAAGATTTACTTCATGCATGTATTAGATATCACATCAATATTATTATCCTTAAATCAGATAAACAAAGAACAAATCTAGTAAAATCGAAAGAGATTTGATTCTAAAATGATTTTACATACGAGCAATAAGTACAACAGAGGGGGAAGATGTAATGTAAACTGAAATTGGATGTTTGAGATTATAATGTTAACCTGACGACCGACAATAGTTTCAGATTTCAATCGTCGGTGAAAAGAATTAAATTCATAGAGTATGAAATCAACTTACAGGCTGCTGTTGAATAATCGGGAAGAATCGCCTTTCTTCCTTTCACAGATTTGAGCCGTCGAAGAAAACTGAAAAATAAAAATTAGGGTTAGATGGGTAAGCGGGTTGGGTTTGACTGGGATAAATTTTTCTTGCTGTAAACGGGCTGAGTAAAAGCTTAATAAATAAATAAACGATTTAGATCCAACCCTTATAATACCAGGTTATTTGGTTGGGTAAATGGGTTAGGGTCGGTTTTGACAGGCTAGTTATATTACTGCTAATCTCATGTTCCTGCATCACTTTAATCATGTTAAACCATGTGAAATTTACCATCGCCTTTTTCGTCTTTCAGAAACATTTCCGCTTCAGCCCCAAATTAGAAAAACCCCAATTTCATGAGAAAACAGTTTGCATTCGTGAACTTTAAAACCAATCCCATTTCAATTTCACATATTCCCTAACCTGCAATCGATCTATCACTGAGATCGAATTAGCGACTTCTATGATGATGGGTCTGAACTTAATCTCTCCTTTCATGGAATTAGAATACAATTTTATGGGCAGCAATCCATTCACGTAAAGAGTTAGGGATCTTAATGGAAATGCCTCTCCCTTCGCCAGCGCTTTCCTAGATCTCTCTCTCTCTCTCTCTCACACACACACACACACAAACTCCTGGTATTTCACTCCTAAAGGTATTAATTTTTTAACTCTCACCTCTATCTTCTTATTCATCGTATTTTTCCTTCCTTTAAAACTAGGCAGTGGTTTATTTGTATGTTGCTGTAGGTGGTTAAACTTTGTAGAATGAAATATGTACTTAAACTAAAATGAAACTTTTCCAGTTCCTTTTATAGGGTTACCCAAAAATTAATAATTTTTTCTAGCAATGAGCTCAGAACATATCGTTAAATGGCATGTTGGTGGTAATTTTGTGTGAATATATGGATTTTAAGATGGTTTATGTAAATATACGCTGCTTGGATTGTTTGAGTACCGCCCAAAGAAAATGTAGATTCCCGACATCAGTAGTACTATGTGTTTATAACTTTATATTCAGCTCCAGTGTTTGTTTTCTATGCTTACTGATTTTACGTGCTGAAGAATTTTTCTGTGTTTTTTTTTTCTACTATGCATATATTCTGAAGTAAATGTAAGTAAAAATGATCAAGTTATAATTATCTGTTTATAATACTCTAACATAAGCAAAAAATTTAAGAGTTTTTTGTATTATGGTGTAAGTAAAAACGATATAGTTATAACCATTTGTTTTTAACAGTCTAGTTCAAGTAGAACTTTTAAGAGTTTTTAACACTCCGGTGCAAGTAAAAATGGCCTAGTTATAATCATTTGTTTTTAACAGTCTAGTGTAAGTAAAACTTTTAAGAGATTATAACAGTCTAGTGTAAGTAAAACTTTTAAGAGTTTTTAATACTCTAGTGCAACTAAAAATGGCCTTGTTATAATCATGTGTTTTTTTAACACTCTCTGTAAGTAAAGCATGTCAAAACTTTCAAGATTTTTTTGTTTTTTTCATGCCTTCAAAGTTACGTCTTGTACTTGAATCATAAGGTATCACAAACATACTTTTGTATGTATCATAATATGTTTACACTCAGGGATAGGGAAAAAACTACATCCTCACTATGTTAGCTGTAAATACTTGGCATATTTTTTCATATAAAACTTAGATGAAAAAAGTCGTTTTTTTTTTGGGTGTGAATTTCAGATAAAGTTTCAGAAAAGTTATTCTATTTGTCTATTTTAACAGTTATCTCTTATATATACTTTGAGAAGAAGTCATATGCTTTATATCTACAGCATAATTCAGTAGTTAAATAAAACTTGCAGTTATATCAAAGATAACTGACAACTAAAGTTTCCTTCTGATATTATTTATTCATAAGATTCATTACTAAACAACGTAATGAGTTTGTACAACAAAAATTGTATTTTTATGCTTGTTGTTGTAGACACAGTTAGTTAGCTGAAGCAAAATAGGAAAATTTTATTTGCATCCACGAGTTTAATGAGTCAATCCAGAACTACAGTTTGATAAATAAATCTATCTGTTTTTTCTAAATTCATATTCATTATCTTCTTCTTCTACTTCTGTTTCTGCTTTTTTTTAACCAAACATATCAGACAAGGGATAATTTCAACATAGACTGTTAGCTATAATAAAATACTGGTTACATGATATCGTACATATATAGTCTAACATAAATCATGAGATAAAAAAAATACCCCCTACAGAATGAATAATATAAAAAGTGAAAAGGGATCTGCAAAGAAACTATCAGTAAACACTGCTTTCTTATTTTCATACCAACCATAATTGCATCATCAATTGGTTCCTCTCATTCTATACAAAAATGCAACTAAAATGTGCACATCAGAATTTCTTTTGTTGTTTTTTGTATAGGACGATACAAAGAAGGCTGGGCTAATGTTGCATGTAAGGAAAGCATTCTTTCATGTGGAACTGTTCAACATCCATGCACAGCACTGGAGATGCATGCGTACTTTTGAAATGGAGTGTGCTACTCATGACATGTAGACAGATGCTCTATGGAAACCATGGAATCTTTTAGGATGGGAAGTTTGTGTTTGAAGATGTGGAAGGCATCACTTATGTGGAAGCTGTGGATATTGATCAAGCGGTTCTGACTTGGTAAATTTTATGCATCTTCATATAATTTCCTTTGTACATGCTTAATCTGACCAAGGTGGTTCATCTGCTTATGTGAAAGGCTGAATGATGACTATAATAATAGTATGATTATCTTATTACCATGAAATGACTTTAAAACGAATTAAGTTAAACAATAGTTTGATATTGTTTATCAATTATTTTCCATGTCACCATAAAAATTAACAAGCTTGCTTGGTGTCATAATCTTGTCATTTTCTGGTTCTTTTATTTGTGCTTGAGTGTTGCAACTTTATCTCTATCGTCAGCACTTGTTTCTACAGCAGCATCAGTTGCTTCTAATACAACTGGAAAATTCATAATGAATAAGTAGGTTTATTAGATGCAAAATATCAATGAGAATTAATAGTAATCAGATGAAGATTTTCATTTGCTTACCAAATTCGAATCAAGTAAAGAAGAAGAGTAAGAAGAACATGGTGTATGGGGGTGTTATGTCCGAAAAATAAGTTGGTTTGCCTTTTAATTCTTTTGGTACAGCATATCTATTTTTTCCAATGCATTTACTTCATTACTTATCTATGAGAAAGAAACATTTCCTAATGAAAAATAATATGGTTATCCTTTTGCTAATAAGCGCTATTTAAGGTTTTTTTTTTTTTTTTGAAAAAGGTTTCTTTACTAGTAAACTAGAACCAAGTCAACCAAAACCTTACAAACCCCTAACCTATGTGGGTATCTTGCAAGGGAAAAAATGTACATATTACCTCTCAAAACCCCTCATACAGATACAACCCAATACACCAGTAAATAATAAATACTTACTTAATGACAACTACTGCAATTATTACAAAAGATTGGTTCAGCCTATCTTCATTTCGAAAAACGAGATTCAACGGCATTGCTTCCCAAGACACTTCTTACTCAAAATGGCAGAAAGAACTAGGAGAACTTCCTCGATCAAACAGAAATAAGTAGGAAGAAGAACATCAGACTCCAGATCTAACTGAATATGGTGATGATATCTACCATCTGGAGCTGCCTGAGGTAGAGGAGTTTATGGCGAACGAAAGCTTCGAAGAATTAGTTGGTTCACTTCTACCCATTTGGATCTGCTTCGCTCTTGCTGGGATATAGGGATTTGTAAACCAAAATCCCTAAAGATACGAACTGTACCCTTTAATTGCTTTTTGAAATTTATTTGCTTTGGTAGAATTTTTTAGTCATGCTTGAGTAGACTAATTCGAACATTAATAGGCATTTGGATACCCTTGGAAATTCTAGAGTTTCTTTCACACCACATATGCCGAATTAGATTTGTTATTGCTATGTCTATGAGATGGTTCGTTGCTTTCAGTCTTGAATTGTTTGCGAACACTTGCTCAAATCCTCAAATATATCATTTAGATTATTGCTTGTTATAGTGGACATTTGAAGTTTGTTTTTGATTTCCTGCCACATGCTGTTAGAATAGGAACACCTGAAAAATAAGAGATCTATTTCTTCATTCATCTAAAAAAATAGATTACATTTAGTCAATTGTTCGGTTTTATTTTATAATATTGTCTTCAATTTGGCCAATAATGAACACAGAGACATTTTTGAGGCAAATAAGAGACGGGAACTTTCTACATATTTTCATGTAGTAGAGAGGTAAAGTTCTTGTTGGGGTCACTACAATTAGCATCATCTTCCGCCCAACTTTCTCCACTAGGGTAACACCATCCATCCGTGGATCAAACCACATATTAACACTCTTACCATCTACAATTTTCCTACCGATTATACCCTTGCATAACTGCCTTGCCTTTTACACGGTCTTAGAAGAATTAGAAGCATTATTATTAACATTTTCCCATGACAATACTTGCTTTTCATCCATGCAGCCCAAAGGCTATCTCCTTGCGAAAACCTCCATATGAGATTAATGGCAGTTGCAGACTTGAGATCCTCCAAATATTTTATGCTCGTATGAGTTTAATGACACTTTGCGCTTTATAAGTTAACGACATGGATGCATTCAAAACACTTCTGATAAAAAGCTTCCAATTAATAGTGAATATAGAAAGTTGAATTTGTCGTTCTAGATCAATGTTATCGAAAGTAAGTGTCTTTTTTAACTCATTTGATATTCATAGTAGTTTTATGGGAGACTAGATGTGAAAATTTCTCCAAAGTCTTCCTCAAACAAAGGCACTCAAAGTAGTTACCAAATCCTGCGATGTATCGTATTGGTTGTGCATAGAATGTATAATTTTAATGTCTATGTTAGTCAGAAGGCTTAAAAGTTTGCTCTAAAACACGAATTTGAAGAGGGATTTCATACTATTCCACACTTATTCAAATATGTCCCATATTGAAATTGTGTTATTTTTCCAACTAAGAATATCGTTTGTTATTGTAATGAATATGTTTCATAATTTTAAACATTTCTCAGCTTCTAACGTTTAAAAAATATTTAAAAAAGGATGTACATGTCACAATTCAAGGGCGAGAGAAAGTTAAAGGAAACACCGAAAATTTGGTTTTGGTTTATAGCTTCTCTAAGGGAATTTTATCTAATTTTTTGTTAAATATACCATCATGTCTGATTTATGTTCCACTTCACTACCCCTATAATGATTTGAAGGGATACACATACTTTAATAATTCTTAAAATTACTTATTCATGGTATCGAAAACTATACTTTATAATGTATAATGTTTGTTTGTATATTTGAGAGCTTTTTTGTTTCTTAAACGAAGTGCTTATGTTTAGAAGGTATCAAATAAGCTTTTTTTTGGGTTTGTCGATCAAGTTCTTAAGCAATCTGTTGTATGTGGTTTCCAGCTATTTGGAAATTTCATGAACAGACACATGCTTGCTTAGGATAACAGTGACATCATTATGGAGGGGTTGGATAAAAAATCATCATCTACTAATAACATCAGCTAACTGTAATGAAGGTATGCATGTTATTCATTAATAATGTGGCCATACATGTAGTTTTCAGTAAGCATACTATTTGAATGTGTTACTGTTATGCTCTCTTTTTGGGATATGATGCTCATTCAATTCAACCACCATAACATAATTTTTGTATTATGATCGATTGTTGGTCCTTTCTTATACTTCACATTCATTTCCTTCAAACAAGATGATGCTGACTGTTTGTACGGACTTGGAGTAGGTTTGGTACATGTTCCTGGTGTAGTGGTGCATACATGATACACAAAGTTGTTCTTTTCTCGGAATTTCCAAAACTTTGCAATATTTGATTCAATTTGCATTCCCTGTTATTCTATTTACCGCAACTTCTCATAGTGCATATTGTCCGCTTTGGATGGTCCCTTGACATCTAATATACCTAATGTATACCATAATGCCACTAAAAACCCTAGTTTCCTATGTTTACGTTTTTACATATTTATGTAGAGGTCTGCTATGAACTTATCTTTATGAAAAAACATAATATTACATGTCATCTGTATGTTTTGATAAAAAAAAAGAGGAAAATATCGTAAGTACTTCACTATTCAAAATCTCTAATAGCATCAGATGCTAGTATTTATTAATGCCTTATCGAACGATTAAGATTGATCATTAATATTGATCATTTGTAAATTCTGACAATTAAGATGAACCTTAACTTAGCTTATGTTCACGATTTGAAATTTATTTTGAACGTTAATAACGGTGTTTCAGGTCGCATGCATATAGGCTACATGCTATAGAATAAAACACCTATAAGAGATGGAGGTACTTGAGGGGTGCATTTGCAATTCACAAGTATTAGGAACAAGTACCGAGGCTACCATTGTTCATGGGACCATGTTGAGGCCCAATCTTATCAAACTTGCAAACCAATATATATGTATCATGTGTGTTGTTTTTCTCATTAGAGTTGGTGGTGTTCCTTGCAAGTTGAGTTCATGTTTATCTTAAGCTTGAACTACAAAAGCCATGTGATTGTGAATTTTGTTGAAGAATAGAAATACAGCGTCATAATTATATGATTTTTTTTGGATATGATTGTATGTGTTAGATTATGACATGAATAATTATTGCTGAAGTTTATATTTACAACCGTTTAAAGATGTGTAAAATGTGTGGTACTCTTGTTCAATGATGCAAATATATTATCTGTACAGTAATCAGAGGAAGTTATTACTGCTATGTAAAATATTTAATTAATGTGATTGAAATAACAGACACAATATTGGAGAACAATTGTATTAGATTATGTACACTGTGCTGTAAGTGTTGTCTACAATAAAAATACAATCCTACGAAAATGATTTATGTTGTTATTTTTATCATCCCTTTGTAGTAGAATTTTATTTGCAATATATTAAAAATGTTGGAAACTCAAAATAGTTTTCGGGCTTCGACAGTGTTTGGAATGTGTTGTAATAGTTTGTTTCTACAATATTTTGAAGTCGTGTAAATGTTTTCCATTAATATACTAAACTTTTATCATATTTAAAAAATATTGTAAATAATGATCAACAAACGTCCTCTGCGACATTAAATATATGTTGTAAAAAGTAACTTTTTCTCTGCAACTATGGATATGAAAATGTCAAGCTAGATGTTGTTAAAGTGTCAAGACAATATTCTCTACAGTTGTAAAATACCGTTTTTCCTGTAGTATATAATTCCGTGTTGATAATCTATAATTTAATATTGATCTTGAAAGAAAATTAAAAAGATTCACGTAAATTAGAAAACACTACTCACCTTCTTCTAGTGTTTAAATTAGCCTTAAAATTCATTAAGTCACGAGTGAGAGTTTTGAGTTCTTTGAAATTCGTAAAGGGGCATTGATACTACAGATGGGTCCTAACAAATAAAAAATCATAGTGTGCATGCTCTTACTTTCCGTATTATTCCACATTACTATTTAGCCAAGTTATTTCAGTGACCTGTTTGTAAGTTAGAATTGCAGCGCAATATCAGTATTAACTTAGGCCATAATCGATCCACTTGGTTCTTTCACTTGGCATCAAAATTATTAGCACCGAGGCTTTGGAACTTGAGGGAGCTTGAGATATGTCTTAGGGGCAATTATGTAATTTGTTACATATATCTAACTCTATAACCAATCATTTTCATAGTAAAGATATTTGATTTCTATCGTATAATTTATTATATTATGATGTGATTAATTAAGTAATTAATTTAAGTATATTTAATAGAAAATCCTTAAATGATATGTTATGTGATAATAATTATAAGGAATGACAAAATCCATTGTCCCAGTGGTTAAGTGATTCAGTTTTGGTGCGAGAGGTCACAAGTTCTAAACTTACGTAGCGTGATTTGAACATACATTGACATGTGATTTGTGTTATGTTGTCTCAGTGACATGTTGTACCTAAGTATCATTTTCAAAAAATAATTATAAGGAATTGTAATCGTGAGAAAATTACTATAATATTAAATAATATATTATTTTAAATATTTCCAACCAAGATGTTTTGAGAAAGGATATCGATACATTCGTCGAGGCTAGAGTATGTAACGCTCTTCCCATGTTGAACAATGTATTACTCATAGCTGCTGGGAAACCAAAAGGTTACATACGTAATGACTTATCCAAGAGTTTCATATTGGTTAATAAGAATATGTCAAATAGGAAATCTCAAAGTGATTGTATAACAGTTCTCTCGACTTGAGATATACTGTTGGGCTTCAATGTGGATAATCCACATTAATTATAATTAAATCATGACATGATAATCGTCAAGCGACTAATAGTTGGTTCAGAGTCGATGTATTGAAAGTGAAACATTGTTCAATAGAGAATTTTTTTTTTCAATTGTATAAGGTTAGTATCACCATCAACCGTAGTCAACTCAAAATCAAAATATCTAGCCGTAGTTGTACGATTAATAATAAATGTTATTGTTGAACCAAAAACTTTATTTATGGACTAATCGAATTGAATATGCATGATACTGAAATTTTGATCAAAACTGAATTCCAAAATTCCTAATTTGATATAGCATTGAAAAAGAGAATTGGTGTAAATATTTGTTACTAAAAGGTACCATTTAAATTTGTAAATTTGGATTTTATCGTTGAGATTTGTAAATGACGAATTAAGTCAAACTATCACACTACTAGTTAAGATGACGCATGAACTTTAGTATTTGAAATGTTCGAATATTAATCACTGAATAAATTCATAACTATACGTCACAAAACCGAATCTATTCAATCTTCAAATCACCTTCTGATTTAATTGATTTGTAATATATGAGGCGTATTTAGTAAAATGTGTGAGCTATAGAATTGTTCGGGGTGTCGTTAATAATTTACCCGAAGCATATATAAAGTTATATATGTGCATATCGATATACAATATTGATAAGAATTTAAACTTTATTTGAATTAAATATATTACAAAATGATTTTTGTGGGAATTTGGTCCATATTGGACTCGCCTAGGCCGGCCAAGAAAGGGGATAACGGAAGAGATATTAGGTTTTGAATTAGTGCGAGAGGAATGCAAAGATTCTTTCTCTAAACCTCCCTGTAAATTTGAACACAACCCTCCACTTCTTTTTCTTTCTTTCTTTCTTTGTTTTTTTTTGGGTTCCTTCTTCTCTAGTCACGGCCACAAGGATCTTAACCCTACCTTTTCAACTCCATTTACATCCATTCAACCAAACACATCTAGATCTGGTGTTGTGTTGGTATGCAATCTGTTTTGCAGGAGTGGGTGCAGATCTAAGATTTCAAGGAGAATGTCTAGATCAAAATGTGAATCTATAAAATCAACTCTAGGTAATAATTTCTTTACATTATACAATGATTATTATATGCGATGTTTATGTTATCACCTTACATGGATACACATTGTTTATGTCATCACCATGTATTTGATGCCTGTTTTTTATGTATATGTATTATAGTTAATGTTTAATTTTACATCTTCTTAATATTTTAAATGGATGATTATGTATGTGTTTGTATACATACACATGTACATATATTTGACAGTGTGTGTTCCTCTCTTTAAGAAAGCAGCAGTTTTAGACACAAGGATTTAGAGTTTGGATCTATTGCACCAATGCCAAAGAATCAAAGTGGAAGGTTGTAGCGATGGAGAAAGGCAGTGAAATCGCCCCATGGCGATGCTTTCCACAATTATGATAACCGCTTTTGAAAATCGTGTGCGAGCAGTTTGCAGCTTGCAAGGGAGAAAGTCATGTAAATAGTCATGTGAGAGTAGCTGTGACAGTTAAGAACTGGATCTATTTGAAGCATTTGATTTTTCATGGTTGGGTAAATAGAAGGGTCTGATTGTTTAATTGAAACTACTATGATCAGCCCAATTCTAACTGATAAGCCTTGCGCTCATAAACTTCTGCGTAATGAATGGAATTAGGAACTTATATGTTAGGAGTAGAGCCTTCAAGCATTTGTAATTGTGTTGTAAGGTTATGAATCTGTAAGCCTGTTTTGATGGGCTATGCCTCTGTAATTTATATTAGCAGTGGAAACCATTTTCAAAAATAATATACGTGTTGTGTATGTGTATTCCACAGTATAAATTTTTTTAAATGTTAAAAGTAAATACTGATCAGGTTTAACCTTTTTCTTCTTCTAACTATAGCAACTCAATTTATCCCAAAATTATAAAACCCTAGATGTCAACTTTTCAAATCGGCAGCTATTAGTCCTTCAGACGCCACTGCGAGCTCCAAATTCAGAAAACCTTGCGCATTCTTACCTAGTGGTATCAAAATTCCATTTTTGAATAATTTTGTGCGTAATTGGATTTTTAGTTTATGATTTGTGCTCTGATGCTAAGTGTCAAATATGGATTTGGTGTGCTCGGTATGCATTTAGTTGAGTGGTTGTAAGATAAGGGTTTAGTGAATTGTGACATAATTACCAGTATCAGTGCGTACTGTACCAGCAATGTATAACTAAACAAGAGATGCCGGTCTTTTTTCTTTTTCTTCTTCCGTTTGGTGGACATGTTTCACTTGTTTTCATATCGTTTGGATGAATTTTTTGTTTAATTATGCCATATTATGTCATTGCATATGGTATTATAATATATACTTTCCTAATAATCCTGTAGTTCTTTCTACAAATGTATAAAATAGATGAAGAAAAAAATGCACAGCTTTGACGGTTCGACCGGTTGAACCTCGAAACCTTGAACCCTAATCTTCATGTTTCGACTCACGGTTCAGTCTTCAAAACATTGCTTTAAACATGGTTTATTAATTGAAAATCTATGTAAAATCAAAATTATAACAACCCATATTTAACCATTTTAAAATACAGATATGAATAATGATTTTGCATTAAAAGTATTTAAAAATTTAAAATTTTATGATTAAAAATACGTTTAATAGGCTTAAAGTAAAAAGGAAAAAAAAGAATATAGTTACTTTATTTTAGAAATTTATTCTGTTTTCAACTTTAATTATAAATCAGTAAATATTTAATGAAAAATATTATTTTTCGACATATAAATATTTTTACATAAAAATGTTTTATTTTTTTTTCCGTTTAAGACGTTAAAGTTTGTTTCGTCAAATTCTGATTTTTCTAGTTACATTTATTGCAATTTGAAGTTCGTGTATACGTTTTGAGTCAGTGTTCTGGCGAAGAATCTGTGGCGGCACAGATTTAAGCTTGTTATATTGTCCACCTCCCACCTCCCACCTCCTCCTTTTGCCCATAACCACCACCCCAGCACTAAAACCAAAGCCTCCACTGCACGCAACTGCCTACCCAAACCCGCCACCTTTCTCTCCAACTCCCGCCTATGCCAAGCTTCAACCACACTTTGGCCTGCCACCTAGCTGCCCGAAAACTGTCAAGCCAAATCCAGTCCTCCGCAGCACCTACCCAGGTCAGACCGTGCTCCTCGCCTCCGCCTCCTTCCCTCAGCCTTCGCCACTCCACCTCCATCCGCATCAAGCTCAGCCCTTACCCCACCGCATACAGCCACGCCTGACCCCATGCCCAACCACCGCCCTTACCTCCGCTAACTCAATTGTTGCTGATATATGTTGCATCTCAATGACATTTAACACAACTATTCAAATTTCAGTTGAGAAGGATTAAAATTTAATTCCAAGCTAACACAAAAATGATGTTAATTTTGCCTAAGAAATGCTAAGGTACGTTGATGAGATTCATTAGAGATTCCGGTATAAAAAAATCTTAAGCACTTGGGGGTAAATAAATACATAAAACTCGACATTAAATACTGGTAGCTAGAGACAAAAATAGCTTCAAGTAGGCAAATGAGTCATATGAGAAATACTTTGTATTATTAATTGTGCTAGCTGTTGTTTGTATTAGTAAGTAAATAAGCAACCCATCTAAAAAAAAAATTAAATCTACCAATTTATATTTGGGGGAATTAATTTAAAAGATAAAAATTTGTATATTTTTAACCTCAAGGACACGACCTCAACATTTTTATCATAAGGACAAACATTCTACTAAAAATTATTCATAAGGACGAACATTATTTCAAAATTATTCGTAAGGACAAACATTCTTTCAAAACTACTACCGAACTAAAAACTGATACCTAAAAACTGCTATCGATAACTACAAACCGATACCTAAAAACCGTTATCAATAACTAAAAACTGATACCTAAAGAAAGTTGTCCTTTACGCTAAAATAATGAAGGTCTGTCCTTAAGGCTAAAACGCTGAGAAAATTGACCTTGACAATAATTTCCTATAAAATTTAATATTAGTTGGTGACATTACTATTCAAAAGATTTATGAGCAAATAAACAACAAACACCTATTAAATCAGTCAACATATCATCAGTATCCATTTTTCTCCACCCACTCAATCTGTAAGTTGACAAACAACAAAGGATAACAACCATCAGCAATACCATTATATTACCATTGCCGCTAAATCATCATCTGATTCCTCAAGGTTGCAGTAGGATGAAGGTTGTTGCTGAATTTCCAACTTTGCATCATCAGCTCCCATTTCTTTTGCACCATTAGGACCTTTTCTTTTGCGTCACAACCTAACTTTGCTGTTGGGGGAGGATCAAGTGCACCAAGTCCAGCTATCTCCTTTGAATCAATATGTTGTTTAGATGCCAACTCAACAGCATCATCTGGCTGCATCTTAACAATCTTAATTCTTTTTGGTAAGTTAGTTGATACCTCCACTGCCTCAACTTTCACCACAATTGTTTCTTCAATATTTTTACGTTTTGCTTCTCTCTTTTGAGACATTGCTTTCTGTCATTGTGGAATAAAAACAGTGATGGAATTGAGTAATAGTCTTGTAGGAATTTGAAGGAGCATGAAAGTACCTGCTTCACAATGAAACCTCTGTTTGAACCATGAAAAAAAAACCGAAGAAAAACAAAAACAAACAGAGCTAGTAATCATTTAACAGCTGCATATACATATTTACTCAAACAGTTCATGTGCAGATTGAAGAAAATGAGTAAAAGAGAAGGTGTAAGAAAGAGCTGATGATGAAACAGTACCCGAGAACAGAAATTATAGCGTTGAATGAATAAGAGGTGAGCTGAAACGATTTGCTGCATAATAAATAGAGAATGGATGGAAGAAAGTGGGCAGGTGCCAGGTGGAGAATTGCATGGGAAGTGGAGTGACCTGAGGTAAACATGAAAATATGAGCTGCAGCAGTAAAATTAACCTGGTAAACAACGTTATAGACATCGACGTGGATTACTGTAGTACGTCTGATATATAATTAAGCTTAAATCTGATGCATTCTTTATCTTTTGTTTGTCTTCCGTTAACTTATTCCGCTAAGTCCGACATATTTTTTTTATATAGATATCTATTTATAATTATAAATATCCTTAATAAATACATGTGTCTTTGTATGTGTATTTTAAAATAAATTTTTATTTTCGACTATAATTTTTTTAACTACATACATACATACATCATATACAATTTTAAAATATCACTAAAAGGAAATTATGAAAATTTTAAAATTTGAATTCATATCTTAGATACTATTTTGAATTCAAATTTTGTTTACTAAGTCAAATTATATATTTTGAATTTAAAATTTTATAAAAAAGACTTAGTTAAAATTTTATGTAATATTTTTGAAATTACATAAATTTTTTAAAATTATACACACACACATATATATTTGCTAACTATAATTTTTGAATATTTTATTTTTATCATAAAATTGTTTAATACAGCCAATAGACATATATGTCCCCGGAGTTAAAACGCTTAGTGGTTCCATAGTCGTGGAGGTGCGAAAATTTATAGGGGATATAGCGGAGGCGCAAAATATTTCATTAGATACAAAACCAAATATTTAAAGTTAATTTATTTTTATTCTCAAATCATTTGTGTAGGAAAAAGAAATATTGTTTAATCTTATATAACAAAAGAAAAAATATAATGATTTATGCAGTTCAGGTTTGGTTACTACAATATATTTCTAATTCATATTCAACACTTATACATTAAAATTAGGTCTTTACTCTAACTTTGTTGACTTGGTTCAAAAGAGAACCAGTCAAATTAACTTTTTTATATTAATGTTACTAAAGCAGATGCTACAAAGTCTTGATTTAGTGGGTATAATGGAAAATAGCGAGGCTTAAAGTAAATCTATTGTTTAATAACGCTATATTGAAAAAGCGTAGCAGATGAAGAGTGGTATAGCGATGATTTTGCAGGGCTTTAATTGCATGGATATATGTAAGAGCGAAGTATACACAAAGTAGATATAAACCCCAATATCTACTTCTGTATAAACCTAACCATGTACATTTGTGTTGCGCATACACGTCGTACACATATGAGTATATAATGATATATCATTAGCCATATTATTCAATTTGTTAAATTCATTAATTAAATATAAATAAGAAAATTTAATAAAATTGGATTTTTTTTAAATAAACTAGATTGGATCTAGTATAACCGATTAAACTTCATAGAACCAGTATGGTATAAATAGGATTTCTTTTTAAATCTATCCATTTCATCCATTATGGATTGGTCTGGTTCCAACAATGGTATCAGATCCCAAATGGTCCATGCAATCTAAATAAGCGAGTTTATGGCCAACTAATAAAGCCTACTTATCTGATGGGTCTCTATAATAATAGTGTCTAGGTTGCGGTTGAATAATAAAGTATTCTCCCCACCTTGGCTACTCGCTTGGCCTAATGGATGGAGTAAGTCCAAATGTTTGGTCCAATTATAAAGGTCCAAATTTATTTGGGCCTTGGGTTAATATTTAAAATTCGGCTAGAAAATTTAAATTATATTTTAAATTTAAATGTTAAGTTTGGAATATAAAATGAAACTTTATTAAAGTTATAAAATAAATTTTAATTTTTTAATAATGTTTTGAAAAATATAATAATTAATTTTGAATTTTTAATATATGTGTTTAATTAATTTGATTAATTAGATAAAATAAATAATTGGCTAAAAGGTAAATTAATTAAACACACACACACACACACACATATATATATATATGTATGTATGTACTATAATTATTATAGCTATATATTTATCTTAAATTTCTTTCAGATAAGTTATATCAAATTTCAAATTAACTAAAATAATTAATTAAATAAATGAATTTATTAAATTAAATTAATTAAAATGTATACATGCATTGATGTATATATGTATAAACTATTTATAAATGTTATAGTTAGTCATTTATCTTAAATAGTTTAAGATAAATATAAAATTTCAAAAATTTTATATAATTAAATATGATTTAATTGATAAAATTAAAATTAATCAAATATGATTTAAGTAATAAGAACTAAAATTAACTAAATATAATTTAATTAGTAAGATGCATATATGCATTATAAAAGTTACTTAAAAATTATAACAGTTACAAAAAAATTAAACTTATATAACTATATATGTATAAAATATTGTAAGTGGAACTAAAATAAACCCAAATTGATTTTTGGAATAAGTACATATGTAAAATACATATATCGATATTATAGATGTGTTTGACATTTGAATCATGATAGTGTTTCATAAAAACACATTATTCTTTAAATTAATATCACTCAACTCAATGCATATATATTAAAGATTATGAATCTTTAGCATATAAAGTTATCCTCTACCATTTATATATTAATAGACTACTTGCATACTCTTTAATTTTTGAGCAAATTTAATCCAGTGATGTTATTTGTAAAACTTTTAATATATTGACAAGATGAGGTAAGACACATGCATGTATTTGTTGAGCAAACTCAAGGTACATACATTATACTTTAATCCTCTTGAAATGGTGGATACGACTTGATTTGTTGAGCAAACTCAAGACTAAGGTCAAAATTGGACAAAATTCACAGTTAAGAGCTGTATTTGATAGAACCGATAAAGTGTTATTCATTACTTGTTGGCTTATGATTTGTTGAGCTAACTCAAGGTTAGAATCATAAGGCAAGCTACTCCTAACACACACTACAGGTATTCAAAGATTTTTATATTTCTCTTAGGATTTTGAGGAATACAAAATTCTAGCGGGAGCCTAATTAGAAAAATGAAATGAACGTCAATTAACCTTTCAAATATCATGAGAATATACACTATATAAAATTGAAATAGTCTACTTTGATAATGTTATGAAACTAATATAATTGATAAACTATTTATAAGGTAAAATATACAATAAAAGGAATTAAGATTGACATAGAAATATAAAATATACCAATTAATAAATCTTTTTGCACGTTGTCAATTCAAGGCCTATCCTATAGCTAAATTATACGGCTGTTAAATTCATTCGTACCTTGGTTACTTAGGTGTTTATTGGCTAGAGACCATGTATTGTCTTCTATGAGTTTTGAAATCTAAAGTCAATACAATAATATGGATAGTTGATCCATATCTAATCACGTATAAATGTTATATGGTGAACGGTCGCGATTTGTGATATATGAAACCTCGATGAAATTAGTTCATTCGAAATAACCAAGTAAATCATAATACGAGATCATGTATTTTATAGGATTGATTGCATTAATGATCTTTTTGTGTTAAGTATAGCACTAGACTTTCGTAAAGAGTTCCATGCTATCTTGTAGAAAAGGTTTTCTTTTGGATGGTTCGAACATTTGGAAAGAAAAGCGAATGTATAAGAGTGGATGTAACTTAGGAATGGTTGGAATGAAGAGTAAACGGTCACCTTTGCTTCATGAAGAGACATCAAAAACGAGAATTGTGTAAAATTCTAGTAGATACATAATAAAGAATGAGAAATGTGATTTCTATTTCAAATGTATATTCATGTAGAAAATTCTTTTCTATGAAAGTTATTTCTTCGAGCACAAGGTGTTTGATCTCAAACTCATGACTATAAACTAGTTGCAGTAGATGAAATAAGATCCCATAATAAGTGGTTGAATGAAGCCTCTTTTTTCACGAGCTATTATTGTAATGGCAGAAGTAGTGGGAGCATAACATATGACATTTATTGGTGGATGCATCAAATTACGGAAGACTGCCTTCAATTATATACCAAGTATTATTTATGAAATAATAATAGTTTTTAAGTATTTACTGAAAATATGTATAATTTTATTTTTTTATGAATATTGTAACATCCCGCCTGTAACGACCCAACCTCCAAACACCAGGAAGTCGCATCGCTAATTAAGAAACAAAGGGATAGAAAAGAGAAAGAAAGAGAAGAAAGAAGAAACAACACATCAGAATCTAAACAGCGGAACGAATAAATTATATTAGTAACATAAATTATTACATAGTTTACAACCACTATCAGAGTACACAGATATACAACACATACTAGACAGTTATAAACACCTGTCTAGTATTTACAACTCAATACAACTCAGAGACAACTCAGAACACACAGCGGAATACTAAAGTCTATCGCAGAAGCCTCCTGCTCCATTGCTCCTTCAATATTCGTCAAAGCTGACCTGAATCCCTTGGCTACTCGTAAAAATTTGAGTACCCAAGAGTTTATGAAAAACAAAAATAAACTCTGGGTCAGACATGGGTCTGGTGTGAGCAACATGTTAAAGTTGCTTAACTTTAAAAATCTTTTGAAAAGAAAGTTATCACGTAAGACTTTCCACACATAAACATGGAATTTTTTTACCTTACGCTAACCAAAACATTTGATAAGAAATCCGGTGATATTATAATAGTGTCTAGGGTTTCCAAGTAAAATACAGAAATAGCTGGAATGCTTACATCTCACGTACCAACATAGTTGGGCACAATTAATACGTACGACGCTTATTGGATTTTGGATTCCATCAATGGCAGGGCTACTGGGGTACCGCCCGTCACAGTACGTGGCCTAGATCAATGTACCGAGGAGTAGGCCCGCTCCCCTGCAACACGAGGCCGGACCCATTCCTTACTGAACAGTTCCGAGCAAGACAACCCCGCAGTTGGTGCGCATATCCAACTGCCCACTAAACCGAATAAAAAAGGGACTTCTAGACAGGGGAAAATCTTGCTCTCCAGTGGGAGCTATCCAAGAAGCCTTGCAGCACCTCCCCTGTTTTAGCCATTCCCGGTTGATGATGCTTGAGGCTACGATTACCTTTATAGGACACATTATCTTAGAATGCTCATCGTCCACCTGACGATGTTCTGAAAGCATTCAATCCATACAAGTTCGTTCCGGTTCGAACGAAACCGAAGGCATTATCTCGTTACACTCGTTTTGGAATCACCCTCAGAGTTAACGACGATAACCCTTGCACTCTGAATCTCTATCTCGAGCCTATAAGTACTATTTCTATCAAAACACATCACGGAATCACCCCCAGAGTTATACTGACTAATAGTCCTTACACCTCGAGTCTTCACTCTTCACATAAGATACACGACCTATCGTTAATTTGGATCGATGTGGTTTTCGGATATCCAAATATGGAAACCCGATCCCGGTCTCATCGAAATCCAAAGTGTGTCTTTTAGGTCCAAGTTGTTTTAGAGTTTAAAACAATTCAATTATATTATCTATATACACACAGATAGATAATTCATAGATTCACAACAGATAATTATCATTATCATAACCAAAGATAATCCACATTATCACTATCAAAAGATATCTGTATCATCATCACAATGCAACCAATGCATCCATATCACTCAACATCATTAATCTCATAGCCGAGATTCAAAACCATTCAAAGCAACCCATAACAACCATTCATAAGCAATGATCTATAATCATACTATCTATAATTAATTTAAATTAATTACATCATCTTTAATTAATTTAAATTAAATTAAATTAATTACTTACACAATATAAATCTTGCTTACATTATCATTAATAAATTACAAATTAATTAATCGATTAACCTCTAATTTATCATCTTAATTAATCAATCCTGATTAATTATACTTTAATTAATTTAACAAAATCAATTACTCTAAACCAAATATAGTAATTAACCTTTAATTACTTCATAAATTAATTAACTATAATTAATTACATTTAACCTTAATTAATTACAATTAATTAATTATACTTAATCATTTATTATTAATTAATTAATCTTAATTAATCAATCTTAATTACATCATTGATTATATTAATTAATGACTCTTAATTATATTTAATTAATTACTCTATTAAATTAATTACTTTCAGTAATTAATCTCACTTAATCCATAATTAATAATCACCTTGATTAATCTCAATCTGTAATTAACTACTTTAATTACTTCATTCAACTAATTATTCCATAATTAATTTCTAAATTAATCTCTTGATTAATTCTATAAAATAATTTAATCCAAATTATTTCACAATCCCAACATTATCCGTCAGTTACATTCAGTAATCATCTTTAATTACTTCACTTAGTAATTCCATTAATTATATAAAGTAATTATTATCAAATCTTATGTTTAAAATTAATTAAAATTAATTAATTAATCTAAACCAATCTCAATAAACTCCATTAATTACATTAAGTAATTAATGTCTTAATTACTTTTATTTAAGTAATTAAACTTAAATAAATTTCATAATTTATTATCACTAATTAATCAATGTAATTAATTATTAAAAATTAATCATATTAATTAATTACTAAATAAACCTTAGTTCATGACTATCATTAACTATTATTAATTCTTTAATTACTTTTCTTTAATTACTTCTTAATTATCTCTAATTTAAATTAATCCAAATTATTAATTAAATAAATTAAATAAGTAAGTTATTCCTTAATTATCCTATTTATTTAATTATATTTAATATCTTAATAATTTCATAAATATTAAAGTGTACTTAGAACATTTCATTTTTATAATTTAAATTCAAATTCCATTTTGAATTCAAAATTCAAAATGATATTAAGAATTAACCAAATTTAAATTTCATTTATTATTCTTTAAAATAAATGTAAATAACATTTATTACTTATTTTTAAAACTTATATAGGATAAGTCTTTATTTACTTAATTTAATTAAAAATTAAGTTTTAATACATTATTAATTTAGATTATAAATTCAAGTTAACAATCATTTAACTTCCTTTATAAACCATTTATAATGATTTCATTCAAAAAGGAAAATCAAATTAAAATATTTGTTTGAAACAATTTTACTTTTAATAAACAAATTAAATTTAAACTTGTTCAAATATACAGATTTTTATATTCAAAACATTTGA
Source organism: Allium cepa (assembly GCA_030765085.1). Classification (NCBI taxonomy): domain Eukaryota; kingdom Viridiplantae; phylum Streptophyta; class Magnoliopsida; order Asparagales; family Amaryllidaceae; genus Allium; species Allium cepa. The sequence continues at coordinate 87,615,751 of CM060942.1, read as the reverse complement.
ATCCTTCCTTATTTAAATTATTTGAATTTAATCTTGAATTAACCTTTGATTTAAACCTTGATTTTAAAACTTTTTATTCAAAATTCAAATTCCATTTTAAAAGAAACTGAAGATTCAAAACCCTTAAGAAAACTGAATTTAAATTTGAAATTCAAATTGCTATTTAAAATTGTTTCAGGTTCAAAAATGAAAATCTCAAATTTCAGAAACAGCTAGGTTCCCTTCTTCTTTTTATTTTAAAACTGAAAACCCTCTTTTAAAAATTTAAAACTTATAAGATTTCATACTTCTTGAAACTAAATTTATTCTGCAGATTTAAATTATGTTTAAATCTTTTCATTACAATATATTCATTTAAATTTTGATTTAAATTCAATGTTGTAGACAGTTTTTCAAAAAAAACCGTAATATTTAAATTACTCGAGCCATCCTAAAAACTGCTTCGAGTCACAAGCCCCCTCCTTCGAGTAAAACACAGTACTTACTCGAGTTATTCTCGAGTTTTCCCCCTGCACATACCCAAGCAACTACCTGAAACTAAAAGTGCATGGTGCACATGCACCGTGCCTCCGGCAATCACCAACCACCTCCGGTGGCTTCCCCATGACGGCGACAAACCCTACGACCCTTCACGACCATCAATTATCTCTCCACAGCTCGAAATCAAATTCGAGACTAAATCCCAAAACCTATAACCAGAAGTACCCAAAACCCATCAAACCTGTCATCGCTTCAACACCCATCCTCCGACCATCATAAGCCTTGCAACTCCGACCACAACTTCATCGTTACCCAAACTACCATCTCCCAAAGGCCCATGACACCCGGTCATCCCTGAAGGTTGTATCGACCACAACAGAATGTTCAAACACAACTAGGGCTACAGGAAGAAAATCGACATTACTGCAACCATGGTGTTTTACATCACCATCACTCAATTTTCTCATCTACACTGATAACTCCCCTACCCACAAGAAGAACCCCGATATCCCCAAATCGTTAGATCATCAGAAATCATCACATTTCCTTTTTCTGTTCAACAGAAACTGCTCACAAACCCCTTGATTAAAAATGCTCATTTTTGATTTAAAAATCTTGTTTTAGTCTAAGTATTCAAATTAAGATCCTAGATTTTAAAATGTTTGGGTTTTCCTTTATTCAAAGTTTGCTGTGCTTTTTAAAATACCTAGTAAGATTTCAAATTTTATTTAACTTAAATAATATTTTAAAAACTTCTCTAGGATAAAACAAACAAATTTTGTTTAAAACTTGAATCTTAACACGGCTTTGATCGAGAAGTATGATTTTTAATTCCAAAAACTAGAGCTTGAATTATGAACAGAGGGGTTACAGGAATATTTACCATACACACATCATACATGTATAAACATACAGATAATTCATATATACATTCACATAAAAATATTTATTTCCAGATGTAAACATGCAACCAATTAGTACTTAAGAATTTTTTAAGAAAAAAATGTTACTCACCAGAAAACAGAGAACAAGCACCAGATTTTTGAAAACCCATTGAATATTTAAAACAGAATTGTCCATGCTTTAAAAACTTAAACTTGTTACTGTGATGCTTTCAACTTGCTTTAAAAATGCTTTTGCTCCTGGATACATAAAATTGCATTGCTTTTTGTTTTGCATGCTTCCAGATTTTAAATGAATGCAAGCTTCTTGATGACCAGATTGAAAAGAAAATGCAGGTTGCTTGCTTTCAAATGAAATGCAGGATTTCTTGTTTTATCTCCAGATTTACAATTGACATGCATGCTTTTAAAACAGGTCGAAATCGCATGTTGAACCTGAGTTACAGGTTATGATTATGAAGAGGGATTTGATTTTTTTCAAGTTTGAGGAGTTATTCACAGATTGAAGAAAAGCTTATGCATTTTGAATTTTTTTTAAACAGAGAATGATTTGCATGCAGACTTGTTTCCGTTTATGTTTGGCCTTAGATTTGAAAAAAAGAAAAAGAAATGAAAAGTGTGGAAGTGTTTTATATGGAATAAAATTTTGTTTAATTAAAATTTAAAGAAAATAAAAAAATATTCATCTTAAATGTCTTATTTTTAACACATGTTAATTTATGTTTCTAAAAAGTTTACACTTGTTATTAATGTTAATAAGCTATAAATTTAGTTAACTTGTATTTTAAATTAGATGTTTAATATAAGATATGTTTAGTTATTAGTTAACATGCATTTATTTACATGTATATAGATTTTAAAATAAATCAAACTATATTTATAAAATTAAACTTATACAAATATTTCAAAATCAAAACAAATTAAAAACATTTATACTTTAAATTTTAAAAACTTTGAATTCAAGTTCAAATTAAAATTTTGAAATCCATTTTATTTACAAATATAACCACACAATTTAAATTTTGGAAAACAATTATTTTTATTAAAAAATTATTTGTTAAAATAATGTATTATTATATAAAAATAACAACATTTGATAACCATAAATAATTATTAAAAGAAATTATCTTCTTTATTCATAAATTATTTATTCTATTCAATTATATCAAAATAACTCTTATTGTTATTTTATTTAAATTCAAACTTGAGTTAAACATATTTTAAATCAATTGAATATTTATCTTATGTATTTAAAACCATATTTATTTATTAAATAACCCTTTAAAAATTTAACTTTTTAAATAAAATCATAATTCACAATTTACTAAAGATGCATATTTTATAGAAAAAAGGATTTATTTGTTAATTGAATTTAAAACAATACTTATTTACAATATATACAATATTCTATATATGTTATAAATATAAATAATTTGTTAGATTTAAAAAGATAAAATCTATCAATTACTATTTATTTTATTGGATTATTAAATTAATTCAAATCTCATTACAAAGATTATCAAATCAATTTAATTTTTATTTCAGATTATTAAATTGATATTGCTTTTAAAATTCCGGGCCATCACATTCCTCCCCCCTTTAAAAGAATTTCGTCCCCGAAATTTAAAACAAAGGTAATTTAATAATCTATTTAAAGGATTAAATTTTAAAACACAAGCATATACCAATGATATGCTAACAACCGTAACAATCAATTCACCCAATCAAACAAATCTAATTATCCAGAAAAATTCTGGAAACTTTCACGAGTTTCCCCGGTATAAATATCGGGATACTCGCTCTATACATTCCAAACAATCAATACTACTAAGCTATAGAACTCCTATTCATCTAGATCTACAGAACTAGACAGCATATCAGACTACAGACGAGTCTGACTCAACAACCAAACTCCTTAACTGCTGGTTCTAAAACCAGAGATAGACCATACACATACACCCTCAGAGATACGTGAAATTCATCGAATCCCAGTTATCCAAACCGGCAATTCAATCCTGAAATCCAAACACTGATCCAACCAAAACATAGAAAAGATCCAAACATCACTGAGCTAGCTTTCCAGTCTTACACAAAACTTATAGCTCCTTAATCAGAGAAAACCCCAACAACAACGAAGCTCCAACTTTGAATTCCAAATTTCTCCGTCCCTTATCCATAAAAGTCTTCGGACAATCCTGGGCTGCCAACATTCCAAACTGATCAGCTTAACCCTTGCCGATTCCTCTAGAAACAATCAGAACCAAAAACAACCCAACATAATGATCTCCTCAAGATCAATCCAAAACCAAAACACAATCCTACTCCATAAACAGCAGAAAACTACAAACTTCTCCTAACCTGGAAAAGACAATCAGAAACACTTCCAAACTGCCTCCGCTGCACAACTCCGATCCGAAGTAGATAAGAAAATGCTGATGAAAAACACAAGCACCAACTGGACATCACCTTCCAGAAATATGGTTCTACAGATCCATAAAGAAAACTTAGAAATTCCTTCAGAACTGAGTTGCTTCATCAAATTCCATCTCTAGGAATCATTTTCCAACTAAACAGAACCACCGGTTCCACTCCTGGAATACTAGTCGATAAGAAAACTTAATTTCCAGATGTTGACAAACCTTTATCTTTCCCAGAAAACCTCCAGAAAATCTCCAACAATCCAAGAGAACACTCAACCAATAGCAAGTCACTTTTGCGATCAACCGAGATAAATTTCCAAAGAAAACTGTCCTCTCTTTACCAAACAGAACAGCTTACACTGGTCTAGTCAATCCATTGAAGAAACGGATTCACTCAGCAGCTTCTGAACTCCATCTCCAGAAAAACTACTCAGCTAAGACTTCCATGTCAGCTCACAGAACACTCCAAGCTGCAATGCTAACACTAATGCCAAACTTCTTAATCCAAACTCTTCGAGAAACTCGGACTTCAAAGCAGACCGAAACATCACAACATCCTGCTGTCTTTAGCCATAACATCGAAGCAGACATACTTCCCAAACTTGTTCCAAAGAAAACATCTTCAGAAACAATCCATAGTCGCTGCATCGCATCACGCAGTTACGACTTCCTGAGATATCACAATACCATCACTTGCTTCAGCCCAATCGAAGAAAGCAAACTCTACTCACCAAACTCCGCACTTCAAAGATGACTCCGAACCTTAACAGGTTTCCTTCAGAGATTGATGAAATACTTCAACACAACAAAACTTACTCGAGATGGTATTAGGTCTACAGTCTCGACAGATACACTTCCAACCTCAAACATCGGACTCCAATCAATGGTAGTAATCGTGTTACACAAACCACTACCTCATCTACCTTTATAACCTATATTGGAAAATCTGAACAGGTAACCCAACATATAGGTAGAAATATATATATATATATATATATATATATATATATATTAAAAATACAAATACGCTCTCTCAAGATGGACACCACTCCAGAGCCTAGGTATTCACTCAACCTAATGCTCTGATACCACTTGTAACGACCCAACTTCCAAACACCAGGAAGTCGCATCGCTAATTAAGAAAGAAAGGAATGGAAAAGAGAAAGAAAGAGAAGAAAGAAGAAACAACACATCAGAATCTAAACAGCGGAACGAATAAATTATATTAATAACATAAAATATTACATAGTTTACAACCACTATCAGAGTACACAGATATACAACACATACTAGACAGTTATAAACACCTTTCTAGTATTTACAACTCAATACAACTCAGAGACAACTCAGAACACACAACGGAATACTAATATCTATCGCAGAAGCCTCCTGCTCCGTTGCTCCTCCAATATTCGTCAAAGCTGACCTGAATCCCTTGGCTACTCGTAAAAATTTGAGTACCCAAAAGTTTATGAAAAACAAAAATAAACTCTGGGTCAGACATGGGTCTGGTGTGAGTAACAGGTTAAAGTTGCTTAACTTTAAAAATCTTTTGAAAAGAAAGGTATCACGTAAGACTTCCCAGACATAAACATGGAAAAGTTTTTACCTTACGCTAACCAAAACATTTGATAGGAAATCCGGTGATATTATAATAGTGTCTAGGGTTTCCAAGTAAAATACAGAAATAGCTGGGATGCTTACATCTCACATTCCAACATAGTTGGGCACAACTAATACGTACGACACTTATTGGATTTTGGATTCCATCAATGGCAGGGCTACTGGGGTACCTCCCGTCACAGTACGTGGCCTAGATCAACGTACCGAGGAGTACGCCCGCTCCCCTACAACACAAGGCTGGACCCATTCCTTACTGAACAGATCCGCACAAGACAACCCCGCAGTTGGTGCGCATATCCAACTGCCCACTAAGCCGAATAAAAAAGGGACTTCTAGACAGGGGAAAATCTTGCTCTCCAGTGGAAGCTATCCACGAAGCCTTGCTGCACCTCCCCTGTTTTAGCCATTCCCGGTTGATGAGGCTTGAGGCTACGATTACCTTTATAGGACACATTATCTTAGAATGCTCATCGTTCACTTGACGATGTTCTGAAAGCATTCAATCCATACAAGTTCGTTCCGGGTTCGAGCGAAACCGAAGGCATTATCTCGTTACACTCGTTTTGGAATCATCCTCAGAGTTAACGACGATAACCCCTGCACTCTGAATCTCTATCTCGAGCCTATAAGTACTCTTTCTGTCAAAACTCATCACGGAATCACCCCCAGAGTTATACTGACTAATAGTCCTTACACCTCGAGTCTTCACTCTTCACATAAGATACACGACCTATCGTTAATTTGGATCGATGTGATTTTCGGATATCCAAATATGGAACCCGATCCCGGTCTCATCGAAATCCAAAGAGTGTCTTTTAGGTCCAAGTTGTTTTAGAGTTTAAAACAATTCAATTATATTATCTATATACAGACAGATAGATAATTCATAGATTCACAACAGATAATTATCATTATCATAACCACAGATAATCCACATTATCACTATCAAAAGATATCTGTATCATCATCACAATGCAAGCAATGCATTAATATCACTCAACATTATTAATCTCATAGTTGAGATTCAAAACCATTCAAAGTAACCCATAACAACCATTCATAAGCAATGATCTATAATCATACTATCTATAATTAATTTAATTTAATTTAAATTAATTACATCATCTTTAATTAATTTAAAATGAATTAAATTAATTACTTACACAATATAAATCTTGCTTACATTATCATTAATTAATTAAATTAATTAATTGATTAACCTCTAATTTATCATCTTAATTAATCAATCCTGATTAATTATACTTTAATTAATTTAACAAAATCAATTGCTCTAAACTAAATGTAGTAATTAACCTTTAATTACTTCATAAATGAATTAACTATAATTAATTACATTTAACCTTAATTAATTACAATTAATTAATTATACTTAATCATTTATTATTAATTAATTAATCTTAATTAATCAATCTTAATTACATCATTAATTATATTAATTAATGAATCTTAATTATATTTAATTAATTACTCCATTAAATTAATTACTTTCAGTAATTAATCTCACTTAATCCATAATTAATAATCACCTTGATTAATCTCAATCTGTAATTAACTACTTTAATTACTTCATTCAACTAATTATTCCATAATTAATTTCTAAATTAATCTCTTGATTAATTCTATAAAATAATTTAATCCAAATTATTTCACAATCCCAACATTATCCGTCGGTTACATTCAGTAATCATCTTTAATTACTTCACTCAGTAATTCCATTAATTATATAAAGTAATTATTATCAAATCTTATGTTTAAAATTAATTAAATTTAATTAATTAATCTAAACCAATCTCAATAAACTCCATTAATTACATTAAGTAATTAATGTCTTAATTACTTTTATTTAAGTAATTAAACTTAAATAAATTTCATAATTTATTATCATTAATTAATCAATGTAATTAATTATTAAAAATTAATCATATTAATTAATTACTAAATAAACCTTAGTTCATGACTATCATTAACTATCATTAATTCTTTAATTACTTTTCTTTAATTACTTCTTAATTATCTCTAATTTAAATTAATCCAAATTATTAATTAAATAAATTAAATAAATAAGTTATTCCTTAATTATCCTATTTATTTAATTATATTTAATATCTTAATAATTTCATAAATATTAAAATGTACTTAGAACATTTCATTTTTATAATTTAAATTCAAATTCAATTTTGAATTCAAAATTCAAAATGATATTAAGAATTAACCAATTTAAATTTCATTTATTATTCTTTAAAATAAATGTAAATAACATTTATTACTTATTTTTAAAACTTATATAGGATAAGTCTTTATTTACTTAATTTAATTAAAAATTAAGTTTTAAGTACATTATTAATTTAGATTATAAATTCAAGTTAACAATCATTTAACTTCCTTTATAAACCATTTATAATGATTTCATTCAAAAAGGAAAATCAAATTAAAATATTTGTTTGAAACAATTTTACTTCTAATAAACAAATTAAATTTAAACTTGTTCAAATATCCAGATTTTTATATTCAAAACATTTGAATCCATTCCTTATTTAAATTATTTGAATTTAATCTTGAATTAACCTTTGATTTAAACCTTGATTTTAAAACTTTTTATTCAAAATTCAAATTCCATTTTAAAAGAAACTGAAGATTCAAAACCCTTAAGAAAACTGAACTTAAATTTGAAATTCAAATTGCTATTTAAAATTTTGTTTCAGGTTCAAAAATGAAAATCTCAAATTTCAGAAACTGCCAGGTTCCCTTCTTCTTTTTATTTTTAAAACTGAAAACCCTCTTTTAAAAATTTAAAACTTATAAGATTTCATACTTTTTGAAACTAAATTTATTCTGCAGATTTAAATTTTGTTTAAATCTTTTCATAACAATCCATTCATTTAAAATTTGATTTAAATTCAAAACTGCAGACAGTTTTTCAAAAAAAACCGTAATATTTAAATTACTCGAGCCATCCTAAAAACTGCTTCGAGTCAGCAAGCCCCCTCCTTCGAGTAAGACAAAGTACTTACTCGATTTATTCTCGAGTTTTCCCCCTGCACATACCCAAGCAACTTCCTGAAACTAAAAGTGCACGGTGCAAATGCACCGTGCCTCCGACAATCACCAACCACCTCCGGTGGCTTCCCCATGACGGCGACAAACCCTACGACCCTTCACGACCATCAATTATCTCTCCACAGCTCGAAATCAAATTCGAGACTAAATCCCAAAACCTGTAACCAGAAGTACCCAAAACCCATCAAACCTGTCATCGCTTCAACACCCATCCTCCGACCATCATAAGCCTTGCAACTCCGACCACAACTTCATCGTTACCCAAACTACCATCTCCCAAAGGCCCATGACACTCGGTCATCCCTGAAGGTTGTATCAACCACAACAGAATGTTCAAACACAACTAGGGCTACAGGAAGAAAATCGACATTACTGCAACCATGGTGTTTTACATCACCATCACTCAATTTTCTCTCTACACTGATAACTTCCCTACCACAAGAAGAATACTGATATCCCCAAATCGTTAGATCATCAGAAATCATCACATTTCCTTTTTCTGTTCAATAGAAAACTGCTCCCAAACCCCTTGATTAAAAATGCTGATTTTTGATTTAAAAATCTTGTTTTAGTCTAAGTATTCAAATTAAGATCCTAGATTTATAAACTAAAATGTTTGGGTTTTCCTTTATTCAAAGTTTGCTTTGCTTTTTAAAATATCCAGTAAGATTTCAATTTCTATTTAACTTAAATAATATTTTAAAGACTTCTCTAGGATAAAACAAACAAGTTTTGTTTAAAACTTGAATCTTAACACGGCTTTGATCGAGAAGTATGATTTTTAATTCCAAAAACTAGAGCTTGAATTATGAACAGAGGTTGCTCTAACTATCTATTGAATACATCGACAATAATCATACCAAGCAGGTCGACATACCCAATGAATACTTAAAACAAAACCATAGGTGGTTGGAGGATCTATCAGAACAGAATATAACAACTCAAATGTAATATACATCACAGAACAGTAGATCAACATATACACATATATCGATACATAACAGAGTTTACAAAATAATACATGTGAAGTGGAATAGCAAACCACAATATACAGACGAGTCAAAAGAATACATATATCAGAGTTACAACAAAAGGACTACACAAAAAGCTTTAACAAAAATGAACAAGCTGAATAGTCCATGCGGAAGCAAAATAGGCTAAGTCCAAAAGCACCTAACCTGAAACATCTCGGTCTGACCCGAGTATAAAATACACGGGTCAGTCTAGCTAAACAAATCAGTTAGATAAACTGAACAACAATAAACCTGCAAGTTTACAAGGCATAACAAATATATCTAAAGGAGATAACACAATCATCTAACAAAAGATGAATCATATGATAACAAGCCTCATATCATCGGCAACATATAGAAACAAAGGATAAGAATATCCCAAAGCAAGCCAAAATGCAATAACAAATACCAATAAGGTATACAAGTTCCACAAGGTAAACGCTACTCATCATGCGGCTCAAAAAGACCAACACCGAAGCGCGATACCTAGGGAATATACATATGAATGAAACATCAGAAAATTGCTCGAGCTCAGTACTGTAAAAACAAGGATCCATGAGCCCGAAGACTCCAAACCCAATATCACCCATGTGGCTCATAACGACCAACATCGGAAGCGATACTAAAGGGCAACCCAATATCACCCATGCAGCTCATAACGACCAACATCGAAAGCGATACTAAAGGGCAACAAACCCGAAGGCACAAACCCGAAGGCACAAACCCGAAGGCACATACCCGAAGGCAACAAACCATAGTGGTGAAGGTCGAAGACCCAATACTGGATACCACTAACTGGCGGAATGTGTCATAACTCTCAAAAAGGAAACCGAAAAGTGGTAACGTGAGTCCCATAACCACTCGTTCGCACTAAACGGTTTACTATCCGTTTGTTAATTTCACACTCAAAGCAATACAAAGTTCACCTCGTTTCATCGGTAAACCAGACCAAAAGGCCAAAACGATCAATCGAATAGGTCGGGGATTAATCGATAAGACAAACGCATGGATTCATGGTCCGTGTTTTACCTAACCATTTAATCTCCCTTCCACTCCGCTCAAAGTGCGAAATTGTGTATGTGCGTTTTAAATAGAATTTATAAATCGGAGAAACGAGCTTTTAATGCGATTTAGAGGGATTATTTATGAAAACCCGTGAATGAAGTTAAAATAAGTTATCAAAGCCAAAAGATGCAATGACAACCACCAAAAACCAACTTGAATCGATAAAATTTGGAAAACCAATCAAAATGAGCATACATAGGCAAAACAACTAAAATAGGAGCAGGTCGGTCGACCGGCTACAGGGCTCGGTTGCTGGCCAGATGCAGAAAATAAAAAAAAGCTCGGGATAGCAGGTCGGTCGACCGGTTACAGGGCTCGGTCGACCGGCTACAGGGCTCGGTCGGCCGAACTGCAAATTTCTACAATTCCTGCCCTTTCTCCTCTAAATGCAAACTCTTCCAAAACGCGACCGTTCGAGCAATGGACCTAAGGAGCCTTAGCCAATTGATACCCAGCTCCATTAGCTCTTCGATTCGCCATCAAAAACATGTTCAAACATCAAAGTTGGGATCTTTAAAGAATTGAACGCAAACGCTAAAAATTTGGATATTCTCCAATTCAATCCAAACCAAAAGCAAGTGCATATGAATAAGTGTTAGGAATTCATACCCAACATCAATGAAATCAAGAGAAGTAGATGTGAGTTCAAAACTCACCTTTAACCAAAAACAAAGAAGAAGAAGCTCAATTTGCAAGGAGAAGACCAACAAATCTCCACTTCACTCAACTAGCTTCAATCTAAGAATAAAACAAGTATTTTCCTAAGTTTAGGTTTAGGAATTTCTGAGATTGAAGAGAGAAGGAGATAGAGAAGATGAAGAGGAAGCTTACCAATGTCTTCTCTTTGATATTGGAGCAAGAATCAAGTTTACAAAGAAGAAACTAAGGCTTGCAATTTCTATTTCCCTTTCCCTTCCACCATTTTCAGTTTTGCTTAAGTTAAAGAAATGAAATGAGGGTGAATGGAGAGGAGAGGGCTGAGTTAGGTTAATAAACTAACAAATGGGCTGAACCCAAACCCAAAACCCAAATATAAAAAGTTGCAAAAATTCAACTTACCCCAAACATATCAAAGCTTATACTTAAAAAGATCGCAAATGCCATTTTGGAACGAATGGAGGTGGTATCGAGTCCTAATTCGGCCGTTTGCAAAAAGTAACATTTCGGACATAAATCAGACTAACGACGCTATATTTAAATAAAACATTTAAATATAAAATCGTTAAATATGCGGGTTGTTACACAATTAGTACTTAAGAAATTTTTAAGAAAAAAATGTTACTCACAAGAAAACTGAGAACAAGCACCAGATTTTTGAAAACCCATTGAATCTTTAAAACAGAATTGTCCATGCTTTAAAAACTTAAACTTGTTACTGTGATGCTTTCAACTTGCTTTAAAAATGCTTTTGCTCCTGGATACATAAAATTGCATTGCCTTTTTGTTTTGCATGCTTCCAGATTTTAAATGAATGCAAGCTTCTTGATGACCAGATTGAAAAGAAAATGCAGGTTTCTTGCTTTCAAATGAAATGCAGGATTTCTTGTTTTATCTCCAGATTTACAACTGACATGCATGCTTTTAAAACAGACCGAAATCGCATGTTGAACCTGAGTTACAGGTTATGATTATGAAGAGGGATTTGATTTTTTTTCAGGTTTGAGGAGTTATTCACAGATTGAAGAAAAGCTTATGCATTTTGATTTTTTTTTAAACAGAGAATGATTTGCATGCAGACTTGTTTCAGTTTATGTTTGGCCTTAGATTTGAAAAAAAAAGAAGAAATGAAAAGTGTGGAAGTGTTTTATATGGAATAAAATTTTGTTTAATTAAAATTTAAAGAAAATAAAACAAATATTGACACTTGTCCCTTACATTAACATTGTCATCTTAAATGTCTTATTTTCTAACACATGTTAATTTATGTTTCTAAAAAGTTTACACTTGTTACTAATGTTAATAAGCTATAAATTTAGCTAACTTGTATTTTAAATTAGATGTTTAATATAAGATATGTTTAGTTAATTAGTTAACATGCATTTATTTACATGTATATAGATTTTAAAATAAATCAAACTATATTTATAAAATTAAACTTATACAAATATTTCAAAATCAAAACAAATTAAAAACATTTATACTTTAAATTTTAAAAACTTTGAATTCAAGTTCAAATTAAAATTTTGAAATCCAGTTTATTTACAAATATAACTACACAATTTAAATTTTGGAAAACAATTATTTTATTAAAAATTTATTTGTTAAAATAATGTATTATTATATAAAAATAACAACATTTGATAACCATAAATAATTATTAAAAGAAATTATCTTCTTTATTCATTAATTATTTATTCTATTCAATTATATCAAAATAACTCTTATTGTTATTTTATTTAAATTCAAACTTGAGTTAAATATATTTTAAATCAGTTCAATATTTATCTTATGTATTTAAAACCATATTTATTTATTAAATAACCCTTTAAAAATTTAACTTTTTAAATAAAATCATAATTCACAATTTACTAAAGATACATATTTTATAGAAAACAGGATTTATTTATTAATTGAATTTAAAACAATACTTATTTACAATATATACAATATTCTATATATATTATAAATATAAACAATTTATTAGATTTAAAAAGATAAAATCTATCAATTACTATTTATTTTATTGGATTATTAAATCAATTCAAATCTCATTACAAAGATTATCAAATCAATTTAATTTTTATTTCAGATTATTAAATTGATATTGCTTTTAAAATTCTGGGCCATCACACCGCCTTTTTGGATGCTTTAATCAGACACACGTGTCAACTCAAACCATACAGAAGGGTGGATTGTTATTGGGGTAAATAAGAAAAAGAGAGAGAAATAAAACAAAACAGAATCTCACAGCGGAATGAAAAAAAATATAATAATCAAATAACGGTTCACGAAGCTGTTTACAAAACATTTAATTATACTTATACAACATAAAATTAGAGTTACACAACCAGAGAATAATTAATAATAATGAAGTGGAACAATGTGATGCAGTGGAATAATATAGTAAATAATAATAATACAATCTTCGTCTTCGTCTTCTAGAAATAAGGTCTTCAAATCCTAAAATGCTCAGGCTGATCCGAGCGAATTGAAAGACAAAACACTCGAGTCAGAACTAAAAGATCTTATTCAAGTTAAATCAATGGTAAATATGCGAGTGACAGCGTCAGAGATGTTTACAGGGTTTGACATCTCCTATCCAGTGTCTAATGTGAGTGTAGTAACTTAAGAGATGTTCGGGATTCACATCTCCCAAGAACCTGTTAAACTATCTACTATGTAGTAGAATATGCTATTATAATATGTCTACAGTAAAGTAAAGGTATTAAAACAGCGCTTAGGCTTTACATTTTCCATCTTAACACATTTTATATATTCCCATAGTCTATACAGTATCGTAATCTCCCCCGTACTGGACGTCGTCAAAGGGCACTCCGTAGGTATGGTACAAAACAAATTCATAGAAGGCGCGCTAGGGTACATGACACGGCACAACTAGGAAATGCCTGAGTACATGTACCAATTACACTTTTGGACTGGTAGTAATGCATAGCAGCTACTACCGCCCACCTCGGAGCACATTCCCTAGTAAAATCGAAAGGTGGCCACCAAATAAGTCAAAATTCAGAATATAGCGTCGATGGAGTGTCCGATCGGAGGAATGACCTCACTTGGCCCGTCGATTGCTCCTGTTTTAGCCACCTTCAGCAACTCATGAGAGTCAGGTCCACCTATATACCTCAAATAGGATCGTTTGCACCATCCTACTTCATTCTGGAATCTCTACAGCATACAGAGTTGTTAAAGTGGTTTTTGGTATTGGCAGAGAGTATGATAACATCCGATCTCGGTCTATTTGACGACCAATTCCTTATTACACACTGGATGGTTCTTTTATATTTCCAAAATCATATCATAATTGTTATCAAAATACCATATCCGAGACGACCCAACTTTTTCTCCACAAAAAGTCGTATCATCTTTAAGAAAGAAATGGATAGAAAAGAGAAAAGAAAGAAGAGAAAGAAGAAACAACACTAGAATCTCAATAGCGGAACTAATAAATTATATTAATAACATAAGTATTACATAGTATACAACAGATATCAGAGCTACACAGACAATACAACACATAAACTAGACAGTTATAAACACCTGTCTAGTTATTACAACTCAATACACAATACAGAAACACTCAGAGATACCAACACCACGTAATACTATATATGTACACGCAGAAGCCTCCTGCTCCATTGCTTCTCCACAATTCATTAAAGCTAACCTGAATCCTAACCTGAATCCCTTGGCTACTCGTAAAAATTTGAGTACCCAAGAGTTAAAGAAAAACAGAAATATCTCCGTGTCAGACATGGGTCTGGTGTGAGCAACAGGTTAAAGTTGCTTAACTTTTGGAAAACCTTTGAAAAGAAAATGGATCACGTAAGACTTCCCACACATAAACATGGAAAAGTTTTTACCTTACGCTAACCAAAACATTTGATAGGAAATCCGGTGATATTATAATAGGTCAACGGTTTTCAAGTAAATATGAAATAGCCGAAATTGTTACATTTATTAAATTCCAGCTACTAGCCACAAAAGTGGGTAATACAATCAAAACCGTTGGCACTTATTGGATTTTGGATTCCATATAATGGCTGGGCTACTGGGGTACCGTCCGTCACAGTACGTGGCCTAAATCACCGTACCGAGGAGTATGCCCATTCCCCTGCAACACAAAGCCGGAACCATTCCTTACTGAACAATTCCGAACAAGACCACCCTGCAGTTGTGATCAGCAACCGCACCACTAAGCCGAAATAAAAGGACATCTAGACAAAGGTAAATATCATTCTCAAGTGGGGCTACCCACGAAGCCTTGCTGCACCTCCCCTGTTTTAGCCATTCCCGGTTGATGAGGCTTGAGGCTACAATTACCTTTATGGGACATAACACTTAGAATGCTCATCGTCCATCTGACGATGTTCTGAAAGCATTCAATCCATACAAGTTCTTTCCGGGTTCGAACGAAACCGAAGGCATTATCTCGTTACACTCATTTTGGAATCACCCTCAGAGTTAATGACGATAAGCCTTGCACTCTGAATCTTCATCTTCACTTCAGATTCACGACCTAATGTTAATTTGGATCGGTGTGGTTTTTGGATATCCAAATATGGAAACCCGATCCCGGTCTCATCGAAATCCAAAACGTGTCTTTTAAGGCCAAGTTGTTTTAGAGTTTAAAACAATTCAATTCATTATCTATATACACATAGATAGATAATTCACAACACAATAGATAATCAACATTATAATTCACAGATAATCCATATCATAATCTGATAATCCATACTATCATCCAAATGCAACCAATGCAACCATATCATATAACATTACTCATCTCATAGCTGATGTAACGACCCGTATTTTACGTGTCGACAAAATCATAAAATAGTTGCTTTAAGTCGTATTGTTGATAAGTCGTTCAGAGTAAGTTATTGGGTACTTAAGTCGTGTAGGAATTGGCTTGAGTAAAGCTTAGGTCGGTGGGTAAATGAGTCGTTCATACAACTTAGGGATGTTGCCGACTTAAGGAAGGTAAGTGTTGAATTAGGGAGTCAGAGTTTTGAGTCGTGACCAACTTATAGAGGGCCGACTCATAGGTGTTGCCAAGTTAGTGGGTTAGCGAGTCAAGAGAGACAACGGTTTACAATTTTGGACGAGTCATGGAGTAGCCGACTCATAGTAGGACCGACTCAGAGATTTGTGGAAGTAACGACCTAAGGGTTGCCGAGTCATAGCTTAAGTCGTAGGCGAGTTAACAGTTTAAGGGGAAGTGACCGACTCAAGGGGAGAGCAACGACCTATAGAAGGACCGACTTAAGGCTTAGCAGTGTGTTGATGGGTCGGTGAGGCCATGGGTCGTGAGTTATTTTGTGTGTATAGTTGAGTCGTCATACGACTTAGGACTTGGGAGTGTTAGCAGCTGTGTGTTAAGTCGTTGGTCATAGGTCGGTTAGAGCTTAGGTCGGCCATAAGAGTGAGTGGTTGAGTCGGCAGGAAGGGATAAGTCGTTAGGCCGTATTGGTTGGATTGTTGAGTCGGCTATTGGTAGGTCGTACACGGGTTAAGGATGTTAGGTCGTTAGGGGTGTTGAGTCGTGTCTGGGGTGAGTCGCGTACAGGTTAGATGTGAGGCCCTGTGTTTTGTTGAGTCGGCATGATGATGAGTCGGGGACGACTCAAGGGGTGGGTCGGCAACGACCTAAGGGGCGACGACTCATAGTGGTTTCAGCCTATAAATAGAGGGGTTTGGCTCACTTTTTGGCACCGGTTTTTGAAGCGACGAAGTGCTGCCATTTTGGGAACTCGACTACAACATTTCTTCATCTTCTTTTCTCTATTCCAATCTAATTCTAACATCCATCCGAGATCGAAGATCGAGATTGAAGATCTAAGAGACAAAGTTGAAGATCTTCATCCAATGAAGCTAGATTTCATCGTTTTAAGCGAGATTTCGCCGGATCAAGCCTTGATCTTCGCTGTCCAGATCTGAAGTGTTTAGTTTTTGAGGTGTTTAGGTGATTTGGTGAGTGGTAGTTATCTCTCACGCGGACCCAAAGGAGTATATTGGATTGGTGGTTTGTTGGAGTGTTGTAGATAGTAATTTTGTGCATTTTCCTTAGATCCAAGTGTAGATTCATTGTTTGTGAAGATGTTTACTTATGCATGTTCATTTATCAAGTATTAGAGACAAAACCCATGTTTTATATTTGATAGATCTATGCTAAAAACCTATGATTCATGCATGTTAGACTTATGCTCATTTATTTACGAAAATTGCCATTATAGTTGATATTGCTCATTAGATCTTGTTTAAATGATTGATTGTTTGATTGTATGATTGATTTGATTGTTTCCAAGTTAGCTAGTAGTTGATTTGGAACAAGATGATTGAAGATGATTCGAAAGCTAAGTGGAAAAGCTCTTGAATGGTGAAAGCTGTTTATGGCATATGAAGCGGATGTTGAAGCTCATATGTATGAATTGGATGATGTTGAGATGGGACTTTTCCATGATGCGAGGAGGCAAACCATGATGTTGAGTTGGGACGGGTTATGATGACGTTCCAAGCACGGGATACGACGACGTGCAAAGTTATATTGATAACTCGGTAATGCGATCCGGGTAGGTGATAATGGTTAGCTTGAGAGGCGCTTGAGCTAGTATGGAAATAGTCGTCGAGGAGGATGACTAGGAGGCTAAGATCTTATCGTTGTTGAAGGTTCTAGCATGCTCAAAACAAGAGTACGTTGGAACGGGCTGCGACGACGTTCCAAGCACGGGCTGCGACGACGTGCTAGTACTCTGGGTAGTTGCGAAAATTCCTAGGCACGGGCTGCGACGACGTGCGGAGTTATGTCTAGAACCAGGGTTACCATTAGCCCTTGACAGGTGGTCATTCAATTAACGGTGAAATCATGGCAAAGATAACAGTGATAGCCAGAGTCATGGATGTTTGGTTGTATTATCATTCGGTCTCAAGAGCGGTATTTTCTGGGTGCTTATCTGATCTTGGTTTAGGCCTTGGGGGTTTGTATTTGGAAAGCATCGCCCTTGACTCGAGTGATTATTGCTTTACTTTAATTATCTGCTATGTTATGCTTGCTTTTCCTTAGTGTGTGTCTGGGGGGGGGGGGGCTATCACTGTAGAAAGAGGTGGAGTGGGATGGTTTGGTTCCTATTCCTTTTATTCCTTATGCTCTTTTGGTATGTTTGATAGTTGATTTACTACTCACTAAGACTTTGTCTGACTCAAGGTTTTATGTCTCCTCTTATTACCTTGGGCTGTTCATCCATGTTGGGATGGGCAGACTAGGTAGCAGGTGGCAGGTGCTGTGCTTAGAGTTCTCCGCTGATGATGACGAAGACGAGCAGGAGGCTTTGCATATTAGTTTTCTTACTATGTGTACTGGGTGTTCCGCTGTTGTATCTGATTGAGTGTTGTAGTGAGGCTTTGATGTATGAATGATTCATATGTTTGTATAAAACTGCTATGTTGCTTATACGAAGATGTTATGTTCTATAGAGCTTCACTATATTATATGTCTCTATTGTATTTTATCCATGCGCTGTGAGTTGTACGCTAGAGATTCTGCGATGCTTATTTTACCCTGACTACTGTCCATGGCTACCTGGCACGCCCTTCAGCGCTCTTTTCTCTTGTTTTGGTGCGGGAGTCATGGGCGGTCGTCACATTTGGTATCAGAGCTTTGGTTAATCGATTTTTGCCAACGCTCGCTGACGTAGTACGTATGAGAGACGTAATTGTATTTTGATGGGTGATTACTATATATATAATATAGTAGTTTAGAAGGATTTGAACTCCTTATGCAGTTGTTTCTTAAGGTGTTCTAATCATTCTTATTACAGATATTAAGGATGAGTCGAAGAGGGAGACCAGCTGCAAGGGAAAGCCGTGCTGATGAAGGGGCTGTTGATTATGGAACTATGTTCGAAGCGATGATGACTTCGATCATGAGAAGGATACCAGCTCCAGGGCCATCTGTAGATGTTGGAGTTCAAGTCCAAGCTCCAAGACCGGTGGATTTTGCTAAGCTTTGTAAGGATTATACTTCTCTTGGAGGAAAAGCTTTCTTGGGGACGGAGTCGACTATTGAGGTGCAGAGATGGATTGATGCATGTCGAAGGATCTTTGGTGATTTAGGGATTGAGGATGCAACTAAGAGGAAGCTTGCATCGAGACAGCTTCAAGGGAGAGCTGCGGATTGGTGGAATTCTATCACCATAGATACACCAGAAGAAGAGATTACTTGGGAGCAATTCCAAGTTAGATTTGAAGCTAAGTTCATCTCTACGGCTCAGAAGTCTGTCTTGTTTAAGAGGTTTGTGGAGCTCAAGCAAAGTGGAAGGCCTGTTCTTGAGTATATTTCTGAGTTCGAAGCTTTGTCCAAGTATGCCAGATCGTATATTGATTCTCCCTATCAGAAGAACGAGAAGTTTGTGACCGGTTTGGATGCTTATCTTGGGAGGCAGTTGGTGGATCACTTGGATGATCCGTTTGAGAAGCTTGTGGAGAAAGCTCTCAGGCATGAGAGTTTGTTTCCTAAGGAAAGTTCTGTTGTTGCTGTAACCAGGGAAGGATCTAAACCACAGCGGAGTGAAAATAGGAAGAGGAAGCAGCAGCAACAGAAGGGTAGGGATGGCCAGAAGAAGCCGAAGGGCGAGGTGATTTGCTATAATTGTCAGCAGAAGGGCCATCTCTCCAAGGATTGTAGGAATCCAAGGGCACCGGCGAAATGCCACAACTGTGATAAGCCAGGGCATTTCAGGAAGGACTGTCCAGAACCGAGGAAGGACAGGCAGATTGTGCAAGCTTATGCTTTGGGAGCTGTGCCATCGTCTTCAAAAGCTCCTACTGCTGAAGAGAAGGGGAAGGGTGTGGTGGTTCAAGGTACTCTTTCTATCTGTGGTGTTCCAGTTAGAGTGTTGTTTGATACTGGAGCGTCGCATGCTTTTGTTTGTAATGATTTGGTGGACCGGTTAGGTTTGAGACCAGATATTGTTGATAGATCATTAGTTGTGACTAATCCAGTTGGGGGTTCGTCATGTTTGTGTATGATATGCCGTGGTCTAGTTGTGTCGAGTCATGATTGCTCGTTTGTTTGTGATTGCTTTGTTCTGAACTTTGCGGGGTTCGGAATTATTTTGGGTATGGACTGGCTTAGGAAGTATGCGGCTAGGATTGATTGTGAGGGGCTGGAGGTGACAGTCGGGAATGTGGAAGGGCGAAAGGTTGTGATACGATGTAAGCATGAGGAAGGCGTCTTCATGAGCTTCATGTATTCGCTGGTTGTTCCACGGGATGGACTGTCATCAGTGCCCATTGTGAATGGATTCGAGGATGTCTTTGACGAAGTCAAAGGGTTGCCGCCGCATAGGGAGATCGAGTTTCGTATCGATCTAGTTGAAGGAGCCAGACCTGTTGTGATGCCTCTTAGGCGGATGGCGCCTAGGGAGCAGCTAGAGTTGAGGGTGCAGGTTGATGACCTTTTGCAGAAAGGATTCATTCGGAGAAGTGTGTCCGAATGGGGTGCACCAGTTGTGTTCGCAACCAAAGCGGATGGATCGTTAAGGTTGTGTGTGGATTATCGTGAGCTGAATAAGTTGACTAGGAAGAACAAGTATCCATTGCCGAGAATAGATGACTTGTTTGATCAGCTTCACGAGGCTAAGGTGTTTTCTCAAATGGATTTGGCAACGGGATTTCACCAGTTGAGAGTGGCGAAGGATAGTGTGCCAAAGACTGCTTTCAGGACACCATTCGGTTTTTATGAGTGGCTGGTAATGCCGTTTGGATTGACTAACGCACCAGCATATTTTGTGGATCTTATGAATAGAGTGTTCAGAGATCAGTTGAATAAGTTCGTGCTTGTGTTCGTGGATGATATTCTGATTTATTCCAGAACTGAGGAAGAGCACAAGACACACTTGAGGATTGTTTTGGGGATCTTACGGAAACATCAGCTGAAGGCTAAGTTTTCGAAGTGTCACTTCTGGAAGAGTGAAGTGAGGTTCTTAGGCCATGTTATCTCGGGAAATGGAATAGCGGTTGATCCCGCTAAGGTGGCAGCAATCCAGGATTGGGTTAGACCTAAGAATGCATCTGATGTAAGAAGTTTTCTTGGATTAGCAGGATATTATCGTCGGTTTATTAAAGACTTTTCCAAGATAGCTGCACCATTGACAGGATTGACGAAAAAGAACCAAGTGTTCAGATGGGATGATAAGTGTGAGCAAGCTTTCGTAATCCTGAAAGAGCGACTGACGAGTGCTCCTGTTTTGACTATTCCTAGTGGGAATGATGAGATGGTGGTTTACACCGATGCATGTGGCACTGGACTTGGAGCAGTGCTAATGCAGAAGGATAAAGTTGTTGCGTATGCTAGTCGACAACTGAAGCCGCATGAAAGGAATTATCCGACTCATGATTTAGAGTTAGCAGCGATTGTGTTTGCTTTGAAGATATGGAGACATTACCTATTGGGAGTTCGATTTGAGTTGTTTACGGATCATAAGTCGTTGAAGTATCTGTTCTCCCAAAAGGATTTGAATCTTCGACAGCAAAGATGGCTAGAGTTCCTAGCATCATATGATTTTGGTATAGCCTATACTCCGGGAAAAGGAAACGTAGTGGCAGATGCGTTAAGTCGAAGACATGCAGGATTGGGAGCCATGTTTTCGGAGTGGAAGAGTCTCGAGTATTTGGCTGAGTTTGAATTCAGGCCTAGATGTGAATTGGAACCTGAGATGTTGGCAAACTTATCGATAAGACCTACTCTTGTGGAAAGGATTGGCGAGAGCCAAAAGCAAGACGATAAGCTTGTCAGGATTATCCGTGGTTTGGAATCTGGATTGGAACCAGAGAAGGATAAAGGATTCGAGATCGATCGAGAGGGTCGGCTTCGAAAGCAAGGACGACTGGTTGTTCCCGATATAGATGGATTGAGAGATGAAGTTCTAAGGGAAAGTCATCACTCGAAGTTGACGATTCATCCAGGTGGAAATAAGATGTATCGGGACATGAAGAGAGCCTACTACTGGGAAGGTATGAAGAAGGATGTTGGAAATTTTATTTCCAAATGTATGAACTGCCAGTTGGTGAAAGCTGAGCAGAAGAAGCCTAGTGGATTGCTTCAGCCATTAGAAGTTCCTACATGGAAGTGGGAGCAAGTGTCAATGGATTTTATCGATGGTCTACCTAGGACAAGAGCAGGAAATGAAGGGATTTGAGTCATAGTAGATCGTTTGACAAAGAGTGCAAGGTTCATTCCTGTTCGATCAACTAGGACTGCATCGAAGTTGGCTGAATTGTATGTTAAGTGGATAGTTCGATTCCATGGTATTCCGAAGAGTATAGTGAGCGATCGAGACCCATTGTTCACTAGTGGATTTTGGAAGAGCTTCCAGGAAGTTTTGGGAACTGAGTTGTGTTTGAGTACAGCTTATCACCCTCAAACAGATGGTCAAACTGAGAGAGTTAACCGAGTTTTGGAAGATCTTCTCAGAGCTTGTGTTTTGGACTTCGGAGGATCATGGGAAGATCATCTTCATTTGGTGGAGTTTGCATATAATAACAGTTATCAGTCGAGTATTGGTATGGCACCATATGAGGCATTATATGGAAGACCGTGTAACTCTCCGACATGTTGGTTGGAAACTGGAGAAAAGCTGATACTTAGGCCAGAGATGATTCGACAGACTTCGGATTGTATAGAGATCATTCGGCAACGAATGAAAGCAGCCCAAGATCGTCAAAAAAGTTATGCCGATAATCGTCGTAAGGATTTGGAATTCGACGTAGGTGAGATGGTTTTTGTGAAGATTTCTCCATTAAAGAGTGCTATTAGATTCGGAAAGAAAGGAAAGTTAACTCCGAGATTTGTTGGACCATTCCCGATTATAGAGCGAATTGGAAAGCTCGCTTATAGATTAAAGTTACCGGAAAAGATGGCGGGTGTGCACAATGTTTTTCACGTATCTTATCTACGGAAGTATGTGCATGATCCAACTACAGTGGTTTCTGCGGATAGCTGTGAAGATTTGGAGGTTGATCCAGTGGTTACGAAACCTCGTAAGCCACTTCGTATTGTTGAAACCGATACGAAACAGCTTAGGAGGAAGACGATTACGTTGCTCAAGGTACAATGGAGTGATGATGTTAACGACTGTACGTGGGAGGAGGAAGAGAGGATGAAGGCAGCTCATCCCGAACTCTTCGAGGTATGGCCCTAAAGTGTCGTGACATCTCATGAATTTGTAGCTTGTTCTAAGTCTTAGAATTCTGCATGCTAGGTTAGAAATTGGATGCATGGTTTGTTGATTGCTATGGATGGTAGGCATGCAGAACAATTTTGTTCGCTCTTGATTGTTTGGAATTTCGGGGGCGAAATTCCTTAGGGGGAGAGAATGTAACGACCCATATTTTACGTGTCGACAAAATCATAAAATAGTTGCTTTAAGTCGTATTGTTGATAAGTCGTTCAGAGTAAGTTATTGGGTACTTAAGTCGTGTAGGAATTGGCTTGAGTAAAGCTTAGGTCGGTGGGTAAATGAGTCGTTCATACAACTTAGGGATGTTGCCGACTTAAGGAAGGTAAGTGTTGAATTAGGGAGTCAGAGTTTTGAGTCGTGACCAACTTATAGAGGGCCGACTCATAGGTGTTGCCAAGTTAGTGGGTTAGCGAGTCAAGAGAGACAACGGTTTACAATTTTGGACGAGTCATGGAGTAGCCGACTCATAGTAGGACCGACTCAGAGATTTGTGGAAGTAACGACCTAAGGGTTGCCGAGTCATAGCTTAAGTCGTAGGCGAGTTAACAGTTTAAGGGGAAGTGACCGACTCAAGGGGAGAGCAACGACCTATAGAAGGACCGACTTAAGGCTTAGCAGTGTGTTGATGGGTCGGTGAGGCCATGGGTCGTGAGTTATTTTGTGTGTATAGTTGAGTCGTCATACGACTTAGGACTTGGGAGTGTTAGCAGCTGTGTGTTAAGTCGTTGGTCATAGGTCGGTTAGAGCTTAGGTCGGCCATAAGAGTGAGTGGTTGAGTCGGCAGGAAGGGATAAGTCGTTAGGCCGTATTGGTTGGATTGTTGAGTCGGCTATTGGTAGGTCGTACACGGGTTAAGGATGTTAGGTCGTTAGGGGTGTTGAGTCGTGTCTGGGGTGAGTCGCGTACAGGTTAGATGTGAGGCCCTGTGTTTTGTTGAGTCGGCATGATGATGAGTCGGGGACGACTCAAGGGGTGGGTCGGCAACGACCTAAGGGGCGACGACTCATAGTGGTTTCAGCCTATAAATAGAGGGGTTTGGCTCACTTTTTGGCACCGGTTTTTGAAGCGACGAAGTGCTGCCATTTTGGGAACTCGACTACAACATTTCTTCATCTTCTTTTCTCTATTCCAATCTAATTCTAACATCCATCCGAGATCGAAGATCGAGATTGAAGATCTAAGAGACAAAGTTGAAGATCTTCATCCAATGAAGCTAGATTTCATCGTTTTAAGCGAGATTTCGCCGGATCAAGCCTTGATCTTCGCTGTCCAGATCTGAAGTGTTTAGTTTTTGAGGTGTTTAGGTGATTTGGTGAGTGGTAGTTATCTCTCACGTGGACCCAAAGGAGTATATTGGATTGGTGGTTTGTTGGAGTGTTGTAGATAGTAATTTTGTGCATTTTCCTTAGATCCAAGTGTAGATTCATTGTTTGTGAAGATGTTTACTTATGCATGTTCATTTATCAAGTATTAGAGACAAAACCCATGTTTTATATTTGATAGATCTATGCTAAAAACCTATGATTCATGCATGTTAGACTTATGCTCATTTATTTACGAAATTGCCATTATAGTTGATATTGCTCATTAGATCTTGTTTAAATGATTGATTGTTTGATTGTATGATTGATTTGATTGTTTCCAAGTTAGCTAGTAGTTGATTTGGAACAAGATGATTGAAGATGATTCGAAAGCTAAGTGGAAAAGCTCTTGAATGGTGAAAGCTGTTTATGGCATATGAAGCGGATGTTGAAGCTCATATGTATGAATTGGATGATGTTGAGATGGGACTTTGCCATGATGCGAGGAGGCAAACCATGATGTTGAGTTGGGACGGGTTATGATGACGTTCCAAGCACGGGATACGACGACGTGCAAAGTTATGTTGATAACTCGGTAATGCGATCCGGGTAGGTGATAATGGTTAGCTTGAGAGGCGCTTGAGCTAGTATGGAAATAGTCGTCGAGGAGGATGACTAGGAGGCTAAGATCTTATCGTTGTTGAAGGTTCTAGCATGCTCAAAACAAGAGTACGTTGGAACGGGCTGCGACGACGTGCTAGTACTCTGGGTAGTTGCGAAAATTCCTAGGCACGGGCTGCGACGACGTGCGGAGTTATGTCTAGAACCGGGGTTACCATTAGCCCTTGACAGGTGGTCATTCAATTAACGGTGAAATCATGGCAAAGATAACAGTGATAGCCAGAGTCATGGATGTTTGGTTGTATTATCATTCGGTCTCAAGAGCGGTATTTTCTGGGTGCTTATCTGATCTTGGTTTAGGCCTTGGGGGTTTGTATTTGGAAAGCATCGCCCTTGACTCGAGTGATTATTGCTTTACTTTAATTATCTGCTATGTTATGCTTGCTTTTCCTTAGTGTGTGTCTGGGGGGGGCTATCACTGTAGAAAGAGGTGGAGTGGGATGGTTTGGTTCCTATTCCTTTTATTCCTTATGCTCTTTTGGTATGTTTGATAGTTGATTTACTACTCACTAAGACTTTGTCTGACTCAAGGTTTTATGTCTCCTCTTATTACCTTGGGCTGTTCATCCATGTTGGGATGGGCAGACTAGGTAGCAGGTGGCAGGTGCTGTGCTTAGAGTTCTCCGCTGATGATGACGAAGACGAGCAGGAGGCTTTGCATATTAGTTTTCTTACTATGTGTACTGGGTGTTCCGCTGTTGTATCTGATTGAGTGTTGTAGTGAGGCTTTGATGTATGAATGATTCATATGTTTGTATAAAACTGCTATGTTGCTTATATGAAGATGTTATGTTCTATAGAGCTTCACTATATTATATGTCTCTATTGTATTTTATCCATGCGCTGTGAGTTGTACGCTAGAGATTCTGCGATGCTTATTTTACTGTCCATGGCTACCTGGCACGCCCTTCAGCGCTCTTTTCTCTTGTTTTGGTGCGGGAGTCATGGGCGGTCGTCACAGCTGAGATTACAAACCATACATGGCAACCAATATCAATCATTCCTACATCAGCAATGATCTAATGATCACTTCATTTATAATTAATTTAAAATGAATTAAATTAATTACTTAACTTCTAATTAATTTAAAATGAATTAAATTAATTACTTCATCATTAAAATTCTGCTTATCTTAATCATCAATTGATTAATAAATCATCATTTCATTTCAATTAATCATTACTGATTAACCATCTCTAATTACAATAAGTAATTAGCCTTTAATACTAATTACATAAGTTAATTATTTTAAACTCCTTGCAAATAATTAACTTGTAATTGCTTAATTAATTAATTAACTAAAGTTAGTAATATAAATCATTTATTCATTATTAATTATTCCATAATTAATCAATTCTAAATTACATCATTAATTTATTAATTAATGATTTCTAATTACATTTAATCAATCTCTCTATATAAATTAATTATATTAAGTAATTAATCTGCAATTAAACCACATATATATTAATCACCCTTGATTAATAACCATTCAGTAACTAACTACTTTAATTACTCATCCCATAAATTAATTACTCTTAATTAATTATCTCAATTAATCCCTTGATTAATTCTAAAGTAATTTAGTTTAAATTACTTCCATCATTAAACATCTTTAATTACATCCAGTAATTATCAATTCATTACTTCTCTAAGTAGTTACAAACCCATTAATTACATAAATTAATTATCCATCAATCCACAAATGTTAAAATTAATTAAACTTAATTAATCTAAACTAAACACATTAATCAAATTAATTACACTAAGTAATTAATTTATTAATTAATTTCATTAAGAAATTAAACTTAAACAATTGATTATTATTAATTAATTATCAAAAATTAATCACATTAATTAATTGTTAAATAATCTTAAGTTAATTATCTTCATTAACTATTCTTAATTACTTAATTAAGAAATTATCTTATATTAATCATTGTTAATTACCAATTAATTAATATTTAATTACAATTTAATTAATCTCTAATTATAAATTAATTAAGTGTTAATGACAATCTTAATTAACCCTTAATCACTTGATCAAATAATCTTAATCATTAATTAAAATTTAATTAACATTCCTTAATTATATATTAATTAACCTTAATTAGTTAATCTTAAGTCTAATTAATCAATTAAAAATTCTTAGTTATTTAATTAACCATCCAAATTATTAATTAAATAATTAATCATTCATTTTAAATTAACTTAATAATTTAAAAGAATACAAATCATTAAAATTTTATTTATCTTTAAGATAAACATTCCTTACTTAATTAATCATTTAAAAACAAATTGTTTTTAAATTTACTTCAAATTCCATTTAGCTTCATTTTAAACTTAAGATGCAAATTTATCTTAAACAAAATTTTAAAACAATTCAAAACTTTTATCTAATATGCTGAAAGAAACATCTACTTTATGAATAAGTTTAAAACAATTTAAATTCTAATTTAATTTAAATTCAAATCAAATTTAAAAACTCATTTAAACGAGTTCAATTTAAAATTTACTTTTTAACTTCAAAACTGAAATACAGTGGAACTTTATTCCAGATCTAACTTAAATCTTAA
Organism: Allium cepa; assembly: GCA_030765085.1. NCBI lineage: Eukaryota > Viridiplantae > Streptophyta > Magnoliopsida > Asparagales > Amaryllidaceae > Allium > Allium cepa. The sequence continues at coordinate 87,587,695 of CM060942.1, read as the reverse complement.
AGACTTATGTACATTTTATAACTTCTATTTAAAAAATTCAAATCATTTAACCTTTTTAATGTAATTAAACAATTTAGATTTAAACTTATTTGATTTTTAAACCGAAGTTTAAGTTTTATTTCCAGATTTAAAACCCAGATTTAAATTCCAAATTTAAAATTTAAACTTCCTATTCAAATACAAAACTCACATATACTTTTACACCTATAAGTTTAAAAATCAAATTTAAATTTAAAAACTTAAATGATTCAAATCTCAGACAATCTAATTTAAATTCATAATCAAATTTCAGATTTCAAAATCCCAGTTTGAACTTCAACTTACAATTTAAACTTTACTTTTTAAATTTAAAAACAGAAAATAGTTTTTGCTTTTATTTGAAATCAAACTAGAATTTAAAAATTCAAATTATTTCAAAAACCCAAAATTCAAACTAATTGAATTCAAATTTAAATTTCAGGTTTAAAACTTAGTTTCAAATTTTAGTTTGCATTTGTACTTTTACTTCAAATTTTAAAAAAAAAGTGAAAACAGGTTTCTGTTAGTTTGTTAAAACCTGAAACAAAGCCTTGACTCGAGCAACCCTACAAAAACTTCGAGTCATATTCCCGTCAACTTCGAGTTAAAACTCGAAATTCCCGAGGCTACTAAAACGTGCAATACAACAACACCATCATCAATATCCACCTTGCTCCTGTGCACCTGCACACCGTCTCCGGCCATCACTGGCCATCCACACGACCATTCCATGGTCAACAATCAGTGACTCAGGCCAAACAAACATCCATCCTATCATCACTTGCTCGAATTCAAGATCAAGAACCAATATTCATACCTGGATCAACAGTGCCCCCTTCACTTCCCAACCTGTCAACACCTCGTTGACGCGACTCAGGCCATCAACAACTTCGAAACTCCGACGAAATTTACACCAATCCATCAACCTCCGTTTCCCAAAAACCTAAGTCACTCGATCAAGTATAATTGCTGAAATGATCCATTCTTCTAGCCTCAGAGAAAACTAGGGTTCTAATTTATAAATCCCACTTACAACATCAAAAACGAATTGCAATCCTAATCTAAGAATTTTCTCATCAGTTCAGATCATTACACCATCTCCAGGAGCAGATTCAACTCAAACAAACATAAGAATCAACAGTGATTACCCAAAATGTTGAATACAGTAAAATATGAACTGCTTTTTGGATATGGTATAAAAATTATAATTCTAAGTTCAGAATTCATGATTTTATATGATGTTTGGTATATAATTCTGAAACATTGTTTTGTAAAGTTTGAATTTTCATCTTATACACTTATTGCTCTGTTATACTTACTCCAGGTAATATAAGATTTTTATTTTAACTTATATAAAAATTCTTATAACCTTACTTTATGTCCTAAAAATCAAGTTTGTTTGAAAAAATAACATTATTAGAGATTGTTATAAGAGGGAATGGATTTTTAACATGAATTCATACTACAAAAGCCAAGCACTGTCTGAAGCCTATACTCAGCTTACATCCATTCACATCACATATTAGTTCACAGAAATGCACAGCAATTTACACAGAAATCATTTAGAATTTAAAAACATGAATATGCATCGGTTTTAAAATATTTAAGCTTTTTAATTTAGAAAGTTACTCACCTTTTAATTATGCAGACAGAGCACAATCTTGAAAAGCTCTGAATTGTTTTTCTTTAAAATCCTTCTTGAATGCTTTAAGAAAAAACTTCAGTTGTATGCAGAGGCAATGTTTCCAGGCTTGAAGGAATGCATGCAGATTTTCTTTTTAAAATTTTTAAACTTGAATGCTTTAAATCTTGCTTGGTTTCCACTTTCCAGATTGCAGATGTCAAAACTGCAGACCTCTATCTTAAATTTTTGCATGCAGATAAGCTTACATTATTTCCAGATTTTTAGAAGAGTTTGGATGCAGGATGCAATTGAACAGATTTTTGATTTTTCCAGGTTGAATATGATTTGAGGATTGCAAATTTTGTTTACAGGGAATTGAATATGATTTTTTTTAAGGTGGAATGTCTCAGCTGAAAACAATTTCTTTGATTTACATCTTAGTTTATGAAATGAAAAAATGAGAAAAGAAAGGGGAAAAGGCTGCAAGTTTATAACTATAAAAATCAAAGAAAAAATTAAAATTTAAAAAAATGACACATGGCTAAAATGTTAACACTTGTAAATATTCTTATTTAAATACTCAACACATGTTAACTTATGCCTTAATAAACTTACACATGTCATTTTAAATAATTAGTATTTTTAATTATGTGTCAAAGAAAGTTTAACTTAGTTAATTAGTTTTAATACTTAGTTATGTTTATAAATAATTTCTAAAGAATAAACCAAGTATTATTATAAATAAAAACCATATACAAATTTATCATTTGAAAATAATATTTTAAATCATTTTAAATAAATTTATAAAGAGATTATAACTTATTTGTAATTTAAATGGATACATGATTCATTTTTAAATTGTATTTTAAATTTCCATACTCAATTTACAAATCATGATTATTAATGAACATTTTAAAAAGAATAAAACAAACATTTTATAACCTATTTTAATATATAAACTTAAGTCAAAAATACATTTTAACAAATAAAACATTTATCTTACATATTTAAAATCATTTAGTTATTTTATTGAATAGTTTTGAAAAGCTTAATTCAAAAATAAATCAAAATTCCCAATTTCAAAATATTAAATTAGAAAATATGCTACACTAATTAAATTTAAAACCAAACCTATCTATTTAAAATATATATAATTATATAAATATATACATATTAAATAGAAAACAGATTTATTAGCTTATTAAAAATAAACTCTCTAATTAATTATTTAAATATAGAAGATTATTGAATCAATTCAAATTAATCTACAAAAATTATCAATTCAATTTAAATTTTTAAACACAGATTATTAAATTTATATTGCCCAAAATTCCGGGATATTACAATCCTTCCCCCTTAAAAGAATTTCGTCCCCGAAATTTAAAACAAAGGTAATTTAATAATCTCATGTAAGATTTAATTTTAAAACACAGCATATGTTAATCATATGCTAACAACCATAACAACCAATTCACAAAATCAGAACAAATCTAATTATCCAAAAGAATTTTGGATAGAATTTTCACGAGTTTCCCCGGTATATATATATCGGGATACTCGCTCTATAGAATCCAAACAATCAATACTACTAAGCTGTAGAGCTCCTATCAACAACTCTAAACAGAATATCAGACCATGGACGAGTCTGACTCAACAACCAAACCTCCTGAACTGTTGGTTCTACAACCAGAAATATCAAACACGTACCCCCTTAGAGACACGTGAAACATTCTGAATCCCAGTTATCCAAACTGGCAATTCAACTTTAGAAAACCAAACACTTATCCCACCAATCACAGAAGAAACCCAAAACACTCAGAGCTAGCTTCACAGATTGGCCAAAACTTATAGCTCCATGGATCCGAGAAAAACTTAGCCAAAACCCAATCTCCGACTCCAGAATCCAAATTTCTTTGTTTCTTATCCATAAAAATTCTTCGGACGATCCTGGACCACCAACATTCTTCTGATCAGCTCAACCTTAGCCGATGCCTCTAGAAACAAACTGGATCAAAACAACTCATCACCATGATCTCCTCAAGATCAATCCAAACGAGGAACACAACTCTACTCCTCAACAATAGAAGACAGAACAAACTTTTCTTATCCGGAAAAGAAAACAGAAATATTCCCAAACTGCTTCCGCTGCACAACTGTAACAACCCTGTATTTTCTGATTATTGTAATTGTATATTTTAATTTAAATTCCTAATTTAAAAATTTATTTTATTTATTAAAATGAATATATTTTGTTAATTGAAATATAAATGTTGATTTTGATGTAGATTAGAATTTCAAACATGCATAAATTGAATATTTCCAGAAAATGTGAATTTTGGTCAATCTGGTCAAACTTTTACTTTTAAATTTAAATTTTAAAAGTTTGAAAATTTGAATTTTATCATTTATTATGAAAGTAAATAAAATTTCAAGAACACTTCTTTTCGTTTCGTTGAAATCCGAATAATATTGTGAAAGTTATGCTTTTTACAAAATTGGGTGTAAATTGTTTTATTTAACACTATTTTTATTTTAAATTATATAAATAATCTTTTTAATTGTCATATCTTATTCTAAATTGTATTATATGTTATGTTACATATATTTTTACCTTTAAAATATTCTTAAAGCGATGTTTGAATTTTTCCAAAGCTCATTGAATTTATTTTCTATTTTTAAAGGTTAGTTTCCATTTTTCTGCTATTTTCTTCATTCAAATTATATTTAATTAAAATTTATTTATTCATGTTTATGTATACATTTTATTTTTATGTTTTTATCTTTATTTATAAATATTTTTCATGTACATAAAATATTTTCAAAATTTATTCCATTAATTTTCAAATTTTCTAGACTGGTTTTCATTTTCTATGCTATTTTCTTAATTTAATTATATTTATTTAATATTCATTTATTTATTTTTGTTTATTTAATATATTTTCGTGTTTTATCTGTATTTATACATATTTTACATGTATTTAAATTTTAAAAAGAAATGGTGGAAATTTGAAAGGTTTGTGACTCTTTATTTGCTTAAGCCTTTTTGTATTCTGTCTTTTCATTTCTCAACCAACATCTCTTCAATTGGCTGCCTTAACTCCATTCTTCAGCCGTGTATTCTTCTTTATTTTTCACGTTAAAGGGAACACTTCTCATCCCCTAAAAATCATGGCCATGAAGAAGAAAAAAGGAAAAAAAACAATGGCTTTTCTTTTCACATTTTCCCCTCTTCTTCATTGATGTAGCCTTCCTCTTCTTCAAGTTTGCTTGGCCTCACCTCTCTCCTTGCTGACCACCATCCTCTCCACCATCTACAGCAGCACCAACCCCCTCTCCTCTGACCACCACCTCTGGCCATGACCATTAGATGAAGCCACCACTTCAAATTTGCAAAGCACTTCACCAAAACAATGCTAGCCAAGCCTATACTCCACTATTGCCTTCATAGTTGCCTTTGGCCACCCCTTAGCCACCACCACCATCATCTACTTCACCTCTGGCTTCCCCTTTCACTACTTTCCAGATTTGACCTGACATGAAGACCCCATGGCCGAGCCCATATGTGGTCATAGCTGAGTCAAAATACACCAAAAACTTCACATATTTGCCTTGAACCCATGTATGCTTCATGTTGTAACTCTTCCACCACCTTCATCCACTTGTAACCTAACCTTTATGGTTGCCATACCTGACCCAAACTAGAGCCTAGTGTGGTGAGATCAAGCCCATTTGATCATGTGACAAGCTTATGTTTTCGTGTGCAAGTCTTTTGCTTCTAAGGATTGGTCATCTCTTTTTTTTTGCAACTGTTCTGCAAACTAAAGTTTTTGATTATATTTGTATGTCGATATCCATATTTGTGCTTATTTATGTTATATTTTGTGTTGTTTACAAGGGTCTCCATCAATTCAAATCAAATCGTGCTTGTCGTACCTTTGGAATCGCTCTTGTGTGTGTTGTTTGTCTCTAGCTTCCTAAAAGGTGAATCTTTCTCACTCTGACATATTTACTTATGAAATAGTAAATTGATGGCAAGTGTATAGTAATATAAAATGTTTATGCGTCATATGATATGCTATGCCATGTTATTACCATGTTAAAACTGTTAGTTATCACCTGACATTTGATATATTGCGACATTGACATTGTTTATATTGTTTATGCATATGATCACACTGCAAGTTCCCTGTTAGAATAGAATCACTATGGGTTGAAATGATACATGCCCGAATGGACTTTAGAGTAGGAAAAAATCGTTATGGGCTGAAATGATAGGCTTGAGCGATTTTTATTGTATTTTATTTGACTTGGGATTGCGGGTTTGAAATGATAGAACCCGGGTTTTCTTTGTGAACTGCGGATTAAATGATATATATCCGTATCACTTGACCTAGGCTAGAAAATTATATACAGACCCCGTGGTATATTTTTAAATGATTTTTATTAAAATATGTATTTTAAAAGTATGAAATTTTGATTTAAAAATATATATTTTATGGTTTTAAGAAAATTAAATATTAAGTCTTGAAATTGTGGATTTGCGTACGTAAATTTGAAGTAATTGAGATTTTAGACTTTAAATTTTATTTTAAAATGTAAATAAATAACGGAAATTAAATTTAAAGTTTTAAAATTATATTTGAAGTAAAATTTTAAGTTTTATTTAATTTATAAGTTAATAAACAGTGAATTTTGACTTAATAAATGAATGGAGTTTTTAAATTGAATATTTGATCTAAAATTTTTGTTGTGTTAAATCATATGTTAAAAATGATTTTAAATGTGAAATTTTGAAGTCTAGAAATATGATTTATAAGTTATAATAAAAATTTGGAGTTTTATTATTATTTTTGAAAAGCTAAAATGAAATCTGGAATTTTATAGCATTTTCAAATTATTGTAGTCTTTTGACAACATTTTTAAATGCTATTGTTTTGAATCTAACAATGTTTGAAATAACTAAATATCTATTACGACATTTTATAAATGCCGTTATTCTTGAAATAAACCATTTTTGGAAGCTATAAGCTACGATAGCACTTTATAAATGCTGTCGTTTCTATAATTTGACAATGTTTAAAATGTTATAGATTTTAACACTGTTTGAGTTATATTTTAAAGTGTAAAATGATTTAACTTTTGGAAATTGATTAATTGTGAAATTTAAGAAGTTTTGAATATATTTTAATATTTAAATTCGAATTTTTATGGAATTTAAATTTGAATTTGAATTTGATTTTAAATAGGGTTTACTTGGTTATGTGTTAAATGGAATGAAATGTAATGAGATAAATGAATTTTTGAATGGAATTTTTAATGTATTTTGTAATGATACTTGAAATAACAAATGAATGAATTATTTGATTTAAAAATGATATTTAAATTTGAGTATTTGAATTTGAATTCAAATAATGATTTGATAATAAGGTTTGGAAATGATTTGATCTTTATTTTGATAAAGAATATGAATTGGAATGATATGTGCTTTTGATAAATGAATATTTGAAGTTTATATTGGTATGAAAGGATATTTAGTTTAATTGTAAATTGAGTTTATTTAAATAATATTGGATTTATGAAAAGAATATTTCAAAACTAAGTAATAATGAAACTAGATTTGAGATATATGAAATTATAAAATTTAGTTTTTGAAATGCGGGATATTAAAGCTTTGAAATATATTAAAAATTGAATAGTTTAATTTGTAGATCAAATATATATTTGAAATTAATATGATTTGAAATGGTTATTGTGAAATTTAATTGAAACTGATGGTTTGAATTGAATTAAGTTGGAAATTGAAAATTTGGGATTAATTGAATGAATTGTAAAATGTAAAGAATTAAATGAATATCCCATGATTTCAAATGTATGATTTTGAAATGTTATGATTTTCAAAGTGTAAACGTTTCAAGTATTTTTGGTTTCGAAAGAGTTATACTTTGAAAATATTATGGTTTTGAAATGAATATATGTTTGAAATGTTTTTGGTTTCGAAGTATAAACTATTTTGATTGAATAAATAGTTTTTTAATAAAAATGGTTTTGGTTTCGAAGTATAAACTATTTTGAAAGAAATATAGTTTGAAATGAAATGATTTGATCTTTTTGAAGTATAAACTATTTTGAAATGACCACGACGTTATAATAACGTTTGGTTGTTAAAGAGACCGGGATCGGAAGTTGTCATACTCTCTGCCAACTCCGAAAACTACTTTAACAACCGTATACGTGGTGGAGATTCCAGAATGAAGTAGGATGAGGGCGACGTTCTTGAGGTATATTACGTGGACCCAACTCCCGTGAGTTGGCATAAGGGGGCTAAAATAGGAGCGATCTCGGGCCAAGTGAGGTCATTCCTTCGATCGGACACATTCCTTCGATACTATACTCTTACTGGTGATTGATTAGATGGTCATCCTCCGATTTTGATATGGGAGTGTGTTCCGAGGTGGGCGTATATGGCTGCTGCGTTACCACCAGCCCGTGTGCGTAATTGGTATATCTACCCTGGCATTGCCTTGTGTGCCATGTCACCTACTATACCGAGCCTTTACTACGAGTTTGTTTTTCTCCCGTAGCCCGTGTGGTATCCTCTGACAGTCACCCGGAGCGGAGATGGCATGATATTGGATGGACTACTGGGACTATTATGTGTGAAGGGTGATATGGGTAGCTCGGAACGCTATTTAAAAGTATGTTTATTTTACTGTAGACATTATTATAATAGCGCAATATTACTACATAGTAAATAGTTTAATGGATCCTTAAAGGATGGGCGATCCCAAGCTTCCTTTAAGTTACTGATGCATTTTGTTACTGTTCACTTGAGTTTATTTACAGTTCATAAGTATTTATGTCCTGACTCGAGTGTTTTGTATTTTGCTTTACGCTCGAGTCAGATTGAGTGAGCTAGCATTCAAGATTCACCATCGGAGTTGGAGCTTTTTTTGAAGATGCAGCCATCTATTTTGCTTTTTGTATCCAGTGATTTTAGTGATGTATTCTGATTTGTACCTGATGTATCTTGTTACTCTTCTGTTGTATCTTGTTTAACTCTGATGTATCTTATTTTTATGTAGTAGCTTCATGAACTACTATCTCTTTTATTTCCATTGCATTATTATTTACTCTGTGTCTGTGATCTGTGATTATGTATTTACTATATATTCTGAAATTTGCCAAATTTTATTTACAATGCGGTATTTTGAGCAATTCAAGTCCGACATGTGCGGATGAAAATGGTTGAAAATATCGGGTTGTTACAGTTGGTATCAGAGCTTTGGTAGCTCTAGGCAAAACTCAGCATATAGAGTAAATGAATTTATAGAATCACTTTCATTCGAGTTTGAATCTCTTCCTTTTGACTCGATTCCTTTTATTTTGGAACGTTCCCTGCGGTTTCAAAATCCATTTCATGTCCCTCACTATTCATCTTCATTTGATTCTGGAGTATCCCATAACTCCACTTTGAATGATCTTTATAATGAGTCGGCGGTCTTGCCAACCTCAAATTTATTTGTAATGGGGGGAACTCCTTTACAACAGCATCGATTCACCAGAGATTCTATATCCTCGGGTTAGATGCTAGTATCTCTTATAATTTCGAACTCTACATCTTAAGATCGAATGTCAATTTACCCAAGAAATCCACATCTGTCTTATTCTTTAAGTCACGGTTGACCCGGTTAAGGTTGCCCGCGATTTATATAAGCTTATCCATCTTTCTATTCTGTTATTTAATTATCTCATCTTTGTTTCCAACTTATCTTCAAATCATTCTTGAAGTGTAATTTTAAACTAATATTTAAAATGTTTAATATATTGTGTTTTTGAGTTGTTGATGTTGATTTGGGTTTCTGATCGATTCGTCTGATCAACGTTATCGATAAGATTTCCAAAACACTTGAACAGAACAAACTGACACAATATGTTATTTTTTTCAAATTTAGTAATGAAATAAATTTTGTAAGTATATTATAAATCTTTTTTGAATTTTATTGAATGGTTGTTAAGAAATAATATTTGGTTTTATATATCATTATCTCTTGTTTCATTTATAAATAAGTGAACTATGAACATGGTTATAAATTTATTTGGAAATTTAAAATGAATTTAAACAAGAATTTGGGAATTTAATTTCCAATGGTTCCAAATCTTGTGTTTAAAGTTTTAAAGAATGTACTATTTAATGTATTTTCGAATAGAAATTTGTTTCCAAAGAATTTCAAAGTTTAAAATCAGTGCTCTTCTCTTTGTCGCTGGAAAATAACTTCGGTAATGACTGCAGCATCATCGACATTCATTTTCGAGTTTCAAGTGAAGAGACCGTTCTGTAGTCTTGCTACAGTTTTGTTTTGGGGAATTTAATTGATTTGAATTTCTAAAATAAGACTGGATTTATAACATATGCTGATATATGATTTAAATTTGAATGGATATTTATATATAGAGTATATGTGCATTTAGTTATCTCTAAATAGTTTGGAATTTATTGGAAATTTAATTCCTAAATTTTATCTTCAAAGATAATTTCTAAGTATAATTTCAAGATTTTGATAAATATTCAAGTTTGAAATGATTGAATTAGAAAGTTTATTTGTATAATACACAATTTCATTCTAATATAACTTACCTAAATTTTCAGAAGTTGAATATGTAATTGGATAATATACAATATAAAAAGATTTTATAAATAAAATTGGAATGGTTATAATAAATGTTATACACTTAAATCTTAGTTATAAAATAATTAACAGAGGTAAATATAAGAAAGGATAATTAAATAACTTACAATAAAATAATGTTAAAAGAACTAAGAATAAGATAAAGCAGTTATAATTAGTGTGAGTATATTTAACATAGGTGATAAAATATATTGAGAGGAATAAATTTAATTTTAATTAGTAGTGAAGAAGAATTAAATTTTATTTGGTACATTTTGAGTATAATAAAAGATTTTTCAAATACATGATTTTAGGGATTTGTTAATTTAAGATAATTGGATGATAAGATAATGAAATTAGAGATGCTTAAGATTTATTTGACTTATGTAAAATTAATTTCCAGTTTAAGTTGAAATTTTATGGTTTCAAATTTATTATCTTATTTTGTTTTTCAAACTATCTTTTGGTTGTCCTAATTTCCCTTATCTTGCTGCAGAATGGGAGGCTATTGCTTATACCAATCTGTTTAGAAATCTTTCTATAATCTTTGGTACTCATCTTTGAATCTAAGCACTGCTTGCCATCCACAGACCATCGGTCAAACGGGAAGGGTGAATCAGATTCTAAAAGATTTTTTTATGCTTGTGTTCTTGATTCTGGAAGATCTTGGAAAGATCATCTCCACATTGTTAAACTTACCTATAGCAACAGTTATCAGGTATAATTTTAATCTTCTTGTCATCTTGTCTTAATACTATTTTATTCTATCTTTTTTTGTGCTTTCGCGTACCTCATTCCTTTTCGGGGACGAAAAGTTTTGGGTGGGGGAGAGTGTAACAACCCTGTATTTTCTGATTATTGTAATTGTACATTTTAATTTAAATTCCTAATTTAAAAACTTTATTTTATTTATTAAAATGAATATATTTTGTTAATTGAAAATAAATGTTGATTTTGATGTGGATTTTCAAACATGCATAAATTGAATATTTCCAGAAAATGTGAATTTTGGCCAATCTGGTCAAACTTTTACTTTTAAATTTAAATTTTAAAAGTTTGAAAATTTGAATTTTATCTTTTATTATGAAAGTAAATAAAATTTCAAGAACACTGCTTTTCGTTTCGTTGAAATCCGAATAATATTGTGAAAGTTATGCTTTTTACAAAATTGGGTGTAAATTGTTTTATTTAACACTATTTTTATTTTAAATTATATAAATAATCTTTTTAATTGTCATATCTTATTCTAAATTGTATTATATGTTATGTTACAAATATTTTTACCTTTTAAATATTTTTAAAGTGATGTTTGAATTTTTCCAAAGCTCATTGAATTTATTTTCTATTTTTAAAGGTTAGTTTCCATTTTTCTGCTATTTTCTTCATTTAAATTATATTTAATTAAAATTTATTTATTAATTTTTATGTATACATTTTATTTTTATGTTTTTATCTTTATTTATAAATGTTTTTCATGTACATGAATTTTTTTCAAAGTTTATTCCATTTATTTTCAAATTTTCTAGACTAGTTTTCATTTTCTGTGCTATTTTCTTAATTTAATTATATTTAATTAATATTCATTTATTTATATTTGTTTATTTAATATATTTTCATGTTTTATCTGTATTTATACATATTTTACATGTATTTAAATTTTAAAAAGAAATGGTGGAAATTTGAAAGGTTTGTGACTCTTTATTTGCTTAAACCTTTTTGTATTCTGTCTTTTCATTTCTCAACCAACATCTCTTCAATTGGCTGCCTTAACTCCATTCTTCAGCCGTGTATTCTTCTTTCTTTTTCACGTGAAAGGGAAGACTTCTCATCCCCTAAAAATCACGGCCATGAAGAAAAAAAAAACAAAAAAAAAACAATGGCTTTTCTTTTCACATTTTTCCCTCTTCTTCATTGATTTAGCCTTCCTCTTCTTCAAGTTTGCTTGGCCTCACCTCTCTCCTTACTGACCACCATCCTCTCCACCATCTACAGCAGCACCAACCCCCTCTCCTCTGACCACCACCTCTGGCCATGACCATTAGATGAAGCCACCACTTCAAATTTGCAAAGCACTTCACCAAAACAATGCTAGCCAAGCCTATACTCCACTATTGCCTTCATAGTTGCCTTTGGACACCCCTTAGCCACCACCACCATCATCTACTTCACCTCTGTTTGCCTCTTTCACTACTGTCCAGATCTGACTTGACATGAAGTCCCCATGGCCGAGCCTATATGTGGTCATAGCCGAGTCAAAATGCACCAAAAACTTCACATATTTGCCTTGAACCCATGTATGCTTCATGTTGTAACTCTTCCACTACCTTCATCCACTTGTAACCTGACTTTTATGGTTGCCATACCTGACCCAAACCAGAGCCTAGTGTGGTGAGATCAAGCCCATTTGATCATGTGACAAGCTTATGTTGTCGTGTGCAAGTCTTTTGCTTCTAAGGTTTGGTCATCTCTCTTGTTTTGCAACTGTTCTGCAAACTAAAGTTGTTGATTATATTTGTATGTCGATATCTATATTTGTGCTTATGTATGTTATATTTTGTGTTTTTTACAAGGGTCTCCATCAATTCAAATCAAATCGTATTTGTCGTGCCTTTGGAATCGCTCTTGTGTGTGTTGTTTGTCTCTAGCTTCGTAAAAGGTGAGTCTTTCTCACTCTGACATATTTACTTATGAAATAGTAAATTGATGGCAAGTGTATAATAATATAAAATGTTTATGCAAGTTAATGTTGATCATATGATAAGCTATGCCATGTTATTACCATGTTAAAACTGTTAGTTATCACCTGACATTTGATATATTGCGACATTGACATTGTTTATATTGTTTATGCATATGATCACACTGCAAATTCCCTGTTAGAATAGAATCACTATGGGTTGAAATGATACATACCCGAACGGACTTTAGAATAGGAAAAAATTGTTATGGGTTGAAATGATAGGCCTGGGCGATTTTTATTGTATTTTATTTGACTTGGGATTGCGGGTTTGAAATGATAGAATCCGGGTTTTCTTTGTAAACTGCGGATTGAAATGATATTGTCACGACCCAACTTCCAAACTCCAGGAAGTCGCATCGCTAATAAGAAAGAAAGGGATAGAGAATAGAAAGAAAGAGAAGAGGAAGAAACAACACATCAGAATCTAAACAGCGGAACGAATAAATTATATTAATAACATGAAATATTTACATAGTTTACAACCACTATCAGAGTTACACAGATAATACAACACATACTAGACAGTTATAAACACCTGTCTAGTTATACAACTCAATACAACATCACAAATAACTCAGAGATACCAAACACAACGGGCTATTATATAACTACAACGCAGAAGCCTCCTGCTCCATTTGCTCCTCCATAATTCGTCAAAGCTAACCTGAATCCCTTAGCTACTCGTAAAAATTTGAGTACCCAAGAGTTTTTGAAAAACAAAAATAAAATTCGAGTCAGACATGGGTCTGGTGTGAGTAACAGGTTAAAGTTGCTTAACTTTCAAAAACCTTTTTAAAAGAAAGGGTATCACGTAAGACTTCCCACACATAAACATGGAAAAGTTTTTACCTTACGCTAACCAAAACATTTGATAGGAAATCCGATGATATTATAATAGTGTCTAGGGTTTTCAAATAAATATGAAATATCCAAAATTGTTGCATTATTAAATTCTAGCTATTAGCCACAAAAATGGGTAATACAATCAAAACCGTTGGCACTTATTGGATTTTGGATTCCATACAATGGCAGGGCTACTGGAGTACCGCCCGTCACAGTACGTGGCCTAGATCACCGTACCGAGGAGTACTCCCACTCCCATGCAACACAAGACCGGACCCGTTCCTTATTGAACAGTTCCGAACAAGACAACCCTTGCAGTTGTCGCAAATCAACCACCCACACAGCGGAATAAAAAGGGACCTCTAGACAGGGATCGATCTTGCTCTCCAGTGGGAGCTACCCACGAAGCCTTGCTGCACCCCTCCTGTTTTAGCCATTCCCGGTTGATGAGGCTTGAGGCTACGATTACCTTTATAGGACATCTAATCTTAGAATACTCATCGTTCACCTGACGATGTTCTGAAAGCATTCAATCCATACAAGTTCGTTCCGGGTTCGAACGAAACCGAAGGCACTATCTCGTTGCACTCATTATTGGAATCACCCTTAGAGTCAACGACCATAGCCCTTGCACTCTGATTCACCATCTCGAATTATAAGCACTATTCCGTCAAACTCATTACGGAATCACCCACAGAGTTATAATGACGTATAGCCCTTACACCTCGAGTCTTCACTTGCTCCACTTGGATTAACGACCTAACGTTTAATTGGAATCGATGTGGTTTTCGGATTCCAAATATGGAAACCCGATCCCGGTCTCATCGAAATCCAAAGCGTGTCTTTTAGATCCAAGTTGTTTTAAGTTTAAAACAATTCAATCTAATTATCCATATACACACAGATAGATAATTCATATCATCATAATAGATAATCAATATTATCATAAACAGGTAATCATCACAAATTGATAATCTATATTATCATCACAAATAGATACTTATATCATCATCACAATGCAACCAATGCATCCATAACACACAACACTATTTATCTCATGTCTGAGATTCAAACCATTCAGGGTAAACCATATCATCCATTCATAAGCATAGATCTATAATCACACAATCTATAATTAATTTAAAATGAATTAAATTAATTACTTCTATCTCTAATTAATTTAAAGTGAATTAAATTAATTACCTATCTTAAATTAATTTAAAATGAATTAAATTAATTACTTCATCCTATAAATATTGCTTACTTAACTATTAATTGATTATCAATCAATTAAATAATGATCCTCAAATTAATTACCTTAATTAATCACCCTTGATTAATTATTCCTTAATTACATTCAAGTAATTATCTTTAATTAATTTTACAAATTAATTATCCTTAACCAAAATCAGTAATTAACCTTTAATTACTTCATAAATTAATTAATTATAATTAATTATATTAATGATTAATTAATTACATTAATTAATTACTTCCTTAATCACTTATCATTGATTAATTAATCCTAATTAATTAATCCTTAATTACATCATTAATCATAGTAATTAATGATCCTAAATTAAATTTAA
This sequence comes from Allium cepa, assembly GCA_030765085.1. NCBI lineage: Eukaryota > Viridiplantae > Streptophyta > Magnoliopsida > Asparagales > Amaryllidaceae > Allium > Allium cepa. The sequence continues at coordinate 87,572,215 of CM060942.1, read as the reverse complement.
AATAATTACTTATTTAAATTAATTACATCAAGTAGTTAACCTTTTAATTAAATCACAATTATTAATCATTTTTGATTAATTACATTTAGTAATTAACTACCCTTAAGTACTTCCTTAATTGCTTCTAAATTAATTACATTTAATAATTATTTATATTTATTAATCAATCTTGATTAATCTCATTAGTAATTAATCACTCTTAATTAATTACATCACTTAATTATTTCAAATAACTTAATTAATAAATGCTTAAATTAATTACATTAAGTATTTAATTATTAATTACTTCGTAAAAAAATTATCTTCACATTAATTACACAAAGTAATTAATTCAATAACTCTTCCATACTTTAATTAATTATCTCCAGTAATTTACTTATCTTAATTACTTCTCTAAGTAATTAACCACCATTGATTACTTATCAACCCACCTAAAGACTATTCTAAATCAATTAAACTTAATTAATTAATTTAAACTAATCCAATTAATAAATTAATAACAAAGAGTAATTAATATCTTTAATTATTTCCATAAAGTAATCATACTTAATTAAGTTTCATAATTGATTATTTAAATTAATTAATCCAATTAATTATCAAAATTAATTACATTAATTAATTAATAAATAATCACAAGTTAATAACCTTCATCAACTTATTAACAAATTCTTAATTATCTTTCTTAAATAATTAACTTAAATTAATTAATATTAATTACAAATTTAATTAAACTTAATTAATCTATTCAAATCTTAAATTAATTAAACAAATTAATTAATTAAATTACTAATTTTAATGAAACAAAGATCATTAAATCTTAAATTTATTTTAAAAATAAAACATTTCTTATTCATGATTACTTAATTATTAATAAAGTAACTTAAAACAATTTAACTCGAAATTGTTTTCAAATTACATTTAAAATTTAAAAAGAAATCAACCTTAACTTAAACAAAGTTTTAAAAACATTTTAAAACCCTTTAAAAACTTATGCTAAAGATTTTCTTAATTTATAAAAGAAGTTAAAGAAATTTAAACCCCAAATTCATTTCAGAATACAAATCATATTTAAATATGTTTTAACAACCAAATTTTTTTAAACATTTAAATTTTCTTTTAAAACTTCCTTTATTTCCAAACCATTGTTTCAAATTAGAATTTGATTTCAGATTTAAACTCATGTTTGAATCTCTACTTAAATTTAAAGCTTTATCCTAAATTCAGATATTTAAACTCTTTTGAAGTTGTTTAAACATTTTAATTAATAAAATTTAAATTAGATTTTAAAACTTGGATTTATACTCAGTTTGAAAACCATAATTTAAATTTAAGTTTTATTTCTGTTTTAAAGACTGGCTTCAGATTTAAACAAATTGTGTTTGAAAATTTTATACAGGTTTCAAAGAAACCTGTAACTTCAGAAAATGCTCGAGCCACAACTATCTCGACTTCGAGTAAAACCTTGCGCTGCTTCGAGTAACAACTCGAACTACTCGAGTATCGACCCGGGTCAAAAACACAGCAATCCCCAAAACCTCCCTGACACTCCTTCTTCACCGTGCATATGCACGGTGATTGTAGCCACCTCCAGCCACCACCAAATCAACAAGCAAAACGCCGACCATCCCTGCATCACCTCGCTAACATCAAAACCACTCAATCCATTCGAAAACGAAATCGAGTATCCCTAAACCAAACCTTTAAACAGTTATAAGCTTCAAACCCCAAAACCTGGAAATCCCTCAACCTCTCTTCTCCAGCCATCAGAGATGCTAAAACTTCGGCCAAGACTTCGTCTATCCCTTAACTTCCCTTACCTAGCGTATCAGAGAACTCGATCCACCAGGGGATCAATGCCGATTAAATTCCAGAGCATACCCAAACTAGGTTATAAAAACTTTTTTCCCTTTTTCATTTCCAAAAGAAAACATCAATGCACAAAATTTCAACACTAAAAATTGAAATTTGGTTTTTTAAAAATCACAATTTAGTTTCAATTTTTAATTCAAACACCTGAAACTAAGAATTAATCATCTTGCTTTTGGTTAGATTCCAGTTTACTTTGCTATTACCTGTTTCCAGAAACTACAGGTATATTTTTTTCTTTTTTCTTCATGAACAAATCTTAATTATAATTTATACATACAATATAAGCATACATTGTTTAGGTCTCATGTATTATTACAGATTGATTCAATAGAAATTGAATCATTTACTAAATTATGAACCTGAAGAAAACTATAAGTCATAACAGTCATCAATATTCATAATCCATTCATAAATTCAAACATTCATATGCATATATAGTACTGCATTTACAATCATACACAGAAGCATACTACTCAACATGCAATCAGCTAATCATATTCAGAGCATACTTATTTAAGCAACCAATTTATACTTTTTAAAAAAAAAATGTTACTCACCTGTCTTGAGCATGAAGAACAGAGCTTTTGTTTTGAATTTAAAAACCAGTGTCCCGTCTTTGCTAAAAAGAAACTTCAACTTTGGATGCTTTAACTTCTTTTTATTTTTGAATTTAACTTGCATGCAGCCCTTTTGAACTTTGAACTAGCTGTTTACACTTGCATGCAGGCAACACATGCTTTGCTTGTTGATTTTGAACTTTTAGTGCTTGAATTGCAACTGCAGTTGCATGCAGTTTTGAAAAGAATGCAGACAGAATTGATTAAAACTCTTGTTCAAAGAATGCATGCAGGCTTTTGGTTTAAAGAATGCAGGCAGATGCTTTTGCATTTGGAAATGATTTTACAGTTTGCATGTTTGAAAAAAAATGAATTACAGGTTGGTGATTGTGCTTTTGAAATGAATTTCAGGTGTAGGCTTGATTTTTAAGTTGATGAATATGAAAGGAACTTCAGATTTTGGTTTTAAAAAGAATTTCCAGATTTTGTTTTTGAGGATAAATTACTGATATGGATTTTGGTTAGAGAGGAGTAATTTCAAGATCTTTGAATTTAAATTTGAATATGAAAAATTGGTTTTTTGAAAGTTTGTAAACAACTTTGTTTTCAGCTGAGATTTTTCTTCTTCTTAACTTTGAAAAAAAATGAAGATTAGAAAGAAGAATGACGGAAAAAGAAAACATGTTTTATAAATGTATAAATGATTTATTTAAAAATTAAAAGAAAATCAAAATAAAAAGGACACTTGTCTCCAACTTATATTAATATGCTAACACATGTCTCATTAGTTACTTAGAATATTTACACCTGTTTTATACGTATTTTCTTATTTTTTCTTATTTATTTTAAAAGTAAATAAAAACCCTTTTTCTTTATTTGTATTTATTTATGTATAAGTTATTTTCATATGTAAATGTGTATACATTCTTTTTTAAATAAAATGAAGTGAAACAATTTATATAAAAGATGCAAGTTCACTTACAAGATTTATATATATGTTTATTCATTTGAATTTCAAAATTAAATTCAATTTCAAATGCTTTTTATACATTAAAAAAAAATTCAATTCAAAACAATTCATATTAATATACTTAATTTGACAATAATAATATTGTCTTTTAAAATTTATCTATATTTATACATTTATCATTATTATTTGAAAATAACATATTTATCAATTTTAATCATTTATAAAAGAAATCATAAATTACTTGCGTTATTTATCTTAATTAAAAGAATTAATGTTTAATATATAAAAAGTATCTTAAATTTTCATATAAATTCCAAATTATAATTATTAAGCTTTATTTAAAACAAATAAAATAAACTTTTATTTATCTTATTAAAATTTAAACTATATTTAAAATACAATTATACAATTTAAAACAATTACTTTAAGTATTTTAAACCAATTAGTTATTTATTAAATAAAATAATAATCTTCAAATTATCAAAATGAATATTAGAATTTTAAAAACAAGATTTTATTTGTTAATTTAACTTTACCTCAAAACTTATCTATTCACAATATATATATATATATATATATATATATATAAATATATACATACATTATAAGTAGGAAAACAATTATTAGCTTTTAAAAGATAAAATTCATCAATTACACATTTATTTAATTGGATTATTAAATCAAGTAAATTTTTATTAAAATTTTATCAAATCAATTCAATTTTAAATATAGATTATTAAATTGATATTGCTAAAGTTTCCGGGATATCACATTCCTCCCCTCTTAAAAGAATTTTGTCCCTGAAATTTAAAAGCAAAGGTAATTTAATAACCCATTCAAAATTTAAATTTTAAACCACAAACATACATCAATCATATGCTAACAACCATAGCAACCAATTTATCTAATCAAACAAATTTAATTATCCAGATAAAATTCTGGATAAATTTTCCACGAGTTTCCCCAAGTATATATATATATATATATATATATATATATATACCGGGATACTCGCCCTACAAAATACAAACAATCTAAACTACGAAGCTACAGAGCTCCTACTTATCTAGATCTACAGAAATAGACAAGATATCAGACTATAAACGAGTCTGACTCAACAACCAAACCTTCTTGAACAGCTGGTTCCATTTCCAGAGATAACTCATACACGTACTCCCTCAGAGATACGTGAAACTTATCGAATCCTAGTTATCCAAACTGGCAATTCAATTCTTGAAAACCAAACACCAATCTAACCAAAACACAGAAGAGATCCAAAACAAATCTCTGACTCAGGTATCCAATTTCCTTCGTCTCTTATCTCCAAAACTCTTCTGACGATCCTGGGCTGTCTACATCCAAACTGATCAGCTCAACTCTTGCGGATTCCTCTAGAAACAATCTAGACCAAAAACAACCCAACACAACGATCTCCTCAAGATCAACCAAGAATAAGATCACCAACTCCACTCTTCAACCATTAGAAGAACAAACTTACTTCTTCTATCAAGAAAGACAAAACAGAAACATTCCCAAACTGCTTCCGCTGCACAACTCTGAACTGGAATAGAAGACAATGCTGATGAAGATCATGAGCACAAACTGGACAACATATCCCAAAATATGGTTCAACAGGTCCATAAAAGAAAACACAGAGATTCCACTATCCTGAGCTGCCTCACCAAACCTATCTCGAGAAACCATCCTTCTACTAGCTGATCCACCGGAAGCACTCCTAGAATCCAGACGATAAGAAAACTCAATCTTCAGAAGTGGACAAACCTTCGACTTCTCAAAAGACAACCAAAAATTCTTCATTACCTCAAAAGAACACTCAAACTATCGCAAATCACTTTTGCGATCAATAGAGACCAATTCCCAAAGAAAACCGTTCTCTCTTTACCAAACAGAACAACTTACTCTTAATTAGCCAATCCAATAAAGTATTGGGTCCACTCTGCTGCTTCTGAACTCCTTCTTCAGAAATTGCTCAGCCAGAAAACTTTTGCCAACACAAACACTCCGAGCTGAACTGCTGACACCAATGCCAAAGACTTCCTTAGCTGAAGTTCTTCGAGAAACTCGGACCTCAAAGCCAACCACCACATCCTGCTGAACCCAACCACAACACCGAAGTAGACACACTTCCTAACTCGTTCCAAAGAAAACATCTTCGGAAATATCCATATTTACTGCATCTCATCACGCAGCTACCACTTCCCGAGGTATCAAAATACCATCACATACTTCTGCCAAAACCGACGGATTCAAACTCAACTCATCCATCTTCAAAGACGAACTTTGAACCTTAACAGGTTACCTTCAGAGATCGATGAAATCTCTACACCACTGCACAACTCACTCGAGACGGTATTAGGTCTACAGTCTCGACAAATACACTTCCAACCTCAACATCAGGCTCCAACCAATGGTAGTAATCATGTTACAAACACTACTACCTTATCTACCTTTATAAACTATATTGGGAAAACCCGAACAGGTAACCCAACAGATAGGTAGAAATATATAAATATATGTAGATATATATCAAAACTACAAATACGCTCTCTCAAGATAGACACCACTCCAGAGCCTAGGTATTCACTCAACCTAATGCTCTGATACCACTGTCATGACCCAACTTCCAAACTCCAGGAAGTCACATCGCTAATAAGAAAGAAAGGGATAGAGAATAGAAAGAAAGAGAAGAGGAAGAAACAACACATCAGAATCTAAACAGCGGAACGAATAAATTATATTAATAACATGAAATATTTACATAGTTTACAACCACTATCAGAGTTACATAGATAATACAACACATACTAGACAGTTATAAACACCTGTCTAGTTATACAACTCAATACAACATCTCAAATAACTCAGAGATACCAAACACAGCGGGCTATTATATAACTACAACGCAGAAGCCTCCTGCTCCATTTGCTCCTCCATAATTCGTCAAAGCTAACCTGAATCCCTTGGCTACTCGTAAAAATTTGAGTACCCAAGAGTTTTTGAAAAACAAAAATAAACTCCGGGTCAGACATGGGTCTGGTGTGAGTAACAGGTTAAAGTTGCTTAACTTTCAAAAACCTTTTTAAAAGAAAGGGTATCACGTAAGACTTCCCACACATAAACATGGAAAAGTTTTTACCTTACGCTAACCAAAACATTTGATAGGAAATCCAATGATATTATAATAGTGTCTAGGGTTTTCAAATAAATATGAAATAGCCGAAATTGTTACATTATTAAATTCCAGCTACTAGCCACAAAGTGGGTAATACAATCAAAACCGTTGGCACTTATTGGATTTTGGATTCCATACAATGGCAGGGCTACTGGGGTACCGCCCGTCACAGTACGTGGCCTAGATCACCGTACCGAGGAGTACTCCCACTCCCATGCAACACAAGACCGGACCCGTTCCTTACTGAACAGTTCCGAACAAGACAACCCCGACAGTTGTCGCGAATCAACCGCCCACACAGCCGAATAAAAAGGGACCTCTAGACAGGGATCAATCTTGCTCTCCAGTGGGAGCTACCCACGAAGCATTGCTGCACCTCCCCTGTTTTAGCCATTCCCGATTGATGAGCTTGAGGCTACGATTACCTTTATAGGACATCTAATCTTAGAATGCTCATCGTCCACCTGACGATGTTCTGAAAGCATTCAATCCATACAAGTTCGTTCTGGGTTCGAACGAAACCGAAGGCACTATCTCGTTGCACTCATTATTGGAATCACCCTCAGAGTCAACGACCATAGCCCTTGCACTCTGATTCACCATCTCGAATCTATAAGCACTATTCCGTCAAACTCATTACAGAATCACCTACAGAGTTATACCGACGTATAGCCCTTACACCTCGAGTCTTCACTTGCTCCACTTGGATTAACGACCTAACGTTTAATTGGAATCGTGTGGTTTTCGAATTCCAAATATGGAAACCCGATATTGGTCTCATCGAAATCCAAAGCGTGTCTTTTAGGTCCAAGTTGTTTTAAGTTTAAAACAATTCAATCTAATTATCCATATACACACAGATAGATAATTCATATCATCATAATAGATAATCAATATTATCATAAATAGGTAATCATCACAAATTGATAATCTATATTATCATCACAAATAGATACTTATATCATCATCACAATGCAACCAATGCATCCATAACACACAACACTATTTATCTCATGTCTGAGATTCAAACCATTCAGGGTAAACCATATCATCCATTCATAAGCATAGATCTATAATCACACAATCAATAATTAATTTAAAATGAATTAAATTAATTACTTCCATCTCTAATTAATTTAAAGTGAATTAAATTAATTACCTATCTTAAATTAATTTAAAATGAATTAAATTAATTACTTCATCCTATAAATCTTGCTTACTTAACTATTAATTGATTATCAATCAATTAAATAATGATCCTTAAATTAATTACCTTAATTAATCACCCTTGATTAATTATTCCTTAATTACATTCAAGTAATTATCTTTAATTAATTTTACAAATTAATTATCCTTAACCAAAATCAGTAATTAACCTTTAATTACTTCATAAATTAATTAATTATAATTAATTATATCAATGCTTAATTAATTACATTAATTAATTACTTCCTTAATCACTTATCATTGATTAATTAATCCTAATTAATTAATCCTTAATTACATCATTAATCATATTAATTAATGATCCTAAATTAAATTTAAAATAATTACTTATTTAAATTAATTACATTAAGTAATTAACCTTTAATTAAATCACAATTATTAATCATTCTTGATTAATTACATTTAGTAATTAACTACCCTTAAGTACTTCCTTAATTGCTTCTAAATTAATTACATTTAGTAATTACTTATATTTATTAATCAATCTTGATTAATATCATTAGTAATTAATCACTCTTAATTAATTACATCACTTAATTATTTCAAATAACTTAATTAATAAATGCTTAAATTAATTACATTAAGTATTTAATTATTAATTACTTCATAAAGAAATTATCTTCACATTAATTACACATGTAATTAATTCAAAAACTCTTCCATACTTTAATTAATTATCTCCAGTAATTTACTTATCTTAATTACTTCTCTAAGTAATTAACCACCATTGATTACTTATCAACCCACCTAAAGACTATTCTAAATCAATTAAACTTAACTAATTAAATTAAACTAATCCAATTAATAAATTAATAACAAAGAGTAATTAATATCTTTAATTATTTCCATAAAGTAATCATACTTAATTAAGTTTCATAATTGATTATTTAAATTAATTAATCCAATTAATTATCAAAATTAATTACATTAATTAATTAATAAATAATCACAAGTTAATGACCTTCATTAACTTATTAACAAATTCTTAATTATCTTTCTTAAAGAATTAACTTAAATTAATTAATATTAATTACAAATTTAATTAAACTTAATTAATTTATTCAAATCTTAAATTAATTAAACAAATTAATTAATTAAATTACTTAAATTACTAATTTTAATGAAACAAAGATCATTAAATGTTAAATTTATTTTAAAAATAAAACATTTCTTATTCATGATTACTTAATTATTAATAAAGTAACTTAAAACAATTTAACTCAAAATTGTTTTCAAATTACATTTAAAATTTAAAAAGAAATCAACCTTAACTTAAACAAAGTTTTAAAAACATTTTAAAACCCTTTAAAAACTTATGCTAAAGATTTTCTTAATTTATAAAAGAAGTTAAAGAAATTTAAACCCCAAATTCATTTCAGAATACAAATCATATTTAAATATGTTTCAACAACCAAATTTGTTTAAACATTTAAATTTTCTTTTTTAACTTCCTTTATTTCCAAACCATTGTTTCAAATTGGAATTTGATTTCAGATTTAAACTCATGTTTGAATCTCTACTTAAATTTAAAGCTTTATCCTAAATTCAGATATTTAAACTCTTTTGAAGTTGTTTAAACATTTTAATTAATAAAATTTAAATTAGATTTTAAAACTTGGATTCATACTCAGTTTGAAAACAATAATTTAAATTTAAGTTTTATTTCTATTTTAAAGACTGACTTCAGATTTAAACAAATTGTGTTTGAAAATTTTATACAGGTTTCAAAGAAACCTGTAACTTCAGAAAATGCTCGAGCCACAACTATTTTGACTTCGAGTAAAACCTTGCGCTGCTTCGAGTAACAACTCGAACTACTCGAGTATCGACCCGGGTCAAAAACATAGCAATCCCCAAAACCTCCCCGACACACCTTCTTCACCGTGCATATGTACGGTGGTTGTAGCCACCTCCGGCCACCACCAAATCAACAAGCAAAACGCCGACCATCCCTGCATCACCTCGCTAACATCAAAACTACCCAATCCATTCGAAAACGAAATCGAGTATCCCTAAACCAAACCTGTCAACAGTTATAAGCTTCAAACCCCAAAACCTGGAAAACCCTCAACCTCTCTTCTCCGGCCATCGGAGATGCTAAAACTTCGGCCAAGACTTCGTCCATCCCTTAACTTCCCTTACCCAGCGTATCAAAGAACTCGATCCACTAGAGGATCAATGCCGATCAAATTCCAGAGCATACCCAAACTAGGTTATAAAAACTTTTTTCCCTTTTTCATTTCCAGAAGAAAACATCAATGCACAAAATTTCAACACTAAAAATTGAAATTTGGTTTTTTAAAAATCACAATTTAGTGTCAATTTTTAATTCAAACACCTGAAACTAAGAATTAATCATCTTGCTTTTGGTTAGATTCCAGTTTACTTTGCTATTACCTTTTTCCAGAAACTACAGGTATATTTTTTTCTTTTTTCTTCATGAACAAATCTTAATTATAATTTATACATACAATATAAGCATACATTGTTTAGGTCTTATGTATTATTACAGATTGATTCAATAGAAATTGAATCATTTACTAAATTATGAACCTGAAGAAAACTATAAGTCATAACAGTCATCAATATTCATAATCCATTCATACATTCAAACATTCATATGCATATATAGTACTGCATTTACAATCATACACAGAAGCATACTACTCAACATGCAATCAGCTAATCATATTCAGAGCATACTTATTTAAGCAACCAATTTATACTTATTTTTTTAAAAAATGTTACTCACCTGTCTTGAGCATGAAGAACGGAGCTTTTGTTTTGAATTTAAAGACCAGTGTCCCGTCTTTGCTAAAAAGAAACTTCAACTTTGGATGCTTTAACTTCTTTTTATTTTTGAATTTAACTTGCATGCAGCCCTTTTGAACTTTGAACTAGATGTTTACACTTGCATGCAGGCAACACATGCTTTGCTTGTTGATTTTGAACTTTTAGTGCTTGAATTGCAACTGCAGTTGCATGCAATTTTGAAAAGAATGCAGACAGAATTGATTAAAACTCTTGTTCAAAGAATGCATGCAGGCTTTTGGTTTAAAGAATGGAGGCAGATGCTTTTGCATTTGGAAATGATTTTACAGTTTGCATGTTTGAAAAAAAATGAATTACAGGTTGGTGATTGTGCTTTTGAAATGAATTTCAGGTGCAGGCTTGATTTTCAAGTTGATGAATATGAAAGGAACTTCAGATTTTGGTTTTAAAAAGAATTTCCAGATTTTGTTTTTGAGGATAAATTACTGATATGAATTTTGGTTAGAGAGGAGTAATTTCAAGATCTTTGAATTTAAATTTGAATATGAAAAATTGGTTTTTTTAAAGTTTGTAAACAACTTTGTTTTCAGCTGAGATTTTTTTTCTTCTTAACTTTGAAAAACAATGAAGATTAGAAAGAAGAATGAGGGAAAAAGAAAACATGTTTTATAAGTGTATAAATGATTTATTTAAAAATTAAAAGAAAATCAAAATAAAAAGGACACTTGTCTCCAACTTATATTAATATGCTAACACATGTCTCATTAGTTACTTAGACTATTAACACTTGTTTTATACATATTTTCTTATTTTTTCTTATTTATTTTAAAAGTAAATAAAAACCCTTTTTCTTTAATTGTATTTATTTATGTATAAGTTATTTTCATATGTAAATGTGTATACATTCTTTTTTAAAGAAAATGAAGTGAAACAATTTATATAAAAGATGAAAGTTCACTTACAAGATTTATATATATGTTTATTCATTTGAATTTCAAAATTAAATTCAATTTCAAATGCTCTTTATACATTAAAAAAAAATTCAATTCAAAACTAATTCATATTAACATACTTAATTTGACAATAATAATATTGTCTTTCAAAATTTATCTATATTTATACATTTATCATTATTATTTGAAAATAACATATTTATCAATTTTAATCATTTATAAAAGAAATCATAAATTACTTGCGTTATTTATCTTAATTAAAAAAATTAATGTTTAATATATAAAAAGTATGTTAAATTTTCATATAAATTCCAAATTATAATTATTAAGCTATATTTAAAACAAATAAAATAAACTTTTATTTATCTTATTAAAATTTAAACTATATTTAAAATGCAATTATACAATTTAAAACAATTACTTTAAGTATTTTAAACCAATTAGTTATTTATTAAATAAAATAATAATCTTTAAATTATCAAAATGAATATTAAAATTTTAAAAACAAGATTTTATTTGTTAATTTAACTTCACCTCAAAACTTATCTATTCACAATATATATATATAAATATATATACATACATTATAAATAGGAAAACAATTATTAGCTTTTAAAAGATAAAATTCATTAGTTACACATTTATTTAATTGGATTATTAAATCAAGAAAATTTTTATTAAAATTTTATCAAATCAATTCAATTTTAAATATAGGTTGTTAAATTGATATTGCTAAAATTTCCGGGATATCACAGATATATATCCGTATCACTTGACCAAGGTTAGAAAATTATATACAGACCCCGTGGTATATTTTTAAATGATTTTTATTAAAATATGTCTTTTTAAAAGTATGAAATTTTGAGTTAAAAATATATATTTTATGGTTTTAAGAAAATTAAATATTAAGTCTTGAAATTGTGAATTTGAGTACGTAAATTTGAAGTAATTGAGATTTTAGACTTCAAATTTTATTTTAAAATGTAAATAAATAATGGAAATCAAATTTAAAGTTTTAAAATTATATTTGAAGTAAAATTTAAAGTTTTATTTAATTTATAAGTTAATAAACAGTGAATTTTGGCTTAATAAATGAATGGAGTTTTTAAATTGAATATTTGATCTAAAATTTTTGTTGTGTTAAATCATATGTTAAAAATGATTTTAAATGTGAAATTTTAAAGTCTATAAATATGATTTTTAAGTTATAATAAAAATTTGGAGTTTTATTATTATTTTTGAAAAGCTAAAATGAAATCTGGAATTTTATAGCATTTTCAAATTGTTGTAGTCTTTTGACAGCATTTTTAAATGCTATTGTTTTGAATCTAACAATGTTTGAAATAACTAAATATCTATTACGACATTTTATAAATGCCATTATTCTTGAAATAAACCATTTTTAGAAGCTATAAGCTACGATAGCACGTTATAAATGCTGTCGTTGCTATAATTTGACAATGTTTGAAATGTTATAGATTTTAACACTGTTTGAGTTATATTTTAAAGTGTTAAATGATTTAACTTTTGGAAATTGATTAATTGTGAAATTTAAGAAGTTTTGAATATATTTTAATATTTAAATTTTAATTTTTAAGGAATTTAAATTTGAATTTGAATTTGAATTTAAATAGGGTTTACTTGGTTATGTGTTAAATGGAATGAAATGTAATGAGATATTTGAATTTTGAATGGAATTTTGAATGTATTTTGTAATGATACTTGAAATAACAAATGAATGAATTATTTGATTTAAAAATGATATTTAAATTTGAGTATTTGAATTTGAATTCAAATAATGATTTGATAATAAGGTTTGGAAATGATTTGATCTTTATTTTGATAAAGAATATGAATTGGAATGATATATACTTTGATAAATGAATATTTGAAGTTTATATTGGTATGAAAGGATATTTAGTTTAATTGTAAATTGAGTTTATTTAAATAATATTGGATTTATGAAATGAATATTTCAAAACTAAGTAATAAAGAAATTAGATTTGAGATATATGAAATTATAAAATTTAGTTTTTCAAATGCGGGATATTAAAGCTTTGAAATATATTAAAAATTGAATAGTTTAATTTGTGTATCAAATCTATATTTGAAATTGATATGATTTGAAATGGTTATTGGGAAATTTAATTGAAACTGATGGTTTGAATTGAAATAAGTTGGAAATTGAAAATTTGGGATTAATTGAATGAATTATAAAATGTAAAGAATTAAATGAATATCCCATGATTTCAAATGTATGATTTTGAAATGTTATGATTTTCAAAGTGTAATTGTTTCAAGTATTTTTGGTTTCGAAAGAGTTATACTTTGAAAATATTATGATTTTGAAATGAATATATGTTTGAAATGTTTTTGGTTTCGAAGTATAAACTATTTTGATTGAATAAATAGTTTTGAAATAAAAATGGTTTTGGTTTCGAAGTATAAACTATTTTGAAAGAAATATAGTTTGAAATGAAATGATTTGATCTTATTGAAGTATAAACTATTTTGAAATGACCACGGCGTTATAATAACGTTTGGTTGTTAAAGAGACCGGGATCGGAAGTTGTCATACTCTCTGCCAACTCCGAAAACCACTTTAACAACCGTGTACGCGGTGGAGATTCCAGAATGAAGTAGGATGGGGGCGACGTTCTTGAGGTATATTACGTAGACCCAACTGCCGTGAGTTGGCATAAGGTGGATAAAACAGGAGGGATCTCGGGCCAAGTGAGGTCATTCCTCCGATCGGACACATTCCTTCGATACTATATTCTTACTGGTGATTGATTAGATGGCCATCCTCCGATTTTGATATGGGAGTGTGTTCCGAGATGGGCGTATGTGGCAGCTGCGTTACCACCAGCCCGTGTGCGTAATTGGTATATCTACCTTGGCATTCCCTTGTGTGCCGTGTCACCTACCATACCGAGCCTTTACTACGAGTTTGTTTTTCTCCCGTAGCCCGTGTGGTATCCTCTGACAGTCACCCAGAGTGGAGATGGCATGATATTGGATGGACTACTGGGACTATTATGTGTGAAGGGTGATATGGGTAGCCCGGAACGCTATTTAAAAGTATATTTATTTTACTGTAGACATTATTATAATAGCGCAATATTACTACATAGTAAATAGTTTAACGGATCCTTAGAGGATGGGCGATCCCAAGCATCCTTTAAGTTACTGATGCATTTTGTTACTGTCCACTTGAGTTTATTTACAGTTCATAAGTATTTATGTCCTGACTCGAGTGTTTTGTATTTTGCTTTACGCTCGAGTCAGATTGAGTGAGCTAGCATTCAAGATTCACCTTCGGAGTTGGAGCTTTTCTTGAAGATGCAGCCATCTATTTTTCTTTCTGTATCCAGTGATTTTAGTGATGTATTCTGATTTGTACCTGATGTATCTTGTTACTCTTCTATTGTATCCTGTTTAACTCTGATGTATCTTATTTTTATATAGTAGCTTCATGAACTACTATCTCTTTTATTTCCGCTGCATTATTATTTACTCTGTGTCTGTGATATGTGATTATGTATTTACTGTATATTCTGAGATTTGCCAAATTTTATTTACAATGCGGTATTTTGAGCAATTCAAGTCCGACATGTGCGGATGCGAATGGTTGAAAATATCAGGTTGTTACAAAAACTCTGATTTGAAGTAGAAGAGAATGCCGATGAAGAGCACAAGCACAAACTAGAAAACCCAGCACAGAAATATGGTTCCACAAATCCATGAAAGAAAACTCGGAAGTTTCTCCGAAACCTGAGCTGCTTCACCAACTTCTATCTCAAGGAACCATCCATCTCCTAACTGGACCACCCGAAATCCTGGAATCCAAAACGATAAGAAAACTCGATCTCCAGATACAAACTCGGATTTCTCAGAAGACATCCGGACAATTCCCAACAACTCAAGAGAACACTCAACTATCGCAAGTCACTTTTGCGATCAACTCAGCCTAATTCCAAAGAAAATGCTTTCTCTTTACCAGTCAGAACAGCTTATGCTGGCCTAGCCAATTCACCGAAGAAAAGAATCCACTCTGCTGCTTCTGAACTCCATTTCATAAAAACTACTCAGCCAGAAGACTTCCTGCCAACATAGAACACTCCGAGCTGCTCCTCTAACCCCAATTCCAAAGAATTCTCAATCCAAAGCTCTCCGAGAAACTAGGACCTCAAAGCAAACAGGACACCTTACTGGACTTAGCCACAACACTAAGCAGACTCACTTCCTTAATCTTGTTCCAAAGAAACATCTTCGGAAATATCCATAGTCACTGCATTTCATCATGCAGCTACTACTTCGCCTAGGTATCAAGTTACCATCACTTGCTTGCTTCTGCCCAAACGACAGATCCAATACTCAACTCAGCACTTCAAAGATGAACATCAAACCTTAACGGTTTCCTTCAGAGATCGATGAAGTCCTTATACCAAGCAAAACTCACTTGAGACGGTATTAGGTCTACAGTCTCGACAGATCCACTTCCAACTTCAAACAATCAAATTCCAACCAATGGTAGTTGTGTTACACACACCACTACCTCATCTACCTTTGTAACTTATATTGGAAAACCCGAACAGATAGGTAGAAACAATAAAAACATAAATACGCTCTCTCAAGATAGACACCACTCCAGAGACTAGGTATTTGCTTAACCTAGCGCTCTGATACCAAACGAGACGACCCGACTTTTTCTCCATAGAAAGTCGTATCATCTTTAAGAAAGAAAGGGATAGAAAAGAGAAAAGGAAAAAGAGAAAGAAGAAACAACACTAGAATCTCAACATCGGAACGAATAAATTATATTAATAACATAAGTATTACATAATATATAACATATATCAGAGCTACACAGACAATACAACACACATACTAGATAGTTATAAACACCTGTCTAGTTATTACAACTCAATACACAATACAGAAACACTCAGAGATACCAACACAGCGGAAAACTATATATCTACACGTAGAAGCCTCCTGCTCCATTGATCCTCCACAATTCGTCAAAGCTAACCTGAATCCCTTGGCTACTCGTAAAAATTTGAGTACCCAAGAGTTAAAGAAAAACAGATATAACTTCAGGTCAGACATGGGTCTGGTGTGAGTATCAGGTTAAAGTTGCTTAACTTTTGAAAAACCTTTGAAAAGAAAAGGTATCATGTAAGACTTCTCACACATAAACATGGAAATTTTTTTACCTTACGTTAACCAAAATATTTGATAGGAAATCCAGTGATATTATAATAGGTCTAGGGTTTTCAAGTAAATATGAAATAGCCGAAATTGTTACATTTATTAAATTCCAGCTACTAGCCACAAAAGTGGGTAATACAATCAAAACCGTTGGCACTTATTGGATTTTGGATTCCATATAATGGTTGGGCTACTGGGATACTGCCCATCACAGTACGTGGCCTAGATCACCGTACCGAGGAGTACGCCCGCTCCCCTACAACATAAAGCCGGAACCATTCATTACTGAACAGTTCCGAACAAGTCCACCCCGCAGTTGTGGTCAGCAGCCGCACCACTAAGCCAAAATAAAGGGACATCTAGACAGGGGTAAATCTCATTCTCAAGTGGGGGCTACCCACGAAGCCTTGCTGCACCTCCCCTGTTTTAGCCATTCCCGGTTGATGAGGCTTGAGGCTACGATTACCTTTATAGGACATAACACTTAGAATGCTCATCGTCCACCTGATGATGTTCTGAAAGCATTCAATCCATATAAGTTCATTCCGGGTTTGAACGAAACCGAAGGCATTATCTCGTTACACTCATTTTGGAATCACCCTCAGAGTTAACGATGATAACCCTTGCACTCTAAATCTTCATCTTCACTTCAGATTCACGATCTAACGTTAATTTGGATCGATGTGGTTTTCGGATATCCAAATATGGAAACCCGATCCCGGTCTCATCAAATCCAAAACATGTCTTTTAAGGCCAAGTTGTTTTAGAGTTTAAAACAATTCAATTCATTATCTATATACACATAGATAGATAATTCACAACACAATAGATAATCAACATTATCATTCACAGATAATCCATATCATAATCATATAATCCATACTATCATCCAAATGCAACCAGTGCAACCATATCACATAACATTACTCATCTCATAGCTGAGATTACAAACCATACATGGCAACCAATATCAATCATTCCTACATAAGCAATGATCTAATGTTCACTTCATTTATAATTAATTTAAAATGAATTAAATTAATTACTTAATCTCTAATTAATTTAAAATGAATTAAATTAATTACTTCATCATTAAATTCCTGCTTATCTTAATCATCAATTGATTAATAAATCATCATTTCATTTCAATTAATCATTATTGATTAACCATCTCTAATTACAATAAGTAATTAGCCTTTAATATTAATTACACAAGTTAATTATTTTAAACTCCTTGCAAATAATTAACTTGTAATTGCTTAATTAATTAATTAACCAAAGTTAATAACATAAATCGTTTATTCATTATTAATTATTTCATAATTAATCAATTCTAAATTACATCATTAATTTATTAATTAATGATTTCTGATTACATTTAATCAATCTTTCTATATAAATGAATTACATTAAGTAATTAATCTATAATTAAACCACATATATATTAATCACCCTTGATTAATAACCATTCAGTAACTAACTACTTTAATCACTCATCCCATAAATTAATCACTCTTAATTAATTATCTCAATTAATCCCTTGATTAATTCTAAGGTAATTTAATTTAAATTACTTCCTTCATTAAACATCTTTAATTACATCCAGTAATTATCAATTCATTACTTCTCTAAGTAATTACATACCCATTAATTACATAAAGTAATTATCCATCAATCCACAAATGTTTAAATTAATTAAACTTAATTAATCTAAACTAATCACATTAATCAAATTAATTACACTAAGTAATTAATTTATTAATTACTTTCATTAAGAAATTAAACTTAAATAATTGATTATTATTATTTAATTAATCTAATTAATTATCAAAAATTAATCACATTAATTAATTGTTAAATAATCTTAAGTTAATTATCTTCATTAACTATTCTTAATTACTTAATTAAGAAATTATCTTATATTAATCATTGTTAATTACCAATTAATTAATATTTAATTACAATTTAATTAATCTCTAATTATAAATTAATTTAGTGTTAATTACAATCTTAATTAACCCTGAATCACTTGATCAAATAATCTTAATCATTAATTAAAATTTAATTAACATTCCTCAATTATATATTAATTAACCTTAATTAGTTAATCTTAAGTCTAATTAATGAATTAAAAATTCTTAATTATTTAATTAACCATCCACATTATTAATTAAATAATTAATCATTCATTTTAAATTAACTTAATAATTTAAATGAATACAAATCATTAAAATTTTATTTATCTTTAAGATAAACATTCCTTAATTAATCATTTAAAAACAAATTATTTTCAAATTTACTTCAAATTCCATTTAGCTTCATTTTAAACTTAAGATACAAATTTATCTTAAACAAGATTTTAAAACAATTCAAAACTTTTATCTAATATGTTGAAAGAAACATCTACTTTATGAATAAGTTTAAAAGAATTTAAATCCCAATTTAATTTAAATTCAAATCAAATTTAAAAACTCACTTAAACGAATTCAATTTAAAATTTACTTTTTAATTTCAAAACTGAAATACAGTTTGAACCTTATTCCAGATCTAACTTAAATCTTAAAGATTTATGTACGTTTTACAACTTCTATTTAAAAAATTCAATTCATTTAACCTTTTTAATGTAATTAAACAATTTAGATTTAAACTTATTTGATTTTTAAACTGAAGTTTAAGTTTTATTTCCAGATTTAAAACCCAGATTTAAATTCCAAATTTAAAATTTAAACTTCCTATTCAAATACAAAACTCATATATACTTTTACACCTATAAGTTTAAAAATCAAATTTAAATTTAAAAACTTAAATGATTCATATCTCAAACAATGAATTTAAATTCATATTCAAATTTCAGATTTTAAAATTCCAGTTCGAACTTTAACTTACAATTTAAAATTTACCTTTTAAATTTAAAAACAGAAAATAGTTTCTGTTTTTATTTGAAATCAAACTAGAATTTTAAAATTCAAATTATTTCAAAAACCCAAAATTCAAACTAATTGAATTCAAATTTAAATTTCAGGTTTAAAACTTAGTTTCAAATTTTAGTTTGCATTTTTACTTTTACTTCAAATTTAAAAAAAAATGAAAACAGGATTCTGTTAGTTTATTAAAACCTGAACAAAGCCTTAACTCGAGCAACCCTACAAAAACTTCGAGTCATATTCCCATCAACTTCGAGTTAAAACTCGAAATTCCCGAGGCTACTAAAACCTGCAACACAACAACATCATCATCAATATCCACCTTGCTCCTGTGCACCTGCACACCGTCTCCGGCCATCACTGGCCATCCACACGACCATTCCACGGTCAACAATCAGTGAATCAGGCCAAACAAATGTAACAACCCGCATATTTGTCGATTTTATATTTAAATATTTTATCGTTAATCGGATTTTGGTCCGAAAAGCTACTTTTTGCAAATGGTTAAATTAGGACTCGAGACCACTTCCATTGAGTTCAAAATGTCGTTTACAACTTTTTATGTGTAAACATTGATAGGTTTGGAGTTAGTCGAATTTCACTAACTTTTTCCGCTTTGGACTATGGGTTAGCTTAGCCATTATAACTCAAGCCCAACCCCCTCCTTCTCTTCACTCTTCATAAATTCCTACCAACTCAAGCTTTTGCATTAATGGTGGGTGGAAAGAGAAATTAAAACCCCAAAAGCTAAGTCTTCATTGCTAATCCAACATCAACTCCAAAACTCAAGTGAAGACATTGATTCAAGCTAGTGGTTGATCCTTGCATAGCATTTCAAGCTTCATCTTCATCCATTTTAGTGAAAAGGTGATATTTTTATCTCACACACTTGCTTATAACTATATTGGACTGTTGGAAATGATTCCCTATCATGTTTGCACGCACATTTGCATTTGGTTTGGATTGGATTGGCGAAAAACTCCACTTTTTAGCGTTTTTGATGAATTTCCAGCCTTAGGTCGTTCTGGACCCTTAGGTAGCTCGGGTTCGTGGCTTGCGCGCGTGGAAAAGTCGCCTGGGCGTTAGGTCGTAGGTCGCTCGCGAGTTAAGCCTTAAGCCGTAGGTCGCTCGCGACTTAAGCCTTAAGCCGTAGGTCGCTCACGAGTTAAGCCTTAAGCCAAAGGTCGCTCGCGAGTTAAGCCTTTAAACCCTTAGGTCGCTCACATAGATAGGTCGTATGACATTAGGTCGTTTCCCCGTTAGGTCGTATGACATTAGGTCGTTTCCCCGTTAGGTCGTATGACCTTAGGTCGCTAGCCTCTTCTAACCCACGAGTTCCTTAAGTCGCTCGTCCTTGCCTGGGTTGTTAGGTCGCTTGGCCATTCCAGTTAGGTCGCATGACCCCTTAACTCGCCCGCCTCCGTTAGGTTGCGCATCACCCTAAGTCGCTCGGCCTTGCCTTCATTAAGTCGCGTGACACGTTAGGTCGCGCATCACCTTAACTCGCTCGACGTTGTTTAGGTCGTTAGGTTGCGAACACCCCTAGGTCGCTCGGCCCCTTATACTCGTAGGTCGCTTGACCCTATTCTCCCTTAGGTCTTCACTAGGTCGTACCGTTTTGGACGGGGCGCTGCCCCGCACCCCGCCGGGGGCGCTGCCCCCTGGACCCCCGCAACCTGACCGGGCAGGTCGAACCCCGTAGCAGGGGCGTTGCCCCCTCACCCCCACCTTGGGGGGTTGCCACCCCCTTGGACCCCCATCCGTAGGGGATCTTATCTGAAAAGCATTCAACAGAACTTACTTGTTGAGATGCTGAGATTGACCACTCTTCGAGACAAACTATCTTTGGCTTCTCGGTCGATTTTATGGATTTTGAATATCTATTTCAATGGATTCTTTATCGGTTTCTTTGGATTTTATTCACGTCTTCGTATGTGAATTTTTATGATTGATTGTTTCTACAATCACTTCTATGATTTGTCACTTTAAAATATGAAGGTTTCAATACTAGTAGTAAATATCAAAACTCTTTCAACAAAATGATTTAAACTCTATTTTCAATAACGAAGCTCTTTTCTTAAACCATTTTCCAATCTACTAGTATATACAAACCTTTACCTCACTCGTATGAGAAATTGAATTAAACGGCTTAGTAAAATAAGTGGTATGAAACGCTTGCGTTCACTTCGTCGGTTAATTATTGGACTTGTTCGATTGAACCTCTTGTGACAATTTTCTAGTGGAGATCTACAATTTGTTCGTAAATATTTAAGTTAAGCTAGTGGTTATGGGACATGAAGCTAAGCTCATATATTTACTAGCTTAGTGTAATTGACACTTCTCGTTGATCATGACGATCATTCTTATGATTTAGACTAGCAATTGTGCTGTGTCTCTTGTTTGCTTGGTTAGACTAGACACCACTTGTGTGATTTCATTCACACATACCTTTTTACCTTCTTGGTTAGTCTAGACACCACTCGTGTGATTTCACTCACACATACGTTTTTGTTTGCGAGGTTAGACTAGACACCACTTGTGTGATTTCACTCACACATAACTTTTTGATTTTTGGTTAGTCTAGACCTCATCTGTGTGATTTCGACTCACGCATATGGGGTAGCTCCCCATGGTCTTCGGACCATCACGTGATAGGCCTCTTTCCCTTTTTCTGTGATTTCTGGATTTCTTGTGTTGATTTCTGGTGTTTATGTCTTTGACTTGTTATGAGTACAAGTTTTGGGTATGATACCCTTTTGGATCTTTGAGAAGATTCTTGTGATATTGATTAATCTCTTGTTGATTATCATTTACATACTTATAGTAGTATGATGTTACGGATATTATTAGCATATGCCATATCTTTTATTTTATACCATGTCACCTGATATTTATAGCTAGACTGATCCGTTTATTATTTTCTTAAATAATACTCGGGTCAGACCGAGATGTTACAGGTGCTTCTGCTTGATTTCTTCCCGGGATTTGCTACTCTTACTTTTGGATAACTATTTAGATTAGCAGTTTTATTGTTGTATACACTTGAGATTTAGACTCATAGTTGTACTCTTTTGTATAGAACGTGTTGCTATTCTTTTGTATTTTTGTGGATCTTTTTGACCACTACTCTGATGTACACTTTCGTGTGTTAGTTATATATCCATATCTTCTTCCGCTTTTGTGATATGGATGTCTGTGACTGATTTGTGTTATGCTTATTTCTATGTTTGTTTCCGAAGATTTATTTATAGCCACCGTGTGATAGCTTTGAGTTTGTATCGGTATGTCGGACTTCCTCCTTAAATGAAATGCATGCTATACTATCTGACATATCGGTGCTCGCTCAAAGAGATCACATGGATGGTCGCTCCTCAACAGCCTTATTCTCCGTGCTAGTTGACAGCACTACACCGTAGTGTTCTTGGCTAGCGTGGGTATAAAAGTGGGGCATCACAACAAACATCCATCCTATCATCACTTGCTCGAATTCAAGATCGAGACCCAATATTCAAACCTGGATCAACAATGCCCCATTTACTTCCCAACCTGTCAACACCTCGTTGACGCGACTCAGGCCATCAACAACTTCGAAACTCCGGCGACATTTTCATCAATCCATCAACCTCCATTTCCCAAAACCCTAAGTCACTCGATCAAGTATAATTGCCAAAATGATCCATTCTTCTAGCCTCAGAGAAAACTAGGGTTCTAATTTATAAATCCCACTTACAACATCAAAAACGAATTGCAATCCTAATCTAGGAATTTTCTCATCAGTTCAGATCATTACACCATCTCCAGGAGCAGATTCAACTCAAACAAACATAAGAATCAACAGTGATTACCCAAAATGTTGAATACAGTAAAATATGAACTGCTTTCTAGATATGGTATAAAAATTATAATTCTAAGTTTAGAATTCATGATTTTATATGATGTTTGGTTTATAATACTGAAACATTGTTTTGTAAAGTTTGAATTTTCATCTTATACACTTATTGCTCTGTTATACTTACTCCAGGTAATATAAGATTTTTATTTTAACTTATATAAAAATTCTTATAACCTTACTTTATGTCCTAAAAATCAAGTTTGTTTGAAAAAATAACATTATTAGAGATTGTTATAAGAGGGAATGGATTTTTAACATGAATTCATACTACAAAAGCCAAGCACTGTCCGAAGCCTATACTC
Source organism: Allium cepa (assembly GCA_030765085.1). Lineage (NCBI taxonomy): Eukaryota > Viridiplantae > Streptophyta > Magnoliopsida > Asparagales > Amaryllidaceae > Allium > Allium cepa. Next base: position 87,548,342 of record CM060942.1, on the reverse strand, counting down.
AGCATATTACATCCATTCACATCACATATTAGTTCACATAAATGCACAACAATTTACACAGAAATCATTTAGAATTTAAAAACATGAACATGCATCAGGTTTTAAAATACTTAAGCTTTTTAATTTAGAAAGTTACTCACCTTTTAATTATGCAGACAGAGCACAATCTTGAAAAGGTCTGAATTGTTTTTCTTTGAAATCCTTCTTGAATGCTTTAAAAAAAAACTTCAGTTGTATGCAGAGGCAATGTTTCCAGGCTTGAAGGAATGCATGCAGATTTGCCTTTTAAAAGTTTTAAACTTGAATGCTTTAAATCTTGCTTGGTTGCCACTTTTCAGATTGCAGTTGTCAAAAATGCAGACCTTTATTTTAAATTTTTGCATGCAGGTAAGCTTACTTTATTTCCAGATTTTTAGAAGAGTTTGGATGCAGGATGCAATTGAAAAGATTTTTGATTTTTGCAGGTTGAATATGATTTGAGGATTGCAAATTTTGTTTACAGGGAATTGAATATGATTTTTTTTAAGGTGGAATGTCTCAGCTGAAAACAATTTCTTTGATTTACATATTTTCTTAGTTTATGAAATGAAAAAATGAGGAAAGAAAGGGGAAAGAAAGCATGCAAGTTTATATAACTAATAAAATCAAATAAAAAAAGAAAATTAAAAAAAATGACACATGGCTAAAATGTTAACACTTGTAAATATTCTTATTTAAATACTCAACACATGTTAACTTATGCCTTAATAAACTTACACATGTCATTTTAAATAATTAGTATCTTTAATTATGTGTTAAAGAAAGTTCAACTTAGTTAATTAGTTTTAATACTTAGTTATGTATATAAATAATTTCTAAAGAACAAACCAGGTATTATTATAAATAAAAACCATATACAAATTTATCATTTGAAAATAATATTTTAAATCATTTTAAATAAATTTACAAAGAGATTATAACTTATTTGTAATTTAAATGGATACATGATTCATTTATAAATTGTATTTTAAATTTCCATACTCAATTTACAAATCATGATTATTAACGAACATTTTAAAAATAATAAAACAAACATTTTATAACCTATTTTAATATACAAACTTAAGTCAAAAATACATTTTAACAAATAAAACATTTATCTTACATATTTAAAATCATTTAGTTATTTTATTGAATAGTTTTGAAAAGCCTAATTCAAAAATAAATCAAAATTCCCAATTTCAAAATATTAAAATTAGAAAATATGCTACACTAATTAAATTTAAAACCAAACCTATCTATTTAAAATATATATAATTATATATATATACACACACATTTTAAATAGAAAACAGATTTATTAGCTTATTAAAAATAAACTGTCTAATTAATTATTTAAATAAATAAGATTATTGAATCAATTCAAATTAATCTACAAAAATTATCAATTCAATTTAAATTTTTAAACACAGATTATTAAATTTATATTGTCCAAAATTCCGGGATATTACAATATTCGATTCGAACCATATCACTTTCAAAAACATTACTTACTTTCGAAATCATATTCATTCTTGGAATCATAGTTCGATAATTATATTTTCCTTTCAAAGTCAAATTCACAATTTATATCAAGTATAGTGTACTCAAAACTATACCACTTTCAAATCATATTTCTTTCAAAAATCATATTTCCAAAACAGGTTAAGTCCTTGCTTCAAAATCATAATTTCAGTTTAATATAACATTCAAAATTCCAACTTAGGTTACAACATCATTTAACCTTATTCTCTTTTTAAATCAATTAAAATGAATATAAACTCTTTCATGTACTTAGTTTGGAAATTTAGAAATTAGTTTAAATAGTTCTAAATAGTTAAAATGCTCTAAACAGTTTAATTATAGGTAAATACTTTTAAATTGATTTAAAATAGTTAAATAGATTTAATTTAGATTAAATATAATTAAAATAGATTAAATAACTTAAAATAGGTTAATTAGATTTAAAATAAATTAAAATGGTTTAATTAGTTTAAAATAAGTTAAATTGGTTTTAAATAGATCAAAATAATTTATATAGTTAATATTAGTTAAGTAGTTAAATAAATTTGAAAACCTTAATAATTAGAAAATTTAAAATGATATATTTTAAAATAGTTTACTTAAAAATACGAGTTTTAAATTAATACCAAATTAAACTATTCATTTCATATCAACATACTTGGACTATTTCAAATTTCCAAATCGACAAACAAAATTTCAATAAACTTTCGAATTTCATATCATTATATCCATGCTCAAAATATCAATACGGATTACTCCAATCTCAAACTATTTCAAAGTTATGTTTCAAACCAATTCAATAGCTTAATTCTGATAGAACTTCATTATACTTAAAAATTTAACTTTAGCTTTCAATTTAATTTTATAAAACAATTCCCTTTAAGCCAATTCGCCTTTCAACACAAAAACTGATTTTTCCAAAATATTTCAATTTATATAAATCAAATTTTACTTCAAAACATCATTTGATTAAATTCAAAAATTTAAGAATTTTAAAATCAATTAATTTAACCAATCCGGTGTCCGTATATAATTTTCTACCCTAGGGTCAAGTGATACGGATATTTATCATTTCAATTCGCAATTAAATTTTTTACAGTTATATATCACTTCGAACCGCAATCCCGAATTAATAATAAAAATCCATAATGAACTTGCAGTTTGTAACGATATAAAATAAAACATCCATTCAACAAACATCGACAATCCACATCCATCACAATCATCATCCAAAACAATCAATAAATATCAATATAAAACTGATAGTCGATAACAGGTATTTACTGGCAGTTTATATTCAATAATAAGTTAAATAACGATTTAATTCAAATAAATTCAAATTAACTAAGATGATGATTAAATATATCAAACAGTCATAAATAAATTCCTAATCACATCATGAACTAAATTTAACAAACATAAGAATTTTAGAAGTTGTGAGTGGGTTAAAACACTCACCTTTGAATTTAAATTGAATTTAAATCCAATTTAAGCCCAAAATTCAAACAGTCTCAGAATTCATCCAAACTAGCATCAAAATGTCAAGAATTCCGAAACGATCCCAACACAAGAAACCGCACGTGAATTGGACCTCGTATATAAAAGTTATGTATGTTAGAACATTATACGATAAAATTATAAAATGAATATAAAATAACAAACATATACACGTCACCATTTTCCCTTACCGGTCTTCAAAACCCTAGCTGCACGCAGATCGCCCTAAACCCAGGTCGCATGCGAGCACGCCGCCGCCTCTAGCCCAGGTCGCCGACCACGCTACGGCCCACCACGCGCCCCCGACACTCCGACCATGCGAAGGCCTCGCGAACGCGACGATCGGCTAGAAGAAATGCAGCCGCCGCCAATAAACTACGAACCCTAGCCAATTATTGCCGATGATCTAACCATTAATTTGCCGAACGAACCACAGCAATGCACTCCTCTGGCTCTCCCCACAAAACCCCTCAGGCGATTTGACGATCGGTCATAGTTCATCACGACGCGATGAACGAGTGAAATATATTCTTCAATTTATGGATAAACAGTGGTTCAAATTGAAAAACGAATTACAGATCTGAGATGCGCTCATCGAGAGCTTCAGATTGATATATAATTCGATATTAATTGAGGAGTTTGAATATTTGGCTTTGAATTTGATTTGAAATCGCAATTGGGAATTAAGTTTTGTCTGCCATTTGAATGAGGAGGAGCAAATAGAATTGTACGTACAGAAATAAGGAATAACCTAAGGTTTATGACGAGATATTTATAGGTAGAGCTGAAAATGAAAAGAGCGAACAAGATTCAATTAAACGATAAACGACCCGAAAAACCCGTTCTGCCTCCGGAACAAAAATGGGTCATCCCATATATAAAATTGATGTTTTTGATGATTTAAAATTCAATGGAACTGGTTTCAAGTCCTAATCCCATCGTATGAAGAAGTTACGTTAAAATCAGCTCATTCCAAATTGATTTCAATTGATTTTAATTAAATTGATTTCTAGGCGTTTCGAGCCCGTACGATCAAACGACAGGTCCGATCATTACGAAACTTGAAATCCTATAATGATTCATTGTTACGGGTCCGATTGAACTAGTTTCTTCAAAATCCGAGTCAGTGGCCAAAATGGCTATTTTCCAATTAATAAATAAATTAATATTAAATTAATTCAATCACTTTTTTTTTTCAATTCAAAGTTAATAAATCATAATTTCTGTCATTTTTGATTACTTGGACATTTACCATAATTTAAAACATATTTACATATCAATTCAAAGTAAATTATTTACCAATTACAATGTCTAACTTCAATTGTAATTAAGTCCAATTATTTAAAATTTAATTCTATTAAATTGTTTTTATTTGATTTCAGTTTTTATACTCAGTCCATTTGTTTGTCTTACATTACATTGATATTCTCCAATTTTCATCTTTATGTGTACTAACAATTATATTTCCATTTATAATGAACTTTTGTCAATTTTACACACAAATTATACTTTAAAATCTCAATTTGTTACTTATCTTGGTTACCTTCTTTTATTGAATCGATTTATTACATTATGAATGAAATTAACATTTCTATTCCTTTTATTGCATCCACAATTTACAATTACGGTCCTAACTAACATTAATGAAACATTTATCTGGACTTAATTATAATTGATTTTTTCCAATTAATTTTATAGACTAATTAAATAGGTAGCTTGTAATAATCATTACCATAACTTATAATTACACTTATGAATTCATTATTCACAAACAAACGTTACAATTCTTATATAACCCAAATTTTATTCAATGGTCATTTATTTCATTCTATTTCATTTATTAATTTAATGTTTGCTTTTGTTTTCTTATATCAATTTATAACCAAGTATAACAATTTACATTATTTCAATTAATTGTAATTTCATTCAAATTGTTAATTATTAACTTTAATTATCATTTGTTACTTCATTTTAGTATACATTTCATTATTAAATACAAATTTTTTTTATTTCTTTTCGTGTTAAATTACCAAAACTCATTAATTAAACAATTTAAATAGTCGAAAATTTACAGGTCGTTACAAATATTCATTGCGAAATAAATCTATTATAATAATGGTATTTGTTATATAACAACCATGATGCGTTAGCTATAGACAATATAGAAGTAACTAAAAACATTTTTACAATTATTTTAAAATTATGGACTAAGCCATATCTTTGAGAAGCATTTCTTTATTGTATGATTATAAACCATATGATACTTGTGAATTATATCTTAGATGGTTAAGGGAAAGCACCCATTCGGTAGGAGGAACAATAGAATTTGTGAACTCTTCGGATTGATACACATAAATGTATGCAGTTCAAAGTATAATGATATTAAAATGTGTCCATTTACTTCATTAAATTCACAGATGAACTATCATAGAAATAAATGTGTATTTAATGCACAAGCAGTGTATTTATTATAAGTTCACTGAATATAAAAGAGAAGTAGAAAATATAACATGAAAAGAAAATAAAAGGATTCAATTTGGTCAAATAAGTAAGTGTATTTGAAAAATATTCCCAAAGTACCTAAAAAGGAATAAGGTTCAATCTTAAAATTCGCTCCTCCCTATGATACATAACAGTATATCGATAAGGAGTAACCAAGCTTTGTTGGAAAAGAATTATCGCTGACGATTGAAATTGAGTTAATTTCTTTTTATAAAGACATGTAGTTAAAAGTATGCACATAAGATTAAATTTGATTTCATCTAAATCATAGTTTACGAGATCATACGATATAAGAGTTGATAAGAAACCCTGCATATCCTAAGCCAAGTAGTTGACAGGTTTGTGAGTCAAGAGGCTACTCATAATATTTGCTCGTGAGGGATTATGTATAGATCACCCCGAGGAAGTTTTGGACAGACCAACATTGGTTGACTAGTTTATGTTGTGAACATAAGTTTCATAAACTAAAAACTATATTAGTTTTATACATATATGTAAGGGAAGTTCATAAAATGTTTATGAATAGCTATTCTGTTGTGCTAAGAAATGATTAATGTTTCAAGAAATGCCAATTTTGTGACAAAGGAATTTACTTTGGAAATCATTGGTTGTAAAATGGATTTAGATATGACCAAAGATAAAAATGATTACGAAGGATGAAATGAAATTAATCAGGACTAAAAGGACAAAACATACTCGAATGTCTTACAAAAAATCTCACATATTGAAGAGAAACTATGAGTTTCTTATCATTGTAGAGAAAAACAATTCCTTGATTATCAATAAGCCATTAAGAGTACCGACTCTACCATGTGACACAATGTGCAAATTCGAAATGGATTCCATATACACCGTCAAAATATTATTTTGATAGTTGTACATGAAGGGATATGATTCATCGACCGAAATATGTCTTTAAGAAGACCAATGCTGTAGGCATATAACAAGCGTTGTTGGTAAGGACGTCGTTAATTTTCAGTTGTTGAAATTAGCATAATAGGTTCAACATTCAACGTGATAAAGCTAATTCAAATTTTACTTACAAAATTATCACGCGACATAATTTTGAGTTTTAGTACATATATGTCGAAACGGAAATTCTAAATAATGATTTAGAATAGACCATTTGCATAAATTAACTAGTCTTGAATTCAAAGGGAGCGATAACTGAGTATGTGAGTACTGGATAGGATCCAAGAACCGGTACAATAGTATTGTTCGATAAGCATCGGAATTGAGCAAATATTCTGATAAAGAAATTAAATGGTTTTAATTTTGGTTAAAATGCAAAGAAAGCGTGTGTCTATAAGAAAAATATTAAAAGGTGCTACGATATTGCTAAACTACATGTAAACGACATATCACTAGTTGCTAATGATGTACTCATGTTAATATCAGTCTTAGTTTGTTTGTTTAATCCTAGATATTGGATTTGAAAATGATATAATTAACATAAAAGCATGTTGGGAATGTAACAAACGATATACACAGACACCATATCAAAATGTTTAATATGCAACATGCAAGATGGATTCCTTATGCATTGGCAATAAGAAACTATCGTACATGTCATATTGTCAATAGTATCACATTTCACTTATGTATTAATACATGGAGCAAGTATCAAATTTGAATTAAGACACCAACCGGTAGTTAAGATTATTCTTAAGTATTTACGAAATACTAGAAATAATAAACTCCTTATGAACAAGTGTTCGAACTTTTAGTTCATAAGTGATTAGAGCATAGTATGTCAATCCTATATTCATGTTCAAACAAACCTAAGGAGCTTTAAGTTGGAATTGTTCCAAGTAAGAAGTTATAGCTAACCAATAGTATATACATCGCCTTGAATGAGTGTAACAATATAAACAATGTACTATACATATACAGATACATACATACATACATACATATGTACATACATACATACATACATATACACATACATACGAGCATACATACATACATACATACATACATACATACATACATACATACATATATACATACATACATATATATATATAGATATATGCTCACTAGAAGTCGAGAAACATACTTCAAAAAGTTTCATATGATAAAGGCGTTTATCATCTTCGAAGGGAGTTGGTTGATGGAGTAGATAATTAAAAAACATAGCATATTCATTCACTATGGGGCAAGCATGGCCAGTTCTGGAAACTAATCAAAATGATGGAATTAAGATTCTATAATTGACCGCAAGTCAAATGGGAGATTGAGAGAGTTAGAAGTATACCCCAGGGGCAATTATGTAATTTGTTACAAATATCTAACTTTGCTACCAATCTTTTTCGTAATAAAGTATTTGATTTATATCATATACTTTGTTATTGTCAAATAATCAATTAAGTAATTAATTTAAGTATATTTGATAGAAAAATCTTAAATGATATGCTATGTGGTAATATTTACAAAGAGTTATAACCGCTAGAAAATTATTATAATATTAATTAACATGTTATTTTAAATATTCCCGGTAAAGATGTTTCGAGAAATGATATTGATACTACTGAAACTAAGATACGTAACGCTCTCTAAATGTTGAGCGGTATATTATTCATGGCTGCTAGAGGAACCAAAGAGTTATGCACTCATAGTTATTGGATAACAATGGAGTGACTCGCTTGAGAGTTCTGTTGGTTAATAACAAGTAGGTCAAACAGAAAATCTTGATGTGATGATTTTACGCAATTCTTTCGATTTGAGTATACTATTAAGCTTCAATATGGATAGTCCATGTGGTTGTTATTAAATCATGACAAGGCGACCATCAAGCTATAGTTTGGTCTGAATCGAAGCATTGAAAGTGAAACACTATTCAATGGAGAATTCATCACCTTTGTTGTATGAGGGTCACATTTAACTATGGTCAACTCATAGTTTAAATCGCTGGCCAGAGTAGTACGGTTAATAATAAATGCTATTATTGAACTAAGGACTTGTTTATGGATTAACTGTGTTGAATATGGATAAAATTGGATTTTTGACCAAAACCAAATTGCATAAGTCTTGTAAATAATCGTTACTAAAAGATACTGCTTGAATTCGTAAAATTGGATTTTATTGATAAGATTTGTAAGCGATGAATTATGTCAAATTATTGCACTACTAGCTATGGTAATGTGAGAAATTTTAGTATTTGAAATGTTCAAACCAATAATCGTTCGATAAATTCACACCCATGAGTCGCACAACTGAATCTATTATGTCTTCAAAACACTGCTTGATTTATTTTTTTATAATAGTTATAGATTAATTAAATTAATTAATGTTTGTGAAATACTAATTATTATTATACTTATTGTATGAGGGTGTTTAGTAAAATAGTGCGGCCTCTAGAATTGCTAGGGATGCTATTAGTACTTTATTGGGTATGTATATAAAAGTTATATATGTGTTGATCGATATATGATATAGATAAAAATTTAAATTGGATTTAAATTAAATAAATTAACAAATGAGTTTTATGGAGATTTGGTTCATATTGGACTTTTTGTAAGCCAGCTAGGAAAGGGGAGAAGGATGAGGCCTTGGGTTTGAATTTGTGGGAGAGGAATGTGGAGATTCTTTCTCTAAACCTCCATATAAGTTTGAACACAAGCCTCCACTTTTTTTTTTACATTTTTACTTCCCCCTTCTCTAGTCATGACCGCAAGGGTCTATCCTATAACAACACATTCTCCAGTTCCATTTACATCCAGTCAATCAAATATATCCAGATTTAGTGTTGGCATGCTATCTCTTTGCAGTAGTGAGTGCAGCTCTGAGATATTAAGGAGATAATCTAAGTCAATGTGTGAATCCATGACATCATCTCTAAGCAATATATTCTTTGCATCATATCATGATTATTATATGTGATGTTTATGTTATCAGCTTACATATATATGTTGATGCCTATTTTGTATATCTATATTATAATTAATGTTCAATTTTATGTCGTCTTAATGTTGTAATATTCTTTGATTATACATACATACAAAGATATATATATTTATATATATATATATATATATATATATATGTATGTATGTATGTATGTATGTATACATACACACACACACACAAATATACATACATACATATATATAGGCTAACTATTTGATATATATATATGTGTGTGTGTGTGTGTGTTGTGGGGGGGGGGGGGGTGAGCCAACTATTTGGACACAAAATTAAACACAATTGGTGACACAGTAGATCTGAACCGCCAGATCTCATTCTGTTTACACATGGGGTTGAAACCAGGGGGCAACATAATGTTTGAAATTCTTTGTATCACTAAGTGTGTTTCCGTTTTATGTCCAAATAGATTTTCCATATATATATATATATATATATGTGTGTGTGTATATAGACACACACACACATATTCAGTGATAATTTTTCTATATGTTATAGTAATATTTAAAAACATAGCTTACTAATCAAATCTTTGTTAATCAAATACAGTTTGAACAATATATATGTAAACTTTATTTATTGTAAAATTATTTCACAAAAATAACATTTTTTGCTCGCAGCTGAAAAGAAAATTTTGTTTTAGTTTTACAATAATTAATATATCCATGTATGTATTTGATTAGTTTTATTTTAATAATAAAACAATTTTGGCTCTCGGCCTAATTATAAAAAAATAAAAAAAATTGATTTTGCTGATATATATGTTATATTTTAATATTTACTTATAATTATATATACACATCCTTAACGAATACAAATATATATATATATATATGTATGTATGTGTGTGTGTATATATATTAAACAAATTTTTATTTTGACTATAGTCTTTTTAACTATATATATATAATTTTAAAATATTACTGAATATGTAATTTTAAAATTTGGATTTTTCTCTGAGATATTGTTTTGACTTTGTATTTTGTTTTCTAAGTCAAATTTGATATTCTGAATTTCAAATTTGAATACAATGGCTTGGCCAAAATTTTATGTAATATTTTAAAAATTGCATTTATATATATTTACTAATTAAATTTTTTGAATATTATTTTATTATAAAACTGTTTAATGCATGCAATATACATATATGTAAGTGCGAAGTGTAGATATAGTAGATATAAATCCTAATATCTAATTATATATAAACCTGACCATGTACATTTTATTATGTTGCACATGCACATTGTACATATATGTATATATAATAATATAGCCATTAGCCATGTACTTTTGTTTATTAAATTCATTAATTAAATAAAACTAGATTTTATTGAAATAAACTAAGTTGGATCTAGTATGATCCATCAGACTTCATAGGCCCACAATAATCCAAAATAGGGTTTTTTTAATCTACCAATTTCACCCACTGCAGATTGGCTCAATTCCAACAGAACTAACATTTGGTATTAGAGCAGGGTTTTTAAAAATCAAACACCATTTTTAATTTTTTGACTTGTTATTAAGATTTTATTGATATGGCCTTTAGCAACTTTAACACCTTTGTCGAAGGTCAATCCACTACACGATCCCCATTTTTACTTGCACAAATTACACCTTTTGGGCTACATGTATAAAAGTTTTATGAAAGTTAACAGTCTTGAGATATGAGGTGCTACTTAAATGAGTATATAACGCTTACTACTATATTGAGAACATGGTCAAATACTTAAATGGTTATAACTGTTTATGATTCTAAAGCCATGAATATCTTATACTTTGCATTATAGAAATTAATTTAGTGAAAATAGCATTTAACGAACCAATATATGAAATTTGGTGAACTTTACAAAAACTCATAAAGGAACCGACAAAGTAAATCAAAGCAATTTTTTTATGCTAGATAGTGAATTATAAAATTTCACATTTCAAATGAAAAATAGGGAGATCAATTTTGATGTGTCAGGTATAAGATATAACACATGCACATATTGTACTAAAGGTTGGATTTTTTAATTTTGATATTGTTTCAATTAAAACCCTTTAACCGGTGAGTGGGAAAGAAAAGTACCATCCATCCAAGAAGCTAATGATCTTTCAACAGCAAAGTTGAGGAGCTAATCCGTAATTTATTGTCCTATTAAGTAAATTTTTAGGTTAAAAAGGAAATTAATTAGGAAAATAAGATGTTAGTATTTAAAGTCGAAATTAATGACGGTTCATGTGAAGATGATAAGGTCATGCTGGCTGAGAAATTCAGAGACTATCTTATGAATTGGGGTAAAAAAGACGAGGATCAAATCTAAGTGTGATTACGTTGATGTCAGGTGCTTAGCTCGTGGTAAAAATGGACATCCATGGAAAGGTTGTCGCAAAGTAAATAAAACATAAAATAATTTATGGAAATCAAAACCTAAAGCGGGCAATAAAATGGACCAGGCTATGCAAGTTACTTGATGATGATTCTTCAGATAGTGATAACGATAATAACAAGGAAATGCTAACTTGTTTTATATGACAACATAAGATGGGTCAGACTTCGAGTCAAATGACCCATGCAATTAGTAATAGAGTTATGGGTGTGTCATATAGGCAATTATATAGCTTGTTATATGACTTCGTTATTGTATGAGAATCTTGTTTCAAATAAAGTATGCTTTTGGATTTGATTTCCATTATGTGGATTGTTATATTATTATGTAAGTAATGATTTGAATAAAGTGTGTGTGTGATATCCTTAGGAAAAGTATTATATAACTGCAGTTGTGAATGTTTCGTAACTGTGAGTTTTGAGCTGAACATTTAAAATATTTATCCTTAATTTTTCCCTGTTAAGATGTACCAAGAAAAGGATATCATACATGTTGGAACTGGGCCAGTCTCCAATGGGTGGATTGAGTAGATGACAATTTTTTCCTGTTTCGATCATAGTGGGCCTATGAAGTCTAATAGGTTTTACTAGATCTAATCTAATTAATTTAAATGAAATCAAATTTTATTTAATTTTCATTGTTTGTATAATTAGCGCATATTAATTAGTTAATGTTTATATAAATTAAAGAATGTTGGATTGATTTTTCGTTATAGTCCAACGCCCTAAATGTCCAAAATTAGAACTCTTGCTATAGCAGTTTAAAAAGAAATATGGTCAAAGGCAGAAACCCTGGACCGAAAGTTGTAAGTCAAAAAGTACCAAAAGTAAATACACAGATAGTGGTTTGTAAGCTTTTCCTTATATCCACTATTGAGAAGATTCTTTAGTGCTGTATTAATAATGCTAGGAATGCTTTATGAGTTTTGAATGGTACTGTCTGCTATCAATAATCTTTATCAAAAAGCTTAAAATTTGGAAAGTTAAAATGACTACAAATGATTGAGGATGCCTATTGCCAGTCTTCAAGAGTCCAAAACCTTTATAGATATTCATGCCTTCAATTTATATTTGTCTTGTAGCTCTATCATTGGTGTATATTGTTTCTCCTAGATTGTTGGCTTATCCGCATATGGAGCCAGGATTTGTACATGTTTCATCATTTGGCTGCTTGCGGATTGACGGTTATCGATGATGTGGCATATAGCTTTGGGTGCCTTGACCCGTATACTTAATTTAAGCTTTGGGTGCCTTGACCTGTATACTTCATATAAGCTTTAGGTGCCCTAGCCAATATGTTGTTTGAGGCTATTTTAGATGTTGATCTTGGTTTTATATTGAGGATCTCTCGGCCTTGATTATAGAAAGCTTCGGTCTCGTATGCTTTTGGCTCGTACTCTCGATTATAGTTGTTACAGTCGTTTCTTTAGGTAACGACCATTAGGGGGTCTCGGTATATGATAGAAGGCAGTATGTCGCCTTAGGACTATTAACAGCCTTATTACTTTTAGTCTTTCGGTTTGAATTTAGTTTTGTGACTCATGATCTCAATTGAAGGCCCACCTATAAGCCTATTCTTTTGGTACAAGCAACCGATGTGGTCTTGGTTTGCATTACATTATACACTTGTTCTTTTGATCTCGGTATTATATTTGGAATCTATTCTTTATACATATATCTATGCTACGATATAGAAACATAGTGTAATGTTCCACCTCTGTAACTATACTACTAAAGAATATCACATAGTAATATTGTCTAATAATATAAAGGATAAGACTCGTTAGGAGCAACCACCCATGAATATTCCCTTTTGCTAACACCGTTACATTTTTTTTCTTTACCTCATACAACTATAAATAACGTGAACATAAAATAATAAACATGTTAGCAAATTCAGAACAGAATATAACTAAACACAAAGTCATAAATCACATCGATGAAATACAATACATACCATAATATATCATACATTGTGAGTTGACAAAAGGAGCATTAGACCTACATAAACACATATACATCCACTCTAAACGGCTATCAAAAGAATATATACAGCATGAATCATAAGCTGATATAATCATACAAGTATATACAAGGGTATGTGCATAAATGATATACTTTATAGATATCTATGTTCATAAAAGCAAGCCCACATTTATGGTTAATGAGTCACTGTACCTACACATCTCGGTCTGACCCCAGTATTATAAAATAATAAGATGTCAGACCATGTTTATATACAATAAAGGGTGAGAACATGGAAATAAGCATGCATGACTCATCAATATAGTAATAAAATGTGATATGCTATTTTCTCGAATGAAATAGGTATCTACATGACATACTGAAATATCTATAATCTATAATAGGCGTATCAAGATAATTATGACATAATATGCAAATAACTTATGATGTAAATGGTACAACTATAAAAGATCACTATGTTATAAAATCATATTATGCCTATCATCGACAATCATCTAATAATATGGCGATCGATCATATCTAAGCCATAAAGCATAATGCGAAAGCTAGTAAATCCAAAGAAACAGGAAGATCATATGAAAGCGAGTCAAAACTCAAAGAAATATAGGACTACGTGAAAGCAAGTTTATGACGAGCACCGAGCAAGTCATCCTCCAAAAGATAAGCACTAACAAGTCGGGGTAAAATAATTGGCCCTATTGATTTCTCATTTGGGTATATATGGAAGTGTAGTCGCTATTCCAAGAGGAAACTAAAAAACGCTGAGTAATAAAGTTTCTTGAATAATATAAATCTCAGTACTCCTAGAGTTAAATGTTTACTTATCATCATAATGTTGTCTCGTCTACCATAAATGCACTTAAGTGCCGCGTCTAATAATAAATGATGCAATTGTAGGATATCAATATTGCCATGAGCAACTGATTGTTGGCTTTGTGGTATCGGGAAAATAACGGGAACTAAAAGTAGAGCACATAGCAAGACATAGGGATACCACTATTCGGGGAGCGACCACTGCAGTCATCCTACAAGGATGAATAACTAGCCAACATGACTAAGCCAAAAATAAACTTCCCAAAAATATGCTATAGGAAAAACATATTACCGTAAATATACTATCAACCAAAAAGATGTAATACAATTTCAAACAGTAATCACTTAATCGTAAACGAGTGTCCCATACCAATCGGTGTTACTCAAATATTGATTACAAACTACTAAACTCCACTCATTAAAAATATCATACACAACAAGTCTTATAATTAGTCGACGAAGTTATACTGAATGTCCCATACCACTTGATATTACTAAATCACTTAATTATAGTTCTCACTCTATATAGTAAGAATAAAATGGGGGTTTTTTTATAGAAAATACTTTTAAGTCCTTACAATTATTTTTAAGAAAGTGCTATTCATGTTTCAAAGATATGAAAACCCTTTTAAGAAAATTACTAATACAGTTTTTCTGTTATATTCGAAATAACTCGAAACGAGATATTTTATTTTTATACTACACTTTATTTGTACTTCTAAAAATATATGAAGAGATTTTTTTTCTATTCAAATATTTACAAAGACTAATAATTATTTTAGGAAAGGTTTCTTTATTTTTCAAAGACTTGAAATCCCTTCTAGAATATTTAAATAGCTTTTATAATCAAAATTACTAGAAATGAAATAATTACTTTTGTAGTGCATTTTATAAAATAATAAAATGTACTACTTTGCAATTGAAACATTTTCAAATTTAAAAAAGAATTAAAATAGCATTTTTAAAAGATTTCATAAATAAATAAAATTCCCTCTAAAACTTTTAAATAAGATCGAAATAAGAAAGTAAGTGAAAAAAATAAAAAGATAATTTATTAATATTTTTCGTACAATAAATATATAAGCTCCAAACTTATTATCATTTCCCAAAACATTATTTTTCCAAAAGTCCATTAATGATTCTATTACCATAAAATAATTACATCCTTTTGAAATATGACTATAAATCCAATTCAAATACTTTTGTAATCATACTTAAATAAAATAACTTTCCATAAACTTTGAAATTATTTCTTTATGTATATAAAACTTTCTACAATTTCTAAAAAAATATTTCTTTTAATATATATATTTCTCTTTACAAAAATCCTTTATATAAACAAATTCCCAAACTCATTCATTTCAAAATACTATAATTAAAATAAAATATTCTTTTAATCAATTCTTTTAAAACCATTAATTCAAAATTTCCCTTTTCTAATCAAACTTTAAAATGCAATGTCCATCCTTTAACAAAACAAGGCGAAGGCCTATACAATTCCAAACAAAAAGTAGATTCATATCCATCATAAAAAAAACAGTCATTAGTGCTGAAATTAATTTAACAACATATTTTTAGCAAAAATCAACTTAAATTTATCGCCACAATAATTAGACAATAGCATGCAACAATAATTCATCCAATTCAATCATTCACTAAAAAATCCATTAAAAATCAATAAAAAAATGCATAAAATAGCAGTATAACTATTCTAGATGTAAATATGAGTTAAATAAAACAAATCATCGAATGATGCTCTAAATTCTCAGTCCGAACGTTGCAATAAACAAGATAAATCTTAATAAGTAATCGTATTTAAACCAGTTTATTTATTATCTTCATTGCAATTCATAATCAGAGAGAAGCATGCAATTAGAAATTTATATAATAAAGATAGGTATGTGAGTTATTTGCGCCAAAATCGGTCACTAACACCCAAATTCAAGCGAAAGCACAAAATCACAGTCACAACTCACAGATAGGATATATGTAGAGAGTAATAATGTGAAGAACAGTCAAAATTCAAATGAAAGCAATAAAGAACGACATATTTTATGGTTCGACTAACTCAAGCCTACGTACACTCTAGAAGTTTCCTTTTTATTGATGTAATAATTGACTACAGTTACAATCCCAAGTTTAACAATGGCTGAGTGCCTTAGCGTTCAAAAAGTGAAAGTTAGAGAGCAGATAGAAGGTCCCCCCAGCTGGAGACCCCCATGCTGTATCTATAGGCAAATCCTTAGTTGTTGGGCTTTCGGAGTAGTATTGGCCCATCAAGACTTTTGCCGAACTTCCACCCTTTATTGCAACTGACTGTGAGTTCTGTACATGCCGACCTCCATATGCCGAACGACAACCAAGGCCGAGCCACAACGCCGAGTGGCTCAGAGCGAACTACAACACCGAGGGATATCCGATGCCGAGCGACCTCCAGTGCCGAACCATCACTACAGAGCCATCCTGACCAAACCACAACACCGAGCAACCCATGACCAGCCACCATACCGAGCGACCCATGCCGAGCCGCCAACGCCGAGCGACCCTGAGCGAACCACATTACCAAGCCATCCCGACCACTCCGTAATGCCGAGCGACCCTGACCTCTCTGTAATGCCAAGAGACCCCATCTAGGCCGAACCACCTCACCAAGACCGAGCCGTGCCAACAATTCTGAGCCACAATGACGAACCTCAATGCTGAGCGACTCATGACTTCCAGGCCGAACAGCCTATGCCGAGCTGCCCATGACTTCCAGACCGAACGATATCATCACGGCCGACCGACCCCTGACTTCCAGGCCGAGCGGAATCTTCCGAACCACCTAGGCCAAGCCGTGCATATTGAACCATCCCTAATTGACCGTATATCCATCCAGCTAGCTCCAACCAATCGTATTCCAGTATCAACAAGTGAGCAGTCGACTTGGTTAAATCCGCCTGTCCACGACCTCGCAAAAAAGGCAGTTTAACATTTGCCCCCCAGAATATGCCTGCTATTGGAAGGTGTGTTTTAAATAGCGCCAAGTCCGATATCCGAAGTCTGTATGTTATCCATATCCATATTTTCTAATTCATAATCCAATCCATTTTATCCAAGTGCCATCGCCGTATCCTTATCCGAATCTACGACTGCTCTGAGTCGATATCCAATTCCGAAACCCGTAACCAAGTCCTAAGCCAAATCCATATCCATTTGAACTCGACAGCCGAGCTCTAATCCATCCATATCCAATAACCGATAATCATGTTTATGACCTCTTCGGGTCCATGTCCAAATTCGGGACCATTCCGGGTCCATGCCCAAATCCTTAGCTGTTCATAGCCAATATCCAAGTCTGTAACCTCTTCGGGTTCTTTCCAAGCGCAATCCACACTTGTCGACCTGCATTAAGTAATTCCACGGTGTTCCTGATTCAGTGTCCCTGAACATCGAATAATGCCGTGGCTTAAGTCCTAAGCCGAATCCTGGTTGCTCCGGACCCTTGCCGAGCATAGTCCATACTCGACGATCTGTATAGTAGACAATATGGAGCCTAAGTCCTAGGCCGAATTCTGGTCTCTCCGGACCCATGCCGAGCATAGTCCATACTCGACGACCCTCTAGCCAAAATCTAGAGAAAATCCAATCCAATTGAAATCCAAATTGAAATCCAAGTCCAACCAAAAAACCAGAAATCTATATCAGAAATCCAAATCAAGATCCAAATAAAAAATCAAGCATCCAAACAAAAATACAAACCAAAAGACCAACAAAACCAGGAGTTCAAACCAAACTCCAAAACCAAAACAGAAAATGCAAATGTCCAAGCCAAAAGAAAATAAAAAAGATTTCACAAACTAGGGCATCACGGTTTATCATCGTCTTAGAGCATGCCTAAGGGTTATCTCCGACCCCGTACATGAGTAAGCAACTTAGCCATCTGTTCAGAGTTTGCTACTTATTCCAAACCATCATGATCAGTTGATGACCAACCGACCACAACACGTGGTCCTCACGTCTTCGTCGTTTAGGGTAGGCGGTGGCTGCTCCTGTTCCACCGCCGCATTTTGAGTTTCGACATACCGTCGCAACCGACCATTCCTTACATGCTCCTCGATTATGTCCTTTAGATGTCGGCAGCTGTTAGTATCATGCCCATCTAGGTCATGAAAGAGATAGCGCCTTCCTGATGCCCTTTCGCGTTTTGAGGACTCCCTCCTTGCCGGCCTTCGATAAGGAAGGCGATCCTGAGTATCCAAGAATATCTGTTCTGATGTTGCATTTAATCCTGTATAAGTGGAGAATTTTAGTTCTCCCCAGCGCTTCCTTTTCCCTTTATCCTTGTGTTTACCCGAACTTTCACCAGGCGGTCCTCCATCCTTAACCATGTTTACTTCCTTTGATTTCATATCCAGACATGCATCCTCTTGTCGAAGAAATCTTTCAGCTTCATGAAAGAATTCCCCGAGATCCATTGGTGGATCCCATATCAATAACACTTTGAAATTCGAATTATCCTTGACTCCTGATATTGCAGCCATCAAAACCATCGATTGATCCGGCCGATCCATCGAAGCGACTGCTGCATTAAACCGGGTTAAGAAAGTCCTGGGCGATTCATCCGCCCTCTGCTTGACTGAAGTTAGCGTCTTCACATTCTTTGGCCTTTTTATGTGAACTCGGAATTGTCCCAAGAACTTATCCACCAGTTTTGTCCATGTCCTAATAGATCCATCCTCTAGTTGTCTGAACCCCATAGCATCTATATCGGCAAGTACAAGGGGAAACACCGAGCCATAACCTCCTCCGTTGCCTCCAGCACTTCCATATGCCTCGTGTACCTCATCAAGTGGTCAGTGGGATCCGCCTATCCGTTGTATAGTTCCAGAGTGGGTAGCATGAAATCGGATGGATTCCTAACTGTCCTGATGTTCCGGGTGAACGGACTTTTATTGAATCCCACCAAATCTCTATTTGTCAGACCTTCGTGAATGGTTTGCCTGATGATGTCAGCCAATCCTGTGTTACCTACCAGGGGTTGCCCCTATCCATGTTTCCTAACTACCCTCCAAATCCATGAGGAAATTATAGCACATACTCCTTATCACGTACTCCTATATTTCTATTGGCGTCGGGTTGCGTAATGTCATTAAGTATCCCTCCATGAACTAGTCCAGCATTACCCGATGGTGTGCCCTCGAGTCTAGGTCCATTCATATTGTTAGTTGTTTGTCGATTGGGAGCTGCCCCCTGCTGAATCACTCCATCTGCCTGCTGGTTGAGTTTCTCCGGTCCAGTTCCAAGAACTTGAGCACCTGTAGTTCCTGGTTGTCCAAATTGCCTAAGAAGAGCCTACATCATCTCCACTTGCCGTTTCATTATCCGCTCCTGCATAGAATTCATCATAACCTGCATCTTCTCCCGGGTTATGTAGATGGATGCATGATCCTCTCCAACTCCAAAGGAGGCCTCTTGACTTCCTTCCTGATTGCTCCTTTCCACTGCTTTCTTCCTTGTTGGCGGTCTAGCCATTGCTTTCTAAAATAAAGTTCCTTGCTTCAAAATCACTGAGTGCTTGCGTTCTCAGTGAAAGCACCAAAATGTTTGCGCCAAAATCAGTCATTAACACCCAAATCCAAGCAAAAGCACAAAATCACAGTCACAGCTCACCGATAGAATATATGTAGAGAGTAATAATGTGAAGAATAGTCAAAATTCAAATGAAAGCACTAAAGAACAACATATTTTATAGTGGTTCGGCTAACTCTGGCCCACGTCCACTCCAGAAGTTACCTTTTTATTGCTGTAATAATCGATTACAGTTACAATCCCAAGTTTAACAATGGCTAAGTGCCTTAGCCTTCAAGAAAAAAAAGTCGGAGAGCAAAAAGAAGATCACCCTAGCTGGAGACCCTATGTTGTATTTATAGGCAAATCCTGAGTTGTTGGGCTTTCGGAGTAGTACAGGCCCATCAAGACTTTTGCTGAACTTCCACCCTTTATTACAACCGACCGTGAGTTATGTACATGCCGACCCCCATATGCTAAATGGCAACCAAGGCCGAGCCACAACGCCGAGTGGCCCAGACCGAACCACAACACCGAGGGATATCCGATGCCGAGCGACCACCAGTGCCGAACCATCATTACCGAGCCACCCTGACCAAACCACAACACCGAGCGACCCATGCCGATCCACCATGCCGAGTGACCCATGCCGAGCCGCTAACGCCGAACGACCCTAATCGAACCACATTACCAAGCTACCCTGACTACTCCGTAATGCCGAGAGACCCTGACCTCTCCGTGATGCCGAGCGATCCTAACCTCTCTGTGATGCCAAGTGACCCTGACTTCTCTGTAATGCCGAGCCACCCCATCTAGGCCGAACCACCTCACCAAGACTGAGCCATGCCAACAATTTCGAGCCACAACGACGAACCTCAATGCCGAGCGACCCATGACTTCCAGGCCGAATGACCTATGCCGAGCGGCCCATGACTTCCAGACCGAACGATATCATCAGCGCTAACCGACCCCTGACTTCCAGGCAGAGGGGCATCTGCCGAACCACCTAGGCCGATCCATGCATATTGAACCGTCCTTGATTGACCGTTTGTCCATCCAGCTGGCTCCAACCAATCGCAATCCATTATCGACCAGTTAGTAGTCGACTTGGTTAAATCCGTATGTACACGACCTTGTAAAAAAGGCGGGTTAACATGATCAGTTGAATAACTCACCTTAACCCTTCACTTGCCCAAACCTCCACTTGCAATACCCTGCAACCCAAAACCCTTGTTACCTCCAGCCATCGTTAGTGCCAAGTCTTGAAATTCACACCCCACCTCGACTAAATGTCTGCCGCTATTGAATGACATTGCATCATAAATCACCATCATCGTATCTCCTTGACTCTGGTAGCCTTGGTCTACGCATTTGCTCCTCGAAAATCACACAGCCTCCACCATTCTTGCATCGCCAACCTCCTATCCATGCCTCTCTTTTCATTATTTTGTTTTCATGTTTTTTAATATTGATTTGGTAATTTAGGTAGGAAAAGACATTTTAGGGCTAGGGCAAATAACGAAGATGGGTTAAGGAATTAGAATTAAATAAAGGAGTGGTTTTGATTCAAATATGTTGGGCTTATTTTTTTTCCTTTTCATTTCTATTTTATTTTATTTTCTTTTAAGTAATTCCTACATTGATATGTAAATCTATATAGTTTAATTTAAATTGATTACACTTTATTTACAAAATATAATTGAAAAACTTCCCAATTCCATTCAATTTAATACATGCGTATCTTTATTTAATTATTTAATATATTAACACAAAATAAATTTATTTTCCCACTATTTCAATTATATAAAAATTATTTACACGTCAAGAATATTTTATATTTATCAAAACAATTTTATTTGAATTTCAATATATTATCCAAAAGGAATTTGTTAACTAATTCAATTTATTAAAACAAATGCTTTATTAAATAGACTTCAACTAAATAAAATTATTTCCAAAAATAATAATTATCAAAAATTGAATTCAAATATGTTTATATTAGTTAAATTTATTTACTATTATGACATAGAAAATATGGTTTTTACAAACCAACCTTATGAAAATTGCGTCCTCTCAATTCCTTATAGGGAGACGTCATACATAACTTATACCCTAAATTTCTTCGTATTATACAATCTTCTATCAAGCTTAAACCTAGTTAACTCTATATATGGCATACACATTAGAACTTGTCTTATCGTATGCTACGACCTTAAATAGGCTCATATAATGACATCCTATTTTTGGATACAGTAACTTTAATGAATTTTTGTTTAAGTACGGATTTCTCAAAATTTTTCGGTAGAGTCTTCTTTGTACAGAGAACGTTCCAATAAATATCAATTTTACATACCAATCACGGGGGCACCCTAAAACATGGAGAAACAATATAATAACTCATATTTATATAGCATAAAAACTTACCTTTATTTAGCATTTTAAGCAAGCTACTTTGTTATTTCATGAGCAAAAGCGAGATAAAGTCATAAAGTAGTCCAAATAGTCCACTTGAGAACCTATTATTACTTAAATTCAAACATAGTCGCATATGGTTAAAATTAGAACAAGTATGCGTCCAAAAATATACGTGCAACCTGATATTTTTCCACGCGCTATTTTCCAATAAGATTTCAAAGGTCAAAATCACATAATTAGATAATGGTATCAAGAATAATGTTATTGCCTATTATATTAGCTTTCCAAAGAAACACTCGAATTATCAAAATGTCAAGTACACAATGAGTTATGAGATTTTTCCCAAAGGAAATAAAATCTAGAATGGTTAAATAAGCATAGGCCCACTTAAGAAATTTACGGCTTTAGCCTAGAAAAAGTCAAAATTTTACATAACACTAAAGAAAGCTGTTGGTTATGCTCTTAGCTTTCCATTAAGTGCAAGATGGTCGAAATCAGACAAACAGCTTAATGCTTAGGTGGTACTATGTATTTATATTACAAGTCTTATGTAGTATCTAATATACTATAAGTCAATATATGTCCAACGGTTCGAACTATGCACTATGCATGATTTGAACCTGTGATCCATTGGACCAATGCCAGAGTACCAAACCACTAGAACAATAGGGTTGGACAACCATTTAAAAGTTATGGCCTAATCAGTTAGGCATTGCAACTCTGAAAATAAATACCCAGGCCGGATTTTTAATTCAAATTTAAACCGACTTCAACACCAATAGATTTCAAAATTACAAGAAGTGATAAACATGAAAGTTGTTCCATATTAGAATATCTTTCAAATGAAAGAATATTTATTCACAATATCCATACAACACTTTCAACTGTAAAATTTCTAGACTATATTTGCTTTTTGTTTTTTTTTCTTCCGCTCATGCTTGTTGATTGTAACAACCCGGGGTTTCGCACTAATTAATTATCGTCATTAAACGATTAATGTTGATGGCTAATTGCTGTTGGGCATTTAATTGGGTTGAAATTATTTTAATAAAATTGTTAAATGTTGAGTGGGCTTTAAATATTGATTATTGGTTCACGTTCCTTTGTTTGGTGTTGTGATACTTATCAAGGCCAATACCGTTCCCTCGTCCATTCACTTCTCTTCGCAACCCTAACCAGAATAAAAAAAAATGGCGGCTTCAATTTTCGTCGCTCGCTCATTATGAAATTAGGGCTTTTGATTTTCGAAGAGAAAAATGGGGATTTCGGTTGATGGATCTGTGCTCGTTAAAAAGGTGAGTGACCCTCACATCTAATTCAATACTATGTTTCGCGTTCGATTTGGTTTCGTCGTTGATGATTTCTAACTTGATTTTGACTTGGTTCGATTTCTTATTGTCTTAGGCTTTCACTTGATTTTACGAATTTGTTCGACTTTCAACCTTGTTCGATTTTCGTACTGTTTCGTGACTCCGGCTATAATGTTTTGACTGTTGAGATTTGTTGAGTTCACTTGAGATTGCACTCGGTTTCGTTAATTGGTTCATGTACAGTTACGGTCCATTGTTCTTTGAGTTAGTGCATTGAGTCCTCATTCCCTTTAGTTCATACTGTATATCTATATGTGCTAGTGGCTGTGCACATTATATATTGATTCGAAGTTTAGATCATGTATCTTATACTTGTGTCTCAGTGATGCATTTGTATCCACAGTGGTTTCTTGCATTTTGTATGTTGTATTGAGATGCACCAGTCTTTGATGATGCTTTACTGGATATTGAACTTTGTGGTTTGGTCGGAATTGTTGTAGTGGCTGTATACTGTGCATACCACTGCACTTCTTCGAGTCAGGTCCAATTGCTTCATATGCAGGGATCTTGAGTCGATATTACATGTTGACATTTACTTGTGCACTGCTTTTAGTTAGTCGGGTTCTCCTGCCTTAGTGCCATTTTAGTCATGTGCACTATCCAGTTTCATATAGTTGTTACTAGTGCCTTCTTTGGTTCATGATACATTCACTTGCATACCTATTCATCATGTAGTTCCCTGAATTAGGTTTCGAACATGGCTATTTCATTATGGAGGCTGTTGCACATGTAATCTTTGCTTGCATACATGTTGTACCTGTTATAGTTTGAGACAGATCATATTTTCAAGTAGACTGTTCTTGGTTGCTTGATGCATTTTGGTGAGTTGTTCTGGCCAGTGACTATAAGCTTCATGTATGTCACTGGTCTGGTTCATCTTGTAGTCTTGTATATTGGTAGTGAACTACCGTTTCACTGTTTTATGTATGTGTTGCACCATTGTTGTTTCACTGCTTCACTGGTGACCATTTACTTGGGTTGTGTTTCACTGTGCACCCCTGTTTATTTGATACCCTGTTGCATTGGGTTGGTTGCTGCATTAAGTTTTTTTCTTAAGTGACTTGAACTTGATTTATATTTCCTTTGAGCATACTACTGGTTTGATGTGCATTGCGCCTTGAGTATGCTTGCATATGAGTTTTTGTTGCAATCTTTCCTTGTGATCTTGTGGTGGCTGCAGTTTCTTTTGTTGCAGTATTCCCTTGTATTCATGTGGTGGCTGTAGATTTTGTTGCAGTCTCTGTTTTCTGTTGGTTTATTTGAACTATGGTCGAGGCTTGATTTTATGTCCTGACCATTTCATTTGAGTTTATACCTGTGTTGAACCCAGTTAATAGCTCGGGTTAGACCTTGTGTTCGTTTGTGAATTTTCGTTGTGCATTCATGTGCACTTTGTTCATTTGATGGTAACTGGGTGGATGATGTGCTAATGTTGTTGCAGTTCTATCTGGTTCATTTTGATTTGAGTTGGTGCCATTTGCTTCTGATTCATTGAGCTTTTGTGTATTTCATATACTGCAGTGGCGAGGCAGTGCACGCGAGCGTGTACTGCAGCTAATCAGTATTGATGTTTTTAAGTGATATTTCAATTGTTTGAATTACTTTGTGTGTCCAATTCAATATTTTGAAATTGTATTTTGATTTGGGTTGATTGATAATTTTGTTGTTGTCTAATTATCTATTTGATAATTAGATTATGAGTTTCTAATTATTTATTTAATAATTAGGTTTTGTTGTTAATTGCCGTTTAGGCAATTCTATTGTTTTCTAAATTATCTTCATTGATAATCCTTTCATTTATCTTCGTTGATAATTTGAATTTCTGATTTGTTGTTTAACACTATTACGTGTTATATTTACCGTGTCCAATTTCCTTCCTATAGGATTGGATAGGTAAGTTTTATTGTGACTGTCGTCTATTTGATTATTTAATTATTATTGCTTCCGTGCATTAATAACTGAGTTTGAATTAGACTGACCGTGTATTATTTTCTTTTGAATTTAATACTCGGGTCAGACCGAGTTATTTCAGGTTGTTGATATCTTGCTTTGGGTTGCTGCTTGAGTATGAAGTCACTTCATATCTTTTGGAGTAGTCATTGTCATAGTATAGGATGATATGTATTCATGTATATTATTGTCGATAATGTACTTGTATATATAACTTCCAGTGTCGACAGTTGTAGTTGTATCATATGTATTGTATCACATGTATTGTAACTGACTTCAGTTATATATATATATATATATATATGAGATTTTACATTATCAGTGTTATTATTATATATGTTGTCCTAAACTATTATGAACCATCGTAGTTTGCTTTATATTGGAATTGAATATGTCGATGTGAGTAAATAAATAAAGAGATGAAAAAGAATATATACCACTCCTATCGAGATAACAAATACTAGTGTAAGGCTTAACTACGGATGGCCGCTCCTATCCAGCCTTATTCTTCGTAATAACAGACAGTATTTCCTTTTAATACTCTTTGTTATTGTGAGCATAGAGGTGGGGCGTCACAGTTGGTATCAGAGTGAGGAGTTTATGGACATAATAATAGAACATTACTTAGATGGAACATGTGTTACAACTATTTGTTGATGTTTTTATTTGTGCTTTGAGTCAAAACTAAGGTTTTGAAATTTTGATGAAAATTTTAAATATCTTTATTTAAAAATAAAAGTGAAATTTGTGTTCTGTTTATCAGAGTGCGCAGCGGAAATAGTGAGACTGTCTTCGCTGAGAGCTGGTGATCCTTTTGATTTAAAAATCAAAATATGATAATGAAATAAATTTCATTATGTAGATAGAGGTGTTTATTTTGTTTTCTTTCAAAATTTCGAATCCGATTTGAGGATCCGAAGCGATTGCAGTTGTGTGATTTTGTTAAGATTTTTGCTGTTTTGAATTACCTTCATTGAAGATATATTCGAGTGATTTCTTTGTTCATTTTGTAGTATACGTGCAAATTTGAGTTGCACGTTAACAGTAATTTTACGTTGAACCGGTGTTTGGTTTTAAACGTATTTTGTTGCCGTTATTTTTATAACGGGATTTTTACACCGGTGCTAAATTTTTGAAGCACGGTGTTTTGTTGATATTTATAATGAATGAAAATTCGTTGGTATTATATTTTGATGCGAATTATTTGATGAGATTTTTGACGTATAAAAATTACTGTCGCTTTGACTTCAGTAACCGTCAAATTTTAAAAGTGGATTTTCAAGCGGTTATCCCGCAATGTTGATTTTGAGATCCGTTTTTACGGTGTTTTGAGAAGTGCAATTTCCTTATCGAATTTACTACAGATGTAGCTATTTTAATCACGTGTTTTAAAAATCATTTTAAAATAAAATTGTTTTCCAAAATTTCTACAGTTTGCGCTTTCAAAAGAATGAGGAAGCGATTTAAACGCTTCAGCAAAATTGAGGACTATGAACCCTCTCTTTTACTGATTCGTTTAATTCCAGACTTGTCCGTTTGAGAACGTAAAATGTTATTAATTTAAAATACACGATTTTGCACTTTCAAGGAAACGATGAAGAGAATTAAACGATTTAGTAAAACTCATGGTATGGGACATGTGCGTTTTCTATTTCGATTAATTCCGGACTCGTTAATTGAAATATTTGCTGTTATGATGATTTTGTGTGCTTTCGAGCCACTACGTTAGACCTTCGGGTCATATGTTGGACCTTCGGGTCATATGATGGACCTTCGGGTCAATACCAGTACTAGACCTTCGGGTCATATGTTGGACCTTCGGGTCATTTGTTGGACCTTCGGGTCATTTGTTGGGCGCCAAAAATATAGTACTTGGTAGGCTTCGGCCATATGAGATGCACGTGCGGCGTAGCTAAAACTCGCCATTTGTTGGGATCGATCTACCTTTTATGTTGATTTTCTAGTCATCTTAATTAATTTCTAGATATTTGTTGTTTCCAATTATCTGCAGGTAATTAGATATTTGTTGTTTCTAATTATTGTTTTTGATAATTAGATATTTGTTGTTTCTGATTACCGTTTTTGATAATTGGAAATTTGTTGTTTCTGATCATCGTTTTTGATAATTAGATATTTGTTGATTTGAGATTTCTGATTATCGCTTTTGATAATTAGATATTTGTTGATTTGAGTTCTGATTATCGTTTTTGATAATTAGATATTTGTTGATTTGAGATTTCTGAATATCGTTTTTGATAATTAGATATATGTTGATTTGAGATTTGTTGATTTGAGATTTCTGATTATCGTTTGATAATTAAATATTTGTTGATTTGAGATTTCTGATTATCGTTTTTGATAATTAGATATTTGTTGATTTGAGTTCTGATTATCGTTTTTGATAATTAGATATTTGTTGATTTGAGATTTCTGATTATCGTTTTTGATAATTAGATATCTGTTGATTTGAGATTTGTTGATTTGAGATTTCTGATTATCATTTTCGATAATTAGATATTTGTTGATTTGAGATTTCTGATTATCGTTTTTGATAATTAGATATTTGTTGATTTGAGTTCTGATTATCGTTTTTGATAATTAGATATTTGTTGATTTGAGATTTCTGATTATCGTTTTTGATAATTAGATATTTGTTGATTTGAGATTTTTGATTATCGTTTTTGATAATTAGATATCTGTTGATTTGAGATTTATTGATTTAAGATTTCTGATTACGTTTTTGATAATTAGATATTTGTTGATTTGAGATTTCTGATTATCGTTTTTTGATAATTAGATATTTGTTGATTTGAGATTTCTGATTATCATTTTTGATAATTAGATATCTGTTGATTTGAGATTTCTTGATTTGAGATTTCTGATTATCGTTTTTGATAATTAGATATTTGTTGATTTGAGATTTCTGATTATCGTTTTTGATAATTAGATATTTGTTGATTTGAGTTCTGATTATCGTTTTTGATAATTAGATATTTGTAGATTTGAGATTTCTGATTATCGTTTTGATAATTAGATATCTGTTGATTTGAGATTTCTGATTATCGTTTTTGGTAATTAGATATCTGTTGATTTGAGATTTGTTGATTTGAGATTTCTGATTATCGTTTTTGATAATTAGATATTTGTTGATTTGAGATTTCTGATTATCGTTTTTGATAATTAGATATTTGTTGATTTGAGTTCTGATTATCTTTTTTGATAATTAGATATTTGTTGATTTGAGATTTCTGATTATCGTTTTTGATAATTAGATATTTGTTGATTTGAGTTCTGATTATCGTTTTTGATAATTAGATATTTATTGATTTGAGATTTCTGATTATCATTTTTGATAATTAGACATCTGTTGATTTGAGATTTCTGATTATCGATTTTGATAATTAGATATTTGTTGATTTGAGTTCTGATTATCGTTTTTGATAATTGGATAATTGTTGTTTTCTAATTATCGTTTTTGATAATTGGATATTTGCTAATTTTGCCGATTATGAGGTTTTCTAGCCTCTAATTGATTCTAGATTATGTTGATTATATTGAATTGCTGTTTTCTATCTATCTCTGTTGATAGTCAGAGTTTGCTGATTATAAAGTTCGTGTTTTCTAATTATCTGTTGGATAACTAGATATTTGCGGTTTTGCGATTTGCGATTTGTGTTTTCTAATTGTCTTTGTTGATAATTAGATAGTGCTATTTTGTGATTCTGAATTTTAATTATCTAATTGATAATTAAATATTGCTGATAACTGTATTTATTCAGTTTCGTTGTTTTCTGATTATCTACTTGATAACTAGATTTTTGTTGAGAAATTGTAAATTTCTTTTGTGAAATTAAAATATTTCTTTGGCGTTTGGGATCTTGACCTTTATTTTTCTATCTTAACCAGTTTATGTTAGAA
This sequence comes from Allium cepa, assembly GCA_030765085.1. NCBI lineage: Eukaryota > Viridiplantae > Streptophyta > Magnoliopsida > Asparagales > Amaryllidaceae > Allium > Allium cepa. The sequence goes on along the minus strand of CM060942.1, from coordinate 87,518,504 downwards.
AAATAATTGTTATTGACGAATTTGATTATGAAAATTGCGGGGACGCAATTCTTATAAGGAGGGGAGTTTGTAACAACCCCGGTTTCGCACCAATTAATTATCGTCATTAAACGATTAATGTTGATGGCTAATTGCTATTGGGCGTTAATTGGGTTGAATTCTTTTAATAAAATTGTTAAATGTTGAGTGGGCTTTAAATATTGATTATTGGCCCACGTTCCTTTGTTCGGTGTTGTGATACTTATCAAGGCCGATACCGTTCCCTCATCCATTCACTTCTCTTCGCAACCCTAACCAGAATAAACGAAAAAAATGGCGACTCCAATTTTCGTCGCTCGGTCATTATGAAATTAGGGCTTTTGATTTTCGAAGAGAAAAATGGGGATTTCGGTTGATGGATCTGTGCTCGTCAAAAAGGTGAGTGACCCTCACATCTAATTCAATACTATGTTTCGCGTTCGATTTGGTTTCGTCGTAGATGATTTTTGACTTGATTTTGACTTGGTTCGATTTCTTGTTGTCTTAGGCTTTCTCTTGATTTTACGATGTTGAATTTGTTCGACTTTCGACCTTGTTCAATTTTCTTACTGTTTCGTGATTCCGGCTATTATGTTTTGACTGTTGAGATTTGTTGAGTTCACTTGAGATTGCACTCGGTTTCGTTATTTGGTTCATGTACAGTTGCGGTCCATTGTTCTTCGAGTTAGTGCATTGAGTCCTCATTCCCTTTAGTTCATACTGTATATCTATATGTGCTAGTGGCTGTGCACATTATATATTGATTCGAAGTTTAGATCATGTATCTTATACTTGTGTCTCAGTGATGCATTTGTATCCACAGTGGTTTCTTGCATTTTGTATGTTGTATTGAGATGCACCAGTCTTTGATGATGCTTTACTGGATATTGAACTTTGTGGTTTGGTCGGAATTGTTGTAGTGGCTGTATACTGTGCATACCACTGCACTTCTTCGAGTCAGGTCCAATTGCTTCATATGCAGGGATCTTGAGTCGATATTACATGTTGACATTTACTTGTGCACTGCTTTTAGTTAGTCGGGTTCTCCTGCCTTAGTGCCATTTTAGTCATGTGCACTATCCAGTTTCATATAGTTGTTACTAGTGCCTTCTTTGGTTCATGATACATTCACTTGCATACCTATTCATCATGTAGTTCCCTGAATTAGGTTTCGAACATGGCTATTTCATTATGGAGGCTGTTGCACATGTAATCTTTGCTTGCATACATGTTGTACCTGTTATAGTTTGAGACAGATCATATTTTCAAGTAGACTGTTCTTGGTTGCTTGATGCATTTTGGTGAGTTGTTCTGGCCAGTGACTATAAGCTTCATGTATGTCACTGGTCTGGTTCATCTTGTAGTCTTGTATATTGGTAGTGAACTACCGTTTCACTGTTTTATGTATGTGTTGCACCATTGTTGTTTCACTGCTTCACTGGTGACCATTTACTTGGGTTGTGTTTCACTGTGCACCCCTGTTTATTTGATACCCTGTTGCATTGGGTTGGTTGCTGCATTAAGTTTTTTTCTTAAGTGACTTGAACTTGATTTATATTTCCTTTGAGCATACTACTGGTTTGATGTGCATTGCGCCTTGAGTATGCTTGCATATGAGTTTTTGTTGCAATCTTTCCTTGTGATCTTGTGGTGGCTGCAGTTTCTTTTGTTGCAGTATTCCCTTGTATTCATGTGGTGGCTGTAGATTTTGTTGCAGTCTCTGTTTTCTGTTGGTTTATTTGAACTATGGTCGAGGCTTGATTTTATGTCCTGACCATTTCATTTGAGTTTATACCTGTGTTGAACCCAGTTAATAGCTCGGGTTAGACCTTGTGTTCGTTTGTGAATTTTCGTTGTGCATTCATGTGCACTTTGTTCATTTGATGGTAACTGGGTGGATGATGTGCTAATGTTGTTGCAGTTCTATCTGGTTCATTTTGATTTGAGTTGGTGCCATTTGCTTCTGATTCATTGAGCTTTTGTGTATTTCATATACTGCAGTGGCGAGGCAGTGCACGCGAGCGTGTACTGCAGCTAATCAGTATTGATGTTTTTAAGTGATATTTCAATTGTTTGAATTACTTTGTGTGTCCAATTCAATATTTTGAAATTGTATTTTGATTTGGGTTGATTGATAATTTTGTTGTTGTCTAATTATCTATTTGATAATTAGATTATGAGTTTCTAATTATTTATTTAATAATTAGGTTTTGTTGTTAATTGCCGTTTAGGCAATTCTATTGTTTTCTAAATTATCTTCATTGATAATCCTTTCATTTATCTTCGTTGATAATTTGAATTTCTGATTTGTTGTTTAACACTATTACGTGTTATATTTACCGTGTCCAATTTCCTTCCTATAGGATTGGATAGGTAAGTTTTATTGTGACTGTCGTCTATTTGATTATTTAATTATTATTGCTTCCGTGCATTAATAACGGAGTTTGAATTAGACTGACCGTGTATTATTTTCTTTTGAATTTAATACTCGGGTCAGACCGAGTTATTTCAGGTTGTTGATATCTTGCTTTGGGTTGCTGCTTGAGTATGAAGTCACTTCATATCTTTTGGAGTAGTCATTGTCATAGTATAGGATGATATGTATTCATGTATATTATTGTCGATAATGTACTTGTATATATAACTTCCAGTGTCGACAGTTGTAGTTGTATCATATGTATTGTATCACATGTATTGTAACTGACTTCAGTTATATATATATATATATCTGAGATTTTACATTATTTGTGTTTCACATTTAGCTTATCTGTGTTATTATTATATATGTTGTCCTAAACTATTATGAACCATCGTAGTTTGCTTTATACTAGAATTGAATATGTCGATGTGAGTAAATAAATAATGAAAAAGAATATATACCACTCCTATCGAGATAACAAATACTAGTTGACGCAGCGGATTAATCAAACAAAACTTCAATCGATGGATTGTAGCAATCGGTGAGTTGAAGATACCAAAAATGCCCAAGTTCGTTGATCCAAAGATACCGAACTCTAGCTATCTCAAACACGTTGATAGCGCACTATACCGTGTTCAAAGATCTACGATTCTTCGCACGTTGATCTAGCGCACTAGATTCCGTGAATCGGCTTCAACAAACGTGGATTCGAGCGCACTCGAACGACGTAAGTGGAGATAGGAGATTACACTCAACTACCAATTGGTATGAAAGCACAAAGCTAACAAAAGAGAAATTTTATTCAAAATCAACAACCAAAAAATGTACAACACATACGCTATTTATAGACTTTTCTGACCCAGTGCCTTAAGTCGGCAAGCGACTTACGACTCAACTTAAGTCGTGACCGACTTAACACATGCGCCTCCACCCTTTTACAACAGACCGAACTACAAGCGACTCATACAAGGTCGGCACCGACTTAACTACACCACTCCGCTTACACGACTCAGCAAGCCCAACACCAATACAACTCCTCCGACTCAAGACCCGACGACTCAACACATTACAACACTGTACAAAGTGACCGACTCAACCAAGTACGACTCATCATACATGCCGACTTAAGAAACTCACTACATACGACTCAAGAAAAACATAACGACTCACGACTCAAACTACAGCAGTTAGGTCGTTGCCGACCTAACGACTCAAGGCCAACAACCATCTGCTTCTATGGCCGACTCATCTCCTTGCCGCTTCCTGTTAAGTCGTAGACGACTTATGCGAATGTCTTTAGGTCGTAGCATCTTCTCCTGATCTTGGTTAACTCGTATACGACTCAAGCCCTCTTCGTTAAGTCGTATACGACTCAAATCTGCCTCCTTTATACAGCTTGAATTGTTGTTAACTCGGACCTTGCTATCTCGTGCCCCATTAAGTCGTAGACGACTCAATCTCGATGCCTCATCTCCCCTTTTGTTAAGTCGTAGCTCGTTCCTCCAAGTTTCGTTAGGTCGGAAACGACTCATGCATCTATTAACCCGTGAACGACTCATCCAACTCGAACTCTTCCAAGCTTTGTTAAACCGGCTCCGACTCATGCTTCCTTTATCTCGTGTCCGACTCAACAAGCATGCCGACTCATGAGTTAAATCCGAAGCTCCTTGACTCGTGCACGATTGAATATGGTTTAACTTCTGAATTCCTATATGCCTTGCTGCATCATCCTCCCCTGGTTGAGAAAAATTCGACCTCGAATTTGCAAATTCTTTCTCATCAAAATGTTCATTTCTACGATACGGAATTAAATGTTTAACGTTAAACACATCAGAAGTATAAACATCATCTGGTAATTGTAATCGATAAGCATTCTCGTTAATCTTCTTCAAAACTTCAACTGGACCAATTTTTCGCGCTTTCAACTTGTTATAAGCACCCACTGGAAATCGATCCTTTGTTAACACAGCATAAACTAAATCACCTTCTTTAATTTCAACATTTCGTCGTTTCGAATCTGCAAACTTCTTATATTTCTCATTCGATTTCTCCAATCGTTCCTGAACGACTTTATGACATTCCGTCAGCTCATCAACAAAATCAGCAGCTCGTTTAACTGTTTTCTTTGACTGTGGTACAACTGCTAAATCCAACGGTCCCCTGGGTAAACATGAATAAACAATCTGAAACGGACTGAATCCTGTGCTTCGATTAACTGCATGATTGTGAGCAAATTCTGCCTGACATAGTTTCAGGTCCCAACTTCTCAAATTATCCTGTACAAGACAACGCAACAAATTTCCCAATGACCTGTTAACAACTTCTGTCTGTCCATCGGTTTGTGGATGATAAGCACTGCTGAAATTCAACTTCGTTCCCACCATTTTCCACAAACTCAACCAAAAGTGACTCAGAAAACGAGTATCTCGATCAGAAACAATAGATTCTGGCAATCCATGAAGTCGATAAATCTCCTTGAAAAATAACTGCGCTACTCGAACTGCATCTGCTGTCTTCTTGCAAGCAACAAAATGTGCCATTTTTGAAAACCTGTCCACCACAACAAATATCGAATCATTTCCCCTTTGAGTTCTCGGCAAACCCAAAACGAAATCCATGCTAATATCAACCCATGGCTTGGATGGTACTGGTAATGGCATATACAACCCCGCATTCGTTGCTGTTCCTTTTGAAACTTGGCAAATATGACATCGCTCCACAAATCTCTCAACTTCTTTTCTCATCGATGGCCAAAAGTAAGATTGTGAAATCAACTGCAAAGTACGATCACGGCCCACATGTCCTTCCTCGTGCAATTCCTTCACAATTTTCATCCTCAGACTACAATCCGGAATACATAATCGATTTCCTTTAAACAGAAAACCATCAACCAACATGAATTCATCGGTACTCCCATCCTTCACTTTTTCAACATATTTCACAAAGTAAGGATCTTCTTCAAGCATCTCTGGCAACATTTCAAACCCCGTCACTTCAACCTTCATTGTCGTTAGTAAATGACTCCTCCTACTCAAAGCATCAGCTACCCGATTTGTCACCCCTGATTTGTGCTTAACGACAAAAGTAAACTGTTGTAAATAAGAAATCCATGATGCATGTCTCGCTGAAATTTTATCCTGTCCCTGTAAATGCTTCAATGCTTCATGATCAGTGTAAAGAACAAATTCCTTCTGAAATAAGTAATGTCTCCAATGCTTAACAGCCTGAACAACAGCATGAAATTCAACGTCATATGTACTGTATCTCATCTTTGCCCCTGACAGTTTCTCACTAAAATAAGCAACTGGCTTTCCATTCTGGCTCAGAACTCCTCCAATACCAACCTTCGAAGCATCAGTATGCAATTCAAACAATAACTGAAAATTCGGTAAAACAAGAATTGGTGCAGACGTCAACAATTCCTTGATCCTCTCAAAGGCAACCCCCGCTTCTCCTGACCACACAAATTGTTTCCCTTTCATGCAATCAGTCACTGGAGCCATCACGCTACTGAAGTGTGGGATGAATCTTCGGTAGAATGACGCTAGCCCATGAAAACTTCTCACTTCTGTAATTGTCTTTGGCTGTGGCCAATTCCTGACTGCTTCAACTTTACTCCGGTCAACTTGAATACCTTCCCCTGAAACAACATACCCCAGAAATAAAACAGTATGCGTCATAAACACACACTTCTTTGTAGCAGCATAAAATTGTTCTTCACGAAGAATAAGCAACACTTCCCTCAAATGTAGAACATGTTCCTCCGTACTCCTGCTATAAATCAGAATATCATCGAAATAAACCACGACGAACTTCCCAATGAATGGTCTAAAGATTTGATTCATCACTCGCATGAATGTACTAGGTGCATTTGACAAACCAAATGGCATAACCAACCATTCGTACAACCCCTCTCTCGTCTTGAAAGCTGTCTGCCATTCATCTCCAGGTCTGATTCGTATTTGATGATAACCACTCTTCAAATCAATCTTCGAGAATATAGTTGCCCCACTCAACTGATCCAACAAATCATCCAACCTCGGCATAGGAAATCTGTAACGAACAGTGATCTTATTCAAAGCTCTACTATCAGTGCACATTCTCCAAGTTCCGTCCTTCTTTGGTACTAACAATGCAGGTACAGCACACGGACTCAAACTTTCCTGAATACGACCCTGTTCAAGTAATTCTTCCACCTGCCTTCGTAACTCCTCATGTTCCTTCGGACTCATTCTGTAATGTGGTCGGTGTGGTAACACTGCTCCCGGAACAAGATCAATCTGATGTTGAATGTCTCTAAGTGGCGGTAACTCCTTCGGTAACTCATCTGGAAAGACATCTTCAAACTCTTTCAAAACTGGCTTTGCTTCTTCGGGAATCTCAACTTCGTCACTACTCTCTCTCCCAATCAACAAAAACACTTCCGGTTCTTCCTCCACTTCTTTAACAAACTCCTTCAAAGTCAACAGAGTTTTCAATTCTTCAATCTCCTCCAGTTTGTTCTCCTTCTGCTGTTGCTTCTTAGGAACCAAAGTGATTTTAGTACCCTCGAACATGAAACTGTAACTGTTGGCACGACCGTCATGCTGAACTGCTCTATCAAACTGCCATGGCCTGCCCAATAACAAGTGACAAACATCCATGTCCACAACATCACACCAAATTTCATCTTTGTACTTCTTCCCAATAGAAAAATTAACACAAGCTCTTCGACACACTTTCACTTCACCACCCTTCCTTAACCATGCTAGCTTGTACGGTTTAGGATGCTTCTCAGTTTTCAAGTTCAATTTCCTCACAGCCTCTGTAGAAATAATATTATCGCAACTTCCAGCATCAATAACGAACTTGCAAACTTTTCCCAGAATAGTACATGTCGATTGAAAAATATTGCTTCTCAGCCAACTACAATCCTCCTCTTGCTTAGGTGTCAAACAACTTCTCCTCATCATAAGATTACATCCTTCATCTCCCGACACTTCTTCTTCCTCCTCAACATAAGGTACATTTGAATACTCTGCCTCCTCACCATCATCTGCCTCAACCTCTGCAACCATGGTTCTCTTCTTCGGCTTCGGACATTCGTTGCTTTTGTGACCCAACTCCTGACAATTATAACATTTGAAAACACTACTAGCCTTCGCTTTCTCTGCCTCCTTCACCACTGGCTTTGTAACAGGTTTAGGAACACTAGAACTTCCGCCAACACCCCTTGCTTGATTATTGGAATTAGTAAACACACCACCTCCACGCCTTCCTTGTTTCTCCCAAGCTAACGCTTTCTGATGTGCCTCTGCTACTGATCTAGGATCAAACATATTAACCATATCTTGGATCTGCATTCTCAAGCCCCCAATGAATCTAGCAGTTAGCTGTTCTTCTGTTTCCATGATATCATTCCTGGCAATGAGTTGGTAAAATTCATCAGCATAATCACTAACAGACTTTGTCCCCTGCCTCAGATTCTGCAACCTTTGGTACATAAGTGACTGGTAGTTGTAAGGTAAGAAAGTAGATCTCATCAACTTTTTCATCTTCTCCCAAGATTCTATCTTTGACTTCCCCATTCGTTCTCGAGTAAGTTTAGTTTGCTGCCACCATGCCAGTGCTCTTCCCCTCAGCCTTGTAGCAACTAACTTCACCCTTCTATTCTCCGGCACCTCCTTGAAATCAAAGATTTCCTCCACATTAGACAACCAATCTAAAAACTCCTCAGCAACCATTCCGCCTTTAAATTCTGGAATTTCCATTTTCATACCCGACTCCCAACGACGATCATCCTCCACATCACGGTAAGAATTTCGAATTTGGTCTCGATCTCTATAAGGAATACTTGCTCTATCACCCTCTTCAACAAAATCAAAGGTACGCCTACATCGATCTCGACTAACATCATCCCTTCTCTCATGCATGCTTCTTTGACTATGTCTCTCTTCATCTCTATATACTTCATGGTCAAATTCTCGATGACTTCTTCTTTCTTCATGTGCATAGTCATGATGATCTCTTCGTGATGAAATTGATGTTTCTCTTCTATCTCTACAAGAATGTGGTGATACCCTCCTCGCTTCCGTAACCAATGGCGAAACTCGGTTTCCTCCATGGTTCGAGTTTGGTGATCTCCTCCTTTGATTCAAATCAGTCATCAATCTCTCCAATTTACCAATGCCTTCATCAAACTTTTCATTAATACGTTGTTCCATAAGCTCGGCTTCTTCTCTACGATACAAAGCTTCAACGTTTTGATGTCGGTTAGCTCTCCTTGGTGGCATGGTTGTAAACTTCACAAGACTTCAAAAATTCAACACAAGACTTCAATCAACAAGTCACGGTTCAACAATGTCTCGGCTCCAACTGGTCTTGGCCTTGACACTTCACGGATCAACTTAGGTCGATTTCAACAATGCACAACTCAATCACTTGGCACGGCTCAAACTAGCTCGCACCAATCTATCTCGGTTCACTTGCTTAGCTCGGCCTACAACTCCAAAACCCTTCAAAATTTGGCGCGCAAAACTCCAATTCAAAATCCAAACAAAGTCCAACTCCTCGATCCAAAATGAAATGGATCAAACACCCCAAACTTGTTGCAACTTCAATATGAACACAATGAACAACTCCAAACTTCAAAAACTTCAAAACTTGGCTCCAAGAATCAAACTTAGCTATGATTGGCTAAGTATGGCTCTGATACCAATAATGACGCAGCGGATTAATCAAACAAAACTTCAATCGATGGATTGTAGCAATCGGTGAGTTGAAGATACCAAAAATGCCCAAGTTCGTTGATCCAAAGATACCGAACTCTAGCTATCTCAAACACGTTGATAGCGCACTATACCGTGTTCAAAGATCTACGATTCTTCGCACGTTGATCTAGCGCACTAGATTCCGTGAATCGGCTTCAACAAACGTGGATTCGAGCGCACTCGAACGACGTAAGTGGAGATAGGAGATTACACTCAACTACCAATTGGTATGAAAGCACAAAGCTAACAAAAGAGAAATTTTATTCAAAATCAACAACCAAAAAATGTACAACACATACGCTATTTATAGACTTTTCTGACCCAGTGCCTTAAGTCGGCAAGCGACTTACGACTCAACTTAAGTCGTGACCGACTTAACACATGCGCCTCCACCCTTTTACAACAGACCGAACTACAAGCGACTCATACAAGGTCGGCACCGACTTAACTACACCACTCCGCTTACACGACTCAGCAAGCCCAACACCAATACAACTCCTCCGACTCAAGACCCGACGACTCAACACATTACAACACTGTACAAAGTGACCGACTCAACCAAGTACGACTCATCATACATGCCGACTTAAGAAACTCACTACATACGACTCAAGAAAAACATAACGACTCACGACTCAAACTACAGCAGTTAGGTCGTTGCCGACCTAACGACTCAAGGCCAACAACCATCTGCTTCTATGGCCGACTCATCTCCTTGCCGCTTCCTGTTAAGTCGTAGACGACTTATGCGAATGTCTTTAGGTCGTAGCATCTTCTCCTGATCTTGGTTAACTCGTATACGACTCAAGCCCTCTTCGTTAAGTCGTATACGACTCAAATCTGCCTCCTTTATACAGCTTGAATTGTTGTTAACTCGGACCTTGCTATCTCGTGCCCCATTAAGTCGTAGACGACTCAATCTCGATGCCTCATCTCCCCTTTTGTTAAGTCGTAGCTCGTTCCTCCAAGTTTCGTTAGGTCGGAAACGACTCATGCATCTATTAACCCGTGAACGACTCATCCAACTCGAACTCTTCCAAGCTTTGTTAAACCGGCTCCGACTCATGCTTCCTTTATCTCGTGTCCGACTCAACAAGCATGCCGACTCATGAGTTAAATCCGAAGCTCCTTGACTCGTGCACGATTGAATATGGTTTAACTTCTGAATTCCTATATGCCTTGCTGCATCACTAGTGTAAGGCTTAACTACGGATGGCCGCTCCTATCCGGCCTTATTCTTCGTAATAACAGACAATATTTCCTTTTAATACTCTTTGTTATTGTGAGCATAAAGGTGGGGCGTCACAGTAAAGCACATAATCCATCTATATCCATTGCATCATTTAAAAATTTTTTAGATCATATTATAGTATTGCCATTTAATTTATCGATGTGACTATATAATTGGCAACTTCTTTATTTTTTCATACTAAACAAATCAATACTTATTATAGATGCTATTGCAAGTTGTAAGTAATCACAAGTCGATACTATTAAGCTATCGCAAAACGAGCTATTGCAAGTTAAGCTATCGCAAGTTAATGAAATAAAGTTATCGCAAGTTGATAAAGGTAGAGATATTGCAAGCTAATGAGGTAAAGCTATCGCAAGTTGAGGGATATAAAGCTATCTTAAGTTAAGAATGGTGGAGACATCATAAGTCAAGAACAGTAAAGCTATCACAAGTTAAGAAATATGGAGCGGCTGCAAGTACAGAAAGATAAAGCTATCACTAGTTGAGGAAGGTCAAATCACTTGTAAATTGATGAATGATGCTATCACAAGTTGATGAAAGCTGCTATGCATGTTGAGAAAATTGCTAAAAGTATTATGCTCTGGTCAGCCACGTGGAAAATTTGTTGGCTCGGTTATGCCATGTCAAAAGATATTGGGAAAAGTCATGCCACGTGTCAAGGCGACAATATGCCACAACAGCATAATCTTGACTGTCCATTTCCTATGAATGCAACATGTCAAAGATCAAAAGGCATAAATTCTCTATAAATAAGCACATACCCCTTCTCTATAAATAAGCACACACCCCCTACTAGGAAAGGAAAATTTTCAAATTGTACTTCTTTCTCGTTTTCATTTTTCTTGAGCATAAATAAAATGCTTGACTTAGGACTCAAATGGCTAGTTACCTATTTGCATACTTGACTATCTTGAACATGATGACTACCATACTTGTCTAGAAGTCAAATTTCTTTCCCATCTATCAATAACTTCTATGAATAATGCATATTATTGAGGATCAAAATTATGATCTAATGTGAACTTTGAATATCTAACCTCATTGTATAACAAGAAATATGAAAATGAAATTTGAAAACTGACCTTATCGTATGGCAAGGATTTTGAAAATATAATATTGTCGTATGGAGAGGATTTTAAAAATGAACTTTGAAAACCTAACATTGCCATGTGGCGAGGATTTTAAAAATCCAACCTCGTCGTATGATAAGGATTTTGAAAATATACCCTTATTATACTGTGATGATATTTAAGATCGAGCCTCTTCATATAGCGAGGATTTTGAAGCATGGGTAACATTTTAGTTACATCCACAGAAAGGATAATAAATGCCTGATGTAGTGTTGTCCATGCTAGCTAGAGTAGATTTAGGAGAACCAATAAAATCACTTGGGTTTTCTACTTGGATTATTTGCTAGCATTCGTGATGATTTTATATGGGTGGCCCTATTTATTCTAGAGGATACTCTAGGCAAGTGCAAATTTTTGTAAGGAAGATAAGTTCCCTGTCCATTTGATCGGTTTATCATTCCGACTTATTTAAATTCTTATTCTAATTTTAAAATATAACGATAAAGATCTTCCACTTTAGATGTGGAGCTAGCCATGTATATAACTTTTTAACTATTAAGTAATAGACTTGTCCTTTGAAGATACTATGATGGTCCATTGATTCGGAGTTCATCGACTTACTACATGGATTATAGTGTTAAAATATGACCTTTTGAGAGTTATTTTTTTATGTTGGAGTCGAAATGGTTTTATGATTAAAGTGTCGGCCAATTGGTAATTCCGAAAGGATAAAAAAAAAATTCATTTTGGGTTTTTGTACTAAATTCCAAGAACCGTGACATAGATTGAAAATCATTTAAAAATGGACCAGCATTGTGGCAATAATTTACTTCATTAAATTTTTGATAGCATATTCCAGTTATCAAGACCAAGCCTTGCATGTATGCCTCTTGGAAAAATACCAGTGGAAGCTTTGTGCCTATAATTACGTGGTACTACTTGGCCGTGCCTCACTCTTAGATGACACTATTTTGGACATGGATAACAGATTTGATATACAAGAAAGTAATTATGTTGGAAGATACTACTTGATTATGGCCAAAATACATGATTTATTCGAAAATACTAATAACATCGATGCATTTGAAAGAGTTATAGTTGCATAGTACTACTTGACCATAACTAATCAATGCTAAAACTCATACCTACGGCGGCCTTGTACCATGGTCATAGATAATGAGGGGTCCTTCCCAATTAGGATTGATAGGTCCGTCTACCGAATCCTTCATGTCTGGCATGATTTGGTGTATGAGGTTTCCACTTTTGAATTTTTGGGTTCAAACCCTCTGATTGTATTATTAAGTCATTCTGGATGTATTCTATCATTCTTAAGGAAGCTCTGTCTTGGAGTTCAGGTAAGAAATCTAATGAATCTTTTTAGTGTTATGCGTTTTGTTGGGCATTATGGTAGATTCTTCAGTGAGAAGCTATTTTGAGTTATACCAGAAGCAGGCTTCGTAGCCGTATGCTAATGAAAATCGGGTATGTCCTATTGAAATTTTAGAGCTTGTTTGGTAAGCCCATAAGATGAATGGTAGTTCATCTACAGAATTACCTTTAATCCTTTTCAAGCATTTCTTTAGGCAATTTTTGATTGTTTTGTTGGCCTCTTCTATGACATCATTTGCTTGTGGATGAGCCACCGAGTAGAAACTCTTGATTACGCTATGATCTTGGTAGTATTCAGTAAATTCTCGGCTTTAGAATTGCATGTCATTATATGTTATGATTTTTTATGGAACATAAAGCCATGTCACTATGTTCTTCGTGACAAATTTAATGACTTGATGTGCCGTTATAGTTCGTAGGGTTTTGGTTTCAACCCATTTTGTGAAGTAATCAATAACACTACTTGAAATCTCGCCATGCCATTTGCAGTTGGAAAAGATCCTATAAGGCCAATGCTTTAGACATTGAAAGACCATGGACTCATCACTAGAGTTAACTCGTTGGGTGGAGCACTCAAAATCTTAGCATAGAATTGACATTTGTCACATTGCTTAACATATTCTAATGCACCTTGATTTAACGTAAGCCAATGGAAGCTTTGTTTGAGTATCTTTTTGGCCAGCTTTTAGCTTCTTGAACGAGCTTTGCATGTACCATCCTTTTCTCCCTCTAGTATTATTTAGTCTTCGATGGTGGTTACCTATCAAAAATAAGGGGTTGCTTAGTCCCTTCTGTAGAGTACATCATTGTAATAACAAAATTATGAGAAATATACTTTATACATCTTGTTGCGGCAACATCTAAAGGTAAGATATTATCTATTAAGTATCAAATGTATAGAGTCATCTAGTTTGCATTAGCCACTATCGACTGTAGTGCTTTGGTTTGGGCTGCGTTAGCTTAAGTTACGATCAAAAGTTTTTCTTGTACTTTAATGTTGGGTTTCTCAAAAACCTCTATCAGAATGAATTTGTAATTTTAAACATCCAAAGAGCTTGCATATTTGGCTAAGGCATCATCTCTTGTATTTTGATCTTGAGGGACGCTCTCGATGTTGTATCTTTTGAAATCATTGAGCAGTTGCTTTACTTGTTTTGTATCAATGAAGGGTTGCTAAGAGAGCTGTTTGGCTTTGTCATCACTTGAGGTCTTGGGATCGAAACCTATACATTCAACAACAAAGTTAGCCAGTATTTGTCCTTTAATAAAAACTCTAGGAATATACAAAAAGTCATGGTAGCAAAGTTCCATCGCCCATTTAATTAGCCTTCCCGAGGTCATGAGTTTGTTGAATACTAGATGTAATTGTTAGTACGTTGGTGGGATGAGCTTGGAAGCAAGGCTGATGCTTCCTACTATGAATATTAGATAACATGCTAACATTTCAATGGTCTGATAGTGCTTCTCGGCTGGACATAATCTTCCATTAGCACAGTAGATGGGACGTTTGACCTCTTCTTCCTATCGGATCAACGCCGAGCATACTTCTTGTTTCGAAGTAACTAAGTACAGGAAAAGTTCTTCCCTATCTATTGGCCTTGATAGGATTTGAGGCTTGATGATATTCTTTTGCAAATCTTTAGAACCTTTTTGGCATTCGATAGTCCATTCAAAAGTAGTGTGCTTTTTGAGTATGTTTAAGAATGGAATGCATTTTTTAGTTAACCAACCTATGAACCTACTAAGGGCTGTGATCTTCCCATTTAAACTCATGAGTTATTTGCCATTGTTCGGCGCTTTCATATCTGTAATATCATTGATTTATTCTAGATTGGTTTCGTTCCCCATGCACTTAACATGAAGCCTAGGGATTTTTTGAATTGAATTCTGAAAAAGCACTTTGGGGTGTTTAATTTCATGTTAGACTTTTGAAGGACCTCAAACATTTCGTCCAGGTCTAAAATATGGCTTCTGGATAGCTTTGATTTCACAAGCATATCATCTACATACACTTCCACAGTTTGACCTATTTGCTTTGTGAACATATGATTGATTAGTCTTTAGTAAGTTTCCTCAGCGTTCATGAGACCGAAAGGCATTTCTTTTTAGTAAGACAATCCCATATTGGTAACAAAACTTGTGTTCTCTTCATCAGGCTAAAACACCGTGATTTGGTTATAGATGGAATAGGCATTCATGTATGAAATCAACTGATGTCCATTGGTGGCATCAACTAACTGATCTATTTTCAGCAAAAGAAAATTCCTTTGGGTAAGGTTTGTTCAAGCTGGTGAAGTCTTTGCAAGTTCTCCACTTGCCGTTCAATTTCTTTACCAATACTAGATTGACAATCCATTTTGAGTACTGAACATCCCTTTGAAATTTTTACTCGACGACTTTTCAAATTCTTGTATTATGGTATATCGAACCTTATCGAGAGGTCGTCTCTTTTGTCTTACAGAAGGATACTTAGAATCAATAATCAAGCAATGGCATATGACCGACGAGTCTATTCCCACCACGTTATCATGGGACCATGCAAATACATCTAAATTGTTTTGAAGGAATGTTATTAGTTCCTTTGGAATTGATAAACAAAGGTAAGTTCCAATTTTAATAGTCTTGGTTTGGTTTCTTAGATTAATGCAAATCTCTTTAAGGGTTTCATAGTTGTGGCCTTTTTGGTTTCTGTTCTAGGATCTTACTCGAGTTCAATGTTTTCTTCTTTTGGAATCTCATGCACTATGTAAGCACGTTTTCCTTTTCGGCCAAAAGATTTACACTTTATCCTAGTTATATCTCTTTAAAATGTTTTCCTTAACATAACACTTGGACTTCCTTTCCTGTAGTCATATTTTCATGTCTCGGTGGAATTCTAAAGAAATTTCAGTTATATCTCATTACTTTCGAGTTAGTATAACTAACCGATGTTTCAGTTTTGTTTCTTATAAGGACTATTTCCCGATATGGGTCTGACTGAGTTACTCGTCTTCCGTCGACCATGTCTTTTAGTTTGATATCATTCACATCACCAAACCTTTCCTTTATAAATCATATTCAAGATTGCATATTACAACTGCATTGAGATGCAATGGTCTCTGTTAACACATCCTCACCGTTCTTGATAGGGAATTTCAATAACAAATATTTAGTCGAACCATATCCATCGATGGTATTAAGGGTCGACCTTCCAACGAAGGCGTTATACATAGAGGTAAACTCATTATAACAAACATAGTTTAAAATATCGTATATTTGGGCTTAAGTACACTTACTGGCATGCCTAAAATTGATGCTCACGGCTGCTTCGATATCCACCATAATTTTGGAAACTTCCAAATGACCAATTTGAGCCGTGATCACGAGAGGATCATTGCAAGGATGACATACAACCTGCTTATCAAGATCTCCAAAACTAATTCTTGGCTTAAGATTCCTCATCTTCTCGGACCTACTTACCTTAAATTGTTACAAACCACTATTTTAAACATTTAAAATCAATTATAAAGGACATCAAAATACACTTGCAACTAATTCCAGGTATTAAAAGGTATGGACTGTAGATAGACAAAATTCTAAATCAGTGAGTAAAAAGAAAAAACCTCTCAACGGAATTTAAACACCAACTTATACATATGATCTCATATCAATAATTAGATATTACAAAAATCTAATACATCAAATATTATTCATTTTTTTCGATACATCAATTATTAAAATAATAACTATAGAATTTGGATGCAGGAGATATGCCGATCTATCCAGTGAATACGACTCCTTCCAGACTATTTTCTCCTTTCTTTACTTTTACCTGCAACTTACAAATGCACATGTATACATGTGGTAAAGAGGATAAAATGTTTCAACTATATTTCGACTGCGCCTAAGCTTATATAGTAAAGCCATAGGCTCGATAGCTATTGCATAGGAAAAACTGCCTACGTGCCTCTTTTGGAGGATCAAGCCCATATAGTTTTGTTTTATGCTCTTCTCCTAAGTCCAAATACTTGTTGCTACATAATGACCATAACATTCATGCAACCATTGCAACTATAACTGCCAGTGCAACCATTGCAACCAATGGGTCCTCACATATCCTTGTCTTTACAAGCATACATCAAAGCTTTTGGTCATCAACGATCCCTTAGTACATATCCACATTTGAACCCATCTTGTTCCAACCTCTAGATCGCATTAAAAAATATGACTCCAATACCCTCGTATAGTGATTCCTTCATCCGATGACAGGGATGACTTACCTAAAATAACAAAGTGGGATCTTCTAGGGAGGAGAGATCCAATACATCTTTAAACCGAAACATTAGCCAAAACATTTTTATTTTCAAATCAAAGCTTCCATCATTTTGTAAAAAAAAAATCTTTTTCGTTCTTAAAATATCACCCCCATTTTATAAAACAATTTCTCAAAATATTTTTACCATTTTAAAATAGTTAAGAATAATTTTTAGAGAAGACATCATTTTGTTAGAATTTCAAATCATAAAAATCTCTTCAAATTAAAAATATTTGTGGAAGCCAATAGTCTTTTGTTTAAAACAAATTCTGAAATGCAAATTTTAAAGCTCCTTATTTCATATAATGACCTCATGCCCATCGTCTTGATTTCTCTGTGATACCCATCAAGTCTTCATTCACCAAAATCCTCTAATCACTATTACTCATCTTTAAGGAACATCTTCATATCCCTTGGTCAATCTGAATATTTAGTCTTCCGTAGCTTAGAAAGCTGTGTTGTCCTTTTATGACTAAATCAAACATTCTCCTTAATATCTTACTAGTTTCTCCATGTAAACCCTATTAAAATTCAATATTGGATACTACTTCATCATAAAGTTATCATACATAACATATAACAAATCAAACAACAAGCAACAAACTAACTAATTGTGGCAAATAGACAACCAATAGCAACCAATACAAGAAAACGAAATTAATCCAAATAAGCATGACATAAGTTAGTAGGTGAAAATCAAACAAACAAGTAAACAAACCAATAATTAAGATCAATCGTAGTAAAACAAGAGATTAACAACATAATACTAACATAAGAAAATAATTTAAATGAGCATAACATAAATTAATAAGAAGACATGGATAAATAAGTAGCTAAATTTTCTTAGCGAATAATTTAACAATAATGCAATACAACCAATTCAACCAAACAAAGCAAACATAAGCATAAGGTCACTATCCTATACATTGAAACGAGCAGTCCCTACATAATATCCTACCCTCTTCATAGAAAGGAATAACTAGACATCCCTACACATCTTTAGGGAAAATCACACATAATAGTCGTAGGATATCATCTCCATAATGGGTGTTGGGCAAACTCAAAATCATCCCATCTCATCATCTTACAGCCCATGTTACAAAGTATAGTTTTGCATTCTCAACTAAAATATCCAAGTAAAAATATTTTTTTAACAAACACCTCTAAAGTTTGTTAGTCAATTAAATATTTTACCATTTACTTCCAAATCAAATCATCCTCATTTTAGTAAAATATTTTCTCATAGTCTTGTAAAACTAGGTACTTTAAAGTTCATCTTTTCTCAACAATATATTTCTCTATTTATATATATATATGTATATATATATATATATTCTCAATAAAACTAAATTTCAAATTAGTTCTTTTTTAACCAGAACTCTTTACAAAAATGTATTCTTTTGAAAACATCATTTATCAAAATGTACCCTCTAAGAGAAAATCCTTACAACTTAAATCAATTTACTAACAAAAAATTTCTGAAATCAAATATACTCCTTTGATTAGACTTTCTCTCAAATGAATAATTTATCGTATTCTTTACTCCAAAAAGATATTCCCAAAAAGTACCTTCATCGAGCTATTTTCAAATATTTCTACTAATAATATAATTTCTCAACAGTCGTCTTTTTATGGAAATATCTTTCTCATAATAAATCTTCTCCAAATATATAATATTTATTGTAAATGGTGTTTCAAGAAAATATTCTTTTCTTTTAAAATAAGAGTTCTAAGTAAACACTCTCCAACAAGGTGCTTCTGACAAAACTATTTTAAATTCTATACCATTATTAAAATATTCTTCTCTTCCTCATCACATCTTATTAAATAAATACTCCTCAAAACTTACAATATATTTTAAATTATTCTTTAACAAAATTATTTCTTCCCAAAATATCCCTCCATAAAATATTTTCGCGGAGTATGATAAGTCATAACGAGTTATAAAATACTCCCTTTTTAAGGATGTTCCTATATTTTTAACTAAAATGTTCCCATTCAAATATTCCTGCCAAAATAAATATTTTAAATTGAACGCCCATCCATAAAAATATTTTCAAATAAAATGTTTATGAACAAAATTTCTCTTTTCCTATATAAATATATTTCACTTCTATTAATGCATGTCCAAATCATAGTATCATTATAGGAACACATTCCAAATGTTACTTAAAAAAAATTAAAGTTTCTCATAAAAAATGTCCCATTAAGGATTGAAATAAACTCCCAATATCTAACTAAAACTTCTTTTTACTAAAATTTCTGTCAAATAAAATATTTTTTGTATTCACTTTTCATTCTGAAAATATCTTCATAAAAATATTTTATATCCAAACTGAATACTTTATTCTCACCAAAAATTTCAACAAATCACTTTCATATTGGAAAACAACTTTTTTCTCTTTAAAAAAAACAGTTTCACTTATTAAGGTCAGATTTTAATTATAACTTAACATTTGGTGTGTGTCACGTGGGTTATGACCAACACTTAACCCCTCTATAAGTGTTCATTATACGACTTCCACTTTATTTATCTTTCATAATCACAAATAAACATCATTTTAGGGTGAGTTAATGGCGGTTAACAAATAACCCATGCACATAAAGCTTATATTTTCAATTAAAACCCCCTCTCATTAGATATTTTAACTTAAAGTGTAAACGATTATAACCTAATGGTCAAACCTACACAAGGCTCAGGGAGTCATTAAATCTAAACTCTGATACCAGGCGTAATGACTCACCATTTTAAACATCTAAAACTAATTATAAATGACGTTAAAATATGCTTATAACTAATTTTAGATATTAAAAGTAGTGGATTGTTGGTAGAAAAAATTAAAAATTCTAAAGTAGTGAAAAAAAGGGAAAACCTCACAGCGGAATTTAAATATCAGTATATATGTACAAACCAATATCAATAGTTAACTATTACATAAATCCAATACATCATATATTATACTTTTTTTCAATACATCAGTTGACCATGCCTCACCCTTTGCAGTGCGATCATAGACCCAAATAGTTATTGCATAGGAAAAGACCGCCTACATAGCCCTTAGAGGAGATCAAGCCCTTGAAGTTTTTTTACTGCTCTTCTCCTACATCCAAATACTTGTTAGTACATAATAACCATAAAATCCATACAACCATCGCAACCAACCCAACCAATGCAACCATTGCAACCAATGCAACAAATGAAACCATTGCAAACAATGTAACCAAAGCAACCAGAGGTAATAGCAGAAGCAAAAATAGTATTCCTACTTATCCATCGTAACAAATCATCATACAGGAAAAATAAAACACAGTTGTTGACTAATTTTCTAGCCAACCTTGGAATGAAACTAATGCGTTATGAAGAGAAAATGTTACTTTCTAATCACTAGGCTTAAAATGGAAAATGGGGAATTCAATACGCAGCTGAAAGGTGAATAACACAAGATACAGATGGTAAAGTTGCCTTCGTCCACTATGAAGTTCTCTTACTATGTATTTCTCTTACAGCTATAGGGAATTATAAGAGAGTAACAAGAAATAAAGCCTTTAAGACTAAGAGATTAGCCGATCTTAAGGGCTTAGGGTTTGTATTTTCTATGAAAGGATTTCTATGATGAGAATCCAATAGTTTCAACTAGAATCCAACCAACTCAACTAGAATCTAGCCTCCTTAAAGTATCATTGCATAGGGTACTTATAGTAGCTAGAATGGATAATCTATGGTTGATATTCTGCTGTTAGAAAAGATGGAATCAGGCTCGACCATTGATCTAACTGTAGAGATAGATGATCGACAAGTGTAAAGCAGGTCAGAAGATAGGTGTTGGATGAGAAAATACTCATTACCTCTCCGTATAGTGTGTGGTCTTGCATTAAATGCTCATTTAATGTTGATGGTAAGCCCCCTCAGATCAGCCTCCCCAATCATGGTGCTTTAGTTGGATGGATTAATAGGCTTGTCTTTCACTTGATTACCCACATGGTCTAGTTGGTCGATTAGATGTCGACAATGCGGAAGAGGTTTGGAATTTAGCTAAGGGCCAAGTGGGGAAGGTGGGAAATGGGCCGAGCATGGGATGTCTGAGAGAGAGGCTGGGAGCCATTTGGATCTAGCCGTATGAAAGCTACATCCAAGGGTAGGCTAGTCTTTCCCGATATGCTGCTTGCCGACATGGGATTAGAAAGGGGTCGAGCATCAATTGATGTGGATTTGAGCAAACCGCGTTGGTCTTTAGCTAATGTTAGAAGTTCAATGTTGAGGAGCCAGACAAAACTGATCTGGGCTAGGTCCTAGTCTTGTTCATGTGAAGGTTACTTGAAGAGGCTGGGCTTTATCATGAGCCTAGCAGGTTGAAGGGTAGTTTAAGACCACGGGCTTGGGCTAAATCGTGACTTTGCTAACCATGGTTCAATTGGGATGGCTTTGATTAGGCTAAATTTCCTTTGATTAGCTTTTTAGTTACTTACAAAAAATATGAGCAACATTCTTCCCACCAAGTTCATATTCATTTACGGGTACGTGCTTGAATATATATCATACAAATCTTTTCGAATGACGGGTCTGCAACGCATTTAATGCGCCTTCCAAGTGGCTTCGCACAATTGGTTATGACGGTTTGATTTCAGACATGGCAGGGATGTTTTACATCTCCCTATGTACTTGGGTTGACTTAATACTGACCACTATTGGATGGCTGGAATCATTAAGGTATGGGTATATAAAATACCCCCTCTTCTTCCCTGAACCCACAAAATTTCTCTTCTTGAAAAAATTCAAAGCTTGTGAGTCATTCTCATTTCTTCACCGATAAAAGCTGCTGGCTTCACCATTTGTTTTATTTCCAAACACCTATGATTGTATTCCTTTTTATCAAATTTAGTTGGGATGTCATGAGAGGAGCAAGCTCTTCAGTGTTTGAACTGCCTCTTGTTGATTGCAGTAAAACCATTAGCCGAAAACTTCTATTTAGAGTGGACTATGCTTCATCTCTTGCCTCGGATCCCTACCTACTGGCTAGGGTTTTGATATTATTCGGCCATCGATTCGTACTTATGATTCAGGTAAACCTTGAGCGCTTCCTTGCTTTTAGGCTCTGACACCTTGGTTCTAGGTTGGTTTGGACGCTTCAGCGCCTCTTTCGAAGGCACAAGGGCTATAGCCTCTACTTTTTCTACCATGATCGAAACTTTGGTCTACTCCTTAATGAGGTTACCTAGAAGCTTCTCGTGACCCTTTGATAGAGAAGGCATTGGATTTGGTAGCACACTTCCCCCTTCTTCAACAAGTTATGATCGGTCGAAGTACTAAAGTGCTTCGAAGATGGGGAGCTTGCTCTATTTTCTTCAGCAAGTTCTTGATCGTTTGAAGTGTTTCTTCAGTGAAGCTAGGGGTTTTCTAGGTGGTGATAAGAGTGCAAGCTGGCCTGCTCTAAAAAGTTGTTTACATGCTTCATCTTATGCTCTTTATCTTCTTTTCAACTAATTAGTCATGAGAATATTACTGTATGCCCAATAGGGCAGGCATTGTGCTTGTGCACTTTTTTGCACTGAATGAAAATGATCTTCTATCACAACTTTGATCTGACAAATTTGTTGTGTTGCTTGATAATCTATGTGACTTGTTGGGAGCAATACCTTGAATATCCAGTAGTCCTTGTATTTACGTTGTAATTTTATTTTCTTTTAGCATTATGCACATTATTGATGTGACAGTAAGACGACCTGGATGTAATAACCCACCCTAAAACGAACCTAATTGGAATCCAGAAAAGGTCCATCTAAAAATTGGCTTTAATTAGTAAAAAGAACAATACATAGTCGGTTATCTACGCATTCAGAATCTCATAGAGGAAGGATAAAATATAATAATAATAGCACCCACTTTATCATAAATTCAAAATCTCATTTAAAACCATAACACAATATGCATAATCACCATTACATATCCACGGTACAATATTCGAAAATTACATCATTTTTAAAATACAACAGTTTCCAATGGGTACATCCGAAAATAACACGAATAGATATATAAATAGACTGCCATAAGCTTACTTCATGCATTTGCTTTCAATGTCATCATCTTTCTAACCCGTGTCGTACTGAGTAGGGAGTTAGATCGACATATGTTTGGTGAATAAAAATCCTGAGTCTTACTATATTAGTACTTTGGTTGTATAATTAAAATAGTAATATGTCTTATGATTTCTACTTACATCATAAGTCCTTTCAAATATATGCCCAAAGACTTTTCTCAAACGTAAATAAAAGGCTTTCCAAATATAGGCCCATAACTTACTTGCTATTATCCTAATAACCCATATCTATCGTCCATAAAGTTCTATCAATGTAATAGATAATACTCAAGTCATTTAATACATTTTAATGGAAACTTGGCAGACTCCGACCATTTAATACCTTATTTAAGGCAGTTCCATGTCATTTACTACATATAATCCCAAGACGGACTCCTCGCTAGTAACTATATAGCTGACATTGCACAAAATCTCTTCAGCCACATAATACTTCCTATTGAAGTGGGCCATTTACTGAGATATCCTCTAGCATGTATAACCCATAATCCCGACCATTTACTACTTCCTACATAGAGAAGAGGCGGGCCCTCACATAACCATCGATTACCTTCAATCTCTAAAGCAGGTCCTTCGTATTAATGACATGTACCCCATGGTGGCATCTCACATTAGCCCGACTATTCATATGTACTAGTAGCCTGATTAGCTGTGCAAATTTACATTAAAGAGTTTAAGACTAACCTTGCATCATTGTAGTTACTTATTATAGGTCATGTCTCACATCGGCCCTAAAATCACACTGTTGATAAGTAGATTAGCTCGGCAGACTTCCATGTGCTTTTAACTAGCCTCGCATCCCTATAACTTAGTCATAATTTGTATCGCACTTTACATATATTATAACACATCTCACCATTTTCATAACCAAGGCCGTATAAGAAATCTTTCTTATTTCACTTTTAACATTAATTACCTACATAAGGGGATTTAATAGGATTAATAATCTGTCTAACTACTCAATTAATATGTTATAATTATACATTAATTACTAATACACACACACACACATATAGTTACACACCTAGCAATTTCTAAGCGTGCATAATATCCCTCCTAAACTAGCGTCTCAACTACTTAGATAGTTATACAAGCCTTGTTCCATATTACCAATGATACTCAAAATTCCAATATTCATATCCAAAAATTTCAATCAATGGACTTATATACAATAAAAATTTAAAATCAACTTATTATATCAAAATAATGGGGAAATTTACAATTCCAATTTCATGCTTTATTCAACTTCTTATTCCTATAAAAATAAACGTAGGAATTGCTATTTGTAGTGGTGAGAAAGCATAAGAACTGTTGGATTTAAATAATTAAATCCTTAGTGTTCACATAATTAAAAACCCTTGCTGCAAATGCAACTACCGGTCGACCACCCTACACTGCCTGTCGACCGTTACCGGTCGACTGGTCCTAGGGAGCGGTCGACTGGTATGCCTATTTTGGGAGATTTTCTTCATGCCGTGTTGTATTTATTATATTCTTTAATTATACTTTAACATTAACGTTGATTTTAGTGTTTACTTAACCCTCAAGTCTAATTACTATTAGCTTTCAAATTTCAAATTCAACGATTATCTAATTATTTGAATTTGAATTCTATTTAAATTATTTCGAATCCAAAAGCTTCAAACGTCCATAACTTTTCCTTTTGAATTCTGTTTTCAACATATTTATATAGAAATTGATCGGAATTTCTCCATGAACAGAATGGTATAACTTTTGTGGCTAAATTATGACTTTTACAATATTTCAATTTTTATCTCTATCTTATTTAATTTAATTTATCCAACTTATTTATTTATGGTTGATTTTACGGGATGTTTCACTGGATACAACCATTAGTGTAGGCAAGTGATGGCTGGATGTAAAGTGACGGTTTGCAGCGGTATGAGTTAAAATGAAAGTTTTCTTGCAAGCCCACTCAGGCTTCAAGTGTCGATTGTCAAGTGGTAGACGAGCCTAGGCATGAACCCATGCACACGAGCTATGGAGTTCTCCTAGGTAATACATTTTCGAGTATAAGACAACCGTTGATCCCAAAGTGAAAGTCGGTTGCAGTGGCCAATTAATAGCCAGATGTAGAGCGTCGGTTTGCATCGGCATGAGTTGAAATACAAGGTTATTCATAAGTCCTCTTGAGCTTCAAGTGATCGGACGTCGAGTGGAAGACATGCCCAGTCTTGAACCCAAGCGCACAAGCTATGGGGTTCCCTTGGGTAGAATGTTGTTGGGTACAAGGTGATCGGTTATCCAGAGCTGAATCAGAGCATATTGATTATCACACTCTAATGTGGGATGTGTGATGGTGAGGCGGGCTATACGTAGCCTGACCTTAAAGATTTTTTGAATGAAAACAAACATATTTATACACAACTTTCTACATCAAAATTGAAAACTTATTTGTAATGAAGGGTCATGATCGAGGTAATGATGCCCTCGGCTCTCAGACAAGTCAACCAACTATGAGAGGGTAAGAGCTGTCGTCGCTACTTCGGGGTTGGGCTGGCCATGGAAAAAATTTAGGGCATTGGTCAGCTCGTCGGATTTGTTAAGAAAACCACTACTGATTGTTGGATGCTCTTATTGTAGCATGAGGATTCCTTTCTTTGCTTTCCTAAGGGAAGTTCCATAACATTCCCTTGCCTTCTGCCGGATTCCCTAATCTCACCGACCTCATATTGGACGAGGAACTTCATGATAAGGTGGTTTTAGGAAATGATAGCGTCCAGCTCGGCAAGTGTCGGTCATCCTATTAGCAGGTTATAGGCAGATGGGAAATCAACTACTAAAAAGTTTACTTGGATCTTCGCAACGAGGGGCTCCTAGTTGAATGTCGTTACGAGCGAGATTGTGCCCATCAAACAATTCCCACACCTCAAAGGCCATAAATGCGCAAGATGCATGGGGTGAGGCAGGAGGCAGGAAGCCTGAGAGCTTTAAACACATTCTTGAACATGATGTTGATCGTGATGCCCCCATCCACAAAGACCCAATGCACATTTGAGTTGGCCAAGGAAAGAGTGATGACCATGGGGTCGTGATGGGAGTAGGAGGTTGCTGCCTTGTTTTCGACCGTGAAGTTGGTCAGTCGATCTGATTCCAACCGACTGCCTTGGACCCCCCCAGACTCTAATGAATAAACTTACCCCACAACACCTATCTCTCTCTAATATCGAGATTGGGACCTCTGGCTATTACCTGCCACATGCGGCACCCCGCATATGGTTAAGACCTTGGTGATGGCTTGGACCTTTGTGTTATTAGGCTAGTGGGGCTGATTCGATTGTCCTTCATCTTCGCCATTTACTTGACCAGTTGGCAAACAAATTCCAAAAGTACGCCTTCTCGATTGAGCCTTTTAATTTCTAACTTGAACACATGACAATCCATTATGGAGCGACGTTGACTCAATGGAACTCGCAATACTTACTATTATGACGAGGCTCCTCTCACTTCTTGTCTTTAATGGTGGCGGGTCTTTGATACCGCACCTGGTTCATGGTGGTGAGGTAGATGGTTGCAATGTCCCTATTCAAGTGAGTGTGATTATCATACCTGAGCTTGTAGAGAGGGTCATTTTCTGGATGTAGGAGATAAATATCTAGGATTTCATTGGAGAATGATTTCTCTTTCTCATCATCTGAGAATGCCTCACTCCTGATGTTGTGGGCTTGCATTCTGTTGAGTTCTCGGCAGAGGGTATGCATTTCTTCCCTAAAGAAGGCATCGGCCCATTGAGGAATGTTCTAGCCAACTATAGGCTGAGGGGTAACTCCACATCGAGGAGGAGTCGGAGATTAGTGGTGGAATGGAGAATGATGGGTATCAACCGGGTATCTCCTCCATGCACCGAAGGAGAACTTACAGTCCACTTTCTCCTTTGCCTACTGTTGGCCACACCCCTACGAGATTGGAAGTGCACCGAGGTGGCCATGCATGCTCTACTGATAGCAGGGGCCACCATTAAGAAGCCAAACGTAGAAGTCATGGTTGAGTAAGAGCTGGTGGTTATTCTGCTTGGGGGAACAACCTAATTAGCGAAGCCATGCTCGGGGATAGATTGATTCGGTTAGACGTGCGTGCGGCGTATCTTCTAGGATTGATGGGAACTCACTGGTGTAGTTTTTAGCACCATCCTCTTCTAGGCCATAGTTGTGTTTAGAAGATTGTAGCTGCAAGGATGCATTAGTTTATGAGTAGGTAGATCGACCAGGTTGATTGTTGGAGGAGATCGTAGCAGTTCAAACAAAATCAAGTCATGGTTCAAAAAGAAATGGTCAAACAAAACTTTGTTTAAGTCTTCAACTAAAAGAAATCCAGAAATTTGTTTAAAGTCGTAGAGGGTAACAAGTCAAAATTCATCAAGTCAAGTTTATCACAAATTCAAATGCCAAAGTCATAGTAGAAATGAACGAAGCAAATTCAAACTCATGGAGTAACGTATAAACAACGAACAAGTCTGAATTCATCATAAGCATTCATCGATAATTGAACAACCAAGCAAAGCAATTGAAACATTTAAATCAATATATACGAATGATAAAATAGGGTTTTGTTCCCTATAAATTCCCAATTTCAACATCGGCAAATAATCATTCGAGTTCATGAACAAAAGTCAGAGAGCCTACTTGGAAAAAATCATAAACATATCCCAAAATCAAACCAATCAAGTCGAGCATTATCAAAAATCGAAAGGGGCAAAAATCACATACCATTCAAGCTCAACAAAATTGAAGCGACCGTGAGCACTCAAAGCTAGAAAGTCGAAGCAAAATGTTCACTTCAATCGATCTATGTCAAGGGGCGTCTTTAATTGAAACAAAGCCTTAATTTAGATCGCAAAAGGAAACGTGATGGCACAAACGAAGAAGGAAGCAAAATAAAAGAGGAAACATCATTTATCTTTTTGGGCCGCACTATTTATGTTACTTATTTGGGCTGAATAGTATATTAAGGCTTTGCATTTATTTTTAGTACTTTTTCTTGTTTTTTATTTTTTATTTGAATAAAACTCTAGTTTTAACTTGCTTACGAACTACGTAACGTAGTTTGAAGAATTCACAACTCAGTGGCTGAGTTGTGGCAGAGTTTTGAGTTTGGTTGATCTGGTTAGCGGGTATCATAAGTTTACGTGTGTTTGTAAGCGTCTGATTACTTAATTTCTAGTAAGACCTTGAGGGCAGCATGTAGGTAGGTTTTTGCCCAAGCTAGGTAAATTTGTATGTGATCTCTACGACATTACTCTCTGCTTTTATTTTTATTTCCACATTAATTATTAGTTGACCCTATTCACCCCCCTTTAGGGTGAAAACGATCCTATAAGTGGTATCGGAGCTAGGAACAAAAACCATTTTCTTTTAAATATTTTTTCATTTTTTCTTTCAATGGCTTCTTTTAATATTACTTTTGCTGAAGGTCAGTCCATAACTAGACCACTCATGTTCAATGGTGAATATGCATATTGGATAACTAGAATGATTTTTTTTTAAAAACCATAGATGCATGGAATATTGTTGGAACATGATATAATACACCAACAACAATGGTAGATAATTAAGAAGTTGAAAAACTAACGGATCTGCTAATGTTAAAGCTATGAATTCTATTATTTTCTCACTAGATCAAGTTGAATTCAACCGTGTCTCATATTTTCTAACTGCACAAGAAACCTAGCACATGCTTGAAGTGACTCATTAAGGAACCTTCCAGGTTAAAGAATCTCTCTTTTCCATGCTTAGTAGCGAGTACAAGAACTTTACAATGGTAAAGGATGAAAGTGTTAAAGAAATGTATGGACGACTTTCTAATCTTGTATACAAATCAAATCCCTTCGAAGACCATACACAGAACTAAAAATAGTCTGAAAGATCCTCAGAATTCTTCAACGAAATTTTAAAGCAAAGGTGACAACCATTCAAGAATCGAAGGATTTGAAATAGGTTAAAGTTAAAAAACTCATCGAAATCCTCACCACTTATGAGCTAGAAATCAAATTCAAGGAAGAAAGTTAAGGGGCAGATATGTGAAAGAAATCAATAGCTCTCAAAGGAACAACCTAAAGTGAAGAAGAAGATGATGATGAAGGAGCAGCTGAACTGGCACTGATAATAAAGAGATTAAAAAGGTGGAACCGCAAATATGAAAATTCTACCCTAAATCAACAACTGAAGAGCAGAATCATCAAAGTTCCAGAAAACTCAGAAAACAGGAGATCATTTGTCACAAGTGCAATAAGCCTAATCCTTTCAAGCCAAATTGTCCTTAAAATTGAATTAATAGAGGAAAGAAACTGAAAAGGATAAGTTTTGTAGCAACTTGGGATGAAAGTGATGAAGATGATGATGAAAGCACTGACATTGAGAGTGAAAGAGCAAATTGATGTCTTTTAGGAGAATCAAGTGACAGTGATGGTGATGAGTCAAGCTATATCAAAACTTACTCATTCACAATTACTTATCTACTTTCATGAAGTAAATGGCCTTTTCGAAAGACTTAAGGAGAAGTACGCTAAAACTGAATCACAGAAAGATAGTTCGGTAGAATTAAATATGCAGCTTGATCAAATGGTTCAAAACTATAGAAACAAGATCCCTAATGCGTTAAGTATCCATCGTTAGAAGAGGAAATAAAAAATTAGAAATTAAAATTAAATCATCTGAAAATGAAATTATGATTTTGAAAGAAAGTGAAAATACTAGGAGAGAAAATTTTATTAAAAAGTGTACTTTGTTATTAAATAAAAATGGATCTCTCAAGTCACAAGTCCAACAGTTATTTACAACTTTAGGAAAATTCTCCAAAGGAGAAAGATCATTAAATATGCTATTAGGAAAACAAACTGTTTATACTATTAGATAAGGACTTGGGTACACTCAATCTAAAAGATTTAGAAGTGAAACTAATCGTGTCAACTCCAAGTGAATGATTTGTAGAAAAATTGGACACGATCACAATAATTGCTGGTATATACCCAAACACAAAAAACCATGCCAATTTGGGTTCCTAAGGCACTAATGTAAAATCCCTTAAAATCAAACAAATCTAGGTGCCAAAAGGAACAAATATAGACCATCTTGGTTATATGAAAACTTGATTTTCAAAAAAAATTGTCACTAACAATCATGGACCTGTAAAAACAAATAGGCCATAAAAGTCTTTCCTCATGTAGGTGTGTTGGTAGGCTGAGGAATAGAAAGAGTGATACTTGGATTCTGGCTGTTCCAGGCACATGACGGATGACAAATCAAAGTTCATTAGCTTAGAGAATACAAAGGCGGTAGAGTTACAATGGGGAGCAACAATGTATTAAATGTTGAAAATTTGCATCGTAATCTGATTTTAGTCAGCCAGTTTTGGACTCCTTGAACTTGTTCATATGGATCTATTTAGACCTAACGATATTGCAAGCTTAGATGGTAAGAGATTGTTTTTTATTGGTTGAAGATTACTCTGGATACACATGAGTATACTTCTTTATCTTACTGCTTCTAGTCTACACATTATGTTCTCTGTTTGTTTATGTGCACGGTTTCAGTCAAATCCAAAGGAATCTCATTTAAAATCTGTAAAAACAATTATAAGGTATATGTTGCATACCTCATGCCTTGGTCTATGGTATCCAACTAATGATAACTTTGAGTTAAAAGGGTATTCAAATGCATAATATGATGATAGTCAAGTTGATAGAAAAAATAATTAGTGGAATGTGTTTTATGCTGGGACATTCGTTAGTTTCATGGTCAAGTCGAAAACAAAATTGTATTTCATTATCTACCACCGAGGAAGAGTATATATCTCTAAGATGTTGCTCTGCTCAAATTTTATGGATGATATAAACTTTGCAAGACTATGGTCTAGATTTTAAATGAGTTCCACTTACTTGTGATAGAAAAGTGCAATTGATCTCACAAATAATCATGTACATCATTCTCGCACCAAGCATATAGATGTTAGACATCATTTCATTGGAGATCACATTTCCACAGAAAATATCTACATATTTTTCATTTCACCTGATTTTCATTGGCAGACATTTTTATAAAACCCCTTTCAGAAAATAGTTTTTGTCAACTACGTCTCAGTTTAGGAATTTTAGAAATTTGATTTTATATTTTTGGATTTGTTCTTAAATGTCTATGATAACTAATCTGACTCCCTATTGATTATCAAAAAGATAAACAGTGACTGGAAAAAGTGATGAGTGTTGATCTTAATTACATATTATGTCTTGAGAGAGTATATTTAGTTAATTTCTTTAAAAATTTATACAAAATTTGTAATTGCTTTGGTTGGTAAAAATTGCATGACCGTCTCTATTTCTATCATATTTCTATGACAATCACTCATCAAAATCCAATATAGTATATCAAAATGTGCTTTTAAACAGGAAATTATTCATTTTTTTAATTAGCAACAAAATCATCCAAAAGTACTCACTCTCATTTAAAAGTCCTTACGGTTATGCATGGGTGAACTACTTGGAATATTTGATTATGCACCTTCAGGCTCATGTAAAAGTCCTCGCAGTTATGCATGTATGGAACATATATCAAAATTGGATAAAATTGGCGAGTTGACTTTAACCCCATTTAAAAGTCCTCATGGTTATGCATGGTTAGAAGAGCTAGGAATTATTTTTTAATAAAAACAGAGAATACTACTAATCTCATTTAAAAGTCCTAACGGTTATGCATGGTTAGTAAGTATATAAAAAATTCCTGCCATAAATATACCACAAATGGACACAACTATGTGGTTTACTATGCCGATATCACCCCTATCACTCTAAAATGGAATATGCACCTAACATGGTATTTATGATTTTTGTTTGATTTTTTCTTGAAATTTAATGTTTATACTCGATTAAGTATTAATGTTTATCACTTTATCTCTATTTTCTAACACTATTACTCTTTTGCTGATAACAAAAGGGGAGAGAGAAGTTAAGATTTTGGCAAATAAGTCATATTTTTTATTTGCATATTTTTATTTTCATGCATATGTGAAGGGAAGCTTTATTGTGGGGGAGTATTCAAATAGGAGGAGCAAATAGAATGCATCAAAACTAAACACATTTAATAGAGTCAAAATTTTAATATATGTTTTTCATCATTTATAGGGGAAGATTTTAGAATATACTAGTGAATGATTTTTTTTGATGATAATAAACCAATATATATTCATTTAAATGAATTTTTTATTGTACTATTTTATTTTTCCACATAATCAAATAAATATTTATTGAATAAAATAAATAACTCGGAATTCATATTTAAACAAATATTTTATTCAAACAGATATATTATTCCAAATTAAAATAGTACAAATTTGAGCCATCACTACATTTACACATTTTCAATTACAATACAATTTCAACTACAACACTTTTTTTACTATATAATTTTTGCATAAATGTTTCACCTCACTAAGTAATTCACTCATCACTCGTATTTTATCTTCAACTTTGTTCCAGCCTGTATTCAGCATCTGAACTATCTGCACAATAAACACTAAAATTGAAAAATAAATATTTTGCAGTGCAAAATGAAGTGTGTGTTTGAAAATATTGTTTGCCTCAGTTATTTGGGTTGTTCGTCATTATTTTTTTCATCTTACACGAATAAATTGTGACATGCACAGTGTATCACTGTACGTGCCACAAGGTTTTTGCATACAGATATACACTTGCTTGTTAAATTTCAAGGATAGGTGCGCACAAGGACAAAACCAAAGCAAGACTGGATTCAACGCAAGGGCAAATGCAAAAACACAGTTTCAGACTATCATAACAGATGTGTACGACACAACATAAATACAGCCTCAACCGAATGGTCAAGTACAAGTTCAGTTCCAGTCAAATGCAAGGGTAATAAGAACACAACAACACGGGTTCAATTTTTCAACCAGGCTGCAAATGTACAATAGCAAGTATGCAAGACTAATAAGACCAGAATAGTGCATATATGTAATCAGAGTTCAAAGTGCACCGGATCAAACATTACATGCAACTAGACCAGGGCAGTGCACCAGCTCGACTCATGTGCAACCATACAACCAACCAGACCAGAACAGAGCATTGGTAGACGCAAAAATGGCGAGCATGCAATATGGAAACTTCAAGTGAAACAGAACCAGACTATAGTACGAAAAATCAAAGTGCACATGTACAAAGTTTAGCTTCAAACATACCAGACTTCTAAAACAAGGCAATATGACAACATGCTCATATATGCAAGCAATTCAGAAATGTACACATCTAATCAGACTTTAAAATGTTCAAGAAAAATCTGATTTCAGGCACAAGTTCAAGGAAAGCATAAGTACATGAAGTACACATGAAAGACAAAAATAAAAAATAATAATTGAACCAGACTTCAAGACCACATGACAACATGAATGCAAATGGGACTCAAAACTACGTGATACCAGACTAGTACAACCAGACTAATAGAAAAATAAATGCACATAGAACCTCACCATGAAGTACACAAGCAAACCATGGACCAAAATGCAAAGCAGCTAACATGAAACCGAACCAGACCAGGTGTGCACACGTACAAAGTAGTGAACCAGTTCTATTAATATGCAACAACAGTGAGCACAATGGAGACATCAAGCCAACCAAATGCATAGGCTCAACAATCATACACATATATACATACATACCTGTATGTATGTATATACATGGTGACACACAAATATACAGCAAAAACAGTGGAGCAGCAGTGTTAAAAAATTCGAAACTATCAGCAATAGTTCAAACAAAGTCAAGTCATGGTTCAAAAAGAAATGGTCAAACAAAACTGTGTTGAAGTGTTCAACAAAAAAAATTCCAGAAAATTGTTTAAAATTGCAAAGGGTAATAAGTCAAAATTCATCAAGTTTATCATAAATTCAAATGCCAAAGTCATAGAAGAAATGAACGGAGCAAATTTGAACTCATGGACTAACGTATATACAATGAACAAGTCAGAATTCATCACAAGCATTCAATCAATGATCGAAAGGCTAAGTAAAGCGACTGAAACATTTATTACCCATCTTTTGGACAAAGCCGAGATATCAACAAATTGGCTAAAAAAGGATGGATATCAAGGTTTGACGATCGATTAGAAATAAGGCTATGATCGATACCGCGAAAACTGGACCAAGATCCAATCAAGGTGGGGTTGATTGGGAATGATGAACAAGGCATTGAGAAGCTACGTTTCAAATTTAATGTCAAACAGGGTCTGTATGCTCGATTTATGGATGGATCAAGGTTCATGGGGAACTAGTTCATATCTATAGATTTGTATCCGTCAAGGGTAGGCTTGGAATCAAACTTTGGTTCGATGGCTCTAGTATCGATACAATGCGCATCGATTTGGTTGGACACGGCACATGTTTGGCAGCATACTTCATATCGATCAAGCTAGGATTGACACGAAGAACAGAACAATGGTCACAAGGGGTCTGGATGATCATCTCGTATCGATCAAGTATTGTTCAATAAGAAGGACATGCACGAAGGATGGATATGAAGACACAGTTCGTGTGATCTTGTTCGTAACGGTCCATAACAAATCTTGGATCGATATGAACAACATGGATACGATGGAGGGTTGGTCGATGGGTACAAATAACACGTGTCGATAGATACGAAGCATGGATACGAAAGGATATAGGCCGATGGATACAAAGATGGTCATGGAAAACGAAGCGATTAGGAAGCATGAAAAATGGATCTACACACGGTTATCGCTCCATGTCATCGATCCAAGAACGATTGATGAGAAGAGGATCGAGGTAAAATGATCGATACGAAGATGTCATCCTACATTAGAAAACACCAACTTGGATCGATCTTAACTCTCATTCTACAAGTCCAAATGCGTTGAAATTTTCAAAGGAGCTTCCTTATACACTCAAGAACACCCATGATCGATCTCAGCTCGATTGGACGACTTTTGGATGGATAAGAATTGTACATGGATCGATCCAAAATCATCCTGGATCGATCTGACGGGCCCACCTGCGCATTTGAAGAGGTATTCCATGTTTGAGGTGGATATTTTCGAATCTACACTTATAAATAACAGTCCTACGGCAATTAAAAAAGAGATCTTCTTCTTATTTTTTAGGCGAAACTCTGCAATTTTGTTTACTGATTTCAAAGGCTTGTAATTGTAATCTCAATAGAAATAAAAAGATCGATTCAAAATGGACGTAGGCCGAAGATTGCCGAACCACTATAAACCTTGTGTTCTTTACTTCCTTACTCATTTTAACTTTTTATTTATTCATTTTTATTCTCTAATTTATCTAGATCTATGATCCGTGTTTGAATATTGTTGATTTGTGTACAAACCCTGGTGCTTTCATGATTTTCGGGGTTTGTGATCAATTTTGGTGTAAACATTTTGGTGCTTCCACTGAGAAGGACCAGAACCTGCTATATCGGATTTGAAATTTAGATTTGGAAAGCTAAAGGATCAGATCTAGAAGGAACCATGGCCAAACAATCAACAAGGAGAGAGAGAACATGAAGGAGTCAACAGGGAGGAAGTGTGGAGGCTTCTCTAAGAGCTAATTAGGCCTCGATCTTCATCACTAGAGATGAGATGGAAGTGATGTTGAAAAGATAGGACGATATGATACGGAACCTATTCGACAGGTTTGACAGGCTAGAGTGCAAAGCCAAAGGAATGGAATTGCCAGGAATGCTAGAAACGAAGATCACAGAGCAAGACCAACAAAAGCAGAGGAAATTTAGGATCAGGGCCGATAAAACAAAGCAAACAAGATACAGGACAGAGTAGGACCATCGAGAGCAGCTCCTATAATCTGGGGGCATACCACCAATTCATGTAGGCACAATTTCAGGAAGGATACCAGGCAGTGCTGTGCAAGTAGGAGTTAATCGGGACATGGATGCTCATCCAAGAGGACATGTTTCAGGATTCCCTTGTGGACTCGGGGGGCTGTTGGAGACAGCAGGCAAAGGCTACCACTTGATGACAATGACAGGTTGGCAGACATGATCAAACAGGCTATGAGGGGAGGACTGGTGAATAGAGACCTAGAGGACGTGAATAAGAGTCCCTTCGCTCTTACAATCAGGCAGGCTATGAATCCATCAGATTTTAGACTACCAATGCTGGAGACGTATGATGGGAGAATAGATTCCGTTGTTCACACAACAAGGTATATGAGGCACATGGAGGTACTGGGGGCATCGGAGGAAGCCATGCTCGGTGCTTTCCTTTGTATTTGAAAGATGTAGCAGCACCGTGGTGTAGACAACTGGAAAGCGGTTCAATTGGCACTTGGACAGAGTTGATTGAGAAGTTTATGAGGCAATTTCGGGTCTACATCGTGAAACCCCAAGAATGTGATAACTTTGACATCGATGAAGCAGTGGAAGGGAGAATCATTTATGGATTTCTTAACCAGATTCAATGTAGTTGTGGCTTCGGTGGATCGACCGATCCATCAATGGTTTTGATGGCAGAAGTCTTAGGAGTTTTGATGATTCAGATTTTAAGATATCATTGGAACGGGATCCACTGATGGATCTCGGGGAGTTTTATCATGAAGCAAAAATGTTTCTACGGCAGGAAGATGCGAAGGTTGAAAGAGAGGGGAGAGAGGCTAAAGTTTATGTGGTAAAAGGTGGAGATTCATCCAGGAAGGATCTAAGCAAGGACGATAAAGGCAAAAGAAATATGGATGGAAACCGTAACACATTGAAAAGGCAACGGAGGGAATGGAAGTTCTCCTTTTACACTGATTTGACTGAAACTCTGGAGAGGATTTACTTGGATACTCGAGGGTGTCTCCAGTATCGAAGGCCAGCAAAAAGGAAATGCTTTGAATACGAATGAGCATCAGAAAAGCACTGCCTATTCCATGAGTTGGACGGGCACAACACGAACGACTGTAGGAATTTGAAGGATATCATTGAGGATCATGTGAGGAGTGGTCATTTGCAGCAGTATGTAAGGAATCAAGTTGTGGCAATGGATCATGAGCGATCACCGCCCACTTCAAGCGAAGATGACACTCGATCTAGGCAACATCACTAGCTTGTTATCAATTGAATGGATTTATGGCTTTGAATAAGTAACAAACCCCGTAGTGATGCGACTAAGTCACTTACACATGTATGGGATCGAGAATAGTCCTTAGGCATGCTATGAGATGATGATAAACCAGATGCTCGGGTTTATGAAATCTTGTTTTCTTTCTGTTTACAATGGACTCTGGTTTCTTTCTTGGTACTATGGACATTTGATTTTCTTAGTTGTACGAACTTTTATTTTGTCAATTGGACTTTGTGTTGATTGGATTTGGATTAATGTAATAAATAATATAGGTTATGCGGTTACGGTCCCTACCGGAGAGACGGGGCATTAATCATAAGATACGAGTCCCTTCTTCGGAGAGCGATGGAATGGACTCAAACACAATATAAAAGTCCTCGACCAGAGAGTCGATGCTAGAGAATATAAAAGTCCTCGATTAGAGAGTCGAGGCTGGAAAATATGAAAGTCCTTGACTGGAGATTCGAGGCCGGAGAATATGAAAGTCCTGGACCGGAGAGTCGAGGCCGGGCAATATAAAAGTCCTCGACTGAAGAGTCAAGGCCGGAGAATATAAAATGACCCAAAGAGGTCCTGGCTTTGGATTTGGACCCGGCGAGGCCCCAGACTTGGATAAAACGACTTGGCGAGGCCTATGGATTTGAATTTAAACCCGAAGAGGTCATGGATTTGGTTATTAGATTCTAGATATGGATGGATTGAAACTTGGTTGAGGGGTTTGGATGGCAATGGAATTGGCTAAGGATTTGGTTATTGGATTCGGAATCAGATATTGACTCAGTGTAGTCGTGGATTTGGACAAAGAAATGGCTATGACACTTGGATATGATGGCTTGGTAATGGATTGGATTATGAATTAGATGATATGGCTATGGATGGAATATGGACTTTGGCTGACGGATCTTAAGCTATTCAAAACACGCCTTCTCACTGTAAGACATGTTTTGGGAGGCAAATGTTACACCGCCTTTTAGGAAAAGCTGGGGTATCAAAAAATTGGCTAAGAAAGGATAGATAGCAAGGTTTGGAGAACGATTGGAAATAAGACTATGATCGATACTGCCAAAACTGGACAAAGCTCCAATCAAGGTGGGGTCGATTGGGAATGATGAACAAGGCTTGGAGAAGCTACATTTCAAATTTTGGGTCAAACTAGGTCTGTATGCTCGAGTTGTGGATGGAGGGAAATTGGTTCGTATCAATTGATTTTTATCGCTCAAGGATGGGCATGGAAACATACTTCGGATCGATGGCTTTAGTATCGATACAATGCACATCGATTTGGTTGGACACAGCACAAGATTGGCAACATACTTAATATCGATCAAGCTGGGATCGACATGAAGAACTGGACATGGTCATAAGGGGTCTGGAAAAGCATCTCGTATCGATCAAGTATTGATTGATACGAAGGACATACATGGAGGATGGATACAAAGACACAGTTCGTGTCGATCTTGTTCATATCGATCCATAACAAAGCTTGGATCGATATGAACAACATGGATACGAAGGAGGGTTGGTTAATGAATACGAATAGCACGTGCCGACGGATATGAAGCACGTACACGAAAATCTATGGACCGATGGATACGAAGAGGATCATGGCAAACGAAGCGGTCGGCGAGCATGAAAAATGGATCTACACGCGATTATCGCTAACGTCATCGATCCTAGAACGATCGATACGAAGAATATCGAGGTAAAATGATCGATATGAAGATGTTATCCTAGATTGGAAAACACCAACTTGGATCGATCATAACTCCCATTCTACAAGTCCAGATGTGATGAAATTTTAATAGGAGCTTCCATATGCACTCAAGAACATCCATGATTGATCTCGGCTCGATTGGACCACTTTTGCATTGATACGAATTGTACATGGATCGATCCAAAATCACCCTGGATCGATCTGGCGGGCCCACCTGCGCATGAGAAGAGGTATTCCATGTTTTGAGGTGGATATTTTCGGATCTACACCTATAAAATAGCAGTCCCATGGCAACTAAAAAAGGGATCTTCTTCTTCTTCTTTTCTAGGTAAAACTCTGCTATTTTGTTTACTAATTTCAAAGGCTTGTAATTGTAATCTCAATAGAAATAAAAAGACCAATTCACATTGGACGTTGGCCGGAGAATGCCGAACCACTATAAACCTTGTGCTCTTTACTTTCTCGTTCAACTTAACTTTCTATTTCTTCACTTTTATTCTCTACTTTATCTAGATCTTAGATCTATTTTGAATATTGTGGATCTATATACAAACACGAAGCTTTTATGACTTTCAGGGATTGTGACCAATTTCGGCGCAAAAAACATTCAAACCAAAATATATGAACAATAAAATAGGGTTTCATTCCCTATAAATTCCCAATTTCATTATCGAAAAATCATCATTCGAGTTTATGAGAAAAATTCAAGTAGCCTACATAGAACATGTGAGGAACTGGTTCTTCGACTTTCGAAAACCGACATCAATACGTCCACTATATCAACTGCTGAGCAATCGAAGGCCGAAAAACCGAACCCTTAGGGTTTAAGAAAAAGAAAAAGGTGGAAGAAGAGAGAAAAATATAGAACAGAAAAGAAAGAACAGAACAATATCAGAATCTCACAATCGCAGCGGAACAACATATAATAGATAAATGAATAATCTTTAAACAAAGAACTATATCAGTTATTACATTACATCACATTACATCATCAGAGTGTACAACAACAAACAACAACAAACAGCGGAAAAGAAATACTATATACTAGTAATACGCCATGCCATCCAGCTTGTCTCCAGCAACTCCTGAATTCCAGAATATCTTGATAACCTAACTCTTGACCGCCCATGTGGAAATTGGTGGGCACCCTGAGTTTAGGAAGGAAAACAATAAACTCCGAGTCAGTCATGTGACTGGTGTGAGAACTAAAATAGTTTATTTTTTTAAAACAAAGTACAGGATAATTTTTAAAATAGATTCGCAATGTTTTTTTAGAAAATGAGACTACCATAAGGCCTCCCGCACACACGCACACACAATGCAAACGCAGAATCGGAGGAGATTTCTCCTTATGATAGTCAAAGCTGCTTGATACGCATTAAAAAGAAACATTTGATATTATTACTAGTGCATAGTGTAGGAAAAATCATTTCGAAAGTAAAGATATAAATCTTAGCCAACATACGACCATTATCGTATGCCTACTATAGCTACCATCCAAACAGTGGGGCGCCACCATAAGTGAACGATAGGTTCTACAACTAAAACCGTACAAGACCGTATTGTTTCTTTGGATTTCCAACAAATGGTCAGGCCAAGGAACTTCCCATTGCCACATGGGTACGCCTCTGGAAAGACGACCCGAGAACCTAACCGGATCTCTGCCAACACAAGGCCGGGTTACCCCTAACTGGGTAACTACTGACACGAATATGTCATTCCCCGATCGTAACCGATCTATATCCAAGGATCCTCGATTTCCAACAACCACAAAGCAATAAATTTGCAGCAACAACATAGGTTAAGTATCTGGGCTCCATACCATGATACCACCTCTATCCAAAAGGAATGACATACACTAAAGGGGCGCTAACCCCTAATAACCTTACCGCATCCTTCCTGTTTTGACCATTTTCGGGGTGTGAGGTCTGATGAAGTCTCGTCCACAAAGCCATGCTTTATACAAAAGCTGTGCTTTGATCACAATGCTCAACAGCACTTCGTATGCCACATTACCAATTTGGGAATGTATCACTAGTAACCATCAACTACATAACCTCTAAGGGTGTTAAGCTAAGAGAATAAATTCTCCGCCACCAACAGAAATATATTTGATAGAAACCAGCTTTACATCTCAAATTGTAACGTCAGACACACATCCATACAAGTCCGTTCTGGGATCGAACGGAACCGAAGGCACTTACAAAGAAGTCCTTGCAATCCAGATATTCACTAATCATGACCGGACTTCCCATCACAAAGGGTAATAAATTTCTATATCGGAGATCAGCCGATGCAGAAATATTCGACGGTAATCCTTCCGTTTTCACAAATATCCGGTCTTCAACACCGGTCATCAAATGCAATCCATAACGACGTATCACGTATTCGGAATGGGTTATACGACCCCAAGGTCCTTTCCCGGCTAACCCGAATAGTGAGCGCTTATTTTAAAAATAAGTGTGGCATTCAAATTCAAGCAAATCACAACAAATACCCATTTAAAGGTAAATATTGATAGTCGGTTATTTAACTATCAATAGGCGTGTTCAACATCTCCAAATTCCAAATAATTTCCCAAATTATTTACTTTCCAAAATATCTTTACTAGACATATGATTTCCACACTTCAACATTTGAAAACAAATTTTCAAATCACTTTTCACCTTTCAATCTTTGAAAACAAATTTCAATCATTTTCCACACGTGGAAATACTTTCATTTCAAAATGGTTCATTTAAACCAATTAAATAAATCCTTATCGATTTACTTTATATTTACATTTCAAATCTATAAAATTCATTTCCACGCTTCAAAATAAATCAATGCTTATTTTTAAACAAATTTCCCTTCCTTTTATAAATTCCATAGTGAATTTACAATTCCCAAAATATCTATGAATATATGATTTCCCAAACCGATTTCTAATATTCATTTTTCAAATCTTTAAAAGATAAAGTCTCAAAATATTCAGTTCATATTGGAAAAAATTTCCATACTTATTTAATAATAAGTAATTCACAAATCCATTTATTTTCAACACTTGGAAAATATTCATCATACTTAAATCGAAATTAAGTATATATTTCATCCTTTAAAGAAAACGTGCGCTTGAACACATTTATTTGAGTCAAAACGAATGTTGCGTAAAACATCGTTACAACGACCCAAAATCACTAGTATAGAGATTCGAACTTCAAATAGATATATAAATCCCAATACTATATAAAACATTTCCATTTGGAAATCATTTACTATAACAACAGTGTTATAGTCCACCATTTCCTTATTTCTCGAAACGTCTATTTCAACAATAAATGTTGAAATCTATGTATTCGATACTTAACGCATCTTAAAACATCTTTAAATCGTTTTAATTCTATTTAAAACATCACTTCCCAAAACATATCCATTTTATTTAATAATATATTCAATGTCCAAAATCGTGAATATACTTCACTAACCAATTTCAATATTTTCTACACATATTATTTCAAGGATAATTCGCTATCCGAAATCGCGAATATATCTCCTTTAATAACCTTCTATATTAAATTTATCAAATTCAATTGATTTCGGATTTATAAATAATGTTTATACATTCCATTTCTATTCATAAAACCTTGGTTTATAAATCTCCTTTATTAACCACTTCAATTCATAACTCATTTTTATACCAAAAATCTAATTTACAAGTTAATTACTTATAAGTCCTTTATTTTACAAAAATCTATTCGTTTTATAACTTCACGATTTATAAATCGATAAATTTCGTTCACTTAAGAAATCCAATCACTCTTCATTTTAACACTTACAAAAAATTCGTTTTATAATTCCTATATTTTTAATTGATAATATCAATTTTATAAATCTTTTATATAAACCATTTATAGAAATTCAAAAATCTCAATTTAAATAAACCAATCCTTTTAATAATTTACAAAACGTTATTTAAAACTTATATAACTCCAAAATTATACTTGAGTATTATTTTCCAAAAATATAACTTTTATAACAATAAAATTATAATGTTTATTTATTTTAACAATTCAAAATTTAATAAAACGTATACTTTCAAAAATCACTTTAAAATTCTTTTTAAAATCAAAAATCATTATTTTAAAACTTCAAAAATGGATCCGATGATACAACAACACCAAATAGTCAATCACGACATCCAAATATCATATATCGATATGATAATCAACAAACATCACAATATCTGTAAATAAATCAATACAGTTGAGGAATCCAGTTGGATCGCTCCAACCTGTTTCCCTGCATCCAAAGATTTTAGCACAATACCAATTCCGTTCCAGTACGGAATTATCATGGTATATGGGATTTATAAATTATTATCCGCTTAATAGGCGGTGCAATAGGGTC
Organism: Allium cepa; assembly: GCA_030765085.1. Classification (NCBI taxonomy): domain Eukaryota; kingdom Viridiplantae; phylum Streptophyta; class Magnoliopsida; order Asparagales; family Amaryllidaceae; genus Allium; species Allium cepa. The sequence continues at coordinate 87,475,019 of CM060942.1, read as the reverse complement.
TCATCCGCTATATAATGCGGGAAAATCAACACCAAGTATATATATAATACCAATTCCAATCAAGATGGAATTATCGCGGTATATGATTTTAATAAATAACCTCTGCTTACTAATGGCGCATAATGTCTATTTTTGCAATCAATAGATAACAATCATCATTCAAACATACAATCAAGAAATTTTAAATATAACTATTTAAAATTTAAATCGAAACAATTCGATTGAGTGAAAAGTTCTCACCTTGAATTTGTGACAGAAATTTGTAGCGTTTTATTTCGAATAAAATGAAACGGACGTTTAATTTTACCCGAAATTCTCACTAGCTCCAAACGACTCCAATCCAGTTTAATTGCGTAGTGCTCGTCCAAACGAACCCAACGCAACTTGTTTCGTAATTTTTCGACCTTGTACGAAAAAGTTATACAGTTTTAAGGTTACACGAATTTAAATATACAATTTAATTTCAATTTCTTTTAAGATTTTCAACCCTAACCAATCATCACCATTGCTTCCAGGAGATGTGATCGTGGCCGATCGGCCCCTTTCTTCCTTCATCGTTCCATACGCACGTAAACAACCCAACTGCCGCCACTTAACCTAATCACGCAACCCAATACAAACACCTCCAGGCCGATCAACTAGTGCCGTTCAACTCGCCATCGCCAACACCATGCTCGGCCAGAGCCGCTTGGAGCTCGGCCTCCCCTAGCCTCCTAGAATTGCGTGCGAACGACACGTCTTCAAGCTTAATTTCCCGTCGATCCGTTGACCCAATCACGATCATAGCCGTTGAAGTTGTAGTTCGTGATGTGCTCTACATCTTTCTAGTTGACAACTTCTCGATTCGATGCATAGATTTGGAGAAAATGAGGGAGGAAGGAGATTGATTTTCGGCCATTGATTATGTTGATGGCGGCCTGACCTAATTAGGGTTTCTGAATTGCAAATGGTGAAAGATGAGTCCTTTTACAGAAAATATAACGAACACTATTCATCCCGGAATTTCCGAACTTCGAATCTCGCGCGGTGACTGGCGTTTTTAGGGTTTAACCCGCGTTCCGGACACAATGGAACATGTTTCGGAAGCTAATTTGATCATTTGTGCGAGTTACAACAATAAACGATCGATTTAAAATTAATTCGGTTAATCAAATTTCTGTGCGTTTTAGCTTGCCCCGGACAAACGGTAAATCCGATTGACACGAAATTTGAAATCTTATAATAATATCACATTACGGATCCAATGAAACTGGTTTCGTTAAAATCCGAGACTGTTTGAAAAATGACTAATTTAACTCGTCAATTAAATATTAAAATATTCAATTTTCACAATTAAAATTTAAATTCGATTTTAAAATTCTATAACATTGTTATAACTCCAATATGATTAAATAAATTTTTACAAATAAATTTCAATCATATTAAACCCAATTTCCAATTATTTACGTAATTTCAACCATTAAATAATCGATTTAGTTATCCAATTAAATCCAATATTCGAAAAAAAATTATTCGACTTATAAATTTTACTTATTAATATTTAAGTTCAATTAAATATTCAAATTTTAAATTGACAAAAATTCTGGGTCGTTACAAACTTCCCCCCTTAAAAGAATTTCGTCCCCGAAATTACCAAGTAAGAAGGTTAGAGAATCTGTTAACTTTCCAAAACAAACCATTCAAATTGGATTTTTCAAATTTTTTAAGTGTTTAACTTTCCCAAAATTCATAGTTAAACTTCTTACAAAATCTTTACTAAGTTTCCCAATTCATACTTAGTTTTCAAAAAAAAATTCCAATTTTCTCAAAAATTTTCTAACGGCTTAAATTTTCGGAAAAATTCGCCAGAGTCTCCTTTGCGCGGCTCGTTCCGAAAAAAAATGACAGTATATATATCACAAATATACATCCCATCAAGTGATGAGGCATCCCGTAGGGAAAAAAGTGTAAAAGTACAATAATTAATCCGAGATATGTACCTTATTTATTATTAGCGAGCATATACGGCTAATATAGCGCGAAAGCGAGCTCCAAACGCGAAGCAAGCGCAATCCGCACCTACTAAACACTCAACAAACAATGAGAAACATGCATATATGGAAGTAATATCAATATACAATATATAGCAACATAACAACTACATGTGCCAACATAGCAATTGCAACCAAACAACAATGCAATCAAAACAACAATCCAACCATCATCCAACTAACCAAATAAATATTCATTCATATTCTCGTTAATATTCAATGAATTGGTTTTCCAATTTAAATCACATTTGATTCATTTACATTGGATTTACTAATATTTATTCATATTCAATTTCAATTAGTTTGCATTTACTAATTTACATTTAATTTAGTTCGCTTCCAAACCAAATTCAATTCTATTCAAGTTCATTTTCTTCCAAGTTGGATTTAATGATTTATAGCTTCCAATTTCGCTAATTCAATTGCATTAACACTTAATGAATTATATACAATCAACTAACAATCAAATAACAACCAGTGTATATCCAATATAACCAAATTTATTCAATTTACATTTCTTTAAATTCAATTTGGTTCAACACTCTTAATTCCAATTGGTTGATATTAAATTGACTTCCATTCAATTTATTCAATTTCTCAACTTCATTAGCTTCTAATGGATTTATACCTACATTCATTATTTCATATCAGTTTAATTTACACTCAATTGATTAACATTCCATTCATTCATATGAGATTGATTAATATTCAATCCGTTAATTAATTCAATTGCTAATTCCTTTTACAATTAAAGTTGAATTTCATTTATATAACTCAAGTTCATATTCATCACTTTTCTTGATTAATTTACTTTGACACCAAAATCAACTTCATTCAACTTCACTTAAGTTATATTCCACATATAAATCCAATTCAGATTCCAATTCCAGTTCTATTTAACTTTTTACCAAAGCTAAATTTATTAACTCATATTATAAGTTCAAAACTTATTTCACTTATATTCATCATTTTATAAGTTATACAACTTATATTCAACAATTACCACTTGGATTTTTATTTATTCACTTATACTTCCTTTAATTTAACTCCATCCTTTAAGTTAAATTTATTCTATCAAAATTCCAATTGTATAAGTTATCAACTCATTTATCATTCCCATAAATATTTTAAATAGGATTCCAGAGTCTTTCCAACCTTTCAAAACCATTTTTGAAACCAATTCAATTATCCTTTGAATTTCAAACCCAAACCCAATTTTCCAAACAACTTTCATTTAAAACAATTTGGCAGCAATCCCTCTTTTGGAAACCCAAAAATGAACACCGATGATGTCATGATCGTCATCGGAATTATTTTCCAGCGACCGAAAAGAGTTTAGAGCTTTAATTTCTCCAAAAAATTTCCAAAATATCAAATCCTTTCAAAACACTTCTCTGGAATTTTATTTTCAGATTATAAATCACATTTATAAATCTTTTACTTATATAATTTCACTTCTTATATATAAGATTATTTTACAAGTGTAAATCATTTTAATTATAACTCCATACTTATAATTCATTCTCTTATAAAATTTATTCTTTTACAATATGTTTCATTCAACTTATTCAAACAACTTTTTGTTTACTTATATATATCTTACATTTTCAACAATCAACAATCAACAATCAATTTATATACACTTTAATAATTTTGAAAAATTATTTCTTTATATATATATAATATAATCAAGGTAAAATTATTTCATTTACCCAATTTAAAATGATACTATGTCGACATGCCTCGTTTAAGTGTTTAGAAATCCCTATCGATAATATGGCGTCCCACCTACCGACCAGAATTCACAAACAGCTCAACGGATAAGCAAACACAATATAAAACAATTTTATATTCACTAACAAATACGCGCTCGTATCTATTATTACACTCAAACTCATTCTAGAGTACTACCGACTCCATCTCTAATGAGTAATTCCCAACAGAGCCATGGTTGTCGCTTAACCATATGCTCTGATACCAAATGTGACGACGCGATGGCAGCGACGACCGGTAGGCTTAGAAACCATCCCAGACCCACCGTGGCTCACATTGGTACTCGAAACTTGCTTTTACGGCCAGCCTTTCGACTGTCACGGGTTACACATAACCAACCTCTTAAAGAGGACATGTAGGGGTAAGAGTCTCCCGTTTGCCACGTAACGCAAAGCGAGAACCCGCCCATCACATTTCACTAAGATAAGCAAGTCTCGTCTACAAAGCCACGCTTTATACAAAAGCTGTGCTTTGATCACAATGCTCAACAGTACTTCGTATGCCACATTACCAATTTGGGAATGTATCACTAGTAACCATCAACTACATAACCTCTAAGGGTGTTAAGCTAAGAGAATAAATTCTCCACCACCAATGGAAATATATTTGATAGAAACCAGCTTTACATCTCAAATTCTAACGTCAGACACACATCCATACAAGTCCGTTCCGGGATCGAACGGAACCGAAGGCACTTACAAAGAAGTCCTTGCAATCCGGGTATTCACTAATCACGACCGGACTTCCCATCACAAAGGGTAATAAATTTCTATATCGGAGATCAGCCGATGCAGAAATATTCGACGGTAATCCTTCCGTTTTCACAAATATCCATTCTTCAACACCGGTCATCAAATGCAATCCATCACGACGTATCACGTATTTGGAATGGGTTATACGACCCCAAGGTCCTTTCCCGGCTAACCCGAATAGTGAGCGCTTATTTTAAAAATAAGCGTGGAATTCAAATTCAAGCAAATCACAACAAATACCCATTTAAATGTAAATATTGATAGTCAGTTATTTAACTATCAATAGGCGTGTTCAACATCACCAAATTCCAAATAATTTCCCAAATTATTTACTTTCCAAAATATCTTTACTAGATATATAATTTCCACACTTCAACATTTGAAAACAAATTTTCAAATCACTTTTCACCTTTCAATCTTTGAAAACAAATTTCAATCATTTTCCTTACGCGGAAATACTTTCATTTCAAAATGGTTCATTTAAACCAATTAAATAAATCCTTACAGATTTACTTTATATTTACGTTCCAAATCTATAAAATTCATTTCCACGCTTCAAAAATAAATCAATGCTTATTTTTAAACAAATTTCCCTTCCTTTTATAAATTCCATAGTGAATTTACAATTCCCAAAATATCTATGAATATAAGATTTCCCAAACCGATTTCTAATATTCATTTTTCAAATCTTTAAAAGATAAAGTCTCAAAATATTCAGTTCATATTGGAAAACATTTCCATACTTATTTAATAATAAGTAATTCACAAATCCATTTATTTTTAACACTTGGAAAATATTCAACATACTTAAATCGAAATTAAGTATATATTTCATCCTTTAAAGAAAACGTGCGCTTGAACACATTTATTTGAGTCAAAACGAATGTTACGTAAAACATCGTTACAACGACCCAAAATCACTAGTATAGGGATTCGAACTTCAAATAGATATATAAATCCCAATACTATATAAAACATTTCCGTTCGAAAATCATTTACTATAACAACAGTGTTATAGTCCACCATTTCCTTATTTCTTGAAACGTCTATTTCAACAATAAATGTTGAAATCTATGTATTCGATACTTAGCGCATCTTAAAACATCTTTAAATCGTTTTAATTCTATTTAAAACATCACTTCCCAAAACATATCCATTTTATTTAATAATATATTCACTGTCCAAAATCGTGAATATACTTCACTAACCAGTTTCAATATTTTCTACACATATTATTTCAAGGATAATTCGCTATCCGAAATCGCGAATATATCTCCTTTAATAACATTCTATATTAAATTTATCATATTCAATTGATTTCGAATTTATAAATAATGTTTATACATTCCATTTCTATTTATAAAACCTCGGTTTATAAATCTCCTTTATTAACCACTTCAATTCGTAACTCATTTTTATACCAAAAATCTAATTTACAAGTTAATTACTTATAAGTCCTTTATTTTACAAAAATCTATTCGTTTTATAACTTCACGATTTATAAATCGATAAATTTCATTCACTTAGGAAATCCAATCATTCTTCATTTTAACACTTACAAAAAACTCGTTTTATAATTTCTATATTTTTAATTTATAATATCAATTTTATAAATCTTTTATATAAACCATTTATAAAAATTCAAAAATCTCAATTTAAATAAACCAATCCTTTTAATAATTTACAAAACGTTATTTAAAACTTATATAACTCCAAAATTATGCTTGAGTATTATTTTCCAAAAATATAACTTTTATAACAATAAAATTATAAAGTTTATTTATTTTAACAATTCAAAATTTAATAAAACGTATACTTTCAAAAATCACTTTAAAATTCTTTTTAAAATCAAAAATCATTATTTTAAAACTTCAAAAATGGATCCGATGATGCAACAACACCAAATAGTCAATCACGGCATCCAAATATCATATATCGATATGATAATCAACAAACATCAAAATATCTGTAAATAAATCAATACAGTTGATGAATCCAGTTGGATCCCTCCAACCTGTTTCCCTGCATCCAAAGATGTTAGCACAGTACCAATTCCGTTCCAGTACAGAATTATCGCGGTATATGGGATTTATAAATCATTATCCGCTTAGTAGGCGGCGCAATAGGGTCTCATCTGCTATATAAAGCGGGAAAATCAACTCCAAGTACATATATAATACCAATTCCAATCAAGACGGAATTATCGCGGTATATGTTTTTAATAAATAACCTTCGCTTACAACGGCGCATAATGTCTATTTTAACAATCAATAGATAACAGTCATCATTCAAACATACAATCAAGAAATTTTAAATATAACTATTTAAAATTTAAATCGAAACAATTCGATTGAGTGAGAAGTTCTCACCTTGAATTTCTAAATAGAAATTTGTAGCGTTTTATTTCGAATAAAATTAAACGGACGTTTAATTTTACCCGAAATTCTCACTAGCTCCAAACGACTCCAATCCAGTTTCATTGCGTAGTGCTCGTCCATACGAACCCAACGCAACTTGTTTCGTAATTTTTCGACCTTGTACGAAAAAGTTATATAGTTTTAAGGTTATACGAATTTAAATATACAATTTAATTTCAATTTCTTTTATAATTTTCAACCCTAACCAATCATCACCGTTGCTTCTAGGAGATGTGATCGTAGCCGATCGGCCCCTTTCTTCCTTCATCGTTCCATACGCACGTAAAAAACCCAACTGCCGCCACTTTAGCCTAATCACGCAACCCAATACAAACACCTCCAGGCCGATCAACCAGTGCCATTCAACTCGCCATCGCCAACACCATGCTCGGCCAGAGCCGCTTGGAGCTCGGCCTTCCCTAGCCTCCTAGAATTGCATGCGAACGGCACGTCTTCAAGCTTAATTTCCCGTCGATCCGTTGACCCAATCACGATCATAGCCGTTAAAGTTGTAGTTCGTAATGTGCTCTACATCTTTCTAGTTGACAATTCTCGATTCGATGCATAGATTTGGAGAAAATGAGGGAGGAAGGAGATTGATTTTCGGCCATTGATTATGTTGATGGCGGCCTGACCTAATTAGGGTTTCTGAATTGCAAATGGTGAAAGATGAGTCCTTTTATAGAAAATATAACGAACACTATTCATCCCGGAATTTTCGAACTCCGAATCTCGCGCGGTGACTGGCGTTTCTAGGGTTTAACCCGCGTTTCGGACACAATGGAACATATTTCGAAAGCTAATTCGATCATCTGTGCGAGTTACAGCAATAAATGATCGATTTAAAATTAAATCGGTTAATCAAATTTCTATGCGTTTTAGCTTGTCCCGGACAAAGGTAAATCCGATTGACACGAAATTTGAAATCTTATAATAATATCACATTATGGATCCGATGAAACTGGTTTCGTCGAAATCCGAGACTATTTGAAAAATGACTATTTTAACTCGTCAATTAAATATTAAAATATTCAATTTTCACAATTAAACTTTAAATTCGATTTTAAAAGTTCTATAACATTTTTATAACTCTAATATGATTAAATAAAATTTTACAAATCAATTTCAATCATATTAAACCCAATTTCCAATTATTTACGTAATTTCAACTATTAAATAATCGATTTAATTATCCAATTAAATCCAACATTCGAAAATAAATTATTCGACTTATAAATTTCACTTATTAATATTTAAATTCAATTAAATATTCAAATTTTAAATTAACAAAAATTCTGGGTCGTTACAAAACAAATCACAAACATATCCAAAATTCGAATCAATTAAGTCGAGCATTATCAAAAATCGAAAAGGGGCAAAAATCACATGCTAATTTCATACTATTCGAGCTCGACAAAATTGAATCGACCGTGAGCACTCAAAGCCAGGAAGTCAATTGATGAAGCAAATCAAAACAAAATCTTCACTTCAATCAATCTATTTCAAGCGGCGTCTTCAATTGGAACTAAGCCCTAATTTAGATCGCAAAAGGAAACGTCACGGCATGAATAAAGAAGAAGCAAAATAAAAGAGGAAACATCATTTATCTTTTTGGGCCGCACTATTTATGTTATTTATTTCGGTCGAGTAGTATATTAGGGCATTGCATTTATTTTTAGTACTTTTGCTTGTTTTTCATTTGTGTTAAACCCTAGTTTTAACAGGTTCCAAACTACATGGCGTAGTTCGGAGAATTCACAACTCGGTGGCTGAGTTGTGGTAGAGTTTTGATCTTAGAGTTCGGTTAATCAAGTTCTCAGGTATCACAAATTTACATGTGTTTATGTTAATCAAGTTCTCAGGTATCGCAAGTTTACATGTGTTTATAAGTGTCTGATTACTTAATTTTAACTTTTAAGTAGAAACCTTGGGAGCAGCACGTAGACAGGTTTTTGTCGAAGCTGGGTATATCTATGTGTGGTCTTTACTACATTACTTTCTGATTTTATTTTTATTTCCGCATTAATTATCAGTTGACCCTATTCAACCCCTTCTAGGGTGAAAACGATCCTACATGATCCAGGCTCGGTCCTAGTCTTTTTGTGAAAGTTCCTTAAAGAGGCCAGAAATTACCATGGCGCATTGCTAGGTTAAAGGGCTAGTTGGAGACCATGGGCTTGCACCGACCCTTATCTGGGCCAACCATGAATCGCTTAGGCTAGTTTTGATTGGGTCAGACTGCCTTTAATTAGGCTTGCTAGCTGCTTACAAAAAATACGAGCAACAATAGCAACAAACACGAACAACATTCATGTCAACCCGAATCGTCAAATAAGGAAACATCAATAAAAATATATTTACCTACATTATTAGTTATCAACTATAATAATCCTCACCAATATAGGTATAAATCATTTAGTATATACCAATCACTCAATAATAGTAATATGACATCAATATCATTAAATCTGTACTAATCCAACCAACATTAGTAACATAACATCCATCATAAAAACCCAACTACACATCGTCTAATAGCAATAATAGTAAAATATCACACACCCATTCAAATTCAATACTATCACCAAACATCAAATATACAAGATAACTACAATTGACAGTTAATCATGCACTTTACAACAACCTAAATAATATACTTATAACTATTGTCTTCTTAAGTATAAAACCATTTCAATATTGTTTATTATAAAGGTTTCATTCATTTATTGCATCTCAAAACAATCATACTCTTTTTAAAAATGATAATATACTTATGAAATCCTTTATTGTACTCCAATTTTCAAATAATCCAAGACAATGTATTTTAATCAAAAATAATAATCTTCACCAAAACACTTTTTAAAACCGTATTATTAGTTTACATAAAAATAATGATATACATTAAAAATTCTTCAATACTCTCCAAAACTGATTTGCTACTATTTATTCCTAAAAATACAATGGTTTGTTTTTTAAATCACCAAAACTCTTTTTTATTTCTATTTGCATCAAACAGAATTAATTTGACCCAAAACAATCTTTTGGAAACATACTTTACCATAACTATTATTATTATTTAAATTTATTTTGTTTTATTACTCAGATAAAAATTAATAATAATTTTCTAATAAACACTAGAAAATCCGTTGATTTCATTTTATTTCTTTAAACCACTATTATTTGCAAATATCGCACAAAAATTATAAATAATCATGTCTACCATTTATTTATCTAATTTTCCCATTATTATTTATTTTATTTTAATTAATTAGTTTTACAATTTAACTTAAATATTTAATTCAATTAAACATGCAAAAGTACAACAATCAATGATAATTACCCAGCCAAGGCACATAACATACAAAATATCATATCAACCAAATAGTCATCTACAGAACACAACATATATCAATTATTATGATTTTTCATTTATAGATATCTATTTTATAATTAGAATTCAATGAATTAAATTAAATTAAATTAATCATACCAATGTGCTTTTTTCAACAGTCTCCAAACTAAGCAAACCTGCTGTCAAAATGTCTGGAATTTCATAACGAGTCCGGTGGAAGAAACCTTACGTGAACCGGAATTCGTATGTGTGAGATATTGAGATTAAAAGATATTGCATTATTTAATTAAGTAGAAATAATAAAATATCATATTCCCCATGTATGTCATATACCTCCTCCCCCTTCCACACTCGATCTGAAACCATCCACTTTAATTTTGATCACTACCACACCACCTGGTGCTACTGTTGCCCGATTCAAACATGCCACCATGACCACCATGCCGTCGCCTACCAGAGGTATCCCACAATGACACCCCTGCCACCACTCGTGATGTCTTGTTAACCCACGCTCTCCACTTTACCATAAAGTTTCAATGATAGGCACCTATGGCGCGATCTAACCATATGGATCGTCTCTGCTCGACATGCTCTTCAAACTTGCACCCTTTGATTAACCAATTGTCGCTAATTCATGTTGATTTCAAAACCTTGAAATAGATAGCCCTGGATAAATCACCAATTTCTGGTCAATCGGAGCAAAGATAGAAAAATGAATCTCAAACGTTTCTTCCCCTCGTCGAGAGATTCAAATCTATATATAATTCGATAGGGTTTGGATAGTTTGATTTTAAATCAGTTTTACATATTACTAATCACCAATAAGGGTAATTAAAATTATTCCGGGATTAAGGAAGAAACTAAAGATATAGCTGATGGCTAGGATTTTATGACCTCATTTATATAGTCATTAGGCTGGGTTGTGGGTTGTATATCCAGTTTAACCCAAAATAGCTACGCATGCTATAACAACACTCTGTCACCTCTATTTCGCAATTTATAACTCAGACCTATCAAAATTTTATATCAAACAAATCACCTGGAAAGACATTTTCTACAATTATAAATATGATACGAAATTCACCTTTCAATAAAAAACCCGTTCTAAATTATTTTAGTATTAACAACATTAAATTTTTAGGTTGTTACACAAACGCTATTTCTTTCACCCCTCGAGTTTCGTTAATATATCTTTCTAGCTACTATTACTGGAATCAGCCATGTGTCGCCTCCTAAGATTACCTTAACAAAATTTCATGATGCTGATAATGATCTTGGCATTTGTGCTTATTGCTATACATTTCAAGGTTCAATCGAGGGCTTAAAAATTCAACAATTTTCTTGTTTTCAGAAGCCCATTGGTAAATTTATTGAGGAATATGTAGTCTTTCATGCGATGGCCATTTTTTCTATGACAAGAATAGTAGGCGTCTTGATTTGGGGCTACCATTTGGTTTGGAGCATAGCAATGTAAAAATACTTTTCATATTTGCTTTAAAATCAAATCCATTTAAAAATCGTCATATTCACTTCAAAAATCATATTTTACTTCAAAATGTTAAGTCAATTCGATATATCAATTTCACTTCGAAACTTGGTTCGAATTACAATTTTGGTTATAATTCACATTATCCCAATATGCATTTAAATCCAAGATTTAAATATAAAACATTCCACCCTTTGACCGGTTTGAATTTTCAAAAAATAGTTTAGATAGTTTTAAAAAAGTTAAACAGTTAAAATAATTTAATAGAAAATAGTTTGAGTAATAAAAATGGTTTATATAGTAAAATAGTTTGGAAATTCAAAATAAATTGAATATTTAAAGAATATAGATTTTTAAATTATTTATTGTGACGACCTACAAATCTGTACCCTTTGAATCGACAATAAACCACACATGTCCGAACCAAAAAGCACAGACTGACGGAATGTCAAGAGAAAGAAAAGAAGAGAGAAGAAGAAAAGAGAAGAAAGAGAGAAGATAGAACCAAACAGAACAATACAGAATCTCATATCACAACGGAAAACATATCATATCAATGATCTTTACAAAACAAAAACTGTATATACATACATCAATCAGAGTTCAACAATCAATCACAAATTATCAGCCTGAACAGTTACAATAACCTGTCCTCACAATTGCCGATAATATAAAACAACTAAGAGATGCAGCGGATAAACAAAACAGATACATATATACGAAATGAAGATCTCCAGCTCTCTTACTAAAGCTCTAAAAGCATCAAATCTGAACCTGTAAATATACTCGGTCTGACTCGAGCATTGAAAGGGAAGAACGCCCGGATCAGTCTGGTAAACCAGCGTGAGAAAAATACTCAACTGAATTTATTAAATTACCAAACTTTTCCTTTATCAAAACAAAAGTATCTCGTAAGACACGCCCACACATAAACACAGGCATGTTTTTACCTTACGATAGCTAAAACATTTCATATCAAATCATCTAATATTATACTAGTGTCTAGTATATAAATAATATTCAAAATAGTTGAAATTGTTACCATTATTTAATTCCAGCACACTAGACTCTACAAATAAAATGGCAGGTACATAGTGGAGTTTGGATTTCCATACAAATGAGCAGGTGAAGGGACTACCTTTCAAATGGGTACACCTCTAGATGGATGTCGCGAGGCACAGAACATCTGCCCTCTGCCAACACAAGACCGGCCCAGCTCTATAATTAGATTGTACCGAATATGTCATCCTCCGATCGTTACCGAACTTTTTCGTGGGCCCTCATAGCATACAAACCACAATAATCAAATACACGACGTTATAACATGTAAAGATATATCTAGAAGAGGATGATCTTATCCTACTTGGGAGAGTCCCACTTAGCCCTGTTGCATCTAACCCTGTTGTGACGCCCCACCTCTATACCCACGCTAACCAAGAACGTTACGGTGAATGCTGTCAACTAGCACGGAGAATAAGGCTGTTGAGGAGTGACCATCCGTGTAATTGCTTTGCGCGAGCATCGATATGTCAGATAGTATAACATGCATTTCTTTAGCAAGAGGGAAATCCGACATACCGACACAAACTCAAAGCTACTACACAGTGGCTGTAATATCTTCAGAAACAAATATAGAAATAAATATAACACAAATCAGTCGTAGAGAATTCATATCACAAAGGCGGAATAAGATATGAATATTACACATAAAAGTGTACATCAGAGTAGTGGTCAGAAAGATCCACAATATCACAAAAGAATAGTTACACGAACTACACAAAAGAATAAATATACATTATGGAGTCTATCTCTCAAATGTATACAAACCAAAAACTACTAATCTAAGTAGTTAACCAAAAGTCAGAGAAATCAATCCCAGGGGAGAAGTCAAGCAGAAGCACCTGTAACATCTCGGTCTGACCCGAGTATTATTTAATAAGAAAATAATAAACGGATCAGTCTAACTATAAATATCAGATGAAACGATATAGAATAAGAGATATGACTAAACACATAATAATCACAATTCCAAGCTGTGATATATATAAGTAATTGAGAATCAACAAGAGATTAATCAATATCACCAAATCTACACAAGAATCAAAGGAAATGTCATACTCCTTATTTCGTTCACCAAACCATAAATATTGACGATTATATCAATGTCAATCACAAAAGTCCATGACACACAAATTCACCAATACACAAATATTGATAAAACTTATCAATGGAAATCATGAAAATTGGTGAAGCATAAATTCTAGAAATCATCTCAAGAAATCCAGTCAATGACACACGAATTCACCTATGCACAAAAATTGATAAATCATATCAATAGAAATCACAAAAATAGGTGAAGAAGAAAATTCCAGAATTCGACACACGAAATCCAGAAATCACACAAAATAGGGGGGAGGCCTATCACACGAACGGGAGCATGAAAACTCACCAACATATGCATCACACAAACGAGACGCTATCTCATGGTAGCTAGCCATTAATTTTTGACACACGAACGGCCCGAAGACCATGGGGCGCTACCCTACATATGTGAGTTGAAACTCACACAAACGGGGTTTAGTCTCCCTCGTAGACAAAGAGACATCGCACATTGCTAGTCTAAATCACAAAAATGATCGTCATGATCATCAAGAAGTGTCAATTACAGTAAGCTAGTAAATATATGAGCTTAGCTTTATGTCCCATAACCACTAGCTTAACTTAAATATTTACGAACAAATTGTAGATCTCCACTAGAAAATTGTCACAAGAAGTTCAATCGAACAAGTCCAAGAATTAACCGACGAAGTAAACGCAAGCGTTTCATACCACTTGTTTTACTAAGTTGTTTAATTAGATTTCTCATACGAGTGAGGTAAAGGTTTGTATATACTAATAGATTGGAAATCGGTTTGAGAAAATGAGCTTTGTAATAAAATAGTGTTGAAATCGTTTTGATGAAAGGGTTTTGATATTTACTACTAGTATAGAAACCTTTATATTTTTAAAGTGACAAGTCATCGAAAGGATTGTAGGAACAATCAATCATCAAAATTCACATACGAAGACGTGAATCAAATCCAAATAAATCGATATTAAATCCATCAAAGTGGATATTTCCAAAAATTCCCAAGAAAATGTCATCAAAGTTGATAATTAAATGATAACAATAGAAGGGAACCAACACAAGTCGATAAAATTGGCATTCGTAAACAAAATAGGCAAGCAGGCAAAACACTGCAGTTTCAGACGTCTGAAACAAGTGGTTCAGACGTCTGAATCTTGAAATATAAAGATTTCCAGAACACAATTCAGACGTCTGAATCAAGTGTTTCAGACGTCTGAAATAGGCATATTTTAGCCTATTTCCTTTCTGGTTCCAAATGAACCAATTCAGACGTCTGAAACCATATATTCAGACGTCTGAATCTGGGAATAGAAATCTTCCCAGACAATATTCAGACGTCTGAATATTACGTTTCAGACGTCTGAATGAAGGGTTCAGGGCATTCCCTGAACCTAGGCCAAAAATGGCCAAACGGATACCGGAAGCGATCGATCGAGCGACGACAACTAAGGAATTACGTCGAGCGACAACCCAGCCTAAACGGCTCTTCGATACGCCTCAAATATCAATGTCCAAATCTCCACAATAGGATTTTCATAAATTAGACCAAAACACCCAAAAATTGGAATATGCACGAAATCAATCCAAACCGAAATCAATTGCACAAGAATAAGTGTTAGGAATTCATACCTAACAATCGAAGATAATTATAGATTAAGATGTGAGATAAAAATCTCACCTTTTTACAAAATCAAACAAGAAGAAGCTTGAAAGCAAATGGAGAATCAACCTCTCTTCAACACAACCCAAATGTGCTTGAATCTATGCTCAAAACAAGAACATTCCCAAAATTAGGTTTAGGAATTTCTGAAATTGGTAAGAGAATAAGTTGGAGAAGAAGAAGAGAATGCTTACCAATGGGTTCTCTTGAATTTGGAGCTAGGAATTTGAGGTTGTAAGAGGAACTAGGGTTTTGGAGTTTTAATTTCCAATCTCTCCCACCATTGATGCTTTAGAACTGAAAAGAGAAGAAAATGAGGGTGAATGGGGAGGAGTGGCTCAGTTTTGAGTATAAGTTAAACATAGGGCTGAACCCAAACCCAAACCCAAAGTGAAAAGTAGCAAAAATCAACTTTCTCCAAACATATCGAAGCTTATACTCAAAAAGGTCGCAAACGACATTTTAAACTCAATGGGAGTGGTCCCGAGTCCTAATTCGACCGTATGCAAAAAGTAGCTTTTCGGACTAAATTTCGAGTATTGATAAAATATTTAAATAAAATATTTAAATATAAAATCGATAAATATGCGGGTTGTTACACCTGTTTTGGTCATTTCCGATTGATGAGGCCTAAGGAAATAATTACCTTTCACATATCACATATCACATCACTTTGAATGCCACGCGGCCATTTCCATTGACTACTAATTGCTTCCACAAAAAAACAACCCTTAAGCACATACGTCTCAAGGATTGTGTTAAGTTAAGAGAAGTTGCCTTCTCTGCCACCACCGATGTACGTTTGTAAAAACTAATGTACATAATATTTAAAAATGCAATGTCAGACAAACATCCACACTAGTTGTCCAGGAACAGGACAAACCAAAGGTAGTTTCCTACCACATCCTATCGGGAAATCCCTAGGATTAGTAGTGAACAGTCCTTGCATTGGATATTTCATAATGAAGAGACCACTGCCACTATATGTATATTGGGATTTTAACCCCAAACGATGAACAAGCAGTCCCTCACTATGAAAATATGGAATATCAATATCATCATACGTAACCTGCACAATCGTTGCATATACGTTGGTCAGAAAGTGGCTTTCGGATAAACCGATCCCGGTCACTTCACACCAACAACGCAAATGCTTTTCTCAACCTCACACAGAAACTAAGTCTCATAGACTTATCACGTCTCCAAGTTTCAGCATGCTATCCTTTGGACCAAGAAGGAAGCTCAATAGATTGGAGTAATACTACGCACTATACGAATCAACATCCTCAACACAAACGATAATCAGCCTACGTAGAAGGCTACGTACTAAGTGTATAACTAAATAGTTCCCACATCAAGTTGAGGAACTAAAATGGTCAAATTTGATAGTCGGTTATTTAACCATCAAAGCAACAATTGGCACCATAACAATCACTAGGCCCTTTTAATTAATCATTTATTAATTAAATCATTTGCCGAATATTCACTTTAAATTATCTAAAAAGATATATTCTCAAAACCAATTCAATATTTCAACAATGGAAAACATTTCCATATACTTATTTAATAATAAGTAATTCGCAATCAATTTTTTCTCAACATTTGGAAAATATTACATATACTTAAATCACGATTTAGTATATATTTTATTCTTTAAGGAAAATATTCTCTTTAACATCTTTTATTTGATTCAAAACGAATGTTGCGTAAAACATCGTTATAACAACCCAAAATCATTAGTATAGGGATTCGAAAATTAGATAGATATATAAATCCCATATGCAAAACAAAACATTTTCTTTCGAAAATCATTTACTATAGCAACAGTGTTATAGTCCATCATTTTCTCACTTCTCGAAAACATCTATTTCAATAATGAATGTTGAAATCTATGGTTTCGATATGTAACACACTTTAAAATATCTTCAAATCATTTAACTTTATTTAAAAGATCACTTCCCAAAATTATCCATTTTATTAATAGATTATTCACTGTCCAAAATCGTGAATATAGTCCATTTACCAAATTCAATGTTTCTACACATTTATTAAAGGATAATCCACGGCCCAATCATGGATTTAATTTCTAATCAAATTCATTATTATTGCACTTTTATTAAAGGATTATCCACTGTCCAAAATCGTGGATATAATGACTTTAATAAACTTACAAATTTAACTTATCAAATTCAGTTGATTTTGGATTTATAAAACAATGTTTATAAATTCACATTTCTATTTTATAAAAACTTCAATTTATAAAATTCCTTTATTAATCAATTCCATACATAACTCGTTTATATGCTAAAAATCCAAATTATAAGTTAATTACTTATAATTCTCTTTATTTGCAAATTCATTCATTTTATAACTTCACCTATTCATAAATTTATAAATCTTATTTACTTATAAAATCCATTCATAACTTTATTTTAACACTTATACAATTCCTTTATAATCCCATCATTTTGATTTATAAAATACCCATTTTATAAATCTTATATACATAACATTTATAATAACTCAAAAATCTCGACTTAAATAAACTCATTCTTTTAATAATTTACAAATCGTTATTAAAACTTATATAACTTCAAAAAATCATACTTAAGTATATTTCACAAAAATCATAATTTTTATAACATAAAAATTATAACATTTATTTATTTAAAATAAATCCATTTCTTTAACAAATTAGAAAATCAATAAAACATGTAATTTCAAAATCACATAAAAACCCTTTTAAATTTGAAATCACCACTTTAAATATTTTTAAAATTACCAAAATAGGCCTAATGTTGCAATAGCGCTAAATACATTAATCACTGCATCCAACACATCATATATCATATGATAACAGCATATAACACAATATCTACAAATAAATCAACAGTTGTGAGGAATCCAGTTGGATCCCTCCAACCTATCACCTGCAACAAATATACATATTAGAAAATATGTACAATGTGTGCTTCGAGCCAGATGCGCGTACAAAAGGTCATCCTCTCATACACGGTAATGTATAAGGTCTCTTCTGCTCCAATAGGCAGAAATATATCAAATACCAATCAATATATAGATAATATATCATATATCATCCAAACAGTCATCAATCATCATAAATAATATTTATTTTCACTTGTATAAAAATATCAATGAGTCAGAAAGAGTGAGTTGTACTCACATTGCTTCCAATAGCAGTTGTAGTGTTTTATTCCGAATAAAATTAAACAACCGTTTAATTTTACCCAAAATTTACACTAGCTCCAATCAACTCCAAACCAGCTCTAAAATGTAGTGCTTGTCGATATGAACCGGACGTAATTCGCTTCGTTAAGAACGGACCTCGTATGATGAAGTTATGCTGTTACAATGTTTATACGATATTTATATAATATAAATTTAAAATTTTTATTTAATTTTCAAACCCTAGTAATCGTGGTCGTGCGATTTGTTTTGGAGAGAACTGGGCCTCACGCGATCTCTTCTTCTCCTCTCGTTATTTCCACCCTTCGATCATATTGGAAAGATAGGTTTTCAAATCGACTATTTAAATTTAAAATTCACTTAAATTGAATTCTATGCGTTTTAGCTTGCCATGACTAAACCGTAAATCTGATTGGCATGAAATTTGAAATCCTACAATAATATAATATTACGAATCAAATGAAACTGGTTTCGCCAAAATTCGAAACTGTACAAAAATGGCAATTTTTACACGCAAAATAAATATTAAAATATTCAATTTCTACAATTTAACTTTTAATTCAATTTTAGAAATTCTCTAACATCAATCTACTTCAAATAGAATTTAATTCAAGTTTATAAATCATTCCCATTCATATTAAATTCATTTTTCAATTGTTTACACAATTTCAAATACTAAATTAACAATTTAATTATCCAATTAAATCCTTATATTTCAAATATAAGTTATCTAGCTTATAAAATTAACTTGTGAATGTTTAAAATTAATTAAATATCTAAATTTCAAATGACTGAAATTCTAGGCCATCACATTATCCCATACTTAAAAGAATTTTGTCCTCGAAATTTCCAAGTAAGAAAAAGTCACAAAATCCATCAACTTTTCAAAACAATTTGTTTAAATTAGATAGCAAATCCTTTTAAACATTTTAACCTCTCCCAAAATCCATTCGTTAAACTTCGTATAGTTATTTTTGGTTTTCATCTATATATAGTTATCTTTTCAAAACCAACTAATATCATTTAACTTTAAACTCAAAATCAAAATTTCAGTTGTCAATTTTTTTGCAAATTTTCCAAATTTTTTCTTAATTTTTTAATTTTTTTTGTATAGCCTCATTTGCGCGGTTCGATCGTAGTAGGATCACAACACACACACACACACACACACACACACATATCACAAATATACATTTCATCGTCGAGGATGAGGCATCCCATAAGGAAAAAAGTGTAAAAGTACGATATGTAATCCGAGATATGTACCTTATAATTATTAGCGAGCATATATGGCTATTATAGCGCGAAAGCGAGCTCCAAATGCGAAGCAAGCGCCATCCGCACCTACCATACACTCAACAAACAATAATAAACATGTATATAGAAAATAATATCAATATACAACATATACCAATAAAACATCTATAAATGCCAATATAGCAAATGCAATCAATAACAACAAATCCAACCATCAAACAACTATCATCCAACTATATCCAACAAAACAACATCTATCCATTCAATCCATAATAAAATTAATATAAATTCACTTCTCATTAATATTCATTGAATTGATTTTTAGTTTAATCACATTTGATTCATTAACTTTGGATTTTACTATCATTCATTCATTTGTTTACATTCACTAATTCACATTAAGTTAGTTCACTTCCATATTAAATCAAATTCAATTCTATTTAAATTAACTTCACCTCCTATTTGAATTCAATTATCTAGCTTTCAATTTGATTAATTTAATTTCATATGAATTTCTATATAATCAACTAACAACCAATGCATCATCCAACATTACCAAATTAATTTACTTACATTCAATTTGTGTAACGACCCGATATTTTCAACCATTCGCATCCATTATAAGTGTATAGGTAGACACTCATGCCGGAATTGAATTGCTCAAAATACCGCGTTGTAAATAAAAATTTGGCAAATCTCAGAATATACAGTAAATAAAAATCACAGATCATAGACACAGAGTAATAATAATGCAGCGGAAGTAAAAGAGATAGTAGTTCATGAAGCTACTATATAAATATATCAGAGTTACATAAGATACAACAGAAGAAATAAAGTACAACAGAAGTTTCAATATGATAACCAAGTACAAGATGAATAGAACAACCGAACTGAAATAGATAAGACTACATAAGCAGAAATCTCCAGCGATTCAAATCTCCAGAAGTGGAATCCAAATCCGTGAATAACTCAGGCTGACCCGAGCGTCAATAAAAATACAAACGCTCGAGTCAGTACATACATACTTATACAATGTAAACCAACTCAAGTGAACTGTAGTAAAAGTACAGGTAACTTAGAAGATGCTTGGGACCGCTCATCCTCTAAGGATCCGTTAAACTATTTACTATGTAGTAATATACGCTATATACAGTAGTGTCTAATCAGTAAAGTAAAATCATATAGAAAATAGCGTTAAGGGAATGGTGAACCTTAACGCGGTCGGATCTTTAAAACCAAAATCGTAGTGGGCTCGATATAAGGAGATGACACGACACGCGAGGCAATGCCAGGGTGAATACACCGTTTGCAATCCCGGACCGGTGGTGACGGCAAGCCAGCAGCTTCCGCCCACCTCGAACAATACCCCCGAATCAAAGTGGCACCATATATCGAATCGCAAAAGTAATAGAATGGTTTTCGATGGAGCTTGCTCGATGAAAGGGTGCGACCCTTTGTGTAGCCCGGTATAGCTCCTGTTTTAGTCATTTATGCCAACTCACGGGAGTTGGGTCCACGTAATATACCTCGAGAACGTCGCCACCATCCTACTTCATTCTGGAATCTCCACCGCGTACACAGTTGTTAAAGTGGTTTTCGGTATTGGCCGGCTATAAGACAATATCTGATCCCGGTCTCTTTAACAACCAATCATTATTATAACCCGTAGTTATAACTTTAAAACAATATTTTATACTTCAAAAATAAAATGTCATTTCAACCCAAATCTTTATCAAAATAAAGATTAAATCATTTCCAAACCATTTCAATATATCACCATACCATATCTTTCAATTCAAATATTTATCAAAATAAATATCAAGTCATTTCTAACCATTTCAATATTTTAAATTATAATATCGTTTAAAAACTTCCTTTCAAATCATTTTAATACATCAAAATATCATAACCTTTCAAAGCTTCATTTTTCAAATCATTTAATATCAAAATATCATATTTTTCAAAACTTCGTTTCAAATCATTTTAATATATCAAAATATCGTATCTTTCAGTGCCACATTTCAAATCATTTTAATATATCAAAATATCATATCTTTTCGAAACCACATTTCAAATCATTTTAATATATCAAAATATCATATCTTTTCGAAACCACATTTCAAATCATTATTCATTTTATTCAATTTAAAATACCATTTCAATTCATATTTCAAAACAGTTTATATTCCAAAAAAAATCATTTTTAATCATGAAAATGAAGTTATTATGTTAAAAATTAAATTATTAAATTTCCAAAATTTTGAACTTCCAAAGTTCATTTATTCACTTACGTTTATCAAAACAGTGAAATTCCACTTTTCGCGGCATTTAGAAAACGCTACGGAAAGTTACATTCAAAACAGTTCAATTTAACAAAAGGCAACATTTTAAAATGTTGTAATAGGGTTTACTTAAATTCCAAATAAACTTAGTTAAATTCAAAAATTATAGCACTTACAAAATTGCTATAATAGTTTTTAATTCAATGTAGCTTTTTAGTTCATTATCATCAACTACAGCATTTGCAAATACTGTAATATCATTTACATTGTAATTAATAGCATTTCAAAAATGCAGTCAATTAACTCCAAATATTCAATATAATTTCTCAACCAATTATATTTTTATTTAAAACATTTTTAACCCATAAAATCATACATTTTCACTTTTATAAACATCATTTAATTTTCCTCAATTTCATGATTTTATAAAGTTAAATTCCCATTCAAAAATCAAGATTTAATAATAATTCACTTATTAAATTGCAATGTTCAATTTTAAATTCCTTGCATTAAATTTCAACTTAACACTTAAGTTCAAATTCTCTAATATAACTTAGTTTTATTTTTATTTGCTTAACTAAAAGTTCACTTTTAAGTCAATTTCATAAATTTCCAATTTTAGTTATATTTCAAAATTTCAACTTAAATATTCATTTATTTCACATTCAACTTTATCAAAAATCATTAATATGATATAAAATCACTTTAAATTAATTTAAATACAAAATATCATAAATTTATCATATTTTCGAAGTTAATTTAAATTCCATTAAAAATTAAATCAAAATTCCAAAATAACTTACATTCATATTTCTAACTTTTCCATAATTAATTTAACTTATAGATTTCCAGAAAATAAATAATACTTTACAAAAGTTATATTTTTATTAAATTTCAAGTCAAATATTATAATAATTAAATTTCTAAAAATTATAAATTTTTTAGAAAAACATATTTTAACTACGGGCCTGTATATAATTTTTTACGCTAGGTAAAGTGATACGGGTAATATATCATTTCAACCCGTAATTTACAAAGAAAATCCGGGTTTTATCATTTCAAACCCGCAATCCCAAGTTAAAATAAATTAAATAAAAACTGTTCAAGCCTATCATTTCAGCCCATAACGATTTTTCCCTATTCTAAAGTCCGTTTGGATATTTATCATTTCAACCCATAGTGATTCTAATTTACAGGGAACTTGCATTGTGATAAACTGATAAAATATACAGAATAACATGAAATAATAGTAACATATGATATAACAGGTCTTTAAGCATGGGTGAACATCATATGATAATAATATAAGCATATATAACATGATAATATAGTTCTACAGATTCGCAGGGTGTCAATTTACTACTTATATAAGTACATAATGTCTGGTGAGAAATACTCACATGTCACAAGCTGGAGAAGGACACCAAAGCACATGATACAGACACAACGAAGGCTCGACAACACTACCATGATTTGAGAGTGAGAGACAAATATAATTGCCTTGTATACATATAAACAAAACAATTCAAAATACATAAGTTTTTCAAAGCCAAATTACACTAAACGACCCTAGGAATCAAAGCCCAAAACAAAGACAAATGCTTTGCACTTGTTCTCAACTTCATATACTTCAGTTATGAACTGAAATAGCACAGCCAAGGCATGTATAAAGGTCTGGTTTGGGTCCATAGTGGTCAGCCTATCATGGTTTAAAAGAGTGGAGATTTATAGGTGCAACAAGTCAACACTACAAGGCAATTTCAAGGCAAATTCAACAACTCTATGCTACAATTTGGTTCGGCCATAGGCTCTAGGGTCATGGTCAGAGAATCAGGTGGTGATGGTTGATGTTCCAAGGGGCGGTGGTCAGGTCAAAGCTGGTGGTGGTGGTGGAAGTGGCGGCAAAAGGTGGATGAAGGTGATGGTACCAAAACTAGGTCAGCTTGAGTGCATAGGTGATGGATTTGTGGATTTTGGTGGTGGTGCTTGCCTTGGGGTTGCTTGGCCTGCCATGGTGGTGATCTAGGGTGGATGATGATCAAAGAATAAAGTGGTGGAGGTTGGCCTAGATCTGGTTGAGGAGGAGTGGAGCCATGAAGTTGAGAACAAGTTGCAAAATCACATAGAAAAAATAGAAAACAAGAGAAGAGAAGAAGATTTTTACCAAATTTTTGCAAGATGGAGGACATGATTTTTTTTATGGGTTGAGAAGCTTTGAAAATAGGTGAAAAAGATGAGAGAATGCATCCGAAAAGAATAGAGAAAGGTACGGCCAAAATAAATGGTGTATTGATTGAAAAAGAAACGGTAAAAGAAACGGTGAAACGACTTTACGTTTCTTAGCTTTTAAAACCTTCCATACTTCCTTTTCTTTTAAATAAAGTAAAATATAATAAACTTCAGCAAGTACATCTAAAACTGAAACAAAGTGAAAAAAATAAAAATATATAATTAAATTTAAAGAAAATATAAAAAGAATTTAGGAAATTGCTTAAAAATTGAAAACAGGGTTCAAAAATTACAATTAAAACATCAAAGGCTTTGGAAAAATATCTACTTCATTTTAAAAATATTCTAAAGAAATTTTTTGAAATAAAATAATTTATTTATCTTTTCTAAAATAAAATAAATAATTAAATTGGAGAAAAATAGAAAAAGAACCAAAGAAAATGTTTTAAAAATTGAAAACAGGGCATGGAAATTACAAGAAAAATACTACTAGCTCTAGAAAAATTCCTACCTCACTTCAAAAATATTAAAAGACAAAAACATACATAAAATAACATATCAATACATATTACAATAAAATATGACAAAGAAAAATAAAATTTATACTATTTAAAATAACAAAATTGCAGAATAAACAAATTGCACTCAATATTGAAATATACATAACTTTCACAATTTAAATCCGTTTCCAACAAAACAAAAGGCAGTGTTCCAAAAATTTTATGTACTTTCAAAATAAAAGAAAAAATTCAAAATTTCAAACTTTTAAAATTTTAAAATTTTAAAATAAAAGTCAAAGTTTGACTATTTTGACCAAAAAATCACTTTTTGGAAAATATTCTTTTTAGTCATGCTTTGGAATGATAATTCATATCAAAACTAAAGTTTATCATTCAAAATAAATAAAAAAAGTTTTTTAAATCAAAATTCAATTAGAAAAATTAAAATATACAATTAAAATAAATCACAAAATACAGGGTTGTTACACTCTCCCCCACTCAAAACTTTTCGTCCCCGAAAAGGAATGAGGTACGGGAAAGCACAGAAAAAGATAGAGTGAAACAAGATTAGGACAAGATGACAAGGAGAAGGAAATTATACATGATAACTATTGTGATAGGTAAGTTTAACAAGGTGGAGATGATTTTTCCAAGATCCTCCGGAATCAAGAACACAAGCACGAAAAGATGGATTCAAAATGAGTAGCAAAGATTATCAAAGATTATAGAAGATTTCTAAACAGAAAGATTATAGAAAGATGCCTATACTAGTCTATAGCAAGATGAGGATGATAAGGACAAACAAAAGATAGTTTGAAAAACAAAATAAGGAAATAAATTTGAAAGCATGGAAATTTCAACTTAAATAGAGAATAAATCTTTTCACAAGTTAAATAAATCTTAACTATCCCAAATTTCATTATCCTATTATCCAATCATCTTAAATTAACAATTTTTAAAACTATGGGTTTGAAAAATAATCATTTATTACACTCACACTGTACTTAATAAATTTTATTCTTATTTATTCCTAATTAAAATTAAATTTATTCCTCTTAATATATTTATCACTTATGTTAAACAAACTTACACTTATTATAAATGCTTTCTTTTATTCTTAGTTCTTTTAACATTATTTTATTGTAAGTTATTCAATTACCCTTTATTATATTTACCTATGTTAATCATTTTATAATTAAAATTTAAGTATATAACATTTATTATAACCACTCAATTTTTATTTATAAAATCTTTTTACATTGTATATTGTCCAATTGCATTGTTAACTTTTGAAAAATTAAGGTAAGTTATGTTGGAATGCAATTGAGTATTATACAAATAAAACTTTCCAATTCAATCATTTCAAGCTTAAATCATTTATTCAAAATTTTTGATTTTCTTTTTATAATTGAAATTATTCTTTAAAATAAAAGTTAAGAATTAAATTTTCGATTTCTTCAACCCATTTAGAGATAAGTAAATGTATGTACATAATTTTATCGAATCAAATCTAAATCATATGTCTATATATATTATAGATCAAGTCATATTTTAGAAATTCAAATCAAATTAATTTCCAAAACAAAGCTGTAGCAAGACTACAGAGCGGTCTCTTCACTTCGAAACTCGAAAATGAATGTCGATGATGTTGCAGTCATCACCAAAGTTATTTCCCAGCGACAAAGAGAAGAGCACTAATTTTTAAAATTTCAAGTTCTTTGAAAACAAATTTCTATTCGAAAATACGTTAAATAATATAACCCTTTAAAACTTTAAACACAAGGTTTGAAACCATCAGAAATTAAATTTTCGGAAATTAAATTCTCAAATTTCTTGTTTTAAATTCATTTCAGTTCCCAAATAAATTTATAAACAACTATCTATAAATTCATTTATAGAACAATAAATGATAAATTAAGTATTATCATTTCAAATAATCAATTTTAAATCAATTTATTAAGTTCTATAAATTTACTTATATATCGAAAATTTATTTCATTAACCAAATTTTAAAATAATATTGTGTCAGTTTGTTCTGTCAATGTGTTTTAGAAATCCTATCGATAGCGTTGATCAGACGAATCGATCAGAAACCCAACTCAACATCAACAACTCAAACAACACAATATATAAACAAAACATAGATTTACAAGCACAATTCAAAATGTTTGAAAATAGGTTGGAAACAAAAGACAAGATGATTAAATAACAAAATAGAGAGGTGGATAAGCTTAAATAAATCACGGGCAACATTTACCGGGTCAACCGTGGCTTAAAGAATAAGATCAATGTGGATTTTTCTAGGGTAAATCTACATTCGATCTCAATAGATAAAGTTTGGAATAACAAAAGATATTAGCATCTAAACCAAGGATAGATATAAATCTCTAGTGAATCGATGCTAATTGTAAAGGAGTTTTCCCCCCTTTTCAATTCAATTTGAAAATGGCGTGACAGCCGACTCACTAAAAAGATCATTCGACGCGGAGTTATGGAATACTCCAGAGTCAAAAGAAGATGAATAGCGAGGGATACGAATGGATTTTGGAACCTAGGGAACGTTCCAAAATTCAAAGGAATCAAGTCAAAAGGGAGAGATTCAAACTCGAATGAAAGTGATTCTGTAAATACATTCACTCCATATGCTGAGTTTTGGCTAGAGCTACCAAAGCTCTGATACCAACTGTAACGACCCGATATTTTCAACCATTCGCATCCATTATAAGTGTATAGGTAGACACTCATGCCGGAATTGAATTGCTCAAAATACCGCGTTGTAAATAAAAATTTGGTAAATCTCAAAATATACAGTAAATAAAAATCACAGATCATAGACATAGAGTAATAATAATGCAGCGGAAGTAAAAGAGATAGTAGTTCATGAAGTTACTATATAAATATATCAGAGTTACATAAGATACAACAGAAGAAATAAAGTACAACAGAAGTTTCAATATGATAACCAAGTACAAGATGAATAGAACAACCGAACTGAAATAGATAAGACTACATAAGCAGAAATCTCCAGCGATTCAAATCTTCAGAAGTGGAATCCAAATCTGTGAATAACTCAGGCTGACCCGAGCGTAAATAAAAATACAAACACTCAAGTCAGGACATACATACTTATACAATGTAAACCAACTCAAGTGAACTGTAGTAAAAGTACAGGTAACTTAGAAGATGCTTGGGACCGCCCATCCTCTAAGGATCAGTTAAACTATTTACTATGTAGTAATATACGCTATATACAGTAGTGTCTAATCAGTAAAGTATAATCATATAGAAAATAGCGTTAAGGGAATGGTGAACCTTAGCACGGTCAGATCTTTAAAACCAAAATCGTAGTGGGCTCGGTATAAGGAGATGACACGGCACGCGAGGCAATGCCAGGGTGGATACACCGTTTGCACTCCCGGACCGGTGGTGACGGCAAGCCAGCAGCTTCCGCCCACCTCGAACAATACCCCCGAATCAAAGTGGCGCTACATATCGAATCACAAAAGTAATAGAATGGTTTTCGATGGAGCATGCTCGATGAAAAGGTGCAACCCTTTGTGTAGCCCGGTATAGCTCCTGTTTTAGTCATTTATGCCAACTCACGGGAGTTGGGTCCACGTAATATACCTCGAGAACGTCGCCACCATCCTACTTCATTCTGGAATCTCCACCGCGTACACAGTTGTTAAAGTGGTTTTCGGTATTGGCTGGCTATAAGACAATATCCGATCCCGGTCTCTTTAACAACCAATCATTATTATAACCCGTAGTTATAACTTTAAAACAGTATTTTATACTTCAAAAATAAAATGTCATTTCAACCCAAATCTTTATCAAAATAAAGATTAAATCATTTCCAAACCATTTCAATATATCATCATATCATATCTTTCAATTCAAATATTTATCAAAATAAATATCAAGTCATTTCTAACCATTTCAATATTTTAAATTATCATATCCTTTAAAAACTTCCTTTCAAATCATTTTAATACATCAAAATATCATAACCTTTCAAAGCTTCATTTTTCAAATCATTTAATATCAAAATATCATATCTTTCAAAACTTCGTTTCAAATCATTTTAATATATCAAAATATCATATCTTTCGGTACCACATTTCAAATCATTTTAATATATCAAAATATTATATATTTTCGAAACCACATTTCAAATCATTATTCATTTTATTCAATTTAAAATACTATTTCAATTCATATTTCAAAACAGTTTATATTCCAAAAAAATCATTTTTAATCATAAAAATGAAGTTATTATGTTAAAAATTAAATTATTAAATTTCCAAAATTTTGAACTTCCAAAGTTCATTTATTCACTTACGTTTATCAAAACAGTGAAATTCCACTTTTCGCAGCATTTAGAAAACGCTACGGAAAGTTACATTCAAAACAGTTCAATTTAACAAAAGGCAACATTTTAAAATGTTGTAATAGGGTTTACTTAAATTCCAAATAAACTTAGTTAAATTCAAAAATTATAGCACTTACAAAATTGCTATAATAGCTTTTAATTCAATTTAGCTTTTTAGTTCATTATCATCAACTACAGCATTTACAAATACTGTAATATCATTTACATTGTAATTAATAGCATTCAAAAATGCAGTCAATTAACTCCAAATATTCAATTTAATTTCTCAACCAATTATATTTTTATTTAAAACATTTTTAACTCATAAAATCATACATTTTCACATTTATAAACATCATTTAATTTTCCTCAAGTTCATGATTTTATAAAGTTAAATTTCCATTCAAAAATCAAGATTTAATAATAATTCACTTATTAAATTGCAATGTTCAATTTTAAATTCCTTACATTAAATTTCAACTTAACACTTAAGTTCAAATTCTCAAATATAACTTAGTTTTTTTTATTTGCTTAACAAAAGTTCACTTTTAAGTCAATTTCATAAATTTCCAATTTTAGTTATATTTCAAAATTTCAACTTAAATATTCATCCATTTCACATTCAACTTTATCAAAAATCATTAATATGATATAAAATCACTTTAAATTAATTTAAATTCAAAATATCATAAATTTATCTTATTGTCGAAGTTAATTTCAATTCCATTAAAAATTAAATCAAAATTTCCAAAATAACTTACATTTATATTTCTAACTTTTCCATAATTTATTTAACTTATAGATTTCCAGAAAATAAACAATACTTTACAAAAGTTATATTTTTATTAAATTTCAAATCAAATATTATAATAATTAAATTTCTAAAATATTTAAATTTTTTACAAAAACATATTTTAACTACGGGCCTGTATATAATTTTCTACGCTAGGTAAAGTTATACGGGTAATATATCATTTCAACCCGTAATTTACAAAGAAAATCCGGGTTTTATCATTTCAAACCCGCAATCCTAAGTTAAAATAAATTAAGTAAAAACCGTTCAAGCCTATCATTTCAGCCCATAACGATTTTTCCCTATTCTAAAGTCCGTTCGGGTATTTATCATTTCAACCCATAGTGATTCTAATTTACAAGGAACTTGCATTGTGATAAACTGATAAAATATACAGAATAGCATGAAATAACAGTAACATATGATATAACAGGTGTTTAAGCATGGGTGAACATCATATGATAATAATATAAGTATATATAACATGATAATATAGTTCTACAGATTCGCAGGGTGTCAATTTACTACTTATATAAGTACATAATGTCTGGTGAGAAATACTCACATGTCACAAGCTGGAGAACTACACCAAAGCACACGATACAGGCACAACGAAGGCACGACAACACTACCATGATTTGAGAGTGGAGAGACAAATATAATTGCCTTGTATACATATAAACAAAACAATTCAAAATACATAAATTTTTCAAAGCCAAATTACATTAAACGACCCTAGGAATCAAAGCCCAAAACAAAGACAAATGCTTTGCACTTGTTCTCAACTTCACATACTTCAGTTATGAACTGAAATAGCATAGCCAAGGCATGTATAAATGTCTGGTTTGGGTCCATAGTAGTCAGCCTATCATGGTTTAAAAGTGTGGAGATTTATAGGTGCAACAAGTCAACACTACAAGGCAATTTGAAGGCAAATTCAACAACTCTATGCTACAATTTGGTTCGGCCATAAACTCTAGGGTCATGGTCAGAGAATTAGGTGGTGATGGCTGATGTGCCAGGGGGTGGTGGTATGGTCATAGCTGGTGGTGGTGGTGGAAGTGGCGGCAAAAGGTGGATGAAGGTGATGATACCAAAACTAGGTCAGCTTGAGTGCATATGTGATGGATTTGTGGATTTTAGTGGTGGTGCTTGCCTTGGGGTTGCTTGGCCTGCCATGGTGGTGATCTAGGGTGGATTATGATCAAAGAATAAAGTGGTGGAGGTTGGCCTAGATCAGGTTGAGGAGGCGTGGAGCCATGAAGTTGAGAACAAGTTGCAAAATCACATAGAAAAACTAGAAAACAAGAGAAGAGAAGAAGATTTTACCAAATTTTTGCAAGATGGAGGCCATGAATTTTTTTTTTGGGGTTGAGAAGCTTTGAAAATACATGAAAAATACAAGAGAATGCAGCTGAAAAGAATAGAGAAAGGTACGGCCAAAATAAATGGTGTATTGATTGAAAAAGAAACGGTAAAAGAAACGGTGAAACGACTTTACGTTTCTTAGCTTTTAAAACCTTCCATACTTCCTTTTCTTTTAAATAAAGTAAAACAAAATAAACTTCAGCAAGTACATCTAAAACTGAAACAAAGTGAAAAAAAATAAAAATATATAATTAAATTTAAAGAAAATATAAAAAGAATTAAGGAAATTGCTTAAAAATTGAAAACAGGGTTCAAAAATTACAATTAAAACATCAATGGCTTTGGAAAAATATCTACTTCATTTTAAAAATATTATAAAGCAAAATTTTGAAATAAAATAATTTATTTATCATTTCTAAAATAAAATAAATAATTAAATTGGAGAAAAATAGAAAAAGAACTAAAGAAAATGTTTTAAAAATTGAAAACAGGGCATGGAAATTACAAGAAAAATACTACTAGCTCAGAAAAATTCCTACCTCACTTCAAAAATATTAAAAGACAAAAACATACATAAAGTAACATATCAATACATATTACAATAAAATATGACAAAGAAAAATAAAATTTATACTATTTAAAATAACAAAATTGCAGAATAAACAAACTCCACTCAATATTGAAATATACATAACTTTCACAATTTAAATCCGTTTCCAACGAAACAAAAAGCAGTGTTCCAAAATTTTATGTTCTTTCAAAATAAAAGAAAAAATTTAAAATTTCAAACTTTTAAAATTTTAAAATAAAAGTCAAAGTTTGACTATTTTGACCAAAAATTCAGTTTTTGGAAAATATTCTTTTTTGTCATGCTTTGGAATGATAATTCATATCAAAACTAAAGTTTATCATTCAAAATAAATAAAATAAGTTTTTTAAATCAAAATTCAATTAAAAAAATTAAGATATACAATTAAAATAAATCACAAAATACAGGGTTATTACAATTTGGTTTAACATATTTAATTTCAAATTGCTTTAGTATCTAATTGACTTTCATTCAATTATTTGATTTCCAATTTCATTAGCTTTTTAATGAATTAACACTTACATCCATTATCCCATATCAATTTATTTACATTTGATTGATTAATATTCAATTCATTAGTTCAATTCAATTGCTGATTCATTCTACAATTTAAGTTGAATTTCATTATGTAACTCAAATTCATATTCATTTATTACTTCATTTCATTAATTCACTTTATTAATTCCTTTTGATATCAAATTCAACTTCATTCAACATCACTTAAGTTATGCTTCATTTCAAATTCATTTACATCCACTTTCACCATACAACTTAAATTCGTCTCTAATTTATTTCAAATTCTATTTTATTTATCTTTTACTTAAGTCAAATTCTTATCACTATTCAAACTCAGATATTGTTTTGCTTAACAATTTTTTTAACCATTTTAACATTTGGTTTTACTCACCTTTTCTCATTGTAAGCTATACAACTTATTATTCAAACTTCCAAATTTGTATTAAATAATCACTTTACTCGTTAAGTTTAATTTCCCATTTTAATAACTTATCCAATCTAGTTCAAATTCAATTCAATTTATTTAACTTCCTTTTGTTAAATTTAAAACCATAAATTTATTATACTAACTCAAATTTTATTATTTCATACTATAAGTCCAAAACTCAGTTTCACTTATATTCATCAATTTCAACTTGGATTTTAAATTCAAATTTGTTTATCAAAATAAAACTTCAATTCTCTATTAACTATTGGCAGCAAAACCATCACACACAAACTCGAAAATGCTACTGATGATGCTGCAGTCATCACCCTTATTATTTCCCAGCAACAGTAGTGAATTCAATGCTTTATATTCTTTTAAAATATCGTTTTATATTTATAAATCACATTTATAAAATCTTTTACTCATATAATTTCACTATTACTTTACTTATATAAGATCGTTCCAATTTCATTTATCTTGCTTAGATTTATAATAATATAATCCTTTTACTTTGAAAACAACTTGAAAAATCATTAGGATTCAAATTCTCAAACTCTTAGTTTAAATCCATTTTTATTTATAACTCATATATTTTCATTTTTATATATAAGATTGTTTCACAATTATAGATCATATTGATTATAATTCCATGCTTTACAATTTATTTGCTTATATAATTTACTCTTTTACAATTGTTGCTCTTATTAAGATTATTCAAACAGCTTTTATTAACTTATATATATTTACATTTTCAAACATTCAAACAATTAATTTATTTACATTTAATAATTCTGAAAATGTGTTGCCTTCATATATGAAATATAATCAAGGTAAAACTATTTCATATACCCAATTTAAAATGATACTATGTCGACTTGCCTTGTTTAAGTGTTTGAAAATCCCTATCGACAACATGGTGTCCCTTATACCGACCAGAATTCACAAAAAACTCAACGGATATGAAAGCACAATATTAAACATTTTTATAGCACTAACAAATACTCACTCATATATATAATTCACTCAATCTCAATCCAGGGTGCTACTGTCCCTATCTATACTGAGTACACATCAAAGCTTAGGAATGTACAAAATCTAAGCTCTGATACAAAAATGTGATGACCTGCAAATCTGTACCCTTTGTGTCGACAATAAACCACACCTGTCCGACCCAAAAAGCACAGATGATGGAAAGTCAAGAGAAAAAAAAGAAGAAAGAAGAAGAGAAAAGAAGAAAGGCAAAAGATAGAACCAAATAGAACAATACAGAATCTCATATCGCAATGGAAGACATATAATATCATATTAATGATATTTACAAAACAGAAACTGTATATACATACATCAATCAGATTTCAACAATCAATCACAAATTATCAGCCTGAATAGTTATAATAACTTGTCCTCGCAATTGCCGATAATATAAAACAACTAAGCAATGCAGCGGATAAAAAAACAGATACATGTATACAAAATGAAGATCTCTAACTCTCCTGGTGAAGCTCTAAAAGCACCAAATTTGAACCTGTAAATATACTCGGTCTGACCTGAGCATTGAAAGGGAAGAACGCCCAGATTAGTCTGGTAAACCAGTGTAAGAAACACACTCAACTGAATTTATTAAATTACTAAACTTTTCATTTATCAAAACAAAAGTATCTCATAAGACACGCCCATACATAAACATGTACATGTTTTTACCTTATGATAACTAAAACATCTCATATCAAATCATTTGATATTATACTAGTGTCTTGTATACAAATAATATTCAAAATAGCCGAAATTGTTACCATTAGTAAATTCCAGCATACTACGCTATACAAATAAAATGGCAAGTAAGTAGTGGAGTTTGGATTTTCATAAAAATGACCAGATGAATAGACTAGCTTCCGAATGAGTACACCTCTAGATGGATGTCCCGAGGCACAGAACATCTGCCCTCTACCAACACAAGACCGGCCCACCTCTATAACTAGATGGTACCGAATATGTCATGCTCCGATCTTTACCGACCTTTTTCGAGGGCTCTCATATCATACATACCACAATAATCAGATACACGACGTCATAGTGTGTAAAGATATGTCTAAAAGAGGATGATCATATCCTACTTGGGAGCGACCCACTTAGACCTGCTGCATCTAAACCTATTTTGGTCATTTTCGGTTGATGAGGCCTGAGGTAACGATTACCTTTCACATATGACATATCACATCACTTTGAATGCCATACAGCCATTTCCGTTGACTTCTAGATTCCTTCCACAAAAATACAACACTTAAGCTCGTACGTCTCAAGGAGGATGTTTTGCTAAGAAAGCTGCCTTCTCCGCCACCACTGATGTACGTTTGTAAAAACCAATGCACGTAATCTTTAGAAATGCAATGTCAGACAAACATCCATACAAGTTATCCATGAATAGGACAAACCGAAGGTACATTCCTATCACATCATGTCGGGAAATCCCTACGATTACTAGCAAATAGTCCTTGCATTAGATATTTCATGATGAAGAGACCACTGCTACTATATGTGTATTGGGATTTTAACCCCAAAGAATCAACAAGCAGTCACTTACTATGAAAATCCGAAATATCAATATCATCATAAGCAACCTGCGCAATCGTCGCATATACATTGGTCCAAAGTGGTTTTCGGATAAACCGATCCCAATCTCTTCGTACCAACAACGCAAAAGCATTTCTCAAACTCACATAGAAACTAAGTCTCATAGAATTATTATGTCTCCAACTTACAATTTCGCAAACTAAGTCTTTTATTTGTGTTAAAATGAATGTTGATAAAATATCGTTATGACAACCCAAAATCACTAGCATAGGGATTCGAAAATTAGATAGATATATAAATCCCATATACGTAACAAAACATTTTCTTTCGAAAATCACTTACTATAACAACAGTGTTATAGTCCATCATTTCCTCACTTCTCGAAAAGGTCTATTTCAACAATGAATGTTGAAATCTATGGTTGCGATACTTAACACACGTTAAAATATCTTCAAATCATTTAACTTTATTTAAAAGATCACTTCCCAAATATATCCATTTTATTAATAGATTAAGAATATAGTCCATTTACCAAATTCAATGTTTCTACACATTTATTAAAGGATAATCCACTATCCAAAATCATGGATTTAATTTCTAATTAAATTCATTACTATTGCACTTTTTTTAAAGGATTATCCATTGTCCAAAACCGTGGATATAATGCCTTTAATAAACTTATACATTTAACTTATCAAATTTAATTGATTTTGGATTTATAAAACAATGTTTATAAATTCACATTTCTATTTTATAAAAAACTCAATTTATAAAATTCCTTTATTAACCAATTCCATACATAACTCATTTATGTGCCAAAAAATCCAAACTATAAGTTAATTACTTATAATTCTCTTTATTTGCAAACTCATTCTTTTTATAACTTCACCTATTCATAATTCTTTAAATCTTATTTACTTATAAAATCCATTTATAACTTCATTTTAACACCTATAAAATTCCATTGTACTCCCATCATTTTTATTTATAAAATATTCATTTTGTAAATCTTATATACGTATCGTTTATAATAATTCAAAAATCTTGATTTAAATAAACTTATTCTTTTAATAATTTACAAATCGTTATTAAAATTTATATAACTTCAAGAAATCATACTTAAGTATATTTCACAAAAATCATAATTTTTATAACATAAAATTATAACATTTATTTATTTAAAATAAATCCATTTCTTTAATGAATTAGAAAATCAATAAAACATCTATTTTCAAATCACTTAAAAATCATTTTTAATTTGAAATCATCACTTTAAATATTTTTAAAATTACCAAAATAGGCTCAATGCTGCAACAACACTAAATACATCAATCACGACATCCAAAACATCATATAAAATATGATAATAGCATATGTCACAATATCTATAAATAAATCAACAGTGGTGAGGAATCCAGTTGGATCCCTCCAACCTGTCACCGACAACAAATATACATATTAGAAAATATGTCAAATGTTCTCTTCGAGGCAGATGCGTGTAAATGTATCATCCGCTCATACACGATAACGTATATGGTATCATCTGCTCCAATAGGCAGGAGTCTATATATAGATAATATATCATATATCATCCATACAGTCATCAATCATCATAAATAATGTTTGTTCCCACTTATATAAAAATATCAGTCAGTCAGAAAGAGTGAGTTGTACTCACATTGCTTTCAACAGCAGTTGTAGTGTTTTATTCTGAATAAAATAAGCAGCCGTTTAATTTTACCCAAAATTTACACTAGCTCCAATCAACTCCAAACTAGCTCTAAAATGTAGTGCTCGTCAATACGAACCCGACGCAATTCGTTTGGTCAAGAACGAAAATCGTATGAAGAAGTTATGCTATTACAAAGTTTATACGATTTTTATATAATATAAATTTGCAATTTTTATATAATTTTCAAACCCTAGTAATCATGGCTGTGCGATATGTTTTGGAGAGATCTGTACCGCACGCGATCTCTTCTTCTCCTCCTATTATTTATAGCTGATCAAACCCATCTAGCTGCCAAACTTCCATCAATTTATGCTCCATCGTCATTCACCGACACAACGATCAATGACCACCATTTGAAAGGCCTTGCTCCACTCTACCCTCAGCCATGAGCACATGAAGCTCAGCTATGATTTTGCCTTGAAAACCGTGTGCAAACCACAAACGAACGCGAGTTGTTTTCTTCCCGATCGTTGCACTATATTCGATCATCATCGTAGGTATTCGAAGTACTTGACGAGTTCTACAACATTGCATTTGAACATTTTTGGTGAAAGTGAATGGA
Organism: Allium cepa; assembly: GCA_030765085.1. Taxonomy (NCBI): domain Eukaryota; kingdom Viridiplantae; phylum Streptophyta; class Magnoliopsida; order Asparagales; family Amaryllidaceae; genus Allium; species Allium cepa. The sequence goes on along the minus strand of CM060942.1, from coordinate 87,437,016 downwards.
TTGAAAGAGATTAAGAAGAAAAGATTCAAACATTTTCGGCCATCGAAATATAATGGCGGCCGTGATCTAGATAGACTAGGGTTTTGCAAAATAGAAAAATTGATGTCCTTTTGTAGAAAATTTCACAACACTATTCATCGCCAAATTTTTTGAACTCCAAATGAAGCGTGCAGCCTGGCGTTTATAATGTTTTACCCCTATTCCGAACACAATGGAATATATATCGAGAGCCAATTCGATCTTATTTGGAAGATAGGTTTTTAAGTCGACCATTTAAATATAAAATTCGCTTAAACTAATTTCTACGCGTTTTAACTTGCTTTGTCGAAATTCGAGACTGTATGAAAAACGGCTATTTTCACGTTAATAAAATATTAAAATATTCAATTTCTATAATTTAACCTTTAATTCAATTTTAAAAGTTCTCTAACATCATTCTAATTCAAATAGAATTTAATTCAACTTTATAAATCATTTTCATTCATATTAAATTCAAAATTTCAATTATTTACACAATTTCAAATATTAAATTAACAATTTAATTATCCAACTAAATCCTTATATTTTAGATATAAGTTATCCATCTTATAAAATTAACTTGTGAATATTTAAAAATTAATTAAATATCCGAATTTTAAATGACTGAAATTCTAGGTCGTTACATTTACACTATGAATATTCATTTAAAAATAGTTTCAAAGTCAAACCAGTTCACTTTCCAAAATTTTCAATTCAAATCAGTTCCAATTTCCATTTCGATTTAATTGCTTCATTTCTGATTTTAAGTCGATATTTACTTAGTTTCCAAATTAATTTCATTGCCAATTCCAATTCCAAATTAATTTCAACTCTATTTCCAAATTAATTTAAATTTCCAATTCCAAATTATTTAAAATTCCAGTCACAAATTAAATTCAACTCCATTTCCAAATTTACTATTTCGATTTATATCAATTTCGAGTTTGATTTCCAAAATATCGATTCAAAACACTTAAATCCAATTTAAAATCCAAATCTTCAAATATAATTAAATTCCGAGCTCAATTTTGAAATATCATTTTATATCATCCCTTACTTAAAAATATTCAAAGTTCGAATAAAATTTCAATCTTTTAAAACAAATCAATTTCTGAAATTCAAATCATATTTCGATTATAACTTCAAAATCTCACTTCAACTATTTAAAACAATTCCTGTTATCAAATTTTGATTTCAACATTTCAAGTTCAAGTTCGAACATAATTCGATTTCGGTAAATTCGATTCTACTTTTTAAAATCAAAGTCAATTAAATAATTTTAAAACAAGATTTAAAAATAATTTAATTTAACTAATCCGGTATCCGTATATAATTCTCTATCCTATGGCCATGTGAATCAATTATTTCAATTTAATTCAGGATGGATATATATCATTTCAATTCAAAAACAAATGCCATAAGCATATAACATTTGAACCTTTTTCTTAATTTATTCGAAATAATTCAATTTACAGTTTTATATACTGTAATAACATACAGGATGATAACATGATATATGGATATATGTGTATATATATATAATAATTAACATCCAATCATTCAAATGTCAGCCAATTTTCATCCATCACAAGAAATCATCAAATAATCAATAATCCACACAGTTAACCAACTATCAAAATCCGGATTTTTAGCATTTAAATTCGAATTCAATTTAACTATCAATTCAAATTCTATTAATTGATTCAGATGTCAATTAAATGTCAAACAAACAATTATCAACAATTTAAATCACATCACGATATAAATTCTACTAATATAAAAATATATTAGTCAAACATGAGCATAAAAAATACTCACCTTTCATTTGAAACAAAAATAAATTCTAGGTCGATCCCAAATCGTAGACAACATCGATACGTATCCTCAGTAACTCGCTTCCCATGAAATGGACCTCGTACGACAGAGTTAAGATTTTATTAACGTTTACAATTAAAATTTAATTAATAAATTAAATCAGCAAATTAAATAACAAACATTACCTAATCCAACATCCACTGTTATTCATCCTTCCTATGCTCACACCATTTTTCCTACAAGAGAATTCATTGTCTTCTTATTTTTACACAATCACAATCGCTAGCCTGCCATACTCCAGATCAAGAATGCTACCGCAAAACCGCCTACCTCCATCATGTCCTGCTGCCCATCAGCCATCGTGCTCGCCTGTGCTCCGAGTGGCAACTCGCGTTCCTTAAGCTATGCAACCACAAACCCAAGAACGATCTCTCTCAAGCTCCACCTCGCTCGCCTACACGTACTGTGCCTCTGTAACAACCCATAATTTTGTAAATATTTTAATTAAGTTTTACTTGAAAACGTTGTTTTTTTTAAAGTAAAATTTTCAATAATTAAAATTTTAAGTTAATAAGTTTCGGTAAAAAAAAAAGAGGGAAAAAAAACTTATTGTAATTTAAATATAAGCCTTAATTAATGTAATATTTCTGTTATTGATTCAAATAGAAAACATATGTAGTTTATTAATGTTTGCATGTGTTCATTATTTAAATCCAATCTTTTGGTTTTTGCATACTTTTTTTTAAAGTTAAAAAAAGGGGGGCTTCTTTATAAAAATAACTTGAATTTATTACAAAATATCACGATTCATTTTATTTCCTTTTAAATTAACATTAGACCTTAATTTATTGCTTACTATTAAAGAATTTACTAAGTTATAAATTTTAACATAAAGATGTTGTATTAAGTTTAAGGCATTATTTACAATGATTTGTATATACATATGTGTGTGCGTTAATTTGACTTAAGATTTATAAGATGGACTTGTATGCAAAGTCATAACTTTTTTTAATCTTAATCCCTTTTAATATGGAGATTAGGTTCAAAATTGTTGTCTTTAATTTTAGGCTCATAAAATAGTGAAACTTAATTTTAACACATTTATATGTATAAGTCTATCATATATATATATATATATATATATATACGTATATGTTTTTAATAATACTATGACCAATAAAGATATATATGAAGGAAACATCATCTTTGTACACAATCTAATATTGCACTTACAAAATTTACTGTAGAATACATTTGGACGTAGTTACATTCCATGCCATGAATAAATAGCTTGTTAATGACATTTAATTAATCAATCAATTTGATTAGAGAAAGAATGAAAGGTTTCTCTCTCCATATACATAATTAAGCTCTAAATTAATTACCTGTTTTTAAGGAAAGAAACGAAAGTTTGCCTTAATTCTTGCCTTTTAGTTTTCCTAACATTTGTTCCTTTCTAGCCATTCATTCTTTTAGTTTAGCCGTACATTTTGCCTTGCAATTCACGTACAAGTTTCTCTTTTTCTCGTCTTCTTTATTTTCTCATTTCCTAAGAGAGAGAAAAATATTACAAGCACTTTATTCTTTTATTTATAAAACTTTGGAATTTATTTTAATATAAAATTTTAATTTGAGTAAAACATTTCCCAAAATTCTATAATAAAAATGAAAGTTTCTGAAATTTTTAACTTTGTTAAGGATAACTCTGATTGGAATTTTAAATAAAGAAATGGATTATCTACTTTCTTTAAAAATGTGTAATATTTTTTTTGAATAATAAATTTCGTTGGAAATGGTAAATAAATCAGAATAATGTAAACATGTTAAGGAGTAACTTTTAAGAATTCAGTGTATTAATAAACTGTTAAAATTACGCATAAAAAGGGCACGAATTTTTAATGGAATAAATAACGTATATAATAGGAAAACATATTAATTAAAAAAAAAACGTTACCTTTGTATATTTGAGTGTGTATTATTGCGTGGGTTCTGCGCATTTTAAAAATTCATACCGTAATTATATATGCATAAATAAATCGGTTAGAAATTTACTAGCCAAACGTTACACTTTCCATAACATTCATTTGTTTTAATTTAGTATAAAACTTTGGATAAAATAACGTTCAAATCCTCATTAATTTCTTGCCTATCTTTTACCACAATCAACACACGTATATATTCTTTTCAAATTCCATTTCTTGTGAAAGCCGTTTCTTTTCTGATAAATTCCTTTCCCTCTACACCATTTTTCAACAAATCTTCTACGGGTAATAAATCGCATGCGAAGAGAAATGGTAATAAAAATAATTTTGTTTCCTGACTAAAAAATAATCGCATACATAAAATTACGCCTATTTTCATTTCATGTGTTCCAAGCAAATTTCCCCTATAAATACTAGACACATAACAATATTTTCTCCACATCTCATTTTAGCTTCAACCTTTGTTCTTGCGCAAGCTTCTTCAGGTATGGCTGTTTTCCTTTCCTCTTGCTTCTTCTTTTCTTTTTATCCTTCTTGCATTTGCTTTCTTTCTTTCTTTCTTTCTTTCGTGTTCCTATGCTTTCTTCCATTGTTCCACCACCTTCTCACAGCCTCTTTTCCATATGTGGCCAAGCACCCCCCCACATAGTGTAGCCGAGTCCTGCTTTTTGAGTCAAAATATTTTGTATAAGCATGACAAGAAGGGTAGATGTGTTATAGGTTGGAGTTCATAGTCTGCAACGTGAGTATGTCTGCAAGAAAAAAATAATAAAAAAAAGAGAAAAGAAGTGTTAATACGAAAGAAAGAAGAGAGGAAATGCATACGTAAGTTTATAACGCGTATGCGTTGAAAAATAAAATGAGAAAAATAAATAAATAAAAAATAAAGTTTGTACGTGAGTATATAAAAAGGGAGAAGGAGGAAATGCATGAGAAGATAGGATGGCCACCTATACGTACAATAATCTTTAACCTTTACATATGATAATTTTCTCTCTTTATTTTCCATCTTTCCTCATCTTTACTCTCATCTAGATTACGTACTAAAACAAGTAATTTACAAATGCATTTATATTATATAGCAGTACTGTTAATATAGCAATTTACATTGATTTACTAAAGTACAATTTATAAAGACAAAAATGCAACTACGGATTGTATATCACTGGTCATAAAAATTCTTCAATCTTGTATGCATTTTCACCTACTAGTTACATTCATTGGCATCTGCATTTCATATTTCCTCTGTTTCAATTTGTTCGGACAATACACAACATCTAGATGAGTCCCCATTTGAAATAAAATATATATAAATAAAGAAGAAGAATAATGATATGCAAGCGGAGAATATGGTTGGTCACCTGTACAAGTTAAGTCTAGGCCTGTGGAGAGTGCATCACTTTGCATTGTTGAATTAAAAACATATAGGGTGCGTGCGTACATTCATCTACTTAAGATTTGGGCAGGGCAAACTTCATTGTTTTGGGTTGAGCCAGGTGGTGGAGTGGTCGATTCAAATTTGATTCCATCCATCCAGTTTATTTTGAAATATCGTGTTAATTTTTTTTTCTTAGTTATGATTTTTTTAATTAATTCGTTTCCTTTTCAAAAATATAAATCTAGTCGCAGCCTCCGCATCAGTTTAATCGTTCTCCCGTACGTTTTCTTTTTTTTTCAAGTATGACCATCGTTTTAAATCAAATCTTCGACGGCATTCAGGTGAGTATTCCTCACCAGACAAACATACTTGTATATTTGTGAATTAATCACAAGTGTAATTGTAAACTTATTTAATTTAATTTTATCTGCCTGTTATATTAACTTATGATGTTAAACCCCATTATTTAATTGACACATCATCAGTTGTATTATCTATTGTTATATTTTGCAGTTATACTATTTATTATTATTTACTGTTTGAATCACACTGCAAGTTACCTGTAGAAAAGAAATCGTTACAGGCTGAAATGATAGGCCTGAACGATAATTATTTATTCATTTATTTAATTATTTAATTATTTATTATTTAACTTGGGATTACGGGTTTGAAATGATTGAACCCGGGTTTTCTTTGTAAATTGCGGATTGAAATGATATATATCCGTATCACTTGACCTAGGCTAGAAAACTATATACAGACCCGTGGTTTATATAATATTTTTCTGAAATGTTTTAAAAATATTTTAAATGGAAAATTTATAATATTCTGGTTTAAAATGTATTTAAATGATTTTATAAAATTTATAATGATTTTTGAATGAGTCGAAATGTTAAATAAGTGAATGTTTAAGTAAAATTTTGAAATATGACTTATTTTCGGAAATTCTGAATTTTGGTTAAAAATGAGATTTTAGTTAAGTAAAATAATTGATAATAAGTTATATTTTGGGAATTTAAAACTTAATTGTTAGTTAATAATTTAATTAAAGAAATGGGAATTTAATACTTGGATTTAAATAAGAAATTCATAATAAAATTTGATTTTTGTATGAAAATTTACTTATAAATTCATAAAAATATGAGTATTGAAATTATGACTTTATAATGTGAAAATATATGATTTATATGAAAAATTTACTTAGTATGAAATCATAGTTAAACCTTGAAATTTTAAATATAAACGATATAACAGCATTTGTAAATGTTGTAGTTAAATTTAAATAAACTTAAAGGCTAATTTTAACTAAAAGCTATTGTAGCACTTCGTAAGTGCTATAGTTGATAAAGATAACTAAAGTTTAGTTGGAAATAAAGAAATCTATTACAGCACTTAAATGTTGTCTTTTGTAAATGAACTGTTTAACCTATAACTTTAGGTAGCATTTTATAAGTGCTACGGAAACTGAATTTTTGATTGTTTTAATAAAATTTAATAACCTTTGGGAAAAAGGCTTAAATTTTGGAATTTAACATGTAATTAATTAAAATAAGGAATTGACTTTAAATGGTTTTAAATGGAAGAATTTAACTTTTAAATGTGAGTTGAAAGGCAGTTAATTCCTAAATAAATTGAATAGATTTAAATGGTATTTTATATTAAATAAAATACTGATGTTTAAATAAATGATGTTTGAAATGATATTATGATATTGAAATGTATTTGAAATTTATTTTGATTTTTAAAGTATAAATACCATTTTTAAAAGTTGTAACCACGGGTTATAATAACGTTTGCTTGTTAAAGAGACTGGGATCGGATATCTGGCACACTCTCTGTCGATACCGAAAACCACTTTGACAACCGTGTACGTGGTGGAGATTCCAGAATGAAGTAGGATGGTGGAGACGGTTCCTTTGAGGTAAATACGTGGACCCGACTCCCGTGAGTTGGCATAAGGTGGCTAAAACAGGAGCGATCGACGGATTAATGAGGTAGCACCTCTGATCGGATGCACTTCTTCGTATGCCATTCTATTACTTTTGTGATTGTATTGGTGCGCACCTTTGATTTGGGAGTGTTGTTCGAGGTGGGCGGTAGCTGCGCGCTACGCGTTACCATCGGTTCGGAAGCGTAATTGGTATATCTACCCTGGCATTGCCTAGTTGTGCCGTGTCACCTACCATAGCGAGCCTTGTACGAGTTTGGTTTTCTCCCGTAGCCCGTGTGGTATCCTCTGGTGGCTTCCCGATCAGGAGGGACTATGATATTGGATGGACTACTGGGACTATTACGTGTTAAGGGGAATATTGAGTCACTCCTTAACGCTATTTAAAAGTAAGTTTATTTTAATATAGACACTATTATAATGGCGAAATTATTACTATATAGTAAATAGTTTAACGGATCCTTAGAGGATAGGCAGTCCCAAGCATCCTTTAAGTTATTTGCTCTATATTACAGTACACTTGAATTATTTTACACTGTATAAGTATGCATGTCCTGACTCGAGTGTTCATGTTTTACTTTACGCTCGGGTCAGCCTGAGTTGCAGTTCAGTTTCATCCCAGAGCTAGGATTTCTGTAGATCACTTTCAAGCTGCTGGCAAACTTCCCTTCCAGTTCTTTATCTAAATTTTGAAATCAAGACTAGTGGACATTTGGATTGTTCTACTGATGATTTAAAACTATATTTGGATTAAAGACTATGTAATTTTTATTTGATTGAGACTATTTATAGTGGCTTCATGAATCACTAAGTATTTTTAAATTCCACTGCGAGTTTTCTGATATCCGTGTCTGTGATTTTGTGATTATTTATTTACTGTATATTTTGAGATGTGTCAAATTTTATTTACAACGCGGTATTTTGAACAATTCAAGTCCGACATGTGCAGATGAGAATGGTTGAAAATATCGGGTCGTCACATTTGGTATCAAAGCTTTGGCTCTAGGCAAAACTTAGAATGTATGGTAAATTTGATTTACAGAATCACTTTCATTCGAGTTGAATCTCTTCCTTTTCAAATTTTGGAATGTTCCCCGCGGTTCCGAAATTCATTTGTGTCCCTCACTATTCATTTTCTTTCGATTCTGGAGTATCACATAACTCCACTTTGGATGATCTTTATAGCGAATTGGCGATCTCGCCAATATTCTACTAAAGGGTGAAACTCCTTTACAATTAGCATTGATTCACCAAAGATTTATATTTATCCTCGGTTTAGATGCTAGTACCTTTGGTTATTCTGAACTCTATCTCTTCAGATCGAATGTAGATTTACCCTAGAAAATCCACATCGATCTTATTCTTTAAGTCACGGTTGTCCCGGTTAAGGTTGCCGGCAATTTATATAAACTTATCTGGTTCCTTATTCTGTTATTTAATCATCGGATCTTCTGATTCCAACTTATCTTTAAATCAAAATTCTCTTTGATTTGAGTCCTTCAAATTTGAATCTCTATACTTGTTTTGAAAAATTTATTCCTATATTTGGGAAAAATCTAATATTATATATATAAGTATAATTTTCAGAATTTAACTAGTTGTTTAGAGATAATAGTGTTTGATTTTATTTATGGTTTTGTAAACCATTAGTTTTGTCTTATATAAATAATTGAACTATAAAACATGATTATAATTTATTTGGAAACAGAAATGAATTTAAAACAAGAATTTAAGAATTTAATTTCTGATAGTTTCGAACTTTGTGTTTAAAGTCTTAAAAGGATATATTATTTAAAGGGACATATTATTTAAAGTATTTTCGAATAGAAATTTGTTTCCAAAGAATTTTAAAGTTTTAAAAATTAGTGCTCTTCTTTTTGTCGCTGGAAAATAATTTCGGTGATGACTGCAGCATCATCGACAGTCATTTTCGAGTATCGAAGTGAAGAGACCACGCTGTAGTTTTGCTTCAAAAATTTAATTGATTTGAATTTCTAAAATATGACTTAATTTATAATATATATAGATATATGATTTAAATTTGATTTGACATATACTATATGTATGTATTTATTTATCTCTAAAGTGTTTGAAGTTAATTGGAAATTTAATTCATAAATTTATGTTAAAAGGCGATTCTAATGATAAAATAAAGTCAAATTTTGAATGAATATTTAAACTTGAATAATAGAATTGGAAAAGTTTTTACTTGTATAATATTAAATTGCATGCCAATATAACTTACCTAAATCATTCAGAAATTAACTATGTAATTGGATAATGTACAATATAAAAGGATTTTTTTTAAATAAAATTTGAGTGGTTATAATAAATGTTATACACTTAAAGTTTCAGTTACAAAAAGACAAATAGGGGTAAATAGAATAAAAAAATAATTGAATAATATACAGTATCAAATGGTGTTAAAGGAAATTTAGAAATAAATTGGAATAGTTATAATAAATGCAATCTACTTAATATGTGTGATAAGATATATCAAGTAGAATATATTTAATAATAATCTGGAATAAAGAAGAATTAAATTTGTTGAGTAAAAGATGATTATTATAAATGACTATACAAATTTATGACTTTTGAAATTGTTAATTTCAAAATATGTAACAACCCGATATTCGCGTCAATTCATAACCGACGTTAAAACGATTTATATTTTTTCGTCAATTGCCATTTTGAAGTTTTTAAAATTTAAATTAAAATTTAAATTACAAATGGTTATTAAGTTGGAGGGGCTTTGATAATTTTTTTTAAAAATAATAAATGGTCCACGAGTTTTGTTTGGGCCATGAAAATTTAATAAAGAAACCCGTTCCCTCCTTTTTTCTTTGATACTTCCCATTCACGAACCCTAAAAAGAAAAAAAAAACCGAACGAAGAAATAAAAATGGCGGTGGTCTCGTTCGTCCCCCTTTTCAAAATTAGGGTTTTCATAATTCTTCGACGTCGCGCTGGGTACTCTCAAGAAGCGTCGATCGTTCGTGCTTCTAATTGCTTCGAAACACAGGTGAGTGCTTTCCCACTCACATCTAATTCGAATTGTTCGCCCTATTCTGCTTATTTTATTTTCGATTGTCTCGGCCTCGTCCTGATTTTATCAATGTTGATTTTGTAACTTGATAGGCTCAGCATTGATTTCTGACTTCAATCACTTTGATTTGTTTTTGATTGTTTTGCTGTGAGGTTGATTTCGTGACCACCACTGTCTCGAATTCTTTTGTTGATATTGACTTTTGTGGACTTCGTAATTACTATCTTCGTTCAAACTGCTACTTAATTTTTGAGTTTAAACTTGGCATTGCTTTTAATTGCAGTATGAAATCTTTTCTAGCTTTGTACGAACTACCTAGGTCACTTGTTTATACTGGTGCTGTTGCATTAGATATAGATATGTATGTGTTTTATATATATATAGACATACACGCACACTTGTATTAGTATTTGCTCTCTTGGTCTTTCTGATCACATGAACTTCTGCTGCTTACTGCCTTGGCTTGAGAGTGCATTTAGTTGAACTTGACCATTTGTGACTGCACACTGCTGTGTAGTGTCATTTATGTCCTTTTGCTCCACTTTCATTGAGCACTTCATTTGATCTACCACTGCATTTCCAGTTGCAGCCCACCTGAGTACATATGTAGGGTGTCTTGCATACATTTATATTTGTATGCATGTTTCTACTGCATTGTATAAGTTTACCTGTATATTATGGCTTTCTTGGATACAACATTATGCTGTTTTGAGGCTTATTAAGTGTTTGTATCATCCTTGCTTCATCATGTTGCACACACTCCATTTTTGCATACTGCTACTTGTCTCTGACTTCGGCATATACTCGCTGAGGTGTTCTAGCCCTGTTGCATACATGATGCTTAATTTACCTTCTAGTCATGTTGACTTGTAACTTGATTTTTTTTTATTGCAATAAGTCTTATGCACCATGTTGTCTACTGTGACCTTCATACTGCAGTGACATTTGTTCTGGTTGTCATGTATATGGAGTAGAGTTGCATTCCCTTGTCATTGTCTCAGGCCACTTGATCACTTGTATACTGCTGTTTGCATTTGATCTTGATCATACTTGATGTCGCAGTTGCTTGACCCAGTTTCATTCCTCTTGAGTCTGTTGTGGTTGCATTACCCCCTCTGTAGCACACTTGAACTTGACCATGCAATTTGCCACTGTTTCATATATGACATAGTTTGCATAATAGTTGTTACTGTTGCCTTGAACTGTTGCCATAACATTCATGTGCTTGTCCATGTGCCGTGAACTGATCTTGTTCACTGCAGCAATTTCTTGCATATACATTACTGCGCTGTCGGTCATGTTTAAATTCTTATGTCTTTGACCTTGATGGCATTTGGTTTGCATACCTGTTTCATGTAGTATTTGGTTTCATTAACCACGTATGTACACGATTACTTATCGTCCGGTCTTTCATTTATAAGAAGCACTGTTGCATTTCCTTGTGCTCAAACCTTATCTGTTAGTACTGTTGAACTTTGAGGCATATCATATTTTGGGTTGTGCCTCTATTGTGTAGAGTGCCTTGGTTTTTGAGTATTATTGAGTTTGTGTCTCTCTTGCTGTCACCTTATTCCACTGTGTCTTCATGTTGGTACCACTGCCATTATTTGTTTGTTAGCACTGTTTCATCATGTCACTGCCATGTGCATTTGGATTGATTTTCGAATTACACTTGAGTTGAATCCGATGACTCGGGTTTGATCTTGTGTTTGGTTGTGAATTTTCATTGGGTACATCATCACTGTAGTGGCAAGGCAGTGCACGCAAGCGTGAACTGCAGCCACACGGTATTCATTGGGTACATCATCACTATAGTGGCAGGGCAGTGCACGCAAGCGTGAACTGCAGCCACACGGTATGGTTTTGTGATATTCTATTTTGTTTTGATTTATTAATCTTTTGCGTAGTTCATGTGCTGTAGTGGCGAGGCAGTACACGCGTGCGTGTACTGCAGCCCTACTCATCTTAATATTTTAATTGATATTTCAATGGTTTGAACTGTTCTGTTTATTTCAATTCAATATTCTGAATTGCATTCTTATTTGGTTTAATTACTGTCGTCTATTCATTATTTGATTATTATTGCTTCTGTGCACTAATAACTGAGTTTGAATTAGACTGACCCGAGTATTATTTTCTTTTGAATTTAATACTCGGGTCAGACCGAGTATTTCAGGTCGTAGATATTCTGCTTTGGGTTGCTGCTAGAGCTATGAAGTTCTTTCATATCTTTTGGAGTAGTCGTCGTTATTTGCAGTAGTCTGTAAAATTGTATAGGAAGATATGTGTTCATGTATATTAAATACGTTAATGTACTTGTATATGTAACTTCCTGAGTCGACTGTTGTAGTTGTATCATATGTACCGTGTCAAATGTATTGTAACTGACATCAGTTATTGTATATATGAGAATTTCTGTTTTATCTGTGTTCCGCATTTATATTTATCTGTGTTATTATTTTATATTTACTGTTCTAAACTATTATGAACCATCGTAGTTCGTTTTATACTGGAATTGGGGTATTTCGATGGGAGAAAATAAACCAGAGATGAAAAATGAAAGAATATATATATCACTCCTATCGAGATAACCAATACTAGTGTAAGGCCAACTATTGATGGCCGCTCCTCAACAGCCTTATTCTCCGTGCTAGTTGACAGCACTACACCGTAGTGTTCTTGGCTAGCGCGGGTATAGAGGTGGGGCGTCACAGCTTGGTATCAGAGCCTGGGGTTTAGAACAAATATAAAATGTAACTTAGATAGTACATGTGTTACAACTATTTGTCGACGTTTAATCTCTTGTATTTGCATATGATTGTCTTTGATTGTTAGGTATGAATTCCTAACGCTTATTCATATGCATTTGATTTTGATTCTTGTGTTTTCGGCTTTGATTTGATTTAGCCGATGATTGATTTTTGTTCGAATCTCAGCGATTCCGAACTTGATATTTTATGTTTTCCTCTGATTGATTTCCATTCGACTTCGGTCACTTTGTTTTGAGAAATTTCTAAATTCTTGATTTCCAAGACTCTGACATTGTTTGCCGTTGAATTCTTTGTTGATGATGTTGAATCGTTTTGTACTCTATTATGGCCATTAATTGTTGACTTCGACATTGACTTGATTTTTATTTTTGTTGAAGTCATTTATGCATTTATGCTCGTTTTGTTTTGTTTTTCCAATTGTTAATCGATTCTTCTTTTCCGATTAGTTGTTATCTTCTTTGTCGACTTTGATAACTTCTATTTCTGGAATTTTTGGATATTCCTACTTTGATGGATTTAAGAATCGAATTCTTTGGTTTTTATTCACGTCTTCGAATGTGAATTTTAGTGAATTGATTTGGTTTCCAAATTTAATCGATTCTTGTTAATTTCCCGATTTGTTGCTATCATTTAGTAGCAACTTTGATGACCATTTCTTCGGGAATTTTTGTGAACATACCTTTCGATGAATTCGGTATCGATTTCTTTGGATTCTATTCACGTCTTCGTATGCGAATTCTTGTGATTGATTGATTTTACAATCATTTTTGTGATTTGTCACTTTAAAAAAATATATAAACGTTTTAATACTAGTAGTAAATATCAAAACTCTTTCATCAAAATGTTTTCAACTCTATTTTCAATATCAAAATCTTTTCCTAAACCGTTTTCCAATCTATTAGTATATACAAACCTTTACCTCACTCGGATGAGAAATCTAATTAAACGACTTAGTAAAACAAGTGGTATGAAACGCTTGCATTCACTTCGTCGGTTAATTCTTGGACGTGTTCGATTAAACCTCCTGTGACAATTTTATTAGTGAAGATTTACAGTTTGTTCGTAAATATTTAAGTTAAGCTAGTGGTTATGGGACATGAAGCTAAACTTTTATATTCACTAGCTTAGTGTAATTGACACTTCTCGTTGATCTTGATGATCGCTTTATGAATTAGACTAGCAATTGTGCGATGTCTCTTTCATTGCGAGGTTAGACTAGACACCACTTGTGTGATTCCATTCACACATACCTTTCTGCTTTTTGGTTAGTCTTGACCTCAATCTGTGTGATTCCATTCACACATGCTTAGTGTAATTGACACCCCTCGTTGATCATGATGATCGTTCAGATGGTCAGACTAGACACCACTTGTGTGGTTCCATTCACACATACCTTTCTGCTTTTTGGTTAGTCTTGACCTCAATCTGTGTGATTCCATTCACACATGCGGGGTAGCTCCCCATGGTCTTCGGACCGTCATGTGATAGGCCTCTTTCCCTTTTTCTGTGATTTCTAGATTCCTTATGTTGATTTCTGGAAATTTTATGCTTCACCTATTTTTGTGTATTGGTGAATTAATATGTTATTGATTTGTCTTGAGTACAAATTTGGGGTATGATACCTCTTTGGATCTTTGAGAAGATTCTTGTGATATTGATTATCTCTAATCGGTTGATCTCCTGTTGATCATTATTTACATACTTATAGTAGTATGTCAGCATGGATATTTCATATTTATTCCATACCTCATGTCGGTTGATCTCCTGTTGATCATTATTTGCATACTTATAGTTGTATTTCAGTATGGGTATTTCATATTTATGCCATACCTCTTATCGGTTGATCTCCTGTTGATCATTATTTACATACTTATAGTAGTATGTCATTATGGATATTTTATGTTATGCCATATCTTTTATTCTATGTCATACTCTGTTCGAGTTTTCATACTCCGTTCGAGTTTTTATACTCCGTTCGAGTTTTCATACTCCGTTCGAGTTTTCATACTCTTATCTTGTGATTTCTGGATTTCTTGTGTAGATTTCTAGAATTTGTGCTTCACCAACTTTCGTGATTTCTATTGATAAGTTTTATCAATTCTTGTGCATTGGTGAATTCGTGTGTTATTGACTTGTTATGAATACAAGTTTAGGGTATGATATCCCTTTCTATCTTTGAGAAGATTCTTGTGACATTTTTGATGAACGAAAATTCATTGGTATTATATTTTGATGCCAATTATTTCGATGAAATTTTGACGTATGTCGAAGTTGCTACTGACATTGCTATTTTAATCACGTGTTTTAAAAATTTGTTATTCTTCAAAATATTTCAAAATATAAATCAAAATTGTTTTCAAAATTTTTACGATTTGCGCTTTCAAAAGAATGAGGAAGCGAATTAAACGTTTCAGAAAAAAATCGAGGACTATGACCCCTTTCTTTTACTGATTCGCTTAATTCCGGACTTGTCCGTTTGAGAACGTAAAATGTTATTTATTTAAAATACACAATTTTGCACTTTCAAGGAAACGATGAAGTGAATTAAACGATTTAGTAAAACTCGTGGTTATGGGTCATGTGCGTTTGCTATTTCGGTTAATTTCGGACTCGTTAATTGAAAATTTGTGATTTCTGATTATCGCTTGTGATAATCAGATAATTGAGATTTAATTATCGTTTTGATAATTGAATATTTATGATTTCTGATTTATCGTTTTTGATAATCAGATATTTATTGTTTCTAATTATCGTTTGTGATAATTAGATATTTGAGATTTAATTATCGTTTGTGATAATTAAATATTTGTGATTTAAGATTGATTTTCGATTTTGATAATCGAATACTTGTTGATTTGATTATCGTTTTTGATAATCAGATATTTATTGTTTCTAATTAACGCTTGTGATAATTAGATATTTGTGGTTTGATTATCGTTTGTGATAATTAAACATTTGATATTTGAGATTTAATTATCGCTTGTGATAATTAGATATTTGAGATTTAATTATCGTTTGTGATAATTAAATATTTGTGATTTAAGATTGATTTTCGATTTTGATAATCGAATACTTGTTGATTTGATTATCGTTTTTGATAATCGAATATTTGTGATTTGAGATTTCTGAATTATCTATTGATAATTAGATTTTGTTGATAATTTGTGAATTTCTTTTATGAAATTAAAAGATTTCTTTGGCGTTTATATTGTACTACGCCGGTGTACCGGCTCAATTTTCTGCTATTTATGACGTTTCCCACGTCTTCCAATTACGGAAATGCCTTTGGAATTTCCGATCCTTATTCTTATTCTCGAGCTACCTTCTATTCACATCATTGCTTCGGAGGTTCAGCATCCACGAAATAAAGATGTTTATCTCGTGAAAGCTTAGTGGTTCTCAAATCCTATGGATTTCATTTTTGAATCCAGAGAATTCATCGAGCAAACTCGTTCAAGCTTACTCTTTCATGCTCTTATGGTTGTTACCTTTTGTCCATTTATTCTTTATGATTGCGAGGACGCAATTTCTTTAAGGAGGGGAGTCTGTAACAACCCGATATTCGCGTCAATTCATAACCGACGTTAAAACGATTTATATTTTTTCGTCAATTGCCATTTTGAAGTTTTTAAAATTTAAATTAAAATTTAAATTACAAATGGTTATTAAGTTGGAGGGGCTTTGATATTTTTTTTTAAAAATAATAAATGATCCACGAGTTTTGTTTGGGCCATGAAAATTTAATAAAGAAACCCGTTCCCTCCTTTTTTCTTTGATACTTCCCATTCACGAACCCTAAAAAGAAAAAAAAACCGAACGAAGAAATAAAAATGGCGGTGGTCTCGTTCGTCCCCCTTTTCAAAATTAGGGTTTTCATAATTCTTCGACGTCGCGCTGGGTACTCTCAAGAAGCGTCGATCGTTCGTGCTTCTAATTGCTTCGAAACACAGGTGAGTGCTTTCCCACTCACATCTAATTCGAATTGTTCGCCCTATTCTGCTTATTTTATTTTCGATTATCTCGGCCTCGTCCTGATTTTATCAATGTTGATTTTGTAACTTGATAGGCTCAGCATTGATTTCTGACTTCAATCACTTTGATTTGTTTTTGATTGTTTTGCTGTGAGGTTGATTTCGTGACCACCACTGTCTCGAATTCTTTTGTTGATATTGACTTTGTGGACTTCGTAATTACTATCTTCGTTCAAACTGCTACTTAATTTTTGAGTTTAAACTTGGCATTGCTTTTAATTGCAGTATGAAATCTTTTCTAGCTTTGTACGAACTACCTAGGTCACTTGTTTATACTGGTGCTGTTGCATTAGATATAGATATGTATGTGTTTTATATATATATAGACATACACGCACACTTGTATTAGTATTTGCTCTCTTGGTCTTTCTGATCACATGAACTTCTGCTGCTTACTGCCTTGGCTTGAGAGTGCATTTAGTTGAACTTGACCATTTGTGACTGCACACTGCTGTGTAGTGTCATTTATGTCCTTTTGCTCCACTTTCATTGAGCACTTCATTTGATCTACCACTGCATTTCCAGTTGCAGCCCACCTGAGTACATATGTAGGGTGTCTTGCATACATTTATATTTGTATGCATGTTTCTACTGCATTGTATAAGTTTACCTGTATATTATGGCTTTCTTGGATACAACATTATGCTGTTTTGAGGCTTATTAAGTGTTTGTATCATCCTTGCTTCATCATGTTGCACACACTCCATTTTTGCATACTGCTACTTGTCTCTGACTTCGGCATATACTCGCTGAGGTGTTCTAGCCCTGTTGCATACATGATGCTTAATTTACCTTCTAGTCATGTTGACTTGTAACTTGATTTTTTTTTATTGCAATAAGTCTTATGCACCATGTTGTCTACTGTGACCTTCATACTGCAGTGACATTTGTTCTGGTTGTCATGTATATGGAGTAGAGTTGCATTCCCTTGTCATTGTCTCAGGCCACTTGATCACTTGTATACTGCTGTTTGCATTTGATCTTGATCATACTTGATGTCGCAGTTGCTTGACCCAGTTTCATTCCTCTTGAGTCTGTTGTGGTTGCATTACCCCCTCTGTAGCACACTTGAACTTGACCATGCAATTTGCCACTGTTTCATATATGACATAGTTTGCATAATAGTTGTTACTGTTGCCTTGAACTGTTGCCATAACATTCATGTGCTTGTCCATGTGCCGTGAACTGATCTTGTTCACTGCAGCAATTTCTTGCATATACATTACTGCGCTGTCGGTCATGTTTAAATTCTTATGTCTTTGACCTTGATGGCATTTGGTTTGCATACCTGTTTCATGTAGTATTTGGTTTCATTAACCACGTATGTACACGATTACTTATCGTCCGGTCTTTCATTTATAAGAAGCACTGTTGCATTTCCTTGTGCTCAAACCTTATCTGTTAGTACTGTTGAACTTTGAGGCATATCATATTTTGGGTTGTGCCTCTATTGTGTAGAGTGCCTTGGTTTTTGAGTATTATTGAGTTTGTGTCTCTCTTGCTGTCACCTTATTCCACTGTGTCTTCATGTTGGTACCACTGCCATTATTTGTTTGTTAGCACTGTTTCATCATGTCACTGCCATGTGCATTTGGATTGATTTTCGAATTACACTTGAGTTGAATCCGATGACTCGGGTTTGATCTTGTGTTTGGTTGTGAATTTTCATTGGGTACATCATCACTGTAGTGGCAAGGCAGTGCACGCAAGCGTGAACTGCAGCCACACGGTATTCATTGGGTACATCATCACTATAGTGGCAGGGCAGTGCACGCAAGCGTGAACTGCAGCCACACGGTATGGTTTTGTGATATTCTATTTTGTTTTGATTTATTAATCTTTTGCGTAGTTCATGTGCTGTAGTGGCGAGGCAGTACACGCGTGCGTGTACTGCAGCCCTACTCATCTTAATATTTTAATTGATATTTCAATGGTTTGAACTGTTCTGTTTATTTCAATTCAATATTCTGAATTGCATTCTTATTTGGTTTAATTACTGTCGTCTATTCATTATTTGATTATTATTGCTTCTGTGCACTAATAACTGAGTTTGAATTAGACTGACCCGAGTATTATTTTCTTTTGAATTTAATACTCGGGTCAGACCGAGTATTTCAGGTCGTAGATATTCTGCTTTGGGTTGCTGCTAGAGCTATGAAGTTCTTTCATATCTTTTGGAGTAGTCGTCGTTATTTGTAGTAGTCTGTAAAATTGTATAGGAAGATATGTGTTCATGTATATTAAATACGTTAATGTACTTGTATATGTAACTTCCTGAGTCGACTGTTGTAGTTGTATCATATGTACCGTGTCAAATGTATTGTAACTGACATCAGTTATTGTATATATGAGAATTTCTGTTTTATCTGTGTTCCGCATTTATATTTATCTGTGTTATTATTTTATATTTACTGTTCTAAACTATTATGAACCATCGTAGTTCGTTTTATACTGGAATTGGGGTATTTCGATGGGAGAAAATAAACCAGAGATGAAAAATGAAAGAATATATATATCACTCCTATCGAGATAACCAATACTAGTGTAAGGCCAACTATTGATGGCCGCTCCTCAACAGCCTTATTCTCCGTGCTAGTTGACAGCACTACACCGTAGTGTTCTTGGCTAGCGCGGGTATAGAGGTGGGGCGTCACAAAATAATTGGATAATAAGATAATTAATCTGGAAATAGTTAAGATGATTTAACTTCGGTAAAAATCAAATGGATTAAATCAATTATTGAATGTTAATTAATTTAAATTGAATTTATATGGTTTAAATCAATGATTCCATTTTGAGTTTCAATTTAGTTTTCTTTCAGGGTGTTTCTATTCTCCTACCTCCTTCCTTTTCGGGGACGAAAAGTTTTGAGTGGGGGAGAGTGTAACAGCCCATAATTTTGTAAATATTTTAATTAAGTTTTACTTGAAAACGTTGTTTTTTTTAAAGTAAAATTTTCAATAATTAAAATTTTAAGTTAATAAGTTTTGGTAAAAAAAGAGGGAAAAAAAACTTATTGTAATTTAAATTTAAGCCTTAATTAATGTAATATTTCTGTTATTGATTCAAATAGAAAATTTATGTAGTTTATTAATGTTTGCATCTGTTCATTATTTAAATCCAATTTTTGGTTTTTGCATACTTTTTTTTAAAGTTAAAAAAAGGGGGGGGGGCTTCTTTGTAAAAGTAACTTGAATTTATTATAAAATATCACGATTCCTTTTATTTCCTTTTAAATTAACGTTAGACCTTAATTTATTGCTTAATATTAAAGAATTTACTAAGTTATAAATTTTAACGTAAAGATGTTGTATTAAGTTTAAGGCATTATTTACAATGATTTGTATATACATATGTGTGTGCGTTAATTTGACTTAAGATTTATAAGATGGACTTGTATGCAAAGTCATAACTTTTTTTAATCTTAAACCCTTTTAATCTGGAGATTAGGTTCAAAATTGTTGTCTTTAATTTTAGGCTCATAAAATAGTGAAACTTAATTTTAACACATTTATGTGTATAAGTCTATTATATATATATATATATACACACACACACGTATACGTATATGTTTTTAATAATACTATGACCAATAAAGATATATATGAAGGAAACATCATCTTTGTACACAATCTAATATTGCACTTACATAATTTACTGTAGAATACATTTGGTCATAGTTACATTCCATGCCATGAATAAATAGCTTGTTAATGACATTTAATTAATCAATCAATTTGATTACAGAAAGAATGAAAGGTTTCTCTCTCCATATACTGTTTGCACAAAAAATGGACAAACACCTCCAAGTCGTATTATTTAGTTAATTATATGTAATTTTCAATGATTTTAGATGAGTATGTAAATATGAGAAAAGTAGGGGCTGAAATGTAAAAGACACACAGATTTATAGTGGTTCGGCCAGAATGTGCCTACGTCCACTTTATATGTTATTATCCTCTTTCTTTCAGGTTACAAGTACAATGCTTTGTATACAAGTGTATGAAAGTAGTTTGAAAGTTCCTTCCTTGCTTGAGCTCTCAAACTTGTCTGCCATTGTTGTACCCCTGCCCCTCTATTTATAGAATGAGGCAGGGGGCAGGGGTCTTGGAGGTATATAGCTGCTGGTGGGCCCGGGCTGAGACAATCTGGACTGGCAATCACCTGGTTCGGTAGAGCTTCGTTCGGCGTTGGGCTTTGGATCGGTGGTAGGTAGGGACCGGTGGTAGATAGGCGGTTCGGCGCTCGTTTGGTCTTAGGTGGTTCGGCGCTCGTTTGGTCCGGTGGTGGCCTTGTTGATGGGTTGGTTCGGCACGCATGGGAGAGGCCGAATGGGGCTTGGAGAAGGTTGGTCTTATGCCGAATGAGAATGCCGATCCGGTGTGCCAAATGAGATGGAGGAGCGTCGGCTCGGTGGCCGAATGGGACTGGCCGAACGAGCTTGTGACCGAATGAATCCTTGGGCCGAACATGCTTGGGCCGAATGAGTTTCTACCCTGAGAATGTTGGACGGACTTGGCTCGTACTGCCGAATGGAGCTTCCATGCCGAATGGACTTGGCTCGTACTGCCGAATGAAGCTTCATGCGTGAGTGCCGAGTGTTCCTTGGCCTTGGTGAATGAACTGGAGGTTATTCATGTCGAATGAGCTATGGCTTGCATTGTCGAATGGGAAAGAGGCCGGTCATGCTGAATGAAGTGGTGATTGCGAACCCGGGTGAAACAGACGCTTCGTTGTCTCAAGATCTTCTGGGTGAGAATTCGCCCAACATATACATAATTAAGCTCTAAATTAATTACCTGTTTTTAGGGAAAGAAACGAAAGGTTGCCTTAATTCTTGCCTTTTAGTTTTCCTAACATTTGTTCCTTTCTAGCCATTCATTCTTTTAGTTTAGCCGTATATTTTGCCTTGCAATTAACGTACAAATTTCTCTTTTTCTCATCTTCTTTATTTTCTCATTTCCTAAGAGAGAGAAAAATATTACAAGCACTTTATTCTTTTATTTATAAAAACTTGGAATTTATTTTAATATAAATCTTTAATTTGAGCAAATCATTTCCCAAAATTCTATAATAAAAACAAAAGTATCTGAAATTTTTAACTTTGTTAAGGATAACTCTAATTGGAATTTTAAATAAAGAAATGGATTATCTACTTTCTTTAAAAATGTGTATTATTTTTTTGAATAATAAATTTCGTTGGAAATGGTAAATAAATCAGAATAATGTAAACATGTTAAGGAGTAACTTTTAAGAATTCAGTGTATTAATAAATTGTTAAAATTACGCATAAAAAGGGCACGAATTTTTAATGGAATAAATAACGTATATAATAGGAAAGCGTATTAATTTAAAAAAAAACGTTACCTTTGTATATTTGGGTGTGTATTATTGCGTGGGTTCTGTGCATTTTAAAAATTCATACCGCAATTATATATGCATAAATAAATCAGCTAAAAATTTACTAGCCAAACGTTACACTTTCCATAACATTCATTTGTTTTAATTTAGTATAAAACTTTGGATAAAATAACGTTCAAATCCTCATTAATTTCTTGTCTATCTTTTACCACAATCAACGCACATATATATTCTTTTCAAATTCCATTTCTAGTGAAAGCCGTTTCTTTTCTGATAAATTCCTTTCCCTCTACACCATTTTTCAACACATCTTCTACGGGTAATAAATCGCATGCGAAGAGAAATGGTAATAAAAATAATTTCATTTCCTGACTAAAAAAAAATCGCATACCATAAATTACGCCTATTTTCATTTCATGTGTTCCAAGCAAATTTCCCCTATAAATACTAGACACATCACAATATTTTCTCTACATCTCATTTTAGCTTCAACCTTCGTTCTTGCGCAAGCTTCTTCAGGTATGGCTGTTTTCCTTTCCTCTTGCTCCTTCTTTTCTTTTTATTCTTCTTGCATTTTTTTCTTTCTTTCTTTCTTTCGTGTTCCTCTGTTTTCTTCCACTGTTTCACCACCTTGTCACAGCCTCTTTTCCATACGTGGCCAAGCACCCCCCCACATAGTTTATTTCGAAATTTCGTGTTAAACTTTTTTTCTTAGTTTTGATTTTTTTAATTAATTCGTTTCCTTTTCAAAAATATAAATGTAACAACCCGCATATTTATCGAGTTTGTATTTAAATATTTTATTTAAATATTAACTCGTTAATCAGATTTTGGTCCGAAAAGCTACTTTTTTCAAATGGTCAAATTAGGACTCGGGACCACTTCCATTGAGTTCGAAATGTCGTTTACAACTTTTTTAAGTATAAACATCGATAGGTTTGGAGTTAGTGAAATTTCACTAACTTTTCCCGCTTTGGACTTTGGGTTAGTTTAGCCTATTAAGCCCAAGTTCCAACCCTCTTCTCCTCACTCTTCATAAATTTCCTAACTAATCAAGCTTTGGCATTAATGGTGGAGGGAATGGGAAATTAAAATTCCAAAACTCAAATTCAATTGCAATCCATCTTTCTACTCCAAATTCAAGAAGAAGACATTGGATTCAAGCTTCTTTTGCTTAGATAGAAGAAGGATTGATTCTTGCTTGCTTAAAACTTCATTTTCATTGATATTTGGTGCAAAGGTGAGATTTTTATCTCACAATTCTAGCCTATAACTATATTGGACTGTTGGGAATGATTCCCTATCATTTTTGCATGCATGTTAGCATTTGGTTTGGATTGGATTGGCGAAAAACTCCAATTTTTAGCGTTTTGTTGAATTTTCTGCACTTGAGTCGTTAGGTCGTATGACCCATGAGTCGTTAGGTCGTATGACCCTTGAGTCGTTAGGTCGTTAGACCCTTGAGTCGTTAGGTCGTATGACCCTTGAGTCATTGTCGTTGGGTCGTTGGACCCTTGAGTCGTTAGGTCGTATGACCCTTGAGTCGTTAGGTCGTATGACCCATGAGTCGTTAGGTCGTATGACCCTTGAGTCGTTAGGTCGTATGACCCATGAGTCGTTAGGTCGTATGACCCTTGAGTCGTTAGGTCGTATGACCCATGAGTCGTTAGGTCGTATGACCCTTGAGTCGTTAGGTCGTTAGACCCTTGAGTCGTTAGGTCGTATGACCCTTGAGTCGTTAGGTCGTATGACCCTTGAGTCGTTAGGTCGTTAGACCCTTGAGTCGTTAGGTCGTTAGACCCTTGAGTCGTTAGGTCGTTAGACCTCATTTTGTCTTCACTAGGTCGTACCGTTTTGGTCGGGGCGCTGCCCCGCACCCCGCCGGGGGCGCTGCCCCCTGGACCCCCGCGACCTGACCGGGCAGGTCGAACCCCGTAAGCGGTGGCGTTGCCCCCGCACCCCCACCTTGGGGGGTTGCCACCCCCCCTGGACCCCCCTCCGTAGGCGATCTTATCTGAAAAACATTCAACAGAACTTGCTTTGTTGAGATGCTGAGTTGACCATTCTTCGAGACAAACCATCTCTGGTTATCTCGGCCACGTTTGGTCGTTGGGGAACTTACACTTTGATGCTTTTGAGCTGATTTCCTTGGATTTTATTCACATCTCCGAATGTGATCTTTGTGATGATTGTTTCTACAATCTCTTCTGTGATTTGTCATTTTAAAAATATAAAGGTTTCAATACTAGTAGTAAATATCAAAACTCTTTTAACAAACAATTTCAACTCTATTTTTAATGACAAAGCTCTTTTCTTAAACCGTTTTCCAATCTATTAGTATATACAACCCTTTACCTCACTCGGATGAAAAATCTAATTAAACGACTTAGTAAAACAAGTGGTATGAAACGATTGCGTTCACTTCGTCGGTTAATTCCTGGACTTGTTCGATTGAACCTCTTGTGACAATTTTATTAGTGAAGATTTACAGTTTGTTCGTAAATATTTAAGTTAAGCAAGTGGTTATGGGACATGAAGCTAAACTTCTATATTTACTAGCTTAGTGTAATTGACACTTCTCGTTGATCATGACGATCATTCTGATGATTTAGACTAGCAACTGTGCGATGTCTCTTGTTGCGAGATTAGACTAGACACCACTTGTGTGATTCCACTCACACATACCTTTTTTCTTTTTGGTTAGTCTGGACCTTAATCTGTGTGATTCCATTCACACATGTGGGGTAGCTCCCCTTGGTCTTCGGACCGTCATGTGATAGGCCTCTTTCTCTTTTCTATGATTTCTGGACTTCTTGCATTGATTTCTAGAATTTATGTCATTGACTTGTTATGAGTACAAGTTTGGGGTATGATGCCCTTTCCGAATCTTTGAGAAGATTCTTGTGATATTGATTATCCCTTATCGATTGATCTTCTGTTGATAATTATTTACATACTTATAGCGGTATGTCATTATGGATGTTTATGTTTATGCCATATCTTTTATGTTATCTCATGTCATCTGATATTTATAGCTAGACTGATCTGTTTATTATTTTCTTAAATAATACTCGGGTCAGACCGAGATGTTACAGGTGCTTCTGCTTGACTTCTTCCCAGGGATTCATCACTCTGACTTTTGGCTAACTGTTTAGATTAGCAGTTTTTGTTGTATACACTTGAGATATGGACTCATAGTTGTATTCTTTTGTATAGCACGTGTTGCTATTCTTTTGTATTATCGTGGATCTTACTGACCACTACTCTGATGTACACTTTCATGTGTTAGTTATATATTCATATCTTCTTCCGCCTTTGTGATATGGATATCTGTGACTGATTTGTGATATGATTATTTCTATGTTTGTTTCCGAAGATTATTTATAGCCACCGTGTGATAAGCAATTACATGGATGGTCGCTCCTCAACAACCTTATTCTCCGTGCTAGTTGACAGCACTACTCCGGAGTGTTCTTGGCTAGCGTGGGTATAGAGGTGGGGCGTCACAATAAATCTGGTCGCAACCTCCGCATCAATTTGATCGTGCTTCCGTACGTTTTCTTTTTTTTCAAGTGTGACCATCGTTTTAAATCAAATCTTCGATGGCATTCAGGTGAGTATTCCTCACCGGACAAACATACTTGTATATTTGTGAATTAATCACAAGTGCAATTGTAAACTTATTTTATTTAATTTTATCTGCCTGTGATATTAACTTATGATGTTAAACCCCATTATTTAATTGACACATCATCAGTTGTATTATCTATTGTTATATTTTGCAGTTATACTATTTATTATTATTTACTGTCTGAATCACACTGCAAGTTCCCTGTAGAATAGAAATCGTTACTGGCTGAAATGATAGGCCTGAACAATAATTATTTATTCATTTATTTAATTATTTAATTATTTATTATTTAACTTGGGATTACGGGTTTGAAATGATAGAACCCGGGTTTTCTTTGTAAATTACGGATTGAAATGATATATATCCGTATCACTTGACCTAGGCTAGAAAACTATATACAGACCCGTGGTTTATATAATATTTTTATGAAATGTTTTAAAAATATTTTAAATGGAAAATTTATAATATTCTGGTTTAAAATGTATTTAAATGATT
The DNA here is from genome assembly GCA_030765085.1 of Allium cepa. NCBI lineage: Eukaryota > Viridiplantae > Streptophyta > Magnoliopsida > Asparagales > Amaryllidaceae > Allium > Allium cepa. The sequence continues at coordinate 87,410,540 of CM060942.1, read as the reverse complement.
TTTATAAAATTTATAATGATTTTTGAATGAGTCGAAATGTTAAATAAATGAATGTTTAAGTAAAATTTTGAAATATAACTTATTTTCTTCTGAATTTATGTTAAAAGTAAGATTTTAGTTAAGTAAAATAATTGATAATAAGTTATATTTTGGGAATTTAAAACTTAATTGTTAAGTTAATAATTTAATTAAAGAAATGGGAATTTAATACTTGGATTTAAATAAGAAATTCATAATAAAATTTGATTTTTGTATGAAAATTTACTTATAAATTCATAAAAATATGAGTATTGAAATTATGACTTTATAATGTGAAAATATATGATTTATATGAAACTTTTACTTAGTATGAAATCATAGTTAAACCTTGAAATTTTAAATATAAAGGATATTACAGCATTTGTAAATGTTGTAGTTAAATTTAAATGAACTTAAAGGATAATTTGAACTAAAAGCTATTATAGCACTTTGTAAGTGCTATAGTTGATAAAGATAACTAAAGTTTAGTTGGAAATAAAGAAATCTATTACAACACTTAAATGTTGTCTTTTGTAAATGAACTGTTTAACCTATAACTTTAGGTAGCATTTTATAAGTGCTACGGAAACTGAATTTTTGATTGTTTTAATATAATTTAATAATTTTTGAGAAAAAGGCTTAAATTTTGGAATTTAATATGTAATTAATAAAAATAAGGAATTGACTTTAAATGGTTTTAAATGGAAGAATCAAACTTTTAAATGTGAGTTGAAAGGTAATTATTTCCTAAATAAATTGAATAGATTTAAATGGTATTTTATATTAAATAAAATGACTGATGTTTAAATAAATGCTGTTTGAAATGATATTATGATATTGAAATGTATTTGAAATTTATTTTGATTTTTAAAGTATAAATGCCATTTTTAAAAGTTGTAACCACGGGTTATAATAACGTTTGGTTGTTAAAGAGACCGGGATCGGATATCTGGCATACTCTATGTCGATACCGAAAACCACTTTGACAACCGTGTACGCGGTGGAGATTCCAGAATGAAGTAGGATGGTGGAGACGGTTCCTTTGAGGTAAATACGTGGATCCGACTCCCATGAGTTGGCATAAGGTGGCTAAAATAGGAGCAATCGACGGATTAATGAGGTAGCATCTCTGATCGGACGCACTTTTTCGTATGCCATTCTATTACTTTTGTGATTGTATTGGTGTGCACCTTTGATTTGGGAGTGTTGTTCGAGGTGGACGGTAGCTGCGCGCTACGCGTTACCATCGGTCCGAAAGCGTAATTGGTATATCTACCCTGGCATTGTCTAGTTGTGCCGTGTCACCTACCATAGCGAGCCTTGTACGAGTTTGGTTTTTTCCCGTAGCCCGTGTGGTATCCTCTGGTGGCTTCCCGATCAGGAGGTACTATGATATTGGATGGACTACTGGGACTATTACGTGTTAAGGGGAATATTGGGTCACTCCTTAACGCTATTTAAAAGTAAGTTTACTTTAATATAGACACTACTATAATAGCGAAATTATTACTATATAGTAAATAGTTTAACGGATCTTTAGAGGATGGGCGGTCCCAAACATCCTTTAAGTTATTTGCTCTATATTACAGTACACTTGAATTATTTTACACTGTATAAGTATGTATGTCTTGACTCGAATGTTCATGTTTTATTTTACGCTCGGGTCAGCCTGAGTTGCAGTTCAGTTTCATCCCAGAGCTAGGATTTCTGTAGATCACTTTCAAGCTGCTGGCAAACTTCCCTTCCAGTTCTTTATCTGAATTTTGAAATCAAGACTAGTGGACATTTGGATTGTTCTAATGATGATTTAAAACTATATTTGGATTAAAGACAATGTAATTTTTATTTGATTGAGACTATTTATAGTGGCTTCATGAACCACTAAGTATTTTTAACTCCGCTGCGAGTTTTTTGATATCTATGTCTGTGATTCTGTGATTATTTATTTACTGTATATTTTGAGATTTGCCAAATTTTATTTACAATGCGGTATTTTGAACAATTCAAGTCCGACATGTGCGGATGAGAATGGTTGAAAATATCGGGTCGTTACAGCCTCCATTGCCACCGCGAGTGCATCTAGTCGCCGCTGCCGCAATTAAACGATCACGTGCTCCGCCCTCACTATTTTTTTTTCTTTTTTTGTGGAGGACCTTTTTTTTTAGATCAATTCTTTTTTGTCTTCAATCTTTTTTTATTTTGGAAAGAGAGATTCTAAAAGAAAGGGAAGGGTAGTTGCGGCTAGAGATGTGGGCGTAGGTTGATCACGTAACACAGAAATAATAATAATAGAATATGAATATTATTTAAAAATATCAAACCAACTCGCTCATGAAAATTCCAAACTCCAAATGACGCGTGCCGCCTGACGTTTATAATGTTTTATCCCCATTTCGAAAGCAACGGAATTAGTCTTGAGGTCTAATTCGATCATACGTGGAAGATAGCTTTCCAAAGTCGATTGTTTTAATTAAATTCCAAAAAACATTCTATGCGTTTCAAGCTTGCATGAAAAAATGACAAGTGCGATCCCTACGAAACTTGAAATCATGTAATAACTCACTATCACTGATCCGATGAAATTGGTTTCGTCGAAATCCGAGAAAGTAGCCAAAATGGCTATTTTTACCCGTTAATTATAATAATTAATTTTCAATTTCTATTTGTTTACATTTGAATTCAATTTCTAAAAGTATACAATCTTAATTATCGTTTAAATTAAATTTAAATACATTTTCAGAATCATTTTCGTTCATATTAAATTCATAATTCAATTATTTAAATAATTCCAATATTAAATTCAAATAATTTAGTTGCCCGATAAATTACAACAATAACCCATTCAATTTTATCTCTAACTATTATTATTTAACAATTTTATCAAATATGATAACTTACAATAATCAAAAGTACGGGTCGTTACATACTCCACCACTCAAAACTTTTCATCCTCAAAAAGGGCTAAGTAGATAGTTTAACAGTTTGATATATTTTCTCAAAATAATTAACTATAAAACATAACATCTTATTTGCAAAACTATTACTATGCTTCTACTATGCCATTTCGATAACGATTTACAAAAAATACAACTTCTATATAAAGTAAGTCATAAAACTTTGCAAAAATTAAAAAAATTATAACTCTCGGATATATGGAAATTTTAGCAGAGTCTCCTTTGCGCGGCTCGATCGAAATTTTTTTTTACAATATAATATATATCACTGTATACCAAATAGATATCAAATATACATCTTATCTCAATGACGAGGCATCCCGAAGGGCAAAAATATTAATCACGGTACATAATCCGAGATACATACCTTGTTATTAATAATACGAGTGATTTCGCTCGTATTAAGCAAGCAAAAGCATTTAAAACCCCGCGTATAAGCCCAAACGGTATTCGTATATAGCTATCTCAACTCAATTTAAGATATTAGTTACATATAACGATATAGAAGCATGTTTAAGTCTAGTATAACCATATAACATGGATTTTGAATTTAAACAATAAATACAAGCACAAATATGCAATATACAATAATCATATGCTTCAAAACATCAATAACAATGGTTTCCAACAAAAGAAACCATCCAACCATCAATATCCGTCTAATTAATCCAATTAATACATAACCATGTGAATTTACATTATCCAACGTCAATTTTTTTATTCCATTCATTTCTTATTAAAATCCATCGCATTAACATTTTAATTGACTCATTTCAATTTATTTGCATTCAACAACCTTTTACTCAATTAGATTCACGTTCAATTGATTTTTTTATTCAATTTATTTACTTCCAATTGATTTGCATGCACTTATCAACATTAATAAATTTACATTCTATTAATTTACACTCGTTTATAGTTACATTCATTTTTCCCTTCTTCACTTCCATTATCTCATTTCAATAATTCATATAATTAATTACACTCAAGTAAATTAATTCCATACCACATTCTAATTATTTTACATTGATTCATATTCATTGATTAATATTTATTTTGTTAATCATACAATAGATTATATTCAATTCATTCGCTTTTAGTTGATTTACATTCAACTAATTTGGTTTCAATCCATTTTTATTTAATCAATCAAAATTCATTGCATTCATTTTTGATTGATCGCAATTCAATGTATTTACATTCAGTCGATTTGTTTCAATTATTTACATTTGTTTCATCCACATTTAATTGGTTTACATTCCATTGATTTCATTCAATTTATTAACATTTGTTGCACATTCATTATATTCAATTTTATTCAATTCACTTTGTGAAATTCCAATTCTTTCACTCTTTGTTTAACTTATTTCATATAAATTCATTTATGAATCATTTATAAAAGTATTCCACTTCCCCTTGCTTAAGTTTGATTTGTTTTGTTTCCACTTAGTATATCCTCCTTTTTATTATACTATCATCATTTATAAATTATTTAAGTTTATTATAAATATTTTATATAACACAACTCACATTTATTATTATTACTTTATATCTTAAGTTATTATTAATTCATCGATTCACTTCATTTATTAACTTCATCTATTCAAATTCATATTATAATTACTAAAGTAAATTTTATTTTATATCTCAATTCATACTATTAATTTTCTTTTCACAATCAATTCATTAAACTTCTTTTAAGTTTGCTTTAATTTAACCTTTATTCTAATAACTTATTCCATATTATATTAGTTAACATTCAATTTTTTTGAACTACCCCACTTGAATTTTATTTATTTATATCCAATTTAATTTAATTAAATTCAATTAACCATATTAGATTTACTTACATGCATTTATTTTATTTAATTTCTTTCACACTTAAATTCAAGTTTGTATTCATTTTTAAATTATTTTATAGCTTAAATGAAATTAATCCACTCTACAAATTTATCTAGTTTCATTTAATATCCAATTCAATTTATTTAATATTATGTTAAATTTCATTTCATTTTAATCTATTACTCATTTTATTTTAATTTTATTCAAGTTAAATTTTCTTATCATTCCCGTTCAACAATTTTAAATTCGTTTTTAGCTTATTGATTCTCAAATCTATAAGTTATACAATTTTATTCATTCAAATTTCATTTTACCTAATTCATTTCAAATACATTTCCTTTTATTTAAGCTTCTTGAGTTAGACTTTATTTTATTTACTTAATTTCACTAACTCTGTTAAATTTATCAATGCTAAGCCAATTATTTTATTTTGTATCTCAAATTCAAAAAGAAATTTCTTTTTTGCTTAACAAAATTTAACCATTTTAAATTCGATTTATTTTCCTATTCAAATTTATAAGTTATAACTTATTTCTTTTCTATACTATTTTAAATTTATAAGTTATAAACTCATTCCTTATATACTATTTTCAACTATAAGTTCAATTTTTTTTTCATATATTTATTAAGTCATACTTAGAATATTTTGCACTATCGAAACTTGTTTTAATCAAAAATAAATTTCTTTTGTACAAATTTTCACTCAGAAACTCGAAAATGAATACTTACGATGCTGCAGTCATTCCCAGAATTATTTCCCAGCGACCAAGCGAGTTTAAAACTTCTATTTCCATCAAAAATCTTTTCAAAATACATTTCTAGCCACAACTCTTTTAGATAATACAATTAATTTTTTAAGGCTTCGAAAAACAATTTTGAAAACAAAAGGATTTTAAATTCTATAATTCTCAATTTTTAAAATCATTTCTAAACATAAGCTATAATATAAATATACTTTTACAAATTTCCTTACCTTATTACCAAAATATTTCATTAATTTACAACTTGGTCATCTTAACCACTTCTTATTTTAATTGATTCCAATCAAATTTAATTATTAAATTCTTCCTAAAATAAAATTCATTAAGTATTCGTTAACATTTTAATTCAACCAATAATCGATGTTAATTAAATATTATCATCGCCTAACAATTATCATTCATTAATAATCATTATATATGTAATATAATTTACGTAAAATTATTTCATTTACCCGATTTTAAAACAATATTATGTCGACTTGCCTCTTTTAAGTGTTTAGAAAAGCTTATCGATGACATGGCATCCCGCACATCAACCATAATTCATAAACAACTCAACAGATAAGTAAACACAATATATTATAACACTAATAAGTACGCTCTCTCATATGTATACACTCAAAAAGACTCATTTTAGTGTATTACTACCCTATCTCTAATGAGTCAAACCCTACAACACCAAGGTTATCGCTAAACCAAAGCTCTGATACCAACTGTGACGACCCATATTTTGGAAGGTTTAAATCGACAATAATCCACATAGTCCAACTTAAACCATCCAGAACGTAGATAATCAATGGGGTTAAATAAGAAAAATAAGAAAAGAGGAAGAAAACAAACACAGAATCTTACAGCGGAACGATAAAATATAATAATCACATAACAGTTCGTGAAGCTATTACTATACATTTGAATAAAATCTATATACATTTATCAAAGTTAAATATATACATCAGGGATAGATAATCAATACAGCAGAATAGCATGATGTAGAGGATAATAATAATAGTATACAAAACTTTGTATTTGTCCTTCAAATAATAGTCTTTAATATGCTGAAAAACTCAGGACTGAGCCGTACGTAATGAAAAGATAAAACACTATAGTCAGGACTAAAATACTCTTATGTAAGTCAAATCAATACCACAAATATGAGTGAAATAACTTAAGAGACTTTACATTATCTCCTTTAACACATTTTTATAGGTTCAAAACCAAAGCCGTAATGGGATCGTATAGATATAAATGCGACAAGGCATATGAGGCAATGCCTAAGGTAGGATTCTACTAGTTTACCCTTTCTGGCTGGTCGTAACCCATCCGTGGATGACCGCGTCAATCAATCCAACCGACAAAAGGTGCACCCATCGAATACAAAATCACAATAATAATACGAGGGATCAACGTCATTAGAGGTAGCTAACCTCAATGGCCAGACATAGGCTCATGTTTTAATCATTTTGATTATGATACGAGTGTTAAAGCTATCCATCATCATTCTCTTACTTCATTCTAGTAAACGTTCGACAATTCAACCACTACATCTGGATATCATCCACCGCGTTCACGGTTGTTAAATTGGTTCCAACATTGACAGAGAGGATGCCAATAAGAGGCCTCGGTCTCTTTGACAACCAAATATCGTTTTACATACCGGTTAGTTCTTTTATATTTCGAAAACAATTTATACTTGATCGTATTCGCTTTAAAATCAAATCCATTTCAAAATCGTCATATCGGCTCAAAAATCATATTTTACTTCAAACTGTTAATTCAACTTCGATATATCAATTTCACTTTGAAACTTGGTTCGAATTACAATTTTGGTTATAATTCACTTTAACCCAATACGCATTTAAATCCAAGATTTAATAAAAAATTCCACCCTTTGACTGGTTTGAATTTTTAGAAAATAGTTTAGATAGTTCTAAAAGAGTAAAATAGTTAAAATAATTTTAACAGAAAATAGTTTGAGTAAAAAAACGGTTTATATAGTAAAATAGTTTGGAAAATCAAAATAATTTGAATATTTAAAGAATATAGATTTTTAAATCGTTTATACTACAAATATTCATTTAAAAATAGTTTTAAAGTCAAACCAGTTCACTTTCCAAATTTTCCAATTCAAATCAGTTCCAATTTCCATTTTGATTTAATCGATCCAATTCTGGTTTCAAGTTGATATTTACTTAGATTCCAAATTAATTTCAATGCTAATTCCAATTCTAATTTTTTGAACTCCAATTCGAAATTAATTTAAAATTCCAATTCCAAATTAATTTAGATTCCAATCACTAATTAAATTCAACTCCAATTCCAAATTTATTATTTCGATTTACATCAATTCCGAGTTCGATTTCCAAAATATCGATTCAAAAAAATTAAATCCAATTTAAAATTAAATCTTCAAATATAATGAAATTCTGAGCTCAATTTCGAAATATCATTTTATATCATCCTTTACCTACCAATATTCAAAGTTCGAGTAAAAGTCCAATCTTCTAAAATAAATCAATTTCTGAAATTCAATCATATTTCGATTATAACTTCAAAGTCTCACTTTAATTATTTAAAAAAAATCATGTTATCAAATTTAAATTTCAACATTTCGAGTTCAAGTTCAAAAATAATTCGATTTCCATAATTTCGATTCTATTTCTTAAAAATCAAAATAAATAATAATTTTATAACAAGATTTTAAAATCATTTAATTTAACCAATCTGGTATCTTGTATGCAATTCTCTATCCTATGGCCAAATGAATCAATTATTCAATTTAATCAAGGGATGGATGTATATCATTTCAATCCAAAAATAAATGCCATAGGTGTATATCATTTCAACCTATTTCTTAATTTATTCGAATAATTCAATTTACAGTTTTATATACTGTAATAATATACAGGATGATAACATGATATATATATACATATATATATATATATATAAAATAATTAACATCCAATCATTCAAATATCAGCCAATTTTCATCCATCACAAAAAGTCACCAAACAATCAATAATTCACAATAATTAACCAACTATCAAAATGGAGAGTTTTTATTTAGCAGTTAAATTCTAATTCAATTTGACAATCGATTCAAATTCTATTAACTGATTCAGATGTCAATTAAATGCCAATTCATTTATATAGCAACCATCAACTATTTAAATCACAACATGATATAAATTTTACTAACATAAAAATATATTAGTCAAACATGAGCGTATAAAACACTCATCTTTCATTTGAAACTGAAATAAATTTCTGATTCAAATGAACTCCAGTTCGATCCCAAATCGTAGACGACATCGATACGTATCTTCAGCAACTCACTTCCCATGAAATGGACCTCGCACGACAGAGTTACGATTTTATTAAAATTTATAATTAAATTTAATTAATAAATTAAATCAGAAAATTAAATGACCTAAACATTTCCTAATCCAACATCCACCGTTGATCATCACTTCCATGCTCGAACCATTCTTCCAGCAAGAGACTTCATCGTCTTTTTTTACACAACCGCAATCGCCAACCTGCCGTCGTCCAAACCCACCATGCCACCGCAAACCGCCGACCTCCATCGCGTCGCGCTTCTTATCAGCCATCGTGCTTGCTTGTGCTCCAAATGGCGGCTCGCATTCCTTAAGCTACCCGACCATAAATCCTAGAGCAATCGATCTCGAGTTCCACCTCGCTTGTCCACATGTACGGTGCCTTCATCGCCACTGTGAGTGCATACAGTCGTCGCACCCCCAATTAAACAATCATGTGCTATGCCCTCTCTCTTTTTTTTTTTTTTTGGTCGAGGCCCTTTTTTTTAGACCAATTCTTTTTTTCTTCGATCTTGGAAAGAGAGATTTGAAAAGAAAGGGAATGGCAGTTGCGGCTAGAGATGTGGGCGTGGTTGAACGAGTAACACAGAACTAATAATAATATATAAATATTATTAGAGAATATCAAATCAACTCACTCATGAAAATTCAAAACTCCAAATGATGCATGCCGCTTGGCGTTTATAATGTTTTACCCCATTCCAAACGCAACAGAACTAGTCTCAAGGCTTAATTCAATCATATATGGAGGATATCTTTTCAAAGTCGCTTGTTTTAATTAAATTCCGAAATCGATTTCTACGCGTTTCAAGATTAAATGGCCAAACGACAAGTTTGATCGCTACAAAATTTAAAATCATACAATAACTCACTATTATGGATCCGATGAAACTGGTTTCATCGAAATTTGAGACAGTGGCCAAAATGGCTATTTTTACCTGTTAATTATAATATAGAATTTCCAATTTCTATTTGTTTACCTTTGAATTCAATTTTTAAAAGCACACGTCTTAATTCTCATTTAAATAAAATTTGAATAAATTTGTGGGCAAAATTCAATTATTTAAATAATTCCAGTATTAAATTTAAACAATTTAATTACCCGATAAATTACAATAATAAGTCATTGAATTTTATCCATTATTATTCAGTAATTATATCAAATTTAATAATTAACAATATCCAAAAGTACGGGTCGTTACAACTACACTAAGCATGATATATGGTATATAGGTATAACACACCAATATCAAAATTCATATCAAGCACACAGTAAACATAGTAAGAAAAAAGCAAACACTCAACAACAACCATCACCAAGGTCTCACATCGCTGCTAACATCTCAAAGACTCTTATCATCGGACCACCACGACCAAGGTCTCATATTGCCATCAAGATGTCACTTTGTCTCGACCATCACCAAGATCTCGCATCATCGCCAATATGTTATTTGTCCTGACCATCTCCAAGGTCCCGCATCGTCACCAAAATGTCACTCTGTCCCGACCACTACCAAGATGCCGCATCACCACCGAGATGTCATTTTGTCCTGACCATCTCCAAGGCCCTGCATCATCACCAAGATCTCACTTTGTCCCGACCATCACTAAGGTCCTACATCATCGATAAGATGTCATTTAGTATCGACCATTCCAAGCAAAGATACCTTCAGACACCTAATAACTCTTATGACCATCACCAAGGGCAACGACACACCATGCGCAATTAGATTCAATGTTCAATTATGGGCCATCATCATGGTACTACCATCAACATTGTCTAAGGTACACAGGTAAGTGTCCTCACATATCCTTGCCCCATGAAACACCTATTTAATTTAGAGTTATCAGCTATCTCTTTTGCACACGACTCGATACAGGAACATACTATGTCCCACCACATTACTTTACCCCGTCGAATGTGCCTCCTCGAATCTTCATCAAGCCTACATATACTTCTCACCCGAAGTACTCGATCAAGCATCTCACGATGTTGAATGAAGCTCCAAATTCATCTCAAGTCATTAGAATTTCCATATTAGTTGCTCCAATTCCCCTTAGTCGTCCCAAGTCATTTCGGGATCTCCACTTCAACCCTAATAAAACTCAAGAAAAATTCCAAAGTCACCCCAGGTCTGACACGAAGCTGACCCAAAGCAAACCTGAAGTTTTCCCCAAACTGACCTAAAATAACCCCAGAAGCTCCCTTACACCATATCATATCTAGGTAAAACATACAATCAGACCAAAGCATCCTCTTCAAAAACCCGCAATGGCCACTAAGCAACCCTCGAACCCATTTTCTTATCCGAGCCCTAAACCAAAGCAATACTGGACAACATTTTCCATCCGTCCTTCCATAGAAAAATCACAACACCAATGGACAACATTTGGGTTTTCAAATCAGCAAACATCAAGTCGACCCTAAGCAAACCTTCCCACGAAACCAAGTTGACATGAAGCAAGCTACCATTGGATAAGTGCATTGTTGATCGGGTCTTCAAACCACTAAACACCAAGTCGACCCCAAGCAGACTTCCTTTGATACGAAGTTGACCCAAACAAGCCACCACCAAATAGAAATGTAGCAAAATCTTCAAAGTTCAATTTCTCGACGAATCAGTCGCCGCGCTCCATACTTCAACCCTCGTGCATTCCCTATGCATTGATATGACTCCATACACCCTAGAGCCTATCTGTCGAAGTCTGATTCTATGCATACGGATCTCCCATCAACTCTATTTTGTTCTAAAGAGCATTTTCAACCTTAAACATACAAACATACACCACACATACATAAATGAACATCCAAATGTGGCAAATCATCCTATCATGTGTTTATAACATTGCCTAACACATATAGAAGCAATTATACATCAAAAATAACATGATTAAAATAGCTTAAATCATTTTATTCTCATTTTTACTTCAAACTGGGTTTTAAACAACATTAAAACACGGTTTTGACTTTAAAAATTGATCCAAAACATGTTTATATCTATATAATAAGATGTGAGATGATAAATCATTCACCAGGGTTTGCACGTAAAGCGAGGCAAATCCGAGAATACCTAATTTCACTTCTAAAAATGTGGATTTGGAAGTATCTTGCTAATTTCCTTGTTAATCCACCCTTATCTATGAATTTGGTTTGATTTGAAACACATTAGGAGTGGTTTTTGTAAATAAATGTTTAATGGAGTTTTAGATCCAATTTTGGAAGATTTAGGGGATGCTAGTTTAGCTACTATTAGCACAAAGCCTGAAATGATTCACAAGCCTAACCCCAAAACCTCCCTAATTACCCACCAAGCTACCTTAATTCACTCAGAACTTGAAACCACCATATCTCTCGAATGGCAAGTCAAATGGCTATCATGAACACTTTGTGGAAAGGGAAACCATCATGTCTCTTCGATGGAAGTGGTCTTGGGCCCCAATTCAGCTTTTATCAAAAGTTATTGCCATTATAAGTTTTTTAAGGGTAAGATCATTCAATAAAATATCTTGGGGTCAAAAACATCACTACTCAACATTCCCTAAATTACAAAGTCATATGACCGTACATGAATTTAAAAATAATATCGATGGCCCTCTAATTTGTAAAATATAGGTCATGACACTCTCCTTCCCTTTAGGAATTTCACCTCCGAAATTCCTAATATAGCCAAGGCAAAGTCAAACATAGCTATCCTCATGCCTAACAACCACGAGCAATCATATCAAACATCAGCCATAAACACGCAAGCAAAAGTGATATCCCGCCCACTCGAGCATGTGGGACACTAAACTACCTAATATATGCATCAAATGCAATATCAAATGTGAAAACTAATGCGATATCATCCAACCAAGTAATGAGCTTTGAACAAGTCGTCATCATGCTCACATTGGCCTTTCAAGCACTACCACATTCACTTGCACTCTACCGAGCCTTCACCAATATCACCATCTCCTCTTAAGTTGTTCATGTCATATTTGACTATATGAATGAGCTTATGAGATTCCAAAGTTTCCAGTGCACTCTTGATATCGTACAGTAGAGTCGATACGACCTTTCTTAATGCCTCTTGTAAGCTATTCCCATAATCAACTTATGGATAACAGGTATCTATCGCTTACAATGCCCACTGGCATACCCTAGGACCACAGAACCCACTTCATATACTACTTAGCCAGTTCCAATCTATTTTACTCGACTCTATGGGTATAACTTAGTACTCTTTTTCAATCCATTGACTATGACTCAGAGGTTACCATACCATTCTTGAGTCCTCAGTAGCCCATCAATATCTGTTTCTGTTTCCACTTGGGAATCCCTAGTGGTTGCAACATATCACTAGGCATTATCCTTCCAACTTCCACCAACTGGTAATCTACATATCTCTATCCTAACATCTTTTTCATCTCCTCCTAATAAAATGTCCATCCAATGCACTTTATTGCCATCGGAATGTAATCTTGAATGACAACACACTCGTAATACGACATCCCTAAGTCCACTAATGTCAGGTATAATCAACCTATGTTGCCAACAATCCTGGCCCTATCTCTTCCTCCGTACGAAATTATAACCAGTGATATATATACAAATCGTATCTATGCTAATAACACTACCCCTAAGTTGGTATGTCTCTTCCATCTCCTGCACCATTATCAAGTGTGTCTCATACTTCTCTTCCACCAAAAGACAAGAGTGTCACTCACGAACACCAGAACGAGCTCACCTATCACATGTTATTCCACTCTCTCTCCAAAGTCATCCCCTCGCTATGAAAATGCTATAGGTACTTCTCTACCGGATACACTACGAATGGACCCACTTTCTCCATGAATCATTCACCTGGTTCTTCTGTCCTTCTTATACTTCAAGTACCACCCTCCTCCAAAAGGTAACACTAATCCTTGGGTCGATATGGTATTCGATCCCTCTACGCGGTGGCAGTCCAATCACCTTCAAATGCTCTCTAATTATGGGAAATGATGACGAATCTTCATGTGGGATCCCAAGCTACTACGCCAAGCTAACCATAACTGCACCATCTAAGGTGTATAGTCCAACTCTGGCTTCCGCACTCCTCTTGTCCCAATCATCATCGTGTTTATTTGACCATTCACCACAACTCGTATCCCTTCAATCGTTCCATCCCAAAATGATACCAAACTCGACAAAGCCCAAACAAAGTAAATCACATCAAACAAACATCCATGACTCAACCACACTAAGTCTTGACAAACCACACCCAGTTTTGTTGAACCATCACCAAGTCCGAAATAATTAAAGGTTTGCGAACAAGGTCGGTACATCACTCCAACTTACTTAGTAAGTCACAGGGTACAAATGGTCTAACGTATCCATCTCAAATAAAACACATATAGGTATAGCATAAACGCAGAGGAACCTAGAATAATGATTCTCTTTCCTCTCTCCTTCATTGTTAGAGAAGTTGATAAGTAGAAATGACGCTCAATGCATAAGAAGACACATCCTGCCTATTTCTCTACAGCTTTGGACAAGCTTTCATCATATGTCCAATCCATTTATAGTTAAGCACTTCCTCTCCCTATCTTCAGGGCCCTGCAATGCTTATTAAGATAAACCTTCTCATTGCAATTAAAGCACATTGACCCTCATTTAGCCTTCTTCTAGTCATCTCCTCTTTGAGACTACTTCTTTTCCGTGTCATTGTTGTTCCACTTTCTCTTGCTTTCCCTACTCACATATGGCTTTGGATGTCCCTTAGAAACAACAAATTCAGCTTTTGGTTTTTGGTATAGGCACTTATGCCTCAAAGCTCTCTCTATGACCTTATCGAAAGTCTCACCGATGCGGCCAGTCATCCTCTCACCCAGGTACTCATGTAGGCATAATATGAACTTCTCATTCATCTTCAATTGAGTGTTGATAAAGTACAAACCGTACTTTGACAACATGTCAAATTCTGCCACATACTTGAAAACAGTCTTCTCCCTCTATTTAAACTCTGCAAGCTTCTTCAACAATACAGACTTTTGTGCAGCTTGTATAAATTTATCCTTGAATCATCTTTAAAATGCTTCTAGGTAAACTGGTCCTCGAGAGTAGCGATATTCACAGCATTCCACTGTAGGAAATGCGGATTATGGATCTTAAGGCTGGATTAACACTAGAGGGGGTATATAGTGTTTAATCGATTTTATGGAAATTTTGAAATATTTTAAAAAATCAAATACATAAAGATGAAATTTCACAAACATAGAGACAATCACAGAATTAGACACAAATGCAAATAGTAAATAAAGGCGGTAAAGGAAAGAACCACCAAACTTTTATATTAGTGTGGAGTTACCCTACATATAGTCCCACAAATTTTCTTGTGCAGATTTCTTTTTAAATATAATGTCAATATTACAATCTCGATTTCAAGGCCACTAGAACACCTTCCTATCTCCGAGTCCGGGGGGAAACTTTCTTGATTTAACCAGGCTACATGATCACCTAATTGATTTATGGGCTTCAATCACACCTAATTAATTTACGGGCCACAATCACACCATTTCCAATCACACTTTGATACAGATGGATTCGACACACTTTGATCTTTTGATCTTTGATTACAAATGATGCTATAATTCTGAATAGCATTGAGATCTTTGAGAGAGAGTATCAGAGAATCAAACTAGAGATGATCAAGTTTGATTCGCTTAGGATTTCGGTTGAGTTTTGTTAAAATATGAGAGAATACTTGAGTGGAGAAGGTGTAAAGAAATGAAGAAAAACTAATATAAAATTCGTTAAAAACAACTGGTATATATAGAAGAACAACACTCATGTCCATTCGAGAATGGTTATGATGAACAGACACTTCTTTTGAAAATTCGAAATTTGAATTCTACGGTCACCATGTCGACGTGAGGGGATGAGGGATGTCGGCATTCCCATGTGAATTTTGAAAATTAATTTTTCTTTAAAATGATTTTTATTCTAAAACTTATCAAAACAATTTCTAATCTTTGTAAACCATTTTGAACGTAGTTTAAACTTATAAAAGAGATTTAATAAGTAATCTTAAAAATATGTAATTTATAATATAAAAGTAATATTAAAAACTAAGTGTATAATATATTTTTGAAATTTAAAGCTATAATATTAAAATCAGGAGATAGTTTAAAAATAAGAGATGATTATGAAATCAAAATATAAAAGATGGTAAGAATAGTTTAAGGCTAAAATATTTAAACTGAGAGAGATGACTTTTAAAAAGATAGTTTTTGGAAAAATAGTTAAAATACATCATTTTATAAATTTCTTGGATTCCATTCCACTAGAGAAGATTGTGGCTTCCTCCCACTAAAAAGGTCGTAGGTTCTATCCCACTATTAAAGAAAGAAGGTAGATTCCATTCCACAATTAAAATTCGAATAAAGATTTTAGTGCTATTATGAACTTTGAACATAAATCTAGACTCTATACTTATCTTTATATCTTAAACTCTTGATAATCTTGAACTCCTGACACTCATGAGTCTTTGGTCTTTATTTCTTCAGTCCTGAATTCGTCAGTCTTGAAACTCTATACTTAGTCTTGAATCTTTATAATATACAATATTCATTCTCAATGTCTGCATATATATATATATGTATGTATGTATGTATATATATAGCATATACATATATATCTAGACAAGAATATTAGTATTTATATTTTATAACAAGTCTTAAGGATGCTGTCATTAAAACCATCATCTCAGGAACTAGCAATCTCCCCCTTTTGATGATAACAACCTTTGTTTATAAAATCTACTCCACAAAACTCTAATTCTACTCTAACTCCCCCTTACTCTAACAACTCCCCCTTAATCTACTAATTCCCCCTTAATCTAAGCCTATCTAATCTATTTTATAATTCTCCCCCTTTGTCATCAACAAAACTTATCATAAACTACATAAATCCCCCTAAATCTTATATTATAGCACTATATAAGATAATAACACAGTATAGCAGAATATAAATGAAATAGATAATAATATGAGTAAAATATAGTAAGGTAAATGTGAGAGATGTGAAAATTTCAAACATAATCAACCAATATATTTATCAAACCACACCATTTCAATCATATATTACATACCATGTTCAAATCAATTCAAACAATTCATATCAAGTCAAATCAAACAATTCAAACTACGTCAAACCAAATCAAATCAAAGTAAATTAAACCATACAAGTCAAATTAAACATTTCTTGGAACTTCAACTCATCCTTCTTCGTCGAAGATAGGGTCTGCCTTTATAACGTCCTATTCTTCATTTTTCTTTTTCAGAGTTCCTTCTGGATTTGCTTCGAGTTCTTCTTTGTTGAGGGCTGAAATTATCCATCGAATAGCATCATAGTGCCTTTCTTGTTCTTTTATCATCTTCATTTGGCTTAAGTCTAAGTGTCCTTGATTGCAAAGGATAAAAGTAAGCATGTTCTTGAAAGATTTGAGAGTTTCTTCAAGATTCTCATTTAGATTATGAATAGAAGAGGCCATTTTTTGATAAAATATGAAGAAATTCAATAGAAAATAAGGAGAATTGAAAGTATGCATTTTTCTAGAATAAACGGATATTTAAAGAGTTAGGAATTCATTTGAAATGAAAAGACGTAAGGTATTTGAAAGTGACCAATAAGGCTAGCTATTACTTAGGATCGTGTAATATGGAATATAATTAAATATAAATGCGAAAACAGATGATAATAGCAAAGTAAATAAGAATAAAGACAAGCACATCAGGAATTTTTATACTGGTTCGAACTTCTTGTTTTACGTCCAGTCCCAGACTCCTTCTGGTATTTCAACTACAACAACCCTCACTTAACCCGGAGGAACAGGTTTACACTGCCTGAGCAACCGAACAGGACTTTACCCGCTTAAGCAACCGAATAGGACTTCACTATAAATTACAAATGTATCAGACTATAGTGTGTTCTTAAATAACACTGATAAGTTAATTTAGTACAATCTTCCTATAATCTTCTCATTAATGATATATAGTGATGTGCTTTGAGAAATGTGGAAGATAAAGTGATCAAAGATCAAAGTATGTAAGTAATTTGAGTGCAATTTGAAAGTTTGAGAATAGACGAGAATTTAAGAGTGTTAAAAGTAAATTCGTTAAGTTGTTTGTTGAATTCTGTAATCTATTTATAGTATATAAAGAGTTGCATGCTTAAATGAAAAGTTATATTGAAAAAGACGGATGCAACTGTTGATTTATAAAATATTTCTCTTGGTGAAGAGAAGTGTCTTTTCAAGAAAAATAGCAGTTGGAGATATTCAAACATCTGAATAAAAAAATTAGACTTCTAAATTAGATTGAAATGCAAACAACAAAGAAATAGTTCATTTCTGACCTTATTCAGACGTCTGAATATTTTCGTTCGGACGTCTGAATATTGTGAAAACAATATTTATATTTTAGCATTCAGATGTCTGAATGTACAATTTTAGATGTCTGAGTTTTCTCTTTTGTGCATGAATGAGCATGTGTGTGCATGTGTGTATATATATTTAAATATATATCGTTTAAGGAGATATTTGAAAAAAAATTCTAGGTAAAGTATAGACTCTAGACACACAATATACAGCTTTAAACATCTGTAGATGAATCTGCAATAAATCTCCTGCAAAGATGGTTAGTTATACGCATAACATTTTATATAGGTTGTTATAATCAAAATCGAGCTTCTTACATTCTCCCCCCTTTTGATGATGACAACTATATAAACTTAATAAACTAGTAAAGTATTATTACTCCCCTTGTCAATATGCACAATTTAAATTTCTCCCCCTTTGTCATCGACAAAAAGAAAGAACATGAATGATAATAGATAATTCATTTTGATAAGGCAAACAATGTAGTAGATAATAATGCATAAAGAGATAATGTTTTAGAAATTTCTCATACAACTAGACAATAAAGTTAACAAGCAAAACAATTAGACTAAGATAATTAAAATTGGCTAGAAAGAGATGGATCATTATGATTTGAACTTGAGCTTGAGGAAGACCATTCAAATGGAGGCGAACTGTAAGCTTGAGTGGATAAAGAACCGGAACAAGAAATTCGATCCCATATTTTATTGTGAAAGCCTTTGATAGAGTTGAATTTTCTTTCAGTCTTCTTCTCAAGTGCCTTTATGTCTCGATGAATCTTTGATTGATTTTGGGAAAGAGTGATGATGGCTTGTCTTGAAGAAGTATCTGGGTCAATTTCTTGGATGGTGCCATCGCCTCCTCTTCTTCTTCATGTTGAGTATGAGAAGAAGAAGCAATACTAGTGTCTCGAGATTGAGGAACACCTTGTTGAACATTTTGCGAGCATTGGTGGAAGGAAATAATTTGTTGAAAAGGAGGTCGTATAGGAAGACCCATCAACCCTAAAGTTTTAGCGCCTAACTCACTAATACTTGTAAAATCAGAGTCAAGCATTGGTACTCCGATATTTAGGAGAATGCGCATAATATAGGCACCAAAATGAATGGTTCTATACTTCCTTCGGATTATGATGTCTTGGAATTCATCCAAAATAATTTTCCCCAATCCACTTGTTGATTGGAGTAGATAGAATAAAGTGCTTGGAAGTTTTCTTTATACACCTTTTCATAACTACCCGTCCTTGGTTGGAGAGAACGAATAAAAGCACGGTGAATTAGCCTAGCTTGTGGCCTTAAGAAGGTAGATTTCAAATTGCGCAAAATTTATAAGTTGATCGGATAAATTTGATGTCAAACTTCATCCTGATGTTCCATATCAACTTCAATTTCATTAATATCAATTCCTTGATGAGGGCAATTTAAAATATGACCTAGTCATTGTAAAGATAAGAAGATTCTTACGCCACAAACTAATGACCAAACACAATCTTGACGGTTTTGAGAATTTTGATGATCCAAATTTAAGTTTGCGAGAAAAAGTTTAATCATAAGATGATTAATCTGAACATTGTTAGTAGTATTCCCAATCAAGCTGTCGAAGTGAAATTGCTCCACTAACTCTCTAATATGATAAGCTGGGAAATTCGAAAATTTCATGAATGCTCCTTCGAAGGTGTTGGAATTCTTCATGGAATTAAATCGAGAAACAACAACATCGTTCCATAGCCATTACCGGATTTGGTCTTCGGATGGTCCGGAAGCTGATTCTCTGGTTCTCTTTGATCTTGGTGCCATTGAAGACTTGAAGGAAGGTTAAAAGCTTTGAGGAAGATAAAAATGGGGGCTAGGGTTCTGAAGTAAGAAGGAAAGAAGTGAAAAAGGTATTATATAGAGGGTGACAAGGCAGGGGTAAAAAGGTAATAAAAAATAAGAATGGTGAAAAAATATGCTCAGAAGAGATTCAGCCATCTGAATCATTCGACTTAGACGTCTGAATTGAGCTGAATTGCAACCCGCAAGGAATTAGTTCAAAAATGGTCTAATTCAGACGTCTGTTATTTTTGATTCGAACATCTGAATCTGGGGTAAAAAATTTGTTATGAAGATTCAGACGTCAGTTTATACTAATTCAGACGTCTGAATTCTGTACAGAGGCACATATAGTCCTTTTTGAGAATAAAAACAGTATATATTATTGAATAATTTTTAAATATTGTAGATTTTAGAGTAAATAGAATCAAAGTAACATATTATATAAACAACAAGAGATAACTAAATAGATTTTGAAGAAGAGGATGGAGTATGATATGATTCTTCTTCAGCTTTGGTGTTCTCTACAAATGGTCGAAGTGGAGACCATCTGTTACCACGTTCCCAAGAATTTGGAGTTGTTGGTGGACGTTGTGGTGATGGTTCCCAAGGATTGTGATGACTTGGAGAACGAGCTGAAGACGGTTGATGAACAGTATCTTTTGATAAAGAGCCACAGAAGTTTAACGCTACTTGTTCCGGAAAGCTAAGCCGTTTGGCATTAACTTTTTGCTCATAGTATAATTCACGTTGTAAGTCTAATGTTTCTTTCTGATAGTGATGAACATCATCGATTTTTTCTTTTGTGGATGGTGATCCAAAAAAGAGAGACCGTCTTGTTCTTTTAGATAGTGGAATATATCCAATATGAGTTGAGGGTGGAACAATCGGAACCGATTCATATATTGGAGTAGGAATTGGTAGATTTTTCGATTTCGAGGATGGAGAGGAGTAAGATAGCTTAGATGACTCAGAGTTATATTGAGATGACATGATTGAACAGATTTTTTTGAAAAGTTTAAAAGAGAGTTGAATAAATTCTTGGTGAAAAGAATTAAGAAATGCAGATAATATATAGGTGGAAACTAGTTAAATTTAGAGAGGATGATGTATGGTTAAAAGAAAAATGGCCATAGGAAAAAGAGGAGAGAAGGAAGGTACATAAGAGTTCAATAATAACCACATATTTCAGAAAATAATAGATAGTGAAGTGGTAGTGTAGAGGACTACCAAGTATGAGGTCTTGAGTTCGAGTGCTAGACGGCACCCTTTTTTTTCTCTCAAGAAACTATGAATTTAAAATAAAATACATACATACATACATATTTACATATATATTTAAAAATTCGAACTTATAAATCTTTAAAAGAGACGATTCTGAGTTCTCGTCTTAAATTGATGAAAATATTTACATTTAGTGGTTTTTTAAAGATATCTGCCAATTGTTTGTCAGAGGATACAAATTCTAGATTTATTAAATCTTTTTCAATATTATCATGAAGAAAATGATGAAGAATGTCAATATGTTTTGTTCGTGAATGATTTACAGGATTTTTAGATAAATTTATTGAAACGATCCTGACTCGACCTTCGAAAATCGGCACCGAATACGACAGTCATATTCAAATGCCGCAGATCCAAACGTCAAATCTGGTTCGTCGGAGCTTATAACACATTAAGCACAATACAGTGGAAGAAATGAATATATCAATGTACAACATTTGATACAATATCTGATACAACTGAATGATACAATGAATATCAAAATACATCAGAGATATGATACAAGAATGTGGCAGTGGAAAGAAAAGATAACACCAACAGCGGAACAATATCTCCAAGATACTCTTCAAGAGAGAACTCCAGTATCGGTAATCTCCATCTCCAAGGCACCAATCCAGAAATAGCTCGAACTCCCAATCGAGATGAAGTGAAACAACTTGATCCAAATGCGATTGCCAAATCCTAAGGCTCAAAGCCATCGAATCTACACCTATTATTGATTATCTGAAAAACCCAACTCTAGACTGCCCGTGTGGGAAAAATTGCGGGCACCTAGAGTTTAGGAAAGGAACAATAAATTCCAGGTCAGTCATGGGACTGGTATGAGCAAAAAAATAGTTTATCTTTTAAAACAAACAACAAAGAATTTAAAATAAAACCGTAATGCTTTTTGGAATATGAAACTACCATAAGGCCTTCTGCCACACACACAATGCAAACGCAGAATTGGAGGAGATTTCTCCTTATTATAGTCAAATATGCTTGATACGAGAAAATTTCTTTGATATTATTACTAGTGCATAGTGTAGAAAAACCATTTCGAAAGTATAATATAAATCCTAGCCATCATAGGCATTTCGCACTTATGCCTACTATAGCGACCATGTTTAATAGCAGGTTACCGCCACATTCCACGGCAGGTTATACAACTAAAACCATACAGGGCGTGTATTGTTTTGTTTGGATTTCCAACAAATGGTCAGGCTAAGAAACTTCCTACTGTCCATGGGTACGCTTTTGATGGGACGTCCCGAGAACCGAACCGGATCTCTTCCAACACAAGGCCAGGTTACCTCTGTAACTAGGTAACCACTACTCGAGCATGCCATCCCCTGGTCCTTTGGGACCTTTATCCGAGGCGCCTCTAGACCATAAAGCAATCATAAAGTAATAGATCTGCAGTGTCCACATGAGTAAGTATCTGGGCTCTATACCATGATACCACCCTTTTCCAGAAGGAAATGACACACCATAAAGGGAGCGACCCTCATAACCTTGCCGCATCTTTCCTGTTTCGACCATTTCGTGGTGTGAGGTCCTGATACAGTCTCGTCCACAAGCTACGCTTTACACAAAAGCCATGCTTTAATCAACAAATGATACACAGCAGCACTCGGCATGCCACACTACCAAAATAGGAGTATATCACTGTTAAATATCAATTACATAACCTCTGAGCTCGTTCGTCTCATGGAAGGGTGTTAAGCTAAAAGAATAAATTCTCCGCCACCAAACAGAAATGTATTTGATAGAGATCGGTTTAATATCTCAAAGTGTAGTGTCAGACATACAACCATACAAGTCTGTTTCGGGTTCGAAAAGAACCGAAGGCACTTCCGAAGAAGCCCTTACAATTTCGGGTATTCACAATCTCGATCGGACTTCCTATCACTTAGGGAATCTCTATACCATCGCGACTCAGTGCAGAGACAATCGACGGGTTATCCTTTCGTTCTCGAAAATACCCGGTCTTCACCACCAGTCTTCAATGCTATCCATAACGATATATCATTATTCGGAATGGGTTATATGACACAAGGTCCTCTCCCGGCTAAACCGAATAATGAGCGCAATATTTAAAAACATATGGATATGGGATTTCGGTTAAGTCACAACTTAAAACTCAAAACTTTCTTTTCAAATGGTTTAAACAAATTACCATTTTAAATCTTTAAACAAAAAGATTTATTTCGCAAAGTTCATCAATTTTCCACAAAGGTTTCATTCACGGCTTTTTAAAACAATTTCATTTCAAATTGGATTAACTTACCCAATCTTAAATTAAAGATTTAATTCATAACTTTCAAACCATTTCCAATTCAAATCTTTTATATGAAAGATATACCATTTAAAACTCTCTTTGATTTCAAAAGAAGGTTTAATAATCTTTTACAAAGTTAAGGCTGATCACATTTACATAACTTAAAGCCATTCAAGTATAAAACTTGGGTTTAAATTTAAATTTCCAAAACGATATTTTTAAATGGTTAAAACCATATAAACACCTTTATAACTTGTACAATCTTTTTTCTAAAACCATAATTTCCAAATTATTGAATTAAATTTCTAATATTGAATTCAAATTCAAATCAAATTATTTAAATTTCAAAACTTTATTAAGTTATTCAAAATAATTTTTATTTTTGAAACTCATTTTTAAAAGTTTTCAATTCCAGTTCCAAAACTATTTTGGGTTCAAAAATTCAATCTTTAAAATCATAAAATTTTTGTGACTTAACCGATTTCCTCGTGAAATCCATATTTGTGCGTGTAAGGTGTAGTCCAGGGGTTTTACACAATAGAAGTGCAACATCATCAGTCAGCACAGATTCAAATAAAGCAATATATTTGGTAAGCGGTATAAACTATAGTGCTTATACTTGATAAGCGGTATAAACTATAACGCTTATCTTTTATTCACAGATCACAGATATATCACAGATAATAAATTACATTAAACACAGCTCAAACCAAAACAGAGCATCACAATCAGGGATATCAAACAATTCAATCATCCAATAGAATCCAAACGTTCATAAGTGAGATTAGTTAATTGTCCGATTAATTCAAATCAGATTAATTACTTATGAATTACTAATCCTGTTTAATTAACATTAATTAATTACAAATCATTTTGATTTATTACCCTTTAATCATTTATTAATTAACTATTAATCATAAATTAATTAACTTTCAATTTTAAATCAATCTCTAAACAATTAACCTTTAATCATTTAATTCACCATTTAATAATCATCTTTAATTAACTAATTAACCCTTAATTAATTATCCTTTATTAATTTCACTAAGTAATTAGCTTTTATTTAATTACACAAAGTAATTATCTTTTATTTAATTACACAAAGTAATTATCTTCAATTTACTTTCATAAATAAATTTATCTTTAAATTAATTACCCTTAACTAAAATTCATCAACTTTTAATTATTAAATAATTTACCTTAAATTATTAAATTCACCATTTCATTAACCATCTTTCAATTAATCATATTAACATATTAACTTTTCGAAAATCACATTAATTAATCCACCCTATTGATAAATTTTCCTTTTAAATAATTATACAAACCAAAAATCATTTTGGTTAATTACTCTTTAATCATTTAAAATAACTTTAAAATTTGTTCATGCTTTACAATCGAAACCTGGTAACAAATTTTCTTCCAACTTTTTTATAAAACCTGGAGCTAAAGAATGTTCTTGCTTTAAAACTTAAACCATTACACATCTAAACCTACATGAACTGCATCGCACACGACCCCGAGCAAAATCTATCCTTCTCGAAGTTATATCCGAGCCAATCTACCAAGTACCCGAGTTCTACCTTCTTCTTCATTTTAACTCTGTTTTTTTTTTAAATTCTTAAACCACTATATATAATAAAACAAGCAAATGTCACGACATCAAACTCGAGCAACACCCTAGAATTCACGAGTTCATCTTCGAGTTGCTCACAAACTACATACCTAGGTACGAAGCCCACACCACTGTGCACGTGCACACCGGAATTCGCCACTGCGACCATCGGTGATTGCTTCCCACAGATCAGCGACTACCTCCTCAACTCAATCCATTGCCCAACATCGACGAACTCACCATAAAATCGAAATGAGCATTCGAGCTCAACCTGGAAAATTTAAGCTTCGATCAGAAACACCCCATGCCATCAACCTTGTCCACCGATAACCTAGTCACCACAACCAAAGATACTCCATCGACCCCCAAACAATTCTCCCCTGGTGCGATCGAATAGAAATCTCTAACAAGAGCGCGGTTCCATCGAGAATCACATCAACTAGAAAAACACTTGTCGAACCCTTGATTGACCAATTCCTAACGCCACAGTAATTTATAAATTGAATTCATATTTTTCCTAAATCCATCGATGCCTCAGCTGGCTTCACCAAGAATCACGGCCCATAATTCGACGTTGGTCATTAGAATTTTGCGAAAATATAATTTCCGTTCAACAAATAATTCCTCACTATTTTCAAATCTAAAAATCTTGATTTTTTATCAAAATTCATATTTCTTCATTGCAAATCAAGTTGTAACTTTGAAAATCAAGATTATGATCACTGATTTCTGACTTAAAAATGAATTTTACTGTTATGTTTATTTTTCCCAGAATATTACTAATATTTTTGCTTGAAAACCATTTTCAAAATTTAGATTACAATGTTTCAAACATTTTGTTTTTAGAGATCAGAGCCTAATTTTGATGGTATTGGGATGATATGCATTTTTGAACAGGTTTATCAACCATGTCATGAAAAAATATCAAAGGCATATTTGCCTGGAACCAACATGCATACCTTATTTACAAACGTATAGACATGTTTTCAATCATCACAAACATTATCAAAGCATCACACCAAGCATAAGTGGATAAAAGGGATTAGTTTACTCATAAATAACAATAAGCATATTTAAGGTTGAAGGTTTGCTTACCTCTTTTTGCCTGAAGACAGAAAACTTCCTGACAGTTTTCAAAAGAAGGATGAAAGCCTGTATATTTTTTTCTTTAATTCCTTTTGAAGCTTAGATCTGCAAAGTTTGTTAATGCAAAACTTTGCTTAATTTCCTGTTGTATTTACTTACTTACTTCAACAATAACAAACAATTTTGATTTTACTTACAGTTTGAATCTTTTTATATATAACAGAGGAACTTTCCTGCATTTGAAAACAGAAAACTATTTTGCCTTGAACTTGATTTCCTTCCTGCAACTGGTTAATTAAATCGATTAACTCTTGTTTAAATATTGTTTAGCAACTTTAAATTCAAATATATTTTAAAGAAATTTACATGCCCTAATTTGTTTGAGAGAATCTGCACCATCTCTCGCCAAAAACTACAACACTGTATTTTTATAAATCTGCAATTTTTTTTGAATTTGTTTTATGTTAAAACTTGATTTTAAAATTACAAATTCATTAAACTTTAAAGTTAAAAGCTTACCTGAGAGTAAATCTATAGCTTGACATTGAAGAAGATTTCTAGGTTGCACTTGAATGTTTTGTTTCAAATTTGAGAACATAATGGCAGATTTTTTTTTGATTTTTTTCTTTGATGTTGAGATTTGAAATGCTCAAATCTCTTGTTACTGTATTGTTCAGATTTGCTGAGATATTATATGATTGCATATGGAGAGATGAAAAGTTTATATAATTTTAAATTTCATTATTTTATTCAATTAAATATATTTGATGCCATTTGTAAAAAAATGATTATGAAATCTAAATGCATGTTGATTGCTTTACTCCATCTCTTTTATGTATATTTAGCCTTTGCAATTTTTCAAGACAAAAGAATTTTTTAAATAAACTTCATATCATATTTACTTTGTAAATGAATATACATCTTTATTCATTTGTTTGTGTATATATACAATGTTGAAAGAAAAATTGTTTTATCCAATATTTACATTATATATTTTACACCTTAATGATTTTGAAAGCCACTTATTTTTTTAGGTTCAAATTCCAATATATACTCAATTCTACTCATGTATACAATTTTAAATTCAAATGACTTTTTTAAATATTCATTATTTCAAAATTTTAAACTCAAAAGAAATTGGAATTTATTTATATATGACTATCACTTATTTTATTTCTCTGAGATTTTTCAATTTATTTTCAAATTAAATTTCAAAAGTCTAAAATATATTATTAATTTAAATTGATAAATTTTAGGATGTTACTTTTTATATATAAGGTATTAAATATAGAATTTCAAATCCACACTTAAATTTTAAAATCAATGTCCAAATAAAAAAATATCCTATTTAACTTGGAATAGTTTCAAATTAACTTACAATTTTATCCAAAAATTTATTTTAATTATCAATTTAAATTTAATTAAAAATCGGGATCGCTACAGATTTCCCCCCTTAAAAAAATTTTGTCCTCGAAATTTGCTAGGGAGACGAGAAAGAATGGATGACAGATAAGGAAATGATTGATCAGGTCAGATCGAAACATTTATTCTGCATTCGGTTTACCAAATCAGAACATCACCAATAATTATGAGAATGAACTCATTCAATATTGCGCACGATATTTGGGTCTACCAGTCTACGAATATGCAAGGGCATTGATTAGTTCGAAGGGAGAACTAATCATTCGTAGAATATATCGGATCCCAGAGAATAGATAGATAGATTCAATCTTTTACGATTTATCAGGCACAAGATATGCATTCCAACTCATGTCGGAACACCCCAAAGTATATACCAACTTGTCCCTCTTTGGACCTCAGTTTACACAAGAAATCACAATAGAATTTCAAATTTGGTTTTAATCGATATCGTTTGATTGATACAATTCAAATGTATCCTTATATTCGTTAACCAATTTTTTACTCAATTAAAAATTTCTAATTTATTTAAATTTTCAATTTCAAATTCATTAGAGTTTAGGAAAAAAAGCTGATAAGAAACCGATGAAGATACGAAGTAAGGATTAATGATACGTAGGGCCACCATCACACCGAAGCTTCTTTCTGGAGTTATCACGAAGATATCGAAAGAATTGAAAAGACAAATCAAAGGAGATTGAGAAGAAAGTTGTTTCCACTATCGTAGGGTATTGACCATTTGTAGTGGCACTCCCCTGTCCCCTATCTCATCCACTTCTTGCACTCATACTCACTATCAGTGGATAGTAAGAGAATTTACCGAGGTGTTCGAACGGATATCTTAGGGAATATACTCATTCTGGGGTATACTTCACCCTATCTCTAATGAGCTACTTAATGTGTTATGCACCTGAGCTAAAGTTTCAACCCTCAGCTCTGATACCAAATGAAACGATCCTGACTCGAACTTCAAAAATCGGCATTGAATACGACACTCGTATTCAAATAACACAGACCCAAACATCAAATCTGGTGCGCCGGAGCTTATAACACATTAAGTACAAGACAGCAGAAGAAATGAATATATCAATATACGACATTTGATATAATATCTGATACAACTGAATGATACAATGAATATCAAAATACATCAGAGATATGATACAAGACGATGGCAGCGGAAAGAAAAGATAACAGCAATAGCAGAACAATATCTCCAAGATAGTCTTTAAGAGAGAACTCCAGTATCGGTAATCTCCATCTCCAAGGCACCAATCCAGAAATAGCTCGAACTCCCAATCGAGATGAAGTGAAACACCTCGATCCAAATGTGATTGCCAAATCCTAAGGCTCTATCGAATCTATACCTATTATTGATTATCTGAAAAATCCAACTCTAGACTGCCCGTGTGGGAAAAATTGTGGGCACCCAGAGTTTATGTAAAGGCTCTTTTTCCCACACCCTTTGAATCGACAATAAGACACACATGTCCAACTCAAATTGCACGTAAAGACGGATCATTAAGGGTGATAAAGAAAAGTAGACAGAACAGAATCTCACTCGAACGGAATAACATATATTATTTCAATTATAATCTTTATAGCGGAAAACTTTTAAATACATATACCAGAGTCTAACCTAAATTTAGCTTGGACAGTTAACCTGCCCTTACAAATGCTGACAAACATCAAACAAAATATACTAAGCAAGCGGATAATAGAATATCTCCATACGTCGATGAATATCTCCAGCTCTCCTCTGGAAACTTCAACTGTCTTCGACTATCCTGAAACTACTCAGATCTGACCCGAGTATTGAAAATACCCGGATCAGGCTTGATAAACCAGCGTGAGAAAAACTCAATAATGAATGACAGTGTCATATATCAGCCTTTGTTATAAATCCTTTGGAAATAAAGAGCATCTCATAAGACCACGCCAACACATAAACACGGACGTGTTTTTACTTATGATAACTAAAACACTTTTATATCAAAATGTTTGATATTATTTCTAATGACATCTCTTTGAAAATATTTGCAAATAAACTTATTAATCTTAGCCGAAATTGTTACCATCAGCATACTAGGCTATACAAAAAAAACCGTAGGTTCTTATTAGAGAATGGATTTCCATACAAATGACCAGGCGCAGGATCTACCTTCCAAAATGGGTACACCACTAGATGGATGTCCCGAGACACAGAACATCTGCCCTCTACCAACATAAGACCGACCTACCTCTTTAACTAGATAGTACCAAATATGTCATTCCCCGGTCGCTACCGACCTTTAACCGAGCGCTCGTTTTCCATACACCACATAAATTAACGTCCTGAACATCATAGCCGGAAGAAATATATCTAGAAGGGGATGATCATACCCTGATTGGGAATGACCCACTTAGCCTTGCTGCATCTAATCTTGTTTCGGTCATTTCCGGTTTGATGAGGATTGAGGCAAATGATTACCTTTTTACATAGCACATATAACATCTTTGAATGCCACATTGCCATTTCTGTTTAACTACTAATTTCCTTCCACAAAAATACAACCCTTAAGCTCGTAAGTATCAAGGAGGGTGTTAAGCTAAGAGAAGTTGCCTTCTCCGCCACCATTGATGTATGTTTGTAAAAACCAATGTACGTAATCATTAGAAATGCAATGTCAGACAAACGTCCATACAAGTTGTCCAGGAACAGGACAAACCGAAGGCACTTTCCTCGGCCATTACTAGGCGAGAAGCCCTTGCAATCCGCAAAATCTCCATCACGAGGAGACCACTGCTATATATAACTCTATAATGGGTGCGACCCCGAGCAAATCAACAAGCAGCCCTCACGCTATGAAGATCCACGGTCTTCAATAATCATCGTCTTCAACATGTCTTCATGTTCGAACGTATACATTAGTTCGAAGTTGTTTTTGGATAGGAATTAACCAAATCCGACTTCGGTTCCTTCGAAATCCAATCATCTATAAAAAGTGAATATGAGTATATAGGATTTATTAAGTCTCTTTTCACTTTAATTCTTGTCGGATGATTTCGAAATTCTCTCTTTTAACTTAGAGTAATTTCTAAGAAATTTATTCTTCTGCTTTGGAAAATATCCCAGATTTTCTTACTTAATTCTTGATCCAAATTTCTTTACTTTTAAGCGAGTCAAAAACAATGTCAATTAAGACATCGTTTACGATATACCCTAAATCAATCTTAACAAACATTTTGAAGTAAATTCGATCTTAGAAATCATTCTTTGTGGAGATTGCTTAACTTTCGGATAATACCAATCTTACTTTATTTCGGAAAACTTAACAGAATCTTTTTATTTAAGAGCATCCGACCTTTGCCTTCGATCTGTTTCACCCCTCTCCTAAGAAAAGAAAATATAGGCCAGGTAAGTTCAGGGCATTGGTTGCTCCATCCCTAACCTTAGTTAAACACCTTGTTTTATTTTCCCAGATCTCACAGGCGGCACAAATGTACTAGTTGTTTCTACATACTCAGATTTTCAACTTTACTTTGGAATTGCTTATAAATATTCCAAATTATCTTTCAAAATGCTTAATTATCCTTTTAAAAACATTCACAATTTCTTTTGGAAAACGTCGTTACATTTAAACTCATATTCCAAAAGTTTTACAATTCGCAGCAGAAAAGTGATGCGAAAAGTACTAAATAAGCTTATTTTGAATTAAACAACTTTTAAACATTCGATAATTCATATTTTCCAATCCCAATCTCTTTTAAATCATTTAAATAGATTTATCATATTTATTCCATATTTTTCCATAATTAAAAACATCCATTTAAACAAATTTCCTGTTATGGTCACTAAACTACACTAGCGCGATTTTTCTAGAAAATTGATTTGGACTTAATTCAATAAATCTACTTATCTAAACTTTGATTTTCTTTCTTCGTTTAGAAGATATGGATATAATAGTCCGAAATATTCTTATCTCGAAGAATTTCGAGCTATATTCCACTTTATACACTCATTTGAACTTT
This sequence comes from Allium cepa, assembly GCA_030765085.1. Classification (NCBI taxonomy): domain Eukaryota; kingdom Viridiplantae; phylum Streptophyta; class Magnoliopsida; order Asparagales; family Amaryllidaceae; genus Allium; species Allium cepa. Next base: position 87,378,743 of record CM060942.1, on the reverse strand, counting down.
TCGACGCGAAATCGCAAACTACGGTTGCGCGACGCGTCTAGTTTTAACTTATTTTTCAATATTTGAAATAATCTATTCAAATTGGATTTCAGCACTTATAAAATCATTAGAAACCATTTTAAATCAATATTTCCACTTTTAAAAGTATTTAAAATGTATTTTCACTATTACCATATTATAATATTATTTTATTCGCGTTATTTTAATATTAAATTTTAAATTCCAATTTCAATTCAATTTCAATTCTAATCTCAAATTAAACACATTTGAAACTTAGATTTCAATTCTAATATCAATTTAAACTTTAATTCAATATCAAACTAAACTTCATTTTTCAAAATCGATTTCAATTTCAATTTCACTATTCATCTTAATTTCAATTTCAAATTAACTATTCTTTTCAAATCTGTTTCGCTTCAAATTTCAAATTCTCTTTCATTTTAACTTTAATTTCACCTCTAAATAAAAAGAGACTTATTTTTCCACAATATCTCACATTAATAAAATATGGTCTTTTTAGATAAAGGGATTACTTGATCAAAATGAACACATCCGATATTCATATTTATCAGTAACATATCATCCATTCAACCAATCACATGCATATGATTTCAAATCTAACATCACTATTAATATCATAACAGGATATATTATCACAATTCACTTAATTTACTAACTATCAAATCATCCATATTAACAATCAATTTGGTAGAAACATTCATATGTCATAAGAGTGTAAATATGATTTATAACATAATCAAAATATAAATTCAAAAGCAACGAGAATTTCTCACCATAAACCAAAGCGATTAACTTCCTACCAACATTCTAATCAACCAACACTTCACTAATTAATTCCTCCATTAAACACTAGCAAACAACACCCTCTCGCATCCAATAGCTTGGCTGAGGCTTGAGATGGAGGTTGGCTGAAAATATAGAGAAGAAGTGGTACAGCTTTGAACTTGAATTCCCAAGATTTAGATCCGAAAAATAGGTCATTTCTCTCTTGTTTTGGACTCTCTTACTCACAAAATTTGAAAAAATTATTAACTGAAAAGTTGTTGCAAATTCTTTTCTATTAAATTTGAAAACAAGAATCATTTGAATCCAAGTTGTTTTGAGGGAGATATGTTCAAAATAAAAGAGCTATTCTCGGATTCACAAAAATAAAGCCCGAAAATACACTTCAAAGAATTGAGTTTCAGGTATAGCAAAGCTCAAAACTGGAAAAGTGTTCAACATAAAAGTTGTAGCCACTGAAATTTCATATTGTTTTAAGAAAAGAATTTCTAAATTTGGATCTGGTATGATCAAGTTATGATCAAAACAAAACGGCCTATTTTCTGGCTTAAAAACTGGGCTAAAACATGCACTTGAAGTAAGTGGAATTTTGACATAGTAAACTTTGGAATGAAACAAAGTGATAAACATAAAAGTTGTAGCCATTGGAAAAATAAATGATTTGAAAAAAAAAGAAATTTTCATTTTGGTTCTGTATTGAAGAACTTATGGCCGAAAGAAGAAGAGGTAAAATATAGAGAAAAAATGAGTTTGTTTTGAAGAAAATAAACATTGATTTCTTTTGAAAATTTTGTAAATATTTTGACATTATTTCTTTATAATATTCTTCTATAACATGGAAGCCATTAGAGAGGAAAGGAAGAAGATGAAGAAGCTTGAGAAAAGAAGAAGAAGAAGAAGCTTGAGAAAAGAAGAAGAAAATGTGAATGAAAGTGAAGAAGGAGGTGGATATTTATAGAAAAAGAAAGAAAGTGGTTGTAACGACCCAGAATTTATATTAATTAAAATTTGAATATTTAATTAATTTTAAATATTAATAGGTGGAATTTATAAGTCGAATAATTTATTTATCAAATATTGGATTTAATTGGACAATTAAATCGATAATTTAATAATTGAAATTACATAAATAATTGAAATTTGGGTTTAATATGATTGAAAATGATTTGTAAAATTTTATTTAATCATGTTGGAGTTAGAATGATGTTATAGAACTTTTAAAATCGAATTAAAAGTTAATTTGTCAAAATTGAATATTTTAATATTTAATCGACAAGTGAAATTAGCCAATTTTCGAACAGTCTCAGAATTGGACGAAACTAGTTCGTTGGATCCGTAATAGTTTGTTATTACTGGATTTCAATTTTCGTAGCAATCAGAGTTGTCGTTTGATCGTGGCAGCTCGAAACGCATCGAAATTGTTTTAATATTAATTTGGCGAGTAAAAATAGTCATTTTTCAAAAAGTCTCGGATTTCGACGAAACTAGTTTCATCGGATCCGTAATGTGATATTATTGTAAGGTTTCAAATTTCAAGTCGATCGGATTTATTGTTTGTCCGGTGCAAGCTAAAACGCTTAGAAAATCGTTTAATCGGTTTAATTTAAAATTGAACGTTTATTGCCATAACTCGCACAGATGACCGAATTAGTTCCCGAAACACGTTCCATTGTGTTCGAAACGCAGGGTAAACCTTAGAAACGCCAACCGGCACGCTTCGTTTGGAGTTCGGAAAATCCGGGATGAATAGTGTCGCGTATTTTTCTATAAAAGGACCTCAATCTTCATTTTTGCAAATAAAAACAAGGCTAGGGTTACAGCCGCCACCCTCTTGATTAATGGCCAGAAAATTTCAAAACTTCTTTCCCATTTTCCTCTCAATCCATCAACAATTAGCAAAAACTCTCAACTACAAAGTTGTAGAGGACGATGAAAGCTTCAAATCCATACAGAGATGATTGAAAACGGAGCTTCGAATCAACGGGAAATCGAGAAAGAAGGGGCTGCGTTTTTCACGCAAATCGAGGTGATAGGGGAGGCCGAGTTCAACATGGTGGCAGCCGATGGTGGCTCTCGAGCGGGGCTTCGCAACGATGGCCTCCGATCGTCTTCAATTCAAGTGTGGAGGTTGCATAATTAAACCCTAAATTCGAGCTAATGGGTTCATGTATACGGCTCCTCCTGTAGAAATTGCGTGAGAGGGAGAAGATAGTGGACGGCCTGATGTTGAAGGGTTGGGGATCTCACGGCCAGAATTGATTTAGGTTAATTATAAAAAAAAATGTTGTGAATTTAGTTTATATAAATCGTGTAACTTTAAAAATTCACAACTTTTTCATACGAGGTCGAAAACGCGCGAAACCAGTTGCGTTGGAATTGTATGGACGAGCACTACGCTATGGAAATGAATTGGAGTCGTTTGGAGTTAGTGAGAATTTCGGGCAAAATTAAACGCATGTTTAATTTTATTCGAAATAAAAGCTGAAACGAAATTGAAATCAAGGTGAGAACTTCTCACTCAATCGAATCGGTTTCGATTTTAATTTTAAATAGTTATATTTAAAATTCTTGAATGCATGTTTGAATGATGATTGTTATCTATTGATTATTAAAATAGACATTATGCGCCGTTAGTAAGCGGATGCTATTTATTAAAAACATATACCGCGAATATTTCATAAACAGTGAAATTGGTATTATTTATATACTTGGAGTTGATTTCCCGCATTATATAGCAGATGAGACCCTATTGCACCGTCTATTAAGCGGATAATAATTTATGAATCCCATATACCGTGATAATTCCGTACTGGAGCGGAATTGGTATTGTGCTAATGTTTGTGGATGCAGGGAAATAGGTTGGAGGGATCCAATTGGATTCCTCAACTGTATTGATTTATTTACAGATATTGTGATATTTGTTGATTATCATATCGATATATGATATTTGGATGTCGTGATTGACTATTTGGTGCTGTTGCATCATCGGATCCATTTTTGAAGTTCAAAAACAACGATTTTGATTTTAAAAGAATTTTTAAAGTAATTTTTGAAAGTATACGTTTCATTAAATTTTGAATTGATTCATTTTAAATAATTAAAATGTTATAAATTTTTATGTTATAAAAATTAAGATTTTTGAGAAATATAACCGAAATGAGATTTTTGGAAATATATAGTTAATTAATTTATAAATTGGTTTAAATTGGGATTTTTTGAATTATTAAAAACGATGTATATAAAAGACTTATAAAATTGATATTTTATAAATTAAAAATATTAGAATATTAAAACGAGTTTTTATAAGTGTTAAAAATGAAATAAAAAATGGATTTCATAAGTGAACGGAATTTATAGATTTATAAATTGTGAAGTTATAAAATGAATAGATTTTGTGAAATAGAAGATTTATAAGTAATTATCTTATAAATCGGATTTTGGCATTTAAATGAGATATAAATGGAATTTGTTAATAATGAGATTTATAAATCGAAGCTTATAAATAGAAAAGGAATTTATAAACATTGTTTATAAATTCGAAATCAATTGAATTTGATAAACTGAATATTGAAGTTTATTAAAGGAAATATATTCACGATTTTGGACAGTGAATACATTTTTGAATAAAATGGTCATGTTTGGCAAAATGAATATTATAAAATGAAGTTAATTATTTTAAAGATGTTTTAAAATGTGTTATGAATCGAAACCATAGATTTCAACATTATTGTTGAAATAGACGTTTTCGAGAAAGAAGGAAATGGTGGACTATAACACTGTTGTTATAGTGAATGATTTCCGAAAGGAAATTTTTTATATAGTATTGGGATTTATATATCTATTTAAACTTTGAATCCCTATACTAGTGATTTTGGGTCGTCGTAACGATGTTTTACGTAACATTCGTTTTGACTCAAATTTATGTGTTTTTAACGACCCTGAATTTTGGCCCTGGTTATTTTAATAAACATTTAATCTGATTTAAGTAAAATATGAACTAATTATTTTCAAATGAATATGATTTTGGGATAATTGCCAATTGTTTATGTAAATTTGTATTTTTAAAGGAAATTTGATCTTGGATATTTAAATAGAATCTTTTAATAATATTGACCTTATATAACTAAATTAAAATACTGTACCTTGTTTACATTTGGAAATATACATATGGATGATAATGTTTAAATTTAAAATCTAATTCTAACAAAATAAAATATAAATGTAAAATATAAATGTAGAACATAAGTCAAATATGTGTTTATAACTTAATTTAATAAGTGATAGTAAAGTACAAATGAAAATGAATGCAAATATAAGTAAGTAAATCATTTTGAATATAACTCGAACATTAATAGTTAAATATAAAGTACAAATGTAAAATTTTACATAAGAATTAATTGGTTAAGATTTCATACAACATAAATTAAAAATTTGGAAACAAAGCTAGAATAAGAATAAGTTATACTTTAACTTTTATGTATAACTTATATAAATTAGAAGTTAACTAAACAAATTATTTTCATATACAAATTGACAACAACTATATGTATATTAATTATTCAAGTTAGAAACAATAAAACAAATTTATTTTCAGAAGCAAACCAAAGTAAATATAAATCTGACCCCTAACAATAGTCATTATTCAAGCAAACAAGAATAAGTTTTACACCATATCTACACATATAAATTTAAACATAGGATATACAATAATAAAACAAATGTGCAAAGGAAATGTTCATCATTCACAAGTGTCAGTAAGTATGAAGAAACCTGACACATATTGTTTTAATACAAATATCTGTAAACATGGGAAAAAGGAAACCTGACTAACTAAGGAAGATTGAAATATACACATTTATAATAACTTGTCTTTTTATGTAAGCTTCCTACTGAAGAATATAACCCATATAAATGCATACAATTTGTTCACAGTACAACATAATCTTAATTATGTAAATAAGTTAAACAACAATATTTTTGCTCTTCTGTTCTAGCACATTTTTGTGTCTATTTAAAGCATGCAAATCTTTATTTTGCAGTTAAATCTAATCAACATAATTGTATAGCAGTGAGTTAAACATATAAATACAATATATGTATAACAGGCTTGATATTTATGAAACCTGCAAATGATTATGCTAAGCAAACTATAAAAATCTATGTACTTATAAGATTAAGTGTAGGAAAATAGTACATAGCATTTAATGATTTAACATCTCAGCCGAATTCATGAATCATATCAATATATATATAAAAAAAAAAGAGAAGCTTGCCTGATAAAACAAGAATGGAACAGTAGCAGATAACACCTTACCAGGTCATAACCTTTTCCATTCATATTCTTATCTTCTTTATATATGTGTATGCATCCTTTATTTGATCATTAGCATAGTATACCTAAGAAAACATAAAGGAAGCAAAAATTCAAGTTTAAACATATAAGGACAGAAAGTATTTAGGAAGCCAGAAAGTTACAGAGCTCAAAATTTCAAGCTGCAGATCTCTATTAACAACCCTGCCTTGTTCAACAATTGTTTTGGTGAGTAAACAATCTATTTTTCAAAATTTAACTTGTGAATTTTCTTTTTGGATGTTATGTGCTTGTTACAGTTTAAGCAAACCTCTCTGTGAATATTTCTGTGCACTGGAAATTTATATGACTTGTTCTTCAGTGTTTCAAGTTTCAGAACAAAGTAAAAGCAGAGACAAGTTTAAGTACTTCTTCATACAAATATTTTATACTTAAGAATTTAAGTTAAACACACTTATTAAACTGTAATTACGCCCTGGAAGGATTGATGAAGGTGGTTAGTGAAAACTTAGACACTGCATACTCAAGTTACAGTAAATAGAAATCAACATGTTAAAATTCAAATATTTAATTTTGTTAATCTGATTTCATATCTTGATTCAACAAACAAAGTTAGGATTTTTAGCATAAAAATAATGATTTTTAAATAAGAATTTAAAGTGCAGTTTAAAAAGAAACTGAATCTGTTTTTTTGTCAATAGCTGTTGATTCAATCAATTTTTATTGTTAAAATTTTAGTTGAAGCAAGCTCAAAGATGAATTAACATAAGAAAAATGTCAGATATTTTTTTAATGCAAGAAATTCTTGGATGAAGCAAGTATAGGGTTTTGAAACGTGTTGTGTTGTACCCTGTTAAAATTTTGATTTCGGCCCCATATGTCGATCGAGTGTCACATCCTTCTGCGCAAGGGTCGAGGAACGTATGGTCGTGGCAGGGATGAAGAGGCTTCGCCTCTGGTGGTCAGTGTTGGTGGGGTGAAGCGCTTCTCGTGGGGTTCGAGTTTCTGGGTTCGAGTTCTGTTATGTGTTGATCTATTGATTTTCGTTTTGATGAATTAGAATGAAATTCGGAGTTACTTCTCCTTTGTTCATGGGTTTTGCGACTTGTCGGTGAGGTGAAGGTTCGCCAGAGGTCTTTGGTGATGCGGTGCACGTGCACAGCGTGGAGGTGGAAGACGGTGATGTGTCAGTGATAAATTCTTCGTGTCGCGCTCGAATAATTTGAGGGTTTCCTTTGAGTTTGGTTCGAATGTTGAGAGTGTGCGCGTTTCCTGTTGTTGTAAATTCGGTTTTGATCAAACTTAAAACTGAAACTAAAAAAAAAACAAGAAGAAGAAGAGGTTCAGGGTAAAACACGGGGAAAAGGGGAGTGGGACTCGGTGATGAACTCGAGTGAACTAAAGGGGGAAACTCAGGTTTGTAGTTTCAAACTACAGCATGTTATAAAATAAGGAAATTAAGTAACTCACTTTCATACAAATCAAAAGCGTTGTGAACTTAATAGAATTTTAACAGTTTTAAGTTAAATATTAAATACAAGTTCCAGTTACTTAGTAGGTACTTAACAAATGCATTTAACACTTTATTTTAATTAAGAAATTGATTTGAGTAAAGATTAAATTTAATCAACATTTAAGAATTTAAACTTTAAGAAAATTCTTTCAAATGTTAATTAAGATCAATAATAATTTATTAACAATTTTATAAGTAATTAAGAATGATACTTTAAAATCATAATTAGAGATCGAATAATAATTAAGAAATAAGTTAATTTGTAATTAACTACTTAGGTAGATTAATGAACAATTAATAGTTAATTAATCAAGAGATTTAAATAAGAATTAAGAAATGATTAATGAAGTAATCAACAATTAAAAATTTGATAATCAAGTTATTTGATTTATAATTAAGGTTTGCAACTAATGATTAAGGAAAAGCTAATTAAGTAATTAAGGTTAAACAAATTGATTTGAGTGGATTACTTGAGTAATTGAGGAATTAATTACTTATTGTAATTAATGAAGTTTAAAATGAATTGTTTAAGTTAATTAATTAAGTTTAATTAATTTAAATAATTATTCGGTGATGTGATAAGTGTAATTACTTGGAGAAGTAATTGATGATAATGACTAGAAGAAATTGATTAAGGTTAATAATGGAAGTAATTTGAGTATAATTACTTTGTGTAATTTAATCAAGGGATTGATTAAAGGAAATCAGTTGAAAAGTGATTAAGTGATGTGATAAGAGTAATTAAAAGTGGTTGATTTCTGAATAGTATTAATCAGGAGTGATTAATAAAGGTAGTTTAATTAAAGATTTAATTACTTAGGATAATTAATTTAATACAAGATAATGAATTTTAAATGTAATTAGTAATCATTGATAAAGGTAATTAATATTAAGAGATTAAAGAGTAATTAATTGGTGTAATTAAGAAATAATAGTAATATTTGTAATCGAAGGTAATTCCATATTTGGATTAGATAATTAAATTGTGAAAATAATTAAAGGGTGATTAGTTGAATTTAATGTTAATTAATCAAGTATGATCAAGTGAAATGGATTTATTTATTGATTGATAATTGGTTAATAGTTATATAAGCAAGACTTATAATGGTTAAGTAATTAATTTAAATTTACTTTAAATTAATTAAAGATGCAAGTGATTAATTTAATTCATTTTAAATTAATTATAGCTGATATGATTGCTCATATATGGATGGATGCTATTGTTTACTCTGAATGGTTTGAAATTCCTAGCATAAGATAAATGATGCTGTATGAAATGTATGCTTGATGGTAGTATGATAATAATATGGATTATCTGTTGTGATGATAATATTGATTATCTGTTTATGATGATAATGTTCTATTGTAATATTGTGAATTATCTATCTGTGTGCATATGGATAATTACATTGTTATTTTATAACTTTAAAACAACTTGGCCCTAAAAGACACGTTTTGGATTTCGATGAGACCGGGATCGGGTTTCTCCATTTGGAATATCCGAAAACCACATCGATCCAAATAAATGTTAGGTCGTGAATCTGATGTGAAGATGAAGATTCAGAATGCAAGGGTTGTCGTCGTTAACTCTGAGGGTAATTCCAAAATGAGTGTAACGAGATAATGCCTTCGGTTTCGTTCGAACCCGGAACGAACTTGTATGGATTGAATGCTTTCAACACATCGTAAGGCGGGCGATGAGCATTCTAAGAAATTTGTTCTCTAAAGGTAATCGTAGCCTCAAGCCTCATCAACCGGGAATGGCTAAAACAGGGGAGATGCAGCAAGGTTAGGTGGGTCATGCCCAAGCAGGACAAGATATTTCCCCTGTCTAGATGTCCCTTTTTATTCGGCTTAGTGGGTGGTTGGGCGCGTCAACCACGGGGTTTATCTTGTTCGGGACTGTTCAGTAAGGAATGGTTCCGGCCTTGTGTTGCAGGGGATGAAGGGAGTAATCCTCGGTACGGTGATCTAGGCCCCGTACTGTGACGGGCGGTACCCCAGTAGCCCTGCCATTGTATGGAATCCATTTTTCAATAAGTGCCCACGGTTTTGATTGTATTACCCACTTTTGTGGCTAGTAGCTGGAATTTAATCATGTAACAATTTCGGCTATTTTCTATTTACTTGAAAACCCTAGACACTATCATAATATCACAGAATTTTCTATGAAATGTTTTGGTTAGCGTAAGGTAAAAACTTACCCGTATTTATGTGTGGGGAGTCTTACGTGATACCTTTATTTTCAAATATTTTTTTTCAAGTTAAACAACCTTAAACTGTTTACTCATACCAGACCCATGTCCGACCCGGAGTTTATATTTTGTTTTTCATAAACTCTCGGGTACCCAAATTTTTACGGGTAGTCAAGGGATTCAGGTTAGCTTTGACGAATTCTGGAGGAGCAATGGAGCAGGAGGCTTCAGCGTTGTAGATATCTATCTAGTTCCGCCGTGTTAGTTAGAGTATGTTGTATTTGAGATGTATGCAGTGGCTGGTGTATGTATAAAATTGTCAAGTGTAAAATATTGTATAACTCTGATATATGTAAACTATGTAAGTGTTATGTGATGTATTATATTTTATTCCATTCCGCTGTGAGATTTCGTGTTTGTTGTTCTTTCTTTCTCTTTCTTTTCTATTTCTATCCCTTTCTTTCTTAATGATGATACGTCTTTCTGGTGGAAGAAGGACAGGTCGTCACAGTGTTAAGAAATGATTTCTTAAAGAATGAAATATATACTTAATTTCGATTTAAGTATATTGGATATTTTCCAAGTGTTGAAAATAAATGGGTCTGTGAATTACTTATTATTAAATAAGTATGGAAATGTTTTTCCAATGTGAAATGAAACGTTTTGAGAATTTATCTTTTTGAAGACAAATTGAAAATGAATATTAGAAGTCGATCTGGGAATCATATATTCATAAATATTTTAGAAGGCAAATTCACTATGGAATTTATAAAAGAAAGGAAATTTGCTTAAAAATAAACGTTGATTTATTTTTGAAGTGTGGGAATTAATTTACGGATTTGGAATGTAAATATAAAGTAAATAGTTAAGGATTTATTTAATTGGTTTAAATGAACCATGTTGAAATGAAAGAAATTCCGCGTAAGGAAAATGATTGAAATTTGTTTTCAAAAGTGATAAAGGTGAAAAGTGATTTGAAAATTTGTTTTCAAATGGTTGAAGTGTGGAAAATATATATCTAGTAAAGATATTTTGGAAAGTAAATAATTTGGGAAATTATTTGGATTTGGTGATGTTGAACACGCCTATTGATAGTTAAATATCCGACTATCAATATTTACCTTTAAATAGGTATTTGTTGAGATTTGTTTGAATTTGAATGCCACACTTGTTTTTGAATAAGCGCTCACTATTCGGGTTAGCCGGGAAAGGACCTCGGGGTCGTATAACCCATTCCGAATATGTGATACGTCGTTATGGATTGCATTTGATGACCGGTGTTGAAGACCGGATATTTGTGAAAACGGAAGGATTACCGTCGAGTTACTCTACATCGGCTGATCTCCGATATAGAGGTTTTATCACCCTTAGTGACAGGAAGTCCGATCGTGATTAGTGAATATCCGGATTGCAAGGACTTCTTTGTAAGTGCCTTCGGTTCTGTTCGAGCCCAGAACAGACTTGTATGGATTGTATGTCTGACATTACAAGTTGAGATATAAAGCCGATTTCTTTCAAATATATTTCTGTTGGTGGCGGAGAATTTATTCTCTTAGCTTAACACCCTTCTCTGAGATGTACGAGCTCAGAGGTTATATAGTTGAAGGTTATTAGTGATATACTCCCAATTTGGTAGTGTGGCATGCTAAGTGTTGCTGTGAAATGATCATTGTTTGATCATTTGTGATATGATCATTTGTTTGATCATTTATCTTGGTGATCATTTGTAGACCCAAAGCACATCTTTTGTATAAAGCGTGGCTTTGTGGACGAGACTTCGTCGGACCTCACACCCCGGAAATGGTCAACACAGGAAGGATGCGGCAAGGTTATTAGGGGGTAGCGCCCCTTTAGTGTATGTCATTCCTTCTGGATAGAGGTGGTATCATGGTATGGAGCCCAGATACTTAACCTATGTTGTTGCTGCAAAAATTTTTAGTTGTTGGAAATCGAGAATCCTCGGATAGATCGGTTACAATCGGGGGATGACATATTCGTGTCAGTAGTTACCCAGTTAGGGGTAACCCGGCCTTGTGTTGGCAGAGATCCGGTTTGGTTCTCGGGACGTCATTCCAGAGGCGTTTCCATGTGGCAATGGGAAGTTTCTTGACCTGACCATTTGTTGGAAATCCAATTCCCAATACGAAACCCTATACGGTTTTAGTTGTAGAACCTGCCATTTACTTATGGTGGTCACCACTGTTTAGATGATAGCTATAGTAGGCATAGTTCGAAATGTCTATGCTGGCTAAGATTAATATTCTACTTTTGAAATGTTTTCCTCACTATGCACTAGTAATAATATCAAATGTTTCTTTTTAATGCGTATCAAGCATCTTTGACTATCATAAGGAGAAATCTCCTTCGATTCTGCGTTTGCATTGTGTGTGTGTGCGGGAGGCCTTATGGTAGTCTCATTTTTAAAAGCTTTGCGAATTGACTTTAAAAATATTCTTCTAATTTGATTTTAAAGAAAAATAAACTGTTTTAGTTCTCACATCAGTCACATGACTGACTCGGAGTTTATTGTTTTCGTTCCTAAACTCTGGGTGCCCACCAATTTCCACACGGGTAGTCAAGAGTCAGGTATATCAGGATATTTTGGAATTCAGGAGTTGCTGGAGGCAAGTTGGATGGCATGGCGTATTACTAGTATATAATATTTCTTTTCCGCTGTTGATGTTGTTTGTTGTTGTACACTCTGATGATGTAATGAAATGTAATAACTGATATAGTTCTTTGTTTAAAGATTATTCATTTATTTATTATATGTTGTTCCGCTGCGAATTGTGAGATTCTGATGTTGTTCTGTTGTTTCTGTTCTGTTCTATCTTTTTCTCTCTTCTTCTATCTTTTTCTTCTTCTTAAACCCTAACGGTACGGTTTTCCGGCATTCGATTGCTCGGCAGTTGATACAGTGGACGTATTAATGTCGGTTTCCGAGCGACGAAAAAATTGCAGTCGTTACAGTGGTAATTTACCAAAATAACCTCTTACCAAATTACCAAACTAACCTTACTTCAACCTAAAGCAATCTCCACTTTTTCAAAACTTAACATCACCTTTCACATCCTTACTTTATGTCTTTATCCCTTAAGAACTAAGCTAAGTAAAATAATAATTATGTTGGCTTTTGATGTGATATTGATTTGATGTTTACTTTTTAACTTTTCTTACTTACTTTTGTTAATTCTTACTTACTTTTCTTAACTTCTAGAAGTTTTCTAACCTTGTTTAGTAAAAGTAAACTTGATTAGCTTAATTAATTAATACTTACACTATTAGAATATTTGTTCCTATATAAGAAAATAAAGGTGCGACGACGTTGCGACGACTTTTAATCGACAAAACGTCGTTTTTCGACAAAATGTTTTACGGTCACATTTTGACGTTTTAGTTAAACTATTTATTTATATAAAACAAATTTAAAAATGAACTTTTTACTTCTTTAAATAAATTAAAACAAGTCTCTTTATATTTTAAAATCATATTTAATTAATATCAAAATATCTAATTTTACAGTGTATGTAAAATTGACAAATTGTGACAAATTTTTGTTATTTTTATAAAACGGTTATTAACAAATTTTTAAATCTTTTAACATACTTTTATTATCTTTATTAGATGTTTTAAATAAGATTTATCTTTTTAGACAAATATTAAAATCCATTTATTTAAGCCTTTATTTATTTTTAACAAAACTTAACTTTTGTCGATTTGTTCTAAAATCCAAATTTATATTTTTAATTTATTAACTATAAGAATAGATAATTATTATTAGATATAATATATTTATTTAAGATTTAAACTCCTTTTAAATTTAAATCAAGTGAAATCTCTCATTTTCGAAGTAGCGAAATTATGGGTCGTTATATTCTCCCCTACTTAAAAGCATTTCGTCCTCGAAATGAAATCAAAGACAAAGGAATCTATCCCATACTCATCTCCTCAAATAATTTGGCTTATTTCTACTGATGATAGTAAAGAAGAAGGTCGATATCATAACAACACTAAAAAAGATGATGCCAAACATACATATAGAGATTCCCCACACTAACCTGAGTACTTATCACGTACTTAAGGTTATATATACATACATCAAGCCATACTGATACTAATGCATACATCTACATAACTCATCCTATGTCCCGAGCATGTACTATATCCGTAGTCTATATATATATATATATATATATATATATATCAAAACATAAGTCCAACCACTATATCTTAATGCGTACTATTTAAGATAACTATCCAACTACTAAGTAGACAGACCCAACACATCATACTATATGTGATATTTGATTCGATCTATTATTTAAATCCACAACTTTTCTTTTGAACTATTATCGATCCCTCGATTTTCTAGTGAGGACTTTGATCATACTTCTTAATCACAAACCCTTGCTTTCCTTGCATAGCTCTCAACTATGATAGAAAACTTGTATACATAATCATAAACTCTTACCAATGTTCGCCATCAAAAATCGAGTGATAAATCTTTTTTTGGATTGGTGTAAACACCTCAAAGTTCTGTACTCAAATCTTAGATCCAAATTTATGTGACAAAATGATCTATGTTTAACTTATGTACTTATCCACATTCATCTTTACCTAACACATTTCTTTAAAATTTCTGTTAATCCAAGTTTATTTCTCAACCATTTACCTTTTACTAAATCCATTATTACTTAAGCTCATAAATATGACTTAAACTTTTATAATATACTTTTACTTCCTAAGAGTATATATACATATCCCTAATCTTCAAACCATCATCACTTCAATTAGGGTCTTCAACAAATGTGGAATTCTATTATTATCTCAAACTAATAAGTTATAAAACCCAATCCTTAGTTTTCTTTATCTAAGGTTTCCATTTAGCTATTATTATTTATCCAATCCATATATTAATAAGACAACTTTACTAAGTGTACACTTTTTTCTTACTGATTCTATGATTAACTTACTTAACTTATTTACCTATCCATTTTCTAAATCAATTTATTGATCTTAAATCCATCAAATACCTTATAGTCAAATTGTGAAACTTAATTCACACGGTATTTGGTATTAACCTTTTTCATCTAACAATCAAACTACTAACCATATAATTCAAAAATATCTACTTCTAATCTTAGTTCATTTTGAATTACAAAGGTTACCCTAACTGCATCACTAATTCAAAGTTTTATATTAGGGTGATATTTCTTATATCTCTTATTCCTAAATTTCACTTTGATTTTAACCTAGTCAAAGTGCCTAAATCTAAAATTACCTTATCTCCTTATAAGTTATAGGACTTATCCTTTCATAATATATTTACCTAAAATTTCAATTTTGGCTTATCTTTTCGATCTTATTGACAAGAATTTTTTCTAAGCGTACATTTTCTCTTCACTTTCTCTAATTACACTTCTACCTTCAGTATTATCATCAAATATCTTACAGTCAAATTGTGAATTTTACTTCATAAGATATTTGTACTTAGCTTTTAAATCCATTCATTACGATGGTCAATAAATCATTATTCCTTAATAACTAAATGTCTAGGGGTATATGATTAAAGTTTTAACTTTTAGCTTTCACCTAATTTATTCTATATGGAATATCTTATAATAAAATTGTGTAATTATAATCACAAGATATTCATATTTTAGTTTCACTAAGCAAAGTCACAATCAATCCTTAACTTCTAACCCAAAAGTTAATAGTATTCCCTTTAATATTTATAATATAAACCCAAGGTATAATTATTTTTACCCATTTCCTTTAAAACAAAATAATTTTTATAAAATTAACAAATACGCGCTCAATATATATAATACTCTCATAACTCATTCTAGGGTGTTGCTAACCCTATCTCAAATGAGTTACTCATCCTAGGACATTACTAATCCTATCTCTGATGAGACTTTACCCATAATAGAGCCAAGGTTCTCGCTTAACCTTCACCTCTGATACCAAATGTAAAGGCCCATTTTCCCGCACCCTTTGAATCGACAATAAACCACACATGTACAACTCAAATTGCACGAAAAGACGGATCATTAAGGGTGATAAAGAAAAGTAGACAGAACAGAATCTTACTCGAATGAAATAACATATATTATTTCAATAATAATCTTTACAGCGGAAAACTTTTAAATACATATATCAGAGTCTAACCTAAATTCAGCTTGGATAGTTATAAAACCTGCCCTTACAAATGCTGACAAACATCAAACAAAATATACTAAGCAAAGCGGATAACAGAATATCTCCATACGTCGATGAATATCTCCAGCTCTCCTCTGGAAACTCCAACTGTCTTCGACTATCCTGAAACTACTCGGATCTGACCCGAGTATTGAAAATACCCGGATCAGGCTTGATAAACCAGCGTGAGAAAAACTCAATAATGAATGACAGTGTCATATATCAGCCTTTGTTATAAATCCTTTGGAAATAAAGAGCATCTTATAAGACCACTCCCACACATAAACACAGACGGGGTTTTACCTCATGATAACTAATGACATCTCTTTGAAAACATTTGCAAATAAACTTATTAATCTTAGCCGAATTTGTTACCATTATTAAATTTCAGCATATGCAAACAAAACCGTAGGTTCTTATTGGAGAATGGATTTCCATACAAATGACCAAGCGCAGGATCTACCTTCCGAAATGGGTACACCTCTAGATGGATGTCTCGAGGCACATAACATCTGCCCTCTACCAACATAATACCGGCCTACCTCTTTAACTAGATATTACCGAATATGTCATCCCTCGGTCGTTACCGACCTTTAACCGAGCGCTCGTTTTCCATACACCATATAAATTAACATTCTGAACATCATAGCGGGAAGAAATATATCTAGAAGGGGATGATCCCTAATTGGGAATGACCCACTTAGCCTTGCTGCATCTAATCCTGTTTCGATCATTTCCGGTTTGATGAGGCTTGAGACAAACGATTACCTTTTCACATAGCACATATCACATCTTTGAATGCCACATTGCCATTTCTGTTTAACTACTAATTGCCTTCCACAAAAATACAACTCTTGAGCTCGTAAGTCTCAATGAGGGTGTTAAGCTAAGAGAAGTTGCCTTCTCCGCCACCACTGATGTATGTTTGTAAAAACCAATGTACGTAATCGTTAGAAATGCAATGTCAGACAAACGTCCATACAAGTTGTCCAGGAACAGGACAAACCGAAGGCACTTTCCTCGGCCATTACTAGGCGAGAAGCCCTTGCAATCCGCAAAATCTCCATCACGACGAGACCACTGCTATATATAACTCTATAATGGGTGCGACCCCGAGCAAATCAACAAGAAGCCCTCACGCTATGAAGATCCACGGTCTTCAATAATCATCATCTTCAACATGTCTTCACGTTCGAACGTATACATTAGTTCGAAGTGGTTTTCGGATAGGAATTAACCAAATCCGACTCCGGTTCCTTCGAAATCCAATCATCGATAAAAAGTGAATATGAGTATATAGGATTTATTAAGTCTTCTTATATTTTAAAATCATATTTAATTAATATCAAAATCTCTAATTTTACAGTGTATGTAAAACTGACAAAATGCGACAATTTTTTTTATTTTTATAAAACGATTATTAACAAACTTTTAAATATTTTAACATACTTTTATTACCTTTATTAGATGTTTTAAATAAGATTTATCTTTTTAGACAAATACTAAAATCCATTTATTTAAGCCTTTATTTATTTTTAACAAAACTTACTTTTGTCGATTTGTTCGAAAATCCAAATTTATACTTTTTAACTTATTAACTATAAGAATAGATAATTATTATTAGATATAACATATTTATTTATGATTTAAACTCCTTTTAAATTTAAATCGAGCGAAATCTCTCATTTTCGAAGTAGCGAAATTACGGGTCGTTACAGTTTAGGAAATGAACAACAAACTCCAAGTCAGTCATGGGACTAGTATGAGCAAAAAAAACAATTTATCTTTTAAAACAAACAACAAAGAATTTAAAATAAAACAGTAATGCTTTTTGGAAAATGAAACTACCATAAGGACTTCCGCCACACACACAATGCAAACGTAGAATTGGAGGAGATTTCTCCTTATGATAGTCAAATATGCTTGATACGAGAAAATTTCTTTGATATTATTAGTAGTGCATAGTGTAGAAAAACCATTTCGAAAGTATGATATAAATCCTAGCCAGCGTTGGCATTTCGCACTTATGCCTACTATAGCTACATTTTCAATAACAAGTTACCGCCACATTCCATGGAAGGTTATACAACTAAAACCGTACAGGGCGCGTATTGTTTTGTTTGGATTTCTAACAAATGGTCAGGCTAAGGAACTTCCTACTATCCATGGGCATGCCTCTGGTGAGACGTCCCGAGAACCTGACCGGATCTCTGCCAACACAAGGTCGGGTTACCTCTGTAACTAGGTAACTACTACTCGAGCATGCCATCCCCTGGTCCTTTGGGACCTTTATCCGAGGCGCCTCTAGAACATAAAGCAATCATAAAGTAATAGATCTGCAGCGTCCACATGAGTAAGTATTTGGGCTCCATACCATGATACCACCCTTTTCCAGAAGGAAATGACACACCCTAAAGGGAGCGACCCTCATAACCTTTCCGCATCTTTCCTGTTTCGACCATTTCCGGGGTGTGAGGTCCTATGCAGTCTCGTTCACAAAGCTATCTTTACACAAAAGCCATACTTTGATCTACAAATGATACACAACAGCACTCAGCATGGCACACTATCAAATTGGGAGTATATCACTGATAAATATCAACTACATAACCTCTAAGCTCGTACATCTTAGAGAAGGGTTTTAAGCTAAGAGAATAAATTCTCCGCCACCAAACAGAAATGTATTTGATAGAGATTGGTTTAATATCTCAAAGTGGAGTGTCGGACATACAACCATACAAGTCTGTTCCGGTTTCGAACAGAACCGAAGGCTATACCAAAGAAGCCCTTGCAATTCCGGGTATTCACAATCCCGATCGGACTTCCCATCACTTTGGGAATCTCTATACCGCCGCGACTCAGTGCAGAGACAATCGACGGGTTATCCTTTCGTTCTCGAAAATACCCGGTCTTCACCACCGGTCTTAAATGTTATCCATAACGACGTATCATTATTCGAAATGAGTTATATGACACAAGGTCCTCTCCTGGCTAAACCGAATAATGAGTGCAATATTTAAAAACATATGGATATGGGATTTCGGTTAAGTCACAACTTAAAACCCAAAACTTTCTTTTCAAATGGTTTAAACAAATTACTATTTTAAATCTTTAAACAAAAAGATTTGTTTCGCAAAGTTCATCAACTTTCCACAAAGGTTTCATTCACGGCTTTTTAAAACAATTTCATTTCAAATTGGATTAACTTACCCGATCTTAAATTAAAGATTTAATTCATAACTTTCAAACCATTTCCAATTCAAATCTTTTATATGAAAGATATACCACTTAAAACTCTCTTTGATTTCAAAACAAGGTTTAATAATCTTTTACAAAGTTAAGGCTGATCACATTTACATAAGTTAAAGCCATTCAAGTATACAACTTGGGTTTATATTTGAATTCCCAAAATGATACTTTTTAAATGGTTAAAACCATATAAACACCTTTATAACATGTACAATCTTTTTTTAAAACCATAATTTCCAAACTATTGAATTCAATTTCAAATATTGAATTCAAATTCAAATGAAATTACTTAAATTTCAAAACTTTATTAAGTTATTCAAAATAATTTTTATCTTTGAAACTTATTTTCAAAAGTTTTCGATTCCAATTCCAAAACTATTTTGGGTTCAAAAATTCAATCTTTAAAATCATAAATTTTTTTTGACTTAACCGATTTCCTCGTGCAATCCATATTTGTGTGTGTAAGGTGTAGTCCAGGGGTTTTACACAATAGAAGTGCAACATCATTAGTCAGCACAGATTCAAATAAACCAATATATTTGGTAAGCGGTATTAACTATAACGCTTATATTTGATCAGCGGTATAAACTATAACGCTGATCTTTTATTCACAGATCACAGATATATATCGCAGATAATAAATTACATTAAACACAGCTTAAACCAAAACAGAGCATCACAATCAGGGATATCAAACAATTCAATCATCCAATAGAATCCAAACATTCATAAGTGAGATTAGTTAATTGTCTGATTAATTCAAATCAGATTAATTACTTATGAATTACTAATCTTGTTTAATTAACATTAACTAATTACAAATCATTTTGATTTATTACCCTTTAATCATTTATTAATTAACTATTAATAATAAATTAATTAACTTTCAATTTTAAATCAATCTCTAAATAATTAAACTTTAATCATTTAATTCACCATTTAATTAATCATCTTTAATTAACTAATTAATCCTTAATTAATTATCCTTTATTAATTTCACTAAGTAATTAGCTTTTATTTAATTACACAAAGTAATTATCTTTTATTTAATTACATAAAGTAATTATCTTCAATTTACTTCCATAATTGATTTATCTTTAAATTAATTACCCTTAATTACAATTCATCAACTTTTAATTATTAAATAATTTACCTTAAACTATTAAATTCACCATTTCATTAATCATCTTTCAATTAATCATATTAACATATTAACTTTTAGAAAATTACATTAATTAATCCACCCTATTGATAAATTTTCCTTTTAAATAATTATATAAACCAAAAATCATGTTGGTTAATTACTCTTTAATCATTTAAAATAACTTTAAAATTTGTTCATGCTTTTTAATCGAAACCTGGTAACAAATTTCCTTTCAGCTTTTTTTTAAAACCTGGAACTCAAGAATGTTCTTGCTTTAAAACTTAAACTATTACACATCTAAACCCACATGAGCTGCATCGCACACGACCCCGAGCAAAATCCATCCTTCCCGAAGTTATACCCGAGCCAATCTACCAAGTAACCCAGTTCTTCCTTCTTCTTCTTTTTAACTCTATTTTTTTATTTTAAATAATTTCTTAAACCACTATATATAATAAAACTAGCAAACGTCATGGCATCAAACTCGAGCAACACCCTAGAATTCACGAGTTCATCTTCGAGTCGCTCACAAACTACATACCTAGGTACGAAGCCCACGCCACTGTGCACGTGCACACCGGAATTCGCCACTCCGACCATCGGCGATTGCTTCCCACAGATCAGCGACTAGCTCCTCAACTCAATCCATCGCCCAGCATTGACAAGTGACCATAAAATCGAGATGAGCATTCGAGCTCAACCTGGAAAACTCAAGCTTCGATCAGAAACACACCGTGCCATCTACCTCATCCACCGATAACCTAGCCACCACAACCAAAGCTACTCCATCGACCCTCAAACAATTCTCCCCTGGTGCGATCGAATAGAAATCTCTGACGAGAACGCGGTTCCATCGAAAATCACATCAACCAAAAAAAACACCGTCGAACCCTAGATCGACCAATTCCTAATGCCACAGTAATTTATAAATTGAATTCATATTTTTCCTAAATCCACCCATGCCTCAGCTAGCTTCACCAAGAATCATGGCCCATAATTCGACGTTGGTTATCAGAATTTTGCAAAAATATAATTTCCGTTCAACAAACAATTCTTCACGATTTTCAAATCTAAAAATCTTGATTTTTTATCAAAATTTATATTTCTTCATTGCAAATCAAGTTGTAACTTCGAAACTCAAGATTATGATCACTGATTTCTGAGTTAAAAATGAATTTTACTGTTATGTTTATTTTTCCCAGAATATTACTAATATTTTTGTTTGAAAACCATTTTTAAAATTTAGATTACAATGTTTCAAACATTTTGTTTTTAGAGAACATAGCCTAATTTTGATGGTATTGGGATGATATGTATTTTTGAACAGGTTTATCAACCCTGTCATGAAAAAATATCAGAGGCATATTTGCCTGGAACCAACATGCATACCTTATTTACAAATGTACAGACATGTTTTCAATCATCACAAACATTATCAAAGCATCACATCAAGCATAAGAGGATAAAAGGGATTAGTTTACTCACAAATAACCTTAAGCATATTTAAGGTTGAAGGTTTGCTCACCTCTTTTTGCCTGAATACAGAAAACTTCCTGACAGTTTTCAAAAGAAGGATGAAAGCCTGTATATTTTTTTTCTTTAATTCCTTTTGAAGCTTAGATCTGCAAAGTTTGTTAATACAAAACTTTGCTTAATTTCCTATTGTATTTACGTACTTACTTCAACAATAACAAACAATTTTGATTTTACTTACAGTTTGAATCCTTTTATATATAACAGAGGAACTTTCCTGCATTTGAAAACAGAAAACTATTTTGCCTTGAACTTGATTTCCTTCCTGCAACTGGTTAATTAAATCGATTAACTCTTGTTTAAATATTGTTTAGCAACTTTAAATTCAAATCTTTTTTAAATAAATTTACTTGCCTTAATTTGTTTGAGAGAATCTGCACCATCTCTGGCCAAAAACTGCAGCACTGTATTTTTATAAATCTGCAATTTTTTTTGAATTTGTTTTATGTTAAAACTTTATTTTAAAATTACAAATTCATTAAACTTTAAAGTTAAAATGTAACAACCCGGTATTTTGCATCAATTATAATCGACAATTTAAACGATTAATATTGACACAAATTTCCATTTGAAGTTTTTAAATTTTGAACTAAAATTCTTTTATAAATTGTTAAAAGAAATTTTGGGCTTTGAAATTAATAGTGGTCCATGTTTTTATATTGGGCCGTGTTAATTCTCAAAGCATAAAACCCGATCCCCCTTTATCCATTTTTCATTCGTTCACCAACCCTAACCAAATCACGAAAATAATGGCGGCCGTTCCTTTCGTTCTCTTCGATAATTAGGGCGTTTCAAAGTCAGGGGCGTCGTCTTCAATTCAATCGAGTTCATCTTCGATGCAGCATGGAGCCTTCGCACGTCTTCAGCAGCTAGGGCTTCGGCAATCGATCCCCCAATTCGAACGGCTACTTCAAAATTGGTCGAGCCGTCTTCACTTCCAAAGCAAAGGTGAGTAATTTACATTACTCACTTCTAATTCGAAACTGATTGACTTTGTATGCTTAATTTGTTTTCGTTGTTGTTTCGACTTCGATTTGATATTTGTTCGTGTTGATGCTTTTCTGCCTTGAGTTGATTTTGGGGCTGCTTTTGATTTTGGCTTGACTTGTTCGACTCTTTGATCTTGTTTGGTTCGATTTCTTGTTATCTCGGGTTTGCACTTGCATAGCACTGAACTTTGTTTTGAATTCTGTCTGTGTTTACCTCGTTTACCACCAGTGTTCATTCATGAGTATAACCGGTTCGATTTGTTCGATCATTGACTTGCATTCACCCAGATGCTGTTGACTTCACTTGAGTATATTGTAGCCTCGTCCTCATTTTATGTTGTTACCGCCTCGTGCTCTGTTAGTTGTTGGCCTTTGTTGTTGCTTCGGCAATGTTCTTTGTTTTTGGTTGTGATGCTTGCATTATCCAGTTTCATGTATTTGTTACTGGTGCCTCATTTGGTTCAAAATGCATTCACTTGCCTACCCATTCATCACATAGTTTCTGTATTGAGTTTAGAACAGGGTAGTTGATTGATGTACACCCCTGTGTACATTTCTCTGTGCACATTGAATTTGCTGTATTTATGAGTAGTTGCTGTTTTGGTCATAACTTCATTTAAGGCCCAGTTAAAACCATTTGATAGTTGCCAGTTTGCGTAGTTGGAATTATATCGCCTTTGTTAGTGCTCGAGTTTGATACATTGCATTGATGCATTGTATTCGTTTGCATTTGGTCCATTGTATTTAATTGTTTGTGTGCTGTGGTGCCATAATTTTGGTGCCCTCACCTTCATCCTACTGCCTTCATGTAATTCACGTGCAGTTTGTAGTTTCTGTCTTGTATCACTTGTGTCACTTGATGTTGCACTTGATAGGCCCAGGTCCATTCTTTCTTGAGCCTGTTGTGCTGTGCACTGAGCATTGCTTTTTCTAGTCTTCATTGTTGTTTCGGCTGTTGCATGCTTTGTTCATGCACCTTGTTGTTACTGTCCAATTTCATTTAGTGTTTGCTGATGCATTTGTGTCATTTGGTTGATAACCCACGGCTTGACTTGACTTTGCTGCAGTGTGAATATATGGTTATTTATGACCATTTCATTTTGAGGCCGTGTCACTGATGTCGGCTTGCCTATTCATTTCTCAGTCGAACTTTGGTTCATTTTACAATGTCATCCCCCCTGTAATTTGCAGTTGCAATTCTGGTCAATCTTTGTACCTGTGTCACTGATGTTGGTTTGCATTATTTTGTTCATTTGGATTCAACAATCTTGTTGAGTTCACTTGAAATCCCTGTATGCATGTCATATGGGTTTGCTTTGTGGTACACTGTACTGCATTTCTGAGTTAGTTATTGTCATTTTCTACATATTTATATATGTGGCCTTGTACCACTTCGTGGCATTTGGATTGATTTTTGAATTACACTTGAGTTGAATCCGGTGACTCGGGTTTGATCTTGTGTTTGCTTGTGAACTTTCATTGGGTACATCATCACTGTAGTGGCAAGGCAGTGCACGCAAGCGTGAACTGCAGCCACACGGTATTCATTGGGTATATCATCACTGTTGTGGCAAGGCAGTGAACGCAAGCATGAACTGCAGCCACACGGTATTGGTTTTATTGTTATTTCTTTTGCTTTTGATTATGGATCTATTTCGTATTGCATATGTTGTAGTGGCGTGGCAGTACACGCTTGCGTATACTACAGCCCTACTCGAGTTGACGTTTTAATTAATGTTCCAATCGTTTGAATTGGTTCGCGTTATATTTACTTTTATCCGATTTCTTTATTTAAGAATCGGATAGGTAAATTTATTTTGACCATCGTCTAATTTTTATTTAATTATTATTGCTTCTGTGCACTAATAACTGAGTTCGAATTAGACTGACCCGGGTATTATTTTCTTTGAATTTAATACTCGGGTCAGACCGAGTATTTTCAGGTTGTTGATATTCTGCTTTGGGATGCTGCTTGAGCTATGAAGACTTTTCATATCTTTTGGAGTTGTCGTGTCATTGTATAGGTTGATATGTATTCACGTATGTTAGTCGATAATGTACTTGTATATATAACTTCCTGAGTCGACTGTTGTAGTTGTATCACATGTACCGTGTCAAATGTATTGTAACTGACATCAGTTATTATATATATATATATATATATATATATATATATATATTTGAGACTTTCTGCTTCATCTGTGTTCCGCATTTATTTTATCTGTGTTATTAGTTTATATTTTGTCCTAGACTATTATAGCCACTGTGTAGTAGCTTTGAGTTTGCATCGGCATGTCGGATTCCCTCCTGAAATGAAATGCACGTTTTTACTATCTGGCATATCGGTGCTCACACAAGGCAATTACACGGATGGTCGCTCCTCAACAGCCTTATTCTCCATGCTAGTCGACAGCACTACACCGTAGTGTTCTTGGCTAGCGTGGGCACAGAGGTGGGGCGTCACAGCTTGGTATCAGAGCCTGGGGTTTAGGACGAATATAAAACATAACTTAGATGGAACATGTGTTACAACTATTTGTCGACGTTTATCTCTCATCTTTGCCTAAGATCATTTCTGATTGTTAGGTATGAATTCCTAACGCTTTTTCATGAGCATTGCTGCAACTCTTACCCACTTCGATTTGAGCTAGCATTGTTTATTCAAACTGCTGTATATATGCATTCTTGTCTCCGATTCGTGTACTTAATGCAGTCTCCATGCAATTGGGTTGTGAGTATCAATTTTTGAGATAAATTGCATTTCAATTGTCGACTCTGTCTGTTTGTCCAAGGTTTGTTGGTTTTCATGTGCCTCTCTCTGATAGTTTTAAAATTTCTTTGGTATAAAAGAAATTGTCTTGGACTTTGCCTTGTCGACATCGACATTGACTTGACTTTTACTTTTGCTAAAGTCATTCAAGCATTTATGCTCGTTCTGCTTTGTTTTTCCAATTGTTGATCGATTCTTCTTTTCGGATTAGTTGTTATCACCTTTGTCGACTTTGATAACTTCTATTACAGGAATTTTTGAGTATTCCTACCTTGATGGATTTAGAATCGAATTCTTTGGATTTTATTCACGTCTTCGAATGTGAATCTTAGTGAATTGATTTGGTTTTCGAATTTAATCGATTCTTGATTATTTCCCGATTTGTTGCTATCATTTATTAGCAACTTTGATGACCTTTTCTTCGGGAATTTTGTGAACATACCTTCCGATGAATTCGGTATCGAGTTCTTTGGATTCTATTCACGTCTTCGTATGTGAATTCTTGTGATTGATTGTTTCTACAATCATTTTTGTGATTTGTCACTTTAAAAATATAAAGGTTTCAATACTAGTAGTAAATATCAAAACTCTTTTATCAAAATGTTTTCAGCTCTATTTTCAATATCAAACTCTTTTCCTAAACCGTTTTCCAATCTATTAGTGTATACAAGCCTTTACCTCACTCGGATGAGAAATCTAATTAAACGGCTTAGTAAAACAAGTGGTATGAAACGCTTGCGTTTGCTTCGTCGGTTAATTCTTGGACTTGTTCGATTGAACCTCATGTGACAATTTTCTAGTGAAGATTTACAATTTGTTCGTAAATATTTAAGTTAAGCGAGTGGTTATGGGACATGAAGCTAAACTTTTATATTTACTAACTTAGTGTAATTGACACTTCTCGTTGATCATGACGATCATTTTTACGGTTAGACTAGGCCTCATCGGTGTGATTTCGTCTCACACATATCTCTTGGGCTTTGAGGATTGTCTAGACACCATTTGTGTGATTTCGTCTCACACATATTTCTTTGTTGCATGTTTAGACTAGGCCTCATCGGTGTGATTTCGTCTCACACATATCTCGTGGGCTTTGAGGATTGTCTAGACACCACTTGTGTGATTTCATTCACACATACTTTCCTTTTGTTTGCGAGGTTAGACTAGACACCACTTGTGTGATTCCACTCACACATACCTTTTTTGATTTTTGGTTAGTCTGGACCTCAATCTGTGTGATTTCGACTCACACATGTGGGTAGCGCCCCACGGTCTCCGGGTCATTCGTGTGTCAAAATTAATGGCTTGCAACCATGAGATAGCGTCTCGTTATGCGTTGCACGTGTTGGTGATTATCATGCTCACGTGTAGGTGAGATTCCGTGCTCCCGTTCTCGCTATGCGTTGCATGTGTTGGTGATTATCATGCTCACGTGTAGGTGAGATTCCGTGCTCCCATTCTCTCTTTGCATTGCACGTGTTGGTGAGTTTTCATGCTCGCATGTAGGTGAGTTTTCGTGCTCCCGTTCTCGCTTTGCATTACATGTGCTGATGAGTTTTCATGCTCGCGTGTAGGTGAGTTTTCGTGCTCCCGTTCTCGTTATGCGTTACATGTGTTGATGAATTTTCATGCTCGCGTGTAGGTGAGTTTTCATACTCACCTTCGAGTTTTCATACTCCGTTCGAGTTTTCATACTCTCCTTCGAGTTTTCATACTCCGTTCGAGTTTTCATACTCTCCTTCGAGTTTTCATACTCCGTTCGAGTTTTCATACTCTGCTTCGAGTTTTCATACTCCGTTCGAGTTTTCATACTCTCCTTCGAGTTTTCATACTCCGTTCGAGTTTTCATACTCTCCTTCGAGTTTTCATACTCCGTTCGAGTTTCCATACTCCCGTTCGAGTTTTCATACTCTCATCTTGTGATTTTCTGGATTTCTTGTGTAGTCTTCTGGAATTTGTGCTTCACCAATTTTCGTGATTTCTATTGATAAGTTTTATCAATTTTTGTGCATTGGTGAACTCGTGTGTTATTGACTTGTTATGAATACAAGTTTAGGGTGTGATACCCCTTTCTATCTTTGAGAAGATTCTCGTGACACTTTTGATGAATGAAAATCCACTTATCGAAGTTGCTACAGATATCGCTGTTTTAATCACGTGTTTTAAAAATTGTTTCAAAATAAAAATCGTTTTCAAAATTTTTATAGTTTACGCTTTCAAAAGAATGAGGAAGCGATTTAAACGTTTCGGCAAAATCGAGGACTATGACCCCTTTCTTTTACTGATTCGTTTAATTCCGGACTTGTCCGTTTGAGGTTGAAAATTTGTAAATTCCTTTTATGAAATTAAGAGAATATTTTGTGATTGTATTGCCCATTGAGTGCTTTATGAATTCTGGTCGATGCGCTTGATCAACGTTATCGATAGGAATCTCTTAGACGCTTTGATGAGACAATCAGACACAGTAAATTGAATTTTAAAATGAAAATTTTTCTGAAAAGATAAGTACATAAAGTAAATCGTAAATTTCGAAAGTTTTAACATTTCGGGAAAGAATATTATTTAAAACAACTCTTTTCCGATACTTCTATTCTTGTGATTCCCGAGGGAACCAAGACTTTATCGTTTGTACCAATGCTAATCGTATTGGTTTGCATGCCATTCTCTTGCGTAAGAGAACGTGCTGTCTCTTGTGTTTCTAAATCATAAATGCCTATTGAGACTAGATATGCCACATTTGATCTAGTGCTCGTGGCTATTGATTTCGTACTTAAAAATTTGGCATCATTATTTTGGGTGAGAAATTTGTTCTCTACCCTGATCATGAATCTTGGGAATATTTATTTTCTCATAAGGAACATGATTTGCGTCAACCACGTTGACTCGATCTCCATACATCTTATGATCTTGATATTATTTACCACTCTCGGATGGGAAATCGTGTTGCAGATGCACTTAGTCGTAGGCAACAAGTGGTTGTTTCTTTGATGACGTCCGTATGGAATTATCTTTTTACCAAGTTCATCAAACGTTTCGATGTACTTCGTTTTATTGAGCTTCGTCTCATTCCTTTTAGGGACTTACGTCTGATGTTCTTTTATGTTGATCGGTTCATTGGACGTACCGTTTTTGTACTACGACGACGTTTCGAATTAATGAAGCTTTGATTCATCTGGCGTATCGTTATTGTACTACGCTGTTGTTCCAAATTATTCGTATTTCACCTATGATAGGTGTTGTGAGTTTCAGTTGGTCGGGAAAGTTAGTGCCTCGATATATTGGGCCATTTCCTATCACTAAACGTATTGGTTTCTTGGCTTATCGCCTCTTATTACCGGCTCAATTTTCTGTTATTCATGACGTGTTTCACGCGTCTTCCTTCTACGGAAATGCCTTAGGGATTCCG
This sequence comes from Allium cepa, assembly GCA_030765085.1. Classification (NCBI taxonomy): domain Eukaryota; kingdom Viridiplantae; phylum Streptophyta; class Magnoliopsida; order Asparagales; family Amaryllidaceae; genus Allium; species Allium cepa. The sequence continues at coordinate 87,349,628 of CM060942.1, read as the reverse complement.
ATTTTATTCTTGAGCCTGGTATTATTGAAGAAATTGAAGTTTCACCAGGTTTGACATTGAGCAACATTCTATTCACATCAATGTTTCGGGGGTTCAGCACCTTCGAAATAAGGATGTTCTTCTCGTGAAAGTTCAGTGTTCTCAAGTTCTATGGATTTCACTTTGGAATCCAGAGAATTCATCGAGCAAACACGTTCTGGCTTTCTCTTTCATACTCTATATGGTGAACTTCTTATTTTCAAATTTCGTCATTTTGATGATATACTTTTATGGTTGTTACCTTTTGTCCATTTATTTCTTAAGATTGCGAGGACGCAATTTCTTTAAGGAGGGGAGTCTGTTACAACCCGGTATTTTGCATCAATTATAATCGACAATTTAAACGATTAATATTGACACAAATTTCCATTTGAAGTTTTTAAATTTTGAACTAAAATTCTTTTATAAATTGTTAAAAGAAATTTTGGGCTTTGAAATTAAATAGTGGTCCATGTTTTTATATTGGGCCGTGTTAATTCTCAAAGCATAAAACCCGATCCCCCTTTATCCATTTTTCATTCGTTCACCAACCCTAACCAAATCACGAAAATAATGGCGGCCGTTCCTTTCGTTCTCTTCGATAATTAGGGCGTTTCAAAGTCAGGGGCGTCGTCTTCAATTCAATCGAGTTCATCTTCGATGCAGCATGGAGCCTTCGCACGTCTTCAGCAGCTAGGGCTTCGGCAATCGATCCCCCAATTCGAACGGCTACTTCAAAATTGGTCGAGCCGTCTTCACTTCCAAAGCAAAGGTGAGTAATTTACATTACTCACTTCTAATTCGAAACTGATTGACTTTGTATGCTTAATTTGTTTTCGTTGTTGTTTCGACTTCGATTTGATATTTGTTCGTGTTGATGCTTTTCTGCCTTGAGTTGATTTTGGGGCTGCTTTTGATTTTGGCTTGACTTGTTCGACTCTTTGATCTTGTTTGGTTCGATTTCTTGTTATCTCGGGTTTGCACTTGCATAGCACTGAACTTTGTTTTGAATTCTGTCTGTGTTTACCTCGTTTACCACCAGTGTTCATTCATGAGTATAACCGGTTCGATTTGTTCGATCATTGACTTGCATTCACCCAGATGCTGTTGACTTCACTTGAGTATATTGTAGCCTCGTCCTCATTTTATGTTGTTACCGCCTCGTGCTCTGTTAGTTGTTGGCCTTTGTTGTTGCTTCGGCAATGTTCTTTGTTTTTGGTTGTGATGCTTGCATTATCCAGTTTCATGTATTTGTTACTGGTGCCTCATTTGGTTCAAAATGCATTCACTTGCCTACCCATTCATCACATAGTTTCTGTATTGAGTTTAGAACAGGGTAGTTGATTGATGTACACCCATGTGTACATTTCTCTGTGCACATTGAATTTGCTGTATTTATGAGTAGTTGCTGTTTTGGTCATAACTTCATTTAAGGCCCAGTTAAAACCATTTGATAGTTGCCAGTTTGCGTAGTTGGAATTATATCGTCTTTGTTAGTGCTCGAGTTTGATACATTGCATTGATGCATTGTATTCGTTTGCATTTGGTCCATTGTATTTAATTGTTTGTGTGCTGTGGTGCCATAATTTTGGTGCCCTCACCTTCATCCTACTGCCTTCATGTAATTCACGTGCAGTTTGTAGTTTCTGTCTTGTATCACTTGTGTCACTTGATGTTGCACTTGATAGGCCCAGGTCCATTCTTTCTTGAGCCTGTTGTGCTGTGCACTAAGCATTGCTTTTTCTAGTCTTCATTGTTGTTTCGGCTGTTGCATGCTTTGTTCATGCACCTTGTTGTTACTGTCCAATTTCATTTAGTGTTTGCTGATGCATTTGTGTCATTTGGTTGATAACCCACGGCTTGACTTGACTTTGCTGCAGTGTGAATATATGGTTATTTATGACCATTTCATTTTGAGGCCGTGTCACTGATGTCGGCTTGCCTATTCATTTCTCAGTCGAACTTTGGTTCATTTTACAGTGTCATCCCCCCTGTAATTTGCAGTTGCAATTCTGGTCAATCTTTGTACCTGTGTCACTGATGTTGGTTTGCATTATTTTGTTCATTTGGATTCAACAATCTTGTTGAGTTCACTTGAAATCCCTGTATGCATGTCATATGGGTTTGCTTTGTGGTACACTGTACTGCATTTCTGAGTTAGTTATTGTCATTTTCTACATATTTATATATGTGGCCTTGTACCACTTCGTGGCATTTGGATTGATTTTCGAATTACACTTGAGTTGAATCCGGTGACTCGGGTTTGATCTTGTGTTTGCTTGTGAACTTTCATTGGGTACATCATCACTGTAGTGGCAAGGCAGTGCACGCAAGCGTGAACTGCAGCCACACGGTATTCATTGGGTACATCATCACTGTTGTGGCAAGGCAGTGCACGCAAGCGTGAACTGTAGCCACACGGTATTGGTTTTATTGTTATTTCTTTTGCTTTTGATTATGGATCTATTTCGTATTGCATATGTTGTAGTGGCGTGGCAGTACACGCTTGCGTATACTACAGCCCTACTCGAGTTGACGTTTTAATTAATGTTCCAATCGTTTGAATTGGTTCGCGTTATATTTACTGTTATCCGATTTCTTTATTTAAGAATCGGATAGGTAAATTTATTTTGACCATCGTCTAATTTTTGTTTAATTATTATTGCTTCTGTGCACTAATAACTGAGTTCGAATTAGACTGACCCGGGTATTATTTTCTTTGAATTTAATACCCGGGTCAGACCGAGTATTTTCAGGTTGTTGATATTCTGCTTTGGGATGCTGCTTGAGCTATGAAGACTTTTCATATCTTTTGGAGTTGTCGCGTCATTGTATAGGTTGATATGTATTCATGTATGTTAGTCGATAATGTACTTGTATATATAACTTCCTGAGTCGACTGTTGTAGTTGTATCACATGTACCGTGTCAAATGTATTGTAACTGACATCAGTTATTATATATATATATATATATTTGAGACTTTCTGTTTCATCTGTGTTCCGCAATTATTTTATCTGTGTTATTAGTTTATATTTTGTCCTAGACTATTATAGCCACTGTGTAGTAGCTTTGAGTTTGCATCGGCATGTCGGATTCCCTCCTGAAATGAAATGCACGTTTTTACTATCTGGCATATCGGTGCTCACACAAGGCAATTACACGGATGGTCGCTCCTCTACAGCCTTATTCTCCGTGCTAGTCGACAGCACTACACCGTAGTGTTCTTGGCTAGCGTGGGCATATAGGTGGGGCGTCACATAAAAACTTACCTGAGAGTAAATCTATAGCTTGATGTTGAAGAAGATTTCCAGGTTGCACTTGAATGTTTTGTTTCAGATTTGAGAAGCTAATGGAAGATTTTTTTTTTAATTTTTTTTCTTTGGTGATGAGATTTGAAATGCTCAAATCTCTTGTTACTGTTTTGTTCAGATTTGCTGAGATATTATATGATTGCATATGGGGAGATGAAAAGTTTCTATAATTTTAAATTTCATTATTTTATTCAATTAAATATATTTGATGCCATTTGTAAAGAAAATGATTTTGAAATCTAGATGCATATTGATTGCTTTACTCCATCTCATTTATGTATATTTAGCCTTTGCAATTTTTCAAGACAAAAGAATTTTTTAAACAAACTTCATATCATATTTACTTTGTAAATGAAAATACCTCTTTATTCATTTGTATGTGTATATATACAATGTTGAAAGAAAAATTGTTTTATCCAATATTTACATTATATACCTTACACCTTAATGATTTTGAAAGCCACTTATTTTTTTTAGATTCAAATTCCAATATATACTCAATTCTACTCATGTATACAATTTTAAATTCAAATGACTTTTTTAAATATTCATTATTTCAAAATTTCAAACTCAAAAGAAATTAGAATTTATTTATACATGACTATCACTTATTTTATTTGTTTGAGATTTTTCAATTAAATTTCAAATTAAATTTCAAAAGTCTAAAATATATTATTAAATTAAATTGATAAATTTTAGGATGTTACTTTTTATATATAAGGTATTAAATATAGAATTTCAAATCCACAGTTAAATTTTAAAATCGATGTCCAAACAAACAAATATCTTATTTAATTTGAAAAAAATTCAAAATTAACTTACAATTTTATACAAAAATTTATTTTAATTATCAATTTAAATTTAATTGAAAATCGGGATCGTTACATTTATAGTACTAGAATTATCACAATATAAATAGTTGATTTACTTAAATTAAAACCAAAATCTTATAATGTTTGTTGCATATAGATAACTTGAGCACATGCCAAAGCTGCAGAAATATACTCTGCTTCACATGTCGGTAATGAAACATAATTTTGTTTTCTTACTAAACCAAGATACAAGAGATCATCCAATGAAGTGACCTGTCCCACTTGTAATTTTTCTATCTGTCCGGCTTCCTCCAAAATCAGCATCACTATATGACACTAATTCAAAAGGACATTCCTTTGGATAGAATAGTCCAAAGTCCTTGGTTTTATTAAGATACCGTAGTATGCGTTTCACTGCTCGTAATTGTGATTCTTTGGGATCTGCTTCAAATCGTGCACACAAGCAAACACTCATCATTATGTTAGGTCTACTAGCTGTTAAATATAGCAACGATCCAATTATACTTCGATATAATTTTTGGTTAATACTTTTACCACTTTCATCTTTGTCAAGATGTATGGTTGTACTCATAGGAGTTGGTTTGGTAGAAGTATTTTCCATACCAAAGCGTTTAATTAGATTGTTACAATATTTTTCTTGATTTATAAAAGTACCATTTTCTATATGTTTTATTTGTAAGCCAAGGAAATAATTTAAGTCACCCATATGTGACATTTCAAATTCTCTAGTCATTAAATTAGAAAAATCTTAACATAATTTTTCATTTGTAGACCCAAAAATAATTTCATCAACATTATTTGAACAATTAAAATATCCTGCTTATTTCTTTTAATAAAAAGAGTTTGATCAACCTTCCCACTTTCAAAACCAGAATCTATTAAATATCTTTTAAGACGATCGTACCAAGCACGGGGTGTTTGTTTCAAATGGTATAAGGCCTTTTTAAGTTTATAGACATGGTCAGGAAATTGTTCGTGTACGAATAAGGGAGATTGTTCAACATAAACTTTTTCTTATATAAAACCATTTAAGAAGGCACTTTTAATATCCATTTGATATAATTAAAAGTTATGAAAACATGCATATGCTAATAAGATTCGTATTGCTTCTAGTCTAGCGACTGGAGCAAACGTTTCTTCATAGTCAATTCCTTCTTCTTGATTATATCCTTGAGCAACTAATCGAGCTTTATTTCTTGTGATATTTCCTTGTTCATCTGCTTTATTTTTGAAGACCCATTTTGTACCAATAACTGACTGATCACTAGGCCATGGAACTAAATCCCAAATGTCATTTCTTTCGAATTGGTTTAGCTCTTCTTGCATAGCGATTAACCAATTTTCATCGGTAGATGCTTCTTTAATATTTTTAGGTTCAATATTAGAGAGGAAAGCTACATGACCCATTTGATTTAATTGACTTCTTGTTCTAACAGATGAACTAAGTTCTCCAATTACATTATCAGAAGGATGATCCCTTAATAATCTAGGTGGAGATCTTGTTTCATTGTTATTGTTAGCCATGTTTTCACTATTTTCAAAATTTGACATTTATTTGTTTGTGATATTATCAGGGAATTCTTCATCATCTCTTATACTTGGGATTTGTTTAAAATTTTCATCGAAAGATATATGAAGTGTTTCTTCGATGATATTTGTTCTTTTATTATAAATTCGATAAGCTTTGCTTCGATTCGAATATCCTAAAAAGATTCCTTCATCGGATTTTGGATTGAATTTACCAAGCCGATCTTTTGTGTTTAAAACAAAACATTTTGAACCGAAAACTTTAAAATAAGAAATATTTGATTTTAGTCCATTAAGAAGTTCATAAGGAGTATTCTTAGTAAATGGTCGAATAGAAACAGGATTCAAAACATAACAAGCTGTTGCAACTGCTTCATCCCAGAAATGTTTTGGTAACGTACTTCCATTTAACAAAGTCCTAGCACATTCTTGTAAGGTTCTACTTTTACGTTCTACAACTCCATTTTGTTGTGGAGTTCTACGAAACAAAAAATTATGAAATATTCCCTTTTTCTTACAAAAATGTTTAAAGGCTTCGTTTTCAAATTCACCTCCATGATCACTTCTTATGTTTTTTATTTTCAAACCTTTATATTTTTGAATTCTTTTGACAAAAGTTTTGAAATTGTCGAAGGTACCACTTTTATTTTTCATAAAATAGTCCAAGTATATCTAGAAAAATAATCAACAATTACAAATACATATCTACTATGACTAATGGATTGTACTTGTGTTGGTCCAAATAAATCCATAAGTAGTAATTCGGGTGGTTGTAAAGTTGAAATAATCTTTTCAGATTTAAAAGATGGTTTAGTTAATTTTCCTAACTGACATGCATCACAAATATGATCAATTTTTGAAATTTATTTTTGTTAGACCTTTACTAAATCATTTTTAGAAAGCTTGTTTATAGCTCTGAAATTAATATGACATAATCGTTTGTGCCATAACCAAGGATCATTTTCTTTGGCTATTAAACACATATCTGAATTATGATTTATTTTCATATTCAGAACATAAATATTTCTATCTCTATTTCCTCTAAAGATAAGATTTTAATTTTGATCAAAAATACAACATTTATTTTCAGAAAAAGTGATTCTGAATCCTTTGTCACACAATTAGCTGATACTAAGTAAATCATGTTTTTAATTTTTGACTAGTAAAACATTCGATATAAGAGGTAAATTTGAAATGCTGTTATTGCTCACATCGCCTCTGCCAATGATAAAACCTTTAGAGTTGTCTTCAAAAGTAACGGAGCCTCCATCTGAGTAAGTAATATTTGATAACATATCTTTGTCTCCTGTCATATGTTTTTAGCAACCACTATCGAGTATCCATTTTCCTCTTTTCTTGAGTGGGACGTACAAAAGATATGAGATAACATTGGTACCCACCTTTTTCAATAGGGTCCTAAGAGTTAAATCTTAGGAAACCAAACCCAAGAGGGCTTAGTATCCCATTTAAAAATCTAATCTTTATTTTTATAAACAGTTTCTAAAAAAGTATTTATATATTTCTTTCTGATCAAACTGTTGTTTGTTTTAGGAACCCAGACTTTTATGCTTTTTGGGTAAGAATTCCATTTTGTCTGTACGGTAGTAGGATTAATATTTCTCCTAATTTTCTTTCTAGGTGAAGCAGTTGTTTTCTTAACATATCCCGATCCTTTTCTACTTGAAAAGATTGAGAGCTATCAATAATTTTAGATAAAGTTTCTCTTCCTTTATTTAAGTTTGAAACATTTTTGGTGATGCTTTCTAAATCAGTTTTGAGACTAGTATTATCCAACTCTATCAATTTTACCTTAGTTTTTAGTTCATGATTTTCAGAAACAAGAGCGTCATTTTTCTCATTTTGAGTTTCATTTTCTTGACTCAAAAGAGTGAGTTGAGAATTAATATTAGAGAATGATTCTTGTAATTTTTCAAGTTCTTCCTGTAGTATTTTCTTCTTATCTTTGGGCATACCTCTTTCGAATTCTGCTTTGTTCTGTAGTTCACGAGTCTCCGTATGTTTTCTTTTAAGTTTTTTTAGAGTGTCAACTAGCTCTGAGTTTATCTCTATCATATCATCAAAAGTAAAATCACTAACCCCGTTTTCATTAGCCATAAAGCAAACATTAGCTTGCTAGTTTTCACTGTCACTGCTGCTATCTGATGAAGAGGTATCTGAATCATCCCATGTAACAGAGAATGCTTTCGTTTTCTTATATTTTCTGCCCTTATTGAAGTATTTTTTCTTTAGTTCTGGACATTCTTTTTGCATATGACCTTTCTTATGACAATTAAAACATTCAAGAACTGAAGATGATGGTTTGTTTTGAAAGTCCCGTTTTCCATTGTTTCTGTTGTTTTTCCGGAATTTCAAGAACTTTTTGAAATTTTTGGCAATAAATGCAAGATCTTCTTCTTCTGAATCTTTATCTTTTTCTTTTTCAGCATGGAAAGCTATGTTCTTTTTGTCTTGTGCTTGTACTCGTTTTGCCTGCAAATTCACTTAGATTTCCTATTAACTCTTCAGCTTTTATGGTAGAGAGGTCATTAGCTTCTTCAATAGCCAAGACTTTTCTTTCCTATTCAACTGAAACGACCCGGCTTTCTAAAACTAGAAAGTCGCATCACTAATTAAGAAAGAAAGGGATAGAAGAAGAAAAGAAAGAGAAAGAAGAAGCACAACAACATCAAAGAACTCACAGCGGAACGGATGAAATATAATTTATCACATAAAATAATACATAGTATCATATTACATCAGAGTGCACAACTTATTCAACACATATTAGACAGTTATAAACATCTGTCTAACTATACAACTCAAGAACACAAGATACAGATACCAAACAAACACAGCGGAACCATAATATATCTACACGTTGAAGCCCCCTGCTCCATATCTCCTCCAGGATTCGTCAAGCAAACCTGAATCACTTGACTACTCATACATAATATGAGTACCCAAGAGTTTAATAAAACAGAAAATAAATACTCGGGTCAGACAGGGGTCTGGTGTGAGTAAATGGGTTAAATTGTTTAACTTTAGAAAAACCTTTGAAAAGAAAAGGTATCACGTAAGACTTCCCACACATAAACATGGAAAAGTTTTTACCTTACGCTAACCAAAACATTTGATAGGAAATCCAATGATATTATAATAGTGTCTAGGGTTTTCAAGTAAATATGAAATAGCCGAAATTGTTACATTATTAAATTCCAGCTACTAGCCACAAATGTGGGTAATACAAACAAAACCGTAGGGTCTCGTAGGAAGAATGGGTTTCCATCAATGGCTGGGCTATTGGGGTACCGCCCGTCACAGTACGTGGCCTAGATCACCGTACCGAGGAGCCACCCTAACTCCCCTACAACATAAGGCCAGGACCATTCCTTACTGAACAGTCCCGAACAAGACCACCCCGGGATTTGTTGCAATCAACCGCCCCACACAGCCGAATATAAAGGGACTTCTAGACAGGGGTAAATCTCGTCCTACTTCGGCATGACCCACTTAACCTTGCTGCACCTCCCCTGTTTTAGCCATTCCCGGTTGATGAGGCTTGAGGCTGCGATTACCTTTATAGGACACATTTATCTTAGAATGCTCATCGTCCACCAGACGATGTTCTGAAAGCATTCAATCCATACAAGTCCGTTCCGGGTTCGAACGGAACCGAAGGTACTATCTCGTTGCACTCTTTTTGGAATCACCCTCAGAGTCAACGACCATAGCCCTTGCACTTTAAATCACCATCTCGAATCTATAAGAACTATCTCCGTCAAACTCAATACGGAATCACCCCCAGAGTTATACTGACGAATAGTTCTTACACCTCGAGTCTTCACTAATCTCTACTTGGATTCACGACCCAAAGTTTAATTTGGAATCGATGTGGTCTTCGGATATCCAAACATGGAAACCCGATCCCAGTCTCACCGAATCCAAACGCCATTTTAGTGTCCAAGTTGTTTTAAGGGTTTATGTAACAACCCGCATATTTAACGATTTTATATTTAAATGTTTCATTTAAATATAGCATCGTTAGTCGGATTTTTAGGTCCGAAATGTTACTTTTTGCAAATGGCCGAATTGGAACTCGAAACCATTTCCATTGGTTCCAAAATGGCGTTTGCGACCTTTTTGAGTATAAGCTTTGATATGTTTGGAGTTTGTGAATTTTTGCAACTTTTCTATTTGGGTTTTGGGTTTAGGTTCAGCCCACTAACTATCTAATTAACCTAACTCAGCCCATCTCTTCTCATTCACTCATTTTTCACCTCCAAACTTAAGTAAAACTGAAAATGGTGGAAGGGAAGAGGAAAAAGAAATTTGCAAGCCCTAGTTCTTCTTTGTAACTTGATTCTTGCTCCAAAGTCAAAGAGAAGACATAGGTAAGCTCCTCTTCATCTTCTCTATCTCTTTCTCTCTTCAATCTCAGAAATCCCTAAACCTAAACTTAGGAAAATAATTGTTTTGATCTTAGATTGAAGCTATTAGAGTAGAAGTGGAGATTAGTTGGTCTTCTCCTTGCAAATTGAACTCCTTCTTCTTTGTTTTTGGATTAAAGGTGAGTTTTGAACTCACATCTACTTCTTTTGATATCATTGATGTTAGGCATGAATTCCTAACAATTGTTCATATGTTCTTTTGCTTTTGATTTGGGTTGATTTGGTGAAACTGCCAAATTATGATTTTAAAGCCAAATCTATGTAAAACCTTATATGGTTGATGTTTATGTTGTTCGGGGTGTTTGGGTGTGTCGTTAAGGTTGGGTAGTCATTTGACGTAAGCCTATAATCAACACGCATCCGATTGCTTTCGATTTGTTTGGCCATAGTTGGCCCAGGTTTAGGAAATGCCTGAACATTGAGTTTCAGACGTCTGAAACTCCTATTTCAGACGTCTTAATATTGTTCTGGGGAACATTTCCATCCCCATATTCAGACGTCTGAATTTATATTTCAGACGTCTGAATTGGCTAATTTTCAACCAGAAAGGAAATAGGCCGAACATTGCCTATTTCAGACGTCTGGGAGTTTGGATTCAGACGTCTGAATTCTGTATTGAAAAACAAATTTATTTTTAGTTTCAGACGTCTGAATCCCTTCTTTCAGACGTCTGAATAAGCTGTTTTTGCCAAAATTGCCTTGTTCGTTTAATTTTCCAAAATTGATCGATGCATATTGATTCCAATTAGTTATTTATGCATATTTGACCTTGATGATTCCCTTTTGAATTCATTCACAGGTTTTATAAATGATTTCTTCAAATCTATTAAAAGTTCGCTTCTCCGATTTATAAATTCTATTTAAAACACACGCACAATTTCGCACTTCGAGCGAAGTGGAAGGGTGATTAAATGGTTGGGCAAAACACGGACCATGAATCTGTGCGTTTATCTTTCCGATTAATCCCCGACCTATTCAATTGATCGTTTTAACCTTCGGGTTTGGTTTACCGATGATATGAGGTGAACTTTGTACTGCTTGAGTGTGAAATTAACTAACGGATAGTAAACCGTTTAGTGCGAACGAGTGGTTATGGGACTCGCGTTACCACTTTTCGGATTCCTTTTTGAGAGTTATAACACATTCCGCCAGTTAGTGGTGTCCAGTACTGGGCCTCTGGACCTTCACCACTACGGTTTGTTGCCTTCGGGTATGTTGCCTTCGGGTTTGTGCCTTTGGGTTTGTTGCCCTTTAGTATCGCTTCGATGTTGGTCGTTATGAGCCGCATGGGTGATATTGGGTTGCCCTTTAGTATCGCTTCCGATGTTGGTCGTTATGAGCCGCATGGGTGATATTGGGTTTGGAGTCTTCGGGCTCATGGATCCTTGTTTATACAGTACTGAGCTCGAGCAATTTTATGATGTTTCACTCATATGTATATTCCCTAGGTATCGTCCTTCGGTGTTGGTCTTTTTGAGCCGCATGATGCGTAGCGTTTACCTTGTGGAACTTGTATACCTTCATTGGTATTTGTTATTTGCCTTTTGGATTGCTTTGGGATATTCTTATCCTTTGTTTCTATATGTTGCCGATGATATGAGGCTTGTTATCATATGATTCATCTTTTGTTAGATGATTGTGCTATCTCCTTTAGAGATATTTGTTATACCTTGTAACCTTGCAGGTTAATTGTTGTTCAGTTTATCTAACTGATTTGTTTAGCTAGACTGACCCGTGTATTTTATACTCGGGTCAGACCGAGATGTTTCAGGTTAGGCGCTTTTGGACTTAGCCTATTTTGCTTCCGCATGGACTATTCAGCTTGTTCCTTTTTGTTAAAGCTTTTTGTGAAGTCCTTTTTATTGTAACTCTGTCATATGTATTCTTTTGGGATTCGTCTGTATATTGTGGTTTACTATACCACTTGACATGTATTATTTTGTAAACTTTGTTATGTATCTGTACATGTGTATATGATGATCTACTGTTCTGTGATGTATGTTACAATTGAGTTGTTATATTCTGTTCTGATAGATCCTTCAACCACCTATGGTTTTGTTTTAAGTATTCATTGAGTATGTCGACCTGCTTGGTATGTTTATTGTCGATGTATTCAATTGATAGTTAGAGCAAGGCTATGGATGGTCGCTCCCAACCAGCCTTATTCTCCGTGTTAGTTGACGGCATCACCCTGTAGTGTCCTTGGCTAGCGTGGGTATAGAGGTGGGGCGTCACAGTTTAAACAGTTAAACTTACATTCAGGATGATATAAACAGATAGATGAATCACATTATCACAATAGATAGTTCATAAAAAAAATTCATCTCACAAAGCAGCATATCACATAACAGAGATATCCAAATCATCCGGTATCAACCAATCACCCAATATCAAACATCCAATAAAACCAATCATCCAATATCGATCAATCATCCAATATCGATCAATCATCCATAAATAGAATTGATTAACTCTAAATCAATTGAATTATCTAAATCCTTCTTCATTTACTTATTCCAAATAAATAAATTAATCATCTCTAATGATCTTCCTTAATTAATCTTCCTTGATTAATTATCTTTTAATTACATTCAGGTAATTATGCTTAACCATATACAGTATTTAACCTTTAATTACTATCATTAATTACAAAAATTAATGATCTTTCATTTACTTCCATTAATTAATCAATTATAATTAATTACATTAAACCTTAATTAATTACAATTAATTAATTACAATTAATTAATCACACTTAAATTTATTACTTTTTTTTAATCAACCTTGATTTAATTCCATTAATTGCACTAACTAATGATCCTGATTAAGTAATAATTCATTTAATAAATTAATAATTAGCTTGTAATTAATCATCTTATTAATCATAAACGGTAATTAACAACTTGCAATTACTTATCTCAATTAATTAACTTCTTAATTAATTATATTAATCCTTTGATTAATTAATCTAATTAATTAATCTTTAATTACATCATTAAGCAATTATTATTCAATTAATTTAATAAATATTCCTTACTTAATTACTTTATTAATTAATTACATTTTTAAATTAATTACCCTTAGTAATTAATCTTAAATCAATCACATTTCATTAATTAATTAATCACATTAATTAATTAACTAAAATAATTAAGTAATTAACTCTTAATTACTTACATAAGTAATTATCTCTAATTACTTCGTTAATAAATCTTGATTACTCTCTTAACTAATTACTTAACAAGTAATTAATTCCATCATTAAATAATTCCTTAAATTAATTGATTACTCCATAAATTAATTAACTTCAAAACAATTAACTTAATTAACTCCTTAATTCATTAATTAATTAACTTCAAAACAAATATATTAATTAATTTCTTAATTAATAACAACATAGTGATTAACCATTAATCACTTCAACTTTAATTACTCCCATGAGTAATTTCCTCTAATTACTTCCATTAATAATTACTCATTCCATAATTACATTCAATAATTAACCATTAATTACTTCATTGAGTAATTACACTTAATTAATTCATAATTAAGTGATTATAAAAAAATTAAATAACAATTAACTAATTATTTAAAATTAATTAAATAATCAATTAACATATTATATTTCAAAATCCTTAATAAATTAAGAAAACTTTATTCTTAATTAAACTTTGCTTATTAACAAATTATATTGATTAAGTATTCTTAAGTTCATAACAAAGATAAGTTATCCGTATTTATCTTCATAAATAAATTATTTTGATTTAATCAAATTTTAATAAATTAACAACAAATTATTTTATTTGGATTCAAAATCATAACAATACCCTTATTTGAAAATAAGGCATTTAGAAATCAAATTTTAAAATTTAAAACACTTTAATTACCCAACTTAAAACTTATTTATTTTAAATAAAATTTGAAACTTAAGTTTTTAAAACATTACTTAAAACTTTGATTTAATACTTAAAATTGAAACACTTCTTTTTAAATTGGATTTCAAAATTTTATTAAGATAATTACTTCAAAAAAATCATCTTAAAACAATTTAAATTTGAAATTGAATTCAGTTATCCCTTTTTTAAAAGTTTGATTTACATCTATTTTAAAACAACAAGTTTTTAACTTTGTATTTTGTTTTCTTTATAAACTTGTATATAGCTAAATGCTTGATTCATTTATTCAAACTCAGGTTGCTTAGCAACTTATATCATTATACAGAACTTAACAAATGCAAACAACCCAACACTCGAGATAAGCACGGCAAAAACACGAGCCTCTCCCCGAGAATTTCCAGCTTCCTACAACTTCGAGTTAAACACGATGCAAATGCGAGCGCACCCTCGTCTTCCCCAACGAAAATCCCCAGCTCCACATTCCAATGCACACTAACGTGCACGGTGCGCGTGCACCATCGCCTACGGCCGAATTTGGTCGTCGCGACCATCGACGCCGATCACACGATCGCATACGAACTCAAAGCCAAACCCAGCTCCAACAATTATTAATCGAATCGAAATTCGAACATTCGAACCAAAAGCTCGAACAACTGTAGAAAACATCGACCAAAAATCTCCCCATTTCCGATCACCACGACGTCACTAAACCTCGACGGCCCCACCATCGAGACGCCACGACCACGAGCTACATTTCCCCCATAAGCGAATACCTCCGATCCTCCATCCAAGTCGCAAAAGTCACGACTGAATAAAACCCTAGTTTGATCCAATACGATCAATTCACCCATTAGAAAAATTCTTGAACAATTTTTCCATCATCCACACTTCGAATGCTAACCTCGATCAAGATTTCAAATCATATTATTGTGTAGATTGACGGCAATTCATCCAAATGCCGAAACCCTTCAACATTAAATTCCTAATTGATTATCAATTTAAAAATTACGAATTTAGTGTTAAAATTCATGATTTTCCAACACGAATTCATTTATACAATCTAAACTATAAATTGAATTCATTGATTTTTTTAACACGCATTAGTGGTTACTGTGTTATCCACTTTTAAAATTATTTGTAAATTACAAACTACAGAAACTATTTTTAAAATTACCTTCAACCAATAACTAACAACTTTTATATAATCATCAAAGTCAACTATTTATGTTAGTGGGATATTTAAATTTTTGAAATGAATCCTGTCTGAAATAAAAACAGTAAACAGAGAGTTACATATATACACAGGTTTTTACACCTATATAAACATCACTATAGATACAATAACATAAATACTGAATGTTTTCCATGCAACACCAATATCAATTCAAAGATTCACACATGCATTAAGATCAGAATTCAACCAATCTGTTTTTAAAAAAATATCAACTCACCATAATTTTGCAGAGCAGTTTTGATTATTCCCAGGCTTGAACAATTTGCAGATCAAACTTTTCTTTGCTATTGCAAATGAACCCCTTTGCATGCTTTCAATTGATTGATTAAAAATGTCGAAACTGATGTCGACTACAGTTGAACTTCATTCCATTTGAATTGCCATTCATTTGAAATTGCAGATTTTGATTTTGCTTTCATGTTTTTTTTGAAGGTTGCAGATCTTAAATTTGCTTTTGACTTTTAATTAAATTCAAATTTGAGAAAGATTTTACTTTGCTTTTGGATTTTATTTTCAGATTTGTAGTTAAGAAAAGAAGAAAGATATGCAAAGTTTATTTTAAATTGAATCATGTTATGTTTATAAAAATTTAAAGAAAATAAAATTTAAATGAAGACACTTGTCACAAAAACTTACATTTGTCATTTAATTCAATTAATTACTTTACAAGTGTTTATGAGATGTTAATATGGTTACACTATTTATTATGTATTTTTAATTGAATTTTTATTTAATTTAAATGTAAATATAAACTTGCATATTTAATTTACTAAATTAACAAATACTTATGTATGAATATATGAGTTTACTTTCTAAAGGAAATATTATAAAACTAATTATAATACAAATAAATTTTGTACATGTATTTAAAAATCTAAAACATTTATTTTTATATAACCATTACAAATTTAAACACTTTAAAATTTAAACACTTTAAAGAAAACCAAACTCTAAACTATCATATTTAAAAATAAATAATTATCTTATACTTTAAAAACAATTGAGTAAATCTTTAAATTAAATTTTGAAAAATATTAATTCTAAAACAAAGCTTTAAATTCATACATATATAAATTATCAATAGATTAAATTAAATTTCAAAACAATTCCAAATTTTAACATATACATACATATATATTACAATTTGAGAATTCCATCTTTATTTAAAACAAAAGATTTTCCCATTCACAATATATTATATATATATATATATATATATATATATATATTATAAATAGAATTAGCTTTAAAAGATAAATCTTATCAATCTTTAAATTGTTAAAAAGATATTGATCAAAATTAACAGATTAAAAATTTATTAACCTTTAAAAGATTAAATTTACCAATTTAAATTAAAATTATAAAGAAAAATTTATCAAACCAATATAATTATTAATACAGATTATTAAATTGATATCGCCTAAAATTCCGAGTCGTTACAATCCTCCCCCTTAAAAGAATTTCGTCCCGGAATTTGAAAGCAAAGGTAATTTAATAATCCAGCAAAGATTTTAATTCAAACAGCAAAGCATTCCTATCAACCAGTTACTAACAACCAGAGCAATCAATCAAACAAACGAACCAAGCTAATTATCCCGACACAAATCGGAATAAATCTCCTAATACTATCTCGAGTTACCCAAGTATAAATCACCAGAAGACTCGCTCTATAGAAACTAACAAACTACACCACCAAAATCCAGAGCTCCCCTCATCTCTAGACCCATCAATCTGAACAGAACACCAGACTATACTCAAGTCTAGCACAATTTCCAAATCCAACTGAACTACAGAATCCACAACCAACAATGAATCATACACGTACACCCTCAGAGATACGTGAAATACAATGAAATCCAGCTATCCAAACTGGTAATTCAATCTTATCCTATCAGAACATAGATAGGAAATCTAAAATGCCTCCGAACTAGCTATCCAATCTTACCCAATTACTGCTCTCTTAACCAGAGAAATCTTAACAATAATGAAGACTCCAACTTCGAATTCCAAACTTCTTATCTCATATCTGCATAACTTAACAGACAATCCTGGGCTGCCAATCTTCTCCGGATCAGCTCAACCTGTGTTGATGCTTCCAGAAACAACTAGACCATAGCAAACCAGCTTCTGGATCCTATCCAACAGAAAAGTCTTCCAAAATCCATCGAAATCTAGAGCACAAGCTCTACTACTCAAGCAATAGCAAACAGAACTTGCTTCCTTTCTCGTACAGCTGCTACCTTGCTTCCGCTGCACAACTCTGATTCTGAAATAGATAAGAATACTGTTAATGAACACAAGTACAAACTTATCCAAATTATCCAGGAAACTTTGTTCATCAAATCCATATAATCTGAGTGACCCATTTAACTCGGCCATACAACCTTACAGCAGAAATCCAACTCAAAAACTAGATCTGACCAATCCAAATTCCAAAAATTCTAAGTTGCTATACCAACTTTTCTTCTCCAAGAACCATCCTACTACCAGCTAACTACCAGTATCGCTTCTGGAATCAATTCAATATGGAACTC
The DNA here is from genome assembly GCA_030765085.1 of Allium cepa. Lineage (NCBI taxonomy): Eukaryota > Viridiplantae > Streptophyta > Magnoliopsida > Asparagales > Amaryllidaceae > Allium > Allium cepa. The sequence continues at coordinate 87,331,825 of CM060942.1, read as the reverse complement.
AACTTCAGATGCAGACAAACTTCTGATTACTTTAGTAGCTTCTACTTCCATATGAGAACCCTCAGTCTCAAACAAAAGATTGCCCAAGAAAAATTCCCAAACTAATCGCAACTCACTTTTGCGACCCTGTCTAGTTCGGATTCCAAAGAAACTGTCCTCTCTTTACCAAATAAAACAGCTTTAAGCTTCTCCAAACAAGGTTAACCCTTCAAGAAAACATCCACCAACTGCCCGGACCGCTGAAAGAAGAAACACAAAGATTCCTGAACCATCGGAGAAACGAGCCACACCGCTGCTTCCAAACTCTACCTCGATGATACTGCAGAGCTAAAAGACCTTCTCGACAGCACATCGAACACTTCGAGTTGCACCGCTACCACAGCTAACCAAAGACTTCTAATCCAAAGGCTCCTCGAAAACCAAAACCATCAACAAACCACACAATGGACCTTCGAGATGGCAGACATCCTCTCAAGAAATTCGGGCTCCAAACCAAGCATCAACATCTAGCTCTCCTTAAGAAATGACAAATGAGATTATGCCGAAGCGAAGCAACTCATAGACCTTAGTTTCATATTCCAAAACAGACAACTTCCTTGCTAAAGAGCCAGATAACTTCTACTCAGACAAATCTTCCCTGCGGCAGGTAAAAACTGCTCCTCAAATACTTCTAAAACTGCTTCAAGAGAAGTCATCTTTGGAAATATCCATGGATACTGCATATCATCACGCAATTATCAAGATATCATTACTTACTTCTGCACTTCCGACAGATTCAAACTTACACTTCACAGATAAACTCCGAATCTTTAAAAGATTTCCTTCAGATATTAGAGAAATCCTTACTCCAAACTACAAATCTCACTCGAGATGGTATTAGGTCTACAGTCTCGACAAAAATACTTTCAGCCTCAAACATATGACTTCTCCATCAGTGGTAGTCGTGTTACACACACACACCACTACTCTATGTACCTCTAAAACTTATGTTGGAAAATCCGTACAGATAACCCAACAAATTAGGTATATATATATATATATATATATATATATATAGTTATATATAAAAATTACAAGTATGCTCTCTCAAGTAAGACACCACTCCAGAGCCTAGGTATTCACTCAACCTAATGCTCTGATACCAACTGAAACAACCCGGCTTCCTAACACTGGAAAGTCGCATCGCTAATTAAGAAAGAAAAGGATAGAAGAAGAAAAGAAAGAGAAAGAAGAAACACAACAACATCAGAGAACTCACAGCGGAACAGATGAAATATAATTTATCACATAAAATAATACATAGTATCATATTACATTAGAGTACACAACTTATTCAACACATATTAGACAGTTATAAACATCAGTCTAACTATACAACTCAAGAACACAAGATACAGATACCAAACAAACACAGCGAAACCATAATATATCTACACGTGGAAACCTCCCGCTCCATATCTCCTCCAGAATTCGTCAAGCAAACCTGAATCACTTGACTATTCATACATAATATGAGTACCCAAGAGTTTAATAAAACAGAAAATAAATATTCGGGTCGGAAAGGGGTCTGGTGTGAGTAAACGGGTTAAAATTGTTTAACTTTAGAAAAACCTTTGAAAAGAAAAGGTATCACGTAAGACTTCCCACACATAAACATGGAAATGTTTTTACCTTACACTAACCAAAACATTTGATAGGAAATCTAGTGATATTATAATAATGTCTAGGGTTTCCAAGTAAATATGAAATAGCCGAAATTGTTATATTATTGAATTCCAGCTACTAGTCACAAAAGTGGGTAATACAAACAAAACCGTAGGGTCTCGTAGGAAGAATGAGTTTCCATCAATGGCAGGGCTATTGGGGTACCATCCGTCACAGTACGTGGCCTAGATCACCGTACCGAGGAGCCACCCTAACTCCCCTGCAACACAAGGCCGGGACCATTCCTTACTGAACAGTCCCGAACAAGACCACCCTGGCAGTTGTTGCAATCAACCGCCCCACACAGCCGAATATAAAGGGATTTCTAGACATGGGTAAATCTCGTCCTACTTGGGCATGACCACTTAACCTTGCTGCACCTCCCCTGTTTTAGCCATTCCCGGTTGATGAGGCTTGAGGCTGCGATTACCTTTATAGGACACATTTATCTTAGAATGCTCATCGTCCACCTGACGATGTTCTGAAAGCATTCAATCCATACAAGTCCGTTCCGGGTTCGAACGGAACCGAAGGCACTATCTCATTGCACTCGTTTTGGAATCACCCTCAGAGTCAACGACCATAGCCCTTGCACTTTAAATCACCATCTTGAATTTATAAGAACTATCTCCGTCAAACTCATCACGGAGTCACCCCTAGAGTTATACTTACGAATAGTTCTTACACCTTGAGTCTTCACTAAGCTCCACTTGGATATACGACTTAACGTTTAATTTGGAATCGATATGGTTTTCGGATATCCAAACATGGAAACCCGATCCCGGTCTCACCGAATCCAAACGCCATTTTAATGTCCAGGTTATTTTAAGGGTTTAAACAGTTAATCTTACATTCAGGATGATATAAACAGATAGATGAATCATATTATCACAATAGATAATTTATAACAAACATTCATTTCATAAAGTACCATATTACATAACAGAGATATCCAAATCATCCAGTATCAACCAATCACCCAATATCAAACATCCAATAAAACCAATCATCCAATATCGATCAATCATCCAATATCAATCAATCATCCAATATCGATCAATTATCCATAAATAGAATTGATTAACTCTAAATCAATTAGATTATCTAAATCCTTCTTCATTTATTTATTCCAAATAAATAAATTAATCATCTCTAATGATCTTCCTTAATTAATCTTCCTTGACTAATTATCTTTTAATTACATTCAAGTAATTGTTCTTAACCATATACAGTATTTAACCTTTAATTACTATCATTAATTACAATAATTAATGATCTTTCATTTACTTCCATTAATTAATCAATTATAATTAATTACATTAAACCTTAATTAATTACAATTAATTAATCACACTTACATTTATTACTTTTTTTTAATCAACCTTGATTTAATTCAATTAATTACATTAACTAATGATCCTGATTAATTAATAATTCCTTTAATAAAATTCCTTTAATCACTTTAAAAGGTAAATAAAATTGAAAATGGCGTCCTTCTGTTCGCTCTTGAATCGTTCGTCCTGCCCTCCTTAGTTTCCTTTGGTGCTCTGCCCTTCCATCCCTGCTTCATCCCCCCTCCATTTCTTCCCATGCCTATTTCTCCTCTACTACCGACCCTCCCCGTTGTTCCTTCTTCTTCACCCTCGTCTACGAGATCTGGAAGGGCTTTTAGGGTTCCAGCGCCCTCGTGTTCTGTGCCATCGTCGCTTTCTGACTCCGAGTTTCCACCATTGCCTTCTGTCAACAATTCTGGTCGAGCTGCTGTTGATTGCAATGGTGTGCGATTTGAGTTATTGAGTACTGAGGTTGGTGATGTTAGTCAATCGGTTAGTGGTTCTGCAGTTAAGATTATGAATAATGTCGTTGTCTCTGGTGCGTGTGGTGGGGATATTGGTGTGATTGGAAGAGAGTTATGTTTTGTCGCTGCTGAAAAAATGAATTTAGCTCGATGCACTTCAGGTGTTTATCCAAATGGTTGTGAGAATGAAATTCCCAATTCCTGTGTATTGAGTCCTGCTGATTATTTGCTTATGGCCTCCTCCCCAGCTGGCTCCAATCCTATACACACGGCCACTGTTGGTGTTCCCATTGTAGAGGAGTTTCTTCCTGCTGCTCCTACCCCAGCTGTTCCCAAAACATGGTCCTCGCTCTTTACATCTCTGCCCCGTAACGCGGGTGTATATGAACCAGTGGAATTTGATATTATTGAGGAAAATGGCGTGATGATCCCTCCGCCGAATGTTATACAAGCCGGTATGGACTATTGGTCAGAATATTTAGTTGGTTTCTTTTTGGACCCAAAACAACGCCTTCATGACGCGTCTTCAGTTTGTCGTAGGGCTTGGAGGCTACGTGGGAATCTTCGTGTTAAGCTGGTTGACACAATGTATTTCCTGTTGTCCTCCTCCAGTGAGGATCGCAGTCGAGTTCTTGAGGTTGAGCCTTCTTTTTTTGATGGGAAACCATTCATTTTTACTCCCTGGTCTCCAACGGTAGCTAGAGCTCGTGAACAAGTTCGTTTTATCCCTGTTTGGGTTTATTTTTATCAAATTCCTTCTGCTCTTCAACCGCTGCTTGGATGAATTGGCTTGCTTGCAATGTTGGAAAATTGAAATTTTTTGATTCTAATACTGTTGCACGTGATAAGCTAGTGTACGCTAAGGCTCTGATTGAGATTTCCCCCTGTAAGCCTCTGCCTACCTCTACTCCTGTTCAGCTAGCTGTTGGCCATGTGGTTGACGTCCATGTTCGTTATGGTTGGGTCCCGGACATTTGTTCCTCCTGTCTCTCCTTTGGCCAATTGGTTTCTGCCTGCACTCATTCTGCGGTTTCAGCTGCTGCGCCTAAGATTCCACTCCCACGGCCACCGCTCAGGAAATGGATTCCCAAAGTCTCTCTGGGTGCTTCACCTCCTGAACCTCCATTACCTATTCTTGGTCCGTTGTCTTCTCTTGCTAGGCCTGCATCCCCATCTGCATCCATTGTCCCTGGTGATGATATTGAGGATTCCACTGCTACTCACGTTCTTGCTCCGTCTCAGTTGCCTGTTGTTTGGGTCGATTCTGAGAAATGTTGGGTTGATCGTCGGTCTGATTTGCGATTTAACCCTATGGATGATTCCTATTTTAGATTTGTATCCGAAGATCTAATGGACCTACGATGCATTTATTATCGACCTTCTGGTGATTCCTTGGTTCTTGACTTGGATGGTTCGAATGTTGAGTTAAATTCTGCCTTGCTTGCTGATACTACCTGGGATCGATCCTTTATTTACTCTACTGATGCTGAGATTTATGATCCTTCTCTTGCTCTCATGTTTAGCCCCTATTCTGGTCTTATTGGGAATGCCTCTTTAGTTTCCTCCCAGGTGGAAGATGATCTACGTCTTACTATCTCTACGGAGGAGTCTTAGCTCTGATATTTGTTAGCTGTAGCTGTGATACGTCTGTCACACTCATGTGCTGTATTTTCTTTTTTTTCTTAGTAGTTAAGGTGCCTCTACCTTACTCCTGTACTTCATGTTTTTTATTACGTTCGTAATAAAAAGTGGACGGTCCACTATAAAATCGGCTGGCCTTGCCAAAAAAATAATTCCTTTAATAAATTAATAATTGACTTGTAATTAATCATCTTATTAATCATAAACAGTATTTAACAACTTGCAATTACTTATCTTAATTAATTAACTTCTTAATTAATTATATTAATCCTTTGATTAATTAATCTAATTAATTAATCTTTAATTACTTCTTAAGTAATTATTATTCAATTAATTTAATAAATATTCCTTACTTAATTACTTTATTAATTAATTACATTTTTAAATTAATTACCCTTAGTAATTAATCTTAAATTAATAACATTTCATTAATTAATTAATCACATTAATTAACTAAAATAATTAAGTAATTAACTCTTAATTACTTACATAAGTAATTATCTCTAATTACTTCATTAATAAATCTTGATTACTCTCTTGATTAATTACTTAACAAGTAATTAATTCCATTATTAAATAATTCCTTAAATTAATTAATTCTCCATAAATTAATTAACTTCAAAACAATTAACTTAATTAACTCCTTAATTCATTAATTAATTAACTTTAAAACAAATATATTAATTAATTTCTTAATTAATAACAACATAGTGATTAACCATTAATCACTTCAACTTTAATTACCCCCATGAGTAATTTCCTCTAATTACTTCCATTAATAATTACTCATTCCATAATTACATTCAATAATTAACCATTAATTACTTCATTGAGTAATTACACTTAATTAATTCATAATTAAGTGATTATAAAAAAATTAAATAACAATTAACTAATTATTTAAAATTAATTAAACAATCAATTAACATATTATATTTCAAAATCCTTAATAAATTAAGAAAACTGTATTCTTAATTAAACTTTGCTTATTAACAAATTATATCAATTAAGTATTCTTAAGTTCATAACAAAGATAACTTATCCACATTTATCTTCATAAATAAATTATTTGGATTTAATCAAATTTTAATAACTTAACAATAAATTATTTCATTTGGATTCAAAATCATAACAATACCCTTATTTGAAAATAAGGCATTTAGAAATCAAATTTTAAAATTTAAAACACTTTAATTATCCAACTTAAAACTTATTCATTTTAAATAAAATTTGAAACTTAAGTTTTTAAAACATTACTTAAAACTTTGATTTAATACTTAAAATTGAAACACTTCCTTTTAAATTGGATTTCAAAATTTTATTTAGATAATTACTTCAAAAAAAATCATCTTAAAACAATTTAAATTTGAAATTGAATTCAATTATCCCTTTTCTAAAAGTTTGATTTACATCTATTTTAAAACAACAAGTTTTTAACTTTGTATTTTGTTTTCTTTATAAACTTGTATATAGCTAAATGCTTGATTCATTTATTCAAACCCAGGTTGCTTAGCAACTTATATCATTATACAGAACTTAACAAATGCAAACAACCCAACACTCGAGACAAGCACGGCAAAAACGCGAGCCTCTCCCCGAGAAATTTCCAGCTTCCTACAACTTCGAGTTAAACACGATGCAAATGCGAGCGCTCCCTCGTTCCCCAACGAAAATCCCCAGCTCCACATTCCAATGCACACTAACGTGCACGGTGCACATGCGCCATCGCCTACGGCCGAATTTGGTCGTCGCGACCATCGACGCCGATCACACGATCGCATACGAACTCAAAGCCAAACCCAGCTCCAACAATTATTAATCGAAATTCGAACATTCGAACCAAAAGCTCGAACAACTGCAGAAAACATCGACCAAACATCTCCCCATTTCCGATCACCACGATGTCGCTAAACCTCGACGAACCACGAGCTACATTTCCCCCATAAGCGAACACCTCCGATCCTCCATCCAAGTCGCAAAAGTCACGACTGTTCAGCCAAGAAAAAACCAGAATAAAACCCTAGTTTGATCCAATACGATCAATTCACCCATTAGAAAAATTCTTGAACAATTTTCCCATCATCCACACTTCGAATGCTAACCTCGACCAAGATTTAAAATCAAATTATTGTGTAGATTGACGGCAATTCATCCAAATGCCGCAACCCTTCAACATTAAATTCCTAATTGATTATCAATTTAAAAATTACGAATTTAGTGTTAAAATTCGTGATTTTCCAACACGAATTCATTTATACAATCTAAACTATAAATTGAATTTATTGATTTTTTTTAACACGCATTAGTGGTTACTGTGTTATCCACTTTTAAAATTATTTGTAAATTACAAACTACAGAAACTATTTTTAAAATTACCTTCAACCAATAACTAACAACTTTTATATAATCATCAAAGTCAACTATTTATGCTAGTGGGAGATTTAAATTTTTGAAATGAATCCTGTCTGAAATAAAAACAGTAAATAGAGAGTTACATATATACATAGGTTTTTACACCTATGTAAACATCACTATAAATACAATAACATAAATACTGAATGTTTTCCATGCAACACCAATATCAATTCAAAGATTCACACATGCATTAAGATCAGAATTCAACCAATCTGTTTTAAAAAAATATCTACTCACCATAATTTTGCAGAGCAGTTTTGATTATTCCCAGGCTTGAACAATTTGCAGATCAAACTTTGCTTTGCTGTTGCAAATGAACCCCTTTGCATGCTTTCAATTGATTGATTAAAAATGTTGAAACTGATGTTGATTACAGTTGAACTTCATTCCATTTGAATTGCCATTCATTTGAAATTGCAGATTTTGATTTTGCTTTCATGTTTTTTTTGAAGGTTGCAGATCTTAAATTTGCTTTTGGCTTTTAATTAAATTCAAATTTGAGAAAGATTTTACTTTGCTTTTGGATTTTATTTTTAGATTTGTAGTTAAGAAAAGAAGAAAGACATGCAAAGTTTGTTTTAAATTGAATCATGTTATGTTTATAAAAATTTAAAGAAAATAAAATTTAAATGAAGATACTTGTCACAAAAACTTACATTTGTCATTTAATTCACTTAATTACTTTACAAGTGTTTATGAGATATAATATGGTTACACATGTTTATTATGTATTTTTAATTGAATTTTTATTTAATTTAAATGTAAATATAAACTTACATATTTAATTTACTAAATTAAAAAATACTTATGTATGAATATATGAGTTTACTTTCTAAAGGAAATATTATAAAACTAATAATAATACAAATAAATTTTGTACATGTATTTAAAAATCTAAAACATTTATTTTTATATAACCATTACAAATTTAAAAACTTTAAAGAAAACAAAACTCTAAACTATCATATTTAAAAATAAATAATTATCTTATACTTTAAAAACAATTATATAAATCTTTAAATTAACTTTTGCAAAATATTAGTTCTAAAACAAAGCTTTAAATTCATACATATATAAATTATCAATAGATTAAATTAAATTTCAAAACAATTCCAAATTATAACATATACATACATATATATATTACAATTTGAGAATTCCATCTTTATTTAAAACAAAAGATTTTCCCATTCACAATATATATCAAATATATATATTATAAATAGAATTAGCTTTGAAAGATAAATCTTATCAATCTTTAAATTTTTAAAAAGATACTGATCAAAATTACCAGATTAAAAATTTATTAAACTTTAAAAGATTAAATTTACCAATTTAAATTAAAATTATAAAGAAAAAAATTTATCAAACCAATATAATTATTAATACAGATTATTAAATTGATATTGCCTAAAATTCCGGGTCGTTACATCATCCATTAAAGAGTTTAGGATTTTCGATATAGTATCAAAGTCAGTGTACTTTTCTCCTAATTCTAATAGTGAATGATAGATATCTTGAAATCTAGAGTACATATCATTGATGGATTCATCTTGTTTCATTTTTAAGTTCTGAAACTGATTTTTGAGCATGGAGATTTTTCTTTGTTTGACTTTGTTAGTTCCTTCATGAGTGATTTTAAGCATTCTCCATATTTCATAAGCAGTTTGACACATGCTAACACGATTAAATTCATTTCTATCTAGTGCACAAAATAACATGTTCATAGCTTTGCATTGGCAGTAACATCTAATTTTTGTGTGTTTGACCATGTGGAGTATTCTCTAGTAGGAATAGTGAATTCATTATGTGTGATATTACATGATTCGAAACTATTTGATTGCATATAGATTCTCATACGAGTAGACCAATAATTATAGTTCAAACCATTGAAAAATGGAGGTCGTGCATTGGATTGACCTTCAATAAAACTAGTATTAATGGTAGTGCTGGTGTTGTTTTCCATATTAGCAAGATATCAAATATCTGTGTAATGGTTATAAGATGCCTTGCTCTGATACCAATTGAAAGTGACCAATAAGGCTAGCTATTACATAGGATTGTGTGATATGGAATATAATTAAATATAAATGCGGAAACAGATGATAATAGCAAAGTAAATAAAAATAAAAACAAGCATACCTGGAATTTTTATACTGGTTCGAACTTCCCGTTCTGCGTCCAGTCCCAGACTCCTTTTGGAATTTCAACTACAACAACCCTCACTTAACCCGGAGGAACAGGTTTACACTGCCTGAGCAACCGAACAGGACTTTACCCGCCTAAGCAACCAAATAGCACTTTACTACAAATAACAAATGTATCTGACTGCAGTGTGTTCTTAAACAACAATGATAAGTCAATTTAGTACAATCTTCCTATAATCTTCTCCTTAATGATATATAGTGATGTGCTTTGAGAAATGTGGAAGATAAAGTGATCAAAGATCAAAGTATGTAAGTAATTTGAGTGCAATTTGAAAGTTTGAGAATAGATGAGAATTCAAGAGTGCTAAAAGTAAATTCGATAAGTTGTTTATTGAATTCTATAATCTATTTATAGTATATAAAGAGTTGCATCTTTAAGTTAAAAGTTATATGGAAAAGAACAGATGCAACTGTTGATTTAAAAAATGTTTCTCTTGGTGAAGAGAAGTGTCTTCAAGAAAAATAGCAGTTGGAGATATTCAGACGTCTGAATAAAAAATTCAGACTTCTGAATTAGATTTAAACGCAAATAGCAAAGAAATAGTCCATTTCTGACCTTATTCAGATATTTGAATATTTTCATTCAGACGTCTGAATATTGTGAAAACAATATTTATATTTTAGCGTTCAGACGTCTGAATGTATGGTTTCAGACGTCTGAGTTTGCTCTTTTGTGCATGAATAAGCATGTGTGTGCATGTGTGTGTATATATTTATATATGTCGTTTAAGGAGAGATTTTTAACAAAATTTCTATGTAATGTTCAGACTCTAGACACATAATATAAAGCTTTAAACATCTGTAGATGAATCTGCAATAAATCTCCTAAAAAGATGATTAGTTATACACATAACATTTTATATAGGTTTTTCAATTTCAAAACAAAAATCGTTTTCTGGCCATTACATATCTACATAGGGGGTAGTGGGATGTTGACATGCCCCTATCGATTTTAGCAATATGCTTTTTTTCTTTATATTATGTACAAGTCTATATATGTAAACTTATATGATATAATAACAAGAATTCCAGAGATATTTTTAGAGCTCATGAACGGAAATAAATGATTTTCATTGATAAATTTTAGTTAACATTACATAAACAATACATAACATCAAATAATTGAAAGATACAAACTAGTACAACTTGAAATGAAAACTATAATTCGATAGAGGATGATAAAGATGATGATAATCCAAGTTGGCGACTCACATTCCCAAAGAACTTGTTCATTTTGTTGGAAATTTTATCCAACTTTTTATTGGATCTTTTGAGAATCCTTTGATTATCCAATATCATCTTTTGGTTTTTGAGAAGTGTTTTATTGGATGGATTATTAGGAGTGATAGGGTATTCAATGCTTTCCAATGAAGTTTCTTCCTTGTGACGCCCCACCTCTATACCCACGCTAGCCAAGAACGTTACGGTGAATGCTGTCGACTAGCACGGAGAATAAGGCTGTTGAGGAGCGACCATCCATGTAATTTCTTTGCGCGAGCACCGATATGTCAGATAATATAACATGCATTCTATTTCAAGAGGAAATCCGACATACCGACACAAACTCAAAGCTACTACACGGTGGCTATATAAATCCTTCGGAAAACAAATATAGAAATAAGCATAACACAAATCAGTCACAGACAATTCATATCACAAAGGCGGAATAAGATATGAATATTACACTAGAAAGTGCACATCAGAGTAGTGGTCTAAAAAGATCCACAATATCACAAAAGAATAGTTACACGAACTACACAAAAGAATAAGTATACATTAAGGAGTCTATATCTCAAATGTATACAACAAAATAACTACTAATCTAAGTAGTTAACCCAAAAGTCAAGGAGTTAATCCCGGATGAGAAGTCAAGCAGAAGCACCTGTAACATCTCGGTCTGACCCGAGTATTATTTAATAAGAAAATAATAAACGGATCAGTCTAACTATAAATATCAGATGAAACGATATGGAATAAGAGATATGACTAAACACATAATAATCACAATGCCAAGCTGTGATATATATATATATATATATACTTAGTTGATAATCATCAAGAGATTAATCAATGTCACCAAATCTACACAAGAATCAAAGAAACGTCATACTCCTTATTTCGTTCACCATACCATAAATATTGACGATAATATCAATGTCAATCACAAAAGTCAATGACACACAAATTCCAGAAGACTACACAAGAAATCCAGAAATCACTAAAGTCAATGACACACAAATTCCAGAAGACTACACAAGAAATCCAGAAATCACAAAAGTCAATGACACACAAATTCACCAATGCACAAATATCGATAAGACTTATCAATGGAAATCACGAAAAATTGGTGAAACACAAATTCTAGAAATCTACACAAGAAATCCAAAAAGCACAAAAAATAAGGGGGGGAGGCCTATCACATGAACGGGAGCATGAAAACTCACCAACAGCTGTAACACATGAACGAGAAGCTATCTCATGGTAGCTAGCCATTAATTTGACACACGAATGGTCCGAAGACCTGACACACGAATGGTCCGAAGACCGTGGGTAGCTACCACACAAATTTGACACACGAACGGGGTTTAGTCTCCCACGCAGACAAAGAGACATCGCACATTGCTAGTCTAAATCACAAAAATGATCGTCATGATCATTGAGAAGTGTCAATTACACTAAGCTAGTAAATATAAAAGTTTAGCTTCATGTCCCTAACCACTTGCTTAACTTAAATATTTACGAACAAACTGTAAATCTCCACTAGAAAATTGTCACAAGAGGTTCAATCGAACAAGTCCAAGAATTAACCGACAAAGTAAACGCAAGCGTTTCATACCACTTGTTTTACTAAGCCGTTTAATTAGATTTCTCATACGAGTGAGGTAAAGGTTGTATATACTAATAGATTGGAAAACGTTTTTATAAACGAGTTTGGTATTAAAATAGTATTGAAATCGTTGAGAAAAGGGTTTTGATATTTACTACCAGTATAGAAAACCTTTATATTTTTAAAGTGACAAATCACGAAGAAGATTGTAAGAACAATCAATCACAAAAATTCACATACGAAGACGTGAATAAAATCCAACGAAATCGATAAAGGATCCATCGAAATGGATATTCAAAAATCCCTAAAAAGAGTCATCAAAGTCATAATAAATGATAACAACAAATAGGATTATCACGAATCGATTTAAATTGGAAGTTCAATCAAAAAAGGCAAATTGGACTCAAACAGCAGGTTCAGTCGACTGAACAGAGATTTTCAGTCGACTGACCCTGTGCCTGGAAATTTTCCAGGTTCAGGAAACTTTCTGTTTCCAGTTTCAGTCGACTGTGCAGAGATTTTCAGTCGACTGAATCATGCCTGGAAACTCTCAGTTTTCAGGTTCAGTCGACTGAATCATGCCTGGGCTGTTTTTCAGCCTTATTCAAATGAAGAGCAAACTCTTCCAAAATGCAACCGGACGAACATTGGCTCTAAGGGTTTATGCCAATCGGCGACCCGGCCCTATATGCTCCTCGATGCATCACCAAAAGCATGATCAAACAACCATAAAAGGATTTCACACAAATTTGGTTTAAAAACCCAAAAATTGGAATATTCACAAAACCAATCCAAATCAAGAGCAAATGCACATGAAGAAGTGTTAGGAATTCATACCCAACAACCAAAGATAATTATAGTCATAGATGTGAGATAAAAATCTCACCTTTTCACAAAATCGAACAAGAAGAAGTTTGAAAGCAAATGGAGAATCAACCTCTCTTCAACACAACCCAAATGAGCTTGAATCCAAGCTCAAAAACAAGAACATTCCCGAAATTAGGTTTAGGAATTTCTGAAATTGGGAAGAGAATAAGTTGGAGAAGAAGAAGAGAAGCTTACCAATGGGTTCTTCTTGAGTTTGGAGCTAGGAATTTGATTTGCAAGAGAAACTAGGGTTTTGGAGTTTTAATTTCCAATCTCTCCTACCATTAAAGCTAAGAAAACTGAAAAGAGAAAGAAGTGAGGGAGAATGGGGAGAGTGGTTCAGTTTTGGAGTATAAGTTAACATAGGGCTGAGCCCAAAAACCAAACCCAAAGTAAAAAGTAGCAGAAATCAACTTTCTCCAAACATATCGAAGCTTATACTCAAAAAGGTCGCAAACAGCATTTTAAACTCAATGGGAGTGGTCCCGAGCCCTAATTCGACCGTATGCAAAAAGTAGCTTTTCGGACTAAAATCCGACTAACGATAAAATATTTAAATAAAATATTTAAATATAAAATCGATAAATATGCGGGTTGTTACAGACTCCCCTCCTTAAAGAAATTGCGTCCTCGCAATATTACAAGAAGAAGATATATAGTAACAACCATAAAAGCATATTCAACACAAAAGAAGTTTGAAATAAGAAGTTCACCTCAAAGAGCACGAGAAAGTAAGTCCGGATGTGTACGCTCGATGTACTCTCTAGATTCCCAAGAACAATCCTTAGGATTTGAAGACCATTGAACTTTAACAAGCGGAACATCTTTATTTCGAAGTCGTTTGACTTCCGAAGCAATGATACGAATAGGATGTTGCTCATAAGTTAAATTAGGCGAAACTTCAATCTCTTCCACAACACCGGGCTCAAGAATAGAATCGGAATCTCGAAGACATTTCCGAAGTTGAGAAATGTGAAACACGTCATGCATAGCAAAAAACTGAGCCGGTAATAAAAGGCGATAAGCCATGGAACCAATACGTTCGGTGATAGGAAATGGCCCAATATATCGAGGCGCAAGTTTTCCCGATCGACTGAAACGTACAACACCTTTCATTGGTGAAACACGAATAAACACAAGATCTCCCACAGAAAATTCTAACTTCTTTCTCCGGTTATCGGCATAGGATTTTTGTCTGCTCTGGACTTCTTTCATCCTATGACGAATAAGATCAATCTTTTCTGTAGAATCCCGAATAAAATCTGGACCTAAAACCAGCTTCTCACCGGCCTCAAGCCAACAAGAAGGAGATCGGCATGGCCTTCCATAGAGTGCCTCGAAAGGTGCCATACCAATACTAGATTGGAAGCTATTATTATAGAAAAATTCAACAAGTGAAATATGATCTTCCCAACTTCCACCAAAATCAAGAACACAAGCATGAAGAAGATCTTCAAGAGTTTGATTCACACGCTCGGTTTGTCCATCAGACTGGGGATGATAAGCGGTGCTAAAATTAAGCTTCGTTCCCAAAGCTTTTTGAAGACTCTTCCAAAATCCACTAGTAAACAATAGATCACGATAACTAACAATTGAAGTAGGAACCCCATGCAATTTAACAATCTCTTTAATAAAGAGTTTGGCCAAAAGAGGAACGGTTCGGTTAGACCGAACGGGAATAAAATGGGCGGATTTAGTAAGTCTATCAACAATTACCCATAAGCTATCATAACCCAATCGAGAACGGGGAAGGGCATCTATAAAATCCATGGAAATTTGATCCCACTTCCAAACTGGAATTTCTAAAGGTTGCAATAACCCTCCGGGCCTTTGATGTTCGGCCTTAACGAGTTGGCAAGTCATGCAACGTTTAACGAAGTTAGCGATGTAAAGTTTCATTCCCTCCCAATGATAATGTCGCTTCATATCCGCGTACATTTTACTACTACCGGGATGAATGGTAAATTTAGAGTGATGAGAATCTTCTAAAATATCTTTACGAAGATCCCTATCATTTGGCACGATAAGTCTACCAAATTTCCGAATGCCGCCACGAGAATCGATATTAAAGTCTTTCAAACCTTCAATATCAATTTTATCCTTAATATTTTGGCCAAGAAGAACCAATTCAGTATCTAGCCTTTGAGCTTCAAGAATGCGGTCTAAAAGAGATGGATGAGCCTCAAGGCTACATAAAACAAATGATGAGCATAAATCGGAAACACGGTCTCGAATTTCGCAAGCGGATAAAATCTCGAGATCGTTCCATTCGAATATCATCATAGAAACAACAGCTTGTTGTTTACGGCTAAGAGCATCGGTGACACGATTACCCTTACCGGGAGTATAAAGAATATCAAGATCATATGGTGCAAGAAATTCGAGCCAACGCTGTTGACGCAAATTAAGTTCCTTTTGAGAGAATAAATATTTCAAAGACTTATGATCTGTGTAAAGAACAAATTTCTCTCCTAAGAGATAATGACGCCAAATCCGAAGAGCAAAAACAATAGCCGCGAGCTCTAAATCATGAGTGGCATATCTAGTCTCAGCGGGCTTTAATTGCCTAGAAGCATAAGCAATAACGCATTCCTTTTGCATAAGAACGGCACCCAAACCAATGCGACTAGCATCGGTATAAACAACGAAATCTTGATTCCCATCGGGAATAACAAGAATAGGAGCATCAGAAAGAAGTTCTTTTAATTTCTGAAAAGAAGCTTCACATTTGTCCGACCAAATGTATTTAACACCTTTCTTCGTCAAGCTAGTGAGAGGCACGAAAATCTTAGAAAAGTCTTTAATAAAACGACGGTAATAGCCCGCCAATCCAAGAAAACTACGAATCTCCATCACACTCTCCGGTCTCTTCCAATCTTGAATTGCTTCAATCTTTGAAGGATCCACGGAAATTCCGGATTCAGAAATAATGTGACCGAGAAACTTCACACGAGATTGCCAAAAGTGGCACTTAGAAAATTTTGCCTTTAATTGATTACTCCTAAGAGTTTCCAACACAATCCGAAGATGTTTTTCATGCTCCTCCTCGGTTTTAGAATAAACAAGAATATCATCGATAAAGATGAGAACAAACCGGTCGAGAAAGTCTTTAAAAACTCGATTCATTAAGTCAACGAAATAAGCCGGGGCATTTGTTAACCCAAATGGCATAACAAGCCATTCATAAGATCCATACCGAGTACGGAACGATGTCAAAGGAATGCTATCCTCTGCAATACGAAGCTGATGAAAACCGGTAGCCAAGTCCAATTGTGAAAAGACTCTAGCACCACTAAGTTGATTGAATAGATCATCAATCCGAGGTAAAGGATATTTATTTTTGATAGTAAGATCATTAAGCTTGCGGTAGTCAACGCAAAGCCTAAGTGTACCATCGGATTTCTTCACAAAAATAGCTGAAGCTCCCCAAGGCGAGGAACTAGAGCGAATAAATTGCTTCGTTTCCAACTCAGATAATTGTTTACGCATCTCCTCGTTTTCTTTATTGGACATATGATAAGGAGGACGAGTGATAGGTTGAGCTCCCGGAATAAGATTAATTCTGAACTCAATTGCTCGCTTAGGTGGTAATCCTAAAACGGGCTCGAATATGTCGGAAAATTCACAAACGACGTGAATAAGAGAAATAATATCACCCTCATCATCATCATCGTCATCACGAGGATTTAAAGAATGTAAAGATGAAACCAAAGCAGAATCTGAATCTTTAAGAATAACAGAAACCTGATTAACAGATTGAGGATGTCGAAGATGAATAGTCCGCTCAGGACATAGGATATGAGCTTCATAATGGTTAAGCCAATCCATTCCCAAAATCATTCCAAAGCCTAAATAACGCATGACATGCAAATCGGCTCGGAAAGAAAAATCACACAAAATAATCTCGACATCTTTACACAATAAACTGATTGTTGCGGATCCACCAACCGGATTCGCAATTCTCAAAGAAGTCATTAAACACAAAACATCCAAAGAAAAAGTATCAACAAGTTCTTTTGATATAAAAGAATGGGACGCACCCGTATCAAAAAGAACTCGAATAGGATGATCACGAAACAAAATAATTCCATCTAGAATAGAATGAGAAATACCTTGGCCACGAGATGTGTTGCCAGGGGCTTGAGCAACATTTAACTTTCCCTCCCTCTTATTTTGAAGTTTGGGACACATATGCATAAACTGGTCCGGGCTTTTGCAATAGCGACAAGTACGAGGCTTTGAACACTTGTTCACAAAATGGTCTTTCGAACCACAATTATAGCATTTCCCTTGAGTAGAGGAAAATGTCTTTTCAGCAGGAGTTGCTTGCCTCCCTTTCTTATTGGGATAAGGACCTTTGAATTTGCTTGGCCTCTTCTTGTTGTTGAAGTTTGGTTTGGAACCCACCACTTCAACATTATTCTCCCTATCCGCCTCTTCAAGACGAAGAGCGATATCAACGAGTTGATCGAAAGAAACTTCTAATTTTAGGAGTAATGGCTTCTTGAGACTTTTGTTTAAGCCATAAACAAATCTCTGATTCTTCTTCAGAGGGGTGTTGATGTATTCAACCCCATATTTGGAAAGCGACTCGAAGGAGGCAACATAATCAGTCACGGATGACTCACCTTGAACAAGGTCTATAAATCGTCGAGCCAATGTCACTTTTTCTGCTTCTGGTACGAATTTTAACTCGAAGCGCTCTCGGAATTTCTCCCAGGTGAGATCCGCTTCATTAATCTCAGAAATAAGAAGTTCGTACCAGTCCAATGCTCTTTCTCGGTGCATACTAGAGGCCACCTGAACTCGGTGAAGGTCAATAAGATTCATGCGAGAAAAGATTCGATCGCATGACCTTAGCCAGGCTTGTACTTCAATAACAGTTTCGGAACCCTTGAATGGCTCCCCACCCAAATTTGTGTAATCACTGCACAAGCGTGCAAATCCCGACTTTGGGTGAGTAGGTTCCGGGTTAGCTCCAGCTGCTTGAGCATTTGTCACTAAATCAAGAAGCTGTTGAGCAGTCATAAAAACTCCATCCTGGGGCGGAGTGCTAGATGGCACGGCTCTGGGGCGGCCAGGTCTAGACATTTCTCTTCCTTTTGAAAGAAAGAAGAAGAAGAAAAGGTTATTCACCAAATTGAATATCAAGCAATCTTGATAGATAAATAAGGAATCATAAGGAAAATAGGATGAATCGGTAAGAAGACTCGAATTAAATCCTAAAGCACGACTCCTAAGAAAGACTTAGGACGATGATCCTTGTTATAATATTCCATATTGTTCCGAAGTTTGGCTCTGATACCAAGCTGTGACGCCCCACCTCTATACCCACGCTAGCCAAGAACATTACGGTGAATGCTGTCGACTAGCACGGAGAATAAGGCTGTTGAGGAGCGACCATCCATGTAATTTCTTTGCGCGAGCACCGATATGTCAGATAATATAACATGCATTCTATTTCAAGAGGAAATCCGACATACCGACACAAACTCAAAGCTACTACACGGTGGCTATATAAATCCTTCGGAAAACAAATATAGAAATAAGCATAACACAAATCAGTCACAGACAATTCATATCACAAAGGCGGAATAAGATATGTATATTACACTAGAAAGTGCACATCAGAATAGTGGTCTAAAAAGATCCACAATATCACAAAAGAATAGTTACACGAACTACACAAAAGAATAAGTATACATTAAGGAGTCTATATCTCAAATGTATACAACAAAATAACTACTAATCTAAGTAGTTAACCCAAAAGTCAAGGAGTTAATCCCGGATGAGAAGTCAAGCAGAAGCACCTGTAACATCTCGGTCTGACCCGAGTATTATTTAATAAGAAAATAATAAACGGATCAGTCTAACTATAAATATCAGATGAAACGATATAGAATAAGAGATATGACTAAACACATAATAATCACAATGCCAAGCTGTGATATATATATATATATATACTTAGTTGATAATCATCAAGAGATTAATCAATGTCACCAAATCTACACAAGAATCAAAGAAACGTCATACTCCTTATTTCGTTCACCAAACCATAAATATTGACGATAATATCAATGTCAATCACAAAAGTCAATGACACACAAATTCCAGAAGACTACACAAGAAATCCAGAAATCACTAAAGTCAATGACACACAAATTCTAGAAGACTACACAAGAAATCCAGAAATCACAAAAGTCAATGACACACAAATTCACCAATGCACAAATATCGATAAGACTTATCAATGGAAATCACGAAAAATTGGTGAAACACAAATTCTAGAAATCTACACAAGAATTCCAGAAAGCACAAAAAATAAGGGGGGAGGCCTATCACATGAACGGGAGCATGAAAACTCACCAACAGCTGTAACACATGAACGAGAAGCTATCTCATGGTAGCTAGCCATTAATTTGACACACGAATGGTCCGAAGACCTGACACACGAATGGTCCGAAGACCGTGGGTAGCTACCCCACAAATTTGACACACGAACGGGGTTTAGTCTCCCACGCAGACAAAGAGACATCGCACATTTCTAGTCTAAATCACAAAAATGATCGTCATGATCATCGAGAAGTGTCAATTACACTAAGCTAGTAAATATAAAAGTTTAGCTTCATGTCCCATAACCACTTGCTTAACTTAAATATTTACGAACAAACTGTAAATCTCCACTAGAAAATTGTCACAAGAGGTTCAATCGAACAAGTCCAAGAATTAACCGACAAAGTAAACGCAAGCGTTTCATACCACTTGTTTTACTAAGCCGTTTAATTAGATTTCTCATACGAGTGAGGTAAAGGTTTGTATATACTAATAGATTGGAAAACGTTTTTATAAACGAGTTTGGTATTAAAATAGTATTGAAATCGTTGAGAAAAGGGTTTTGATATTTACTACTAGTATAGAAAATCTTTATATTTTTAAAGTGACAAATCACGAAGAAGATTGTAAGAACAATCAATCACAAAAATTCACATACGAAGACGTGAATAAAATCCAACGAAATCGATAAAGGATCCATCGAAATGGATATTCAAAAATCCCTAAAAAGAGTCATCAAAGTCATAATAGATGATAACAACAAATAGGATTATCACGAATCGATTTAAATTGGAAGTTCAATCCAAAATGGCAAATTGGACTCAAACAGCAGGTTCAGTCGACTGAACAGAGATTTTCAGTCGACTGACCCTGTGCCTGGAAATTTTCCAGGTTCAGGAAACTTTCTGTTTCCAGTTTCAGTCGACTGTGCAGAGATTTTCAGTCGACTGAATCATGCCTGGAAACTCTCGGGTTTCAGGTTCAGTCGACTGAACAGAGTTTTCAGTTGACTGAATCATGCCTGGGCTGTTTTTCAGCCTTATTCAAATGAAGAGCAAACTCTTCCAAAATGCAACCGGACGAACATTGGCTCTAAGGGTTTATGCCAATCGGCGACCCGGCCCTATATGCTCCTCAAGGCCATATTTGGAATTAAATACAAATGATTTTTAAAATAATTGTTTAAAACTAAAATTCTATAATATACATATGTATGTTGTTATATATGTATATTCAAGTTGACTTTAAATTGGATTTTTCAATTTAATTTGAATTTAGATTTAAAATTGAAATTCAAAAGGTAGGTATTTTAAAATGATTTGGATTTAAAATATATGAATAAGTTTTTATAACATCTTTTTAAAAGTAATTCATATATAAATTTAGATAAGAATTATGAAGTAGGTTTAAAAGCTTTTATTTACATTTAAAACAAATAAAATTACTTAAATGACAAGTGTATGTATATAAAGCTTAATTCTAACAATTGTTAAGTAATAAACTAGAGTATATGACAAATGTTGAAGTATTAACAAGTGTCATTTTAAAATTTAATTTTCTTTATTTTTAATAAACCACATTTTCATTTATATAAACACATTGTTTTCTTATCTTCATTTCTTTTCTTTATTTTTACTCAAGGCCAAGAAGAAATTAAAACCAAATCCCCTCAAAAACAAATCTATAATCAGTACTTCCTCTCTATAATCCATTTTCAAAAATTTGAATAAACCAAAGCTTACAAACATCTTCTCTAAAACTTGAGATAAACTGCAAATCTTTTGCAAGATGAAAATCAAGCCTAAACATTCTACTTTAAATCTGAGCTAAATCACTGCACTAAATTGGGTAGGAATTTTTCTGATGGCCAAGGTGGCCGGAGAGGGGCGATATAGGGTCTAACATCGGGTTTTTTCAATGATTTTCTAGTAGATCATTCGTCGTCGTTGAAGTACCGGGGTGTATCGCTTGGGGGGGGGGGGAAGGGATCATCGGGGAATGGTGTCGCTTCAAGTAGTTCGGCATGTGGTCCAGTGGTCGGAGTCTTCGTCGATGGGTGGATTTTCGATCTAGCTAAGCTCTAGATTTTTGATCGATGGCTTAGTTTTTGCTTTGCTGTTAGAATCGTTGGTCGAGGAAGTCGAGGGGTACGACGAAGGCGAGATCGACTTGTTGGAGGCCAAGAAGTTGGCCGGATTTGGCGAAGTTGGCCGTGCATGTGCATCGTGCCCATTGATGTATCTAGGTTTGTTTTCAAGTTTGGGGAAGATGCTCGTGCTTGGGTATGACTCGAGATTAGTGGAGTTTTTCTCGAAGTAGTGGAGGTTTGCGAGTGAGTGAGATTGGCTCGGGGAAAGTTTGAGTTGGCTCGGGTATTCTTTAGTTTAGACTTAGGTTGATTTTAACCTCGTAAAATTGCTTCCAGATTTTTTAAAATAATTTTTTTAATAAGAATAGTTGTTTTAAAGTAAGGGAAATCAAATTTTAATGGTAAAAATGTTCAACAAAATTTCCAAGTTGAAATATTATTCGAGGTTTCAAAGTAAAGAATTTAATCAAGTTTTAAAGTTAATAAAATGATTTAATTTCAAAGAAGAATATTTAACTAAGTTTAAGTATGTTTAAAAAAATTAAATAAGTTTTAAATTAGGAGTTGATAATTAAGTTTTTAAAAAATAAAATTTATTATTCAAATTTGAACAAGTTTAAAGATGACAATTGATAATTTAAATGCTTTAGTTCGTTTTGTTAAAGTAAATTATACATTTTCAATTATATTTGATTTCTAAATATTTTTCTAATAAGTTTAAATGATGTGATTAAGTTTTATATTAAGACAAAAGAAGTTATCTTTAATCAATTAGGAATGGGAGTAATTAAAGACAATTAATCAATAAAATTTATTAATAAGTTAATCACTTTATGAGATTATTAAGATTAATTAATTAATATTATGTAAATTACTTAGTACCAGTAATTAGTGAATATTTAACGATTATCAATTAGTTTAAAAATCATTAACTAGTGATTATGAATTGATTTATTTAATGTGATTGATGTAAAAATAATCAATTAGATTAATTAATTAAAAATAATCATGTATGGAATTGTTTAAGTATAAGTACTTAATGAAAGTAATTAAAGGGATTAATTACTCAATGTAGTTAATTTAATTAATGTGATTACTTTAAGTTAATTAATTAGTTTAATTAATTTATGATAATCACTTGATGTTTTGTTAAGTATGATTACTTAAAGTAATTAATAAAATACAATTACTTAGTGAAGTAATTAATGGATAATTATTGGATTAATTAATTGAAGGATAATTGCCTAGTGGAAGTAATTTAGAATTAATTACTTAGTGTAATTAATTTAAGAATAAATTGATAAATTTATTTAGAAGTTAATTAAGTAATGTAATTAATTAAGGGTAATTAATTACTGAATGTGATTACTCAAGGATTAATGAATGTGATTAATTAAAGAATAATTAATTGAATAAATAATTAAGGGATAATTACTTAAATGTAATTAAAGAATAATTAAGCAAGGAAGATTTGTTAAGGTAGATAACTAGAGATAATTAATAAATTGATTTGTAACTAATTGATGTTAAGTAAGCAGGATTAAGGGGATCCAAGTAATTTAATTTGAGATCAATTAAATTAATTAAGAATTTATCAATCTTACTTGTGGATGTTTTGAATTCTATTTATTGTTGAATTGTTTGATATCCCTGATATGTTATGCTTTGTGCTATGAATTATTTTGGTGTGATCTATGATCTGTGATGATGTAATTTATTTTCTATGATAAATTTACATTATTTATCTATGAATCTGTGAATGGAGATAAGCGTTATTGGATTATACCGCTTATCGATATTGATATGTTTGAATCTGTAATAATTGATGATGTTGCACTATTGTGTAAAACCCCTGGACTACACTATATACACACGAATATGGATTGCACGATGAAATCGGTTAAGTCACAAATTTTTGAAATGATTTTAAAGGATGAATTTTGAATCCAAATGGTTTTAGAAATGGAATTGAGTTAGACATGAAAAGTTTTGAAAAAGGAATTTTTAAGATAAAAGTCATTTTGAATAACTTGATAGAATTTTGAAATTTAAATACTTCGATTTGAATTTGAATTCGAGATTTGAAATTGAATTCTATGTTTGGAAATTATGGTTTAAAAAGGTTAGACAAGTTATAAATATGTTTATATGGATTTTAAACCATTTTAAAAAGTATTGTTTTCGGAATTCGAAATTTAACCCAAGTTTTATACTTGAGGGGCTTTAACTCATGCAAATGTGATCGGATTTTTCCGAAACGAAAACTATTTGCTTTCAAATAATAATATCTTTCATATAAAGGAAAGTTTTCCAAGTTGTATTGAAAAGATTTCAATTTTTGAAATGAAATTGTTTTGAAAGCCATAAATGAATCTTTGTGAAAGATTAGTGAACCCTGGTTTCAAATTGAAGTGGATTTTAAAGGGTGAAACTTTTTGTTTAAAAATATTTGGAAATGGTAATTTGTTTAAACCATTTGAAAGAAATGTTTTGGGTTTTAAGTTGTGACTTAACTAGGATCCCAATATCCATATGGTTTTTAAATATTGCACTCATTATTCGGTTTAGCCGGGAGAGGACCTTTGTGTCATATAACCCATTCCAAATAATGATACGACATTATGGATAGCGTTTGAAGACCGGTGGTGAAGACCGGATATTTTCGAAAACGAAAGGATAACCCGTCGAATGTCTCTGTACCGACTGGTCCACGGTATAGAGATTTGATCACCCTTTGTGATGGGGAGTCTGGACATGATTAGGGATTATCCGGATTGCAAGGGCTTCTTTTGAAGTGCCTTCAGTTCTGTTCGAACCCGGAACAGACTTGTATTGATGTGTGTCTGACATTACACTTTGAGATGTAAAGCTGGTTTCTTTCAAATACATTTCTGTTTGGCGGCGGAGAATTTATTCTCTTAGCTTAACACTCTTTTCTGAGATGTACGAGCTCAGAGGTTATGTAGTTAATGGTTACTAGTAATACATTCCCAATTTGGTAATCTGGCATGCTGAGTGCTGCTGAGTGTTACTGATCATTTGTTGATCAACATGAATTTTGTGAAAAGCGTAGCTTTTTGGACGAGACTTCGTCGAACCTCACAACTCGGAATGGTCGAAACAGGAAGAATGCAGCAAGGTTATTTAGGGGTAGCGTCCCCTGAAGGTATGTTCATTTCCTTCTGGATAGTGGTATCATTGTATGGAGCCCATAACCTATGTGGTTGCTGCAAATTTATTACTCTTTGGTTGTTGGCGAATCCCGAGATAAAGGTTGGTTGCGATCGGGGAGTGGCATACTCGTATCAGTAGTTACCTAGTTACAGAGGTAACCCGGCCTTGTGTTGGCAGAGATCCGGTTAGGTTCTCAGGGCATCCCTCCAGAGGCGTACCCATGTGGCCCAAGAAGTTCCTTTGCCTGACCATTTGTCGGAAATCCAATCTCCAATATGAGCTCTTTACGATTGCAGTTGTATAACCTGCCATTCTTAAATGGTAGCTATAGCTGGCATAATCTAATGGTACCTATGCTAGTTAAGATTAATATTATACATTCGAAAGGTTTTCTGCACTATGCACTAATAATAATATCAAAAGAATTTTGCGTAGTAAGAATGTTTGACTATCATAAGGATAAATCTCCCCCAAGTGTGCGATTGCATGGTGTGTGTGCCGGGAGGCCTTATGGTAGTTTCATTTTCCAAAGGCATAGCGGTTTTCAATGTTTTAAATTCTTTTGTTGTTTGTTTTAAAGTCAAACTGTTTTTGTTGCTCACACCAGTCCCATGACTGGTCCAGAGTTTATTTTTTCCCTTCCTAAACTCTGTGTGCCTACAATTTTCCACACGGACAGTCTAGAATTGGGTTTTTCAGATAGTCGAATAGTAGGTGTAGATTCGATAGCATTAAATCTCTGGATATTGGCAATCACATTTGGATCGAGTTGCTTCACTTCAGCATTGATGGTAGTTCTCGCTTTCTGGTTTGGAATCTTTCTAGATTTGAAGCTTTAGCAATGGAATCGCTATATTATGGAGTATCTATCTTGTTGAATTCTGAAGATATTATCCTATTGGAGTTATCTTTCCGCTATCGATGGTCGCAAAGTCTCTTGTTGTTGTTATTTCTTCCGCTGTAGTCTTGTATCTCTGATAGTATTTGATATCATTTGTATTTATCTGTTGTAATTGTATTCATTATTGTATCAATGATATATTTCTTTTTCTTTCACTGTGTTGTTATACTTAATGTGTTATAAGCTCCGACACGAATCGGATTTCAACGGTTGAATCTACGGAATTCGAGTACAAGTAAAGTACGGGTGTCGATTCTCGAAGGCTGAAATTTGGAACGTGACACTGGTTGAGTCTGAACCATCTATTATTGCATTGAACGCTGTTGACTTTTTTCTGTGGCCTTGATTTCTCTTCTCCCTTGCATTTGTGCTTCAAACGACATCGAATTCCCAATTAATTCTTCAATTTTCAAAGTACTCATATCATTAGCCTCTTCAATTGCTAGAGTCTTTTGATCTCATTCCAGAATGAGTGAATTTAGAACCTTTCTATTTTGATCTTCTTCGAAAAAGTTCTTTCCCAATACAATTAATGTCTTGAAACCTACTGTACATGTTTGGAATGGACTCATTTAGATTCATCTTGAATAATTGAAACTAATTGGACAAAATGGATGTTTTGGTCTGTTTAACTTTTCTTGTTCCTTCATGAGTAACTTGCAAAGTTTTTCAAATCTCATGTGCTGACTTACAGACAGACACTGTATTAAACTCATTCCTTTCAAGTGAACTGAATAGAATATTCATAGCTTCGGAATTGTTTTGTGCAATAGTATTTATCTACACAGTCTACTGTGCAAAATTAGTTATCGGTTCAATGTACTCAGTTTTTGTGATATTCCAAGTGTCTAACCCTATTGATTGTAAATAGATTTTCATCCTACATGCTTAATATGCATAGTTATTGCCATTAAAAAGTGGTGGTATGGCAGTAGATTGACCCTCTATAAATGAACTAGTGATAGTGTTGACATTACCAGTGTTGGCAGCCATTTGAAAACTTTTCAAAAATCAGATTATGAAAATTTTGAAAATCAAAACTCTGATATCAAATGTAGGAAATGCGGATTACGGATATTAAGGCTCAATTAACATTAGAGGGGGATAGTGTTTAATCGATTTTATGGAATTTTTGAAATATTTTCAAAAATCAAACACATACAGATGCAATTTCACAAGCAGAGAGACAATCATAGAATCAGACACAAATGCAAATAGTAAATAAAAGCAGCAATGGGAACAATACTGGAATTTTATACTGGTTTGGAGTTACCCTACATCCAGTCCCACACAATTTATTGTGCAAATTTCTTTTAAAATATAGTGTAGATATTACAACCTCATTTTCAGGGCCACGAGATACACCCTCTTATCTCTGAGTCCAAGGCAAACTCTCTTGATTTAACCAGGTTATAAGATCATCTAATTGATTTACGGGAAGCTATCGCACCCAACTGATTTACGGACCATAATCACACCATTTCCAATCATACTTTTATAGAGAGAGACTTGATATACTTTGATCTTTTGATCTTTGATTACAATTGATCTATAACTCTGAATAGCACTGAGATCTTTAAGAGAGGGTATTAGGGAATCAAATTTGAGATGATCAAGTTTGATTCACTTAGGATTTTGGTAGAGTTTTGTTAAAATATAAGAGAATACTTGAATGGAGAAGAAGTGAAGAAATGAAGAAAAACTAACTTAAAATTCGTTGAAAACAACTGGTATATATAGGAGAACAATAGTCATGTCCATTCATGAAAGGTTATGACAAACAGACACCTCTTTTGAAAATTTGAAATTTGAATTCTACGGTCACCATGTCGAAAATGGGGATCAGGGATGTCGATATGCCTATGTGAATTTTGAAAATTGACTTTGCTTTAAAATGATTTCTATTCTAAATCTTGTCAAAACAATTTCTAATCTTTGTAAACCATTTTGAATATAGTTTAAACGTATAAAAGAGATTTAAAAAGTAATTTTAAAAATATATTATCTGTAATATAAAACTAATATAAAAAACTAAGTATAGAATATATTTTTGAAATTTAAAGTTATAATATTAAAACCAGAAGATAGTTTAAACACAAGAGATGATTTTGAAATCAAAATATAGAAGATGGCAAGAATAGTTTAAGGCTAAAATATTTAAACCGAGAGAGATGACTTTTAAAAAGATAGTTTTTGGAAAAATAGTTAAAATAAATCATTTTACAAAATTCATGGATTCCATTCCACCAGAGAAGGTCGTGGGTTCCATCCCATTAAAGAGGTCGTGTGTTCCATCCCACTATTAAAGCGAGAAGGTGGATTCCATTCCACAATTAAAATCCGAATAAGGATTTTAGTGCTATCATTAAGTTTTAACATAAATCTAGACTCTATTACTTATCTTAATATCTTGAACTCTTGATAATCTTGATATCTTGAACTCTTGATACTCATGAGTCTTCAGTCTTAAATTCATCACTTTTGAATCTCAATACTCAGTCTTGAATCTTTATACTGTATAGTCTTCATTCTCAGTACTTGCATATATATCCTGCATACACATATATATCTAGACAAGAATATTAGTATTTATATTTTATAACAAGTCCCAGGGTTGTTGTCACTAAAACGATCATCTCAGGAACTAACATCCACCATCCTATAGCCTAAACTTAAAGTTGCTTAGAGGCCAATTTCCTCTTCATCCCATCTTCTAATTCTAAGTCCTCGGTGCGCTTTTAGGTATCTAGCCAGTCCTACGCTTCCACGCCTGATTCTGTTGCAAGGAATGGTTTTACTCTAAGGCTAGAATAGTCCTTGTTTAGCTTAGAAAAGTCGGATCTAGGCACTTATATCAGAGAACCATAACCACCAACAGCAACAGCAGGAGAAACACCATAGGCATTTCGTAGCATGTTCCTCATCATATCTATGAGCATGATCTGCGTATCGAGGTTAGCTGCTCCCGAGCCACTCCCTCTTCCTCCACTCTTAATGTGGAGTGTCTAGCGGTGTTCCTTGTATGTTGCCTCATTCTTAAAGTATGTAATAAGAATGATCAGTCACTCATAAAGAAAAGCTGCATCAATGGTACCCATGAGTGTAACGTGACGTATATACTATAAATACTATTAAATAGTTTTGAAATCCCACATATATAATAAGTATGCTCTCTCTTATATCGCTTGATCCAGCATAAGGCGTTCCACTTACCTTACCTATAATGGATCTAAGTACCAACTTAGGTCGATTGCTTAACTTGAGTTCTGATAGCAAATGTGACAACGCCTATACCTTCAATCCCAATATATCAATAAAGTGTATTGCGGAGGTATCGGCCAATGCGGGATGGTAATCAAGGATGTAGAGTAATAAAAATCCGAAAACAATACATGTTGAACATCTCACAACGTATAGATAAATATAATAATCAAATTGATGTAAAATAGGCGAGATAATAATATAATCAAATGAACCGTAAATAAGAACATCATAGTGCAATAGTTTCATGGATTAATCAAAACTGAAAATAAAAGAGTTTATACATCCCAAATCTCCAAAATAAACTCTAAAACTGTCTTTTAAAAATACAAGTATTGATATAGCTCCATAGTACTACACAGCAGAATATAAGCGATGGTAAGCTCGAAAGTATAGATATATCAAAATATAGCTTCCTACTCATACTCTTTACAACTCCATGTGCTATTAGACCTGTTATCCCTAATATACTCATTTAAGATTACTCCAGGTAGTAAGAAGCAATGCATAAAAGATCGAAGTCAGACAACGATCTGGTGTGAGTGATACATCATCTCAAAATACTATAAAAACATATATAGTAATAAGGACGTAGGGTATGTAGAATCATACCTAACTTATCCCTCCATCTAACAGGTTAGCAGGTAAACACTATATGCTAAACTACTTAAACATATAAGTATACTACACTAAGCATGATGTAGTGTTTAGAGGTATAACACAACAATATGACATTCGGATTAAGTACACAACAAACATATCAAGAGCAAAGCAAAATGCAATGAAAACCATCACTAAGGTCTCACTTTTCTTCCACTATCACCAAGGTCACTATCGCATGTTCACCACTACAAAGGTCTCACATCGCCACCAAGATGTCACTTTGTCCTGAACCATCACCATGGCCCCGCATCATCACCAAGATGTCAGTTTGTCTTGACTATCACCAAGGTCCCGCATTATCACCAAGATGTCATTTTTTTCCGACCATAACCATGTTCATACATCATCAACAAGATTTTATTTTGTCTCGAACATCACCAAGATGCCTTTGGACACTTGATAACTCTTTTAACCATCACCAAGGCGGACAACACACTATATTGCAATTGGATTCGTTGTTCGATCAAGTACCATCACCAAGGTACTATCATCACCAAGGTAGGCTAGACCATCACCAAGGTCAAAGGTATATAAGAAAGCATTCTCCATACCCTTGTCCCATAAAACACCTATCCCATCTAGAGTTACCAGCTATTTACTTTGCACATGACTCGATAATAGAACACACTAAGTCCTACATCGCTTCACCCCGTCGAACGTGCCTCCTCGAACCATCACCATGCCCACTACACTTCTCATCCAAAGTACCCGATCAAACGTCTCACATTGTCAAACGATGATCCAAGTCATCTCAAATTGTTAAAATTTCCATGTAAGTTGCTATAAAAATACCCCTTTGTCATCCTCAGTTGTTCCAAGGCCATCCACTTTAACCTTAACAATACTCAAGAAAAAACCGAAGTCACCCTAGGTCTGACCCGAAGCAAACCTGAAATTTCCCCCAAGCTAACCTAAAGTGACCCCAAAAGCTCCCATGCACTATGTCTTGTCCGAGTAAAACACACAACTGGACTGAAGTGGCCTCCTAATAAACCCGAAGCAGCAACCAAGCAACCCCCAAACACATTTTCTTCTCTATCCCCTAAACCATAGCACCACCGGACAACATTTTCAGTCCAATTTTCCACAGCACCAAATCATAACACCACGGGACATCATTTGATGTTTGGGACCTCAACCCAACAAATACCAAGTTGGCCCTTAGCAGACCTTCCCCTGACCCCAAGTCATCCCAAAGCAAGCTACCACCGGATAAGTGCATTTGTTGTCCTAGTCTTCAAACCACCGAATACCAAGTCAACCCTAAGCAAACCTTCCCCTGACACTAAGTCGATCCAAAGCAGGCTACCACCAGACAAAAATGTTATAGTATCTCAAAACTCTAATTTCGCACTAATTCCACTACTACACTTCATAGTTCGACCTTTGGCATTCCCTATGCGTCAATACGATTCCATATATCATAAAGCCTATTCGTTGAAGTCTGGTTCTATGTGTAACATCCTAGAATTTTATTGTTTTGATTTTGAATATTTAATTAATTTTAAATATTAAAAAAATTGGTGTTTAATAATATATAAATAACTTATATTCAAGTATAGAGATAATTAAATATTTGAGTTATGAATAAAATTAATTAAATGGATTTAATAGCTTTATTTAACTCCTTTTAGTTAATAAATAATAAATAGTTTGAATAAATAATAAGGAAACCAATTGTTAATAAAACGACTTGATTTTTGGTTATGTGTTTTAAATGAATTTATAGGATTTTTCCATAATTTTTAATTTGGAAACTATTTATGTTTTCCTTTGATATATATTCGGCAAATGATGATATCTCTAAAATTTTACATAATAAGATAACCAGTGCATTTTATTGTTATTTTGAGATCGTGACGCATTTTTGTGTGAGATCGTATTTTTGTTTTTTTCGTTCGCGGCTCGTACATGAACGAAATGTTGTGTAATGAAGTGCAGAAAATTTGTAAATAATCTAAACTTCAACCCAAATACGTTTCAACACTCCTGACTTTTCTTTTCTTCCTCCTCTTTTATTTTTTTCCATTTTCATCTTCTCTGTAAGCAAAGAAAGTAAGCCACCATCTTTAAAAACCAATATAAAATAATCCACCTAATGAAAAAATACAAAAAAAGTTTCTTTGAGTTTATGGTGACGAGATCTACAAATTCATATGGGTATTGTTGGGTGCGGTCGAGATTTGTGGTGATCAACATTTACGTGTGAAACTAGGGTTTCACTTGGAAGAAGTTTGGGGTGGGATAACCATAACAGAGTTTGGATTTGGGTCTGTCTGTAGAAGGAGCTTCGTCAGTGCAAGTATTGGGTGGTGTGGTCGAGTTGAGCAGATCGCGACATTTAGTTGGTTATGGTCGAAACTATACGACCGTGATTCCCTAGAGATGATTATGCTCATGGATTTTTGATCCACGGTGAAGCTTTGGAGAAGAGGAGTCGTATGGAAGTGGTTTGGTGAGATTATGTGGTCCGACGAGGCAGGAAGAGGTGTTGGCGCGCATGTGTGGGTATGCGCGTGAATATCAGTGTACATGCAATTGTATTTTGGGAGGAAAGTTTTTTGGGGAAGAAGGATTTTAAAATGTGACTAAGGGTAATTAATATTTAATTAAGTAATTAATTCCAAATTTTAACAAATCGATATCTATCTCATATGAGTTCGAACATAGATGCAGCCTTTTGTGTTGGACTCGTATCGATGTTATCTACGCATTGGAATTGAATTTGTTGAATTTGGAGCTAGTAGAATTTTGAGCTAAAATTAAACGTCATTCAATTTTAGATCAAACCGCAATGCGAAAGCGTCAACTGAAATTTTGGTGAGTTTACACACCTCTAAATAAACTATATGATATATGTATTGATGTAGATTATTATGGAATGCCTGGATGATAGTTGATAGTTGTAATGTAGTATAAATTAATGGTAAAATTATAATGATTTAATTTGATTATGTTTAATGCAGTTAAATTAGTTATATTTCGTTTGTATATCTATTTAGCAGAATAAAACACCGTTCTGCTATAATTTAATTGAATAAAGTATTTTGAATAACTACTGAGCAAAGTAAATCATCGTTCTGTGCTTGCAAAGTAAAAGATTATTTTGAAGTTGATTAATATGTGGATTAATTGATAAATGATATGTTGGCTTTTGATTGATAATTGTTGATAATAATATGTTTATTATTATTTTTTGATTGTTTGTTTGGATTTGAATTCCCGCTTGAAAAACGGATTGCATAAATAACTATTATTTTGTAGGGGACTTTTGTAGAGAGACCCTAAGTGGTTTCTCACCATTATTAATTTACTGTTATATGCATCTTACATATATTCTTATGTTTCCTATATTGATGTTTGGTTAAAATATTTGTGACATGCTGTTTGATTTATTTAAGTGTCATTAAAACGATTATTGCAATACCATCACATATGAAATATCATCTCCTTAAACCTTTGTATGTATTGAAATTATGCTTGTAATTTGACAAAATGAATGTTTGATCGCGTTTTTGCACTTTGGATGTTGTTTAAACTATATTTTCAAGTATTTTGAGAATTTTGAAATTAAGGATAAGTGTTGTTTAAAATTTATTTTGGGGATGATTAATATTGTTTTAAATTTATATAAAGATTATCAATTTGATTAATTATCTTTCGGGATAACTAACATTGTTTTAAACTTATAAAAAGATTATATGTTTGACTAATTATCTTTTGGGATAATTAACGTTGCTTTAATTTTATAAAAAGATTATGTGTTTGATTAATTATCTTTCGGAATAATTAATGTTGTTTTAAATTTATAAAAAGATTATAAATTTGATTGATTATCTTTCGGGATAATTAATGTCATTTTAAATTTATACAAAGGTTATATATTTGATTAATCATCTTTTGGAATAATTGATGCTGTTTTAAATTTATAAAAAGATTATAAATTTGATTAATTTTCTTTTAGAATAATTAATCTTGTTTAGATATATATAAAAAGGTTATAAATTTGATTAATTATCTTCTAGGATAATTATTGTTTTTTAAATTTATAAAAAATTATAAATTTGATTAATTTTCTTCCGGGATAATTAATATTGTTTTAAATTTATACAAATGCTATAAATTTGATTAATTATCTTTAGGGATAATTAATGTTGTTCTAAAGTTAAAAAAAGACTATAAATTTGATTAATTTTCTTTCGGGATAAATAATGTGGTTGTAAATTTATTAAAGAGTTATATCAATTATTTTTAGGATGATTAACGTTGTTTCAAATTTATAAAAATATTTTAAATTGGTTTATTATTTTTCGAGATAACAGTTGTTTTAAAAGTTATAAATGATAATTTATAAATAAGAAAATCCTTAAAAAGGAATGTTTAAAAATAAAGCTAAGCGTAAATTTTTTTGGGTCTATGGTAAACAATGTTTTAATGACATTTGTTTTTTATCCTTCTTTTTAATACATCGAGAAATATAATTTTCTCATTATAAGGATTATTTTGAAGAGTGTTTGTTTTTACAGTGTTATTATAAATATTTGTGATGTGATAATAAAGTACAAGTGTGAGTCAAATGTTTTAAGAGGTTTAGTTTTCATATACGACCATTTTGTTAATTCCGATAGTTGACTTATTGACCATCGATTCTGTTATCTTCTTTGAGTTTCGTCAATTTAAGATGATTTGTTGCTCATTTGAGCATTGATATCTTTTGTCGAAAATGACTAAAATAAAAGTGCAAATAGGGGCCAAGCTATGTGGGGTTTCTCTCATTGTGGTATTCACATCTACTCTAGATTTGGTTTTGGTGGTATGCGCACGGAGATCTGAAATACTCAGATTCTCGGTAAGCTCGGCGGGATCTGGCTTGGATGTCTCCGAAGGAGGCACAAAGTATATGACTCTCTCAAGTATATTTTCTAGAGGTATATTTTTGGTAAGAAGGATGCACTCTCCTAGTCATTATTGGAAAAATTCCCTTTCCTTTTTGATTCAAATCTTCGAATTGTTTCCTTAATTGCTTCGAGAAGTGACTGGAGCTCTTCTCGATATTTAATTATTTGTTTCCACTACATCAAGTCGGATTTTGTTCCAACTTGTTTCCATTCTTTCATCTATGAATGTTGTTCTTGTGAGGCAAAAGACATTCCATTTATAGCGGCATGGTCTCATAAAATTATTATATGTTCACCGTATTTCTTTAGTTTTCTCATGTTGGTTTTCCAAACTCGGTGTTATTTTATTATAATGATCATGTCGGGATCGAGTATTTTTCCACGTTGTCGTTGATGGGACATCGAGCTTATGGAGTAGAGCTGAATATTCACCTACCATAGTCTTTTTATTTTTTGTTGTACTATTATATATACCCATCAACAATTGTAAGGTCAAGAAGTTAATTGTCCAGGCCGATGAGGTTTGTTTTCAATTCTGATATACCGTGCATTTTAGAGTGACGGGTTTCACTGCCTTTGTTATATTATATGTTTTCATTCCGCCGTGAGATTCTGTTTTCCTGTTTGTTTTCTTTTACCCCAACATTCTGCCTTTCTAGCACTTGGATGCTCGACATTTGAATACCATAGACGTATTAAGTGCTGGCATTCGAGGGTCGAAAAGGCAGGTCGTTACACTAAGCTTAGGGATCTTCCATCATCTTTATTTCGCTCCGATAAGCATTTTCATCCATTCTAGTAGACAAACAAACACCATACATATATAAATTAGCATTCAAACATACATCAAAACTTGACAGATCATCATCATGTATCTATAACATAACCTAACATGTATAGAAGCAATCATACATCAAAATAACATGAGTAAAACACTTTAGATCATTTTATTCCCATTTTTACTTTAGATTGGGTTTTAAACAAAATGTAAAAACTTGGTGTTGACTATTAAAATGGATCTAAAACATATTAAAAATACGGATTATAAGACGTGAGTTGATAAATCATTCACAAAACACCCAAAAATGGTAGATTTGCATGTAAAATGAGGAAAATTCAAGAACATTCATCAAAGATTTAAAATTTCACTTCAAAGAATGTAGATTTGGAAGTCTCTTGCTAATCCCCATATTAATCCACCCTTAATATATGAATTTGACTTGATTTGGAAGATATTAGGAGTTTTTTTGGCAATAAAATGTTTAATGGAGGTTTAGATCTAACTTGGGAAAATGAGAAATGATTTAGGCACCATTAGGTCGGCTACCATTGGCTGAAATCCTGAAATGGGTGATGGACCTAACCCCCAAACTGCACTAATTACCCACCAAGCTACCTAAAATTAGTCAGAACTTGAAATAGCCATATCTCTTAAATGGTAAGACCAAAAAGCTATTATGACCAATCTACGGAAGAGAGATCACCATATAAGTATTCTTAGGCCCTAATTTGGCTTCTATCAAAATTTATAGCCATTATAATAGTTTAGAGGTAAAATCGTTCGACAAAATTTCTCGGGGTAAAAAAGTCAACTACTCAACATTCCCCAACCGTTACAAAATCATACGACCTAACATAAACTTAAAAAATAATATTTACGATCCTCCGATACATAAAATACAAGTTGTTACATTATCTATTTAATGATATAATTGAAATCTGGATGAAAATTGAGATTTATAAATTTAATACAGTAGCAAGATTTTAGTTTTGGCTTGTAATTGTAGATTTTTAAACTATTTAAAATTCAATACTTAAAAAATATATAAATATTTCTATTAAAGTATTTATATATATGAAAAGAGATGTAAAGTGAAAGTTCGTGATTTATGAAATGAGAATTTGATTTTAAAAAGAGAAAAAACTTGTATACATATGGATATATGGTTTTAAATACCCATTTTTAACTTCAAAAGGGCTAGAAAGTTAGGATTAGTGGGTTTTGGCACATTAAGAAGTTTCATTTCAATAAATGAATTAGCTCATTTTCCTCCCATTATCCCTTAAACTCAAAATAAACCAAAAAATGTCTTTCTTAAAAACCCTAAAACACACTCATTTTCTGCCAAAATTAGCAAGAAATTTCACCAATTTTATTCCCAAATAAATGGTATAAGTTTCTAAATCTCTCTTAACCATTAGATTTATAATTTAAACTCATGAATTCATAGATTTTATTATGTATACAGATCATATCTGAAGTGAAGAGGAGGAAATAAGGGCTTTAGCAGCCAATATAAGCTAATTCAAGCTAATTGTAAGGGGCTAAAGTGAGTATAGTTTGATATTGCTCATGTATATGCTTATTTTATTATTCATGTGCTATAAAAAATTGATTGAATTATGTTTTTTATTGGTATGGTTGCGATGATTTTTGATTGGAAAAGATTAGAAAAAACATGAATTTATGAAGGAATCGTTGGCTGTTTAATTTTTGAATTTGGGTTAGGATTTGAAATGTAAACAAAAAAGGGAGTCGAAGTGTAACAAAATGCCTTTTTGACCTCTAAATGTTGACATTGATACATCCATGGTACTTATGTGCTAAGCACCGAAGTGCCGGAAAGACGGAAACTTAGGGTAAAGGAATGAAAAAAGAAAGAGGAAAACAAAAGAACATCAGAATATAACAATGGAATGATAATATATAATATCAAAAGATAACACACAGAGCTTCTCCAACATACATAGTATTTCAGAGTTATCAGTTAGAGTACTAACATCAACCTAGACAGTTATAAAAGCATGTCCTTACAATTGCTGATACACACACAAACACACACACACACATAAAGTAATGCAGCAGAAATAGGAATACTATGGTAGGTAAACATCTAGCTCCACTCCAAGAGCTCAATGAGTATCAACGATAACTTGCTTTTCTCAAACTACTCGAAAGAGTACTAATGGAAATAAGTGAAATATGAAACCACGAGTCAGACATCAGTCTGGTATGAGAAACTCAAGAAATATATGGCCAACGTATAACAATATTTTTGAGATCCATGGAATGCCTAACTATTATCCCTTCAAAAGAACTGACATCTAATAAGTACATATTGCAATATAATAGATTCTATCTAGGGTGAAGAATATAAATAAAAAAATAGTCGTTGGTTTTACATTAGTCACATCACAATAATATTTGTAAGTATACAAACAAAACAGCTAAGGCGCGTTTGCAATGGATTTTTCATGAAGACTACCCAGTGAAACTCATAAGTAAACCAAGACCAACCTCCATGATAAGGATTAGAAGTCACCTTCCTGGCGTCATATATCTCTAAATAAAATATACCATAAGGAAAACACAACTAGCTCATCTCCAAACACATGAACCAAGTACCATCAACTTAGCACATGTAACATATTGAAAGCATACTTTAGATATAGAGTTAATCACCTACCCATTTTCTAGGTTAGTTAAACCCAAGATTATGCATCCTACTTTGTCTTAGTCATATACCGATGATGAGGTCATGTTCAAGATCTCAACAATTGAGTCATCCTCACCCAAACAGATCACAAATCTTCAAATGGATTCTAGCATCTCGAATAGATCCACTTCAAAGATATAGAACATGAATATCAATCTTGAAGTAGTTTTCAATAAGTAAAACACTTACCGATCCTCATCTCTTCAAGACCGAATCGATGAATTTCAGATTAATTCAATTTTCGTTCTTTAAAAGGTAAGTGAAATCTAGAGACATTTTATATGAATGCTCCTCCTCGAAGCTTCTCAAAGCATATGAAGCCATGAAGCTTTTTGATACTTCCTATGTTAATTTGGTCACATTAAACAACAATGAAACGATCATGTATGGCAACCAAGTGTTGTATATTAATCACGTTTCCAGCCTTTTCAACTTCTACTATCTCTCGATCAAGGAGGAAGCATGGCAGATTAGAGCACAACTGCTTCTATTTCCTGCTCGAATCATCATTCTTAACTTTCACAGATAGAATCAAGTTTACTTCGTTGGCTTTTAGTGCTAAGCACACGACTAAATATTTTCCACAGAAGGGTAATCGGACAAAGCATGATAACTCAAACAAAGCATGATCAAGTCTAATGAATGACTTTTAATCCATTTTTGATTTAATTAACATTTCATTAATTAAAACTTATTTTATTAGTAAAACTCCTTTTATCTAATAAACTTCTTTCATTTGATTTAATTTCATCACTTAATTAAAACTTCATTCTTTTTTAAAACTTCATCATTTAATTGAAACTTCATTCTTTAATTAAAACTATTATATATAAACTTAATTATTCTTTATAAAATATATACACTTGTATTCTACTATTTATATATTCTACTATTCATTTACTATATTTTACTATTCATTTATTTATATACTTATCTCAAATTGTATAAGCATGTTCATAAATCATCAACAAGATTTTTTTTATTTAAAATGTAATCAAAGAGATTAAAAAATGCTACTTAAACATCGTTACTATAAACCTCTTCTCTTTTATAAATTAAACATATAACTTTTTCTATCTTTTTATAAAAGATTCCATACTTATTCTTATCTTTTAAAATTTCATTATTAAAGATCTAGTTTTATACTTAAGGGTTAAGACAAGTGTTACCCAAATATTGTCACAATAACCCAAGACCAATTCACACCTAACCATTTTATTAAAACTTTCTTTAAGAGATTTAACTACATTTAAGGGTTATAGATAATTGTTGCTTAAACAATGTCTACTACAACGCCAAACCTTCTACTTATAGTTATCTTTATAATATTCATTATTAAATATCTAATTATAATCCTGATTAGAATCTTAATTATAATTAATAAGGTTAAAAAAAATGTTACTCAAAAATTGTTTACAATAACCCAAAACCATTTAGTTATCTTTTAAAATATACATTATTAAATATCTAATTACATACTTAAGTATAGTTAATATAGGTTAAAAACAAATGTTACTAAAAAAATTGTATACTACAGCCCAAAACCATTTATTTATGTTATCTAGTCAAGTCCTATAGTCAATGAATCAGCTATCTAGCTCCAAACACGATTGCTAATAAAAATCAAGCTTCGTATACTGAGTACATTTCCGACATTCTAACTTAACTATTCCTTGGTCAAGAAGGAAGCCGATAGGTTGGAGAGATATTGTTCATCCCTACTCAAACATCAATCTTGACTCTCGCAAATAGATAAGTCCACCTCGCTCGGCTTTTGTTGTTAAGTATAGTAATACTGCCATTCCATATGCAAATAAACTATATGTTCATTTTTAAATATAACTTCTTATCCCTTCTTCCATAGTAATTTTTGAAAATATTTATATATAAGTTAGAAATGGTTTTAAAATGATATATAAGTTAGAAATGGTTTTAAAATGATATATAAGTTAGAAATGGTTTTAAAATGATATATATATATATATATATATATATATATATCCATATGTGTAATAGTTTAGTTATAAAGCTACTATATTCAAAAGAATTTTAAACAAACTTAAAGAAGGAAGATGTAAGGAAAATTCTTTATACTATAATAAAATATTAAATTAGTTTTGTAAAGTTATATATATAATACATTTAATATATTTATAAATAATTTATAACTAGTTATATAAAATATTACTTTAAAAATAATTACTTATTGATTTAAAACTTTTTTCTAAAATAAACAGGTTTTATAAATATAATTAGAAAACCTTTTCTTTAAAATTTCAAAACAAACTCTTTAATAAACTTCAAATTTCTTTTAAAATACTTGCATACCTTTTACAAAATTCCTTTAAAAAGAATTATTTTATATAATATCTAAAGAAAACCACATTTTATACTTTATTAAAAACCAGGATTTATAAAGTGCATCCATAGCGACTATCGCTATATGGACCATAACTTTTACAACTTTTTTTATAAAGTAAATAACTATTCAACTCGATTTCTTACTATATTTTATACTACTATAAGTGTAGAAAGCAATTGAAATATCTTATTCAAAAATCATTCCTAAAATGATAAGATAGAAGAGAGGGGGTTCAAAGTGTATTTATAACTACTATTTCGCTATTAACTTTTAAACCTTTGTTCAACATTCTCCATAACTTTACAAACATATTCTTTTCTTTCCAAAACATTTCTAAAATTTAGATAACAACTGAAACAAGTTATATCAAGATATGGTCATAAATCACCAAATGACACAAGTTAAAGTTAAGGGATTTCAAAGTGCTTTCAAAGCAACTTTCCCGCCACAAACATTCACATTCACTCTTTTACATCATATCCAAACATGTATACATCAAGTCATGATCATATTATAATATTTAGGGGGATTATAAGAGAGATTATGATAAATATATGTTGTCAATTTCTTTAAAAGCAAGAGGGGTCCAAAAGTTATAACTTGCATTGTTTTTTTACTTTAACATTTATATTTCCACAATCAAACAATTATACCACAACATACACTTTCAAGACGGTGAGATAACTCATCTTAAAACCAAATTAACAAATATCACTATCTACTAGAATCAAGGCAACACTTTCTACCATGACACTGAGGTCAAAACAACCACCTTCTTAAACTTCAAGGCAAGCCAAGACCCTTCCCATGCTCCAAGTGCTCATGGCCTAGGTCCAACCTCCCCTTTGCTCATCATTCTTCAACTTCTTGGATTATAAACCATGTTCTAATGATGCTAAACCAACTTCTTGGAAGAGAATAGAGTTGGTTTGATATGAATTTAAGAAATTCAGAAAGGAAGAAGACATGAAAAGGAGTAGAGTTTCTTTGAGAATTTTGAGTGACCAAATGTATAACGACCCTGATTCGACCTACGAAAATCGACACTGAATACTTCACCTATATTCAAATACCACAGATCCAAACTCGAATCTGGTTCGCCGGAGCTTATAACACATTAAGTACAACAACATAGTGGAAGAAAAATGAATAACTTTATTGATATATAACATTTGATACAACACATTGATAAAATGATATCAACATTTATCAGAGACACACAACAGCGGAAAGAAAATCTTCGACAGAGGAACATCAACATTAACTTCAATAGAAAGAGAGCTTGAGAATCCAATATTGCATCCCCAATGCCAAAGCTCTAAACTTCAAGCTCGAACCATCATCATCATGCTGAATCAAACAACTTCCATTTCAGAGAAACAAATGCGATTGCCAAATCCAAAGGTTGGATGCTATTTAATCTACACCTACTACTTGATTATCTGAAAATCCCAACTCTAGGCTGCCCACGTGAAAAATTGTGGTAGAGTTTAGAAAGATAACAATAAACTCCAGGTCAGTCATGGGACTGGTATGAGAAAACGAAAACATTTTTCTTTGAACAAAACCAACAAAAAGATTATAAAAGGAAATCCACAATTCTTTTTGGAAAATGAAACTACCATAAGGCCACCCGGCACGCACACAATGAAATCGCACACTTGGGGGAGATTTCTCCTTATGATAGTCAAACATGCTTGATACGCAAAATTCTTTTTGATATTATTATTAGTGCAGAAAACATTTTGAAAGTATAATATTAATCTTAGTCAGCATAAGTACCATTATATTATGCCTGCTATAGCTACCACCTGAGGTGGTAGGTTATACAACTGCAATCGTAAAGGGTTGGTATTTTTTCTTTGGATTTCCAATAAATGGTCAGGCAAAGGAACTTCCTGGACCACATGGGTACGCCTATGGAGGGACGCCCCGAGAACTTAACCAGCTTTCTGCCAACATAAGGCCGGTTTACCTTTGTAACTAGGTAACTACTACACGAATATGCCATCCCCCAGTCATTATCGACATTTGTCCGAGCTCTCAACACCAACAACCACAGAGTAATAAATTTGCAGCAACCATATAGGTTAAATATCTGGGCTCCATACCATGATACCATCCTTTTCCAGAAGGAAATGGACATACCCTAAAGGGCGTGACCCTTATAACCTTGCTGCATCCTTCCTGTTTTGACCACCTTCGGGTTGTGAGGTCTGACGAGGTCACATCCACAAAGCTATGCTTTACACAAAAGCCATGCTTCAATCAACACTTGATCAGCAGCACTTCGTATGCCACATTTCCAAATTGGGAATGTATCACTAATAACCATCAACTACATAACCTTAGAGCTCGTACATCTCAGAGAAGGGTGTTAAGCTAAAAGAATAAATTCTCCGCCACCAAACAGAAATGTATTGATAGAAACCGGCTTTACATCTCAAAGTGTAATGTCAGACACACATCCATACAAGTTTGTTCCGGATTCGGACAGAACCTAAGGCACTTCAAAGAAGCCCTTGCAATCCGGGTATTCACAATCCCGATCGGACTCCCCATCACATATGGAGATCTCTATACCGGCGCGACTCAATGCAGAGACAATCAATGGATAATCCTTTCATTTTTGAAAATACCCGGTCTATACCACCGGTCTTCAAATGCTATCCATTTCGTCGTATCATTATTCGAAATGGGCTATATGAACAAAGTCCTCACCTGGCTAAATCGAATAATGAGCGTAATATTTAAAAAAATATGGATATAATGGGATCTTAGTTATGTCACAACTTAAAGCCCAAAACCTTTCTTTCAAATATTTTAAATAAATTCCCACTTTCAATCTTTTAAACAAAAAGATTCACTTTACAAAGTTCACCAATCTTTCACAAATATTCATTCATAGCTTCCAAAACAATTTATAATTCAAATCGTTTATACAAAAGATACACCTTTAAGATCTTCTTATTTTGGAAACAAAGTTCATTAATCTTTAACAAAGATGCATTAATAGCTTTCAAAACAATTTATTTTAAATTTGAAACTCTTTCAACAAAAGCTAGTAGTTCTCTCTTTATATGAAAGCCTTTATTATTTAAAAACAAATGCTTTTCGTTTTGGAAAAATCCGATCAAATATACACAAGTTATAGCCTTTAAAAGTATATACCAGAAAATCAACGAACTGCCGTATTATTGGCAAATTCTAATTTAAATTAAATTCAAATTCCCAAAACATTTTATTTAAAACCATTTTAAATTCATATATAGAAAATTGTATAAAACTTTCAAACCATGATTTCCAAAATAATTTCAAATAATATTTAACAAGATATAGTTTATTCAACACTAAATTTCAATTTTTAAATTTTCCCTTTAAAAAGCTATTCATATTCAACTTAATTACATTTCCAAATCAATTTGGATTCAAAATTCAACTCTAAAACCATTTCATTATTTTGGATAAAATAATATTAAATTCAAATATTTGTGACTTAGCCGAATCCTCGTGAAATCCATATTTGTGTGTGTATGGTGTAGTCCAGAGGTTTTACACAATAGTGCAATATCATCAATCATCACAAATCTAAGCACAACAATATTGATAAGCGGTATAATCCTATAACGCTTATCTTCATTCATAGATATATAGATAAATAATATAAATTCATCACAGATAATTAAATTTCATTCATCATAGCTCAAATCAAAATAATTCATATCACAGAGCAACACACACCAGGGATATCAAATAATTCGACACATTAGATACAATCCAAACATTCATAAGTAAGATTAACTAATCTCTGATTTTATTAATTTAAACCAGATTAATTACTTATAAATAAATTACAAATCCTGGTTAATTAATTATTAATTAATTACAACCATTTTAATTAATTATCCTTTAATCATTTATTAATTAACCTTTGATGATAAAATTAATTGATCTTTAATTATTAATTAAATCAACCTTTAGTCATTAAATAATTAACCTTTAATTATTTAATTATCTTTTAATTAATTTTCCTTAATTAATTAATTTTCCTTAATTAATTAATTTTCCTTAATTAATTAATTAACCCTTAATTAATAATTAATCCACCTTTAATCATTAATAAATTAATTAACCTTTAATTATTAACAAATTAATTAGCTTTTAATTATTAATAAATAAAGCAACTATTCTTTTAATTAATGACATAAATTAATTATCTTTTAATTACTTTCAAATAAGTAATTATCC
The DNA here is from genome assembly GCA_030765085.1 of Allium cepa. Taxonomy (NCBI): domain Eukaryota; kingdom Viridiplantae; phylum Streptophyta; class Magnoliopsida; order Asparagales; family Amaryllidaceae; genus Allium; species Allium cepa. Next base: position 87,286,937 of record CM060942.1, on the reverse strand, counting down.
TTAATTACTCTCATTAATAAACCATAAATTACTTAAAATCTTAATTAATTAAAAGATAAAACATCTTATCTTAATTAATTACTCTAATTATCATTTAAAGCTTGTTTAATAATCTTGTAATTAATTATCATTAACCACTTAACTTAAACCCTTAAGTTAAACTAATGATTAAAACACTTTATATTTTAATCATTTATTTAGTCACAATATTAAGTTTATTGAAAATAAATTTCCAAAAACAAAGGTTATATATATATTAAACTCTTTTAAACTTAGTAAATTAAAAAAAATTAAAATGTTTAACTAAGTTTCTAACTTAAATAAAACAAGTTTTATTGAAAAATATTGATCAGTACAACATTTAAACTTGATTAAATTTAAAATTTTAAAACTAGACATTTTCTTTCTTTTGAAACTTGCCCTCGTTTTCAAAAACCCGAGCCATATCAACGAAATGCTCGAGCCACACTCAAATTTTCCCCGAGCAACCACCCGCTTACCCTTTTCTTCGAGACAAACTTTAAATTTCTCATGTCCATCCCCGAGGCAAAGCCTTCTTCCCAAACAACACTAATAACCCGGACATACAGAAGATACTTGTGTTGTACGAGCCAACGACGATGATCTGATCGTCGATACCACCTCCAACATGTCGGCGACAACAATCTTGACTCAATCGACCACCCAGAATCTCCAAAATTACCGTAGATTAAAATCGAGCTTCTCGAACAAACTGAAACCCAAACCCATATCAGAAAAACCACACGCCGTTGACGATTTGACTACCTGGAACCACGCCGTTCCACCCACAGCTGCACCACAACCTGCCGAGTCGATTCCCCCATACCGGTCACCTCTAGTCCACCCATGACGATGCAGCAACGACGAGAACCCGACCATCCTAAACCTAACCTTAAACCCTATATCAGCGTCGTCAAGCCGCCATGATGGTCGTAAAATCTCGCGATCATTTTTCCTAGAACCCCCGACCTCCCAGCTAACTTCACCCACAATCCCGAGACCCAATCATCCCCCGATAACTAGAATTCAACAGAAGACCCTTTTCAGTTCAACTCCAGAAATCTCGACAAATATAAATCTAAAAATCATGATTCTTTTTCTAATATTCGCTATTTTCTAACATGAATCTAATCATACGATCAAATCCTGAAATTAAAATGACCGATTTCCAGACTTGAGAATGATTTCCACTTCACTTTCTTATTTTTCAAAATACTTACTAAATAATTTTACCTGAAATAATTTTTAAAATTAATATCACCTTGTCATAATCATTTTTCATTTAGATATTGTAACTTAAAATTGAATATACGCAGAGCAATTGATTTTTGATTGAATTCTAGAGCCTGCAATCCAAGAATAGAGGCTAACGACATCTACATATAAACGCAAACATTTTCACAAACATATCATTATATATCCATGCATTCATATCATTCATGCAATATTATTTTCCACATTACTACTAGATTTCATCATATGCATCAAGATATGTAACCAGATTAAGGGTTTTAGAAATTGGTGTACCAGGAATTGAAGCCGAGAACACAGGCATGACAACCTGGAATTTTTTTTGAGTTGAATCTTTGCCTTTAATTTATTTGATTTACTTCAGGTTGATGGATTGTTTGCTTAAATCTTTGAAAATCTATGAAGTTATTTCTGAACTTTGATCTGCACTGATTGATTTAGAGATGCTACATGATCTATTTTTGAGTTGAATTTGCTCCTTGAATTTAAATTTTGCTGCTCCAGGTTGAGATTTGAAACTTGTTTTGATTTTTCTTTTGTTTCCAGGTTCGAAATAATCTTTGAAACTGGAAAAAAATGTTTTGATCTGTTTTGTTTATTAAGTAATTATTTTAGGTTTTTGATTTGAAGAATATGAAAGATGAAGTGAAAGTTTTTAACTAAAAATAAGTAACTTTGCTTCTTCTTTTAAAACATGTTTATATAAATTCAATTTAAAAGAAATAGAACGCCACTTGTATTCTTAAATTAACACTGGTATTTTGCATGGTTTAAATCTTTTACACTTGCCAAATGCATGTAATCTCCACCTTACATTTGTCAAAATGAAAGTAATTTGTGTTTAAACCCTTAATTTAAATAAATTTAAAAATTATGTTTAAACCCTTAAGCACTTATATTTTATATCTTAACATATGTTTAAATTTTTATATATTTACAAACTATATATTTTTAAAAGAAAAGGTTCTAATCTTTATAACCAATCCTATTTTTAAACTTAGTTTATTATATTTTCAATTTAAGTAAATCTATAGCCTTTTATTTCTATTTAAACCCTTGTTTATATTTTCATTTAATTTTGATATTCACATATGTTTTATATTCTTAATTTCTTATGCATATACAAAAATATTTTTAAATTTTCAAAAGATATATATACATGTATGTTAAAAAAAAATTATCTATACTTATTTTACATTTGTATTCATACATATTATATTATTCATATTTATATAGCTTTTAAAGAGAATGATTTGAAATCAATTATACATTACTAATAAAAAAATCATATATTCATATATATATATATATATATATTTGTTTCTTAAAGTATAAAGCTTTTAAATCCAATTCATTTCCAAATATTTATTTTCAACATATATGTATTTGAATTTCAAATTCAAATTCCAAATTATAATCTATTTTAGATTTCGAAATCAAACCCTTTATTTAAAATCTTATATATATATATTTAAGTTTCAAATTAATTCTCATTTAATTCACAAATTATTCCAAAAATTAAATTAATTGCTAATTTTAATTTGATTTAAAACTAGGAATGTTACAGATTCCCCCCTTAAGAAAGTTTCGTCCCCAAATTTGTTAGACAATCTATTTTGCATTTGGCTTACCAAATCAGAATGTCATCAATAATTATAAGAATGATCTCATTCGATAATACACAAGACACACGGGTCACCAAATCTACGAAATATGCAGGGGTATTGGTTAGTTCGAAGGGATAACTAACCATTCGTAGAATAATTTGGGACCCCAAAGAATAAATAAACAGATACAATTTTAATTCAACTTCATATTTAATTAACCAATTTATTCCAAATAAAATTTATTAAAGTTAAAAGCGAGAAGCTAATAGGGAACCGATGAAGAGAATATGAATTAGAAATGACTCGCAGAGCCACCACAACACCAAATCTTCTCCTTGTAGTTGCCACGAAATCATCAAAGAATTGATATCGGATGATGATCAAAAGAGATTGATAGAGAAAGTTGTTTTCGTTGTTGCAAGGTATCGACCATTTGTAGTGCTACTCCCCTGTCCCCTATCTCGTCCTCTCCTTGCACTCATACTCATTATCAATGGATAGTTAGAGAATTTACTGAAGCATACTGATGGATATCTTAGGGATATACTCATTCTAGGATATTTTATAACCCTATTTCTAATGAGTTGCCTAATGTGTTATACTCTTGAGCTTAAGTTCTTACTCAACCTTCAGCTCTGATACCACTTACTACGACCCTGACTCGACCTTTGAAAATCGGCACTGAATACTTCACCCGTATTTAAATGTTGCAGATCCAAACGTCGAATCTGGTTCGCCGGAGCTTATAACACATTAAGTACAACAACACGGCGGAAGAAAAATGAATGACTTTATTGATATATGACATTTGATACAACACATTGATACAAATGATATCAACATTTATAAGAGATACACAATAGCGGAAAGAAAATCTTCGACAGAGGAACATTACCATTAACTTCAATAGAAAGAGAGAGCTTGAGAATCCAATATTGCATCTCCAATGCCAAAGCTCTAAACTTCAAGTCGAACCATCATCATCACGCTGAAGTCAAACAACTTCAATTCCAGAGAAACAAATGCGATTGCCAAATCCAAAGGCTGGATGCTATTGAATCTATACCTACTATTTGATTATCTGAAAATCCCAAGTCTAGGCTACCCGTATGGAAAATTGTGGGAACCTAGAGTTTAGAAAGGGAACAATAAACTCCAGGTTAGTCATGGGACTGGTATGAGAAAAATAAAAAAAATTCTTTGAACAAAACAAACAAAAAGATTTTAAAAAGAAATCCGCAATGCTTTTTGGAAAATGAAACTAACATAAGGCCTCCCGGTACACACATAATGCAATCGAACACTTGGAGGGAGATTTCTCCTTATGATAGTCAAACATGCTTGATACGCAAAATCCTTTTTGATATTATTATTAGTGCATAGTGTAGAAAACATTTCGAAAGCATGATATTAATCTTAGCCAGCATAGGTACCAATATATTATGCATGTTATAACTACCACGTGAAGTGGCAGGTTATACAACTGCAATCGTAAAGGGTCATATTGTTTCTTTGGATTTCCAACAAAAGGTCAGGCAAAGGAACTTCCTGGGCCACATGGACGCCTCTGGAAGGATGCCCCGAGAATTAACCAGCTCTCTGCCAATACAAGGAAGGGTTACCTCTGTAACTAGGTAACTACTACACGAATATGTCATCCTCCGGTCATTATCGACCTTTATCCGAGCACTCAACACCAACAACCACAAAGTAATAAATTTGCAACAACCACATAGGTTAAATATCTAGGCTCCATGCCATGATACCACTCTTTTCCAGAAGGAAATAGAGATAACCTAAAGGGCGCGACCCTCATAACCTTGCTGCATCCTTCCTTTTTTGACCATTTTCAGGTTGTGAGGTCCGATGAGGTCACGCCCACAAAGCTACGCTTTACACAAAAGCCATGTTTCGATCAACACATGATCAACAGCACTTCGTATGCCACGTTACCAAATTGGGAATGTATCACTAGTAACCATCAACTACATAACCTTTGAGCTCATACGTCTTAGAGAAGGGTGTTAAGATAAGAGAATAAATTCTCTGCCACCAAACAGAAATGTATTTGATAGAAACCAGCTTTACATCTTAAAGTGTAATGTCAGACATACATCCATACAAGTCTGTTCCGGGTTCGAACAGAACCGAAGGCACTTCAAAGAAGCCCTTGCAATCCGGGTATTCACAATCCCGATCGGACTCCCCAGCAAATATGGAGATCTCTATACCGGCACGACTAAGTGCAGAGACATTCGACGGGTAATCCTTTCGTTTTCGAAAATACCCAGTCTTCACCACCAATCTTCAAATGCTATCCATTTCATTGTATCATTATTCGAAATGGGTTATATGACACAAAGTCCTCTTCCGGCTAAACTGAATAATGAGCGCAATATTTAAAAACATATGGATATAGTGGGATCTTAGTTAAGTCACAACTAAAAGCCCAAAACCTTTCTTTCAAATGGTTGAAATAAATTCCCACTTTCAATCTTTTAAACAAAAAGATTTACTTCACAAAGTTCACCAATCTTTCACAAAGATTCATTCATAGCTTCCAGAACTATTTACAATTCAAATATTTTATACAAAAGATACACCTTTAAGATCCTCTTATTTTGGAAACAAAGTTCACTAATCTTTAACAAAGACTCATTGATAGCTTTCAAAATAATTTATTTTAAATTTGAAACCCTTTCAACAAAAACTGGAAGTTCTCTCTTTATATGAAAGCCCTTATTATTTGAAAACAAATGCTTTTCGTTTCGAAAAATTCAAATCAAATATACACAAGTTATAGCCTTTAAAATTATAAACCAGAAAATCAATGAACTGCCGTATTATTGGCAAATTCTAATTTAAATTAAACTGAAATTCCCAAAATAATTTATTTAAAATAGTTTTAAATTAATATATATAAAATTGTATAAACCTTTCAAACCATGATTTCCAAAATAATTTCAAATAGTATTTGACAAGATATAGTTTATTCAACACTAAATTCAATTTCAAAATTTCCCCTTTTAAAAGCTTTTCATATTCAACTTAATTACATTTCCAAAACCATTTAGATTCAAAATTCAACTTTAAAACCATTTCATTATTTTGGATAAAATAATATTAAATTCAAATACTTGTGACTTAATCAAATCCTCGGAAAATCCATATTTGTGTGTGTATGGTGTAGTCCAAGGGTTTTACACAATAGTACAATATCATCAATCATCACAAATCCAAGCAAAGCAATATTGATAAGCGGTATAATACTAAAATGCTTATCTTCATTCACAGATATATAGATAACTAATATAAATTCATCACAGATAATTAAATTTCATTCAGCAAAGCTCAAAATAAAATAATTCATATCACAGAGCATCACACATCAAGGACATCAAATAATTCAACACTTTAGATACAATCCAAACATTCATAAGCAAGATTATTTAATCTCCGATTTTAATTAATTTAAACCAGATTAATTACTTATTAATAAATAACGAATCTTAGTTAATTAATTATTGATTAATTACAACCATTTTAATTAATTATCCTTTAATCATTTATTAATTAATCTTGGATGATAAAGTTAATTGACCTTTAATTATTAATTAAATCAACCTTTAATTATTAAATAATTAACCTTTAATTATTTAGTTATCTTTTAATTAATTTTCCTTAATTAATTAACACTTAATTAATAATTAATAAATTAATTAACCTTTAATTATTAATAAATTAATTAACTTTTAGTTATTAATAAATTAAGTAATTATTCTTTTAATTAATCATATAAATTAATTATCTTTTTAATTACTTTCAAATATGTAATTATCCTTAATTACTCTCATTAATAAATCATAAATTACTTAAAATCTTTAATTAATTAAAAGATAAAACATCTTATCTTAATTAATTACTTTAATTATCATTTAAAGCTTGTTTTATAATCTTGTAATTAATTATCATTAACCACTTAACTTAAACCCTTAAGTTAAACTAATGATTAAAACACTTCATATTTTAATCATTTATTTAATCACAATATTAAGTTTATTGAAAATAAATTTTCAAAAACAAAGGTTATATATATTAAACTCTTTTAAACTTAGTAAATTAAAAAAAAATTAAAACGTTTAACTAAGTTTCTAACTTAAATAAAACAAGTTTTATTGAAAAACATTGATCAGTAAAACATTTAAACTTGATTAAATTTAAAATTTTAAAACTGGACATTTTCTTTCTTTTGAAACTTGCCCTCGTTTTCAAAAACCCGAGCCATATCAATGAAACGCTCGAGCCACACTCAAATTTTTCCCGAGCAACCACCCGATTACCCTTTTCTTCGAGACAAACTTTCAATTTCTTGTGTCCATCCCTGAGGCAAAGCCTTCTTCCCAAACATCACGAAATACCCGGACATCCCTGAGGCAAAGCCAACGACGACGATCTGATCGTCGATACCACCTCCAACATGTCGGCGACAACAATCCTGACTCAATCGACCACCCAAAATCTCCAAAATCGTCGTAGATTAAAATCGAGCTTCTCGATCAAACTGACAAACCCATATAAGAAAACCCATACGTCGTTGATGATCTGGTCACTTGGAACCATGTCGTTCCACCCATAGTTGCACCACAACCTACCGAGTCGATTCCCCCCATACTGGTCACCTCTAGTCCACCCACGGCGATGCAGCAACCACGAGAACCTAGCCATCTGAAACCTGACCTTAAACCCTACATCAGCGTCGTCAAGCCCGCCCTGATGATCGTAAAATCTCGCGGTCATTTTTCCTAGAATCCCCGATCTCCCAGCTAACTTCACCCACAATCTCAAGACCCAATCATCCTTCGATCTCCAGAATTCGACAGAAGACCCTTTTCAGTTCAACTCCAGAAATCTTGGCAAATATAAATCTAAAATCATGATTCTTTTTCCAAAATTCGCTATTTTCTAACATGAATCCAATCATACGATCAAATCCTGAAATTAAAATGATCGATTTCCGGACTTGAGAATGATTTCCACCGCACTTTCTTATTTTTCAAAATATTTACTTAATAATTTTACCTGAAATTATTTTTAAAATTGATATAACCTTGTCATAATCATTTTTCATTTAGATATTGTAACTTAAAATTAAATATATGCAGAGCAACTGATTTTCGATTGAATTTAGGAGCCTACATTCCAAGAACAGAGGCTAACTACATCTATATATAAACAAAGACATTTTCACAGACATATCATTATATATCCAAGCATTCACGTCATTCATGCAACATTATTTTCCATATTACTACTAGATTTCATCACATGCATCAAGATATATGACCAGATTAAGGGTTTTAGAAATTGGTGTACCAGGAATTGAAGTAGAGAATACAAGCATGAAAACGTGGAAAATGTTTTGAGTTGAATCTTTGCCTTTAATTTATTTGATTTACTTCAGGTTGATTGTTGTTTGCTTAAATCTTTGAAAATCTATGAAGTTATTTCTGAACTTTGATCTGCACCGATTGATTTAGAAATGCTACTTGATTTGTTTTTGAGTTGAATCTGCTCCTTGAATTTAAATTTTGCTGCTCCAGGTTGAGATTTGAAACTTTTTTGGATTTCTCCTTTGTTTCCAGGTTTGAAATAATCTTTGAAACTGGAAAAAATTATTTTGATCTGTTTTGTTTCTTAAGTTTTTATTTTAAGTTTTTGATTTGAAGAATATGAAAGACGAAGGGAAAGTTTTTAACTAAAAATAAGTAACCTGGCTTCTTCTTTTAAAACATGTTTATATAAATTCAATTTAAAAGAAAATAAAATGCTACTTATATTCTTAAACTAACACTGGTATTTTGCATGGTTTAAATCTTTTACACTTGTCAAATGCATGTAATCTCCACCTTACATTTATCAAAATGAAAGTAATTTGTGTTTAAACCCTCAATTTAAATAAATTAAAAAATTATGTTTAAACCCTTAAGCACTTATGTTTTATATCTTAACATATGTTTAAATTTTTATATATTTACAAACTAAATATTTTTTAAAAGAAAAGGTATTAATCTTTGTAACAAATCCTATTTTTAAACTTAGTTTATTATATTTTCAATTTGAATAAATCTATCTCCTTTTATTTATATTTAAACCCTTGTTTATATTTTCATTTAATTTTTTATATTCACATATGTTTTACATTCTTAATTTCTTATGCATATACAAAACTATTTTAAATTTTCAAAAGATGTATATACATGTATTTTAAAGTTTTTTTTATCTATACTTCTTTTACATTTGTATTCATACATATTATATTATTCATATTTACATAGCTTTTAAAGAGAATGATTTGAAATCAAATTATACATTACTAATGAAAAATCATATATTCATACATATATTTGTTTCTTAAAGTATAAAGCTTTTAAATCCAATTTGTTTCCAAATATTTATTTTCAACATATATGTATTTGAATTTGAAATTCAAATTCCAAATTATAATCTATTTTAGACTTCCAAATCAAATCCTTTATTTAAAATCTTATATATATATATATATATATTTCAAATTTTCAAATTAATTCTCAATTAATTCACAAATTATTCCAAAAAATAAATTAATTACCAATTTAAATTTGATTTAAAACCGAGAATGTTACAAAATAAGAGGCTTACGATGTGTTTATATAGAGTTAAAAAAATGTGGAAAATGACCATCCATAACTCTCCAAAGGAAGAATTCTCCCCACCTTCCTTTCCATCCCATGCCATGAAATATGCCATGATTCTCTCCACCATCTAGGCCTTAAATTAAGGGTCCTTTTGTCCTCTTAATTTCACTTATGACTTCTTAATTTTGATTAAGAAGTTAGTTGATTTAAATAGTTGTAAATATCTTCATATGTTTCTATAACAGTGCCAAAGAATTTGAACAACTTTTACTTAGAAAAAAATCGTTTATAGACAAAACTATTTTTGGTCACAATATCGATATTTTCCAAACTATTTGTTTTTGAAAAAAATTTAAAAAAGGTTTCTTTCCATTCGTTATTAATTAAAATAGGGTTAACAAGGTTATAAAATTATAATTATTCACATTAAATCTAAGATTCATATATTTAAATAATTCGGATATTTAAAGACGTAGCGTTCAAAATTTTCGGTCGTTACATGAAAGCCAAAGTTTTGATTGTGCAAGGGCAGGGGAAGGGATCTGGTTTTTCCCCTGGAATAGCTGCAACGGTTGTATGTGCAGTACTTGGAACTACTATACGTAGCAACAATTAATATTCTATGCCAAAATGGCACATCATATTTGCTTGTCTACATAGGCAATGAATTGCTCACCTGCGTATGCAGGTGGGCATACATGCATACTCAAGGAGGTGAATATATCTCACCTACTTTTGTGGATGAGAAATAAGTCTCACATATGTAAGCAGGTGATAACAAGTGGGCTGAGGCCCACTTGTTTTTGCAAGTGGACCTGTAGCCTACTATGGAAATTAGGCAGGGCCTGTTTAGGCACAACATAAATAAAAAGTATTAAAAAAGATTTATATAAATAAATAAATATGTATATACTAAATAAATAAATATATATATATATATATTATATTTTTTATGTAAAAATAAAATAGTTTTCTTAGTTTTAAATTACAAATGTTTGTATTTAGGATATGTTTATGATAAGGAAAATTTTATTTACTTTTAGAAAATATATTCATTTATGATCTTTAAGCCCAGTTTGATACTTATGTATATATAAATGAATGGCATGTCTTATTGAATATAGTGTTCTATAACTTTAAAATGAATGTTATTTTGGATGGTTGTTGTGTGCTTATTTTATTTTGTGCATATGGGTCGACGTATATTTTGGATGCTTATGAATGTGTTATCGGTATGCATTATTGACACTTCGTATGCTCATATTTTTTATTTGATGTTTCATACAATTTATATGTTATATTCACTTATGCTTGCACCCTTACTTTCTATGCTTAACCCTTATACATACCACCATAATGTTGGATGCTACTTATTTTTCTATTCACTTGACTTATTTTTCTATTCACTCGACTGTAAAAAAAAATTAAGTAAGCCCCTCAGTGACACAAAGATAAACAAAGGCTAGTGGGTTACCATCGTAAATATTAAACAGAATAAATAAATTGATCAAAGCGGGGCAAGACACCAAATGGGTTAGATTTCCATCCTTGCTGGACCGACTATGGGGAAGTGTCTCAAGTCATGACAATTCGTCCTTATTGTCATAGGTCCAACAATCTGCTGCACAGGAACAACAGGTGAGAATAAGTAAATATGATGTGATCTATGGATAGTGAGGATTGTCGGCGAAGATCAATGAGCTATTTAGTGCAGCATATGATGATGGTGTTATTGATGTATATAATTTCAAGGTACATATGATGATGGTGTTATTGATGGTGCGGTCAAGTTGAGCAGATCGCGACATTTAGTTGATTATAGGTCGAAACCGTATAGCCATGATTCTCTGGAGATGATTATAATCATGGATTTCCGATCCATGGTGAAGCTTTGGCGAAGAGGAGTCGTTTAGAAGTGGTTTGGTGAGATTACGTGGTCCGAGGAGGCAGGAAGAGGTGTTGGCGCGCATGTGTTGGCGTGTGCGTGCATATCAGTGTACATGCAATTGTATTTTGGGAGGGAAGTTGTTTGGAGAAGAAGGATTTTAAAATGTGACTAAGGGTAATTAATATTTAATTTAGTAATTAATTCCAAATCTTATCAAATTGATATCTATCTCATATGAGTTCGGACATAAACACAGTCTTTGGTGTTGGACTCGTCTCGATGTCATCTACGCATTAGAATTGGATTCGTTGAATTTGAAGCTAGTAGAATTTTGAGCTAAAATTAAACGTCGTTCGATTTTAGATCAAACCGCAATACGAAAGTGTCAATTGAAATTTTAGTGAGTTTACTCACCTCTAAATAAACTATATGATATATGTATTGCTATAGATTATTATGGAATGCCTGGATGATAGTTGACAGTTTTAATGTAATATAAATTAATGGTAAAATTATAATGATTTAATTTAATTACGTTTAATGTAGTTAAATTAGTTATACTTTTTTTGTGATATCAATTTAGCAGAAGAAAACACCGTTTTTCTATAATAAATTGAATAGAGTATTTTGAATAACTATTGAGAAAAATAAATCACCATTCTGTGCTTGCAAAGTAAAAATATTATCTTGAAGTTAATAAATATGTGGATTAATTGATAAATGATATGTTGGCTATTGATTGATAATTGTTGATAATAATATGTTTATTATTATTTTTCGATTGTTCTTTTGGATTTGAATCCCCTCTTGAAAAGCGGATTGCATAAATAACCATTGTTTTGTAGGGGACTTTTGTAGAGAGACCGTAGGTGGTTTCTCACCATTATTGATTTACTGTTATATGTATCTTACACTTATTCTTAGTTGCCTATATTGATGTTTGGTTAAAATATTTATAACATACTGTTTGATTTGTGCAAGTGTCATTAAAACGATTATCGCAATATCATCACTTATAAAATGTCATCTCCTTAAATCTTTGTATATATTGAACTTATGCTTGTAATTTGACAAAATGAATGTTTGGTCACTTTTTTGCACTTTGAATGTTGTTTAAACTATATTTTCAAGTATTTTGATAATTTTGAAATTAAGGATAAGTGTTGTTTAAAATTTATTTTGGGGATGATTAATATTGTTTTAAATTTATATAAATATTATAAATTTGATTAATTAACTTTCAGGATAATTAACATTATTTTAAACTTATAAAAAGATTATAAGTTCGATTAATTTTCTTTCGGGATAATTAATGTTGCTTTAAATTTATAAAAAGATTATAAGTTTGATTAATTATCTTTCAGAATAATCAATATTTTTTAAAATTTATAAAAAGATTATAAATTTGATTGATTGTCTTTCGGGATATTTAACGTTGTTTCAAATTTATAAAAAGGTTATATATTTGATTCATTATCTTTTGGAATAATTAATGTTGTTTTAAATTTATAAAATGATTATAAATTCGATTAATATTCTTTTAGGATAATTAATGTTGTTTAAATATATAAAAAGGTTATAAATTTGATTAGTTATCTTTTGGGATAATTAATGTTGTTTTAAATTTAAAAAAATTATAACTTTGATTAATTTTCTTTCGGGATAATTAATATTGTTTTAAATTTATACAAAGGCTATACATTTGATTAATTATCTTTTGAGATAATTAATGTTGTTCTAAATTTATAAAAAGACTATAAATTTGATTAATTTTCTTTCGGGATAAATAATGTGGATTTAAATTTATTAAAGAGTTATCAATTATTTTTAGGATGATTAACATTGTTTTAAATTTATAAAAGTATTTTAAATCGGTTTATTATCTTTCGAGATAATAAATGTTGTTTTAAAAGTTATAAATGATAATTTTAAATAAGAAAATCATTTAAAAGGAATGTTTAAAAATAATGCTAAGTGTAAATTTTTTGGGTCTATAGTAAACGATGTTTTAATGACGTTTGTTTTTTATTCTTTTTTTAATACATCGAGAAATATAATTTGCTTATTATAAGGATTATTTTGAAGAATGTTTGTTTTTACAGTGTTATTATAAATATTTATGATGTGATAATCAAGCACAAGTGTGAGTCAAATGTTTTACGAGGTTTAGTTTTCATATACGACCATTTTGTTCATTTCGATAGTTGATTTATTGACTATCGATTCTGTTATCTTCTTTGAGCTTCATCAATTTAAGACGATTTGTCGCTTATTTGAGCATTGATATCCTTTGCTGAAAATGACTAAAATAAAAGTACGAGTGGGGGCCAAGCTATGTGGGGTTTCTCTCATTGTGGTATTCACATCTACTCTAGATTTGGTTTTGGTGGTATGCGCACGGGGATCTGAATACTGAGATTCTCGGTAAGGTTGGCGGGGGTCTGGCTTGGATGTCTCCGAAGGAGGCATAGAGTATATAACTCTCTCAAGTATATTTTTTAGGGGTATATTTTTGGTAAGAAGGATTCACCCTTCTAGTCATTATTGAAAAAAAAATTCCCTTTCCTTTTTGATTAAAATCTTTGAATTGTTTTCTTAATTGCTTCGAGAGTGTCTAGAGCTCTTTTCGATATTTAGTTATTTGTTTCCACTATTTCAAGATTGATTTTCTTCCAACTTGTTTCCATTCTTTCATCTATGGATGTTGTTCTTGTGAGGCAAAAGTCGTTCCATATATAGCGGCAAGGTCTCACAAAATTATTATATGTTCACCGTATTTCTTTAGTTTTCTCACGTTGGTTTTCCAGACTCGCTGTTATTTTATTATAATGATCATGTCGAGACCAAGTATTTTTCCAAGTTGTCGTTGATGGGACATGGAGCTCATGGAGTAGAGCTGAATGTTCACCTACCGCGGTCTTTTTATTTTTCGCTATACTATTATATATACCCATCAGCGATTGTAAGGTCAAGAAGTTAATTGTCCAGGCTGACGAGGTCTGTTTTTAACTCTGATATACCGTGTATTTTAGAGTGACAGGTTTTACTGCCTTTGTTATATTATGTGTTGTCATTCCGCTGTGAGATTCTGTTTTCCCTGTTTATTTTCTTTTTACCCCAAGATTCCGCCTTTCTAGCACTTGGATGCTCGACATTCGAATACCGTAGACGTATTAAGTGCTGACTTCCGGGGGTCGAAATGGAAAGTCGTTACACTAAGCTTATGGATCTCCCATCATCTTTATTTCGCTCCAATGAGCATTTTCATCCATTCTAGCATACAAACAAACACCATACATATATAAATCAACATTCAAACATACATCAAAACATGATAAATCATCATATCATGTATCTATAACATAACCTAACATGTATAGAAGCAACCATACATCAAAATAACATGAGTAAAACAATTTAGATCATTTTATTCCCATTTTTACTTTAGGTTGGGTTTTAAAAAAATGTAAAAACTTAGTGTTGACTTTTAAAATTGATCTAAAACATATTAAATTATGGATTATAGGACGTTAGTTGATAAATCATTCACAAAATACCTAAAAATGGAAGATTTGCACGTAAAATGAGTAAAATTCAAGAACACTCGTCAAAGATTTGAAATTTCACTTCTAAGAATGTAGATTTGGAAGTCTCTTGCTAATCCCCTTATTAATCCACCATTAATATATGAATTTGACTTCATTTGGAAGAGATTAGGAGTTGTTTTGGGAATAAGATGTTTAATGGAGGCTTAGATCTAACTTGGGAAGATGAGAAATGATTTAGGTGCTGCTTGGTTGGCTACCATTTGCTGAAATCTCGATATGGGTGATGGACCTAACCCCCAAACTGCACTAATTACCCATCAAGCTGCATAAAATTAGTCAGAACTTGAAATAGCCATATCTCCCAAATGGTAGGTCCAAAAGGCTATTATGACCAATCTACGGAAAGAGAGACCACCATATCTTTTCAATGGAAGTAGTCTTAGGCCTTAATTTGGCTTCTATCAAAATTTATAGCCGTTATAATATTTTAGGGGTAAAATTGTTCGATAAAATTTCTCGGGGTAAAAAAGTCGCTACTCAACATTCCCCAAAGTTACAGAATCATACGACCTAATATTAATTTAAATATAATATTTACGATCCTCCATACATAAAATACAAGTTGTTACATTATCTTTTTAATGAAATAATTAAAGTGTGGATGAAAATTGAGATTTGTAAATATCATGCAGTAGTTAGATTTTATTTTTGGCTTAAAATTATAGATTTTTAAACTATTTAAAATTCAATACTTAAAAAAAAATTCTACTAAAGTATTTATAAATATGAAAAGAGATGTAAAGTGAAAGTTCGTGATTTATGAAATGATAATTCGATTTTAAAAAGAGAAAAAACTTGTATACATATGGATATATGGTTTTAAATACCCATTTTAACTTCAAAAGGGATAGAAAGTTAGGATTAGTGGGTTTTGGCCCACTAAGAAGTTTCATTTCAACAAATGAATTAGATCATTTTCCTCCCATTTGTGACATCTCGGAAATTTGGCAATATAAATTTAATAATCCGTGTTAAAAATTTAAATTGATTTGATAATTTTAGATAATAAATTTTGAATTGATCTAATAATCTTCTTTTAATAAATATGTAAATTGGAAGATTTTATCTTTTTAAAGCTAATAAATTGTTTTCTATTTATAATATATATATAATTGTATATATTGTAAATTGAATAAACTTTGATTTTGAATTTATAAATGAATTAATTTTCTAATTCTAATTTATATTTGATAAATTGGAAATTTGATTTAAATTTAACATTTAACTTTTCAACACAATTTAATAAATAATTATATGGTTTATACTTATGATAAATCTTATTTGTTTAAATTTATATTTTTAATTAACTTAAATATGAATTTGAATTAGATTAACATCAAAGTTTTGTTTTATTCTATTTTTAAATATTACTTGAAATTTATATATAAGAATTTACAATACAAATTACAAATGATCTTAATTTGTTTATAATCTCTTTTATAAATTATTTAATATTGTTTAATTTGTCATTTTTAAATAAAAATGATAATACTTAGTTTTTCATAAACATAACTAGATTTTGTTAAAGATAGGATTTGTTATTTTTAATTTTAATAAGAGTTATATATGCATACATATATAACTTGTTTTTTAAAATTGGATTTAATAAATTAATTTAGATTTGAATTCGACATTTTGAAATTTAAAAGAATAAATATTTAAAATATTTGAATAAGCTTTTAATTACAAATTGTTTTTTTATTTTTCTAAAAAAATGAGGGAGAGATTTATATATACATAAGAAATAAAATAAGCTAAAGGTTTTATAAAATGGTTTAATTTAAAATAAAAATACTTAAATTCACATGTGTAAGTTTCTTAACACACCAAATTGACATGTGTTGAATCATAAATAAATTAAGGTGACAAACGTTAAGAATAGAAACAAGTGTCCTATTTATTTATTTTTCATTTTCTTTTACTTTATTTAAGTCATTTTTCTTTTCTATTCTTTTATTCAAACTTGAGAAAACCTTCAGCTTGAAATCTAAAAATCTCTTCTTCAAATCAAAAGCTAAGGCAAATACAAATCTGCAAATTTCTTTTTTCAAAACAAAAAGCAAAATCTGAAATCTCCTCAAAAATCATATAAAAACTGTTTGAATCTTCTTCAAAACATCAACCATCTTCAAACTGAATTGCATGTAAACCTGAAATCCATTCTACAAATCAAATATAACCTGAAATGCCTGAAATCATTTGCAAACCCTATAAAAAAACTGTAGCTCCTCAAATACATTAATCTGAAACATCAACCTGAAGCAAATTTCTAACTTCATCATGCCTGCATATTGTCTGGAAAACATGCAATTGAAATCTCTGCATCTCTGTTTGAAAACAATCAAACCTACATCCTGTTTGGAATCAAGCATGCATAGGGAGCAAAGGCATTTGCAGTAAATTAAGGTTTAAGTTTACAAAAATAAAAGGAGCAACTTGAAGATTTAAAGCATGCATACAAATGAAATTTGGAAGCATGCATCAGGAAAAGCATTTCCAGAAAATAAGATTGCTCTTCTCAGGAAAATCATTGAGTAACTTCATTTGTTTAAAAAAAATTAAGTATAAAATTAGTTGCTTATTTTACTCTGAAATGATTGTGATTGTGTGATGTTTACAAGTTATTATTGATGTATACATGATTGTATGAAATTGGGCATGCTGCTGTAACTCTGCACTTAGGTTTCAGATTTAAGAATGGCTTAAGAACATCAATTTCATTTGATTTAATATGTGTTAGGATTAAAGATTCAGTTAAAGTATAGTTGAGTAATATAAGTTTAAAGTTTAAACTTATATAAAATAAAAATAAAAAAACCCTGCAATGTCTCTGGAACATAAAAAATAGAACAAAACTTTTGAAAATAGGGATTTGATCATCCTGATTATTTGATTAAATATTATCAATAGATTACATGATCAAAAACATGAATTTTAAAACTAAAATTAGAATTTATAGTTTGTAATTGATTGGGAAATTCTGGTTTAACCAGAAATCATATTTTTGGGTGGTTCTGTCAATCTTGATGGTCGAAGTGGCCAGTATTGATTTTGGTGAGGGATTGGTGAACAAAGTTTCAGGGAAAATTATTGTTAGAGGGATTAATGCATTTAGGCAGTTGTGATTTTGAATCAAAGATTTAAGCCCTAGTTTTCATTGTTGATCAGTAAATTGATCATCACGGGCTTTTTAAGTGATCGAGTGCCTCCAGGTGCTAGTAGATGGTTGATGGGGAGTGGAAGTAGTTGTGGCTGGAGATGGAATTTCTCTGATGATCGGAATTTGGAGTTTGGAGGCGAATTGCAGATCGGCATTGCTTTCTGTTTTGAGCTTGAATGCTCGATTTTTAAACTAGGGGTTCTGCATTCAAATTGAGGGTCGGAATGGCACTGGGAGATGACCATTGACTTGCTCGTGAGGTCGCGATGGGCAGGAGGTGATGGCCGTGGCGGTGCACGGCATTCTGGTGTATCAGCTGGCTGTTTTGGGGGAGAAGGAAACTCGTGTTTGTATCGGGTAGTTTTGTGATTGGCTCGAAGCAGTGGGTCGTTTTACTTGAAGATGAGGGTATGTTGGACTCGAAGTAAATTATGTATGGGCTCGGGTATTTTTGGTTATTACAGGTTTGAGTATGAACCTGTCAGTATTTTAGTTTTAATAAATTGCAGATGAAATGGTACTGGAGTTACTCGAGTTGTTTAGCGATTTGCTCGAGTTAAGTTAGAATTAGGCTTGAGTGAATTTTGTGATGGCTCGAGTTGCATTTGTTTTAGGTTAGAATCCTGTTTTATTTTCAAAGTTGAAACTAAATTTGAATTATTAAGCAAGAATTTAAAGTATGCTTTAAATCTAATTTTTTTATGAATTCGATTTTAATTTGAATCTCAAGCTGGAAATGGATGAAGTTTTAAAAACTCAAATTTGTTTAAAATAACTTTAAAGGGGTTTTATTGTGTAAGATGTTTTTAAATAAATTTGAATTTGAATTGGAAATTGAATGTAAGGAAATGTTTAAACAAAGTTTAAATTTGATTCAAATTTGGATTTGAATCTTTGTTTCAAAATAGATTTAAGTTTTATAAATTTAAGTATTTTAACAAATTTAAATGTTTTTTTTTGAATTTAAAAAGTAATTTGTTTTAACTCTTGTAAAATTTCTTTTATAAGAAAAGTTTTAAATTGATTTTAAAACTTGGTAAAGTTAAATTATATGATTTGATTTTCATTTAATTATTAGGGTAATTAAATGAATAATTAATTTATTTAATAAAATGGTAATTAAGGATTTAATCTTAAAGGTTTAAGATTAATTATTCTTAGGATAATTAACTTGTAAATCATTAATTAAATAAGAATTTGATTTTTAATTAATGATAAATAATTAATTAATCAAGTAATAATGGATCAATTAAGTTTTAGTAACACTTAATTATTTAAATAATTAGGGGTTAATTAAATGGGTTATTAATGATTAATTAATTTGTAAATAAGTAATGATTAAAATGAGTTAATTACTTCAGAAAATAATTAATTAATTGTTAAATAGTTAATGAAGGTCATTAACTAAGAATTATTTAATAATTAATTAATGTGATTAATTTTAATTATTAATTAGATTAATTAATTCAAAGATAATCATTTGTGTAAATGGTTAAGTATAACTACATATATAAGTAATTAAGGAATTAATTACTAATTTTAATTAATTGAGTTTAATTTGATTAGATTAAGTTAATTAATTCAGTTTAATTAATTTAAAATAATCATTTGATGATTGTGAAATATAATTACTTAATGTAATTAAATGAAGAGAATTACTTAGGGAAGTAATTAATGGGTAATTACTGTATGTAATTAATTGAAGTGATTTGATGATGAAGTAATTTGAGTATAATTACTTTATGAATTAATCAAGGGATTAATTGGAGATAATTAATTAATTTATTTAGTGAAGTAATTAAGTATAGTTAATTATTGAATGAAGTTAATCAAGGGCGATTAACAATTATAGTTTAAATAAAGATTAATTACCTGATGTAATTAATTTAAAAAGAAAAGGTAATTAGAAATTCATTAATTATTATAATTAATGACGTAATTAAGAATGGATTTAATTAGAAATAATTAATAAATGAAAAGGAATTAATTTATGTAATTAATTAAGAAGTAATGTAATTAATTTATAGTTAGTTAATTAAGAAAGTAATTAGAGATCAATTACTGTATTTGGTTAAGTATAATTAATTTGAGAAATTAATTAGTGAATAATTACTTGAATGAAATTAAAGGTTAATTAATCAGGGATGATTAATTAAAATGAATAATTGGTTGATGATTAATTAATTGTTTGATAATTAATCAATAGTGATATAAGCAAGTTGATATTGATGAAGTAACTAATTCAATTTACTTTAAATTAATTTGAAATGATGTAATTAATTTAATTAATTTTAAATTAATTATATTCGATGTGATTACCAATCATTGCTTATATGGATGGATGACGTTGTTTGCCTTGAATGGTTTGAATCTCAGAAATGAGATAATTAGTATTGAATCATATGGATGCATTGGTTGCATTGTGATGTTGATATAGATTACCTTGTGATAATGATAATATGGATTATCTGTGTGATGATAATATTGATTATCTATTGTGAACCCGTAATTTATCTATCTGTGTATATAGATAATTGAATTGTTTTAAACCTTTAAAACAACTTGGCCTTAAAAGACACGTTTTGGATTTCTATGAGACCGGCATCAGGTTTCCATATTTGGATATCCAAAAGCCACATCGATCCAAATTAACGATAGGTCGTGAATCTCTTGTGAAGAGTGAAGACTCGAGGTGTAAGGACTATACGTCAGTATAACTCTAGGGGTGAATCCGTAATGAGTTTGACGGAATTATTTCTCATAGGTTCGAGATAGTGATTTAGAGCTCAAGGGTTATCGTCGTTAACTCTGAGGGTGATTCCAAAATGAGTGTAACGAGATAATGCCTTCGGTTTCGTTCGAACCCGGAACGAACTTGTATGGATTGAATGCTTTCAGAACATCGTCAGGTGGACGATGAGCATTCTAAGAGATGTGTTCTCTAAAGGTAATCGTAGCCTCAAGCCTCATCAACCGGGAATGGCTAAAACAGGGGAGGTGCAGCAAGGCTAAGTGGGTCATGCCCAAGTAGGACAAGATTTTCTCCTGTCTAAAGGTCCCTTTTTATTTCGACTGTGTGGGCGGTTGGATATACACCAACTGCGGGGTTGTCTTGTTCGGGACTGTCCAGTAAGGGATGGTTCCGATCTTGTGTTGCAGGAGAGTTAGGGTGGCTCCTCGGTACGTTGATCTAGGCCACGTACTATGGCGGGCGGTACCCGAGTAGCCCTGCCATTGTATGGAATCCAAAATCCAATAAGTGCCAACGGTTTTGATTGTATTACCCACTTTTGTGGCTAGTAGCTGGAATTTAATCATGTAACAATTTCGGCTATTTCATATTTACTTGAAAACCCTAGACCTATTATAATATCACTGGATTTCCTATCAAATGTTTTGGTTAGCGTAAGGTAAAAACTTTTCCATGTTTATTTGTGGGAAGTTTTACGTGATACCTTTCTTTTTAAAGGTTTCCAAAGTTAAGCAACTTTAACTTGTTACTCACATCAGACCCATGTCTGACCCAGAGTTTATCTTCTATTTTCTTAAACTCTTGGGTACTCAAATTTTTACGAGTAGCTAAGGGATTCAGGTTAGCTTTGACGAATTATGAAGGAGCAAATGGAGCAGGAGGCTTCTGTGTGTAGATATATAGTTCCGCTATGTGTTCTCTGTGTTAGTATTGTTTTGTTGAGTTGTATAACTAGACAGGTGTTTATAACTGTCTAGTATGTGATGTAAATTCTGTGTAACTCTGATAGTGTTGTATATCTATGTAATACTTTTGTTATTAATATACTTTATTCGTTCCGCTGTTGAGATTCTGATGTTGTTTCTTCTTTCTTCTCTTTCTTTTCTCTTTTCTATCCCTTTCTTTATGATGATACGACTTTTCTGTGGAGAAAAGTCGGGTCGTCACAGTTGGTAGCAGAGCGCTAGGTTGAGTGAATACCTAGGCTTTGAAGTGATTTCTTTCTTGAGAGAACGTATTTGTAATTTTGAATATATATATATACCTATTTGTTGGGTTACCTGTTCGGGTTTTTCCAATATAAGTTATAAAGGTAGATAAGGTAGTAGGGTGTGTGTGTAACACGACTACTACCATTGGTTGGAGTTTGAATGATGAGGTTGGAAGTGTATCTATCGAGACTGTAGACCTAATACCGTCTCGAGTGAGTTGTGTGGAGTGTAGAGATTTCATAGATCTATGAAGGTAACCTGTTAAGGTTCGGAGTCTATCTTTGAAGTTGGATGAGTAGAATTTGGATCTGTCGGTTGGGCAGAAGGAAATAATGGTATCTTGATATCCCAGGAATTAGTAGTTGTGTGATAAGGCGCAGTGACTATGGATGTCTTCGAAGATTTTCTTTGGAACAAGTTTAGGAAGTATTCTGCTTCGATGTTGTGGCTGGGTTCAGCAGGATGCTTCTGTCTGGTTTGAGGTCCGAGTTTCTCGGAGAGCTTTGGATTAGGGAGTCTTTGGCGTCGATGTCAGCAATGCAGCTCGGAGTATTCTGTGTGCTGGCAAGAAGGTCTTCTGATTAGCAGTTTTTCTGAAGGATTTCAGAAGCAGTAGAGTGGATTCCATTTCTTCAATGGATTGGCTAGTTAAACGTAAGCTATTCTGATTGGTAAAGAGAGAATAGTTTTCTTTGGATATTGGACTGGTTAATCGCAAAAGTGACTTGCGATAGTTTGAGTGTTCTCTTGAGTTATCAGGGGTTTGTCCGCATCTGAAGGTTGAGTTTTCTTATCGACTAGATTCCAGGAGTGCTACCGGTGGTTTAGTTTAGTAGAAGGATCAGGTGGGACATCTGAGTTTTCTTTTATGGATTTGTTGAACCATATTTCTGAGATGTGTTGTCCAGTTTGTGCTCGAGTTTTTCTTCAACTTCAAATCAGAGTTGTGCAGCGGAAGCAGTTTAGGAGTGCTTTTGTTTTATCTTTTCCGGATAGGAGAAATAAGTTAGTCTTCTGATGTTTGTGGAGTAGAGTTGGTGTTCTTGTTTTGGATTGATCTTGAGGATATCATTTTGTTGGGTTGTTTTGGTCCAGTTTGTTTCCAAAGACATCAGCGAAGGTTGAGCTGATTGAGAGAGGTGAAGGCATCCCAGGATCTTCAAAAATGTTCTGTGGATAAGAGACGAAGGAATTTAGATTTCGGAGTCGGAGATTTGATTTTGGATAAGTTTTCTCCGATCTAAAGAGCTATAAGATTGAGTAAGACTTGGTAAGTCAGCTCCGAAGTGTTTTGGACCTTTTCTGTGTTCTTGTAAGAATTGGTGTTTGATTTTCAAGGTTGAATTGCTAGTTTGGATAACTAGGATTCGATGTGTTTCACGTATCTCTGAGGGAGTACGTGTATGATTTATCTCTGGTTGTGGAACCAGTAATTCAGGAAGATGTGATTGTTGAGTCAGACTTGTCTGTAGTCTGATATCCTGTTAGTTTGTAGATCTTGTTGAAATAGGAACTCTGTAGCTTAGTAGTACTGATTGATTGGATTCTGTGGAGTGAGTATCCTGATATTTATATTTGGGAAACTCTAGGAAATTCTATCCAGAATTTTTTCTTGAGTGAATTGGTTGCTATGGTTGTTAGCATATGATTGATATATGCTTGTGTTTAAAATAAAATCTTAAGATAGATTATTAAATTACCTTTGCTTTTAAATTTCGGGGACGAAATTCTTTTAAGGGGGGAGGAATGTGATATCCCGGAAATTTGGCAATATAAATTTAATAATCTGTGTTAAAAATTTAAATTGATTTGATAATTTTAGGTAATAAATTTTGAATTGATCTAATAATCTTCTTTTAATAAATATTTAAATTGGAAGATTTTATCTTTTTAAAGCTAATAAATTGTTTTCTATTTAATATATATATATATATATATATATATATAATTGTATATATTGTAAATCGAATAAACTTCGATTTAGAATATAGAAAATGAATTAATTTTCTAATTCTAATTTATGTTTGATAAATTGGAAAGTTGATTTAAATTTAACATTTAACTTTTCAACACAATTTAATAAATAATTATATGGTTTATACTTATGATAAATCTTATTTGTTTAAATTATATTTTTAATTAACTTAAATATGAATTTGAATTAGATTAACATCAAAGTTTTGTTTTATTCTATTTTTAAATATTACTTGAAATTTATATATAAGAATTTACAATACAAATTACAAATGATCTTAATTTTTTTATAATCTCTTTTATAAATTATTTAACATTGTTTAATTTGTTATTTTTAAATAAAAATGATAATACTTAGTTTTTAATAAACATAACTAGATTTTGTTAGAGATAGCATTTGTTATTTTTAATTTTAATAAGAGTTATATATGCATACATATATAACTTGTTTTTTTAAATTGGATTTAATAAATTAATTTAGATTTGAATTCATTATTTTGAAATTTAAAAGAATAAATATTTAAAATATTTGAATAAGCTTTTAATTACAAATTGTTTTGTTTTGTTTTTCTAAAAAAAATAAGGGAGAGATTTATATATACATAAGAAATAAAATAAGCTAAAGGTTTTTATAAAACAATTTAATTTAAAATAAAAATACTTAAATTCACATGTGTAAGTTTCTTAACACACCAAATTGACATGTGTTGAATCATACATAAATTAAGGTGACAAATGTTAAGAATAGAAACAAGTGTCCTATTTTTTTCCATTTTCTTTTACTTTATTTAAGTCATTTTTCTTTTCTATTCTTTTTTTTTCAAACTTGAGAAAACCTTCAGCTTGAAATCTAAAAATCTCTTCTTTAAATCAAAAGCTAAGTCAAATACAAATCTGCAAAAAAAAAAAAATTCAAAACAGAAAGAAAAATCTGAAATATCCTCAAAAATCGTCAAAAAACTGTTTGAATCTTCTTCAAAACATCAACCTTCTTCAAACTGAATTGCATGTAAACCTGAAATCCATTCTACAAATCAAATATAACCTGAAATGCCTGAAATCATTTGCAAACCCTATAAAAAAACTGTAGCTCCTCAAGTACATTAATCTGAAACATCAACCTGAAGTAAATTTGCAACTTCATCATGCCTGCATATTGTCTGGAAAACATGCAATTGAAATCTCTACATCTATGATTGAAAACAATCAACCCTACATCCTGTCTGGAATCAAGCATGCATAGGAGCAAAGGCATTTGCAATAAATTAAGGTTTAAGTTTACAAAATAAAAGGAGCAACTTGAAGATTTAAAGCATGCATACAAATGAAATTTGGAAGCATGCATCAGGAAAAGCATTTCCAGAAAATAAGTTTTCTCTGCTCAGGAAAATCAGTGAGTAACTTCATTTGTTTTAAAAAAATTAAGTATAAAATTAGTTGCTTATTTTACTCTGAAATAATTATGATTGTGTGATATTTACAAGTTATTATTGATGTATACATGATTGTATGAAATTGGGCATGCTGCTGTAACTCTGCACTTAGGTTTCAGATTTAAGAATGGCTTAAGAATATCAATTTCATTTGATTTAATATGTGTTAGGATTAAAGATTCAGTTAAAATATAGTTGAGTAATATAAGTTTAAAGTTTAAACTTATATAAAATAAAAATAAAAAAAACCCTGTAATGTCTTTGGAACATAAATAATAGAACAAAACTTTTGAAAATAGGGATTTGATCATCCTGATTATTTGATTAAATATTATCAATAGATTACATGATCAAAAACATGAATTTTAAAACTAAAATTAGAATTTATAGTTTGTAGTTGATTGGGAAATTTTGGTTTAAACAGAAATCATATTTTTGGGTGGTTCTGTCAATCTTGATGGTCGAAGTGGCCAGTATTAATTTTGGTGAGGGATTGGTGAATAAAGTTTTAGGGAAAATTATTGTTAGAGGGATTAATGCTTTTAGGCAGTTGTGATTTTGAATCAAAGATTTAAGCCCTAGTTTTCATTATTGATTAGTAAATTGATCACCGTGGGCTTTTTAAGTGATTGAGTGCTTCCAGGTGCTAGTAGATGGTTGATGGGGAGTGGAAGTAGTTGTGGCTGGAGATGGAACTTCTCTGATGATCGGAATTTGGAGTTTGGAGGCGAATTGCAGATCGACATTGCTTTTCGTTTTGAGCTTGAATGCTCGATTTTTGAACTAGGGGTTCTGCATTCAAATTGAGGGTCGGAATGGCACAGGGAGATGACCGTTGACTTGCTCGTGAGGTCGCGAAGGGCAGGAGGTGATGGCCGCGGCGGTGCACGGCGTTCTGGTGTATCAGCTGGCTGTTTTGGGGGAGAAGGAAACTCGTGTTTGTATCGAGTAGTTTTGTGATTGGCTCGAAGCAGTGGGTCGTTTTACTCGAAGATGAGGGTATGTTGGACTCGAAGTAAATTATGTATGGGCTCGGGTATTTTTGGTTATTACAGGTTTGAGTATGAACCTGTCAGTATTTTAGTTTTAATAAATTTCAGATGAAATGATACTGGAGTTACTCGAGTTGTTTAGCGATTTGCTCGAGTTAAGTTAGAATTAGGCTCGAGTGAATTTTGTGATGGCTCGAGTTGGATTTGTTTCAGGTTAGAATCCTGTTTTATTTTCAAAGTTTAAACTAAATTTGAATTATTAAGCAAGAATTTAAAGTATGTTTTAAATCTAATTTTTTTTATGAATTCAAGTTTAATTTGAATCTCAAGCTGGAAATGGATGAAGATTTAAAAACTCAAATTTGTTTAAAATAACTTTAAAGGGGTTATATTGTGTAAAGATGTTTTTATATAAATTTGAATTTAAATTGGAAATTGAATGTAAGGAAATGTTTAAACAAAGTTTAAATTTGATTCAAATTTGGATTTGAATCTTTGTTTCAAAATAGATTTAAGTTTTATAAATTTAAGTATTTTAACAAATTTAAATGTTTTTTTTGAATTTAAAAAGAAATTTGTGTTAACTCTTGTAAAATTTCTTTTATAAGAAAATTTTAAATTGATTTTAAAACAGGGTAAAGTTAAATTATATGATTTGAGTTTCATTTAATTATTAGGGTAATTAAATGAATAATTTATTTATTTAATAAATTAATAAAATGGTAATTAAGGATTTAATCTTAAAGGTTTAAGATTAATTATTCTTAGGATAATTAACTTGTAAATCATTAATTAAATAAGGATTTGATTTTTAATTAATGATTAATAATTAATTAATCAAGTAATAATGGGTTAATTAAATTTTAGTTAACACTTAATTATTTAAATAATTAGGGGTTAATTAAATGGGTTATTAATGGTTAATTAATTTGTAAATAAATAATGATTAAAATAAGTTAATTACTTTAGAAAATAATTAATGAATTGTTAAATAGTTAATGAAGGTCATTAACTAAGGATTATTTAATAATTAATTAATGTGATTAATTTTAGTTATTAATTAGATTAATTAATTCAAAGGTAATCATTTGTGTGAATGGTTAAGTAAAATTGCATATATAAGTAATTAAGGAATTAATTACTAATTTTAATTAATTGAGTTTGATTTGATCAGATTAAGTTAATTAATTCAGTTTAATTAATTTAAAATAATCATTTGATGATTGTGAAGTATAATTACTTAATGTAATTAAATGAACAGAATTACTTAGGGAAGTAATTAATGGGTAATTACTGTATGTAATTAATTGAAGTGATTTTATGATGAAGTAATTTGAGTATAATTACTTTGTGAATTAATCAAGGGATTAATTGGAGATAATTAATTAGTGAGTAATTAATTTATTTGTTGAAGTAATTAAGTATAGTTAATTACTGAATGAAGTTAATCAAGGGTGATTAACAATTATGGTTTAAATAAAGATTAATTACTTAATGTAATTAATTTAAAAAGAAAAGGTAATTAGAAAATCATTAATTATTATAATTAATGATGTAATTAAGAATGGATTTAATTAGAAATAATTAATAAATGAAAAGGAATTAATTAATGTAATTAATTAAGAAGTAATGTAATTAATTTATAGTTAATTAATTAAGAAAGTAATTAGAGATTAATTACTGTATTTGGTTAAGTATAATTAATTTGAGAAATTAATTAGTGAATAATTACTTGAATGAAATTAAAGGTTAATTAATCAGGGATGATTAATTAAAATGAATAATTGGTTGATGATTAATCAATTGTTTGATAATTAATCAATAGTGATATAAGAAAGTTGATATTGTTGAAGTAACTAATTTAATTTACTTTAAATTAATTTGAAATGATGTAATTAATTTAAATAATTTTAAATTAATTATATTTGATGTGATTATCAATCATTGCTTATATGGATGGATGACGTTGTTTGCCTTGAATGGTTTGAATCTCAAAGATGAGATAATTAGTGTTGAATGATATGGACGCATTGGTTGCATTGTGATGTTGATATAGATTACCTTGTGATAATGATAATATGGATTATCTGTGTGATGATAATATTGATTATCTATTGTGAACGTGTAATTTATCTATCTGTGTATATAGATAATTGAATTGTTTTAAACCTTTAAAGCAACTTGGCCTTAAAAGACACGTTTTGGATTTCGATGAGACCGGGATCGGGTTTCCATATTTGGATATCTGAAAACCACATCGATCCAAATTAACGATAGGTCGCGAATCTCTTGTGAAGAGTGAAGACTCGAGGTGTAAGGACTATACGTCAGTATAACTCTGAGGGTGATTCCGTGATGAGTTTGACGGAATTAGTTCTTATAGGTTCGAGATAGTGATTTAGAGTGCAAGGGTTATCATCGTTAACTCCGACGGTGATTCCAAAATGAGTGTAACGAGATAATGCCTTCGATTTCGTTTGAACCCGAAACGAACTTGTATGGATTGAATGCTTTCATAACATCGTCAGGTGGACGATGAGCACTCTAAGAGATGTGTTCTCTAAAGGTAATCGTAGCCTCAAGCCTCATCAACCGGGAATGGCTAAAACAGGGGAGGTGCAGCAAGGCTAAGTTGGTCATGCCCAAGTAGGACAAGATTTTCCCCTGTCTAGAGGTCCCTTTTTATTTCGGCTGTGTGGTGGTTGGATGTACACCAACTGCGGAGTTGTCTTGTTCGGGACTGTCTAGTAGGGGATGGTTCTGGTCTTGTGTTGCAGGGGAGTTAGGGTGGCTCCTCGATACGTTTATCTAGGCCACGTACTGTGACGGGCGGTACCCCAGTAGCCCTGCCATTGTATGGAATCCAAAATCTAATAAGTGCCAACGGTTTTGATTGTATTACCCACTTTTGTGGCTAGTAGCTGGAATTTAATCATGTAACAATTTCGGCTATTTCATATTTACTTGAAAACCCTAGACCTATTATAATATTACTGGATTTCCTATCAAATGTTTTGGTTAGCGTAATGTAAAAACTTTTCCATGTTTATGTGTGGGAAGTCTTACGTGATACCTTTCTTTTCAAAGGTTTTCAAAATTAAGCAACTTTAACCTGTTACTCACACCAGACCCATGTCTGACCCAGAGTTTATCTTCTATTTTCTTAAACTCTTGGGTACTCAAATTTTTACGAGTAGCCAAGGGATTCAGGTTAGCTTTGACGAATTATGAAGGAGCAAATGGAGCAGGAGGCTTCTGCGTGTAGATATATAGTTCCGCTGTGTGTTCTCTGTGTTAGTATTATTTTTTTGAGTTGTATTGAGTTGTATAACTAGACAGGTGTTTATAACTGTCTAGTATGTGATGTAAACTCTGTGTAACTCTGATAGTGCTGTATAGCTATGTAATACTTTTGTTATTAATATAATTTATTTATTCCGCTGTTGAGATTCTGATGTTGTTTCTTCTTTCTTCTCTTTCTTTTCTCTTTTTTATCCCTTTCTTTCTTTATGATGATACGACTTTTCTATGGAGAAAAGTCGGGTCGTCACACCATTATCCCTTAAACTCAAAATAAACCAAAAATGCCTTCCTTAAAAAACCCTAAAACACACTCCTCCTAATATTAGCAAGAAATTTCACCAATTTTATTTCCAAATCAATGGTATAAGTTTCTAAATCTCTCTTAACCGTTAGATTTGGAATTTAAAGTCATAAATTCATATATTTTATTATGTATTCAGATCATACCTGAAGTGAAGAGTGGAAATAAGGGCTTTAGCAGCCAATAGAAGCTAATTCAAGCTAATTATATGGGGTTAAAGTGAACATAGTTTGATATTTCTCATGTATATGCTTATTTTATTATTCATATGCTATAAAAAAATGGTTGAATTATGTTTGTCATTGGTATGGTTGCAATGATTTTTGATTGGAAAAGATTAGAAAAAACATGAATTTATGGAGGAGTCCCTGGCCATTTAATTTTTGAATTTGGGTTAGGGGTTGAAATGTAAATAAAAAAGGGAGTAGAAGTGTAACAAAACGCCTTTTTGACCCCCAAATGTCAACACTAATACACCCACGGTACTTAATGTCGAGCACCTAAGTGCCGGAAAGACAGAAACTTAGGGTAAAGGAAAGAAAACAAAAAAGAGAAGAACACAAAAAACATTAGAATCTAACAATGGAATGATAACATATAATATCAAAAGATAACACATGGAGCTTCTCCAATATACATAGTATTTCAGAGTTACCAGTCAGAGTACTATCATCAACCTGGACAGTTATAACAGCATGTCCTTACAATTGCTGATATATATATATATATATGTATGTATATGTATATATATACACACATACACATGCATAAAGTAATGCAGCGGAAATAAGAATACTGTGGTAGGTAAACATCCAGCTCCTCACCAAGAGCTCAATGAACGTCAATGATAACTTGCTTTTCTCAAACTACTCGAAAGAGTACTAATGGAAATAAGCGAAATATAAAACCACGAGTGAGACACAAGTCTGATATGAGAAACTCAAGAAATATGCGGCCAACATATAACAGTATTTTGAGGCCCATGGAATGCCATAACTATTATCCCCTCAAATGAACCGACATCTAGTAAGTACATATTGTGATATAATAGATGATGCCTATGTGAAGAATGTAAGTAAAAAAATAGTCGTTGGTTTTACATTGGTCACACACCACAATAATATTTATAAGTATACAAACAGAACAGCTAAGGCACATTTGCATAATGAATTTTCTATGAAGACTACCCAGTAAAACTCGTAAGTAAACCGCGACCAACCTCCATGATATGGATCAGAAGTCACCTTCCTAGCATCATATATCTCTAAATAAAATATACCATAAGTCAATCACAACTAACCCATGTCCAACACATGAACCAAGTAACATCAACTCAGCACATGTAACATATTGAAAGCATACTTTAGATATAGATTTAATCACTTACCCATTTTCTAGGTTAGCTAAACCCAGGATTATGCATCCTACTTTGTCTTTAGTCATATACCGATGATGAGGTCATGTTCAAGATCTCAACAGTTGAATCATCGTCACTCAAATAGATCACAAATCTTCAAATGGAATCTAACATCTCGAATAGGTCCACTTCAAAGAGATAGAACACGAATATCGATCTTGAAGTAGTTTTCAATAAGTAAAACACTTACCGATCCTGGTCTCTTCAAGACTGAATCGATGAATTTCCGATTAATTCAATTTTAGTTCTTTAAAAGGTAAGTGAAAGCTAGAGAAATTTCATATGAATGCTCCTTCTCGGGCTTATCAAAGCATATGAAGCCATGAAGCTTTTTGATACTTCCTATGTTAATTTGGTCACATTAAACAACAATGAAACGATCGCCTATGGAAACCAAGTGTCGTATATTTATCACGCTTCCAGCCTTTTCAACTTCTACTATTTCTTTATCAAGGAGGAAGCATGGTATGTTAGAGCACAATTGCTTCTACTTCCTGCTCGAATCATTATTCTCAACTCTCACAGATAGAATCAAGTTTATCGTTGGTTTTTAGTGCTAAGCGCACGACTAAATATTTTCCACAGAAGAGTAATCGGACAAAGCATGATAGCTCAAACAAAGCAGGATCAAGTCTAATGAATGACTTTTAATCCATTTTTGACTTAATTAACATTTCATTAATTAAAACATATTTTATTAGTAAAACTCCTTTTATCTAATAAACTTCTTTCATTTGATTTAATTTCATCACTTAATTAAAACTTCATTCTTTAATTAAAACTTCATCATTTAATTAAAACTTCATTCTTTAATTAAAACTTGTATATATAGATTTAATTTCTTTTTATAAAAGATATATACTTGTATTCTACTATTTATGTATTCTACTACTCATTTACTGTATTTTACTATTCATTTATTTATATACTTATCTCAAATTGTATAAGTATATTCACAAATCATCAACAAGATTTTTTATTTAAAATATAATTAAAGAGATTAAAATAATGCTACTTAAACATCGTTACTATAAACCTCTTCTCTTTTATAAATTAAACATAAAACTTTTTCTATCTTTTTATAAAAGATTCCATACTTATTCTTATCTTTTAAAATTTCATTGTTAAAGATCTAGTTTTATACTTAAGGGTTTAAGACAAGTGTTACTCCAACATTGCCACAACAACCCAAAACCATTTCACACCTAACCATTTTATTAAAACTTGTGTTTAGAGATTTAACTACATTTAAGGGTTAAAGATGATTGTTGCTCAAACAATGTCTACTACAACTCCAAACCTTCTACTTATAGTTATCGTTAAAATATTCATTATTAAATATCTAATTATAATCCTGATTATAATTCTTAATTACAATTAATAAGGTTAAAAACAAATGTTACTCAAAAATTGTTTACAATAACCAAAACCATTTAGTTATCTTTTAAAATATTCATTATTAAATATCCGATTATGTACTTAAGTATAATTAATATAGGTTAAGAACAAATGTTACTAAAAAATTGCATACTACAACCCAATACCATTTACTTATGTTACCTAGTCAAGTCCTATAGTCAATGAATCAGATATGTAGTTCCAAACACGATTTCTTATAAAAATCAAGGTTCGTATACTGAATTCATTTCCAACATTCTAACTTAACTATTCCTTGGTCAAGAAGGAAGCCAGTAGGTTGGAGAGATATGTTCATCCCTACTCGAACATTAATCTTGACTCTCACAAATAGATAAGTCTACATCGCTCAGCTTTTATTGTTAAGTATAGTAATACTACCATTCCATATGCAAATAAACTGCACGTTCATTTTTAAAGTATAACTTCTTATCCCTTCTTCCATAGTTGTTTTTGAAAATATTTACATATAAGTTAGAAATGGTTTTAAAATGATATATAAGTTAGAAATGTTCTTAAAATGACACACACACACACACACACACACACACACACACACATGTGTGTAATAGTTTAGTTATAAAGCTACTATATTTAATAGAATTATAAACAAACTTAAAGAAGGAAGATGTAAGGAAAATTCTTTATACTATAATAAAATATTAAACTAATTTTATAAAGTTATATATATAATACATTTTAATATACTTGTGAATAAGTTATAATTAGTTATATGAAATATTACTTTAAAAATAATTACTTATTATTTATTTAAAACCTTTTTCTAAAATAAATAGGTTTTATAAATATAATTAGAAAACCTTTTCTTTAAAATTTTAGAACAAACTCTTTAAAAGATATATTTAAACTTCTAATTTCTTTTAAAATACTTGTATACCTTTTACAAAATTCCTTTAAAAAAAATATTTTTATAAAATATCTAAAGAAAACAATGTTTTATACTTTATTAAAAACTAGAATTTTCAAAGTGCATCCATAACGACCATCGCTATATGGACCATAACTTTTACAATTTTGTTTTATAAAGTAAATAACTATTGAACTCGATTTCCTACTATATTTTATACTACTATAAGTGTAGAAATCAATTAAAATATCTTATTCAAAAATCTTTCATAAAATGATAAGATAGAAGAGAGGGGGTTCAAAGTGCATTTATAACTACTATTTCGCTATTAACTTTTACAACTTTGTTCAACAATTTCCACAACTTTCGAAACATATTCTTTTCTATCCAAAACATTTCTAGAATTTAGGCAACAACCAAACCAAGTTATACCAAGATGTGGTCATAAATCACCAAATAACACAAGTTAAAGTTAAGAGATTTCAAAGTGCTTTCAAAGCAACTTTCCCGCTTCAAACATTCACATACACTCTTTTATTTCATATATAACATATCCAAACATGTATACATCAAGTCATGGTCATATTACAAGTTTTAGGGGGATTATAGGATAGATTATAATACATATATGTTGTCATTTTCTTTTAAAAGCAAGAGGGGTCCAAAAGTTATAACTTGCATTGTTTTTTTTTCCTTTAAAATTTATATTTCCAGAATCAAGCAATTATACCACAACATACACTTCCAAGATGGTGAGATAACTCACCTTAAAACCAACTTAATAAACATCACAATTACTAGAATCAAGGAAACACTTCCTACCATAACCCTGAAGTCAAAGCAACCGCCTTCTTAAACTTCAAGGCAAGCCAAGGCCCTTCCCATGCTCCTAGTGTTCACGGCCTAGGTCCAACCTCCCTTTTGCTCCATCATTCTTCAACTTCTTGGATTATATACCATGTTCTAATCATGTTAAACCAACTTCTTGGAAGAGAATAGAGTTGGTTTTATATGATTTTAAGAAAGTTAGAGAGGAGAAAGACATGAAAAAGAGTAGAGTTTCTTTGAGAATTTTGAGTGACCAAATGAGAGGCTTAAGGGATGTTTACATAGAGTTAAAAAAATGTGGAAAATGACCATCCATAACTCTCCAAAGGAAGACTTCTCCCCTCCTTCCTTTCAATCCCATGCCATGAAATATGCCATGATTCTCTCCACCATCTAAGCCTTAAATTAAGGGTCCTTTTATCCTCTTAATTTCACTTATGACTTCTTAATTTTGATTAAGAAGTTAGTTGATTTAAATGGTTGTAAATGTCTTCATATGTTTCAATAACAATGCCAAAGAATTTGAAAAAAATTTACGTAGAAAAAAATCGTTTATAGATAAAACTATTTTTGGTCACATTTTCAATATTTTTTCAAACTATTTTTTTTGAGCAAAATTTTAAAAAAAAAATCTTTCCATTCGTTATTAATTAAAAAGGAGTTAACAAGGTTATAAAATTATAGTTATTTACATTAAATTTAAGATTCAAATATTTAAATAATTCGAATATCTAAAGACATAGCGTTCAAAATTTTGGGTCGTTACAAGAAAGCCAAAGTTTTGATTGTGCAAGGGTAGGGGAAGGGGTTGGGTTTTGCCCTCGGAATAGCTACAACAGTTGTATATGCAGTACTTGGAACTACTACACGCAGCAGCAATTAATATTATGTGCCAAAATGGCACATCATATTTACTTGTCTACGTACGCAATGAATTGCTCACCTATGTATGCAGGTGGGCATACTTGCCTACTCAAGGAGGTGAGTATATCTCACCTACTTGCGTAGGTGAGAAATAAATCTCACATATGTAAGAAGGTGAGAACAAGTGGGCTGAGGCCCACTTGTTTTTGCAAGTGGACCTGCAGCCTACTATGGAAATTAGGCAGGGCCTATTTAGTTACAATACAAATAAAAAGTATTAAAAAAAGGTTTAAATAAATAAATATATATACATATTATAATTTTTATGTAAAAATAAAATAGTTTTCTTAGTTTTAAATTAGAAGTGTTCGTATTTGGGATATGTTTATGATAAGGAAAAAATTTATTTACTTTAAGAAAATATATTCATTTATGATCTTTAAGCTCAGTTTGATAATTATGTATATATAAATGAATGGCGTGTCTTATTGAAGTTGGTTGTTGTGTGCTTATTTTATTTTGTGCATATGGGTCGACGTATATTTTGGATGCTTATGAATGTGCTATCGGTATGCATTATTGAAACTTCATATGCTTATATTTTTATTTGATGTTTCATACTCTATTTATATGCTATATTCACTTATGCTTGCAGCCTTACTTTTTATGCTTAAGCCTTATAGATACCACCATGATGTTGGATGCTTCTTATTTTTCTTTTCACTTGCCTTATTTTTCTATTCACTTGACTGTAAAAAGGTTACGTAAGCCCCTCAGTGACACAAAGATAAACAAAGGTTAGTGGGTTACCATCGTAAATATTAAACTGAATAAATAAATTGATCAAAGCGAGACGAGACGCCAAATGGGCTAGATATCCATCCTTGCTGGACCGACTACAGGGCAGTGTCTTGAGTCATGACAATTCGTCTCTATTGTCATAGGTCCAACAATCTGCTGCATAGGCACAACAGGTGAGAATAAGCAAATATGATCTGATCGATGGATAATGAGGATTGCCGGCGAAGATCGATGGATAATGAGGATTATATATATTTATTCACCATTTCAGAATTACTTAAATCCTTGGAACTTCTTGTGTACATTACTGTGCCGAGAGGAGATATATATTTTTGAGATATATTATCATAATGAAATATACCTGTGTTGGCCCAAGGAAGTGTATACAAGGATTGTTCCTATCTTGTTCTTTACTCCATGCTTTTGGATTTTTAACTCCCTCTAATTGCATGGGTACCAAATTGGTGCGTTACAATATGCCCTTAAAAATTGGTGCGTTACAATATACAAGGAATTCCCCATTCCTTTGTTGGATGTCTGCAAGCAAACACATTTTGATCCGGGTGTCTCTTGAAGCAAAGAACTGGATCATAAATCCTAAAGTCAACCGTTCTCATGAATGTATCAAATTCAAATGGTAGTTCTTAAACCATTTAGTGTGGGTCCAATAGAAGTTGATGGTAAGAATCAGCACTTAATCACATCAAAGGCCTGAATGTCTTACATGTGTATCATACAAAGCAAAATGGTCTTCAAGGTCTGTAGATCCATCATAATATAGTTTTAGGATCTGAATTCCCATCGACAACGAGGCCTTTATTATCTTAGTTGAGAAGGTTTGAATCTTTCTAACTTTTGATTCCATGTAGGAGCCAGATCTTCCTTACAGAAGCCTTTGTACTTGCAATGCCAATATCGTCAATAAACTTTTGGTATTACGGTCTATGTTGAGACTTACATGATCAGCTAGTTCAACACCAATGTTTTTGTTTTAGGACAAACCCTAATGAGCCCATTTACGCTTTACCTTTTAGATCTCAGAGTTAGGGCCTTCTCAGATTAATCCTCTTTGGCAATCGGGGAGGCTTATTCCCTAGCTTTGATGGCAGAATCTTTAGCAAATCCAGCTTCATATTCTTCTGTAATAAACCATAGTTTTCAATAATTTAAAATTAAAAAAATCAATAATTTTGACTTCAGGTGCAAACCCATCATTTTTCAAATATTTAAATTGAAATTGACAACATTGTGACCATCTCTTTTTTTTTTCATTCGTGTCTTATATTTGTTTGTCCAAATCAAAGTCCGGATGTGAGCAATATCATGGTTTTTATATTTCCAAAATTTGAATTTTTAGCTGCTAAACCCATTTAAATTAAATGGACACTTACCTCTGCCTATAAATAGATGTTCTGTCAGAAATTTTAAATTCTAGTTTCTCATTCCCGTATGTTACTTCATCTTCTTCCTCTTATCTTAGAAAACCAGAAAAATATGTTTCAGTAAAATTCAGATTACTCCTTGCATTCTTCACGAAATTCAATAAATCAAACATGGGATCGAAGAGTGATTTGATGCTTATGTTCTAATACAAATTAGAGTACAAAACAAGTTAATTTGGAGGCGGATCCAGTTCCAAACATTAGAAGTCGAGAGCATTTCATATCTATATTAGTGGTTATCATCTTCACTAACACATAACTAACCAATCTTGATTAGTTCTTTGATAATCATGGTTTAGGGATTGAATTTAGGTTAAACTGGATGATTATTGTGCTTGAAAAGCAATTGATTAAGATATAATATGAAATGAAATCGTGATTTGGTGTTAAAAGCCAATGAAAATGATATTTTGTTGATATTAGTTGAATTAATGAACAAACTATGAATTTTGACATGAATGTTTATGGATTAAAATTTAAAATCTTATAGAATTATGGAATTGATGAAAATTGAAGTTATTAGAGATTTTTTTGATAATTATAGAGTAAATTTCGAAATAAATGTAATTTATATACATATATTATATATAAAGATATGGATGAAGTAGTGGATAAATATCAACACATGAGACATATACATACACACACACACACAAAAACACACACACACACGCACACATATAGAGATACACACACACACACTATA
Organism: Allium cepa; assembly: GCA_030765085.1. Taxonomy (NCBI): domain Eukaryota; kingdom Viridiplantae; phylum Streptophyta; class Magnoliopsida; order Asparagales; family Amaryllidaceae; genus Allium; species Allium cepa. Next base: position 87,248,420 of record CM060942.1, on the reverse strand, counting down.
TATATACTATGATAAATCATAGTAAAATGTTATAAAATGGTTTGATAAGTAAGTTTATATATTTTAGTAAATAAGTATGAATTCAAATGAATTTACTTTGATTTCGTATGGAATATTTGATAATATATTGAAAAACATTGTTTTTAAAAAAGAAAATGAATTATATACAAATATATGTATATAATGCATATAAAAATGATTATAAATCCCCATATAGTAGTTTAGGTCATATTATAATTTTATTCTAAAATTTTAATGATTTATAGAAGTATTGTTAAGTGTATATGGCGCAAATTTATATTATTAACTTCTGAAAAGTAGTTTTATAAACACTCGATTTTGAAGCAATTTTGGAACGATTTTTATTTACTCTTTGATAAAATTGAAGCAGAAATATAGTAGTTAATTATACCAAATTTTGAAAGAAAATGGATTGAAAAACAAATCAGAAAGAGAAAGGAATCGAAGTAATAGATTCTGCAAAAAAAAAGTGCTAAAAATAAACATGAGTAAAACTCATGTTCACGTCCTAACATACCATAGGTGCTTCGATGATGTGACCATAAGTGCCTGGGTGGTGTTTCGTTGGATCCAGTAAACCTAAACCCAAAATGGCCAGGTTATAAATAAAGACGGGGATTGATTTGGGACTTTTCCTAGAGTTTTAATTTGATATTTGAACTATGTTTGACTGTTGACAGTTGTGACCTCTATTGATTATATGTAACATGGCCGCTCATATATCTTAGTATTTTCTAGGGTGTGTATTATAGTATGAAGATAGGTTCACAAGCCGTATGTGGAACTATGTATATTTGGTGATTCACCCGTGTGTAAATGCAATATTGTATGCTTATATATATGTATGGATAGACCAGATCATTGATCATTGTAAATATGCTAGACTAAGACTTTGTTGTATAGCTGGACTAGGTTGTAAGTGAAACAGGGCAAAGGTACGATGTTTACCATAGTTATCTTAGTATTGTTCAGGAATGATTAAAGTATGCGGTAAAATAGACATACATCACTCATCAGAATGTAGTCCGACTTTCTCTTTGTATTACTTTTTTGTTTTATCACTAAGTTGATGGATTTGGTATGCTATATCTAGTAACATTTCAAGGTTCATATGAAGATGGTGTTATTGATGTATATAATTTTGTATATAAGTAACCATATGATATTGACATTGATCTGTATATATGTGTGTCTAGATTGTATTGGATTGATTATGTATATAGATAGATTTATTGGCTTGAAATATAAAGATATTTGACTATATTATATGTTTTTATCTTCAGCTGTGAGTTCAAAATGAGATAGTTAGAATACACTCGTTGTTTGTCTCTTGTTTTTAACCACCAACAACATATCATTTTTGGTTTCTGGGGCTTATACGTCATGGATTGTGTTAAATCAAAGGGACGAAAATGGTGTTGTTACATTTACTATCAGAGCAAAACTTTCTATAAATTAAGGACTAGGAACGTATTGAGAGAGTGTGTTTTTAATTTTTATATTGTATATAAATATAGCATTTAATCTGTGAATTGAGTACATATGTACCCACCATTTGCTATTCCAGTATTATTATCTATATATTGGGAGTTTCTAATAAATCCTATTTTTTAGACAGTTGAAAATGAGTAACTCGACAGAAAATTGTACAATGATCAATGGTACCAACACTGGTGGGGTAGAAACTAATGCAGGTACTAGCACCGGGGTAGATGCCATGGATATCCATGGGGTGAATGTTCCATTTTGGTTTTCAAGGTACCTGCTAGGACTAATTAGGAAAATGTCACTAACTCTGATGAGACTCCTTCAATTCCTAATATTGTTGCCACCCACAAGGTTACTCCCATCTAACCAGCACCATCGATGGATTTCTCGAAGTTCTGTATAGATTTCTCATGTTTCCACGTAAAACCTTATGTGGGCACTGAACCCTATTTGGTGACCAAGGCATTATTGAATTCTTTTGAGAAGATCTTCAACTTATTGGATCTAAGTGATAACACTAGGAGGAAGATAGCCACATGGAATCTGCAAAGTGAGGGAGAAAATTGGCAGGAAGTAATCACTTTGGAGTTAGACGAGGATATTATCTCTTACGCGGACTTTAAGCGGAGATTCGAAGTTAAGTTCATTTTCGACATGCAAAAAGGGTTACTACTGGAGAAATTTATCCATTTGAAGCAAGGAATGAACTATAGGTGAGTACATTAATAATATTAGTGAGTTGGCCATGTTTGGATTTGAATTGATCGACGTCTCTGGAAAGAAGGCACTAAAATTCGTCAAGGTTCTTATTTCTCCACTAAAAGAGTTATCATTGAATCAAATACATTTCGAAGTGACATTTGAAGGACTTGTTGAAGCTGCATTATTGAATTCAAGGGAAGTTAGCTATTTATCCAAGGAAGATGAACCGAAGAAAGGAGTGATCCAAAATAAGCATAAAGGTGGACCCCAAGGAGGAAAAGAAATGAAGCAAACCATCATTTGTAAAAATATGTTGTGATAATCTGAATTTCTGGGAATATGTTAATTGGAAATTAATAGGATTAAAATTGTTAAAATACTTATTTGATTATTGAACAAATGAAATTCTGATATATATAGATATCTGGATATATAAATGAATTTAATAATCTGTGTTATAAATTAAATTGATTTGATAATTTTTAATAATAAAATTTTGGATTGATTTAATAACCTTCTCTAATTAATATTTAAATTGGTCGATTTTGTTTTTAAGCCAATAAATTGTTTCTATTTATAATATATGTAATTGAATATATTGTAAATACGTATAAGCTTTGGTTTGAAAGTCAGTAAATAAAGCAATTTAATAAATATCTGTATGGTTTATACTTAAGGTAAATCTTATTTGTTTAAATTATATTTAATTGGCTTGAATATGAATTTAAGTTAGTTTAACATAAAAGCTTTGTTTTATTTTCTTTTTAAAATATTACTTGAAATTATATAATAATTTAAAATACAATTTACAAATATCTTAATTTATTGAGTAAAAGAAGTAATTTATAATCTCTTTTATAAATCATTTAAATTTGTTAAATTTGTTATTTTCAAATAATAATTATAATACTTAGTTCTTATGAACATAAATGGATTTTTATAGAAATAGATTTTGTTATTTTTAAATTTTAATAAGAGTTATATATGCATATATAGCTTGATTTTTAATTTGGAGTTTTAATTTAATTTAAATTTGGGTTCAATGCTTTGAAATTTAAAAGAGTAAATGCTTAAAATATTTGGATAGGCTTTTATTTATAATTTGTTTTGTTTTATTTTTCTATAAAAGAAAAGGAAGAAATTTATTTATATATATACATAAGAAAGAAATAAAATAAGTTAAAACCTTTATAAACAATTTAAATTAAAATTTAAAATACTCTAAATACATGTGTAAGTCTCTTAAGACATCTAAATAACATGTGTAAGCCATTGAATAAACCAAGTGACAAATGTTAGATATATAAAAAAAATTGAAATCAACATTCATACTAAAATTTAAAGATTTATTCAAAACCAGAAAATCTGCTCAAACTAAATCCTGCAAATTCCCCTCAAAACAAATCTGAACCAATAAATTCCTCTAACCAAATCTATCTGAATCATTTATAAAAACTGAAGTGCAAATCAAAGTTTAAACCTGAAGCTCTCCTCAAATTCATCAACCTGAAAAGCAAATTGCAACTCAAACCTACATGCAACTGCAGATCTTTCCTTTTCTGTTTTGAGAACAACTTCCAAAGTCTACATTTTTCCCTTTTATCTGGAAGCATGTAGCTGTAAATCAGGAAAAGCATTTGCAGTAAATATAATCCAAGATTGAAGTTTAAAAAATTTAATAAGGAAGCAACTCAAAGTTCCAGTTTAAGTTTTTGCAAGAAGGAAGCATTTCCATATTTTAATACTGTAGCGATCCTGACTTGACCTTTGAAAATCGGCACCGAATACGTTACCTATATTCGAATGCCGCAAATTCAAATGTCGAATCCGATTCGCCGGAGCTTATAACAACATTAAGTAAACAACACAGCGGAATAAAAGAATAATACATTGATATAGAGCTTTGATACAATATCTGATACAACAGATGATCCAATAGATATCAATATACATCAGAGATATGATACAATAAATAGCAGCGGAAAAAAAACATAGATGACATCTAGCAGCGGAACAATATAACTCTAAGATAGTCTTCAAAAGAGAACTCCGAGAACTGCAACTCCATTTCCAAGAATCAATCCAGCAATATCTCGAACTCCCAATAATGATGCACAAAGATAAGCAAGTATAGTCCATATCCAAAGATTTGAACTAGCTCCAGATAACCTACTATTCTGACTATCTAAAAAACCCAACTCTAGACTGCTCGTGTAGAAAATAATGAGCACCCAGAGTTTAGGAAAGAAACAATAAACTCCGGATCAGTCATGGGACTGGAGTGAGCAACAAAAAAACAGTTTATCTTTTATTCAAAATCAAAATAGAGGAATATTTTTAAAGTCAATTCGCAATGCTTTTAAAAATGAAACTACCATAAGACCTCCCGCCACACACACAATGCAAACGCAGACTTGGAGGAGATTTCTTCTTATGTTAGTCAAAGATGCTTGATACGCAATAAAAAGGAACATTTGATATTATTACTAGTGCATAGTGTAGGAAAAATTCATTTCGAAAGTAGAATATAAATCTTAGCCAGCATAGGTACCATTATATTATGCTTACTATAGCTACCATATTAGATGGCAGGTTCTACAACTAATACCGTACAAGATCGTATTGTTTCTTTGGATTTCCAACGAATGGTCAGGCCAAGGAACTTCCCATTGCCACATGAGAACGCCTCTGGAAGGACGTCCCCGAGAACCAAACCGGATCTCTGCCAACACAAGGCCGGGTTACCCCTAACTGGGTAACTACTGACACGAGTATGCCATCCCCCGGTCCTTTGGGACCTTTAACCGAGCGCTCGTCACCATCATCACACAATCATAAATAAAGTGTTTCCACATGAGTAAGCATCTGGGCTCCATACCATGATATCACCCTTTTCCAGAAGGAAATGCACATACCCTAAAGGGAGCTACCCCTCATAACCTTGCCGCATCTTTCCTGTTTTGACCATTTCGGGGTGTGAGGCTCGACGAAGTCACGTCTATAAAGACACACTTTATACAAAAGTCGTGCTTTGGGTCAAAAAATGATCATAGAAATGATCACAAAGATAAACGATCAAACAAATGATCCTACCTCAAATGATCAACACAATGATCATTTCACAGCAACACTCAGCATGTCACATTACCAAATTGGGAATATATCGCTGATAACCATCAACTACATAACCTCTGAGCTTGTACGTCTCAGAGAAGGGTGTTAAACTAAAAGAATAAATTCTCCGCCACCAACAGAAATATATTTGAAAGAAATCAGCTTTATATCTCAATTTGTAATGTCAGACATACTATCCATACTAGTCTGTTTCGGGCTCGAACAGAACCGAAGGCACTTACAAAGAAGTCCTTGCAATCCGGATATTCACTAATCACGTTCGGACTTCCCATCACATATGGAGTCTCTATACCAGGGACCAGTCGATGCAAAGACATTCGACGAGTTGTCCTTTCGCTTTCAAAAATATCCGATCCTCAACACCGGTCTTCAAATGCTATCCATAACGACGTATCACATATTCGGAATGGGATATATGACACAAAGGTCCTCTCCCGGCTAAACCGAATAGTGAGCGCAATATTTCAAAAACATATGGATATTGGGATTTCAATTAAGTCACAACTTATTACCCAAAACTTTCCTTCAAATGGTTTAAACAAATTACCATTTCTAATCTTTTAAACAAAAAAGATTCATTACATAAAGTTCACCCCCGTTTCATAAAGATCCATTCATAGATTTCAAAACAATTTCTATTTCAATTGGATTAATTCACTTAAATCTTTAAATCAAAGATTTAACTTATAGCTTTCAAAATTCGATTAACTTGTTGAATCTTCAAATCAAAGATTCAACTTATAGCTTTTAAATCGTTTTCATAACTCGGAAATTTTCTTCATTTTCAAACTTGAAATTCTTTTTAACACAAATTGAACATTCATTTCTTATGTGAAAGCTTTATTATTTAAAAACAAACAGTTTTCGTTTCAGAATAATTCAATTATATTTACACGAGTTAAAGTTCTTAATTTAGATTCATATTCCCAAATTAATACATTTTAAAATGGTTTAACCCATATATAACTGGTATAACACCTTTAATCCCTAGTTTCAAATTATAGAATTCAGTTTCACACTTTGAATTTAAATCAAATTATTTAAATTTCAAACTCTATCAAGTTATTCAAAATAAATTTCATCTTTGAAATTCCATTTCAAAAAGCTTTTTATTTCAAACCCAATCCATTTCAAATCATTTGAATTTAAATATTCAACTTTAAAAATCATTTCAAAATCTGTGACTTAATCGATTTCCTCGTGAAATCCATATTTGTGTGTGTATAAGTGTGGTTCAGGGGTTTAACACAATAGTGCAACATCATTCAATCATCACAGATTAAAATACAAGAATATAGCTAATAAGCGGTATAAACGATAACGCTTATCGTTCATTCACATAACACAGATACATATATCATTGAAAATAAATTACATCACAGATAATTATTTACATTCATCATAGATCACACTGAAATAACTCATAGCACAAAGCATAGCCTATCAGAAATATCAAACAGTTCAACAATCAATAGGATTCAAACATCTATAAGTGAACTCAATTAATTATCTGATTAATTTAGATCAGATGGGTCATCGATCATGGTTAACTAATATTAATTGATTTCAAATCATTTGATTAATTATCCTTTAATCATTTATTAATTAAATTAATCAACCCTAAATTATTGAATAATCAATCTTTAATCATTCAATTATCCTTTAATTAATTTACTTAAATTATATAAAAAAAAGAAATCTTAAATTACCATTTTTGTAATTAATTATCATTAACAATTCTTAATTACAAATTAAACATTTAATTATTAATTTACCAATTTATTAATTACTAATTACTTAGTTAATCAATTATAAATTCTTAAGTAAATTCCTTAATTAAATTAATAAGTTTAAACTTATAATTATTAAGTTAATTAGTACAAAACATTAATTATTCCTTACTCAATTAATCTTTAAACCTTAATTAAGAAATTTAAACCTTTAATTACTTATAAATCCAAATCATTAAGTAATTAAATAAATAAATTATCCATTTTAATTGATTTAATAATGGATGAATTGCAAATCATCATTTACAAATATGTTTGGAAACATTGATCTTCGAATTTACTTTTAAATTTAAATTTAAATTCCAAGATTTAAAATAAATCCCAATTTACTTTACTAAAGTTTAAACTGATTTTCAAAACCTTTAAATTTACTTGTTAAAGTAATAATTTGTTATAAAAGGACCCTTAAAGAATTAGAGTCAAATTTTCTTTAAGTTCACCTATTAAAGTCTACTTTAACAATTTAAACTTTTAAATTTAGAAACTTATTTTATTTCAAAATCTTGATTTCCATATTTAGATTCATGTCTAGGTTTCCCGATTTTGATTTTTAACTTTATCTAAATTCTTTCTTTACAAATCAAATTTTTATTTTAAATCCAAATCCACTTAATCACTTTTAAATTATTAAACAATTTAAGTGTAAAAACTTAATTTATTTCACAAACTAAGTTTCTGACAAATCTTGAATTTATTATTTTTACGTTGATTTAAAACTTAGTTTAAACCTTGATTTTTTTAAATATAAAAAAATCAAACCTTAAATTTGGAACCCAGGTTTTAAAAAATTTAAAACTTACAGGTTAAAAACGAACACCCACAAGCAACTTGAGCTACCTGCAAACTGCTTCGAGCCCGATACATATTTTCTCGAGTAAACACTCGAGACCAACGTGAGGAAACCTGAGCCTTCCTCCTTTCATCAGCAATCACTCGTGTTCACTGACACGCGTTCAGGTGCACATCGTCGTTGGCCATCTTCCTGCATCGCCGCGGCGTCGAGCACATCGACGATTACCCCTAGATCAAGCTCTAACCACTTGAACTTCGCCGTCACTTCGAAATTGAATTCGAGATAGAACTTGAAACCTAGAAACGCTCGAACCCATTTCCTCCCAAACCTTTCATCGCCACGTTCTCCGAGCTCCGACCACCAGCCAGTCAGCAACTCCGGCCTCGACTTCATCTACGATCCAACCACCATCCCCCAAAAACTCATAACACTCGACCAACCCAAGAAGCCGTTAGCGATCGATTTCTAAACATAGATAAAACTAGGGTTCTGGACAAAACCCCATCACTACTCTCACCTCCTCGAATTGTTCATCAATTAAACAATTTTCCACCAATCTCTAGTCATTCCTCCACCTCCAGGAGGAACCCCGACATCCACATTACAGTAGATCACCAGAAAACCAAGAATTTCCGTATCCAGTTCAAACCCAAACTGCATTCCCAAAACTTAACTAAAAATAGTAATTTTGGTTTCAAAAATCAAATTTTAGTCTTAGCATTCAATTCATATGCCTAGAACCATGAATTATGAAAAATTAAATTTTGACTTACCTAAGTTTTCTTTGTTGTTTTATATTTACAAAACCAAAACAAATTGTTTTTTTCTTAAACAAAATTTTAAACTTAAGTCTATGTTATAACAAACATTTTATGTTCAAAATTTAAGTCTTCTCAATGCTTGGGTTAAGAGCAAATAAATTTTGATGTGTATTTAAGCCTGGAATCAAACAGAGCACAATATATAAACATAGCATGCACACAATATATATCCACACCAGACTTTCACTTATATACTTCTATCAATATTTATTTATTTCAACCCTACTATCATGCAAACAATATTTGTAAATTTTAAAAGTTACTCACTTGGAAGTATGAAGGCAGAGCCTCTTTTTCCTTTTAAAACTGTTCTTGAAACTTGTATTTGATTTACTACATCAGACTTGAAATTTTCCTTTGATAAATTATCTTGTTTTTTTTGTTTTCATGAATAAATGCTTCAGCTTGTAAAAATGGAAATGCTTGCTTATCCTCTAGTTTACTTATTTTTGATGAATGAAAATGAGATGAGAAGAAGGTGATATATGGAAGCAAGTTACTAGTGATATTATTTTTGTACACAGTGATATTATCTGTTTAGTACAATACAAAGCAGAGACTTTAGCCTTTGTTTTGAAGGCTGATATGATACGTTGAGGCTTGCATTATGGGCTGCTTTACAGAGAAGTTACACTTTGCTTGTACTTGTTTATGCATATGTACCTTTATGTTTTTATGCTTCCTATTTGTGTATGTGTAGATATTTCTATCTACCTTTATACTTGCCCTGGATACTAAGCTTCACATACATATTTTTTTTTACCAGGTTTGTTTTCAACTTCATGTTCATGTATACTTTGTTTTGTTTCATTCTTTTTTTTTATTTTCCTCTTTTATTTTAACTTAAATTATTTATTTTACTTTAATATTTATTGTTTTATATTAAATTTATAAATTCAAATTATTATTAACCATCAATTGTAATACTTATTATTATCAATTATTATTAAACCATTCATTTACAATTCATATCTAATGTATATACATATATATATCTCTATATTTATTTATTTTTAAACTATTTATTAAGGATTTTATTTCAAATCCAATTTAAATATATATATTCACATATATACAAATTGTCAAATCCATATGACTTTATATATTTTCTAGTCGAATCGGGGAAACTCGCTTCCATTTAAATCAATTTATCTTACAATTTTATTCAAAATTTCATTTAATTATCAATTTAAATTAAATTAAAATCTAGGGTCGTTACAAACTTCCCCCCTTAAAAAGAATTTCGTCCTCGAAATTCGCCAGAGAGAGATAACGAAGGTAGATGAAAGATAGAGAAATATCCTTTCAGATCAAACTGGATATCAATTCTGCATCTGGCTCACCAAATCAGAATATCAACAATAGATACAAGAAATTATCATAGAATTTCAAATTTGGTTTTAAACGAAATTGTTTTATCGATACAATTGATCATATTCAGCTTCATTTTCTATAAATCAATTTAACTCAATTTAAAATTTCCAATTTATTTTAAAGTTTCCAATTTCAAATTTCAAATTCATTAAAGTATTAAATAGAAAAACTGATAAGAAACCGATGAAGATACGAATTAAAAATTTCCTACAATGATACGTAGGGCCATCATCACACCAAAACTTCTTCTGGAGCTGTCACGAAGCAATCAAAAGAATTTAAAAAACGAATCAAAGAAAATTTGATAGAGAAAGATTGTTTCCACTATCGTTATAGAGTATTGACCATTTATAGTCATACTTCCCTGTCCCTTATCTCGTTCTCTTCTTGCACTCATACTCACTATCAGTGGATAGCAAGAGAATTTACTGAGGCATTCAAACGGATATCTTAGGGATATACTCATTCTAGGATATACTTCGCCCTATCTCTAATGAGCTACTTAATGTGTTATACTACTGAGCTAAAGTTCAACCTTAGCTCTGATACCAAATGTAACGAGACGGATTTTTCGCGCTCGAAAATCGACATCCATACTTCATATTTTATCGAGTAATTCAAAATAAATTTCATCTTTGAAATTCCATTTCAAAAAGCTTTTTATTTTAAACCCAATCCATTTCAAATCATTTGAATTTAAATATTCAACTTTAAAAATCATTTCAAAATCTGTGACTTAATCGATTTCCTCGTGAAATCCATATTTGTGTGTGTATAAGTGTGGTTCAGGGGTTTAACACAATAGTGCAACATCATTCAATCATCACAGGTTAAAATACAAGAATATAGCTAATAAGCGGTATAAACGATAACGCTTATCGTTCATTCACATAACACAGATACGTATATCATTGAAAATAAATTACATCACAGATAATTATTTACATTCATCATAGATCACACTGAAATAACTCATAGCACAAAGCATAGCCTATCAGAAATATCAAACAGTTCAACAATCAATAGGATTCAAACATCTATAAGTGAACTCAATTAATTATCTGATTAATTTAGATCAGATGGGTCATCGATCATGGTTAACTAATATTAATTGATTTCAAATCATTTGATTAATTATCCTTTAATCATTTATTAATTAAATTAATCAACCCTAAATTATTGAATAATCAATCTTTAATCATTCAATTATCCTTTAATTAATTTACTTAACTTATATAAAAATAAGAAATCTTAAATTACCATTTTTGTAATTAATTATCATTAACAATTCTTAATTACAAATTAAACATTTAATTATTAATTTACCAATTTATTAATTACTAATTACTTAGTTAATCAATTATAAATTCTTAAGTAAATTCCTTAATTAAATTAATTTAACTTAAATTAATAAGTTTAAACTTATAATTATTAAGTTAATTAGTACAAAACATTAATTATTCCTTACTTAATTAATCTTTAAACCTTAATTAAGAAATTTAAACCTTTAAGTACTTATAAATCCAAATCATTAAGTAATTAAATAAATAAATTATCCATTTTAATTGATTTAATAATGGATGAATTGCAAATCATCATTTACAAATATGTTTGGAAACATTGATCTTCGAATTTACTTTTAAATTTAAATTTAAATTCCAAGATTCAAAATAAATCCCAATTTACTTTACTAAAGTTTAAACTGATTTTCAAAACCTTTAAATTTACTTGTTAAAGTAATAATTTGTTATAAAAGGACCCTTAAAGAATTAGAGTCAAATTTTCTTTAAGTTCACCTATTAAAGTCTACTTTAACAATTTAAACTTTTAAATTTAGAAACTTATTTTATTTCAAAATCTTGATTTCCATATTTAGATTCATGTCCAGGTTTCCCGATTTTGATTTTTAACTTTATCTAAATTCTTTCTTTACAAATCAAATTTTTATTTTAAATCCAAATCCACTTAATCACTTTTAAGTTATTAAACAATTTAAGTGTAAAAACTTAATTTATTTGACAAACTAAGTTTCTGACAAATCTTGAATTTATTATTTTTACGTTGATTTAAAACTTAGTTTAAACCTTGATTTTTTTAAATATAAAAAAAATCAAACCTTAACTTTGGAACCCAGGTTTTAAAATTTTTAAAACTTACAGGTTAAAACTGAACACCTACAAACAACTTGAGCTACCTGCAAACTGCTTCGATCCCGATACATATTTGCTCGAGTAAACACTCGAGACCAACGTGAGGAAACCCGAGCCTTCCTCCTTTCATCAGCAATCACTCGTGTTCACTGACACGCGTTCCGATGCACATCGTCGTTGGCCATCTTCCTGCATCGCCGCGGCGTCGAGCACATCGACGATTACCCCTAGATCAAGCTCCAACCACTTGAACTTCGTCGTCGCTTCGAAATCGAATTCGAGATAGAACTTGAAACCTAGAAACGCTCGAACCCATTTCCTCCCAAACCTGTCATCGCCACGTTCTCCGAGCTCCGACCACCAGCCAGTCAGAAACTCCGGCCTCGACTTCATCTACGATCCAACCACCATCCCCCAAAAACTCATAACACTCGACCAACCCAAGAAGCCGTTAGCGATCGATTTCTAAACATAGATAAAACTAGGGTTCTGGACAAAACCCCATCACTACTCTCACCTCCTCGAATTGTTCATCAATTAAACAATTTTCCACCAATCTCTAGTCATTCCTCCACCTCCAGGAGGAACCCCGACATCCACATTACAGTAGATCACCAGAAAACCAAGAATTTCCGTATCCAGTTCAAACCCAAACCGCATTCCCTAAACTTAACTAAAAATAGTAATTTTGGTTTCAAAAATCAAATTTTAGTCTTAGCATTCAATTCATATGCCTAGAACCATGAATTATGAAAAATTAAATTTTGACTTACCTAAGTTTTCTTTGTTGTTTTATATTTACAAAACCAAAACGAATTGTTTTATTCTTAAACAAAATTTTAAACTTAAGTCTATGTTATAACAAACATTTTATGTTCAAAGCTTAAGTCTTCTAAATGCTTGGGTTAAGAGCAAATAAATTTTGATGTGTAGTTAAGCCTGGAATCAAACAGAGCACAATATATAAACACAGCATGCACACAATATATATCCACACCAGACTTTCACTTATATACTTCTATCAATATTTATTTATTTCAACCCTACTATCATGCAAACAATATTTGTAAATTTTAAAAGTTACTCACTTGGAAGTATGAAGGCAGAGCCTCTTTTTCCTTTTAAAACTGTTCTTGAAACTTGTATTAGATTTACTACTTTAGGCTTGAAATTTTCCTTTGATAAATTATCTTGTTTTTTCGTTTTCATGAATAAATGCTTCAGCTTGTAAAAATGGAAATGCTTGCTTATCCTCTAGTTTACTTATTTTTGATGAATGAAAATGAGATGAGAAGAAGGTGATATATGGAAGCAAGTTACTGGTGATATTATTTTTGTACACAGTGATATTATCTGTTTAGTACAATATAAAGCAGAGACTTTAGCCTTTGTTTTGAAGGCTGATATGATACGTTGAGGCTTGCATTATGGGCTGCTTTACAGAGAAGTTACACTTTGCTTGTACTTGTTTATGCATATGTACCTTTATGTTTTTATGCTTCCTATTTGTGTATGTGTAGATATTTCTATCTACCTTTATACTTGCCCTGGATACTAAGCTTCACATACATTTTTTTTTACCAGGTTTGTTTTCAACTTCATGTTCATGTATACTTTGTTTTGTTTCATTCTTTTTTTTTATTTTCCTCTTTTATTTTAACTTTAATTATTTATTTTACTTTAATATTTATTGTTTTATATTAAATTTATAAATTCAAATTATTATTAACCATCAATTATAATACTTATTATTATCAATTATTATTAAACCATTCATTTACAATTCATATCTAATGTATATACATATATATCTCTATATTTATTTTTTTTAAACCATTTATTAATGATTTTATTTCAAATCCAATTTTAATATATATATTCACATATATACAAATTGTCAAATCCATATGACTTTATATATTTTCTAGTCGAATCGGGGAAACTCGCTTCCATTTAAATCAATTTATCTTACAATTTTATTCAAAAATTCATTTAATTATCAATTTAAATTAAATTAAAATCTAGGGTCGTTACAAACTTCCCCCCTTAAAAAGAATTTCGTCCTCGAAATTCGCCAGAGAGAGATAACGAAGGTAGATGAAAGATAGAGAAATATCTTTTCAGATCAAACTGGATATCAATTCTGCATCTGGCTCACCAAATCAGAATATCAACAATAGATACAAGAAATTATCATAGAATTTCAAATTTGGTTTTAAACGAAATTGTTTTATCGATACAATTGATCATATTCAGCTTCATTTTCTATAAATCAATTTAACTCAATTTAAAATTTCCAATTTATTTTAAAGTTTCCAGTTTCAAATTTCAAATTCATTAAAGTTTTAAATAGAAAAACTGATAAGAAACCGATGAAGATACGAATTAAAAATTTCCTACAACGATACGTAGGGCCATCATCACACCAAAACTTCTTCTGGAGCTGTCACGAAGCAATCAAAAGAATTTAAAAAACGAATCAAAGAAAATTTGATAGAGAAAGATTGTTTCCACTGTCGTTACAGAGTATTGACCATTTATAGTCATACTTCCCTGTCCTTTATCTCGTTCTCTTCTTGCACTCATACTCACTATCAGTGGATAGCAAGAGAATTTACTGAGGCATTCAAACGGATATCTTAGGGATATACTCATTCTAGGATATACTTCACCCTATCTCTAATGAGCTACTTAATGTGTTATACTCCTGAGCTAAAGTTCAACCTTAGCTCTGATACCAAATGTAACGAGACGGATTTTTCGCGCTCGAAAATCGACATCCATACTTCATATTTTATCGAGTAATTCAAAATAAATTTCATCTTTGAAATTCCATTTCAAAAAGCTTTTTATTTTAAACCCAATCCATTTCAAATCATTTGAATTTAAATATTCAACTTTAAAAATCATTTCAAAATCTGTGACTTAATCGATTTCCTCGTGAAATCCAAATTTGTGTGTGTATAAGTGTGGTTCAGGGGTTTAACACAATAGTGCAACATCATTCAATCATCACAGGTTAAAATACAAGAATATAGCTAATAAGCAGTATAAACGATAACGCTTATCGTTCATTCACATAATACAGATACGTATATCATTGAAAATAAATTACATCACAGATAATTATTTACATTCATCATAGATCACACTGAAAAAACTCATTGCACAAAGCATAGCCTATCAGAAATATCAAACAGTTCAACAATCAATAGGATTCAAACATCTATAAGTGAACTCAATTAATTATCTGATTAATTTAGATCAGATGGGTCATCGATCATGGTTAACTAATATTAATTGATTTCAAATCATTTGATTAATTATCCTTTAATCATTTATTAATTAAATTAATCAACCCTAAATTATTGAATAATCAATCTTTAATCATTCAATTATCCTTTAATTAATTTACTTAACTTATATAAAAAAAAGAAATCTTAAATTACCATTTTTGTAATTAATTATCATTAACAATTCTTAATTACAAATTAAACATTTAATTATTAATTTACCAATTTATTAATTACTAATTACTTAGTTAATCAATTATAAATTCTTAAGTAAATTCCTTAATTAAATTAATTTAACTTAAATTAATAAGTTTAAACTTATAATTATTAAGTTAATTAGTACAAAACATTAATTATTCCTTACTTAATTAATCTTTAAACCTTAATTTAGAAATTTAAACCTTTAAGTACTTATAAATCCAAATCATTAAGTAATTAAATAAATAAATTATCCATTTTAATTGATTTAATAATGGATGAATTGCAAATCAACATTTACAAATATGTTTGGAAACATTAATCTTCGAATTTACTTTTAAATTTAAATTTAAATTCCAAGATTCAAAATAAATCCCAATTTACTTTACTAAAGTTTAAACTGATTTTCAAAACCTTTAAATTTACTTGTTAAAGTAATAATTTGTTATAAAAGGACCCTTAAAGAATTAGAGTCAAATTTTCTTTAAGTTCACCTATTAAAGTCTACTTTAACAATTTAAACTCATTTAAACTTTTAAATTTAGAAACTTATTTTATTTCAAAATCTTGATTTCCATATTTAGATTCATGTCCAGGTTTCCAGATTTTGATTTTTAACTTTATCTAAATTCTTTCTTTACAAATCAAATTTTTATTTTAAATCCAAATCCACTTAATCACTTTTAAGTTATTAAACAATTTAAGTGTAAAAACTTAATTTATTTCACAAACTAAGTTTCTGACAAATCTTGAATTTATTATTTTTACGTTGATTTAAAACTTAGTTTAAACCTTGATTTTTTTAAATATAAAAAAATCAAACCTTAAATTTGGAACCCAGGTTTTAAAATTTTTAAAACTTACAGGTTAAAACTGAACACCCACAAACAACTTGAGCTACCTGCAAACTGCTTCGAGCCCGATACATATTTGCTCGAGTAAACACTCGAGACCAACGTGAGGAAACCCGAGCCTTCCTCCTTTCATCAGCAATCACTCGTGTTCACTGACACGCGTTCAGGTGTACATCGTCGTTGGCCATCTTCCTGCATCGCCGCAGCGTCGAGCACATCGACGATTACCCCTAGATCAAGCTCCAACCACTTGAACTTCGTCGTCGCTTCGAAATCGAATTCGAGATAGAACTTGAAACCTAGAAACGCTCGAAACCATTTCCTCCCAAACCTGTCATCGCCACGTTCTCCGAGCTCCGACCACCAGCCAGTCAGCAACTCCGGCCTCGACTTCATCTACGTTCCAACCACCATCCCCCAAAAACTCATAACACTCGACCAACCCAAGAAGCCGTTAGCGATCGATTTCTAAACATAGATAAAACTAGGGTTCTGGACAAAACCCCATCACTGCTCTCACCTCCTCGAATTGTTCATCAATTAAACAATTTTCCACCAATCTCTAGTCATTCCTCCACCTCCAGGAGGAACCCCGACATCCACATTACAGTAGATCACCAGAAAACCAAGAATTTCCATATCCAGTTCAAACCCAAACTGCATTCCCAAAACTTAACTAAAAATAGTAATTTTGGTTTCAAAAATCAAATTTTAGTCTTAGCATTCAATTCATATGCCTAGAACCATGAATTATGAAAAATTAAATTTTGACTTACCTAAGTTTTCTTTGTTGTTTTATATTTCCAAAACCAAAACAAATTGTTTTTTTCTTAAACAAAATTTTAAACTTAAGTCTATGTTATAACAAACATTTTATGTTCAAAACTTAAGTCTTCTAAATGCTTGGGTTAAGAGCAAATAAATTTTGATGTGTATTTAAGCCTGGAATCAAACAGAGCACAATATATAAACACAGCATGCACACAATATATATCCACACCAGACTTTCACTTATATACTTCTATCAATATTTATTTATTTCAACCCTACTATCATGCAAACAATATTTGTAAATTTTAAAAGTTACTCACTTGGAAGTATGAAGGCAGAGCCTCTTTTTCCTTTTAAAACTGTTCTTGAAACTTGTATTTGATTTACTACTTCAGGCTTGAAATTTTCCTTTGATAAATTATCTTGTTTTTTTGTTTTCATGAATAAATGCTTCAGCTTGTAAAAATGGAAATGCTTGCTTATCCTCTAGTTTACTTATTTTTGATGAATGAAAATGAGATGAGAAGAAGGTGATATATGGAAGCAAGTTACTGGTGATATTATTTTTGTACACAGTGATATTATCTGTTTAGTACAATACAAAGCAGAGACTTTAGCCAATGTTTTGAAGGCTGATATGATACGTTGCGGCTTGCATTATGGGCTGCTTTACAGAGAAGTTACACTTTGGTTGTACTTGTTTATGCATATGTACCTTTATGTTTTTATGCTTCCTATTTGTGTATGTGTAGATATTTCTATCTACCTTTATACTTGCCCTGGATACTAAGCTTCACATACATATTTTTTTTTACCAGGTTTGTTTTCAACTTCATGTTCATGTATACTTTGTTTTGTTTCATTCTTTTTTTTTATTTTCCTCTTTTATTTTAACTTAAATTATTTATTTTACTTTAATATTTATTGTTTTATATTAAATTTATAAATTCAAATTATTATTAACCATCAATTGTAATACTTATTATTATCAATTATTATTAAACCATTCATTTACAATTCATATCTAATGTATATACATATATATCTCTATATTTATTTTTTTTAAAACCATTTATTAATGATTTTATTTCAAATCCAATTTAAATATATATATTCACATATATACAAATTGTCAAATCCATATGACTTTATATATTTTCTAGTCGAATCGGGGAAACTCGCTTCCATTTAAATCAATTTATCTTACAATTTTATTCAAAAATTCATTTAATTATCAATTTAAATTAAATTAAAATCTAGGGTCGTTACAAACTTCCCCCCTTAAAAAGAATTTCGTCCTCGAAATTCGCCAGAGAGAGATAACGAAGGTAGATGAAAGATAGAGAAATATCCTTTCAGATCAAACTGGATATCAATTCTGCATCTGGCTCACCAAATCAGAATATCAACAATAGATACAAGAAATTATCATAGAATTTCAAATTTGGTTTTAAACGAAATTGTTTTATCGATACAATTGATCATATTCAGCTTCATTTTCTATAAATCAATTTAACTCAATTTAAAATTTCCAATTTATTTTAAAGTTTCCAATTTCAAATTCATTAAAGTTTTAAATAGAAAAACTGATAAGAAACCGATGAAGATACGAATTAAAAATTTCCTACAACGATACGTAGGGCCATCATCACACCAAAACTTCTTCTGGAGCTGTCACGAAGCAATCAAAAGAATTTAAAAAACGAATCAAAGAAAATTTGATAGAGAAAGATTGTTTCCACTATCGTTATAGAGTATTGACCATTTATAGTCATACTTCCCTGTCCCTTATCTCGTTCTCTTCTTGCACTCATACTCACTATCAGTGGATAGCAAGAGAATTTACTGAGGCATTCAAACGGATATCTTAGGGATATACTCATTCTAGGATATACTTCACCCTATCTCTAATGAGCTACTTAATGTGTTATACTCCTGAGCTAAAGTTCAACCTTAGCTCTGATACCAAATGTAACGAGACGGATTTTTCACGCTCGAAAATCGACATCCATACTTCATATTTTATCGAGTAATTCAAAATAAATTTCATCTTTGAAATTCCATTTCAAAAAGCTTTTTATTTTAAACCCAATCCATTTCAAATCATTTGAATTTAAATATTCAACTTTAAAAATCATTTCAAAATCTGTGACTTAATCGATTTCCTCGTGAAATCCATATTTGTGTGTGTATAAGTGTGGTTCAGGGGTTTAACATAATAGTGCAACATCATTCAATCATCACAGGTTAAAATACAAGAATATAGCTAATAAGCGGTATAAACGATAACGCTTATCGTTCATTCACATAACACAGATACATATATCATTGAAAATAAATTACATCACAGATAATTATTTACATTCATCATAGATCACACTGAAATAACTCATAGAATAAAGCATAGCCTATCAGAAATATCAAACAGTTCAACAATCAATAGGATTCAAACATCTATAAGTGAACTCAATTAATTATCTGGTTAATTTAGATCAGATGGGTCATCGATCATGGTTAACTAATATTAATTGATTTCAAATCATTTGATTAATTATCCTTTAATCATTTATTAATTAAATTAATCAACCCTAAATTATTGAATAATCAATCTTTTATCATTCAATTATCCTTTAATTAATTTACTTAACTTATATAAAAAAAAGAAATCTTAAATTACCATTTTTGTAATTAATTATCATTAACAATTCTTAATTACAAATTAAACATTTAATTATTAATTTACCAATTTATTAATTACTAATTACTTATTAATCAATTATAAATTCTTAAGTAAATTCCTTAATTTAACTTAAATTAATAAGTTTAAACTTATAATTATTAAGTTAATTAGTACAAAACATTAATTATTCCTTACTTAATTAATCTTTAAACCTTAATTAAGAAATTTAAACCTTTAAGTACTTATAAATCCAAATCATTAAGTAATTAAATAAATAAATTATCCATTTTAATTGATTTAATAATAGATGAATTGCAAATCATCATTTACAAATATGTTTGGAAACATTGATCTTCGAATTTACTTTTAAATTTAAATTTAAATTCCAAGATTCAAAATAAATCCCAATTTACTTTACTAAAGTTTAAACTGATTTTCAAAAGCTTTAAATTTACTTGTTAAAGTAATAATTTGTTATAAAAGGACCCTTAAAGAATTAGAGTCAAATTTTCTTTAAGTTCACCTATTAAAGTCTACTTTAACAATTTAAACTCATTTAAACTTTTAAATTTAGAAACTTGTTTTATTTCAAAATCTTGATTTCCATATTTAGATTCATGTCCAGGTTTCCAGATTTTGATTTTTAACTTTATCTAAATTCTTTCTTTACAAATGAAATTTTTATTTTAAATCCAAATCCACTTAATCACTTTTAAGTTATTAAACAATTTAAGTGTAAAAACTTAATTTATTTCACAAACTAAGTTTCTGACAAATCTTGAATTTATTATTTTTACGTTGATTTAAAACTTAGTTTAAACCTTGATTTTTTTAAATATAAAAAAATCAAACCTTAAATTTGGAACCCAGGTTTTAAAATTTTTAAAACTTACAGGTTAAAACTGAACACCCACAAACAACTTGAGCTACCTGCAAACTGCTACGAGCCCGATACATATTTGCTCGAGTAAACACTCGAGACCAACGTGAGGAAACCCGAGCCTTCCTCCTTTCATCAGCAATCACTCGTGTTCACTGACACGCGTTCAGGTGCACATCGTCGTTGGCCATCTTCCTGCATCGCCGCGGCGTCGAGCACATCGACGATTACCCCTAGATCAAGCTCCAACCACTTGAACTTCACCGCCGCTTCGAAATCGAATTCGAGATAGAACTTGAAACCTAGAAACGCTCGAACCCATTTCCTCCCAAACCTGTCATCGCCACGTTCTCCGAGCTCCGACCACCAGCCAGTCAGCAACTCCGGCCTCGACTTCATCTACGATCCAACCACCATCCCCCAAAAACTCATAACACTCGACCAACCCAAGAAGCCGTTAGCGATCGATTTCCAAACATAGATAAAACTAGGGTTCTGGACAAAACCCCATCACTGCTCTCACCTCCTCGAATTGTTCATCAATTAAACAATTTTCCACCAATCTCTAGTCATTCCACCACCTCCAGGAGGAACCTCGACATCCACATTACAGTAGATCACCAGAAAACCAAGAATTTCCATATCCAGTTCAAACCCAAACTGCATTCCCAAAACTTAACTAAAAATAGTAATTTTGGTTTCAAAAATCAAATTTTAGTCTTAGCATTCAATTCATATGCCTAGAACCATGAATTATGAAAAATTAAATTTTGACTTACCTAAGTTTTCTCTGTTGTTTTATATTTCCAAAACCAAAACAAATTGTTTTTTTCTTAAACAAAATTTTAAACTTAAGTCTATGTTATAACAAACATTTTATGTTCAAAACTTAAGTCTTCTCAATGCTTGGGTTAAGAGCAAATAAATTTTGATGTGTATTTAAGCCTGGAATCAAACAGAGCACAATATATAAACATAGCATGCACACAATATATATCCACACCAGACTTTCACTTATATACTTCTATCAATATTTATTTATTTCAACCCTACTATCATGCAAACAATATTTGTAAATTTTAAAAGTTACTCACTTGGAAGTATGAAGGCATAGCCTCTTTTTCCTTTTAAAACTGTTCTTGAAACTTGTATTTGATTTACTACTTCAGGCTTGAAATTTTCCTTTGATAAATTATCTTGTTTTTTTGTTTTCATGAATAAATGCTTCAGCTTGTAAAAATGGAAATGCTTGCTTATCCTCTAGTTTACTTATTTTTGATGAATGAAAATGAGATGAGAAGAAGGTGATATATGGAAGCAAGTTACTGGTGATATTATTTTTGTACACAGTGATATTATCTGTTTAGTACAATACAAAGCAGAGACTTTAGCCTTTGTTTTGAAGGCTGATATGATACGTTGAGGCTTGCATTATGGGCTGCTTTACAGAGAAGTTACACTTCGCTTGTACTTGTTTATGCATATGTACCTTTATGTTTTTATGCTTCCTATTTGTGTATGTGTAGATATTTCTATCTACCTTTATACTTGCCCTGGATACTAAGCTTCACATACATATTTTTTTTTTTACCAGGTTTGTTTTCAACTTCATGTTCATGTATACTTTGTTTTGTTTCATTCTTTTTTTTATTTTCCTCTTTTATTTTAACTTAAATTATTTATTTTACTTTAATATTTATTGTTTTATTTTAAATTTATAAATTCAAATTATTATTAACCATCAATTGTAATACTTATTATTATCAATTATTATTAAACCATTCATATCTAATGTATATACATATATATCTCTATATATATTTTTTTAAACCATTTATTAATGATTTTATTTCAAATCCAATTTAAATATATATATTCACATATATACAAATTGTCAAATCCATATGACTTTATATATTTTCTAGTCGAAAATGGGAAACTCGCTTCCATTTAAATCAATTTATCTTACAATTTTATTCAAAAATTCATTTAATTATCAATTTAAATTAAATTAAAATCTAGGGTCGTTACAAATACTCAAGCCGGTCCTCTGTTTTCTGAGAAACAGGTGAGTAAATCTAACCCCTTTGAAAACCAAATTCTATTTTATAACTCAATGCATGCTGAAATTCTTTAAAATGAAGTTTGGTAAGTGTAGCATGTTGTTTTAATATGGATTGTTGTATATGTTAATAACTGTATGGATGATCGTACATGTAAACCCAATATACACTCTGTTAACATTTCAGGTTTCAAAGGTTGAACTAAATTTAAAACCTCCTTGCCTGATTCATTTTAGATATAGGTATATAAATGAAAATTGTTTGTAAGAACAAAACATTTGATCTGAAAATATTTCTAGACAAGTACTTAACAGTAGTTTTATGATTAAGCAAGAAAAACAGTAAAACCTTAATTATACCCAAAACTCAACTATATTAATTTATTGTTTCAAATTCATATTCTGATTGGTCATCAGAAACTAGGATTTTTGGAAGAGGAATCATGACGTTTAAGGAAGTATATCGAGTGGATTCAAGTGTTGATCAGATTTTTAGGTTTTGGGCATATTTTATAACCGCGTTGGTCAGAGGTTTGGAAACTGAGGCTAGAGGAAGGTGGTAGATCAGGGGAATAGGGAAAAATGTTAAAGGAAATTATAAATCTCCATGGAGGGGCAGCGAGTAGATAATAGGGTTTTAGGAGCTTTTGGTCGATGTTTTTTTTCCAGGGAATTTGCATCACTGACGATACATCGAGATTGGCCGGATCATGTTAGATTGACGCGGGACATTGTAGCACTGCTGGGAGTGGAACGGCGGATGTTCTGGTGGTTGAGATCGTCGACGGCAAGATGGATGTTGACTGTTATTTTAGTTCCAGTTTTGGGGAAAAATAGTTCGATTTTGATTCAGGGCCTAATCAAGGAATCTGGGTAGTTGAAGTTGGTCAGCGTATCGTCAGCAAGTGATAGGAGGTGTCGTAGTTGATCGGAGGGCCTCCAATGTCGTGTGCATGTGTATGCATTTTTTCGTGTGTATCAGTTGTTTGTTTGTGGAATTGCTTCGGGAGAAATGTGGGTTTTATCGTTGACGTCTTCGGGTTCAAGCCTGTATTTGATTGTGGACTGTTTGCTGATGATAAGAAGATGGGAAGAAGGGATGCGTGGTTCTCATGGGCCTGAGTTTTGGTTGGGCCTGAGATAATGGCCTGTTGGGAATAGAATTTAAATTTTAAAAGGTAAAAGATAGTTAAAAAATAAGAGAAAAATTAAATGAAGTAAAGGGTATTGGTAAGAAATGTTTTCAAATGCTAGTTGTTAATTTGAGCATTAATTTTGGAGATTAGGCTGGAGGCACAGGCTCGTTTCCGTGTAGTTCGAGAATGTATTTTGTTTTCAAGTTTTAAAAACTTTAGCAAAGTTTTTGGAAAATGGAAGGAGTTGAAGAATCTCGAGTCTGGACTCGAGCTATTCTCGAGTTGGACTCGAAGTAGGTTCAAAATGTAGGAATTTGAAAGTTTTTATTTAACTGGTTTCAAAATTTAAATTGAATTTAATTTTAGAACTATTATGTAAGGTAAATGTTTTTCCTGAAACATTTGAATTAGAAGATTTGAAGTTTGTTTAACTTAGATTTGTTAAGTTAAATTTTATTAATTAATAGTTAGAGGTAAATCAATTAAGTAATTAAGTTGTAATTTGTGACTAATTAATTACTTAAAGGAAGTGATTAAGGATTAATTACTTAGGGTAATTAAAGGATTGATAAATTAAGGGAATTAATAAAAGGATTAATAAATTAATGAAGATGATTAATTAGAGGATAAATCAATGTAAGTGATCATAGAACAATTAAGTCAAGTAATTAATTTTGGATCAATGTAATCAATGTGTATAGTAAGGTCAATTAATTTGTGTAATTAATTAAGTTCAAATGGTTAATACTATTTAATTAATTAAGTTTAATTAATTAAAGTTAACCATTTGTTGTTGAGTTAAGTATAATTAATTAAGGTGATTATTGAGGTATAATTACTTAGTGAAGAAATTAAGGGATAATTACTGGATGTAATTAATTAAACAGAAATTACTTGATGAGAAGTAACTAAAGGATAGTTACTTGATGGAAGAAATTAAGTAATGATTACTCAGTGTAATTAAAGGAGAAATAAATGTATTTAAATCAAGGAGTTGATTTAATGAATATAAGTAATTAATGGGAGTTAATTACTAATGTGATTGATCAGGATTGATTAATGAATGAAATTGTTTGAGGATAATTAATTTGTGTAATTAATTAAAAGATAATTACTTAATGTAATTAAAGAATAATTAATCGAGGGTGATTAATTAAAATGGGTAATTGGAGAATAATTAATTAATTTGCTGTAATTAATTAAGGATTAAACACACAGGATTTAAGGTAATGGAAGAAAATTAATTTAATTTATTAAAGATTATGTGATTAAAGTCTTTGCTTATGAATGACTGAATGTTATTGGATGTTTGGATTGTTGTTATATTTGGCAGCTGATTGTGATGCTAGGGTATTAGAGATGGATTATTTATCAGAAATAGAATTGCTATGTGAATCTGTTACTAAGGGTATACATGGAAATGTTTAAAGCTTAAACAGCTTTGTCTTAAGATGGTATTGAATTCGAAGAGACCGGGGTCGGGTATTAGTAAATACCTGAAACCACTTCGATTCTATATAGATTTGACATCTGAAATCAATAGGTTGAAATGGAATGGTTAAAGTGAATTGGACCATTCAATCTATGTTCTAGCACTTAGAAATTGATGTGTGGAATAAGTGATGTTATAACGACTTGAGAAGTTGTAAACTGATATAAGTTACCCGGGATTATTTAAATTGTATGCTGTTGTATTCCATGTTAGATGGGTTTGCTCACGCTGGTTTCCAGCCTGACTCAGATGTTACTTTGATGTAATGCTCGGGTCAGACCGAGTATTATAGATTTTCAGGTAAGGACGTTCTGCAGCTCAGTAGGCGAGCTGGATGGCAGAGACATATGGAGAGTCTCCACTATGATATTGTATATATCTGAGACATGTTAAATTGTATCTATCCAATGTTGAAGAAAATTGTTGTAACTCTGATATATCGATGTAAATTGATAGATATAGTTTTCTTTGGTATAACTATTATTGATATTATATTTTATCCGCTGAGAATGTGAGTTTATGTGTTTCTTTTCTGTCCTTCTTCTCTCTCTTTCTTCTTTTCTCTAACTATCTGGAATTTTCGGGATCGGAATTTCTGGGTCGTTACATTTGGTATTAGAGCTGAAGGTTAAGCGAGAACCTTGGCTCTGTTGGGATTACTCATTAAGGATAGGGTAAGTGGTACCCTAGAATGAGTTAAGTATATATACATATGAGAGAGCGTATTTGTTATTTTCTTATATAAAGATATTAAATGGTTTTATATAAGATTATATTTTGATATATATATAAAGCAATATATCTTTCTAACAAATAGTAAAGGAATTGGTTGTTAAATTATTGAGTAAGAATTAAGTGGTAATAGAATTACAACCAAATTGAAAATTAAATTTAAGACAAGATTGAAATGGATTCAAACCCAAATTGAAATCTTGAATTGGAGAAGTATTTCAGAATAGGATGAATTAGAATTGGTTTCAAACCAGAAAATAGAATGGATATTGTGTTTAATAATGGGATGATTGTTTTTCAATAAACAATAAAATGTTTTAAGGAAGTAACTATTTAAAAAGAAAATAATTTGTAAATGAGAAAGGATACAAATAAAAGTGGGTTTCAAATTGTGAAGTCCTGAATTCTATGTTTAAAAATTTGAATTGGTTCCAAAATGTTAAAGGAAATAATATTATTCAAACTACCTTGAATATGATCTTATTTTAAAATAAGAAATGTTTGAAAATTTTAAAGAGAATTTGTTTTGAATTGAAACCAAAGGTGGTTTAAAAACTTGGCTTGGTAAGCCAAGAAGTAAATATGTATATGTGTGGATATACTTAAATATCAAAGTTGGTTTGAAATAAACTCGAAATATTGAGTTTTAAATTTGGAATAAGATGTGATATCCAAAATGATGAGTTTTTGAACTTAATAAGTGGGAAGATCATTTATGTGAAGTCTAAAATTTGAAATGGAAGTTCAAATTGGGTAAGGTTGACTGGATTAAGTGAATTGAGTTTAACTGGGGAAAAAAGTTAAATAAGTTGGAATGATCAACCTGATTTGGAAATTTCAAGATGAAAGTAAGATTTAACTTGGAGAGTTAAATGGTTGATTTGAATTAGGAAATTTGAGTGATCTCAAAATGGGTTTGAAATCCGAAATTGGAAATGGATGGATGTTTTTAAAATAAAGGCTAATTTGATTTGTGGAATAATATGTTAGGTCTGAACTGTGAATTGAATTGTTTTAAACTTTAAAGGTAAATTGATTTAAAGGAATTAAATCAACATTTGAAGTATTAACTCGAATTTATATAATTCGAGATGGTTTAAATTTGGAATTTGAATTAAAATTAGTTCAAATTGAATTTGATTTGAATTAATTGAAATTGTGATTAAAGATGTATAAATATAAAAATTCAAATGGAAAATTTGAATTGGATTAATTTGAAACGATTTGAAATTAAAGTTGAATAATTTTAAATTCAAGAGGAATTTAAATTGAATTTGGAAGGAAATCAAGAATAATACAAATTGATTTGGAAATGGAGTTTGAAATTGGGATTAATTCAAACTGGAGCTGTAATGAATTGAAATTGGAATTGGGTCAATTTAAA
Organism: Allium cepa; assembly: GCA_030765085.1. Taxonomy (NCBI): domain Eukaryota; kingdom Viridiplantae; phylum Streptophyta; class Magnoliopsida; order Asparagales; family Amaryllidaceae; genus Allium; species Allium cepa. The sequence goes on along the minus strand of CM060942.1, from coordinate 87,220,664 downwards.
TGGAAGTGGAAATTTAAATTGAATTGATGAGAATGGAGATTGGGAAGTGAACAGTTTTGACTCTGGACTATTTTTAATATAAATTGTTTTAATTTAAACCTATTTTTCTAAGCTATTCATTATATATACAACCTTTCTTTTTACAAACCAAACTATCTTGTACTTATTTTACAATTATTTTTGAAACTGTTTAACAATTTTCTAACTATTTTATAAACTAATTACTATTTTCAACTACTAATTACTATTTTATAGCTATTTTGCAATTATTTAAAAATTTCTATGACTATTTACTATTTTCCAATTATTTTACAATTACTGAACTATTTTACAGCTATTTTACAAACTAGTAATTATATTTCAACTACTTATTTATTTTTAAAATTTTCAAACTATTTTCTAAATAAACTGGTTGGAGTTCAAGCTGTTATTGGTTAAATACCCAATCGAGATAATAATAGAGGTGATAATCCAAATAGATTAAAGCAATTGTGAGTAAGTGAATGAAAATTTAAGTGGGAATGATTAGAAATGGAATTGATTTGGTTAATAACCAATTAGGATAAATACGTAGGGGGTATGTATGTTATTCTATTCGCATAGTAATTTGATCCAGTTTCGAACACAGAATTTCGAGATAATTATATCGATCCGAGTGGGATTTTTCACTCGATTTTCAACGGCGAACCTGGATATGGATTGTTGATTGGTTCTGGATATTCTCTATCATAGTTAGACTATGCAAGGAGAATGACGGTTTCTGATCAAGAAACCAGATCTGTGTCTGCATAGAAAGTCGGGTGGACGATACTAGTTCGGAAATGAAATTGTGTGATCGAGTGAGCGATCGGATTGGTATAGCGTACAGATGATATGTGTACATCGTACAAATTTGAATGAAAATGATATTAAAAAGGAGTAATCAAATTTGGATATTTGATATTGGATAAATAAAATTTATATATCTTTGACGTATAAGATAAATCTCCCCTTGATGAATCTTTTGCCAGAAGAAAAGTGTTTTTGGAAATGTTTGATGTATAAAAGGAATTTTATACAAGTTTGAAAATGATCCAAAGTTTTAAAAGATTTTATATATCTATAAAGGATCATATGAGGATTTTAGAAAAGGTTTTGGGAACCTATGGATTTGGAAAGTCTTTTGATTTTTGGGTAAAATCAATATGAGAATTTGGAAAGCCTAGTTTGAGAATTATCGATTTTTGAGTAATCAATTTTGTATAAAAGAGCTTTGTATGAGATCATACTAGGTGTATGATTTGAAGATACTATATATGTATAGTATAAGATGTTTTGATGATGGCTCTGGGGAAAAAGGCGCTCCCTTGAAATGAACTTCTCAGGAGTACCACCGGGTGGTGCTGCCTTGAGCCCTAAGGGGGTTCTAAAGTTGATCCTGTGAGGAGTCCGGACAAAACTAGTTCCTGAGGATTATGAGTAGAGTATACCATAGCGAAAGTCGTGTGTGCCGCTGAGAGCCAACAGTTACATGGACTTTTGCTGCGACGGCAACGTAACCCAGGATGTAACTGCGATCTATGGTATAACATAGCGAAAATCGTGTGTGCCGCTGAGAGCCAACAGTCTGCGTTTGATTTTATATCGGCAGACTGCGACCTATGTAGGAGTGGAGAGGTTTCATTTCGACAGCGAAATTCAGAGGCCGCTGAGAGCCTGCAGTTACATGGACTTTTGCTGCGATGGCAACGTAACCCTGGGTGTAACTGTGATCTGTTGTGTGGGATCCATGGCGTAATCGAGAGGCCGCGGAGAGCCTGCAGTTACATGGACTTTTGCTGCGACAGCAACGTAACCCTGGAATGTAACCGTGACCATGGATGGGGGTGATGATTTCCAGAGCATTCTCACCAAAAGATATATCCTTTATTTTCCAAAAAAAAACCGTTTTCTATATTTTCAATAAAATTATTTTCCAAAGTATTTTCACTGGGTGTTGAAAAAGGGTCTGCTAAGTACTTATATATTTTCAGTCCTACGTCTGATCAACGTATGACCGAATTTCTTTGAGAACGAAGATGGACTTGTTGAAACATCGAGTTATAGAATGATATTTTCATAAAACTACTTTGATAATACTATATATAGATTTTAAAGGTGTTTTATAAATGATCAAAGGAAAATTTATCAAATTTAAGCATTTTAATAAAATCTGGCTTCGTTTCTTTTCGAGGACGAAAAGATTCAAAGAGGGGAGGAATGTGATAATCCGAATTTCTGGGAATCTGTTAATTGGAAATTAATAGGATTAAAATTGTTAAAATACTTATTTGATTATTGAACAAATGAAATTCTGATATATATAGATATCTGGATATATAAATGAATTTAATAATTTGTGTTATAAATTAAATTGATTTGATAATTTTTTATAATAAAATTTTGGATTGATTTAATAATCTTCACTAATTAATATTTAAATTGGTAGATTTTGTTTTAAAGCCAATAAATTGTTTCTATTTATAATATATGTAATTGAATATATTGTAAATACGTATAAGCTTTGGTTCGAAAGTTAGTAAATAAAGAAATTTAATAAATATCTGTATGGTTTATACTTAAGGTAAATCTTATTTGTTTAAATTATATTTAATTGGCTTGAATATGAATTTAAGTTAGTTTAACATAAAAGCTTTGTTTTATTTTCTTTTTAAAATATTACTTGAAATTATATAATAATTTAAAATACAATTTACGAATGATCTTAGTTTATTGAGTAATAGAAGTAATTTATAATCTCTTTTATAAATCATTTAAATTTGTTAAATTTGTTATTTTCAAATAATAATTATAATACTTAGTTCTTATGAACATAAATGGATTTTTATAGAAATAGGTTTTGTTATTTTTAAATTTTAATAAGAGTTATATATGCATATATAGCTTGATTTTTAATTTGGAGTTTTAATTTAATTTAAATTTGGGTTCAATGCTTTGAAATTTAAAAGAGTAAATGCTTAAAATATTTGGATAGGCTTTTATTTATAATTTGTTTTGTTTTATTTTTCTATAAAAGAAAAGGAAGAAATTTATTTACATATATATATACATAAGAAAGAAATAAAATAAGTTAAAACCTTTATAAACAATTTAAATTAAAATTTAAAATACTCTAAATACATGTGTAAGTCTCTTAAGACATATAAATAACATGTGTAAGCCATTGAATAAACCAAGTGACAAATGTTAGGTATATAAAAAAAATTTGAAATCAACATTCATACTAAAATTTAAAGATTTATTCAAAACCAGAAAATCTGCTCAAACTAAATCCTGCAAATTCCCCTCAAAACAAATCTGAACCAATAAATTCCTCTAACCAAATCTATCTTAATCATTTTTAAAAACTGAAGTGCAAATCAAAGTTTAAACCTGAAGCTCTCCTCAAATTCATCAACCTGAAAAGCAAATTGCAACTCAAACCTACATGCAACTACAGATCTTTCCTTTTCTGTTTTGAGAACAACTTCCAAAAGTCTGCATTTTTCCCTTTTATCTGGAAGCATGTAGCTGTAAATCAGGAAAAGCATTTGCAGTAAATCCAAGATTGAAGTTTAATAATAAGGAAGCAACTCAAAGTTCCAGTTTAAGTTTTGCAAGAAGGAAGCATTTCCATATTTTAATACTCAAGCCGGTCCTCTGTTTTCTGAGAAACAGGTGAGTAAATCTAACCCCTTTGAAAACCAAATTCTATTTTATAACTCAATGCATGCTGAAATTCTTTAAAATGAAGTTTGGTAAGTGTAGCATGTTGTTTTAATATGGATTGTTGTATATGTTAATAACTGTATGGATGATCATACATGTAAACCCAATATACACTCTGTTAACATTTTAGGTTTCAAAGGTTGAACTAAATTTAAAACCTCCTTGCCTGATTCATTTTAGATATAGGTATATAAATGAAAATTGTTTGTAAGAACAAAACATTTGATCGGAAAATATTTCTAGACAAGTACTTAACAGTAGTTTGATGATTAAGCAAGAAAAACAGTAAAACCTTAATTATACCCAAAACTCATCTATATTAATTTATTGTTTCAAATTCATATTCTGATTGGTCATCAGAAACTAGGATTTTTGGAAGAGGAATCATGACGTTTAAGGAAGTATATCGAGTGGATTCAAGTGTTGATCAGATTTTTGGGTTTTGGGCATATTTTATAACCGCGTTGGTCAGAGGTTTGGAAACTGAGGCCAGAGGAAGGTGGTAGATCAGGGGAGTAGGGAAAAATGTTAAAGGAAATTATAAATCGCCATAGAGGGGCGACGAGTAGATAATAGGGTTTTAGGAGCTTTTGGTCGATGTTTTTTTTCCAGGGAAATTGCATCACTGACGATACATCGAGATTGGCCGGATCATGTTAGATTGACGCGGGACATTGTAGCACTGCTGGGGGTGGAACGGCGGATGTTCTGGTGGTTGAGATCGTCGACGGCAAGATGGATGTTGATTGTTATTTTTGTTCCAACTTTGGGGAAAAATGGTTCGATTTTGATTCAGGGGCTAATCAAGGAATCTGGGTAGTTGAAGTTGGTCAGTGTATCGTCAGCAAGTGATAGAAGGTGTCGTAGTTGATCGGAGGGCCTCCAATGTCGTGTGCATGTGTACGCGTTTTTCCGTGTGTATCAATTGTTTGTTTGTGGAATTGCTTCGGGAGAAATGTGGGTTTTATCGTTGACGTCTTCGGGTTCAAGCCTGTATTTGATTGTGGACTGTTTGCTGATGATAAGAAGATGGGAAGAAGGGATGCGTGGTTCTCATGGGCCTGAGTTTTGGTTGGGCCTGAGATAATGGCCTGTTGGGAATAGAATTTAATTTTTAAAAGGTAAAAGATAGTTAAAAAATAAGAGAAAAATTAAATGAAGTAAAGGGTATTGGTAAGAAATGTTTTCAAATGCTAGTTGTTAATTTGAGCATTAATTTTGGAGATTAGGCTGGAGGCACGGGCTCGTTTCCGTGTAGTTCGAGAATGTATATTGTTTTCAAGTTTTAAAACTATAGCAAAGTTTTTGGAAAATGGAAGGAGTTGAAGAATCTCGAGTCTGGACTCGAGCTATTCTCGGGTTGGACCCGAAGTAGGTTCAAAATGTAGGAATTTGGAAGTTTATATTTAACTGGTTTCAAAATTTAAATTGAATTTAATTTTAGAACTATTATGTAAGGTAAATGTTTTTCCTGAAACATTTGAATTAGAAGATTTGAAGTTTGTTTAACTTAGATTTGTTAAGTTAAATTTTATTAATTAATAGTTAGAGGTAAATCAATTAAGTAATTAAGTTGTAATTTGTGACTAATTAATTACTTAAAGGAAGTGATTAAGGATTAATTACTTAGGGTAATTAAAGGATTGATAAATTAAGGGAATTAATAAAAGGATTAATAAATTAATGAACATGATTAATTAGAGGATAAATCAATGTAAGTGATCATAGAACAATTAAGTCAAGTAATTAATTTTGGATCAATGTAATCAATGTGTATAGTAAGGTCAATTAATTTGTGTAATTAATTAAGTTCAAATGGTTAATACTAGTTAATTAATTAAGTTTAATTAATTAAAGTTAACCATTTGCTGTTGAGTTAAGTATAATTAATTAAGGTGATTATTGAGGTATAATTACTTAGTGAAGAAATTAAGGGATAATTACTGGATGTAATTAATTAAACAGAAATTACTTGATGAGAAGTAACTAAAGGATAGTTACTTGATGGAAGAAATTAAGTAATGATTACTCAGTGTAATTAAAGGAGAAATAAATGTATTTAAATCAAGGAGTTGATTTAATGAATATAAGTAATTAATGGGAGTTAATTACTAATGTGATTGATCAGGATTGATTAATGAATGAAATTGTTTGAGGATAATTAATTTGTGTAATTAATTAAAAGATAATTACTTAATGTAATTAAAGAATAATTAATCGAGGGTGATTAATTAAAATGGGTAATTGGAGAATAATTAATTAATTTGCTGTAATTAATTAAGGATTAAACACACAGGATTTAAAGTAATGGAAGAAAATTAATTTAATTTATTAAAGATTATGTGATTAAAGTCTTTGCTTATGAATGGATGAATGTTATTGGATGTTTGGATTGTTGTTATATTTGGCAGGTGATTGTGATGCTAGGGTATTAGAGATGGATTATCTATCAGAAATAGAATTGCTATGTGAATCTGTCACTAAGGGTATACATGGAAATGTTTAAAGCTTAAACAGCTTTGTCTTAAGATGGTACTGAATTCGAAGAGACCGGGGTCGGGTATTAGTAAATACCTGAAACCACTTCGATTCTATATAGATTTGACATATGAAATCAATAGGCTGAAATGGAATGGTTAAAGTGAATTGGACCATTCAATCTATGTTCTAGCACTTAGAAATTGATGTGTGGAATAAGTGATGTTATAACGACTTAAGAAGTTGTAAACTGATATAAGTTACCCGGGTTTATTTAAATTGTATGCTGTTGTATTCCATGTTAGATGGGTTTACTCACGCTGGTTTCCAGCCTGACCCGGGTGTTACTTTGATGTAATGCTCGGGTCAGACCGAGTATTGTAGATTTTCAGGTAAGGACGTTCTGGAGCTCAGGAGGCGAGCTGAATGGCAGGGACATATGGAGAGTCTCCACTATGATATTGTATATATCTGAGACATGTTAAATTATATCTATCCAATATTGAAGAAAATTGTTGTAACTCTGATATATCGATGTAAATTGATAGAAACAGTTTTCTTTGGTATAATTATTATTGATATTATATTTTATCCGCTGAGAATGTGAGTTTATGTGTTTCTTTTCTGTCCTTCTTCTATCTCTTTCTTCTTTTCTCTAACTAATTGGAATTTTCGAGATCGAAATTTCCGGGTCGTTACAAATGTTATAGGAAAGGGCATATAATGAAGCATTGTAAGATAGAAATTTTTAAGATTAAGTGCTATGGATGTCAATTATTTGGATACTTCAAGAATAATGCTCGCTTGGTAAAACGAGGAAGGGCGGGTAGTGAAGGCGTATGCATTGGAGGCAATTTCGGCTACTAGTATTGTACCATCTGCTAACGTGAAGGGGAAGCAAATTGTTATGGAAGGTGTGTTAACTTTACCTAGATTTCCTATCAGAAATCTATTTGATATTGGTATGTCGCATTCGTTAAGTGGTCGTGCATTAGTAGCTAAGTTATGACTTAGACCCCAAATTATCTATGATTCTATTTCGATGTCAAATCCTATCGAGGGATCAGCCCCACCTATCTTTGATTTTTCAAAACCTTACATTAGTCATACATGATGTGGTTTTCCTTTGTGATGCGTAATTATATAGCTTCTCAGGGTATGGATCAATTTTGGGAATGGAATGGATAATGCACTATGGGCTAGTTTTGGATTGTGATTGGAGAATTATTCAATCGAGAAATGGAGGAGAGTAGAAACTTACTGTTAGTTGTAGGCCCAATGAATTCATGTTGACTATTTACTTGTGTTCTCCTAGTATGTCACAGGATGATTTACCTTTGATCCTCATAGTGCAATATTTTTCAAATACCTTTGTTGAACTTTCTGACCTTCCATCCCGAAGGGAAATCGATTTTATAATCGATATTACAGATGCTAAGCCCATAATGTTTCCATAGGCATGTGGCTTCGAAATGAAGGAGGGAATTGGATAAGAAAGTCTTGGAGTTATTGGAAAAAGAATTTGTATGGAGAAATATTTCAGAGCGTGGAGTGCCCGTCATCTTTACCACAAAAATCGATGATTCGCTTAGGTTACGTGTTGATTATAGAGATTCGAACAAACTGACGAGAAAGAACTTATATCCGTTGCCTTGCCGACCTCTTTGATCAATTAATCGGGGCCAATCTCTCATCAAGATTTGGCTACTGGATTCCATCTGTTAATAGTAGCGAATGATAGTATATCGAATACTTTATAGAACTCTTGATGGACTATTTTAGTGGGTAATTATGTCATTTGGCTTGATTAATGCATCCGTATATTTCATGGATTTACGAGTAGAGTTTTTGAGTGCAACTGAATAAATTTGTTATGGTTTTTGTAGATGATATCTTGGTATTTCCCAAAAGCAAAGAAGAGCAAAAACATCATTAAATGAGGTATTAGATGTTTCTAGAAGGAACCGGTTGAGAGAGATTCTCAAAATGTCACTTTGGAAGAATTTATTTGAACTCCTGGGACATATTTTATTTGGAGAAGGATTGCCTACAGACTCAAGAAGTGGAAGTAGTGAAGGAATAGAAGGCGTTGAAGAATGCATTGGAGATTCCTAGCTTCATAGGATTGGCTGGATTCTATAGGAAGTTCATAAAATATTTAAAAATTCTTGACACCCTAACTAAGCTTATTAAGAAGAGTATGATGTTTTCTTGAAAACTAGATTATGAGAAGTTATTTGTTAGGTTGCTGGAGTTATTGACGAGCGGACCTGTCTTAACCATCCTCAATGGTACCAAACTATTTACCATCTATATTGATGCATGCAGAATCGGTCTTGTTGCTGTCTTGATGCTAATAGGAAAAGTGGTAGCATATGCTAGTCGACAACTTTAAGGTACATGAGAAGAATTACCCAATACATGACCATGACTTAGCTTCCATCATATTTGCATCAAGATCCTTGAGGCTCTACTTAATGGAAGAGAGATTTGAGCTGTTCACAGACCACTAGTCCCTCATGTACCTAATTTCACAAAAGGACTTAAATCCGATGCAATAAAAATGGATGGAGTTTCTTTCGTCTTTTGACATTGAGATGACTTATACTCTAGGGAAGGGAAAAACGGTTCTTGATGCATTGAGTAAAAAGGATGTCGCAATGAATTATATTCTTTATCTTCGATCGTCTTTCCACCTTCATTGGATTATACACCAGGCTTATTAGCTGGTCGGACCATATTGATGCATTGGAATAGACTTAATTAAAGAAAATATGCAGTGTTAGTTGGAATTTTGGATCAGCTGGATTCAGGTGAACGATCGAGCCATTTAGACTGTTACTCCAAAAACCAGAAAGGATACCTTAGGTGTGATGGTATGCCTTCAGTATTTCTAATTAAGGAATTGATAGTGGAAGCCTTTGGAGGGTGACACCATTATAGGATGATCAATCATCTAGGTGGAGACATGATGTATCGAGATATGAAGAGAACATCGATCTGGCCAAGAATGAAGAGGCATGTAGCGGAGGTTGTGACAAAATATTAGACATGGCAGAGAATGAAAACTGAACAGATGAACTCAAGTGGGCTACTACTCCCATTAGATTCCACAACGAAATGGGGAAAATTTATATATGAACTTCATCTATGGATAACCATGGAGCGGAAGGGTATTGAGAGCATTTGGGTAGTAGTGGATCGACTAACCAAGAGCAAACATTTCATTCCTGTAAGAAGCACAAGAACTGCATTAACTTTTGCAACATTGTATACTAAGAAAATAGTTCAACCACATGGAGTTCCGGTTTGTATACTAAGTGATTGGGACCCACTCTTCATGGGTGATTTATGGCTAATATATAGGATTCATTAGGGACAAAACGAAATTTGAGTGCATCATATCACCCTCAAACAAAATAGACAAACAAAAAGGATTAATAGGGTATTGGAAGATCTACTCAGAGCATGTAAACTTGATTTTGGAGAAGCTTGGGAGGATAATCTACCATTGGTTGAACTTTATTACATTAAAAGTTACCAGGCTGGTATAAAGATGGCACCATATGATTGTATGGGAGACCGTGTAAGTCACTCTTATATTTGCGAGAATTGACAGATAAGGTAATTCTTTCACTATACCAGAAAAACCATTTCGCCATGGCCCAAAGCCATGGAAAAATGGATAGTAGCTAATATTTAGCCATGGCTTAAAGCTTGGCTAAATGTAAATTAGTCATGGCATAGAACCATAGCTAATTTATCTACGGCCACGGCGTAAAGCTGTGGCTAATTTATATTTAGCCATGGCTTTGAGCCGTGGCTAATTTGCATTATTTTTAATAAAAAGGAGATTTTTCCCTCCTACAATAACACTATGTACCTTGAAATGAACAAATAGATAACACCCAAGTACCAATTAACCCAAAGTACCAATTAACCGCCAGTAGAAATGAATAAAGGGTTTGAATTGAAATAGAAAATTGTTTATAGCAACCAACCTTATTTCTAAAAAAACAAAACAAAAATGTCATGGCACTACCAAACCATCCACTTATGTTCATGATATAACTATCAGAGCGTTATTTCTGTACCAATCCTTTACACCCATAATTAAAATAAATAAGCTTTTTTTCATGCATTCACTATCTACACTGCAGCCTCCTTACATATAGTGGAAAGTGTAAACTACTTGTATGACCGTCAAAGAAAAATGGACACTAAAACCTCCTGTAACTTGAGACGAATCAGTGTCAGGGTTCCAAGTCATGTCACCATTCATTGACTTGGGTATGTTTATAATGTCCCTTTGCTGAGATGATCTAGATTCTAGAAGCTCCCCAACAACAATATGGTTTTCTGATTGTAAACAGTCCAAAGCAAGCTATGGGATAGTGAATATTAAATTCAAAAAGACAAGACAAATCTCTATTTCACTACTACTAATAAGAAAATTCATTGAACTAATTTACTCGGTGACTTTTTGAAATTCCAAAAATGCCCCTGCTTTCCGTTTATATATTTGCGCTCAAACAAAATATCAACGTATACAATAACACAAACAGTCCGTGTACGAAGCACCGGTTCATACTAGTTATGATAAGCGTTCTACCAAGTATGCGAATGACAAATTCAAGAACTGAACTAAGAGATTCACTAGTTGTTGTCTGTGCCGCTCCCATGGGTGCCAATGCTGGAGGAACTGGGCTAACAGCCAAACTATAATCCTGGAAAGAAGGCCTACTTCTGAATTTTTGTCTAAGAGCTAAAAGATTCTGCAGTAGTCCTTTTGCATTGAGTAATTCAGAACTAGATGACTTTGCCCCCGGATCAACGTTTGACCATGATGAACTCCTAGCTGGATATGCCTTTATCTTAGAAATGATTATGTCATGTATGGTAGAGTGTAGTCATCGGCTATTCAGAAAAAAACTACGAGGCATTTAAGCGCATAAAATTGTAATCATACTAATTGTATGCATTGTTATTGCACATCATAATAATCAGATAAAAACATATTTTATATGAGAATCAAATATTAACAATACAGTCAAAACAAATAATGATTTTCATTTAAAAATTGAGATATTTTCCCAAGATGAGAAATGGGTCATATCAGTACTTATCCATAAGGAATTTGTCAATTTGTTCATGTTGGTGTTAAAATGCCCAACCAAACCCAAATAACTTGATGTAATTAGGCCATGAAATATTATTTTGCTTAAATTTTTCTAGTGATATTAGAAAAGCTAAGAATAATATCAACTAAAGAAAGAAAATTTAATATATTGATAATTAAAAAAGAAATATAACAAAGAATAAATCTCTCATGATAATTTCGCCAACTATTAATATCTATATATAAGCAAGTGTGTATTTCATATAATGAGTTGTAGAAGTTATAATTTCTCTCACCCAAAAAATTGAGTTGAATATGAAGATGGCCGAATGTTGTATTTGCTTAGGAGAATTTGTAGATGGGGAAAGAGTGAGTGCTGCCTAATTGTGAGCATGGCTTTCATGTTGAGTGCGTTGGGAAGTGGCTTGTGGGTGCTAGGGATTCCTGTCCTACTTGTAGGACTACTTGTACTCCACTCATCACTCAAGTTTGATTGCTTTTTCCATTGAATTGATACATCGGGCAAGGGAAAATACACATGAAATTTTGTTGCTTTAGTTCATATATTAGTAGAAACTTTTGTTAGTTTTATTTTAATCACAAGTTTCTAATTAGTTTGGTGCTTTTTATTACTGTCCTTTTCTTTTCATCACACACCTGATTGGAATTTTTCTTTGGATACCTCTCTCATTTTATACTTAAATTATATTGATCAACTGAAAACTTTCTGAAATAATTAGTGGAAAATGATATGCACAATAATATAGTGTGAGTGGATCCTCTACTAAACAAAGGTTGAAGTGGAAAATAATATTATCTTTTTGTAGAACATATTACTTTTCATTTGTAAACAATTATATAGATAGATGCGTGCTAATATCTACTTACGAATTCTAAGCTTACGCATCAGACAAATTGTTCAAGAATTATTTATCAGAAAGCGAAGGTAGTTTCTTGACTAATTAAACCAATCTACTTACGGAAGCCACTAACTTTGGGTTAAAAGAAGAAACTTATGAGCATAAAAATTTAAAACCAAATACAATAAATCATTATTGGCACCATAATGGAAATTTATCTTATAAATATCAATGAATAAAAAGATTACACAATAAACACGAGTTTGACAACCTTAACTCATATTTTGAAACCATTTAAGATAGATTATCTATAAAACATCCAAATACAGCTCACATATTAACATTGAAACATAATCTGCATATTGCTTTGGAAGCAGGAGCAATTATGTTAACAGAAGTAGTTAGCCACAAGAAAAGAGGTAATAGATATATTTAAATACTAGCGATCATAGAATATAATTCATATTCAAGAAAACCATACATATACATGTTCAAATCCCAAATATGTTAGTTCACTAACCATTCAAGTCCTTATGCACAAGATATGAGATGCAAAACTAGAATTTTATACGTCCGACTTGTTAGATAAGTTAACATATAAAGGGGAAAAAAACCAGTGACATTTTTAATTGCTTATTTATTAATTCACAACTTCCCTTCTTAGTATCATCTTCATCAAGAATATGCCTACATACATACATATGAGATCTAATTTTGACAATCAACATAAATTGGGTGAAGTTAATCAAATGCACTAGTGTGATATCAAAAATGAAATGAATTTACCTTAAAATAAAACGGTCCTTGCCATTACAAATTATAATTCATGAAAAAGTTCTCCATTCTTGAATACTAAAATCAGATTAATGTATACTCATATTAACTTGTTAATGTACAGTGAACTTTAGTACCTACTTCTAAAATTGTGTGACTAAATTCATACTGATTAATAAATTTTTCTAAACACCCACATAATGCAACATGAAAAAGGAAATATTGCCAAAACTATGAGTTAAACTCAAGTATAGTACTGTTGAATATTATGCAGAAAGAGAGAGAGAATATAAGAAAGAGGAGTTTTTATTTTATTTTGTTGTAGAAAACTTTTCTTTATTGATGATTTATTTCTTGCTTTATTGATTGCTTGATTACAAAATGAGGGGAGAACTCCTCTATTTATATGACTCAATAGAACATTCTAGATATAGAATATTCTAGAAACATGACTCATTTGACAACTCTAGAACATTCTCTTTAGACAACTCTAAAAACATAACTTTTATATAATTCTTATTTCTAGCAACTAATATACAATTCTAGAACTCTCTTCAAATTCTATTAAATACAAGAAGATTCTAGAAACTTTAATAATAAGAAACTTGTAAAAATTAACAAATCAAGTTTAATATTTCAACACCCCCTTTTAAGCTTGATTTGTGACTCTAAGCAGTACTTGTAATCTTTGTATTTCACGTGCTTCGGTAGGAATAGAGATATCATCCAAACTTTCTTCATTGCATCGACCTTCTTACCAAACGTCGAGATCTTCAATACAAGTTCACAGATTCTTGCTTTATCTCTTTCATATCGTCCTTCTTCGTTACAGTAGGATTTTCGATAAACTAAGCGTTCCAACATCCGCCTTGTTTCGGTACCATAAATTTTAATCGAGTCGTATATTCTATCTTTTAATTCTTTCATAACTTTGCACTTACGGTTTTTGATCAATCCAATTTCTATGTATGCTTTCCAAATTTCACTTTCGTCCATCATTTCTGAAAACATTACTTCAAAATTTGGTTTGTTCAAAATTATATAAGCTTTGCTCACTTTCTTATTTTCATGATGAAAATAATCGTTTTCCACTTTGGCTTCATTCTCCTTTTCCATATCTTTAGATTCTTGCTCGTACATTAAATTTCCTTTTTGCTTTTGAATTTTATCTTCTTGATTCGGGCCTTCTTCATTGTCATCTCCTTTACTTTCATACTTTTCAACATTGGTGTCATCTTTGCTTTCTTTATTTTCTTCATCTTCTTCTTTTTCGTCATTTACACGTTTCCCTTCTTCTTCCGATTTATCATTCTCTAACTTCTCAAATTCCAATAATTTTTCAACATCTTTCTCATTGTCACTATTCTTTGTTTTCTCTTTTTCATGAATCAGATTGTTTTCTTCTGTTATTTTTGCATCATTCTTTCCATATACTTATTTCAATAAATTCAACGATTCTTTTGTGGAATCTTCTCCAAGTATATGATCATAAGCTACTTCATCAACGTTCTCACTGATCACAACATGAGAACGATGGTCATTCCATCGTAATTTCGTAAATGCTTTCTTGTCAATTTGCGACACGTTCTCCAAATCATTCGACCATTCATAATCATTCTCGACAATCTTTGATAATCCTTTGCAGATTAACTCTTCTTTCTTTTCCTCATAAGTCAGCAGCAAAATACCATCTTTTTGACTTATTTCTTCAACGTAATTGGTCTTCTCTTCAATTTTATTATGCTTTGAAGCTCTACATTCAGAAGCATAATGTCCAAATTTCTCACAATTGTAGCATTTAACACGTGACTTGTCATGCCTTGAATTTCCTTTTCCACGACCTCTTGTTGAGCTTTCTCCTCTTTTGTTGTTGTTGTTATTGTTTTCATAGTTGGGCCTCCAACCTCATCCATGTCCATATGCACGACCTCTTCCTCTTTCTTGGCCAGCACCCCATCTTTGTTGGCTTCGATTACTTTCTTCCTTCTTTGAATCAATTCTTGTCTTAAGGACTTGCTCCACAGTCTCTTCCTTCTTTCTTTTCTTTTCTTCATAAGCTTGCAATGAGCATAGAAGTTCCTCTATTGCATGGTCTCCAAGTTTTTTGTTTCTTCAATGATGGCGACAATATGTTCGAACTTTGGATCTAATGATCTAAGAATCTTCTCCATAATTCTTACATCATCTAACTTCTCACCATTTCTTTTAAGATTGTTACTAACAACTAGAACTCTTGAGAAGTAATCAGAAACAAGTTCACCTTCTTTCATATGCAAAGTTTCAAACTCTCCTCTTAAAGTTTGAAGACGTACCTTTTTGACTTGATAAGCTCCTTTGTAAGACGTTCGAAGCTTCTCCCACGCTTCTTTGGCCGACTTTGATTCAGAAATTTTTTCAAAGGTATCATCATCCAATGCTTGATAAATTAGACAAAGAGCCTTCTTGTCCCTTGTCCTTGATTTTCTCAAATCGTCTCTTTGAATTTGAGATAAACCATCTTCATTCTCCTGTTCGGTATAGTCATTTTCAACTATCTCCCACACGTCGTGTGCTCCAAGGAGAGCATTCATCCTTAAACTCCAATTATCATAATTGTTCTTGGTAAGCATTGGAACTTGTAGGGGAACGCCATTATTCGCCATCTCTATCTTCTAAAAGATCCTCGCTCTGATACCACTTTGTTGAATATTTTGGAGAAAGAGGGAGAGAATATAAGAAAGAGGAGTTTTTATTTTATTTTGTTGTAGAAAACTTTTCTTTATTGATGATTTATTTCTTGCTTTATTGATTGCTTGATTACAAAATGAGGGGAGAGCTCCTATATTTATATGACTCAATAGAACATTCTAGATATAGAATATTCTAAAAACATGACTCATTTGACAACTCTAGAACTTTTTCTTTAGACAACTCTAGAAACATAACTTTTATATAATTCTTATTTCTAGCAACTAATATACAATTCTAGAGCTCTCTCCAAATTCTATTAAATACAAGAAGATTCTAGAAACTTTAATAATAAGAAACTTCTAGAAATTAACAAATCAAGTTTAATATTTCAACAAGTACATGCTAACTGAAGCATACCACATTATTTTAAAACAAATTAAGAAGCCATAAACATACATGTTAAACAACATATTGTGGAAATATTATGTAATTATGAAACATAATACAAAAACTAACTCAAGTTCACTACAATATTTTTCAGGCAAACTAAATCCATAAATGTGAATGCTAGTGGAAATATTAGGTAATTGTGAAACCAGGAAAATTACTCTGTGTTAGTATTGGTCATCTATTTGATTTAATACAACATTAAGCATGTAGTTTGATTTTATTGTAATATATCTAATGATTGTAGGATAATAAGATATGAGTATCAAAACTATAGACAACTACTTCCATTTTGTTTGTTTACTCCTATCATCGTTTAATGGGAGAGCTTTAAGGATTACCATTAATTAATTGTTGTACACAGTGTTGTACGTTATTTTTTTTCAAAATGATTCTATTATTGCTAGTTCAACAATATAGTCGAAAATAGTAATAAAAGAAATCCTACTTCTAGTGTAGTAGAACAGAGATGAGTGTTAGCATATTGGGCTTTTTAGCCTTTTTTTCTTGTTTATGCTTTCTATCTATATAAACATATCTCTGTAACCCTAATGTAATCAATCTCTTTTTTGCTCAGCCGTCTTGCTGAATAATATGAATTATTTTTTTCTTCTTATTTGATTATACAAACGTTTTACAAACGTTTACATGGTATCACAGCCTCGTTCCTGTTTCTGCCTACTGCCTCGTCGCTGTCTAGTCTTCTCTGCCTCAACCCAAAACCCTAGCCTGGTATCATCATCTGCTCCAAACCCTAGCATCTAGCCTGTCGTCGATTTCGTCCCGATCTCCCTACCTGCCCTCAAGTCCCTAGCTGTCGATCCGCCTGCCCCAGCTGCCGATCTCCCTGCTAAAACCCTAAAACCCCGAAACCCTAGCCTGCCGATCTTCCTGTCCCGAAACCCTAGCCTGCCGATCAACCCGAAACCCTAGTTCCCAAAACTCTAGCCCAATTGATACCTGTCTCGACCTGAAGCAGTTGCTGACTTCAAAATATGGCAGGAGGTGATGATTCATTACAGGCTATTAGTGTTCGTTTAGATGGAAAAACTATTCTTATTGGAGTTATGTCATGAAAAATTTTCTGAAAGGAAAACAGATGTGGGGATATATTTCTGGTGTTATTGTGGCTCCTGAAGATGCTAATGTTGAATTGATGGAGAAATGAGATACTAACAATTCAAAGATCCTCACTTGGATTAATAATTCTGCTGAAAATAAAATTGGTATGCAATTGGCTAAGTATGATATTGCTAAGCAAGTTTGGGACTATTTGGAGCGACTTTTTGTGCGTTCTAACTTTGCCGTTCAATATCAATTAGAGGCTGATATTCGGTCATTGTCTCAGAATGATCGAAATATTCAAGATTTTTATTCTAAAATTACTGCTCTTTGGGATCAATTGGCTATGACTGAGGTTGCTGAGCTTAGGTCATTTGCTCCATATATCGCTCGTAGGGAGGAACAACGTCTTGTTCAAATGTCGATGGCTCTTCGACCAGAGTACGAGCATTGTCGTGCGTCCATCCTACATCGCACTCCTTGACCTTCTGTTGATTCTGTTCTACATGAATTATTAGCTGAAGAAACTCGCTTGAAGTCTCAAACTGAGAAAGTTGCACAGACTTCTTCTGCATCTGTTTTTGCTACAGGGATTTTACCAATCTCATCTCAACGCAACAAGGTAAATATCAAGAATGGTCGTGATTGTAATTATTATAAACAACCAGGCCATTGGAAAAATCAATGTCCTGAATTATTGGCTCGACAAAAAAATCAAAGTTTTAAGCCAGGTGATAGATCACAACAGCAACAACGTGGTAGCCAACAACAGTCCCTCTCTACTGCACAAGGACATGGACAGTCACGAGGTAATTCCCAGCCTAAGACTGCTGCATTGGTACATCCTTCTGGTGAATCAGTTGTGGATTCCTCTATGGACTCTCTTGCAGAACAATTTCAGAAGTTCCTTGCTAGCCAGTCTGTCTCAAAACATGACTACTCCTTAATCTCAGCACTTTTCCATGTCATCTCCCTCCATATCAGGTTTGAATTCTCCTTTGTGGATTTTGGATTCTGGTGCCTCATATCATATGTCCCATGATTGTTCATCATTTATATCTATGTCTTTTGATTCTCGCTCACCTTCTATTTTGACTGCTGATGGCACATCTTTGCCATTAACAAGAATCTGTACAATTCAAACCACACACGTTTCCCTCCCAAATGTTTATTGTATTCCTAAATTAACTATGAATCTTGTGTCGGTCGGACAACTTTGTGATCTTGGATATCTTGTTCATTTTTCTTCTACCACTTGCTTTGTGCAGGATCCCAACTCCAAGAAGTTGATTGGGACAGGCCGTAGGCAGGGCGGTCTCTATGTTTTGGATGACTTGCACATTCCAAGTCATGCCGCTGCTGCTAGTATTGACCTTTCTTCTTTTCATTTAACTCCATTGTCTTCTAAGTTTTATTTGTGGCATTCTAGACTTGGTCATAATTCAAGCTCTTGTCTTAAATTCTTGTGTAATTCTAGTGTTTTGGGAGATTTACGTTCTCATGATATTTCAGATTGTAGTGGTTGTAAACTTGAAAAATTTTCTGCTTTGCCCTTTAATCAAAGTGTTTCTACTTCCACTGCACCTTTTGGCTTAGTTCATTCTGATGTTTGGGGTCCAGCACCCATCCCCACAAAAGGTGGGTACAGATATTATGTATCTTTTATCGATGACCATACTCGTTATTGTTGGGTTTTTCTGATGAAACGTCGTACTGAGTTTATTGATGTATATACTGCCTTCCAAGCATATGTTAAAACACAACACTCTGCTATTGTTAAATGCTTTCGTTCTGATTTAGGGGGGAATACGCTAAGGGAGACCTTTAAAACATATTCACGGTTGATGGTACTTTGCATCAGACTTCCTGCACTGATACCCCGCAACAAAATGGTGTTGCTGAAAGAAAACATGGACACATTGTTGAAACTGCCCGTTCTATGATTCCTTCAGCTAGCGTTCCAAAAGAATTTTGGGGAGAAGCTGTTCTTACTTCCGTTTATCTTATTAATAAGATCCCGATTTCTCATAACTCTGCTATTTCTCCTCATGCCAAGTTGTTTGGTCAAACTCCTAATTACTCTCACCTAAAAGTGTTTGGTTCCACTTGTTTTGTTCTTTGTCCACACGTAGAACGTACAAAATTATCTTCACGTGTTGCTATATGTGTTTTTCTTGGGTATGGTATTGGACAAAAAGGCTGTAGCTGTTATGATCCTTCTTCAAATAAACTATATGTTTCTCGTCATGTTTCCTTTATTGAACATATTCCCTTCTACTCTGTTCCAGCTAGTCCTCATAGTATGACTAAGTCTGATCTTATTCACATTGATCCATTTCCTACTGATAACTCCTCTGATTCACCACCTCTTACCATTGATACTCCGTCATCCATACATTCTGTTCCTCCTCCTTCTGCAGGTGACACTTTATCCCCTGCTACTACGACTGTTCAAACACCCCCTGTGATGACTGATCCTGTTCAACCTCGCTATCCCACTCGCACACGTAAATCTACTCAATTATCTGATTTTGCTTACTCTTGTTACTCTCGGGCTTTTGCTTCATTTCTTATTTCCATTGACACTTTCTATGAACCTTCTTCTTACTCGGAGGCTGTTCGTTCTCCTGTATGGCAACGTTCTATGTCTGAGGAAATGTCTGCTTTAGACAAAATTGGTACCTGGGATCTTGTATACCTTCCTACTGGGAAGAAAAATATTGGTTGTCGATGGGTGTATAAGATTAAAACCAAGTCAGATGGTTCTATTGAGCGATACAAAGCTCGTTTAGTTGCTAAAGGATTTGCCCAAGAGTATGGCATGGATTATGAGAAGACATTTTCTCCTGTGGCTAAGATGACATCTGTTTGGGTTCTTATTGCTGTTGCGTCCAGTTGTCAATGGGACATCTCTCAAATGGATGTTAAAAATGCTTTTCTTAATGGAGATCTTAAGGAAGAAGTTTACATGGTTTGCTCCACCTGGTGTTTCTCATGCTCCAGGTCAGGTTTGTAGGCTTAAAAAAGCTCTATATGGTCTTAAGCAAGCACCACGTGCTTGGTATGAGAGATTTTCGACTGTAGTTACATCACTTGGTTTTACCTCTAGTCCCCATGATTCAGTACTTTTTGTCAGATTGACTTCTGCAGGCCGTATTCTTCTTCTACTATATGTAGATGATATGATCATTACAGGTGATGACAGTAATGGTATTGTGAGTATTAAAGCCACATTGTCTCGTTGCTTTGATATGAAAGATTTGGGTCATCTACGTTATTTTTCAGGCATTGAAATAGCTTCCTCAGAAAAAGAATATCTTCTTTCCCAGTCCAAATACGCCACTGACATTATTCATCGTGCTGGTCTTACTGATACACGTCATGTTGATTCACCAATTGAGGTAAATGCCCGATATACTCCGACCGATGAGAGTCCTCTTTCTGATCCCACTTTATATCGTTCTATTGTTGGTTGCCTTGTATATCTGACCATCACTCGTCCAGATATTGCCTATGTTGTCCACATTGTTAGCCAGTTCGTATCTTCCCCTACCTCTGTTCATTGGGCTGCTGTTATGCGCATTCTTTGTTACTTGCGAGTAACACTTTATCAGAGTCTTTTGTTCCCATCGACCTCATCTTTGGAGCTTCGTGCCTTCTCTGATGCAGATTGGGCTGGTGATTCAACGGATAAAAAATCCATAACTGGCTTTTGTATGTTTTTAGGAGATTCCGTTATTTCACGGAAGAGCAAGAAACAGGATGTTGTTTCTCGGTCTTCCACTGAGGCAGAGTATCATGCTATGGCCTCCACTACATCTGAAATTATTTGGTTACGTTGGCTGTTTGAGGATATGGGTGTTTCGATTTCTTCTCCCACTCCTATGTATTGTGACAATAAGAGCGCTATTCAAATTGGTCACAATACTGTTTTTCATGAGCACACCAAACATATTGAGATTGACTGTCATTTCACTCGGTATCACTTGCTGCATGGAACTATTTCTCTGCCTTTTACTTCATCATCGACGCAACTTGCTGATTTCTTCACGAAGGCTCACACTATTGAACGTCATAGATTTTTCGTTGGCAAACTCTCGATGCTTCTTGCCGTATCATCGCGTGTTTGATGGGGGATGTTAGCATATTGAGCTTTTAACCTTTTTTTCTTGTTTATGCTTTCTATCTATATAAACCTATATCTGTAACCCTAATGCAACCAATCTCTTTTTTGCTCAGCCGTCTTGCTGAATAATATGAGTTGTCTTTTTCTTCTTATTTGATTATACACACGTTTTACAAACGTTTACGATGAGTATTTTGTAATAATTTCTGATTTCATAAAGGAGAAATATATTAAGAGAACCAGAAACAAAGTAGAAAAAAAGGGTACGTGTCTTTTTAAAAACTAAATTCAGCACATGGTTAGTATATGTTATGAAAAGCGTGCTTAAGTGATGCTTAAGCGTTTAATGTGTGTGCAACACTTATTCTATTTTTAAAAAAAAACAAAAGAATTAAGCAGTAGTGAGAGCGTAAGTGCACTTAATTGGTGCTTATCCATGCGATGTTTAAATTTAATGCAATGGTTAAGCACTGCCAAGCAAAAAATTAAAAGTAATTTGTATTTTTTAAAATAATAAGGAAAGTGGTTATAGAAAAAAATCCACATAGAAAAAAAATCCACACGACCTAACAAAATTTCTTAATTTTTTTGATACGGATAGTGAATAGTTTTCTACATAAAGATAAGATTATATTTGTTCGACAAGTATGCATAGATTGTACACAACTTGAGTATGCTTATTTTTAATTGAAATGTTAAAGTAAAATCAATCTTTTCCTACCTATGAGTATACAAGTTAATTTGAAAGTTAAACTTCACTTCTTTATTATCAATTTACGCATGCAAAAAAGATACACATTATCTATTATTTTTATTATAAATTTATATAGATACCAATAACGTACGACAAGAAATTGAGCAACTCTTAGGCGTTGTTTAAGCTTTCTTTAAGCGACAATAAGCAAGGTGAGTCTTATATCGCCTCGCTTATCGTTTAATATAACAGACTATTAAAAAACAATCATGCTAATAAACCATAGCATTAAAAAAATGTTTATTCATCAATTTTCAGGCTTAGCCAGTTTATCAGAGTTTGCACGAAAAAAAAATACAGTCACTTTGTCTAATATTCTAATGCAACTCACGCACATCCAACTATATGGAAAATGAGGATGACTGAATGAAAGTGTCTTATTGCGACAGACTTTAAACTGAGATAAAAATACCCATACATGGACTAAGCCAGATGTGGAAAAGTTAAACTGCATGAATAAACCACATATAATATGATAATATCAAACTAGATGACTAGATAGCATTTGTTGGTTTTCAAACCTTACATAGTTAAACTATAAAAAGAAAAGCAAAGGTAGGGGTGGGTGATGAGTCACTTCTAATGCATATAAATTTAAACGAAAAGCATGTGGATTCCTATACTTTAGACATTACATTACAAATAGAAAGCGATGGATAATTGAAGAGAAAGTGAAGAAATGTATTATTTGATATATTGAAGATAATAATAATGTTACACGAGTACACAGTATTTATAAAGATACAATACAGCACTGTGAAATGACAAATGTGCCCTTAAAACCCTTATGCTAATACAAGAGATTGCCTGGCCTATTATGTATCTCATTTCATTATTTCTGTATTGCTTATTTCCCCCCAACAATGTCGGCTAGGGTTTTCTTCATCACTTTCGAAAATACTTTCCTCCTTCTTACTTGTCAGATCTGTGCTTTCCTACAAATAAGTTGATTTTCTGAAGCTATTTGGTGCCTTGGAGCTGATTTGAGCCGAATATATTTGGAAGATTGAGCGGTTCGATGGGTAGCTTGATTTATTTTTATGGGTAATGGTAAACCAGTTCAAACTCATACTGGAAATGCCAGAATCAGAAGCAAAAGAGAGTTACATCTCAATAATTTACTTAGAGTACCACAAATTAAGAAAAACTTATTGAGTGTCTCTCAATTTGCTGATGACAATCAAGTATTCTTTGAATTCTATCCAAAGTTCTGTTTAGTTAGGGATTTACTGAGCAAAGAAATCTTATTACAGGGTAATGTGCACAATGGCCTTTACATTTTCAAACTGTCGAAGAAAACTAAGTCTGCTCAAAAGAGAAATTGGTGCAATTATGCTAGATGTGATTCAATTGTTGAAAATGAAAGAATGTTTGACCTGTGGCACAATAAACTGGGTCATCCCAGTATGGATACTGTAAAGCATGTGTTGAAAAATATGAATATGAAATTTGAAAACATTTCCAGACCATATGTATGTACATATGTCAAATGGGAAAAAGTCATAAACTACCATTTTCTAAATCATCAACTAGATATACAAAACCTTTAGAAATGGTAGCAGTTGACTTGTGGGGTCCAGCCCCAATTGATTCAGATTATGGGTTTAAGTATTATGTATCTTTTGTAGACTCATTTACTAGATATACATGGATATATTTTCTTAAATCAAAGTCTGAAACCAAAGATGTAGTGATGCAGTTTATTAATCAAGCAGAGAGACAAACAGACAATGAGTTAAAAATAATTCGGACAGATGGAGGAACTGAATTCAAAACTTTGAAAGAATACTTTATCAAGAAAGGAATAATACACAGAATCACCTGTCCATACACTTCTGAATAGAATGGCCTTGTTGAAAGAAAGCATAGGCACATAGTTGATACTGGGTTAACACTACTGGCTCATGCCTCAATGCCTCTTAAATTTTGGCCAGATTCATTTAATTCTGCTGTGTTCCTCATCAACAGAATGCCTACAAAGGTGTTGAAAAACAAAACACCACTTGAGAAATTACTCAACATATCACCAGACTATATGTTACTTAAAACCTTTGGTTGTTTATGCTATCCATATATAAGACCATATAGTTCACACAAGCTAAGCTTTAGATCTTTGCCATGTACATTTATTGGATATCCTACTAATCAAAAGGGATACAAATGTCTTACCAATAATGGTAAGATAATTATTTCTAGACATGTTGCTTTTAATGAACATGTCTTTCCATTCTCTATGAGTAAGTTGAAAACTATCCATAAAGTATATGATGCTAAATCATCAATGCATCCTGTTCAAAAACAGTGTGTTCCAACTTACTCATGTGAGCAAATAAATGAGACTCAAACTGATCATCTGGTAAGAAAACACACACAAAACATATCAGATGATCAGTCTGAGATTGATGGATCGAAAGATCCAAGCAATCACTGTCAAGTCAGTGACTCTTCAGATTCCAGCATGGATACTTCATCAAGCATGGACACTTCCTCAAGTCCAGACCAAGTTGATGGTACAAACGCAAGTACATCACTATCACCTGCAAGAGAAGGACATCACATGATGACAAGATCAAAACATTGTATTTTTAAACCAAAAATATATTCTGCTGTACTGAAAAAGAATGAGCCAGCCAATTATGAAGAGGCACATATAGACAGCAGTTGGAAGACAGCCATGGACGATGAATATAATGCCTTAATTAAAAACAAGACATGGAGCATTGTACAGGCACCAAAAGATAAAAATGTAATTGGATGTAGATGGACCTACAAGCTCAAGCAGTCAGCAGATGGAAAAGTAACTAAATACAAGGCAAGGTTGGTAGCTAAAGGGTACTCGCAGCAGAGTGGTTTTGATTTCACATAAACTTTCTCACCAGTAGTGAAACCAACTACAATCAGGGTAATTCTCACAGTTGCCTTATATAATAAATGGGACATTAGACAACTTGATGTCAACAATGCTTTCCTACATGGTGAACTGAAACAAGAAGTATACATGCAACAACCACCAGGATATGTTAAAGGAAGTGACAAGAAAATGGTATGCAAACTACATAAAGCAATCTATGGACTGAAGCAAGCACTTAGAGTGTGGTATGAAAAACTAAAATCTACTTTGATCAGTCTTGAATACGAGCCAACCAGGTCTGATAACTCACTTTACATTAAGATAAATGATAGAAGTGCTACTTATGTACTTGTATATGTGGATGATCTTATAATTACAGGAAATAGTAGTGATGAAATTAAACATGTCACCTGTTATCTACATCAAACTTTTTCTATCAAAGATTTAGGCAAACTGAGTTACTTCTTAGGAATAGAAGTACTCAGAAAATCTCAAAGTGAACTGCTACTGACTCAGAGTAAATACATCTCTGAAATTCTTAATAGGGCAAACATGAATGATGCTAAACCTATGCCAACACCTATGGTAAGTAATTTACACTTATCTAAATTCAAGGGTGAGCATATAGAGAACATTAAACAGTACAGAAGCATAGTAGGTGCCTTGCAATATGTTACCATTACTCGACCCGATATTTCATTCAGTGTAAATAAGGTCTGTCAATTTATGCAAGAACCTCTAGATCAACACTGGAAGGCAGTGAAGAGGATCCTGCGTTACTTAAAGGGACAATGAATTATGGAATATGCATTAAGGCTAGCAAATCATTAAACATTCAAGGATACGCAGATGCAGATTGGGCATCAGACTCTGACGACTGAAGATCAACCACTGGTCACTGCATTTATCTCGGTGGCAATCCAGTATCCTGGTGCTCGAAAAACAGCAAACTGTCACTCGATCAAGTACAGAGGCGGAGCATCGCAGTGTCGCATGCGCTACTGCCGAAATAATGTGGTTGGAATCTCTTCTTCAAGAGATAAAAATTACAAACAGCATGAAGCCCGTAATATGGTGTGATAACCTCAGCACCGTATCTCTCTCAGCTAACCCTATTCTTCACTCACGAACGAAGCATATGGAAATTGATCTATACTTCGTTCATGAGCAAGTCATCAAAGGGAAACTCAGTATTAATCACCTTCCAACTACTTGTCAGAAGGCCGATATTCTTACTAAACCAATTTCAAAGAACAACTTTGTGAGGCTTCGGTCAGATCTTAAAGTCGAGGCAAATTCAGATTCTTCGAGAAAGAATAGCCCAGATCCAACATCGGAGACTTGTATAAGCTGGATCTCGCCGACAAAACCATATGAAGCATGTAATTTTGCCTGCGATTCCAAAAGAAAAAAATAAAATCAAGCTACCCATCGAACCTCTCAATCTTCCACGACCTCTGCCTCTGTAATTCTGACCACCTCTCTGGTTGTTTGGCTGAGACCTGTTATTAGTTGATCTTTCTTGACCTTTTCCTTTATTATTTGATGCATAGTTTATAGATAAATCTGCATTCAATGATTTCTTTTGATCAATTCTTCCTTCTTGAGAAAGAAGTGTTGACTGAACATATTGAATTGAGGGTAAAGTTTCTCTTGATGAGATAATTGCAACAACTGACTCATACTCTTCGTCCAAACCACTGAGAATGGTGAGTATCTGCTCTGTATCTGGGACCTTGTGTCCTGCTGTCTCTAGTAAGTCACAGTATGTTTTTGCTTTAGTTAAGTATTCTTGCATTGACATGTTGTCCTTCTTCAGATTCTGCAACTGTCTTTTGTAATGCAAAATTCTTGCAGTAGTTTGAGAATTGAAAATTTGATTAATTGTTGACATATTTCTTGAGAACTCTTACATCCAACAATTTGAGACAGAAAATTGACATTGATGGATGACATTAGCCAAGAAGCTAGCAAACTGTCTTGCCTTTGATAATTCGTGTAATCTTGATTTGGAATCAATTTTCCACTTGTGTCACTTATCATCATTGATGGTATAGCTAATGTCCCATTGACATAATTTTCCAGACCATAACCTCTTATTGCTGTTTCTGCCTGATATTTCCATAGTAGATAGTTATTTTCATCTAACTGAACTGAAATTTGACTTTTTGGCTTTATCATGCACAAACTTGCTGAATCTTGAATTGTGTTTGATGGATTCCTTCTTGTGGGAGATGTAGTTGCAGAATTACCTTCAGTCGTATCTGCCATTGAACAAATCTTGGTCCTTCACTGGTGATATGAATCACTTGATTTTGGCGGGGCAGTCAATCTTGCTGCAGCCAAATAACAGATTCTTTTCTTTATCTTGATGAATGAAACAGTATTTTAATTCAAGAAACTA
The DNA here is from genome assembly GCA_030765085.1 of Allium cepa. NCBI lineage: Eukaryota > Viridiplantae > Streptophyta > Magnoliopsida > Asparagales > Amaryllidaceae > Allium > Allium cepa. The sequence goes on along the minus strand of CM060942.1, from coordinate 87,193,372 downwards.
TTTCTTGGTTTAAAAAATCTGTTCAACTGTAACTGAAATGGTCTTCTCTGATGAGGATGATTCCGAAGAGAAGAACTGCAGCCTGTCCTGGATGATGAACTGACAGGATTCAGGCGTGGCAGTGTTGTAGAAAACAGAATGAGCAGAGCACTAGATCAGGGAAGGTATCTCTCCGATGATGATATTATAATCTGAGGAGAGAAAGAAAAATAATCATCCAAAAGTTGATCGTTTGATCATATGGATGTTAATTTCAATTTTAATCTGCCGTTTGGCAAGAATGTTCTGATACCAAAATAGAAAGTGATGGATAATTGAAGAGAAAGTGAAGAAATGTATTATTTGATATATTGAAGATAATAATAATGTTACACGAGTACACAGTATTTATAAAGTTATAATACAGCTCTGTGAAATGACAAATGTGCCCTTAAAACCCTTATGCTAATACAAGAGATTGCTCGGCCATTATATATCTCATTTCATTATTTCTGTATTGCTTATTTATTACATTACCACATTTTAATATTTCCTATATAACAACAACAAAAATGTTAGTATTATTAGTATTAAAACTTTGTTCCGACTACCTATTAATGACCGTAGTGAAACAACTCTTACTATATCTTATTTACTATAAATGATGCATGGTTGTATTTGTCACATGCATAATTTTAATATTCAAACACTTCTTAGGAATCTAAGGAACGCCCACTTTATAATTGATAGCAATCATGTTCAGGAGGTAAACATAGGGAATAACTTTGAAATTTGTTTTTTATATTTATTATGTAAATTTTGATATTACGTTTCTTCAATGTAATCTCTTGGTTGTTTGTTGATTTATAGATTCAAATATAGGTATACGATGTTACAATTATTAAAAGCATATACCATCTGACACAACTTTAGGAAAGATCACAGAATCTAATCAATAAATTAGCACCAACCACAACTATCCACTTCTCACCCTCATCCAATAGCCAATGAATATTCTCACAGGTAGTCATTATCTCTCCTAAAGAAGCATCAACTATTGTCTTTCCAATATTTTAAGACCATATACTCTACAGAATAAGAAATGCCATGAAATTAATCTAAGTTAGTGTGTATATATTTCGAGACATGATGAATGAAATAAATTAGAGGCATTAAAGCTACAAAAAGTAGTAATTAATCGGGGTCATGTGGTATAAGCATTCTTGAACATAAAAAGATACAACTATCATGCAACCAGAAAGGAAAAATTTTCTTAAATAATATATGAAGGGTACAGTCCTTACTCGCAAATAAGATCCTAGTGTTCTACTATGTACTTTAAAAGGATTCGTAAAATGGTGCAGCGAAATCTACCAATTCAATGGATTTGAGTCGTTCAAGGGCCTTAGGTCGCTCACGACCTAGTGAAGGTCGCTCGCGAGGTAACACGTTAAGCACCAAGGCATTCAAGCGACCTAGTGAGATAAACAAACCAGCGCGTATTCCTATAGGTCTCTCCAACCTAACCCTACCAAGCTACGACCTACAGGAATAACTGACCTAGCGAGTTAACTCGCTCGACCTTAAGCCGCTGTGAAGTTAGGTCGCTACCGAGTTCCATTAGATTGCTACTGGATGCTGAAGCTCTTATGTCGTGGAAGCTTTTATCCTTAAGTCGTTGTGTTGAATGGTGTTTTAGGTCGCGTAGTGTGTTTCTTAGGTCGTTTTGGGTCGCATATTGGTTAATTCGTGTTGTGTTGTAATTTTCTTAACTCGTGTTGTATGTTATGTCGCATGTTGATTAGGTCGTTAACAACCTATGTTAAGTCGTAGGTTGTTGCCCTGTAGGTCGGTGGAATTGTAAGTGCTGAGTTGTAAACTGCCTATAAATATGGGGGTTGTGTCATTTGTAAAGTGGTTGATTTTGAATAAAACTTTGTTTGAGTGCTTTGTGCCTCTTTCAAAATTGGAAGTTGAGCGTTGTCTCCTTTCTCCATTTTCGGTCATTCGAGTGCGCTCGAATCAACGGATTTAAAGCCGACTCACGGAATCTCGTGCGCGAGATCAACGTAGAAGAATCGTATATCTTTTAACACGGTATCGTGCGCGATCAACGTGTTGAAGATAGCTAGAATCCGGTATCTCGTGAGATCAACGGATTTGGGCATTTATGTTGGGTATGTTCAATCCAACGATTATATTGTTTCACCTAATCGTTTCATCGATTAGTTTGACATGAAATCTTCATTTCGTTGTCATCCATTATATCCGCCGCGTCATAAAAATTGTCATCTTTGTCAGAAACTACTCTTTGCCCATGTCTTTTGTGCCTTTCTAGCTTGTGCAACATGCTCTTTAACCTGGTAAAGTGCAAATATGATATGGAAATTTTGGTTTTCCAGAACACAAACATAAGAAATTAACTTCTAAATAAGTAAATCAAGCTTGCCTCATCGAGGGTTAATGCTGGAAAATATCCCAAATATTTCGTAGTAGCTGGCTCATAACACTGAACTTTATCAGTTTGAGCTAATTTCCCCTTTCTAGGAATCTACACATGAATATAATATTATTTTAATCCCCTCAATTCCTAGAAATTAAAACGCAAACTCAGAATCAAACATTACTCACATAAACGTAGTTATTTTCTTTTGTCTGGCTACTATCCTCCAAAACTTTCCATCTTCAAGCAATAAAATCAGCATATAAAAAAAATTTATACATAAAAATAATTAGTAGGTGAAAATTTTACCATCTGAAGATCCTACTTCGAATAAAGGAACAGTTGGAAGAATGAGCATTAGAAGTAATTTGCAGATCAGGAACACACATGCAACAATGATCGACGACCATAGAGTTGCCATTGTTGAGATTGAAGGGGGGAGAGTGCTGAAAATAGGGATGTTAGATGCTCTAGAGGTGGATGAGTCACGTAGGTCTATGATGCTCAGGAGGGGGGCGGAACGACGGTGGAGCGACAGAGAGAGGGGACGCACGGTGCAGTTTCCGCATAATGCATTTTATGGAAAGCGGGTGTACTGTATTTGAGAGCATAGTGTATAGAAGGGGTAAAAATACAGAGCTACTTAGCTATAATTTAGAGCCGTTGCAAAATTTCCACAGCCTTAAACTGTTGCCGTACACTTTGCAACGGCTTAAAGCCGCAGTAAAATTGCAACGACTCAAGAACCGTGGCAAAATTTTCACATCGAGGCGTGAAAAAATAGACAATATGGTGTAGTGTCAGATCAAAGATGATAAGGGACACTTCAAGAAAGGTGGAGCTAATAAGGAAGAGATTGAAGGCCGCATAAGATCGCCAGAAGTGATATGTCGATAAGAGAAGGACTAGGTTGGAGTTTGTAGTTGGAGATTTGGTGTTTGTGAAGGTTTCTCCATTGAAGAGAGTTACGAGGTTTGGAAGCTTTCGATAGCTAGCATCAAGATTTGTTGGAACCTTCCCAATTTTGGAGCAAATTGGATGTCTAACTTACAGAGTGGAACTCCCAGAGAATATGGCAGGAGTCCATAATGTATTCCATATATCACATTCGAGAAAATGTATAAATGACTCGGCCACGATTATCAAGCTAAGTTGTTTGGAGGATATGGAGTTGGAATTTGAGCCCAGTTCATCCCTGATCTAGCCCATATCATCGAGCACAGACTGGAGTAGCATAGAAATAAGATAACGTGGTTGGTGAGAGTAAAGTGGGGGAACGACCTATGGAGAGCACATGGAAGCCTAAGGAGAAGATGAGGATTTGTCATTGTAATCTCTTTATCAGTTCGTTCCTTAATCTTATTTTGTTTCCTTAGAATCAAGGTTTGGATGTTAAATTTTGGATGCTTAGTGTAATGGCCCACATTACGAAAGGTTTAAACTGACAATAATCCACACATATCCAACTTAAACAATCCGAAACATAGATAATCAATGGGGTCAATTAAGAAAAATAAGATAAGAAAAAGAAAACAAACACATAATTTCACTGCGGAACGAAAAAAATATAATAATCAAATAGACAGTTCATGAAGCTGTATATATTACACATTTGATTATAGTCTATACAACATTTATCAGAATTATACATACATCAAGAATAAATAAAATAATGCAGCAGACAAAATGATGCAGAAATACTAAAAGTAATGATATACCAAATCTTCATCTTCGTCTTCTAGAATAACTCTTCAATAAGCTAAAAAAATAGAGCTGACCCGACCGTAATAAAAAGACAAAACACACGAGTCAAGACTAAAATATTCCTTTGAGAGTTAAATCGATATCGCATGTAATATGAGTGTCATAGCGTCAGAGATGCTTATGAGGTTTCAAATCACCTATCCAGTATATAACGTGTGTGCAATAACTTAAGAGATGTTACAGGATTTTTCATCTCCTGAGGGTCCATCAAAATATTTATATGTAGTAGAATATGAAATATATATAATGTCTAACCAATAAAATAAATATTTTTCTTAGCGTTAAGGCTTTACATTAATTCCCCTTAACGCGTTTATAAGCACGGTCGTACAGTTTGCATATATAATACCAGTAAATCGTTGGTGGATAAGAATGCATTGTGATATGATAACACCAAACCAAAATCGTAGTGGTCTCGTATAGAGATAAAAGTATGACAAGTCATGTTAGGCAATGCCCAAGGTAGGATACTACCAGCTTACCTTTTTCGGCTAGTGGTAACGCATCATAGCTATGATCGCCCACCGCGTCCAACACTCCATAATTCGGAGGGTGCGCACCAATCAATCACAATGTAAATGATGGTAATACAAAGAAGTGCGTCCGCTCGGGGTAGCTAACCCGCTTGGCCGGTACAGCTCCTGTTTTTGTCATTTCAAATTGGCATAAGTGCCAAGCTAATCCATCATTGTTCTCTTTCGTAAAATCCAGAAAACGTGCACCAAATCTAACCAATTCGTTCTAGATCATCACTCCACGTACACAGTTGCTAAAGTAGTTCGGGTATCGACAGAGAGTATGCACATATCCGACCCCAGTCCCAAACATTGTTTCACACCAGTTGATACTTTTACATTTCGAAAATAGTTCATACTTGATATCAAAATATCATATTCGCTTCAAAATCAAATCCATTTCGAAAGTATCATATTTACTCAAAATATACCATTTCACTTCAAAATCATTTTTGCCTTAATATCTCGATTTCGATTCCAAAATTGTTTTGAATTTCAATTTGGGTTATAACTTCATTCGACCCAATTTATATTTAAATCCATGATTTAAAAATAAACATTCCACCCTTGACCAGTTTGAATTTTTTAAAAATAGTTTGAATAGCTTTAAGATAGTTTAAATAATTAAGATAGTTAAATATAGTTTAAATGGTTAAAATAGTTAAAAATAGTTTAAATTGTTAAAAATAAAATAGTTTAAGTATTAAAATAGTTTATATAGTAAAATAGTTTGGAAAATCAAAGTAATTTGAATATTTAAAGAATAAAGATTTAAAATACTTTATATTAAAATAATTCATTTGAAATTAGTTTCAAAGTCAAACCGATTCAATTCCAACTTCTCAATTCAAATCAATTCAATTTCCATTTCCAATTATATTGATTCAGTTTCGTTTTAACTTCGAGTTAACTTCAATTCCAGTTTATATTCAAATCCATTTCAGTTTCGATTCAAACTTAATTCAATTTCGATCTCAATTCCAATTAGTTCAATTCAATTTCGATTTGAATAAATTTCAATTCAATCCACAATTTTTAAACCATTTTGATTTATATAAATTCGAGTTTTCAAAATATCGATCAAAATCATTGAATTCAAATTATATTTCAATCTTCAAATTAAGATTCAAAACATAAAAAAATTCCATTCTTAAGTCCAAATCTATGTATCCGATTAAATCACCTTTACTCAGCAATAATACAAAGTTCGAATGAAATTTCAAAACTTTTTAAAACAAAGCAATTTTCGAAATTCAAATTAAATTGATTTTTATAAGTCTGGTTTTTTTATTTCTTTTAAACCAAAATCACTTAAATAAATTTCAAATTAATTTTTTTTTGAAATCATTTAATTTAACCAATTCGGTGTCCATATATAATTTTCTATCCTATGGTCTAGTGATCGGTTATTTCGATTTTATTTCAGGGATGGATATATATCATTTCAATCCAAATCACAATGTCATAAGTATATATCATTTCAACCTATTTCTTAATTTATTTGAAATAATTCAATTTATAGTTTATATACTATAAAATATATAGATGGTGATAATAGGATATATCGGAATAAATAAACATCCAAAGCATCTAAAATATCAATTAATAGCATCCATCACAATCAATCATCCAAACAGTCAATATACTTCACAATAACTTCATAGTTATTAAAATCGAGTGTTTTACCGGCAACTGAATTCCTATTTCAAATTTAACTGTCCATTTTAATTTTTAACAGTTAATTCAATGACAGTTTAGATGATAATTAAATTTATCAAACAAAAATCGATAAATTTATACCACTTGACAATTTCGAATTTGACTAGCATAAAAATATTCTAGTATGTGTGAGCATTATAAAATACTCACCTTTTATTTCTGTTGTTGCTTTCGTGTTTTGGTTTTGATTAAATTCAAACACATTTGAATTTAGTTGAAAATTCCAGAAGCTCCAAATTCAATCAATCCAATTCCCATGCATTTTATTCGTCGATATAAATACAACGCAACCAACCGTATCTTGATTGGACCTAAAACGAATGAGATATGATATTTATAAGAAACTGAATTTATTAAAACAAATTCATATTGCTAAATTTTATTTAAATTCACTAACTTACACTAGTCAAACCCATCACGGCACGAAGCCCTCTCCAAGCTTCTTCTCCCTACTCTATTTCTTGTTTTCAGTTAACCAAAATGCACGAACCCTATTTTAGCCATGCACATCTCGAGTGATACGGAGCTATGATCTACGAAATCGAATGTCGTCTTCTCCATTGCGTCCACGTCTCTAGCCATACCTGCCTATGCCCTTCAACCCAAACCCGAACACCTCTGATAATCCGCGGCCTGATCAAGCATGCACGGCTACTACATTGACAACCATCCTAAAAAAAAACGATCAGACATCACCAATTTTCATGCCTAAGTGCTATTTTTGATGACGAACCTATTCTCAATCTCCACTCCTCGAGTCGAAGACCATAACTCCATAAATCTCAAGCCCTAGCTTCCAAGCTCTTTTCGACTTCATAGACGATGACTGCTAACCAAGTCCGCACTCTTCAAAACATATCTTAGGTCGAAGATCTAGACGACCTAGGAATTTACAAACTTGTTTCAAGATTTTTTAATTTGTATTTCAAGAGAACTATATTTTTAAATCTTCCGATTTTATTTTTTTACTGTGAAACTGGAAAAGAGGATGGAGACTGATATACATATATAGGAAGGCAATGTATGCTCGTACAAGAGATAGGGTAGCTGAAGGGTTGATAAAACAACCGATGTGAGGGTAGGATCAATTCACAACACACACACACACAAACACATATATATATTATAATTTACATTTTGAAAATATCTAACTAAATTTTTTTCGAATCCCAATCGAGGCATGCCGCCAGTCGCTCATAATGTTATATCCCTATCCCGAACGCAATGGAACAAGCTTCAAGTCCAAATTCGATCATATAGAGAAGATAGCTTTTTGGAACCAATTATTATATTAAATTTTCGATATTAATTCAACGCGCTTATCCCATATGACCAAACGATAATTACAAACGCTACAAAATTTGAAATCTGATTATCATATACTATTATGAATCCAATGGAACTGGTTTCATTGAATTCCAAAACTATGCCTCGAAAGGCTATTTTTTTACTTGTCAATTTAAACAAGTTATTTTTAAAATCGAGTAAATCATTTTTATATTCAATTTAAAATTTCTATTACCTTCATTCTTATGAATTTAAATTTAATGAGCCATTAAACTATTTTTTTAAATAAAATCCAAGATTTAAATTATTTTCACGATTTCAATTATTTAATTCACGAATTAAATTATCAATAAATCATTATATTTTAAATTCAACCTATTAAATCGATAAAATTTTACTTTTCAGTATTTAAAATCAATTTAAATAAACAATTTCAAATAACCTAAAAATTTGGATTGTTACACTTAGGATTGGTTGCATCATGGTTGAATTGGATTAGTATTGATTGTGTGGATAGTTGAACCTTTGACACACGATGTTAGGTTATATAATGTTAATTATTGCATTCTTATAGATTTTGTTTATGTTGATATACTATGGTTGTATTGCATCATGCCTATATACCATCAATGCTGCATACATTCTGGAGGCCGACTAGTTCAAGAGGCCGACCAAATTGTATTCTTACGTTAGTTAAAATAATATATGGAATAATCATACACTCCTATCTGTTCATCTATGTTATATATGTATTGATATGATTTTGATTGGATGGTTGGTGTGGATTGTCTAACTTGGATTCTTCGTTCGCAATTTAGGGGCAAAATATCTTTTTAAGGGAAGAGTGTAACAGCTCGTATTTTTTGATAATTAAAAATAAATGAAATCAATAATTTTGACTTTGGGGAAAATCATCATTGTTCAAATGCTTGAATGTGGAAGGAAATCGACGTCATTGCGGCCATCTCATTTCTTAATGCATGTCGTATATTCATTTGCCCAAATCATAGTCTGGATGTGAGAAATATCATAGTGCTTATATTTCGAAAACTTGAATTTTTAATAGACTAAGCCATTTAGAATGAACGGACAATTACCTCTACTTATAAATTGATATCCGATCGAAAATTTTAAAACTTAATGTTAATAAATAAATTCATTAACCCCAAAAGTGTTTATAAATGTAACGAATGAGATTTTTCGCGTTTGAAAATCGACATTCATACTATACGTCGTACTCGAATGCCGTAGATTCGACCGTTCAAATCCGATTCGTCGGAGCTTATAACACAATTAAGTAAACAACATAGCGGAAGAAATAATGAATATCAATATACAACATCTGATACAACATCCTGATACAACAGATGATACAATAGATATCAATATACATCAGAGATATAATACAATAAAATAGCAGCGGAAATAGATAGCACCAGCAGCGGAACATTTTACTCTAATATAGTCTTCAAGGAAGAACTCCAGAAGCAGCTCGAACCAACATCACGATACACTAAGACAAGCAAGTCTCGTCCATATCCAAAGACTGAAACTAGTTCCAGACAATCTACTGAACCTATTTATCTGAAAAACCCAACTCTAAACTGCTCGTGTGGAAAATAGTGAGCACCCAGAGTTTAGGAAAGGAACAATAAACTTGATTTATCAACGTTAATCATTAATTAATATTTAAATAATAATCCTTAATTTACAAATTAATTTTTTTTTACTTAATTAATCTTGAAACCTTAATTAATTCATTTAACTTACAAATACTAATTAAATTGATACAACACATTAATTATCCATTCTAATTAACGTAATAATTAATGAATTATAATTATTAAGTCTTCATTAACTTGAGATAAAACTCATTTTGATTGATGACGACTTTTCACTCACAACTATGTTGAAAACTTTTATTCTCAAATTTATATTTAAATTTCATTTTTATTAGAAGATTTAAAATAAAATCAATTTATCTTATATAATGTTTAAATCCAATTCTTAAACCTTTTTAAATTTAAAAGCTAAAGTAATACTCTAACATTTTAAAACTTATTTCTTTAAAGTTGATAACAGAGATAGCTAACAACAAAAATCCCGAGTCTACTTCGTTTCCTTCCTGAGACGAAACCCGAGAAAATCCCTGTTTTACTTGAGTCCAACCCGAGTTATTTCCCCCATTTCCCCGAGTTTCCCTCTTCTTCTTCCTCACGTATTTTTTTTATTTTAAACTTTAAAAACAGGGTTGCAGGCTCAAAAACTCGCGTTCCATCCCAAGACCACCCTTCACTTTCTCGAGCATCAACTCGAGCCACTCACCCCCCCCCCAAACTCATGACACCATATCGAGGCCGTGCACGTGCACACGTCACCGCCAACGTTCAGACAAACTTCGTTGCCTCCCACATGTCCACGATTGCTCCAGCCACCTACCCCGATCATCGACCCACAACCACAAGCCACGATCCCAAATCGAGTTATCCAGTTGAAAACTGGAACCAACAGTCATGGCCAGACGTCACGAACTTCGCGCCTCCGACCATCAGACGACGCGCCATCACGGTCACACCACTTTCCACGAACCTATCCTACAAAGCTCGTACAACTCGATCCCCTGGGGATGATGCAGTGCTCACGTTTACAGTTCAACCCAAAACTAGGTTTTCAAACTTCAACGACCTCCCATCGCCATCACCAACCTCTGATCGACACCCTGCTATTTTTCTCCAACGCCCCGTAGGTTCCTCCACCACCTCGAACAATCCCGACACCTCTAGATCAACACGTCGCCAGAAATTGGTTAAAATACCAATTTCGATCATCCACGAACTGCTCTCAACCCCTTCACTTAAAAATTGGGATTTTAGTTTTAAAAATCAAAATTTTGTGTAAGACTTCAGTTCCAAAACCTGAAACATTAAATCATGATGTTTGAGTTTTTGCTTATATTGTGTTGCTCAGCTTTTCTTGGTTTCCAGAGTCATATAAATACTATTTTGATTTAAGTAAGATCCTAAACGAAGGTTTGAAATGAAACTAACAAATTTCATTTAAATCTAAAGGCTAAACAGAGGTTAATTTAAAGTTTTTGAATTTAAATCAAACATGAACAAAAGCTGGAAACAGGGAAGTTACAAATGTTCAGATCCCTGTATGCACCATACTTCATAAATTCAATAATGTGAATGCTCAAACATACTTCACGATATAATATTGATCACAGTAATAACATAAAAACTAATTTATACTTTAAATTTTAAGGTGAAGTTACTCACTTGCTTTCCAGAAAAAAAATGAACAGAGCTTGCTTTATGTTGAGACAGGCCTGAGAAATTACAAGCTGAAGCTTCCTTGATCTCTGGTTTTGTTTATTCATTTTGATGTTTGTTTAAGTTTTTTTTTCTTTCTTTCTTTCCAGACTTGAATGAATTGAACTGGAATTATGAAGGTGATATAAAAAGAATTGTTGCACAGGTTGAAGTGTACCGGGTTATATGATATTGATGCAAGAGATTTTTATTTGTACTTGAAATGTTTTGTTTATTTTGTTGACCAGAGATTTTTATCTCAAATTGTTGGCTAAAAATTGTTTTGGCAGCTGCAAATCTCATGTTTTGGTGGCTGAAGTGATTACATTGATTACTTTTGTCTTGTGTTGCAAGCTTCATATATATTATTTATATTTGCTTTTACATAGTTATATGTGTTTTCTTCTTGTTTGTTTGAGCCTACATACTTCTACTTATTTGTACATAGATATTTAATTTGTTCCTTCTTTTGCAAGCTTCATTCATGTGTATATTTACTTGCTTCATTCTTTTACAAGTGTTGTCTGGTTTGTATTTTCTTCTTATATTATCTTTTGCTTTGTCTTTGGTAATATTACTTTATAATCAAATTCCTATTTTAATTTGTTTTTTTTTAGATTTTATCTAAGTGTTACTTTATTATTTGTAGTCTATATAGTTATCTTATATATTTTATTACATACATTTGTATTTTTATTTTTATCTATTTCCATTTCTAACTTAACTCGTTAATTTTGAATTTATGTATTCTATATGTAGCTAAAATTTTAGCTAATGTCTACTTTATATTTTATACTTTATTATATATTTATTTCTATTTCTAACTCAAAAATTTATTATTAATTTTACTTTAATACTTATTGTTTGATATTTCTCTGTATGTATATATTTATGTTTATTTCTGACATAAATCATCAATTCTAATATTTATCATTATATTTTATCTTTAACCCATTTGTTTTAAGATTAATTAATGATTTCACAAATAATTGAGGTACTTAAATTCAAATGAATTAACACATTTTTATTTGAACTCGGGGAAACTCGCACCAATTTATCAATAAATTTCACAAATTTTATTCAAAAATTGAATTAATTACTAATTTAAACTTATAAAAATCCGGGATCGTTACAGACTTCCCCCCTTAAAGAAATTTCGTCCCCGAAATTTGCCAAGGAGACAAAAAGTTAGATGAACAACATTTCATCAAATCAAACCGAACACCTATTCTGCATTTGGCTTAGCAAATCAGAATATCAATAATAGATATAAGGACGAATCTATTTAATTTTCCACAAGATACTCGGGTCATCCAGATCTACGAAATATGCAGTGGCATTGGTTAGTTCGAAAGGATAACTAACCATTCGTAATATATATCTAGACCCAAATATTGACAGATATATGGATACAATATCAAAATGTTGAGTTTAAAAACCAATTTATACCTATCAACCATAGCAACCAAAGCAAATAAAACAACCAATACATCCAAACAAACAATTTTGGTCTATCCGGAGTTTTTGTCCCATACTGATATATCAAATCTTCTTCCTGGATCTACCAGGAACCATCAAAGAATTGAAAAGATGACGAACAAAAAGAGATTGATAGAGAAAAGATTGCTTCCTTGGTTGTTACAAAGTATTGACCATTTATAGTCATATTTCCATGTCCCCTATCTCATCCTCTTCTTGCCTTCATACTCACTATCGGTGGATAGTAAGAGAATTTATTGAGGCGTACGGACGGATATCTTAGGGATTACTCATTCTAGGGTATACTTCACCCTATCTCTAATGAACTACTTAATGTGTTATACTCCTGAGCTAAAGTTCAACCTTAGCTCTGATACCAAATGTAACGAATGAGATTTTTCGCGTTCGAAAATCGACATTCATACTTTACATCGTACTCGAATGCCGCAGATTCGACCATTCAAATCTGATTCGCCGGAGCTTACAACACAATTAAGTAAACAACATAGCGGAAGAAATAATTAATATCAATATACAACATCTGATACAGCATCCTGATACAACAGATGATACAATAGATATCAATATACATCAGAGATATGATACAATAAAATAGCAGCGGAAATAGATAGCACCAGCAGCGGAACATTTTACTCTAATATAGTCTTCAAGGAAGAACTCCAGAAGCAGCTCGAACCAACATCACGATACACTAAGACAAGCAAGTCTCGTCCATATCCAAAGACTGAAACTAGCTCCAGACAATCTACTGAACCTAATTATCTGAAAAACCCAACTCTAAACTGCTCGTGTGGAAAATAGTGAGCACCCAGAGTTTAGGAAAGGAGCAATAAACTCCGGATCAGTCATGGGACTGGTGTGAGTAACAAAAAAAGTCTATCTTTAAACATAAACAGCAAGAGAATTTTAAAGTAAATTCGCAATGCTTTTAGAAAATGAAACTACCGTAAGACCTCCTGCCACACACACAATGCAAACGCAGAATTGGAGGAGATTTCTTCTTATGATAGTCAAACATGCTTGATACGCGAATCTCTTTGATATTATTATAAGTGCAAAGTGCAGAAAACATTTCGAAAGTAGAATATTAATCTTAGCCAGCATAGACATTCCGAACTATGCCTACTATAGCTACCATCTAAATAGTGGGGCACCACCATAAGTAGATGGCAGGTAATACAACTAAAATCGTACAAGGCGCGTATTGTTTCTTTGGATTTTCCAACAAATGGTCAGGCTAAGGAACTTCCTACTGCCACATGGGATCGCCTCTGGCGGGACGTCCCGAGAACCTATCCGGATCTCTGCCAACACAAAGTTGGGTTACCTCTGTAACTAGGTAACTACTACTCGAGCATGCCACTCCTCGGTCCTTTGGGACCTTTATCCGAGGTGCCTCTAAGCAACAACCACACAGTAAATGAGATTGGAGCGACCACATAGGTTAAATATCAGGGCTCCATACCTAATACCACCCTTTACCAGAAGGGAATGACACACCCTAAAGGGCGCGACCCTCATAACCTTGCCGCATCTTTCCTGTTTCGACCATTTCTAGGGTGTGAGGTCCTGATACAGTCTCGTCCACAAAGCTACGATTTATAAAAAATCCATGCTCTGATCATAAATGATCAACAAATGATCGTCAACACACAGCACAGCAGCACTCAGCATGCCACACTACCAAATTGGGAGTATATCGCTGATAACCTTCAACTACATAACCTCTGAGCTCGTACGTCTCACAGAAGGGTGTTAAGCTAAGAGAATAAATTCTCCGCCACCAACAGATATCTATTTGAAAGAAATCTGCTTTATATCTCAAAGTGTAATGTGAGACATACAATCCATACAAGTTTGTTCCGGGTTCGAACAGAACCGAAGGCACTTCCAAAGAAGCCCTTGCAATCCGGGTATTCACAATCCCGATCAGACTTCCCATCACATAGAGAATCTCTATACCGGCGCGACTCGATGCAGAGACAATCGACGAGTTATCCTTTCGTTTTCACAAATACCCGGTCTTCACCACCGGTCTTCAATGTTATCCATATATGTCGTATCACATATTCGGAATGGGTTATATGACACAATGGTCCTCTCCCGTCTAAACCGAATAGTGAGCACAACATTTAAAACATATGGATATAAGATTTCAATTATGTCACAACTTAATGATTCAAAACTTTCTTTCGAATGGTTTAAACTAATTACCATTTCAAATCTTTTAAACAAAAGATTTATTACACAAAATTCTCCCAATTTTACAAAGATCCATTCCTAGATTTCAAAACAATTCCATTTTAATAGGATTAATTTATCTAAATCTTTAAATTAAAGATTTAGCTTATAGCCTTCAAAATACATTTCCAAAGATTTATTCGTAATTTGGAAATCATTTCAACCTTGAAATCCTTTTAACACAAATTGGAGATTCATTGCTTATGTGAAAGCTTTTATTATTTGAAAACAAATAGTTTCCATGTCAGAAAGATCCAATTATATTTATACGAGTTAAAGCCTTTGAAATTAAATTCAAATTCCCAAACCAATACCTTTAAAATAGTTTAACCCATATAAGCTAGCATAACATCTTTAGTCCCTGGTTTCCAGATCATGGAATTCAATTTCAAATATTGAATTCAAATTTAAATCAGAATATTTAAATTTCAAAACTCAATTAAGTTATTCAAAATAAATTTCGTCTTTGAAATTCCATTTCAAAAGCTTTTCACTTTAAATCCAATCCATTTCCAAAACATTTGAATTTAAAAATTCAAATTTAAATCTATTCAAAAATCTGAGACTTAATCGATTTCCTCGTTGTAACGACCCGTATTTTTCGCTATTTTAATTAGAAAATTTAAGGTGATTATTAAGGAAAATGATTATTAATGTAATTTGTTGAATAATTTAATATTTGAAATTATTTGAATAATTGGACAACGGGTTTAATATGATTAAAAATGATTTGTAAAATTCTATTTTATCATATTAAAGTTAGAATGATGTTGTAGAACTTTTAAAATCGAATTAAAAGTAAATTTGTGAAAATTGAATATTTTAATATTTGATTGACGAGTTAAAATAGCCATTTTTCAAACAGTCTCGGATTTCGACGAAACTTGTTTCATCGGATCCGTAATAGTAAATTATGGTAGGATTTCAATTTTCGTAGCAATTGGACTTGTCGTTTGGCCGTGCGAGCTTGAAACGCGTAGAAATTTAATTTCGAATTTAATTAAAATAATCGGCTTCGAAAAGCTATCTTCCAGATATGATCGAATTAGGCCTTGAAACTAGTTCCATTGCGTCCGGAATGGGGGTAAAACCTTATAAATGCCTGGCGGCACGTCTCGATTGGAGTTCGGATGATTTTAGACCTACCTATATAAATACGCACGCAAACCGAGACAGTTTTATTATTATTTTAACCCAGAAACCCTAATTCTAAATCATGGCCGCCACCTATTCCATGGCCAGAAATTGCCGATCTTCTTTCCTTAATATCTCTCAATCCGTTCGACGAAATCGAAAAATTCCAAAAGCAAAAGTGTAAATCTCGACGAGCTCTTCAAATGCATACGGTTGATGTATGCTAATTTTTCATGAATTCGTCCAGATCTGACTTGGAAGTGTGTACGTATTTCCTTGGATTGCGTGCAAACGACGGCGAATGACGGGATGAAACTTGGCGCGTAGGTGGCTCTGGTGAAGGGCTTCGTGGTGGCGCTAGCTGATCGTTCTGGAAGTCGACGAGGTGGTCATGAAAATTGCTTGAAGATCGGCGGCTAATGGGTTTGCATACGTGAATTTCACGTTGGGGAAGAAGCGTCGGAATCAGGGAGATGAGAGCTGCGCTGCAGTGCAGATCCGAAAGTGTTTGGAGCTCATTAAAATTTTATGTTAAATCGAACGTCGTTCGATTTGATTTAAAATCGTAAAATCAAGGTGAGTGTTTTATAACGCTCACAACGTACTGAATATCTTTATGCTAGTTAAATTTGACATTATGCATAGTTATGATTGTTATTTATTGTTGTTTGACAAAATTTAATTATCATATTGATTGTCATTTGAATTCACCGTTAAAAAAATTAAATTGACAGTTAAATTTAAATTAAAATTGAATTGCGATTAAATTACCTGACATTGATAAATATGAAATTGCCGTGAATTGTATTGCCTATGGGATGATGTATTTCGATGGATGTTATTGGTTGATATTTAAATGTTTGGATGTTTATTTGTTTATATATATCCTGCTATGCATACATATGACACTGTGATTGATTTAAATGATATATTCATCCCTAACATTTAATTGTAATAACTAATCACTTGGCCATAGGTTAGAAAATTATATACGGACACCGAGTTGGATAAATTAAATGATTTTAAAAGTTGTTTTGAAATTATTTAAATGAATTGATTTTAAGAATAAAATCCAATTTGTGGAAATTGAATTATTTTGAATTGGAGCTCGAAATGTTAGAATTTAAACTTGGTAAACGAAATTATTAAATAAAATTGAAGTTTAGATTTAAATTGAAAATTGAAATACGGTGTAAATTTTTGAAAGTTGATTTGTTTTAAAAGATTGGACTTTTAATCGAACTCTGAATATTTCTAAGAAAATTGATATGAAATGATATTTCAAGTTTGAGTTTGGAATTGAAAATTTATTTGAAATTTAGATTTAAATTAATTTGGAATTGAATTGAAATTTAAAGAAATTTGTGAATTGAAATCGAAATTTACGTGGAATAGAAATTTATTCAAGTTGAAATTGGAATAAATCGATTAAATCGAAATGGAATTTGGATTTGATTTGGATAGGAAATTTGGGAAGTTGACCGGTTTGACTTTGGAATTATTTATCAAATAATTTTTGATTTTTTCCAAACTATTTTATATATAAACCATTTTATATTCAAATTATTTTCGATTAAACTATTTAAATATTTTCTATTAAACTATTTTGAATTATTTAACTATTTTAAACTATTTAAACTATTTTCTTAAATTCAAACTGGTTAAAGAGACGGAAATGTTTATATTTAAACCTTTGGTTTAAATACGAACTAGGTTAAAGTAGAGATTATAACCTAAATTGAATTCGAATCAAATTTTGAAGTGAAATTGATTTATCGGACAAAATTGATAATTTTGAATATATGATGATTTTGAAATGGATTTGATTTTAAAGCGAATATGATATTTTGTTATCAATCATGAATCAATTTGAAATATAAAAGAGCCATCAGTGTAATAATACGTAGTTATTAAAGAGACCGGGATCGGATATGGACATACTCTCTGTCG
The DNA here is from genome assembly GCA_030765085.1 of Allium cepa. NCBI lineage: Eukaryota > Viridiplantae > Streptophyta > Magnoliopsida > Asparagales > Amaryllidaceae > Allium > Allium cepa. Next base: position 87,175,526 of record CM060942.1, on the reverse strand, counting down.
ATACCGAAAACCACTTTAATAACTATTATACGCGGAGTGTTGATCCAGAATGAAGTGGATGGTTTGGTGAACGCGTTGACTGAAGAAAGAGAACGATATTGGATGACCCCTGACATGACTAAAACAGGAGCCGCGCCGGGCCATTGAGGTTCGCCACCTCTAGCGGACACACTTCTTCGATACCATATCTATTACATTTGTGATTTGATTTGGGTGCACCCCTTGATTTGGGAGTGTTGTTTCGCGGTGTTGAGGTAGTAGCTGCTATGCTCAACATCAGTCCGGATCACGCAACTACTAGTATCCTAGTTGGTATCGCCTCATGTACCTTGTCATACTGATTATCCTATTCGCGACCACTACGTTTTGGTTTGTACCTTGAGTATATGGATTGCCCTCTGGTGACTTCCGGTTTTGGGGAAACTACGGTCTTGTATATGCTTTTGGGAATATAAAATGTGTTAAGGGGGATTATGGTAACGCCTTAACGCTATTTTGATACTTTATATTACTGATAGACATTATCTACTTAGCGTACATTACTACCTAGTAGATAGTTTAACGGATCCTTGAAAGGTGGAAAATCCCGTAACATCTCTTAAGTTATTGCACGCACGTTGACACTGGATATGAGATGTCAAACCCCGTAAACATCTCTGACGCCGTCACACTCATATTTATTTACGATTGATTTAACTTTCATATGGATATTTTAGTCCTGACTCGAGTGTTTTGTCTTTTCATTACGCTCGGGTCAGTCCTGAGTTTTCAGATTTTTGAAGATCTATTCTGGAGGACGAAGACGAAGATTTGGTATACTATTACTATTATTATCTGTGCATCATGTTGTCTGCTGCATTATTTATTTGTTCTGTTGTATATGTATAACTCTGATAAATGTTGTATAAATAATTGTCTAAGTATAGTAAACAGCTTCATGAACTGTTTATTTGACTATTATATTTTATCGTTCCGCTGCGAGATTCTGTGTTGTTTCATTTCCTTTATTTCTTTTCTTTTCTTAATTACCCCAATAACCATCTGTCTTTTTTTAATGGTTTGGAACCGGCATGTGTATTTGATCGTCGGTTTAAACTGTCCAAAAAGGCGGGTCGTTACAGTTGGTATCAGAGCTTTGGTTTAGCGATAAACCTTGGCTCTAGTGGGGAATAACTCATTGAAATAGAGGTAAACTATATGAATGAGTTGAGTGTATATGAGAGAGCGTACTTGTTATTTGATATAAAATGGTTTTATATTGTGTTAATTTGTTCCGTTGAGTATTTATGAATTCTGGTCGATACTTGGGACGCCAAGGCGTCGATAGGAATTTCTAAACACTCGAATAGGACAAACCAACACAATATCATTTTGGAATATATTTTATATAAAAGAATTATTTGAATATTTATTCATTTTGATTGAATTGATTGTTAGGAGATGATAATATTAGATTATTATCGTTATTGTTTGATTAGTCAATATTTACAATAATTGATTAAATAACAATGGATTTAGGAAAATGAAATCTTGTAAACACAATTGATAATGAATATAAATGAATTTTAACTTGGATTTGGGAATTTAAATTCCGGTGTTTGAGATTGACTTACAAGAATTTGAAAATATAATATGAGCATTATATGATAGTATAATTGAGTTGAAATTGTTTTCGAAGGATTTTTTTTATGATAAGTGTTATATTCCCTTCTCTTGACGCTAGAAAAATGATGTGTGCACGCATCATTGGCGTTTATTTTCGAGAGTCCGAGTGGGGGAGACCACTTAATAGCTTGTCTAAACCTTGTTTTGACTCAAATTTTATTTTGTTTTGCATTCTCTATAGTATGATTTGATATATAAATTATATAAGTATATATTATTTCAAACCTTGATTTGAAATGAAACCGGGATTGGAATTCTTAAGTTCTTTAATAATTAATGATTTTTTTTTATGATTGAAATGAATTTAGACTTGAATCATTAAGGAACTTCTAAATTGTGAAATGAGAAATGAACCTAAGAGCTAAGTGAAAATATCAATTGAAGTAGAAATCCTTAGAATTAGGAAATTATGAACTTAAAATAAAATTGAAACTGTAAAACTCGCATAGTATTAAATTTCATTCTATAGCTTAGATATAACTTACCAAAATACTTAAGAAGTTCAAAAAATGTTATTTGAATTGTTAATTGGATAATATACAAGTGTAGGTTTGAATAATGAAATATGCATTTAATTAATGGTTTGCAAATATAAATAAAATTGTTAGTAAATAATTGGAATTTAAATTAACATTTAAAGGTGATTCACAATTATGTTAATATAAAATGAAAATACTATATGTGAATGTAAATGTGAAATTAAATTATAGTGAAATTTAAGTAATGACTTAAGAATTGATAAATTGAAAATTCAACTTTAAATGAAAAGAAGTTGTATGTTGTTTAACTACATTCTATTTGCATAACTATAACTTACCAAATACTTAAAGGGTTTAAAATGCTAATAAGGATAAGTAGAGAAATAATATACCAGTGTGAGAGTGAAAAATAAAATGTAAAGATCTATTGATAGTTGTAAATATAAAAGAAATTTAAGCTGTAAAATGAATGATACATGTATAAGTGAATGAATAAAATTTAAACTTAATGAAATATTAAATTGGTAAATGGAAACTAATTAAATTTGAATATAACTAAATGTCAATAAACTTGGAAGTGTATGAAATTAAAATTGACATGGAAATGTATAATTGATTTAGTGTAGATTTTGGATGGATGTTAATGTTTGATATGCATTGGTTGTTAGATGGATGATAATTGATTAAGTAGAATTCATTAGTGTTAATGGAATTGAATAAACGGAATAAAATTTTAAATAATTAAATTCAAATTGGGAGCAAATTGACTTGAATTAAAAATGTGAATGAAACAAACTTGAATAAATCGGAAACAAATTGAATGTAAACCTATTGCATGGATGAATAAGAAAATAGATGACTTTGTGTTTATGATTGTTCTTTAGAAAATTTGAAGTTTTGATGTTTTGTACTTTGAAATAATAAAAGCAAATTTTTGGAAAAAAAAATCCAACATTGTCCAATATATGCTGAAACGAAAACAACCATAACTTTTAAATGGTTGAACGGAATTCGACGATTTTGGACTTTTCGGAAAGCTTAGAAACTATAGCACAACTTTTGTTTAGAAAACTTGAGAAAATTCCTTCGTCTGCTTGGTTAAAAACTTGAATGTTACTCGCTGTCCTGTGTAAAAATAAGTAAAATCAGTAGTATACACCCTTAGTATTTTCGCCATATCTTTTGACTGGTTTATCGGATTTTGATGATCTTGCACTTTCTGGAAAGCTAAGAACTTAAGCTAAAACTTTTGTTTTAAGTGTTTTATGTTTTGATATCGTTTAGAAGGTTGAAAACGTGGGTGAACGTCGCTGACCTGCACAATTCATTGCCCAGGCTGAGGCGTATCCTCTAAGTAAAACGGCCGTAACTTTTGAATGTATGGTCCGAATTCGATGATTTTGGACATTCCGGAAAGCTTGAAATGAATACAACAACTTTTGTTTAGATTCTGTTGCCAAATTTTATAGTTTAGGTGACCTAAAACTGAGATTTGTTTGCTGTCCTGAAATTGGAATCTCAGTTTTGAAGCTAAATAGGTTATATATATGTTGTGTAGGCTAAATATATCGATCTATCTTTATATGCATGGTTCTAACTTAGTTTTTGAGCATTTTAGTAGGTAGCAAAGGGGTTGCGCTTCGTTGTAGAGCTCGCTTCTGTGCTAAATACAAAATGTAAGTAAACTGCTAATAAATGCTAAATAAAAGGTACGCTTATGGTTTTATATGGTATTGGTGATATATATATATGTTGTTTCCTCAGATATGGGATGCCTCATTATTGAGATGAGATGTATATTTGATATATATTAGTTATATTTGTGTTATATATTGAATTGTAAAAATTTTCAATCGAGCCGCGCAAAGGAGACCCTGCCGAAATTTTCCGTGAATCCGGGTGTTAGAAAATTTTTCAAGTTTTTAAATTTTATAACTTGTTTTGATAACTAACTTTTAAATTTAGAAAGCCGTTCGGAGTAACATTGTGGAAACGTAGTTATGACTTTATAAATGGAATTTCATTATTTTATAAGTTGGTAACTTTGAATAAAATATATCTAATGTTGAATTCTATACTTAGTTCCTTTTCCCTTCTTTTCCTTTTCGGGGACGAAAAGTTTTGAGTGGGGGAGAGTGTAACGACCCGTATTTTTAGCTATTTTAATTAGAAAATTTAAGGTGATTATTGAAGGAAAATGATTATTAATGTAATTTGTTGAATAATTTAATATTTGAAATTATTTGAATAATTGGATAACGGGTTTAATATGATTAAAAATGATTTGTAAAATTCTATTTTATCATATTAAAGTTAAAATGATGTTGTAGAACTTTTAAAATCGAACTAAAAGTAAATTTGTGAAAATTGAATATTTTAATATTTGATTGACGAGTTAAAATAGCCATTTTTCAAACAGTCTCGGATTTCGACGAAACTTGTTTCATCGGATCCGTAATAGTAAATTATGGTAGGATTTCAATTTTCGTAGCAATTGGACTTGTCGTTTGGCCGTGCGAGCTTGAAACGCGTAGAAATTTAATTTCGAATTTAATTAAAATAATCGACTTCGAAAAGCTATCTTCCAGATATGATCGAATTAGGCCTTGAAACTAGTTCCATTGCGTCCGAAATGGGGGTAAAACCTTATAAACGCCTGGCGGCACGTCTCGATTGGAGTTCGGATGATTTTGGACCTACCTATATAAATACGCACGCAAACCGAGACAGTTTTATTATTATTTTAACCCAGAAACCCTAATTCTAAATCATGGCCGCCACCTATTCCATGGCCAGAAATTGCCGATCTTCTTTCCTTAATATCTCTCAATCCGTTCGACGAAATCGAAAAATTCCAAAAGCAAAAGTGTAAATCTCGACGAGCTCTTCAAATGCATACGGTTAATGTATGCTAATTTTTCATGAATTCGTCCAGATCTGACTTGGAAGTGTGTACGTATTTCCTTGGATTGCGTGCAAACGACGGCGAATGACGGGATGAAACTTGGCGCGTAGGTGGCTCTGGTGAAGGGCTTCGTGGTGGCGCTAGCTGATCGTTCTGGAAGTCGACGAGGTGGTCATGAAAATTGCTTGAAGATCGGCGGCTAATGGGTTTGCATACGTGAATTTCACGTTGGGGAAGAAGCGTCGGAATCACGTTGATGAGAGCTGCGCTGCAGTGCAGATCCGAAAGTGTTTGGAGCTCATTAAAATTTTATGTTAAATCGAACGTCGTTCGATTTGATTTAAAATCGTAAAATCAAGGTGAGTGTTTTATAACGCTCACAACGTACTGAATATCTTTATGCTAGTTAAATTTGACATTATGCATAGTTATGATTGTTATTTGTTGTAGTTTGATAAAATTTAATTATCATATTGATTGTCATTTGAATTCACCGTTAAAAAAATTAAATTGACAGTTAAATTTAAATTAAAATTGAATTGCGATTAAATTACCTGACATTGATAAATATGAAATTGCCGTGAATTGTATTGCTTATGGGATGATGTATTTCGATGGATGTTATTGGTTGATATTTAAATGTTTGGATGTTTATTTGTTTATATATATCCTGCTATGCATACATATGACACTGTGATTGATTTAAATGATATATTCATCCCTGACATTTAATTGTAATAACTAATCACTTGGCCATAGGTTAGAAAATTATATACGGACACCGAGTTGGATAAATTAAATGATTTTAAAAGTTGTTTTGAAATTATTTAAATGAATTGATTTTAAGAATAAAATCCAATTTATGGAAATTGAATTATTTTGAATTGGAGCTCGAAATGTTAGAATTTAAACTTGGTAAACGAAATTATTAAATAAAATCGAAGTTTAGATTTAAATTGAAAATTGAAATACGGTGTAAATTTTTGAAAGTTGATTTGTTTTAAAAGATTGGACTTTTAATCGAACTCTGAATATTTCTAAGAAAATTGATATGAAATGATATTTCAAGTTTGAGTTTGGAATTGAAAATTTATTTGAAATTTAGATTTAAATTAATTTGGAATTGAATTGAAATTTAAAGAAATTTGTGAATTGAAATCGAAATTTACGTGGAATAGAAATTTATTCAAGTTGAAATTGGAATAAATCGATTAAATCGAAATGGAATTTGGATTTGATTTGGATAGGAAATTTGGGAAGTTGACCGGTTTGACTTTGGAATTATTTATCAAATAATTTTTGATTTTTTCCAAACTATTTTATATATAAACTATTTTATATATAAACCATTTTATATTCAAATTATTTTCGATTAAACTATTTAAATATTTTCTATTAAACTATTTTGAATTATTTAACTATTTTAAACTATTTAAACTATTTTCTTAAATTCAAACTGGTTAAAGAGACGGAAATGTTTATATTTAAACCTTTGGTTTAAATACGAACTAGGTTAAAGTAGAGATTATAACCTAAATTGAATTCGAATCAAATTTTGAAGTGAAATTGATTTATCGGACAAAATTGATAATTTTGAATATATGATGATTTTGAAATGGATTTGATTTTAAAGCGAATATGATATTTTGTTATCAATCATGAATCAATTTGAAATATAAAAGAGCCATCAGTGTAATAATACGTAGTTATTAAAGAGACCGGGATCGGATATGGACATACTCTCTGTCGATACCGAAAACCACTTTAATAACTATTATATGCGGAGTGTTGATCCAGAATGAAGTGGATGGTTTGGTGAACGCGTTGACTGAAGAAAGAGAACGATATTGGATGACCCCTGACATGACTAAAACAGGAGCCGCGCCGGGCCATTGAGGTTCGCCACCTCTAGCGGACACACTTCTTCGATACCATATCTATTACATTTGTGATTTGATTTGGGTGCACCCCTTGATTTGGGAGTGTTGTTTCGCGGTGTTGAGGTAGTAGCTGCTATGCTCAACATCAGTCCGGATCACGCAACTACTAGTATCCTAGTTGGTATCGCCTCATGTACCTTGTCATACTGATTATCCTATTCGCGACCACTACGTTTTGGTTTGTACCTTGAGTATATGGATTGCCCTCTGGTGACTTCCGGTTTTGGGGAAACTACGGTCTTGTATATGCTTTTGGGAATATAAAATGTGTTAAGGGGGATTATGGTAACGCCTTAACGCTATTTTGATACTTTATATTACTGATAGACATTATCTACTTAGCGTACATTACTACCTAGTAGATAGTTTAACGGATCCTTGAAAGGTGGAAAATCCCGTAACATCTCTTAAGTTATTGCACGCACGTTGACACTGGATATGAGATGTCAAACCCCGTAAACATCTCTGACGCCGTCACACTCATATTTATTTACGATTGATTTAACTTTCATATGGATATTTTAGTCCTGACTCGAGTGTTTTGTCTTTTCATTACGCTCGGGTCAGTCCTGAGTTTTCAGATTTTTGAAGATCTATTCTGGAGGACGAAGACGAAGATTTGGTATACTATTACTATTATTATCTGTGCATCATGTTGTCTGCTGCATTATTTATTTGTTCTGTTGTATATGTATAACTCTGATAAATGTTGTATAAATAATTGTCTAAGTATAGTAAACAGCTTAATGAACTGTTTATTTGACTATTATATTTTATCGTTCCGCTGCGAGATTCTGTGTTGTTTCATTTTCTTTATTTCTTTTCTTTTCTTAATTACCCCAATAACCATCTGCCTTTTTTTAATGGTTTGGAACTGGCATGTGTATTTGATCGTCGGTTTAAACTGTCCAAAAAGGCGGGTCGTTACACTCATGAAATCCATATTGGTGTGTGTATAAGTGTGGTCCACGGACTTAACACACAATAGTGAAACATCATTCAATCATCACAGATTAAAATACAAAAATATATATATAATGAGCGGTATATACTATAACGCTTATCTTTCTTCCACAGATAATAAATTACATCACAGATAATTTATTACATTCATCCCAGCTAACAGATCACAACATAAATCAGAATATATCACAAAGCATCAATATTAGGGATATCAAACAATTCAACCATTCAATATAATCCAAACATCCATAAATAGATCAATTTTTATTATCAGATTAATTTAAATCAGATTAATTGCTATGAATAAATTTGCTAATTATGGTAAATTAATAACCAATTAATTACAAATCATTTAATCAATTATTCTTTAATCAATCATTAATTAACCCTTAATTTATAATTAATTCTTAATTAATTATTATTAATTAATTGCAATACTAATTAATTACTCCTTAATTAATAATTATTTCTTAATCCCTTTCATAAATTTATTAAACTTTGATAAATTAATTATTCTCAAATTAATTACCTTAATTAATTTATTACATTATTCTTAAATTAATTATTGCTTAATCACTTGATTTATCAACGTTAATCATTAATTAATATTTAATTAATAATCCTTAATTTAAAAATTAATTTTTTTTACTTAATTAATCTTTAAACCTTAATTAATTAATTTAACTTACAACTACTAATTAAATTGATACAACGCACTAATTATCCATTCTAATTAACGTAATAATTAATGAATTATGATTATTAAGTCTTCATTAACTTGAGATAAAACTCATTTTGATTAATGATCGACTTTTCACTCACAACTATGTTGAAAACTTTTATTCTCAAATTTATATTTAAATTTCATTTTTATTAGTAGATTTAAAATAAAATCAATTTATCTTATATAAAGTTTAATCCAATTCTTAAACCTTTTTAAATTTACATGCTAAAGTAATACTCTAACATTTTAAAGCTTATTTCTTTAAAGTTGATAACAGAGATAGCTAACAACAAAAATCCCGAGTCTACTTCGTTTCCTTCCGGAGACGAAACCCGAGAAAATCCCTGTTTTACTTGAGTCCAACCCGAGTTATTTCCCCCATTTCCCCGAGTTTCCCTCTTCTTCTTCCTCACGTATATTTTTTTTATTTTAAACTTTAAAAACAGGATTGCAGGCTCAAGAACTCGCGTTCCATCCCGAGACCACCCTTCACTTTCTCGAGCATCAACTCGAGCCACTCACCCCCCCCCCCCCCCCAAACTCATGACACCATATCGAGGCCGTGCACGTGCACACGTCACCGCCAACGTTCAGACCAACTTCGTTGCCTCCCACATGTCCACGATTGCTCTAGCCACCTACCCCGATCATCAACCTACAACCGCAAGCCACGATCCCAAATCGAGTTATCTAGTTGAAAACTGGAACCAACAGTCATGGCCAGACCTCACAAACTTCGCGCCTCCGACCATCAGACGACGCACCATCATGGTCACACCACTTTCCACGAACCTATCCTCCAAAGCTCGTACAACTCGATCCCCGGGGGATGATGCAGTGCTCACGTTTACAGTTCAACCCAAAACTAGGTTTTCAAACTTCAACGACCTCCCATCGCCATCACCAACCTCTGATCGACACCCTGCTATTTTTCTCCGACGCCCCGTAGGTTCCTCCACCACCTCGAGCAACCCCGACACCTCTAGATCAACACGTCGCCGGAAATTGGTTAAAATACCAATTTCGATCATTCACGAACTGCTCTCAACCCCTTCACTTAAAAATTAGGATTTTAGTTTTAAAAATCAAAATTTTGTGTAAGACTTCAGTTCCAAAACCTGAAACATTAAATCATGACGTTTGAATTTTTGCTTATATTGTGTTGCTCAGCTTTTCTTGGTTTCCAGAGTCATATAAATACTATTTTGACTTAAGTAAGATCCTAAACTAAGGTTTGAAATGAAAATAACAAATTTCATTTAAATCTTAAGGCTAAACAGAGGTTAATTTAAAGTTTTTTAATTTAAATCAAACATGAACAAACGCAGGAAACAGGGAAGTTACAAATGGTCAGATCCCTGTATGCACCGTACTTCATAAATTCAATAATGTGAATGCTCAAACATACTTTACGATATAATATTTATCACAGTAATAACATAAAAACTAATTTATACTTTAAATTTTAAGGTGAAGTTACTCACTTGCTTTCCAGAAAAACAATGAGCAGAGCTTGCTTTTATGTCGAGACAGGCCTGAGAAATTACAAGCTGAAGCTTCCTTGATCTCTGGTTTTGTTGATTCGTTTTGATGTTTGTTTAAGTTTTTTTTTCTTTCTTTCCAGACTTGAATGAATTGAACTGGAATTATGAAGGTGATATAAAAAGAATTGTTGCACAGGTTGAAGTGTACAGGGTTATATGATATTGATGCAAGAGATTTTTATTTGTACTTGAAATGTTTTGTTTATTTTGTTGACCAGAGATTTTTATCTCAAATTGTTGGCTAAAAATTGTTTTGGCAGCTGCAAATCTCATGTTTTGGTGGCTGAAGTGATTACATTGATTGCTTTTGTCTTGTGTTGCAAGCTTCATATATATTATTTATATTTGCTTGTACATAGTTATATGTGTTTTCTTCTTGTTTGCTTGAGCCTACATACTTCTACTTATTTGTACATAGATATTTAATTTGTTCCTTCTTTTGCAAGCTTCATTCATGTGTATATTTACTTGCTTCATTCTTTTACAAGTGTTGTCTGGTTTGTATTTTCTTCTTATATTATCTTTTGCTTTGTCTTCCGTAATATTACTTTATAATCAAATTCCTATTTTAATTTGTTTTTTTTAGATTTTATCTAAGTGTTACTTTATTATTTGTAGTCTATATAGTTTATCCAAAATTTTATTACATACATTTGTATTTTTATTTTTATCCACTTCCATTTCTAACTTAACCCATTAATTCTGAATTTATGTATTCTATATGTAGCTAAAATTTTAGCTAATGTCTACTTTATATTTTATAGTTTATTATATATTTATTTCTATTTCTAACTCAAAAATTTATTATTAATTTTACTTTAATACTTATTGTTTGATATTTCTCTGTATGTATATATTTATGTTTATTTCTGACATAAATCATCAATTCTAATATTTATCATTATATTTTATCTTTAACCCATTTGTTTTAAGATTAATTAATGATTTCACAAATAATTGAGGTACTTAAATTCAAATGAATCAATACATTTTTATTTGAACTCGGGGAAACTCGCACCAATTTATCAATAAATTTCACAAATTTTATTCAAAAATTAAATTAATTACTAATTTAAACTTATAAAAATCCGGGATCGTTACAATAAAGTGGATCGATCAATGAGAGGCCTTGTCAAGGCTAGATGAAATTGTTAGGACGAAGTATGCGTCTATAAAAATTCTTGACATAGTCACGAAAGTCATGTCAAACATCATATATGGTCCATGTAGGTCAATATGCATGTTAATATATGAGCCAATATTCAAGTCAATATGTGCGTCAATGTCCAAGTCACAATTCCAAGTACAAATTGATATGCAAATCATGCGTTCAAATAAAGTCAATATGCTATGCAATTGTTCAATATCAATCCCTTATATGTACAAGGTTCAAGTGTTACAGTCAGACAAAATCGCTAAATTGATTTAGGGTTACAAAGTGAAAAATGTAAGAAGTCTGGAGAGAATGAATTCACCTCCCATTTCCGTGCCACTAGGTTTATAATTATAGGGGTAGCGTAGCTTTGGCATTCAGCTCCATCCCGCCTATATTTTCTTCAACATGCTTGACTTTGACAACATCAACGATGGAATTAGCTTTGTCTTCGCATGTTTGTTGTTTCATTAGTAAAGTCATACGACCTCAATGTTTTTTTGGCATTGATGGTTTATATAGATATTAACGACGTTTGCCATCAACATCACATATGTAGATATGCAATGTCCTCCTAATGTCAATAGAACACAACATATGGAAGTCGTCACTATGGAGTGGTGGCATTGAATATAGGTGACTTCAATGATGGGTGATGTCAATGGGAAGCAACTTCATCCACTATAGCTTTGGCAACCATAATTCTCGAAATCATCATGTAGTATCTTCCAATGATTGATGATTGTGGAATCGATAGATATGGATGAGTAGCGACATATGATATTGGTATTAATAAGGAGCGACTCTGACTAGTGGCGACGTTGATTGAATGTGTTATCAACCTTAGCTTTGCTAATATGTGGTGCTACTTGAGTGGCAACGTTGAATAGTAGCGACTTTGAATATGGATGATATTGATTAAGTGCATTGTCAATCCTCAGCTGTATTAATGATGGTCGGCAAAGATGATAGATAGTATTATCTTCAAGCGACAAAGATGGGATGTGACATCGATGAAGTGCAAACTGACTTTGCCCATGGTGTTTCTCTTTAGTTACATGCAGCATTGTATATGTATCTACATTGATGAAGCACGGTATCGTATCGTTTCGACACCAATCCACCTTCATATCCTCAATGTTGATTATTGGCATTACAAATGTATCGTTGGTTACTTGTCTTCGAGTGTAATGATGAAAGATGACATGATCAAAGAGTGGTTCTCCAACATCAAAGGTGATGCTATATTCATATCCCATATTGCATATCTTCGAAGTCAATATTGGCGATAGCACTTAATTTCTTATTCCCTTATGTTATTACATCTTCTTCCTCTTGTCTTATGAAACCAAAAAAAAACCCTTTTAATAAAATTCAAAATATCCCCTAAATTTTTCATGAAATTCAACAAATCACACACCAGATCAAAGAGCAAGTCAAACCTACGTTCTAATACAAGAAAGAGGAGCAGCAAGTCAATTTGGAGGTGGACCAATTCCAAAAAGTGAGCAATCGAGAGCATTTCAGATATATGTAAGTGGCTTTCATCTTCTCTAACACATAACTAGTCAAACTAAGTTGATTCTTTGATAATTAATGTTTAGGTTTATAATTATGGTTAAATCGGATGCACTATATTTGAATAGTAATTAATAAAGATATAAAATGAAATAAAATGGAGATTTGATGTTAAAAGATGATGAAAATGATAGTTTGTTGATATCAGTTGAATTACTGAACAAAATATAAAATATGAATATTGACATGAATATTAATGGATTTTGATTTAAAGTCATACATGAATGATGGAATTGATGGGAACTAAAGCTAGTAATGAAAAATTATGATAATCAAAGAATAAATTTAGAAATTATTGTAATTTGTATACATGTATTATACATATAAAGATATTAATAAAGAATTGATTAAATATGAACACTTAACATACACACACAGATATATGTATGTATGTATGTATGTATATGTTGTGAATGATAAGTGATGTAGTAAAGCATTGTAAACTACTATAAAACGGTTTGAAAAGTAAGTTTATGTATCCCAGTAAATAAGTATGAATTGAAGTGAATTTAAGTTGATTCAATATGAAATATTTGATCATTTATTGAAAATATTGTTTTGAACAAGGAAATGAATTATATAGAAACATACATATGTATATAAAAATTATATAAAATGTTTATAAAGTCCCATATTATATTTATATTATAATTTTATTTTGAATTTAATAATTTATAGATGTAATTTTTAAGCGTATATGGTGCAAAGTTACATTATTAACTTCTAAAAACTAGTTTTATAAACTCTGGATTTGTAAGTAATTCTGGAATGATTTTGATTCAAATTCTCAAATGAAATTGAAGTAGAAAGATTGTAGATAATTATATCAAAATTTTGAAGAAAATAGATTGACAAATGAATCAAAAATGAGTAAGGAATCAGATAAACAAATTCTAAATAAAATACAGGTGCAAAAATATGTAGGAGCAAAATTCCTATTCATGGCCTAGCGCACCATGCGTGCACCGATGTGTGACCATAGATGCATAGTGCTGCTCTATTAGGTCCGGTAAACCTAACCCAATAGGGCTAGGTCATAAAGGAAGGTGGGTATTGAATCGAGGCTTTCCAAGAGTTTAGGGTAATGTTTGAACTACGTATTGACATGATTCTCCTAGTTTGTTTTGATGGAATGCTTGGACCTATATATACTGATATACACACACACTGATACAAACATATATTTACATATATTTGTGTGTGTTCTCCATATATATGTATATATATGGATGTTGGATTGCTGTTGATTGTGATTGTTTGACTATTGATTGTTGTGATCTATGTTGATTATCATAGTAACACGAACACTCAATTGTCCTAGTATTTTACGAAGTTTGTGCTATAGTATAGAAATGGTTTTATAAGTCAGATATAAAACTGCATCTATTAAGAGATTCAGCCATATGTTAATGCAACTGGGTAGGCTTGGCTTTGTATGTGGATAAGACCATATCAATGACCATTGTAAGTGGACTGAACTATGACCTTATTTCACGAGACGGCCGTATTTGTTGTATGGTTGGACTAGGTAAAACATGATTAAGGTGTGATGTTTACCATAGTTATTTAGAATTATTCAGGAATGATTAGAGTATGTGGTAAAGTAGATGTACATCACTTGTCATACTGCAGTCTGACTCTCTCTATATCTTCCCTTTTTGTTTCATCCTTAGGTTGATGGAATTGGTGGCTATATCTTGTAAATTGAAGTTGCAGATGAAAATGGCATTACTAGTGCATATAATTATGTACATAATAATCATCTGACATTGATAATGATCTGTACATATGTATGTTTGGATTGGATTGGGTTGATTATGTATACAGATGGATTGGTCGATTTGAGCTATAATAATATTTTACTATATTATGTTATTACCATCTTCCATGAGTTCAAAAAGAGAGTTACAATACACTTATTGTTTTTCTCATGTTATCAAACACCCATGACACATCATTTAGGTTTTCAAGGTTTACACGTTGTGAGTTATGTTAAATTAGAGGGTTAAAATAGCGGATTGTTACACCTTCTCTGGTCGTTTGTCATTTACCAGGGATTCGGTCAGCCTTTGGTAGCTGACTCACTTCATCGGTGAAAGCAGCAACAGTTTCCATGATTTCCATTATTTTTATCATTGCAGCTTCGTACACTTCCATGTGTTTTGTAGTATTTTCAAAAACACAAGCATCATTTGTCGGAACTGTTCTTCAGAAGTAACTGAAGTGGAGATCCTTCGACAATAGTTTGGTTTGCTATTTAAGCTGGTGTTTCGAGAACATATTCCTCAATCGGCTAAGACTAATGGTTTTTACTTTGAGTAGACTTAGACTATATTTTTAGGTAGAAGATTGAAATAAGGAAAATAACATAAAGTAATATATAGGAACAAAGGTTGAATAAAGGGGCCCTTCTTCTAGTGTCAAAAATGTTGGATGGATTTTTGGTCACAGTCCGGCACCCTAAAATTCCAAAGACAAAGCTCTGACGGTAGTGATTGAAAAAGATATACAACTCAAAGGCAAAGAGCCTAGATCAAAAGTAATAAGATGAAAAGTGCCGAAATCAAAAACCCTAAAATTTATACTGGTTTGCGAGCTTGTCCCTATGTCCACTGCTGAGAAGATTTTTTTGTACTTTATTAGTGAAGCCATGAATGGCTCTACAAGTTATGAATGGCACTGTCCACCATTAATAATCTATTTCATGAACTTAAAGTTTGGAAAGTTAAAATGATCGCAAACGATTAAGGTTGCGTATTGTCAGTCTTTTAGGAGTCCAAAATTTAGTCCCCATTATGGAAATATGTGCCTTGTGTTTATAGAAGTCTTGTGGCTCTAGCATTGGTGTAAAGTGTTTCTCTTGGATTATTGACTTATACTGCGCGAGGGACTAGGATTTGTACATGTTTCATTAGGGCTGTTACGGTAATGGTAAATTTATCATTACCATACCATTACCGATCAATCGGTTACCAATAATTCAACGAAATGGTATACTGATACAATCGGTACGATAACAGTAATATTACCATTATGAGTGGTAAATGTATCAGTAAGTTTTTCTTTAAACCGACGGTATCGGTAGAATACCAAAAATTGCTTTTTTTCCCTTACCTTACTTATTTAAATATTTTATATACAATAGTTTGGGGCACTGGATGCTTTTTTTTAAAATTTACGGCATCCACTCTTTCAATGTTTAGGGTTTCTTTTATCCATTATACACTACAGAGCCAAACCTAAACGCAGCCACTATTTTTTTACGTTATCTTCTTCTTCTTCTATGGTCGCCATTGTCGATCCTCATTTCTTCTTCTCCTTTCATTTCATTTATAAAAGAAAAGAAAATTAAAAGGAGTAATTAAAGGAAGAGGCGTAATTGGAATATTGAAGCGCCATAGCAATTTGAAGCTGCCATAGCAAGTTGGAGATATTGAAGCCGCAATCAATTTCTCAATGGGTTTTCATGGACTTTCAATTTTTATTTCAAATTTGGAGTGAATAAGAAGGATTTTATTAGTTTAGTTTTTCTTCTGCAAGTGAGAGTGGTATAAGAAGTGGAGGTGGTGGGTCTTATATAAATTTCATAGAATTTCAAATTTCCATTTCCACTTGGTCTTTCCTTAATAGGAGCACTATCTGAACGGAGGTTAGCTTATTATATGCTTTCCCTCTTATTTTCCTTTTTAGTTTATTTCTGATTACTTTAAGCTTACAGTTAGTTGATTTTTAAGACTTAAATTAATTTCCTAGATGTTGGTACATGTGTATAACAAGTGTTAATGGAAAATGACAGTTGATGTGAGATATTTTATGATATCCTTGAATTTGACTACAGTGTGTGTTGCATTTTGGCTAGATATAAAGTTAATTAAAAACGATGAGTGTGACATATAATCGAAACAAAATTTAGAGTTGTCTAGGCAGTTTTGAAACGTTAGATTAAGCACTCTGAATTATCTTACTTCAGATTTAGGATCTGATCATTTATTGGGAGATTCGAAACCTATTAGTAGCAAAAATGACAAAGAGATTAAAATTTAAGAATGATATTATCTTCATTGTTAAGAAAACTTTGATCATAATTTCAAATTCATTACTTTAGATGCTTAAAATGAGGGAAAAGTAGATAAGATGTCATAGTAAAATACTTAAATGCCTTTAGTAAGAAGGCTATAATTAGCATTACTAACATATAACGTAAACATGCTGCCATAATTCTATAAATGGCAAGTTTTAGATGGCTTCAAGTGAAGTAAAATGTAAAAATGTTCCAGTAAACAGGTTAGAATTTAATAAATTTAGCTACACTAGTAGGAATAAATTATATGACAAGTACTTGAGTGACTTATGCTACTATTCTTGCACTTATTCATTTTATAGAACGCACAAAATTTTCATCTTGAAATATGCAATTTAACCTTTTTATGTATTTGGTATAAAAAATTGAAAACATAAGTGGCTATTATGTATCCGACTGGCTATTGTATGCTTTAATGAATAATGCCAAATATAATCATTGTGAGCTATTTTTTTAATGAACTTTTGGCTTACTGTAAATTTTTTGGTTTACTGTAAAGTGTAAACTACTTTTATTTGGATTAGAAATGAGTAGGAAAATTTCGCTAGTATATTTTCATAAGATGAAATTAATGATATTCCTTTTGGTATGTTTTGTGCTTAAAATACAGGCTACATCATCACTTCTATTATAGTTTTTCTTGATAAAAGAAATGACATCAACACAATCAAGTCATTCAGTAGGAGATAATGTCGAGGGTATGGAGGAACATGCATAAGATTCTATACCTACAAACCAAACAAAATGTTCTCGCCCCACCACCATTACTGCACCAGGTAATTTACAAATTGATGCATATGTTTCAGCTTCTTACAACTACTTAACTTCCCATACTTTATTAATCATAAATTGTAGTGTAACCAAATTACTTAAAAAAGTAGATTTTGGCATGTTCCACTTGCTCATTTATAATGTTTTCATTTTTAAGATTGGCATCTAATTTGATTTTAGGATTAAAAACAATAATATTATAATATAATGTTCTCATCAAAGTATCATATATTTTCTTATTTAAGCCAGTGCCTTAAAATAGTATCTTAACATATTGAAATGTCCCTAATACTCATCTCCATAATTTGTTCTCACCTTTATTAATGTACCAAAGCACTATGTTTGCATAAACTTCCTGGGTACGGGATTATGCAGTCAAAGATGTAAGAAAAGATGCAAATGGTAAAGATACCATGTCGGCATTTGTAAAACATGCAAAAAAGAAGTGAAAGCAGACAACAAGTCATATGGAACAACAGGACTTGCCAATCATTTATCAAAACAATGACCTAAATATCCAGCTTATAGATGTAATGTTGCCATAAAAGGTCAGCCTACTCTTTCACTAGATGCTACATGGGAACATTAGTTCCACACACTTTTAATTAAAAAAAGTGTGAAAAAAAATTAATCAGGTATATTATCGTGGATGAAATGCCTTTTAGAGTGGTCAAGGGTAATGTTTTCTGAGAACTATTAAAGGAATTATGTCCTCATTTTTACATACTTACTGGAAAAAAAATTGCAGGCCTAGTATAGGAAATATATACTTTGGAAAGGGTTTAATAATGAGTGTCATAGGGGAAAGAAGAGTGAGCATCACTACCGATACTTGGACATCCATTCAAAACATAAATCATATGGTTGTCACCGCTCATTTCATGGATAGTGAATGGATGTTGCATAAAAGAATAATTAATTTTACAAAAATAACTAGCCATAAAGGTGATGAAATAGGAAGATGCTTGGAGTTGTGCTTGAGAAGTTGGGGAATTGAAAAAATCTTTAGTATTATGGTCGATAACGCATCCGCGAATAATGGGGTTAATGAATATATGAAAAAAAGATTAAGTGATATGAATACTTTAGTATTCAATGGTGAATACTTGCATACGAGGTGTGATTGTCATATAATTAACTTGATCGTTAAGGATGGTTTGAAGATCTATATAGCTCAATTGAAGGTATAAGGAATTGCGCTAAGTATATACACTCATCCCCTGCAGGGCTGGACAAGTTTAGGGTCTATGCCATTTTATTCAAAAAGGATCAAATGTCAAACATACCTATGGATGTTACAACTAGATGGAATTTAACTTATAAAATGCTTGAATGTTCCGAAAAATACAAGAAGGTATTTGATAGAATGGCGAAAGAAAATGCTCCTTTTGTAAGTTATTTCAGTGAAAAGGACAAATATGGGTTAAAAAGAGTTGGACCACCAAATGAGATGATGTGAAAAGGTCTAAGGCCTTTGTTCATTTTTTAAAGAAATTTTATGGTGCCACCTTATCATTAATTGCGTCTAAATCTTGCACTTCTGCTTTAACGTTTGTGATTGTGTCAGACCTACTTATTGATATTGAAATGAGAATTAATGATGCTACTAATCCAATTTTGCAAAACGTTGGGAAATCCATGAAAGTTAAGTGGGAAAAATATTGGGGAAATTTTGAGAGTGTGAACAAAATGATTTATGTAGCTCATGTTCTCAATTCTAGATATAAACTTGAAGTGTTACAAATTTCCTTTAAGGATATAGGAAAGCATAGCTATACAATCAAAAACATTGTTTATGAAATAAAAGAATACATTTTAAAGTTATATAATGAATATAAAGGGGTTAATGAACAAGAACAATCGTCTACCACAAAGGAAATCACCACTCGAGACCATGCAAACATGGGCTCTCAATCAAGTGGACTTTATCTTGTTGAGATGCGACTCAAGAGAAAGAGAGAACAAATGGAAATTAAATAAATTAACAATTAAGTGGATAAATACTTTCGGTTCCTTGTGAGAAAATTGATGGCGAATCTTTTGAATTGGTGGAAAGTGAATCAAGCATGTTATCCAATTCTTTCATAAGTTGCAAAAGATTTATTTTCAGTTCCAAGTTCTACAGTGGCTGAAAATGCATTTAGTTTGGAAAGGAGAATTGTTGATCTTTTAGAGCTTCATTAACTCCAAAAATGGTTGAGGCATTGGTATGTACAAATGATTGGCTTCGAGGGGATAAATTCAATTTCTATAAGGAGCCGACAGAAAATGATGTCTCTTTCTACAAAGAACTTGAAGAATTTGAAACAAGTAAGCAAATAGAAATATTATTTTAGTTCACTTTTATGATATAATTTCAGTTTAAAATGATGCCAAATATATATATATATTGATTTATCAACATTTAGGCCAATTAAGAAAATGCTTTAAGGCTTCCAAATCTTGTTACTTGTTTCGTATTTTTGTTTTGCAGAATAATTTTTTTTATTTCTGATTGTAGGCTTTCATCAAACAAACATTCTTTAGTAGTGTATATGTATCATGTTTTAGTTTAATAGTAGATCATGTTTAGTTTAACATGTATTTTTTGCAGTGGACATGTAAATAGTTTCAAAGCAAGAATCTAAACTGTTGCTGGTATGTGGTTTATTGCTAACAAAATGTTTGAATAGTTTGCATTTTACTCTCAATAGTGATCAAATACCTCTCCGAGCCATTCCCATTGCACGGACTACTTTTGATTTTAAGTTTACCATTGATGATTTATTCCATTTTAAAACCAAGGCATTTGGCAATCACTGTAGGATACATTTTGAAAAATATGTACTCTTAATTTCGTTGCCTATGGTAGCTATGTATAATGGAAAAATGTATTATCTAAGTAATAAATTTCAACTGCTGTTTTTTCTCATCGGATTTTCGGTCATGCATTTCATATACAACACGCAGTATAATTAAAAGCTCCATCTGCATAGCACAGACTAGGGTGTCGTCCTGGTATAAAGTTGATATCGAATACATTTGCACAAGTGTTGAATAATAATTCATGTTTAACTAATTAACTTTGTTTTCCATTTTCTTATCATTTACAGACTTGAATGATAAAGCTCCATCTTTCGATCTACCATCTTCAAACTCGCTCAACTGAGTCCACTTAAGGGTGAAGTAGCTTACTACAGATAACTTGATATGACTTAGACAGTTCAGTGAAGTTTTTGCCCTGTGTTAGAAATTGGTTGCTAAAGTAATGATGTAATTTCACTTAGATAGATTGCCTGGCTGATATTATGTAGCAAGTATATGTGTGTAATTTTCTTAAATTGCTAAGTATGAAAACTACGTTCAGGGATTTTTATTTGATTCCACCTTTTCTCTTTTTATTTTACACGATTATTGTCAAAATTTATGTAGTGTAGTCCTTTGTTTAGTTATTGATTAAAACCGAAAGGATATGTAAAAATTTATTTCATATGGTTTATGTAAAAATTTATGTTGTAATTTTAGTCAACTTGTTATATTAATGAGATGTTGTAAAATAATAAAACTAATAAGATGTTGGCTTGTAAGTGCTGTGTTGGTACTCTACATGATTGTTAAGTATTTACAGACCATTGATGCTTAGTTCTAACGTAAGAAATTGTAGCATTTCTAACTTTTTCAAGTAATGGTAAGTTACGGTTACCGACAAAACCGTTATCGATGTTTTGGTATACCAATTATCGGTATACCGATAATATTGATAACGGGAACGGTAAACGTTTTTGTTTTACCGATGAAAACGGTATGGTAACGGTACTTAAGTAATGATAGCGGTAACCGTTACCATAACAGCCCTATGTTTCATCATCCGGCTACTTGCAAATTGACGCGAATTGATGACGTAGTTTTTCTGTATGTTTCATCATCTATACCTTATTTTAGCCTTTGACCTTAGTTTTGTATTGACATACTCTCGACCTTGATTAGAGGTAGCTTCTACCTTGTATGCTTTTGGCTTTTACTCTCGGTTATATCCGTCTAGACCGTTTCTTTAGCTAATGAATGTTGGGGTCTTGATATATGATATGATGAAATATGCACCTCATGACTGTTAGTGGAGCTAGATGCTTTTAATCATTTGGTATGCAGTTGGTTTTATGACTCATGCTTTCGGTTGAAAGCCCACCTTGAGGCCTATGCTTTTGGTATGAGCAACCTCTGTGGTCTTTGGTTTGCATACCTCTGTAAGCTCATTCTTTATGTCTTAGTATTATATTTGACCTCTATCCTTTGGACATTTATCTATACTTGGGCATAGAAACTTAGCCTTCAGATTTAGATACTGAAAAGTATTGTACAAAGCTATATACAAATTTTCATTGACATTTAATACTTATAGGAAGTTGAATACATAGTAGAGCTTTAGACCTTAAACCGAAGGGTTGTAGTTTTCGGTATTTATATGCAATGAATGTAACGACCCGTATTTTACGTGTCGATAGATCGTAGAATTTGCAGGTTGTTAGTGTTGTTTGTGATGTCCCTAGCTCGAGTTGTTTAGAAGTTGACCCGGGTGAAGTAATGAGTCGTGACCGACTCATGGGCATAGCCGAGTTAAGGCTTGAGTCGTGACCGACTCATAGGCATAGCAGAGTTAGGCGACTCATGGAATTGGCCGAGATAAGGATGGACCGACCTATAGTGTTAAGAGCGACTCAGTGGTCCGCCGAGTTAAGATGACCGACCTAAAAGATGTAAGCGACCTAATGAGTTAGTAAGGTCAGGGGGTTAACTCGCTTACGAGTTAACCAGTTAAGTCGTTTATACGACCTAGGTTAGGTCGTTTGACGACCTAAGAGTTATACGAGTTAAGGCTTAGGAATGACCGACCTAGTGGTATGCGACCTATAGGAGTGGACGACCTAAGTTGGTATGTGTATGTTGTTGGGTCGTATGACTTGATGAGTCGTTAGGTCGTTAGGGTAGTTGAGTCGTGAGTCGGCCCCGTAGATGAGTCGTTTAGATGATGAGTCGTTGGGGGGCTGTGTTGTGTTGAGTCGGCATAGCAGCGTGCGTTGTTAGGTCGGCTGTAGGATAGGTCGTTAACAACCTAGTTAACCCGCGTCTTAGTTGAGTCGTTGGGTCGGCCTTGGGTTGAGTCGGTGAGACAGTTGAGTCGTTAGCGACTTAAGGGTTAGTTTGGATAGGGGTTAGGTCGGCACTGATGAGTCGGTGAAGGAGTTAGGTCGGCCGTGTTCGTAGGACGTATGATGTCGAGACGTTGGGGACTTAGGTCGTGGGTCGCGTGTGAGTTAGGTCGCTGGGTAGTGGCAGTGCAGTTAGGTCGTGGAGGCGGGCTTGTTTTAGGTCGTATGGCTTTGGGATTGGTTAGGCAGATAGGTCGTTGGGTATATAGGTCGGCAACGACCTAAGATAGGTCGGAGATTCTTAGGTCGGCCACGACCTAATACCGAGCTACGAGTTACGACCTAAGGGGGGATTCAGCCTATAAATAGACGACTTTGGCTCACTTTTTGGCACCGGTTTTTGAAGCAACGAAGTGCTGCCATTTTGAAGACTCGACTACAACATTTCTTCATCTTCTTTTCTCCATTCCAATCAAGTGTTAGCATCCATCCAAGATCGAAGATCGGGATCGAAGATTCAAGTGTCCAAGTTGAAGATCTTCATCCGTTCGGGCTAGATTTCATCGATTGAAGCGAGATCTTGCCGGATCAAGCCTTGTTCTTCGCTGTCCAGATCTGAAGTGTGTGGTTTTTGAGGTGTTTGGGTGATTTGGTGAGTGGTAGTTATCTCTCACGCGGACCCAAAGGAGTGTAGTGGATTGGTAGCTAGTTTATGTGTTTGAAATAGCATTCTCTCGCATTGTCCTTAAGTCTGCATGTAGATCCATCATTTTTGAAGATGTTTACCTATGCATATTTGTTTAACAAGTATTAGAGACAAAACCCATGTTTTATATTTGATAGATCTATGTTAAAAATCATGATTTCACATATGTTGGACTTTTGCTCACTTAACTACGAAATTGCCATTTATGAATGATATTGTTTGATAGATCTTGTTTGAATGCTCGAATGTTTGAATGTATGATAGATTTGATTGATCCATGTTAGCTTGTAGTTGATTTGGAACAAGATGGTTGAAGATGATTCAAAAGCTAAGTGGAAAGGCTCTTGAATGTTGAAAGCTGCCGATGGCATATGAAGCGGATGTGGAAGCTCATATGGATGAATTCGATGATGATGGACTTTGCCATGATGCGAAGAGGCGAAGTATGAGATTGAGATGGGACTTTGCCATGATGCGAGAAGGCAAGCCATGATGTTGAGATGAGACTTTGCTATGATGCGATGAAGCAAAGTGTGATGTTGAGATGGAACGGGTCATGATGACGTTCCAAGCACGGGCTGCGACGACGTGCAAAGTTATGTTGATTACTCGGTGATGCGATCCGGGTTGGTGATAATGGTTAGCTTGAGAGGCGCTTGAGCTAGTATGAATGATCGTCAAGGAGGATGACTTGGAGGCTTAGATCTCATCGTTGTTGAAGGTTCTAGCATGCTCAAAGCAAGGGTACGTTGGAACGGGCTGCGACGGCGTTCCAGGCACGGGCTACGACGGCGTGCTAGTACTCTGGGTAGTTGCGAAAATTCCTAGGCACGGGCTGCGACGACGTGCGGAGTTATGGCTAGAACCGGGGTTACCATTAGCCCTTGACGGATGGTCATTCAACTAACGGTGAAATCAAGGCAACGATGCAGTGATAGCCAGAGTCATGGATGTTTGGTTGTATTATCATTCGGCTTCAAGAGCGGTGTTTTCTGGGTGCTTATCTGATCTTGGTTTAGGCCTTGGGGGTTTGTATTTGGAAAACATCGTCCTTGACTCGAGTGATTATTGCTTTATTTTAATTACCTGCTATGCTATGATTGCTTCTCCTTAGTGTGTGTCTGGGGGCTATCACTGTGAGAAGAGGTGGAGTGGGATGGTTTAGTTCCTATTCCTTTTATTCCTTATGCTCTTTTGGTATGTTTGATAGTTAATTTACTGCTCACTAAGACTTTGTCTGACTCAAGGTTTTATGTCTCCTCTTATTACCTTGGGCTGTTCATCCATGTTGGGATGGGCAGACTAGGTAAGCAGGTGACAGGTGCTGTGCTTGGAGTTTCTACGTTGAAGATGACGAAGACGAGCAGGAGGCTATGCATATTATTTTCTTATATGTACTGGGTATCCGCTGCTGTATTTGATGAGTGCTTGTAGTGAGGTCTTGATGTATGGATTTGTTGAGATGATTGTATAAAACTTCTGTGATGCTTATATGATGATTTCCTGTTATGAGACTTCACTATATATATTTCTCTATTGTATTTTATCCATACGCTGTGAGTTACGATAGAGATTCTTCGATTTTATTTTACCCTGACTATCGTCCATGGCTGCCTGGCACACCTTTCAGCGCACTATTCTCTTGTTTTGGTGCGGGAGTCATGGGCGGTCGTCACATTTGGTATCAGAGCATTGGTTAATCGATTTCAGCCAACGCTCGCTGACGTAACTACGTATGAGAGACGTAATTGTATTTTGATGGATGATTACTATATATAATATAGTAGCCTAGAAGGATTTGAACTCCTTATGCGGTTGTTTCTTAAGGTGTTCTAATCATTCTTATTACAGATATTAAGGATGAGTCGAAGAGGGAGACCAGCTGCAAAGGAAAGCCGTGCTGATGAAGGAGCTGTTGATTATGGAACTATGTTCGAAGCAATGATGACTTCGATCATGAGGAGGATGCCTGCTCCAGGGCCAACTGTTGATGTTGGAGTTCAAGTCCAAGCTCCAAGGTCCGTGGATTTTGCTAAGCTGTGCAAGGATTATACGGCTCTTGGAGGAAAGGTTTTCTTGGGGACAGAGTCTACTATTGAAGTCCAAAGATGGATTGATTCTTGTAGGAGGATCTTTGGTGACTTGGGTATTGATGATGCAACAAAGAGGAAGCTTGCATCGAGACAGCTTCAAGGAAGAGCTGCTGATTGGTGGAATTCTATCACCGTAGATACTACAGAGGAGGAGATTACTTGGATGCAGTTCCAAGCAAGATTTGAAGCTAAGTTCATCTCTACGGCTCAGAAGTCTGTTTTGTTCAAGAGGTTTGTAGAGCTCAAGCAAGGTGGGAGACCAGTTCTTGAGTATATTTCTGAGTTTGAAGCTTTGTCCAAGTATGCCAGATCGTACATTGATTCTCCCTACCAGAAGAACGAGAAGTTTGTGACTGGTCTGGATGCTTATCTTGGGAGGCAGTTAGTGGATCACTTGGACGATCCATTTGAGAAGCTGGTGGAGAAAGCCCTTAGGCATGAGAGTTTGTTCCCTAAGGAAAATTCTGTTGTTGCTGTAACCAGGGAAGGATCTAAACCACAGCAGAGTGGGAATAGGAAGAGGAAGCAGCAACAGCAGAAAGGTAAGGATGGTCAGAAGAAGCCAAAGGGCGAAGTGACCTGCTATAATTGTCAGAAGAAGGGCCATCTCTCCAAGGATTGTAGGAATCCAAAGGCGCCGGCGAAGTGCCATAACTGTGATAAGCCAGGGCATTTCAGGAAGGATTGTCCAGAACCGAGGAAGGACAGGCAAGTTGTGCAAGCTTATGCTTTGGAAGCTGTGCCGTCGTCTTCAAGAGCTCCTACTGCTGAGGAGAAGGGGAAGAGTGTGGTGGTTCAAGGTACTCTTTCTATTTGTGGTGTTCCAGTTAGAGTGTTGTTTGATACTGGAGCGTCGCATTCTTTTGTTTGTGATGATTTGGTAAGCCGGTTAGGTTTGAAACCGGATATTGTTGATAGGCCATTGGTTGTGACTAATCCAGTTGGGGGTTCGTCATGTTTGTGTATGATATGCCGTGGTCTAGTTGTTTCGAGTCATGATTGCTCGTTTGTTTGTGATTGCTTTGTTCTGAACTTTGCGGGGTTCGGAATTATTTTGGGTATGGACTGGCTTAGGAAGTATGCGGCTAGGATTGATTGTGAGAGGCTGGAGGTGACAGTCGGGAATGTGGAAGGGCGAAAGGTTGTGATACGATGTAAGCATGAGGAAGGCGTCTTCATGAGCTTCATGTATTCGCTAGTTGTTCCACGGGATGGACTGTCATCGGTGCCTATTGTGAATGAGTTTGAGGATGTCTTTGACGAAGTCAAAGGGTTGCCGCCGCATAGGGAGATCGAGTTTCGTATCGATCTAGTTGAGGGAGCCAGACCTGTTGTGATGCCTCTTAGGCGGATGGCACCGAGGGAGCAGCAAGAGCTGAAGGTGCAAGTTGATGACCTTTTACGGAAAGGATTCATTCGGAGAAGTGTGTCCGAATGGAGTGCGCCCGTTGTGTTCGCAACCAAAGCGGATGGATCGTTGAGGTTGTGTGTTGATTATCGTGAGCTGAATAAGGTGACTAAGAAGAACAAGTATCCATTGCCGAGAATAGATGACTTGTTTGATCAGCTTCACGAGGCTAAGGTGTTTTCTCAGATGGATTTGGCAACGGGATTTCACCAGTTGAGAGTGGCGAAGGATAGTGTGCCGAAGACTGCTTTCAGGACACCGTCCGGTTTTTATGAGTGGCTGGTAATGCCGTTTGGATTGACTAACGCACCAGCATATTTTGTGGATCTTATGAATAGAGTATTCAGAGATCAGTTAGATAAGTTCGTGCTTGTGTTCGTGGATGATATTTTGGTTTATTCCAGAACTGAGGAAGAGCACAAGACGCACTTGAGGGTTGTTTTGGAAATCCTGCGGAAACATCAGCTGAAGGCTAAGTTTTCAAAGTGTCACTTCTGGAAGAATGAAGTGAGGTTCTTAGGCCATGTTATCTCTGGAAGTGGAATAGCGGTTGATCCCGCTAAGGTAGCAGCGATCCAGGATTGGGTTAGACCTAAGAATGCATCTGATGTGAGAAGTTTTCTTGGATTAGCCGGGTATTATCGTCGGTTTATTAAAGACTTTTCCAAGATAGCTGCACCGTTGACAGGATTGACGAAGAAGAACCAAGTGTTCAGATGGGATGACAAGTGTGAGCAAGCCTTCGTAATCCTGAAAGAGCGATTGACGAGTGCTCCTGTATTGACTATTCCGGGTGGGAATGATGAGATGGTGGTTTACACCGATGCATGTGGCACTGGACTGGGAGCGGTGCTAATGCAGAAGGATAAAGTTGTTGCGTATGCTAGTCGACAACTGAAGCCGCATGAAAGGAACTATCCAACTCATGATTTGGAGTTAGCGGCGATTGTGTTTGCTTTGAAGATATGGAGACACTATCTATTGGGAGTTAGATTCGAGTTGTTTACAGATCATAAGTCGTTGAAGTATCTGTTCTCCCAAAAGGATTTGAATCTTCGACAGCAACGGTGGCTAGAGTTCCTAGCATCTTATGATTTTGGTATAGCCTATACTCCGGGAAAAGGTAACGCAGTGGCTGATGCGTTGAGTCGAAGACATGCAGGATTGGGAGCCATGTTTTCGGAATGGAAGAGCCTTGAGTATTTGGCTGAGTTTGATTTCAGGCCTAGATGCGAGTTGGAACCTGAGATGTTGGCAAACTTATCAATAAGGCCTACTCTAGTGGAAAGAATTGGCGAGAGCCAAAAGGAAGATGATAAGCTTGTCAAGATTATCCGTGATTTGGAATCCGGATTGGATCCAGAAAAGGATAAAGGATTCGAGGTCGATCGAGAGGGTTGGCTTCGAAAGCAAGGACGATTAGTTGTTCCCGATATTGATGGATTGAGAGATGAAGTTCTGAGGGAAAGTCATCACTCGAAGTTGACAATTCATCCAGGTGGAAATAAGATGTATCGGGATATGAAGAGAGCTTACTACTGGGAAGGTATGAAGAAGGATGTTGGAAATTTTATTTCCAAGTGTATGAACTGCCAGTTGGTGAAAGCTGAGCAGAAGAAGCCCAGTGGATTGCTTCAGCCATTAGAGGTTCCTACGTGGAAGTGGGAGCAAGTGTCGATGGATTTTATTGATGGTCTACCTAGAGCCAGGACAGGGAATGAAGGGATTTGGGTTATTGTAGATCGTTTGACCAAGAGCGCAAGGTTCATTCCTGTTCGATCGACAAGAACTGCATCGAAGTTGGCTGAGTTGTATGTGAAGTGGATTGTTCGATTCCATGGTGTTCCGAAGAGTATAGTGAGCGATCGAGATCCGTTGTTCACTAGTGGATTTTGGAAGAGCTTCCAGGAAGTTTTGGGAACTGAGTTGTGTTTGAGTACAGCTTATCACCCTCAAACAGATGGTCAGACTGAGAGAGTCAACCGAGTTTTGGAAGATCTTCTTAGAGCATGTGTTTTGGACTTCGGAGGATCATGGGAAGATCACCTTCATTTGGTGGAGTTTGCTTATAATAACAGTTATCAGTCGAGTATTGGTATGGCACCATATGAAGCGTTATATGGAAGACCGTGTAACTCTCCGACATGTTGGTTGGAAACTGGAGAAAAGCCGATACTTGGGCCAGAGATGATTCGACAGACTTCGGATTGTATAGAGATCATTCGACAACGAATGAAAGCAGCCCAAGATCGTCAGAAAAGTTATGCAGATAATCGTCGAAAGGATTTAGAATTCGACGTGGGCGATATGGTTTTTGTGAAGATTTCTCCATTGAAGAATGTTATAAGATTCGGGAACAAAGGAAAGTTAACTCCGAGATTCGTTGGACCATTCCCGATTATCGAGCGAATTGGAAAGCTCGCTTATAGATTGGAGTTACCGGAAAAGATGGCGGGTGTGCACAATGTTTTTCATGTATCTTATCTACGGAAGTATGTGCACGACCCAACTACTGTGGTTGCTGCTGATAGCTGTGAAGACTTGGAGGTTTATCCAGTTGTTTCGAGACCTCGTAAGCCGCTTCGTATTGTTGAAACCGATACGAAACAGCTTAGGAGGAAGACGATTACGTTGCTCAAGGTACAATGGAGTGACGATGTTAACGACTGTACGTGGGAGGAGGAAGAGAGGATGAAGGCAGCTCATCCAGGACTCTTCGAGGTATGGCCCTAAAGTGTCGTGACATCTCATGAATTGTAGCTTGTTCTGAGTCTTAGAATTCTGCATGCTAGGCTAGAATTGGATGCATGGTTTGTTGATTGCTATGGATGGTAGGCATGCGGAATATCTTTGATTTCTGTTGTTTGCTTGGAATTTCGGGGGCGAAATTCCTAAGGGGGAGAGAATGTAACGACCCGTATTTTACGTGTCGATAGATCGTAGAATTTGCAGGTTGTTAGTGTTGTTTGTGATGTCCCTAGCTCGAGTTGTTTAGAAGTTGACCCGGGTGAAGTAATGAGTCGTGACCGACTCATGGGCATAGCCGAGTTAAGGCTTGAGTCGTGACCGACTCATAGGCATAGCAGAGTTAGGCGACTCATGGAATTGGCCGAGATAAGGATGGACCGACCTATAGTGTTAAGAGCGACTCAGTGGTCCGCCGAGTTAAGATGACCGACCTAAAAGATGTAAGCGACCTAATGAGTTAGTAAGGTCAGGGGGTTAACTCGCTTACGAGTTAACCAGTTAAGTCGTTTATACGACCTAGGTTAGGTCGTTTGACGACCTAAGAGTTATACGAGTTAAGGCTTAGGAATGACCGACCTAGTGGTATGCGACCTATAGGAGTGGACGACCTAAGTTGGTATGTGTATGTTGTTGGGTCGTATGACTTGATGAGTCGTTAGGTCGTTAGGGTAGTTGAGTCGTGAGTCGGCCCCGTAGATGAGTCGTTTAGATGATGAGTCGTTGGGGGGCTGTGTTGTGTTGAGTCGGCATAGCAGCGTGCGTTGTTAGGTCGGCTGTAGGATAGGTCGTTAACAACCTAGTTAACCCGCGTCTTAGTTGAGTCGTTGGGTCGGCCTTGGGTTGAGTCGGTGAGACAGTTGAGTCGTTAGCGACTTAAGGGTTAGTTTGGATAGGGGTTAGGTCGGCACTGATGAGTCGGTGAAGGAGTTAGGTCGGCCGTGTTCGTAGGACGTATGATGTCGAGACGTTGGGGACTTAGGTCGTGGGTCGCGTGTGAGTTAGGTCGCTGGGTAGTGGCAGTGCAGTTAGGTCGTGGAGGCGGGCTTGTTTTAGGTCGTATGGCTTTGGGATTGGTTAGGCAGATAGGTCGTTGGGTATATAGGTCGGCAACGACCTAAGATAGGTCGGAGATTCTTAGGTCGGCCACGACCTAATACCGAGCTACGAGTTACGACCTAAGGGGGGATTCAGCCTATAAATAGACGACTTTGGCTCACTTTTTGGCACCGGTTTTTGAAGCAACGAAGTGCTGCCATTTTGAAGACTCGACTACAACATTTCTTCATCTTCTTTTCTCCATTCCAATCAAGTGTTAGCATCCATCCAAGATCGAAGATCGGGATCGAAGATTCAAGTGTCCAAGTTGAAGATCTTCATCCGTTCGGGCTAGATTTCATCGATTGAAGCGAGATCTTGCCGGATCAAGCCTTGTTCTTCGCTGTCCAGATCTGAAGTGTGTGGTTTTTGAGGTGTTTGGGTGATTTGGTGAGTGGTAGTTATCTCTCACGCGGACCCAAAGGAGTGTAGTGGATTGGTAGCTAGTTTATGTGTTTGAAATAGCATTCTCTCGCATTGTCCTTAAGTCTGCATGTAGATCCATCATTTTTGAAGATGTTTACCTATGCATATTTGTTTAACAAGTATTAGAGACAAAACCCATGTTTTATATTTGATAGATCTATGTTAAAAATCATGATTTCACATATGTTGGACTTTTGCTCACTTAACTACGAAATTGCCATTTATGAATGATATTGTTTGATAGATCTTGTTTGAATGCTCGAATGTTTGAATGTATGATAGATTTGATTGATCCATGTTAGCTTGTAGTTGATTTGGAACAAGATGGTTGAAGATGATTCAAAAGCTAAGTGGAAAGGCTCTTGAATGTTGAAAGCTGCCGATGGCATATGAAGCGGATGTGGAAGCTCATATGGATGAATTCGATGATGATGGACTTTGCCATGATGCGAAGAGGCGAAGTATGAGATTGAGATGGGACTTTGCCATGATGCGAGAAGGCAAGCCATGATGTTGAGATGAGACTTTGCTATGATGCGATGAAGCAAAGTGTGATGTTGAGATGGAACGGGTCATGATGACGTTCCAAGCACGGGCTGCGACGACGTGCAAAGTTATGTTGATTACTCGGTGATGCGATCCGGGTTGGTGATAATGGTTAGCTTGAGAGGCGCTTGAGCTAGTATGAATGATCGTCAAGGAGGATGACTTGGAGGCTTAGATCTCATCGTTGTTGAAGGTTCTAGCATGCTCAAAGCAAGGGTACGTTGGAACGGGCTGCGACGGCGTTCCAGGCACGGGCTACGACGGCGTGCTAGTACTCTGGGTAGTTGCGAAAATTCCTAGGCACGGGCTGCGACGACGTGCGGAGTTATGGCTAGAACCGGGGTTACCATTAGCCCTTGACGGATGGTCATTCAACTAACGGTGAAATCAAGGCAACGATGCAGTGATAGCCAGAGTCATGGATGTTTGGTTGTATTATCATTCGGCTTCAAGAGCGGTGTTTTCTGGGTGCTTATCTGATCTTGGTTTAGGCCTTGGGGGTTTGTATTTGGAAAACATCGTCCTTGACTCGAGTGATTATTGCTTTATTTTAATTACCTGCTATGCTATGATTGCTTCTCCTTAGTGTGTGTCTGGGGGCTATCACTGTGAGAAGAGGTGGAGTGGGATGGTTTAGTTCCTATTCCTTTTATTCCTTATGCTCTTTTGGTATGTTTGATAGTTAATTTACTGCTCACTAAGACTTTGTCTGACTCAAGGTTTTATGTCTCCTCTTATTACCTTGGGCTGTTCATCCATGTTGGGATGGGCAGACTAGGTAAGCAGGTGACAGGTGCTGTGCTTGGAGTTTCTACGTTGAAGATGACGAAGACGAGCAGGAGGCTATGCATATTATTTTCTTATATGTACTGGGTATCCGCTGCTGTATTTGATGAGTGCTTGTAGTGAGGTCTTGATGTATGGATTTGTTGAGATGATTGTATAAAACTTCTGTGATGCTTATATGATGATTTCCTGTTATGAGACTTCACTATATATATTTCTCTATTGTATTTTATCCATACGCTGTGAGTTACGATAGAGATTCTTCGATTTTATTTTACCCTGACTATCGTCCATGGCTGCCTGGCACACCTTTCAGCGCACTATTCTCTTGTTTTGGTGCGGGAGTCATGGGCGGTCGTCACAATGAATAACTTGGAATCCTTCTTTGGACTTTAGCCTATATAGATAGAGGTTGAATGTAACTGAGTAAAAATTATGGTGTAATAGAGTGTACAAATTTATACTCTTGTGTATATAATGTGTGCATGCAATATAGAACACATGATTAACATATAAATATATATTGGGATTTCCATTTACGACATTTACATTCGCCATTTATATGCACATGGATTGTCTCAAAAAAAAGTTTAAAAGTACATATAAATATTTATATAATTTGAAATTTATTTATATATTAAGTAAAATAAAATTTAAAATATGTGATAGACTTTGACTAAGTTAATAAAATTTAAAATTCAAATTTAATATCTAAAATATTTAATTTTGACTATTTTAAAATTCAAATGCACATTTATGAAATCGTATAAAATATTTTTTAATTAATAAAAGTAAATATAATTTTAGTTTACAATATTGTCTTTGCTATCTAAAATAATAATAATTAATATTTAAGTACAAAAACTATTAAAACTGCATAGAAGATTTATTATATGTATTTTGTGATAAAATAAAAAATTATATAATGTGTATACGTATAAATATATCTTTTCAGTCATGTAAAAAGTTTTTTAAATAAAATTTGTAAACATTTATAATTATTTTAAAAATTTAAACATTTACATATATCTATCCGTTGTACAAAATTATTAAAAATAAATATAGTAATACTATATTAATATATAGGTTCGATAAAAAAAATTATAATACCAAAATATATTATATTATATAAATAATTTTTAAATACATAATATATATACATATATTGTTTTAAAAATTGGAAATAACATTGTAATTATAAAAACAATTTTAATATGCATATATAATTAATATATAAAATATACTATACGTGGCCAAACCGAAATACTTTTATTTTTGGATTTTATATAAAGATCTAAACAACAATATAAATTACCAAAGATAGTTCGTTGTGAATTAATAACAATGAATTACAGAGACAACAAATGTGAGTATAAAATTATCATACAATCTAACTACCACATGATGTATATGATATAAAATGTAAAAGGAATTAATACCTTAGAGAAGTAGCCTCCTAATGCATATCAATTAGTGCGGTCTCCCAGATTTAGATTGAATCAATTAGCGGATGTCACAACAATCTACTATACCAGGGGATTTACTATATGTTGATGTGATTTGGGCTCTTGGATATTAGACAATAAGGTGAGACAGGAGTATGATTTCGGCCATGACAAGAGAGGAGGAAGCTAGCGAAAAATAGCGAAGGTGTGGGTTTGTTTAAATAGAGGATGAGGAGGAGACAAATTCTCCTTCTTTTACTCTTTCATCCTTTACTAATTCTAGATCTAGATCCATAATTCAAACCACCCCACTCCCATATTCTCCCGGTCCTAGCCAAGACATAGGCCCATATGTTCTAACGAAACAACAAACTCATTTAGGAATTAATGTCGTTTAAATCGTATTTAAATGTATAACAACATCGTATATCGATGCGTTCATATTTAACATTTATATACACGCCCAATAAATTACTAGTGGCACCAAAAAATTACCAATACCACCCAGTACTTCAAATAGTTAATTAATTCATATCTCATAAACATTAACTTAATTAATTTATAACAATTTATAAATCAATTAAATCATGTGGTATTTGGAGAATTCACTAACATAGT
The DNA here is from genome assembly GCA_030765085.1 of Allium cepa. Classification (NCBI taxonomy): domain Eukaryota; kingdom Viridiplantae; phylum Streptophyta; class Magnoliopsida; order Asparagales; family Amaryllidaceae; genus Allium; species Allium cepa. The sequence continues at coordinate 87,140,726 of CM060942.1, read as the reverse complement.
TGTGTGATTCCTAAATGTAAATTCAGTCAGTGATTAATATCGAAAAATTTGAATACTTATGTCCACAAGGCGCCTTAGCTAGTAATGTGCCATTTTGGCTGAATTTATACCTCATACAATCTTATCGGTAAAATTCAATTTCACACTTTAAGCGACACCTTTTAGTAATGGTAGTATGCACAAATTTTCTTCATCAATACTACATCACTTTAGGATGTATGAAATTTGGTTTTGGTCAAGATTCAAAAATCATCCACATTCAACTCGGTTAGTCCATGAACAAAGTCTATGTTTCGATAATAACATTTATAATTATTTGTACTACTCTGGCTAGAGATTTTGATTGAGTTGACCACCATTGACCATGATACTAACCTCATATAACTATGAAGACTAATTCTCCAGTTTTTCTCTTTTAATGCTTTAACTCATATCCAACTATGGTTGCTCGATGGTCACCATGTCATGATTTAACTATGATCAAAATGGAGTATCCACATTAAACAAAATAATACCCTCAAGTAGACAGAACTATATAGCAACGTCACTATGTGATTTCCTATTTGACGTAGTTGATGTTAACCAACAAGAAACTCTTACGTGAGTCATTCCATAGTTTTTCAATAACTATCAATACGTAAAACATTGCGCAACATTTGGAGAGTATTATGTATTCTGGTCTCGATGGATGTATCAATATTCTTTCTTGAAACATCTTGTGCGTGAATATTTAAAATAATATGTTATTTTATATCATGATGAATTTCTTATGATAACAACTCCTTGTAATTATTATCACTTAACATATCCTTTAACGATTTTTCATTTAACATGCTTTAAATTAATTGCTTTTAATTAAATCACAATATGCCAAAGTACATAATAGAAGTTGAATATCTTTATAATGAGCAAGGTTGGTTATAGAGTTAAATATATGTAACAAATTACATAATTGTCCATAGGGCATACCCCTAAATCTCTTATTCTTCCACTTGCAAATAGGTTTAATTGTGGAAATTTATTGCTTGGTCAGTTTTCTCAAAACTGATCAAACTAGTCCTTTCATGAACGAAAATGCTGTATTGTCTTAACGATCAACTTTGCCAATCAAGTCTCTCCAACATTGATAAATATTCTTTATTATATAAACTTTTCGGAGTATGTTTCTCGACTTTTAGTGAGCTCTATGTTTTTTAAAAAATGGGTATCTTGGTATTGTTATCGCATAACAATGTTATGGGATTCCTAACATTTGGAATCACTCCTAAGTCGGCTATAAATTCGCGCATTATATATACTGCTTTTGCTACAATGCTATTCAAGGTGATGTGCTTTGCTTCTTGGTTGGATCAACCATAATCTCTTTTTTGGAACATTTCCAACTTAAAGCTCCTTACTTAGGGTTGAATATTAATTTAGGATTAGCATTCTATGCTCGATATAACTTATGAAGTTTTGAGTTTGAATACTTCTTTTCCATAAACAATTCTCTATTGTTTCTCAAATACTCAAGAACATTCTTAACTACCATTTAGTAATCTTTTTCAGATTTGACATTAGGTTAATAACTAAGTACATAAGCGAAATGTTATACAGTAGAAAACATAACACATGTGATAATTCCTATTGCCACTGCATAAGGAACTCGTCTTATATGCTCTGCATTAAACATTTTAATATAGTGATATTCATTTGGGATAATCCCAACATTCTTTTATACCGATTATGAAAGATGTAATTTTTGGATCCAATATCGAGAATTAAATAACAAAACTTGGACTAATTTTAACCGGGCTACATCACTAATAATCTGTAGTATGTTGTAACTTATAGTATTAGAAATATTTTAGTAACACTAATATTCTTTCTTATAGACACAAATTTCCTTTGCATTTTGATGAAAGAAATTGTTTGATTTTGCTATCAAAATATTTGCCCAATTCACATGCTTGTTGTAAAATATTTTCATATCAGTTCTTAGATTTTATTGGAAACCCACAACTCAGTTATCGCCCCAACTTCGAGACACTTTGGTTTCTTATGTGTGAAAATTCTATTCTAAATAATTATTTAAATTTTCTATTTCAACATGTATGTTCCAAAACTCAAAATCATATCAGGTGATAATTTTGTGATTAAAAATTTGAATTAACTTTAGCATGTTGAATAACGAATATATTACGCTAATTTCAACAATTGAAATTTACTATGTTATTCTTATCAACATTGCTTACTATATTCCAACTGCATTGGTCTTCTTCTTGAAGACACATTTTTAACGGATGGACCGTATCCCTTTAGGTACAACAACCAAAATCATATTTTGATAATGGACTTAGAATCCATTTTGGATTTGCACATCATACCTGTGATGACCCGGAATTTTAGGCAATATCAATTTAGTAATCTGTGTTAAAAATTAAATTGATTTGATAAATTTTGTTAATAATAATTTGAATTGATTTAATAATCTTCCTTTAATAAATATTTAATTGGTGAATTTATCTTTGTAAAAGCTATTAAATTGTTTTCTATTTATAATGTATATATATCTGTATATATTGTAAATAGATTAGCTTTGTTTTGAATTTAATAAATAAAGGCATATTTTCTAATTCTAATATCTTTGGTAAATTGGGAATTATGATTTATTTAAAGTTAAACTTTTAAAAGCTATTTTATAAATAACTATATGGTTTTAAATACTTAAGGTAAGTATTTATTTAAAAAAATATCTTTATTTAGATTTTAAATAAGATTTGCAAAATGATTTGTTTAACATTCTTTTTAAAATATTGTTTAATAAATATGATTTGTAAATTAGCTATGAAAGTTTAAAATTAATATATGAAACATCAATTCATTTAAATAATAAGTAATTTATAATCTCTTTTATAAATTATATAAAATTGCAAGTGTATTATTTTCAAATAATAAAATATGTATTGTTTTATATATAAATATAATTGGTTTTATTCTTTAAAAATTATCTATATATATAACTAAGTATTAAAAACTAACTAATTAAGTTAAAAGCTTTTATTAATACTTAATTATAAATACAAATTACTTACAAGACAAGTGTAAACATCCTAGAGCTTAATTTAACATGTGTTAAGTAATTAACACATCAAAATGACAAATGTATAGAGTTTTAACAAGTGTCATATTGTATTTTTATTTTTCTTTGATTTTTAATAAATCATAAATTTAGTTATTTAAACTCATACTTCTTCCATTTTTTTTTCTTTTTCTCGTTTTCATTTCTAAGTAAAGAAAATTTTCAGCTGAAACTTATTACTCTAAAACAATCCTCAAATCAAAAAGAAAATCTGAGAATCAAAACCATTTTCTATACAAATCTGAATCACTCCACATAAAACAAATCTGTAAACATAAATCCTCATTTCAAAACACAAACCAGAAATCCATCTATAATCCCTAAAACCATTTCATAAACCAAAATCATTTTCCCTGTAACATTTTCAAATCAATTCCCTATAAAAAAACATTTTCAAACATGCATGCCTGCACATTTTTCAAATGCAACCTGAAATCTGTACATGCCTATATTTTCTTCAATTTAGAGTTTTTCTACATGCAACTACATTTTCAATCAAAGAGCACTTCTAGTTGATAAAGCAACTCAAGTTTTCAGCAAGCAATTCAGTTTCTAAACAAAAGAAATTCAAGTTTTTAAAGGCTAATGCATATTCCAGTTTTCAAAATCAAAATAGCTTTCAAAACAAAGGGCTCTGTCTTTCAATTTAAACAGATGAGTAACTTCACTTTTAAAACTTAAAGTAAAATTATGGTTGCATGTTATTGTTGTGATAAATATTGCATTGTGTATATTTATAAGTATGTTTGTGTATGCATATTGTTGAATTCCTGCAGTATGATGTATGCATTTGAATATCTATAACTTCTCTGTTCCCAGATTTAAGTTCTGGTTTTGATTTAAATTCAAAACCTCTTGATTTAGTCTCTGTTTAAAACTTAAATTTCAAATGAAACTTGTTTGTTCCATCAAAAAATTTAGTTTAAAATTTATTTAAGTTAAAATAAATTGGGAATATCTTTGGGAATCAAGAAAAAACCGTGCAGACTTAATTTAAGTAAAAAATTCAAACATCTTAATTTATAAATTCAAGGTATAGATTGAATGCTTAACCCAAAACATGATTTTTGAAACTAAAATCATAATTTTTAATGATGAGACGAGTGTGCAGTTCTGGGATGAACTGGAAATGGAAACATGGGGTTTTCTGATGATCTATGTGGTCGGAAAGGCCAGGGTTGTTTCTGGAGGTAGAGGAGTGAGTGGTGAGGCCAGCAAAAATAGTAGGAGCTTGGTCTGAGAACGGTGGTGATGATGGTGCCTCGATTTAGTTTCTAAACGTAGTTTGGAAGTGGCTGGAATGTCTGATCATCTCGAGGCCTAAGATTGATCGAGTGCCACTATACTCTAGGGAATGGAAGATGGAGCATGGGCGAAGTTGTGGCCGAAGGTGCTGGCGTTCTGATGATCGAGAAGCTTGGTCGAGGCGTTGCTAGGTTTTGAGGAGGAGGTTCTAGTTTGGAGTTTGATACTCGAATTCGATTTTGAGATTGGGGTTGCGATCTGATGGTCGGGGTGAGTTTGAGTGATGGTCGCCGACGTGAGGAAGCAGTCGTCGATGGCTGGAGTTGATCAGAGGCACGGCGCATTTGCACCATGCACTTTTGATTTTTGATGGTAGTCTTGGTGGAAGCAGTGGAGTGGACTCGAGATTTACTCGAGTAGTTTCTGTGTATGGCTCGAAGTTGCTTAGGGTTGGACTCGAAGCAAAATTAGGTTGGCTCGGGTCAGTGAAGTTTGTTACAGGTTTTTAAGAAACCTGTCTGTTTGAATTTAAAAACAGATTTTGAAATTTGAAATCAGATTTTAAATAAAGTTTAAATCAGATTTTGAGATATGGATCCAAATAAACTTTTGTATCCTAATTTTAAATTTAAGAAAGTTTTAAAAAATTTAAATTATTTTAAACAACTTTAATGAGTTAAAAGTAAAATTTAAAATGTTTGAATTTAAATGGATTTTGGTTTTTGAAACTCCTATAAATTTCTTTATATGTTAAATGTTCTTTAACATATGATTTTGAAGGTTATAACTTGGTTTAATTTGCTAAAGTTAAATTTATAGTTATTTCAAATCTTTAGTTTGAAATTGAAAGTTAAAATTTTTTCAAATGTGTTTACGTATGATAATTAAATCGTAAATAAAATAATGTTTTTATCTTAAAATTAATTAATGATTTGTAATCTATTAAATTGTTAAGGTAATTAAATGGTTAAATTAATAAGTTAATAAGTTTATGATTTGAATTAATTAAGTTATTAAGGGTTAAATTAATAAATTAAGGTTAAATTAATTTGTAATTAAGAATCATTAATTATATAAGTTTGGATTATTAATTAATGATTAGGAATAAATTAATCAAGTACTTAATGATTAATTAAGTTAAAATTTAGGAATTAATTATGTAGTTAGAAATTAATTAATTTGTAATTAAAAATGATTAATTAAAGATAATTACTTAAAGAAGTAATTAAAGGATTGGTTAATGAATATAGTTAATGAAAGGTCATTAATTAAGGATTATCAAAGGACTAATTAATGTGATTAATTTAAGGTAGTTAATTTTATTAATTAATTAAGGATAATCAATTGTGAAATTGGGTAAGTGAAATTACTTAATGTAATTTATAAGTATAATTACTTGGTAAAGTAATTAATGATAATTACTGGATGAAATTAGAAATGGGTGATTTATAAATGGATGTAATTTAGATTTAATTACTTGATGAAATTAATAAATAAAGGAATAATTACTTGGGAAAGTAATTGTAGGTTAATAAATCAGGGGATTAATTAGAGGTAATTAATTATGGAGTAATTAATTTATTTAAGTAAGTAATTAAGGGTAGTTAATTACTGATGTTATTAATCAACGGTGATTAATAAATGTGTTTTAATTAAATATTAATTACTTAATGTAATTAATTTAAATAGAGTAATTAATAAAATGTAATTAGAGATCATTAATTAATTAATGATGTAATTAAGAATTGATCAATTAAGATTAATTAATCAATGATAAGTGATTTAAAACAGTAATTAATTAATGTAATTAATTAAGGGTTAATGTAATTAATTATAGTTAATTAATTAATGAAGTAATTAAAGGTTAATTACTGTATTTAGTTTAGAATAATTAATTTGTGAAATTAATTAAAGGATATTTACTTGAATGTAATTAAAGGATAATTAATCAAGGGTGATTAATTAAGGTGGATAATTAATTAATTGATTTGTAATTAATTAATAGTTATGTAAGAAAGATTTATATTGATGTAAGTAATTAATTGAATTCACTTTAAATTAATTATAAATGATGTAATTAATTTAATTCATTTTAAATTAATTATATTTGGTGTGATTATTAATCATTGCTTATGTATGGATGATATTGATTTGCCTTGAATGGTTTGAGACCTCAGATGTGAGATAAGTAATGCTGTGTGATATGGATGCTTTGGTTGTATTATGATGATAATATGGATTATCTATTTGTGATGATAATATGGATTATCTTTTGATAATGATAATATGGATTATCTGTTGTGATGATAATGATGATTATCTATTGTGATATGTGAATTATCTATCTGTGTGTATATAGATAATGAAATTGAATTGTTTTAAACTTTAAAACAACTTGGCCTTAAAAGATACGTTTTGGATTTTGATGAGACTGGGATCGGGTTTCCAAATTTGGATATCCGAAAACCACATCGATCCAAATTAACGATAGACCGTGAGTCTCAAGTGAAGAGGAAGATCCAGAGTGTAAGGGTTATCGTCGTTAACTCTTAGTGTGATTCCAAAATGAGTGTAACGAGATAATGCCTTCGGTTTCGTTCGAACCCGGAATGAACTTGTATGGATTGAATGCTTTCAGAACATCGTCAGGTGGACGATGAGCATTATAAGAGATGTGTTCTCTAAAGGTAATTGTAGCCTCAAGTCTCATCAACTGGGAATGGATAAAACAGGGGAGGTGCAGCAAGGCTATGTGGGTCATGCCCAAGTAAGAAGAGATTTTCCCCTGTCTAGAGGTCCCTTTTTATTCAGCTGTGTGGTAGTTGGAATGCACACCAATTGCGGGGTTGTCTTGTTCAGGACTGTCCAGTAAGGGATGGTTCCGGCCTTATGTTGCAGGGGATTGGAAGTAATCCTCGGTATGGTGATCTAGGCTCCGTATTGTGACGGACGATACCCCATTAGCCCTGCCATTGTATGGAATCCAAAATCCAATAAGTGCCATAGGTTTTGATTGTATTACCCATTTTTGTGGCTAGTAGCTGGAATTTAATCATGTAACAATTTCGGCTATTTCATATTTACTTGAAAACCCTATACACTATTATAATATCACTGGATTTCCTATCAAATGTTTTGGTTAGCGTAAGGTAAAAACTTTTCCATGTTTATGTGTGGGAAGTCTTACGTGATACCTTTTCTTTTCAAAGGTTTTTAAAAGTTGGGAAACCTTAACCTGTTACTCACACCAGACCCATGTCTGACCCGGAGTTTATCTTCTGTTTTTCTTAAACTCTTGGGTACTCAAATTTTTACGAGTAGCCAAGGGATTCAGGTTAGTTTCTTAACCCGAAGTCTTATGTTATTAATATAATTTATTCGTTCCGCTGTTGAGATTCTGATGTTATTTCTTCTTTCTTCTCTATCTTTTCTCTTTTCTGTCCCTTTCTTTCTTATTAATGATCCGTCATTCTGTGGAGATGAATGACGGGCCGTTACAGTGGTACCAGAGCGCTAGGTTGAGTGAATACCTAGGCTTTGGAGTGTTTTCTTTCTAGAGAGAGCGTATTTGTATTTTTAAATATATTTATATATATTTATCTATTTCTACCAATCTGTTGGGTTACCTGTTCGGGTTTTTCAATATAGGTTGTAAAGGTAGATAAGGTAGTGGTGTTTGTAATACGACTACTACCAATGATTGGAGTTTGGGTGTTGAGGTTGGAAGTGTGTCTGTCGAGACTGTAGACAGCTGTGGTGAAGTATTTCATCGATCTCTGAAGGAAACCTGTTAAGGTTCGGAGTCTACCTTTGAAGTTTGATGAGTTGAGTTTGGATCTTTTGGTTGGAAGAAGTAAGTAATGGTATCTTGATACCTCAGGAAGTAGTAGCTGCATGATGAGATGCAGTGATTATGGATGTGTCCGAAGATGTTTCTTTGGAACAAGAGTAAGGAAGTGTGTCTGTTTCGATGTTGTGGCTGGGTTTAGCAGGATGTTGTGGTTGGCTTTGAGGTCCGAGTTTCTCGAAGAGCTTTGGATTAGGAAGTCTTGGCATCTAGGTCAGCAGTGCAGCTTGGAGTGTTCTATGTTGGCAGGAAGTTTTCTGGCTTAGCAGTTTTTCTGGAGGTGGAGTTCAGAAGCAGCAGAATGGATCCATTTCTTCAATGGATTGGCTAGACCAGCATAAGCTGTTCTGATTGGTAAAGAGAGAACAGTTTTCTTTGGAATTTGGTCTGGATTGATCGCAAAAGTGACTTGCGATAGTTTGAGTGTTCTCTTGAGTTATTAGAAATTTTCTGAATGTCTTCAGGGAAGTCAAAGATTTGTCCGCATCTGGAGATTGAGTTTTTCTTATCGACTAGGATTCCAGGAGTGGAACCGGTGGTTCAATTTAGTTGAAGGATGGTTCCTAGAGGTAGAGGTTAGTGAAGCATCTCAGGTTTTAGAGGAACTTCTGAGTTTTTCTTTTATGGATCTGATGAACCATTTATTTTTTTGGGAAGTTGTCCAGCTTGTGCTCGAGTTCCTCATCAGCATTCTTATCTAACTTCAAATCAGAGTTATGCAGCGGAAGCTGTTTGGGAGTGCATCTGCTTTTCTTTTTCGGACAGGAGAAGTGAGTTTAGTCTTCTGATGTTTGAGGAGTAGAGTTTGTGTTCTTGGTTATGGTTGATCTTGGAAGGATCATTCAAATGGGTTGTTTTGGTCTAGTTTGTTTCTAGAGGCATCAGCAAGGATTGAGCTAATCAGGAAGGATGTTGGTAGCCCAGGATCGTCCGAAGAATTAGGTGGATAAGAGACGGAGGAATTTGGATTCCGAAGTCGGAGATTTGATTTTGGATAAGGTTTTCTTTGATCAAAGGAGCTATCAGAGTTGGTAAGACCGGGAAGTCAGCTTCGAGGTGTTTTGGATCTTTTCTTTGTTCTTGTGAGGATAAGTGTTTTGGTCTGCAAGGTTGAATTGCCAGTTTGAAAGACTAGGATTTGATGTGTTCCACGTATCTATGAGGGAATACGTGTATGATTTATCTCTGGTTATGGAACCAGCTGTTCAGGAAGGTTTGGTTGTTGAGTTAGACTTGTCTATAGTCTGATATCCTGTTTAGTTTTGTAAATCTAAATAAGTAGGAGCTCTGTAGATTAGTAGTGTAGATTGTTTGGATTCTGTAAGAGCGAGTATCCCGACATTTATACTTGGGAAACTCGAGGAAATTCTATCTAGAATTTTGTCTGGATAGTTAGAATTGTTTGATTGGATGGATTGGTTGCTATGGTTGTTAGCAACTATTGGATATATGCTTGTGTTTTAAAATTAAAATCTTTAATGAGATTATTAAATTACCTTTGTTTTAAATTTCGGTGACGAAATTCTTTTAAGGGGGGAGGAATGTGATGACCTGGAATTTTAGGCAATATCGATTTAATAATCTGTGTTAAAAATTAAATTGATTTGATAATTTTTGTTAATAATAATTTGAATTGATTTAATAATCTTCCTTTAATAAATATTTAATTGGTGAATTTATCTTTGTAAAAGCTATTAAATTATTTTCTATTTATAATGTATATATATCTGTATATATTGTAAATAGATTAGCTTTGTTTTGAATTTAATAAATAAAGGCATATTTTCTAATTCTTATATCTTTGGTAAATTGGGAATTATGATTTATTTAAAGTTAAACTTTTAAAAGCTATTTTATAAATAACTATATGGTTTTAAATACTTAAGGTAAGTATGTATTTTAAAAAAATATCTTTATTTAGATTTTGAATAAGATTTGCAAAATGATTTGTTTAACATTCTTTTTAAAATATTGTTTAATAAATATGATTTGTAAATTAGATATGAAAGTTTAAAATTAATATATGAAACATCAATTCATTTAAATAATAAGTAATTTATAATCTCTTTTATAAATTATATAAAATTGTCAAGTGTGTTATTTTCAAATAATACATATATGTATTGTTTTTATATATAAATATAATTGGTTTTATTCTTTAAAAGTTATATATATATATAACTAAGTATTAAAAACTAATTAATTAAGTTAAAAGCTTTTATTGACACTTAATTATAAATACAAATTACTTATAAGACAAGTGTAAACATCCTAGAGCTTAATTTAACATGTGTTAAGTAATTAACATATCAAAATGAAAAATGTATAGAGTTTTAAAAAGCGTCATATTGTATTTTTATTTTTCTTTGATTTTTAATAAATCATAAATTTAGTTATTTAAACTCGTACTTCTTCCATTTTTTATTTTTCTCATTTTCATTTCTATGTAAAGAAAATTTTCAGCTGAAACTTATTACTCTAAAATAATCCTCAAATCAGAAAGAAAATCTGAGAATCAAAACCATTCTCTATACAAATCTGAATCACTCCTCATAAAACAAATCTGTAAACCTAAATCCTCATTTCTAAACACAAACCAGAAATCCATCTATAATCCCAGAAACCATTTCACAAACCAAAATCATTTTCCCTGTAACATTTTCAAATCAATTCCGTGTAAAAATACATTTTCAAACATGCATGCCTGTATATTTTTCAAATGCAACCTGAAATCTATACAAGCCTATATTTTCTTCAATTTGGAGTTTTTCTGCATGCAACTACATTTTCAATCAAAGAGCACTTCTAGTTGATAAAGCAACTCAAGTTTTCAGCAAGCAACTCAATTTTTAAACAAAAGCAATTCAAGTTTTTAAAGGCTAATGCATATCCCAGTTTTCAATATCAAAACAACTTTCAAAACAAAGGGCTCTGTCTTTTAATTTAAACAGGTGAGTAACTTCACTTTTAAAACTTAAAGTAAAATTATGGTTGCATGTTATTGCTGTAATAAATATTGCATTGTGTATATTTATAAGTATGTTTGTGTATGCATATTGTTGAATTCCTGCAGTATGATGTATGCATTTGAATATCTGTACCTTCTCTGTTCCCAGATTTAAACTCTGGTTTTGATTTAAATTCAAAACCTCTTGATTTAGTCTCTGTTTAAAACTTAAGTTTCAAATGAAACTTGTTTGTTCCATCCCAAAATTTAGTTTAAAATTTATTTAAGTTAAAATAAATTGGGAATATCTTTGGGAATCAAGAAAAAACCGTGTAGACTTAATCTAATAAAAATTCAAACATCTTAATTTATAAATTCAGGGATATAGATTGAATGTTTAACTCAAAACATGATTTTTGAAACAAAAATCATAATTTTTAATGATGGGATGAGTGTGCAGTTCTGGGATGGACTGGAAATGGAAACATGGGGTTTTCTGATGATCTATGTGGTCGGAGAGGCCAGGGTTGTTTCTGGAGGTAGAGGAGTGAGTGGTGAGGCCAACAAAAATGGTAGGAGGTTGGTCTAAGATCGGTGGTGATGATGGTGCCTCGATTTAGTTTCTAAACCTAGTTTGGAAGTGGCTGGAATGTCTGATCATCTTGAGGCCTAAGATTGATCGAGTGCCACTATACCCTAGGGAATGGAAGATGAAGCATGGGCGAAGTTGTGGCCGGAGGTGCTGGCATTCTGATGATCGGAGAAGCTTGGTCGAGGCGTTGCAAGGTTTTGAGGAGGAGGTTCTAGTTTGTTCCAGGTTAGAGTTTGATACTCAAATTTGATTTCGAGATTGGGGTTGCGATCTGATGGTCAGGGTGAGTCTGAGTGATGGTCGCCGACGTGAGGAAGCAGTCGTCGATGGCGGGAGTTGATCAGAGGCACGGTGCATGTGCACCGTGCACTTTTGATTTCTGATGGTAGTCTTGGTGGAAGCAGTGGAGTGGACTTGAGATTCACTCGAGTAGTTTCTGTGTATGGCTCGAAGTTGCTTAGGGTTGGACTCGAAGCAAAATTGGGTTGGCTCGGATCAGTGAAGTTTGTTACAGGTTTTTAAGAAACCTGTCTGTTTGAATTTAAAAACAGATTTTGAAATTTGAAATCAGATTTTATATAAAGTTTAAATCAGATTTTGAGATATGGATCCAAATAAACTTTTGTATCCTAGTTTTAAATTTAAGAAAGTTTTATAAAATTTAAATTATTTTAAACAACTTTAATGAGTTAAAAGTAAAATTTAAAATGTTTGAATTTAAATGGATTTGGGTTTTTAAAGCTCCTATAAATTTCTTTATATGTTAAATGTTCTTTAACATTTGATTTTAAAGGTTTTAACTTGGTTTAATTTACTAAAGTTAAATTTATAATTATTTCAAATCTTTAGTTTGAAATTGAATTTGAAAGTTAAATGTTTTCAAATGTGTTTGAGTATGATAATTAAATCATAAATAAAATGATGTTTTTATCTTAAAGTTAATTAATGATTTGTATCTATTAAATTTTTAAGGTAATTAAATGGTTAAATTAATAATTTAATCAATTTATGATTTGAATTAATTAAGTTATTAAGGGTTAAATTAATAAATTAAGGTTAAATTAATTTGCAATTAAGAATCATTAATTGGATAAGTTTGGATTATTAATTAATGATTAGGAATAAATTAATCAAGTATTAATGATTAATTAAGTTAAAATTTAGGAATTAATTATGTAGTTAGGCATTAATTAATTTGTAATTAAGAATTAATTAATTTATAGTTAAAAATGATTAATTAAAGTTAGTTACTTAGAGAAGTAATTAAAGGATTGGTTAATGAATATAGTTAATGAAAGGTCATTAATTAAGGATTATCAAAGGTCTAATTAATGTGATTAATTTAAGGTAGTTAATTTTATTAATTAATTTAGGATAATCAATTGTGAAATTGGGTAAGTGAAATTACTTAATGTAATTTATAAGTATAATTACTTGGTAAAGTAATTAATGATAATTACTCGATGAAATCGGAAATGGATGAATTTTAGATTTAATTACTTAGTGAAATTAATAAATAAAGGAATAATTACTTTGGAAAGTAATTGTAGGTTAATAAACCAAGGGATTAATTAGAGGTAATTAATTATGGAGTAATTAATTTATTTATGTTACTAATTGAAAGTAATTAATTACTGATGTTATTAATCAACGGTGATTAATAAATGTGTTTTAATTAAAGATTAATTACTTAATGTAATTAATTTAAATAGAGTATAATAAAATGTAATTAGAGATCATTAATTAATTAATGATGTAATTAAGAATTGATCAATTAAGATTAATTAATCAATGATAAGTGATTTAAAACAGTAATTAATTAATGTAATTAATTAAGGGTTAATGTAATTAATTATAGTTAATTAATTAATGAAGTAATTAAAGGTTAATTACTATATTTAGTTTAGAATAATTAATTTGTGAAATTAATTAAAGGATATTTACTTCAATGTAATTAAAGGATAATTAATCAAGGGTGATTAATTAAAGTGGATAATTAGAGGATAATTAATTAATTGATTTGCAATTAATTAATAGTTATGTAAGCAAGATTTATATTGATGTAAGTAATTAATTTAATTCACTTTAAATTAATTAGAAATGATGTAATTAATTTAATTCATTTTAAATTAATTATATTTGGTGTGATTATTAATCATTGCTTATGTATGGATGATATTGATTTGCCTTGAATGGTTTGAGATCTCAAATATGAGATAAGTAATGCTGTGTGATATGGATGCTTTGGTTGCATTATGATGATAATATGGATTATCTATTTGTGATGATAATATGGATTATCTTTTGATAATGATAATATGGATTATCTATTGTGATGATAATGATGATTATCTATTGTGATATGTGAATTATCTATCTGTGTGTATATAGATAATGAAATTGAATTGTTTTAAACTTTAAAACAACTTGGCCTTAAAAGATACGTTTTATTTCGATGAGACTGGGATCGGGTTTCCAAGTTTGGATATCCGAAAACCACATCGATCCAAATTAACGATAGGTCATGAATCTCAAGTAAAGAGGAAGATTCGGAGTGCAAGGGTTATCGTCGTTAACTCTAAGGGAGATTCCAAAATGAGTGTAACGAGATAATGCCTTTGGTTTCGTTCGAACCTGGAACGAACTTGTATGGATTGAATGCTTTCAGAACATCATCAGGTGGACGATGAGCATTCTAAGAGATGTGTTCTCTAAAGATAATCGTAGCCTCAAGCATCATCAACCGGGAATGGCTAAAATAAGGGAGGTGCAGCAAGGCTATGTGGGTCATGCCCAAGTAGGACGAGATTTTCCTATGTCTCAAGGTCCCTTTTTATTTGGCTGTATGGCAGTTGGAATGCGCACCAACTGTGGGGTTGTCTTGTTCGGGATTGTCCAGTAAGGGATGGTTCCGGCCTTGTGTTGCAGGGGATTTGGAGTAATCCTCGGTACGGTGATCTAGGCCCTGTACTGTGATGGGCGGTACCCCAATAGCCCTGCCGTTGTATGGAATCCAAAATCCAATAAGTGCCATCGGTTTTGATTGTATTACCCACTTTTGTGGCTAGTAGCTGGAATTTAATCATGTAACAATTTCGGCTATTTCATATTTAGTTGAAAACCCTAGACGCTATTATAATATCACTGGATTTCCTATCAAATATTTTGGTTAGCGTAAGGTAATTTTTTTTCCATGTTTATGTGTGGTAAGTTTTACGTGATACCTTTTCTTTTCAAAGGTTTTTAACAGTACCTTAAGCAGTTACTCATACCAGACCCATGTCTGACCCGGAGTTTATCTTCTGTTTTTCTTAAACTCTTAGGTACTCAAATTTTTACGAGTAGCCAAGGGATTCAGGTTAGCTTTGACGAATTGTGGAGGAGCAATGGAGCAGGAGGCTTCAGCGTTGTAGATATTTATAGTGTTCCGCTGTGATTGGTATCTCTGTATTGTATTGAGATGTAATAACTAGACAGGTGTTTATAACTGTCTAATATGTGTTGTATTATCTATGTAACTCTGATAAGATGATGTATACTATGTAATACTTATGTTATTAATATAATTTATTCGTTCCGCTGTTGAGATTCTGATGTTGTTTCTACTTTTTTCTCTATCTTTTCTCTTTTCTTTCCCTTTCTTTCTTATTAATGATCCGTCATTCTATGGAGATGAATGACGGGCCATTACAATACCACATGGTAGGATCAATACTACTAATAGCTTATTGACAACCGAGGGAATTCTTTTCTCGACATTGATATTTGCGAGTATTCTTATTAGACAATATAATGATTTATATCCATTTCGGCTTGGTTAATTTCATTTCATCTTACTTAATCAATTTTATCTTTGGATCGTATCCAGATCAATTTATTCGTCGACGGAAATTCTATCGGTTTAGAAAACCGTCGAACGAATTTAGAAATAAAAATAACCGCAAACGCACGGTGTACGAATGTAGCACGTGGCGAATACGGGTCGATCCGTAGGGAATTGATGATTTTAAAATTCTACTCAATCAAATTATACCAAAGTCGAGAGTGTATTTAAGCTAGAAAATGAGAAAATGAACTAACTAACAAAAAGAAAAGAAATGCAAATATGAGAGTTAAATGACAATTTAGAGAATAAATCCACTCTCTAGATCATGTAGTTCAACACATGAAATCATGATCTCTCTTTTATGGTCATTAGTGTTTTAATTGATGTGTTTATCATAAGTATGACATATTTGAACTATTAATTAGCCAACATAAGTCATCAAACTATAACATACCCCTTAAAACACTTACTAACTTTCATGAAACTTGACAAAGAAAATGAAAATGAAATCTATTTTAAGTATGGCCTATTAACTATTGATTAGAAATATAGACCATCAAATTTTAATTTCAAATCACTTTCTTTTGCCATAATCATATTTTGATGAAGAGGCAATTAGTGTTAATGATTGTTTAAGCATAGCCTATTTGGTGTCAACAATATAAGCTATCAAAATTCAAAGCAAAAACAACTAGTAAACCATTTCCATCATCATCATTAAGCACAAAAAGAGAGCATGGATTGACATAATGTTGAAGCTACATTAATTAGAGAGCTTCATTACCCCTAAATTGAAGGGGTTTAGCCTCTCATATTGTTATCATATGAACAAATGTAGCTTGCAACATGAGAGAAAAAGAAAAGCAAAAGAGAGCAAAGTGAAATGGAAAACTATTCTAATTGCATAAAGGAAAATCTACACTACTTGCATAAAAAGAAATGAACATGTAATTAAAAAGAAACAATAATTAACATTGCATAAAAGAAAATGAACATGTAATTAAAAAGAAACAATAATTAACATTGCATAAAAAAAGAATTACATAGGAGAAGAAATGGCTAACTAGCCATGGAAAGAAAGAGAGATTTGATTTATTTTCTAAACTAAAACTAACTAACCAAGAGGAAGATGGCTACATGAAACATAAGGGGTATATATACAAGTTTTAAAACCCTAATTCACTTTTTGGGGAATGCCCAAAATGCCCATTAGGAAGTGTGGAGGCCAAGTAATCATTAACATGTCTTAATCCTCCATTAAGTGTACATGAAGCCAGTAAGTCCAAAAGCATGTGCATTAGCCTTTAATTTGTACATTAAGGTAGGTGGGTAGGTGGGGTCCTCCATGATCTTCACTTTGAATTATTTCCATCTTCATTCCTTTATATCTATTTTGTGCATGCATGTTTCTTCATGAACCCACTAATATGAGAAGCTAAATTCCTACAAAATATTATAGAAATTTCCAATTAAATTCTTTCAAATTAATATACGCGCACAAATGGCCATTTTGCCCTTATATGAAGATGAATATGTGAAAATATGGAATTAATATGAATTTTGGTTAAAACAAGTTAAAATACCCAATATGATCATTTATTTAATTTAAATAGAATAAATATGGTGGTAAAAATATGCACATTTACGTGCACATCAAATACCCCCACACTTATCTTTTTATTCGTCCTCGAATAAACTAAAGCTAAGATAAATCCGTTTTCGTAGGAAGCACGATTGCATTGAGCGTATGCAACAAGCCGTTAAACCTCTAGGTGTCCCCAGTAGGACGAGTGTTGTCTCGTGAGGGTTTTCAGCGGATACTACCCATAAAATCCAAATGCAGGATGAAAATATTTACAAAATGCAAGATATATTTACAAAGAGATGAATGCAAATTTTTTAAAATATTTACAAATGAAGGATTTATTTTTAAATTGACATGAATAAGTGAAATATAGGTTTTGGTTATTATCTTGAAAATTTATGTCATTTACTCGTCAAAATTTCCAACAAAAATCAAGTTATCATATCAAATAGACTATAGTTTAACTCATTGTTTTGGTTAATAAAAAAGTGTAACTATGAAATGGATCCTTAGTTGATTATCAAAGTTTATCAAAGTGGTATTTTCATTTCTTTTCAATAACAAATCAAATCAACTAAGTAAAAATAGTGCTAGGATTTCAAATGCTTGCTCTCTCATTATTTGCAAGAAAAATTACTCACCTAGCTCAGATAAACTGAGGCCAGATATACCACCCATGCACTGCCTTTCGGGCTTATGTGAGGGGAGTACAGAGCATGGCGAGTGCACACACTTTCATGCACACACTATCGACCGTAGGTGGTTTTTATTAAGTCTTTTTTTTACATGTGTTCCATACATCATAACCGTGAGGACTTTTAAATGAGTATGAAATCACACAATCAAAAATTCTAAGTAATCACCCATGCATAACCGTGAGGACTTTTAAATGAGAGTGAATACTTGGATGTTATTATTTTTTATTTTTATATTTTTTGAGAGGGAGTTTTGCAAAATCATCTTAGCACCATTTAACATAGAAGACAAAAAAAATGTTATATCCTTTACTTTAAATCAACCACTTTTTAAAACAAAGATTTTCAATTAGGATGTACTTCATAATTAACACGTATGAATCTTACTAGATACTAGTTAAACCATTATTATTTGTAATCAAACTTCATTTTTATTTTTGTTAAGACCAATAAATTTTCAAAAAATTCAATTTAATAAACCAAAGCCATATATTTATCTTATAGTGTTTCTTTTAAAAATAAATCAAAAGAAAATTTGTTTTTGAGATTTTTTTATATTTTTTATTTGGTTTTAAAGCAAAAATAAACCATGAAAAAAATGAAGATGAGTCCCCCCCACACTTGATTTTGACTGTGTCCCCACAGTCAACCCAAATGGAAGGAGAAAAATAAAATAAAAATCCTATATTTACATGAAAGATTACTATTTACAAGAGATGAGAAAGTATATAGTCAAAAAGTAAATGAAACGGTCTTCCAAAGACCAATTCATTTATCTCGTCAAATGTGTGAGACACGGCTTAAGCACGAAAAACCAAATCGTAAAAGAATTTGAAGTTGATTGTCGATTTGGAAAAACGAATGTCGTTTTATTAAAAATCGTACGAATTGTTTTATTTTCTATGATTTTGGGGGTAGATAAAACAATTGGTTGAAATTCAAGTTTATTTTCACCAAATTGAAGTCCAAACTTATCATTGAAAACTTCTTCAAAATTATCGATTTCAAAATCAAAATAGTGATCAACATTTTCCCCTTCAAAATTTAACAACTCGTTTTCAAAAAGTCCATAAAACTCATGTTCGTTAAATTCGACTTCCTTTGTTGGATTATCAACAACTTCATCATGTAAATCGAGTTTCAAAGTTGTCGTATTCAAATTTTCAGAAAAAGGAAGATCGAAGTTTAAATCGAGTTTCGCACCCTCAAAAGAATTGAAATCCAACTCAATTACCGTATTTTCAACAACTTGATTAAGATCGTCATTATCAAATTCAAAAGTTGTTATTTGAAAATCGTCGATTTGGGTAAAAGGTGGATTATCACTTGACTCATCACACGTTGAGATTTGATTTTGTTGTTCACGTTGTTTCATACAAGTTTCAAACAACAAATTCGAGTGATCATCGTAAATTTCATTCATTTGTTCAACAAAATCCAATTTATAGTTATCAAATTGAGAATTTTCGATTTGGATTTGTTGAGAACAAAAATTTTCACTCGTAACATGGTTAAGATTATTCCCATTGCCAAATTCGTTTGAAAAGTTGTTCCCATTTTCATGTTGAGTTTGGAATTCATTTTGGAGTTCGAAATTAAATTGGCATGGGTTATAATCGTAATCGTTTGAATTTTGAATTGAATTCAAATTTTGAAATCCTTGACTCGAGTTATTACACAAATCAGAATTACATAAATCATTTATCTCTTGATTTTGTCGTGTAGAAAGTTCGAGTAAAGATGAAATCATTTCAATGCTATTTTCAAGAGTCGAACGTTGGTCATCATTTTGAAAATTTTGTTGTTCGAAATTTGAATTATTTACAAAATAGTTGTTGTTAAAATATCCATACGAATTTGGACTGAAATCATATGGATTATATTGATTTTCACAACTATTGTAAAATTCAAGTGGATATGGATATTCAGACATTTTCAAGAATGTTTTATTTTTTTTATAAACGAAAAATATTTACAAAGAAAATTTAATTTTGAAAAGGGAAATCGATTTTTGTTTTGTTTTTATTTTTCAATTTTTTTTGTCGAATTTTGGTTTTTCTAAAAAAAAATTTGGATTTTTTTTGAAATTTCAAAGAAAAAGATTTAAAAATTTCAAAGGAAAAGGAATGTTTACGATTTTTTTTAGTTTTGGATTTTGATTTTTTTTTAAATATTCATGAACTAATGCAACTAAATGAATGCAAGGGTTAATTACAAATGATTTATCCTAAGTTAACACAAAATTGTATAATCACAAATTGTCTTAGATAAATAAGATAGTTCTCAGCCAGGTAACGGGCAGGGGTTGTCGGTGCACCACGAATTACCGTAGCAATGCAGCCGAAGGTTTAAGTACCTTCAGAGGAACAACCACTATAATATTTACGAATCACCGTAATATTTATAAATGGTTATTACTCTGCCGTAGCCTAGACACCAAGAAATTAAATTGTTCAAAGAAGACAACTATCAATATACAATTAAGTGAGTTATTATTTAATCAAATTCTAAGATGAAATGCAAAGCTGAAATAAAACGTGTATTAACAATGCAACTAGAATGAAATTTTGTTTTTGCTTTTGATTTTGAATTTTTTTTTTAATTTTTTTGTCTTAAAATGCAAGCAAACAACAATGCAAAGAACTAAAACATAAAATTTTATAAGCAAGCAAGCAGTTATTTTTTTTCGGCAAGCACTTTAAATCAAGCAATTTATTTAACAAGCACTTCTACTCTTTCTGTAATTCTGCTTTGGCAACCTGAAATAAAGCAAGATATATACAACTTTTTTTTTGAAAGGAAATTTAAAAGTAGGGTTTTACTTAAAAAAAAAATTCAAGGGAGAAACTGAGAAAAAGATGAAGACAAAACAACCTCTCTCTGTTTTTTTTTAAGTTTTTTTTTTTTATACTTAAACTATAACTAAAACTCAAACAAAGTTTGAATTTTTTATTTTCACTTAAACTAAAACAACAAAAAGAAGACAAAATAAAAAGGAAAAAAAAAAGTTAAAAAAATAATAATAATAAAAAATGAAAACAAATTCAACTTTTAACCGGCCCAAAAAAATTCAACTTGCTACTGAGAATCTCGTTCCAAACTAAAAAAATAATTACCAACACAAAACACATGACATGTTCCAAACAAAATCAGAATCAAAATCCCCAAAATCAAAATGGCAACGAGAATCCCCAAACCAAAATCTCGTTTCAACGCACTAGCCGAAATCAGAATTTCATTGTCCAAATATTCCGAAGAAGGCTGACGTAATTGGTTATGTCGTGGCTTTGGGAGATTGAAGGGGCGATCGAAGTCACTATGATTGCCGCGATTATTTGCGGTTGGAGGAGGCGAGTGGGTTTCTTGATGGAGTTGCGGTGAGGTTTGATGAGTTCGATTTGGGCGAGGCGGTTTGGAGTGGCGGAGGCGGGTGCAAATCGCGGTGGAAAGCAGCTGTTGGTGGTAGTCGCGAGTGATGAGGGAATGGAAGATTGGTAGCAGCAAATGGGTGGGAGGTGGCTGATGCAAGTATGGTAATTGATGAAGTGATGCTAGCTGATGTAGTGCAACAGCGAAATGGGTTGATAGCTGAAGCAAAGGTGAGTGAACTTCTGCCAATTTTTTTATGGTTTGCTGTTGTGGGTTTGTGCTCGTTAGTAGTGTAGTGATGTGCTGATGTGAGGAGCAAAAGGCAGTGGATGTTGATGGTCGATGATGAACTGTGTCAACAATGGCAGATGTAAGAGGATGGTGGGATATGTGCAGGTTGGTGGTTGGAACTGTGAACGGTGAGGTTGTTTTATTGGCAGTGGTGAAGTAGAAGTTGTCCTCTGCACAGTGATGTGAAGTTGGCAGGCAAACTGTTGGAAATTTTGTAAAGGTAGCAGATTGTTTTGGAATGAAGTGATAGTGGTGTGGTGAGGGGTATGTATGGAGGGGAAGGTGATTGCTGGTAGGGTGGTTGAAGTTTGTTTGTTTCTCTGGAGCAGGCAGTTTGGGGGATGTGTGTTTGGCAGTGAGTGATGGTCTGGATTGTTGAGGCAGTGTCAGGGATGTTTGTGATGTTTTTTTGTGGGGGTAGTTGTGGAGTTGGAAGTGGAATGTGCACAGGGTAGTGATGTTGAATATGGAAGTGGAGTGACTGGTTGATGGTTGAAGCAAGCAGTTTGGGGTTTGTGATATGGAAGAGTTGTTTCAGTGCTACTGGCAGAGATGTTTGTATGTGGAGAGATATGTCTTGTATAATGGACAGTGGTAGATGAATGGGTGAGTTGGCAGGCAATGTGTATTGAATGGTGTGGTGGATTTGATCTACTGCAGAGGAGAGGGGGATGACAGAGATGAGGTATTGAAAAGGCAGAGAGGATCGTAGTGAATTGAAGGAACAGAGAAAGAAATGCAACAGTGAAGGAATTTTTTGTTTTTTTTATGAATGCAATGTAAAAAAAAAAAAGATTGATGCTTGTAAATATTTGTAAAAGAAATGAAATAAAAATCGTTTTAGCTTCTGAAATGAAACTGTGAACTGTTTTTTTTTTCTTTTTTGAATGCAAATGGAAATAGACTAACAACTAAAAAAAACAAAAACAACACACAAACAAAAATCACACAAACACAAAAAAAAATTAAAACACACAAAAATCAAACAAAAATAATTCGAAGAATAGAAAATTAAAATCAAAACAATTCGCCGGCAACGGCGCCAAAAACTTGTTCGTCGACGGAAATTCTATCGGTTTAGAAAACCGTCGAACGAATTTAGAAATAAAAATAACCGCAAACGCACGGTGTACGAATGTAGCACGTGGCGAATACGGGTCGATCCGTAAGGAATTGATGATTTTAAAATTCTACTCAATCAAATTATACCAAAGTCGAGAGTGTATTTAAGCTAGAAAATGAGAAAATGAACTAACTAACAAAAAGAAAAGAAATGCAAATATGAGAGTTAAATGACAATTTAGAGAATAAATCCACTCTCTAGATCATGTAGTTCAACACATGAAATCATGATCTCTCTTTTATGGTCATTAGTATTTTAATTGATGTGTTTATCATAAGTATGACGTATTTGAACTATTAATTAGCCAACATAAGTCATCAAACTATAACACACCCCTTAAAACACTTACTAACTTTCATGAAACTTGACAAAGAAAATGAAATCTATTTTAAGTATGGCCTATTAACTATTGATTAGAAATATAGACCATCAAATTTTAATTTCAAATCACTTTCTTTTGCCATAATCATATTTTGATGAAGAGAGAATTAGTGTTAGTGATTGTTTAAGCATAGCCTATTTGGTGTCAACAATATAAGCTATCAAAATTCAAAGCAAAACAACTAGTAAACCATTTCCATCATCATCATTAAGCACAAAAAGAGAGCATGAATTGACAAAATGTTGAAGCTGCATTAATTAGAGAGCTTCATTAATTAGAGAGCTTCATTACCCCTAAATTGAAGGGGTTTAGCCTCTCATAATTGTTATCATATGAACAAATGTAGCTTGCAACATGAGAGAAAAAGAAAAGGAAAAGAGAGCTAAGTGAAATGGAAAACTATTCTAATTGCATAATGGAAAATCTACACTACTTGCATAAAAGGAAATGAACATGTAATTAAAAAGAAACAATAATTAACATTGCATAAAAGAAAATGAACATGTAATTAAAAAGAAACATTAATTAACATTTCATCAAAAATGAATAACATAGGAGAAGAAATGACTAAGTGGCCATGGAAAGAAAGAGAGATTTGATTTATTTTCTAAACTAAAACTAACTAACCAAGAGGAAGATGGCTACATGAAACATAAGGGGTATATATACAAGTTTTAAAACCCTAATTCACTTTTTGGGGAATGCCCAAAATGCCCCTTAGGAAGTGTGGAGGCCAAGTAATCATTAACATGTCTTAATCCCCCATTAAGTGTACATGAAGCCATTAAGTCCAAAAGCATGTGCATTAGCCTTTAATTTGTACATTAAGGTAGGTGGGTAGGTGGGGTCCTCCATGATCTTCACTTTGAATTATTTCCATCTTCATTCCTTTATATCCATTTTGTGCATGCATGTTTCTTCATGAACCCACTAATATGAGAAGCTAAATTCCTACAAAATATTATAGAAATTTCCAATTAAATTCTTTCAAATTAATATACGCGCACAAATGGCATTTTGCCCTTATATGAAGATGAATATGTGAAAATTTGGAATTAATATGAATTTTGGTTAAAACAAGTTAAAATACCCAATATGATCATTTATTTAATTTAAATAGAATAAATATGGTGGTAAAAATATGCACATTTACGTGCACATCACCATTTTACTACCAATAACCTGTAAAAGAAATTCCATCATTATGAAGTTGGCATTTCTTGAAATAACAGGTGTTTCTCAATATGATGGACTAGTCGTTCAAAATTTTTTTATGAACTGCCTTTATGTATAAAACTAATTTAATTTTGAGTTTACATTACTTATATTCATAACATAAATTCGTCAACTAATGTAGGTTAGTCCCAAACTTCCTTTGGTGTGGTTCACACAAGAGCCCTTACAAGCTAGTATTACGTCCAACCTCTCAACTCACACAACCTATCAGCTTCTTGGCCTAGGATATGTGGGGTTTCTTATCAACTCTTATCTAGTATGATCTCATAAACTATTTTTTAGATGAAATTAAATTTTAACCTTATGTATTATTCTTAAGTGCACGTCCTTATAGAAAGAAGTTACCTCGGCTTCACTCTTCTTCAATTGTACTTTGTCCATTAAAATCTGATTGCTACTTATCGATACTTCATTATTTGTCATATAAAGGAGAGAATTTTGAGATTGAATTTTTTTAGGAACTTCTAGTACTCTTTTCCAATACACTCACATATTCGATCAAATTGAATTCTTTTATTTCCTTTACATGTTATGTTTATACTTCTATTTTATATTAAATGAACTTACCATAAATACACTGCTTGTGTATAAAATACACATGTTTATTTCTATGGTAATTCATAAGTTAATTTAATGAAGTAAGTGGATCCATTTTGGTACATTAGACTTTGAACTACATACATCTATATGTATCAATTCAAAGAGTTCGCCAACCCTTTTATTGCCCCCACTGTTGAGCGCTTTGCTGTTAATTGTTTGAGATACAATTCATTTGTATTATATGATTCATAATCCTATGATCAAATAATTATTTTTTAAAGATATGGCTCGTTTTAGAATTCAAAAATAATTTTAGATGTTTAGGCTCTTACGTATTTCCCATGGCTAATGCATCACTTATGTTTAAAAATAAATACCTTTATTATAATTGATTTATATCACAATGATTATCCACGATATTCATAAAAAAATATCTATTTTTCCATAGTGAATTTTTTTATTATTTCATAAATAATATTTGATGTATTAATGAAAACAAATTTCCATACTCGTTCCATCCACTGATAAGTGTTATATGGCATGCTTCCACTATTTCCGCTATTATTATAACAATGTATGAAAAACAAAGCTCCATTTAACTAATTAATATAGCCATTTATTTCATTTACTAAAACTATCTTACACTCGAGAGTTTCAAATAAAATACCTTAAACTCAAAGAAATAACTATCATATAAAATAATTTTTTATATAAGCGAAACAAATCTGGAATAGAAATCACATTTCTCGTACCATATTAGGTATCCACTAGTATTGTTATGCCCCACCTTCATACCTATATTATATGAGAATATTACAATGTAATATTTTTAGGTAATATGGAGAATAAGGCTGGATAGGAGCGACCATCCGTTCTTATTCCTTTGGGGTAACACTATCATATTTTACCTTTTCGTCTGAGTAGTATTTATATGTGAATATTCTCAGCACAAAGTAATAGATACATCGGTTCAAAATAAAATCAAAATAATATAATATGCAATATAGAACATAGAATTAGATAACACAGCGAAAAATATAACACAGACCAAAATAATATATTATTAATCTATATATTGAGATACTGAACCCACATAATATACATATAGGCCTTAATAAGTCCCAAAAATATACACGATAACTAGAGTCACTATCTTATACAAAATATATACATCATATAAAGGTCTACTACATAATATACATATGACATAGATATAGATAACATAATAGATTACTCAACTAGCACAAATACATAGTCCCTAATTCCTGGTACCTAATAAGTCTTGGTCTGACCCAAGTATTATAAGAAAATACTATCTGGATCAGATTATCTCTAAATATCAAATTGTGAGATCTAACTAATAAAGTTCCTAAACGGATATCAATAATAACAATATATGTCAATTAACACATAACATAAAAAGGTTCTCAATAAAAAATTATCACAAAATATTCACCGTGTCAAAAAAAGAATCAACTCATGCCCCACAACGGCAATCGTCTTAAAATACGGTGAATATAGATCTCATAAAGTCCACAATAGATAACACGAAAGCTAACAAAACAAAGAAATATCACAGAAATCCATAAAAACCATATGACTACATAAAAGCGAGACACAAAGGCAAGCCAATGCCAAATAACGGATTATATAGATATCTTTTACCCATTGAGTATTCTCAGTGCAAATTTCTTATTTCTAAGGGGTGACTGATATGAAAACTCTCTTACAACCCAAATGTACCGGATATCCATAACATGTATTCGACTTTTAATCACACTGCTAAGGTGTCATTCCTGCTAACAGATGGCATAATTGTTGTGATATCGCACATAGCCTGTAGTACAAATTGCTAGCTCTGTGGTATATGGCTAGAAATAAACGAATACCACGACTTGGGGTGCAACCTCTGCAGTCAAGCCCTAGGTCGAACAACTAGCCTACAAGGTCAAGTCGTCGATTGCACAAACGAATATAGCGAATTATACAATAATATGCTTTCTCAAGATATAATTTAATCCCATGGTGTTATATACTCTTTTTTAATAGTAACTATTAAAGTAACAACGTGTCCCATAACCATTTAGTGTTGCTAAAATATTTAGTATTAGTTAGTAAATTCCACTACACACATACTGTATGCAAACAAGTCATATATTTAACCAAAGAAGTGATAATTAATGTCCCTTAACCACTTATTACTACTAAATTGTTTAAATATATTCCTCATTTCATAGAAAAAGAAATATTTTGCTTAAAAGCTAAATTCCACAAAATTCATCAAATAAATTGTCATATGAAATAGTTGTATTTCTTAGATTTGATAAAATACTTTATCTTAATTTTAAACTTGAGATTTCAGAGATAAAAGTATTAATATGATTTTATATAAGATATAAATGATTTTTTAAATCTAAAGTAGAATATATATATATATATATATATATATATATCATAAATTTCTTTCTTTGAAATCTATTTATAATATACTTTTATAAAATCATACACACACACACACACACATCTTTTCTTTTATCAAATAAGAGTATTAAATGAATTTAAACTGATATATCCATTATAACCAAACTGCAGAAATGAAAAAAAGAAAGAAAAGAATCAAATATAAATAAATTCTATAACAATTGCGTGGAGACAGACCTCAAGGAAATTCATGACCGGTCGACCGATGCGAACATCCTGAAGCTCATCTCCAAGCATCCTTCTGGTCCTATCTCTAGTGATGTTTTCAGCAATTCCGGCTAATATTTACTAATTTCACAAGCATAAATTCAAAACTATATAGGCGCACAACATAAGGTATCGACATGCATCACTAAGAGATCATATTGGGCATCAAAAACATGAATTTTGATAGGGTTTACAGAGTTTAATTTACGGTAAGCAAAATCCTACAGACAGAGATTAACAAACATTCAACTATGTACACCAATTCAATTAACCATTACATGAATTCATACTTAAAGATAATTGCGAGAAATTCTCATCTTTTTTTCCTTAGCTAACACAATTCAAACCTATTACGGCGGTCCCTTTCTTCAATCTTTGCAAAACCCAACATTAAATTCCCATACAGTACAATAGAGATTATTAACTCAACTAAGAACTTAATTCGAGGTTTCTAAAAGCTTGAATTAGAGAAGATGAAGTTATCATGAATTTATTTGAATTTTTGGAAATTTTCCCTAATTAATCTATGAAGATTTAGCTAGCTTTTCTTTTGTTTTTTTGAGTTTTACTGAAATGAATGTACTGACTGAAATAAGAAGAAAATTATTCTTTGCTAACTTTGTAAATGGGCATAACCAATAAGACTTCAATTGCGTTTCTTTTAAAAAGAACCATATTTTCTTTTTGGCATTTCTTTGTATTTTTACAGATTTTGACCTTTTAATTATGAACTTGAGAGTAAAACCATCACAGCTCAACATTTAAAAATGCACTCTTTTTAATTTAGATTTAACTTTTAATCACTCATTAATTTCCTTATTCATTGTAATTTAAATAAAATTCATATAATAATTTATAAAGAGATTTCTACGTTATTGAAATTTCAACTATATTTTCCAATTGGTTTTACAACTAAAAGTCCGCATTTTATTATCAATTAATTCAATCCTAGAGGCTAAAATAAATAATTTTCAATTTCACACAAATTTCAGAATTAGACCTTCTAATAATTTTATCTCTTTTTAAATAACATTAAAAGCTTCTAATTGCTTTATTTTAATTAGTTGAATTCCTAAATTTCCATAATTATTTCCAAAATAATTATCACGAAATTATAATCAAGGTAATTAAATAAATCTAGTGGTTACAGAACTCACCCATTAAGGAATAGCATCCTCGCAATTTTATGATGGAGAAAATTCTATAATAAGAGTAGACAGAATCAAATGAAGATAATTAATTTAGATAAGATAACTTACTCGACTCATAAGCCTCAAAAAATAATTTTGGATAGGTATGCTCTATAGACTCTCTAGTCTCCCAAGAGCAGGCTTCAGGATTCTCAGACCACTGAACCTTAACGAGAGGGACATCTTTACTTCTAAATCACTTTACTTTTGAAGAAATAATGCAAATAGGCTCACGAATATAGATTAAACTAGGAGAAATATCAAGTTCCTCGATCAGCTACGGCTTAAGAATAATTCTAGATATCTGAGACATTTTCGAAGTTTGAAACATGAAAAACATCGTGTATGCCAGAGAGATGAGTTGGTAACGCAATACGATAAGCCACTTTGCTAGTGCATTCAGTGATTGGCTATGGTCCAATGTAACGGGGGCCAACTTCCCAAATCGATTGAAATGCATCACTCCCTTCATTGGAGAAATATGAATAAACATAAGATCATCAATACAAAACTCCAAATCCTTTCTCCTTCTGTCCAAATAAAGCCTTTTCCTATCTTGAGGTTCATTCATTCTCTTTCTAATAAGATTTATCTTCTCGAAAGTTTCTCGGACAGAATCCGATCTAAAAATAAACTTCTATCAAGTTTCCAGTCAACAAGAAGGTGAAAGGCACGGCCTACCATACAATGCTTTAAAAGGAGCCATACATATACTCAATTGGAAACTATTGTTGTAGGAAAATTTAACAAGATAAATATGCTCTTGCCAACTGCCACCAAAATATAAAACACACAAACGGAGAAAATCCTCCAAAGTCCTTTGAAACCACTCCGCCTGCCCATAGGACTGAGGATTATAGGCAGTGCTAAGGTTAAGCTTAATGCATAATGTTGACTGAAGACTCTTTCAGAACCCACTGGTGAAAAGTAGATCCCAGTCACTAACGATAGCACTGGGAACTTCATGCAATATAACTATCTCCTTGATATAAAGCTTCACCAACTAATACATGGTTTGACTAGAATTAACTAGAATGAAATGAGTTGACTTAGTCAACCGATCCACGATTACCCACAAACTATCACGCCCACTCTTAGAACAAAGCAAACCATCGATTAAATCCATGGAAACCTGTATAAAAAAAATTAATTTGATCATTATTAAATCAATCCAGAGAAAAATATAAATATGAAATCAATTACATCTAAGTCCACGTTTACCTGATCCCGCTTTCGTAATAGGAATTTTAACGGTTGGAGAAGACTATAAGCTTTTGATGTTCTTCCTTAAACAACTAGTAGGTCACACAATAACTTACAAATCAGGCAATGTCTCACTTCAAACCCTCCAAGTAATATAATCGCTTCGTGTCTGCATACATCTTACTACTAATAGGATGGATGGTAAAACAAGAACAATTAAACTCATCCATAATGTCTCTTCAGAGATTATTAATATCGGGCATAATAAGTCTACCTTGTCTCTAAATACAAGCTCGAGTATCAACAATAAACTCCATCAACCTCTCATCATCTCTATCGACAAAAAGACTCTGAACAAGCTCTAACAATTTGGGATCTTGCTTCTGGGCTTCCATTATATGATCAAGAATAAAAGGACGAGCCTTTAGCCTCCATAGTACTAAATCTGATCTCAACTTTGAATCCCTATCTTTGATTTCACACATAGAAAGTGTCTCAAGCATCTTCCACTCAGACAAAAGCATAGAAACCACAACTTGATGTTTGTGACTAAGGGCATCGACTACATATTTATCTTTTCCCGGAGTGCTCTGAATCTAAAAATCATAAGCGCTAAAAATTCCAACCACCTCTACTAATGCATACTGAGCACCTTCTCAAAAAAGAAATACTTCAAAAATTTATGGTGGGTATAAGGAATGAATCTCAAATCCAAAAGAAAATGACACCAAATCTTAACTGCAAAAACAATAGTTGCAAATTTGAGATTGTGAGTGGCCAAATGGATCTCATTCGAATATAATTGTCTAGAAGCATAAGCAACTAACTCTGTCTTTCTTCATAAGCACCGCACCAAGGCCTGAACCACTAGCATGTGTATACACAACAGGATCTTAGTTCCCTTCTGGAACAATAAGAATAGGTGCATAGTTAATAGATCCTTCAAAGTCTAAAATGCAAACTCAAAAACTTCTTTGACTAAATATACTTCACTCCTTTTTAGGTTAAGATGGTAAGAGGAAGAAAATCCCTGGAAAAGTCTTTAATAGACCATTATAATAACCAGCTAATCCTAGAAAGCTACGGACTTCCATCACACTCTCTAGTCTTTTCCAATTCTGTATAGATTCAATCTTTACGGGATCAATCAAGGTTCTAAGTTCAGAAATAACATGACCTAAAAACTTCATTTGCTTCTTCCAAAATGGCACTTAGAAAATGTTTCTTTAAGCTGATGGCTACAAAGAGTCTCTAATACAATATGAAGATGCTTTTCGTGCTCCGCTTCTAATTGAGAATATATTAGGATATAATTGATTAAAAAAAGCATGAATTTATCAAGAAATTCTCGGAATAAATGATTAATTAAGTCAACAAAATATGAAGGAAGATCTATTAACCCGAATGGCATAACTATCCACTCGTAGGAACCATATCGAGTTCTAAAAGCTGTCAGTGGAATACTATCTTCTGCCATTCGAAGCTAGTGAAAACTTATCGCTAAGTTTAATTGGAATAAGGCTTTTGTGGCATTAAGCTAATTGAACATATCATCGATTCTAGGTAAAGGATAATGATTTTTAATAATGAGCTCATTCAACACATATATAGTTATATAAGTTTAATTTGTTTATAACTGTTATAATTTAATTAACTTATATAATGTACATATGTATCTTATTAATTAAATCATATTTATTTAATTTTAGTTCTTATTAATATTGAATTATATTTAGTTATTTTTAATTTTAAAAATTATTGATGAAATCATATTAATTAATTTAGTTTATAATTTTTTTTTGAAGTTTTATATTAATCTTCTTAAACTATTTAAGATAAATAATTAACTATAACTTCTATAATTTGCTTATATAGACACACCAATATATGAATACATTTCAATTAATTAAGTTTCAATTAGTTTTATTTAATAAATTCATTTATGTAATCAATTTTTTTATTAATTACTCAAATTATGTCAAACATTAATATAATTCATCTTAAACAAATTTAAGATAAATTTTTAACTATAATAATTATAGTTGCGTACATGTACCAATGTATGTATGTGTTTAACTAATTAGCCTTCTAATTAATTATTTAATTTAATTAACTAAAAAAAATAAAAATATATTAAGATTCAAAATTAATTATGTAATTTTCAAACATTTTTTAAATTCTAAATTTATTTTATAACCTTTACAAAAATTTATTTCAAATTTAACATTTAAATTTAATATATATAGGTGTGTGTGTGTGTGTGTGTGTGCATGTGTGTGTGTGTATGTGTGTGTGTTTGCATTAGACCATGACCCAAATAACCTGGGCCTTACATGAAGGCCAATCTTTTGGACTTATTGCACCCACTGAGTCAAGTTGGTAGCTAGGAAGGTGAGAATACTTGATTATTAAACCCCAAGCTTATACACAACTTTTATAGACACCGATTGGATAAGCATGTAAAATTAGTTAGCCCTAAATGTTGACTAAGTAGATTGCATAGACCTTTTGGGATTTGATACCATTATTTGAACTGGACTAGCCTGTAATGGGAAAATTAGGTAGATTTCTAAAAAAATTCCTTATTAGGATCATAGTGGACCAGTGAAGTTTAGTGGGTTTTACTAAATCCGATCTAGTTAATTTAAATAAAATAAAATGTTATTTAATCTTTATTATTTATATAAATTAGAGTACATCAATAAATACTCTTGTATATATAATATCTATATGCAACATAGCAACGTGTACCTAGTTAACATACGTTTATAGATGTTCGGATTTACATTTACAACGTATAAATTCGCATATTTATATGCATTAGTTGTCTCAAAACATTATCTAAAAGTACATAAAAATATTTATGTAATTTTACATTTTATTTATATATTAAAGAAAATAAACTAATAAAATATTTGATAAGATTTTGACCAACTTGGTAAAATATTTTAAAATTTAAATTTAATATCTAAAATGTATAAATTTGACTCGATAAAATATTTTAAAATTCAAACCTCGATTAATAAAATCATTTAAAATATCTTTTAATTATTAATAATAAATTTAATTATATTTTATAAAATTATCTTTGCAACCAAAAAAATTATTTAAATACATAACTATTTACAATTTCATAAAAGAATTATTATATATATTTTGTAATAAAATAAAAACAATGAAAACACAATTTCTGTTTTTTTCTAAACGAATATGATATTGCAATCTTTTCCTTAAACGCAATGGGTTTTTAAGATTACTTCAAGATATAGTTCTTTTACTAGCTAATAAAATGTTTTTATTAAATAAAATATGAAACTTTTTATACATATTTTACAAAACAAACATTCACATAAATACATACATATGCATACCATTGTATCAAATTTTCAGAAATAAATATAATAACATTATATCAATATATAGATTCGACAAAAATAATTTTTTATAAAACAATAATATATTATACATACATACATGTATATATGTACATAATGTTATAAATGATTTTTAAATACATAATATATATATATATATATATGATTTTAAAAATAGTAAATAACATTTTAATTATTAAATATATTTTAATTATTTAGAAAATTAAAATATAAAGTATATTATTCATGGCTCATTTTAATAATATTTTTATTTTATACAAAGATCTAAACAATAATATTAATTAACATAGATAATTTTGTATGAATTAATAACAGATAATTACGGAGACAACAGACATGCATATAAAATTATTGTACAATCTAATTACAACATGATGTATATGATATAAAATGTAACTGGAATTTATACCTTAAAGAAGCAACCTTTGATTGGATGTTGACTAGTGGGATCTCCTAGATTCAACATGAATCGATCATCGGATGTTGCAATGATCTAGTGTACCACCGGATTTACTACGATTTGATCTTATTTGGGCTCTTGGATTTTCGATAATAGGAAGAGGGAGGAATATGATTTCGGCTAGAATAGGAGGGGAGGAAGGCAGCGAAAAATAGTAAGAGTACAACTTATTTAAATAAAGGAAGCAGAGAAGAAAATTTCTCCTTCTGTTTCACCTTCTCCCTTTAATAATTCTAGATATAGATCCAGAATTTAAAAAACCCCACTCCCTTTCTCTCCCTAGGCCAGCCAATACATAAGCCTACATGGGCCAATGAAACGACAAACCCATTTAGGAATTAATGTCATCTAAATCGTATTTTATTGCATATCCATATCACATATCGATACATACATACATATATAACTTATATATATATATATACCCAGTTAAATACTAATGGCCACCAAAAAAATAACCAATAGCACATGTTACATCAGATAAATAAGTAATACTTTATAGAGATTAATTAATTTAATTAAGTATAAAATTTTACAAATTAATTAAATTGTGTGGTATTTAGGAAAATCCACCAATATGGTTATGCAACCGTAGGTGCAAATTCAATCTACAAGTATTATCTAACAATTCATACATTAGCTTTCACATGTTACCTTAGCTAATGGTGTGACATTTTGGCTAGACTTATCGCTCATACATCTTTATCGGTAAAATCCAATTTACACTTTAAGCATTACGTTTTGGTAATGATCGTTTACACACATTCTCTTCGTCAACACTATATCACTTTAGGATGCATGGAATTCGATTTGGGTCAAATCCAATATCATCAATATTCAACTCAGTCAGTCCATAAAGAAAGTCATTGTTTCAATAATAACATTTGCTATTAACTGTATTACTCTTACTAAAGATTTTGACGTTCAGTTGACCATGGGTACCGTGATACTGTAGTCGCTCATATCGAATTATTTATTGAAAGTGTTTCATTTTCAATGCTTCAACTCATATTGAAATGGAATTGCTTAATGATCACCATTCCATGATTTAAATATAATCAAAGTGGAATATCCACATTAAAGCTCAACAGTTTTCTCAAATCGAGAAAACTGTGTAACATCGTCAGTTTGAAATTTTCTATTTGACTCAGTTTACATTAACCAACTAGAACTCTTGGGTCTCACTTTCAGTAATTATCCAATAACTATTAGCACATAACCCTTTGGTGCTCTTCACAATCATGAGTAATACACGGCTCAACATTTTGGAGACTTTACGTACCCTGGTCTCAATAAATGCATCGATATCCTTTTTCGAAATATTTTGATAAGGAATATTCAAAATAATACGTAATTTTGTGATAACTTTTTCACGATTACAACTCCTTATAATTATTATCACATTGAAGGAAGTGAGCTAGCCCAAAGTGGAAGAAATGAATAAGTTTAATTTTTTTGTACCATTTTGGATCTTTAATGGGCCTATAAAGTCTATATTTTTTTAGAACTTTTCTAAATTTGGTTTTAATAAAACCATGTATGCTATTTAAATTAGTTAAATGGACGTTTAAAATAAATTTAATTTTAAATATATGGTGTATCAAATACACCTAACAATTATTTATAAGAGTTAATTTAGGGAAGGAAACCTTTCGTTTTCTTTCCTAAAACAAGTAATTAATTAAGAGCATAAATAGCATTAAATGGAGAGAGAAACCTTTAATTTTCTCTCTTTTATTAAGTTGATTGATTCGTTAAATGTCATTAATTAGCAATTTATTCATGGCATGAAATGTGACTTTGTCCAAATGTATTCTAATATAAATTACCTACGTGCAACATATCAGATTGTGTACAAAGATTTTAACTAAATTTTAAATTGTAGTTTGAGATTTATTTAATGTTGGTTTTATTTATATAAATATACATAAATACACATATATATGTATGTATGAATGTATGTATCATATACATATATACATATATGTACGTGTGCATGTATAACATAGCAATCCGTATAAGATATAACATGCCCATATATATGTAGCGATCCGTCGTTCCATACCCTTTGAGATGACATTACATAACACTTGTCCAACACAAATTGTATGAAAAGACGAATAACTATGTGAAAGAAGAGGATAGAAAAAGAAATTGAAACAACAATACAAAATCTCATAATCATAGCGGAACCAAAATATAATGTATAATAACATATCCTTATACAAAGAAACTGTAACTGTGATATACATACAACCATCAAAGTACAACAGTCAACAATCAATCTAGACTGTTATAATAACTTGTCCTCACATGTATTGAATATACAACATAACACACATAGCGGAAATAACCAAGTATGTGTAACACGTTGAAATCCTCTAGCTCGTCTCCTGAGCTCCATAGCATCCTAACTGGTTCTGTAATACTCGCTCTGACCCAAGCATTATAATAAAATAACCCCGAGTCAGTCTGGTAAACCAGCGTGAGAAAACACACTCGATTTGAATTATTACTGTTACCAAAATCCTTTGAAAAAAGGTATTTCGTAAGACCACGCCACACATAAATACGATGGATTTCTACCTTACGATAACCAAAACATTTTATATTAAATTATTTGATATTATAATTATGTCTATAGAAAATAAACTATAAAATAAATGAAATGCTTTTAGCTTATGTTTCGGCATTTTTGGTCTACAACTAAAACTGTACAGTTCGTAGTGGATATTGGATTCCATACAATGACAGGGCTACTGGGTACCGCCCACCATAGTACACATGTACAAAAATGTACTGAGATCGAACCTATCGATCTCTGCCAACACAAGACCGACCTACCCCTTACTGGATAGTACAGAATATGATCACCATTAATGGGCCCCAAAATGCATACAAATGAAAGTGATGATAAATGTCCACTCTAGATGAGTGATTGTCATACCCTAATGGGAGCAACCTATACAGCCTTGCTGCATCTTCCCTGTTTTATCCATTCCTAGTTGATAAGGCTTGAGGTAACGTATTACCTTAAGAATAGCATTCATTCTTGAAATGCTAATACTTCCTTCCAAACAACGATGTAATGATAGCATTCAACCATAAAGTTGTTTTGGGTCTGAACAAATCGAATCTTCAAAATCACCATCTTCATTATCTTCACGATATCACAATTCTTAACACATAAATCGGATCGAAGTGGTTTTCTGATAATTAAATCTGATCCCGATCTCTTCGAAACGATTGATGAAATTGGTCAAATTTGATAGTCGATTATTTAACTATCAAATTACACACATAAGCAGTGACTAAGCCTAATTTTATAAATCCTTCAAAATATTCATTTCAAAATATCTTTATAGAGATATATATTCGACTCCCTTCCAGCATTCCAACATGTGAAAACAAATTTCAAATACTTATCCACGGCAGGATATTTTTTTACAATTTCAACACTCAGAAATATTTCCGAATTCAATTTATAACACTTGGAAAAACATTTCAATATAATTCATTTCACACGTAAAATATTTTCCAAACCCTCTTTCAATACTTTGGAGAATATTTATAGGCAGATTCTCCAAAATTATTTCAATATCAAACTTTGGAAATATTACATAACTTACTACTTAAATTTTAGAAATTATTTATAAATTCCTTCTTACAATATCCAAAATCTACTATACTCTTTTATAAACCCAACTAACAATTTATAACTTATTTAGAATTCAGATTCATTTTCGAAGTTTCCATATTTCAATATTTTGGAAATTCCATTTCTCCTAAAATCCCCTATAATATTCCTCTTATCAAAATCATATCCGTTAAAATAAACCAAGTTTACAGATCTCGAGAAGATTTATAAATAAACTTCAAAACTCAATATATATGATAAGTATTTTAAAAAAAATAAAATTTACTTCAAAACATGTTTAAGTAATTATTTAAAATATCTACACATTTTTATATAACATCAATAACTCATTTCCAATTCATTTTTAAATAATACTAATCAATTTTACAAAGCTTATTATGCAAATTAGAATTTATTTTCAATTAATATTAGATATTTGAAATGTCTGCTTTCTAAAGTACTTCAATACTAAAACAGCTTTAACTATATAGTTTAAAAAATAAATTTCCCGTTTTAAAACAAACTTAATTTCTCAACAAAAATCAATTTTTAAAATCCAATATTACTGATTCCAATTTATAAATCCCTCTCGATTCATATCACATCGATTGCGTTTCAATTTCACAACCATTCTCACATTTCTATTTCCACTATTTTCCCCAAAACCATTTTCTAAATCTCGATATAAATTCACGCTGTGAATTTATATTTCCAATTTATCAACTGGTAATCATTTTCCATATTTGTAAATATAGTTATAAGTTTATAAACTCATTTGGGTTTCACTTGTTTATAAAAATAATATCATTTATAAAATTTCATTTATGAATCCATTCCCTTTTAAATCCTATTCGTTTTTCAAATCCATTTAAATTATCGATTTCAACTCCTTTTCCATAAATCCAGAAATGACATAAAAATTTCATTGTTAAAAATCCCTTAGATAAATTATTTTTATATCTCTAGCTAAAACATTTTACGTACAGTTGAGTACAAATCCAAAATCAAATCATTGTTTTATCCAAATCAATTTCCGTTAAAATAATCCAAATTTCGATATAAATATTTTTATGTCCAAGATCCCCTTTTAATTCCTTCAAATTAAAAAAATAATATTTATAGTATTTAGAATACTAAAATTAAGGCCAGTGCTACTATATCATCCAATAAATCAAATAACACAACAATCCATGATAGATTATTCAATCACATCATATATTGCTATATATGAAAAATAATAAATATATTTGAGGAATCCAGTTGGATCCCTCCAACATGTTTCCCTGAAACCACATATGTTATATAACATAAAATAATAATTCCGCTTTGAGGCAATATATCGCAATAAAAAGGGCATCCGCTATTATGCTGTGTGCATAGTGTCTCATCCGCTACAACTGCGGGAATATACCTAGATACTAATATATATACTACATCCAAGTAATAATTATTTATAAATTCATCCAATCAAGCAATAATTATTTTTAATTAAAACTAGTTATCCAAAATGAGTGTGATTTACTCACCTTGATTCATCGCTTAAGCGTTCCGTTTTAATTAAAATCAAATAGGCGTTTAATTTTAATTAAAATTCCTGCTAGCTCCAATCGACTCCAATTCAGCTTCATCACTTTGTATCATTGATACGAACGCGTTGCAACTTGTCACGTTCGATTTGGACCTCGTATGAATACGTTACGACATTTGTAAGTTTAACAAATATATATATATATATACATATATATATATATATATAATATTCCTATAATCATAATCATTAGCTTGAAGTAATTACCCTGATTATCACTACTAATCCTTGTTTAAACCCCAACCAAAACCCACGTCTTTATCGTCCGAAGTTCCTCCACATCGTCCCCTACTTCTCCTCACCGCCACACAATGTCGGAGGCCACCACATCGACAACAGAGGTCGCCCAGACTTCCGCCTCCAACCCAGCACCCAAGCCTCGCTGCCACCTTGCCTGACCACTGTAACGACCCGTAAATTTTTAATAAATTTATTTATTTATTTATTTATTTATTTATTATTATTTTTTATAAAACCCTACTCCGAAGAGTAGAGCTAGGGAATTCAGTTGTCCGCCACACTGACCCCCCTTTAAGCTAGCCCAGCACAGAGATTTGATGTCCCAACCATATTTTTTGGATTAATGGGGTCCACCTCCGCGCCTTGAAATTGGGAGCAGGACAGACGGGAATCGAACCTGCGATCTGCTTACCAGGAAGCAAGTATCTTACCACTACGCCACTGCAAGTATTTAACTGAATTTTTGAGAAATTTTAAATAATTGAACTTTTGAAATAAAAATTTTATATTTAGAATACGTATTTAAAAATATAATAGATGGTAAATTTTTATCAGATTATATGGAAGTTTATATTATTGTGTAATTCTGTTAAATTCAAATCAGTTAAAATCGGTGATAATAAATTTAATTTCAAAACTTAATATTTTTCTATAGAAAATTTCTAAATCATCTCTTGAGTGAGGTGCCATCTTTCTTTTTTTAAAATTCGGATATCTATAGCTCCGTCGATCTTATTTTCTATGTTTTTGCTGCATTTTTGCTTGCAAAAATTCGAATTTTTATAATTCAAACGTACTACTGATATCTGTATACTGTTTTCATCGTCTCGTCGTGTTGATCTCTATGGTATATTTATTTCTGTATTTTGTGGTCCGGTACGCGATGGATATAATAAACTGTTCGTCGTATCGGTACCACAAATTTCAACCGTTACTTCCCATGCCTTTACGTGCTGTCAAATCAATCAATTGCTTTAAAAATCTTTCCAACTTTATCAGTGCATGACCATTATTACATCAAACAGCCGTGTGATTTATGCCTGTCCCTATTCTACTATTGCTATTCATTTCACTGTGCATTTATTCTTGCCTTTTCACCCTGACTACCTGTTGAACACGAACAGCTCTATCCATTTATATCCCTTTAATTTAGTTATGGCCTCTAGCATTCATTTTTATATTCCCCTGTCACTTCTTTCCTTCCTCTTTCTTTTTTTTTTCCTTCCTCCAGTCTTACCCATGATCGGCCTCACCCTATTAATCACCCGAGTATCTCCGTCTCTCCATCCAAACCGCTCCGACCACCATCTCTTCCGCCCCTCTCTCTCTCTTCCGCCCGCCTCTTTCCTCATGCAAGGCACAATAACCCGAGCTCGAACCACACCGCCCACGACAACCGCCTAATCCATAGCATCAACCAATGGCATGCCTCCCTCCCACAAGCTGACTCCGCCTCCATGAAGTGTCATACTCCAACAACCCTATAGTCCTGAGCAGCTGGTTCGTGTCTTTTTTCTCCCCTTTTTCTTCCCGCAAGCCGCGGTCCTCCGTTGCATACGTATAAGATCTACTTATATATAACCCAACTAATTTTGTATGTGTGTTTAAGCATATATGGGTTAAAGTACAAAATATTGTTTAAGCATATATTTGTATAACCTACATATATTCTCTTGTTGTAGAATATATTAGTTATGTATAGGTCATGTTGTCCGATTAACATGATTTCATCAGCTGAACTCATATTGTACGTATGTTTATAGATGGGTTATAGTTTAATAAAGTAGTAGTTTATATATATATATATATATATATATAAAAGTTAGGTTAGTGCTTGAACTTTTGTTATATATATATATATATATATATATTAACCTAGACGTGATGTTATGAAAATAATTGAGTTTATATATATAAATATTCCATATACAAACTATACAGTTGATATTTTGATTTTTTTCAAGTTCTTCTTATATAAATAATATATATATATATATATATATATCTTTTAAATATAGATTGATTTCAACATATATTATATACGAATGTATATATATATATATGAATATAGTATGTTTGTGATTATATATAAAGTTATGAATTGTCAGCATATACCATATGAGTCATAGTTTGTGCGCACAGATTTAAAAATATAAATATATATTCCTATATATGTATGTTTGACTTTGGTTTTGTTTACCATTGCATGTTTCGTGTATAATTATACATTATGTATGTGGTTATAGTTTTTGGATATGTAAAATAAAAGTAATATATTATATGATAGTTAGTGATATTTAGTCAGGTTTGTTATATAGGTTGTTTTAATTCATGTGTACAATGCGCAATAGCAAGCAAGTAGGCACGTTACTTTATAATTAATATAATACATAAATAATCTGTACATAAATATGTGTTGCGCATGTATATAGAGTTGTGTATATGTGTTGTTTTATTTTAATATTTTTATAATTATAAATTATTTCATATTCTAGTTATAGAGTTGTATAGTATTTTGCATGTACTGTTATATGTCAGAATAAATTATTTTATACCGTATTTATTTGCAGCTCTAAAGAGTTTAATATATATTTAGGCAACATTGAATTTAGCATGTGCCCCATATGTATATATGTTTTAAGTGTTGATTTAAGGTCTGCATTTAATTTTTGTAGTCTGCATGTTTGTTATGTATAAAGGTAAGTGTATATAAATTCATGCCTGCGTTGCGGTTACATTTTGAAAGAATATATATGACATTAAATGAATATTGATTTTATATTATATATATAAAAGGTTACTTTTATAAAGATTTAAATTTTAGATGGTTTTTGGATATTGGTTTGAAATATGGGTTAATATAATATACAAGTATTTATTTCAATCTTATGTATATATGATGATTAATTTTAATTATTTGTTTTCAACTAAATATTGATTTCATATATATAGTTAGTCCAATTTATATCAACTGATTCAATCATTCTCTTCGATTTTCCATTATCAGCCTTGTCCGTCCAGCGTTGCTTTGGATTTCTTAGCTCACTTCATTGTCTATCTCTCTAACCTTGAAAAGTGAGCAATCACTCACGATTAACATTCTTATATATATTAAATTTGATTTCAATTGAAACGATAATTGAAATATGCTACTGTAGTTATTTAAAATTGTTATATATATGCTATTATCTGTAATTGTTCACCTGTGGGATATGACATCATGTCCCGTTATTTATATTATACTGTTAATTGATGACATATGCCTGTTATATTATTATATCACCTGCCATCACTCTGCAAGTTCCCTGTTAGTACACAATTCACTATGGGTTGAATTGTACATACCGGAACGGACTTTAGAATTTGGTAAAACCGTTATGGGTTGAAATGATAGACACAAGCGATTTTCACTCGAATTGAATTGGGATTACGGGTCGAAATGATATCTACCCGTATATATTTAAATTACGGATTGAAATGATAAATGTCTATATCACTTGACCATATGATAGAATTCTATATGCAGACACCGTTGGTCTATATACCTATAAATATTCTGATAATGAATTCTATGATTTTGAAAGGAAATATATGGGTTTTATTAAATATTCATTTAAAAATTATATATAAAGGTTATTTTATATGTAGATTTAATAATAATATATATATTAATTATGATTGATTTAATTAATATGAAATAAGTTTAAGTGCTTATTAAAATTCGTATTTCAAAAATGAATTTTTGTAAAAGTTTTATAAACTAAGGTTGGAAGATATTTGAGATGTATTTGGAAGTGTATTAAATTAAGATTTTATTTAATTAAATCAATTCGACACTTACTGAATTTGGGAATTTAAGATATAGTTTTATAACTTGATATTTGATTTAAGTAATTTAATGAATATTTCACGTTTAAAGAAATTTAAGGAAATATATATATAGAAAAACGAAATGTAAGGGTCGTATAA
Organism: Allium cepa; assembly: GCA_030765085.1. NCBI lineage: Eukaryota > Viridiplantae > Streptophyta > Magnoliopsida > Asparagales > Amaryllidaceae > Allium > Allium cepa. Next base: position 87,097,557 of record CM060942.1, on the reverse strand, counting down.
ATAATGTCGAATTTATTAAGTGAATATTCAAGACTAAATAATAATAAGGTTAAATCAAGACCTATATAAACTATTAAATTTGCTTTGAAATTGTTGAATATTAAAGCTTTGAAATGTATTGGAATATAAATGGTTTAATTGTGGTTCAAAGATGTATTTGAAATCGATAAATTTGAATTGGTTTGGTCAGAAACTGAATCGAATGGAAATTGATAAATTGAGATTGAATTAAATTTGAATGGGAAAGTCGATTTGATTTGGAAGAGATTTGTGAAGTTTGAGGAATTGCAAATACTTTACTTTAAATTATTTAATGTATATGTATATACTATTTTGGGAAATAGATATATTTGAAATGAAAATGATATTTGGTTTTAAAGTATAAATTAATTTGAAATGACCATGGTGTTATAGGGTATATTTCTACATTGTAGATAGTTCCACGGATCCTTAAAGGATGGTTATCCCAAACATCCTTTAAGTTAATAATATTTCAGTTGATATTTCATTGAGTTGGATTTATTGGTATAAGAATGTTAATCCTGACTCGAGTGTTTGTGTTCTGCTTTACGCCGGGGTCAGACTGAGTGATACAGCATTTGAGACTCACTGTGACGCCCCACCTCTATACCCACGCTAGCCAAGAACACTACGGAGTAGTGCTGTCAACTAGCGCGGAGAATAAGGCTGTTGAGGAGCGACCATCCATGTAATTGCTTATCACACGGTGGCTATAAATAATCTTCGGAAACAAACGTAGTAATAAGCATAACGCAAATCAGTCACAGACATCCATATCACAAAGGCGGAAGAAGATATGAATATATAACTAACACATGAAAGTGTACATCAGAGTAGTGGCCAAAAGATCCACAATAATACAAAAGAATAGCAACACGTGCTATACAAAAGAATACAACTATGAGTCTATATCTCAAGTGTATACAACAAAAACTGCTAATCTAAACAGTTAGCCAAAAGTCAGAGTGATGAATCCCTGGGAAGAAGTCAAGCAGAAGCACCTGTAACATCTCGGTCTGACCCGAGTATTATTTAAGAAAAATAATAAACGGGTCAGTCTAGCTATAAATATCAGATGACAAGATATAACATAAAAGATATGGCATAAACATAAAATATCCATAATGACATACCACTATAAGTATGTAAATAATGATCAACAGAAGATCAATCAATAAGAGATAATCAATATCACAAGAATCTTCTCAAAGATTCGGAAAGGGCATCATACCCCAAACTTGTACTCATAACAAGTTAATGACATAAATTCTAGAAATCAATGCAAGAAGTCCAAAAATCATAGAAAAGAGAAAGAGGCCTATCACATGACGGTCCGAAGACCAAGGGGAGCTACTCCACATGTGTGAATGGAATCACACAAATTAAGGTCCAGACTAACCAAAAAGCAAAAAGGGATGTGTGAGTGGAATCACACAAGTGGTGTCTAGTCTAACCTCGCAACAAGAGACATCGCACAGTTGCTAGTCTAAAGCATCAGAATGATCGTCATGATCAACGAGAAGTGTCAATTACACTAAGCTAGTAAATATAGAAGTTTAGCTTCATATCCCATAACCACTTGCTTAACTTAAATATTTACGAACAAACTGTAAATCTTCACTAATAAAATTGTCACAAGAGGTTCAATCGAACAAGTCCAAGAATTAACCGACGAAGTGAACGCAAGCGTTTCATACCACTTGTTTTACTAAGTCGTTTAATTAGATTTCTCATCCGAGTGAGGTAAAGGTTTGTATATACTAATAGATTGGAAAACGGTTTAAGAAAAGAGCTTTGTTATTAACAATAGAGTTGAAATTGTTTGTTAAAAGAGTTTTGATATTTACTACTAGTATTGAAACCTTTATATTATAAAATGACAAAACACAGAAGCAATTATATAAACAATCAATCACAAAGACCGCATACGGAGATGTGAATAAGATCCAAGGAAATCAGCTCAACGTTTTTCAGATAAGATCCCCTACGGAGGGGGGGTGGCAACACCCCAAGATGGGGGTGCGGGGGCAACGCCACCGCTTACGGGGTTCGACCTGCCCGGTCAGGTCGCGGGGGTCCAGGGGGCAGCGCCCCCGGCGGTGTGCGGGGCAGCGCCCCGTCCAAAACGGTACGACCTAGTGAAGACAAAAAGGGGGTCTAACGACCTAAGAGGGATAGGGTCGAGCGACCTAACGGTTGCGACCTAGGGGTCAAGCGACTTAGTGGTTGCGACCTAGAGGTGTTCGCGACCTAACGATGACTCACGACCCAACATGGCCGACTTAACAGAGGTCACGACCTAACAGGATAACTCGTGACCGACTTAAGAGTTGCGTGACTGAAGGGTTGCACGACTTAAGGGTTAGGCCAGGAGCGACCTAACGAGATAAGGTCCAACGACCTACGAGTTAAGGGTCCAACGACCTATCGGGATTACTCGTAACCGACTTAAGAGTTGCGTGACTGAAGGGCTGCACGACTTAAGGGTTGCACGACTTAAGGATTGCACGACTTAAGGGTTAGGCCAGGAGCGACCTAACGAGATAAGGTCCAACGACCTACGAGTTAAGGGTCCAACGACCTATCAGGATAACTCGTAACCGACTTAAGAGTTGCGTGACTGAAGGGTTGCACGACTTAAGGGTTGCACGACTTAAGGGTTGCACGACTTAAGGGTTAGGCCAGGAGCGACCTAACGAGATAAGGTCCAACGACCTACGAGTTAAGGGTCCAACGACCTATCGGGATAAACGACTTAACTCCGAACGAGCTAAAAATGGCCAGAACGACCTAGGGTTAACTCGTAAACGACTCACGACCTATGAACGAACGACTTAACTCCGAACGAGCTAAAAATGGCCAGAACGACCTAGGTGCAGAAAATTCACCAAAACGCTAAAAATTGGAGTTTTTTGCCAATCCAATCCAAACCAAATGCTAACATGCATGCAAAAATGATAGGGAATCATTCCCAACAGTCCAATATAGTTATAGGCTAGAATTGTGAGATAAAAATCTCACCTTTGCACAAATTCAATGAAGAAGGAGCTTGAAACAATGGAGAAGCAACTACAAGCTAAAATCCAATGTCTTCACTTTGATTTTGGAGTTGAATGATGGATTTAAAGTTGAAACCTAAGCTTGGAGTTTTAATTTCCTCTTCCACTCACCATTAAGCAAAAGCTTGGTTGTTAGGAAATTTATGAAGAGTGAGAAGAAGGAAGGGGGTTTGGGCTTGAGTTATAATGGCAATCTAACCCAAAGTCCAAAGCGGGAAAAGTTAGTGAAATTCCACTAACTCCAAACCTACCAATGTTTATACTTAAAAAAATTGTAAACAGCATTTCGAACTCAATGGAAGTGGTCTCGAGTCCTAATTTGACCGTTTGCAAAAAGTAGCTTTTCGGACCAATATTCGATTAACGACAAAATATTTAAATAAAATATTTAAATATAAAATCGATAAATATGCGGGTTGTTACACTCACCTTTGGAGTTTGGAGCTTCGCTTGGAGATCCTACTATCGATTCAGCTTTCAGCTTTACCGGTTGATTTGTTTAGAGAGGTCATCAATTTGTATTGAGACTTCATTGTATTCGAGATATTCTGCTGTATTTTGTTTCTAACTCTGATGTTTATATAGTAGCTTCATGAACTACTATTTATATATTTCGCTGCGTTATTATTATTTTAGTTTGTGTCTGTGATTCTATGATTGATTTATTTACTGTATATGCCGAGTTTTGCCAAATTTGAATTAACAATCTGATATTTTGAGCAGTTCAAGTCCGATGTGTGTGGATGTGAATGGCTGACAATATCGGGTCGTTACAACCACCCTTCAGCCTTCGTGCCTGCATGCGCGTCCACCTTCCTTTTTTTTCATTTAAAATCGAATGCTCCTCATCCACGATCAATGCTGCCACAAGGGAACTATCGCGCTTCCCCTTCCTCCTGTCGCCCGCCCTCCTCCTGGCATCGCCAACAAAACACGCATGTGCACGTTTTTTTTAATTTGTATTATTTTCGTTTGAGAGAAGAAGAAGAAGCAGATATGCGATTATAAACTGGTGAGAGCGGCAAAATTGGATATGAAGGGCGGCCCATGTACGGGATTTAGGGTGGCTGGTTGCATAGGGTTTGGCTTTTAAATTTTATAATATTATTTAATTTCAAAATTTCTCGCTTAGCTTATCTTGAAATCCCAAACTCCTATCGAGGCATGCCGCTTGGCGTTATATATGTTATACCCATATTCCAAACCCAATGGAACTAGTCTCGAGGACTAATTCGATGGTATGTGGAAGACAGCTTTTTGGGTCGACCATTTTAATTAGATTATCCTGTGCGTTTTCATCTCGCACGACCAAACGGTAAATCCATTCGCTACGAAAATTGAAATCCTATAGTAATATATTATAGATCCAATGGAACTGGTTTGTTGAAATCTGAGATAGTTCCCCGAATCGCTATTTTAACTCGTTGATAAAAAAAATGATTTTCAAAATCAACAAAATTACTTGAAATTCCAGTTTTATAAACTTACTATCTAATTTCTAATTCAAATAAAACTTATATTCACTCGAAAATTCACTTCGATTCATATTCAACTCAAATTTCAATTATTTTCACTATTTGCATTACGATAATTGATATATTTGAAATTTTAAATTCATTCTACAAACCAACCAAAATCTTCACATTAACAATCGGTTTTTATTCCAAATCCAACATTTAAAACCATCTAAATATTCAAGAACAAAAATCCGGGCAGTTACAATGTAGATGTTGGGATTTACATCGTAATGGACACATTAGCTCATATTGTATGTTTTCAAATATATGCATGAACATATAGTTGTAAATTGATCATGTGTGTGTGTGTATATATATATATGCATGTATGCATGTATGCATAAAATATTATAGAAAATATTTATTTCTTTATCTAACTATATATTGTATAATAAATGACAATAATGATGTATGTATGTAGATATATATAATAAAGTAATTTTAAATATATATTTTTAACTTACTAGTTAGAAAACATATTAGATCAGAAGTTACAATTATCCTAATATTCAATTTAATATATATATGTAGTGCCGAATTAAATTGTTCCAGACATAATAAATTATTATAAAATAATTATACGATAAAAATTCAGATTTTATAACTTTATAAATTATGGAAACACGTTTTAGAGAAAAAATCTAGAATTTTCTCAATTAAAATATATTTTTAATTAAATAATTGATAATAGAATAAAATTAATTAATTTTAAAAAATATTAAAAAAAGTTGAAAATATCCGAAAAAATTCTAAGGTACCTAAGGCGATGAATTAATATAAAAAATATATAATTGAATTTTAGAAACTTGGTTTATTTTATATGAATTTATTAAATCGAATAATCATTAAATAATATATATATAAATGATAAAAAAAATTTCAACACTTATATATCATAGTAAACATAAACAAGTGTTTGGAAAATTTTAGATAAATGTTGTACAATAGATTTGAAAACATATGACTTAACTCAAATTGTATGTAAATATTAAATCATAAATATATATATATATATAAACATATATAATTTCAAAATACAATTTATTTTAATGTTCCATATCAGATTACAAACATAAATCATGAACTAGGTCTACAAATTTTATACACATATCCAATATCCATTGTGACAACAACAATACATACAAAAATCTCACCTAACTAATGAAATAACAATAATCTAATTCCATACATAGATTATATGATTAAAAAAATCTTAAAACCACAATAGTATAATCAATATATAAAAAATTTACTCAGAACAGGTGCTCGAAAGTCCACGTTGAAATAATGAATTCTCTTTCTCTAAAATTCCTTAATCCGTGTGATTGCCAATTTAAAATCAACGACCTTTCACTATCAAATAGCCTTTTATTTCAACTTGAATTTGATTTGAGATTTTGGGATAATTTTAGAAAGTGGTCGCTTTCATGAAAAGGAAGAAGGAGATGGCTGGTCAAAGAATGAATTAAAACATAATTAGGGTTTTTAGATTATTAATTATAAATGTTGGATAAGAGAGAAAAAACTAGATCTCAACCACACATCTCCAAACCCTAATTGCACATTGTAGTTGCCCCTTCCCCTTACTAAACCAGCCACCTCACTCTAAAATGCATTTGTAACCTCCCTAATTTTTGATAACATTGTTCAAAAGGTTTAACTAGGTAAACTAAATAGAAAAATGTTGATAAGGAGGCTGAGATTTGAATAAATTACATAATAGGGTAATGCTTATTAACAAAGTAAATGGGTTTTAAATTGGTGTATTTGTTAATCAAATTATACATGGGCATATTAGTAAATAGCCTTTTTATATTACATGGCTATACACTCCACGTCTTTGTCCATTCACATTCATTTTTCTCAAATTGAAAAAATAAACGCAAGAACCCTAATATAGCCGGCTATTAACAAGGAAGGAAAAAGAGGAAATTTCAATCAAAAGATAAGATCAAAGCTAGGAAGGATTAAGCATCAATAAATCTCAAGTTCCTTATCAAATCTAAGGTGAATAATAATCTTCTACCATCTCTAATTTTATTCGATGATTATATGGTTTCGAATTTATAATTTAATTTCGTTTTTGTGATAAAATGGATGATGATATGCTTGAGCTATGTTATGTTGATTTATTTTAATTCATACACATATGAATTTGTATGGTTTTAACGTAAAACCTAGAATCTATGTTGTAAGATTGCCATGGAAATTTTTTATGTTAGGTAAAACATGATTTTGAAGAAGGGTTTTAAGTTTCAGAATTTTCCAAGCTATGAAAATTTTATTATGAATTTTTGATGGTAAATATGAAGTATCCGGGTTAAAAGTTTATTCCGAATGTTCTTGGAAGAATTTAGGTCTAAATTTTTAATATATTTGATTACATAATGAAATTTATTTTTTGTAATTTTTGGGGGTTTTTCCCAATGATTTGTTAGGGAAAATAAATTATTATTAAGGAAGGACATTTCTGCAAATGTTGGTTTTGTCATAAAGAAGGGCTTGACATTATAGAGCTTTGATTTAGATCTAATTAGTGCAATAGTTTTTATTTGTAAAGTATTTGAGAAGTTTTAAAGTAGCTAATCGAGGAATTACAAATGGTAGGATAGTTGTAAAGTAATTGCTATTTTTAGATATAAAACATCATTTCAGGAAAAAGGAGGTTCTACCTATTTCGAACGCACCTTTCAACTCCTTTACCTCCGCTCCATCCCAATCAAAACCATCCCATCGAAACCTACAGAGTCGGAACCGAGGCACATGGTATCAAAGGAAATTGGCACGAAGTGTATTGGTAAGTAGCAGAAGGTAAGGTGTCGAAAGTTATGCTTTCATCAGAGTCGAAACCAAGGATTCAATTTTTCATAAAAAAAGAGATCAACGCCTGCCTAGTTTTTGAAGGGCTTTCGACTGAGTCGATACCCTACAGAGTTGAAACCTTGGTTTGTTTTCTAAAGTTAAATTCCTGCCTTAATTTATTTAAAGTTTTTCAACAAAGTCGAAAGCCATGCTTTTTTGAAAGGAACTTTATAAATAGCTTTCGAAGGGGAACTTTTCTGTAAATAAAAGCTTTCGAAAAGGACTGGTTTCGACCAAGTCGAAACCAAGCCGCAAATTTCCCTTTTGACTACATTGAAGTCATCTATGTTGTCGAAGGGGTTACTCTGTTTTAACCCAAGCCGCTTCCTAACTGCTTTCGAAAGGGGTTCGGGTTTCAAAGGTGATGGAGCAAAAGGGGTTTCCACTCTATCCTTCGAGGTTTTGATTTTAGAGGTCTTTTCTTTTGACTAAGATGGTTCCAATACCATTGATTTTTTCCTAAACTAATTTTTGTTGGTTTCAAAAGGGATACTTTCATACATAACCATTTTGACCCAAATGATGTTTTTAAAGAGTAAACTCAATACTTTCGAACGGGGTACTTTCATTTGTTTCAAAGCTCTATATTTTAAAAAGATGATTTAATAACATCAAAGGGTATATAGGTTCCAAAAGAGAATGTTTACTAAGGGCTTCGAAAGGTATGTATACAATATTTTGAAAAGAGGTCTTTGCTTTCGAAGGAGGCTATCCAGAGGTTTTGAAAGAGTTGTTTTTATGGTTTCAAAACATAAACCCCATCTCTATTTAAAGTAATAACCATGGCATAAATAAAGATTTTGCAATGTTATTCACATTGTTATTAATCCATAAGTGTATTTTGGAGAAAGGGCAGAATAACTAGTTAGGTTGACCCAGAAGTGAATATAACTTAATAGATGTTGAAATTCTAATTAAAGATATTGGCAGGGGCCAATAGGTTTACAGTAAGCCCATGAAAACCGTATGATATTGGCAGGGGTCAATAAGTTCATAGTTGGCCCATGAAAACTATGATTGGATACTGGTAGGGGCCAGTAGGTTTGTAGTTAGCCCATGAAAACTATATTCGGATTAAGATATAGCCCATGAATGAGGGTGGGTAATCCTAATTGATTTATTCGTTTTGCATATCATCGTAATGTTTTGAAATACTATGTTTTAACCATTGTGAAAGTAGAGGCATAGTTTATGGTTTTATAAATATTTTAGGATACTAGTGAGGGAAAAACCCATTCCGCTGAGCAACATGGTCTCACTAGCTATATAAATGGGTCAAATAGGAAAGTATTATTCATACTAGGCTTATGTCTGACTTGAAGTTTTTGTTTTTCCCTTAAACTCTCGGATACTCTATTAATTTTGAGTAAGTGAGAGTTAAGATTTCCATGTGCTCTTTTAGACGAATAAAAGCTTTCGAGGAGTGGAGGGGCAAGATTGTTATTAGTGTTCTTTTATTTCTGCTATGTGTTTTATTTGTAAAGGCAAATTGTTTCTTGCCTATCTATATACTCTGATCTACCAAAAGGGCATCTTCATATTTTACTCTCTGTGTATTTTGTAATAATTATATGTTATATGAACGTGGTCTACGAATTGGGATTATGTAATCAATTTGGAATATTTTGAAATGAATGTGGAATTTGTTTGTTGCTTAATTTTTTTCCATATCCTTGTGTTTCTGTGTATCAATGTACCTAATGTAGTTGTATTTGGTCGTCGAGAATTAATAACTATGGTTGAATGCAGCAACCATAGCCGTTAGTTTTGGGCCTCCAAGTAGAGGGATGTTATAGCATGGGTTGTGAGCCCATTTAACCCAAATTAAATATACACAATTATATCTAACTTAATTTTTTTATTGATATCCCATAACGATCAATATATTTATAACTATTATTATATATGCAACAGATTTATTTCTTAATTTATATCCAAATTTCGTGATTAATATGTCATAGATATTAATTAATTAAAACAATTATAGACTTATTAAATTGTTTGGTCTAAAGAGAATTCATCATTTCGGTTGTGTGATTCTTGGGTGTAAATTCGATCAGGGATTAACATCGAACTATTCGAATGTTAACGTTCGAACGTCACTTAACAGATGGTGTGACATTATGATCAAATTTATCATTTACTCAGCTTCGGTAAAATCCACTTTCACTTTATTAAGCGTTACCCAGTTGTGACAATTATTTACACCAATTCTCTTCGTCAAAAATATATCACTTTGGACTTATTAAATTTGGTAATGGTCAAAATTTCAACATAATCCATATTCAACTTTATAGTCCAAACACAAGTTCATTTGTTAAATAGTAAAAATTATTATTAATTGAACTACTATGGCCAAAGATATTGACTTTGGGTTGACTTGAGTTGACTGTTATACTAACCCCATATAACTAAGGAGACGAATCCTTTCTTGAATAGTGCTTTACTTCCAATACTTCCACTCGACCCAACTATTGTCACTCGATGGATATTATGTCATAATTTTACTGTAATCAAAGCGAGAGTTCATATTAAAGATTCATAGTATTATGAAGTTGAAAGAACCGTGTAAATTATTCACTTCGATATTTTCTATTTGACCTTAGTTATATTAACCAACAAAAAACTATTGAATGAGTCGTTCCTTAGTTATCCAATAACTTTTAGTAAGTAACCCTTAGGTGCCCCCAACTGCCATGAGTAATATATTGTCCAATATTTAGAGAACGTCACATACTCCAGTCTCAATAGACACATCGATATCCAATCTCGATGTATCTTGACTAGAAAGATTTAAGATGATGTGTTTTGTTACATTGTGATCCAATACTCATGATTACATCTATTTGTAATTACTATCACAAACACGCCATTTATGGATTTTCTATTAGATATAATTTAATTAAATAGTTAATTATTTTAACACATTATAACAAATATATAATAGAAAGAAGAAATACCTTTATTTCGAACGAGAATTGATTTCAAAGTTAATTAATTTACAATAAATTATAGAATTGCCCCTAGGGCATACCACTAACTTTATCAATCTCCTACTTGCACTTGGGGCCAATTGTGGAATCTCAATCTTGTCCCTTCAATTAGTTTCTTGAGAACTGATCGAGTCAGGAATTTAGTGAATGGATTTGATATGGTGTCCTCGGCATCTACCCTTTAAATCACAACTTCTTTCTTCTCAATGAATTCTCTAATTAGGTGGAACTTTCGAAGAACGTGTCATGACTTCTTATATGCTCTTAGTTCCTTTACGATCTGTATTGGTGCATTTTTGTCACAAAACAATGCCATAGAATTCTTAGTATTGAAAATCACTCCGAGCTCACTCAAAAACTTGTGCACCAACCTACCTCTTTTGGTGCTTTATTGAAGGCGATGTACTCGGCCTCCATTGTGGAATCAGCAACTGTTTTTTTCTTGAACTTTTCTAGCTATCAGCTCCACCATTTAGTGTAAAGATGTAGCTGGATATTGATTTACTATCATTTATATCACTTTGAAAGCTCGAATCCGTATACCCCTTCATAAGGAAGTCTCCATTCCCATATATAAGGAACAAGACCATAGTATTTCTCAAATACTTAAGTATGCACTTTACGACCGTTCAATGTTTTCCTCGGTATTAGACTGGTATCGGCTTATGCAGCTTTCGCCTCTTAGTGCGTATGACACATCCGATTTAGTACATAACATAGCATAAATTATGGATCCTATGGCTTAAACATAAGGAATCCTCTTCATATGCTCTTTCTTCTCATTGGTATGAGGAGCGTTCTTTTTAGAAAGGATGATTCCAGGATGCATTGGGAAATTTTCACGCTTGGAATTTTCCATACTAAATCTTTTTAGTATGGTTCTATGTACATGGATTGGGACAATCCCAACAGCCTCTTAGATCTATCTCTATAGATCTTTATAGCAAGTATATAAGCTGCTTCTCCCAAATCCTTCATGGAGTAGTTTTTTGAAAGCCAAGCTTCCACTGATTGCAACTATTAAGTGTCATTGTCAATCATTAATAAATCATTAACATAAAGTACTAAGAATATGATGGTGTTCCTTATTCCTTTCTATATATGGATGCTTCCTCCGTATTCTAATAAAAATCAAATTGTTTGGTTACTTTATCAAAACACTTATTCCAACTTCTTGAAGCTTGTTTGAGTCCATAAATAGACTTTAACAACTTGCAAGATTTTCATTCACTCCCACTAACCACAAAACCCTCTAACTATGACATATATACAATCTCATCTAAATCATCATTTAGAAAAGTCCTCTTTACATCCATTTGCTATATTTTGTATTCATAGAGTGCGGTAATGGCTAGCATAATCCAAATAGATTTAAGCATGGCTATGGATGAAAAGGCCTCGTCATATTCAAAACCTTGAATTGACATAATCCTTTTACAACTTATCTTGCCTTATAAGTCTCCACATCCCTGCATTTAGCTTTTTATTAAAAATCCATTTGTCGTCGATGGATTTTATCCCTTCAGTATGTCTGACAAAGTCCAAACTTTATTTTCGCACATGGAGTCCATCTTGGTTTTCATAGATCCAAGTTAGAGTGTAGAGTCTTTACTCTACAGTTCTTGTTGGAAAGATAAAGGAGTGTCCTCATCTAAGACGCAGTCCTCCTTTTCACCATCCATAAGAAAACCATAGTGTTAACGGTAAAAATAGCTTTAACGCTAACACCCGGTGTATCTCGTGATGAAGTGAAAGCACCACCCGTTTATACGGGAAACCAAGTAAAAAGAAAAGTCGCAGAAAAGTAAAAGAGACAGAGATTTTTATAGTGGTTCGGCTTCTAGTAAGCCTACATCCACTTTACATTCTTCATTATCTTCTTTGTACACCCTTTTACTAGATTACAACACTTTTACAGCATGATCTCTCGAGTACAACACCTTTACAACACGATCTTACAATTACAACATGAACGGAGAAAGAAGTTAGAATGTTGATGGTGAATTGCTCTTCGAATCTCTCTTGGATGAAGTAGATCTCTTGATGAAGAATCTTCGAAGGTTGAGGTGCTCGGAGAGTCCAGAAATCAGCAGAGTGTAGGCGCCTTGAAATCTAGAAAAAGTCCCCCTTGAATGTGGAGTTGATGGAGTATTTATAGGTGAAATCGGAGTTACGTCGGCAGGGACGACTTAAGGAGTTAGGTCGGCAGGGACGACTTAAGGAGTTAGGTCGGCAAGACGAGTTAAGGAGTTAGTTCGGCTGGGACGACTTAAGAAGTTAGGTCGGCAGGACGACTTAACGAGTTAGTTCGGCTGGGACGACTTAAGGAGTTAGGTCGGCAAGACGACTTAAGGAGTTAGGGACGACTTAAGGAGTTAGATCGTGTGGACGACTTAAGGAGTTAGGTCGGCAGGACGACTTAGGGAGTTAGGGACTAATTAAGGAGTTAGGTCGTGTGGACGACTTAAGGAGTTAGGTCGGCAGGGACGACTTAAGGAGTTAGGTCGTGTGGATGACCTAAGATAAGTCGTAGGTCGTGCCACATAGTTAAGTTGTTAGGCCGTGGACTCCTTTGAGCCATGGACTCCGTTAGGTCGGACCTTCTGGTGAGTTGCTAACTCGTTTAGCCTTAGGTCGTTGAGCCGCTTCTCCTGTTAGCTCGTTAACTCGGTTGAGCCGCTTTATGCCTTAAGTCGCTGATAGGTTAACCCGTTAAGTCGTTGACCCTTGGTCCAGCTTAGGTCGCTCCACGTGTTAAGCCGCTAGGTCGCTTAACTTGGTCATGTCTTAGGTCGCGAGGTCTTCTTAGGTTGTAGGCGCTGGCCTCGAGTAGAAGATAGGTCGCTTCATTCTTTAAGTCGTATACCGTTTTGGACGGGGCGCTGCCCCCTGGACTCCTGCGACCAGACCGGTCAGGTCGAACACCGTCGCGGTGGCGTTGCCCCCGTACCGCCACCTTGGGGGTTGGCACCCCCCCTGGACCCCCCTCCGTAGGGGACCTTAGATGAAAAAACATTCAACAGAATTTGTTTTGTTGAGATGTTGAGTTGACCAATCTTTGAGACGAGCTATCTTGCTTCTCTCGGTCGATCTTTTGATATCACGGCCTTGCTGAAAAAGGCGGGATAACACATAGTAACTCTTTGGTACGCGAGATTCCCTGCTAGATCTTCTAATAGATTGCGTGTTTTTGTATATGGGCTAACTTGTTTCTTCCACTGTTTCGGCCTTAGTGTTAGTTTCTCAGATCTCATCCAAGTCTACAACTTCACTGTTAATTTATTTTAACAAAAATTCCTTTTCATAAAAGACGGCATATCGAGAAATAATGACCTTTTATTCCTCGGTATTGTTGGTTATATATCCCTTCGAGTTTTTGGGATATCATGTAAACTTACGCAGTACCGATCTTGCCTCTAGATTATTTGGACCAACGTTCTTAACATATGTCGGACAACTCCATGCTTTCAAATATTTGAGCTGGTTTCTTGCCGTACCACATCTCATATGGTATTTTGGGCACAGATTTAGTGGGTAACAAGTTTAACATACATGTTGTAGATTCTAGCGCATACCCTAATATGACAGAGGTAATTCAGACGTACTCATCATGGAACGAACCATATCTAATATCTAATTGGGTTCTATTCCTTTGCTCCAACACACCATTGTGTTGCGGAGTATAAAATGGAGAAACCCAAGAGATTATTCCAGTATCCTTTAAATATTGTTAGAAATCTTTTCCAACATACTCATCTCCTCGATCTGATCAAAGAATTTTAATTATACGTCCTATTGATTTTCTGCTACATTTTTTTACTCAACAAACTTCTCATAGATGTCGGATTTGTTCTTCATGAGTCATATATCCTAATCTTGAGAAATCATTGGTGAAGGTAACAAAGTAACAACTATTATCTTTGCTAACTATAGGCACTAGGCCACATATATCACTATGTATCAGTCCAAAGAGTTCATCAACTCTTTCAGTGCTTCCACTGACAGGGTGCTTGGTCATTTTACTTTTAGATACGGCTCACACATTTCAAAGGATTCATAATCAACTAATGGTAGAAAACCTTCGGTTTTCAGTTTGTGTAGTCGTTTTTCATTGATATGACCTAGCCTACAATGCCAAAGATAATTATCATTTATATTATTAGAAGTATTATTCACAGAACACATATAATTAGTATTAATCACATAAATGACATTTTAATGAATACCATCGCAAGCTTTATTTCCATTTAAACTAATATTCATAACATTGTTTGCACAATGAAAAACATATCCAGTCTCAGGCAATCTAGAAATAGATACAATTCCACAAATAAAGTGTTTTACAAAATAGCAGTTAGTTAATATCAATACTACATCATTAGGCAAATTATAATCTCCTACTGTGTTGGATCTACAATAGATTTTTTAGCAACTTGGAGGCTCGTTTCTCCTTATGCCACGTAGCTCTAGTTCCTAAGCCCCTGTAATAAATTATATATATGAGTTCCAGATCTAGTATCTAAAATTCAAGACATTTTATTGATTGCAAAACTATTTTTGAATCATAAATGTACCTAATCGAGCCACCATTCTGCTTCCTTTTCCTAAAAATCTTCAAGTACTCAGGATAATTCCTTTTCCAGTGACCTTTCTTGTAGCAGTGGAGACATTCACCCTTGTCATCAGTCTTCGTACTTTTATTTTTCTTACCAACCATTTTTCGCTTCTTCGAAATCTTCGAAGATGATGCATCACCCTTTACAGCAAGTACAGCCCATTGATCCCAAGATTGTGACTCGGCCGACCTCAACATATTGAGGGGCTCTATGAGATTCACATTCAGTTGGTTCATGTTATAGTTTAAAATGAATGGCTCGTGATGGAAAGTAAGAGATCCGAGGATCAAGTCTACTTGCATTTTGTTGCTTATCTCTACGTCTAATTGTGTAAGTCTATCATTGTATTTTTCATCATTAGAACGTAATCCTCCACTTTTTATCCCTTGATCATTGTGGTGATAAACAGTTTCTTCGAAAGTTTGTACCTTGCGGAATGGGACTTTTCACCAAAAAGAGCTTTGAGACTATCAAAAATCTCATGGATAGACATGTTCTCGTGTTTCCTCTGTAATGGTTTGTCTAATATAGAAAACACAAAAACTTGGGCGATCTCTAGGTATGACACCCATTTTTCATAAGCAAGTCATAGTTCAAGGTCCACATCTTAGGCGAGTTGTTCTTTAGGTTCACATGAAATAGCATGCTAAAGGTACTCGCAAGTTGACGCCATCTTAATTGCTGTTATCCAGTTTGTATAGTTAGGCCTAGTAAGCTTGTCGCTTCAAAAAAAAGTTTTGGAGTTGACATTTCTGCAAGTTTAAGTGGTAGATTATTAGGAAAAATCATAGTAGATGTTCTTGTAATATTAGTAAGGTTAAACTTTATATTTCATTTTACTAATAAGTTCCCACTAATCTTTTATGTTTCACTAAACCCTAAGTGTAACAACCCGATTTTCCATACAACTCATGCTGACAATAAACCATACATATCTAACCTAAATCAAACAGAAACATGGATCTTTAAGGGAAAGAAAGAAGAAGAGAAGGGAAGAAGGAGAGAAAAGAAACTAAAAGCAACATAGTATCTCACAATCGCAATGGAACAACATATAATATAATATCAATGACATTTACAAAAGAGAAACTGTTATATACAAACATCCATCGGAGTACAACAATAATCATAGTCATCAGCCTAGAAAGTTATAACGTCCTGTCCCTACAATTGCTAATAACTACAACAACAAAGCAGCAAAATAAACAATACGCGAATACAACTTGGAAGACCTCAACTCGTTTCCTGAGCTCCAATGCATCCACAACAATCTGTAAATATACTCGGTCTGACCCAAGCATTACAATAAAATAATAGCCGAGTCAGTCTAGAAAACCAATGTGAGAAAGCACACAACTTAACTTTTAAAGTTATCAAAACCTTCTAAAAATCAAAGGTATCTCGTAAGACCATGCTGCACATAAACACGGACGGGTTTTTACCTTACGATAACCAAAACATTTCTTTTGGAATCCTCTGATATTATAATAATGTCTAGTTTAAAAATACTTTTTAATCATAGTCAAAATTATTGCATTAATCAAATTACAGCATACTAGGTTCTACAATCAAAATCAATGGCTCGTATTGGAGAATGGATTCCTACTATGAAAGGGTAAAGGTCTACCTATCGAATTCGTACACCTCTAAATAAAATGTACGAGAGGCTACAACACGTTACACCTCTACTACTCAAGACCAGCACTACCTCCTTCTCGAGTGGCACCGAATATGATCACCCCTTGGTTGCAATCAACAACCATACAATGAGATCTCGAAGCATACACGAATATCGCTCTAGACTTGGGATGATCATAGCCTACTTGGATGCGACCTGCTTAGCCCTACCGCGTATCCCTGCTTTATTCATTTCCTGGGTGTGAGGCTCGAAAAGGCTATGCTGTTACCATTTTCTCCTAGCAAACCATCTTGGAATGCTAATATTGCCTCTAGGCAACCAATGTAATACCAGCATTCATCCATGCAAGTTCGTTCTGGGAATGAACGAAACGCTTGAGAACTCTATCTCCAATTCATCCATCTTCAATATGTCTTTATTTCGAACGCTTGAGTTGGATCGAAGTGGTTTTTGGATAACATACCTGATCCTGGTGTCTTCGAAACAACATTCGACAGTTTCTGATAAACTCAACCTGGTTATTTAGGACATAAACAGTCAAAGATAAGATCGGAGTTTGCCTCTTAACCGTTAGTGGACAGATTCCCTTATCATTGTCCTATGAGGATGAAATGAGATGTACATGCAAGGTACATCATTACTAGAGATGACTGTTCCATATAACTCACGTGTTTCTCCTATATATTTCTAAAGTTACGTTTGGATCCAAATTCAATAGTTGGCTATTTAACTATCGAATAACAAACTTTCAATCGAGGATTTTATTCCGTAGGAAACGAAACATTTGGTAAAGCACTAAGCAACATTAAGCCTCCTTAATTAATATTTTCATTAATTAAAACCATCTTGCAAATGTTTGTATCAAAATACTTTTACAAAGATATATTCACAAAAACTTCTATTTTCGATACTTTCAAAATATCCATATACTTATCTCAACGGTGTAAGTATATTTGCCAAACTCTGAGGAAGTCTCTTTTTACCAAATTCTAAAATCATTTGTAAACTCCATTATAAATTTATAAACCATTTATAAGCCATTTATAAATTATTTCTTAAGTCGTTTCTAAACCCTTTTAGGAAACCGTGCAATTATTTATAAATTCCTTTTATAAATCTATAAACTCGTTTCTAAAATTCGTTTATAAATATCCATTTATTTATAAACCACTTGACCTTGTATATACCGTTTTAAATCTTCAAACCATTTTATAAGCTCCTCTTATATAAATCCAAGTTCATTTATAAAACTCTACTTACGAATATCGAAACCATCGTAAATAAATAATTGTCATTAACTTTTAACCAATTTTATTTAATAATTAATAATTCAAACCATTATGGATAAAACAATCGTTAACCTTTACCATACAAATAATAAAAATAAATTAACAAAATATTATTAATAATTATCACTATTAATTTCAAACCATATTAATAATTTAAATAACTAACCCTTCAATATATTTAAATGTTAATGCACAACTTTAACAATATTGATATGAGTAACTAACTTTTGGAACATAATATATTTCGTTGATAAAATCCCATACTTGAATCTTCAACCTGATCATTTCCATATTTATGAAACTGTACTTCAGAATCTTTTTTCGTTTTATAAAAAAACTTCCTTTCATAAGCCGATTTTTTTATGAATTCTATTTATAACTTATTTTCTTTACGAATCACGCTTATTCACTAATCTTTTTTAAAACGTAAATCGCCATCCGTTTTAACGTTACTTCCATATAGATAAATTCCTTTCATAAATCCCCTTTTATTTATAAAATATTTTTTAACATTCCAAATTTACCCTTGCCTTCAATTCCTAAAATAGAGTTAACTATTTCTAAAATATCATTACGCATCTTAAAATAAATCCACCATTTGATTTATTATCAAATTTATTAAATGATGATAGTTTTCGTAAATATATAAACCCAGTTCATAAATTCATCCTTTTATTAACAATATACGATTTTAGACATCTTACTTCTTTTGTAAAAATATCACTCTTATAAATTATCCCATTTATATGTTTTGCGTTTATAAATAAATTAAAATATATACACCTATATACATATATATCATTTTGTACAAAAATGATTAATAAATTCATATAAAAAACATTTCTATTTTTCTTTTTAAAACATATCTCTTTATTATAAAAGATGGACTTATTCCCCAAGATTTTAAAAATCTATATTTACAGCTCGGAAATCTCTATTTAGAATATTTTATAAACTATCAATTTATATTATCTAAAATCATACTTTCATTTTTTTTAAATTATTTAAAACATATAAAATTCTCGAAATCATTTTGAAATCCCTTTTAAATCAAATCACTATTTTATAGTATTTTAAAATACAAATGATTGAGTCCGGTGGTATTAAAGCACTAATTAAGCAAATCATATCAATATCAGTGATATGGCATTAAACAAGTCATATATCACTATATAAATGAAAATAAAACCAACAGAGTGAGGAATCCTGTTGGATCCCTCCAACCAGTCCTTTTGCATCACAAACAGTATATAATCGTAAAAATAAAATTAACCGCTTCGCGGCAAGGTTCGTATACAAAGAGTTATCCGCTCTTACATGGGAATGTAATAAGGTCTCATCCACTCCAATAGGAAGGAATATATCCAACTAACAATATAATTTAGTATATTATCCAAACAATCAATAACGATCAGAAATAAATATCCAAACATCCAATAAATAATATTTATTGACTACATAAATTTTTGATTAGTCAAAAAGGTAAGATTAACTCACTTTGTTTTAATAGTCGTCAAAATATTCTGTTTTGAATTAAATTGACGAACATCCAATTTTAAACCAAAATTTCAACTAGCTTCGAATTTGTTCAATCCAACTCCATGGCGTTGATACGAACGCAATGCAACTAATCGCACTCCAAATGGACCTCGTACGAATAAGTTATGGGTTATTTAACAATCGAATAATTTAAAGTGTAATTATCATAAAATAAACTTAATTAAATTTTAACCTCATCTTCCCAGGCTCCCTCCTTCCTCATTTTCTATTCACACGTGCTACAGGTTTTTTTTAACATCATTGAATGAAGTTAATCGCGCCATCAACCATCAGATCGTCGGGCGCCACCGAAGTCAGTTCCGCCCTCCGCCTACTCACGGCTACCTGCGCCACCTACGCGTGTGTCTCGCTCCCCAAAATCAAGAAAAATTGCAGTAAACGCGGGTGATTTTTGGATGCCTCGGTCGAGATTCATCGATCCAACCGCACATAACGTAGATCTCATCGTGCTCCTCAACTTCGCTTTTGGAGTCATTAGATTTCGTTGAGTGGATTGGAAGATATCAAGGAGAGAAGAAGGGAAAATTTCAGCCATTGATTAGAAGGAGGCAGCTGAGAACAACTAGGGTTTAGTTTTGGAAATGAATGAATATCGAGGGCTATTTATTGAAAATGGCACGTGACACTATTCATCCGTGAAAATTTCAAACTCTAAACAAAGCGTACCCCCTATTCTGAATAAAATAAAATGTATATAGGAAGCCAATTCCATCATATTTAGTATATAGCTTTTCAAAAACAAATTATATTAATTAAAATTCCTTTAGTTAGTTTCTATGCAATTTGAACTCGCACTATCAAACGATACGTCTGATCGCCATGAAATTCGATGACATATACTAATTCACTATTACAAATCCAATGGAACTGATTTCGTCGATAACCAAGACAGTGCCCAAGAAGACTATTTTTACACGTTAATCAAAACAAGTTATTCCCAATTCAGTTTATTCACTTTTAAATCAAATTTTAAGATTCACAAACCTACTTCTTATTCAAATAGAATTTAAATCAACTTTTGAAATCATTTTCGTTCATATTAAATCCAAGATTTAATTATCTAAACAATTCCAACATTAAATTCAATAGTTTAATTATCATATAAATCGCTATTTTGAAATTCAAGTTATTTAACTTATAAAATTAACTTTTCAATATTTAAATTAAATTAAATATTCCAAATTCAAACAATAAAAATTCTAGGTCGTTATGCTACGTCAAAACATAGAAGTCTTTTGACTTCATTATTAGGTGCTAGGACTCGTTCGTCTTGAAATTCTTACCTTGAGTTTACTCGACAAGTCATAGCTTCATAGATGATGGATAATTTGTTGTCGGTGGTATCATATACAACTACTAACCGTTGGTGACTTTTCCTAATTTCACTTTGACATTGAGTTTTCTCAACAAATTGAAATGAAATTATTCACTGGTACCTACCATATCGCGATGGCCTAAGTATAGTATATGTAACTTGAGTTTGCTCAACAAATACATATAGTTATCTTGCCTCATCTATTCAACATATTAATAATACTACACATAACATCTCTAACGTGAGTTTTGTAATGATCTTAGTTTTTTTAATGATTAATTTGATTTTTTTTGAATTAAATTAAGAATTAATTTGGTAATTAATATGAAATTTTTGGATTAAATTGTGGGTTAATTTGAAATTTCCAAACTAAGTAAAATATTTGTTTGTTTATTAATATAAATGAATATAAATATGATTTTAAAATAGAATTTCTAATTGTAAATTCAGAAACAAATATTTTAAATAATATATTGGATTTGGATTTATTTGTGATTTAATTGAGAATTAATTTGAAATATAAAAATAAAAGTTTAAATAATATATTGGATTTGAAAACTCTATATTTTAAAGATAATAAAAGTTTGTTTTCTAATTTTAATATATATATCTATGTGTGTATGGATTAATTTAAAATTCAAAATAAATATATTAGGAAAATTTAAGTTAAAAATCTTTATATCTTAAAGAAAAAACTAATAAATATGTATATATAATTTGTAATTTGTGCATAACTACATTCTAAATCATTTCTTTAAAAAACTGTATAAAAAGGAAAATGTATTTATTTAAATAAGAAGATATGAAGTATAAAGTTTTATTTAAATATTATTATTATTTTCAAGTGTTAAAAGTATAATTTGATTTCAAATCATTTTTCTTAAGGTTATTTAAAAAGTTATAAAATTAATATAATCAAGCTTAAATCTTTTTCTTTAAAAGTTGTAAAGATATAAAATAAAAATGAGATTTAATAAAATATTTAAATTACTTTTCTTTTATATATTTGGAAATTAATAAGATAAACGTTTGTAAAATATAAACATATGTAAATATAAATAAATTAACGAGAGGGCTTAAAGTTAAATCTATAAACTAATTAGAGTAAAGGATTTTAAACAAAATTTGTAAAAAAATTCAAAAGAGGGATTTGAACATAAAAATGGTATTAATGACATTTGTAAATAAATGAGATTATGCAAATTACAAGTGTAATTAAGATAGACATACGGCAAGCAAATTTCTTTCCTTTTAATCTAAAAAATTTAAAACATGCATAAGAAAGAAATAACCAGGTTACATGTTCCTCTTTCATTCGTCTCAAAACATCAACTTGGAAATCAAAAGAAAGAAAGAAAAGAAAAAAAACTGCAAAACAAAATGATAACCAGAAAATCAAAACAAGGCAGTTCAAAATCAAACAACTTCAAGTGTTCATTTCAACCAAATCAAAAATAAAGGTTTCAACCTGAAGTAAAACTAAAGCAGATCTAAAAAAAGTTAAAGAAAAAATGCAAAATAATCTTCAAAAAAATCTGAAAGCAAACCTGGAATAGGCTTAAGTTTTCAAAATTTGGCAGATCAGATTCAAGTTCTAAATCTGGGAATCAAAGCAATTAAAGCAATCAAACTGAAAGCATTTCAAACTCAAGTAACAGATCAAGTTCAGGGCCAGTTGTAACTTTCCAGAATTTAAATCAATTCCAGATCAAACTCAAGGTCAAGTACCAGGTTCCAAGCTTCTTCTCTGTTCTTCATGACAGGTGAGCAAACCACTTAATCCTGATTTTATCTTGATGATTTCTGAAGTGTGATATGAAATGTGTTGAATGATGATGTGAACTTGCTTGCATGTCTGTATATATGCAAAT
The DNA here is from genome assembly GCA_030765085.1 of Allium cepa. Classification (NCBI taxonomy): domain Eukaryota; kingdom Viridiplantae; phylum Streptophyta; class Magnoliopsida; order Asparagales; family Amaryllidaceae; genus Allium; species Allium cepa. Next base: position 87,074,815 of record CM060942.1, on the reverse strand, counting down.
ATCTGAGTGTATATGTATGTACATAGGAAAATATGCTCTGTACTTAGTTCAGGTTGAAAATCAAGTTCCTTTTTACAATCAATATTAGGGTAAGATTTTTAAAAAGAAAATGATGATAACCATGCAATGTAATTTTTAAAAATAAATAAAAATAAAAAAATTTACTGGATATTTCAAAAATAATACATTACAGTGTAACTTTTGAAGTAACAAAAAAACAAACATTTTAATTTTATAGATTACATAGCCAAGTTCGAATTTGAAAATGATGATTTTAGAGAATCATTTCATAATTTTTAGTTCAATAAATCGTGAGAAAATGCGAGTTGAACGGGGTTTGCAATTTAGTCAAAATCTGGTGATTGGAGAAAGCTTGGATCTCGGAATCATTGGTGAAGGTAGTTGGAGGCTCGGTGGTCACAGGAAAAATAATGGCAGGGATTTCAGATCATCGTGAAAGTGGATCGACGAGGTTGTAGGGTTTAAGGGCATATGTTTGTCAGCGTTGTTCAAGAATTGATTTTACTATCGATGGGTGATGAGGGTGACCGATCCAAGGGGATTGAGGCTGGAGGTCGTGTCGAAGCTCTGGTCAAGTTCATGTGAATTCCAGTGATCAGAATTGACGGCGGCGGTGGATTTTGTCATCGGTGATAAATTATAGCATTCGATCAGGTAGCTTGATTTTGATTCTCAGGCATATTCGTAAATCTGAGTGTTTAGAGTGCTCAGTAAGGTCAAGGTCGATGTGCAGGCAATGGTGGCGATGATCAGAACGACAACGAACTCAGGTGCACATGCACGAGATATCTTGGTGCCTCGATTTGTTGATGATTGGGAAGAAGGTCTCACTCGGGGATGATCTCGAGTAAATATAGGTTTGGTTTGAGTTTTTGTTCGGGGAAATCAGTCTTATAGCTCAGGTTTGTTTTGTTAAAACCAGGTTTAAAATTTTGAAAGAAATTTTGTTCCAGGTTTTAAAATTTAAAGGAAAACCAAAACTTTCAAAGTTTAAAAGCAAAACATAAACAAGTCTTCCAAGTTAAAGTATTTGTTAAAGTTCCAAGGCACAAATGTTCAAATAAAATTTAAATGATAAAATTAAGTAATTTAAAAAGTTTATCTTTACTTAATTAAGGTCTTGATTTATGAAAAATATGGTGATTAAGTAAGATTTATGGTTTATCTTTTAAATTAATTAAGGTCTTGATTCAAGTTAAGAATTAATTAATCAATGTAATTAATTTAAAGGATAAGAAATTAAGGGGTAATTACTTAATGCAATTAATTAATAATTAAAGTTGGTTAATCAGGTAATTAAGGAATAATTAATTAAAGGATAATTAATTATGTGATTAATTAATTAAGGTAATTAAATTAAGGATAATTAATTAATTAGAGTGATTAATCAAGGGTTAATTAACCAAAGTGATTTATTAATTAGTTTATAAATTAATTAATGATTATTAATTTAAGATAATTAATTTATGATTAAGGGTTGACTAATTAAGTAATTTATAAGGATAATGACCCAATGAAATTAAAGGATCAACTATGCAATTACTTAAATATTTATTTATCAAGGTAATTAACATAATTATGTGATTAATTAAAGGTTAATTAGTTAATAATTGAAATTCATTAAGAAGTGAATCAAGGTTAATTAACTTTAGGATTAAGGATAATTAATTAATAATTAAGGTAATTAAAATATTAATTAATTTGGGAATAATTAATTATATAATTAAAGGTTGATTATTTAATAATTAAAGGTTGATTTATTTCTTAATTAAGGTTAATTAATTTAGGATTAAGGTTAATTAATTTAGGATTAAGGTTAATTAATTAAGATGGTTTGTAATTAATTAACATTAATTAACCAGGATTAGTAGTTATACACAAGTAATTTATTTGATTCAAATTAATCAGATAATTAATTTACCTTACTTATGAATGTTTGGACTATTGAATGTTTGAATTGTTGATATCTCTGGTGTGTACTATTTTGTGATATGAATTGTTTTGATTTGAGCTATGATGAATGTAATTTATTTATCTATGATGAATTTGTATTATCTGTGAATCTATGAATGAAGATATGCATTATAGATTATACCACTTATCGATATTGTTATGATTGAATCTATGATGATTGATGTTGTTGCACTATTGTGTAAAACCCCTAACTACACCATACACACACAAATATGGACTTCACAAGGAAATTGTTAAGTCTTAGATATTTTGAAATCTAAATATTATCTTGTTCAAAAGTTGAAGTTTGAATCTAAATGATTTTGGAAAATGGAATTGGGTTAAATGTGAAAAGCTTTTGAAAGGAGTTTTAAAAGTTATTTTGAATAAGTTGATTAAGTTTTGAAAATTAAATAATTTGATCTGAATTTGAATTCAAGATTTGAAATTGAATTCTATGTTTGGTAATTATGGTATAAAAAGGGTTTAACAGGTTATAAAATGTATTTATATGGGTTTTAAACCATTTTAAAAGCATTGTTTGTGGGAATTTAAATTTAACACAAGTTTTATACTTGAAGGGCTTTAACTTGTGCAAATATAATCGGATTTTTCCCAAACGAAAACTATTTGTCTTCAAATAATAATAGCTTTCTTATAAGGAAAGGATTTTCAATTTGTGTTGAAAGATTTCAGGTTTGAAATGGAATTGAAATAGTTTTGAAAGCTATGAATAATCTTTGTGAAAGATTGTTGAACTTTGTTTTGAAATCGAAGAGGATCTTAAAGGTATGTCTTTTGTATAAAAGATTTAGGAATTGAAATAGTTTTGAAAACTATGAATGAATCTTTGTAAAAGATTGGTGAACTTTGTGAAGTGAATCTTTTTGTTTAAAAAGATTTAAAATGGTAATTTGTTTAAACCATTTGTTTTGGGTAGTAAATTATGTTGAGATCCTATTATCCATATGGTTTTTAAAATATTGCGCTCATTATTCGGTTTAGCCAAGAAAGGACCTTTGTGCCATATAACCCATTCCGAATAATTGTACGACGTTATGGATAGCATTTGAAGACCGGTGGTGAAGACCGGATATTTTCGAAAACGAAAGGGTAACCTGTCGAATATTTCTGCACTGAATGGCCCCGGTATAGAGATTTGATCACCCTTTGTGATGGAGAGTATGGACGTGATTAGGGATTATTCGGATTGCAAGGGCTTCTTTGGAAGTGCCTTCGGTTCTATTCGAACACGGAACAGACTTGTATGGATGTGTATCTGATGTTACACTTTGAGATGTAAAGCTGGTTTCTTCCAAATATATTTCTGTTTGGTGGCGGAGAATTTATTCTCTTAGCTTAACACTCTTCTCTGAGATGTATGAGATCAGAGGTTATGTAGTTGATAGTTACTAGTGATACATTTCCAATTTAGTAATGTGGCATACAAAGTGCTACTGGTGATTTGTTGATCAAAGCAAGGCTTTGTGTAAAGCGTAGCTTTGTGGATGAGAATGCATCCGGAGCTCACACCCCGAAAATGGTCGAAATAGGAAAGATGCAGCAAGGTTATCAGGGGTCGCACCCCTAGGGTATGTCCATTTCTTCTGGATAGAGGTGGTATCATGGTATGGAGCCCAGATATTTAACCTATGTGGTTACTGCAAATATTACTTTGTGATTGTTGGTGTCGAGTGCTCGAATAAAGGTTGGTTATGACCGAGGATGACATACCTGTAGGTGTTACTCCCGTGTAGGGAGTAAACCGGCCTTGTGTTGGCAGAGATCCGGGTAGGTTCTCGGGGTCGTCCCTCCATAGGCGTAACCATGTGGCAATAAGAAGTTCCTTAGCCTAACCATTTGTTGGAAATCCAATCTCCAATACACGTCTTGTACGGTTTTAGTTGTATAACCTGCCATTTACTTATGGTGGTCACCACTGTTTAGATGATAGCTATAGTATACATACAATAATGGTTGTATGCTGGCTAAGATTAATATTATACTTTCGAAAGGTTTTCTGCACTATGCACTAATAATAATATCAAATGGTTTTTCCGTATCAAGCATGTTTGACTATCATAAGAAGAAGTCTCCTTCAATTCTGCATTTGCATGGTGTGTGCAGTGGGAGGCCTTATGCTAATTTCAATTTCCAAAAAGCATTGCGGATTTCTTTTACTTCTTTTGTTGTTTGTTTGAAAGATAAACTATTTTTGTTTGCTCATCCCAGTCCCATGACTGAACCGGAGTTTATTGTTCCCTTCCTAAACTCTGGGTGCCTACAATTTTCCACACGGGTAGTCTAGAGTTGGGTTTTTCAGATAATCAAATAGTAGGTATAGATTCGATTGCATCTAGCCTATGGATTTTGGCAATAGCATTTTGGGATCACATTTGCTACAAGTTCTACTTGATGGGGGTTCGAGCTAGCTTTGGAGCTTTGGCAATGGAGTCGCTTGATATTGGATTCTCGCTTTCTCACTTGGAATTCTATTGGAATTATCTTTCTGTTATTGATGGTCACAAAGTCTAGAACATCTACTTGTGTTATTTTCCGTTGTATCTTGTATCTCTGATTGTATTTGATATTCGATTGTATCATTGTTGTAATTCATTGTTGTATATCAATGATTTATTCATTTTCTTCCGCTGTATTGTTGTACTTAATGTGTTATAAGCTCTAGCGAATCAGATTTTTACGGTTTACTCTATGGCACTCGAATACAAGTGAAGCATGGATGTCGATTTTCGAACGCGAAAATCCGGGTCGTTATAAGTTTGCTCAACAACTAAGGAGTATGCAAGTAATTTATTAATATATATGGTAGAGGACAACGTTAAATTGAGTGATATCGACTTATGAAATAATGTAATTCTTATGGACTACCCTCGTGATTCAAGTGTCGAACACATCGGAAATCACGGTATAAGTACGATTATGTATGCATTTATTTATTAAGTCCATTATAGGTTTCTTTATGGTTCCACCTTTAGTTTATACTAATTAAACCATATTTAATCAATTCTATTAATTAACACTTTAACTAATTTAACATTGATAAAACATTTATATCCATTAATTTTTATACATTAGAACTACATAATATAACAAATATATCATACATGTGTATTTTAATTAATTAACCTTCAAATTAATTTATTTAATTAAACTACTTTAGTTAAATTATATTGATTTCAAACTTCAATTTATACACATACATATATGATTATGTTATTTTAAACGATTTAAAACAACATAACATATATCTTAATATATAATACATGCACATGTTCATTAATTAATTAGCTTATTTAATTAATTTGTTATTATTAATCTTACTATAAATTTAAAAATTGAAATTAATGTGAATTGCTTTTCAAACATTTTGAAAAATTATGTTACATTATAACTTTTATAATAAACATATTTTATTTTAAATTTAACAATTAAATTCAAAATCTTAAACTTTAATTTTCAAATGATTTTGAAAATTAGCCTAAGGCCCAAGTTAAGTTGGGCATTTTCTATTAGGGGCAACCTTTGGGCTCACATTACCTTTCAGGCCAGATTGTTAACTAGGTAGGACAAGGTACTTGATTACTCAATTCCAATCCTAGACACGACCTTTCTAGACACCGTACTAAGTGGCAGGCTTAATTAGTTAGCCCCAATATGACTAATTTATACCGCATAAGATATTGGGCTTTGATACCATTGAAGGAACTGGGCCAGCCCGCAACGGAAAAAATGGATGAATTTCAAAAATATAACCATTTTGGATCTTTAATAGGACTATGAAGTATAAATTCATTTATAACTTTTCTAAATTTGGTTTAAATAAAATCATGTATTTTATTTAAATTAGTTAAAGGAAAGTTTAAAGTAAATTTAATTTTAAATGTAGTGTATCAAATACACCTAATAATTATTTATAAGAGTATTTTAGGGAAGGAAACCTTTCGTTTCCTTCCCTAAAACAAGTAATTAATCGAGAGCATAAATAGCATTAAATGGAGAGAGAAACCTTTATTTTCTCTTTTCCATTAAATTGATTGATTCATTAAATGTCATTAATTAGCAATTTATTCATGATATGAAATGTGACTATTCCAAATGTATTCTAATGTAATTATCTAAGTGCAACATATTAGATTATATAAAAGATTTAAGTTAAATTTACAAATTGTAGTTTGAGAATTATTTAATCTTGGTTTTACTTATATATACATACATATGTATGTATGTATATGTATGTATGTTTTATATACATATATGTGTGCGTGCATGTGTAACATAGCAATCTGCGCAAGGTATAACATGCCCATACATAGATATTGTGATTTACATCGCAACAGACACATTAACTCGTTTGTATGCATTGTATGTTGTCAAATATGTGCATGAATATATAATTGAAAATTTCAAATGATTATGTGTGTGTATATAAAATATGCTTTATCTTTAAAATAATGTATATAATATTTATTTATTTATATAACTATGTATTTTATCATAAATGACAATAAAGATGTATTATATATATAAAGTAATTTTAAATTATTGTATTTTAACTTAGTAGTTAGAAAACATTTCAAATCAGAAGTTACAATGATTTTAATATTAAATATATATATATATATATATATATATATATATATGTATGTATGTATATAATTAAACAGTTTCGAACGTAATAAATTAATAAAAAAATAATTATATTATAGAAATTCAATTCTATAATTTTAGAAAATCTGGAAATATATTTTAAGGCTGAAGTAAAAATTCAGAAATTTTCTTAATTAAATAATTGATAACAGGTCGACATATAAATTAATGTTAGAAAATATAAATTTAATTTGAAAAAATCTAAAAAAAATTCAAAGGTAACTAACATAATGGATTAATTTCAAAAAAAATTATATCAATTTTATTGAATCAAATAATCATTAAATATAGTTAATGATATATATAAATGATAAAAACTATTTTTAGCACTTATAATTCATAGTAAATATAAAAAAGTCTTTAAAATTTTCAGATTAATTTCATACATTAGATATGAAAAAATATGACATAATTTAAATTGTATGTGAATATTAAATCATAAATTGATATATATGTATATATATATATGTAAAAACATATATAATTTTAAACTAAAACTTATTTTAAATTTTAATACCCATTACAAGTATAAATCATCAACTAGATCTATAAATTTTATACACATATCCAACCTTCATTACGACTACAATAATACGTACAAAATTCTCACCTAACTAATAAAATAACAATAATCTAATTACATACATACGATTATATAATTAACGAAATCTTAAAACCATAATAATATAATCAAAATATGATACCTGGAACAGATGCCCTAAAGTCCACGTTGAAATAATAAATTCTCTTTCTCTAAAATTTCTTAACCCATGAGATTGCTAGTCTAGAATCAACGATAATTCACTATCAAATAGGTTTTTTTTTTAACTTGAATTGGATTTGAGATTTTAGGATAATTTAGAGGATGTTTGCTGCCATGAAAAGAAAGAAGGAGATGGGGGCTCAATGAATGAATTAGAATGTAACTAGGGGTTTGAGATCATTATTTATAATGGAAGAATAAGAGAGAGAAAAACTAGATCTAAACTAGATCTAAACCACATATCTCCAAATCCTAATTGCACATTGTAGCCACCCCTTCCCCTTGGTAGATTAAACGCCTAGCACTCTTAAATGCATGGATTGTGAGTCCATTTAACCCATGTTAAATATACACAATTATCTTTAACTTAATTTGTTATCGATATCTCAAGACGATCAATATATTTATAAATATTATAAACATATGCAACAAGTTTATTTCTGAAATCATATCCATATTTCATAATTAATATTTCATAAATATTAATTAATTTATAATAATTATAAAATAATTAAAATGTTTGGCTTAAAATAATCCATTATTTCGGTTGTGTGAATCTTAGATGTAAATTCGGTCAGCGATTAACATCAAACTATTAGAATGTTAACGTTCACGTGTTGGTGAGCAGACGGTGTGACATTATGACCAAGTTCATCGCTTACTCAGCTTCAATAAAATCTAATTTCGCTTTCTTAAGCATTACCCAGTTTCGATAATTATTTACACCAATTCCCTTCATCAGAACTATATCACTTTGGACGTATCGAATTTGGTAATGATCAAAATTCCAACACCATCCACATTTTACTCTCTAATCCAAAACACAAAGTCCTTGGATAAATAATAACAATTATTATTATCCAAACTACTCTGGCCAGAGATTTTGACATTGGATTGACTTGCATTGACCGTGATACTAACACAATATAACTATGGAGACGAATCCTATCTTAAATAGTGCTCCACTTCCAATACTTCCACTCGATGGACAATGTGCCATGATTTGACTGTAATAAAAGTGGAGATTTCATATTGAAGATTCATAGTATTCTCAAATCAAAAGAACTATGTAAATTATTCACATCGATATTTTCTGTTTGACCTCAGTTATATTAGCCAACCAAAAAATATCGAATGATTTGTTCCATAATTATCCAATAACTATAAGTACGTAACCCTAGGTGCCCCAACAGTCATGAGTAATACACTGCCCAACATTTGGAGTGTTACACACTCTAATCTCAACAGATACATCAATATCCAATCTCAATGCATCTTGAATAAGAACATTTAAAATGATGTGTTTTGTTACATTGTGATTCAATGCTTATGATTACAACTATTTGTAATTACTATCACAAACACATCATTTATGGATTTTCTATTATGTATATTTTAATTAAACATTTAATTATTTGTAACACATTATAAAAATATGTAATAGAAAGAAAAACACCTTTATTTCGAACGGGAATTACTTTAGAGTTAAGTAACATATAATAAATTATATAATTGCCTCTAGGGCATACCTCTAACTCTATCACACATTACATATCATTTAAGGATTTTCTACTTAATATACTTTAAGTTGATTACTTAATTAATTATATCACAATGTAAGAAATTATATATTAGAAATTGAATATCTTTATAACGAACAAGATTGGTCATAGTGTAAGATATATATAACAAATCACATAATTACCTAATTGCAACTAGGGCGTACCCCTAAATCTCTCAATATATTCCTTTAGACTAGCGTATGTGATGCTCTACATTCCATGGATGGTGAATTACTCATGACCTTCGGATTCACCAAGGAATTACATACTTGTGTGGTTGTTTGAAGTAATCATAGAACGACTCAGTAAGAGTTTTCTATATGTTAAAACCGAGAGTGTTAAGATTATACCTTGGGGCAGTTATGTAATTTGTTATGTAATTTTTACTTTGTATCAAATCTTGTTTGACATAAAAGTATGCTTCTTTGGGTTTTTTATATGTGTTTATTATATATGGTACAAATAATGATTACAAACGTTAGACATATATAAATAGAAGATCACTAAATAAAGTATTATATTGATTGCTTTTGTTGATCGACCATACCATAAGTATTGAATCGATCTAGTATACTCAATTTAAAGATTCCTAGTCAAGAGAAAGGGATATTGATGCACCCGTTGAGATTTGTGTCTGTAATTCTCAATAAATATTAAATGGTGAGAATTCATGATCGTTGTGGGGCCAAGGAGTTACATACTTGTGATCGTTGGATGGTTACAAAATGAGTCAATTGTGGGTCCTATGTAGGTTAAATATATCTAAGTCAAAGCATAGGATCTCAATGTGATGCTGTGCTATAGTCGTTAGACTTAAGAATACTATGCAGCTTAAAGAAGGACACTATGCTTTAATTTTAGTCAACTCATTGCATCATGGTCGTGTCATGACTCCTTTTAGGTATATGTCGAATCATCTAGAGTGAAATACTATTCAATAGATAATTCTCTCCTCTGATATAGGAGGTTAGTATTACCATAATTGGAGATCAATTCAAAGTAAAAAAAATGTGGTCATTGTACTTTTGGTTATTCGATAATTGTTATCGTCTGAACCAAGAATTTTGAAGTTTGTCTTTGTAATTTGCTAAAATTTTATTGGAGTTTTTGATTTTCAAATAAGCACAGGATATCTAAGTGTTATAGTGATGACGAAAAGAAAACACGCTCAGATTTCATTGCTTAAGGATGTATGCTTGATTATATTATAATATGAATTTCCTATATTATCAGTAAGAAATGGAACTTATGCCATAATGCCACAGTAATAAAGCCAAAACTGGTGTGGGCTTCGATACCAAGTTATTTGATATTATTTGCTGACCGAGTTATCATCCATGAGTCCTATAGATGAAATTGTTTAGAATTACGAAAGCAGCCAGTATATAAGTGTTATAAATTATACATAAAATCAATACAAATGTTACATAAATTTATTTGAGAGTCTTAATATTATTGGAGGGTCTAAATAATATATATACACTACAACAAAAAGTGTCTTTTATAGTGGCATATAACCGCTATTAATCACAACCATAGCGGTTTGATAAGCGCTGTATATCGACATGTTATAAAAAACTGTTGAATATTTATAACACAAAATATACCGCTATGGTTGAGCTTAGTTTTATAACGCAAATTCGCCGCTATGGTACGTTAATTCAATAGCTCATTATAGCCTCTATAATACAGCTAAATCTCAATGGAACTGGAAATCTTTATAATACCATTTTGCCGCTATAAAATATTTATTCAATAGCTCATTGTAGCCGCTACAAAAGTCGTAGATACACTTTTCAAGAGCTATGCCTATATATTACATTTTAATAATAGTAATCAAACTAAATCTTCGTAAACGAATAAAGATTATAATCAACAAATATAACACAAGAGCGTGCTCAGAAAGAAATGTGATATATTTTTCATTACAGTGTACAAACATTAAAGAAAGTGCATAACCATTGAATAAAACATAAGCCTGCAGCCAAGTTAACACAGAGAAACAGAAAATAATGTCAATTTAATAAGTGTACAAACATTACAGATTACAAACATTAAAGCAATCCTTCCAAATATTGCAGAGTGCAAACATTACAGAGTTCCAACATGCAAGATCTGATCTAGTTGCATACTAAGGACCTTGCTTCCTTCCAAATAAGCCTACGAAGTTAACACAAAGAAACAGAAAATCTTAAAGCAAGTGCATACTCAGATAGAAATGTGATATATATTTTTCATTACAGTGTACAAACATTAAAGAAAGTGCATGAACTGCATGAACTAAAAACTACAATTGATTATTTCTACTGATCTATTTTCCTAGTATGGAAAATAGATTAAAGCAATGTTAACCTCACTTTTCTTAGTTGCAGCAACCATCTGTTGAAGCATTTCTAACACTCCAACATTTTGCCATACATTTCTAACTGCTATTTCTTCAATGCACCCATGAAAATACAACATATCCTTCCACCGCGTGCTCCATACATACCAACATTTTCTGTTATCTATTTTCTGCTATAGGCAGTGTTTGTGTAGCTTATATTCAGTATTTATTTTGAATTTTTATCAATTTATCATTTGTTCACCTATAAATGGACATATTACTAGTCATAACGATTCAATATATATTTTACTCAAATTTGTTTCATGTAAAAGATCTTTTAATTAGGGTAACTATTACATCAAGAAGAGATGAATATGGTTTTGCTTCATCATGCTGTATCACTACATACATTCAACTGTATCATCTCTAACTCATCCCTAAACTCAAAACAGTCAACTAAAAACAAAGTAAAATGCTTCTATAATGTGCAATACATTATGGATTTGAATCAAGTCTCGAAAGCAAAGAATCAATGGAGAGGAGAAGTGTCTGAATAGTATAAAGTGGGGTCCCAGTTAAATAATTTTTGATATATTCCAAAATAATTATTAAGAAGCATATATTGGGATGGGGATAATACAAAAAAACAGGCTAAGTTGTTCAAACTTCAAAGGCCTTGTATAGGTTATTCAGAAACAAAAAAGGCAAAACTCAAATTATGTTGAAAGGTAAATATACTCAACCGCCTTTTGAGATCATACACAAACAAGATAATGAATACCATGAATAAGTGTAATATCTATACGGTCAACAAGAAATTCCTCGGTTTCAAACCATCAAAGAAAATTTCAAACTTCAATGAGAATTTGCACATTGATGTTTTATGTTTTTATTTTTTTAGCATGCACCTTCTGGCTCGCTAGTTGTAATTAGACATAAATACTCCATGAAGAAAGAAAAACAATATTGGTTGCCAGCATGGTTGATATGAATTTATTTGCAAAAGGTAGAAGAACGGCTAGTTTTTTAGTTCTGCAAAACATATAATAGTTTTGCTGTATATATTAGTGTATATTGGATGGGAACATGGTTGATATGTATGCTTTGGAAAGTTCATACATGTGCATGTATTGTGCTAGTCACTTGAAAATGTGAAAGTTGAAGCCAATTCAAACAACCAATTTGTAGCAACTACTCGAGTTTGCATGTATAAGAATATTACCTGTTTGTTACCCCTAGGGCCAAGATGCGGTGTAGCAAGCGTTATAAAATTCATTGCCTCAAGACCATAAATGTTCCCAGAACGATCATCAGACTCATCACTGACACATGCATCATCGGACCTGGGTCTGTAAAGCCGACCTATTGCATATCTAGCAACAAGTCCACCAACCGAATGGGCCACAAATGAAATTTTCTTCAGTCTAGGTTTTTGATTTATAAGTTCAACCACCTATCAATATGTAATTAAATGGTGACATTGTGATGAAAACAAATACCCCGTCAGATTTGTTAGAGATCATTCCCACTTCATATATTTGTGTATTTCAGAACCTCTAATTGCGAGATTGTAAATTTCATCAATTTGTTTGATTATACGATTGGTAAGCATTGCTTTGATGTAGTAATATTTACTCACTAACATATGTTGAATGTTGCTGATTCCACAGCTAGATAAAAAGTCACATTTGGAGGGTTATTGTTTTACGAAATAGACGTTATGTATGTGAAGAAGGGAAATGCTCTGGCATGAGACTGAATGGTCAAGCATCTGATTGAGAGTCCATGCTACATAACAAACAAATATAAAGCTATACTCATAATAGACTGGAGAGAGACAACTTCAATTTCTCCAGGAAAAAAAGCCACCTACACATTACAACTACTTATCCGTGTTCATAAAATGGTAGAGAAAAACCTGATTGACCAACTTAACTCTTCTGCTAACCGCTCTCCCATAACATCTACCCCCATCCAATGTTAGTGTATTCATGTTGCATTCGCTACCTATAGCCATAATATAGAGAACAATGTAATCAAATACAATTATTATTTAACGGGAAGATATATGAAAAGATATATCGACATTCAAGACTGATCATGGAAGGTTATAAATGACTGCAATTATTAGATAAAGCGTAGTATAGGGGTGGGACTTACAATGAACTATCACTTTATCAGGAAACGTTTCAACAAATTGATTAGCTCCATATTGCCAATCTGCAGCACTGTTTACAAATATGGAAATATTCAGCTACTTATATAGTAGAAAAACAATGCAGAAATAACTTAGTACAATAAGTGAATGCAAAACCTAAAATGAGGAATATTAGAGGAATTGTACATATTATTTTGAGAAACTTGATAAATCAAATTTTTTATTAGAGGAATTGTACATATTATTTTGAAATTTTTAATTATATTGAAACTTATCATATCAAATCTCAAGTTTACTTAGTATGCAAACACTCGTATCGTTTTGGATTTTATTTCATCATTAGCTAGAATGTAAAATAGAACAATTTCACGGTGCATTTCTAATCAAGAAACTATTCTAAATTCGTGAACTTAACTAAGAATGAACACTTAGTAGATCTATGTAAATTTGTTAACTTTACTTCCTATATAGGTTACACTAGCATGATAACATTGAAGCAAATGGTTCTTTCATTGATTTAAAACTGTGATTTGATTGATTAAAAAATTTCTTTCATATGTAATGTTAATTATTAGCTTTGGGCTCACTATTAAGTTTACTTTATTCTCTCTCGATAAAAAGGAAATGTCAAATATGGTGGCTTTTCACTTAATAGATTGCTAATATGGAAGAAACTAGATGTAACTTTTCTTGTAATCACATAGCATTTTCATGCAAATAAAGGGCGAATGGATTAAAAGCTCACTAATTGTAGTTGACGGTTTGGATCCACAGACACATCACTTTGCGCCCTTGATACCTCATGAATCCAACGTTAATTACAGGATTTGTACAATATCTATACCTTTAAGAGTATGCAGCATCATTGTTACAACTCAGAAGCATCTTAATGAAATATATATAAATCATTAAAAAAGCAGAAAGCATGTAAAAATATTGAAAAAAGCAAAACGTAAAAAAGCAGAACTTATCCTTAAAGCCCAATCTTGAGAATCCCTGTTACAACTCAGATCTCAAAAAAATGTAAATGTTAATGATAAGGTGACAATCTCTCAAAATCAATGCTGCAAGAGAGGTTACATATTATGATATTCATAAACACATTACATAAAAATATAGGAGTTCATACACAAAAGTAAATAACTAGAGCTCGAGAAGAATAAAAGAGAAAGAAACCTGACGTACAGTTGAATTGTTTAATCCAACAATAAAAGGTTGGAAAATTTCAGCATGCCTGCGTACTTTGCCAGAAGTAACAAATCTGAAGAACAAAACGACTGTTCAAAAATTAAATGGATTCAAAAACAGAGTGATACAGTAAGAACCACCATGATTAAAACTCTCACTACAAGGAACAAACAACATTCAAAGTGGAATCGAATGTTGCTCACCATAGTCTGATACGTCTGATCACGGCTCCTACAGAGAAGTTTCTCATGGATGAAGTTGAGGAAAGCAACTATAAAACTAAAGCTGAAGCGAGAAAGGCAAAACCTTATGGAGGTGTGCAACACATTTTCAAGTTGCTCTATGAATATCTAGAAATATAACAAAATCAACAAAGCATAAATTATTTTGAGATTTTGAAGTTTTCAATAATGAAGGCTAACATTATTCTGATATTCATGAATGAATGAAAGCTAACATTTACCAGGTATTGAAGCATACGTTATATTGATGTGTTTTCTCTTCGTTCGTTGTACCTAATTGGAGTTACGCTAAACAACTTTTATAAGCTGCATTCAGTGTCATTTGGGCCTACCTAACAGAATGATCGATGTTATGAAATAAGTGCAAGCTTAGTGGTTGTCGTCATATGAATGGAGCATGGCCTTAAGGATTACATTGATCATGTTACAAAAATAATAATACGAGTGGAACGATATACCATATATGTAGCTCCAGTAGCTATCTATAGATGACAACTAGAAATGATGAAGGCGAGGCTGATCGTCTAAACTGAAAGACTGCTAGCAGCATGGTCATAACATAAGGGTTGCACTGATAAGACAAGATTGACATGCTTCAGTTGCTTCTTTCTAAACTGAGAGGAATAACAGTAAGAGCACACGATGTCCTTTGGCAAACAAAAGAAAGATGATGCTTTAGTAGAAACGACAGTCAAGAGACCCATTAAATGAAAGCAATTTTTCATCTTCAACTCGGTGAAACATAGGGTGTTATGCTACTTCAAGAGGATTCAATTATTTGTCATGTAGTCTTTTAATAAAAGTAGTTTCTTTTATTAGTAACTAAATGAATATGCTACAGTCGGATAAGTATATAAAGTATAGCATTGAAGTAATGAAACACAAGCAATGTTCAATGAAACATCTTCTTCCTATTTGTTTTCTTGCTCTATGTCTTGATTCTTAAACTCATTCTTATTTTATATTCTTCTTGGTCATCTTTATCTCTAACATAATATCTTTATCTCTAACGTAATATCTCAAGTAAAATGTATATGCATGTAGGGGTGGAGGTACGTTATTGAGCTACGAGCTAGGACGAATCCCTGCCTAAATTTTTTTTATACAAGAACCAGCTTACTAATTTTGGCCCAAGCCGAGGTTTAAAAATTGCCCTATGTGAACGAAGTGTGTTGCTATGTTGGCTCGTTTAATTTTCCTAGTTCTGTATCTTAGGCTATCATGGTAGCTTTTTTCCTTACATCTAATCAAAAGTTTAGTGCTACATAGTTTACATAAAAAAGTTTCACACTATTAAACTGTTATTCTGAGCCATTTCAAAAATTTCAATTTATTACCTACTACATGAAAAATATTTCAGTGATAGTATGTAATCTATTTTATATTTTCATTTCTAGTTGTGCTATGGTTGACAGGTACTTGGTACTGATAATATGATGTGGCATATTTGAACAATAATGTTTTTTGAAAACTATTAATTTCACTAATGTAAAATCTGATTTGTAACATAAGTTAACTCCTTTTTTGTTTGTAGATTCTCAAATGTAGATAAAAATTTATGTAAATCATGAATAAGTTGTTTTTAGACAAAAATTTCTGTCTTTTTTTAACAATAGTGAAAAAATTCAAGTATTACAAAAAATCAACATATAAAGTTGTTTTTCCAAAGGTATCAAAATTCACAAAAGAAGAAATATTTTTAAATACAACCTCAGTATTATGGTTTGCAAGTTTTTAATAAATTTTTGTGTGTGTTGCCCACCCTATCTGACTTTGCAGGCTAGCTCCACCACCGTGTGCATAATGCTGTTAAAAAAAAACTAAGGCAAACATAATTATGCTAGAAGACTAGTTGAATGTCCCTCCATGAGAAACAAATCAAAAAGCTGGAAGGAAACTGCAAATTAACGGGCAATCAAATAAATATAACCACTTGAATCTTCCCATTTTCTTCAAAATTCAAAAGGTGGATGGAAAACATAATAAATGCTCTCTAAGCAAGCGACTTGTTCAACAACGATTTTGTGAAGACTAGAGAAATGTCAAAGGAAAACTATCAATTTAGTGGTGTCATGATCACAAATGCACATCCCTTGGCATGATCATGCTTCATGTAGACAGAAGAAAATAAAGAAAGGAAAAAAAATATTAATAGAGGTAAAGAGTAATTTGACAATGCACAAGATAAACAAATGACAATCTAAATCAAATCCGAATAAAAGGTTTCTATTCAACCTTTAGTTTAGAAACTCCAGAAATGACAACCTAGACTAGATGGGGGTTTACTTCAATTTTAAACTCCTTTTAACAATTGTAGCCACTTTTTAAAACTCCAAGCACAAGAAAGGAATCTCAAAATATAAGATCACATGACACCCTAATTACTAATTATGTAACCCACGTATCATCTGAACAATAATGACAGCAGGAGATGCATATTATTCATAAGAAAGTTAAGTAAGAAACTGAGTAAAGCATACATGAGTGGTGTGAAATTGCAATCGAAAATCAACTTTCACTTTAGCCTTTTCAACTTTCCACTTTGGAATCCATGATATTATCCCAAATTAGGTGATCATCAGCTACAAAAGTATCATTTCCTGAAAACAAAACCAAGGCTAGGAACCTCAATATCTTTTGAATAAAGTAGGAAATAAATTCCTAGATTCCCAAATCTTTAAAAAAGAAATTAGTACTTTTAAAGGCACCACTGAAAAGACAAGTAATGCAGGACTCCTTTGCAAAATTTGACGATATATGAAAAAAATCAACAATAAAAACATAAAACTAATTTATAATCTAACATCAGTACTCTTGAAAACTAAATTGAAATTGCTCCCAAATAGGAAATAGCACATTATATTCATAGAAAAGAAAAAAAGCATAAAAAAGATGTTACCATTGTAGGAAGTGGGATGAATCTGGCAGATATTGATGAAGAGTGAAATCGAAGATCGAAGGTTGGAGATTAGGGCTCCTGACGCCGTCGACTTCACAACTATTGAAGAGCGAACCGTAGAAGGTCAGAGATGGAGTACAATAGCTAAATTGAAGATTGGAGATGGAGATGGAGTAGAACTTCGATTAGGGTTATTTTGTTTTAGGAGGGAAACGAAAATTGCTGAGTGTTATTTTGGAAGGGAGATGAAATTGGTTGTGTTTTTGGGAGGGAGATGAAAATTTAGGGCCAAAGCGTTGCATATGTACATACAAAACAAATTGTGTAAAAAAACAAATATTTAAAGGTAAACAATAATGGTTTAGAATAATGAGTTATTAAATGGTGTTATTAATAATACATTTTCTTGTAGTGATATATATATATGTTATATATATTTTTAATTAATTAAATTAGCTGAATAAAATTTAAATAAATAGAATGAACATTTAAATTATTTAAAAATGATTTCCATTCATGTTCGAAAATTAATTTTTGTCAATACAAATTGGCTACCATCTTATAAAATATAAATGATGTATTCTTCTATTTATTTTAAGGGTGGTTTTATTTATAGAGTGATAAATTAGATTTAAGCCCATTTAGACGGGCTTTCTACTATTATATATAATAGAATCTTCATGAAATACTATCCACCATAATCGCATCTCTCATTCTTTTAGAACTAAGATCTACACTAGAGTTTGTTAGCCATGAAGAAAGGTTTGCTACTTCGATCCAAGGAAGGAAATCTCTAAGGAGGAAATGTAATCGGTTTTATGGCACCATCGAATAGCAAGATGTTCGGCATGTCATCTCTAATCGAATAATACATTCTTTTAAATATTAATTTATGAATTTGGCAAATTGATTATAAAACAATGAATTCAAATCTATAGTTAATATAAACTTGTATATAAATACGTACATATATGTATACATATAAATACGATTTTTTCTGCTAAAATAATTATTTTTATTTGATTTATGATATATCATTGAATATTTTGAAATCATACATATGTATATCGATATATATACACTCTATAATTATAATACGTATATGCATTATATCTAATATATAATAGTTTAAGCCTTAATTTATTTTGATAAAAAAGTTAAAGGCCAAAAAAATTATATCAAAATAATTTTCAAAACTAAACTACAAAAGCATAAGGATTAAAAATAGGATCGAAGATCTAATTGTAAAGTTAACATAATATCGTAGGAGTAAAAATAGGATCTTAAATATAACTATAAATTTAACATGCATAAATAGGAGTAAAAATAGGATATGAGATTTAATTTTAAGATTAACATATATATATATATATATATATATATATCATAGGTGTAAAAATAGGATTCAAGATTTAATTATAAATTTAACATATATATATATATATATATCATTGGAGTAAAAATTAGCATCTAAGATCTAACTATAAATTTAACACGTATATTTTATTTGAAATATAAACAAACTAACGTTTAATTTAATTAGTAACTTAATTTATGTGTGTATTATGTATGTATTTAAATCAATATATAACACTAATAGATATACATACATGGTCGAAATTATAAAGATATATATATACAATTTTATATTATATATATATGTATGTATATATGTACATAATTTTGTATTATATATATATATATATGTAAATATATATATTGTTATATGATTAATATGCACATGCACACATATATGTATGTATAGCTCTACACACACATTCATATAGTGCAGGTTCAAAAGTGTATATTATATATAGTATATAGTTATAAATCTAACTAAATATATTTATTTACATTTTATGTTGACATATATATATATATATATATATATATATATATATATATATATGATGCCTTGTTGCACAAGTTCCCCATACATGCACACTTACCTATGAAAGTTAAAGGGTATGACCTAGGGGTCATTATGTAATTTGTTACTAACTAACTTTGAGACAAATTTTGCTTGAAATAAACTATGATTTTGGTGTTTGCTTTCTATTATGTATGAAGTTAATTATGATATAAATAAATGATCAAATAATCATTTAACAAAGAGAAAATCCTTAAATAAAGTAGTATATGATCACAATTACAAATATTGTGACCATGACTATCGAATCATAAGTCAAAAAACTTGGTTTTAAAATTTTCTAGTCAAGATGTTTCGATGGATATCGATACATCCGTTGAGACCAGAGTATATATTGCTCTTCAAATATTGGATAGTGTATTTCTCATTGCTGCCGAGAGAACCAAAGAGTTACGTATTTGTAGTTATTGGATGACTATAGAATAATCGTCCTGGAGTTTTCTATCGATTGATAATGACTAAGGTCGTATAAGAAATCTCTATGTGATGAAGTTATGCAGTTCTTTTGACTAGAGAATACCATCGAACTTCGACCTTAACACTCCACTTTGATTATAGTTAAATTAGGCATGGGGACCATCGAATGACTATTGTTTGGGTTTGAATTGAAGCATAGGAATGAAACACTATTCAACAAAGAACTCATCTCCTTTATTATGAGAGGTCGGTGTAATAGTCAACTATGGTCAACTCAAAGTCAAAAGTTTTGTAAAGACCCACCTTTTTGGATGGTTTAAACCGATAATAAACCACACATGTCAACTCAAACCATTCAAAAGGGAGGATTGTTAATAGGGTAAATAAGAAAATAAGAGAAAAGTAAGGAAAAACAAAACACAGAATCTCACAGTGGAATGACAAAATATAATAATCAAATAAATAGTTAATGAAGTTGTTTTACAAATTACATTTGATTACACTTTTACAATACAAATCAGAGTCACATGTAGTAGAAATAAATAAATAATGCAGCGGAACAGCATGGTGCAGTGGAATAAATGTAATAAATAACAACAATATACTAAATCTTCGTCTTCGTCCTTCAGAAATAAAGTCTTCAACACTGAAATGCTCAAGCTAAGCCGAGCGTAATGTAAAGAAAAAACACTCGAGTTAGAACTAAAAGATCTTATGTAAGTTAAATCAACATAGGTAAATATGAGTGTAACGGCTTTAGAGATGTTTACAGGATTTTACATCCTGTATCCAGTGTCTGACGTGCGTGCTATAACGTAAGAGATGTTCGAGATTCAATCTCCTAAGAATCTGTTAAACTATCTACATATGTAATACAATATGCTATTATAATATGTCTACAGTAAAAAATGTATTAAAGTAGCGTTAAGGCGTTACCCATATCCCCATTAACATGTTTTTATAAATTTTGTAGTCTATACAATACCATAATTCCTCTAAAACTAGAGGGCAGTCAAAGGGCACTCTATAGTGTACGACACAAACCAAACTCATAGTGGGCTCAATGAGGCATATGACAAGGCACGCGAGGCAATGCCAGGGTAGGATCTACCGTTTGCACTACCGCCCACCTCGAAACACATTCCCATAATCAAATCAAAGGGTGTCCACCAAATCAATCATAAAGTAATAAATATGATATCGAATAAATGTGCCCGATATGAGGAGCAACCTCACTTGGCTCGGTATAGCTCATGTTTTTGTCATATCAAGCTGACCCGAGGGGGTCAAGGCTACGTTCATACCTCATACAGTAACGTTCATCAAACCATCCTACTTCATTCTAGATTCTTCACCACGTGCTTAGTTGTTAAAGTGGTTTTCGATATTAGCCGAGAGTATGACAATATCCGATCTCGGTCTCTTTAACAACCAAACGCTTGTTTCACACCGGTTAGTTCTTTTACATTTCTGAAACCGATTCATAATTAATATCAAAATATCATATTCACTTCAAAATCATATCACTTTCGAAATCATATCCGCTTTCGAAATCATTATTCACTTTAAATCATATTCATTTTTTAAAATCATAACCACAAAATAGGTTAAACCATCATACCAAAATATCCGCATTAAATCCATTAAATCTAAATCATAATAGTTCCAACTTCAAAAAGTTTGAATATTGAAAGTAGTTTATATATTGGAATAGTTATACATTAAAAATAGTTTATATTTAAAATAACAGTATAAAAAAATAGTTTATATATTAGAAATAGTATATATATTAAAATAGGTTATATATTAAAATATATATATTAAAAGTTGTTTATAAATTTAAAATAATATATACTAAAATAGGTTATAGATTAAAATAGTTTATATTTTAGAAATAGTTTATATATTAAAATATGTTATATTAAAATTGGTTAATGCATTAAAGATTATTAATGTATTAAAATGGTTTATGTGAAAAATAGTTTATATGTTAAAAGAGTTTGTATATTAAAAGAGTTTATATCGAAAATAGGTTCAAAGTAGAATTGTTTTTTCCAATTTCACAAATCAATTCCAATTAACTTTTGTTCTAAAAATTCAATTTAAATCAATCTTAGTTCAACGATTTCAATTCAAAAGGCTAAAGGTTTTAATTCAAATTCTCATTTAAACTATTTCAATTAATATCGATTTCAAATCTATGTTTGAACTACGAATTTAAACCATTTCAAATTCAATAAATATCAAAGCTTAAACATTCAAACGTTTATAATTACTCATTTTGAAAATTTTATTTATATTTCAAAATTCAACCTTAAGATTTCAATTTAAAATCTTTAAACAGTTCATTTAAACTAATTTCAACATTTTAAAAGCTTGGATTTTGAAAATAATTCAGTTCATATAAATCTAATTTTATTCCATAATATCATTTAACTGGATTCAAAAATTAGGGATTTAAAATCATTTAATTTAACCAATCCAGTGTCTGTATATAATTTTCTACCCTATGGTCAAGTGATATGGATATATATCATTTCAATCCCGCAATAAATTTAAATTTACGGATATATATCATTTCAACCCGCAATCCCTAGTTAAAATTCAAAATCCACAAAATCGCTCGAGTTTATCATTTCAACAGATAATGATTTTTCCCTAATCTATAAGACC
This sequence comes from Allium cepa, assembly GCA_030765085.1. NCBI lineage: Eukaryota > Viridiplantae > Streptophyta > Magnoliopsida > Asparagales > Amaryllidaceae > Allium > Allium cepa. The sequence goes on along the minus strand of CM060942.1, from coordinate 87,052,015 downwards.
ATTCAAGTATGTATCGTTTCAACCCATAGTGATTTTCCTAACAGTAACTAAGCGAACTTGCAGTGTGATAACAACATATCATTTAACATAACATCAAATCATCCAAAATGTCAACAATTAAGCATCCATTACAACCATCATTCAAATCAACTAATAAACCACCACAATTGAATGGTTATCATTATCAGGTATTTAACTAGCAATTCAATTCCAATTTTAATTCAAATGGTAATTAAATTCAATATAAATTCAATACAAATTCAAATTAAACTTGAATGACAATTTAAATATACCAAACAATAATCAATCAATTTCTAATCATATCATAAATTTAATTTAACCAGCATAAGATGATTTAGTATTTGTGAGTGGGTTAAAACACTCACCTTTCGGTTGTCGTCGATTTAAAATCCAAATTAGACCCAAAATTTTAACTGTATCAAAATGCAACTAAACAAATCCTATATTGTCAGAAATTTTGATGCGATTGCAATGGTAAAAACCGTGCACGAATTCGAGCTCCTATCGAAAAGTTATTGAAGTTAAAAGTTTTGAAAATCAAATTTATATTAAATTTAAAATAAAGGGCAAATTAGTAAATGTCCAACTCCACAAATCCTACTTGAAGCGTTCAAACCCATCTCAATGTCGATAGCTGCCACAATCATCTTCAATTTTTCACCGTGTCCCTTGCCTTCATCCAAATCAGAGATCGCCCATGAACCCACCTGGTCGCGTCACCACTTCGACACGAACGCCGCCAACTACGATCGCCCCAGGCGATCTCGCCACCCCCGCCATTGTCTGGCCAATTTTGGCGAATTCGAGCACTTCTAGACCCAATTAGCTATATGGATGCACTCATCTCGATTCCCACTACGTGCCATTACCTCCTGATTGTCGAATAATCGAAAATCCACCATCGAATAACAAACCCTAAAAATGAACGGCTGAGAAAGATCGCCAATTTCTGGCCAACCGTCACTCAAATCGAAAAATGAATTGAAGAAATAGATTGCGCTCATCGAAAGATTTCCGATGATATATAATTTTCTATGGCTTGAGAAGTTTGAATTTCGAAATTAAATTTTGAAATTGAAATTAGGGTTTGGAATTTGGGAATTAGGTTTTGATTAACAGTCATTTGGAAGGAGGAAGAGAACAAAAACTTTACATACAGGAGAATGAATGAAAGAAGTTACTAGGGTTTAGAATAGCCTATATATAGGCAAAGTAGATAAGAACGAATGGAGATATTGAATTGGGTCAAAACGATAACAACGACCCGAATAGCCCGTTTCATTTCTGAAACGAAAATAAATCATCCAATATATCAAAATATAGATTTTCGACAAGGAACTAGTTGCAAACCATAATTCCATTGTATATAGAAGTTATCTTTCAAATCAAATTATATTTATTTAAATTCTTTTAATTGATTTCTACGCGTTTCAAGCTCGCACGGCCAAACGACATGTCTGATCGCTACGAAACTTGAAATCCTACAATAATTCACTGTTATGAATTCGATGAAACTGGTTTTGTTGAAATCTGAAACGGTGGCCAAAATGGCCAATTTCCACATTAATTAATCAAATTATTAATAAATTGATTTAATCACCTTTAAATTTAAATTCAAAAGTTGACCATTTTCATCATTCTTGGTTACACTAATTTCGATGTTCAATTACAACTGTAATTAAATCCTGGTTAATTATAATTCAATTTCAATCAAATTCTTTTATTTTGATTCTAAGTCTTATTATTGAATCAACTATTACCTTATGAATATAATTAACATTAGTCTACATTTTTGTAACGACCCGATAATTTTTAATTATTTTATTTGTTTTATTTATTTAATTAGTTGAATTTTTGTGAAATTTTAAATAATAAATTTTGAAATAAAAATTTGGTATTTGGAATACGTCTATTTAAATATAGTCACTGGTAAATTTTCATCAGAAAATATGGAAGTTTATTTTATGTGCAATTCTATTTTAATTCCAGTCAGTTAAAAATCGATGGTAGAAAAATATTTTCCAAACTTGAATATTTTTACATAGAAAAATTCTAAATCATCTTCTGAGTGAGACGTCATTTTTCGTTTTTCCAAATTCGGACTTCTTTAGCTCCGTCGATCTTATTTTTCTGCGTTTTGCTGCATTTTTCACTAGTAGAAAATTCGAATTTCTATAATATAATCGTACCACTAATATCTGTATATCATTTTGATTGTCTCGTCGTGCTGACCTCTGTGGTATAGTTACTTCTGTGTTTCATGATCCGACACGCGACGGAAAACAATAAGCTGTCCGTTGTAACGGTACAATAGCTGTGGCTTTATCTCTTCCTTCAGTTTCAAAATTCGAAACGTACTGTCCAATCAAATTTATTGCCTTAATAAATTTTTCCAGAATTAATGCATCTTGTCGTTGCTTTTGAAAATAATTTTTTATAAAGTTATGTAAAGCCAGCCCACGTATTTTGTTTTGTATATATTTATTTGCCTTGATGCACGTTCCAACTTTTCAAATTTATATCTGGCCTCATCTTCTTCCCTTCAGATTTCATACATGTTATCTCTCTCCCTCCAAACTCGCGAGAAGCATGTCCATGTCCAACCCAAACTATGGCTAAACCTCCTTATCACTTCCACCATGCTAGTCATCACCACTAGCAAATGAAGCGCGAGCATCCTCCCACGCGTACCCATCACCAAGCTGTTGTACAAACCCAGACGCAGCGCCGAAGCCTGTCCACCTTTCTCCCCTTCCGATTGCCTAGCTCCATCGGCTGCGTGCCACTGATCATTCCTCTTCATCTTGTTGCTGTCGTCCTCCCTCTGACTTCGCTGTGCCTTCCGTCACCTTCGCCCATCACTATTCCAGCCGTAACTCCCTTTCGTTCTGACGTGGACGCCTAGCAGCTTCGTTCTTCCACCGAGCACCTCCTAGCTCAAGCCCTCCCCGAGTGACGACCGACCTCACCAGTACTCGTTCCCCTCATCTAGCTCGCCCTGGCCTCGTCCCCACTTTTCCGCGACTGGCAACCCGCTTCTGACCGTCTGCCGCCATGGCCTAGGCACCTCGTTGATAAGTAAGCATTTATATATTTTAATATATGTATTAATTTGTAAGCAGTATAGTTATAGTATTACTTTTTTCGTATATGTAGTCATATATATTGTATAAGTTATATAATATTTGATGTTATAGACATATCTTCTTGTTTAATATTGTCGGTTATGTGTTCTGATATATTTTGTTTTAAGGTGACGTCTGTTTTGGTTAGAATGGCATCTTATAAAGGTGGTTTTAGTATTACCCATAAATGTATTGTTTACCAAGTATATTTATATGTTACAGTATCCTAGATTTTTAAAAGTAGTATTCACTTTATAATTAACTAAATATGTAGCAGTTTCCAAATTTTACTTTTTGGTTTATTGTATAAGTTTATATTGGTCTGCTAGACTTGTATGCGTATATTTTGTTATATAGGCCTATTCTATAGGTTATGGAATTTTCTTACAAGTCTATAGTGCGATGTATCTTTTATACTTTTTGCATATGTGAATGGTGGATATGTATTGGTTTATATAAATTTTAATATATATACGCTTTGTTTTCCAGAAAAACCTGGCCTGCCTTACTCTGTTTCGTTTTGTACTAGCTTGTTTTCCATGTATTTTGTTATTAATATATACTATTATATGTAGTTTTATATAGATTTATATGCTATGTAGTTTTATATTATATATTTTATATTTATACAGTTGTTACAGTACTCAGCAAATATAGTGTAGGTAACTATATGTGTTGATTTTTTTTAATTTAATTTTGCATATTTGTTTATATACTACTTTGGTTTTAAGTGTTTTATAAATATTAAATTTGTGATGCCCCACCTCTACACTCACACTGACCAAGGACACTACGTAGTAATGTCGTCAACTAGCACGAAGAATAAGGCTGTTGAGGAGCGACCATCTGTGTAATTGCTTTGTGCAAGCACCGATATGTCAGATAGTATAACATGAGAGGAAATCCGACATATCAAATACAAACTCAAAGCTACAACACAGTGGCTATGTGGTCTTCGGAAACAAATATAAAAATAACATAACACAAATCAGTCACAGATGTTCATATCTCAAAGGCGAAAACAGATGTGAATATAGCACATAGAAGTGTACTTCAGAGTTGTGGTCAAACAAGATCCACAATATCGCAAAAGAATAGATACTAGTGCGAGATAAAAGAATAAGTGTACATCAAGGAGTTTCTATCTCGAATGTATACAAAACAAAAACTACCAATCTAAAGTATTAGTCAAAAATCAGGCGATGGTCCCGAATAAGAAGTCAAGTAGAAGCACCTGTAATATCTCGGTCTGACCCGAGTATTATTTAAGAAGAAAATAATAAACGGATCAGTCTAGCTATAAATTTCAGGTAAAACGATATTGAATAAAGGATATGATAAAAACGTATGATAACAAAAATGTCATACTACGACAAGTATACATCAAATAACAACAAAAATCATACAATATCTCAAGAAATCTCGAAGCACTAGAAAGAATGTCATGTTCTTTGTTTTTATTCACTAAACCACAAATATTGACAAACATATCAATGCTAATCGTAAAAGTCGTTGAAACACAAATTCACAAAAGTTAGTGACGCACAAATTCACCAATGCACAATTATTGATAAAGCTTATCAATGTAAATCACGAAATTTGGTGAAACACAAATTCTAGAAATCATCAATAGAAATCCAGAAATCACAAAAAGGGGGAGGCCTATCACAAACGGGAGCATCCATACTCACCAACACATGCATCACAAACGGAACGTTATTCCATGGTTGCTAACCATCAATTTGAGTCGAAGCTACACAAATGGCCCGAAGACCATGGGTCGCTACCCCACCAATTTGAGTCGAAACTCCACAAAACGGGGTTTAGTCTCCCTTGCAGACAAAGAGACATCGCACATCGCTAGTCAAATCCACAAAAATGATCTTCATCGATCATCAAGAAGTGTCAATTACACTAGGTGGTAAATAAATGAGTTTAGCTTCATGTCCCATAACCACTGGCTTAACTTAAGTATTTACGAACAAATTGTAGATCTCCACTCATAAAAATTGTCACAAGAGTTTCAGTAGAACGAGTCTAAGAATTAACCGGCAAAGTAAACGCAAGCGATTCATACCACTTGTTTTGCTAAGTCGTTTAATTGGATTTCTCGAACGAATGAGATAAAGGTTTGTATATACTAATAGATTGGAAAACGGTTTTGTAAACGAGCTTTCTATAAAAATAGAGTTGAAATCATCTTTAAGAAAGAGTTTGAATATTTACTACGAGTATAGAAACCTTAGTATTTTAAAGTGACAAATCACAAAGTTGATTGTAAAAACATTTAATCACCAAAGGCTCACATTCGAAGATGTGAATCGAATCCAAAGAAACCGATACCAAATCCATCAAAATGGATATACCTAAAAATTCCAAAATAGAAGTCATCAATATCGATAACAAATGATAACAACAAATTGGAAAACCACGAATCGATAAAAATTGAAATTTCAAAAAAAAATAGGCGAAATAGGCAAAAGCAAGCAGGTCAGTCGACTGATTAAAGAGGTCAGTCGACTGATTGCAGGAAACAGAGACCTCCAACCTCTACAGACAGCCCTGGGACATTCATATGCTATAGCCAGTCGACTGACTACAAAGGTCAGTCGTCCGACTGGCACTGGGACTGTTTTTTAGCCTAACAAATGAAGAGCAACTCTTTTAAAATTGTAACCGGACGAGTAATGGGCGCTAGGGGTTTATGTCAATCGACGACCCGGCCCTATAGGCTCTTCGATGCACCACTAAAAGCATGATCAAACATCAAAGCTATGATTTTTAAAGATTTGACTTCAAACGCCAAAAATTGGAATACTCATAAAACCAATTCAAACCAAAAGCAATTCATACCCAACAATCAAAGATAGTTATAGACATAGATATGAGATAAAAATATCACCTTTAAACCCAAAAACAATGAATGAGAAGCTATAGAGCAAGGCAAGAACAATCACTCTTCAATCCTAACCCAAGAAGCTTGAATCTAAGCTCAAAAGAAAAACATTTCCTAAGTTAGGGTTTAGGAATTTCTGAAATTGAAGAGGAAATGAGTTGGAGAAGAAGAAGAGAATGCTTACCAATAGCTTCTCTTGAATTATGGAGCTAGGACTTGAATTTGCAAAGAACCTAAGGCTTAGGATTTTAGTTTCCAATCACTTCCTCCATTTTTGACGAAGCTTGAGTGTTAGAAAATGAAAGTGAAGTAATGAAAAGGAGAGGGGGTGGAGTAACGATATAAGATGAGTTGGGTTAGTGGGTTGAACCCAAACCCAAACCCAAAGCCCTAAGTGAAAAATAGCAAAATTCACTCAACTCAAAACACATCGATGTTTATACTCAAAAAGGTCGCAGACGCCATTTTAAACTCAATGGAAGTGGTCCCGAGTCCTAATTCGACCATATGCAAAAAGTAGCATTTCGGACTATAATCCGACTGACGATGTTGTATTTAAATAAAATATTTAAATACACAATCGTAAAATATACGGGTTGTTATAGACTCCCCTCCTTAAAGAAATTACATTGCAATATTTAAGGAGAAAATAAAAAGTAACAACCATAAAAGCATATCAACACCAAAGAAATTGGAAATAAAAAGTTCACCTCAAAGAGCACGAGAAAGTAAGTCCGGATGTGTTCGCTCGATGAATTCTCTAGATTCTCAAGAACAATCCTTAGGATTTGAGGACCATTTAACCTACACAAGAGGGACATCTTTATTTCGAAGGCGTTTAACCTCCGATGCAATAATACGAATAGGATGTTGCTCATAAGTCAAATTAGGTGAAACTTCAGTTTTTTCCACAACACCGGGCTCAAGAATAGAATCGGAATCTCGAAGGCATTTCCGTAATTGAGAAACGTGAAACACGTCATGAATAGTAGAAAACTGAGCCGGTAATAAAAGGCGATAAGCCATGGAACCAATACGTTCGGTAATGGGAAATGGACCAATATATCGAGGTGCAAATTTTCCCGATCGATTGAAAAGCCAACACCCTTCATAGGTGAGAGACGAATAAATACAAAATCTCCCACAGAAAATTCTAATTTCCTTCTTCGGTTATCGGCATAGGATTTCTACCTACTTTGAACTTCTCTCATCCTATGGCGAATAAGGTCGATCTTTTATGTGGAATAATGAATAAAATCTGAACCTAAAACCAGCTTCTCATCGGCCTCAAGCCAACAAGGAGATCGGCATGGCCTTCCATAGAGCTCCTTAAAAGGTGCCATACCAATACTAGATTGGAAGCTATTATTATAGGAAAACTCAACAAGGGAAATATGATCTTCCCAACTTCCACCAAAATCAAGAATACATGCACGAAGAAGATCTGCAAGAGTTTGATTCACACGCTCGGTTTGTCCATCAGACTAAGGGTGGTAAGCGGTGCTAAAATTAAGCTTTGTTCCCAAAGCTTTTTGAAGACTCTTCCAAAATCCACAAGTAAACAATGGATCACGATCGCTAACAATAGAAGTAGGAACTCCATGTAATTTAGCAATTTATTTAATAAAAAGCTTGGCCAAAAGAGGTACGTTCCGATTGGACCGAACGGGAATAAAATGGGTAGATTTTGTAAGTCTATCAACTATCACCCATAGGCTATCATGACCCGAACGAGAATGGGGAAGGCCATCAACAAAATCCATGGAAATTTGGTCCCACTTCCAAATTGGAATATCCAAAGGTTGCAATAACCCACCGGGCCTTTGATGCTCGGCCTTGACAAGTTGGCAAGTCATGCAGCGCTTAACAAAGTTAGCAATATTGGATTTCAATCCATCCCAATAATAAATTCGTTTCATATCCGCATACATTTTACTACTACCGGGATGAATGGTAAATTTAGAACGGCAAGAATCTTCTAAAATTTCTTTTCGAAGATCATCAATATTTGGCATGATAAGTCAACCAAATTTTTGAATACCACTACGAGAGTGAATATCAAAGTCTTTCAAATCTTCAATATCAATTTTATCCCTACAACTTTGGCTAAGAAGAGCCAATTCAGGATCTAACTTTTGAACTTCAAGGATGCGGTTTAAAAGAGAAGGATGAGCCTCAAGGCTACATAAAATGAGAGATGCACATAAGTTGGATTCACGATCTCGAATCTCACAAGTGGATAAAGTCTCGAGATCATTCCGCTCGGATATCATCATAGAAATAACCACTTGTTGCTTACGACTAAGGGCATCGGCAACACGATTTCCCTTATCGGGAGTATAAACAATATCAATATCATAAGATGCAAGGAACACGAGCCAACGCTGTTGATGCAAATTAAGTTCCTTTTGAGAAAATAAATATTTCAATGATTTATGATCGATATAGAGAACAAATTTTTCTCCCAAAAGATAATGGCGCCAAATTTTAAGGGCAAAAACAATAGCCGCGAGCTCTAAATCATGATTGGCATATCTAGTCTCAGCAGGCTTTAATTACCTAGAAGCATAAGCAATAACACGATCCCTTTACATAAGACCGACACCTAAACCAACACGACTAGCATTGGTATAAACAATAAAAACTTGGTTCCCTTCGGGAATCGTAAGAATAGGAGTATCGGAAAAGGGTTCTTTCAAATGATCCTCTTTCTCGAAAAGCTAAAATTTTCAAAATTACAATATCTTTGCGTAATAATCTTTCTAGAAAAATTTACTTTTTTACAAGTCAATTCATTGTGTCCGACTGTCTCATCAAAGCGTTTAGGAGGTTCCTATCGATAACGTTGATCAAGCGCATCGACCAGAATTCTTAAAGCACTCAATAGGCAATACGATCACAAAATCATCTTCTATATGATAAATATGTCTCTTAAAAACTTTACGAATATTCTTTGTTCGTTTCAAGAACAAAAATCCAATCATACTTATAAATGAATCTTATGAAAAAGATTTGCAAAATCTTAAATTGCTGTTTTCATTCAAAATCAATAAATACAAGAATGGAGTCATCGAGATATTCGTAGAATACGCGACTCATAAAATGGATGAAATAAGCTGGACAACCCGAATGACATCACGTGTCATTCTTAAAAATCATAACGAATGTGGAATGCAGTAAGGGGAACGCTATCGTCTACAACTCATAGCTAATAAAAACTGGTGGCAAGGTCAAACGAAAAAGACCTTAGCAGCACACAGAAGATTACTTAGGTGATAACCCTACGACAAGCTCAAAGATATCGAAAAATTCACAAACTACTTGAATGAGGAGAATAACATCTTCCTTAACAAGTGGGTCAAGAGAATAAAATGGTGCCACCAAATTGGAACCGAAATCATTTTGAAAAATAGAAATATGCTTAACAGATTGAAAATGTCGAAGATGGATAGTCCACTCGGGACATGGAATATGGCTTCATAAAAATTAAGCCAATCCTTTCACAAAAATCAATTCCGAAACCTAAGTAGCGCACAACATGCAAATCAGCCCAGAAAGAATAATCACATAAAATAATCTCGATATTTTTACAAAGCAAACTAAGTGTTGCGTATCCACCAACCGGATTCGCAATTCCCAAAGAAGCCATCAAGCCTAAAATATTTAAAGAAAAAGAATCAACAAGTTCTTTTGATATAAAAAAATAATGAGATGAACCCATATCAACAAGAAATCGAATAGGATAATCACAAAACAACTTAATGTCATCAAGGATAGAATGAAAAATACCTTGACCAGGAGAAGTGTCACAGGGAGCTTTCACAACATTCAGCCCTCCCTCTCTCCTACTTTGTAGTTTGGGACATGTAGATAAATAATGACCCGAACCATTGCAATATCGGCAATAAAGAGGTTTCAGGCACTTAATTACATAATGGTCCTTAGAACCACAATTGTAGCATTGTCCTCGACTAGAGGTAGAAGTTTTTGCTACCAAAATGTGACGACCTGAAAATCGTACCCTTTGAATCGACAATAATCCACACATGTCCGACCCAAAAAGCACAAACTGACGGAAAGTCAAGAGAAAGAAAAGAAGAGAGAAGAAAGAGAGAAGATAGAACCAAACAGAATAATATAGAATCTCACATCGCAGCGGAAAAGATATAATATCATATCAATGATCTTTACAAAACAGAAACTGTATATACATACATCAATCAGAGTTCAATAATCAATCAATAGTTATCAGCTTGGACAGTTATAATACCCATCCTCACAAATGCTGATAATAACAACAACTAAGCACATCAGATAATCAAGCAAATACGGACGTACGAAAATGAAGATCTCCAGCTCTCCTGCTGAAGCTCCAAAAGCATCAAATCTAAACCTGCAAATACACTTGGTCTGACCCGAGCATTGAAAGGGAAGAACGCCCGGATCAGTCTGGTAAACCAGCGTGAGAAACACCCTCAACTAAATTTATTAAATTACCAAACTTTTCCTTTATCAAAATAAAAGTATCTCATAAGATAAGTCCACACATAAACACGGACATGTTTTTACCTTACGATAATTAAACATTTCTTTCATATCAAATCCTCTTATATTATACTAGTGTCTAGTATACAAACAATATTAATTATAGTCGAAATGGTTACCCATATAACATTTCGAGGCTATTCATTACGCCTTTACAAACAAAAATGCGGCTCGTAGTGAAGTTTGGATTTCCATACAAATGACCAAGTGAATGGACTACCTTCCGGCAGTACATCTCTAGAAGAATGTAACGAGGAGCATCGCAAAGGATCCTCTACCAACACAAGACCGGCCCACCTCTATAACTAGATGGTACCGAATATATCATCCTCCGGTCATTACCGACCTTACCAAGGGCCCTCATAGCATACAAACCACAATAATCAGATACACGATGTCATAGCATGTAAACATATATCTATAAGAGGATGATCATATCCTACTTGGGAATGACCCACTTAGCCTTGCCGTATCTAACAATGTTTTGGTCGTTTCCGGTTGATGAGACCTGATGAGGTAACGATTACCTTTCACAATCACATATCACATCACTTAGTATGCCACACGGCCATTTCCGTTGACTACTAATTGCCTTCCACAAAAATACAACCCTTAAGCTCGTATGTCTCAAGGAGGGTGTTAAGCTAAAAGAAGTTGCCTTCTCCGCCTCCACTGATGTACGTTTGTATAAACAAATGTACGTAATCTATAGAAATGCAATGTCAGACAAACATCCATACAAGTTGTCCAGGAACAGGACAAACCGAAGGTACTTTCCTACCACATCCTGTCTGGAAATCCCAAGGATTAGTAGCGAATAGTCCTTGCATTGGATATTTCATAATGAAGAGAACACTGCTATTGGATGTATATTGGGATTTTAACCCCAAACGATCAACAAGCAGTCCGCCACTATGAAAATCCGGAATATCAATATCATCACAAGCAACCTGCACAATCGTCGCATATACGTTGGTCCGAAGTGGTTTACAGATAAATCTGATCCCGGTCTCTTCGCACAAACAACGCAAAAGCGTTTCTCAACCTCACACAGCAACTAAGTCTCATAGACTTATCACGTCTCCAACTTTCAACTTGCTATTCTTCGGGCCAAGAAGGAAGCTCGATAGATTGGAGTAATACTCCGCACTATACGAATCGACATCCTCAACACAAATGATAATCAAGCCTACACAGAAGGCAACGTACTAAGTGTATGACTAAATAGTTCCCACATCATGTCGAGGAACTAAAATTTTGGGCAGTTTGATAGTCGGTTATTTAACTATCAAAGCAAACAAATAAATATTTAGCACCATAACAATCACTAGGCCCTTTTAATTAATCTTTTATTAATTTAAACCATTTGCTAAATATTCACTTCAATGTATCTTTAAAAAGATATATTCTCAAAAGCATTTCACTTCTATATTGGAAAACATTTCCAAATACTTATTTAATAATAAGTAATTCACAAATCAATTTATTTTCAACACTTAAAAAATATTCAATATACTTAAAACACGATTAAGTATATATTTTATTCTTTAAGGAAAACATTCTCTTAAACATCTTTATTCGGGTCAAAACGAATGTTGCGTAAAACATCGTTACGACAACCCAAAATCAAAAGTATAGGGATTCGAAATAAGATAGATATATAAATCCCAATACTATACAAAATCATTCCTTTCGAAAATCATTTACTATAACAATAGTGTTATAGTCCATCATTTCCTTACTTCTCGAAAATGTCTATTTCAACAATGAATGTTGAAATCTATGGTTTCGGTCCTTAACACATTTTAAAACAACTTCAAAATCATTTTAACTCCATTTAATAATATCACTTTCCAAACATTTCTTTAATATATTATTCACTGTCCAAAATCGTGAATATAAATCATTTACCAAATTCAACACTTCTACATATTTAATTAAAGGATTATCCACTGTCCAAAATCGTGGATATATCTCCTTTAATAAGCTTTCATATTTACTTATCAAATTCAATTGATTTTGGATTTATAAAACAATGTTTATAAATACCTTTTGTATTATAAAAACTTTCATGTATAAAATCAAATCCCATTTATTATTTTATAAAAACTTCAACTTATAAAATCCCTTAATTAACAAATTCTATTTATATCTCATTTAAATGCCAAAATCCAATTCATAAGTTAATTACTTATAAATCATTTATTTTACAAAATCTATTCATTTTATAACTTCACAATTTATAAATCTATAAATTTCATTCACTTATGAAATCCATTTATACTTCGTTTTAACACTTATAAAAACTCCTTTATAACTCAATTATTCTGATTTATAAAAATTCAATTTTATACATCTTGTTTATAAACCATTTACATTAGCCAAAAATCTCAATTTAAAACATTTCACAAAATAATCAACTACTTATTTCAAAAATCACATTTCAGTTATATTTCATAAAAATCATAATTTTTATAACAATAAAAATTATAACATTTATTTATTCAAAATAAATCAATTCTTAACGATTCAAAAATTCAATAAAACATTTATTTTCAAAATCACTTTTAAAATCCTTTTAAATTCCAAATCGTTACTTTAACATTTTCAAAATTCCAAAAATAGGCCCAATGCTGCAACAGCACCAAATACATCAATCACGGCATCCAAAACATCATATATCATATGATAACAGCATATAAATATATATATATATATATATATATATATATCTGTAAGTAAATCGATACTGGTGAAGAATCCAATTGGATCCCTCCAGCCTGTCACCTGCAATAAATATACATATTAAATATGTGTACAATGTCCGCTTCATGACAGACGCGCGTACAAAGTGCCATCCGCTCATACATGAGAACGTATAGGGTCTCATCTGCTCCAATAGGCATGTATATATCCAAATACCAATCAATATATCATATATCATCCAAAAAATCATCAATCATCATATAATAAATATTTTCTCACTTATATAAACATATCAGTGAGTCAGAAAGAGTGAGATGTACTCACATTGCTTCCAATCGCAGTTTTAGTGTTTTGTTCCGAATAAAATTAAACAGCCGTTTAATTTTATCCAAAATTCACACTATCTCCAATCAAATCCAATCCAGCACCATCGTGTAGTATTCAACAATACGGACCCAACGCAATTCGTTTCGTGCGAAACGGACCTCGTACGAAAAAGATATGATATTACAAAGTTTATACGATTTTAAATAAATCAATTTCAGTTTATATTTTATTTTATTTTTATAACCTTTCTCAGCTGGGCCGTTCATTTTGTTTTCTCCAAATCAGGGCCGTGCCCTTTTTCTTCCTACCTACCCAGTTACCACGCACGCGATTTTTAACCCATCGGCTGCCATCGTATATTAAATTTACGCGACCACCTTATTGCATTTGAAGATGATCGAGCTCCACCACGTCGAAGGCCTTCGCCTACTCTACCATCGGCCAGCAACCGCATGAGCTCGGCTCCCTGAGCTTCTCGAAATCCATGCTTGAACTTGCGACATTCTTCATCAGATTCACGTCGAACCACAGCTCAAAAAACGATCATAGCCGTATGGATTGAACGATCTCGTGATGCTCTACAACATTCTAATTGAGAGTTTTTCGAATCGTTGTGTGGATTGGAAGAAATTAGTGGAAGAAATTTGGAAATTTTCGGCCATTGAAATTGTTGATGGCTGCTTGCCCTAACCGTAGTAGGGTTTTGTGAAAAACAAAGAAAGAGGGGGCCTTTTATAGAAAACTGCAAAACACTATTCATTCGAAAATTTTTCGAACTCCAAACGAAGCGTGCCGCCTGGCGTTTATAATGTTTTACCCGTATTCTGAATGCAATGGAATATATATCGGGAGCCAATTCGATCGTATTTGGAAGATAGGTTTCTGAGTCGATTATTTAAATTTATAATTCACTTAAATCGATTTCTACGCGTTTTTGCTTGCCCCGGACAAACCGTTAACCCGATTGTCATGAAATTTGAAACCTTATAATAATTTAACATTACGGATCCAATGAAACTTATTTCGTCGAAATCAGAGACTGATTGAAAAATGGCTATTTTCACTTATCGATTAAATATTAAAATATTCAATTTCTGCAAATTAACTTTTAATTCGATTTTAAAAGTTCTATAACATTATTCTAGTTCAAATATGATTTAATTCAACTTTATAAATCATTTTTATTCACTTTAAATTCAATTTCTAATTATTTACACGATTTCAAATATTAATTATCAATTTAATTATCCAATTAAATCCTTATATTTCTAATATAAGTTATTCGTCTTATAAAATTTACATGTGCATATTTAAAATCAATTAAATATATGAATTTCAAATGACTGAAATTCTGGGTCGTTACATTTTCCCATACTTAAAAGAATTTCGTCCTCGAAATTACCAAGTAAGAAAAAGTCGCAAAATCCATTAACTTTTCAAAAACCATTCGTTAAACTTCTTACAAAAACTTTTCTAAGTTTTCAAACCTACTTCCAACTACTATCGTTTAACTTTTAACTCAAAAATCAAACTTTTAGTTTTCACAAATTTTTCCAATTTTTTCAAAAATTTTCTAACGCTTTAAATTTTCAAAAAAATTCGCCATAGTCTCTTTGCGTGGTTCGATTCGAAAAAAAATAACAATGTATATATCACAAATATACATCTCATCATCAAGGTTGAGGCATCCCGAAGGGAAAAAAGTGTAAAAGTACGATATGTAATCCGAGATATGTACCTTATATATTATTAGCGAGCATATACGGCTAATATAGCGCGAAAGCGAGCTCTAAATGCAAAGCAGGCGCAGTCCGCACCTACTAAACATTCAACAAACAATGAGAAACATGTACATATGAAAGTAATATCAATATACAACATATACCACTACAACAACTATATATGCCAATATAGCAAATGCAACCACCACAACAAATCCAACCATCAACCAACTATCATCCAACTAACATCCATAACCAAATCAGTATTCATTCACTTCTCATTAACATTCATTGAACTGGTTTTCAATTTAATCTCATTTGATTCACTAACATTGGATTTATTAACATTCATTAATTCATTTTCAATTAGTTTACATTCACTAATTCATATTCAAGTTAGTTCACTTTCAAATTCGATCAAATTTTATTCTATTCACTTTCACTTCCAATTTGGATTCAATTACTTTAGCTTTCAATTTTATTAATTCAGTTCCATATGAATTTCTACACAATCAACTAGCATCCATTTAACAAACCATGCATAACCAACATTTACCAAATTAATTTAATTCGCTTACATTCAATTTGGTTTAACACTTTTAATTTCAATTGGTTTAATATTCAATTGACTTTCATTCAATTATTTAATTTCAAATTTCATTAGCTTAATGAATTGACACTTGCATTCACTATTCCATACCAATTTATTTACATTCGATTGATTAACATTCAATTCATTCGTTAATTCAATTGCTAATTCATTCTTACAACTAAAGATGAATTTTTTTATATAACTCAAATTCACATTCATCACTTCATTTTATTAATTTACTTCGATACCAAAATCAACTTCATTCAAAATTACTTAAGTTATCTTTCATTTCAATTTCATTTACCTTCACTTTCACTATACAACATAAGTTCATTCTCTAATTTATTTCATTAACCTTTTACTAAAGTCAAATTTCATCTCATTATTCAAATTCATATCTTGTTTTACTTAACAAAATAGTTTAACCATTTTAACAAGTGGTTTTACTTACATTTTCTTATTTTATAAGTTATTCAACTTATTTATCTAAACTTTCACAAACATTTACCTAAGTTTACTTCCACTCAAAAAACTTGTTTTATAATTTCAATTCATGATTATACAATCACTTTACAACTTAGGTTTATTTAAACTTCCAAATTCAATTATATAATCACTTAACCACTTACGTTTGATTTCCATTTCAATATCATATCTAATACAATTAAAATCCAATTCAATTTATTTAACTTTCCTTTAGTTAAATTTCAAACCATATATTTTATTATGCTACTCAAATTTATTTCAACTTTACTAAAGTAAATTCTTACTTCATATTATAAGTCCAAAACTCGTTTCACTTATATTTATCAATTTTAACTTGGATTTTAAATCAAAATTGTTTATCGTAACAAAACTTCAATTTTAATTTACTATTGGTAGCAAATCCATCACATAGAAACTCGAAAATGATACTGATGATGCTGTAGTCATCACCCTTATTATTTCCCAGTAACAGTAGTGAATTCAGTGCTTTATATTCTTTTAAAAATTTCCCTTTTGATTTATAAATCACATTTACAAATCTTTTACTTATATAATTCACTATTTCACTTTACTTATACAAGATCATTCCAAATTTATTCATCTTATCTAGATTTATAATATTATAACATCTTTAACTTTGAAAAACAACGTTCAAATTTAACGGGATCCAAATTTCACAAATAATTAGTCTAAATCCATTTATTTATAACTCATGTTTATAAATACGTTCATATAGTTTCATTTCTTATATATAAGATTATTTCACAATTGTAAATCACTTTAATTATAATTCCATACTTTGTAATTCATTTGCTTATATAATTTTTTCACTTACAATTGTTGTTTTTATTTAGATTATTCAAACATATTTTATCAACTTATATATATTTACATTTTCAAACAACCAAACAATTCATTTATATACACTTAATAATTCTGAAAAATTATTCCTTTATATATAAAATATAATCGAGGTAAAATTATTTCATTTACCAATTTTAAAATAATACTATGTCGACTTACCTCGTTTAAGTGTTTAGAAATCCCTATCGATAACATGGCATCCCATATCACGACCAGAATTCACAAACAAATCAACGGATAAGCAAACACAATATAAAACATTTTAAATTCACTAACAAATACGCGCTCTTATATATAATACACTCAACTCAACCTAGGGTGCTACTGTCCCAACCTATACTGAGTACACATCAAAGCTTAGGAATATACAAAATCTAAGCTCTGATACCACGTGTGACGACCTGAAAATCCATACCCTTTGAATCGACAATAATCCACACATGTCCGACCCAAAAAGCACAAACTGATGGAAAGTCAAGAGAAAGAAAAGAAGAGAGAAGAAGAGATGAGAAGAAAGAGAGAAGATAGAACCAAACAGAATAATACAGAATCTCACATCGTAGCGGAAAAGATATAATATCGTATCAATGATCTTTACAAAACAGAAACTGTATATACATACATCAATAAGAGTTCGGTAATCAATCAATAGTTATCAGTTTGGACAGTTATAATAACCCGTCCTCACAAATGCTGATAATAACAACAACTAAGTACAACGGATAATCAAGCAAATATGGACGTACGAAAATGAAGATCTCCAGCTCTCCTGCTGAAGGTCCAAAAGCATCAAATCTAAACCTGTAAATATACTTGGTCTGACCCGAGCATTGAAAGGGAAGAACGCCCGGATCAGTCTGGTAAACCGGCGTGAGAAACACACTCAACTGAATTTATTAAATTACCAAACTTTTCCTTTATCAAAATAAAAGTATCTCGTAAGACAAGTCCACACATAAACACGGACATGTTTTTACCTTACGATAACTAAAACATTTCTTTCATATCAAATCCTCTTATATTATACTAGTGTCTAGTATACAAATAATATTAATCGTAGTCGAAATGGTTACCCATATAGCATTTCGAGGCTATTCATTACGCCTTTACAAACAAAATCGCACCTTGTAGTGGAGTTTGGATTTCCATACAAATGACCAGGTGAAGGGACTACCTTCCGGCAGTACATCTCTGAAAGAATGTACCGAGGACCATCACAAAGGATCCTCTACCAACACAAGACCGGCCCACCTCTATAACTAGATGGTACCGAATATATCATCCTCCAGTCGTTACCGACCTTACCGAGGGCCCTCATAGCATAAAACCACAATATTCAGATACACGACATCATAGCGTGTAAAGATATATCTAGAAGAGGATGATCATATCCTACTTGGGAATGACCCACTTAGCCTTGCCGCATCTAGCCCTGTTTTGGTCATTTCCGGTTGATGAGGCCTGGTGAGGTAACGATTACCTTTCACAATCACATATCACATCACTTAGAATGCCACACGGCCATTTCCGTTGACTACTAATTGCCTTCCACAAAAATACAACCCTCAAGCTCGTATGTCTCAAGGAGGGTGTTAAGCTAAAAGAAGTTTCCTTCTCCGCCACCACTGATGTACATTTGTAAAAACCAATGTACGTAATCTATAGAAATGCAATGTCAGACAAATAACCATACAAGTTGTCCAGGAACAGGACAAACCGAAGGTACTTTCCTACTACATCCTGCCGGGAAATCCCTAGGATTAGTAGCGAAAAGTCCTTGCATTGGATATTTCATAATGACGAGACCACTGCTACTGGATGTATATTGGGATTTTAACCCCAAACGATCAACAAGCAGCCACTATGAAAATCCGAAATATCAATATCATCACAAGCAACCTGCACAATCGTCGCATATACGTTGGTTCGAAGTGATTTTCAGATAAATCTGATCCCGGTCTCTTCGCACCAACAACGCAAAAGCGTTTCTCAACCTCACACAGCAACTAAGTCTCATAGACTTATTACGTCTCCAACTTTCAACTTGCTATCCTTCGGGCAAAGAAGGAAGCTCGATAGATTGGAGTAATACTCCACACTATACGAATCAACATCCTCAACACAAATGATAATCAAGTCTACACAGAAGGCAACGTACTAAGTATGTGACTGAATAGTTCCCACATCAAGTCGAGGAACTAAAATTTTAGGCAATTTGATAGTCGGTTATTAGACTATCAAAGAAAACAAACAAATATTTAGCACCATAACAATCACTAGGCCCTTTTAATTAATCTTTTATTAATTTAAACCATTTGCTAAATATTCACTTCAATTTATCTTTAAAAAGATATATTCTCAAAACCATTTCACTTCTATATTGGAAAACATTTCCAAATACTTATTTAACAATAAGTAATTCACAAATCAATTTATTTTCAACACTTAGAAAATATTCAAAATACTTAAAACACGATTAAGTATATATTTTATTCTTTAAGGAAAACATTCTCTTAAACATCTTTATTCGGGTCAAAACGAATGTTGCGTAAAACATTGTTACGACAACCCAAAATCAATAGCATAGGGATTCGAAATAAGATAGATATATAAATCCCGATACTATACAAAAACATTTCCTTTCGAAAATCATTTACTATAACTACAGTGTTATAGTCCATCATTTCCTTACTTCTCGAAAACGTCTATTTCAACAATGAATGTTGAAATCTATGGTTTCGATCCTTAACACATTTTAAAACAACTTCAAAATCATTTTAACTCCGTTTAATAATATCACTTCCCAAACATTTCTTTAATATATTATTCACTGTCCAAAATCGTGAATATAAATCATTTACCAAATTCAACACTTCTACATATTTAATTAAAGGATTATCCACTGTCCAAAATCATGGATATATCTCCTTTAATAAGCTTTTATATTTACTTATCAAATTCAATTGATTTTGGATTTATAAAACAATGTTTACAAATTCCTTTTGTATTATAAAAACTTCCATGTATAAAATCAAATCCCATTTATTATTTTATAAGAACTTCAACTTATAAAATCCCTTAATTAACAAATTCTATTTATATCTCATTTAAATGCCAAAATCCAATTCATAAGTTAATTACTTATAAATCATTTATTTTACAAAATCTATTCATTTTATAACTTCACAATTTATAAATCTATAAATTTCATTCACTTATGAAATCCATTTATACTTCGTTTTAACACTTATAAAATCTCCTTTATAATTCAATTATTCTGATTTATAAAAATTCAATTTTATAAATCTTCTTTATAAACCATTTATATTAGCCAAAAATCTCAATTTAAACCATTTCACAAAATAATCAACTACTTATTTCAAAAATCACATTTCGGTTATATTTCACAAAAATCATAATTTTTATAACAATAAAAATTATAACATTTATTTATTCAAAATAAATCAATTCTTAACGATTCAAAATTTCAATAAAACATTTATTTTCAAAATCACTTTTAAAATCCTTTTAAATTCGAAATAGTTACTTTAACATTTTTAAAATTCCAATAATAGGCCCAATGCTGCAACAGCACCAAATACATCAATCACGACATCCAAAACATCATATATCATATGATAACAGCATATATATATATATCAATATCTGTAAATAAATCGATACTGGTGAGGAATCCAGTTGGATCCCTCCAATCTATCACCTGCAATAAATATACATATTAGAATATGTGTACAATGTCCGCTTCAAGGCAGACGCGCGTACAAAGGGTCATCCACTCATACACGGGAACGTATAGGGTCTCATCTGCTCCAATAGGCAGGTATATATCCAAATACCAATCAATATATCATACATCATCCAAACAATCATCAATCATCATATAATAAATATTTTCTCACTTATATAAACATATTAGTGAGTCAAAAAGAGTGAGTTGTACTCACATTGCTTCCAATCGCAGTTTTAGTGTTTTGTTCCAAATAAAATTAAATAGCCATTTAATTTGACCCAAAATTCACACTAGCTCCAATCAACTCCAATCTAGCTCCATCGTGTAGTATTTGACAATATGGACCCAATGCAATTCATTTCGTGCGAAACGGACCTCGTACGAAAAAGATATGATATTACAAAGTTTATACGATTTTAAATAAATCAATTTCAGTTTATATTTTATTTTATTATTATAACCTTTCTCATCTGGGCCGTTCATTTTGCTTTCTCCAAATCAGAGCCGTGCCCTTTTTCTTCCTCCCTACCCAGGTTACCACGCACGCGATTTTAACCCATCGGCTGCCATCGTATATTAAATTAACGCGACCACCCTATTGCATTTGAAGACGATCGAGCTCCACCACGTCGAAGGCCTTCACCTACTCTACAATCAGCCAGCAACCTCATGATCTCGGCTCCCTGAGCTTCTCGAAATCCATGCTTGAACTTGGGACGTTCATCATCAGATTCACGTCGAACCATAGCTCAAAAAACGATCATAGCCGTATGGATTGAACGATCTCGTGATGCTCTACAACATTCTAGTTGAGAGTTTTTCGAATCATTGTGTGGATTGGAAGAAATTAGGCAATTTTTAACCATCGAAATTGTTTGTGGCGGCTTGCCCTAACCCTAGTAGGGTTTTGTGAAAAATGAAGAAAGAGGGGGCCTTTTATAGAAAATTAAAACACCATTCATCCGAAAATTTTCCGAACTCCAAACGAAGCATGCCGCTTGGCGTTTATAATGTTTTACCCGTATTTTGAATGCAATGGAATATTTATTGGGAGCCAATTCGATCGTCTTTGGAAGATAGGTTTCTGAATCGACCATTTAAATTTAAAATTCACTTAAACCGATTTCTACGCGTTTTTGCTTGCCCTGGAAAAACCGTTAACCCGATTGTCATGAGATTTGAAACCTTACAATAATTTAACATTACGGATCCAATGAAACTTGTTTCGTCGAAATCGGAGAGTGTTTGAAAAATGGCTATTTTCACTTGTCAATTAAATATTAAAATATTCAATTTCTGCAAATTAAATTTTAATTCAATTTTAAAGTTTTATAACATTATTCTAATTGAAATATGATTTAATTCAACTTTATAAATCATTTTTATTGACTTTAAATTCAATTTCTAATTATTTACACGATTCAAATATTAATTATCAATTTAATTATCCAATTAAATCCTTATATTTCTAATATAAGTTATTCATCTTATAAAATTTACTTGTGCATATTTAAAATCAATTAAATATATGAATTTCAAATGACTGAAATTTTGGGTCGTTACACAAAGTTTCTTGTTCCCCTTTCTTCTTGCTTTGAAGTATGGGGCATGCAGAAATATGATGACCTAAATTTTTGCAATAGCGACAAGAATCAGGCCCTGGACACCTATTTACATAGTAGTCCTTAGTATTACAATTGTAGCATTCCCCACGATTAAGGATTGGGGTCTTTGCTACCGAAGTGGCATGCTTTCCTTTCTTCTTGGGATTAGGGCTTTTGAACTTAATATGCTTCTTCTTGTTGTTATTGAGACTCTTTTTGGAACCTCCAACATCACTATCACTCCCTTTATCGACTTCTTCTATTCGTAGAGTGCTATCTACAAGCTGATCGAAAGGAACTTCTAGTTTCAGAGGTAAAACCTTTTTAGGGTCCTTACTTAAAGCATAGATAAACCTTTCATTCCTTACAAGATTAAGAAGCTGTTGGGCGGACATAAATACTTCATCCTAGGAAGTCGCACTTGATTGACCGGCATTGGGTCTGTTAGATCTAACCATTTCTCTTCGTTAAGAAAGAAAGAAAGAAAAGGAAAAAGGTTAATCTTAGAATGAATATCAAACAATAATGATTGGTAAAACAAGGCATCACAAAGAAAATAGGATAGAACGGTACGAACACTCGAATTAAATCCTAAGGCACGACTCCTAAGAAGGACTTAGGACAATGATCCTTGCTAGATTATTCTACATTGTTCCAAAGTTTGGCTCTGACACTATGCTGTGACGCCCCACCTCTATACTCACACTAGCCAAGGACACTACGGAGTAATGTCGTCAACTAGCATAAAGAATAAGGCGGTTGAGGAGAGACCATCCGTGTAGTTGCTTTGTGTGGGCACCGATATGTCAGATAGTATAACATGAGAGGAAATTCGACATATCAAATATAAACTCAAAGATACTACACAGTGGCTATGTGGTCTTCGTAAACAAATATAGAAATAAACATAACACAAATCAGTCACAGATATTCATATCTTAAAGGCGGAAATAGATATGAATATAGCACATAGAAGTGTACATCAGAGTTGTGGTCAAACATGATCCACAATATCACAAAAGATACTAGTGCGAGATAAAAGAATAAGTATACATCAAGGAGTCTCTATCTCGAATGTATACAAAATAAAAACTACCAATCTAAAGTAGTTAGTCAAAAATCAGGCGATGGTCCCGAATAAGGAGTCAAGTAGAAGCACCTGTAGTATCTCGGTCTGACCCAAGTATTATTTAAGAAGAAAATAATAAACGGATCAGTCTAGCTATAGATATCAGGTAAAACAAGATTGAGTAAGGGATATGATAAAAACGTATGATAACAAAAATGTCATACTACGACAAGTATACATTAAATAACAACAAAAATCATACAATATCTCAAGAAATCTCGAAGCACTAGAAAGAATGTCGTGTTCTTTGTTTTTTTTTCACTAAACCACAAATATTGACAAACATATCAATGCCAATCGTAAAAGTTTTCGAAACACAAATTCACCAATGCACAAATATTGATAAAGCTTATCAATGTAAATCACGAAATTTGGTGAAACACAAATTCTAGAAATCATCAATAGAAATCCAGAAATCAAAAAAAGGAGGAGGCCTATCACAAACGGGAGCATCAAAACTCACCAACACATGCATCACAAACGGAACGCTATTCCGTGGTTGCTAACCATTAATTTGAGCCGAAGCTCCACAAACGGCCCGAAGACCATGGATCGCTACCCCACCAATTTGAGTCGAAACTCCACAAAACGGGGTTTAGTCTCCCTCACAGGCAAAGAGACATCGCACATCGCTAGTCAAAACCACAAAAATGATCTTCATTGATCATCAAGAAGTGTCAATTACACTAAGCTAGTAAATAAATGAGTTTAGCTTCATGTCCCATAACCACTGACTTAACTTAAGTATCTACGAACAAATTGTAGATCTCCACTCATAAAAATTGTCACAAGAGTTTCAGCAGAACGAGTCTATGAATTAACCGACAAAGTAAACGCAATCGTTTCATACCACTTGTTTTGCTAAGTCGTTTAATTGGATTTCTCAAACGAGATAAAGGTTTGTATATACTAATAAATTGGAAAACGGTTTTGTAAACGAGCTTTGTATAAAAATAGAGTTGAAATCATCATTAAGAAAGAGTTTGAATATTTACTACTAGTATAGAAACCTTAGTATTTTAAAGTGACAAATCACAAAGTTGATTGTAAAAACAATCAATCAACAAAGGCTCACATTCGAAGTCGTGAATCGAATCCAAAGAAACCTATACCAAATCCATCAAAATGGATATACCCAAAAATTCCAAAATAGAAGTCATCAATATCGATAATAAATGAAAACAACAAATCGGAAAACCATGAATCGATAAAAATTGGAATTTCAAACAAAATAGGCTAAATACAAAAGCAAGCAGGTCAGTCGACTGATTAAAGAGGTCAGTCGACTAATTGTAGGAAACAGAGACCTCCAACCTCTACAGACAGCACCAGGACATTCATATGCTACAGCCAGTCGACTGACTGCAAAGGTCAGTCGACTGACTGGCACTGGGGCTGTTTTTCAGCCTATCAAATGACGAGCAACTCCTCCAAAATTGCGACCGGACGAGCAATGGGCGCTAGGGGTTTATGCCAATCGACGACCCGGCCCTATAGGCTCTTCGATACACCATAAAAGCATGATCAAACATCAAAGCTATGATTTTTAAGATTTGACTTCAAACACCAAAAATTGGAATACTCATAAAACCAATTCAAACCAAAAGCAAATGCACATGAATAAGTGTTAGGAATTTATACCCAACAATCAAAGATAGTTATAGATATAGATGTGAGATAAAAATCTCACCTTTAAACCCAAAAATAATGAATGATAAGCTATAGAGCAAGGCAAGAACAATCACTCTTCAATCCTAACCCAAGAAGCTTGAATCTAAGCTCAAAAGAAAAACATTTCCTAAGTTATGGTTTAGGAATTTCTAAAATTGAAGAGGAAATGAGTTGGAGAAGAAGAAGAGAATGCTTACCAATAGCTTCTCTTGAATTATGGAGCTAGAACTTAAATTTGCAAAGAACCTAGGGCTTAGGATTTTAGTTTTCCATCTCTTCCTTCATTTTTGAGGAAGCTTGAGTGTTAGGAAATGAAAGTGAATAATGAAGAGGAGAGGGGGTGGAGTAATGATATAAGATGAGTTGGGTTAGTGGGCTTAACCCAAACCCAAAGTCCTAAGTGAAAAATAGCAAAATTCACTCAACTCAAAACATATCGATGTTTATACTCAAAAAGGTCGCAAACGCCATTTTAAACTCAATGGAAGTGGTCCCGAGTCCTTATTCGACCATATGCAAAAAGTAGCGTGTCGGACTATAATCCGACTGATGATGCTGTATTTAAATAAAATATTTAAATACAAAATCGTAAAATATGCGGGTTGTTACAAAAGTTATAATAAATGTTGTTTTAAATTTAACATATAGTATTGATATTTTATCAGTTTAAAACTTTTGGTGTTGGTCGATAACATAAGTTATAAATATACATGTTAAACTATTACGTTTTATATGCATTGAGTTAAAAGTTAATATTTTATGTAAGTTTAACTTTTTTTTGAGTTTTGGCTTAATATGTATTTGAAGAATTTTGAAAGAAACAGACAGATTCCATGTATCTTGTTCTATATGTGTTTGAATTAAGAATATAATTTTGTATATATCTAATTTTTATGTTATTTTAATATTTTTTTAATTTAAATATTGGTTTCCTAGAAATAATATATATATATATATATATATATATATATATAATTTCTGTTCTATCAAGATGATTCCGATTATCTTCATCGATCATGTTCTGATCGGATTTTTTCTATTCTTATTATCAGCTTGATCATTGAATTCGTGTTGATTTTGCTTCGGTTCGTCATTCAAATTTCAGTGTCCGTATCAGTGTGCGTATCCGTGTCATCTTCTGTACTCTCTAGCCTCGAAAGGTGAGCAGTCACTCACGATTTACATTCTTATATATATTAAATTTGATTTCAATTGAAACGACAATTGAAATATGCCGCTGTTAGTTATTTACATTGTTATAGATATGTTATTACCTGTATCTGTTCACCTGTGACATCTAACACCATTATCTGTTATTTATATTGATGATATATGCCTGTTATATTATTATCATATCTATTATCACTCTGCAAGTTCCCTATTAGTATAGAATTTACTATGGGTTGAAATGATACATACCCGAACGGACTTAAGAATAGGAGAAAAATCGTTATGGGTTGAAATGATAAAGCCAAGCGATTTTCAATGAATTTGAGATTGCGGGTTGAAATGATATATATATATATATATATATATATATATATATATATACTTGTATATATTTAAATTGTGGATTGAAATGATAAATACCCATATCACTTGACCATTGGATAGAAAAGTATATGCAGACACCGTTGGTCTATATATAAATATTTTGGAAATGATGTAACGACCCGCTATTTTGGACCATCCAAATCGACAATAAAGCCATACATGTCCGACTTGAATAATTCAAAATACCGAATTATTAATTTAAAATTTGGCAAAACGTAACATATACAATAAATAAATTAATCACAGATCACAGACACAGAGTAATATAATGCAGCGGAATAGAAAAATAGTAGTTCATGAAGCTACTATACATCAGAGTTTAAAATAAAATACATCAGAATCTCTTGAATACAGAAAAGTCTTCAGTACGAGCCGATGACTTCTCTGAACCAGTCGACTAGAAAACTGAAAGCTGAATAGATAGTTGGATCTCCAAATGAAGCTCAAATCTCCAAGGTGAGTCTCTAATGCTGTATTACTCAGTCTGACCCGAGCGTAAAGCAAAACACAAAACACTCGAGTCAGGATTAACATTCTTATATCAATAAATTCAACTCAGATGAAATATCAACTGAAATACAATATGACTTAAAGGTGTTTGGGATGTCCATCCTCTAAGGGTCCATAGAACTATCTACATGGTAGAAATATACACTATTACACCGTAGTCATTCACTTAATTTATACTTCAAACCCAATGTCAATTTCACTTCAAAATCATATTTCCCAAACTAGTATCAATATATTAAGTAATGTATACAGTAAAGTATATTCAATTTCCTTAACTTAACAAATCGTTCACATCAACCTGACCTTCCCATTTAAATTAAATTCAATCTCAATTTATCAATTTAGATTTCCTAAAATAACCACCTCAATTATAAATCTCAAATCTGGATTTGATATCCCAATTACCCCTTTTTTTCCAATAAGTTTCCATCCTTTAAGTATTTAATATTTCAACTACACTTTCCCAATCTAGTTTTCTAAATACGAATTTCCAAATTTGGCACAACTAAATTTTCACTTAATTCAATTAGTTATCTACACAACAAATTCAACTATCTTGGTTCCAAATTCATATCCAAATCTCTAAACCATTAAATTCCAATATAGTTCATAGCTTAATTATAGCAATTTAAATTCAACAGTTTCATATAGATTCTCGATTTTTACATCACTATTATTTTAGTCTTGAACCCTCCCTTATTTGATTCAATATCATTTTAGTGACCTTAAACTTTATTTTACTCTATATCTCTTAAATTTTATTAAGCGTAAAATATCCCATTCGATATATTTCAAATCGATTGGAATAAATAAATCTTTATCTAAACCCATTTTAAAATAACCCAGATTTTATCTCCCAGTCTTAATTGTTCAATGTTATTGCAAAACTATTCGGGATAAGATTTACATAGATATTTATCAAAATTTATGTATTTAATCAAATCTTGATTTAACTAGATGTAATTAACTTTATATTTATCATTACCCTTTATATAGATATATATTTAAGAATTTTACATTTAATAAGACCATATTTTCTTATCATATGGTCAAGTGTTACGGATATTATCATTTAAATCCGTACACTAAAGGTATACGGGTGGATAGCATTTCAACCCGTAATCCCAAATTTTAATTAAATGAAACCGCTTGGGTCTA
This sequence comes from Allium cepa, assembly GCA_030765085.1. Taxonomy (NCBI): domain Eukaryota; kingdom Viridiplantae; phylum Streptophyta; class Magnoliopsida; order Asparagales; family Amaryllidaceae; genus Allium; species Allium cepa. The sequence goes on along the minus strand of CM060942.1, from coordinate 87,023,355 downwards.
TCATTTCAACCCATTTCAATTCAAAACAAACATAACAAAAGGAACCTGCAGTGTGATGACAGGGATGGTGTCAAAGTAAATAAACAAGCAATAGCAACAATCAATAACAATTCAAATAAAAAAAAAAATCAAATAACCCCAAATTGATCGTATTAATTCGCATTGTTATTCGTATAATTATTTCTAGAATCTACACTATCATTTCATGTAGATTAAAGATTTTCACATTACAGTTTTTCACTTGTCGTTCCATTCAAATTTCAGTTTAATACTACAATCATTAACCCAAACTACGTTCAAAGGTTTAAAGTATAATTTATCAATTTCTACGACAGTTAATGGGTCAAATTTTACTAATCAAATTTTCATATGGCGGGGTCAGGTTTTAATAAATCAAGGTCCGTCATATATAATCCGTTTTTAATTTATAACAATACTACCCCAATTTTAACTAGCAACTGGTTATCACTTAATAATAGAAATTAACATCCAAACGACAATCAATCCATCAATCAATTATCAACCAATCTGCATTATTATCACATAAATAATTAACCGATAATGGTGTCATAGGTGAACAGATACAGGTAATAACAGTCATAACAGTAAAGCAACTAACAGCAGCATATTTCGATTGTCGTTTCAATTGAAATCAAATTTAATAAATAAAAGAACGTTAATCGTGAGTGATTACTCACCTTTTGAGGCTAGAGGAATTTCAGAAGGGGACATGGACACGCCCACTGATACAGATACTGAAATTAAATTTCGAATCCAAGTAAAGCAAAAGCGGCACGAATTCAACGATCAAAAGCTGATAAATCGAAATAGACGAAATCAAATCAGGATGGATTTGACGAAGATAATTGATATAGGTAAACTTGTAAATATACATAACTATATTTATAAAACCATGTCCTAAATTTAAATGTATTTTATATTAAAACATACATCACAGTAATCTTTATATCTAACATATATGCTTTAATAACCCTTTTTTTTTTTTTTAACTAACATGCACAATAACAACAAATGCCACTTTCAACTCACATTTATTACAACACATACCCAACCTTATATACATTAACCTATAATAAATAAATATCTACCTAACACACTCACATGCAGACCGAAAAGTCATGGCACAAGAAATATGAATACACTCATATACTATATGCGTACAAAACAAATTAATACAAAATGCAGATCCATGTACAAACTTACGGTAATATACATACACTATCTAATACATATTACATAACCAATGCAGTAAACTTTATACAAAATACACGTGGACCCATATATAGATGTTATTATACGTACTAGTGTGACTTATGTGTACAAATACTTAATATATAAAAACACTCAGCTAATATTTCATTCAACAGGCTATATATATAAATTATTATACTAAGTATACATATAGCTTATAAATCAGTATACGTAAATATACATATTTGTACATATTAAAGCCGATTTTAAAATTTATGTATATGTACACTGCTGAAATACTTGTATAACTCATATTTACTAAAGACAGGCTATATGTTTATATATACTGAAATATGATAACTATTGTAAACTTGTATAAAAAGGAAAACTGTAACTTATACATGGCTTAAATATATAAAAAAAAAAAAAAAATCTGTTTAATGCAAACAGGTTATAATTTACAACTAAATATTATAACTTGCCCATACCAAATAAATAATAGAACAAAACATAGCTTAGTATAGAATATGTGTACATGTCGAATCACATACTGTCAAATTTTATATACAGAGCATATAGGCTTATTTTACACTCAAATCAGATTCACCCATAAGTTCATACATAACAACAGGTATGTTAATATGTAAACATAGCACATATAAAACATACCCTGAATTATGCAAGCTCGGTCCACTTGGGTTCAAGCAAGGCAAAAGATGGTGATGGAGTCTCGGCCTTGGTGGAAAAAAGTGAAGCTCGGCTAGGCTGGAGATGGGTTTGCGGTGTGGGTTCATCGGCAGGGATGGTGGCCGAGGAGAACGGTGAAGGTTGGCAACAGGAGGAGGCGGCCAGGGTGGTTCCGGAGGGTGGAGGAGGGACGTGAGCGGAGGATGGTGATGGGTTTCACTGCTCAGGGAGGAGGCGGCTGTTGTCGTGGTGCGAGTCAGTGCTGACGCGGCATAGGGGATGGTTGCGGCTTTGGATTAAGGAGGAGCTCATGTCTTGGTCGAGCAGAGGCTAGAGCCGGTGGCGGTCAGAGGAGTCTCGGAGGCGGAGGTTGGCAGAGAGAGGCGAAGGAGGTCGGGATGCAGTCATGGCTCGGCTACAGGTTGTATATATGTAAATTTTTGGCAGACGAAAATTTGAGAGAGGAAAGAAACAGTGGAAGGGAAGTAATTTGAGAGGAAGCAGAACGATAAGTCAAGGCAACGAAAAGTTGCAAGCCAATTTATAATAGGGAAAAGTGGACAGCCTTTGAAAGATGAAACGTACATGAATAACGTAATAGTGAATTTAATTGGGACCGCCCTTTGATTTAGCTGAATCAATAAATTATCACTCATTTTGAAGTGCCCAGAGAAAGGACCGTGGTTGCAGAGAACACTCAAGATATACATGTTTATAATAAAATTTCAACAGTGTCAATAGAGAAGAGAACCGGACCAGAGAAAAATAAATTGAATTTATGGAGATGTAACAGCTGACTATTTAATATTTACGTTTTGGTGGACAGTTTCTTTCTTTTGCAAAGCCAGAGAGAGAAAGAATAGAGAATGGCAACAGGTAAATCAATGAAAGTAATATAATGGCAGTAATGGTCACCCATTTATTAAGTTGACTAATATTAAAGCAATTTGATTTATACGAATTTAAATTTGAAACGCAAAGGAAAAGATAAGTCACGGTTTTTGGGTACCGTTACAACGAACAATTTATTTCCTCCGTTGTACACCGGATCCCGAAATACAGGAATAAATATATCGTTGAGATCAGCACGACGAGACGATTAAAACAGTATACAGATATCGGTGGTACGCTCATCCGATCAAAAGTCGATTATCGTCACCAAAAGTGCTGTAAATTTGTCAGAAATAAGGTAAACGGAGCAGTAAACGTCCGAATTTGAAAAAACGAAGGATGACGTCTTACTCAGAATAGGATTTAGAAATTTTCCATAGAAAAATATTCAGGCCCGGAAATAAATTTATTACCAGCAATTGTTGGCTAGCTTGAAATTAAACAGAATTTCATAATAAAAATTTTCATAAAATATATTGAAATTTTAAAATCTGCTATGTTTAAATCGGACGTAATCCAAATGTTAACTTTTTATTTGTAAATAAATTTATTTAAAACTTCACAAAAATCCAATTAAATACGTAAATGAAACAATAAAATTTATTAAAATCTTACGGGTCGTTACATTCTCCCCCACTCAAAACTTTTCGTCCCCGAAAAGGGAGGAGGTAGGAGAATAGAACAACCAGGGATAAAGTGAATTGAAAGTGTAGATAACTTATTTAAAACTATATAAATTTTCCTCGAAATATTCATTTGCACTTCATTTGCAATTTTAATTTTATTTTAATATGTAATACTTTTCAAACTTCTTTCGAAACAATTATTTACATTACTATTTATATTTACAAAGGCCATTTGGAACATTTAATCCTTAATTCATAAATTTATCTCAAAATACTATTCAACATTGTTAATAAATCAATAATCATTTACTTTAAATATGTTTTTATTAAATTAATACTTCTAAAATATTTATAACACTTATATTTTCTATTAAACCATGTATTATGTAAATAAACAATATTTAAAGATAAATCCAACAAGGAAGGAAGGTAGATTTTGAAAACAGAATCAAGGTGAATAAATAAGCTGACCAGATAAGGTAGATTCAAAAGAAAGAATCGGGCACGAATTGTTAATATAGAACCATAAGGATTTAAGTTTCAAATATTAATTCAAAATTCTTTGTTGGGAAAAATACTTTTATAATAAAATATCTTTATAATAATCTTTTACAATAAGATACTATTATATCGAAATAATCTTCCTTTCGAAAATACTTTCATAACTCGATGTTTCGACAAGTTTATCATCGTTCTTGCAGACTCTGGCCATGCGTTGATCAGGCGCAAAGCTAGAATTCTTCAAGTACTTGGTAGACCCGTTTCAACACCTAGTGAAAATACTTGAAAAACCTTTTAAAAACAACAGATATGGAAAGTACGATCCAAACAAAACAATCAAACCAAAAACCTTTGTCCGATCATGGTTCGCAGATACACAATGGTTACGCCTGGTTCCCCCAGGAAACAATCCATATCCGTAAGCTTTCACAGCCCTGCGAGTTACGCCATGATGACTAGTAGGGTGCAGGATACACAATGGTTACGCCTGGTTCCCCCAGGAAACAATCCGTACCCCCAGGCAAGACTCAGCCAGGCACTTGCGCTACTATTCGCGACCTACTCAGATTGCAGGATACACAATGGTTACGCCTGGTTCCCCCAGGAAACAATCCGTACCCCTAGGCAAGACTCAGCCAGGCAATTGCGTTGGGCATTCACGAGAGAAAAAAGAAACCGTGGGTTACGCCACGGTGGGAATACTCGAGTATTACATCCGGAAAACCAAAAATCAGAGAGGATAATATCGATAGGATGAATCCACGCTGTGGCCACAAAGCGGATATCAAGCAGAAGGCACTTTCCATATCTTTTCTTGGAAAATATATATCATATAGTACCTTTTCAAATACTTCCAAATATCATACTTATATAAAGTCCACTATATATAGGATTCCTTTTTCAAATCGAATACTTTCCAAACCAATAGTATATCAAATCATACTTATATAGACTTCGATTATATAAAATTCTCTTTCCAAATTGAGTACCTTTCAAATCAATAGATTTCAAATCAACTTCATACTTATACAAATCCATTTTATATAAGTTCGACCACTCCCAAATCAAGTGCTTAATAAAATAAGGTTCTCAATTTCAATTTATTTCAATATCAATTCAATTTCAAAATCATATATGATTTCACCAATTTTCTTCCAAATCAAATATCTAAATTTCAAAGTTCCCAAAATAATAGGTGTAGAAAATTATCCCAGTTTCCAAATTAAAATAATTCAAGTCAAACAAATTCATTTCCAAAATTACCATATAAGTAATGGTTTTTAATTCCAATCTAATTTCAAAACCAAATATTTTTCTCAAAACAATTATACTCAAAATGATTTCCAAATTTTAAAACTATCCCTTTAAAACTTTTAAACTCTATTTCTATTTGAAATATCCAATATACCTTTCTGAAAATCATTATTTAAAATAAATTTTTTTCAAACATTTCAAAACTAAATTCCATATTAGTATAATTAAAATAGCCATATTCACTTACTTAATGAAAGGTTTTAACCTCATACAACAAAACTTGCATACTTTATCAAATATTTTATACCTTTCGGAATTTCTTAGTTTTTAAACCTTTAATCCTTGATTTGGAAGTGCTCGAACCTTCAAAATAGTCGGTGAAAATCAATTTCAAATCCTAGAGTTGGAAATCAAATTTTATAAATTGAGTTATTCTAAGTCAAATCGAAAACTCGAGGACTGAACACCGGTCTTACTTTAAATTTTCAAATATATACTTATATCTTTCTAAAATATCAAATTATACTTCGGAATTTGGAATCAAAAATGGTTTTACAAATCACTTGCATAGCGAAGCTATTAAAGTGGCCTCTCCCCCACTCTGAAACTCGAAAATCAATGTCGATGATGCGTGCACTCATCACCGAAATTATTCTCCAGCGACATAAGTGAGTTCTGGACTTCTAATTTCGTGAAAACTTCTTTGAATTTCTTCAAAATTATTGGAATTCATTTGAAATCATTTGAAACATTTCTTATTTGGGAAAAATACTTTTAAATCGTATTATTTATATATGTTTTTCAAAATCTTAAAACCAATTCCAAAATACCGGAATTCAATTCTCGAATTTCAAATTTAACCCTTCAGTTATAAATCATTTTTATATAAATCAATTTCTTATAATTTTTCAAAATTTCAAATCCTTTCAAAGCCTTTTTATATAGAATAACATATCTTATTTGCTTTATACATATAGGTATATAATCCTTATTGAAAACCATTTCTTTTTATATATAGGATATAATTTTGATATATAAAGCAATTTCAAAATACAAACATACCCGATTTTCAAAGGATAAATTAAGAATGGATTTCAAACAAAGTTGGAGATTTAAATTAGAGGAACTCTAATCAATAGAATCCTGATACGAAGATAGACTCAACAAAGTTGAGAAAATCAAAATACAAAATAGAAGATGGATATACTTCTATAAATCGCGGGCGACCTTAACCGGGTCAACCGTGACTTCAGGGGATATGATCGATGCGGAATTCTAAAACAAATCGGTATTCGGTTGCCAAATATAGAATTTGGCACATCAAGATATATCAGCATCGTAAACCGAGGGTACAGAAATCTTCGGTGAATCAATGCCAATTGTACGGAGTTTCATCCGTTTTACAAAACATTCAGTGGAGTCATTGGATACTCCCGGATCAAAAAAACATAAATAGAGGGAGGCAAGAATGAATTTTGGAATCGAGGGGCATTCCAAGATCCAAAGGAAATCGAGTCAAAGGAAAAGATTCAACTCGCGAGAAAGTGATTCTGTTAATAAATTTACCATATATGTTAAGATTTGCCTAGAGCCAAAGCTCTGATACCAACTGTAACGACCCGCTATTTTGGACCATCCAAATAGACAATAAAGCCATACATGTCCGACTTGAATAATTCAAAATACCGAATTATTAATTTAAAATTTGGCAAAACGTAACATATACAATAAATAAATTAATCACAGATCACAGACACATAGTAATATAATGCAGCGGAATAGAAAAATAGTAGTTCATGAAGCTACTATACATCAGAGTTTAAAATAAAATACATCAGAATCTCTTGAATACAGAAAAGTCTTCAGTACGAGCCGATGACTTCTCTGAACCAGTCGACTAGAAAACTGAAAGCTGAATAGATAGTTGGATCTCCAAATGAAGCTCAAATCTCCAAGGTGAGTCTCTAATGCTGTATTACTCAGTCTGACCCGAGCGTAAAGCAAAACACAAAACACTCGAGTCAGGATTAACATTCTTATATCAATAAATTCAACTCAGATGAAATATCAACTGAAATACAATATGACTTAAAGGATGTTTGGGATGTCCATCCTCTAAGGGTCCATAGAACTATCTACATGGTAGAAATATACACTATTACACCGTAGTCATTCACTTAATTTATACTTCAAACCCAATGTCAATTTCACTTCAAAATCATATTTCCCAAACTAGTATCAATATATTAAGTAATGTATACAGTAAAGTATATTCAATTTCCTTAACTTAACAAATCGTTCACATCAACCTGACCTTCCCATTTAAATTAAATTCAATCTCAATTTATCAATTTAGATTTCCTAAAATAACCACCTCAATTATAAATCTCAAATCTGGATTTGATATCCCAATTACCCCTTTTTTTCCAATAAGTTTCCATCCTTTAAGTATTTAATATTTCAACTACACTTTCCTAATCTAGTTTTCTAAATACGAATTTCCAAATTTGGCACAACTAAATTTTCACTTAATTCAATTAGTTATCTACACAACAAATTCAACTATCTTGGTTCCAAATTCATATCCAAATCTCTAAACCATTAAATTCCAATATAGTTCATAGCTTAATTATAGCAATTTAAATTCAACAGTTTCATATAGATTCTCGATTTTTACATCACTATTATTTTAGTCTTGAACCCTCCCTTATTTGATTCAATATCATTTTAGTGACCTTAAACTTTATTTTACTCTATATCTCTTAAATTTTATTAAGCGTAAAATATCCCATTCGATATATTTCAAATCGATTGGAATAAATAAATCTTTATCTAAACCCATTTTAAAATAACCCAGATTTTATCTCCCAGTCTTAATTGTTCAATGTTATTGCAAAACTATTCGGGATAAGATTTACATAGATATTTATCAAAATTTATGTATTTAATCAAATCTTGATTTAACTAGATGTAATTAACTTTATATTTATCATTACCCTTTATATAGATATATATTTAAGAATTTTACATTTAATAAGACCATATTTTCTTATCATATGGTCAAGTGTTACGGATATTATCATTTAAATCCGTACACTAAAGGTATACGGGTGGATAGCATTTCAACCCGTAATCCCAAATTTTAATTAAATGAAACCGCTTGGGTCTATCATTTCAACCCATTTCAATTCAAAACAAACATAACAAAAGGAACCTGCAGTGTGATGACAGGGATGGTGTCAAAGTAAATAAACAAGCAATAGCAACAATCAATAACAATTCAAATAAAAAAAAATCAAATAACCCCAAATTGATCGTATTAATTCGCATTGTTATTCGTATAATTATTTCTAGAATCTACACTATCATTTCATGTAGATTAAAGATTTTCACATTACAGTTTTTCACTTGTCGTTCCATTCAAATTTCAGTTTAATACTACAATCATTAACCCAAACTACGTTCAAAGGTTTAAAGTATAATTTATCAATTTCTACGACAGTTAATGGGTCAAATTTTACTAATCAAATTTTCATATGGCGGGGTCAGGTTTTAATAAATCAAGGTCCGTCATATATAATCCGTTTTTAATTTATAACAATACTACCCCAATTTTAACTAGCAACTGGTTATCACTTAATAATAGAAATTAACATCCAAACGACAATCAATCCATCAATCAATTATCAACCAATCTGCATTATTATCACATAAATAATTAACCGATAATGGTGTCATAGGTGAACAGATACAGGTAATAACAGTCATAACAGTAAAGCAACTAACAGCAGCATATTTCGATTGTCGTTTCAATTGAAATCAAATTTAATAAATAAAAGAACGTTAATCGTGAGTGATTACTCACCTTTTGAGGCTAGAGGAATTTCAGAAGGGGACATGGACACGCCCACTGATACAGATACTGAAATTAAATTTCGAATCCAAGTAAAGCAAAAGCGGCACGAATTCAACGATCAAAAGCTGATAAATCGAAATAGACGAAATCAAATCAGGATGGATTTGACGAAGATAATTGATATAGGTAAACTTGTAAATATACATAACTATATTTATAAAACCATGTCCTAAATTTAAATGTATTTTATATTAAAACATACATCACAGTAATCTTTATATCTAACATATATGCTTTAATAACCCTTTTTTTTTTTTTTAACTAACATGCACAATAACAACAAATGCCACTTTCAACTCACATTTATTACAACACATACCCAACCTTATATACATTAACCTATAATAAATAAATATCTACCTAACACACTCACATGCAGACCGAAAAGTCATGGCACAAGAAATATGAATACACTCATATACTATATGCGTACAAAACAAATTAATACAAAATGCAGATCCATGTACAAACTTACGGTAATATACATACACTATCTAATACATATTACATAACCAATGCAGTAAACTTTATACAAAATACACGTGGACCCATATATAGATGTTATTATACGTACTAGTGTGACTTATGTGTACAAATACTTAATATATAAAAACACTCAGCTAATATTTCATTCAACAGGCTATATATATAAATTATTATACTAAGTATACATATAGCTTATAAATCAGTATACGTAAATATACATATTTGTACATATTAAAGCCGATTTTAAAATTTATGTATATGTACACTGCTGAAATACTTGTATAACTCATATTTACTAAAGACAGGCTATATGTTTATATATACTGAAATATGATAACTATTGTAAACTTGTATAAAAAGGAAAACTGTAACTTATACATGGCTTAAATATATAAAAAAAAAAAAAAAATCTGTTTAATGCAAACAGGTTATAATTTACAACTAAATATTATAACTTGCCCATACCAAATAAATAATAGAACAAAACATAGCTTAGTATAGAATATGTGTACATGTCGAATCACATACTGTCAAATTTTATATACAGAGCATATAGGCTTATTTTACACTCAAATCAGATTCACCCATAAGTTCATACATAACAACAGGTATGTTAATATGTAAACATAGCACATATAAAACATACCCTGAATTATGCAAGCTCGGTCCACTTGGGTTCAAGCAAGGCAAAAGATGGTGATGGAGTCTCGGCCTTGGTGGAAAAAAGTGAAGCTCGGCTAGGCTGGAGATGGGTTTGCGGTGTGGGTTCATCGGCAGGGATGGTGGCCGAGGAGAACGGTGAAGGTTGGCAACAGGAGGAGGCGGCCAGGGTGGTTCCGGAGGGTGGAGGAGGGACGTGAGCGGAGGATGGTGATGGGTTTCACTGCTCAGGGAGGAGGCGGCTGTTGTCGTGGTGCGAGTCAGTGCTGACGCGGCATAGGGGATGGTTGCGGCTTTGGATTAAGGAGGAGCTCATGTCTTGGTCGAGCAGAGGCTAGAGCCGGTGGCGGTCAGAGGAGTCTCGGAGGCGGAGGTTGGCAGAGAGAGGCGAAGGAGGTCGGGATGCAGTCATGGCTCGGCTACAGGTTGTATATATGTAAATTTTTGGCAGACGAAAATTTGAGAGAGGAAAGAAACAGTGGAAGGGAAGTAATTTGAGAGGAAGCAGAACGATAAGTCAAGGCAACGAAAAGTTGCAAGCCAATTTATAATAGGGAAAAGTGGACAGCCTTTGAAAGATGAAACGTACATGAATAACGTAATAGTGAATTTAATTGGGACCGCCCTTTGATTTAGCTGAATCAATAAATTATCACTCATTTTGAAGTGCCCAGAGAAAGGACCGTGGTTGCAGAGAACACTCAAGATATACATGTTTATAATAAAATTTCAACAGTGTCAATAGAGAAGAGAACCGGACCAGAGAAAAATAAATTGAATTTATGGAGATGTAACAGCTGACTATTTAATATTTACGTTTTGGTGGACAGTTTCTTTCTTTTGCAAAGCCAGAGAGAGAAAGAATAGAGAATGGCAACAGGTAAATCAATGAAAGTAATATAATGGCAGTAATGGTCACCCATTTATTAAGTTGACTAATATTAAAGCAATTTGATTTATACGAATTTAAATTTGAAACGCAAAGGAAAAGATAAGTCACGGTTTTTGGGTACCGTTACAACGAACAATTTATTTCCTCCGTTGTACACCGGATCCCGAAATACAGGAATAAATATATCGTTGAGATCAGCACGACGAGACGATTAAAACAGTATACAGATATCGGTGGTACGCTCATCCGATCAAAAGTCGATTATCGTCACCAAAAGTGCTGTAAATTTGTCAGAAATAAGGTAAACGGAGCAGTAAACGTCCGAATTTGAAAAAACGAAGGATGACGTCTTACTCAGAATAGGATTTAGAAATTTTCCATAGAAAAATATTCAGGCCCGGAAATAAATTTATTACCAGCAATTGTTGGCTAGCTTGAAATTAAACAGAATTTCATAATAAAAATTTTCATAAAATATATTGAAATTTTAAAATCTGCTATGTTTAAATCGGACGTAATCCAAATGTTAACTTTTTATTTGTAAATAAATTTATTTAAAACTTCACAAAAATCCAATTAAATACGTAAATGAAACAATAAAATTTATTAAAATCTTACGGGTCGTTACAAATGACTTCTATGATTTTGGAAAGAAATGTATGGTTTGATATAAATATTGATTTCAGATAATATATAAATGTTATTTTATATATAGTTAAATTCTTGATTTTTTAAGCTATATATAAATTTGTTTAATATAAAAAAAGTTTAATAATAAAGTTTGATTTTATTAAAATATAATATGGTTAATTATTTATTTAAATTATATTTTAATATAGAGTTTCTAATGATTTAATAAATTAGGGTTGAGAAGATATATAATTGAAATTGATTTGAAATTGTATATAATTAAGAAATATATTTAATTAGAAATCGATTTGTAACTTATTGAATTTGATATTTTTAAAGGATAAAATTTTATAACTTGATTTTGGTTAAGGTGATTTAAATGAATATTTCAAGTTTAAATAAGTTGAAGGAAATATTTAGTTTATTTGTGATTTGGGGTTTTATTTAAATAATATTGGATTTATTCAGTGAATATTTCAAACTAAATAATAATAAAGTTAAATTAAGATATATATGAAATTATCAAATTTAGTTTTGAGATTGTGAAATATTTAAAGCTTTGGAATATATCGAAATTTAAATGGTTTATTTGTGGTTCAAATCTGTATTTGAAATCGATATAATGGTTTATTGAGAACAGAAATGAATTGAAATTGATGATTTGAGATTCGACTATATTTGAAATTTGGGGATTGGTATTAATTCGGAATTGATTTGTGAAATTTGAGGAAGCTATTTTATTATATAAAGTATTTTGAAATTATATTTAAAACTACTTATATATGTTACTTTATAAATTTATTTCATATAAACTATTTTAATATAAATTATTTTATATAAACTATTTTAAATTATAACTATTTTTATATAAACTATTTTAAATTATAAAATATTTTATTATATATTACTATTATTTATATTTAAACAGTTAAGTGGGAAGTGTTATGATTCCAAAGCATTATGATTTCTAAATTTTGATTTCCAAAGTATTATGATTTTCAAAGTGTTTGATTTAGAAAGTGTTATAACTTTGAAGTGCTAAGATTTTGTAAATGGATATATTTGAAATGGATATGTATAAAATGGAAATGATATCGTATTTGGGTTTGAAATGGAAGTGATATTGTATTGATATGGTTTTGAAATGGCAATAATATTTTGGTTTTGAAATATAAACTATTTTGAAAGTTTATTAAATGACCAATCGGTGTAATAATTACGTAGTTATTAAAGAGTCCGGGATCGGTTAGGGACATACTCTTTGTTTAAACAGAAAACCACTTTAATAACTATTATATGCGGAGTGTGATCCAGAATGAAGTGGTTGGAATGATAACGTTGCTGGATTTGGAGAAAGAGAACGGTAATGGATAGTCTTGATACTTGTGTCAAATTTGTAATGACTTAAACAGGAGTCGTGCCAAGCCAATGAGGTTAGCCACTTCTAAGAGAACACACTTCTTCGTAAACTACTCATTTCTTGTTTTTGATTGGTACGCACCCTTGAATTTGGAGTGTTGTATCGCGGTGTTGCGATCGTTGCGGCGATGCGTTCTCACTAGTCCGGATCAGGCAAACGGTAGTTTCACTACCTTGGGGTATTGCCTCATGTGCCTTGTCATACTCGTATCCCTATGCGCGACCACTACAATTCGTTTTGTGTTATACCTATGGAGAACTCCCTGATAGCCCACTAGTTTACGGTGGAGTTTACAGTGCTGTAAAGACTATGACGCTTATATAAAATGTTAAGGGGGATAATGGTAACACCTTAACGCTATTTTGATAATTTATATTACTGATAGGCATTATCTACTTAGCGTACATATAAAAAGTTTAACGGATCCTTAGAGGATGGTTATCTCAAACATCTTTTGAGTTACTTGTATTTTCAGCTGTTATTTCACTTGAGTTGGATTTATTGATATAAGAATGTTAATCCCGACTCGAGTATTTGTGTTTTTCTTTACGCTCGGGTCAGACTGAGTGTACCAGTATTCGAGACTCACCTTTGGAGTTCGGGCTTCGCTTGGAGATCCATCTATCTATTCAGCTTTCAGATATTCAGTTGATTCCAATGATGTATTCTGATCTTGTATTTGACTATTGTATTCGAGACTTCTATGTATCTTGTTTTACCCTGCTATATATATAGTATATATAGCTTCATGAACTACTATTCATTTGTTTCCGCTGTATATTGTTATATTACTCCGTGTCTGTGATTCCGTGAGTATTCATTTACTGTATATGCTGAGTTTTGCTACATATAAACTTACAATCTGGTATTTTGAGTAATTCAATTCCGACATGTTTGGATGTGAATGGTTGAAAATATCACGTCGTTCCATGTGGTATCAGAGCTTTGGCTCTAGGCAAAACTTAGCATGTATGGTAAATTTGATTATGGAATCACTTTCATTCAAGCTTTAATTCTTTCCTCTTTGATTTGAATTTCCTTTGAATTTTGGAACGTCCCTCGGTTCCAAAATCCATCATTTCCTCTCCCTATTCCTATTCCGGAGTATCCCATAAATCCACTTCGAATGATCTTTATAATGAATCAGCGGTCCCACCAATCTTCGAATGATTTGTGAAGGGTGAAACTCCTTTACAAATGGCATCAATTCATCGGAGATTTCTATGTCCTCGGTTTAGATGCTTATATCGTTTGTTATGTTGAATTCTATCTCTTGCGATCGAATGTCGATTTGCCTCGGAATTATGCATCGATCTTATTCTTGAAGTCACGGTCGACTAGGTTAAATTTGCCCGCGATTTATATAAACTTATCTATCTTCCTATTTTGTTATTTAATTATTTTATCTTTGTTTCAAACCTATCTTCGAATTAAAAATTGTCTTTGATTTGAGTCCATCAAATTTGAATCTCTATCCTAGCTTTGAAATCTATTCTTGTATCATCGAGCGAGGAAGTGTATTTATAAATTAATATTAAAAAAAGAAAAAATTGTTTTATATATATTGTGTTGTTTGAGTTGTTGATATTGATTTGGATTTTCGATCGATTCGTCTGATCAACGCTATCGATGGGATTTCTAAACTTCTTGAACAGAGCAAACTGATACAATATTATTTTCAAATTTGGTAAATAAGATAAAATTTTGCGTGATTATATTATATATAAGTATAGATTTTTTTCTGAAATTAAATTGTTAATGAATTTGTTGTCAGAAATGACATTATTTGATTTTCGTTTATTGTTTTGTAAACCATTGATTTACCAATATATAAATAAACGGAATTATAAAACTTAGTTTATAGATTTATTTAGAAATTTAAATGAATTAAAATAAGAATTTGAGAATCTAATTTCTGAAAATTTTAAGCTTTGGTTTTAAAGTTTTAAATGTACTATCTAAAGTATTTTTGAATAGAAATCATTTCTAAAGATTTTTTTTAGTTTGTTATAAATCAGTGCTCCCCTCTTTTGTCGCTGGAAAATAATTTGGGTGATGACGGCCGCATCATCGGCATTCGTTTTCGAGTTTTAGAATGGAGAAACCATTTGGTAGCTTTGCTACGCTTTTGTTTTGAAATGAAATTGATTTGAATTTCTTAGTATGACTTGAATTATAATATATATATATATATATATTGGTTTATGATTATAAATTTGATACGATGTATGTTGTATATATACATACATATATCTCTAAATAGTTTGAAATGATATCGGAAATGTAATTCTTAATCTTATGTTAAGAATGTTTTCAATTATAAAATGAAGCCAAAATTTTGAAATAAATATTTAAACTTGAGTAATTGAATTTAAGAAAATTTTACTTGTATAATACTCAGTTACATCCCAATATAACTTACCTAAATCATTCAGAAGTTGAAAATGTAATTGAATAATTTACAATGCAGAATGATGATTAATAATTTTATAAATAAAAATTGAGTGGTTGTAATAAGTGTTATGCACTTTACTTTTAATTGTAAAATATTAATAGTGATAAATAGAATAATAAGTTGAATGAATAGTAAATGGTACAAATTAAATAAAATTTTGTTTTGAAGAAATATTTCGGTATCAAATATTAATAAATTGAAATTAAATCAACTTATTGAAATACCTTGAATTTTAAATCAAATATTGAGTATTAATTAAGGTAAAATTGAAATTTATATGGTTTGAACTAATTGCTCTGTTTTCTTTCTGGTTGTTTCTATTATCCTACATTCTTCTTTTTCGGGGACGAAAAGTTTTGAGTGGGGGAGAGTATAACGGCCCGATAATTTTTAATAATTTTATTTGTTTTATTTATTTAACTAGTTGATTTTTTGTGAAATTTTAAATAATAAAATTTTGGAATAAAAATTTGATATTTGGAATACGTCTAAACATAGCCACTGGTAAATTTTCATTAGAAAATATGGAAGCTTATTTTGTGTGTAATTCTATTTTAATTCCAATCGGTTAAAAATCGATGGTAATAAAATATTTTCCAAAATTGAATATTTTTACATAGAAAAATTCTAAATCATCTTCTAACTGAGACGTCATTTTTCGTTTTTCCAAATTCGGACTTCTTTAGCTCCGTCGATCTTATTTTTCTACGTTTTGCTGCATTTTCCGCTAGTAGGAAATTCGAATTTTCATAATTCAATCATACCACTGATATCTGTATACTATTTGGATCGTCTCATCGTGCTGACCTCTGAGGTATATTTACTTCTGTGTTTCAAGGTCTGGTACGCGACGGAAAGCAATAAGCTGTCCGTTGTAATGGTACCATAGCTGTGCCTTTATCTCTTCCTTCTGTTTCAAAATTCGAAACGTACTGTCCAATCAAATTTATTGCCTTAGTAAATTTTTTCAGAATCAATGCATCTTGTCGTTGCTTTTGAAAAGAATTTTTTATAAAGTTATATAAAGCCAGCCCACCTATTTTGTTTTGTATATATTTATTTGCTTGAGCACGTTCCAAGTTTTCAAATTTATATTTGGCCTCATCTTCTTCCCTTCAGCTTTCATACACGTTATGTCTCTTCCTCCAAACCCGTGAGAAGCATGTCCATGCCCAACCCAAAACTATGGCTAAACCTCCTCATCACTTCCACCGTGATAGTCATCACCAAGAGCAAATGAAGCGCGAGCATCCTCCCACGCGTCCCCATCACCGAGCTGCTATACAAACCAAGACGCAGCGCCGAAGCTTGTCCATCTTTCTCCCCTTTCGATTGCCTAGCTCCATTGGCTGCGTGCCACTGATCATTCCTTATCATCTTGTTGCTATCATCATCCCTCTGACTTCGTTGTTCCTTCCTTCACCTTCGCCCATCACCATTCCAGCCGCAACTCCGTTTCATTCCGATGTGGCTGCCTAGAAGCTTCGTTCTTCCACCGAGCACCTCCTAGCTCGAGCCCTCCCCGAGTGATGACTGACCCCACTAGTACTCCTTCCCCTCACCTAGCTCGCCCTTGGCCTCGTCCCTGCTTTTCCGCGGCTAGCAACCCGCTTCTGACCGTCTGCCGCCATGGCCTAGGCTCCTTGTTGATAAGTAAGCGTTTATATATTTTAATATATGTGTTAAGTTGTAAGCAGTATAGTTATAGTATTACTTGTTTCGTAGATATAGTCATATATATTGTATAAGTTATATAATACTTGCTGTTATATACATATCTTCTTGTTTAATATTGTCGGATATGTGTTCTAATATATTTTGTTTTAAGGTGACGTCTGTTTTGGTTAGAATGGAATCTTATAAAGGTGGTTTTAGTATTACCTATAAATGTATTGTTTACCAAGTATATTTATATGTTACAGTATCCTAGATTTTTAAAAGTAGTATTCACTTTATAATTAACTAAATATATAGCAGTTTCTAAATTTTACTTTTTGGTTTATTGTATAAGTTTATATTGGATTTCCTGTTAGATTTGTATGCGTATATTTTGTTATATAGGCCTAACCTATAGGTTACAGAATTTTTTTACAAGTTTACGGTGTGCTATATCTTTTATACTGTTTGCATATGTGAATGGTGGAAATGTATTGGTTTATATAAATTTTAATATATATATATACGCTTTGTTTTCCAGAAAAACCTGGCCTGCCTTGCTCTGTTTCATTTTGTACTAGCTTGTTTTCAATGTATTTGGTTATTAATATATACTATTATATGTAGTTTTATATAGATTTATATGCTATGTAGTTTTATATTATATATTTTATATTTATACAGTTGTTACAGTACTCAGTAAATATAGTGTAGGTAACTATATGTGTTGATTTTTTTATATTTAATTTTGCATATTTGTTTATATACTATTTTGGTTTTAAGTGATTTTATAAATATTAAATTTTTAATAAATGTTCTTTTAAATTTAACGTATAATATTGATATTTTATCAGTTTAAAACTTTTGGTGTTGGTCGATAACATAAGTTATAAATATACATGTTAAACTATTATGTTTTATATGTATTGAGTTAAAAGTTAATATTTTATGTAAGGTTAACTTTATTTTTATTTTCAAGTTTTGGCTTAATATGTATTTGAAGAATTTTGAAAGAAACAGACATCTTCCACATATCTTATTCTATATGTGTTTGAATTAAGAATATAATTTTGTATATATCTAATTTATATGTTATTTTAATATTTGTTTTAATTTAAATATTGATTTCCTGGAAATAATATATATATATATATATATAATTTCTGTTCCATCAAGATGATTCCGATTATCTTCGTCGATCCTATTCTGATTGGATTTTGTCTATTCTTATTACCAGCTTTGATCATTGAATTCATGTCGATTTTACCTTGCTTCGGTTCGTCATTCAAATTTCAGTGTCCGTATTATTATGCGTATCTGTGTCATCTTCTGTACTCTCTAGCCTCGAAAGGTGAGCAATCACTCACGATTTACGTTCTTATATATATTAAATTTGATTTCAATTGAAACAACAATTGAAATATGCCGCTGTTAGTTATTTACACTGTTATATATGTTATTACCTGTATCTGTTCACCTGAATCTGTTCACCTGTGACATCTGACACCATTATCTGTTATTTATATTGATGATATATGCCTGCTATATTATTATCATATCTGTTATCATTATGCAAGTTCCCTATTAGTATATAATTTACTATGGGTTGAAATGATACATACCCGAACGGACTTTAGAATAGGAGAAAATCGTTATGGGTTGAAATGATAAACCCAAGCGATTTTCAATGAATAGAATTTTGGATTGCGGGTTGAAATCATATATATATATATACACCCGTGTATATTTAAATTTGGGATTGAATTGATAAATAACCGTATCACTTGACCATAGGATAGAAAATTATATACAGACACCGTTGGTCTATATGTAAATATTTTGAGAACGACTTCTATGGTTTTGGAAAGAAATATATGGTTTTATATAAATATTGATTTCAGATATTATATAAATGTTATTTTATATATAGTTAAATTCTTGATTTCTTGAGCTATATATAAATTTGTTTAATATAAAATAAGTTTAATAATAAAGTTTGATTTTATTAAAATATAATATGGTTAAGTATTTATTTAAATTATATCTTAATATATAATGATTTAATAAATTATGGTTGAGAAGATAGATAAATGAAATTAATTTGAAATTTTATATAATTAAGAAATATATTTAATTAGAAACCAATTTGGAACTTAATGAATTTGAGATTTTTAAAGGATAAAATTTTATAACTTTATTTTGGTTAAGGTGATTTAAATAAATATTTCAAGTTTAAATAAGTCGAAGGAAATATTTAGGTTATTTGTAATTCGGGGTTTTATTTAAATAATATTGGATTTATTAAGTGAATATTTCAAACTAAATAATAATAAAGTTAAATTAAGATATATATATATATATATATGAAATTATCAAATTTAGTTTTAAGATTGTGAAATATTTAAAGCTTTGGGATATATAAAAATTTAAATGGTTTTTTTGTGGTTCAAATCTGTATTTGAAATCGATATAATGGTTTATTGAGAACAGAAATGAATTGAAATTGATGATTTGAGATTTGACTAAATTTGAAATTTTGGGATTGGTGTTGATTTGGAATTGATTTGTGAAATTTGAGGAAGTTATTTTATTATATAAAGTATTTCGAAATTATATTTAAAACTACTTATATATGTTACTTTATAAATTTATTTCATATAAACTATTTTAATATAAATTATTGTATATAAACTATTTTAAATTTTAAATATTTTTATATAAACTGTTTTAAATTATAAATTATATTATTATGTATACTATTATTTATATTTAAAAAGTTAAGTGGGAAGTGTTATGATTCCAAAGCATTGTGATTTCTAAATTTTGATTTCCAAAGTATTATGATTTTCAAAGTGTTTGATTTAGAAAGTGTTATAACTTTGAAGTACTAAGATTTTGTAAATGGATATATTTGAAATGGATATATATAAAATGGAAATGATACCGTGTTTGGTTTTGAAATGGAAGTGATATCGTACTGATATGGTTTTGAAATGGCAATGATATTTTGGTTTTGAAATATAAACTATTTTGAAATTTTATTAAATGACCAATCGGTGTAATAATTAGTAGTTATAGAGAGTCCGGGATCGATTAGGGACATACTCTCTGTCTAAATCGGAAACCACTTTAATAACTATTATACGTGGAGTGTGATCCAGAATGAAGTGGTTGGAATGATGACGTTGCTGGATTTGAAGAAAGAGAACGATAATGGATAGCCTTGACACTTGTGTCAAATTTGAAATGACTTAAACAGGAGACGTGTCGGGCCAATGAGGTTAGCCACCTCTAAGCGAACACACTTCTTCGTAAACTACTCATTACTTGTTTTTGATTGGTGCGCACCCTTGAATTTGGAGTGTTGTATCGCGGTGTTGCGATCGTTGCGGCGATGCGTTCTCACCAGTCCGGATTAGGCAAGCGGTAGTTTCACTACCTTGGGTATTGCTTCATGTGCCTTGTCATACTCATATCCCAATGTGCGACCACTACGATTTGTTTTGTGTTATACCTATGGAGTATTCCCTGATAGCCCACTAGTTTACAGTGGAGTTTACAGTGTTGTATAGACTATGACGCTTATATAAAATGTGTTAAGGGGGATAGTGGTAACGCCTTAACGCTATTTTGATATTTTATATTACTGATAGGCATTATCTACTTAGCGTACATATAAATAGTTTAACGAATCCTTAGAGGACGGTTATCCCAAACATCTTTTGAGTTACTTGTATTTTCAGTTGTTATTTCACTTGAGTTGGATTTATTGATATAAGAGTGTTAATCCTGACTCGAGTGTTTGTGTTTTGCTTTATGCTCGGGTCAGACTGAGTATACCAGTATTCGAGACTCACCTTTGTAGTTGGGGCTTCGCTTGGAGATCCAGCTATCTTTCCAGCTTTCAGTTATTCGGTTGATTCCTGTGATGTATTCTGATCTTGTATTTGACTATTGTATTCGAGACTTCTATGTATCTTGTTTAACTCTGCTATATATGTATAGTAGCTTCATGAACTACTATTCATTTTTCTCCACTGCATATTATTATATTACTCCGTGTCTGTGATTCCCTGATTATTTATTTACTGTAAATGCTGAGTTTTGCCAGATATGAACTTACAATCTGGTATTTTGAGCAATTCAATTCCGGCATGTTTGGATGCGAATGGTTGAAAATATCAGGTCATTACAATTTTATTACATTCATATCCTATAATTATCATCCTTTACCATATTAATTATAATATTTCAATCTAATAATTCCATAAATTTTCAATTTAATCCCTTATTTATGATTATAACCAAATTAACTTTACAATTATTTCAATTGATTGAAATTACAATAAAATAGTTGACATTCAAACAACCTTATTAAATCATATTCTAATATTTTCCTCGTTGATAAATCATAAATTTCTAATTTCTCTCAATATTAAATTCTAAAATCTTAATTAATTTACTATATTTAATTATCGAAAATTACGATTCATTACAAGTTTCCATCGGAGCATGCCGGTTAGTGATAAAATTTGTTATTGAACCAAATATTTTGGAGATGGACAAAGTAGTTATATAAAGATATTTGCGATGTTTTGACCATGACCAAACTCTAGACATTGAAAGTGACAAAGTGGCGACGAAGTAAACATCCATATAATATATCATTGCTTCAAGGTGCTTCTTAAATTGATTTAAAATATGACTTCATCGAAAAGATTTATGGGCAATGAATTCAGTCAAACTATCACACCATCTGCTATTGTGTAATATGGACATCAATATTCAAATCATTCGATATTAATCACTGACCTGTATTTTTTGAAATATCACACGACTCAATTAGTTTCTAGAGTGTTATAAATGTATTGAATTAATACACACACACACACACACACACACATGTGTGTGTGTGTGTATAAGATACATTAATTATGAGTTCTATTAGTAGTTAAGATGCCATTAGTAATTTTGTTAGATCTTGAGAATTCTTTGGATGCCTTTAGTAATTATATGTGTTTTTGTATAAGCGTTATACATACACATATTAATATAAAATATTAGCACATATTTACATGGGTTTTAAATGCACAAATAAGGGGGATTGCTTATGGAAGGCGAAGGGGTTTTGATTTTGGTTTTTAAGAGTAATTAGTAATAGGTAACTCTCCTGATAACTAATCTATAAAAGGCATCTCAAACTCCTTCATTAGAAGGGCTTTTGAAAAATGGAAGAAACTATCTCCTCCACATCAATGGTCGAGCCCCCTTATGGTTCCCTCCTCTACAAAACACAACACTCGATTAGTGGTAGAACACGTTACCTTGCAAGTTCAGGTTGGATTCAAAATCCTAGGAGATAAACATAGATTGATATGTAAAGAGCGGCACGATTGTTAAAGGTAACATCGTATTTTTCCAAATTCCACACATATGTTATTCTCAAACCTTTCTATATAATAATATTGCCATACATGTGATTTGTTTGATAATTGTGGAATTAATTAATGAATAATTAACTCTTGGCAGTTTCTGTTCGCACCCTGTTTACCTCCTTTCACATGCTGCTACTTCATTAATTTTTAGGTTTTCCAAAATTTCCCCTATCTTCAAACCACATTAGATTACGTTTAAAAGAAATAATTACATACAAAAGCTCTAAAGGAGCGATGTTTATGTAAAAAACTCACTTGGCCCAAGCAAGGTTCGTGTAACAACCTAGTTCAGACCGAGCAAGGTTTGTGTAACAATCTAATTCGAGTCGAGTGAGGTTTTTGTAACAACCTAGTTTGGGCCGAGGGTGGTTCGTGAATAAAAACCATCAAAGCTGAATGTGGTTTAAAAATGTGAGGACATTTTTGGAATCAATTAAGGGACGAAAGGGAAAATGTGAGGTGTGATGATTATTTGTAATCGAGTGGGTGCAAAAGAAGGAAGCAGGAGTGGAAAAAATTCTTATGTGTAAATCAACATATTTTCAAATTATAAATCACTAAATATAAATAAAATTAATTTTTGGCCTATGTAAATAAAATTAATTTTTGGCCTATGTTGAAATTACTATTGTGAAAACCACTTTATATGAAATAATAGATAATTTAATATATTTATCAATCAAAGTATTAAATAAATTTTGATTTAAATTTATGTATACATATTTGATTTAAAAAATTATGTGTATATTTTGTTTATAAAGTAATTTCAGCCATATAAATAATTTCATTTGGTAACTTTGATTTATTTGGTTTAGTCAAAATATCAAATATTCATATTTATGATTTTTAATTTTTAATTCATATAGCGTTTTGAAATTGTCAAATTTGCTTTAGATTTAAATATAAAATATATTTGACCTAGTTAAACTAAATTTGAATAAACATGTTATAAACTTTTAAATTTTTGAATCCAAATAAAGTTATTCTTATTTAGTCAAATCAACTAAATACTTTACAAAAAAATTGAATATATATATAACACAATTTAGAAACTATATATAACATATTTGATATTATAATATATTCAAATGGAGTAGTATATTTTATATATATACACACACATTTACATATATATATACATATACATATATACGTAGACACACACACACATTTGTGTGTGTGTTATTCACTTGTCATGTTATTGTTGTTTTATATTACTATGTTATGTCAAATGTATATCACATTTTGTAATTGCACCACATTAATGAGAAATATAAACACATTAAATTGGATGAACAACTCGTTACGGCTAATAATTGTAGCACTTTTACATGTGGAATTTGAAAGGTTTGAATTTGTGCATATATTGGACAAACAATTCATTGTGATAGGTAAGCATAGATGTTTCATATGTAATAGGTGAAAGGTTTTAATTTATGTGCATATAATATAAAAATGATTAAGTTGAAGTAAAACATTAAATTAAAATATAGACTGGGCCTGAGTGCTAACTATTTGTTCATATAGACTTATTGAGATATACTATAGGATTTTTTTTTACAACTGACCATATTTTACTCGCTGCCATATAAACCTGATCCAACAATGTTATCAGAGCCCAATTGGTTTATATAAATAAATTAGTCAACATTTAGACCAACTACTAGGCTTTACCGTTTAACTGGTGTCTAGGATGGAGTGTTTAAGGCTTGGAGTTGGAGTAACCAGTTGCTTCCTCTCCTTGGTTTCATACTTGGCCTAATGGATAATGGAAGTTTTCAAGGTCGTCCCAAGTATAAGACCTAAGATTGTCAATTTTAAGCCTTGGGCTAATTCAAGTATGCATATCTCTACTGCTAATAATGTAAACTCGGTGCATTAACTTCATCCGCGTCTTTTTGAAATACCGGAAATGCCCTTATGTTTCCCCTCAGATCTGCACGCGTACCTACAGTTTTATTTCTCTCGATTCATAAAACCTAATTGTTTCTCCCTAAATTCATCACATTCCTAATTCAATTCCTCAAATCCCCAAATCCATTCACTCGCATCATTCGTTCTAACAAATTCGATTTATCTTGCTTCCTACTCAATAGTATGCATTGCGAACCGAAATTGGATGGGTCGCCAGAGATATCTCATGCTTATTATCATCTTCTTTTTTCCTTAAAGGTACAAATATTCATGCTGTATATATTTTAATTTAAATGTTTACATATTTTGAATTGCTTCAACTTCGAACATCGTTACTCATTATTTTTTTGATTGATCTATTTTGTGAATGTTGCACACAACTTCCCAATGCATTTTTAGATCTGATTTGTGAATCTATGTCATCGAAGATAGTTTTTACATCTAATTTTTAATCCATGTAACAAAAGTTGTTAAGAATCCATATAATTTTTAATAAAATAGCATATTCGCTGTAAAAACTCATTCGTCAAATTTTTAATTGGCTTAAATTTAGTTAAGTTTGTAGTGATAAAAAACTTTTCCTAAAATATCTATATTTCCTTGATGATACTGCAGATATGTGTATAGCCAGGTTTACAACTAAAGTGCATTTAGAATACTTAGCCATATTGTATACAAAAAGTATTTGGAATACAAAAATGCTAGACTTACCACAATTCCTTGATTTCGCATGTCGATTTTAGTACCACGATTACTGAGAGGAAGAAGGATAAGAATAGGCTAATCGTCGATGAGGCCGTCAATAATGATAATTCGGTTGCTGCGATGATTTCAGGTTTTGAGTACCATCTCTATAATTCTTATTCAGTCGATATTGATAGATAATTTTGAGCATAGTGGGATTGAGACTGAGCATCGGTATTAGTAGCATGTGACACATAAGGATATCAGCCAAGCATAGCAGTTTGGATACACATGCAACATGTCTGTGTAATTTGTCCTCAAGGCTCGATACATACAAACACCTATTGTTATTGGTTGGAACTTTATCTGTGGGACAATGTTGTACATGCTGAGGAAGTGAGAGGGCCAAAACCGAAGTCACGGTGTGTGACGCCCCACCTCTATACCCATGCTAGCCAAGGATACTACGAGGTAATGCCGTCAACTAGCACGGAGAATAAGGCTGTTGAGGAGCGACCATCCGTGTAATTGCTTTGTGCGAGCACCGATATGTCAGATAGTATAACATGCGTTTCATCTCAAGAGGAAATCTGACATACCGATACAAACTCAAAACTACCACACAGTGGCTATATATATTCTTCGAAAACAAACATAGAAATAAGCATAACATAAATCAGTCACAGGAGTTCATATCTCAAAGGCGGAAACAGATATGAATATTACACATGAAAGTGTATATCAGAGTAGTGGTCAAACAAGACCCACGATAACACAAAAGAATAATTACAAGTGCTACAAAAGAATGAGTATACATCAATGAATCTATATCTCAAATGTATACAACAACAAAAACTACTAATCTAAGTAGTTAGCCAAAAGGCAGGATAATAATCCCAGATGAGGAGTCAAGCAGAAGCACCCGTAACATATCGGTCTGACCCGAGTATTATTTAATAAGAAAATAATAAACGGATCAGTCTAACTATAAATATCAGACAAAATGATATAAAATAAGAGGTATGACAAAAACGTATGATAACTATAAAGCCATACTGTGATAAGTACGTAATTGAAAATCAACTAGAGATTAATCAATATCACAAGAATCTTCTCAAAGATCAAAAGAATGTCATACTCTTTATTTTTATTCACCAAACCATAAATATTCACAATTATATCAATGCCAATCACAAAAGTTAATGACACACAAATTCACCAACGCACAAATATTGATAAAACTTATCAATGAAAATCACGAAAATTGGTGAAACGCAAATTCTAGAAATCATCAATGGAAATCCAGAAATTACAAAAAGGGGGAGGCCTATCACAAAACGGGAGTTATGAAAAATCACCAACACGTGTATCACAAAATGAAACGCTATTCCACGGTTGCTAACCATTAATTTTGAGCCGAGGCTCCACTAAAACGGCCCGAAGACCATGAGCCGAAGCTCCACTAAAACGGCCCGAAGACCATGGGTCGCTACCCCACCAAATTGAGCCGAAGCTCCACAGAAACAGGGTTTAGTCTCCCTCGCAGACAAAGAGACATCGCACATTGCTAGTCTAAATCACAAAAATGATCATCATCGATCATCAAGAAGTGTCAAGTACACTAAGCTAGTAAATATATGAGCTTAGCTTCATGTCCCATAACCACTAGCTTAACTTAAATATTTACGAACAAACTGTAAGTCTCCACTCGAAAATTGTCACAAGAAATTCAATCGAAGAAGTCCAAGAATTAACCGACGAAGTAAATGCAAGCGTTTCATACCACTTGTTTTGCTAAGCCGTTTAATTAGATTTCTCATACGAGTGAGGTAAAGGTTTGTATATACTAGTAGATTGGAAAACGGTTTTATAACAAGCTTGATATTGAAAATAGAGTTGAAATCGTTTTGATAAAAGAGTTTTGCTATTTACTACTAGTATTGAAACCTTTTTATTTTTTAAAAGTGACAAATCACAGAAATGATTGTAGAAACAACCAATCACTAAAATTCACATACGAAGACGTGAATTAATTCCAAAGAAATCGATATCAACTCCATCAAAATGGATATTTCCCAAAAATCCCAAAATAGAAGTCATCAAAGTCGAATAACAATTGATACAACAAGTCAGAATAAACTCGAATCGATTAAATTTGGAAACACAAGAGAAATAGACAAAAATAGGCATAATAGGCATTTAAGAGCAGGTCAGTCAACTGGCTCAATGAGTTCAG
This sequence comes from Allium cepa, assembly GCA_030765085.1. Classification (NCBI taxonomy): domain Eukaryota; kingdom Viridiplantae; phylum Streptophyta; class Magnoliopsida; order Asparagales; family Amaryllidaceae; genus Allium; species Allium cepa. The sequence continues at coordinate 86,995,800 of CM060942.1, read as the reverse complement.
TCGACTGAACTCAGTCCCGAAATATTCGCGGGATGCTGGTCAGTCGACTGGACTCAGTATGCCAGTCGACTGGACCAGAGCCTCGGAAATGCTCAGGTAGCAGGTCAGTCGACTGGACCAAAATAACAGTCGATTGGAACCTGTTTACTGCACTTCCAAGCCTAACTAAATGAAGGCAAATTCCTTCTAAAATGCATTCGGTCGAGCAACGACACTAGGGATTTACGCGAATCAGCTACCGAGCCCTATAGGCTCTTCGATGCATCACCAAAAGCATGTTCAAGCAACCTGAGCACGCCCCACCTCTATACCCATGCTAGCCAAGGACACTACGGGGTAATACCGTCAACTAGCGTAGAGAATAAGGATGTTGAGGAGCGACCATCCGTGTAATTGCTTTGTGCGAGCACCGGTACGTCAGATAGTATAACATGCATTTCATCTCAAGAGGAAATCTGACATACCGATACAAACTCAAAACTACCACACAATGGCTATATATATTCTTCAGAAACAAACATAGAAATAAACATAACATAAATTAGTCACAGAAGTTCATATCTGAAAGGCAGAAACAGATATGAATATTACACATGAAAGTGTATATCAGAGTAGTGGTCAAACAAGACCCACGATAACACAAAAGAATAATTACAAGTGCTACAGAAGAATGAGTATACATCAATGAGTCTATATCTCAAATGTATACAACAAAAAAAACTACTAATCTAAGTAGTTAGCCAAAAGGCAGGATAATAATCCCAGATGAGGAGTCAAGCAGAAGCACATGTAACATCTCGGCCGACCCGAGTATTATTTAATAAGAAAATAATAAACGGATTAGTCTAACTATAAATATCAGATGAAATGATATAAACTAAGAGGTATGAAAAAAATGTATGATAACTATAAAGTCATACTGTGATAAGTATGTAATTGAAAATCAACTAGAGATTAATCAACATCACAAGAATCTTCTCAAAGATCAAAAGAATGTCATACTCTTTATTTTTATTCACGAAACCATAAATATTGACAATTATATCAATGCCAATCACAAAAGTTAATGAGACTCAAATTCACCAATGCACAAATATTGATAAAACTTATCAATGAAAATCATGAAAATTGGTGAAACACAAATTCTAGAAATCATCAATGGAAATCCAGAAATCACAAAAAGGGGGAGCCCTATCACAAAATGGGAGTATGAAAACTCACCAACACGTGTATCACAAAACGGAACGCTATTCCATGGTTGCTAACCATTAATTTTGAGCCGAGGCTCCACTAAAACGGCCCGAAGACCATAAGCCGAAGCTCCACTAAAACAGCCCGAAAAGCATGGGTCGCTACCCCACCAAATTGAGCCGAAGCTCCACAGAAACAGGGTTTAGTCTCCCTCGCAGATAAAGAGACATCGCACATTGCTAGTCTAAATCACAAAAATGATCATCATCGATTATCAAAAAGTGTCAATTACACTAAGCTAGTAAATATATGAGCTTAGCTTCATGTCCCATAACCACTAGCTTAACTTAAATATTTACGAACAAACTGTAAGTCTCCACTCGAAAATTGGCACAAGAAATTCAATTGAAAAAGTCCAAGAATTAACCGACGAAGTAAATGCAAGCGTTTCATACCACTTGTTTTACTAAGCCGTTTAATTAGATTTCTCATACGAGTGAGGTAAAGGTTTGTATATACTAGTAGATTGGAAAACGGTTTTATAACAAACTTGATACTGAAAATAGAGTTGAAATCGTTTTGATAAAATAGTTTTGCTATTTACTAGTATTGAAACCTTTATATTTTTTAAAAGTGACAAATCACAGAAATGATTGTAGAAACAACCAATCAATGAAATTCACATACGAAGACGTGAATTAATTCCAAAGAAATCGATATCAACTCCATCAAAATGGATATTTCCCAAAAATCCCAAAACAGAAGTCATCAAAGTCGAATAATAATTGATACAACAAGTGGGAATAAACCCGAATCGATTAAATTTGGAAACACAAGAGAAATAGACAAAAATAGGCATAATAGGCATTTAAGAGCAGGTCAGTCGACTGGCTCAATGAGTTCAGTCGACTGAACTCAGTCCCGGAATATTCGCGAGATGCTGGTCAGTCGACTGGACTCAGTATGCCAGTCGACTGGACCAGAGCCTGGGAAGTGCTCAGGTAGCAGGTCGGTCGACTGGACCAAAATTCCAATCGACTGGAACCTGTTTACTGCACTTCCAAGCCTATCTAAATGAAGGCAAATTCCTTCCAAAATGCATTCGATCGAGAAACGGCACTAGGGATTTACGCGAATCAGCTACCTAGCCCTATAGGCTCTTCGATGCATCACCAAAAGCATGTTCAAGCAACAAAGCTATGATTTTTGAAGATTTGAACTCAAAACACCAAAAATTGGAATATTCACAAAACCAATCCAAGTCAAAATCAAATGCACATGAAAAAGTGTTAGGAAATTCATACCTAACAATCAAAGATAATCACAGACTTAGACGTGAGATAAAAATCTCACCTTTTCACAAAAATAAGGAAGGAGAAGCTTGAAAGCAAAGGAAGAATCAACCACACTTCAACACAACCCAAATAAACTTGAACCTAAGCTCAAAAGAAGAACATTCCCAAAGTTAGGTTTAGGAATTTCTGAAATTGAAAGGAGAATGGGTTGGAGAAGAAGAAGATGATGCTTACCAATAGCTTCTCTTTGGATTTCGAGCTAGAATTTGATTTGCAAATAAAAACTAGGGCTTGGAGTTTTAATTTCCCATTCCTCTCTCCATTGTTGCTAAAGCTTGAGTATTAGGAAATATAAATGAAGTAATGAAGAGAAGAGGGGTGAAGCTTGGGTCTAATGCCCTAAGTGAAAAAGTAGCGAAATTCCACTACTCCAAACATATCAAAGTTTATACTCAAAAAGATCGCATACGTCATTTTGAACTCAATGGGGGTAGTCTCGAGTCTTAATTTGACTGTTTGCAAAAATTATCTTTTTGGACTAAAATCCGACTAACGATGAAATATTTAAATAAAATATTTAAATACTCGATTTTAAAATATGCGGGCTGTTGCAGACTCCGCTCCTTAAAGAAATTGCATCCTCGCAATCTTAAGAAATAAATGAATCAAAAAGAAACAACCATAAAAGCATATCAACACGAAAGAAGAAATTCGAGATAAGAAGTTCACCTCAAAGAGCATGAGAAAGTAAGTCCGGATGTGTCCGCTCAATGAATTCTGTGGATTCCCAAGAACAGTTTTTAGGTTTGAGGACCATTGAACTTTCACAAGAGGAACATCTTTATTTCGAAGGCGTTTAATCTCCGAAACTATTATACGAATAGGATGTTGCTCATAAGTCAAATTAGGCGAAACTTCAACTTCTTCCACAACACTGGGCTCAGGAATAGAATCAGAATCTCAAAGGAATTTCCGTAATTGAGAAACATGAAACACGTCATGAATAGCAGAAAACTGAGCTGGTAATAAGAGGCGATAAGCCATGGAACCAATACGTTCGGTGATAGGAAATAGACCAATATATCGTGGTGCTAACTTTCCCGATCGACTGAAACGTACAACACCCTTCATAGGTGAAAAACGAATAAACACAAAATCTCCCACAGAAAATTCTAATTTCCTTCTTCGGTTATCGGCATAGGATTTTTGCCTACTTTGGGCTTCTTTCATCCTATGACGAATAAGGTCAATCTTTTCCGTGGAATCACGAATAAAATCTAAACCTAAAACCAGCTTCTCACCGGCCTCAAGCCAACAAGAAGGAGAACGGCATGGCCTACCATAGAGTGCCTCGAAAGGTGCCATACCAATACTAGATTGGAAGCTATTATTATAGGAAAACTCAACAAGAGAAATATGATCTTCCCAACTTCCACCAAAATCAAGAACACACGCACGAAGAAGATCTTCAAGAGTTTGATTCACATGCTCGGTTTATCCATCGGACTGAGGATGATAAGCGGTGCTAAAATTAAGCTTCGTTCCCAAAGCTTTTTGAAGACACTTCCAAAATCAATAGTAAACAATGGATCACGATCACTAACAATAGAAGTAGGAACTCCATGCAATTTTACAATTTCTTTAGTAAAGAGTTTGGCCAAGAGAGGAACGGTTCGATTGGACCGAACAGGAATAAAATGGACGGATTTAGTAAGTCTATCAACTATCACCCATAAGCTATCATGACCCGAATGAGAACGGGGAAGGCCGTCTATAAAATCCATGGAAATTTGGTCCCACTTCCAAATTGGAATTTCTAAATGTTGCAATAACCCACCGGGCCTTTGATGCTCAGCCTTGACAAGTTGGCAAGTCATGCAACACTTAACAAAGTTAGCAATATCATATTTCATTCCATCCCAATAATAAAGTCGCTTCATATCCGCGTACATTTTACTATTACCGGGATGAATGGTAAATTTAGAACGATGAGAATCTTCTGAAATGTCTTTACGAAGATCACCAATATTTGGCACGATAAGTCTACCAAAATTTAAAATACCGCCACGAGAATCAATATCAAAGTCTTTCAAACCTTCAATATCAATTTTATCCCAAAAATTTTGGCCAAGAAGAGCCAATTCGGGATCTAGCTTTTGAGCTTCAAGAATGCAGTCTAAAAGAGAAGGATGAGCCTCAAGGCTACATAAAACAAGATATGAACATAAATCGGGAACACGATCTCGAATCTCATAAGTGGATAAAACTCCGAGATCATTCCATTCGGATATCATCATAGAAACAACCGCTTGTTGCTTGTGACTAAGTGCATCGGCAACACGATTTCCCTTTCCGGGAGTATAAAAAATATCAAGATCATAAGATGCAAGGAACTCGAGCAAACGTTGTTGACGCAAATTAAGTTCCTTTTGGGAAAATAAATACTTCAAAGATTTATGATATGTATAGAGAATAAATTTCTCTCCCAAAAGATAATGACGCCAAATTTTAAAAGCGAAAACAATAGCCGCGAGATCTAAATCATGAGTGGCAGACCTAGACCCGGCTGGCTTCAATTGCCTAAAAGCATAAACAATAACATGTTCTCTTTGCATAAGAACGGCACAAAAACCAATGCGATTAGCATCGGTATAAACAACAAAATCTTGATTCCCCTCGGGAATAACAAGAATAGGAGCATCTGAAAGGATTTCTTTTAATTTCTGAAAAGAGGCTTCACATTTGTCCGACCAAATGTATTTAACACCTTTCTTTGTTAAGCTAGTAAGAGGCACGACAATTTTAGAAAAGTCTTTAATAAAAGATGGTAATAACCCGCCAATCCAAGGAAGTTACGAATTTCCGTCACACCCTCCAGTTTCCTCCAATTTTGAATCGCTTCAATCTTTGAAGGATCCACTGATATTCCGGATTCGGAAATAATATGACCGAGAAACTTCACATGAGATTGCCAAAAGTGCCATTTAGAAAATTTTGCTTTTAATTGATTACTCCTAAGAGCTTCCAACACAATCCGAAGATGCTTTTCATGCTCCTCCTCGATTTTAGAATACACACGAATATCATCAATAAAGATGAGAACAAATCGATCGAGGAAGTTTTTGAAAACTCTATTCATAAGGTCAACGAAATAAGCCGGAATATTCGTTAAACCAAATGGCATAACAAGCCATTCATAAGATCCATAACGAGTACGGAACGATGTCAAAGGAATGATATTCTCTACAATACGAAGCTGATGAAAACCGGTTGCTAAGTCTAATTGTGGAAAGACTCTAGCACCACTAAGTTGATCGAATAGATCATCAATCCGAGGTAAAGGATATTTATTTTTGATAGTAAGATCATTAAGCTTGCGGTAGTCAACGCAAAGCCTAAGTGTACCATCGGATTTCTTCACAAAAATAGCCGAAGCTCCCCAAGGAGAGGAACTAGAGCGAATAAATTTCTTCGTCTCCGATTCGGATAATTTTTTGCGCATCTCCTCATTTTCTTTTTTGGACATACGATAAGGTGGACGATTGATAGGTTGAGCTCCAGGGATGAGAATAATTTTGAACTCAATTGCTCGCTTAGGTGGTAATCCTAAAACGGGCTCAAATATGTTGGAAAATTCACGAACAATGAATAAGAGAAATGACATCTTCCTCGTCATCATTATCATCATCATCATGAGGATTTAAAGAATATAAAGATGCTGCCAAGCTGGAATCCGAATCTTTAAGATAAATAGAAATCTGCTTAACAGATTGAGGATGTCGAAGATGAATAGTCCGCTCAGGACATAGGATTTGAGCTTCATAACGGTTAAGCCAATCCATTCCCAAAATCATTCCGAAGCCAAGGTAACGCATAACATGCAAATTGGCATGGAAAGAGTAATCACACAAAATAATTTCGATATCTTTACACAATAAACTGATTGTTGCGGATCCACCAACCGGATTCGCAATTCTCAAAGAAGTCATTAAAGCAACAACACTTAAAGAAAAAGTATCAACAAGTTCTTTTGATATAAAAGAATGGGACGCACCCGTATCAGAAAGAACTCGAATAGGTTGATCATGAAATAAAATAATGCCATCAAGGATAGGATGAGAAATACCTTGACCACTAGAAGTGTTACTAGGAGTTTGCACCACATTAAGATTTCCCTCCTTGCCTTGAAGTTTGGGACACGAAGATATATAATGGTCCGAGCATTTGCAATAGCGACAAGCACGGGGCTTTGAACACTTATTCGCATAATGGTCCTTAGAACCACAGTTGTAGCATTGCCCACCACTTGAGGTAGAAGTTTTAGTTGCCGGAGAGGCTTGCTTCCCTTTCTTATTGTAGGGATAAGGACCTTTGAACTTATTAGGCCTTTTCTTGTTGGTGATGTTCGGTTTAGCACTCCCAACCTCAACATCACTTACTCTATCAGCCTCTTCAAGTCGAAGAGCGATATCAATGAGTTGATCAAAAGAAACTTCTAATTTTAGAAGTAACGGCTTCTTGAGATTTTTATTCAAGCCATAGACAAATCTTTGGTTCTTCTTCAATGGGGTATTTATGTATTCGACCCCGTATTTAGAAAGTGACTCGAAAGATGCGACATAGTCTACCACAGAGGTTTCACCTTGAACAAGGTCAATGAAACGACGAGCCAATGTCACCTTCTCAGCTTTTGGCACAAATTTCAATTCGAATCTTTCCCGGAATTTCTCCCAAGTAAGATCCTCTTCATTCATTTCAGAAATCAAAAGCTCATACCAATCTAATGCTCTTTCTTAGAGCATACTAGAGGCTAACTAGACTCGGTGAAGATCAATAAGATTCATGCGAGAAAAGACTCGATCGCATGTTCTTAGCCAAGCCTGGACTTCAATAATGGTTTCAGAACCTTTAAATGTCTTTCCACCCAAATTGGTATAATCGTTGCACAAACGTGCAAATCCAGACTTAGGGTGAGTAGACTCCAGATTAGAACCGGCTGCTTGAGCATTCTTTACTAGATCAAGAAGCTGCCGGGCAAACATAAATACTCCATCTTAGGGAGTAGCACTATTTTGACCGGCGCTGGGACGGCCAGGTCTAACCATTTCTCTTCTTTAAGAAAGAAAGAAAGAAGAAAAAGGTTATTCACAAAATAATTATCAAACAATCATGATTGATAACACAAGGAATCATAAAAGAAAATAGGATAGAATGGTACGAAGACACGAATTAAATCCTAAGGCACGACTCTTAAGATGGACTTAGGAGATGATCCTTGTTACATTATTCTACATTGTTTCGAAGTTTGGCTCTGATACTAAGCTGTGACGCCCCACCTCTATACCCACGCTAGCTAAGGACACTACAGGGTAATACCGTCAACTAGCGTGGAGAATAAGGATGTTGAGGAGCGACCATCCGTGTAATTGCTTTGTGCGAGCACCGATATGTCAGATAGTATAACATGCATTTCATCTCAAGAGGAAATCTGACATACCGATACAAACTCAAAACTACCACACAATGGCTATATATATTCTTCAGAAACAAACATAGAAATAAGCATAACATAAATTAGTCACAGAAGTTCATATCTGAAAGGCAGAAACAGATATGAATATTACACATGAAACTGTATATCAGAGTAGTGGTCAAACAAGACCCACGATAACACAAAAGAATAATTACAAGTGCTACAAAAGAATGAGTATACATCAATGAGTCTATATCTCAAATGTATACAACAACAAAAACTACTAATCTAAGTAGTTAGCCAAAAGGCAGGATAATAATCCCAGATGATGAGTCAAGCAGAAGCACATGTAACATCTCGGTCCGACCCAAGTATTATTTAATAAGAAAATAATAAACGGATCAGTCTAACTATAAATATCAGATGAAAAGATATAAACTAAGAGGTATGACAAAAACATATGATAACTATAAAGCCATACTGTGATAATTATGTAATTGAAAATCAACTAGAGATTAATCAACATCACAAGAATCTTCTCAAAGATCAAAAGAATGTCATACTCTTTATTTTTATTCACCAAACCATAAATATTGACAATTATATCAATGCCAATCACAAAAGTTAATGAGACACAAATTCACCAAGGCACAAATATTGATAAAACTTATCAATGAAAATCATGAAAATTGGTGAAACACAAATTCTAGAAATTATCAATGGAAAACCAGAAATCACAAAAAGGGGGAGGCCTATCACAAAATGGGAGTATGAAAACTCACCAACACGTGTATCACAAAACGGAACGCTATTCCATGGTTGCTAACCATTAATTTTGAGCCAAGGCTCCACTAAAACGGCCCGAAGACCATAAGCCGAAGCTCCACTAAAACGGTCTGAAGACCATGGGTCGCTACCCCACCAAATTGAGCCGAAGCTCCACAGAAACGTGGTTTAGTCTCCCTCGCAGACAAAGAGACATCGCACATTGCTAGTCTAAATCACAAAAATGATCATCATCAATTATCAAGAAGTGTCAATTACACTAAGCTAGTAAATATATGAGCTTAGCTTCATGTCCCATCGACTGGAACCTGTTTACTGCACTTCCAAGCCTATCTAAATGAAGGCAAATGCATTCGGTCAAGCAACGACACTAGGGATTTACGCGAATCAGCTACCTAGCCCTATAGGCTCTTCGATGCATCACCAAAAGCATGTTCAAGCAACAAAGCTATGATTTTTGAAGATTTGAACTCAAAACACCAAAAATTGGAATATTCACAAAACCAATCCAAGTCAAAATCAAATGCACATGAAAAAGTGTTAGGAAATTCATACCTAACAATCAAAGATAATACAGACTTAGACGTGAGATAAAAATATCACCTTTTCACAAAAATAAGGAAGTAGAAGCTTGAAAGCAAAGGAAGAATCAACCACACTTCAACACAACCCAAATGAGCTTGAACCTAAGCTCAAAAGAAGAACATTCCCAAAGTTAGATTTAGGAATTTCTGAAATTGAAAGGAGAATGGGTTGGAGAAGAAGAATGATGCTTACCAATAGCTTCTCTTTGGATTTGGAGATAGAACTTGGTTTGCAAATAAAAACTAGGGCTTGGAGTTTTAATTTCCCATTCCTCTCTCCATTGTTGCTAAAGCTTGAGTATTAGGAAATAGAAATGAAGTAATGAAGAGAAGAGGGGTGAAGCTTGGGTCTAATGGGCTGAAACAAATGTTTGGGCCAAAATTGGTCACAAACACCCAATATCACGAAAGCACCCGTTTGCGTATTCAACTTGATAATAATCAACACAGAACTCAGCAACAATCAATATAGAATTCAGCTCTAGGTAACAAATCACAGTAATTCACAAACAACAATCACAAACACAGGATTTATAGTGGTTCCGCGTTAGTGCCTACGTCCACTTTGAAGGATTTCTCTTTATTGCTTTTCTCGATTCAATCGGTTACAACGGATTACAATTGATAATAGCTTTGAAATATGAGTACAACAGTGATTCTGGTGAATAGATTTGAATCCGGCAGAGTCTCAGCGTTCAATGGCAGAAGTTCTCGGAAGATCCCCTTTTCTGAAGGCTTCAGGGAGCTATTTATAGGCATTGGAGGCCCAGATCTGGCTGAAACTTCGGGAGACCTCTTCTGGCACGTGAGTGGGCCCACGCGACCAACCCCACCAAGTTTCGTCTCGATCTGACATCGATTCGAAGTCATTTCGAACCCATCAAGAAATGGTCCAATCGAGCTGAAACTTGGCAGGAACAATCTTTACCTTGTATGGAGGCTACTGTGAAAATTTGGTTGCATTTGGATCAGTGGTTTAGGAGATATGATCGATTCAAGTTGTGGTTTTTCGTGAGGGCTGTTGCATTCGAACCCATCATTTCGAATCCATCCCCTTCGAATCGATCGGTCACGTGGATCTCTGGTGACGTGGCGCGCACTCCTCGCATCGATCCTGTTTTATCTCCGAGTTGACCGCTTCGCACCCATGGATTTCGCCTCGTTCGTATCGTGGGGCGGCACGTCATCCAAGTTAGCTGACTTGGTGGGTACGAACAAGTGAATGTCCCTGGGTTCGAACGCGACCGTTTCGAACTAAGGTGTACTCGTGGGTTCGAACTCGATCGATTCGAACAAGATCGATTCGAAGCGACTTGGATTCGAAGCTGGTGGGCTTGAATGGATTCGAAGATGATGGTTTCGAATGTGATGGAGTCGAAGTTAATGGTTGTGAGGCAGGCACTGGTTGATGGATTCGAACAAGATGGGTTCGAAGGAAGGATACCGGATGGGTTCGGAGTAGATGGTTTCGAAGATGATGGGTTCGAAACAATGAAATGGTGATGGATTCGAACCGAGCAAGGTCCAACTCTCTCAACTTGAATCCATCATAACTTGGGCAAACGAACTCGGATTGACTTGAAATTTGAAATGGCGACTCCTCCGACCTTTCTTGTCATGTCCTATCAATTTTGGCCCGTTCCGGACTTGGACAAAATTCATCGATATCCATAGCAAAGTGAAGTATAACCAATCTCTGAGACGAACTGTCTTTTGTTTTCAATCAATCTTTTGGTATCACGGCTTTGCCAAAAAAGCGGGATAACATTTTGCCCCCCAAAACATGCCTTGCGGTAGGAAGGTGTGTTTTGTAATGCTTCGAGTTGGACGTTCGTATCCGATCATCAACCTGAAAAGAACTTGATAGTTTCATATGGCCTCAAATGACGATCGTTCGGGATCGAGCCATTTGGGATGAAGCGCGGCCTTTCGTGGTCAAGCGCTCAACTTCAAATGACGATCGTTCGTGATCGAGTCATTCGAGGTGAAGTGCGACCGTGCGCGGTCGAGCGTATGAATCCATGCGTCGATCGTTCGAGATCGTATGCTGTTTGAGGTGAATCGGGACCGTTCGCGGTCCGTGCCGTTCGTGGCATAGGATGGAATAGGACCGTTCTCGGTCGATGCCGTTCGCGGCAAATGATGGAATAGGACCGTTCACGGTCGATGCCGTTCGCGGCAATTGATGATCGTTCGCGACCAAGTGCCGTTCAAGGCGAATGGTGACCGTTCGAGGTCGGATTTTACAATTAATGAACCATGACCGTTCGCGGTCGGTGCCATTCAAGGCAGAAAGTGATCGTTCGCGATCGTGTGCCGTTCGAGGCAAACTTGTGACCGTTCGCGGTCGGGTGTTGGACCTCAAGTGACGACCGTTCGCGATCAAGCCATTCGAGGTGTGGTGAGTTGTGACTGTTCGAAGTCGAGTGCCGTTCGAGGCGAATTGTGTGCCCGGGAGGGCTTGATGTTATCGATGCCAGAGTCACGTTCGGGTGAGTTCCTGGATTGTTTGTCAGGGCGGTTCATCGCCATCTCAGAGCATGCCTAAGGATCATTCGCGACCCCATACATGTGTAAGTAGCTTAGCCATTCCAGAGTTATCAGAATCAAATATCTATTACACGGATGAGTTTTTAAAACAATGTCCAAACAAACAGAGTCTAAATGTTCAAATTGAAATGATATGAAAGCAAAGCATGGATGTCGAAGCGTAAGTTCCCACTACGAAACGGTCAATGATCATTCAGAGCATGCCTGGAGATCGTTCGCGATCTCGCACATGTGTAAATGATTTAATTGCGTTAGTGGAAGCTTACAACTTGTTCGTCGTTATCTCACTCAATTGATAACCAAACGGTGCCTTGATTCAGGATCGCCTCTAGCTGACGTGGACGGTGGTCGTTCTGGTTCCGCCACAGGAGCTCGCCTCCTTACATATTGAAGGAGCATACCGTTCCTGATATGCCCTTCCACCTCGTCCTTCAGGTGCCTACAATCATTAGTGTTATGGCCATTTAATTCATGGAATACACAGAACTTATCTGATTTCCTTTCGTCAGAGGTAGGGTCCCTTCGCATCGGCCTACGATACGGAATCTGCTCTTTGGTATCCTGATAAATTCGTTCCAGGCTCTCGTTCAGCTCAGTGTAGGTGGTGAATCGCGGCTCCCTCCGTTGCCTCTTTGATCTGTCTCCGTTATTCTCAATCCTTCTTTTACCTTTATCTTTGTCCGAGTCCCTTCTAGGGGGCTTTTCGTCTTTGAGTGCGTAAACTTCTATCCCATCTCCTTCTTCTCTTTCCGCATTTGCATCCTCCAATCGTAAAAACTTTTCTGCCTCATGATAGAATTCTCCTAGATCTACGGGTGGATCCTTAGTTAATGAATTTTTGAACTCCGTTCCGTCTGCTATTCCGGACACAGCCGCCATCATAACCATGGATGGATCCGGTCTATCCACGGAAGCTGCCGCCGCATTGAACCGTGTTAGGAAACTTCTCAATGTTTTTCCAGCCTTCTGTTTTAAAGTTGCCAACGTCATCACATTCTTGGGTCTTGTGATGTGAACCCTGAATTGCCTCATAAATCGCTCAGTTAAATCGTTCCATGTTCCGATGGACCCACTATCTAGTTGCCTGAACCATAACGCCGCAATATCCGCCAAGTACAGTGGAAAGCACCGGGCCATAACCTCCTCTGATGCCCCCAGCACCTCCATATGTCTCATATATTTCGTCAGATGGACCGTGGGGTCCGTTCTCCCGTCATACATATCCAGCGATGGTAATTTGAAATCCGGTGGGTTTCTAGCTCGTCTGATTGCCGGAGTGAAAGGACTCCTATTAACATCCTCTAGGTCTTTGTTCACCAAACCGCCTCTCATTGCTCGCCTAACCATCTCTATCAACTTGTCGGTGTCTCCAAGATGTAACCTTCGTTCGTTACTTTCATCCTGCCCCCCGAGTTCACGAGGGAACTCTGAGATCTGCCCCCTTGACTGAGCGTTCATTCCTCTGCTGTCTCCAGGTTGCGCAGATATTCCTCTTTCTCCCTCCGAAATCGGACCAACATTCTCCATGGGTGTGCCCCCTAATCCGGGTGCGACGCCGGATGGTCCTGCTTCGTTCTGGACTCCATTGGCTTCTCTATTCTGTGCTCCAAGCTGTCCTATCTGTTGAAATGAGCTCTGAATCAACTCCTCTTGCTTCTTCATCATCGTCTCCATCTCGTCCCTAGTGATGTAGATCGATGGTTGATTCGCTCCTGAGGAAGCCTCCTGACTTCCTTGTTGTTCACTCCTTTCTGGCCTTGGCCTTCGGCTTGATTGTCTCGTCATAATTTCTCAAATCTAAACTTTCAAACTTTCTCTGAATCAATTATCAACTGGTAGAACTCCTGAGTTCAGTTTCTCAGTGAAAGAACCAAAATGTTTGGGCCAAAATTGGTCACAAACACCCAATATCACGAAAGCACCCGTTTGCGTATTCAACTTGATAATAATCAACACAGAACTCAGCAACAATCAATATAGAATTCAGCTCTAGGTAACAAATCACAGTAATTCACAAACAACAATCACAAACACAGGATTTATAGTGGTTCGGCGTTCGTGCCTACGTCCACTTTGAAGGATTTCTCTTTATTGCTTTTCTCGATTCAATCGGTTACAACGGATTACAATTGATAATAGCTTTGAAATCTGAATACAACAGTGATTCTGGTGAATAGATTTGAATCCGGCAGAGTCTCAGCGTTCAATGGCAGAAGTTCTCGGAAGATCCCCTTTTCTGAAGGCTTCAGGGTGCTATTTATAGGCGTTGGAGGCCCAGATCTGGCTGAAACTTCGGGAGACCTCTTCTGGCACGTGAGTGGGCCCACGCGACCAACCCCACCAAGTTTCGTCTCGATCTGACATCGATTCGAAGTCATTTCGAACCCATCATGAAATGGTCCAATCGAGCTGAAACTTGGCAGGAACAATCTTTACCTTGTATGGAGGCTACTGTGAAAATTTGGTTGCATTTGGATCAGTGGTTTAGGAGATATGATCGATTCAAGTTGTGGTTTTTCGTGAGGGCTGTTGCATTCGAACCCATCATTTCGAATCCATCCCCTTCGAATCGATCGGTCACGTGGATCTCTGGTGACGTGGCGCGCACTCCTCGCATCGATCCTGTTTTATCTCCGAGTTGACCGCTTCGCACCCATGGATTTCGCCTCGTTCGTATCGTGGGGCGAACGTCATCCAAGTTAGCTGACTTGGTGGGTACGAACAAGTGAATGTCCCTGGGTTCGAACGCGACCGTTTCGAACTAAGGTGTACTCGTGGGTTCGAACTCGATCTATTCGAACAAGATCGATTCGAAGCGACTTGGATTCGAAGCTAGTGGGCTTGAATGGATTCGAAGATGATGGTTTCGAATGTGATGGAGTCGAAGTTAATGGTTGTGAGGCAGGCACTGGTTGATGGATTCGAACAAGATGGGTTCGAAGGAAGGATACCGGATGGGTTCGGAGTAGATGGTTTCGAAGATGATGGGTTCGAAACAATGAAAGGGTGATGGATTCGAACCGAGCAAGGTCCAACTCTCTCAACTTGAATCCATCATAACTTGGGCAAACGAACTCGGATTGACTTGAAATTTGAAATGGCGACTCCTCCGACCTTTCTTGTCATGTCCTATCAATTTTGGCCCGTTCCGGACTTGGACAAAATTCATCGATATCCATAGCAAAGTGAAGTATAACCAATCTCTGAGACGAACTGTCTTTTGTTTTCAATCAATCTTTTGGTATCACGGCTTTGCCAAAAAAGCGAGATAACAACAAAAACCAAAGCCCTAAGTGAAAAAGTAGCAAAATTCCACTAACTCCAAACATATCAAAGTTTATACTCAAAAAGATCGCAAACGTCATTTTGAACTCAATGGGGGTGGTCTCGAGTCTTAATTTGACTGTTTGCAAAAGGTAGCTTTTCGGACTAAAATTCGACTAACGATGAAATATTTAAATAAAATATTTAAATACTCGATCGTAAAATATGCGGGTTGTAACACGGTGGGAGATGTGTCGATTGTTAATTAGCAGGGCATTTTGGTCAGAGCTAGTGATTATGTTGCTTGGAGCACACAACTTGATCTGCTTTCAGGTTGTGTTTTCGATGTAGGGAATGTTTCTTCTCATATGTTTGGACTCACATGATTTCCTTTTTTACAACCAGTAAATGTTCAGTACTGTTGATTGTGGTACTACCGTTGTTAGGAAGCAAAATTTTGTTTTAACCGTGCTTGAATATACCGAATGTTTAATATGGCTAATAGGTATCGGTTGGTGGTCTTTTTGTAAAAGTGAACATATAGGTTAAGTTGAATCAACCGACCCCTACGTAATTTATGTTATTTTCCAAGCTCGGAAAACCAATTAAGTATCACTATCAATAATTGTTATTCATCTGTTAAAATTTTCATGTCGTTGTACGTTTATTTTCCAACATATTGATGTAAATATGGTCATATATTTTTTTGGTGCAGAAATAGCATTAATGTTTCACTTTATACCACGTAAATAACCTGGTTACGTATTTTTCAGTATGGTAAAAACATGTACTGATACATATACTTACAACAACCTGTGAACCAAATTTGTGTACATGTATATGTACGCAAAAAAATGTTTGAACATAACCATATTTAAAGAAGGCAACCTAGGTTCATATATATTAGGTGATAATATTTTATTTTTTATATTCCATTTTGACTATACTTTTTTTAAATCTTTTTACATAATGAATATGGATTTTCAATGCATATTTATTAGGTATAAATGTCTATTTTATGCTATCAAAAGCAGTAGTGTATCTCATGTCTTTAATTTTGACTATTGATCATCGTTTTTTTCAAATATAGATTTGATGATATGTTGTTTTCTACGACCAGTGCATGTTTCATAGCTACTATCTGAGGTACCAATGGCATTTCAAACAAAATTATTGTGTTAGCCATAATTGGATCTGAGTTTTCATATGTGGAAGGTGAAGGAATTAAACTGCCTAATGAGGTTAAAAGATAAAGGTATAATCTATTTTCTATCATCACACATCTGTTCAATTTTGATTGAGTTGTTCACATTGTTGTTAATCATGTTTCTCTTAAATGGAATAAAATGATCGTAGTGTAACTGTTTGTGTTTAATATTTTGTCAACGAATTATTTATGTAGTTGATAATTTAGATTGTCCATCATGATATTTAAAAACAGTCATATTTGTTCATTTTAGGACATAGCAGTAATTGGACATCCTGCAATGTGTAATATTTGTCTTTCATTATAATCTTACTCATTATCAAAACTCGATAACTGTCCGCTCTTTTTTACCATGAGTCAGTTGTCATTTATTTTTAGTACATTATTCTAACCATGATTGGGCTTGGATTTCAGTTTGTGTTCATCATGTAGCATAGCAATCGGTTCAAATCATGTTACTCAACTGTATTAGTTTGTCAACTCATGGGTATAAGTCGAGGTATCGTATAATGTTGTAGAATGCATTGGAATATTTGATAGATGTACTTGCCATACATGTGCAAAATATGGTTAGCAATGGTTTGAAGACCCATTTGATTGGTGTCTATTTTTACTGTTGCCAAGTTCAAAAAAATAAGGCTATCTGTAGGAGTACAATATTGCCTTTACAATATACTTTGAATCATACTGCAATGAATAATATTATTATCTAATAAGTTATGGATGGGGTAAGAACGATTTGCACATCAAAACCATGTGTAAACTAATTGTCATCAAGTTGACAGTATATATGCTGCATGAATTGTTCTGGCAAGATTATTCAAAAAATAGAGTATAAATCTATTATAATTTTGATGATTGAGTTGTATCTTCCTTAAATTTTTACCCAAAGGTATTCATTCTGCATTTCTTTGTTGTATGATTATCTGTACACACTTTTTGTCATGTTTCTGTGTCGTTAAAAGATCATATAATTATAGTGTTACATACATATGATTCTAATCCATATGCATTGACAGTTCATAGTTTTACATTTTTAAACTATTATGTAAATACATATGTACTTACAGTTTTGTCTAAATTAATAGAATTTTGTTGATTGTCTCGATCTTCTCGATCATTACTTAAGGTATAGTTTATGCTGGCGCTGGTATAGTCAAATATATTCCCATATGTGCAACTATAAATACATGCATGTTGTGATTAAATGTAGACCCACTTGGGCGTGCATATATACTCACTTTTAAATTTGTTTTGAAAGAGGATGCTACTTTTACAACTTTAAATTATAGAGGAAGTTTACGATGCTGAAGTAATTAATATACTTCCTTTGATTCATATCACATACTTCAAGGAGAAACTTTGAATTGCCATCTTTCTGACCTATAAATGATTGCCTACTGTGGACCATCGCACAAAATTTTATGTAATTTACCTACAAAATTGGCCCGTGGAATTGAAATGAAAGATATTTTAAAAATAATTGTTGTACAAGGTTGATGAATTTTTTCAAGTATAATATTAAAACATATATCAATTTGTTCCAATTATGTACTATAGGCATCAGTTAATGATTGCTCCATATTAAAATTTAGTGTGTATTTTAATGAATTATTTTATTTACAATTTCATGCTTTTATTTCAATGCGTTGTTTATAGCAAATATGAAGGATGGTTTTAGTAAAATTGAGATCTATATTAGTGATGCATGGTAATTTTGATTATATGGTTGACTGTTCTCTTACAACTGAGTACATCCAACATAAGGGTGGTATATCATCGACTTGACTAACTTTTTCTTTATGTTTGCAGGTAGACAAAGGCAGTCCAAGATATTGTATTTGCATCCTTTATTTCTACAAGGTTAAGGTGCCCTATTACTTTATTTCTACATTTTCATCTTTTACTGAAGTATAAGGTAGATTTGCTTTTGCTTATAGTCAAGGTTGCATATTTCCATTGAATTTAGATTTAGCGGTTAATAAGCTGAATAAGATTCCTCAACTGCTGCTCCTTAGATACCAAACTTTGACTACTTTTATGTATTTTATAAACTTTTACATTTTTTGTAAATCATTACCATTGCTATGAATTATCAAACTAGAATTTCTTTTGTGTTTGGTTATTCTTTTGATGCTGCAAATATCGATCATGTAGAGATAAATGTAGATTTTTAAGATAAATCTAACTGGATACCAATTTCAATTTAAAACAAGGTTTGATGACTCATAACATTTTGGAAGAGATAACTATCCCTACATCAAATAGTAATTGTATTCTTTATTTTACATTAACATTTCTGAAGGCAACTTATATTACACAACAGGTTGAGGTAATGGTGATGTTTCTCTATTTGGTTGGGCTTTGATGAAGCATGACATTGTTTTATTATTATGTTTTTGCAAAAATGGTTTTATCTGTTGAACACTGTAAATTCATTTTACAAACTTTTAATAACTTTAATTTTAACTATTGGAAAATTATATAACTAAAAAATTATTCCATAGGATACGTGCTTTTACCGGTTAAAAATTTCAACTCATAACATATATAGTTTTTGATTGTTTGATTTTGAAAAAAAAAATTGTTCAATTTTCTGTAACATGAGATAAAATTATGTATTACATAACAAAATTCGTACGTAATGTGTCACCCTTATACCGTAGATAGCAATAGGAAATCATCAACTAATTAAATACGCTAATCATAATTACTTATATCCATATACATACATACATATATGTGCATGTGTGCGTGTATATATATTAAAATAATGGAGAAATCATACTACACTAATATTTAGTTTTTGGCCATAACTAAAATTTCTAATAATGTTTGACCCAACAATTCATAGTAGTAAAGCCGGTAGTCTATGTAACTGTATATGTTTCTTACCATCGGTTGCCAATCATTTCGTGTCTATGTCTGTTGATTTGGTTATAAACATTAGATATTCTGTACATTTCTATTTGCGGAGTCTATGGTACTGATCACTGAAACACCTACTCCAGTTGGTTATTGTTAATTCGAGATTGACCTTCGAACGCGATTTAGGTATTTATTTCTTTGCATCTGTAGTAATGAATTGGTTAGTGATTGAAAGAATATGGTATTTTCCAAGGGTAATGAATTGGTTAGTGATTGAAAGAATATGGTATTTTCTAGTACACTTTCTCTATGACATGCATGATGTAGACTTGTGCATCATTTCTTATATATCCTTAAAAGATAGTGCATAGTTATGCACATTTTTGCAGGCAGCTCCTTTTCTTGCTTCGCTGATAGGATGTGGAACCAGCATAGTCGCAATTCTTGGTACTTACCCAATGGATACAGTTCGTAGGAGAGTAATGTTAACATCTGGCAAAAGTATCGGCTCTATCGCAATATTCAAACAAATGGCTTCAAAAGGTCTTGAATCTTTTTTAAAGGCGCGGATGCAGATGCCTTGAACATTGTTGTGGCAGATGTAGTTCATCGTCTTTATAGCAAAAAAAATTGTTGTAATTTGATATTTACAACCCCTGTTTCTAGACATAACTACTCATATACAATAAAAGAACATGTTGTATCATAGTCATTTGGCTATGTTTTAGCATCACAAATCTAGCCTTTGTGTTTCCTTTCACGTTAATGGAAATATATTGTGACGACTCGGAATTTTTGGATATTTGAAATTGAAATATTTAATTGATTTTAAATATTTGAAAGTTAGTTTAACATGAATTTCAAATATCACTATATATTTGGCAATTTAATTATTGAATTTAACTATTGAAAGTTGGGTAAAATATTGAATCTTCAGTTTTATGCTTGTTAAAAATATTTCAAAGGCTCGAAAAATTTATATTTATAATACTGGAGATAATAGAAGTTTCAAATTTGAATTTGAGAGTGTTTTTTCAATTTTTAAAATTTATGTTTGAATCGATATTTATATATAGCCTTCCGAGGCACAATCTCAGAGTTCGACGAAACCAGTTCCATTGGATCCGTAATAATGAATTATTATCAGATTTCAATTTTTGTAGCATTTGGAGTTGTCATGTGGCCATACGATATATAAATGCACTGAAATCTATTTCAAAATTTAATATAATAACTGGGTTCAAAATGCTATCTCCTCCATATGATCGAGTTAGGACTCGAAACCTTCTCCATTGTGTTCGAAATAGGGGTTTAACATTATAAACGCCTAGCGGCACGCCTCTATTGGAATTCAAAATTTTAAGTCACGATTTCGTGACGATTTAAATTTTGATTTAAATTTAAAAAACTATATATATATATATATTGACTAGTCAAAAATTCATTTACAACAGTTTTGTTTCACCACAATATCATTCTAACACCAGTACAAAAGAAAACAACATTTATTCCATCTATTAAGCATGCAAAGGAATTTAAAACACGTATCGGTTTTTAAAAAAATTATTAAAATCTAAATTAAACGAGAATGGCCAGTGAAATCAGGGGCTTCTCTTCCTTTCCTCGCTCATTTCGAAATAAACAAATTCATAAATAATGGCGTCCCTTTCTTTCTTTCAGCCATGACATTTATAATCGAACCTGAGCATGAGATAATGAGGAACGAAAGCAATAAATCATATAGCCGAGTGAATCAAAATCGAATTAGGTAATTCCAATTTTTCTAGAGGTCGGTGTCATCTAAGCTCGATCTAGGGAATGGAATCAAGATCAGTGAAGGGCAGTCAGAATCGTGGCATGACCATGATACTCGTACGGAGCATCAGTGGTCGGTGAGGTCTGTGGACAAGGAGGACGATTTGGTCGGGGTTGCATGATCGAGGGTTGATGGAGATAACGTGGAAGTAGTATGGCGACGCGTGCATGCTTAGCGTGGAGTTCGAGGTCGTGTTTCCCTAGAACCGGAGCGTGGTTCGTCAGAGGTGAAGAGGGTTTATCGAGAAGCCGAATTGGTGCGTCTTTGGCCAGTAGTTGCTGGCTCAACGTCGTTAGCGCTGTGGTTTTAAGTTCGTGCAGGCGAGGTCGATGCCGAGGGATGAAGCAGTAAGGTATAATAATTCCATTTTAATTTAATACAGTAAATTTATATATATATATATATATATATATTCTCTCATACATATTTTAATTCAAAACAGTAAATTTTAAAATGTTTAATTCTAATTTAATTTTTATATACCTATTTACAGGAAATCGAAAAAAATTTATAGATTAGATTTGAAAAGAAAAATAGGAATTTGAAAATTTTTATGTGAAAATAGATTTTTGAAGTCTATGATTTATTATATATATATATGTATATGTATGCATGTATGTATGTAGTTTCAAAACTAAAATAAGTATACATATTTTAAATTTTATTTTAAAATAATGGATTGAGTGATTAATTGTTTAATCTACTTAAATTAATTATTACAGTTACTAAAAGATTTTTAAAAGGGAAGTAGTTAAAATAATTCCTTATTTAAGTAATTTATAAAATGAGATAAATGGTCCAATTTATTTTGAATATTAATAATTATATAATGTTTATGCAAGGTCTGAAACCATGAAGAAAGGGTCAAAATGGAAATGGATTGCAAAACAAAAATCAAAGTTGAGTTAATCTCATTCATTTGGGTACCATTTAATTTTAATAGTTAAATTTAAATGATTGATTTGACTGGATGTGATATTATATATAATAGAGTGTGTGTGTGCGCATATACATATATATATATATATATATATATATATATATATATATATTGGAGTGATTGATTTCCTACATTATATAGCAGATGAGACCCTATGCGCCCCGCATAATAGCGGATGAACCTTTATATCGCGACATCCCACCTTGAAGCGGGATTGGTATTTTTTATTGTCCTAACATCTGTGGATGCAGGAAAACAGGTTGGAGGGATCCAACTAGATTCCTCAAAATTATTTAGATTGTTTAATATTCTGTGATATGGTTTATTTGATAATCTATGATAAATTATATTGGTAATTAAAAATATTGGATGCTATGGTTTGATTGGATATATATTTGGGTATGTTGAGTTATCAAAAATATATATATTGGAATTTTGAAGGGAAATAAAAGAAGAATTCTTAAGTAAATGATTATAGAAGTTTGGATAAATGAATTGGAAAAAGAAAAGGTTGATTTTTAAATTCTAATAAATAAATTCCTAGTATGGGAAAGGAGATTTTTGAATAAACGGAAATAAATGAATTTTAAAACTTAAGTGATATTATTTTAAGGGGGGAAGAATTTATTTTTAAATTCAGGTTCTAAATTTGTTTGGAAAAGATTAAGAAGAAATTTGGGGAAAAGATGGTATTTTCAGTTTAAATAAGATTTTAAAATCAATGAGTTTTGAAATAAATTGGGATAAATAAAGAAATATATTTTAATATGGATTTAATTTTGAAAATCAATTTGAAAATTGACTAAGTGTTTGAAATTGTGTTTTTAAAGAGGAACATGCGACTATGGAATTTATAAACTGGGTTTATAAAGTGAAATACGATATCAGTAGATATTTAGAAGTATAAATTCAAGGTGGGAATTTATAAAGGAATGGTATTTGTCTTAAAAATAAATGGGGTTTATTTTTAAAGGTGTGAAAGAATAGTGTATTTCCCTGAAAAGCCTAGTATGTTTTCAAGCAGATTTTTTAAGTATAAGTTAAAAGTTTTAGAGTGGTTTTAAAAGAATGCTTTCAAGAATTATTATTTAAGTTGTCTAAAATTTTAAAGGCAAATATTTATTAAATTAGTTATAGTTGTAATTACTTTAAAAGTTAATTCGTATTATAGTTAATAAAGATAATTATCAATATTTATATTTTAAAAGTAGTTTTATTTTAAGATAATTTGGTTAAAGTTTTTATTTGAAAAACTTGTATAGAATTTCATAACTTTTATTTGAAAATTTGTTTTGGCCTAAATTTTACAGGCGGTTATTATAAAATTTCATAACTAGTAGTTGTAAGTAAAGTCTTTTAAGTGGTTTTATTTATTTTTAAAGTATATATATTTTTGGGTAAAGCGATTTTAAATTATTTTAAATCTAAAGTATTGAGACTTGGTAATGTTCATGGGAAATAAACAATAATTGGGAATTTATTCTACAAGAGGAATATGATTTGAAAACTGTTTTCAAAGGGTTGAAATATGGAAAATGGCCGGCGAAGATATTTTGAAATAAATAATTTGGAAATTTATTTAAAGTCTGATGGTTGTTTGTGAATGTTATTTGATATTTAAATAACCGACTATCAATATTGGACAATGCGTTGATCGTTATGAAGAGTCCGGAATCAAGATTAATTTCTCGAAAACCACTTCGATTCGGTTGGAACGTTTTCGTGAGGAAGACAAGAGCTTGGAGTCGAAGATGAAGCAGTGAAGTGCAAGGGCTAGTCACTACTGATCCTAAGGGTGATTCCAAAATGGATATAGCAGGAGTAGTACCCCCAATTCCATTCGAACCCGGCACGGACTTGTATGGACGAATGCTATCAGAACATCGTCAGGAGGGCGGTGAGCATTCTAAGTGAATTGTAATAAAAGGTAACTCACAACCTCGAGTCACATTAACCGAGAATGGCTAAAATAGGGGAGGTGCACACATGGCTAAGTGGCTAGCAACCAACTAGGGTAAGGTCACCCCTGTTTAGATGTCCCTTTATTTCGACTGCGTGGGCGGTTATTGATCCCAACCGTGGGGTGAACTTATTCGGACTATCCAGTAATGGGTAGCTACAGCCTTATGATGTAGAGGATCAGGGTGGATCCTGGGTATGGTGATCTAGACCACTTACTATGACGGACGGTCCCTCAGTAGCCCTGCCATTGATGGAAATCCATTCTCCCTACGTGCCTCTACGGTTTTGTTTGTATACCTGTTATGCTGGAATTTAATGAATGTAACAATTTTGGCTATTTGAATAAGTATTTGTATATAGACACTATTATAATATCAGGGGATTTTGTAAGAAATGTTTTGGTTATCTACTATAAAAACCCAGCACATTTATTTGTGGCATGGTCTTACGAGATACCTTCGATTTCAAATGATTTTGAAAACTTTAATAATTGATTTGAGTGTATTTTCTCATGCTGGTTTTCCAGACTGATTCGGGTGTTATTTAACTATAATGCTCAGGTCAGACCAAGTATTATAGAGTACAGATTCTAGATGGACTACGATGGAGCTCAGGAACGAGCTGGATGATGAGACGTATTAACGTAGATTTATATTCCGCTGTGCAGTGAAAGCTGTGCAGTTAGCATTTTGAGGACAAGCTAATATGATTGTCCAGTAATTGTTTTGATCTTTGATGTACTTTGATGATGTAATGTATAAAATAGATATAGTTACTTTTGGGTAAAGATCAGTTATTATCTGTTATATTTTATTCCATTGCGTTGGTAAGATTTTGATAATGTTTCTATTTCTTCTTCTACCACTTTCTTCTTTAACCCTAATGGTTCGGTTTTCCAGCATTCGATTGTTCGGCATTTGATACAGTGGACGTATTGATGTCGATTTTCGGGCATCGAAAAATAGGGTCATTACCCTTGGTATCAGAGCTGAAGGTTAAGCGAGAACCTTAGCTCTGGTGGAGATTACTCATTTGAAATAGAGTATGTAGTACTCTAGAATGAGTTTGAGTGTATTAATTAATATGAGCGCGTATTTGTTAGTGAATATAAAAAAATTATATTATGCTGACTTATCGGTTGAGTGTTTATGGATTCTGGCTGATATGTGGGACGCCATGTCATCGATAGGGGTTTCTAAACTCTTAAACAAGATAAACCAACGCAGTATTATTTTAAAAATAGGGTAAATGAAATAATTTTACATAAATTATTTTTGAATATAAAAGAAATAATTTTTCGTAAATTATTATAGTTATATATATGGTTGCTTGGTTGTTAGAAGATGATAATATTAAATTATTATCATTGTTAAGTGGAAGTCGAATAAAGAACTGAAATTATAACCAAAGGTTAAGGAATAAATTCTTTAACAAAATGAAATTTATACATGTGAATTATAATGGGATTTATAATTAAAATGAAATAAAATTCCAGAGTAATGTTTGCATACAGATTGAAAGGATTTGAAATTTGAAATTTTTGAAAATTTAAATCCCTTTTGAGTTTGAAATGATTTTCAAAGGTTTTAAAAGAATAATAGTGATATTATTTCGGAAATATTCTTGAATTGGATTTGAAATCTGAGGAGATTTGGGATTTAAAATGAATGAAGGTGTTTTAAAGAGATATAAGCACTGAACTCTCTTCGGTAGCTGGAAAATAACTTCGGTGATGACTGCAGCATCATCGATGTTCATTTTCGAGTTTCCAAGTGAGGAATTGCGACCAAAATGTTGTAAATTGGAGTTATTTGCAAAATTGGGTTTGGTTTTAAAATTCAAAGGACAATTCAATATACAATTGAATAATGTATATAATTGATTTCCAAAATGATTTTTGAAATGTTGAGAAATTGTTTAAAAGACTCTGGAATCTTATTTAGAATGTTTATGGAAATTCAAATGGGTTTGATAACTTATAAAATTTGGAATCTGAAAGATAAAATCTAACTTAAGAAGAGTTGAATTAAAACAAGTGTGACAACGTAATAGGTTAGAAAGGTAAGCCAATTAAGTGAAGTAAAATTTAAAAGGTTAGTGAATGAAATAAGAATAAGTTGGAAAAACTTATAGAAGTTAAAAATTTGAATTGAACTGGAATAAAGTTAAATAAGAATGAGCTTTGAGGAAGTAATTATTAAAAGTACGTTTATTAAGATTGTAAATAAATGTATAAAGGAACAAAGGAATTTACATTTGTAAGTAAGCAAAGTGGAAATTGGAATTAAATTTGAATTGTGTTAAATAAAGTGAAATGGAAAATTTGTCAAGTTGGACTAAATAAAACAAAGTATTGAAATTAAAATTAATAAGTGAACTAATTGATTTATATGGTAAGCAAATGAATTGAAATTGAATATAGGGATGATATTTAATTTAAAATTGTATAAGTAAAGTGAAGTTGTAGAATTGATTCGAAGTGAACTACAGTAATAAAAGTTTGGAATGGTTAGTTAAATATGGATTGGGATAAGGTGAACAGAATTTAATATTCAAATTCGAAGGTAAATTTAATTCAAATGGAATTGTAAGGGCAAAGTGAATATAAATGGATATAAACTTCAGTAGTGAAGCAAAAATAAATATAAGAAGTGAATAAAAATACTTAAATTGAACTTTTAAGATAGATAGTGAAATTCTTAAGTATAATTGGTATTGGAAATTCTAAGTTAATATTTGAATAAAGATTTAAAAAAGATGTGTGAAATGTTAAGTGCGAATAAGTGAATGGAAATCAAAATAAATGTGATATGGCTAATGATCAATTGGGGCAAAACACGTAGGATATATGTATATTATTTTATTCGCATAACGATTCAACTTAGAATTCGAGCATAGAATTTCGAGATAATTATATCAGTCCGAGTTGGGATTTTTCACTCGATTTTCAATAGCGAATCCTGGATATGGATTTTGATTGATTCTGGTAATTTTCTATCATAGTTTAGGACTGTGCAAGGAGAATGACGGTTTCTGATCAAGAAACCAGATCTGAGTCCGCACTAGGGAGTCGGGTGGACGATACTAGTTCGAAAGCGATATTGTGTGATCGAGTAAGCGATCGTGGTATTGCAAACGGATGATATACGGACATCGTACGGGCTTTAATAAAATAGATATTTAAACTTTTGAAAAGAAATGTATAAAATGATTTTGAATGTTGTAATTGGACAATATTGCTAAATAGGATATACGGATGTGTTAAAGGCAAGGGATAAATTAGGATTTTTGATTTCAGAAGATAAATTGAATTGCTGGATAACAATATATGTGTTTAAATTTCTATATGAAATTTGATGATTTTCTGATCTAGCCACTTTGCATTTTGTTTTCTTTTGAAATCTGGGGGCCAGTAGAAGCATTTTGTAGTTGTACCGAGCTAGCCGCGCAAGGACGCTGGCGAAATTTTTAAAAAAAAATTAAGGAGTTAGAAAATTTTTGAGAATTTTGAAAATTTAAATTTTGGTTTTGAATTGTAGTTTGAAATGATGGAGTTAATAATATGTATTGTAATTTATGATAAGGCTTGGAAGGTTAGTAAGGGTGATAGTGTCACTTTATTAAAAAGATTGTTTTGGGATTGTTGAAACCTGTTTGGTTTTGGGAAAATAACTAACGGGTTAAAGATCATTCCTCTTAACTAGTAATTTCGAAGACGAAATTCTTTTAAGGGAGGAGGAATGTGACAATCCGGAATTTCTAGATATTTCAAATTGAAATATTTAATTGATTTTAAATATTTGAAAGTTAGTTTAACCTGAATTTCAAATATCACTATTTATTTGGCAATTAAATTATTGAATTTATTTATTGAAAGTTTGGCAAAATATTGAATCTTCAGTTTTATGCTTGTTAAAAATATTTCAAAGGCTTGGAAAATTTATATTTATAATACTAGAGATAATAGAAGTTTTAATTTAAGAGTGTTTTGTTCAGTTTTTAAAATTTATCATTTAAATCAATATTTAAATATAGCCTTCCAAGGAACATTCTCGGAATTCGACGAAACCAGTTACATTGGATCCGTAATAATGTATTATCATCGGATTTCAATTTTTGTAGCATTTGGAGTTGTCGTGTAGCCGTACGATATATAAACGCGCTGAAATCAATATCGAAATTTAATATAATAACTGGGTCCAAAAAGCTATCTCCTCCATACGATCGAGTTAGGACTCTAAACCTTTTCCATTGCGTTCGGAATAATGGTTTATCATTATAATCGCCTAGCGGCACGCCTCGATTGGAAGTCAAAATGTTAATTCACGATTTCATGACGATTTAAATTTTGATTTAAATTTAAAAAACTATATATATATGTATGTATGTATGTATGTATGTATTTATTGACTAGTCAAAAATTCATTTACAACAGTTTGTTTTACTACTATATTATTCGAACACCTGTACAAAAGAAAACAACATTTCTTCCATCTGTTACTCATACGGAGCATTTGTGGTCGGCGAGGGCTGGGGACAAGGAGGATGGTTTGGTCGGGGTTGCATGCTCGAGGGTTGATGGCGATAACGTGAAAGTAGTATAGTGACGCGCGCGTGCTCAGCGTGGAGTTCGAGGTCGTGTTTCCCTGGAACTGGAGTGTGTGGTTCATCAGAGGTGAAGAGGATTTATCGAGAAGCTGGATTGGTGCGTCTTTGGCCGATGGTTGCTGGCTCAACGTCGTTGGCGCTATGGTTTGTAGTTCGTGCAGGCAAGTCGATGTCGAGGGATGGAGCAATAAGGTATAATAATTCCATTTTAATTTAATACAGTAAATTTATATATATTCTCTCATACATATTTTAATTCAAAATAGTAAATTTTAAAATGTTTAGTTTCAATTTAATTTTTATATATCTATTTACAAGAAACAGGAAATTTTTTTATAGATTAGATTTGAAAAGAAAAATAGGAAATTGAAAATATTTATGTGAAAATAGATTTTTGAAGTCTATGACTTATAAATATATACATATATATATATAGTTTCAAAAATAAAATAAGTATACATATTTTAAATATTATTTTACAATAATGGATTGAGTGATTAATTGTTCAGTCTACTTATATTAATTGTTTTAGTTACTAAAAGATTTTAAAGGGAAGTAGTTAAAATAAAATCCTTATTTCAGTAATTTATAGAATGAGATAAATGTTCCAATTTATTTCGAACATTAGTAAATTATATAATGTTCATACTCTGAAACCGTGAAGAAATTGCCGAAATGGAAATGGATTGCAAAGCAAAAATCAAAGGTGAGTTAATCTCACTCATTTGGATACCATTTAAATTTAATAGTTAAATTTAAATGATTGGATGAATGATTGAATTGACTGGATGTGATTATATATGTATGTATGTATGTATGTATGTATGTATGTATGTATGTATGTATGTATGTATGTATGTATGTATGTTTGTATGTATGTATGTATTGGAGTGATTGATTTCCTGCATTATACAGTGGATGAGACCCTATGCGCCCCACATAATAGCGGATGACCCTTTATACCGCGATATCCCACCTTGAAGCGGGATTGGTATTTTTTTTATTGTGCTAACATCTATGGATGCAGGGAAACAGGTTGGAGGGATCCAACTGGATTCCTCAAAATTATTTGGTTTGTTTAATATTCCTTGATATGGTTTATTTGATAATCTGTGATAAATTATATTGGTAATTGAAAATATTGGATGTTATGGTTTGATTGAATATATATTTGGGTATACTAAGTTATCAAAAATATATAGATTGGATTTTTGAAGGGAAATAAAAGGAGAATTCTTAAGTAAACAATTATAGAAGTTTGGATAAATGAACTAGGAAAGGATAAAGTTGATTTTTAAATTCTAATAAATAAATTCCTAGCATGGGAAAGGAGATTTTTGAATAAATGGAAATAAATGAGTTTTGAAACTTAATGATATTATTTTAAGGGGTAAAGAATTTATTTTTAAATTCAGGTTTTAAATTTGTTTCGAAAAGATTAAGAAGAAATTTGAGAAAAAGTATGAAATTGGTATTTTCAGTTTGAATAAGATTTTAAAACCATAATGAGGAAGTTAAATCTGAAATTAATGAGTTTTGAAATAAATTTGGATAACTAAAGAAATTTATTTTAAAATGGAGTTAATTTTGAAAAACAATTTGAAAATTGATCGAGTGTTTGAAACTGTGTTTTTAAAAAGGAAGATGAAACTATGGAATTTATAAACTAATTTTAAAAAGTGAAAAAAGATATCAGTGGATATTTGGAAGTATAAATTCACGGTGGAAATTTACAAAGGAATGGGTATTTGTTTTAAAAATAAATAGGGGTTTATTTTTAAAGGTGTGGATAAAAATTGTATTTCCATAAAAAGCCAAGTACGTTTTCGAGCAGATTTTTTAAGTATAAGTTAAAAGTTTTAAAGTGGTTTTAAAAGAATGACTTTAAGAATTATTATTTAAGTTGTTAAAATTTTAAGTTAAATATTTATTAAATTAGTTATAGTAGTAATTATTTTAAAAGGTTAATTGGTATTATATTTTAAAAAGATAATTATTAACATTTATATTTTATAAAGTAGTTTTATTTTAAGATAATTTAGTTAAAGTTTTTATTTGAAAAACTTGTATATAATTTCATAACTTTTATTTTAAAAAAAAAAATTGGCTTAAATTATATACGAGCATTAATTGTAAAATTTCATAACAAGTAGTTTTAAATAAAGTCTTTTAAGTGGTTTTATTTTAAATATTTTAAAGTATATATAATTTTAGATAAAGCGAATTTAAATTATTTTAAATCTAAATTATTTAGACTTGGTAATTTTCAATGGAAATAAACAATATTTGGAATTTTATTCTGCAAGAGGAATATGATTTGAAAACTGTATTCAAAGGGTTGAAATATGGAAAATAACTTGCGAAGATATTTTGAAATAAATAATTTGGAAAATTATTTAAAGTCTGATGGCTGTTTGTGAATGTTATTTGATAGTTAAATAAGCGACAATCAATATTGGACAATACGCTGATCGTTACGAAGAGTCCGAGACCGAGATTAATTTCTCAAAAACCACTTCGATTCGGTTTGAACGTTTTCGTGAGGAAGACAAGAGCTTGGAGTCGAAGATGGAGCAGTGAAGTGCAAGGGCTAGTCGCTACTAATCCTGAGGGTGATTCCAAAATGGATGTAGCAGAAGTAGTGCCTTCGGTTCTGTTCAAACCCGGAACGGACTTGTATGGACGAATGCTATCAGAACATCGTCAGAAGGGCGGTGAGCATTCTCAGTGAATTGTACTAAAAGGTAACGCATAGCCTCGACCCTCATCAACCGGGAATGGCTAAAACAGGGGAGGTGCACACAAGGCTAAGTTGCTAGCAACCAATTACGGTAAGGTCACCCCTATCTAGATGTTCCTTTATTTCGACTGTGTGAGCGGTTGCTGATCCCAACCGTGGGGTGAACTTATTCGGAATATCCAGTAAGGGGTAGCTCTGGTCTCATGATGCAGGGGATCAGGGTAAGATCCTCGGTATGGTGATCTAGACCACGTACTGTGATGGGCGGTACCCTAGTAGCCTTGCCATTGATGGAAATCCGCTCTCCCTACCTGCCTTTACGGTTTAGTTTATATATCTATTATGCTGGAATTTAATGAATGTAACAATTTCGGCTATTTGAATAAGTAATCGCATATATACACTATTATAATATTAGATGATTTTGTAAGAAATTTTATGGTTATCGTAAGCTAAAACCCCGGCATATTTATTCGTGGCATGGTCTTACGAGATATCTTTGATTTCAAATGATTTTGAAAACTTTAATAATTCAATTGAGTGTATTTTCTCACGCTGGTTTTCGAGACTGACTAGGGTGTTATTTAACTATAATGCTCGGATCAGACCGAGTATTATAGAGTATAGATTCTGGATGGACAGCAATGGAGCTCAGGAGTGAGCTGGATGATGAAACGTATTTCCGTAGATTTATATTCCGTTGTGCAGTGAAAGTTTTGTAGTCAGCTTTTGTGAGGACAAGCTAATATAACTGTCCGGTAATTATTTTGATCTTTGATGTACTCTGATGATGTAATGTATAAAACAAATATAGTTTCATTTGTCTAAAGATCAGTTATTATCTATCATAATTTAATCCGCTGCATTGGTAAGATTCTGATATTATTTCTATTTCTTCTTCGACCACCTTCTTCTTTAACCCTAACGATTTGGTTTTTTGGCATTCGATTGTTCAGCATTTGATACAATGGACGTATTGATGTCGATTTTTGGGCGTTGAAAAATCGGATCATTACACTTGGTATCAGAGCTAAAGATTAAGCGAGAACCTTGGCTCTGGTGGGGATTACTCATTTGAAATAGAGTCCGTAGTACTCTAGAATGAGTTTGAGTGTATTAATAGATATGAGAGCATATTTGTTAGTGAATATAAAAATTGTTTTTATATTGTGTTGATTTATCAGTTGAGTGTTTATGGATTCTGGGCGATATGTGGGACGCCATGTCATCGATAGGGTTTCTAAACTCTTAAATAAGATAAACTAACACAGTATTATTTTAAAAATAGGGTAAATGAAATAATTTGACCCAAATTATTTTTGTATATAAAAGAAATAATTTTCCTTAAATTTTTATAGCTATATATACGGTTGCTTGGTTATTAAAAGATGATAATATTAAATTATTATCATTGTTAAGTGGAATTTGAGTAATGAATTGAAATTATAACCAAAGATTAAGGAATAAATTCTTTAACAAAATGAAATTTATAACTGTGAATTATAATGTGATTTGTAATTAAAATGAGATAAAATTCCAGAGTAATGTTTGAATATAGATTGAAAGGATTTGAAATTTGAAATTTTCGAAAATTTAAATCACTTTTGAGTTTGAAATGATTTTCAAAGGTTTTTGAAGAATAATAGTGATATTATTTCGGAAATATTATTGAATTGGATTTGAAATCTTGTGAGATTTGGGATTTAAAAATATTTTGAAGGGGTTTTAAAGAGATATAAGCACTGAACTCTCCTTGGTCGCTAGAAGATAACTTCCATGATGACTGCAGCACATTGATGTTCATTTACGAGTTTCCAAGGGAGGAGTTATTTGCAAAATTGGGTTTGGTTTTAAAATTCAAAGGATAATTCAGTATACAATTGAATAATGTTATAATTGGTTTCAAAAATGATTTTTGAAATGTTGAGTAATTGTTAAAAAGACTCTAGAATCTTATTAAAAATGTTTACGGAAATTCAAATGGGTTTGATAACTTATAAAATTTGGAATCTGAAAGATAAAATCTAACTTAAGAAGAACTGAATTAAAACAAGTGTGATAATGGAATAGGTTAGAAAGGTAAGCCAATTAAGTGAAGTAAAATTTAAAAGGTTAGTGAATGAAATAAGAATAAGTTGGAAAAGCTTATAGAAGTTAAAATTTTGAATTAAATTGGAATAAAGTTAAATAAGAATGAGCTTCGAGGAAGTAATTATTGAAAGTAAGTTTATTAAGATCGTAAACAAATGTATACAGGAACAAAGGAATTTACATTTGTGAGTAAGTAAAGTGGAAATTGGAATTAAATTTGAATTGTGTTAAATAAAGTGAAATGGAAAATTTGTCAAGCTGGACTAAATAAAACAAAGTATTGAAATTAAAATTAATAAGTAAACTAATTGATTTAAGTGGTAAGCAAATGAATTAAAATTGAATTTAGGGATGATATTTAATTTAGTTTTGTATAAGTAAAGTGAAATTGTAGAACTGATTCGAAGTGAACTAAAATAATAAAAGTTTGGAATGGTTAGTTAAATATGGATTGGGATAAGGTGAATAGAAATCAATATTTAAATTCGAAGGTAAATTGACTTCAAATGGAATTGTAAGGGCAAAGTGAATATAAATGGATATAAACTTCAGTAGTGTAGCAAAACAAATATAAGAAGTGAATAAAAATACCTAGATTGAACTTTGAAGATAGATAGTGAAATTCTTAAGTAAAATTGGTATCGGAAATTCTAAGTTAATATTTGAATAAAGATTTAGAAAAGATGTGTGAAATGTTAAAGGCGAATGAGTGAATGGAAATCAAAATAAATGTGATATAGCTAATGATCAATTGGGGCAAAATATGTAGGATGTACATATATTATTTTATTCGCATAACGATTCAATTTAGAATTCGAGCATAGAATTTTGAGATAATTATATCAGTCCGAGTTGGAATTTTTCACTCGATTTTCAATGGCGAACCCTGGATATGGATTTTGATTGGTTCTGAAAATTCTCTATCATAGTTTAGGACTATGCAAGGAGAATGACGGTTTCTGATCAAGAAACCAGATCTGAGTCCTCACTAAGGAGTCGGGTGGACGATACTAGTTCGAAAGCGATATTGTGTGATTGAGTAAACGATCGAATTTGGTGTTGCGTACGGATGATATATGGACATCGTATGGGCTTGAATAAAATGGATATTTAACTTTTGAAAAGAAATATATAAAATGGTTTTGAATGTTGTAATTGGACATTATTGCTAAATAGGATATACAGGTGTGTTAAAGGAAAGGGATAAATTGGGATTTTTGATTTCAGAAGATAAATTGAATTGCTCGATAAAAGGGCATGTATTTAAATTTCTGTATGAAATTTAATGATTTTCTTGTCTAGCTACTTGGATTTTTGTTTTCTTTTGAAATCTGGGGGCCCGTAGAGGCATTTTGTAGTTGTACCTAGCTTGCCGCACAAAGACACGGGCGGAATTTTTCAAAAATTTAAGAAGTTAGAAAAAATTTAAGAAATTTTGAAAATTTATACTTTGGTTTTGAATTGTAATTTGAAAAGATCGAGTTAATAATATGGATTGTAATCTATGATAAGGCTTGGAAGGTTAGTAAGGGTGATAGTGTCACTTTATTAAAAATATTGTTTTGGGGATGTTGAAACCTGTTTGGTTTTGGGAAAATAGTTAACAGGTTAGGGATCATTCCTCTTAACTAGTAATTTCAAGGACGAAATTTTTTTAAGGGGGAAGGTATGTGATGACCCGGAATTTCTGGATATTTCGCATTGAAATATTTAATTGATTTTAAATATTTGGAAGTAGTTTAACTTGAATTTGAAATATCACTATTTATTTGGCAATTAAATTATTGAATTTAATTATTGAAAGTTGGGTAAAATATTGAATCTTCAGTTTTATGCTTGTTAAAGGCTTGAAAATTTTATATTTATAATACTACAGATAACAGAAGTTTTAAATTTGAATTTAAGAGTGTTTTGTTTAGTTTTTAAAATTTATCGTGTAAATCGATATTTAAATATAGCCTTCCGAGGCACATTCTCGGAATTCGACGAAACTAGTTTCATTGGATCCATAATATTGTTTTATTATCGGATTTCAATTTTTGTAGCATTTGGAGTTGTCGTATGGCCGTACGATATATAAACGAGCTGAAATCTATATCGAAATTTAATATAATAACTGGGTCCAAATAGCTATCTCCTCCGTATGATCGAGTTAGGACTCGAAACCTTTTCCATTGCATTCGAAATAGGGGTTTAACATTATAAACGCCTAGCGGCACACCTCGATTGGAAGTCAAAATGTTAAGTCACGATTTTGTGACGATTTAAATTTTGATTTAAATTTAAAAAAATTATATAAATATATATATATATATACATACATATATATATATATATATATATTGACTAGTCAAAAATTCATTTACAATGGTTTTGTTTTACCACTATATCATTCTAACACCTGTACAAAAGAAACAACATTTCTTCCAACTGTTAAGCATGCAAAGGAATTTTAAACACGTACCGTTTTTTTTTTTAAATTATTAAAATTTAAATTAAACGAGAATGGCCAGTGAAATCAGGGGCTTCTCTTCCCTTCCTCCCTCATTTCGAAATAAACAAATTCGTAAATAATGGTGTCCCTTTCTTTTCTTTCAGCCGTGACATTTATAATCGAACCTGAGCAAGAGATAATGAGGAACGAAAGCAATCAATCGTATAGCCGAGTGAATCGAAATCGAGTTAGGTGATTCCAATTTTTCGAGAGGTCATTGTCATCTAAGCTCGATCTAGGGGTGGAATCAAGAACGATGAAGGGCGGTCAAAATCGTGGCACGGCCTTGCTGCTCGTACGGAGCATCAGTTGTCGGCGAGGGCTGGGGACAAGGAGGATGGTTTGGTCAGGGTTGCGTTTTTGAGGGTTGATGGCGATAGCGTGGAAGTAGTATGGCGACGAACGCGTGCTCAACGTGGAGTTCGAGGTCATGTTTCCCTGGAACCGGAGTGCGTGGTTCGTCAGAGGTGAAGAGGGTTTATTAAGAAGCTGGATTGGTGCATCTTTGGCTGATGGTTGCTGGCTCAACGTCGTTAGCGTTGTGGTCTGAAGTTCATGCAAGCGAGGTTGATGCCGAGGGATGGAGCAGTAAGGTATAATAATTCCATTTTAATTTAATACAGTAAATTTATATATATTCTCTCATACATATTTTAATTCAAAACGGTAAATTTTAAAATGTTTACCTCTAATTTAATTTTTATATATCTATTTACAGGAAAGAGGAAACTTTTGTTATAAATTAGATTTGAAAAGAAAAATAGGAATTTGAAAATGTTTATATGAAAATAGATTTTTGAAGTCTACGATTTATTATATATATATAGTTTCAAAAATAAAATAAGTATACATATTTTAAATATTATTTTACAATAATGGATTAAGTGATTAATTGTCTAATCTACTTATATTAATTATTTTGGTTACTCGAAGATTTTTGAAAGGGAAGTAGTTAAAATAAAATGCTTATTTAAGTAATTTATAAAATGAGATAAATGGTCTAATTTATTTCGAGTATTAATAAATTATATAATGTTTATACAAGGTCTGAAACTGTGAAGAAATGGTTGAAATGGAAATGGATTGCAAAAAAAAAAATCAAAAGTGAGTTAATATCACTCATTTGGATACCATTTAATTTTAATAGTTAAATTTAAATGATTGGATGAATGATTGAATTGACTAGATGTAATATTATATATAATAGTATATAAATTGGAGTGGTTGATTTCCCACATTGTATAGCGGATGAGACCCTATAGGTCCCGCATAATAGCGGATAACCCTTTATATGGCGATATCCCGCCTTAAAGTGGGATTGGTATTTTTTATTGTGCTAACATCTGTGGATGCATGGAAACAAGGTGGAGGGATCCAATTGGATTCCTCAAAATTATTTAGATTGTTTAATATTGTATGATATGGTTTATTTGACAATCTATGATAAATTATGTTGGTAATTGAAAATATTGGATGTTATGGTTTGATTGAATATATATTTGGGTATACTGAGTTATCAAAAATATATAGATTGGATTTTTGAAGGAAAATAAAAGGAGAATTATTATGTAAATAATTATAGAAGTTTGGATAAATGAATTGGAAAAGGATAAAAAAAAAAATTTATTCTACTAAATAAATTCCTAGTATGGGAAAGGAGATTTTTGAATAAGTGGAAATAAATGAATTTTAAAACTTAAGTGATGTTATTTTAAGGGGCAAAGAATTTATTTTTAAATTCAGGTTTTAGATTTGTTTGGAAAAGATTAAGAAGAAATTTAGGAAAAAGTATGAAATTGATATTTTAGTTTAAATAAGATTTTAAAATCATAATATGGAAGTTAAATCTGAAATTAATGAGTTTTGAAATAAATTTGGATAAGTAAAGAAATTAATTTTAAAATGGAGTTAATATTAAAAATCAATTTGAAAATTGATCAGGTGTTTGAAACTGTGCTTTTAAAAAGGAAGATGAGACTATGGAATTTACAAACTGGGTTTATAAAGTGAAATAAGATATCAGCTGATATTTGGAAGTATAAATTCATGGTGGGAATTTATAAAGGAATGGGTATCTGTTTTAAAAATAAATAGGGGTTTATTTTTAAAGGTGTGGATAAAAATTGTATTTCCATAAAAAGCCAAGTACGTTTTCGAGCAGATTTTTTAAGTGTAAGTTAAAAGTTTTAAAGTGGTTTTAAAAGAGTGATCTTGAGAATTATTATTTAAGTTGTTTAAAATTTTAATGGTATTATTAAATTAGTTATATTAGTAATTATTTTAAAAGGTTATTGGTATTATAGTTTAAAAAGATAATTATTAATATTTACATTTTATAAAGTAGTTTTATTTTAAGATAATTTGGTTAAAGTTTTTATTTGAAAAACTTGTATAGAATTTCCTAACTTTTATTTTAAAATTTGTTTTTCTTAAATTTTACATGAGCAGCTATTATAACATTTCGTAACTAGTAGTTTTAAATAAAGTCTTTTAAGTGGTTTTATTTTAAATATTTTAAAGTATACACATTTTTGGGTAAAGCGATTTTAAATTATTTTAAATCTAAAGTATTTAGACTTGGTAATTTTCAGTGGAAATAAACAATATTTGGGAATTTATTCTACAAGAGGAATATGATTTGAAAACTATTTTCAAAGGGTTGAAATATGGAAAATAGCTTGCGAAGATATTTTGAAATAAATAATTTGGAAAATTAGTTAAAGTATGATGGTTGTTTGTGAATGTTATTTGATAGTTAAATAACCGACTATCAATATTGGACATTGCGCTGATCGTTTCGAAGAGTCCGAGATCGGGATTAATTTTCCGAAAACCATTTCGATCTGGTTTGAACGTTTTCGTGGGGAAGATAAGATCTTAGAGTCAAAGATGGAGCATTGAAGTGCAAGCGAGAGTCGCTACTAATTCTGAGGGTGATTCCAAAATGGATGTAACAGGAGCAGTGCCTTCGGTCCCGTTCGAACCCGGAACGGGATTGTATGGACGAATGCTATCGGAACACCGTCAGGAGGGCGGTGAGCATTCTAAGTGAATTATGCTAAAAGGTAACACATAGCTTCGAGCATCATCAACCGAGAATGGCTAAAACAGAGGAGGTGCACACAAGGCAAAGTGGCTAGCAACCAATTAGGGTAAGGTCACCCCTGTCTAGACGTCCCTTTATTTTGGCTGTGTAGGGGGTTGTTGATCCTAACTGCGGGGTGAATGTGACAACCCAGAATTTCTATCATTTAAAATTCGTATATTTAATTGATTTTAAATATTTACAAGTAAAATTTGTAAGTCGAATAAATTATATTTCGAATATCTAGATTTAATTGGATAATTAAATCGATAATTTAATATTTGAAAATTACAGAAATAATTGGAAATTGGGTTTAATGTGATTAAATTTGATTTGCAAAGTTGTATTAAATCATATTGGAGTTAGAATAATGTTATAGAACTTTTAAAATTGAATTAAAAGTTAATTTGTGGAAATTGAATATTTTAATATTTAATTGATGAGTAAAAATAGTCATTTTTCAAACAGTCTCGGATTTCGACGAAACTAGTTTCATTGGATCCGTAATGTTAAATTATTATAATATTTCAAATTTCATGTCAATCGGATTTACGGTTTGTCCGGGGCAAGCCCAAACGCGTAGAAATCGGTTTAAGTGAATTTTAAATTTAAATAGTCGATTCGGAAACCTATCTTCCAAATACGATCGAATTGGCTCCCGATATATATTCCATTAGTCGAAATGGGGGCAAAACCATATGAACGCTAGGCGGCATGCTTTGATCGGAGTTCAAAAAATTTCGAGATGAATAGTGTTTTGCAATTTTCTATATAAGACCCCCTATTTTCACATTTTCAACCAAACCCTAGTTTCTAAGCCATAGCCGCCACAAACAGCCAATGGCCGAAATCTACTGTTGATCATTCTTCAAATCCTTCTAATCCAAGCAGAATTAGACGAAGGCTTCAACTAGAAAGTTGTAGAGGGCGACGAGATCGACAAATCCAATGGTCGTGATCGTTTATAGATGCGTGGATCATCGGCAATCTGCTCGTAAAGGTCACATGTTCGATCATGTATATCGAGCTCAATACACGACCGAGCTTAGCCAAATCACGGCCGATGATGGTGCTCGAGTAGCGCTTTGATATTGCGGTGTTCGATCGTCTTCAGACGGCGAGATGTGGGTGCGAAAATTCGTTCAAAATTGGCGGCCATATGGGTTTGCTTGCGTAAGAAACGAAGGGAAAGAGAAGAAGAAGCGGTCGGCCCTGATGTGTTGCAGCTATATCCTGCGGTCGAGATGAATCTGGGTTGAAAATAAAATAATTTTGTAAATTATATATTTATAAAATTCGTATAAACTTTGTAACGCGATATCTTTGTCGTATGAGGTCCGTTTCGCACGAAACAAATTACGTTGGAATCGTATTCGCGAATACTACGCGATGGAGCTGGATTGGAGTTGATTGAAGCTAGTGGAATTTTGGGTAAAATTAAACGCGTGTTTAATTTTATTCGGAACAAAACACTACAACCGTTATCGGAAGCAAGGTGAGAACTTCTCAGTCGATCGAATTTGTTTTGATTTAAATTTTAAATAATTAGAATTAAAATTGCTTGATTGTGTTGATTGTATGCTTGGATGATAAATTGCTATTTGTTGTATTGAAATAGATCTTACACGCCGTATATTAAGCGGAGGTTATTATATTATACACATATACCACGATATTCCACCTTGAAGTGGACTTGGTATTATATATGTACTTGGAGTTGATTTCCTGCATTATATAGCGGACGAGACTTGCTTGTCTTAGTGAAATGTGATGGGGGGTCCTCGCTTCACGTTAGGTGGCGAACGGGAGACTCTTACCCCTACATGTCCTCTTTACGGGGTTGGTTAGGCGTAACCCGTGACAGTCGAAAGGCTGGCCGTAAAAGGAAGTTTCGGGTACCAGTGTGAGCCATGGTGGGTCTGGGATGGTTGCAAATCGAATGTCTCTGCATCGGCTGATCTCCGATATAGAGATTTTATCACCCTTTGTGATGGAAGTCCGGACGTGATTAGTGAATATCCGGATTGCAAGGGCTTTTTGGAAGTGCCTTCGGTTCCGTTCGATCCCGGAATGGACATGTATGGATGTGTGTCTGACGTTACAATTTGAGATGTAAAGCTGGTTTCTATCAAATACATTTCTGTTGGTGGCAGAGAATTTATTCTCTTAGCTTAACACCTTTCTCTGGGACGTACGAGCTCAGAGGTTATGTAGTTGATGGTTACTAATGATATATTCCCAATTTGGTAATGTGGCATGCTGAGTGCTGCTGATCATTTGTTGATCAAAACGTGGCTTTCGTAAAAAGCATAGCTTTGCGGACGAGACTTCGTCGAACCTCACAACCCGGTAATGGTCAAAACAGGATGAATGCAGCAAGGTTATTTAAGGATAGCGTCCCCATAGGGTATGTACATTTCCTTCTGGTTAGAGGTGGTATTATGGTATGGAGCCCAGATACTTAACCTATGTGGTTGCTGCAAATTTATTTCTTTGTGGTTGTTGGTGAATCCCGGGATAAAGGTCGGTTATGACCGGGGAATGGCATATTCGTGTCAGTAGTTACCTAGTTCAGAGGTAACCCGGCCTTGTGTTGGCAGAGATCCGGTTAGGTTCTCGGAGCGTCCTTCCAGAGGCATACCCATGTGGCAATGAGAAGTTCCTTGGCCTAACCATTTGTTGGAAATCCAATCACCAATACGTACCTTGTACGGTTTTAGTTGTAGAACCTGCCATTTACTTATGGTGGTCACCACTGTTTAGATGGTAGCTATAGTAGGCATAGTGCGAAATGCCTACGCTAGCTAAGATTTATATTATAGTTTCAAAATGTTTTCTACACTATGCACTAATAATAATAATAATCAAATGATTCTGCGTAGTAAGCATCTTTGACTATCATAAGGAGAAATCTCCTCCAATTCCGCATTTGCATTGTGTGTGTGGTGGGAGGCCTTATGGTAGTTTCATTTTCCAAAAGCATAGCGAAATTCTTTTTATTTTATTTTTGTAAAAATAACTGTTTTAAGACCTCATACCAGTCCCATGACTGACCTGGAGTTTATTGTTCCCTTTCTAAACTCTGGGTGCCCACCATTTTTCACACGGGCAGTCTAGAGTCAGGTTATCAGGTCATTCTGGAATTCAGGAGATGCTGTGGAGATTAGGAGTAAGCTGGATAGTGAAGCGTATCACTTGTATATGATATTATCTCTTCTGCTGTGTATTCGGTTGTGAGGACATGTTTATATAACTGTCCATTGTTGTGTGGTGTTGTATATTGACTCTGATGATGTAATGTATAAAATGTACAGTTCTTTTGATTTAAAGATTATTAATTTATCTATTATATGTTGTTCCGCTGTGATTGTGAGATTCTGATATTGTTTCTGTTGCTTCTTTCTTTCTTCTTCCACCTCTTCTTCTTTAACCCCAACAATTCGATTTTCCGGCCTTCGATTGCTCGGCAGTTGATACAGTGGACGGATTAATGTCGATTTTCGAAAGTCGAAAATTTCGAAATGTTACAGTGAACTTATTCAGATTATCCAATAAGGGGTAGCTTCGGTCTTGCGATGCAGGGGATTAGGGTAAGATCCTCGGTATGGTGATCTAGACCACGTACTATGACGGACGGTACCCTAGTAGCCCTGCCATTGATGGAAATCCACTCCCCCTACGTGCCTTTACGGTTTTATTTGTATACCTATTGTGCTGTAATTTAACGAATGCAACAATTTCAGCTATTTGAATAAGTATTTGTATATAGACACTATTATAATATTAGAGGATTTTGTAAGAAATGTTTTGGTTATCGTAAGGTAAAAACCCGGCGTATTTATTTGTGGCGTAGTCTTACGAGATACCTTTGATTTCAAATGAATTTTAAAACTTTAATAATTCAATTGAGTGTATTTTATCATGCTGGTTTTCCAGACTGACTCTGGTGTTATTTAACTATAATACTCGGGTCAGACCGAGTATTATAAAGTACAGATTCTGGATGGACTGCTGTGGAGCTCAGGAACGAGCTGGATAATGAGACATATTTTCC
Organism: Allium cepa; assembly: GCA_030765085.1. NCBI lineage: Eukaryota > Viridiplantae > Streptophyta > Magnoliopsida > Asparagales > Amaryllidaceae > Allium > Allium cepa. The sequence continues at coordinate 86,952,792 of CM060942.1, read as the reverse complement.
TAGATTTATATTCCGCTATGCAGTGAAAGTTGTGTAGTCAGCTTTTGTGAGGACAAGCTAATATAACTGTCCAGTAATTGTTTTGATCTTTGATGTACTCCGATGATGTAATGTATAAAATAGATATTGTCTCTTTTATGTAAAGATCAATTATTATCTATTATATTTTATTCCGCTGCGTTGGTAAGATTCTGATATTGGTTCTATTTCTTCTTCTACCACCTTCTTATTTAACCCTAATGGTTCGATTTTTCGGCATTCGATTGTTCGGCATTTGATACAGTGGACGTATTGAAGTCGATTTTGGGGCGTCGAAAAATCGAATCGTTGCACTTAGTATCAGAGCTGAAGGTTAAGCGAGAATCTTGGCTCTGGTGGGGATTACTCATTTGAAATATAGTCCGTAGTACTCTAGAATGAGTTTGAGCGTATTAAAAGATATGAGCGCGTATTTATTAGTGAATACAAAAATTGTTTTTATATTGTATTGACTTATCGGTTGAGTGTTTATGGATTCTGGTCGATATGTGGGACGTCATGTCATCGATAAGGGTTTCGAAACTCTTAAACAAGATAAACCCACATAGTATTATTTTAAAAATAGGGTAAATGAAATAATTTTACCCAAATTATTTTTGTATATAAAATAAATAATTTTTCGTAAATTATTATAGCAATATATATGTTGCTTGGTTTTTAGAAGATGATAATATTAAATAATTATCATTGTTAAGTGGAATCTGAATAAAGAATTGAAATTATAACCAAAGGTTAAGGAATAAATTCTTTAACAAAATGAAATTTATAAATGTGAATTATAATGTGATTTATAATTAAAATGAGATAAAATTCCAGTGTAATGTTTGAATATAGATTGTAAGGATTTGAAATTTTGAAAATTTTAAATCCCTTTTGAGTTTGAAATGATTTTCAAAGGTTTTTGAAGAATAACGGTGATATTATTTCGAAAATATTTTTGAATTGGATTTGAAATCTGGTGAGATTTGGGATTTAAAAATATTTGAATGGGTTTTGAAAAGATATACACTAAACTCTTTTTGGTCGATGGAATATAACTTCGGTGATGACTGCAACATCATCGTTGTTCATTTTCGAGTTTCCAAGAGAGGAATTTCTATCAAAATGTTGGAAATTGGAGTTATTTACAAAATTGAATAAAGTATATAATTGATTTCAAAAATTATTTTTGAAATGTTGAGTAATTGTTTAAAAGACTCTGGAATTTTATTAAAAATATTTATGGAAATTAAAATGGGTTTGATAACTTATAAAATTTGGAATCTGAAAGATGAAATCTAACTTAAGAAGAATTGAATTAAAACAAGTGTGATAACGGAATAGGTTAGAAAGGTAAGCCAATTAAGTGGAGTAAAATTTAAAAGGTTAGTGAATGAAATAAGAATAAGCTGGAAAAACTTACAGAAGTTAAAAATTTGAATTGAATTGGAATAAAGTTAAATAAGAATGAGCTTTGAGGAAGTAATTATTGGAAGTAGGTTTATTTAGATTGTAAAGTAATATATAAAGGAACAAAGGAATTTACATTTGTAAGTAAGTAAAGTGGAAATTGGAATTAAATTTGAATTGTGTTAAATAAAGTGAAATGGAAAATTTTTCAAGTTGGACTAAAGAAAACAAAGTATTGAAATTAAAATTAATAAGTAAACTAATTGATTTAAATGGTAAGCAAATGAATTGAAATTGAATATAGGGATGATATTTAATTTAAAATTGTATAAGTAAAGTGCAGTTGAATTGATTCGAAGTGAACAAAAATAATAAAAGTTTGGAATGGTTGTTTAAATATGGATTGAGATAAGGTGATAGAATTCAATATTTAAATTCGAAGGTATATTGAATTCAAATGGAATTGTAAGGACAAAGTGAATATAAATGGATATAAACTTCAGTAGTGAAGCAAAAATTAATATAAGAAGTGAATAAAAATACCTAAACTGAACTTTGAAGATAGATAGTGAAATTCTTAAGTAAAATTGATATTGGAAATTCTAAGTTAATATTTGAATAAAGATTTATTAAAGATGTGTGAAATGTTTAGGGCGAATAAGTGAATGGAAATCAAAATAAATGTGATATAGATAATGATCAATTGGAGAAAAATACGTAAGATATATTTATATTTTTTTATTCGCATAACGATTCAATTCAGAATTCGAGCACAGAATTTCGAGATAATTATATCAGTCCGAGTTTGAATTTTTCGCTCGATTTTCAACGGCAAACCCTGAGTATGGATTTTGATTGATTTTGGAAATTCTCTATCATAGTTTAGGATTATGCAAGGAGAATGACAGCTTCTGATCAAGAAACCAGATCTGAGTCCGCACTAGGGAATCGGGTGGACGATACTAGTTCGGAAGCGATATTGTGTGATCGAGTAAGCGACCGAATTTGGTGTTGCGTACGGATGATATATAGACATCGTACGGGCTTGAATAAAATAAATATTTAAACTTTTGAAAAGAAACGTATAAAATTATTTTGAATGTTGTAATTGGACATTATTGCTAAATAGGATATACAGGTGTGTTAAAGGCAAGGGATAAATTAGGATTTTTGATTTCAGAAGATAAATTGAATTGCTCGAATAAAAGGTATGTATGTGACGACCCGGAATTTTGAGCAATATCAATTTAATAATCTTTGTTAAAAATTAAATTGATTTGATCATTTTATATTATAAATTGACAAGTTAAATTTATTTTAAAGGTTAATGATAATAATTTGTTAATATCTATTCATATTTTTCTTTGCAATATGAATAGGCAAGATTAAATTCTTTTGAAAGCTAATAATAATTTGATTTTGGAATTATTTATTTTGGTAAATAAGATGTTTTAATGTAATAAAACTTTGTATTCAAATTATAATATATATGAATGTATATATTGTGATTTGATATTTGTTTTAAAATTTAATTTGGAAATTAATAAATTTAATATTAGAATGTTTTTCTATTTGAAATGTGTATATATATTTGTATATATATATTTGAAATAGGAATTGTATTAATTTGAATTCAACAAGAGATTTTCAAACTTGAATATATTTAGTTTTGAATTTAAAATGATAATTTGATTTAATGACTTTGAATGGATAATTGAGATTTAAATTTAAAATATCAAAGTTAATTCCTTATTTATGATAAATATGTACTTTAAGTTTTTAAATAAGATCTAATTTAAAATAGAAATTTCAAACATATAAACATTTAATTGAATTTAAAATGTAAGTTACTTGAATGAATACTTATTAAAATATATGTATGTACATTTTATATTATATAAATATATATATAAGGCTTAAATAAGTTATTAAAAATAAAGTAATATTTTAAAGAAAAACATTAATAAAACAATATTATAACACATATAAAACACTTGTTAACATTTTAATGTGGGTTAAGACATGTGTAAGTTAAATAGAATTATAAAGTGACAAATGTCTTCTACATTAATAATTAAATTTAAGATTTAATTGTAAATTATAAAATGTAAGTTTTATTATTCAGCTGAAATATTTTCTTCAACTCAAACAAGAATGCATGTAAACCAAAACAAATCAAAGATTAATACAAATCTGGGAAATTAGAAACAAAGGAAGAAACCTGGAATAATGAAGTCAGAAAGCAAAGATAAACTCAAACAAAGAATCTGCAAATCTGGAAATCCAGGAAACAAAGGGAAAATTCAAATCTGAGAATAATTCAATCAACTGCAAGTAAAACACCAACATGCAGCAACAATTTATCAAATGCAAGTTCTTCTTCAATACAAACATGCAATTCTGGAATCAAATAAGCATCAGAAAGTAGATCAACATTAATTCAGAAGAAAACTTCAACATGCAAATTAAATTGAGGCCTGGAACAAATGCAGTTCCTATTCTCTGCTACAGGTGAGTAAATGAATCTTTAAAAAAACAGTTTTAAAACCTGAATTGCATCTTGCTTCTGAACGTTGCCTTGATATCTGAAATGTTTGATTTGAAATGAGTGCATGTTTTAGGAAGTATGAAATTTTAAATGCCTGTGAATTGAACTGCTGTTCTCTGTCCTCTGCATTAATCAAGTGAGTAAATAAATTTTAAAAACAGATTAAACTTGAATTCTATCTTGGATTGTGAATAAATATCATGCTGTTATCTGAATTGAATTATATGTATGTTTGTATGTGAGTGTTTGATTGCATGTTTGAGTATATGGGTTGAAATACCTGTACAGTTTAAAAGATTTCAACATTTATAAAACAGTTCAACCTCATGATAAAATCAATAACTTGATAATAGATGTGAATTTTACTTTGATTTGTATATAAAAGATGTTTGTAATCATCTAACGTATCATCTAAAAATGCTTGTAGGTTATAAAATTGAATATCTAGTTTAAAATATTCAAGTTTACAGTAAGATTTCAAATTGGGTCAAAAGTTTTTGAATCCAAACTTGAGTTTTGATTTCATAATCATAATGCAAATATGAAATCATGATTTTAGAAGCTTGAATCACAAATTTTAGATAAATAATTTGTGAGAATTTGGAGTTTTAGTGTTTTGTGTATTTTGATCAAATTGAGGCGAAGGATGGCAAGGTTGTGGACGAGTTTGTGCTCGAAGGAGGGGAAAGCAACAAGGATCATGGGAAAAATACTCATGTATTTTATTTTTGATCGAGTTAGTAGCGAATGGAATGATTAGGGTTTTAGTACCTGTTTGTGGCCGATGAGTTCTTCGTGGGTTCGTGGTGTCGTGGAGATACCGGAGGCTGTCGCGGTGAGGCTATAGGTTCGAGTTGACGTGGGGAGGCTACGGCGGCGGTGGCATGTTTTCTCGAGCTCGGTGTTGCCGTGGAGGGGAGGTTTTGGGTGATGATGTTTCGAGCAGTTTTTTGGGTCGTAGGGCTTAATTTTGTTTGTCGATCGTATTCGGGTTTCTGGGTGTAGCGTTAGGAAGTTAGGGTCGAGGATGACTTGTCGGAGCTGCGGCGGTGGTCGTCGGTGGGAGGTGTGGTGGTGCACGTTGCACGGTGCTGATGATATGGAGAAGTATGGGTTCAGGAATGAGAGGGAAGGAGGAACTCGAAGCAAGCATCGTGTTTTGTTTGTTGGACTCGTAGTAGTGGGGATAGGAAAGGGAACTCGGGGGAAACTCGGGGTGGTTCCATGTTTACTCGGGTATTTAGAGTTCTGGGATTTGTACGAGTTGTTTTAGTTGTTAATGTAAAAGAAAATTTGGTTTTAGGAAACAAAGTCTTTAAAACAGAGATTGAACAAGTTTCAAAATTTAATTGTTTCAAAGTTATGTTTTAAACAAGTTATATATTTTAAAATATGGAGTTTTAAATAAAATAAGTGGATTTAAAATAAAGTTTATATTAAACTTTAATAAATAATTTGGGAAAGGTTTTTAAAGACTTAAGGGTTCAATTTTAAATATGTTTAAATTTAATTGATGTCTAAATCATTATATTTTATTTAAATTAAGCTTAATGATTTAGAATTTGATAATCAATTGTAATAAAGATTATCTTTAGTAAGTTTGAATTTGATTTAATTAAAGATAATTAAATTTGTAAAGATAATTGAGATAATTAAATCATTTTTTAATTATCAAGTTTTAATTGTTAATAAATGATTTAATTAAGATAATGTTTTCTTAATTAAGAATCTTTTAATATAATAAGATTAAGAATCATTTAATTAATTTTAAATGATTTAGTTAAATAGTTAATTAAGTAATTAATTTGTGATTAATTAAGATAATCACTTTGGATTAATCTAATTACTTAGGGAAGTAATTAAAGTAAATAAGTGGTAATTACAGTAGGTAATTAAATAAAGATAATTACTTTATGAAAAGTAATTAAGTAATGTGATTAAGAGTTAATCACTTTAGTTATTAATTAAAGAATTAATTAATAATTAGTTAAAGATTTAAATTATTTGATTAATGATTAATTAATTAAAGAATTAAGAGTAATTAATTAAGTGATTAATTACTTGTAAAAGTAATTAATTAAGAAAGAAATTTAATTAATGATGTAGTCATTAATTAATGGAAATAATTTATTAATTGTTAATTAATAATTTAAGAAATTTATAATTAAGTTTTAATTACTAAATGTAATTAAAGTAATTAATCAAAGGTGATTAATTTAAAAGAAATTAATCAAAGGTGATTAATTTAAAAGTAATTAATCAAAGGTGATTAATTAAAAGTAATTAATCAAGTGTGATTAATTAAAAGTGATTAATCAAGTGAAATTGATTAAAGATAATTAAGGGATAATTATCAAAATAATTAGAGAATAATTAATCAAGGTTGATTAATTTAGAAAGTAATTAAGAGGTAATTACTTAGTATAATTTGTTAGTAATTAAACAGGATGATTGATTAATATGGTAATTAAGTAAGAATTACTTAAAGTAATTAAGTGATAATTAATCAGGGAAGATTAATTGAAATGGGATTAAGTAATGTGAGTTAATTAATTAATTTGTAATTAATTAATAGATAGTATTGGATTGAGATAATCCAAGTGTTTAATTAAGGATTAATTTAATTTAAGGATTAATTAAATTAATCAAGTTTAAATCAAACTTGTTTATGAATGGTTAATGATTGGATGATATATGTATCATTGAATGAGTTAATATTGGATGTTGTTGGATGGCATTGATTGATGGATGATGATATGTATATGCTATATCTGATTGTGATATATATGCTGTTTGTGATATGTATAGATGCATGTGATATTAGATGCTTATCTATCTATGTTGTGAATACACCCATTTATGCTAAGTGATATTTCTGAATATCTATTGTTTAAATCCCTTAAGTACAACTTGGACATTAAAATGGCGTTTGGTTTCGATGAGACCGGGATCGGGTTTCCATATTTGGAATCCGAAAACCACATCGATTCCAATTAAACGATAGGTCGTTAATCCAAGTAGAGCAAGTGAAGACTCGAGGTGTAAGGGCTATACGTCAGTATAACTCTGTGGGTGATTCCGTAATGAGTTTGACGGAATAGTGCTTATAGATTCGAGATGGTGAATCAGAGTGCAAGGGCTATGGTCGTTGACTCTGAGGGTGATTCCAAAATGAGTGCAACGAGATAGTGCCTTCGGTTTCGTTCGAACCCGGAACGAACTTGTATGGATTGAATGCTTTCAGCACATCGTCAGGCGGACGATGAGCATTCTAAGATAATTGGTCCTATAAAGGTAATCGCAGCCTCAAGCCTCATCAACCGGGAATGGCTAAAACAGGGGAGGTGCAGCAAGGCTTCGTGGGTCGCGCCCACTGGAGGGCAAGATACATCCCTGTCTAGAGGTCCCTTTATATTTCGGCTTTGTGGGCGGTTGGAACTGCAGCCAACTGCGGGGTGGTCTTGTTCGGGACCGTTCAGTAAGGAACGGTGCCGGTCTTGTGTTGCAGGGGATGAAGGGAGTAATCCTCGGTACGGTGATATAGGCCACGTACTGTGACGGGCGGTACCCCAGTAGCCCTGCCATTGTTGGAAACCCATTTTCCCTACGAGACCCTACGGTTTTGTTTGTATTACCCACTTTTGTGGCTAGTAGCTGGAATTTAATCATGTAACAATTTCGGCTATTTCATATTTATTTGAAAACCCTAGACACTATTATAATATCACTGGATTTCCTATCAAATGTTTTGGTTAGCGTAAGGTAAAAACTTTTCCATGTTTATGTGTGGGAAGTCTTACGTGATACCTTTTCTTTCAAAGGTTTTTCTAAAGTTAAGCAATCTTAAACCGTTTACTCACACCAGACCCCTGTCTGACCCGAGTGTTTATTTTCTGTTTTATTAAACTCTTGGGTACTCATATTATGTATGAGTAGTCAAGTGATTCAGGTTATCTCTTGACGATTTCTGGAGGAGCTTTGGAGCAGGAGGCTTCAGCGTGTAGATATATGGTTAGAGTTTCCGCTGTGTGTTATTCTGTGTTGTATTCTATGTTGATGTCCTGTATTGTATTAGACAGAATGTTATAACTGTCTATATTGAGATGTTTAGTTATGTACTCTGATGTATATGAACTATGTATATGTTCTATATTATATTTAAATCGTTCCGCTGTGAGATTCTGATGTGTTGTTTTCTCTTTCTTCTCTTTCTTTTCTTCTTCTATCCCTTTCTTTCTTAATTAGTGATGCGATTTTCCGGGAGTGGAATTTCGGGTCGCTACAGTTGGTATCAGAGCGTTAGGTTGAGTGAATACCTAGGCTCTGGAGTGGTGTCTATCTTGAGAGAGCGTACTTGTAATTTTTTTATAAATATATATTTATATAACTACCTAATATGTTGGATTATCTGTTTGGATTTTCCAACATAGGTTATAAAGGTAGATAAGGTAGGAGTGTGTAGAACACGACTACCACTATTGGTTGAGGCTTATATGTTGTGGTTGGAGGTGTGTTTATCGAGATTGTAGACCTGATACTGTCTCGAATAAGTTTTGTGGATTGTAGAAAGGATTTCATTGATCCCAAGGGAAGTATTTTCAAGAATTGGAGTATATTCTTGAAGTGTGAGGTTGATTTGCTCTTAAGTGAGCAGGGATTTCCTTGAGTTGAGTTGTCAGCTGAGCCGAAGCTAGTGGTGGTATCTTGATAGTTTCAAGAAGGAATAGCTGTGTGATGAGATGCAGTATCCGTAGATGGTTCTGAAGATGTTTTTTTTTTTGGAGCCAGATTTAGATGGTGTTGGAAGAGCATGGATGCCTGCTGCAGGGAAGGTTCAGATGTTTAGAGATTCTTTGGATCTTAAGTAAGGATGTCTTATCTTTGTTGAAGTAGGAGACTAAGGTCGATGAGTTACCTCATCTCAGACATGGTCTCATTTGTGATAAGTGGCTGGTGTTTGGTTTGGAGCCGAGTTTCTTGAGAAGATGTCTACTCGTCTCAGGGATTTTTGGCAAAATTGGATGTTAGTTTTGAGTTTCAAGAAGCTTCTGGTTAAGGATGATCTTTTGGTTTAGCTGTATCTTTGAAGTGGAGTCCGGAAGTAGCAGCATGGATCTATTTCTTCGATGATTCAGTAATCTTTGGGATTCTACTATCAGCAGACCCGGCAGATAGTGAAAGCTTATTTTTCTTTGGGAAGGCTCAGCAGAGCGAGATATTTGTTGGAAGTGATCTATCAGTTTCTGATAGGTGAGCCATTCTTGAAGATTGGTCTTGGAAAGGAAAAGCTGTTCTGGTTGGGAGACAGTTCTTTGGAATCTGAACTGAGTGGATCGCAAAAGTGACTTGCGATTAGTTTGGGAATCTTGGAGCATTCCTTGGTTTGATATTGAGGCATCTCAAGTAGAGGTGGAAGCTATGGAAGTAGTCGGAGGTTCTCTAGATGTTTTTGGGGAAATCTGAGGTCTACCTGAATCGAAGATTGAGATTTCTTATCGACTTGGATTTTCAGGAGTAGTATTGTTGGTTCAATCTTATAGTGGGATGACTCTTGGAGCGAGAAGAGTTTGGTGAGGCAGCTCAGAATTCTTTGGAATTGATCATCTTATTCCGAGTTAAGATTCTGCTAAGATGTTTTGACCAAGTGAATGGTCACTGAGATTTTTATGAGTCGGATGAACCGTGTATAGTGAAAGATTGTGCTTGTGTTCTTCGATAGCATTCTTATCTGCTCTAGATCAGAGTTGTGCAGCGGAAGCGAGTTGGGAATTATTCTAGTATGGAGCAACCGGATGTTGCAGTAGTGGATTTCTACAGGAAATTCAAGTATGAAGGAATTTTCTGGATTTGGTAGGTAGGTTGTCAGGTACAACTGTTTGGCTATTTCAGATAGGAGATAGGTTTGAAGTCCTCTGATGTTTGTGGTATAGAGTTGTGGATTGGATTTCAGCAGATTATTTTTGGAAAGCCATTTGTTGAGTAGGATCTGGAGATTTGATTTGAGTTGGTGCTGTTGTTTCATGGAGCAGTCAGCAAGGGTTAGGCTGATCAGGAATATTGGTGGTGACTCAGAGCATCTGAAGAGTTGTGCAGATAGAATTGAGGAGATTTTGGAATGTGCAGTAGATTTTGAATATTGATTGGGTTTTATCCAATCAAAGGAGATACAAGAATGGGTAATACTGGAGTGTTAGCTTTGAAGGTATTTGGAGTTTTATCTGTGATCTCTAGAGATTAGATTTTGATCTTCAGGATTGAATTGCCAGTTTGGATAGCTGGAATTCATTGTATTTCACATATCCCTGAGGAATATGTGTATGATTCTTTGAGTGATAGAATCAGCAGTTCAGAAGGATCTGGTAGTTGAGTTGGTTTTGAGCTTAGCCTGATATCTTGTTCAGATTTGAAGAATCAGATGAGGAAGTTCTTGGTTTTAGTAGTGTAGTTAGTTAAGATTTGTAGAGAGAGTATTCCAGTATAGGTATCTGGAAACTCTAGATAATATTAGGAAGTTCTATTCAGAATTTTTCTGAATAGATAAATTGTTTGTTTGTTTGAATTGGTTGCTATGATTGGTAGTGTATGATTGATTGTTTGATTGCTTATAGGAATTTAAATTCTTTAACTGGGTTATTAAATTATCTTTGCTTTTAAATTTCGGGGACGAAATTCTTTTAAGGGGAGAGGAATGTGACGACCCGGAATTTTGAGCAATATCAATTTAATAATCTTTGTTAAAAATTAAATTGATTTGATCATTTTATATTATAAATTGACAAGTTAAATTTATTTTAAAGGTTAATGATAATAATTTGTTAATATCTATTCATATTTTTCTTTGCAATATGAATAGGCAAGATTAAATTCTTTTGAAAGCTAATAATAATTTGATTTTGGAATTATTTATTTTGGTAAATAAGATGTTTTAATGTAATAAAACTTTGTATTCAAATTATAATATATATGAATGTATATATTGTGATTTGATATTTGTTTTAAAATTTAATTTGGAAATTAATAAATTTAATATTAGAATGTTTTTCTATTTGAAATGTGTATATATATTTGTATATATATATTTGAAATAGGAATTGTATTAATTTGAATTCAACAAGAGATTTTCAAACTTGAATATATTTAGTTTTGAATTTAAAATGATAATTTGATTTAATGACTTTGAATGGATAATTGAGATTTAAATTTAAAATATCAAAGTTAATTCCTTATTTATGATAAATATGTACTTTAAGTTTTTAAATAAGATCTAATTTAAAATAGAAATTTCAAACATATAAACATTTAATTGAATTTAAAATGTAAGTTACTTGAATGAATACTTATTAAAATATATGTATGTACATTTTATATTATATAAATATATATATAAGGCTTAAATAAGTTATTAAAAATAAAGTAATATTTTAAAGAAAAACATTAATAAAACAATATTATAACACATATAAAACACTTGTTAACATTTTAATGTGGGTTAAGACATGTGTAAGTTAAATAGAATTATAAAGTGACAAATGTCTTCTACATTAATAATTAAATTTAAGATTTAATTGTAAATTATAAAATGTAAGTTTTATTATTCAGCTGAAATATTTTCTTCAACTCAAACAAGAATGCATGTAAACCAAAACAAATCAAAGATTAATACAAATCTGGGAAATTAGAAACAAAGGAAGAAACCTGGAATAATGAAGTCAGAAAGCAAAGATAAACTCAAACAAAGAATCTGCAAATCTGGAAATCCAGGAAACAAAGGGAAAATTCAAATCTGAGAATAATTCAATCAACTGCAAGTAAAACACCAACATGCAGCAACAATTTATCAAATGCAAGTTCTTCTTCAATACAAACATGCAATTCTGGAATCAAATAAGCATCAGAAAGTAGATCAACATCAATTCAGAAGAAAACTTCAACATGCAAATTAAATTGAGGCCTGGAACAAATGCAGTTCCTATTCTCTGCTACAGGTGAGTAAATGAATCTTTAAAAAAACAGTTTTAAAACCTGAATTGCATCTTGCTTCTGAACGTTGCCTTGATATCTGAAATGTTTGATTTGAAATGAGTGCATGTTTTAGGAAGTATGAAATTTTAAATGCCTGTGAATTGAACTGCTGTTCTCTGTCCTCTGCATTAATCAAGTGAGTAAATAAATTTTAAAAACAGATTAAACTTGAATTCTATCTTGGATTGTGAATAAATATCATGCTGTTATCTGAATTGAATTATATGTATGTTTGTATGTGAGTGTTTGATTGCATGTTTGAGTATATGGGTTGAAATACCTGTACAGTTTAAAAGATTTCAACATTTATAAAACAGTTCAACCTCATGATAAAATCAATAACTTGATAATAGATGTGAATTTTACTTTGATTTGTATATAAAAGATGTTTGTAATCATCTAACGTATCATCTAAAAATGCTTGTAGGTTATAAAATTGAATATCTAGTTTAAAATATTCAAGTTTACAGTAAGATTTCAAATTGGGTCAAAAGTTTTTGAATCCAAACTTGAGTTTTGATTTCATAATCATAATGCAAATATGAAATCATGATTTTAGAAGCTTGAATCACAAATTTTAGATAAATAATTTGTGAGAATTTGGAGTTTTAGTGTTTTGTGTATTTTGATCAAATTGAGGCGAAGGATGGCAAGGTTGTGGACGAGTTTGTGCTCGAAGGAGGGGAAAGCAACAAGGATCATGGGAAAAATACTCATGTATTTTATTTTTGATCGAGTTAGTAGCGAATGGAATGATTAGGGTTTTAGTACCTGTTTGTGGCCGATGAGTTCTTCGTGGGTTCGTGGTGTCGTGGAGATACCGGAGGCTGTCGCGGTGAGGCTATAGGTTCGAGTTGACGTGGGGAGGCTACGGCGGCGGTGGCATGTTTTCTCGAGCTCGGTGTTGCCGTGGAGGGGAGGTTTTGGGTGATGATGTTTCGAGCAGTTTTTTGGGTCGTAGGGCTTAATTTTGTTTGTCGATCGTATTCGGGTTTCTGGGTGTAGCGTTAGGAAGTTAGGGTCGAGGATGACTTGTCGGAGCTGCGGCGGTGGTCGTCGGTGGGAGGTGTGGTGGTGCACGTTGCACGGTGCTGATGATATGGAGAAGTATGGGTTCAGGAATGAGAGGGAAGGAGGAACTCGAAGCAAGCATCGTGTTTTGTTTGTTGGACTCGTAGTAGTGGGGATAGGAAAGGGAACTCGGGGGAAACTCGGGGTGGTTCCATGTTTACTCGGGTATTTAGAGTTCTGGGATTTGTACGAGTTGTTTTAGTTGTTAATGTAAAAGAAAATTTGGTTTTAGGAAACAAAGTCTTTAAAACAGAGATTGAACAAGTTTCAAAATTTAATTGTTTCAAAGTTATGTTTTAAACAAGTTATATATTTTAAAATATGGAGTTTTAAATAAAATAAGTGGATTTAAAATAAAGTTTATATTAAACTTTAATAAATAATTTGGGAAAGGTTTTTAAAGACTTAAGGGTTCAATTTTAAATATGTTTAAATTTAATTGATGTCTAAATCATTATATTTTATTTAAATTAAGCTTAATGATTTAGAATTTGATAATCAATTGTAATAAAGATTATCTTTAGTAAGTTTGAATTTGATTTAATTAAAGATAATTAAATTTGTAAAGATAATTGAGATAATTAAATCATTTTTTAATTATCAAGTTTTAATTGTTAATAAATGATTTAATTAAGATAATGTTTTCTTAATTAAGAATCTTTTAATATAATAAGATTAAGAATCATTTAATTAATTTTAAATGATTTAGTTAAATAGTTAATTAAGTAATTAATTTGTGATTAATTAAGATAATCACTTTGGATTAATCTAATTACTTAGGGAAGTAATTAAAGTAAATAAGTGGTAATTACAGTAGGTAATTAAATAAAGATAATTACTTTATGAAAAGTAATTAAGTAATGTGATTAAGAGTTAATCACTTTAGTTATTAATTAAAGAATTAATTAATAATTAGTTAAAGATTTAAATTATTTGATTAATGATTAATTAATTAAAGAATTAAGAGTAATTAATTAAGTGATTAATTACTTGTAAAAGTAATTAATTAAGAAAGAAATTTAATTAATGATGTAGTCATTAATTAATGGAAATAATTTATTAATTGTTAATTAATAATTTAAGAAATTTATAATTAAGTTTTAATTACTAAATGTAATTAAAGTAATTAATCAAAGGTGATTAATTTAAAAGAAATTAATCAAAGGTGATTAATTTAAAAGTAATTAATCAAAGGTGATTAATTAAAAGTAATTAATCAAGTGTGATTAATTAAAAGTGATTAATCAAGTGAAATTGATTAAAGATAATTAAGGGATAATTATCAAAATAATTAGAGAATAATTAATCAAGGTTGATTAATTTAGAAAGTAATTAAGAGGTAATTACTTAGTATAATTTGTTAGTAATTAAACAGGATGATTGATTAATATGGTAATTAAGTAAGAATTACTTAAAGTAATTAAGTGATAATTAATCAGGGAAGATTAATTGAAATGGGATTAAGTAATGTGAGTTAATTAATTAATTTGTAATTAATTAATAGATAGTATTGGATTGAGATAATCCAAGTGTTTAATTAAGGATTAATTTAATTTAAGGATTAATTAAATTAATCAAGTTTAAATCAAACTTGTTTATGAATGGTTAATGATTGGATGATATATGTATCATTGAATGAGTTAATATTGGATGTTGTTGGATGGCATTGATTGATGGATGATGATATGTATATGCTATATCTGATTGTGATATATATGCTGTTTGTGATATGTATAGATGCATGTGATATTAGATGCTTATCTATCTATGTTGTGAATACACCCATTTATGCTAAGTGATATTTCTGAATATCTATTGTTTAAATCCCTTAAGTACAACTTGGACATTAAAATGGCGTTTGGTTTCGATGAGACCGGGATCGGGTTTCCATATTTGGAATCCGAAAACCACATCGATTCCAATTAAACGATAGGTCGTTAATCCAAGTAGAGCAAGTGAAGACTCGAGGTGTAAGGGCTATACGTCAGTATAACTCTGTGGGTGATTCCGTAATGAGTTTGACGGAATAGTGCTTATAGATTCGAGATGGTGAATCAGAGTGCAAGGGCTATGGTCGTTGACTCTGAGGGTGATTCCAAAATGAGTGCAACGAGATAGTGCCTTCGGTTTCGTTCGAACCCGGAACGAACTTGTATGGATTGAATGCTTTCAGCACATCGTCAGGCGGACGATGAGCATTCTAAGATAATTGGTCCTATAAAGGTAATCGCAGCCTCAAGCCTCATCAACCGGGAATGGCTAAAACAGGGGAGGTGCAGCAAGGCTTCGTGGGTCGCGCCCACTGGAGGGCAAGATACATCCCTGTCTAGAGGTCCCTTTATATTTCGGCTTTGTGGGCGGTTGGAACTGCAGCCAACTGCGGGGTGGTCTTGTTCGGGACCGTTCAGTAAGGAACGGTGCCGGTCTTGTGTTGCAGGGGATGAAGGGAGTAATCCTCGGTACGGTGATATAGGCCACGTACTGTGACGGGCGGTACCCCAGTAGCCCTGCCATTGTTGGAAACCCATTTTCCCTACGAGACCCTACGGTTTTGTTTGTATTACCCACTTTTGTGGCTAGTAGCTGGAATTTAATCATGTAACAATTTCGGCTATTTCATATTTATTTGAAAACCCTAGACACTATTATAATATCACTGGATTTCCTATCAAATGTTTTGGTTAGCGTAAGGTAAAAACTTTTCCATGTTTATGTGTGGGAAGTCTTACGTGATACCTTTTCTTTCAAAGGTTTTTCTAAAGTTAAGCAATCTTAAACCGTTTACTCACACCAGACCCCTGTCTGACCCGAGTGTTTATTTTCTGTTTTATTAAACTCTTGGGTACTCATATTATGTATGAGTAGTCAAGTGATTCAGGTTATCTCTTGACGATTTCTGGAGGAGCTTTGGAGCAGGAGGCTTCAGCGTGTAGATATATGGTTAGAGTTTCCGCTGTGTGTTATTCTGTGTTGTATTCTATGTTGATGTCCTGTATTGTATTAGACAGAATGTTATAACTGTCTATATTGAGATGTTTAGTTATGTACTCTGATGTATATGAACTATGTATATGTTCTATATTATATTTAAATCGTTCCGCTGTGAGATTCTGATGTGTTGTTTTCTCTTTCTTCTCTTTCTTTTCTTCTTCTATCCCTTTCTTTCTTAATTAGTGATGCGATTTTCCGGGAGTGGAATTTCGGGTCGCTACAATGTATTTAAATTTCTGTATGAAATTTGATGATTTTCTGGTTTAGCCACTTGGCTTTTTGTTTTCTTTTGAAATCTGGGGGCTCATAGAGGTATTTTGTAGTTGTACCAAGCTAGCTGCGCAAAGGAGACATTGGCGAAATTTTTCAAAAATTTAAGGACTTAGAAAAATTTTGAGAAATTTTGAAAATTTAAATTTTGGTTTTGAATAGTAATTTGTA
This sequence comes from Allium cepa, assembly GCA_030765085.1. Taxonomy (NCBI): domain Eukaryota; kingdom Viridiplantae; phylum Streptophyta; class Magnoliopsida; order Asparagales; family Amaryllidaceae; genus Allium; species Allium cepa. Next base: position 86,936,291 of record CM060942.1, on the reverse strand, counting down.
ATGATTAGTTAATAATATGGATTGTAATCTATGATAGGTCTTGGAAGGTTAGTAAGGGTGATAGTTTCACTTTATTAAAAAGATTGTTCTGGGGTTGTTGAAACCTGTTTGGTTTTGGGAAAATAGTTAACGCGTTAAGGATCATTCCTCTTAACTAGTAATTTCGAGGACGAAATTCATTTAAGGGGGGAGTAATGTAACGATCCGGAATTTTTGGAAATTTCAAATTGAAATATTTAATTGATTTTAAATATTTGAAAGTTGGTTTAACTTGAATTTCAAATATCACTATTTATTTGGCAATTAAATTATTGAATTTAATTATTGAAAGTTAGGTAAAATATTGAATCTTCAGTTTTATGCTTGTAAAAAATATTTCAAAGGCTTGAAAAAATTATATTTATAATACTGGAGATAATAGAAGTTTTAAATTTGAATTTGAGTGTGTTTTGTTCAGTTTTTAAAATTTATCGTTTAAATCGATATTTAAATATAGCCTTCCGAGGCATAGTCTCGGAATTCGACGAAACCAGTTCCATTGGATGCATAATAATGTATTATTATCGAATTTTAATTTTTGTATCTTTTGGAATTGTCGTGTGGCTGTACGATATATAAACGCGCTGAAATCTATATCGAAATTTAATAAAACAACTTGGTTCAAAACGCTATCTCCTCCATACTATCGAGTTAGGACTCGAAACCTTTTCTATTGCATTCGGAATAAGGGTTTAACATTATAAACACCTAGCAGCATGCTTCGATTGAAGTCAAAATTTTAAATCATGATTTCGTGACGATTTGAATTTTGATTTAAATTTAAAAAACTAAATATATATATATATATATATATATATATTGATTAGTCAAAAATTCATTTACAAAGGTTTTGTTTTACCACTATATCATTCTAACACCAGTACAAAAGAAAACAACATTTCTCCCATTTGTTAAGCATGCAACGGAATTTAAAACACGTATCAGTTTTAAAAAAAAAATTATTAAAATCTAAACTAAACGAGAATGGCCAGTGAAATCAGGGGCTTCTCTTCCTTTCCTCCCTCATTTCGAAATAAACAAATTCGTCAATAATGGTGTCCCTTTCTTTCTTTCAGCCATGACATTTATAATCGAACCTTAGCAAGAGATAATGAGGAACGAAACTAATCAATCGTATAGCCTAGTGAATCAAAATCGAGTTAGGTGATTCCAATTTTTCTAGAGGTCGATGTCATCTAAGATCGATCTAGGGCATGGAATCAAGATCAGTGAAGGGCAGTCAGAATCGTGGCGCGACCTTGCTGCTCGCACGGAGCATCAGTGGTCGACGAGGGCTGGGGACAAGGAGGATGGTTTGGTCAGGGTTGCATGCTCGAGGGTTGATGGCGATAATGTGGAAGTGGTATGGCGACGCGTGCGTGCTCAGCGTGGAGTTCGAGTTCTTGTTTCCTTGGAACCGGAGTGCGTGGTTTGTCAGAGGTGAAGAGGGTTTATCGAGAAGCTGGATTGGTGCGTCATTGGCCGATGGTTGCTGACTCAACGTCGTCAGCGCTGTGGTTTGAAGGTTGTGCAAGCGAGGAAGATGCCGAGGGATGGAGAGGTAAGGTATAATAATTCCATTTTAATTTAATATGGTAAATTTATATATATTCTCTTACACATATTTTAATTCAAAACAGTACATTTTAGAATGTTTAAATCTAATTTCATTTTTATATATCTATTTATAGGAAATAGGAATTTTTGTTATAGATTAGATTTGAAATGAAAAGTAGGAATTTGAAAATGTTTATGTGAAAATAGATTTTAAAGTCTATGATTTATTATATATATGGTTTCAAAAATAAAATAAATATACATATTTTAAATATTCTTTTAGAATAATGGATTGAGTGATTAATTGTTTAATCTACTTATATTAATTATTTTAGTTACTAAAAGATTTTTAAAAGGGAAGTGGTTAAAATAAAATCATTATTTAAGTAATTTATAAAATGAGATAAATGGTCCAATATATTTCGAAAATTAGTAAATTACATAATGTTTATACAAGGTATGAAACCGTGAAGAAATGGACGAAATGGAAATGGATTGCAAAACGAAAATCAAAGGTGGGTTAATCTCACTCATTTGGATACCATTTAATTTTAATAGTTAAATTTAAATGATTGGATGAATGATTGAATTGACTAGATGTAATATTATATATAATAGTATATAAATTGGAGTGATTGATTTCCCACATTATATAGCGGATGAGACCCTATAGGTCCCGCATAATAGCGGATGACCCTTTCTAACGCGATATCCCACCTTGAAGCGAGATTGGTATTTTTTATTGTGCTAACATTTGAGGATGCAGGAAAACAGGTTGGAGGGATCCAACTGGATTCCTTAATATTAATTAAGTTATTTAATATTTTTTGATATGGTTTATTTGATAATCTATGATAAATTATATTGATAATTGAAAATAATGGATGCTATGGTTTGATTGAATATATATTTGGTATACTGAATTATCAAAAATATATAGATTGGATTTTTGAAGGGAAATAAAAGGAGAATTCTTAAGTAAATAATTATAGAAGTTTGGATAAATGAATTGGAAAAGGATAAAGTTGATTTTTAAATTCTAATAAATAAGTTCCTATTATGGGAAAGGAGATTTTTGAATAAATGGAAATAAATGAATTTTAAAACTTAAGTGATATTATTTTAAGGGGTAAAGAATTTATTTTTAAATTTAAGTTTTAAGTTTGTTTGGAAATGATTATGAAGAAATTCGGTAAGAAGTATGAAATTGGTATTTTCAGTTTAAATAAGATTTTAAAATCATAATAAGGAAGTTAAATCTGAAATTAATGAGTTTTGAAAAAAAAATTGAATGAGTAAAGAAATTTATTTTAAAATGGAGTTAATTTTGAAAATTAATTTGAAAATTGATTAAGTGTTTGAAACTGTGTTTTTAAAAAGGAAGATGAGATTATGGAATTTATAAACTGGATTAATAAAGTGAAATAAGATATCAGTGGATATTTGGAAGTATAAATTCACGATGGGAATTTATAAAGGAATGGGTATTTGTTTTAAAAATAAATAAGGGTTTATTTTTAAGTAGTAAAGAAAAGTGTATTTCCCTGAAAAGCCAAGTACGTTTTCAAGCAGATTTTTGAAGTATAAGTTAAAAGTTTTAAAGTGGTTTTAAAACAATGATTTTGAGAATTATTATTTAAGTTGTTTAAAATTTTAAAAGTAAATATTTATTAAATTACTTATAGTAGTAATTATTTTAAAAGGTTAATTGGTATTATAGTTTAAAAAGTTAATTATTAATATTTATATTTTATAGTGATTTTATTTTAAGATAATTTGGTTAAAGCTTTTATTTGAAAAACTTGAATAGAATTTCATAACTTTTATTTTAAAATTTGTTTTGGCTTAAATTTACATGAGCAGTTATTATAAAATTTCATAACTAGTAGTTTTAAATAAAGTCATTTTAAGTGGTTTTATTTTAAATATTTTAAAGTATATATATTTTTGGGTAAAGCGATATTTTAAATCTAATGTATTTAGACATGGTAATTTTCAGTGGAAATATTTGGAAATTTATTCTGCAAGATGAAAATGATTCAAAAACTATTTTCAAAGGGTTGAAATATGGAAAATAGCTTGCGAAGATAGTTTGAAATAAATAATTTGGAAAATTATTTAAAGTCTGATGGTTGTTTGTGAATGTTATTTGATAGTTAAATAACCGACTATCAATATTGGACAATGCGATGATTGTTTCGAAGAGTCCGGGATCGGGATTAATTTCCCGAAAACCACTTCGATCCGGTTTGAATGCTTTTATGAGGAAGACAAGAGCTTCGAGTCGGAGATGGAGCATTGAAGTGCAAGGGCTAGTCGCTATTAATCCTGAGGGTGAGTCCAAATGGATGTAGCAGGAGTAGTGCCTTCGGTTCCGTTCGAACCCAGAACGGGCTTATATGGACGAATGCTATCAGAACATCGTTAAGGGGGCGGTGAGCATTCTAAGTGAATTGTGCTAAAAGGTTAACGCATAGCCTCGAGCCTTATCAACTGGGAATGGCTGAAACGAAGGAGGTGCACACAAGGCTAAGTGGCTAGCAACCAATTAGGGTAAGGTCACCCTTGTCCAGATGTCCCTTTATTTCGGCTGTGTGGGCAGTTGCTGATCCCAACCGCGGGGTGAACTTATTCGGACTATACAGTAAGGGGTAGCTCCGGACTTGTGATGCAGGGGATCAGGGAGGATCCTTGGTACGGTGATCTAAACCGCGTACTGTGACGGGCGGTATCCCAGTAGCCCTGCCATTGATGGAAATCCATTCTCCCTACATGCCTTTACGGTTTTGTTTGTATATCTATTATGCTTGAATTTAATGAATGTAACAATTTCGGCTATTTGAATAAGTATTTGTGTGTAGACGCTATTATAATATCAGAGTATTTTTTAATCGTAAGGTAAAAACCCGACATATTTATTTATGGCATGGTCTTACGAGATACCTTTTATTTCAAATGATTTTGAAAACTTTGATAATTCAACTGAGTGTATTTTCTCATGCTGGTTTTCCAGACTGACTTGGGTGTTATTTAACTATAATGCTCTGGTCATACCGTGTATTATAGAGTATAGATTCTGGATGAACTGCTGTGGAGCTCAGAAACGAGCTGGATGACGAGATGTATTTCCGTAGATTTATATTCCGCTGTGCAGTGAAAGCTGTGTAGTCATCTTTTGTGAGGGCGGGCTAATATAACTATCCAGTAATTGTTTTGATCTTTGATGTACTCTGATGATGTAATTTATAAAATAGATATAGTTTCTTTTGTGTAAAGATCAGTTATTATCTATTATATTTTATTTCGCTGTGTTAGTAAGATTTTGATATTGTTTCTATTTCTTATTCTACCACCTTCTTCTTTAACCCTAATGGTTCAGTTTTCCGGCATTTGATTGTTCGGCATTTGATACAGTGGACGTATTGATGTCGATTTTCGGGTGTCGAAAAATCGGGTCGTTACATATATAGTTATAACTGTCAATTTACGTGTTATTAAACATAGTTAAATCTCTTTGTTATGACACATGCTTATTTTTTTCTTGAACTTTATTATTTCTTCCTATGAATTTTTCATATCATTTGTTTTTGAACGAGCTTTGTACAGCTTCTGCTATCATTATGTTATATAGAAATTTTAAATAATGATGAAAGTGGAGTGATTTGTAGTTTTATTTACTTCTTTGTGATCATTTGATTAATATGATTTGTTAATGGACAAATTTTCATTCACACTATACGATTATAGTTTTATTTACACTATACGAGATATTGTTTTATTTACACGATTATCAAAATATAACTTAGGCTTTTATATCTTTTTTATATGCTTAATATCAGTGACATAATAATCTTTAATGCAAGTGTCTCCTTCAAAGTCAGTTTAGAAACTAGTAATTTGCATTTGCCTATCTCCTACCATAACAAAATCAGTTTTATTACCTTGCAATCTGAAATGCTTATGATTGCAATAAAGATGTTAAGAATTTCACATTGAAATGCATTTATCAATCTCCAACCACAAATTTTCTAACATTCATGAAAGTTAAACTTTGGGAGTAACTCTGAATCCCTAAATTGCAATGGATCCATAAGAGCATCTCCTACCCATTTCACAAATACTGTCATGTAAAGCTTAAGTGTCAATAGGTTATAGACAAGTTAATTTGATGTTTACATACATGACAATGATATTTATGATTTCTCTCCAATTCCAAGGTAAATAATTTTCATTTTTTGCATACGTATCATTATTCTATTATACGTGTCATACATTCTGATGTGCAATATTCAAAACTAGACATTGCAATCCACAATGTCATCTTAGAATTTTAAATTACATTAGCATTGGAGAAAGTATTATAAAATTCATTTTCTAATTGTTGATATGGCTTGACATTACTTCAAAATTAATGCTGGGTTGAAGATGCTCTAACCTAACATCTATATTAAGAACGATGAGGCCCAAACTCTTCATGAACAAAACAGGTTAAAATCAAATATATATTATACTATGATATAAAATATTCGATAGTAGGAGTAAGAATTTGAAGTTTCATTTATGCACAAATCCAAATACATATAACCAATCTTAGTAAATAATTTGAATCCATTATAAACTCTCCAACTTTCTTACAATGCCAAATGCTAAAAATAATTTGAGTCTCAAAATATACAATTTATCAAAGAAATCAACAATGGATGACTCTAATACTATTAAGTACAGATCATTGCGCTTTAGGCTATGGATCATTGCACTTTAGGCTCCCAAATCAAATTAATTGATAAGAAGTAATGAACAAAAGTAATTCATATATTGCCTACAAACCCTTAAATTTAAGCGTAATCCAATTACAAGATAATTCCCATGATCCCTTATATGTTGATATGGCTATGAGCTATTTAGCATAGAAGATAATAAGTAACCAAGCTAAATAACAAAATTTGCAGGCAACAAGTTTCATTAAATGATAATTTAAACTTTAATCTATGTAATACAAAGTACAGAATTTTCGCAAGGTGATTTATAATCTTTTAGGCATCATATGTATCTAAGTTGACTATGCGTGGACTTTAAAAGTTTAACTGCAAAATAAAATTATATACACAAAGATTAAACATAAAATCACAACACAGAGAAAGCATTAATGAAGTAGTTTGACGTAAGCTCATGTACAATATAGTTTGACAAAATAATTGGTTTAAACTAAAATGAGTACATAAAACATTGTTGTTAGTTTGTTACAAGTCGGATCTTACTATTCATGTACGCTGAACTAATCCATGAGGCAATTGGCTATATTTGAATGTGTTGACAAGGCAAGTGACCATTGCACTAATTTTTTGTCATTGTTTTTTAATAGTTGCATTAATGGCTCAGCGGTAAAATGCAGGTCCATCTGGACATGCGTATATACTTGTAGTATATAGTTATAAATCTAAATAAATATATTTATTTACATTTTATGTTGACATATATATGATGCCTTGTTGCACAAGTTCCCCATACATGCACATTTACTTATGAAAGTTAAAGGGTATGACCTAGGGGTCATTATGTAATCTGTTACTAACTAACTTCGAAACCAATTTTGTATGAAATAAACTATGCTTTTGGTGTTTATTTTCTATTATGTATAAAGTTAACTATGATATAAATAAATGATCAAATAATCATTTAACAAAGAGAAAATCCTTAGAAAGAGTAGTATATGATTGAAATTACTAATGTTGTGACCATGACTATCGAATCATAAGTCAAAAAAACTTGGTTTTGAATATTTCTAGTCAAGATGTTTCAATGGATATCGATACATCCGTTGAGACCAGAGTATGTAATGCTCTCCAAATATTGGATAGTGTATTACTCATTGCTACCGAGGAAACCAAAGAATTACGTATTTTTAGTTATTGGATGACTATAAAATAATCGTCCTAGAGTTTCCTATCAGTTGATAATAACTAAGGTCGTATAAGAAATCTATATGTGATGAAGTTATGCAGTTCTTTCAACTTGAGAATACCATGTAACTTCGACCTTAACACTCCACTTTGATTATAGTTAAATCAGGCATGGTGACCAACGAACGACTATTGTTTGAATGAAACACTATTCAATAAAGAACTCATCTCATCTATTATGAGAGGTCGGTATAATAGTCAACTGTGGTCAACTCAAAGTCAAAAACATTGTAAGGACTCACCTTTTTAGACGGTTTAAATTGACAATAAACCATACACGTCAACTCAAACCATTCAAAAGGGAGGATTGTTAATGGGGTAAATAAGAAATTAAGAGAAAAGAAAGGAAAAACAAAACACAGAATCTCACGGCGGAATGACAAAATATAATAATCAAATAAATAGTTTATGAAACTGTTTTACAAATAACATTTGGTTACCCTTTTACAATTCAAATCAGAGTCACATATCGTACGAATAAATAAATAATGCAGCGGAACAGCATGGTGCAGTGAAATAAATGTAATAAATAGTAACAATATACTAAATCTTCATCTTCGTCCTTCAGAAATAAGGTCTTCAACACTGAAATGCTCAAGCTGACACTAGCATAATGAAAATATAAAACACTCAAGTCGGAACTAAAAGATCTTATGTAAGTTAAATAAACATAGGTAAATATGAGTGTAACGGCTTTAGAGATGTTTACAGGTTTTTACATCCCCTATCTAGTGTCTAACGTGCATGCAATAACTTAAGAGATGTTTGGGATTCCATCTCCTAAGAATCCATTAAACTATCTACATATGTAATATAATACATTATTATAATATATCTACAGTAAAAAAAAGTATTAAAATAGCGTAAAGGCATTACCCATATCCCCATTAATACGTTTTTATAAATTTTGTAGTCTATACAATAACATAATTCCTCTAAAACTGGAGGGCTATCAAAGGGCACTCCATAGTGTACGGCACAAACCAAACTCATAATGGGCTCAATGAGGCATATGATAAGGCACGCAAGGCAATGCCAGGGTAGGATTCTACCGTTTGCACTCCCGGACTGGTGGTAACGCATAGCAGCTACAACAGCCCACCTCGGAACACATCCTATAATCAAATCAAGGGGTGGCCACCAAATCAATCATAAAATAATAAATATGATATCGTATAAATGTTCCTGATAGAAAGAGCGACCTCACTTAGCCCGATATAGCTCATGTTTTTGTCATATCAGGCTGACCAGAGGGTGTCAGGGCTGCGTTCATACCTCCTACAATAACGTTCGTCAAACCATCCTACTTCATTCTAGATTCTCCACCACATGCACAGTTGTTAAAGTGGTTTTCAGTATTAGTCGAGAGTATGACAATATCCGATCTCGGTCTCTTTAACAACCAATTGCTTATTTCACATAGGTTAGTTCTTTTATATTTCCGAAACGATTCATAATTGATATCAAAATATCATATTCACTTCAAAATCATATCACTTTTGAAATCATATTCGCTTTCGAAATCATTATTCACTTTAAATCATATTCATTTTCAAAATCATAACCACAAAATAGGTTAAACCATCATATCAAAATGTCCACATTTAAATCCATTGAATCTATATCATAATAGTTCCAACTTTAAATAGTTTGAATACTGAAAGTAGTTTAGATATTGGAATAGTTATACATTAAAAATAGTTTATATTTAAAAGATAGGCTATAAAAAAATACTTTATATATTAGAAAAAGTATATATATTAAAATAGGTTACATATTAAAATATATATATTAAAAATTGTTTATAAGTTTAAAATAATATATATAAAAATAGGTTATAGATTAAAATAGTTTATATTCTAGAAATAGTTTATATTCTAGAAATAGTTTATATATTAAAATATGTTATATTAAAAATGATTAGTGTATTAAAAATTATTAATGTATTAAAATGGTTTATGAGAAAAATAGTTCAATGTTAAAAGATTTTGTATATTAAAAGAGTTTATATCGAAAATAGTTTCAAAATTAGAATTGTTTCTTCCAATTTCACAAATTAATTCCAATCAACTTTAGTTCTAAATATTCAATTTAATTCAATCTCAGTTCAACGATTTCAAGTCAAAAGGCAAAAGGTTTCAATTCAAATTCTCATTAAAACTATTTCAATTTATATCGATTTCAAATCCATGTTTGAACTACGAATTTAAACCAGTTCAAATTCAATAAGTATCAAAGCTTAAACATTCAAACATTTATAATAACTAGTTTTGAAAATTTTATTTATATTTTAAAATTCAGCCTTAAGATTTCAATTTAAATTCTTTAAACAATTCAATGAAACCAATTTCAACATTTTAAAAGCTTGGATTTTGAAAATAATCTAGTTCATATAAATCTAATTTTATTTCTTAATATCATTTAACTGGATTCAAAAATTAGGGATTTAAAATCATTTAATTTGACCAATCTGGTGTTTGTATATAATTTTCTACCCTATGGTCAAGTGATACAGATATGTATCATTTCAATCCTGCAATAAATTTAAATTTACAGGTATATATATCATTTCAACCCGCAATCCTTAGTTAAAATTCAAAATCCATAAAATCGCTCAAGTTTATCATTTCAAACATAATGATTTTTCCCTAATCTATAAGACCATTCAGGTATATATCTTTCAAACCGTAGTGATTTTCCTAACAATAACTAAGCAAACTTGCAGTGTGATTACAACATATCATGTAACATAACATCAAATCATCCAAAATGTCAACAATTAAGCATCCATCACAACCATCACCCAAATCAATTAATAAACCACCACAACTAACCGGTTATCATTATCGGGTATTTAACTAGCAACTCAATTCCAATATTAATTAAAATGGCAATTAAATTCAATATAAATTCAAATTAAAGTTGAATGACAATTTAATTATACCAAACAACAATCAATCATTTCTAATCACATTATAAATTTAATTTAACCAACATAAGACGATTTAGTATTTGTGAGTGGGTTAAAATACTCACCTTTGGGTTCTCATCGATTTAAAATCCAAATTAGACCCAAAAGTTTAATAGTCTCAAAATGCAACTAAACATGTCCTATATTGTCAGGAATTTTGATGCGATCGCAATGGAGAAAACCGCGCACGAATCCGAGCTCGTATGGAAAAGTTATTGAAGTTAAAAGTTTTGAAATTCCAATTTATATTAAATTTAAAATAAAGGGCAAATTATTAAATATCCAATTCCACAAACCCTACCAGAAGCGTTCGAACCCATCTCAATGACCACAGCTGCCACAATCATCTTCAATTTGCCACCGCGTCCCTTGCCTTTGTCCAGATCAAAGATCGCCCATGAACCCACCTGATCGCGCCGCCCCTTTGACATGAACGCCACCACCTCTGATCACCCCTGTGACGCCCCACCTCTATGCTCACAATAACAAAGAGTATTAAAAGAAATGATGTCCGTTATTACGAAGAATAAGGCTGGATAGGAGCGGCCATCCGTAGTTAGGCCTTACACTAGTATTGGTTATCTCGATAGGAGTGGTATATATTTCTAATTTTCATCTCTTATTTGTTTACTCCCATCAACATATCCAATTCCAGTGTAAAACGAACTACAAAGGTTCACAATAGTTTAGGACAATAGATATAATAATAACACAGATAATTCAAATGCGGAACACTGATAAACAAAAATCTCATATATATATAATAACTGATGTCAGTTACAATACATGTAATACAGTACATATGATACAACTACAACTGTCGACTCTGGAAGTTACATATACAAGTACATTATCGTGAATAATATACATGAATATACAACATCCTATACAAACACAGTGACTACTTTAAATGATGACGACTACTCCAAAAATATGAAAAGACTTCATAGCTCTAACAGCAACCCATAGTGAGATATCAACAACCTGTAAATACTCGGTCTGACCCGAGTATTAAATTCAAAAGAAAATAATACACGGGTCAGTCTAATTCAAACTCAGTTATTAGTGCACAGAAGCAATAATAATTAAGTAACAAATAGACGACGGTCACAATAAATTCCGTTTATCCGAACCTTAAATAAAGAAATCGGATAACGATAAATATAACACGTAACAGTGTAAAATAACAAATCAGCAAATTAAACCAAATCAGAATACAATTCAGAATATTGAATTGAATAAACAAAATAGTTCAAACCATTGAAATATCAATTAAAATATTAATTCGAGTAGGGCTGCAGTACACGCACGCGTGCACTGCCTCGCCACTACAGCATACAGAATACCAAAAGATCAATAATCAACCCAAAATAGAATATCATAAAAGCCATACCGTGTAGCTGCAGTTCACGCTTGCGTGCACTGCCTTGCCACTACAGTGATGATGCACACAAAAGATCAACGAACCAAAATCAATGAAGGTTCAAATATCAATTCAAAATGTCGATACTGTGTGGCTGCAGTGCACGCACGTGTACACTGCCTCGCCACAACAGCATATACAGAAATAACAACAAGGTACAAAGGTCAATACATGCACATACATGAACCAGAACAAAACGGCTCGGCATGGCAAAAATGCAACAAAAATGAAACTGCAGAGGTCAAGTCACTAATATCATGACTCAACATCAACTGCAATATGAACTAGACAATAAACCAGATCAGAGAAAAATCGAAGCAGCAGGTACAAAACGAGAAGCAACATCAAGTATGCTCAAGTACAATATCAAGTCAAGCATCTCCAAAGACTGGTGCAACACAATACATCATAGCAATGTGGAATTGCAAACTTGATGAACAAAATGAAACAGAGGTGCAACATGGAACTGCAGACATATAGGCCAAACTTATATGAGCACACATATAGGCAGTGAACATGTGAAACTCAAGCTACAGGTATAAACCAGCTCAAAATATAAAGGGATAGCGACGAGGCACACTGGCGAGGCACCCGTATACTACATGAAACTGGATAACATAAAGTAGAAACTAATGTATGTGAACATAAAGGCAACAGTACAACAGTGAGATAAAGTGGATGGCTGTCTCAAGCAACAGCACCCATACATGTTCGAATAGAGCAAATGTTCAAATAGAGAAAAGAAATGCCAAAGCGACAGTGGATCAATGAGTAAGGCTACACAGTGAAACGGCATGCAAATCGAAACAGGCGGTGGCAACAACCACTATTAAATTTATAAGTGCAGACAACGACATGAGGATCAACTCGATGAAACCACCCAGACAGTGCACCAGTAATATACTAGCACCTCAAAAACACAGTGAATCAAGATCACCATTAATATACAGGTAATCAAGATGAACTAGGGCAATGCATCAAAGACACGAATGACATGCAATGGCACTATCAAAATATGCAACAGTGATGATACAAGAACAACCAAGGAAAAACAACTACATGCACTTGCCACTAAAACGGGACCAATTGTCACATATCAGACATATGAACATGTACAAAGATGTGGTACAAAGTGCAACAGGAAATCAAACTAGCAGTTTTGAACAAGACAGTGCCGAAGCCAACACTATCAGCTAATTCATCAAATCGTGGTAACCAATGTAAGGTTCTACCAAATCAATGATCTCAAAATAAAGAGATCGATTCCAACAGAGAAGGATAGCAGTTTAATAAATAACACATCGAACAATTCAACTATACAAGTCAGAGTGACTTCAACAAAATACAATCAAAGCAGTAATTAACAATTTACAACTGCAGTTCTAAGTGACCGAAGTCAATAACAGCAAATGTCGGAGTCAACTCAACAATCAGCAATGTCAGAAGAATTCAACATCGAAAGACAACAAGAACATAACCAACACAGCAAAACTCAAAACAAGCTAAGAATTTACGACCGAAGTCGAAATACCAAAATTCAAGGCCGATAACACAAAAGCAAATACACATGAAATCGAATTAGATGTGAGTAATTATAAATTACTCACCTTTGTTCGACGCGTACTGAGTAGCCGCGATCACAGAGAGGACAACGATCGACACACCAGGGGTTCGATCGAGCAAATCGACGTCTACGTCTTCAAGTTCCTGAAGCCCTAAGATCAGATCACAGAGGCACGAATGACGACGAGCAAGCCCTAATTTTTCCGATGCGTAACGAAGGAGAAACGAACGAAGATTAGAGTGGCCGCCATATTTTTTTTTCTTTAGGATTTGCGAATGGAATAAAAATGAGGAACGGTTTTGCTATTATCTCAACAAAAAAAAGGGAACGACCCGAATTAGGAAAGATAAAAGAGGGTGTTATTGGGCAAAGATAAGCCCGCATACACTTAATTAAATTTTCAAACGAATTCAACCGATTTAAAAACTCCAACTAACAACAGCTAGCAAAATCAGTCGTCTAATGACGATTTTAAATTGGAAAAAACCCCGGGTTGTTACAGACTCTCCTCCTTATAAAAATTGCGTCCCCGCAATTTTCATAATTAAAGACGTCAATAACAATTATTTTTCTAACCTAAACTGGTTAAGCTAGAAAAATAAAAGTCAGGAATACAAATGCCAAAGAAATCATTTAATTTCATAAAAGAAATTCACAAATTCTCAAACAAAATCTAACTATCAATTAGATAATCAGAAAATAACCAAGCTGAATAAAGGCAATTATCAGCAATTATTCAATTATCAATTAGATAATTAGAATATAGAAATCACAAACAACAATATCTAATTATTGATACGACAATTAGAAAACAGCAATTCAATATAACCAACATAATCTAGAATCAATTAGAGACTAGAAAATCTTATAATCAGCAAAATTAGCAATTACCTAATTATCAAAACGATAATCAAATCTCAAATCAACAAATATTCGATTATCAAAAACGATAATCAAATCTCAAATCAATAAATATTCGATTATCAAAAACGATAATCAAATCTCAAATCAACAAATATTCGATTATCAAAAATGATAATCAAATCTCAAATCAACAAATATTCGATTATCAAAAACGATAATCAAATCTCATATCAACAAATATTCGATTATCAAAAACGATAATCAAATCTCAAATCAACAAATATTCGATTATCAAAAACGATAATCAAATCTCAAATCAACAAATATTCGATTATCAAAAAAGATAATCAAATCTCAAATCAACAAATATTCGATTATCAAAAACGATAATCAAATCTCAAATCAACAAATATTCGATTATCAAAAACGATAATCAAATCTCAAATCAACAAATATTCGATTATCAAAAACGATAATCAAATCTCAAATGAACAAATATTCGATTATCAAAAACGATAATCAAATCTCAAATCAACAAATATTCGATTATCAAAAACGATAATCAAATCTCAAACCAACAAATATTCGATTATCAAAAACGATAATCAAATCAACAAATATCTAATTATCAAAAACGATAATTAGAACTCATATCAACAAATATCCAATTACCACAAGCGATAATCAAATCAACAAATATCTAATTATCAAAAACGATAATTAGAACTCATATCAACAAATATCCAATTACCTGCAGATAATTGGAAACAACAAATATCTAGAAATCAATTGAGATATTCTAGAAAATCAACATAAAAGGTGGATCGATCCCAACAAATGGCAAGTTTTAGCTACGTCGCACGTGCATCAACATATGGCCGAAGCCTACCAAGTACCCAACATAATTTTGGCTCCCAACAAATGACCCGAAGGTCCGTACTGGTATTGACCCGAAGGTCCAACATATGACCCGAAGGTCCAACATAGTGGCTCGAAAGCACACGAAAATCATCATATATTCAATTAACGAGTCCGGAATTAACCGAAATAGCAAACACACATGTCCCATACCACATGTTTTACTAAATCGTTTGATTCTCTTCATCGTTTCCTTGAACGTGTAAAATCATCAAAATCATCAAACAGCAAATGTTTCAATTAACGAGTCCGGAATTAACCGAAATAGTAAAAGTGCGGTTCCATACTCCGCACTTTTGCTACATCGTTTAAATCTCTTCATCGTTTCCTTGAAAGTGCAAATTGTGTATTCTGTGTAATTAACATTTCACATTCTCAAATGGACAAGTCCGCAATTAAGCGAATCAGTAAAAGAAAGGGGTCATAATCCTCGATTTTTCTGAAACGTTTAAGTCACTTTCTCATTCTTCTGAAAACGCAAACTGTAAAAATTTTGAAAACAATTTCATTTATTTTATAAAAGTAAATAATCTACATTCTCAAACGAACAAGTTCGGAATTAAGCGAATCAGTAAAAGAAAGGGTTCATAGTCCTCGATTTTGCTGAATCGTTTAAATCGCTTCCTCATTCTTTTGAAAGCATAAACTATAAAAAATTTGAAAAACAATTTTATTTTTAAAACGATTTGCAAATCCGTGATAAAAACAGCAACATTAGTGACAATTTCAATAAGAAAATTGTACTTCTCAAAACACCGTAAAAACGGATCTCAAAATCAGCATTGCGGGATAACCGCTTGAATAATCCACTTTAAAATTTGACGGTTAGTGAAGTTAAAGTGACAGTAATTTTTAAACGTCAAAATCTCATCAAAATAATTTTCATCAAAATTTCATATCAGTGAATTTTCATTCATTAAAATGTCAACAAAACACCGTGCTTCAAAATTCTAGCATCGGTGTAAAAATCCCGTTATAAAAATAACGGCAACAAAATACGTTTCATAACCAAACATCGGTTCAACGTAAAATTAATGCAGTAACGTGCAACATAAATTTGCACGTATACCGCAAAATGAACTAAGAAATCATTCAAATATATCTTCAATGAAGATAATTCAAAACAGCAAAAATCTAATCAGATATGATTAGCTCCAAAGAAAACCAGCAAGAATTTCAACAAATCAAACCACTGGTTAAGCAGCATAATGAAATTAAATTCATTTTCATATTTCGAATTTTAAATCAAAATAATTATCAGTTGTACTCAGCGAAGCAGTCTTACTGTTTCTGCTGCGCACTCTGATAGACAGAACACAAATCAATCAATCATCAAAACACAGTTTCACCTTTATTTTTAAATAAAGCTATTTAAAAATTTCATCATAATTTCAAAACTTTAGTTTTGCCTCAAAGCACAAAATATCGATTAATAGTTGTAACACATGTTCCATCTAAGTTATGTTTTATATTATGTCCATAAACCCCAAGCTTTGATACCAACTGTGACGCCCCACCTCTAAGCTCACAATAACAAAGAGTATTAAAAGAAATACTGTCTGTTATTACGAAGAATAAGGCTGGATAGGAGCGGCCATCCGTAGTTAGGCCTTACACTAGTATTGGTTATCTCGATAGGAGTGGTATATATTTTTAATTTTCATCTCTTATTTGTTTACTCCCATCAACATATCCAATTCCAGTGTAAAACGAACTACGATGGTAAATAATAGTTTAGGACAATAGATATAATAATAACACAGATAATTCAAATGCGGAACACTGATAAACAAAAATCTCATATATATATACATAATAACTGATGTCAGTTACAATACGTGCGATACAGTACATATGATACAACTACAACTGTCGACTCTGGAAGTTACATATACAAGTACATTATCGTGAATAATATACATGAATATACAACATCCTATACAAATACAGTGACTACTTTAAATGATGACGACTACTCCAAAAATATGAAAAGACTTCATAGCTCTAACAGCAACCCATAGTGAGATATCAACAACCTGTAAATACTCGGTCTGACCCGATTATTAAATTCAAAAGAAAATAATACACGGGTCAGTCTAATTCAAACTCAGTTATTCGTGAACAGAAGCAATAATAATTAAGTAACAAATAGACAACGGTCACAATAAATCCCGTTTATCCGATCCTTAAATAAAGAAATCGGATAACGATAAATATAACACGTAACAGTGTAAAATAACAAATCAGCAAATTAAACCAAATCAGAATACAATTCAGAATATTGAATTGAATAAACAAAATAGTTCAAACCATTGAAATATCAATTAAAATATTAATTCGAGTAGGGCTGCAGTACACGCACGTGTGCACTGCCTTGCCACTACAGCATACAGAATACCAAAAGATCAATAATCAACCCAAAATAGAATATCATAAAAGCCATACCGTGTGGCTGCAGTTCACACTTGTGTGCACTGCCTTGCCACTACAGTGATGATGCACACAAAAGATCAACGAACCAAAATCAATGAAGGTTCAAATATCAATTCAAAATGTCGATACTGTGTGGCTGCAGTGCACGCACGCGTACACTGCCGCGCCACAACAGCATATACAGAAATAGCAACAAGGTACAAAGGTCAATACATGCACATACATGAACCAGAACAAAACGGCTGGGCATGGCAAAAATGCAACAAAAATGAAACTGCAGAGGTCAAGTCACTAATATCATGACTCAACATCAACTGCAATATGAACTAGACAATAAACCAGATCAGAGAAAAATCGAAGCAGCAGGTTCAAAACGAGAAGCAACATCAAGTATGCTCAAGTACAATATCAAGCCAAGCATCTCCAAAGACCGGTGCAACACAATACATCATAGCAATGTGGAAGTGCAGACTTGATGAACAAAATGAAACAGAGGTGCAACATGGAACTGCAGACATATAGGCCAAACTTATATGAGCACACATATAGGCAGTGAACATGTGAAACTCAAGCTACAGGTATAAACCAACTCAAAATATAAAGGGATAGCGACGAGGCACACTGGCGAGGCACCCGTATACAACATGAAACTGAATAACATAAAGCAGAAACTAATGTATGTGAACATAAAGGCAACAGTACAACAGTGAGATAAAGTGGATGGCTGTCTCAAGCAATAGCACCCATACATGTTCGAACAAAGCAAACGTTCAAATAGAGCAAAGAAATGCCAAAGCGACAGTGGATCAATGAGTAAGGCTACACAGTGAAACGACATGCAAATCGAAACAGGCGGTGGCAACAACCACTATTAAATTTATAAGTGCAGACAACGACATGAGGATCAACTCGATGAAACCACCCAGACAGTGCACCAGTAATATACTAGCACCTCAAAAACACAGTGAATCAAGATCACCATTAATATACAGGTAATCAAGATGAACTAGGGCAATGCATTAAAGACACGAATGACATGCAATGGCACTATCAAAATATGCAACAGTGATGATACAAGAACAACCGAGGAAAAACAACTACATGCACTTGCCACTAAAACGGGACCAATTGTCACATATCATACATATGGACATGTACAAAGATGTGGTACAAAGTGCAACAGGAAATCAAAATAGCAGTTTTGAACAAGACAGTGCCGAAGCCAACACTATCAGCTAATTCATCAAATCATGGTAACCAATGTAAGGTTCTACCAAATCAATGATCTCAAAATAAAGAGATCGATTCCAACAGAGAAGGATAGCAGTTTAATAAATAACACATCGAACAATTCAACTATACAAGTCAGAGTGACTTCAACAAAATACAATCAAAGCAGTAATTAACAATTTACAACTGCAGTTCTAAGTGACCGAAGTCAATAACAGCAAATGTCGGAGTCAACTCAACAATCAGCAATGTCAGAAGAATTCAACATCGAAAGACAACAAGAACATAACCAACACAGCAAAACTCAAAACAAGCTAAGAATTTACGACCGAAGTCAAAATACCAAAATTCAAGGCCGATAACACAAAATCTAATACACATGAAATCGAATTAGATGTGAGTAATTATAAATTACTCACCTTTGTTCGACGCGTATTGAGTAGCCGCGATCACAGAGAGGACAACGATCGACACACCAGGGGTTCGATCGAGCAAATCGACGTCTACGTCTTCAAGTTCCTGAAGCACTAAGATCAGATCACAGAGGCACGAACGACGACGAGCAAGCCCTAATTTTCCGATGCGTAACGAAGGAGAAACGAACGAAGATTAGAGTGGCCGCCATATTTTTTTTTCTTTAGGGTTTGCGAATGGAATAAAAATGAGGAACGGTTTTGCTATTACCTCAACAAAAAAAAGGGAACGGCCCGAATTAGGAAAGATAAAAGAGAGTGTTATTGGGCCAAGATAAGCCCGCATACACTTAATTAAATTTTCAAATGAATTCAACCGATTTAAAAACTCCAATTAACAGCAGCTAGCAAAATCAGTCGTCTAATGACGATTTTAAATTGGGAAAAACCGTGGGTTGTTACAGCCCCAGGCGATCTCACCACCGCCATTCTCTGGATAATTTTGGCAAATTTGAGCACTTCTAGACCAAGTAGCTATATGGATGCACTCGTCTCGACTCCCACTACGTGCCAGTACCTCTTGATCGTCGAATAATCGAAAATCCACCATCGAATAAGAAACCCTAAATTGAATGGCTGAGAAAGATCGCCAATTTATGGCCAACCGTCACTTGAATCGAAAAATGAATTGAAGAAGTAGATTGCGCTCGTTGAAAGATTTCCAATGATCTATAATTTGCTATGGTTTGAGAAGTTTGAATTTCGAAATTAAATTTTGAAATTGAAATTAAGGTTTGGAATTTGGGTATTAGGTTTTGATTAATAGTCATTTGGAAGGAGGAAGAGAACAAAAACTTTACATATAAAAGAATGAATAAAGAAGTTACTAGGGTTTATAATAGCCTATATATAGGCGAAGTAGATAAGAACGAATGGAGATATTGAATTGGGTCAAAACGATAACAACGACCCGAATAGCCCGTTTTGTTTCTGAAACGAAAATGAGTCATCCAATATATCAAAATATAGGTTTTCAATAATTTTAAACTCAATGGAACTAGTTTCAAACCGTAACTCCATTGTACATAGAAGTTATCTTTCAAATTAGATTATATTCATTTAAATTCTTTTAATTGATTTCTATGCATTTCAAGCTCATACGGCCAAACGGCATGTCCAATCGCTATGAAACTTGAAATCCTACAATAATTCACTGTTATGGATCTGATGAAACTGGTTTCATCGAAATTCAAGACGGTGGCCAAAATGGCCAATTTCCACATTAATTAATCAAATTATTGATAAATTGGTTTAATCGCCTTTAAATTTAAATTCAAAAGTTGACCATTTTCATCATTCTTGGTTACATATAAATTAATAATCTTTAAAATAAAATTATAACAACCTAAAAATGTTAATGATTTGAATAACGTAATTAACTAAATTTTTCATAAATATGAATAATTAAATTTAGAAATAAAAATTTAATATTTGAGGTACGTCTAGTTTATCATAGTAAGTGGCAGATTTTTATTGGAAAATATGGAAGTTTGTTTGCATATGAAATTTCAATTTAAAATTTAAACCAGCTAAAAATTTGTTGGAAATAAAATATTTTCGAAACTGAATATTTTTACATAAGAAAATTGTTAAACATTTTCTGAATGAGATGATATATTTCGTTTGGCCAAATTTGACTCTTCTAGCTCTGTTTATATTATTTTCGGCATTTTAGCAGCATTTTTGGCAGAGAATATCGAGTCTTGTTAGGTCTGTCGTATCGCCGATGTCTGTGTACCATCTTCTTCATCTCATCGCGCCGATCATTGCAATATATTCATTTGTGTATTTCAGCGTCCGGTACACGGCGAAATCTGCCAAACGATTAGAAGTATCGATACCCATTTTCAGCCTTTTTGTTTTCCTTGTGTCCTTTATTTATCTACCATGGGAAATTAACAACCATTTTCTTTAATATTTTCTGAACTCAACCATTGCCTTTTACTATTCCTATGGTTTCAACATATAAGCTAGTTCGTCCTTCCACTTTCATTTTCTCTACCTATCTCTTTCGTTCTGTCACGCTCTTTAGAAAAAAAGAAAGAAAATAATATATATATATATATATATATATATATAGTTCATACATAAACAAAACCTGCAATCAAAAGAGAAAGAAAATAATATATATAGTTCATACATAAACAAAACCTGCTCTTCTTGCTTTCCCGACCTTGCTTTGCAACCCACCTGCTCGTTCTTCTTCCTTTGCCGAGCAGCATCATCTTCATCCTTTAGCCGCCACTGCAGGCCATCCCTCCGCCTTTAACCCTTGCTCCTCCGTGCCACAGCTAACCCGAATCACCTTCCTCCGTCATCCTTTTACCTCTAACCTCGGTCACCATCACCTTCCCCTGCCTGCGTCTCCTTCCCTCACAGTGTAACGACCCAGAATTTTTAGTAATTAAAATATTAATATTTAATTTATTTTAATTATTTATAAGTGAATTTATAAGTCAAATAAATTTTTATTTGAATTATTGGATTTAATTGGATAATTAAATCGATAATTTAATACGTTAAATTATGAAAATAATTGAAAATTGAGTTAAATATGATTGAAAATGATTTGTAAAATTTTATTTTATCATATGGGAGTTAGAATGATGTTTTAGAACTTTTAAAATCGAATTAAAAGTTAATTTGTGAAAATTGAATATTTTAATATTTAATCGACTAGTAAAAATAGTCAATTTTTGAACAGTCTCAGAATTGAACGAAACTAGTTCCATTGGATCCGTAATAGTTAGTTATTATCGGATTTCAATTTTCGTGTCAATTGGAGTTACCGTTTGATCGTAGCAGCTCGAAACGCATCGATTTATTTTTTAATTTTAATTTGGCGAGTTAAAATAGCCATTTTTCAAAAAGTCTCGGATTTCGACGAAACCAGTTTCATCGGATCCATAATGTGATATTATTGTAAGGTTTCAAATTTCAAGTCAATTGGATTTACCGTTTGTCCGGTACAAATTAAAACGCCTAGAAATCGATTTAAATCGGTTTAATTCAAATTGAGCGTTTATAGCCATAACTCGCACATACTTCCGAATTAGCTTTCGAAACCTGTTCCATTGTGTCCGGAACGCGGGGTAAACCCTAGAAACGCTGGTTACGGCGCGTAAATCGGAGTTCGGAATTTCCGGGATGAATAGTGTTTCGTCGGTTCCTTATAAATAGCCCCACCCTTCATAAATTTAAAAAAAAAAAAAAAAACTTAAAACCCTAATTTACATCTGCAGCCGCCTCCCCCCCCTTTGGATGGCTGAAATCATCTCATCTTCTTCCATTAATCTCTCTCAATCCGTAAGGAATTACACGAAGTGCTCAACTACAAAGTCGAAGAGCTCGACGAGAGCTTCGATTCCATACGGTGATGATCGTGTTTGGAGCGACGTGGAGGGAGCAATGGAGGCCGAAACCTGCAGATTTCGCACGCATTTCGAGGAGTCTAGAGCAGGCCGAGCTTCAGGTGGTTGGTGATGGAGGTAGCTCTCGCGAAGGGCTTCGACATGGCAGTGGTTTGATGAGGTTTAGTTGAGTATTGATGGTGCAAATCAAAACCCTAGTTGCTTGTTGATGGGTTGGATGGTGCGGCCTGTACGTGATGGTGGGGAAGATGGAATGCACGGTGGAGATGAGCAGATGCAAGATCCTAAGGCCTGGATTGGATGAAGGTTGAAAATTATTAAAGTTAGTTGTAAATTATAAATATAAACTCGTGTAACTTCAAAAATACATAACTTTTTCATACGAGGTCGAAAAAATGCAAACTCAGTTGCGTTGGAATCGTATGGACGAGCACTACGTGATGGAGTTGGTTTGGAGTTATTTGGAGTTAGTGAGTATTTTGGGTAAAATTAAACGTCCGTTTAATTTTATTCGAAATAAATCGCTAAAACGAAAATAAAATCAAGGTGAGAACTTCTCACTCAATCGAATCAGTTTCGATTTTATTTTAAATAGTTAGATTTAAAATATTTGAATGCATGTTTGAATGATGATTGATATCTATTGATTGTTAAAATAGACATTATACGCCGTTAGTAAGCGGATGTTATTTATTAAAAACATATACCGCGAATATTTCATAAACAGTGAAATTGGTATTATATATAATAGCAATATATATATATTGGCATATGTATATATTGGAGTTATTGATTTCCCGCATTTTTTGTTTAGCGGATGAGACCCTATTGCGCCGTTATTAAACGGATAATATTTATTAAAAACATATACCGCGATAATTTCGTACTGGAGCGAAATTGGTATTGTGCTAATGTTTGTGGATGCAGGAAAACAGGTTGGAGGGATCCAACTGGATTCCTCAACAGTATTTATTTGATTTCAGATATTTTGATATTCGTTGATTATCATATCGATATATGATATCGTTGTTGTCACGATTGGCTATTTGGTAAGTAGCATCATTGGACCAAACTTTGAAAATTTAAAAATGATTTTTAAAAGTGATTTTTGAAAATATACTATATTTTTGGAATTGATCCATGTTAAATAAATAAACGTTATAATTTTCAAAGTTATAAAATTTTGGTTTTTGTGAAATATAGTTAAAAGCTGATTTTTGAGAAATAGGGGCTAATGATTTTATAAAATAGTTAAATCGGGATTTTAGAATTTATTGTGAAAAGTCTAAATATAGGATTTATAAAATTTAATTATTTTATAAATCAAAATGGTAAAATTATAAAGGAGATTAAAGACGTTTTGAAATAATAATATAAATTGATTTATATAAGAGATTTATAAATGGATATTTATAAATTAAAACGTTGGAATTATAAAATGAGTTTTTATAAGTGTTTGAATGAAGTGAAAATGGATTGTATAAGTGAATGGAATTTATAAAATTATAAATGGTGAAGTTATAAATGAAAATTATAAATAGTAAGATTTATAATTTTTGTGAAATTATTAAAGAATATATTTGGATGAATAATTGAATTTTATAAGTTATAAGACTTATAAATTGCGAAGTTAAAAAGAACGATTTTGTAAAATAATCGTTTTATAAGCATTTAACTTATAATATGGACTTTTAGTTCATAGTTGAGATATAAATCGAATAGGTTAATAAAGGAGATTTATAAAGGAAGTTGTTATAAAATAAATAGAAATGGAGTTTATAAACGTTGTTTTATAAATTCAAAAACGACTTATTTTGATAAGTAAATTGCTGAAACCTATTAATGGAGTTATATTCACGTTTTTGAACTGTGAATAATCCTTTGAAATAAAATGAATAAAAGGATGAAATTTGTTAACAAAGAATATTCACGTTTTTGAATTGTGAATAATATGTTAAAGAAAACGTTTAGAATGTGATGTTTTAAATAGAATTAAAATGATCTAACGATGTTTTAAATGTGTTGAGATTCGAAACCACAGATTTCAACATCTATTGTTGAAATAGACGTTTTCGAGAAATAAAAGGAAATAGTGGACTATAACACTGTTGTTATAGTAAATGATTTCCGAAAGAAAATGTTTTGTATAGTATTGGGATTTATATATCTATTTTAATTTCGAATCCCTATATTAGTGATTTTGGGTTGTCGTAACGATGTTTTACGCAACATTCGTTTTGGCCCAAATAAATATGTTAAAGAGAATGATTTCCTTAAAGAATGAAATATATACTTAATTTCGATTTAAGTATATAGAATATTTTCTAAGTGTTGAAAATAAATAAAATTTGTGAATTACTTATGAATAAATAAGTATGGAAATGTTTTCCAATATAAAGCAAATATTTTGAGAATTTATCTTTTTGAAGATAAATTGAAAGGGAATATTGAAATGAATAATTGGAATCGAATATTCATAGATATTTTGGATTATAAATTCACTATGGAATTTATGAATGAAATTGGAAATTGGTACTAAAAATAAATATTGATTTATTTTTGAAGTGTGAAACTATATATCTTGTAAAGATATTTTGGAAAATAAATAATTTGGAAAATTATTTGGAAACTGGTGATGTATGCATATCAATTGATAGTTCAATAACCGACTATCAATATTTCCCTTTGAATGGGTAATTGATGTGATTTGTTTGAATTTGAATGCCACACTTATTTTTGAATAAGCGCTCACTATTCGGGTTAACCGGGAAAGGACCATGGGGTCGTATAACCCATTCCGAATATGTGATACGTCGTTGTGAATTGCATTGAAGATCGGTGTTGAAGACCGAGTATTTGTGAAAGCGATAGGATGACCTATCGATTGTCTCTACACTAGGTAGCTCCTGGTATAGAGATTCCTTAAGTGATGGGAAATTCGATCGGGATTGTGAATACCCGGATTGCAAGGGCTTCGTAAGAAGTGCCTTCGGTTTTGTTCGAGCCCGGAACAGACTTGTATGGATTGTATGTCTGACATTACAAGTTGAGATATAAAGCCGATTTCTTTCAAATATATTTCTGTTGGTGGCGGAGAATTTATTCTTTTAGCTTAACACCCTTCTCTGAGACGTACGTGCTCAGAGGTTATATAGTTGAAGTTATCAGCGATATATTCCCAATTTGGTAATGTGACATGCTGAGTGATGCTGAGATGATCATTGTGTTGATTATTTGTGATAGGATCGTTTATTTGATCGTCTATCCTTGTGATCATTGTGTTGATCATTTGTTGACCCAAAGCATGGCTTTTGTATAAAGTATGTTTTTGTGGACGTGACTTCGTCGAGCCTCACACCCCGTGAATGGTCAAAACAGGAAAGATGCGGCAAGGTTATGAGGGGTAGCGCCCTTTAGGATGTGTGCATTTCCTTCTGGAAAAGGGTGGTATCATGGTATGGAGCCCAGATACTTACTCATGTTGAAAACACTTTGTTATGATTGTGTGAATTGATTACGAGCGCTCGGTGAAAAGGTCCCAAAGGACCGGGGGATGGCAGATTCGGTCAGTTGTTACTCAGTTAGGGGTAACCCGGCCTTGTGTTGGTAGAGATCCGGTTTGGTTCTCGGGGATGTCCATCCAGAGGCATTCTCATGTGGCAATGGGAAGTTCCTTGGCCTGATCATTCGTTGGAAATCCAAAGAAACAATACGATCTTGTACGGTTTTAGTTGTAGGACCTATCATTCACTTATGGTGTCGCAACACTGTTTGGATGGTAGCTATAGTAGGCATAAATGCGAAATGCCTATGCTGGCTAAGATTTATATCTTTACTTTTGAAATGATTTTCTCTACACTATGCACTAGTAATAATATCAAATGTTCTTTTAAATGCGTATCAAGCATCTTTGACTATCATAAGGAGAAATCTCCTCCGATTCTGCGTTTGCATGTGTGTGTGTGCGGGAGGCCTTATGGTAGTCTCATTTTTAAAAGCATTGCGAATTGACTTTAAAAATATTCCTCTATTTTGTTTTCAAAGATAAACAAACTGTTTTGAGTTCTCACACCAGTCACATGACTGACTCGGAGTTTATTGTTTTCCTTCCTAAACTCTGGGTGCCCACCAATTTCTACACGGGCGGTCAAGAGTTAGGTTTATCAGGATATTCTGGATATTCTGGAGTTGCTGGAGGCAAGCTGGATGGCATGGCGTATTACTTATATAGTATTTCTTTTCCGCTGCACTGTTTGTTGTTGTTGTACACTCTGATGATATGATGTAATGAAATGTAATGTATAAAATGTAATAACTGATATAGTTCTTTGTTTAAAGATTATTCATTTATTATTATACGTTGTTCCGCTGCGAATTGTGAGATTCTGTTGTTGTTCTATTGTTTTCTATTCCGTTCTATGTTCTATTTTCTTTCCTCTCCATCTTCTATCTTTTTCTCTTCTCTTTTCTTAAATTCTTTTTCTTAAACCATAACATTTTGGGTTTTCGGCCTTCGATTTCTCGGCAGTCGATAAAGTGAGTATCGATGTTGAATTTTCGAAAGTCGAAAATTTTCGGGGCGTTACATTTGGTATCAGAGCTTATGGTTAAGCGACAATCATGGTTCTGTTGGGTATTACTCATTAGAGATAGAGTCAGTAGTACTCTAGATTGATTTTGAGTGTAATAATAGCTATGAGAGCGTATTTGTTAGTGAATATAAAATTGTTTTATATTGTGATGATTGGTTTATTGAGTGGCATATGAACCTTCGTCAGCACGGTATGTACAACTATGCCGAAGGGGTTTCTAAACACTTGAATAGAACAATTCGACACAATATTGTTTTAAAAATGGGTAAATGAAATAATTTTACTTGATTATATTTTATATATAAAGAAATAATTTTTCAGAATTATTACAGTGTATATAAGTAGATTGTTGATTGTTTAGTTGTTTGAATAATCTAAATAAAAGGATAATTGTGTAAGTAAAAGAATTATAAAAAAATTGAATTATAATTAAAGTAATTTACAATTGTGAAATAAACTTATATATATAAGAAGTGAAACTATATAAATATGAACTTAAGTTATGTAAATGAAATTCAACTATTGTAAATGAATTGGAAATTGAATTGGATTAAAGGATTGAATAGTAATCAATTAAAATAATTGATATGAAATAATGAATATAAGTGTTAATTCATTTAAAATCTAATGTTATTAGAAAGTTGAATAATTGAATGAAAATCAATTAAATTAAACCAATTGACAAGTAAAGGTGTTAAATCAAATTGAATGAATATAAGCAAAGGAATTTGGTTGTAATTAATATACATTGATTGTTATATGATTGTTAGTTGATTGTTGATTGATTATATGTAATTCATTAAGTAGTTAATGAAATTGGAGGCTAAAGTAATTGGAATTCAATTGGAAGTTAAATGAATCTTAAATAGAATTGAATTTGATTTGGAAGTGAACCAACTTGAATATGGATTAGTCAATATAAACTAATTGAAAATGAATGTTAATAAACATCCACTGTTAATGAATCGAATGTGATTAAATGGAAAACCTATTTCATTGAATATTAATGAGAATATAAATGAATGTTTATTGGTTATGGATGATAGTTGGTTGATGGTTGAATATATTGCTTTTCATACATTTGCTATGTTGACATATATAGTTATTATGTTGCTATATGTTGTATATCGATACTATTGTCATATATGCATGTTCTCATGTTGTTTGTTGAGTAATTAGTAGGTGTGGATCGCGTTTGCTTCGCATTTGGAGCTCGCTTTCGCGCTATATTAGCCGTATATGCTCGCTAATAAAATATAAGGTACATATCTCAGATTACATACCGTACTTTTACATTTTTTCCCTGCGGGATGCCTCATTACTTGATGAGATGTATATTTGTGATATATATACTGTCATTTTTTTTTTCGGATCGAGCCGCGCAAAGGAGACTATGGCGAATTTTTCCGAAAATTAAAGGCGTTAGAAAATTTTTGAGAAAATTGGAAAATTTTTGAAAACTTTAACTTTGATTTTGGAATTGAAAGTTAAACAATAGTAGTTGTTTTTGAAAAAAAATAACTAAGTATGATTTGAAAACTTAGTAAGTTATTATAAGAAGTTTAACTATGGATTTTGGGAAAATTAATAGATTCTGTAACTTTTCTTACTTGATAATTTCGAGGACGAAATTCTTTTAAGTGGGGAAGATTGTAACGACCCAGAATTTTTAGTAATTAAAATATTAATATTTAATTTATTTTAATTATTTATAAGTGAATTTATAAGTCAAATAAATTTTTATTTGAATTATTGGATTTAATTGGATAATTAAATCGATAATTTAATACGTTAAATTATGAAAATAATTGAAAATTGAGTTAAATATGATTGAAAATGATTTGTAAAATTTTATTTTATCATATGGGAGTTAGAATGATGTTTTAGAACTTTTAAAATCGAATTAAAAGTTAATTTGTGAAAATTGAATATTTTAATATTTAATCGACTAGTAAAAATAGTCAATTTTTGAACAGTCTCAGAATTGAACGAAACCAGTTCCATTAGATCCGTAATAGTTAGTTATTATCGGATTTCAATTTTCGTGTCAATCGGAGTTACCGTTTGATCGTAGCAGCTCGAAACGCATCGATTTATTTTTTAATTTTAATTTGGCGAGTTAAAATAGCCATTTTTCAAAAAGTCTCGGATTTCGACGAAACCAGTTTCATCGGATCCGTAATGTGATATTATTGTAAGGTTTCAAATTTCAAGTCAATTGGATTTACCGTTTGTCCGATACAAATTAAAACGCCTAGAAATCGATTTAAATCGGTTTAATTCAAATTGAGCGTTTATAGCCATAACTCGCACATACTTCCGAATTAGCTTTCGAAACCTGTTCCATTGTGTCCGGAACGCGGGGTAAACCCTAGAAACGCTGGTTACGGCGCGTAAATCGGAGTTCGGAATTTCCGGGATGAATAGTGTTTCGTCGGTTCCTTATAAATAGCCCCACCCTTCATAAATTAAAAAAAAAAAAAACTTAAAACCCTAATTTACATCTGCAGCCGCCTCCCCCCCTTTGGATGGCTGAAATCATCTCATCTTCTTCCATTAATCTCTCTCAATCCGTAAGGAATTACGCGAAGTGCTCAACTACAAAGTCGAAGAGCTCGACGAGAGCTTCGATTCCATACGGTGATGATCGTGTTTGGAGCGACGTGGAGGGAGCAATGGAGGCCGAAACCTGCAGATTTCGCACGCATTTCGAGGAGTCTAGAGCAGGCCGAGCTTCAGGTGGTTGGTGGTGGAGGTAGCTCTCGCGAAGGGCTTCGACATGGCAGTGGTTTGATGAGGTTTAGTTGAGTATTGATGGTGCAAATCAAAACCCTAGTTGCTTGTTGATGGGTTGGATGGTGCGGCCTGTACGTGATGGTGGGGAAGATGGAATGCACGGTGGAGATGAGCAGATGCAAGATCCTAAGGCCTGGATTGGATGAAGGTTGAAAATTATTAAAGTTAGTTGTAAATTATAAATATAAACTCGTGTAACTTCAAAAATACATAACTTTTTCATACGAGGTCGAAAAAATGCAAACTCAGTTGCGTTGGAATCGTATGGACGAGAACTACGCGATGGGGTTGGTTTGGAGTCATTTGGAGTTAGTGAGAATTTTGGGTAAAATTAAACGTCCGTTTAATTTTATTCGAAATAAATCGCTAAAACGAAAATAAAATCAAGGTGAGAACTTCTCACTCAATCGAATCAGTTTCGATTTTATTTTAAATAGTTAGATTTAAAATATTTGAATGCATGTTTGAATGATGATTGATATCTATTAATTGTTAAAATAGACATTATACGCCGTTAGTAAGCGGATGTTATTTATTAAAAACATATACCGCGAATATTTCATAAACAGTGAAATTGGTATTATATATAATAGCAATATATATATATTGGCATATGTATATATTGGAGTTATTGATTTCCCGCATTTTTTGTTTAGCGGATGAGACCCTATTGCGCCGTTATTAAGCGGATAATATTTATTAAAAACATATACCGCGATAATTTCGTACTGGAGCGAAATTGGTATTGTGCTAATGTTTGTGGATGTAGGAAAACAGGTTGGAGGGATCCAACTGGATTCCTCAACAGTATTTATTTGATTTCAGATATTTTGATATTCGTTGATTATCATATCGATATATGATATCGTTGTTGTCGCGATTGGCTATTTGGTATGTAGCATCATTGGACCAAACTTTGAAAATTTAAAAATGATTTTTAAAAGTGATTTTTGAAAATATACTATATTTTTGGAATTGATCCATGTTAAATAAATAAACGTTATAATTTTCAAAGTTATAAAATTTTGGTTTTTGTGAAATATAGTTAAAAGCTGATTTTTGAGAAATAGGGGCTAATGATTTTATAAAATAGTTAAATCGGGATTTTAGAATTTATTGTGAAAAGTCTAAATATAGGATTTATAAAATTTAATTATTTTATAAATCAAAATGGTAAAATTATAAAGGAGATTAAAGACGTTTTGAAATAATAATATAAATTGATTTATATAAGAGATTTATAAATGGATATTTATAAATTAAAACGTTGGAATTATAAAATGAGTTTTTATAAGTGTTTGAATGAAGTGAAAATGGATTGTATAAGTGAATGGAATTTATAAAATTATAAATGGTGAAGTTATAAATGAAAATTATAAATAGTAAGATTTAAAATTTTTGTGAAATTATTAAAGAATATATTTGGATGAATAATTGAATCTTATAAATTATAAGACTTATAAATTGAGAAGTTAAAAAGAACGATTTTGTAAAATAATCGTTTTATAAGCATTTAACTTATAATATGGACTTTTAGTTCATAGTTGAGATATAAATCGAATAGGTTAATAAAGGAGATTTATAAAGGAAGTTGTTATAAAATAAATAGAAATGGAGTTTATAAACGTTGTTTTATAAATTCGAAAACGACTTATTTTGATAAGTAAATTGCTGAAACCTATTAATGGAGTTATATTCACGTTTTTGAACTGTGAATAATCCTTTGAAATAAAATGAATAAAAGGATGAAATTTGTTAACAAAGAATATTCACGTTTTTGAATTGTGAATAATATGTTAAAGAAAACGTTTAGAATGTGATGTTTTAAATAGAATTAAAATGATCTAACGATGTTTTAAACGTGTTGAGATTCGAAACCACGGATTTCAACATCTATTATTGAAATAGACGTTTTCGAGAAATAAAAGGAAATAGTGGACTATAACACTGTTGTTATAGTAAATGATTTCCGAAAGAAAATGTTTTGTATAGTATTGGGATTTATATATCTATTTTAATTTCGAATCCCTATACTAGTGATTTTGGGTTGTCGTAACGATGTTTTACGCAACATTCGTTTTGGCCTAAATAAATATGTTAAAGAGAATGATTTCCTTAAAGAATGAAATATATACTTAATTTCGATTTAAGTATATAGAATATTTTCTAAGTGTTGAAAATAAATAAAATTTGTGAATTACTTATGAATAAATAAGTATGGAAATGTTTTCCAATATAAAGCGAATATTTTGAGAATTTATCTTTTTGAAGATAAATTGAAAGGGAATATTGAAATGAATAATTGGAATCGAATATTCATAGATATTTTGGATTATAAATTCACTATGGAATTTAGGAATGAAATTGGAAATTGGGTCTAAAAATAAATATTGATTTATTTTTGAAGTGTGAAACTATATATCTTGTAAAGATATTTTGGAAAATAAATAATTTGGAAAATTATTTGGAAACTGGTGATGTATGCATATCAATTGATAGTTCAATAACCGACTATCAATATTTCCCTTTGAATGGGTAATTGATGTGATTTGTTTGAATTTGAATGCCACACTTATTTTTGAATAAGCGCTCACTATTCGGGTTAACCGGGAAAGGACCATGGGGTCGTATAACCCATTCCGAATATGTGATACGTCGTTGTGAATTGCATTGAAGATCGGTGTTGAAGACCGAGTATTTGTGAAAGCGATAGGATGACCTATCGATTGTCTCTGCACTGGGTAGCTCCTGGTATAGAGATTCCTTAAGTGATGGGAAATTCGATCGGGATTGTGAATACCCGGATTGCAAGGGCTTCGTAAGAAGTGCCTTCGGTTTTGTTCGAGCCCGGAACAGACTTGTATGGATTGTATGTCTGACATTACAAGTTGAGATATAAAGCCGATTTCTTTCAAATATATTTCTGTTGGTGGCGGAGAATTTATTCTTTTAGCTTAACACCCTTCTCTGAGACGTACGTGCTCAGAGGTTATATAGTTGAAGTTATCAGCGATATATTCCCAATTTGGTAATGTGACATGCTGAGTGATGCTGAGATGATCATTGTGTTGATTATTTGTGATAGGATCGTTTATTTGATCGTCTATCCTTGTGATCATTGTGTTGATCATTTGTTGACCCAAAGCATGGCTTTTGTATAAAGTATGTTTTTGTGGACGTGACTTCGTCGAGCCTCACACCCCGTGAATGGTCAAAACAGGAAAGATGCGGCAAGGTTATGGGGGGTAGCGCCCTTTAGGATGTGTGCATTTCCTTCTGGAAAAGGGTGGTATCATGGTATGGAGCCCAGATACTTACTCATGTTGAAAACACTTTGTTATGATTGTGTGAATTGATTACGAGCGCTCGGTGAAAAGGTCCCAAAGGACCGGGGGATGGCAGATTCGGTCAGTTGTTACTCAGTTAGGGGTAACCCGGCCTTGTGTTGGTAGAGATCCGGTTTGGTTCTCGGGGCCATCCAGAGGCATTCTCATGTGGCAATGGGAAGTTCCTTGGCCTGATCATTCGTTGGAAATCCAAAGAAACAATACGATCTTGTACGGTTTTAGTTGTAGGACCTATCATTCACTTATGGTGTCGCAACACTGTTTGGATGGTAGCTATAGTAGGCATAAATGCGAAATGCCTATGCTGGCTAAGATTTATATCTTTACTTTTGAAATGATTTTCTCTACACTATGCACTAGTAATAATATCAAATGTTCTTTTAAATGCGTATCAAGCATCTTTGACTATCATAAGGAGAAATCTCCTCTGATTCTGCGTTTGCATGTGTGTGTGTGCGGGAGGCCTTATGGTAGTCTCATTTTTAAAAGCATTGCGAATTGACTTTAAAAATATTCCTCTATTTTGTTTTCAAAGATAAACAAACTGTTTTGAGTTCTCACACCAGTCACATGACTGACTCGGAGTTTATTGTTTTCCTTCCTAAACTCTGGGTGCCCACCAATTTCTACACGGGCAGTCAAGAGTTAGGTTTATCAGGATATTCTGGATATTCTGGAGTTGCTGGAGGCAAGCTGGATGGCATGGCATATTACTTATATAGTATTTCTTTTCCGCTGCACTGTTTGTTGTTGTTGTACACTCTGATGATATGATGTAATGAAATGTAATGTATAAAATGTAATAACTGATATAGTTCTTTGTTTAAAGATTATTCATTTATTATTATACGTTGTTCCGCTGCGAATTGTGAGATTCTGTTGTTGTTCTGTTGTTTTCTATTCCGTTCTATGTTCTATTTTCTTTCCTCTCCATCTTCTATCTTTTTCTCTTCTCTTTTCTTAAATTCTTTTTCTTAAACCATAACATTTCGGGTTTTCGGCCTTCGATTTCTCGGCAGTCGATAAAGTGAGTATCGATGTTGAATTTTCGAAAGTCGAAAATTTTCGGGGCGTTACACACAGCCTCATACCCACCTTGCTCCACTTGAATAGCCCTATCCTATAGCCTTGCTTCACGCCACACCCATGACCGAACAGCCTTGCACTGCCGCACTCCAGCCATCACCACCCTCGTAACAGCCAAACCTCCCCACCCACTACCCTCCAGACTTCTGCCCATAGCACCCAGTACCCACCTCCTTCCCATAGCCTTCCACCCAAACGCCAAACCCAGAACCCTCCAACTTTCCACCTCCTTCCACCTTGAACCCCATCGCAAACACCTTCTACAGCCTAGCCACCGTGCTTCACTAACACCACCAGAAAACCCAATCTGCCTCCACCCCTCCTCTATTATTAAAAGTTATATATATATATATATATATATATATATATATATATTACATACACACACACATACATATATATATACATACATATATATATGTATGTATGTATTGTTTCCATCGAATCCAAATTTGTTGCTTTGTGCCGCTGTACAGGGCTTCTCACGGCTATCTTTTTGTTTGTCCCTGTCCCGATTTGTGTACAGCAGCTTCTTGCTTTGTTTCGCCGTGTGTCCATGTCTGTTTGCTTATTCTCATTCTTTCTCAAACCTCGAAAGGTGGTGAGCGATCATCCATGATTGACATTCTTATGTTAGTAAATTTATTTCACATGAAATGATAATTGAAATATGTTGTTAAATTTAATTGGTTAGTAATTAAATTGTTAAGTATGATATGTTATTATTCAAATATGTTAACCTATGTTGATTGACATATGACACCATAACATCTTGTATATTTTAGATTGTTAGTTATGATCCATGCTTGTAATTGATATGTTATGCTATTTTGAATTATTATTTTATTCTTCTCACACTACAAGTTCCCTGATAGTTTAGGAAATCACTATGGGTTGAAATGATAATACATACCCGATTGATCTTATAGATTAGGGAAAATCGTTATGGGTTGAAATGATAAACCCAAGCGATTTTACTAAATTTGAAATTTTGGGATTACGACTTAAAACGATATATACCCATAATGTTTAATTATTGCGGATTAAAATGATAAATATCTGTGTCACTTGACCATATGTTAGAAACTATATATGGACACCGTTGGTTTATTTGTAAATGATTTCTAAATTTTTGAGAAAATAAAAATATATGTGTTTTGATCTTAAATATAATATAAAGATTTTGTGTTAATATATGTGTAAATTTTAGATTTTTAAAGTTATATGTTTTGGAACTTTTTAATTTTATAAGTTAAGTTTTAAAAATGTAAATTATAATATTTTACTTAAAACTTTATTATTTTTAAAATATATAAATAAGATTTAATTTAATAAAATTTAATATAATAAAACTTAATAAAAAATTAATTTAACTTATATATATGTTTAAACTATTTATTTAAAATTTATATTAATATTTTGAATATAGTTTTATAATAACTTTTATAAATAAAGGTTCAAAAGATAAATTAAAATTGACTTGTAATTTAATTTGTTTAAGAATTGATAAATAAGAATTGATTTGAACTTATTGATTTTTGGACTTTGAAAAGATATGAATTTTTAACTTGATTTTGATTAAAGGTGATTAAGTGAATATTTTCAGAAGTAAATATAATTGAAGTAAATATTTAATTTTGATTTGAACTTGTAATTTGAGATTTATTTAACTATATAAAAAGTGATTAAGTGAACCTTTTCAAATTAAATATAATAGAAGTTAGATTTTTGAGTTTTAATTTGATTTAAATTTGTAATTTGAGATTTTATTTAAATATTCATAAAGTAGTTTTTTATAAAATGACCACGGCGTGAAATAAGCGTTTGGTTGTTAAAGAGACCAGGATCGGATATTGTCATACTCTCTACCAATACCGAAAACCACTTTAACAACTGTGCACAAGGTGGAGTATCCAGAATGAAGTAGGATGGTTTGGCGAACGATTCTTTATGAGGTATTAACGCAGCCCTGAACCCTTCGGGTCAGCTTGATATGACAAAAAAAAGCGATACCGGGGCCAAGTGAGGTCGCGGCTCTGATCGAGCATGCTTCTTCGAAACCACATCAATTACTTTGCGATTTTATTAGGTTAATTATGGAAGTGTGTTTTGAGGTGGGTGGTAGTAGCTGCTATGCGTTACCACTAGCCCAGTTCTGCAAAACGGTATTTTCCAACCCTGGGCATTGCCTAGAGTGCCTTGTCATATGCCTTATCGAGTCCATTAAGAGTTTGGTTTGTATCATACCTATGGAGTGCTCCTTGAATGCCTCATCGGTTTGGTGGAGCTTACAGTATCTGCATAGACTACGACATTTATAGAAAATGTGTTAAGAGGGATATGGGTAACGCCTTAACGCTATTTTAATGTTTTACTTTATTGTGGACATTATCTATGTAGCGTATTGTATTATGTATGTAACAACCCGTGAATTTAATGGTTTTGATAATGCAATTAACTGAATTTTTGTAAAATTTTAAAAGATTGAATTTCTGAATATTTTTACACAATAAATTTGTAAATCATCTTATGAGTGAGATGTCATATTTCGTTTCTCCAAATTTGGACTACTATTGCTCCGTTTATCTTATTTTCGGCGTTTTAGCAGCATATTCGATACGAAATATCGACTTTTGATTGAACGATCGTGCCACTGATATTTATGTGCCGTTTTGATCGTTTCATCATGTTGGTTCCCACAGTATATTCGTTCGTGTGTTTGGAGTCTAGATGACAATGAAATCTACAGAGTGATTTCGTATTAGTACCCGTTTTAAAAACCTTTTGAATTCTTGACCTTCCTTCTACCTACCTGTCAAAATCAAATAGCCATTGCATTTAATAATTTCTGAACTCTATCCTTGCCCTGATATTCACGTCGTTTAAAATATAAATATGTATATGAAGTTGCCATAAATATATTGTTTGTAACTGTTGGGTTTGAAACTTTTGCTTTATTTTCGAAATAAAAATATATGCATATATCAGACTGTTCATTTTTTCTTTTCTATGAGCCTACAAGTCTTATTCTTCTTTTATTTCTCCTCTCTTTCTCTTTCCCTTCTCTGTTCTTACATTTGTTAAATGGAAAATTTATTATATCACGGATATTTGCATATGCTTGCACTTCGCCTCCCATACATTCCTTCCCTCTTCCATGACAGGCCTCACCCACATCACTCCTTTCGCCTTAACCTTCTTACTTCCCCACCACACGTACGGCCTCCCTCCTCCGCCACCAAACCCACGGCTAACGCAAGCTGCTGCAAAGAACACGGACACATCGAAACACCACAAAACCCGAAGCACGTTTGCAGCCTTCCACATGCACAGAACCTCTTCACTAGCCCTGCCTCTTGCACGAAATCCAAGTGTAGTCGATCGATCACTGCCTCTTCATTGCAGTTCGGCTCCTCCCCTCTTTTCCCTCTGACCGCCCGGTCCATCGAGTCGGCTTTTGTTGCTGCTTTGTCTTGAAAATACAATAAGGTATTATAAGTTTATATATATATATTATGCTAGTTCGCCTGTGCATTTATATTTTGTTATAATACGTTAAGTTATATACATATTGTTATGGTTTAAAAATATATATTTATATAACAGTTTTGTATATTTAGTATAAGATATCAAGGTTTATACTTCACTTATATACATTATAGTATCAGGCATGTATGTCTATATACGAAGTTTTATTTTATATATTATATATATAGTATATAAACTATGATATGGGTGAATATATATTGATATATGTACATCAATTTATATATATAATGTGTGCAAAGTACATATATAGTTATTTTTATTTTGTTTCGGTCTGCATACTAGATGAAGTTTTCAAAAGATAATAATTGTTTTGTAAGTTTTGATTTTAAATTATGTATATATATAATGGCAGTTGGTATTGTATAAGGAAGTTAAATTAGTAGTCATGTACATGTACAACGGTTTATATGTTTACAAAGGTCAATAATGCATGTTTGTTTATGCATATATATAAATAAAGTAAGTTTATAATAAAGTATTTGCACATAGTTGCATTCGTCTATTATTTATATATTTAAATAATAATAATAAAGTAACTCTATATATAATCGGTTAAGTGTTTTGTGGTATCAAAGTCTTGTTTAAATGTATTAAAGGACATTAGTATGGATCGTAGACCATATGTACTTTGATTTAAACATAGCAGGCTTTAAATATAACGTGAATAAATGTACTCTTTGATTTCATTGTAGATATATATTGTAGGATAGCAGCTCATTTCTATTATTGTATACATATAGATCCCTTTGGGAAAGGCGAAGTATATATTGTATATGTAGCTACTCATTTGAATTCTGTCTGGTTGCCCATTTCTTTGCAATGGGCAACCTTCAGTTTGATTTTTTTTAATATTACAAATACCGTTTTAAGTATTGTCTTTGAAATTGTAAATTATTTTGATTTTAAGTTATACATGTTTAAATTTTAATATTGATTTTTTTAAAAAAATTATGTGTTTTAAGGATAGTGATTTTAACTATATATACATATATATATATATTTAATATTTGTCTGAAGTTAAAATATTGATTTTGATAAAAATAATAATAATATACATTTTTTGTATATATTTAACTGATTGATTTTCTCATCAATTCCTCGTTATCAGCTTTGATCATTGAATTTGTGTTCAATCGTGCTTTTCTTTGAAGTTCGTGCCTGGATTCATAGCTCATTTCTTTGTCAAACATATCTAGCCTTGAAAGGTGAGCAATCACTCACGATTCTTATATTTATTAAATTTGATTTTAATTGAAACGACAATTGAAATATTTTTTTGTTAGTTATTTAAATTGCTTTACATATGTTATTATCTGTATCTGTTCACCTGTGACATCTTACACCATTATTTGTTATTTATATTGATGATATATGTTTGTCATATTATTATCATATCTGTTATTACTCTGCAAGTTCCTTGTTAGTATATAATTCCCGATGGGTTGAAATGATACATACCCTAACGATTTGTAGAATAGGAGAAAATCGTTATGGGTTGGATTGATAAACCCAAGCGATTTTCATTTGAATTGAATTTGGGATTGCGGGTTGAAATGATACATAAGGGTATATATATTTAAATTGCGGATTGAAATGATAAATATCTGTATCACTTGACCATAGGATAGAAAATTATATACAGACACCGTTGGTCTATATATATGTGTGTGTATATGTATGTATGTATGTATTTTAAAAGTGATTTCCAAGGTTTTCAAATGAATATTTTGGTTTTAATAAATATTGATTTTAAGATATTATATATGTATGTTATTTATAAGAGTTTAAATTTAGATTTTAAAATTTATACGTTTTGAAAATTGTATGGTTATAAATGAATTTTGAAATTATATTTCAAATATAAAGTTTATAATAGAAATTGGTTTGAAATTATATTTATTTAAGAATTATACTTAAATAGGTTGATTTGAGATTTATTTGATTTGAGATATTAAAGATATGATTTTATAATGTGAATTTGATTAAAAGCGATTTAAATGAATATTTTCAATTTACCTAAATTGAAATGGTATATTCTGTTTTATTTAAAATTTGGAAATTAAGGTTTATTGAAATGAAAATTAAGTGAATATTTCAAAACTAAATAATAATGAAGTTAAAATTAAGAGATATATGAAATTATCAAATGTAGTTTCGAATTTGTGGAATAACTAAAGTTTTGAATTATATTGAAAAATAAATGGTTTATTTGGTGGTTCAAATCCGTACTTGAAATCGATTAAATTTGAAGTGGTTTATTGAGAGACCGAATTGAATTAAAAATTAATGAATTGAGATTTAATTTGAATTTTAGAGTTTGAGTTAATTTGAGGCGATTTGTGAAATTTGACGAAGATATTTTATTATATAAAGTATTTTTAAATTATATTTAAAACTATTTATTTATTTTACTTTATAAATTATTTTAATATAAACTATTTTATTATAAATCGTTTTAATATGAAACTATTTTTAACTATTTTATATTAATTATTTTAATATAAACTATTTTAACTAATAACTATTATAAATTATTTTATCTTATAAACTATTTTATTATATATACAGTTACTAATATCTAAACTATTTAAAGGAAAGTATTCTGATTTCAAAGTGTTATAATTTCCGAAGTGTTATAAATCCAAGTATTTGGTTTCAAAAATGTTACAACTTTGAAGTGCTATGATTTTGGGAAATAGATATATTTGAAATGGAATTGATATTGTATTGATATGGTTTTGAAATGGAAAATGATATTTTGATTTTGAAGTATAAAACTATTTTGAAATAACCAGGTGTTATAATAACGTTTGGTTGTTAAAGAGACCAGGATCAGATATTGTCATACTCTCTACCAATACCGAAAACCACTTTAACAACTGTGTATGTGGTGGAGATTTCAAAATGAACTAGAATGGTTTGGTGACGATTCTATATTGTATTTACGTAGCCCTGACTCCTATGAGTCAGCTTGATGCGGCTAAAACAGGAGCCATATCGAGCCAAGTGAGGTCATTCCTCCGATTGGGCAGATTTCTTCGATACCATTCTATTGTTTTGGTGATAGATTGGGTACTCCCTTTGATTTGGGAGTGTGTCATGAGGTGGGCGGTAGAAGCTACTATGTGTTACCACCGGTCCGGATCCGCAAACGGTATATCTACTCTTGGATTGCCTCGAGTGCCTTATCGCATCCCCTGTCACGCCTTCTACGAGTTTATTTTTTGTCGTACCTATGGAGTCCTCCCTGATAGCCCATCCGCGGGTGGAGTTTACAGTATCTGTATAGACTACGGCATTATGTAAAATGTGTTAAGAGGGATACGCGCAACGCCTTAACGCTATTTCAATAGTTTACTTTACTATAGACATATTATTATAGTGTATAGTACTACATAGTAGATAGTTCCATAGATCCTTAGAGGGTGGTTATCTCAAACATCCTTTTAGTTACTTATATTTCACTTGATATTTCACTTGAATTGGATTTATTGACATAAAAATGTTAATTCTTACTCGAGTGTTTGTGTTTTTCTTTACGCTCGGGTCAGACTGAGTGGCACAGCATTTGAAACTCTCCTTTGGAGTTTAGAGCTTCACTTGGATATCCATCTGCATCTATTCATCTTTCAGCTATTTGGTATTTTTGTTTAGATTTTTAGTTTGCTGCATTCGAGACTACATTGCACATGTATTTTGTTGTGTTTTATTTCAACTCTGTTATTTATCTATTTCGCTACTTGTTATTGTAATACTCAGTATCTATGATTCTGTGATTTATTTATTTACTGTACATGCTGAGTTTTTCCAAATATAAATTAACAATCTGCTATTTTGAGCAATTCAAGTCCGACATGTGCGGATGCGAATGGTAGAAAATACCAGGTCATTACAATGTAGGTAGATAGTTCCACGGATCCTTAAAC
Source organism: Allium cepa (assembly GCA_030765085.1). NCBI lineage: Eukaryota > Viridiplantae > Streptophyta > Magnoliopsida > Asparagales > Amaryllidaceae > Allium > Allium cepa. The sequence goes on along the minus strand of CM060942.1, from coordinate 86,894,192 downwards.
ATGGGAATCATAAAAATCCTTTAAGTTATATTGCATTTCATTTGAGTTGATTTACTTGCGTAAGAATGTTAATCCTGACTCGAGTGTTTTTGTTTTGCTTTATGCTTGGGTCAACCTGAGTATCACAGTATTTGAGGCTCACCTTTGGAGGTTGGAGCTTTGCTTAGAGATCTATCTTTATTTATTTAGCTTTCAGTTATTTCAGTTATTTCTAGTTGTTTATGTTCAGAGTTGTCATTTGCTTTTATATTAGAGACTTCTTTGTATTTGCTTTAGACTCTGATTTTTTGTAGTAGCTTCATGAACTACTATTTGTCTATTCCGCTGCGTATTGTTATTTTACTCTGTGTCTGTAATCTTGTGATTGATTTATTTACTATATATGCTAAGTTTTGCCAAATATAAATAACAATCTGTTGTTTTGAGCAATTCAAGTCTGACATGTGTGGATTATTGTGATTTGAATAGTTCGAAATAGCAGGTCGTAACAAAAATTTCAATGTTAATTCCAATAATATTTACACTAATTTCGGCGTTCACTTACAACTGTATTAAAATCCAGGCAAATTATATTTAATTTCAATCAAATTCTTTTATTTTGATTCTAACTCTTAGTATTGAATCAACTATTACCTTATGGATTTAGCTAACATTAGCCTACATTTTATTACATTCACATTCTACAATTATCATCCATTACCATATTAATTATAATATTTCAATTTAATTAATTCAATAAATTTTCAATTTAATCCCTTATTTACGATTATAAACAAATAACCTTTAAAAATATTTCAATTGATTGAAATTACAATAAAATAGTTGTCAATAACATTCAAACAACCTTATTGAATCACATTCTAATTATTTTTTCTTATTAATAAATCATAAATTTTTAATTTCTCTAAATATTAAATTCTAAAATCTTATTTGATTTAATATATTTAATTATCGAAAATTACTGCTCGTTACATTCTCCCCCACTCAAAACGTTTCGTCCTCGAAAAGGAAGAGAAATAAGAAATTTGGTATAATTTTATTCAAAATAATCAATTTATAAACACTTTAAACTTACATAATTAAGTATCTTAAGTAAAATATATCAGTTTATAAACAATTAAATCTTTCATATTCAAGTCTAATAAAAGTTTGAAAATGTTTTCACTTTCAAACAAATTTTCTAAGTCTTAAATTCAGAAAATTTTTGGCAGAGTCTCCTTTGTACGTATAGGTCCAGAAAATAATAATATTGATAATTACAATATATATATATTATATTTCAAAAATAAAATATCCCAAACCATGAGAAAAACAATAAAATATCGTTCCAAAAACTGTAATCCAAGAACTTACCTATTTATCAGGCAACAACTTTATTTTTGAAACCAAAAGCAGTAGCTATTGCTTCCACAAACCTGTATTTCACTTGTATAATCCAAAAGAGTTAACAGTATGTAAAATATATTAGTTGCTTCAATTAATAACAAAAAGCAGATCAACACAAAACATATATAAACAAAACAATACAACCCACCCATCATACATCCATAGCACCCAAAACAAATAGTTTGTTTGGGTTTAGAAACTTCTCATTGTACAAGGGTAATGAATAAACTACCAAGTATATCCTACGCTCAACAGCCTTAGATAATAACTTAATATATTATTCATACCTCCTAAACAATTTGAAGTATCCACTCCTAAACTTTCCATTAGCCAAACAACATAGATTTTAAATATTATTTAAGTTTATTCGATCGGTTTATGTTTTTATTCTTTTATTTATTATCATTCATTCACTCAATGTCATTTTCCATTAATTTAGGTTCATTTACTTACATATGTTATTTCCATTCAATTTATTTAGATCATCAATAATCAATTCTTAAAATATTATATAAGTTTCTTTGCTTTTTAATTCTCATTCATTTACTTATATAACTTGACTTTCATTTAATATGAATCTCCATGAATAAACATTTTATACTTAAGTTTTTCAACTTTTTAATTCACATTTATCCTTTCTTTTATAGTGTCAGTTAATAATAAACTTATTCATGAGTCATTTCAGTCATTTCTTAAGTTTATAAACATTTCTTAGATAATATTCACATTTTACTATTCGACCTAATTATTAGCATTTCAAAACATTGACTTATGTTTATAACATTCATTGTACATCTTAGTTTTTATTTATAACATATGTTCATTTCGAAGCATTTTAGTTATTAAGATTTTACTTGTATAATGTTCTATTACATATCACTATTAACATTTCAACTTTTCAACATTTCTGGTTAGTTATATATATGTTTTAAGAATGAAATAAAATGTCATACAAATTTTATCTTATTTATTTTAGTTAAAAAAATGTTCAATAGTTTACATCTTTTATTTTTATTATCTTAAATTTACAAGTGACAAATTTCCAGTTTCTTTACATTTTATTAATCACTTAACTCTTAATTTCTTAGTTTTTATTTCAAAGTTTTCACTTTGTTTCTAAACTAAAAATCATTAATTTAACATGAACTTAAGACTAAATTACTGGGTTCATTTCGAACCATTTTGATATAATATATATTCATACTTTTATATATATCAAATCATACTTAAGAAATTTTAAATCAAAATCTGTTTCTCAAATCAAATGCATAGCAAAGCTACTAAGTGGCTTCCTCCACTTTAAGAATCTAAAATGAATGTCGACGATGTGGTCGTCATCACCGAAATTATTTTGCAACGACAAAAGAAGGGAGTACAGAACTTATTTCCCTTTTAAAATTCCTTTAAAACACTTCTTTCAAATCACATTGGAAATATTTTTATATCCGAAAATACTTACAAATAATACAAATATTATCTTCCAAAATCTTTGAAAACCAATTTCAAAACCCCAAAACTTAAGTTCTCAAATTTCCAATTCACGTTTACATTATTTGTAAATTCTATTTTACAACCAATATTTATAAAATTTCACTTTCTAACAAACATATATATCACATACAACTATATCCATTTATAAAATTTATTCTTTTATATACAAAATATAATACTAGGTAAAATTATTTCATTTACCTATATTTCGAAAATAATTTGTGTCGGTATGTCCTATTAATTGTTTAGAATTCCTCAACGATGCCATAACATCCTATGTACCAATCAGAATTCATAAATACTAAACAGAACAAATTAACACAATATAAAAACATTTTATAACATTAACAAGTACACTCTCTCATATATATACACTCAGAAAAACTTATTCTAGGGTATTACTACCCTATCTCTATTGAGTTAGACATCACAAAGCTAAGGTTATCGCTAAACCAATGCTCTGATACCCAATGTTACGACCCACCTTTTTGGACAGTTTAAATCGACAATAGACCACACATGTCAACTCAAACCATTCAAAAGGGAGGATTGTTAGTAAATAAGAAGAAGAAAAAGAAAAGAAAGGAAAAAAAATACCGAATCTCACAGTGGAATGACAAAATATAATAATCAAATAAACAGTTCATGAAGCTATTTTACAAATTTCATTTGATTATACTTTTACAATACATATCACAGTCATACATACATCAGGAATAAATAAATATTACAGCGGAATAACATGATGCAGAGGAATAAATATAATAAATAGTAATAATATACTAAATCTTGGTCTTCATCCACAAGAAATAAGGTCTTCAACACTGAAATGCTCAGGCTGACCCACGCCTAATGAAAAGACAAAACACCTGTGTCAGAATTAAAAAATCTTATGTAAGTTAGATCAAAATAAGAAAATATGAGTGTAACGGCTTCAGAAAGAGATGTTTACAAGATTTTACATCCCCTATCCAATATCTAACATGCATGTAGTAACTTAAGAGATGTTGGAGATTCCATCTCCAAAGGATCCGTTAATCTATCGACATATGTAATACAATACGCTATTATAACATGTCTACAGTAAAATAAAGTATTAAAATAGCATTAAGGCATTACCTATATTCCACTTAACACATTTTTATAAATACGTAGTCTATACAGTACCGTAATTCCTCCATATACTGGAAGGAAACCAGAGGGTACCCCATAGCGTACAACACAAACCAACTAGTAGTGGGCTCGATAAGGCATATAATAAGGCACGCGAGGCAATGCTAGGGTAAGATTCTACAGTTTGCACTCCCGGACCGGTGGTTATACGTAGCTGCTACTATCGTCCACCTTGGAACACACTCCCATAATCAAATAAAGGGATGGTCACCAAATCAATCACAAAGTAAAGATATGGTATTGAAGAAACGTGCCCAATGGGAGGAGCAATCTCACTTGGCCCGGTGTAGCTCCTATTTTAGTCATATCAAGCTGACTCGAGGGGGTCAGGGCTACGTTCATACTCATGCAGTAGCAATCGTCAAACCATCCTACTTCATTCCGGATTCTCCACCATGTGCACAGTTGTAAAGTCGTTTTTAGTATTAGCAGAGAGTATGAAGATATTTGATCCTTGTCTCTTTGACAACCATGCTCTTATTTTACACCGGTTGGTTCCTTTACATTTCCAAAACCGATTCACAATTGATATCAAAATATCATATTCACTTCAAGTCATATCACTTTTGAAATCATACTCACTTTCGAAATCATTATTCACTATAAATCATATTCATTTTCAAAACCTAACCACAAAATAGGTTAAACCACCATATCAAAATATTCGCATTTAAATCCATTAAATATAACTGTTCTAACTTTAAACAGTTTGAATATTGAAAGTAGTTTATATACTGGAATATTTATACATTAAAAATAGTTTTTATATTTAGAAAAATAGGTTATAGATTAAAATAGCTTATATATTAGAAATAGTTTATACATTAAAATAAGTAATATATTAAAATATATATTAAAAGTTGTTTATAAATTGAAAATAATATATATTAAAATAGTTTATAATTTAAGAATAGGTTATAGATTAAAATAGTGTATATATTAGAAATGGTTTATATATTAAAAGAGGTTATATTAAAAATAGTTAATGTATTAAAAATTAATAATAATTAAAATGATTTATGAGAAAAATAGTTTATATGTTAAAAGAGTTTGTATATTAAAAGAGTTTATATCGAAAATAGTTTCAAATCAGAATTTTTTCTTTCAATTTCACAAATCAATTCCAATCAACTTTAGTTCTAAAAATTTAGTTTAAATCAATCTCAGTTCAATGATTTCAATTCATAAGGCTAAGTTTTCAATTCAAATTCTCATTAAAACCATTTCGATTTATATCGATTTCAATTCCATGTTTGAACTACGTATTTAAACCACTTCAAATTCAATAAATTTCAAAGCTTAAACATTCAAACGTTAACAATAACTCAGTTTTGAAATTTTCATTTATATTTCAAAATTCAACCTTAAGATTTCAATTTAAATTCTTTAAAAAATTCATTTAAACCAATTTCAATATTTTAAAAGCTTGGATTTTGAAAATAATTCAATTCATAACTTCGTATAAATCTAATTTTATCTCATAATATCATTTAAGTTGATTCAAAAATTATGGATTTAAAATAACTTAATTTAACCAATCCAGTGTCTGTATATGATTTTCTACCCTATGGTCAAGTGATACAGATATATATCATTTCAATCCCATAATAAATTTAAATTTACAGGTATATATCATTTCAACCTACTATCCCGATTAAAATTCAAAATCCATAAAATTGCTCGAGTTTATCATTTCAAGCCATAACGATTTTTCCCTAATCTATAAGACCATTTAGGTATGTATCATTTCAAGCCATAGTGATTTTCCTAACAATAACTAAGGGAGCTTGCAGTGTGATAATAACATATAATTTAACATAACATCAAATCAGCCAAAATGTCAACAATTAAGCATCCATCACAATCATCATTCAAATCAACCAATAAATCACCACAATTAACTGGTTATCATTATCAGGTATTTTACAAGCAATTCAATTCCAATATTATTTCAAAAGGCAATTATAATCAATATAAATTCAAATTAAACTTGAATGACAATTTAAATATACCAAACAGTAATCGATCAATTTTTAATCACATCATAAATTTTATTTAACTAACATAAGACAATTTAGTATTTGCGAGTGAGTTAAAACACTCACCTTTGGCTTGTCGTCGATTTAAAATCCAAATTAGGCCCAAAAATTTAAAAGTTTTAAAATGCAGCCAAACCAAGTCCTATTTTTTCTGGAATTTCGATATGATCGCAATAGAGAAAACCACACGCGAATCGAGCTCGTATGGAAAAGTATTGAAGTTAGAAGTTTTGAAAATCTAATTTATATTAAATTTAAAATGAAAGGCAAATTAGTAAATATCCCACAAACCCTACCTGAAGCATTCGAACCCATCTCAACATCCATAACCTCCATGATCATCTTCAATTTGCCGCCGCAACCCTCGCCTTCGTCCAGAACAGAGATCGCCCATGAACCCATCTGGTCGAGCCGCCCCTCCGCCATGAACGCCGCCACCTCTGATCGCCCTAGGTGATCTGGCTGTTGCCGCCGTTCTTTGGCCAATTTTGGCGAATTCGAGCACTTCCAGACCCAAGTAGCCATATGGATGCACTCGTCCCGACTCCCACTACATGCCAGTACCTCCTGACCGTCGAATAATCGGAGATCCACGGTCGAATAACAAACCCTAAAAATGAATGGCTGAGAAAGATTGCCAATTTCTGGCCAAACCGTGACTCCAATCAAAAAATGAATTGAAGCGATAGATTATGCTCATCGATAGCTTCCAAAGATATATAATTTTCTGTGGGTTGAGAAGATTGAACTTCGAAATTAAATTTTGAAATTGAAATTAGGGTTTGGAATTAGGGAATTAGGTTTTGATTGACAGCCATTTGGAAGAAGGAAGAGAGAAGAAACTGAATGTACAGGAGAATGAATAAAAGATATTGCAAGGGTTATAATAGCCTATATATAGGCAAAGGTAGATAAGAGCGAATGGACTTATCGAATTGGGTCAAAACGATAACAACGTTTCCAAATGCCCGTTTCATTTCCAAAACGAAGATGGATCATTAAATATATCGAAATATAGGTTTTCGATAATTTTAAACTCAATGGAACTAGTTTCAAACTCCAATTCCAATGTATATAGAAGTTAGATTTCAAATCAAATTATATTCATTTAAATTCTTTTAATTGATTTCTATGCATTTCAAGCTTGCACCGCCAAACGACAAGTCCGATTGCTACGAAATTTGAAATCCTATAATAATTCACTGTTATGGATCCAACGAAATTGGTTTTATCAAAATCTGAGACAGTGGGCAAAATGGCTAATTTCCACGTTAATTAATCAAATTATTAATAAATTGGTTTGATCACTTTTAAATTCAAAAGTTGACCATTTTCATCATTCTTGATTACACTAATTTCGACGTTAAATTACAACTGTAATTAAATCCTGGTTAATTATAAATTTCAATCAAATTCTTTTATTTTGGTTCTAAGTCTTATTATTGAATCAGTTATTACCTTATGAATATAATTAACATTAGTCTACATTTTATTACATTCATATTATATAATTATCATCCATTACCATATTAATTATAATATTTCAATTTAATTAATTCCATAAATATGCAATTTATTCCCTTATTTATGATTATAACAAAGTTAACTTTACAATTATTTCATTTGATTGAAATTACAATAAAATGGTTATCATTCAAACAACCTTATTAAATCATATTCTAATATTTTCCTCATTGATAAATCATAAATTTTTAATTTCTCTCAATATTAAACTCTAAAATCTTATTTAATTTAATATATTTAATTATCGAAAATTACGATTAGTTACAAGTTTGCATCGGAGCATGCCGGTTAGTGATAAAAAAATTATTGAACCAAAGATTTTGGAGATGGACAGAGTAGTTATATAAAGATATTGTCAGAGTTTTGACCATGACCAAACTCTAGGTATTGAAAGTGACAAAGTGGCGACGAAGTAAACATCCATGTAATATATCATTGCTTCAAGATGCTTCATAAATCGATTTAAAATATGGCTTCATCGAAAAGATTTATGAGCAATGAATTCGGTCAAAATATCACACCATCTGCTATTGTGAAATATGGACATCAATATTCAAGTCGTTCGATATTAATCACTGATTAAATTCACACTTGTGAGTCGCATAACCTGTAGTTTTCGAAATATCACCCGATTTAATTAGTTTCTAGAGTGTTGTAAATGTATTGAATTAATATATACATACATGTGTGTGTAAGATACATTAATTATGAGTTCTATTAGTAGTTAGGGTGCCATTAGTAATTTTGTTAGATCTTGAGAATTCTTTGGATGCCTTTAGTAATTATTTATGTTTTTGTATAAGCGTTATACATACACGTATTAATATAAAATATTAGCACATATTTAAATGGGTTTTAAATACATAAATAAATGCACAAATAAGGGGGTTTGCTTATGGAAGGCGAAGGGGTTTTGATTTTGGCTTTTAAGAGTAATTAGTAATAGGTAACTCTCCTGATAACTAATCTATAAAAGGCATCTCAAACTCCTTCATTAGAAGGGTTTTTGAGAAATGAAAGAAACTATCTCCTTCACATCACTGGTCGAGCCCCCTTATGGTTCCTCCTCTACCAAATACAACACTCAATTAGTGGCATAACTCGTTACCTTGCAAGTTCAGTTCAGATTCAAAATCCTAGGAGACAAACATGGATTGATATGTAAAGAGCGGCATGATCGTTAACGGTAACTTCATATTTTTCCTAATTCCACACATATGTTATTCTCAAACCTTTATATATAATAATATTGCCATACATGTGATTTGTTTGATAATTATGGAATTAATTAGTGATTTACTAATTCTTGGCGGATTCTATTCGAACCCTGTTTTCCTCCTTTCACACCCTGTTATTTCATTAATTTTTAGGTTTTCCAAAATTACCCCTATCTTCGAACCACACCAGATTATGTTTAAAAAAATTACGTACAAAATCTCTAAAGGAGCGATTTTTATGTAAAAAACTCACTTGGCCCAAGCGAGGTTCGTGTAACAACATGGTTCAGGCCGAGCTAGGTTTGTGTAATAATCTAATCCGGATCGAGTGAGGTTTGTGTAACAACCTAGTTCGAGCCGAGGGTGGTTCGTGAATAAACAACGTCAAAGCTAAACATGGTTTAAAAATGTAAGGATATTTTTGGAATAAATTAAGGGACGAAAGGGAAACGTAGGGTGTGATGATTATTTGTAATCCAGTGGGTGCAAAAGAAGGAAGGAGAGGTGGAAATAGAACTAGCCTTAATTCTTATATGTAAATCAACATATTTTCAAATTCTAAATCATTAAATATAAATAAAATTAATTTTTGGCTTATGTTAAAATTACTATTGTGAAAACCACGTTATATGAAATAATAGATAATTTAATATATTTATCATTCAAAGTATTAAATGAATTTTGATTTAAATTTATGTATACATATTTGAATTTAAAAAAATATGTGTATATTTTGTTTATAAAGTAATTTTAGCCAAATAAATAATTACATTTGGTAACTTTGATTTATTTGGTTTAGTCAAAATATCAAATATTCATATTTATGATTTTTTACTTTTAATTAATGTGGCGTTTTGAAATTGTCAAATTTGCTTTAGATTTTAATGTAAAATATATTTGACCTAATTAAACTAAATTTGAATTAACATGTTATAAACTTTTAAATTTTTGAATCCAAATAAAGTTATTCTCATTTAATCAAATCAACTAAATACTTTACAAAAAAATTGAATATATTTAACACAATTTATAAACTATATATAACATATTTGATATTATAATTTATTAAAATGGAGTAGTACATTATATATACATTTACATATACATGTACATATACATATACATATACATATACATATATACATAGATACACACACATTTGTGTGTGTGTTATTCACTTGTCATGTTATTGTTATTTTATATTACTATGTTATGTCATATTTATATCACATTTTGTAATTACACCATATTAATGAGAAATATAAACACATTAAATTGGATGAACGGCTCGTTATGGCTAATAATTATAGCACTTTCACATATGGAATTCGAAAGGTTTGAATTTATGTGTATACTGGACAAACAATTCATTATGACAGGTAAGCGTAGATGTTTCATATGTAGAAGGTGAAAGGTTTAAATTTATGTGCATGTAATATAAACACGATTAAGTTGAACTAAAACTAGACTAGACCTAAGTGCTAACTATTTGTTCATATAGGCTTATTAAGATCTACTGTAGGAATTTTTTCACAACTTACCATATTTTACTTGCTGCCATATAAACCTGATCCAACAATGTTATCAGAGCCTAATTGGTTTACATAAATAAATTAGTCAACATTTAGACCAACTACTAGGCTTTACCGTCTAACTGATGTCTAGGATGGAGTCTTTAAGGCTTGGAGTTGGAGTAACCAGTTGCTTCCTCTCCTTAGTTTCATACTTGGCCTAATGGATAATGGAAGTTTTCAAGGTTGTCCTAAGTGTAAGACCTAAGATTGTCAATTTTAGGCCTTAGGCTAATTCAAGTATGCATATTTGAATATTATAGAATATTTTGAATTAGAAAGTATTGAAACTTCCTAAAAGGATTTTAAATTTAAATTTAAATTTTAAACATTCATGTTGTAAAGGTTACAATATACATATATAGTGCGTATATATATAAATTTTTAATGTTGTTTAAATTTTAATGTGCATTGTAATTGTTGTAACATACAAATTTCCAAATTATTTTGGTAATTTTTAATTTGAATTTTTTTAAACTTAATATAAATTTTAATTAAATTGGTTAATTAAAGTAAAGAAGTATTTGCATTGTTAATTAATTAAAAGACATGTATATTGACATATGTGTATATATGTATATACACATATACATGCATGTTACTATAAATTTTATAGTTTTATTAAATTCGTTAAATATGTTTAAGAAATTAATTTGAAATGCTCAAATTTAAAATGAAATTTAATGTTAATTAAAATAGTATTTAAAGATTAATTGAAATTATCTTAGTTAATAAGATATATATATTGTGTAAGTTAATTACATTATAAAAGATTACAAATAAATTGGACTTATATGAATATATGTATAATAAAATCATAATTTTATGGTTAAACATATATAGATTATATATGTTATAATATATACATACATATATATACATATATAATTAAATATATGTCAAGGATTACCAACTTAACTGTTGGTGGTATGGCTCTTTAGACTTAGCTTCTAGAGGTCATGAGTTCGAACCCCTAAGACATCAAAATGAGTGCTCTACTTGATAAAGTATCGCTCTAGCTATTAAGAAGGTATAACGAACGTGTTAATTCAAAATTGCACTGAATTAATTTTTAAAATTTTGTGAAATCTTGAGTTAGCTAATTAATTAAATGCGTAATTAAGTAATTAAAATACATATAAACTTATGTATATAGTATAAGTATTAATTAAGATTATAAAAGTTACAAACAAATTAATATTAGGGATATTTACTCAAGTGTCCTTCATAATTTTCAAATTCACTTCCGTTCCTTCCTAAAAACATGCTTCATGGTCATTATTTCAATGCAAATGCATAGTCTACACTGCAAATATTTATTTTAGAAAAAAATACAATTAGAACTGGAAATATTTGCTATCTATAGTGCAAATTTTTGCGGTCTCTGCCCTTAGTTTTCATTGAAAATAATGAAAGGGGTGTTTCGTAAAACTTGTCGCTGAGAAGGATTCATGGTTGTTAAGTTTGAAATTAAGGAGCGAAACCAAATTTCTATTTAATATTACACATATAAGTATTATGTATAGTTGCTTAAACAAATCCAACTTAGATTTCCAAAGTAAGTACCTACATATGGTATGTGTAACGACTCGGATTTTGCCCGCTCGAAAATCGACATCCATACTTCAAATCGTATTCGAATGCCATAGATTCGACCGTTCAAATTCGATTCGCCGGAGCTTATAACAATCATTTAGTAAACAACACAGCGGAATAAAAGAATAATACATTGATATACAGCTTTGATACAATATCTGATACAGATAATCCAATAGATATCAATATACATCAGAGATATGATACAATAAAATAGCAGCGGAAAGAAAATAGATAACATTTAACAGCGGAACAAATAACTCTAAGATAGTCTTCAAGGAAGAACTTTAGAAATAACTGCAACTCCATTTCCAAGAACTAATCCAGCAGAAGCTCGAACTCCCAATAACATATCACAAAGCTCAGCAAGACTGGTGTGGTCCAAAGACTGAACTAACTCTAGATAATCCACTATATCTAACTATCTGTAAAACCCAACTCTAGACTGCTCGTGTAGAAAATAATGAGCACCCAGAGTTTAGGAAAGAAACAATAAACTCCGGATCAGTCGTGGGACTGGTGTGAGCAACAAAAACAGTTTATCTTTAAACAATCAACAACTAATTTTAAAGTTACTTCGAAATGCTTTTGAAAAATGAGACTACCATAAGGCCTCCCGCACACACACACAATGCAAACGCAGAATCGGAGGAGATTTCTCCTTATGATAGTCAAAGATGCTTGATACGCATTAAAATAACATTTGATATTATTACTAGTGCATAGTGTAGAAAAAATATTTCGAAAGTAGAATATAAATCTTAGCCAGCATAGACATTTCGAACTATGCCTACTATAGCTACTATCCAAACAGTGTTGCGACACCATAAGTGAATAGCAGGTTCTACAACTAATACCGTACAAGTCACGTATTGTTTCTTTGGATTTCCAACAAATGATCAGGCCAAGGAACTTCCCATTGCCACTGAGAATGCCTCTGGAAAGACATCCCCGAGAACCAAACCGGAACTCTGCCAACACAAGGCCGGGTTACCCCTAACTGGGTAACTACTGACACGAGCACGCCATTCCCCGATCGTAAACGACCTTTTTCACGGGATCCCGATAACCAACAACCACAAAGTAATAAACTCGTAGTAACCACATAGGTTAAATATCTGGGCTCCATACCATGATACAACCTCTATCCAGAAGGAAATGTACATACCCTAAGGGGAGCTACAGCAACCCCTAATAACCTTGCCGCATCTTTCCTGTTTTGACCATTTCCGAGATGTGAGGCTCGACGAAGTCACGTCCACAAAACACACTTTGTACAAAAAGCCGTGCTTTGGGTCAACAAATGATCAACACAATGATCACTAAGATAGACGATCAAATAAATGATCCTATCACAAATAATCAACACAATGATCATTTCAGCATCACTCAGCATGTCACATTACCAAATTGGGAATATATCGCTGATAACTTCAACTATATAACCTTTGAGCACATGCGTCTCAAAGAAGGGTGTTAAGCAAAGAATAAATTCTCCGCCACCAACAGAAATATATTTGAAAGAAATCGGCTTTATATCTCAACTTGTAATGTCAGGCATACAATCCATACAAGTCTGTTCCGGGCTCGAACAGAACCGAAGGCACTTACAAAGAAGTCCTTGCAATCCGGATATTCACAATCCTGATCGGATTTCCCATCACTTAGGGAGTCTCTATACCGTTGCAACTCAGTGCAGAGACAATCGACAGGTCATCCTATCGCTCTTGCAAATACCGGGTCTTCAACACCGATCTTCAATGCAATTCTTAACGACGTATCACATATTCGGAATGGGTTATACGACCCCATGGTCCTTTCCCGGTTAACCCGAATAGTAAGCGAAATAGTTCAAAAACAAATGGATAATGGGATTTCAATTAAGTCACAACTTATTACCCAAAACTTTTCTTCAAATGGCTTAACAAATTACCATTTTAAATCTTTAAACAAAAAGATTCATTTTCACAATCTTTATCGGTTTAAACAATTTTCACATTTTAATCTTTTAAACAAAAGATTCATTCACAGATTTTTCAAATCAATTTCCATTTCAATTTGATTAACTCGTTAAATCTTTAAATCAAAGATTTAACTTATAGCTTCAAAACAATTTCATTTAAATTTGATTTAAACAAATCTTCAATTTAAATCTGTTAAAAATAAACAGATTTAATTCATAGTTTTCAAAAAGAATTCATTCATAACCTTAGGAAAATCATTTCTCTATTCAATCTTGAAATTCCCCTAATTAACTGGAATCTCGGTTCTTATCTAAAAGTGTTTATCATTTGAAAACAACAGTTTTCATTTTGGAAATTTGATTCATTTATACGAGTTGAAATCCTTGGGTTAAATTCAAATTCTCAAAAACAATACTTAAAAGTGGTTTAATCCCTATATAACCAATATAACATCCTTAATCCCTAATTTCAAATTACAGAATTAAATTTGAATATTGAATTCAAATTTAAATTAAAGTATTTAAATTTCAACACTTAATCCAGTTATTCAAAATAAATTTCCATCTTTGAAATTTCATTTCAAAAGCTTTTCACTTTAAACCCTCTCCATTTCCAAAACATTTGAATTTTAAAAATTCAAATTTTAAACTATTTCAAAAATCTGTGACTTAATCGATTTCCTCGTGAAATCCATATTTATGTGTGTATGGTGTGGTCCAAGGGTTTAACACAATAGTGCAACATTATTCAATCATCACAGATTAAAACATAGAGATATAATTGATAAGCGATATAGCTATAACGCTTATCGCTTATTCACAGATTCACATGTTATATACAAATGTAAATAAATGAATAAATTATGCACATCTAAATCCACAGAACAAAATATCACAGATCAGTCAGGACAGTAAATTCGAGGCATCTCATACAATACAATCATTCATGAGTAAGTCAAGTATTCAATAATCATTTATAAGTTAGATTTATAAATCATTTTATTCTAATCAATCCAATTTATTTCCAAGTGAATTAATTACTTATGAATTAATTATCAATTTCTGATTTATTAATTTCAAATCATTTGATATAAATTAATTTATCAATCAACTTAATTAATTGAATTATTCTTAATTTATAATATTTGTTCATTAACCTTTAAACCAATTACAAAATTAATCGACCCCTTAATTAATTAATTAGTTCTTAATAAATCACATTAAATAAATCAATTCATGATTACTAGTTAATTCACCTTTGACTTAAATTGGTTATTCTCAAATTAATATATTTTAAATTTTAAAGATTTAAAACGAATAACCCTTTTTAGAATATACTTAAATATTTAACACTTTCAAGTTATTAAACAAATTTAAATTTTTAAACTTGGTTTCCAAACTAAGTTTCGAACCTAAATACATATTTAAAACTTAAATTTATAAGTTCAGTTCAAACTTGCTTTAGCTTTGCTCAAATCTTTCTTTTACAAATCAAGTTCTAATTTTAATTCTATTCTTCTTTTCAAATCCACTTAATTTATTATGTAATTTTAAGTTACTAAACTTTATTTATTTTCAACTAAGTTTCAACTGAACTTGGATTTATATTCAACATTGATTCAAAACTTATTTTAACTTTGTCTGATCATTCAATTCAGGTTTAAGTTTTCAAAAACAATTAAAACAGGTTTCTGTTCAAACCTGGAAAACACTCATACCCGAGCCACTCAAAGACTTGCTTCGAGTCCACCCCCCTTCTTTCTCGAATGAAACCCGAGCAATATTCCAGTGCCTTCCTTCTTCTCCTTATTTTTTTTCTGTTCTTCCAGATCCAAGTGTGCACGGTGCACGTGCACAAATCGTCAACGCCGATGCTATCTCCAGCGACACCACAAACATGTCGCCGACCATCCTCACGTGCAACCCCAGCCTTCGAACGAGCATCACGAAGTATGATGCGAAAATTGACCAGTCGTTCAAAACTGAAACATTCAATCATCCAATAGATCTCCTCGTCCCAACCTGCTCTGACCATCGGAGGTGCTGCGGCTCTGGCCTCGCCTCGCCGAACCCTCGTATTACCCACCCCTAAAATAGCACGCAGCTCGATGCACCATAGGTGGAGGAAATACCTCGTCTCCGAGCTCAACTAAAATGACTGTTAAACCCTATAATTGCTTCGATACAACATCGCTCTCATTAGAAAAATTGTTTATCATTTTTCCTGATATGATTGATTACCAATCTCACTTCATGCAAAGTTTCAACACAAAACAATTTCTCGATTGCTGGAAATTTGTAGAAGAAGCAATTTCTATTTAATTACAACTACTGTTGAGATAATCCATGAAAAATCTCAATTTTTGTTTTAAAAATCATCATTTGCAGTATGTATTCAATATAACATCTTGAATTAATATTTTATGGAATTCGAAATTTCCAGACTTCAGAGTTTTCACTGTAAAACTTGATTTTTTTCCATTATATATTCTTTTGTACTTCATGAAACCATTCTTAGATTATAACTTATTCTTAAATACGACCACTTTGTTTCAAAACCAAAGCCTAATACTAATTTGAAGAGAAGAAATTGAATTTCTTCTTGATCTGTACTCTGTAAAGCAAGAAGAGCAGATACATACACATATAGACACAGCACTTTCAAATATATATATGTACTCAATTTAATATTTGCTAGTTGATACTTACAGATATACATATATATACATATATATAAGCAACAGTTTTATATTTAAAAAGTATCTAAAAAGAACAAGTTACTCACTTGTCTCAGAAGAATTAAACAGAGGAGAGGTTTTGCTTTGCTTACAGGCTGAATTCTCAGGCTTTGGATTTGCATTTGCAACTCAATTTTGTTTCCAGGTTTGATGAAGATATGATTACAGATTTACATAGCTTTGTTTTCAGTTTTCTTAGCTTTTGAATATCGAATTAATGAAACAAATTGGAATGAAGAAGCTTGATATAAATGAGAAAAGAAGTTTACTGGTGGTGATGTATATGTGAAGCTATAGGTGTAGTTAGTACAACAGGGTGATATATATTTGTAAAATAAGCATGCTGAAGATTCTTGCATTCAATGCTAGAGGTGTATTGCATTTAATGCCAAGATATGTGTCTCCATACCTACCTCATTCTATCCCCTTTTCTTGCTTCAGCTGAAGTGATCTTGTGTTGGAGGTGATACTATATACATAGATATTATTATTTGTACAGGTTAATGTTATCTTGTTTGTTATGTTACTTGTTTTATTCTTTCACTTGTCTTTGCTTTTCTTTTGTTTATTTCTTGTTTTATATTTTACATAATTTTATAAATATGTGGTTTCTACTTTGTATGTTATTTTATTTGTTTGAATACTTTTATTTGCTCTTATTATTATTATTTTTTCTTTGCATACTCAACTTTTATATTTGTTTGTATTTAGTTACTTTATTTTCTTAAGTACTTTGTTTCTTCCTTGCATTATATTTGAATTGCATACTTATATATTTGTCATTTATTTGCTTATACTTGTTTATACATTTGTTTATTTGTGTTGTATTTTATTATTTTGTATACTTTGCTGAAATGTATTATATCATGTACTTTATGTTATTTATTTTATTTTGTTGATTTGATTGCTTTGACTTTATAGTTTATAGTTTATCTCACATATATTTCTATTTCTATTGTGTTTCTATTTTTAGTTTAAATATTTACCATAAATTTTATTTTAAAAATTATTGTTTTACATTTCTCTATGTACACATATATTTTATATAACTCAAATTATCATTATTTATAAATTTTAAATCAATTTATTTATTCATTTTTATACTTGTGTCCAAAGTATATCATTTATTTTTCAAAATCATTTATATAAGAATTTATTTAAAATCCAATATATACATATATATTCACATATATACAAATATTCAAATCCATATGACTTTATATATATTTTCTATTTGAATCGGGGAAACTCGCTTCCATTTAATCAATTTATCTTACAATTTTATTCAAAAATTCATTTAATTATAAATTTAAATTAAATAAAAATCTAGGGTCGTTACAAACTTCCCCCCTTAAAAGAATTTCGTCCTCGAAATTCGCAGGCACGAAAACAACACAGAGATAGACAGATTCGATCTCTACAATTTCTCAAATACAAGATATGGATTCTAAATTCAAGTCGGAAAATCTCAGAATACATACCAATTTGTCTCTCTTCGGACTTTGGTATTCACAAGAAATTACAATAGAATTTAAAATTTTGATTTTAAACGAAATCGTTTTATCAATACAATTCAAATTATCCTCATATTCTTTTAATCAATTAAAATCAATTTAAAATTTCTAATTTATTTAAAATTCTCAATTTCAAATTCATTAAGGTTTAAATCCCAAAACTGATAAGAAATCGATGAAATACGAAATAAGAATTTCCCTATAACGATTCGTAGAGCATCAACGCACCGAACTTCTTCTGGAGCTGTCACGAAGAAATCAAAAGAAATTTTGAAAACGAATCAAAGGAAACTGATAAGAAAGTTATTTCCACTGTTGTTACAGAGTATTGACCAATTATAGTCGTATTTCCCTGTCCCCTATCTCGTTCTCTTCTTGCACTCATACTTACTATCAGCGGATAGTGAGAGAATTTACTGAGGCATTCAAACGGATATCTTAAGGATTACTCATTCTAGGATTTACTTCATCCTATCTCTAATGAGCTACTTAATGTGTTACACTCCTGAGCTAAAGTTTCACCTTAGCTCTGATACCAAATGTAACGACTCGGATTTTGCCCGCTCGAAAATCGACATCCATACTTCAAATCGTATTCGAATGCCATAGATTCGACCGTTCAAATTCGATTCGCCGGAGCTTATAACAATCATTTAGTAAACAACACAGCGGAATAAAAGAATAATACATTGATATACAGCTTTGATACAATATCTGATACAGATAATCCAATAGATATCAATATACATCAGAGATATGATACAATAAAATAGCAGCGGAAAGAAAATAGATAACATTTAACAGCGGAACAAATAACTCTAAGATAGTCTTCAAGGAAGAACTTTAGAAATAACTGCAACTCCATTTCCAAGAACTAATCCAGCAGAAGCTCGAACTCCCAATAACATATCACAAAGCTCAGCAAGACTGGTGTGGTCCAAAGACTGAACTAACTCTAGATAATCCACTATATCTAACTATCTGTAAAACCCAACTCTAGACTGCTCGTGTAGAAAATAATGAGCACCCAGAGTTTAGGAAAGAAACAATAAACTCCGGATCAGTCGTGGGACTGGTGTGAGCAACAAAAACAGTTTATCTTTAAACAATCAACAACTAATTTTAAAGTTACTTCGAAATGCTTTTGAAAAATGAGACTACCATAAGGCCTCCCGCACACACACACAATGCAAACGCAGAATCGGAGGAGATTTCTCCTTATGATAGTCAAAGATGCTTGATACGCATTAAAATAACATTTGATATTATTACTAGTGCATAGTGTAGAAAAAATATTTCGAAAGTAGAATATAAATCTTAGCCAGCATAGACATTTCGAACTATGCCTACTATAGCTACTATCCAAACAGTGTTGCGACACCATAAGTGAATAGCAGGTTCTACAACTAATACCATACAAGTCACGTATTGTTTCTTTGGATTTCCAACAAATGATCAGGCCAAGGAACTTCCCATTGCCACTGAGAATGCCTCTGGAAAGACATCCCCGAGAACCAAACCGGAACTCTGCCAACACAAGGCCGGGTTACCCCTAACTGGGTAACTACTGACACGAGCATGCCATTCCCCGATCGTAAACGACCTTTTTCACGGGATCCCGATAACCAACAACCACAAAGTAATAAACTCGTAGTAACCACATAGGTTAAATATCTGGGCTCCATACCATGATACAACCTCTATCCAGAAGGAAATGTACATACCCTAAGGGGAGCTACAGCAACCCCTAATAACCTTGCCGCATCTTTCCTGTTTTGACCATTTCCGAGATGTGAGGCTCGACGAAGTCACGTCCACAAAACACACTTTGTACAAAAAGCCGTGCTTTGGGTCAACAAATGATCAACACAATGATCACTAAGATAGACGATCAAATAAATGATCCTATCACAAATAATCAACACAATGATCATTTCAGCATCACTCAGCATGTCACATTACCAAATTGGGAATATATCGCTGATAACTTCAACTATATAACCTTTGAGCACATGCGTCTCAAAGAAGGGTGTTAAGCAAAGAATAAATTCTCCGCCACCAACAGAAATATATTTGAAAGAAATCGGCTTTATATCTCAACTTGTAATGTCAGGCATACAATCCATACAAGTCTGTTCCGGGCTCGAACAGAACCGAAGGCACTTACAAAGAAGTCCTTGCAATCCGGATATTCACAATCCTGATCGGATTTCCCATCACTTAGGGAGTCTCTATACCGTTGCAACTCAGTGCAGAGACAATCGACAGGTCATCCTATCGCTCTTGCAAATACCGGGTCTTCAACACCGATCTTCAATGCAATTCTTAACGACGTATCACATATTCGGAATGGGTTATACGACCCCATGGTCCTTTCCCGGTTAACCCGAATAGTAAGCGAAATAGTTCAAAAACAAATGGATAATGGGATTTCAATTAAGTCACAACTTATTACCCAAAACTTTTCTTCAAATGGCTTAACAAATTACCATTTTAAATCTTTAAACAAAAAGATTCATTTTCACAATCTTTATCGGTTTAAACAATTTTCACATTTTAATCTTTTAAACAAAAGATTCATTCACAGATTTTTCAAATCAATTTCCATTTCAATTTGATTAACTCGTTAAATCTTTAAATCAAAGATTTAACTTATAGCTTCAAAACAATTTCATTTAAATTTGATTTAAACAAATCTTCAATTTAAATCTGTTAAAAATAAACAGATTTAATTCATAGTTTTCAAAAAGAATTCATTCATAACCTTAGGAAAATCATTTCTCTATTCAATCTTGAAATTCCCCTAATTAACTGGAATCTCGGTTCTTATCTAAAAGTGTTTATCATTTGAAAACAACAGTTTTCATTTTGGAAATTTGATTCATTTATACGAGTTGAAATCCTTGGGTTAAATTCAAATTCTCAAAAACAATACTTAAAAGTGGTTTAATCCCTATATAACCAATATAACATCCTTAATCCCTAATTTCAAATTACAGAATTAAATTTGAATATTGAATTCAAATTTAAATTAAAGTATTTAAATTTCAACACTTAATCCAGTTATTCAAAATAAATTTCCATCTTTGAAATTTCATTTCAAAAGCTTTTCACTTTAAACCCTCTCCATTTCCAAAACATTTGAATTTTAAAAATTCAAATTTTAAACTATTTCAAAAATCTGTGACTTAATCGATTTCCTCGTGAAATCCATATTTATGTGTGTATGGTGTGGTCCAAGGGTTTAACACAATAGTGCAACATTATTCAATCATCACAGATTAAAACATAGAGATATAATTGATAAGCGATATAGCTATAACGCTTATCGCTTATTCACAGATTCACATGTTATATACAAATGTAAATAAATGAATAAATTATGCACATCTAAATCCACAGAACAAAATATCACAGATCAGTCAGGACAGTAAATTCGAGGCATCTCATACAATACAATCATTCATGAGTAAGTCAAGTATTCAATAATCATTTATAAGTTAGATTTATAAATCATTTTATTCTAATCAATCCAATTTATTTCCAAGTGAATTAATTACTTATGAATTAATTATCAATTTCTGATTTATTAATTTCAAATCATTTGATATAAATTAATTTATCAATCAACTTAATTAATTGAATTATTCTTAATTTATAATATTTGTTCATTAACCTTTAAACCAATTACAAAATTAATCGACCCCTTAATTAATTAATTAGTTCTTAATAAATCACATTAAATAAATCAATTCATGATTACTAGTTAATTCACCTTTGACTTAAATTGGTTATTCTCAAATTAATATATTTTAAATTTTAAAGATTTAAAACGAATAACCCTTTTTAGAATATACTTAAATATTTAACACTTTCAAGTTATTAAACAAATTTAAATTTTTAAACTTGGTTTCCAAACTAAGTTTCGAACCTAAATACATATTTAAAACTTAAATTTATAAGTTCAGTTCAAACTTGCTTTAGCTTTGCTCAAATCTTTCTTTTACAAATCAAGTTCTAATTTTAATTCTATTCTTCTTTTCAAATCCACTTAATTTATTATGTAATTTTAAGTTACTAAACTTTATTTATTTTCAACTAAGTTTCAACTGAACTTGGATTTATATTCAACATTGATTCAAAACTTATTTTAACTTTGTCTGATCATTCAATTCAGGTTTAAGTTTTCAAAAACAATTAAAACAGGTTTCTGTTCAAACCTGGAAAACACTCATACCCGAGCCACTCAAAGACTTGCTTCGAGTCCACCCCCCTTCTTTCTCGAATGAAACCCGAGCAATATTCCAGTGCCTTCCTTCTTCTCCTTATTTTTTTTCTGTTCTTCCAGATCCAAGTGTGCACGGTGCACGTGCACAAATCGTCAACGCCGATGCTATCTCCAGCGACACCACAAACATGTCGCCGACCATCCTCACGTGCAACCCCAGCCTTCGAACGAGCATCACGAAGTATGATGCGAAAATTGACCAGTCGTTCAAAACTGAAACATTCAATCATCCAATAGATCTCCTCGTCCCAACCTGCTCTGACCATCGGAGGTGCTGCGGCTCTGGCCTCGCCTCGCCGAACCCTCGTATTACCCACCCCTAAAATAGCACGCAGCTCGATGCACCATAGGTGGAGGAAATACCTCGTCTCCGAGCTCAACTAAAATGACTGCTAAACCCTATAATTGCTTCGATACAACATCGCTCTCATTAGAAAAATTGTTTATCATTTTTCCTGATATGATTGATTACCAATCTCACTTCATGCAAAGTTTCAACACAAAACAATTTCTCGATTGCTGGAAATTTGTAGAAGAAGCAATTTCTATTTAATTACAACTACTGTTGAGATAATCCATGAAAAATCTCAATTTTTGTTTTAAAAATCATCATTTGCAGTATGTATTCAATATAACATCTTGAATTAATATTTTATGGAATTCGAAATTTCCAGACTTCAGAGTTTTCACTGTAAAACTTGATTTTTTTCCATTATATATTCTTTTGTACTTCATGAAACCATTCTTAGATTATAACTTATTCTTAAATACGACCACTTTGTTTCAAAACCAAAGCCTAATACTAATTTGAAGAGAAGAAATTGAATTTCTTCTTGATCTGTACTCTGTAAAGCAAGAAGAGCAGATACATACACATATAGACACAGCACTTTCAAATATATATATGTACTCAATTTAATATTTGCTAGTTGATACTTACAGATATACATATATATACATATATATAAGCAACAGTTTTATATTTAAAAAGTATCTAAAAAGAACAAGTTACTCACTTGTCTCAGAAGAATTAAACAGAGGAGAGGTTTTGCTTTGCTTACAGGCTGAATTCTCAGGCTTTGGATTTGCATTTGCAACTCAATTTTGTTTCCAGGTTTGATGAAGATATGATTACAGATTTACATAGCTTTGTTTTCAGTTTTCTTAGCTTTTGAATATCGAATTAATGAAACAAATTGGAATGAAGAAGCTTGATATAAATGAGAAAAGAAGTTTACTGGTGGTGATGTATATGTGAAGCTATAGGTGTAGTTAGTACAACAGGGTGATATATATTTGTAAAATAAGCATGCTGAAGATTCTTGCATTCAATGCTAGAGGTGTATTGCATTTAATGCCAAGATATGTGTCTCCATACCTACCTCATTCTATCCCCTTTTCTTGCTTCAGCTGAAGTGATCTTGTGTTGGAGGTGATACTATATACATAGATATTATTATTTGTACAGGTTAATGTTATCTTGTTTGTTATGTTACTTGTTTTATTCTTTCACTTGTCTTTGCTTTTCTTTTGTTTATTTCTTGTTTTATATTTTACATAATTTTATAAATATGTGGTTTCTACTTTGTATGTTATTTTATTTGTTTGAATACTTTTATTTGCTCTTATTATTATTATTTTTTCTTTGCATACTCAACTTTTATATTTGTTTGTATTTAGTTACTTTATTTTCTTAAGTACTTTGTTTCTTCCTTGCATTATATTTGAATTGCATACTTATATATTTGTCATTTATTTGCTTATACTTGTTTATACATTTGTTTATTTGTGTTGTATTTTATTATTTTGTATACTTTGCTGAAATGTATTATATCATGTACTTTATGTTATTTATTTTATTTTGTTGATTTGATTGCTTTGACTTTATAGTTTATAGTTTATCTCACATATATTTCTATTTCTATTGTGTTTCTATTTTTAGTTTAAATATTTACCATAAATTTTATTTTAAAAATTATTGTTTTACATTTCTCTATGTACACATATATTTTATATAACTCAAATTATCATTATTTATAAATTTTAAATCAATTTATTTATTCATTTTTATACTTGTGTCCAAAGTATATCATTTATTTTTCAAAATCATTTATATAAGAATTTATTTAAAATCCAATATATACATATATATTCACATATATACAAATATTCAAATCCATATGACTTTATATATATTTTCTATTTGAATCGGGGAAACTCGCTTCCATTTAATCAATTTATCTTACAATTTTATTCAAAAATTCATTTAATTATAAATTTAAATTAAATAAAAATCTAGGGTCGTTACAGTATGTATACCATGATATTAAATGTATTAGACACTTGTATCGTGCAGGTAAAATACATTATTGCTTAGATGGTAGCGCCTTTAATTATTAAAGATTATGAACAATAAAAGTGTTTCCCTTTTTCCTTCATATATTAGATAGATTACTTGCAAACATGCTGGTTGTTGGGCAAACTCAAGCAAGCGCTACTATGTGCAGTGCCATTTAGTATATCTCTAGACAAGAAAGATAAATATATGTATCTTTTGAGCAAACCTAAGGTATGAGAATTTATACTTAGGCCGTCATGAAATGATAGATCATAGTGACCATTCTCTCTTGGTTTGTTGAGAAAACTCAAGGACTAGATTGAGATTAGGACAAAGACCGAGATTAGGAGTTATATTAGGGAAAATATGTCAAGTGCCCAAAAATATTATGAACAAAATAGAGAAAATATGTGCAAACTTTTAGTGGAAAGGCAAGCATCACATGGTAAACTAGAAAACAATATTCATCCTTAAGAGTGAAGGAGGCATACGAAGGGAATTGGTCTAAATAATTGTTACTAAAAGGTACCACTTGAATTTATAAAATTGAATTTTACCGATGTGATTTGTAAGCAATGAATTAAGTTAAACCGTCACACCACTAGCTAAGGTGATGTGCGAACAATAGCATTTGAATTGTTCAAGTAGTAATCACTAGCTAAATTCACACCTATGAGTCACATAATTGAATCTAATAAGTCTTCGAAACACCACTTGATTTAACTGATTTATAATAGTTATAAATTTATTAAATTAATTAATATTTTTGAAATATTAATTATTACCGTACTTATTTTATGCGGTGTGTTTAGTAAAATGGAGTGGGCTTTAAATTAGATTTGAATTAAATAAACTACAAAATGGGTTAGAAGGGGATCTGGTTAACTATGGACGCAGTCACAGCCATCCAAAGAAGGGGTGATAAAGGGGGATATTGATTTTGAATTTGTAGAAGAGAGATGTCAAGATTCTTTCTTTATATCTCCCTATAAATTCAAATACGAGCCTCCATTTTATTACTTTTATTTTTTCCCTTCTCCCTTCAAAGTCTTGGCCGCAAATCCCATCATCACCTACTTCACTTTTTCTAACTTTATAACTCAACTAAATACAATTAGATCAAGTGGTAAAGCAATTAATGCTAGCAACGTTGGTGTTGATTTAGAATCTAGAAGACCGAGATCAAGGTACTTCTAAGACAGTTTCTTATAAGGTAATTTTTTTTATTTTACATATTTGCATGTTATTAATTCCATTATAATAGTTTTATCAAGAAACGAGTTACAAGTCCCTATTTTTGATGTTGTTATAATAAAAGTCCATGTATATATAAGTATGTAAATTTAGTCCCTATTTTTTGAAAAATAGAAAACACAAGGTGCTTTGCACTTTTCTGACAGAAAATGCAAGCTAACTTGCAACTTTTTTCAGAAAAGCGCAAGCTAGTTTGCGTTTTTTATTTTGATTTTTTTTTTATGTTTTGAAATTTTCAAAAAAATTTAAATTTTTGAAAAGCGCAAGTTAACTTGCACTTTTATTAGAAAAGCGCAAGATAGTTTGCGCTTTCTGATTTACAAAAAACAGGGACTTAATTTGCATACTTATTATCATAGGGACTTTTCTTACAACCACATCGAAAATAGGGACCTTCGGTGCAAAGCCCCTAGTTTTATTGTGAGTATCTCTCATAAATGTTAATGCATTAAACAATTTTTAAATAATTAATCTTCACAAAATAATTCTTTAAAATTCAAAATTTAAAAAAAAATAGTTTATTAATTTTTGGCAACATATATTTTATACATGTATAGGATAATTTTCTAAATATTATAAATATTTTTATTATTTTAAATGAATATTTACTATTTTTAACCCAAAAATACTTTAACCTTGTAACGACCCGTTAAATTAATAATATTTAATAAATTAAATTAATATGATTTCTAATTTGTTTAAGAATAAATGTAGAAATTTGGTATAATAGTTGTAACCTAGTGTAACAATAAAATTTTATGACAATAGATTTGGATAATGTAATTTGTCACTTTTTGTTAAAAGTAAATTTTAAGAAATCAATAAATGTTGAATTGAGAATATTAATAAAAAATATTAACTAAAATGAGATTCATTAATATAAAATCAGTAGTGAAGATGTCACCTTTGGTTGTAATAAAGGTGAATGCTATTAGTGGATGTCAACACTTAATAAAATTTATTTAGAATAAAAAAGAATTTAAATGCATGTTTGAATAGAGTATTAAATTGATAGATTAAGCGTAAGTAATTAGAATTTAACCCTATAAGATATGGAACTGAATGTATGAATATAATTTTGTAGAAATAGTTAATTAACAACTTATTTGTGCATACCCAATTTAATATAAATAACAAAAGGGCTAGCACTTGATGTGCCTAAGTATTAATATATTGGAACTATAATAAAATAGAGAGTTTGGTAGTAAATAGAAATAAAAAGACCGTTATTAACTAGTAAATTAATAAATGGATTCTAACAATAGGTAGTAATTAATGCGTGTATATTGGGCATTTGCGGATTACCAGTTTTTCTACCTATTCATATAATTTATTTATGTAAATCTAAACCTATGGCAACATTTTGTTAATAAATGTTGGAAGTGAATTTGAATATATCAAAGGATAACAAGTGTTTAGGTTAACCATTTATTTTATTTAGTTAAGAAGGGAAATAGATTGAAATAAAGCTAATTTAATTTTTTTGGTTGTTAATGGGTATAGTTAAATAAGGAGAAGTTATAGGAAATAAAACGCGCACTAATGAGGTAATATAATTCCAAAGTTATTTATACCCACAAATAGGTTAATTACTGTATAGAAAGAGTCTAAATCAATAAATGAATTTATTAAGATTACATTTATAATTTTATAACCTTTATGCTGATTTAAGTTCAATTAATTTATTTGATTAAATAGTGCAGTAGCGTAGTTTTGTGCGGTAGTTGAAATAGCTAATTCTTTTAGGTGAAGTTAAGGCTAATTCTATGTATATATTTGACCTATTGTTGATATAGATTCTAGGAAGCAGGATCTATTAATTAAATGGAGTATTAGATTCAATAATTGCATTTATCGCATAAATAAAGAGAATATAACGGTTAAATTTGGCGTTATTGAAATTAAAAAGGAATGGGGGAATAATAATTTGAAATCATTGCAATAGATATTAATTTAAGGTTACCTTAAATAAATTAAGGTAATAAATGGAGGATAGTGTAAATATCTTTATAATACGATGATTTGTGTAGTTAGGGTAGTTTTGATTTGTCACTTAAGATGGAGGATTTTTATAAAATGTAATAAATGCAGTTTAAATTAAGGCATTGACGTTTGGGTATTTAAGAAGTGATAAACTAAAATTTATTTATTTATTTGAAAATTTGAAATCCAATTTGTGGATTTATTGCAAATAAGTGAAATTTGTGTTTAACCATTACATCGATAGGAATAAATTAAATTTAAGGTTATATTAATAAAGTTTGGACTAGAGAAATGATATGAATCGGTTTTAGAAGCCTTAAATATAAAATGGGAAGTAGACGAGATTTCACGTTACAACCATTTTTAAAAATCCTGATGTATGTAGAAATATTTATGAAATATAACGTAAACCAATGTTGAATCAAAAGAATAGAGTCAACACTTATTTATTCATTTAATGTGATATAACTACGAGTATGATTTATTGCAAATTACATGGAAATCTAATATATAGGACATTACCTAAAAAGGAAGAGTAGATAAAATTTATGATAAACATATTTGTATATGAAGGTTATTGATTTAAGGAGAAATTGGGCAAGTTTTATGTATTTGGGTTAAGTGCAACCTTTAATAGATAAATTTAGTGCAATTAAAAGAAATTGACATTTAATATTTCGATAACTTAAAATTTGATGGGATAAGAACATTTGGGTAATGAAGGGATGAAAAATATTAGCTGTGATTCTAGAAGGAATTAAATAGATAATGGGAAGATTAAAATCAGGTTCTAAGCAATAATTATTAAATAACAAAAGTTTAGGAGTAAAGTGAGATAATTGAAAATTTTAATCATTCATATAAGTCATTTGTTTATTAATATGAGTTAGCTAATAAATTTAACTTGGGCAATACCTATATATTGGAAACACATTTGTAAAGTGTAATTAATTGAATTTGGTGAATTGGGAATGAATCCAAGGTTATAGGAATTGATGTAATACTACGCAAATAAAAGGTAACTGCATAAAATCAATGTTTCGTAATAAATTGTAATTGATAATTAAGTAGGAATGGGTTTGAATTTGACAAAAAGGAAAATTTATTATTTGCTTACCCATCTATTCAATCTATTAAATTTGATCAGATCCATTTGCAATTAAACGAATTTATTTACAAGTTAGTATGTATTTAGCTGATAACTATAAACAAATTAGGGCAATTGGGTATATATATTACCAGTTAAGTTATATAAGATAATGGTTGACTTAATTAAGGGAGTTTATGTAATAATTTCATTTATTTTGTAAGTGGGAATAAAACGTTAATGATAACAAGTATTCAAAATTTACCATCTATTTAGTATATTAAGTATAATTGATAATCAACTGCAGCAAGTAATAAATAATAAATACGTAACGTTAAATGAAGTAATATTTGAAATTTAATATTTAGAAACTATGTAAATATAAGTGCAGATGAAATTGGGGATATTTACATATTGAAATATGAATCCAATGATAAATCAATCTAATTGACAATAAATAATGGAAAGTAAATTTAATTAAATTTTGGAAATTTAATATATATATATATACAGTTATAAACCCTAGCTCCATCCTATTGTCATTTGCTGTATATTCATTTCTTCATCTCCTTCTTCTCCTCAAATGGTTGCAAAACCTAGATCTACTTCAATCCAAATTTCAATGAAAATGCAAACACTTCAGAAAATTCCACAAAAAATATATGTTAATGTTCTCGAGGCACGTAATCTACTGGTGCAATTCGTTTTCTGTTTTGAACATTCATTTGACCAGAATTAATTCAAACAGTCCGTGATCATTCATCATCGTCGTCGCAAACTTCGTCGGATCGTCAAACCTTTTCTGGGTTTTGTAGAGTGGACGATGGGGATCGCATCTATATGGTTTTTGTGTCGATTCAACGGTTAGATCGTCGTAGATCTTCGATTAGGGTTTCTGGAAGGGGGCCGCGTGCGTTTCTGGGAATAGAAGGAGTGACGTGGCACATATATTTGTAAGTGATGAATGTGTGTCGTTTTATTTATTTTCAATTTTGAATTCAATCATCATTTTTCGCCATAACTTTCTCATACGAAGTCGGATTCACACGAAATTTCTTTTGTTAGGATCGTAATTTAATTCCGGATTTGATGACACTGGTTTGGACGAATTCCGAGAAGGGCAAATTTTTGGGTTTAAATCGAATTTAAATTCGATTTAAATTCAAAAGGTGAGTCTTTTAACCCACTCACAACTACTAGAAGCTTTTATGTTTGTTTAGATTAATTTTAGAAATGAATAGAAATTTATTTATGAGTATTTGGCATGTTTATTTTATTCATATCTGTTGAATTGCATTTATTTAATTTAACTGTTAATTTAATTAATTTATTGCGTATAAATTTACAGTTAAAATTTATTTGTTTGTATATGAAATGCTAGTTAACAGTTATATAATTTATTACTGAATATAGACTGTGGATTAATAGCTGTTAAATTTAATTTGAATAAAATTGCCAGTATTACCTGTTATGTAGTACCAAAAATAATATTGTTATTGGTTGATATTGATTGATGATTGCGATTTGGATGATGGATGATGTTGATGAATGGATGTTTATTGTATATCATTAAATTGCAAATTATCATGCATATTTCATTTCATTCGGGATTGTGGTTTGAAATGATATATAACCGCAAAATTTTATATCTTTTAAATTGCGGATTGAAATGATAAATATCTGTATCACTTGACCATAGGATAGAAAATTATATACAGGCACCGCGGTATATATATAACTATTTAAATGTGATTTCTATGGTTTGGATGGAATACGGTTTATAATAATCTTAAATTTTATATTGTATAAATATTTTTCTTCCATATATATATACATATGAAGTTGAAAATTTTGAAATTAAAAGGTGTATAAAAATCTTTATTAAAAATGGAAGAAAATTAAGAAAATGGAGTTTAATAATTTATATCATATGTTTAAATGTTAAGTTTGGAAATTTTAAGATATGATATTTATAATTGGATTTTTCCTAAAATAAATTGAAATGAATATTCTAGTATAATTTGAATTGGGAAAAATATATATATTTTATTACTAGAAATTGAAGTCTTATTATTTATGGATTTTATATGAATATTCAATACTAATTAATAGAACAATTGATTTGTTGAAAGAATAAAATCCAACTTTAGTTTGAAATATTGATACTCAAAATGGATATACGTATATATAAATAAATTGAAGTGGTTTTGGAACTTGAGAGAGAGATAATATAAATTTTGGTTTAGACTTTAATAAAGAAATGTATTTGTAAAGCCATGAGAACTATTTTCTTTACAAAGTAATATTTAAGTTAAACCATTTAATTCATATACCGTTGAATGTCCAAACCATTCAAGTTTTTTTAGAAGTTATGGTTTTAAATTATGATTTTCAAAATACTATGCTTTGAAAATATTTGATTTTCAGACGTTATGAAGTTAAAGCATTTTGATTTTGGAAAAGAATTATATTTGGGATAAGTGATAAAATATGGTTTTGGGTTTTGAAATGATATCGTATTCATGGTTATGAAATGGAATGTTTATTCTGATTTTTAAAGTATAACCTATTTTTAAATGACCGCGGTGTTATAATAACGATGGGTTGGCAAAGAGACCGGGATCGGATATCTGACATACTCTCTGTCGATACCGAAAACCACTTTGACTAACCGTGTACGCGGTGGAGATTCCAGAATGAAGTTGGTGGTGGCGACGTTTCCTGTAAGGTAAATACGTGGACCCAACTCCCGTGAGTTGGCATAAGGTGGCTAAAACAGGAGCTATTCCCAGGCCAATTAGGTCATTCCTCTGATCGGACACTCCTCTTCAATATTATACTATGACTTTGGATTGATTCAGTGGCCACTTTTATTTTGATTTTGGGGAGTTTGTTCGAGGTGGGCGGTAACTGCGGCTACGCGTTTCCACCAGCCTGGGTACGCAATTGGTATATCTACCCTGGCATCGCCTAGTTGTGCTGTGTCACCTACCCTATCGTGCCTTTACTACGAGTTTCTATTTGTGTCGTACCTATGGAGTATCCTCTGGTAGCCTCCCGATCAGGAGGTATTACGGTACTGTATAGACTATTGGCATTTTACGTGTTAAGGTGGAAAATGTAAAGCCTTAACGCTATTTAAAAGTAAGTTTATTTTATAAATAGACACTATTATAATAGCGTAATATACTACATAGTAAATAGTTTAACGGATCATTAGGAGATGTAAATCCCGAACATCTCTTGAGTTACTGTATTCATATTTATTTCTGTTAATTTAACTCACATAAGATCTTTTAGTCTGACTCGAGTGTTTTTGTCCTTTCAAATTCGCTCGGGTCAGTCCGAGCGTTTCAGGATCGAAGACTTTAGCTTTGAAGGACGAAGACGAAGGAGTCGTATTATTATTATCTATAGTATTGCACCACACTCATACTGTTCCGCTGCATTGATTGTATTGGTAGGTGTAACTCTGATATTTATTGTATAAAGCAAATCAAGTGTTTGTAAACTGTTTTGAACTGTATATTTATTATTATATTTTATCCTTCCGCTGTGAGATTCTATTTTGTTTTTATTTCTTCTCTGTTTTTCTTATTTACCCCATAACCATCCGCCCTTGCGTATGCTTTGAATTGGCACGTGTGTCGGTTTAAAGTGTGCGAAAAGGCGGGATGTTACAGTTGGTATCAGAGCTTTGGTTTAGCGATAAACCATGGCTTTGTGGGGTTTGACTCTTTATTAATAGGGTAGTAATACCCTATGGGAGTCGCTGAGAGTATATATATGAGAGAGCGTATTTGTTAGTTTTATAAAAAGATTTTGATATTGTGTTAATCTGTTCCACTTTGTATTTATAAATTCTGGTTGATGCATGGGACGCTATGTCATCAATAGGGATTTCTAAACACTTAATAGGACAGACCGACATAATATTTGTTTTTAATATAGGTGAATGAAATAATTTTGCCTATTATATTTTCTATATATAAAATATTTTTATAAATATATATATATATATATATTTGGTTGCTATAGATTGGGTGTTAGGTAATAAAAATATTTATAACAATTGAAGCTAAGTTGAAATTATAATAAATCAAATTGGAGATTTTAGAACTTAAGTCCGGGATTTTGAAAATCTGTTTTCAATGGATTTATGGGATATAGGGATTTGGTTTATAAATATTTTCTTATATAAATATTTAGTATAATTCGAAAGAATTGGTTTAAGAGGATTTTGAAGAAAATAAGTTTGTGCTTTCCTCTCTGTCGCTGGAAAATAATTTCGGTGATGACGGCCGCATCATCGACTTTCATTTTCGAGTTTCGAAGGGAAAGGCCACTGTAGTAAGTTTTACTGCAGATTTGTTTTGAAATTATTTAAAATTTTAATTGTTTAAAGGTAATTAGAGATATAAAAGTTGTAAGAAATTAATTATCTATTATTTTAAAGTAATTTTAGAATTTGACCCGGTATTAATTCTTGAATTTCCATTAATTAGTTGTAAAAAAAATTAGGTTAGTAAATAATGGTTAAGTAATCAACGAATTAAAAGAATTGAGATTAAACTTGTATAAGTTCAATTGCAATTTTCTTTAACATAAATAACTTACCAAATATAAAAAGTTGAAATGTTAAATAAGAAACTAGAATTGAATATTTTACAAGTAGGAATTTAGGAAATAATGAAGTATTCAATAAACTACTGTTATAAATAAGAATTTAATGGTATAAACTTAGGTTATAATTGAAATTTTACTGAAAATAAAGTTAAGTATTATTAATAGGTGATATGAATTTAATTATATAAAATGAAATTCTAAATAAGAATTGATTGTAGGATTATTAATTTAAGTATGTTTTAATTTTCCCCTATTCTAATATAATAGAAAGTAGGAAAAATATAAATGACTGCAATCCATAGTTAATGAATGAGTAAAATCTTTCACTTATAGGAATGCAAGTTATAAGGTTAATAAATTAAGTGTAAGTAGAGGGTTACTGTAATTAAATATAATGGAAACTTCGACATTAAATAAATGAATGAGATTAAAGGTAAGTCGAAATTGTAATTTATAAAACAAATATATATTAATTAAAGGAATGGAGAAGAAACTTGTAAATTTTCACTTACATTCTTAAAACATACATAACTTACCATATAATAAAAAGTTGCAATGTTAGTAGGAAAATGTAAGGGGAAATCTTACAAGTGAAGAGTAAGGTAATAAAGGTATTCTATTAATTTGCTATTATTAATGAGAATTAATTGTATAGACTTAAGTTAAATTGGAAATTTTACTATAAGTAAAGGTAAGTAGTATAAATAGATGATAGAAACTTTAGTAAATAAATTGGAATACAAATATAATGAATTTTGTGATAAATGGAAAATGAAAATTTGTAAGAAATAAAGAAATCACTCCATAAATGAAAGAAAGAAAATCAAACCATTGAAGCATGAGATAAATGTATAATAAATAAATTTGGGTGTTGGTTTGAATTGTGTTGTTTGATTTATGTTGTTGGGTAAGAAATTTGAAGTGGTTAAATGAATAAGTATCTATCTTTGTTCCATCTAAGACTGTTGAGTAAAGGACGCACTTGATAGTTAATTTCATTTCATACAAATTTCAAGTTTGAACCCAAACAACTATTTGTTTGATGGATTAAATGGTTGCTTTATTTGTGTATGTATGTTGTTTGTAAGATTGATGGTTGTTGAATTGTTTGGTTGATTAATGATTGAATCCACTTGAATAGTTCACTTTAAAATAAATATTTAACCTTTTAGATTATATAAGTAAATACAGGTGATGGAAGCAACTGCTACTGCTTTTGGTTCCATAATAATAAGCGTATTTTGCCCGACAAATAGGTACGTTTTCGGATTACATTTAAAGCGCTATTTTTCCCGTGTTGGGATATAATATTTTGATAATATATGTAATATATTTGTATATTTTGATATTATATTTTCTCCCGAGCCTCACCGTACAAAGGAGACTCTGTCAAAAATTTTCATAAATTTTGGACTTAGAATTTTGTGAAAATATTTTCCCAACTTTAATAATTAAGTATAAAATAATATAATGATTATAAACAGGTATATTTTATTTAAGAAAATAAATTTAGTAAATTATTGCTATAAGTTAATATTTGGAATAAGATGTACTGTTTTATTCTTCCTTCTCCATTCTTTTTCCTTTTTGGGGACGAAAGGTTTTGAGTGGGGGAGATTGTAACGACCCGTTAAATTAATAATATTTAATAAATTAAATTAATATGATTTCTAATTTGTTTAAGAATAAATGTAGAAATTTGGTATAATAGTTGTAACCTAGTGTAACAATAAAATTTTATGACAATAGATTTGGATAATGTAATTTGTCACTTTTTGTTAAAAGTAAATTTTAAGAAATCAATAAATGTTGAATTGAGAATATTAATAAAAAATATCAACTAAAATGAGATTCATTAATATAAAATCAGTAGTGAAGATGTCACCTTTGGTTGTAATAAAGGTGAATGTTATTAGTGGATGTCAACACTTAATAAAATTTATTTAGAATAAAAAGAATTTAAATGCATGTTTGAATAGAGTATTAAATTGATAGATTAAGCGTAAGTAATTAGAATTTAACCCTATAAGATATGGAACTGAATGTATGAATATAATTTTGTAGAAATAGTTAATTAACAACTTATTTGTGCATACCCAATTTAATATAAATAACAAAAGGGCTAGCACTTGATGTGCCTAAGTATTAATATATTGGAACTATAATAAAATAGAGAGTTTGGTAGTAAATAGAAATAAAAAGACCGTTATTAACTAGTAAATTAATAAATGGATTCTAACAATAGGTAGTAATTAATGCGTGTATATTGGGCATTTGCGGATTACCAGTTTTTCTACCTATTCATATAATTTATTTATGTAAATCTAAACCTATGGCAACATTTTGTTAATAAATGTTGGAAGTGAATTTGAATATATCAAAGGATGACAAGTGTTTAGGTTAACCATTTATTTTATTTAGTTAAGAAGGGAAATAGATTGAAATAAAGCTAATTTAATTTTTTTGGTTGTTAATGGGTATAGTTAAATAAGGAGAAGTTATAGGAAATAAAACGCGCACTAATGAGGTAATATAATTCCAAAGTTATTTATACCCACAAATAGGTTAATTACTGTATAGAAAGAGTCTAAATCAATAAATGAATTTATTAAGATTACATTTATAATTTTATAACCTTTATGCTGATTTAAGTTCAATTAATTTATTTGATTAAATAGTGCAGTAGCGTAGTTTTGTGCGGTAGTTGAAATAGCTAATTCTTTTAGGTGAAGTTAAGGCTAATTCTATGTATATATTTGACCTATTATTGATATAGATTCTAGGAAGCAGGATCTATTAATAAAATGGAATATTAGATTCAATAATTGCATTTATCGCATAAATAAAGAGAATATAACGGTTAAATTTGGCGTTATTGAAATTAAAAAGGAATGGGGGAATAATAATTTGAAATCATTGCAATAGATATTAATTTAAGGTTACCTTAAATAAATTAAGGTAATAAATGGAGGATAGTGTAAATATCTTTATAATACGATGATTTGTGTAGTTAGGGTAGTTTTGATTTGTCACTTAAGATGGAGGATTTTTATAAAATGTAATAAATGCAGTTTAAATTAAGGCATTGACGTTTGGTATTTAAGAAGTGATAAACTAAAATTTATTTATTTATTTGAAAATTTGAAATCCAATTTGTGGATTTATTGCAAATAAGTGAAATTTGTGTTTAACCATTACATCGATAGGAATAAATTAAATTTAAGGTTATATTAATAAAGTTTGGACTAGAGAAATGATATGAATCGGTTTTAGAAGCCTTAAATATAAAATGGGAAGTAGACGAGATTTCACGTTACAACCATTTTTGAAAATCCTGATGTATGTAGAAATATTTATGAAATATAACGTAAACCAATGTTGAATCAAAAGAATAGAGTCAACACTTATTTATTCATTTAATGTGATATAACTACGAGTATGATTTATTGCAAATTACATGGAAATCTAATATATTGGACATTACCTAAAAAGGAAGAGTAGATAAAATTTATGATAAACATATTTGTATATGAAGGTTATTGATTTAAGGAGAAATTGGGCAAGTTTTATGTATTTGGGTTAAGTGCAACCTTTAATAGATAAATTTAGTGCAATTAAAAGAAATTGACATTT
This sequence comes from Allium cepa, assembly GCA_030765085.1. Classification (NCBI taxonomy): domain Eukaryota; kingdom Viridiplantae; phylum Streptophyta; class Magnoliopsida; order Asparagales; family Amaryllidaceae; genus Allium; species Allium cepa. The sequence goes on along the minus strand of CM060942.1, from coordinate 86,856,771 downwards.
AATATTTCGATAACTTAAAATTTGATGGGATAAGAACATTTGGGTAATGAAGGGATGACAAATATTAGCTGTGATTCTAGAAGGAATTAAATAGATAATGGGAAGATTAAAATCAGGTTCTAAGCAATAATTATTAAATAATAGAAGTTTAGTAGTAAAGTGGGATAATTGAAAATTTTAATCATTCATATAAGTCATTTGTTTATTAATATGAGTTAGCTAATAAATTTAACTTGGGCAATACCTATATATTGGAAACACATTTGTAAAGTGTAATTAATTGAATTTGGTGAATTGGGAATGAATCCAAGGTTATAGGAATTGATGTAATACTACGCAAATAAAAGGTAACTGCATAAAATCAATGTTTCGTAATAAATTGTAATTGATAATTAAGTAGGAATGGGTTTGAATTTGACAAAAAGGAAAATTTATTATTTGCTTACCCATCTATTCAATCTATTAAATTTGATCAGATCCATTTGCAATTAAACGAATTTATTTACAAGTTAGTATGTATTTAGCTGATAACTATAAACAAATTAGGGCAATTGGGTATATATATTACCAGTTAAGTTATATAAGATAATGGTTGACTTAATTAAGGGAGTTTATGTAATAATTTCATTTATTTTGTAAGTGGGAATAAAACGTTAATGATAACAAGTATTCAAAATTTACCATCTATTTAGTATATTAAGTATAATTGATAATCAACTGCAGCAAGTAATAAATAATAAATACATAACGTTAAATGAAGTAATATTTGAAATTTAATATTTAGAAACTATGTAAATATAAGTGCAGATGAAATTGGGGATATTTACATATTGAAATATGAATCCAATGATAAATCAATCTAATTGACAATAAATAATGGAAAGTAAATTTAATTAAATTTTGGAAATTTAATATATATATATATATATATACAGTTATAAACCCTAGCTCCATCCTATTGTCATTTGCTGTATATTCATTTCTTCATCTCCTTCTTCTCCTCAAATGGTTGCAAAACCTAGATCTACTTCAATCCAAATTTCAATGAAAATGCAAACACTTCAGAAAATTCCACAAAAAATATATGTTAATGTTCTCGAGGCACGTAATCTACTGGTGCAATTCGTTTTCTGTTTTGAACATTCGTTTGACCAGAATTAATTCAAACAGTCCGTGATCATTCATCATCGTCGTCGCAAACTTCGTCGGATCGTCAAACCTTTTCTGGGTTTTGTAGAGTGGACGATGGGGATCGCATCTATATGGTTTTTGTGTCGATTCAACGGTTAGATCGTCGTAGATCTTCGATTAGGGTTTCTGGAAGGGGGCCGCGTGCGTTTCTGGGAATAGAAGGAGTGACGTGGCACATATATTTGTAAGTGATGAATGTGTGTCGTTTTATTTATTTTCAATTTTGAATTCAATCATCATTTTTCGCCATAACTTTCTCATACGAAGTCGGATTCACACGAAATTTCTTTTGTTAGGATCGTAATTTAATTCCGGATTTGATGACGCTGGTTTGGACGAATTCCGAGAAGGGCAAATTTTTGGGTTTAAATCGAATTTAAATTCGATTTAAATTCAAAAGGTGAGTCTTTTAACCCACTCACAACTACTAGAAGCTTTTATGTTTGTTTAGATTAATTTTAGAAATGAATAGAAATTTATTTATGAGTATTTGGCATGTTTATTTTATTCATATCTGTTGAATTGCATTTATTTAATTTAACTGTTAATTTAATTAATTTATTGCGTATAAATTTACAGTTAAAATTTATTTGTTTGTATATGAAATGCTAGTTAACAGTTATATAATTTATTACTGAATATAGACTGTGGATTAATAGCTGTTAAATTTAATTTGAATAAAATTGCCAGTATTACCTGTTATGTAGTACCAAAAATAATATTGTTATTGGTTGATATTGATTGATGATTGCGATTTGGATGATGGATGATGTTGATGAATGGATGTTTATTGTATATCATTAAATTGCAAATTATCATGCATATTTCATTTCATTCGAGATTGTGGTTTGAAATGATATATAACCGCAAAATTTTATATCTTTTAAATTGCGGATTGAAATGATAAATATCTGTATCACTTGACCATAGGATAGAAAATTATATACAGGCACCGCGGTATATATATAACTATTTAAATGTGATTTCTATGGTTTGGATGGAATACGGTTTATAATAATCTTAAATTTTATATTGTATAAATATTTTTCTTCCATATATATATACATATGAAGTTGAAAATTTTGAAATTAAAAGGTGTATAAAAATCTTTATTAAAAATGGAAGAAAATTAAGAAAATGGAGTTTAATAATTTATATCATATGTTTAAATGTTAAGTTTGGAAATTTTAAGATATGATATTTATAATTGGATTTTTCCTAAAATAAATTGAAATGAATATTCTAGTATAATTTGAATTGGGAAAAATATATATATTTTATTACTAGAAATTGAAGTCTTATTATTTATGGATTTTATATGAATATTCAATACTAATTAATAGAACAATTGATTTGTTGAAAGAATAAAATCCAACTTTAGTTTGAAATATTGATACTCAAAATGGATATACGTATATATAAATAAATTGAAGTGGTTTTGGAACTTGAGAGAGAGATAATATAAATTTTGGTTTAGACTTTAATAAAGAAATGTATTTGTAAAGCCATGAGAACTATTTTCTTTACAAAGTAATATTTAAGTTAAACCATTTAATTCATATACCGTTGAATGTCCAAACCATTCAAGTTTTTTTAGAAGTTATGGTTTTAAATTATGATTTTCAAAATACTATGCTTTGAAAATATTTGATTTTCAGACGTTATGAAGTTAAAGCATTTTGATTTTGGAAAAGAATTATATTTGGGATAAGTGATAAAATATGGTTTTGGGTTTTGAAATGATATCGTATTCATGGTTATGAAATGGAATGTTTATTCTGATTTTTAAAGTATAACCTATTTTTAAATGACCGCGGTGTTATAATAACGATGGGTTGGCAAAGAGACCGGGATCGGATATCTGACATACTCTCTGTCGATACCGAAAACCACTTTGACTAACCGTGTACGCGGTGGAGATTCCAGAATGAAGTAGGTGGTGGCGACGTTTCCTGTAAGGTAAATACGTGGACCCAACTCCCGTGAGTTGGCATAAGGTGGCTAAAACAGGAGCTATTCCCAGGCCAATTAGGTCATTCCTCTGATCGGACACTCCTCTTCAATATTATACTATGACTTTGGATTGATTCAGTGGCCACTTTTATTTTGATTTTGGGGAGTTTGTTCGAGGTGGGCGGTAACTGCGGCTACGCGTTTCCACCAGCCTGGGTACGCAATTGGTATATCTACCCTGGCATTGCCTAGTTGTGCCGTGTCACCTACCCTATCGTGCCTTTACTACGAGTTTCTATTTGTGTCGTACCTATGGAGTATCCTCTGGTAGCCTCCCGATCAGAAGGTATTACGGTACTGTATAGACTATTGGCATTTTACGTGTTAAGGTGGAAAATGTAAAGCCTTAACGCTATTTAAAAGTAAGTTTATTTTATAAATAGACACTATTATAATAGCGCAATATACTACATAGTAAATAGTTTAACGGATCCTTAGGAGATGTAAATCCCGAACATCTCTTGAGTTACTGTATTCATATTTATTTCTGTTAATTTAACTCACATAAGATCTTTTAGTCGACTCGAGTGTTTTTGTCCTTTCAAATTCGCTCGGGTCAGTCCGAGCATTTCAGGATCGAAGACTTTAGCTTTGAAGGACGAAGACGAAGGAGTCGTATTATTATTATCTATAGTATTGCACCACACTCATACTGTTCCGCTGCATTGATTGTATTGGTAGGTGTAACTCTGATATTTATTGTATAAAGCAAATCAAGTGTTTGTTAACTGTTTTGAACTGTATATTTATTATTATATTTTATCCTTCCGCTGTGAGATTCTATTTTGTTTTTATTTCTTCTCTGTTTTTCTTATTTACCCCATAACCATCCGCCCTTGCGTATGCTTTGAATTGGCACGTGTGTCGATTTAAAGTGTGCGAAAAGGCGGGATGTTACAAACCTATTTTAATATGTACACATACATATGCATGTGTGTGTGTGTGAGTAATTATTAAATATGTTTCAATAATAATAATAAATTTATTTTTTGGTTGAAATCGATTATAACATATTATATATAATAATTAATAATTATTTAGTGAAATGTTACTTTTAATATTGCTACACAATATATAATTTCGTTAATTAAATTTAAATACAATCAATCGTTTTAAAAAAAACTTTTTCGGCCCAAGTGTGTATATATAATTAAGGGGGGAATTTGGGAGAATGACAAACTTTTGAAAAAAATTGGCTAAAGAACATCGAATTTTATTTTTGGACTAAAGGACAAATAGTAGTTATAATTAACATTATATTCAATTTTTACACTTTACGGAATATTAATTATACCTAGCATTATTGTAACGATCCAGAATTTAGTCATTTGAATTTGGAATATTTATATATTTAACATAGCGATTTGTTTGATAATTAAATTGATGGGATTTAATAGTTGAAATTGTTTAAATAATTAAATCCTAAAAATAATGCGAATAAAAATGATTTCAAAAGTTGATTTAATTTTATTTAAATATGAATGAAGATAGTAAACCTTTAATTTAGAACTAAGAGTGATTAGTTTAGTTTTTGAAATAATTCGTTTTGATTAACGTATAAAAATAGCCTTTTGGAGCACTATCTCGAATTTCTACGAAACCAGTTTCATTGGATCCGTAATAGTATATTATTGTATGGTAACGAATTTCTTGACGATCGGATGTATCGTTTAGTCGTACGAGATTGAAATGCTTAGAAACTTACTTTAGAAATTATATAATTTATAGGTTTGAAAAGCTATCTTCTGCATACGATAGAATTAGGTCTTGAAACAATTCCATTGCATTCGGAATAGAGATACAACATATAGCACGGCAGGCAGCACGTGCAATAAGTGTTCGGACTTTTCAGATGTTTATAGTTGGATATTTGAAAAATAAAATAATATATTCACCATAACCTTGCCCACACCCATACTCTAGGCCATACCCCCTTCATGCCACCGCCACGTTCAAAACCATATTGCCTCCCCTTTTAAAAGCGCATCATAAATCAGAATAGGTTTGTTTTTGCCTAATTCAAATTTCACCCTCTATAACCCAATGGCCGAGAATCATCGGAGCCTCCATAAGCTTTTCCAAGCGATGGCCTCGGTAGGAGTTTTGTTCAAGGCATCAAGTTGAACTCAATCAATAGTCGGATTGAGCTGTCGTGTCGTGGTGGGCAGAAGGAAAGGATGAACGACAAAGCAAAATTGACCTATTATTGCGATTTCGATCATCGATTGGTCGTAGAGTGTGATGGAAAGTTGTTGGGCATTAGATGATCCACCTTCGATCGAAATTTGGTGGCCTATGGTGGTCGAGCTCATCAGAATTTCTTGGTTGAACAAAATTTGGGTGTTTTTGCCTTTTTAGCTCATGTCAAATATATACGGGGGTGGAGGGTTTGAGGTCAGTGGTGGAAGGCATGGAGGAGAGGATGAGATAAGTGGCGGAGGTGTGAGTGAGGTCAGTGCTAGAATTGGATTGGATGCATTTGGAGACAATTGAAATTTGGGTTAAAATCGGACATTTTTCGATTTTAGTTCCAAACCAAAACGCCTCGACGACAACAGAAAATTTCAGTGAGTTAAACTCCCTTTTGGTTAACTAGTATGATATATATTGATAAAAATTGTTGAATGATTGCTTGGATGAATTACTATAATTATTAATTGGTTTGGATATATTCCCGCCACTAGAGTGGATGAGACCCTATTATGTTCCAATATAAAAGCGGATCACCCTTTGCATATGAATCCTTCCTCAAAGCGGTTGATTTATACTTTGTGATTATATAACGTTTGTGATGTAGGGGAAACAGGTTTGAGGGATCCAACATGATTCTTCACCATCGTTGATTTTATTACATATATATGGGAAAATATATATGAGTCATGATGCAATGGGACAAATTGGAAGGATCGAATGGGATTTTTTGTTATTATTGAATTGATTTAAATGATATTCCATTCATATATAAATCATTGGATAATAAACCTAATTTTTGGAAATATTGGTTATGACATCGTTATATGTTAAAAACTGAAACCCGGTAGTGATAGAAAATCAATATCGATATTGGTTGAGCGTTTGGCAGCTACTGGACCCAAATTAATATTTTAAAAATGCTACAAATTTCCATTTGAGTTGGAATTGGTTTTTGAGTCAGGAAGTGATTTTTAATTTCGAAATTGGTTTTCAAAAATATTTTTTTTAAAACTTATTATTAATATTGTTTTAAGTTATTTAATTATATTAATATTGTTTTGAGTTTCTTAATTATATTAATATTGTTTTGAAGTTATTAAATTATATTAGAGTTGTTTTGAAGTTATTTGCTTATAGTAAATATTGTATTTTATCAAAATGTTAATATTTTTAAAGAATGATTATTTTAAGAATAATTATGGTTTGCAATTAATAATAAGGATTTATTAATAAGGTTTTGAACAATAAATTATTATTATTATGGTAAAGGTTAATCATTTTTGTTATTTCATAATGATTTGAATTTTTAATTATTATTTTTAAAGATGTTTTAAAGTTAATAGTTTTCATTTATTTATAATGTTTATTGTTAATAATTATTATTATATAATGGTGTTTTGAAGTAAAAGATTTCTAATTCTTTATAAATGTTTTCGACACCCATAAATTGAGTTGTAAGACTCGGATTTTATACATGGAGTCTATAAAATGGTTTGAGGACTTAAGTGAAGATTATAAAGGGATTATAAATGGTTTTTCGAAGGTTCATAAAATGGTTTATAAATGGTTTTGGAGAATTGTAAGAAATTTATAAATGATATGAGAACCGAATAAAAAGAAAATCTTTCTCAATATAGCAAATATACTTATACCGTAGAGATAAGTATATGAGTGGATTTTCTAAGATGCAAGGTGTAATGTGCATGAATATAATTATACTGTTGAGAGACGTATATGAATATTTTCTAAGTACTGAATATATAGGGGTTTATGGATATATCTTTGTAAAAGTATTTTAATACAAGTAATTTACCAAGTGTTTTTAAACGAATGAAAGATTTATTAAAAGGAGGCTAGTGGTTGCTTATGTGTTTAACCGATGTTGTTTTTCCCTATGAAATAAATCTTTGTTTGAATGTGTTTGTTGATAGTTAAATAACCGACTATCAAATCTTGGCCTAAATATATAATCCTTCTTAATTTTGGTGGTACGGAAATATTCTCTACTTAACACTAAAGGATTTTAACTCGGGAAATATCTAGGAGAAACACGGGAATTATATGGTACAGTTACCGTCGGTGGTACTATACTTTACATATAAACTCGTTTAGTTCGTCTAGGACAAATAATGAGGAGATAAGCCTTATTAAACGGTTAGGGATGATCTCTGTTCTTATGTATTTTCAGATTTTTTCCTAAAGAACTAATATTGAGCATTCCAAAAAACCGACGATTGGATTTTGGAGCGTCAGGAAAATGGAAGAGTTCACTCGTAAGAGATGACTCGAAAACCGTAACCACTTCGAAATCATATACGGTTCTATGGAGGAGTTTTGTGACGTATATCGAAATGTTAGAATCCATGTGTGGTTCCGAGACCCGTTAGGGTGGGAATCCTTGTGGGATTCCGTAATCAATTTGGTGGTGGTGCGTGAGCTGAAACGCCGAATGCAGCCTCATCAGCGGTAATGACTAAAGCTAGAGGTAGGAGGCATGGGCAGTAGGGTAAGTAAACCCATAGGGTACAGTCATCTCCACCTAGACATTACCTTCAGTTGTTATGCATGCATGGGGTGACGCACTCCGTCTTAGCAAGACCAGCTATGTTTTACCAATGGTACATCACTAGGGATGTATGTTGCTTTGGAAAGATACCTTTGATTCTTGTTCAGGAGGACCATTCTCGAAGTATTGAGGGCATCTCCATGGAATCCTACATAATTAGCGAACGAACCTCATCGGCTTTTGATTATATACCTAGTATTGTTGTGATGTGCACTCTAGAGCATCACAGCTACTTGATTTTATAAGTATTAGAAATGGATTTGAAATCAATATTTGTGTAAACCGTTTTATATAACAGAATTATGAAAGGGATGTGTATAGAAATGGTTTTATAAGTTAGTTATAAATCGGATTTGCTATTGATATTTTAAGGATGGTTTTATAAATGGATTTAATATCAATAAATTTGTAAATGGTTTTATAAATGGATTTTGGTAAATTATGAGAATTAATAAGAATAGATTTGTAAATGAAACTTTGCAAGCAAAAGGATTTTATATGAAAGAAGTTTTGAAAATGTTTAAATAAATGGATTTGTACCCGAATAAGTTGTAAAATAATGGGATTTGCATACTGATATTTAGAAATGGTTTTATACATGAAATTTGGAGAATTGAAAGTTATAAACATTGTTTGTAAATGTAAATGATTTATTTTGATAAGTACGGTTTTTATAAAGTAAGTATATTCATGTTTTGAAATGAATAATATTTAAGGCAATAGTTTTGAAATGATATTTTCACAAATGAAGTTTGAATTGTTTTGAAGATGTTCTAGCTTTCCTAAAATGGTTTGTGTATATACTTATTATTGATTTAAGTATATGATGTTATTTTATAAGTGTTGAAAATAGTATGATTTGTGAGTAAGATTTTTGTAACAATCTGCAAATCTGTACCCCTTGAGTCAACACTATTCTCCATCACTCAACTCAAGATGAACGGAAATACGAACCATTTGGGTTAAAGAAGAAGAGGTAGAAGAAGAAAATTGAAAACCATCAAAATCTAACCATCGCGGCGGAATAAAATATAATAGATGATAACAGATCTTTACACAAAAGAAAGCTATATCTGTTTTATTCATACATCATCAGAATACATCATCAGAGTTCAACAACGTCAATAACATACAACTGGACAGTCATATAAAATTGTAAAACTGAATACACAGCGGAATGCAAAATCAAGTACAGAAGTACGTATCGCCATTCAGCTCGTCTCCTGAGCTCCACAGCATCCTTTCCTGTATCCTATAATACTCGGTCTGACCCGAGCATTATAGTTAAATAACACCCGAGTCAGTCTGGAATACCAGCGTGAGAAAACCACACTCAAATTAAGTTTCAAAATCCTTTTGAAATCAAAAGCATCTCGTAAGACCACGCAACAAATAAACATGTCGGGTTTTTACCTTACGATAGCCAAAACACTTTTTTATCAAATCCGTCTGATATTATAATAGTGTCTATAGAAAGTAAAATAGAATCTAGCTGAAATGCTTGCATCTCACGTTTCAGCAATAGTTGGGCACAATCAAAACCGTACAGGCGCGTAGGGGAAATGGATTTCCAACTAATGACTAGGCACTAGGGTACCACCTATCACGGTACCTAGTCTAGATCAGCGTACCGAGGATTACTCCTAATCTCCTGGAATACAAGACCGGGAATACCCCTTATTGGATAATCCCGAGTAAGATCACCCCACGGTTGGGATCAACAACCGCACCACTAAGCCGAATAAAAAGGGACATCTAGACAGGGATGACCTCACCCTAATGGGTGCTACCCACTTAGCCTTGCCGCATAACCCATGATTTTCAGTCTTTCCCGGTTGATGAGGCTTGAGGCTAAGCATTACCTTTAGAGAACTCATCTCTTAGAATGCTCATCATCCACCTGACAATGTTCTGAAAGCATTCAATTCGTACAAGTCCATCCCGGGTTCGAACGGAAACGAAGGCACTACTCCTACTGCATCCATTTTGGAATCACCTCAGGATTAGTAGCGACTAGCCCTTGCACTTCACTGCTCCACCTTCGAATCCAAACTCGTCTTCCTCACGAAAACATACAAACCAGATCGAAGTGGTTTTCAAGAAATTAACCCCGATCCCGGTCTCTTCGAAACGATCACCGCATTGGCCAATATTGATAGTCGGTTATTTAACTACCAATTAACATTCACAAACAACCATCAAACAATAAATAATTTTCTCAAATTATTTATTAATTCTCAAAATATCTTCACAGGATATATTTCCATTTCAACCCTTTTGAAGACAGTTTCCAAACCCGATTCCTCTCATGAAATAAATTTCCAAATATTTATTTCCACTGAAAACACCAAGCACAAAAACTTTAGCTTTTTTAAAATAATTTAAAACTCCTTATTATAAAATATCCTTTAAAACATTTAAATTAAAATTTTCTTTAATACTTATTCAAAATATATACTTTAAGAATATTTAAAATAAAGCTACTATATAAAATATAAACTAAATTATCTCTTTTAAAACATAATACCAAGTCGCCTTTAAATAATTACGACTAAAATAAATTTGGAAAAGACTTACGTTAAAATTTAAACATTTAAAAATAATAAATTTCCTAAACATACTTTTAAAACATCTTTAAAAAATTTAACTTATACTTAAAAGTTTGCTTCGAAAACGTACATGGCTTCCAGGGAAACACGCTTCTCTTCCACATCTTTTAAAAATATACCATTATCTATTTTTAAACAAATTTACCCATTCCTTTAATAAATTCCCACAGTGAATTCATTCTTCTAAATATACACCGATATATTACTTTATTTTTATAAACCCAGTTTATAAATTCCATTGTCTCATTTCTCTTTTAAAATTCCAATTTCAAACACTTAGATCACTTTCCAAATTGATTTCCAAATTACTCCATTTTGAAATAATTTCTTTTACTTACTCGTTTATTTTAAAACCCATTAACTTCAGATTTTTAATTCTTACTTATGCTTTAAAATCTTTTAACTGAAAAATACCAATTTCAGATTTCCAAAATTCCTTCTTTATCTTTTTAAATAAATTTAAACCTTAAATTTTAAAGTAAATTCTTTATTCCTTTAAATAATATCACTTAAGTTTTACAATTCATTATTATTATTATTATTTGTTTATTCAAAATCCCTTTTTCCATACTCTGAATTATTTATTAGAATTTTAAAATCACTTTCATTCTTTTCCAATTCATTTTTAAATTTATTCAAATCCTCTATAATTATTTTACTTAAAGTTCACTTTTTTATTTCCTTTTTAAAAATCCAATTCTATATATTTTGATAACTCAGTGTACCGAAATATATTCAAGCAAACCATAGCATTCAATATTCCAATTATCAATATAATTCATCATAGAATATCAAATATTCATAGCACAGAATATTAAACAAACTAACTAATTTTGAGGAATCCAGTTAGATCTCCCCAACCTGTTTCCCTGCATCCATAGATGTTAGCACAATATCAATTCCACTTCGAGGTAGAATATCATGGTATATGGGTTTTAAATATAATATCATCCGCTATTATGCGGCGCATAGGGTCTCATCTGCTATATAATGCGGGAAATCAATCACTCCAATATATACTACATACTGCTATATATAATATAGCACATCAAATCAATTCAATCATTCGATCAATTATTTAGATTTAACCTTTTAAATTTAAATAGCAATCCAGAAGAGTGAGATTAACTCACGTTTTTGTTTGTTGATATTTGCAATCCATTTCCATCTCGACTATTTCTTCACGATTTGGACCTTGTATAAACAATTCATGATTTGTTAACATTCGAAATAATATTAAACGATTAATTTCCATTTTATAAATTTAATAATTTATTTCTAAACCAATGATTTAATTTCAACTAAAAATTAAATTTTAACTAACCTCCCTTTTTAAAAAAAATCTTTAAGTAACCAGAATAGATTAAATAAGAGAATTAAACAAATCAATCCCCATAATATAAAATTTTAAAATAATCTAATAGATTAAAAATGTACATATTAATTTTCTGGTTTTCCTATATATAGAGAGATATAAGAATTTGTTTTCTTTTCTTTTCTGTAAATAAAAAAATCTCCTCCACTGTATATATATAAATCTATAAATTGAGAAAAATAATTTGTTTTACAAACTTACTGCTACTCTTTTTTTTTATCTATTTATTTCCAAATATGCATATATATATATGTATATGTATATGTATATAATAAAAGAGAATACCACATAGCTCTCGACCTTCAACCCTGACCTCATCACTCGCGAACATCGCCGATCCCAAAACCCACCGTCGCGAGCCCGTGAATTTCCTCTGATCGACCCCTTCCTCCGAGTCGTTGCGAGAGCCACCACGCGAGGCCCAAACTACCGACTCTACCAGTCTTGCCGCCATCAACTTCCCAAACGAATCCCTAAATCGAAGCTAACTTCGCCTCAATCCCACTCTCTAATCGAGCCGCTACCCACAAATACCAAATCCAACGCGAACCCGAGCTGCTCGCGATGCTCGCCGTGAATTGAAATCGCATCAAATCCCTTCGCCACTAGAACCGGCGCTCGACTTCAACTTCTCGTCCACGTCACGACGCCGATTCAGAGCTCCAGAGCAGTGCCGCCACTCCCTTGATTTGAAGGAAGAATCAGCCATTGTTTATTTTGGTTTGAAGGGAAAATTTATTTTCAATTTGAAGAAAAAAAGGATTTCGGCTTGCATTTGCTTTTTCGATCTAATTTTTTTTTGCTGAGCTTGATTTTTTTATATATATACAAAGCTCGATTTACTTTCTGGAAGAAGAGAAAGGAAATACATGATTTTTTTATGAAGGAAGATGGCAGTTTTGGACGGCTTTGAATTGGGAAAAGGACATGATTAAATGACAAGAAGGTGGCATGCATAGAAAGGAAAAGTAGTAGACTAGCCAATTTATAAATTAAAAATTTCCAAAATATTTTGATTTTCGTAACCTAAAATCTCGAATCCCTATCGAGGAGTTCCGCTAGGCGTTCATAATGTTATATCCCTATTCCGAATGCAATGGAAATGGTTTCGAGTCCTAATTCGATAGTATGGATAAGATAGCTTTATGGACCCAGTTATTTAATATTAGATTTCGATATAAATTTTAGCGTGTTTACATCATACGCTCACAAAACAACTCCAAATACTACGAAAATTTGAAATCCGATAATAACACAATATTATGGATCCAATGGGACTGGTTTCCTCGAATTTCGAGACTGTGCCTCGGAAGGCTATTTTTAAATTCAATTTAATATTTTTAAAACTGAACAAAATACTTTCAAATTCAGATTTAAAACTTCTATTATCTTCAGTACTATTAATACAAATTTTCTAAGGCTTTACAATATTTTTAACAAGCCTGTAACTTCCGGATTCAACAATTTTACCCAATTTCAAATTATTAAATTAGATAATTTAATTGCAATAAACAATGATATTTGAAATTCAAGTTAAACTAACTATCAAATATTTAAAATCAATTAAATATTTCTTTCAAATATACAGAAATTCTGGGTCGTCACATTCCTCCCCCCTTAAAAGAATTTCGTCTCCGAAATTACTAGTTAGGAAGAATGGTCCAATACATGTTTACTTTTCCCAAAACCAACAATTCAACATCCTACCAACTATATTTTTATAGAAGACCCATTACCATTCTTACTAACTTCCCAAACTCTCCCATAGTTTTCTAACAATGCTATTTGCTCAATCATTCAAATTTCAATTTAAAACCAAATTTTGAATTATCAAAATTTTGTCAAAAATTTTCTAACTCTCTATATTTTCGAAAAATTTCACCAGCGTCTCCTTTGCGCGGTTAGCTCGGTACAACTACAAAATGCCTCTACGGGTCCCAAATTCCAAAGAAAGCAAAACGCAAGTGGTTAGATCAAAAACCCAATCAAATTTCATACAGAAATTTAAACACATACCTTTTTGTCAAACAATTCAAATTTATCTTATGAAATCAAAACCAATTTTCCTTTTCCTTTATAATACCTATATATCCTATATAATAATAATATCCAATCATAACATTCAAAAACATTTTATTGACTTCCCTACAAAATTTCAAATTTACTCATCCAAGCCCGTACGATGTACATATATCATTCGTATGCAATACCAAATCCGATCGCTTACTCGATCACATAATTTCATTTCCGAACTAGTATCTTCCACCCGACTTCCTAGACTCGGATCTGGTTTCTTGATTAGAAACCGTCATTCTCCTTGCATAGTCATAATTATGATAGAGAATTTCCAGAATCAATCAAAATCCATATCCAGGGTTCGCTGTCGAAAATCGAGTGAAAAATCCTAACTCGGATCGATATAACTATCTCGAAATTCTATGCTCAAATATGCATCAAATTGCTATGCGAATAAAATAATATATGTATATCCTAAGTATTTACATCCATTGATCATCAGCTATATTAATTCTCTTTTATTCACATTCATTTTGATTTCTGTTCACTTATCAACGCTTATCATTTCACATATTTTATTAAATCTTCACTCAAATGCTTATTCAATATATTCTCCCGACACCCATATTACTTAAGAATTTCACTATTTCTTCTTAAGTTCAATATAAGTATTTTATACGCTTCTTATATTTATTTTCACTTCACCACTTTAGTTTATATCTACTTCTATTCAAATTGGTTCTCCCATTTCCATATGAATTCAATTTATCTTCAACTCTGAATATTGAATTTTATCTTCCATTTATAACTAATTCATATCATTATTTTAAACTAGTTTCATCCACTAATTTATTTCAATTTCCAATTTGAAATCGTTTTGTCGCTAACAAAAAATTTCTAACTCCCAAAATTTTCGGAAATTTTTTGCAGAGTCTACTTGGTACGAAGGAGTTTTTGCAATTTAACAAGAGATATAAATATACATACATCGACCCACCCAGCCGGAAAAACAAAAACAGTTCATATTTCCTAACTAATATTGTATAGGTATACCTCTATTTAGCATTTTTAAGCAAACGGCTTATTATTTTAACAATTAGCGCGTCCAAATCCAGCCAAACGGCCTTCAGGTACCTATACTTACTCAATTTAAACATATGTAACGACCCGTCAAATTTTAACGGTTTTAGTAACGTTATTAATTGAAATTCTGTGGAATTTTAAACGATAAAATTTTGAAATATAAATTGATATTTGGAGTGCGTCTAGTTGAACATAGCAACTGGTAAATTTTCGTTCGAAAATATGAAAGTTTATTTCGTGCGTAAATTTACTTCAATTTAATCAGTTAAAAAGTGATGAAAATAAAATGTTTTCGGAACCTAAATATTTTTACATAGAAAAATTCTAAACCATCTTCTGAGCAAACGATATTTTTTGTTTTTTCAAATTCGGACATCTTTAGCACTGTTGTTCTTATTTTTCTGTGATTTTCATGCATTTTCGATAGTAGAAAATTTAGAATTTTTATAATTTGATCGTACCACCGATATATGTATACCGTTTTGATCGTCTCATCGTACAGATCTTTACGGTATGTTCAATTCTGTGTTTTGGATTTTGATATGCAGCGAAATCCATAGGACACGATATCGTATCAGTCTCGGTTTTAAATCTTTTAGTCTTTATGACTTTAATATCCCATCGTTTTAACCAATGTACACTATCATTTATTTTTTTCAAAAATCAACACGCGTGACTTCTATTTCCACTCTTTAATATCATAGTTCCTTGTGGCTATTCACTTTCTTTTTGCACACTATTTCTCTGCTCCGCTTTTATCTCTGGCTTTCTCTTCTCCCATGCTTTCCTTACAGCTATTTTCTTTGACAAAATTTTGCATAGCTTCTTCATGCAAAAGCCCACATTTTTCTGAAAATTTCCATGCTTGCACCCATCACGTAACATCCAACAAACTAGAACCGTGCTCCACCCTCTCCATCCATGGCACAGCAGCACCGACATCCACCTCTTGCCGCAAACACCTACATATGCAAACACGACCCCACCTTGCTCCTTCACCGTCCGCTCATGAGCCACCAACCACCACTCGCACTCTTTCCACCGTCCAAGTCGCTACTCAACCCCTCTGTGTTCATCCGGTTGTGACGCCCCACCTCTATACCCACACTAGCCAAGGACACTACAAGGTAATGCCGTCAACTAACACGGAGAATAAGGCTGGTTAGGAGCGACCATCTATAGCCTTGCTCTAACTATCTATTGAATACATCGACATAGAAATAACAATAAGGTCGGCATACCCAATGAATACTCAAAACAAAACCATAGGTGGTTGGATCTATCAGAACAGAATATAACAACTCAAATGTAATATACATCACAGAACAGTAGATTATCATATACACATATACTGATACATAACAGAGTTTACAAAACAATATATGTCAAGTGGTATAGCAGACCACAATATACAGACGAGTCAATAGAATACATATCAGAGTTACAAATGAAAGGGACTACACAAAAACTATTACAAAAAGAAGCTAGCTGGATAGTCCATGCGGAAGCAAAATAGGCTAAGTCCAAAAGCACCTAACCTAAAACAACTCGGTCTGACCCGAGTATAAAATACACGGGTCAGTCTGGCTAAACAAATCAGTTAGATAAACTGAACAACAATAAACCTGCAAGGTTACAAAGTATAACAAATATTTCTAAAAGAGATAACACAATCATCCAACATAAGATGAATCATATCATATCAAAACAAGCCTCATATCATCGGCAACCCAGAGAAACAAAGGATAGGAATATCCCAAAACAAGCCATAAAGGCAAACAACAAATACCAACAAGGTAACACAAGTTCCACAAGGTAAACGCTATATTTCGTGTGGCTCAAAAGAACCAACACAGAAGAGCAATACCCAGGGAATATACATATCAATGAAACATCATGAGCGGTGGTGAAGAAACCACTCCAATATCTCTTGAGCGGTGCAAAGGACCAACTCCAAAAGCGATATTAAAGGCCAAAAGCCAGAGGAGACAGTCCGAAGATACTATCCCAAAGGCAGCATGTGTCACAAATCCCAGAAAGGAATCCGAAAAGTGGTAACGTGAGTCCCATAACCACCCGTTCGCACTAAACGGTTTACTATCCGTTAGTTAATTTCACACTCAAAGCAGTACAAAATTCACCTCATATCATCAGTAAATCAAACCCGAAGGCCAAAACGATCAATTGAATAGGTCGGGGATTAATCAGAAGGATAAACGCATAGATTCATGGTCCGTGTTTTGCCCAACCATTTAATCCCCCTTCCACTTCGCTCGAAGTGCGAAATTGTGCGTGTGTTTTAAATAGGGTTTATAAATTGGAGAAACGAACTTTTAATACGATTTGAAGAATTTATTTATAAAAACCCGTGAATGAATTCAAAAAGGAATTATCAAGGTCAAATATGCATAAACAACTAATTGGAATCAGTATACATCGATCAAATTTGGAAATTAAACGAACAAGGCAAATTGGCCAATAACAGCAGGTTCAGACGTCCGAAAGAAGGGATTCAGACGTCTGAATCTGGAAATCAATTTGTTTTCCAAAACAGGATTCAGACGTCTGAATCCAACCATCCAAACGTCTAAAACAGGCAATATTTTGCCTATTTCCTTTCTGGTCGAAATTTAGCCAATTCAGACGTCTGGAATATAAATTCAGACGTCTGAATCTGGGAATGAAATTTCTTCCAAGAACAATATTCAGACGTCTGAAATAGGCATTTCAGACGTTTGAAACCAGATGGTCAGGCAATTCCTGAACCTAGGCCAACTATGGCCAAGAAAATCGAAAGCAATCGGATGCGTGTTGATTATGGGCTTACGTCAAATGACTACCCAACCTTGACGACACACCCAAACACTCCAAACAATAAAAACATCAACCATATAAGGTTTTTCGTAGATTTGGCTTCAAAATTCAATATTTGGCAATTTCACCAAAGCAATCCAAATCGAAAGCAAATGCACATGAACAAGTATTAGGAATTCATTCCTAACATCAATGATATCAAAAGAAATAGATGTGAGTTAGAAACTCACCTTTTAATCTCACAAACAAAGAAGATGGAGGAGCTAAGTCACAAGGAGAAAACCAACTAATCACTACTTCAACCCAACAAGCTTCAATCTAAGAACAAACAAGTATTTTCCTAAGTTAGGTTTAGGAAAACTTTCTGAAATTGAAGGAGAAAGAGTTGGAGAAGAAGAAGAGAGACTTACCAATAGCTTCTCTATGATTTTGGAGCAAGAATTTGGATTTGCAAGTAAACTAGGGCTAGGAGTTTCTAATTCCCATTCTCTTCCACCATTATCAGTTTTTAGCTTAAGTTTTTATGAAATGAATAAGTGAATGGAAGGAGAGAAGGGCTGAGTTGGTTTATAGAACAGTTTGGGTGAAACCCAAACCCAAAAGCCCACTTAGCAAATAGCAAAATTCGACTTACTCCAAATATATCAAAGCTTATACTCAAAAAGATCGCAAACGACGTTTTGAACTCAATGGAAGTGGTCTTGAGACCCAATTCGACTGTTTGCAGAAAGTAACTTTTCGGACCATAATCCGACAAATGATGTTATATTTAAATAAAATTTTAAATATACAACCGATAAATATGCGGGTTGTTACAGACTCCCCTCCTTAAAGAAATTGCGTCATCGCAATTCTTAAGAAGAAATAAGAAGTAACAACCACAAACATATCAACACAAAAGAATAATAGAATAAGAAGTTCACCATAAAGTGCACGAAAGGATAAGTTCGAACTTGCTTGCTCAGAGAATTATATGGATTCCTAACCTCAAAATAATTTGGAACACCGACGTGGTACAAACAATACGTCAAATGATCTGAAGCTCAACAAAATGAAATACACAAAACGTCCGATGAACTTGGTAAAAAGATCATTCCATTCGGACATCAACAAAGAAACCATCACTTGTTGCTTACAACTAAATGCATTGGCAACACGATCCCTCTTACGGGAATTAAAATATCAAGATCATAAGATGCTAGGAACTCGAACCAACATTAAGTTCCCTATGAGAAAATAAACATTTCAAAATTATGATTGGTAAGGAGAGCAAAATCCCTCACCCAAAAGTAATGATGTCAATTACAAAAAGCGAAAACAATAGCTGTGAGCACTAGATCATAGGTGGCATATCTAGTCTCGGTAAGCTTTAATAGTTTAGAAACATAAGTGATAGCGCGTTCTCTTTTGCGAGGGAACGACATCCAAACCAATACGATTAGCTTTGGAACAAAAGATAAAGTCTTGGTTCCCTTCGGGAATCCCAAGAATAAGGGTATCCAAAAATAATTATTTCAAATAATATTCTTTACCGAAGAGCTAAAGCTTCAAAATTTCATTTACCTTCATGAAATCATCTTTCTGGAAAAATTTCCTTATTTCAAATCAATTTACTGTGTCTAATTGTCTCATCAAAGTGTTTAGGAGATTCCTATCGATAACTTCGATCAAGCGCATCGACCAGAACTCTTAAAGCACTCAATGGGCAATACAATCACAAAACAATCTTCTATATGATAAACATGTTTCTAAAAACTTTTAAAAATTCTCTTTGTTTGTTTTAAGAACAAAAATCCAGTTATACTTATAAATAAATCTTATGAAAAAGATTTGCAAAAATTTTTAGATTGCGAATTTCACCCAAAATCAATAAACACGAGAATGAATTCATCGAGATATTCGCAGAATACTCGATTCATAAAATGGATGAAATGAGCTAGACAAAATGAATGACATAATAAATCATTCATAAGAATCACAACGAGTGCAGAATGCGGTAAGTGGAGTGCTAACCTCCGCAACTCATAGCCAAATCAAAACCGGTGGCAAGGTCGAACTGAAAAGACCTTAATACCACTCAAAGAATTGCTTAGGTGATAATCCTAAGACAAGACTAAAAATACCAGAAAATTCTCAAACTTCAAGAATGAGAGAACCAACACTCTCCTCATCATGAGGGCTTAAAGAATAAAATGATGCCATCAAATTGGAATCGAAATCACAAAGAAAAATAGAAACTTTCCAAAATAGATGGAGACATACCTTATCCCTGAGAAGAACCTCCAGAAGCATTTGTTACATTTAACTTGCCAGATGGTGAATTATTCGGAGCAATGGGACAAGTGGAACTACGATGACCTTCCTTCTTGCAATAGCGACAGAAGAGAGGCTTAGGACAAGCTCGAATTATATGATCAGGAGAACCACAATTGAAACACTTTCGAATGGAAGGCGTTCCAGCAGGCTGAGACTGAGAATCAGATTCAACGGGCTTTTTCTTCTTGGAAGGGAAAAATTCCCGCTCATCCAAGGGAGACTGCTTTTTGTCGGGGTTCTTATGAACCTCAACCTCATTACCACTATCACACTCCTTCTCGACGGTTTCAAGATGAAGTGCAGAATCTACCAACTCCTCAAAAGAAAGCTTAAGCTAGAGCAACAAAGACTTCTTAAGATATTTCTTAAGACCAGAGACAAACTTCAGATTCTTCTTATAAGAAGTGCTAATGAATTCGAGACCATACTTAGATAAAGCCTCGAATGATGCAACATACTCAGAAACAGAAGATTTCCCTTGCTTCAACTCAAGGAAGCGCCGGGCCAACAAAGCTTTCTCAGATTCAGGAACGAACTTGAGTTCGAATCGTTCCCGAAACCGAGTCCAAGAAAGAGCAGACTCATCAATTTCGGCTACATGAAGCTCGTACCAATCAAGGGCACGCTCTTGCAATAAGCTAGAAGTTACAAGAACTCTATCATGGTCAGAAATATCCATTCTAGAGAAGATACGCTCGCACGTACGAACCCAAGCTTGGACTTCAAGAACAGACTCGGAGACCTTAAACGGCTTTCCTCCAAGATGAACAAAATCACTGCACAGGCGTGCAAAGGTAGACTTGCGAGGTGGAGATACATGAGTAGGAGCTGGAGGCTGAATGCTCCTAAACAATTCCATAAACTGATCGGCAGACATATAAACGCCATCCGGATGTGAGCCACTGGATTGCCCAGCATCTGAACGTCGTCCCCTGCCTCTTCCAGCCATACGCTGAAAGTAAGAAAAGAACAAGATTACTCACAAGGTAGATAATTCAATATGGAATACTACGGAATTTAAATGCATTCCTAAACATATTCCTGAATTCTATCTGACCCTTAATGGAATAGAGAGACACGATGATTCAAAGATTTGTATCACTTATACACTTTGATGTAACGTAATATGTGCATCTATTTTGTGTTTATCATACTCTGTTCTGAACCTCGCTCTGATACCACGCTGTGACGCCCCACATTTATACCCACGCTAGCCAAGGATACTACAAGGTAATGTCGTCAACTAACACGGAGAATAAGGCTGGTTGGGAGCGACCATCTATAGCCTTGCTCTAACTATCTATTGAATACATCGACATAGACATAACAATAAGGTCGACATACCCAATGAATACTCAAAACAAAACCATAGGTGGTTGGATCTATCAGTACAGAATATAACAACTCAAATGTAATATACATCACAGAACAGTAGATCATCATATACACATATACTGATACATAACAGAGTTTACAAAACAATACATGTCAAGTGGTATAGCAGACCACAATATACAGACGAGCCAATAGAATACATATCAGAGTTACAAATGAAAGGGACTACACAAAAAGCTATGAAAAAAAGAAGCTAGCTGGATAGTCCATGCGGAAGCAAAATAGGCTAAGTCCAAAAGCACCTAACCTGAAACAACTCGGTCTGACCCGAGTATAAAATACATGGGTCAGTCTGGCTAAACAAATCAGTTAGATAAACTGAACAACAATAAACCTGCAAGGTTACAAAGTATAACAAATATCTCTAAAAGAGATAACACAATCATCCAACATAAGATGAATCATATCATATCAAAACAAGCCTCATATCATCGGCAACCCAGAGAAACAAAGGATAGGAATATCCCAAAACAAGCCATAAAGGCAAACAACAAATACCAACAAGGTAACACAAGTTCCACAAGGTAAACGCTATATTTCGTGTGGCTCAAAAGAACCAACATAGAAGAGCAATACCCAGGGAATATACATATCAATGAAACATCATGAGCGGTGGTGAAGAAACCACTCCAATATCTCTTGAGCGGTGGTGAAGAAACCACTCCAATATCTCTTGAGCGGTGCAAAGGACCAACTCCAAAAGCGATATTAAAGGCCACAAGCCAAAGGAGACAGTCCGAAGACACTATCCCAAAGGCAGCATGTGTCACAAACTCCCAGAAAGGAATCCGAAAAGTGGTAACGTGAGTCCCATAACCACCCGTTCGCACTAAACGGTTTACTATCCGTTAGTTAATTTCACACTCAAAGCAATACAAAATTCACGTCATATCATCAGTAAACCAAACCCGAAGGTCAAAACGATCAATTGAATAGGTCACGGATTAATCAGAAGGATAAACGCACAGATTCATGGTCCATGTTTTGCCCAACCATTTAATCACCCTTCCACTTCGCTCGAAGTGCGAAATTGTGTGTGTGTTTTAAATAGGGTTTATAAATTGGAGAAACAAACTTTTAATACGATTTGAAGAATTTATTTATAAAAACCCGTGAATGAATTCAAAAAGGAATTATCAAGGTCACATATGCATAAACAACTAATTGGAATCAGTATACATCGATCAAATTTGGAAATTAAACGAACAAGGCAAATTGGCCAAAAACAGCAGGTTCAGACGTCTGAAAGAAGGGATTCAGACGTCTGAATCTGGAAATCAATTTGTTTTCCAAAACAGGATTCAGACGTTTGAATCCAACCATCCAGACGTCTGAAACAGGCAATATTTTGCCTATTTCCTTTCTGGTCGAAATTTAGCCAATTCAGACGTCTAGAATATAAATTCAGACGTCTGAATCTGAGAATTAAATTTCTTCCAAGAACAATTTTCAGACGTCTGAAATAGGCATTTCAGACGTCTGAAACCAGATGGTCAGGCAATTCCTGAACCTAGGCCAACTATGGCCAAGCAAATCGAAAGCAATCGGATGCGTGTTGATTATGGGCTTACGTCAAATGACTACCCAACCTTGACGACACACCCAAACACTCCAAACAACAAAAACATCAACCATATTAGGTTTTTCATAGATTTGGCTTCAAAAATCAATATTTGGCAATTTCACCAAAGCAATCCAAATCGAAAGCAAATGCACATGAACAAGTATTAGGAATTCATTCCTAACATCAATGATATCAAAAGAAATAGATGTGAGTTAGAAACTCACCTTTTAATCTCACAAACAAAGAAGATGGAGGAGCTAAGTCACAAGGAGAAAACCAACTAATCACTACTTCAACCCAACAAGCTTCAATCTAAGAACAAACAAGTATTTTCCTAAGTTAGGTTTAGGAAAACTTTCTGAAATTGAAGGAGAAAGAGTTGGAGAAGAAGAAGAGAGACTTACCGATAGCTTCTCTATGATTTTGGAGCAAGAATTTGGATTTGCAAGTAAACTAGGGCTAGGATTTTCTAATTCCCATTCTCTTCCACCATTATCAGTTTTTAGCTTAAGTTTTTATGAAATGAATAAGTGAATGGAAGGAGAGAAGGGCTGAGTTGGTTTATAGAACAGTTTGGGTGAAACCCAAACCCAAAAGCCCACTTAGCAAATAGCAAAATTCGACTTACTCCAAATATATCAAAGCTTATACTCAAAAAGATCGCAAACGACGTTTTGAACTCAATGGAAGTGGTCTTGAGACCTAATTCGACCGTTTGCAGAAAGTAACTTTTCGGACCATAATCCGACAAATGATGTTATATTTAAATAAAATATTTAAATATACAACCGATAAATATGCGGGTTGTTACCGCCTCCACCGCATCCGGTCCTTCCCTTAGCCCGAGCGCCTTCCTCCTCTCCACCGTGCTTCACCAAAGCCTTTTTCCACGCATGGATAAATCCATGTGTCTTCCACCTGGAGAAAATAATTGGAAGGTTACATATATATTCATGTAGCCTGTTATATTCATGGCTTGCATTGCCTGTAGCTTGCGCAGGTCCACCTCTCCGCGGTCCTTCTCACAATTCATTCTGTGTGCGGTTCTCTGAAATTTGTTTTTCACTTGGAGACCCACCTTATCAACTCTACTCCTCTCTCTCCTGCATGCCTTCATACGATCACTCACTCCTTTCATGCAAGACAGTTCCTTGTAGATCCATATATGCGTATGAGGTATATTCTTATATATGTTGTTGTACACGTATTATTCGTTCGTTGCTGTATGTATAGTTTTTCTATTAACGCTATACTGATAGATAAGGGTAGTATAGTATGGTCAGCATTTTTCCGTAAATATTGTTCGCAATTGTAGTCTGTTAATACGTGTATATAGTAGTTATATTAGCAAATAGGATTTAATATAAAAGAGAAGCTAACACCTTTTCTTATGTTGTTATATGTCATACTACATTATTTTATACTATATTTGTTTGCAACTTTAAACAGTTAGCACATGTTATAGGCGAGTCTACGTATATAAAGGTATATTAGTATATATTATTTCCTTATAAGTATTTTAGGCATGTATATAGTTTATAAATATATTTTTGCATAAATGTTGTTACCCATGCTTAAAATAAATATGAGATTTCGAAGTGAGTTTCGTCTTGAGTACATGAACAAGTTAATTGTTTTGCTTAGAAGTGGTTTGATCTGCTATATGTATTTGGTTGCATGTGTATAGTTACATATATTTAAATAAATGAGTCTGCATATTTGATACATTAGTCTTGGTTCAATTAGTCCATTTTATGTGTACATTTTACACACAATTTGTTTATATAAATTTAGTTGTATATCTCTTATGTGTGGCTGCAAGTTTATATATTTATAGATGTATATGAATTTTGTTCGGCTGTAGCTTATATGCTATTGGAACGTATATATGATTTTATAATAATGTGTGTTTATATATATTTTGTACTTATATTATATTATATACTAGTCAGTTTGTTCAAGGGCTATGCTTTATACTAGTTTAAACAAATAAGGTAATGTTAGATGTCAGATGTTTTGTATAAATGTTAATTTTAATATATGTGCTAATTTGAAGAAATGGATTTTGAAATACGTATATATTTAAATATTAAACATGCTTGAATCTAGAATACAATATATAGTTATATATCGTAGTATATATAAATTCACTTATGCCATTTATTATCATCGATCCAATTTTGATTGATTTTGTCTATTCCTTTTTTTTATCAGCCTTGTCCACCGAATTCGTGCCAATCTTACTTTGCTTTGGAATTCGTAGCTTGTTCTGTTGTCAAATTTTTCTCTAGCCTCGAAAGGTGAGCAATCACTCACGATTAACGTTCTTCTATTTATTAAATTTGATTTCAATTGAAACGATAATTGAAATATGCAACTGTTAGTTATTTACACTGTTATATATGCTATTACCTGTATCAGTTCACATGTCACATCTGACACCATTATCTTTTAATGATATGATGATAATCCAGTTTGGTTGATGATTGATTTATTGTTTGTTGTTTATATTGGATGTAAATTGAAATATATAAAGTGATAGATATTATGCAGTTTAATTTGACATAGGATAGTTAAAATTTGAAACGACATATGTGTAAATTTGATTCAATGACATTTGTATAATAAGACCCGTTAAATGTTAAATTTATTGACACGTAGAATAGTGTTAATTACACCTTGAATCATTTAAATGTACATTATTTAAATCGTTGTAGTATGAAATTGAATAATAGATGACAAGTGAAGAACCGTAATGTAATAATCTTTAATCTACATGAAATGATAGTGTAGATTCTAAAAATAATTATATTAATTTACACAAACAACAATGTAAATTAATACGATTATTTCGGGATTATTCGAATTAATTATTGGATTGTTATTGATGGTTGCTATTGCATGTTTATTTACTTTGACATCATCCCAGTTATCACACTGCAAGTTCCCTTTGCTATTCTTTGATTTTTGAATTGAATTGGAATCGGGTTGAAATGATAAATACCCAAATGAACTTGACTTAGGATAGAGAATTTAATAAAAACCCGATTGGTCAATGATTTGATTTAAAATAAAAATAAAGATTTTATTTAAATAAATAATAATATTTGAAATGAAGTTGGAATTTGAATTTAATGAAAGGAAATTGTTAATATTTTAAAAATCTGAAACAAAATATTAACTTAGTAGTTACTGAAAGAACATTGTTTTAAAATAAATTATTTGACAATAAGATTTGGAATTATTCATTGAATTAAGTTTGAAATGATTTAATGATTAAGTTTGAATTTATAATTAAGTTTGGAATTATTAAGTTTTGAAATTATTTAATAATTAAGTTTGAAATTATTTAATAATTGAATAAGATTGAATTATCTGAGAATTAAATAAAAATTTGAATTCTTTGATAAGAGAAATTGAACTTTTGATTAAGTGAATTGGGACTTCGTTAATAAATGAAATTGGGTTTCTTTATTTATTAAGTTTGGAAAATTATTTAAGTAAGTTAATAAGTGAAATTTAACTTCTCGAATATGTGAAATTTAGTTTTTTTATTAATTGAGTTTTGAAATTGTGATTAAGTAAATAAATAAAGGAAATTGAATTTCTTTAACGAGAAATAAAACATGATTTATTGGAATAAATACAAGACTTGGAATTTAAAAAAATTGATTTGACGAATCTAATTTAATTCAATTTGAAGTTTTGATACAATAAAGTTGAACTTGAGTAATTGATTTAATGAATTGGAAATTTAATAGAAATTTGTTTTGAATGATAAATTAAATCATCGAATATGGAATGATATCGATAAATGAATTTAAAATTGATTTGAATGTTAAATTTAATGGATTTAAATGATTTCGGAATGAAACTTATATACAAACTTGAATCAATATTCGAATTGTTTAAAATAAAAATTGAAATTGAATTATAAGATTTTGACATGGTGTTTGTAAGTTTGAAACGTAAATATGGAAATTGATTTTGAAAGACAAACGAAAGGTTGATTTATAAATTCTAATTGAAATTGAATTTGATTTGGTTTAGAAAATTTATTAAACGACCGATCGGTGTAATAATCATGAAAGTTATTAAAGAGACCGGAATCGGTTATGGACATACTCTTTGTCTAAACTGAAAACCGCTTTAATAACTATACGTGGAGTGTGATCCAGAATGAAGTGGTTGGAATAATATACGTGATGACTGAAGAAAGAGAACGATAATGGGTAGCCTTGACACTTGTGTCAAATTGAAAATGACTAAAACAGGAGCCGTGCCGGGCCAAATGGGGTTAGCCACCTCGAGCGAACATACTTCTTCGAATACTACTCATTACTTGTTATTGATTGGTGCACCCTCGTACTTTTGGGAGTGTTGTTTCGCGGTGTTGCGATCGTTGCGGCGATGCTTTTTCACCAGTCCGGATCAGGCAAACGGTAGTTTCACTACCTTGGGTATTGCCTCATGTGCCTTGTCATACTTGTATCCCTATATACGCGACCACTACGAATTTGTTTTGTGTTATACCTATGGAGTACTCCATGATATCCCACTAGTTTACGGTGGAGTTTACAGTGCCGTATAGTCTATGACACTTATATAAAATTGTGTTAAGGGGGATAATGGTAACGCCTTAACACTATTTTGATATTTTATATTACTGATAGACATTATCTATTTAGCGTATATTACTACATAGTAGATAGTTTAACGGTTCCTTAGAGGACGATTATTCTAACGTCCTTTGAGTTATTTGTATTTCAATTTTTATTTCACTTGAGTTGGATTTATTGATATAAGAATATTAATCCTGACTCGAGTGTTTTGTGTTTTGCTTTACGCTCGGGTCAAACTGAGTGGTTCAGCTTTTGAGACTTACCTTTGGAGTTGGAGCTTCGCTTGGAGATCCAGCTATCTATCCAGCTTTCATATATTCATTTGATTCCATTGATGTATACTGATATTGTATTTGACTATTGTATTCAAGACTTCTGTTGTAACTTATTTAACTCTGTTATATATATAGTAGCTTCATAAACTACTATCATTTGTTTCCGCTGCATATTATTACTCTGTGTCTGTGATTCTGTGATTATTTATTTACTGTATATCTGTGTTTTGCCAAATTTAAATTAACAATTCGGTATTTTGAATTATTCAAGTCCGACATGTGCGGATACGAATAGTCCAAAATAGCGGGTCATTACAACATATAAGCACAATATATAAGAAGTTTATAGCATTTCACTTATATTTAAATAGCTAAAACATGGATTCTATAACAATGCATGTTATATACTTTCATAAGCACATATGTAATGTTTCGACACTTATTTCAATTGCTTTAAGTCAACTGTTAACCCATACTATTCAATTTAATTGATTTACAACTCACTTGCTTGCATACGATTCATTTTTAAACAAATGAACTTGTATTCATTTCAGTTGATTCAAAATCAATTTTATTTACTTCTATTAATTCATAGAATTTTTTTTCCATTTAAGTCGAACGACTAATTTATTCTATGCAGTTTCACGATATTCACTTAATAGAATATCCATTTTAGTCTTTATCCACATCCAATTGATTCCAACTCAGTTTATATATAATTATATCCCATTTCTAGTTTATTCACCAACTACACATTTTAAAATCATTTCATTGAGCTCGACAACATTCGATTCTTATATTAATAACCACTTTCCAAATTAATTTAACCCAAACTTTTATTTAATGAACTTTCATTCATACTCGAAGTTGAGCTTCTAATTATTTTTAACTTAAGTTAATTTACTTCAATTTATTCTACCTTCAAAACGTAAGCTCGCTTCATTTGCAAATAAATTTTCTTTTTTTTTTCACTTAAACTTGATTCTGTTTCAATCAAATCTCATTTCAATCTACAAATTTATTTGATTAGTTCTTTTGTTCCATTCATTACAAATTTTAAATTTCCAAATTCAATTCATTCACGACTCATTTAATTCAATTAGCCATTCTCAAAATCCATTTAAAGTTTTAATTCCATTCTCAACTCGTTAAAATAATATCCAAGGCCATATTTAATTCATCCATAC
The DNA here is from genome assembly GCA_030765085.1 of Allium cepa. Taxonomy (NCBI): domain Eukaryota; kingdom Viridiplantae; phylum Streptophyta; class Magnoliopsida; order Asparagales; family Amaryllidaceae; genus Allium; species Allium cepa. The sequence continues at coordinate 86,827,552 of CM060942.1, read as the reverse complement.
TCGAATTGGACTTATTGCAACTCAAATCATTCTTATTTTAATCCAATTCCATAACAACTTTAATTCATGTTCAATTCACTTACAATTCCAAGTTGAATTTCTATTTATAACTTGGGTTTCTTTTACAAACCCATCATTAGCTCAAATTTCAACTTTTATTTATCCAACTAGTCTTCCATCTCCATATTAAATAATTAATTATCCAATTGGCTCACCTCCAATTTACAATTCAATCTTTGATTTTTATCTTCAAAAATCACTTTATTACTTTACTTGAGTTCAATCTAATTTATAATTCGAGTTTGGATTTCTATTTCACTTTCCATAATACCAAATACATTTTATTTTGGCTTACCCCTTCCAATATCCAATTTCAGTTCATTTACTTACAATTATAAATTCATTTGTTCATTCACAAATTTATTTTCAACCAATAAATTCTATTTCCAAACATTAATTATTTTTAGTCCATTTGAACTAATTCTACACTTCATTTTACACAATTTCAAATCAAACATTACTCAATATTCAAATTTCATTTCTAACTAACAAATTTTATTTCATTTACTTATTTCATTTAGCCTACTTAGATTTATTTCCTCACATTCACTTTTTATTTAATTTGGTTTACTTACATTCTAATTTAATTCAGATTTTAAGTTTCTATAAGTTCTCCGATTTATTTATCTTCTGTTTGCTAACTTCTTTTAACTTACGTAAATTAATTGGCTTAAATTCTAACTTATTTTCGTTTTCTTACTTACTTCAAATTTTTAACCCTTGTCCAAGTTAAATTTTCTATTCTAAACAAAATTTCAAAAAAAAAATTGTAAGTTTCCAAATTTATTTACCATTCCATAATCATTTTTAATAAGCTTCCAAAGTTTCATCCAAACATTTCAAACCAACCCTAGAGTTTAAACCATTACTAAAATGTTTAAAACTCAATTTTGAAAACATATATATCTAAATCAAACTATTCCTCTGCATTTTTAAAATCAAACCAAATTTCGCAAACAAACATCAATCCAAAACATCCAGGTAGCAATCCTCCTTTTTGAAAACTTGAAAATGAACACCGATGATGTCGCGATCATCGTCGGAATTACTTTCCAACGACCGAAAAGAGTTCAATGCTTTTACCTCTTTAAAATCCCTTTAAATATTTTTAAATCCCAAATCTCACCAGACTCCAAGTTCAATTCAAAAATATTTCTCAAATAATACCATTATTATTTCTCCAAAACCTTTGAAAATCATTTTCAAATCCAAAGGAATTTTAAACCCTTTCTCAAAAATTTCAAATTCCAAATTCTTCCAATTCATATTCAACTATTACTTCGGAATTTTACTTCATTTTATAAATAGCATTTATAATTCACATTTATAAATTTCATTTTTTTAATGAATTTATTCCTTAACCTTTGATTAAAATTTTAATCCTTTATTCAACTTTCACTTAACAATGATAATAATTTAACATCATCATCTTCTAACAACCAAGCAACCATATATAACCATAATAATTTACGGAAAATCATTTCCTTTATATACAAAAGTAATTTGGGTAAAATTACTTCAATTACCTTATTTAAAACAATACTGTGTCGGTTTATCTTGTTTAAGAGTTTAGAAACCCCTATCGAGGACATGGCGTCCTACATATCGACCATAATCCATAAACACTCAACCGATAAGTCAACACAATATAAAAACAATTTTATACTCACTAACAAATACGCGCTCATATTTATTAATACACTCAGACTCATTCGAGCGTACATACGGACTCTATTTCTATTGAGTAATCCCCACCAGAGCCAAGGTTATCACCAACCTAAGCTCTAATACCACTGTAACAGCCCGCAAATCCATACCCCTTGAGTCGACACTATTCTCCATCACTCAACTCAAGATGAACGGAAATACGAACCATTTGGGTTAAAGAAGAAGAGGTAGAAGAAGAAAATTGAAAACAACTTCAGAATCTAACCATCGCAGCGGAATAAAATATAATAGATAATAACAGATCTTTACACAAAAGAAAGCTATATCTATTTTATTCATACATCATCAGAATACATCATCAGAGTTCAACAACATTAATAACATACAACTGGACAGTCATATAAACTTGTCCTCAAAACTGAATACACAACGAATAAAAATCAAGTACGAAAGTACGTATCGCCATCCAGCTCGTCTCCTGAGCTCCATGGCATCATTTCCTGTATCCTATAATACTCAGTTCGACCCGAGCATTATAGTTAAATAACACCCGAGTCAGTCTGGAATACCAGCGTGAGAAGACCACACTCAAATTGATTATTAAAGTTTCAAAATTCTTTTGAAAACAAAAGCATCTCATAAGACCACGCCACAAATAAACATGTCGGGTTTTTACCTTACGATAGCCAAAACACTTTTTATCAAATCTATCTGGTATTATAATAGTATTTATAGAAAGTAAAATAGAATCTAGCTGAAATGCTTGCATCTCATGTTTCAGCGATAGTTGGGCACAATCAAAACCGTACAGGCGCGTAGGGAAAATGGATTCCCAACTAATGACTAGGCACCGGGGGTACCACCTGTCACAGTACCTGGTCTAGATCAGCATACCGAGGATTACTCCCAATCCCCTGCAACACAAGACCGGGACTATCTTGAGTAAGATCACCCCACGGTTGGGATCATCAACCGCACCACTACTCCGAATAAAAAGGGATATCTAGGCAGGGATGACCTCACCCTAATGGGTGCTACCCACTTAGCCTTGTTGCATAACCCCTGATTTTTAGTCATTCCCGGTTGATGAGGCTTGAGGCTAAGCGTTACCTTTAGAGAACTCATCTGTTAGAATGCTCATCGTCCATCTGACGATGTTCTGAAAGCATTCAATCCATACAAGTCTGTCCCAGGTTCGAACAGAACCGAAGCCACTACTCCTACTACATCCATTTTGGAATCACCTAGGATTAGTAGTGACTAGCCCTTGCACTTCACTGCTCCACTTTCGAATCCAAACTCGTCTTCCTCACGAAAACGTACAAACCGGATCGAAGTGGTTTTCGAGAAATTAATCTTGATCCTGGTCTCTTCGAAACGATCAGCGCATTGGCCAATATTGGTAGTCGGTTATTTAACTACCAATTAACATTCACAAACAACCATCAAACAATAAATAATTTTCCCAAATTATTTATTAATCCTCAAAATATCTTCACAAGATATATTTCCATTTCATCCCTTTTGAAGATAGTTTCCATACCGACTCTTCTCATGAAATAAATTTCCAAATATTTATTTCCACTGAAAACACCAAGCACAAAAACTTTAGCTTTTTTTAAAATAATTTAAAACTCTTTATTATAAAATATCCTTTAAAACATTTAAATTAAAAACTACTTTAATACTTATTCAAAATATATACTTTAAGAACATTTAAAATAAAGCTACTTTATAAAATATAAACTAAATTATCTCTTTTAAAACATGATACCAAGTCACCTTTAAATAATTACAACTAAAATAAATTTGGAAAAGACTTACTTTAAAATTTAAACATTTAAAATTAATAAATTTCATAAACATACTTTTAAACATCTTTAAAAAATTTAACTTATACTTAAAAATTTGCTTCGAAAATGTACTTGGCTATCGAGGGAAATACGCTTCTTTTCCACGTCTTTTAAAAATATACCTCTATTTATTTTTAAACAAATATACCCATTCCTTTAATAAATTCCAAAGTGAATTTATTCTTCTAAATATACACTGATATATTACGATACTTTTTTTAACCCAGTTTATAAATTCCATAGTCTCATTTCTCTTTTAAAATTCCAATTTCAAACACTTAGATCAATTTCCACATTGGTTTCCAAATTACTTCATTTTGAAATAATTTCCTTTACTTACTCATTTATTTTAAAACCCATTAACTTTAGATTTTTAATTCTTACTTATGCTTTAAATTCTTTTAATTGAAAAATACCAATTTCAGATTTCCAAAATTCCTTCTTTATCCTTTTAAATAAATTTAAACCTTAAATTTTAAAGTAAATTCTTTATTCCTTTAAATAATATCACTTAAGTTTTACAACTCATTATTTTTTTTGTTTATTCAAAATCCCTTTTTCCAAACTCGGAATTATTTATTAGAACTTTAAAATCACTTTCATTCTTTTACAATTCATTCCTAAATTTATTCAAATCCTCTATAATTATTTTACTTAAAAGATCACTCTTTTATTTCCTTTTCAAAAATCCAATTCTATATATTTTGATCACTCAGTGTACTGAAATATATTCAAGCAAACCATAGCATTCAATATTCCAATTATCAATATAACTCATCAGAATATCAAATATTCATAACATAGAATATTAAACAATCTAAATAATTTTGAGGAATCCAGTTGGATCTCTCCAACCTGTTTCCCTGCATCCACAGATGTTAGCACAATACCAATTCCACTTCGAGTTGGAATATCGCGGTATATGGGTTTTAAATATAATATCATTCGCTATTATGCGGCGCATATGGTCTCATCCGCTATATGATGCGGGAAATCGATCACTCCCATATATACTACATAATACTATATATAATATAGCACATCAAATCAATTCAATCATTCAACCAATTATTTAAATTTAACCATTTAAATTTAAATAGCAATCTAGAAGAATGAGATTAACTCACCTTTTTGTTTGTTGATGTTGCAATACATTTCCATCTCGACTATTTCTTCACGATTTGGACCTTGTATAAACAATTCATGATTTATTAACATTCGAAATAAAATTAAACGATTAATTTCCATTTTATAAATTTAATAATTTATTTTTAAACCAACAATTTAATTTCAACTAAAAATTAAATTTTAACTGACCTTCCCTTTTGAAAAAAAATCTTTAAGTAACCAGAATAGATTAAATAAGTGAATTAAACAAATCAATCCCCATAATATAAAATTTGAAAACAATCTAATAGATTAAAAATGTACATATTTATTTTCTGGTTTTCCTGTATATATAGAGAGATATAAGAATTTGTTTTCTTTTCTGTAAATAAAAAAATCTCCTCCACTGTATATATAAATCTGTAAATTGAGAAAAATAATCTGTTTTACAAACTTACTGCTACTCTTTCTTTTCTTTTTCTTTTATCTTTTTTTTTCCAAATCTGCACATATATATGTATATGTGTATATATATATAATAAAAGAGAATACCACATAGCTCTCGACCTTCAACCCTGACCTCGCCACTCGCGAACTCGCCAATCCCAAAACCTCACCGCCGTGAGCCCGTGAATTTCCTCTGATCGACCCCTTCCTCCGAACCGTTGCGAGAGCCACCATGCGAGGCCCAAACTACCGACTCTACCAGTCCTGCCGCGATCAACATCCCAAACGAATCACCAAATCAAAGCTAACTTCGCCTCAATCCCACTTTCTAATCGAGCCGCTACACATAAACACCAAATCCAACGCGAACCCTAGCTGCTCACGATGCTCGCCGTGAATAGAAATCGCACCAAATCCCTTCGCCACTAGAACCGACGCTCGACTTCAACTTCTCATCCACGTCACGATGCCTGATGTGCACGTAAATGTGCATATTTTTACCACCATATTTATTATATTTAAATTAAATAAATGATCATATTGGGTATTTTAACTTGTTTTAACCAAAATTCATATTAATTCCAAATTTTCACATATTCATCTTCATATAGGGGCAAAACGGTCATTTAAGTGCATATATTTCTTTGAGAAAAATTAATTGAAAATTTGTATATATTTTTGTAGGAAATTGATCTCAAATAGAAGTGGTTTCATGAAGATATGCATGCACAAAATTAATATAAAGGAATGAAGATGGAAATAATTCAAAGTGAAGAACATGTAGGACCCCACCTACCCACCTACCTTAATGTACAAATTAAAGGCTAATGCACATGCTTTTGGACTTAATGGTTTCATGTACACTTAATGGGGGATTAAGACATGTTAATGGTTACTTGGCCTCCACACTTCCTAAGGGGCATTTTGGGTATTCCCCAAAAATATGAATTAGGGTTTCATACATGTATAAATACCCATATGTTTCATGTAACATGATCTCTTCTCTTAGTATCTCTTCTCTTAGTCTCTCTTAGGCCTCCTTCTCTGTAGTTTAGTTTAGATCAAAAATAAAATGAAAGCTCCTCTTTCTCTTTTCATGGCTACTTAGCCATTTTTATTTTATGTAATCTTTTTTATTTTATGCAATTTAATACATGCTCTTTCCTTTTCATGTTCATTTACTTTCATGTTGTAGTGTAGATCTCTTTTATTTTATGCAAGTAGAATAATTTTTCCTTTCATTTTGCTCTCTTTTTCTCTTCTTGTTTAATGTTGTTTTCTACATTTGTTCATATAATAACAAATATGAGAGCTTAATCCCTTCAATTTAGGGGTAATGAAGCTCTCAAGTATGTAGATCCAACATTTTGTTGTTTATGCTCTCTTTTTGTGCTTAATGAGAATGATTGAAGTGGTTTAATGATGTTGTTTAGCTTTGAATTTGATAGTCTATGTTGTTTATAACAAATAGGCTATGCTTAAACAAACATAACATTGCATCTTCATCTAAATATGATTATGGCAAAGAAGTGAATGTTGAAATTGAAATTTGATAGCCTATATTTCTAAACAATAGTTAATAGGCTATGCTTAAAATAGATTTTTATTTCAACTTTGTTGTCATATTTCATGAAAGTTAAATGTGTATTAGTGGTTGTGTTATAGTTTGATGGTTTATATTGAGCTAATTAATAGCACAAATATACCATACTTATGATAAGCACATCAACTAATTCACTAATGACAAGAAAAGAGAGATCATAACTTCATTTTGTTGATTTATATGATCTAGAGAGTGGATTTATCTCTAAATTGTTCTCTTAACTCTCATATTTTTATCATTTTTTTTGCTAGTTTTTGTTATTTTCATACATTTCTAGCTATTCACTCTCGACTTCGGTATAATTTGATTGAATAGAATTTTAAAATCATCAATTCCCTGTGGATCGACCCGTATTCGCCGCGTGCTACATTCATACACCGTGCGCTTGCGGTAAATTTTATTTCAAAATTCGTTCGACGGTTTTCTAAACCGATAGAATTTCCGTCGACGAACAAGTTTTTGGCGCCGTTGCCGGGGAATAGTTTTGATTTTCAATTTCTATTCTTCGAATTATTTGTTGTTTGATTTTTGTGTGTTTTAATTTTTGTGTGTTGCATTTAAAAAAAACAATTATTGTGTGTTTGTTTGTGATTTTTATTTTCAATTTTTTTCTTCTTCTTGTTGTTTGTCTAGTTTTCTAGACTCAATTGCATTTCATATTTAAAAAGAAAAAAAAAACATACAGAAAACAAAAAAAAAACAAAAAATATTTTATTTCCTTTGCAATTTGCATTACATTTTTTTTACAAGTTTACAAAAACATTGCATATACAACTTCAGTTGCCTTCTCTGTTGTGTTTACAGTCTCTGTTGTGCTTTATATTTCATCCCAAACACCACTGTCTAATACCCTTTCCAAACTTCCATACAACCTTCCTTCCTCCCCCACCATACTTCTGCCACTCGGTCACCAGTAAACTACGAACCGCCCTTTAACTGCTTCATCCACCATCTTTGACAATCTCCACAAAACCACAATTCCCAATAGCCATCGCAACTAACCTAAACATCCTCTATGCTTGCCTGATACACATTGCTGATGCCATTATTGCCATCTTCTTTCTACCATTCATACTTCTAATCCCATACTTCTTGACACTATTTAGCTGAACTCCACTGCAGATACAACATAGAAACCAACCACAGCTCCCACTTCTGCTGTCAATTCGCATATCCCCTACCATACCAACTGACTGCACCCTGACCACCTTCACAACCACTTCAACATTCTCTTCCTACAAATTCACACTTCATTTCCATTAACAGACCATCTTCATCTCTACCTGCAAGTTCCACAACCACTCTGCCTCCATTCATAAATACCATACTTCACAACAGTCACTTCATCTACACATCACTGCCATACGACTCAATAACATCCCCTACCTCTGCTTCAATTCCAACCCTCTACAGCAATCACATCCATCTCCTTTACCCAAAACCACCTTCAAAATCTCCCTGCTTCCGGCATACCCATCCTCTCCCACGACAGTAGCTACAACTCCACCACATCACTGCATAAACCTGCATACCACCACAATATCATCTTCACAAGCAAGCCCATTCACCATCACTGCCAAACACTGCCTTCCCACTATTGCAACCCCCCTACATTCAACAATTCCAACCATCATCTTCAAACTCCCGTCTTTGCTTCAACCACTTACCCCTGACCACAACTTACTTCACCTCTGCATACCCTCCAGTGCCACAACCCTTGCTACCTCCTCCTTCCACTACAATTCCATTCAACAACTTCACAACCTTACAGCCAACTCCACTACCTACCACAACTACTGCTCAAACAACCACGAACTGACATCAATTCCAGTAAACATCGAACCACCTACATCCAACAACACCACTGCAATCAGAAAACCCAACCTCGACCGCATCCTTCGACCATCGAGCAGCCACCTCAGTCAAAAGCTGCCACCACAACTTCGCACTCCCTCTAACTGACAACCAAGACAACGCGACCTCAGAACTACTGCCTTGCCAGCAGTCTACTCCTCGACATCCCCAAACCACTTCGCAAATCACCAAGACAAACATCATTCCACTGTCAATCACCTCCTCCACCATTTACATACAATTCCACGACTTCGGCAACACGACTCCATCAACACGCGTCCAATCGCTACCCGAAATCCCCAATCGCCCCTCCTCTACAGTACAAATCGCGAACACCATCACTCGAACGAACCACCACTCCATCAATCCGCAATCGATTTCAGGGACGTGGGGAAATTTGAGTTCGAATTAAGGATTTGTTTGTGAATTGAGAATTTTCTTTTACTTTGGAATCGTGAAATAATTGAATTTGCTGTTTGGATAAGTTTGAGTGTTTTCTTTTGTAAGTCATTTGAAGTAGGATTTGTTTTCTTAGTGGGCAGGGTGTCAGCCTTAAAAAAAAAGGTTAGTTTTTGTATTCCTCTTCATTTGGTAAAAAAAAAAGGTGTGAATTTGTTTTTGTTCTGCTTTATTTTATTTTAAATCATTTTGAGTTTGTGTGTCTTCACTTTAGTTTTGATTTGTTTTGATTTTAGTTTTGAATTTGTGTGACTTGTTTTGCTTTTTTTTTTTAATAAAAAGAAAGGATTTTAGGTTGTTTTTAATTGTTTTTAGTTTAATTTGTTTTAGTTTCTTCTTAAAAAAAGTTTTTTTTTTTTTAAGTAAAACCCTTTTTTTAAGTTTCCTTTCAAAAAAAAAAAGTTGTATATATCTTGCTTTATTTCAGGTTGCCAAAGCAGAATTACGGAAAGAGCAGAAGTGCTGGTTAAATAAATTGCTTGATTTGAAGTGCTTGCCGGAAAAAAAATAACTGCTTGCTTGCTTATAAAATTTTATGTTTTAGTTGTCTTGCATTGTTGTTTGCTTGCATTTTAAGAAAAAAAAAATTCAAAATCAAAAGCTAAAACAAAATTTCATTCTAGTTGCATTGTTAATACACGTTTATTTTCTGCTTTGCATTTCATCTTAGATTTTGATTAATAATAACGGTTAGAAATCAATAACACTTAATTGTATATTGACAATTTGTCTTCTTTGAACAATTTAATTTCTTGGTGTCTAGGCTACGGCAGAGTAATAACCATTTATAAATATTACGGTGATTCGTAAATATTATATTGGTTGTTCCTCTGAAGGTACTTAAACCTTCGGCTGCATTGCTACGGTGATTCGTGGTGCACCGATAAATCCTGCCCGTTACCTGGCTGAGAACTATCTTGTTTATTTAAGACAGTTTGTGAGTATACAATTTTGGGTTAACTTAGAATAAATCATTTGTAATTAAACCTTGCATTCATTTAGTTGCATTAGTTCATGCATATTTAAGAAAAAAAAACAAAAAAAAATTTCAAAAATCCAAAACTAAAAAGAAAATTGTTAATATTCCTTTTATTTTTCTTTGAAATCTTTAAATCCTTTTTCTTTGAATTTCAAAAATCCAAAAAATTTAGAAAAACAAAAATCCAAAAAAATATATAAAACTTTTTCTTAAAAAAAAAACAAAAAAATTTGAAAATTAAAAAAACAAAACAAAAATCAATTTTCCATTTTGAAAAATAAATTCCACTTGTAAATATTTTTCTTTACAAAAAAAACAACAAAAACAAAATCTTGAAAATGTCTGAATTTCCTCTCTCTTACTCACTTGAATTTAGTTGTGAAAATCAATATAATCCATATGAGTTCACTCCAAATTCGTATGGATATTTTAACAACAACTATTGTTTAAACGATTCGAATTTTGAACCACAAAATTTTCAAAATGATGACCAACCTTCAAATCTTGAAAATAACATTTCATCTTTACTTGAAATCGCTACACAACAAAATCAAATGATAAATAAGTTGTGTAATTCATATTTGTGCAATAACTCGAATCAAAGTTTTCAAAATAATCAAAATTTGAATTCACTTCAAAATTCAAACGATTTCGAGTATAACCCATGCCAATACAATTTTGAACTCCAAAATGAATTTCAAAATCAAAACGAAAATGTGATCCACTTTTCAAATAATTTTGGCAATGGGAATAATCTTGACTACGATACGAGTGAAATTTTTTGTTCTAAACGAATCCAAATCGAAAATTATCAAGTTAATAATTACAAATTGGATTTTGTTGAACAAACGAACGAAATCTACGATTTGCTCACATAGATTTATTGTTTGAATCTTATATGAAACAACGTGAAAAGCAAAATCAAATTCCAATGTGTGATGAGTCAAGAGAGAATCCATCTTTTACCCAAATCGATGATTTTCAAATAACAACTTTTGAAATTGAAAACGAAAATCTTAATGAAGTTGTTGAAAACATGGTAATTGAATTGGATTTCAATTCTTTTAAGGATGTGGAACCAAATTTGAAATTCTATCTTCCTTTTCTTGATTTCGAAAATTCGAATACAACTACTTTGAATTTTGAACTTGAGACATGTAATAAAGTTGTTGATAATCCAACAAAGGAAGACGAATTTAATGAACATGAATTCTTTGGACTTTTCGAAAATGAGTTGTTAAATTATGAAGGGGAAGATTTACATCACCATTTTGATTTTGAAATCAATAGTTTTGAAGAATTTTTCAATGACAAACTTGAATTTCAATTTGGTGAAAATAAACTTGAATTTCAATCACTTGTTTTATCTGCCCCAAAAATCATCGAAAACAAAACAACTCATTCAATTTTCAATAAAACGACATTCGTTTTTCCAAATTGACAATCAACTTCGGAATTTTTTACGAATTGGTTTTTCAAGCTTAAGCCGTGTCTCGTATACTTGACGAGACAAATGAATTGGTCTTTGGAAGACCGTTTCATTTACTTTTTGACAATATACTTTCTGATGTCATGTAAATACATTTCATTTTCATGTAAATAATAATAAACGTTCCTTTTGACTTGGGTTGACTGTAGGGACACAGTCAAAATCAAGTGTGGGGGGAGACTCATCTTCTTCTTGATTTTTCAGGATAAATTTTTCATTTTTCTTCCAAAAACTCAAAAACAAAATCCAAAAACAAAAGAAGAATTTATTTTTAGTGCTTTTGATTTATTTTTAAAGAAACACTATAGGATAAATATATGGTTTTGGTTTATTAAATTGAAATTATTGAAAATTTATTTGTCTTAACAAAAATAAAAATGAAGTTTGATTATAAATAACAGTGGTTTAACTAGTGTATAAGAAGATTCATACGTGTTAATTATGAAATACATCCTAATTGAAAATCTTTGTTTTAAAAGTGGTGAATTTAAAGTAAAGGATATAACATTTTTTTTTGTCTTCTAAGTTAAATAGTGCTAAGATGATTTTGCAAAACTCTCTCTCTCTTAAAAAAAAATTTATTATAAAAAAAAATATCCAAAGTATTCACTCTCATTTAAAAGTCCTCACGGTTATGCATGGGTGAATTACTTGAATATTTTGATTATGTGCTTCCATACTCATTTAAAATTCCTCACGGTTATGATGTACGGAACACATGTAAAAAAAAAAGACTTAATAAAAACCACCTACGGTCGATAGTGTATGCATGAAAGTGTGTGCACTCGCCATGCTCTGTGCTCCCCTCACATAAGCCCGAAAGGCAGTGCATGGGTGGTATATCTGGCCTCAGTTTACCTGAGCTAGGTGTGTAATTTTTCTTGCAAATAATGAGAGAGCAAGCAATTGAAATCCTAGCACTACTTTTACTTATTTGATTTGATTTGTTATTGAAAAGAAATGAAAATACCACTTTGATAAACTTTGATAATCAACTAAGGATCCATTTTATAATTACACTTTGTTATCAACCGAAACAACAAGTTAAACTATTGTCTATTTGTTATGATAACTTGATTTTTGTTGAAAATTTTGACGAGTAAACGACATAAATTTTCAAGATAATAACCAAAACCTATATTTAACTTATTTTTGTCAATTTAAAAATAAATCCTTCATTTGTAAATATTTTCAAAAATTTGCATTCACCTCTTTGTAAATAAATCTTGCATTTTGTAAATATTTCATCCTGCATTTGGATTTTGTGGGTAGTATCCGCTGAAAACCCTCACGAGACAACACTCGTCCTACTAGGGACACCCAGAGGTTTAACGGCTTGTTGCATACGCTCAATGCAATCGTGCTCCCTACGAAAACGGATTTATCTTAGTTTTTCTTTATTCGAGGACGAATAAAAAGATAAGTGTGGGGGTATTTGATGTGCACGTAAATGTGCATATTTTTACCACCATATTTATTATATTTAAATTAAATAAATGATCATATTGGGTATTTTAACTTGTTTTAACCAAAATTCATATTAATTCCAAATTTTCACATATTCATCTTCATATAGGGGCAAAACGGTCATTTAAGTGCATATATTTCTTTGAGAAAAATTAATTGAAAATTTGTATATATTTTTGTAGGAAATTGATCTCAAATAGAAGTGGTTTCATGAAGATATGCATGCACAAAATTAATATAAAGGAATGAAGATGGAAATAATTCAAAGTGAAGAACATGGAGGACCCCACCTACCCACCTACCTTAATGTACAAATTAAAGACTAATGCACATGCTTTTGGACTTAATGGTTTCATGTACACTTAATGGGGGATTAAGACATGTTAATGGTTACTTGGCCTCCACACTTCCTAAGGGGCATTTTGGGTATTCCCCAAAAATATGAATTAGGGTTTCATACATGTATAAATACCCATATGTTTCATGTAACATGATCTCTTCTCTTAGTATCTCTTCTCTTAGTCTCTCTTAGGCCTCCTTCTCTGTAGTTTAGTTTAGATCAAAAATAAAATGAAAGCTTCTCTTTCTCTTTTCATGGCTACTTAGCCATTTTTATTTTATGTAATCTTTTTTATTTTATGCAATTTAATACATGCTCTTTCCTTTTCATGTTCATTTACTTTCATGTTGTAGTGTAGATCTCTTTTATTTTATGCAAGTAGAATAATTTTTCCTTTCATTTTGCTCTCTTTTTCTCTTCTTGTTTAATGTTGTTTTCTACATTTGTTCATATAATAACAAATATGAGAGCTTAATCCCTTCAATTTAGGGGTAATGAAGCTCTCAAGTATGTAGATCCAACATTTTGTTGTTTATGCTCTCTTTTTGTGCTTAATGAGAATGATTGAAGTGGTTTAATGATGTTGTTTAGCTTTGAATTTGATAGTCTATGTTGTTTATAACAAATAGGCTATGCTTAAACAAACATAACATTGCCTCTTCATCTAAATATGATTATGGCAAAGAAGTGAATGTTGAAATTGAAATTTGATAGCCTATATTTCTAAACAATAGTTAATAGGCTATGCTTAAAATAGATTTTTATTTCAACTTTGTTGTCATATTTCATGAAAGTTAAATGTGTATTAGTGGTTGTGTTATAGTTTGATGGTTTATATTGAGCTAATTAATAGCACAAATATACCATACTTATGATAAGCACATCAACTAATTCACTAATGACAAGAAAAGAGAGATCATAACTTCATTTTGTTGATTTATATGATCTAGAGAGTGGATTTATCTCTACATTGTTCTCTTAACTCTCATATTTTTATCATTTTTTTTGCTAGTTTTTGTTATTTTCATACATTTCTAGCTATTCACTCTCGACTTCGGTATAATTTGATTGAATAGAATTTTAAAATCATCAATTCCCTGTGGATCGACCCGTATTCGCCGCGTGCTACATTCGTACACCGTGCGCTTGCGGTAAATTTTATTTCAAAATTCGTTCGACGGTTTTCTAAACCGATAGAATTTCCGTCGACGAACAATGCCGATCCAGAGCTCGAGAGCAGTGCTGCCACTCCCTTGATTTGAAGGAAGAATCATCCATCAATTATTTCGGTTTGATGGGGGAAAAAATTTCGATCTGAAGAAGAAAAAAGGATTTCGGCTTGCATTTGCTTTTTCGATCACGATTTTTTTTAATGTATACAGAGCTCGATTTACTTTCTGAAAGAAGAGAAAGGAAATACATGATTTTTTTATGAAGGAAGATGGCAGTTTTGAACAGCTTTAAATTGGGAAAAGGACATGATTAAATGACAAGAAGGTGGCGTGCATAGAAAGGAAAAGTAGTTGACTAGCCAATTTATAAATTAAAAATTTCCAAAATATTTCGATTTTCGTAACTTAAAATCTCAAATCCCTATCGAGGCGTGCCGCTAGGCGTTCATAATGTTATATCTGTATTCTGAATGCAATGGAAATGGTTTCGAGTCCTAATTCGATCATATGGAGAATGTAGCTTTTTGGACCCAGTTATTTAATATTAGATTTCGATATAAATTTCAGCGCGTTTACATATCGTATGCTCACACAACAACTCCAAATATTATGAAAATTGAAATCCGATAATAACACAATATTACGGATCCAATAGGACTTGTATCGTCGAATTTCGAGACTGTGCCTCGGAAGGCTATTTTTAAATTCAATGTAAACAATGTATTTTTAAAACTGAACAAAATACTTTCAAATTCAGATTTAAAACTTCTATTATCTTTAGTATTGTTAATACAAATTTTCTGAGGCTTTACAATATTTTTAACAAGCTTGTAACTTCCAGATTCAACAATTTCACCCAATTTCAAATTATTAAATTTGATAATTTAATTGCCAAATAAACAATGATATTTGAAATTATAATTAAACTAACTTTCAAATATTTAAAATTAATTAAATATTTCAATTTCAAATATACAGAAATTCTGGGTCATCACACTTTTTCTGTTGAGATAAGTATATGGAAATGGTTTCCAATTATTGAATGTTTGATAAGTTTTGAGCATATATCTAGTATATGGAAATGTTTTCCAATTATTGAATATTTGAGAAGTTTTGAATATATATCTAGTGTATGGAAATGTTTCCGATTATCGAATATTTGAGAAGTTTTGAATATATATGTAGCATATGGAAATGTTTTCCAATTATCGAATATTTGAGAAGTTTTGAACATATATCTAGTATATGGAAATGTTTCCCGATTTATTGAATATTTGAGATAGTTTTGAGTATATATCTTTTTAAATATATTTTTGGGTATATGTATTTGGGAAGTGATTTGATTTATAAAGAATTATAAAAAGGGCTTAATAATTACTTTAGTACTAGATTATGCCTATTGACAAAGTTTCGGTTCCTTGACTTGATGTGGAGACTGTTTAGTCGTGCACTTAGCACGTAGCCAGCTATGTAGGCTTGACTATCATTTGTGTTGAGAATGTTGATATGTGTAGTACGGAGTAAGTTTATTACTCCATTCTACCTAGCTTCCTTCTTGGCCGAAGGATATCAAGTTACCATGATAAGTCTATGAGACTTGGTTTCTGTATGAGTTTAAGAGCCACTTTTCGATATTGGTACGGAGAGACCTAGATTGGATTTATCCAAAAACCACTCCGGACCAATGTATGCATTCGGAAGTGCAAATTATTGATGACGATTTATGAAGATCTAGGATATTTATAGCATGAGGACATCTTGTTGACATTTTCTAGGTCACTCTCATTATAGAGATTTTTATAGCAGTGGTCTCCTCGTTGTGGAAATCTTTGGATTGCAAGGACCACTCGTTACCAGTGGTAGTAGGAGAGTACCTTTGGTTTTTTTCAGTCCCAGAATGAACTTGTATGGATGTTTGTCTGACATTGTATTCTAAATCACATTTGAGCTATTTCTATAAATGTACATCAGTCAGTGGCATAGAAGGCAACTTCTCTTAGCTTAACACCATTTCTCGAGACATACGAGCTCGGGAAGTTATGCTTTTCTAGAAATCAGTCATGTGACGTGGAATGACAATGTAACATTCAAAGATGTTATATGTGATATGAGAAAGGTAATCGTAATTTCACTCCCAAGCCTTACATCCTGGAAATGATACGAGAACTACGTTACATATTTCAGGCTTAGTATAACGAGGGTGGCTTGTAATCCCTCAAGATGATCGACAGCGTATGATCTAGGTAACCAGGGTGTCCAGATGGGACCCTTATTTTATGGTATAGTGGCGTGTGAGTCCTTGCACGAGAAGCCATCAGATATCAGGAAGTTTGGCAATATGAGGAATAGTGGTGTATGAGTCCTTGCATGAAAAACCACCGGGTTCCGGTTGCTATGCGTGGTTATCGAGGTTTCCTATCATGTTGGAAATCCAATTCCAATATGTGCCTACCATTTTGTTTTGTAGAGCCTTAAATGATTAGTCCAAAATGCTATATGGGTAATCATTTCGGCTATATCTGATATTATTTATGAAGTAGACACTATTATAATGTATCATGAGTTGATATAAAGTGTTTTGGTTATCGTAAGGTAAAAACTCATCTGTGTTTATGTGTGGACGTGGTCTTACGAGATACTTCTTTTGTTTTGAAAAGAAATGTTTTGGTAACTTTATAAATTCAGTAGAGATGTGTTTTTCTCACGCTGGTTTACCAGACTGATCCAGGCATTCTTGCCTCTCAGTGCTCGGGTCAGACTGAGTTTATTCTTAGGTTCAGATTCGGTGCATTGTAGCTTTAGCAGACGAACTAGAGTCTTCAGATCATATTTCCGTATATGTCTATATTCCGCTGCATTATTATTATGTTATCAGCATTTATGAGAAAAGATTGTTATAACTGTCCAGCTGATGATTTTGTACATGTACTCTAATATGATTAATGTATAATCTTACAGTTTCTCTTTTGTAATAATCATTGATATTATATTTTATGTTATTTCACTACGATGTGAGATTCAATGTTGTTATTGTTCTATTTGGTTTTCTTCTTCTCTCTTTCTTCTCTTCTCTTCTTTTCTCTTCTTTCTCATGATTATCTACAATCGATGGACTTTGCATCGTACACGTGTGGTATAGTGTCGGATTTAGAGGGCGTTGGGGGCATATTGTCGCAGTTGGTATCAAAGCTTCGGTTTAGTATATTCCTAGGCTTTGATATATACTCAGTATAGATAGGGTCAGTAGCACCCTAGATTGAATTTGAGTGTATTATATATATGAGCTTGTATTTTTTAGTGATATAAAAATGTTTTTATTATGTTGATGTATCTGTTGAGTGGCTTATAAATTATGGTCGGTATGTGGGATGCCACATTATCGATAGAGGTTTCTAATCACTTGAGCAAGGCGTATCAACATAGTATTGTTTTTAAATTGGGTAAATGAAATAATTTTTTCTCGATTATATTTTATATATAAAGGAACAATTTTTTAGAAATTATTATAGTGTATACACATGGGTTGTTTAGTTGTTTGAAAATGTAAATATACATAAGTTAATAAAAGTTGTTTGAATAATCTCAATAAAGACAACAATTGTAAAAGAATAAATTATATAAGCAATTGAATTATAAAGTACGGAATAATAATTAAAATGATTTGCAATCTTATATATAAGAAGTGAAACACATAAGTATATTTATAAATATGAGTTATAAACAAAATTGGATTTAAACTAAGAATTTGAGAATTTGAATCCCATTGATTTTGACAGTTGTTTTTCAAAGTTGGAGATGTATTATTATATAGAAGTGTTTTGACTAGAAATGATTTTTTTAAAGAATTTAAAAGAGATCAAATGCACTGAACTCACTTCAATCGTTGGAAAATAAATTCTACGGATGATCGCGACATCATCAGTTTTTATTTTTGAGTTTCTAAGTGGCGGATGGCTGTTATTAGCGATTTGTTATTGGAATTTTGTTTAGTTAAAACAATTTTTGATTTGAAAATTTAAAATATGATTTGATAAACAAAAGAGTTGTATGTGTATATGTATATATGTGATTTTGAAATGATTTGAAATAAACAGATCTTTAAATTCTGAAATTGTTATATGAATGTTTTGTGAAATAAATGAAATTAAGTTTTTGAACTTATAACTTGGAAAATGGAATAAATAAGAAAAGTAAACTTTGAAACTAAGCTACGAAACTAAAATTAACTTAAGGAAAGAGGTTAATTGGAATAGGCTAATAAGAAAGTAAATTAAATGTGTATAAACATAATTTGTAAGTGATTTATACAAAAAATTAGAATTATAAAATTTAATAAACTTAAGATAAGTTTAATAAGATGATTTGTGGAAAAAATTAACTCGAAGATTAATGAAATGGATTAAATGGATTACATGAACTGAAGTTCAAGTTAAGTAAAGTTAAATGAATTGAATTTGAAATGAATAAACACTTAAGCTTTAAAGTGATTATATAACCATGAATTTGAAATTGTAAATAACTCTTTTACATTTATAATAACAAGTTAGAAACAAGATTTTGAAATTGTTAAAATATGAATGTTAAGCCATGGAAATCCAAATTTGAATTTCAAGATGAAACTTAAGTAATATAAAATGAAGTTTGGAAAGAAATCTAACTTAAGTAATGTAGAATGAAATTAAATTTGATATCGAAATTAAATGAATGAATCGAAGTAATAGAATGTAACTTAAGTTGTGAATTAAATATGTACATTAGAAGTGTTGTATAAAAATATGAAAATGAACTTAAGTAAGAATCTTATAGAATGATTTTGTATTAGAATTTAACTAGAAGTCTAAATAAATGAAGATTAACTTAAGTTAAAAAAATGAATTGAATGAGCTAAGTAAAATAATTAGGATAAACATGAACTTGAGTTAATAAATGAAATTCAACTTAAGTATACAAATGAATTGGATATAAGTTGAAATGTTGTTTGACAAAGTTGGAAGTAAACTTAAATAAGGAAGTGAAAATAAACATAAGTGTTGTATAAAATGTTTAAGAAAATTTAGAATGAAATAAAATAGTTGTTAAGTGTTATTAGTATTTAAAAGAATTATACTAAGTGAATAATGAAATGTTGTTAAACATAATTTGAAAGTAAGTTTATGTTAACAAATGAATGTTAATAAATTTTAATTGGAATGAATGTAAGTTAGTGGAATGTGAACTAATTAAATATGAAGGAATGAATGCAAACTAATTTAAGGAGACTCAAATGAAAGTAAAATGAGAATGAATGTAATAAAAAGATTGTTAGGTAACTTGAATGTTAATTAGTGAGATGAAAACTAAATAGTAAACGAATAAATTGATTTGTGGGATGTCAGTTGAATGTTAGTTGTTTGATGATTGCTTATGTTGCATGTGTTTCAGTTTCATATGATTACTGTATAATATGTTATATGTTGATATTACTTCCTATATATATGTTCTCAATGTTTCTTGAGTGTTAAGCAGATGCGTATGGCGTTTGCTTCGCATTTGGAGCTCGCTTTCGCGCTATATGCTTGTATATGCTTGCTAAATATAATAAAAGGTATATGTCTCGGATTACATATCGTACTTTTATAATAAAAAAATCCCTATAGGATGCCTCATCCTCGAAGATGAGATGTATATTTGTGATATATATATGTTGTGATCTAACTACGATCGAACCGTGCAAAGGAGATGTTGGCGAAATTTTTCGTAATTTAAGGCAATAGAAATTTTAGAGAAATTTGGGAAATTTTTGATAACAAAAATTTGAATTTTGAATTTTAACTTGAAATGAGATTTGATGGTTATTGAAATGATGTTAGTTGATTTATGAAGTGGTATTGGTTAACAACTATGAATGAATATAGAAACTTAAGAAAAGTTTTTATAAAAGTTGTAACTAATTGATTTTGGGAAAGTTATACCCTTAAGGGAATTAATCTATTTCAACTAATAGCTTTGAAAAGTTAATGGAGTGTAGCATCTTTCTTACATAGTAATTTCAGGGACGAATTTTTTTTAAGGGGGAAGGTATATAAGGACCCAGTTTTTACATCATTTGAATTTTGAATATTTAATTGAATTTAAATATTGGAAAGTGAATTTTACAAGTTAATTCAGTTAAATAATGGAATCTGAAATTTAATGTGAATAAAAATGATTCAGAAAGATGATTTAAATTCCATTTGAATTTGAATGAAAATAGTAAATTTTTAAAATTGATTTAAAAGTGAATAAATGTAAATTGGAATTTATTACTTTAATTAGGCGTGTAAAAATAGTCATTTTTAAGACTGTCTCGAATTTCAATGAAACTAGTTCTATTGGATCAATAATAGTGAGTTATTATAGGATTTCAAGTTTCGTGGCGATCAGACTTATCATTCGGCCGTGTGAGCTTGAAACGTGTAGAAATTAATTAAAGGGAATTTGATTAAAATTATTTGATTTTGAAAACTTATCTTCTGTATATCATAGAATTGACTCTCGATGCATATTCCAATGTGTTCGGAATATAGGTAAAACATTGGAAACGTCAGGCGGCATGCTTCGTTGGGAATTCGGAAATATTTCGAGTGAATAGTGTTTTGTAAGTGGCTATATAAAGACTCCCACACCCCAAAACCCTAACCTAAAATCAACAGCCGCCTCTAATTTTTCGAATGGCAGAAATCACGCTACCTTCTCCTTCAAATTCTCTCAATCCATCAAAAATTAGCAAAAACTCTCAACTACAAAGTTATAGAACACATCGAGATCTTCAAATCCATACGGTTGGATCATCGTATTGGCAGACGATGGACGAGGAAATGGGCTGCGTTTGGGCTGCGTTTTTGGTGTTGCGTGGCCGATTGTGGGGCCGGAGTTGATGGCATTCGGGGTGGAGATGCAGTGGAGCGTGCTCTTCGACGTGGTGGTGTTGGATCACTCTCGGGCATGACATGGGAGGCTCGGTGGATGATTAAAGAAACATGGTGATGTTGGGTCTGTACACAAGTGTTACAGGGAGAAGAGGAAGATAGATTAGTGAATTAATTAGGTAATTAATTAAGTTAATGATGTTGTTTAATTATATTTTAATTCATGTAACTTATAAAATGCATAACTATTTCATACGAGGTCAGATTCGCGTGAAACAAATGGCATTAGGTTCGGTATTGACGAGCACTACATTTTAGAGCTGGTTTGGACAGATGTAGAGCTAGCAGTAATTTTGGGTTAAATTAAACGATCGTTTAATTTTAATCCAAATGAATCGCTATTGCGATGATTGCAATCAAAGTGAGTAAAACTCACTCTATCTGACCCGCTTATATTTTATATAAGTGGGAATATTTTTATTATACTGTTTTGATGACTGTTTGGATGTATGTGTGTGTGAGTATATAAATTGATTGGTTGGATATATTCATGCACATTTTAGCGGATGAGGCCCTATACGTTCCATGTATGAGCGGATGACCCTTTGTATGCGCTTTTGTCTTGAAACAGACATTGTACATTTTTTCTCATATATTGTATTGTTGCAGGTTAAGTTGGAGGGATCTAACAGAATTCCTCACCGCTGTTGATTATTTATTTATGCTTATTTATTTATATGTCGTAACATGTGATTTGTGATACAGGGGGACAGATTGGGAGGATCCAACTGGATTCCTCATGCTTATTGATTTATCGTTCACATATATATGTTATACGATGTGATGGATGTTATATTCGTTGAATTGGATGTTTATCCCCTTGTTTAGTGCTTAAATAGCATTGGGCCATGTTTTTAGTATTTTTGAAATGTTTTAAAAGGTAATTTCAAAGCGATTTTTGTTTAAAAGTGATTTTAAGTGATTTTTAAGTATTTTCGTTCATAATTATTTTTGAATTATGAAAAGGACTTTATTTTAAATTAAAATGGAAGTATGAGTTTTGTTATTTTAAATATACAGTTTTATGAATGTTTTCAAATAGATTTTTTGAATATCTTTTATATATAAGATTCATAAGTAACATTTTGTGAATAAGTAATGGATTTCTAAACAGAATTTTATAAGTATTAGAAATGGATTTGAAATCAATATTTGACTAAATCATTTTATATAATGCATTTATAAAAGGGATGTGTATAGAAATGGTTTTACAAGTTAGTTATAAATTGGATTTGCTATTGATATTTTAAGGATGGTTTTATAAATGGATTTAACATCAATAAATTTGTAAATGGTTTTATAAATGGATTTTGGTAAATAATGAGATTTTAAAAGAATAGATTTATAAATGAAACTTTATAAGCAAAAGGATTTTATAAGATAAAGAAGTTTTGTAAATATTTAGATAAATGGATTTGTAACCAAATAAGTTATAATGGGATTTGCAAATTGATATTTAGAAATGATTTTATGCATGGACTTTGGAGAATTGAAAATTATAAACATTGTTTGTAAATGTAAATGATTTATTTTGATATGTAAGTATGGTTTTTATAAAGTAAGTATATTCATGTTTAGAAATGAATAATGTTCAAGGCGATAGTTTTGAAATGATATTTTCAAAAATGAAGTTTAAATTGTTTTGAAGATGTTGTAACTTTCCTTAAAGGATTTATGTGTATACTTATTTTTTATTTAAGTATATGATGTTATTTTCTAAGTGTTGAAAATAGTATATGGAAATGTTTTCCAATTATCGAATGTTTGAGTAGTTTTGAACATATATCTAGTATATAGAAATGTTTTCCAATTATTGAATATTTGAGAAGTTTTGAACATATATCTAGTGTATGGAAATGTTTTCCAATTATCGAATATTTGAGAAGTTTTGAATATATATCTAGTATATGGAAATGTTTTTCAATTGTCGAATATTTGAGAAGTTTTGAATATATATCTAGTATATGGAAGTGTTTCCCAATTTATTGAATATTTGAGATGGTTTCGAGTATATATCTTTTAAAGACATTTTGGGGTACATATATTTGGGAAGTGATTTGATTTATAAAGAATTATAAAAAGGGCTTAATAATTGCTTTAGTACTAGATTATGCCTATTGGCAAAGTTTCGGTTGCTTGACTTGCTGTGGAGACTGATTAGTCATGCACTTAGCATGTAGCCAGCTATGTAGACTTGATTATCATTTGTGTTGAGAATGTTGATTCGTACAGTGCAGAGTAACTTACTCCAATCTACTGAGCTTCCTTCTTGGCCGAAGGATAGAAGTTGAAAGTTAGAACCGTGATAAGTCTATGAGATTTGGTTTCTTATGAGTTTAAGAGACACTTTTTGATATTGGTACGTAGAGATCGAGATCGGAATTATTCAAAAACCACTCTGAACCAATGTATGCGTTCGAAAGTGCAGATTATTGATGATGATTTATGAAGATCGAGGATCTTCATAGCATGAGGACAACTTGTTGACATTTTCTGGGTTACTCCCATTATAGAGATATTTATAGTAGTGGCCTTCTTATTAGGGAAATCTTCGGATTGCAAGGACCACTCGCTACCAGTGGTAGTATGATGCAGCGGATAACTTCAAATGCAAGCAACAACAAACAACGATGGAATGACACAAATATGGATTGATGGATTAATGATACCAACGGTAAATGCACAAATCCATTGATCTCGCAAGATACCGGATTCTAGCTATCTTTAACACGTTGATCGCGCACGATACCGTGTTAGAAGATCTACGATTTTTCGACGTTGATCTCGTGCACGAGATTCCGTGAATCGGCTTCAAAATCGTTGATTCGAGCGCACTCGAATAACCGAAAATGGAGAAAGGAGATAATACTCAACTTTTAATTTTAAAGAGGCACAAAGCACTTAAACAAAAGTTTATTCAAAATCAATCAACTTTACAAATGATCCAACTCGCCTATTTATAGGCTTACAACACACAGGTACACGACCTAGCAGATGCGACCTAACTTCAACGACCTAAAAAAATGAGTTACAACAACAACATATACAACACGACATAAGTACAACGACCTACGACTTAAAAATATAACAACACAACAACACAACAACATAACACGTATCACCATACGCGACTTAACAACAGCACAATGCGACATACATACACGACATAAGCTGCAGCGACTTAACATATTTACAACACAATAGTTTGAACAACCTAAAACAAGCAGTATAGCAACAGGAAGCTTGAGCGACTTATGGAAACATGGCAGCGACATAACTTCATGCGACTTAAGTGAACTGAGCAACATACGTGACCTGACACGCTAGGTCATAGCTCACTGGCGACCTAAAGCAATGTGGCAGTATTGGTTTGGCTCGCTAGGTCGCGTATCCTGTTAGGTCGTAGCTCGGACTTCGTAACGACCTAATGAAAGCGGCATATCATGTATCATTGTATCTTCCTTCCTCTGTATCTCGCTAGGTCGTAGCTCTCTAAAGAGCGACCTAAGACTTTCGTTTCTTCGCGACCTAAGCTTGAGCGCTGCATCACCTATCTTGGTAGGTTGTAAGTCGCTAGGTCGTTCATGACTCAAGGAACCCGAGCGACCTAGAGCCACTGCGTTATCATTCGAGCGACTTAAGGAATTGGGGCGACTTAACTCATTATGCGCTGCATTATCCTCCCCCGATTGACAAGAATTCGACCCCGAATTCACACTTTCCTCTTCTTCAAGACCCTTATCTTCATGATACGGAATCAAGTGTCTGACGTTAAAAACATCGGCAGTATGGACATGATCCGGCAACCTTAATTGATAAGCATTATCATTGATTTTCTTCAAGATTTCTACTGGACCAATCTTTCAAGCTTTCAATTTGTTGTAAGTTCCAACTGGAAACGATCTTTCGTCAATACTGCGTAAACAAATCACCCTCTTTGAAGTCCACACTCCTTCGTTTTTTATCTGCCATTTGCTTATACTTCTCATTTGACTTAAGTAATCGTTCATGAACAATCCTGTGACATTCCTGCAACTCATTCACGAAATCACAAGCTCGTTTAACAACCCCTTTTTGACGTGGAACTATCGACAAATCTAACGGTCCCTTCGGAATTGCTGAATATACTACTTGAAATGGACTGAATCCAGTACTTTGATTAACACCATGATTATGTGCAAATTCCGCCTGACACAATTTCACATCCCAGCTTTTCAAATTATCCTTCAGAAGACATCTCAACAACTTTCCCAAAGATCTGTTCACCACTTCCGTTTTCCCATCCGTTTGTGGATGATAAGCGCTACTAAAATTTAGCTTAGTCCCAACCATCTTCCACAGACTCAACCAAAAATGACTTAGAAATCGAGTATCCCGGTCAGAAACAATGGTCTCAGGTAGCCCATGTAGTCGATAAATCTGTTTAAAGAACAATTGAGCAACACGGACTGCATCGGCGGTCTTTTTACAAGCTATGAAATGTGCCATCTTCGAAAATCTATCCACCACAACATATATAGAATCATTCCCTCGTTGAGTTCTAGGTAAACCCAAAACAAAATCCATGCTAATATCAACCCATGGTCTAGTAGGCACGGGCAATGGCATATGCAATCCTGCATTCGTAGCTGTCCCTTTGAAAACTTGACATATGTGACATCTCTGCACAAATCTTTCAACTTATTTCCTCATGGAAGGCCAAAAATATGATTGAGAAATCAACTGCAAGGTACGATCTCTTCCCACATGACCTTCTTCATGCAATTCCTTCACAATCTTCATTCGTAAACTGCACTCTGGTATACACAACCGATTTCCTTTGAATAGAAAACCATCTACCAACACATACTCATCCGTCTTCCCTTTCTCGACTTCATCTATAATCTTAGCAAAGTAAGTATCTTCAACAAACAATTCTGGAAATACATCAAACCCCGTCACTTCAACTCTCATCGTAGTCAACAAATGATTTCTTCTACTCAATGCATCTGCCACCCGGTTTGTAACTCCCGACTTATGCTTTACAACAAATGTAAACTGTTGCAAGTATGCGATCCATGAAGCATGCCTGGCTGCAATCTTGTCCTTTCCTTGCAAATGTTTTAATGCTTCGTGATCAGTATACAACACAAACTCCTTATAAAACAAGTAGTGTCTCCAGTGTTTTATGGCTTGGACAATAGCATAGAACTCCAAGTCATAGGTATTGTATCTTGTCTTGGCTTCAGAAAGTTTCTCGTTAAAATAAGCAATTGGACGACCTTTCTGACTCAACACTCCTCCAATTCCAACTTTAGATGCATTAGTATCCAGCTCAAAGAGTAACTGAAAGTTCGGATATCTAAGAACCGGTGTCGTAGTCAAAAGTGTCTTGACTCGTTGGAAAGCAGAATCAGCCTCTTCAGTCCACACAAATTGCTTTCCTTTCATACAATCTGTCATTGGTGCCATTACGCTACTGAAATGTGGAATAAACTTTCGGTAGAATGATGCTAACCCATGAAAACTTCTCACTTCAGTTATAGTCCTGGGTTATGGCCAATCCTTGATCGCTTCAACTTTACCTTGGTCCACATGGATTCCTTCCTTGGACAACACATGCTCCAAAAACAAAACACTGTGTGTCATGAACATGCACTTCTTTGCTGCCGCGTAAAATTGCTCTTGACGAAGTATCATCAACACTTCCCGTAAGTGTTGTAGATGTTCTTCTGTGCTTGCGTTGTATATCAATATATCATCAAAGTATACCACCACGAACTTTCCAATAAATGGTCGAAAGATCTGATTCATCACTCGCATAAAAGTACTATGTGCATTCGAAAGACCAAATGGCATGACCAGCCACTCATACAACCCTTCCCGTGTCTTGAATATGGTCTTCCATTCATCCCCTGGTCGAATTCGAATCTGATGATATCCACTCTTCAGATCAATCTTTGAAAAGATAGCAGCTCCGTTCAACTGATCTAACAAATCATCCAATCTAGCCATCGGAAATCTGTACCTCATTGTAATCTTGTTTAGTGCTCGACTATCTGTACACATTCTCCAAGTTCCATCCTTCTTTGGTACTAACAAGGCTGGTACTGCACAAGGACTTAAACTTTCTTGTACGTGCCCTTGTTCAAGTAACTCCTCCACTTGTCTTCTCAACTCTTCATGCTCCTTTGGACTCATTCTATAATGTGGCATATGCGGTAGCACAGCTCCCGGGACAAGATCAATCTGATGTCGTATGTCTCTCAACGGTGGTAACTCTTTCGGTAATTCATCAAGAAATACATCTTCAAATTCCTTCAACACTGGCTTAACTTCCTCAGGAATTTCAACTGCTTCACTACTTTCATGTCTAATCAACAGAAATACTTCAAGTCCATCCACTACTTCTTTGACAAACTCCTTCAAAGATAACAAAGTCTTTAGTTCCTCGATTTCCTCCAACTTACTTTCACTTTGTTGTCACTTTTTAGGAACTAAAGTGATTCTAGTGCCCTCGAACATGAAACTATAGCAGTTAGTCCTACCATCGTGTTGCACGGCTCAATCAAACTGCCACGGTCTTCCCAACAACAAATGACATACATCCATATCTACCACGTCACACCAAATTTCATCCTTATACTTCGTTCCAATGGAAAAAGTTACACAAGCTCTTCGACTAACTTTCACTTCCCCACCTTTCCTCAACCAAGTTAATTTGTAGGGTTTGGGATGTTTCTCCATCTTTAAGGCTAACTTCTTTACAGCTTCTGTAGAGATAATGTTATCACAACTTCCTGCATCGATAACAGACTTACAAACCCTTCCCAAAATAGTACACATCGACTGAAAAATATTACTCCTCAACCAACTAGTCTCCTCTTCCTGCTTTGGCGTCAAGCAAGATCTCCTCGTCATTAAAGAATATCCTTCGTCTCCCGCCAATAATTCTTCTTCCTCCTCAACTTGTGGTGAATTGGAACCTTCTATTTCTGCATCCCCATCCTCAACCTCAGCAACCATCGCTCGCTTCTTAGGCTTCGGGCATTCATTACTCTTATGACCAAACTCCTTATAGTTATAACACTTGAAATTGTTGTTGACCTTGGTCTTAGCAACTTCATTGACAATCGGATTACTAATAGCCTTGGAAACATTAGTATTGCTACTAGCACCCTTGTTCTGGTTGTTAGAATTCGTAAACACACCACCTCCTCTTCTACCTTGCTTCTCCCAAGCTAGAGCCTTCTAGTGTGCTTCAGCAACGGATCTTGGATCAAATATATTCATCATATCCTGAATTTGCATTCTCAATCCTCCAACAAATCTAGCTGTCAGCTGTTCCTCCGTCTCCATGATATCGTTTCTAGCAATCAGTTGATAGAACTCGTCTGCATAATCATTTACCGACTTCGTCCCTTGTCTCAAATTCTGTAAGCGCTGATACATAAGAGACTGATAATTATAAGGCAAGAAAGTAGCCTTCATCAACTTCTTCATCTTTTCCCATGAAACAATCTTCGACTTTCCCATTCTTTCCCGTGTAAGTTTAGTTTGTTGCCACCATGCCATAGCTCTTTCCCTCAATCGTGTAGCAACCAACTTAACACTACGATGCTCGGGTACTTCCTTGAAGTCAAAAATTTCTTCAACATTTGATAACCAATCCAAAAATTCTTCCGCTATCATTCCTCCTTTGAATTCTGGAATCTCTGTTTTCATCCTCGGCTCCCATCGACGATCATCTTCTACATCCCGATATTGATTTCGTACTTGGTCTCGATCTCGATAATGAATACTACCTTTATCACCATCTTCATCACAATCAAATGTACTTCGATATCGATCTCGACCATCAACATCTCTACGATCACGCATATCTCTTCTACTATGTCTTTCAGCATCACGATATGGCTCATCTCCAAACTCACGTGGAGTTCTTCTCTCTTCATTTTTGAACTCATGGTATTCTTGTCTCATTGAAACTAATGATTCTCTTCTTTCTCTACAATATTGTGGTGATACCCTCCTCGCTTCCGAAACTGATGGTGAAACCCTGTTTCCTCCATGGTTCGAGGTTGGTGACCTTCTCCTTTGACTTTGATTCATGTCATTCATCAATTTCTCTAACTTTCCAATACCTTCATCGAACTTTTCATTGATACGTTGTTCCATTTGCTCAGCTTCTTGTATTCTATACACATCTTCAACATTTTGAAATCGATTAGCACGTCTCGGAGGCATTGTCGAATCTTCAACAAATCCAAACACACACTTCAACTAGCACAACTTTAACTCAAATCTGAACATGACTTCTCTCGGCCTACACTTAGCTTGGCTCGGCTGTAACTTCTATAACTCTCGGCCTTGAACTCCAAAACTTCAACTCGGTTCCAATAGGCTCGGCTTAGCTATGATTGGCTAAGTCTAGCTCTGGTACCAATATTGACGCAGCGGATGACTTCAAATGCAAGCAACAAAAACAACGATGGAATGATACAAATATGGATTGATGGATTAATGATACCAAGGATAAATGCACAAATCCGTTGATCTCGCGAGATACCGGATTCTAGCTATCTTTAACACGTTGATCGCGCACGATACCATGTTAGAAAATCTACGATTCTTCGACGTTGATCTCGAGCACGAGATTCTGTGAATCGGCTTCAAAATCGTTTATTCGAGCGCACTCGAATAACCGAAAATGGAGAAAGGAGATAACACTCAACTTTCAATTTTAAAGAGTCACAAAGCACTCAAACAAAAGTTTATTCAAAATCAATCAACTTTACAAATGACCCAACTCGCCTATTTATAGGCTTACAACACACAGGTACACGACCTAGCAGACGCGACCTAACTTCAACGACCTAAAACAAATGAGTTACAACAACATATACAACACGACATAAGTACAACGACCTACGACTTAAAAATATAACAACACAAAACAACATAACACGTATCACCATACGCGACTTAACAACAGCACAATGCGACATACATACACGACATAAGCTGCAGCGACTTAACATATTTACAACACAATAGTTTGAACGACCTAAAACAAGCAGTATAGCAACAGGAAGCTTGAGCGACTTATGGAAACATGGCAGCGACATAACTTCATGCGACTTAAGTGAACTAAGCAACATACGCGACCTGACATGCTAGGACGTAGCTCGCTGGCGACCTAAGCAATGTGGCAGTATTGGTTTGGCTCGCTAGGTCGCGTATCCTGGTAGGTCGTAGCTCGGACTTCGTAACGATCTAATGAAAGCGGCATATCATGTATCACTGTATCTTCCTTCCTCTATCTCGCTAGGTCGTAGCTCTCTAAAAAGCAACCTAAGACTTCCGTTGCTTCGCGACCTAAGCTTGAGTGCTGCATCACCTATAGGTTGTAAGTCGCTAGGTCGTTCGCGACTCAAGGAACCCGAGCGACCTAGAGCCACTGCGCTATCATTCGAGCAACATAAGGAATTGGGGCAACTTCACTCATTATGTGTTGCATCATAGTAGGAGGTGCCTTCGATTTCGTTCAGTCCCAGAATGAACTTGTATGGATGTTTGTTTGACATTGTATTCTAAATCGCATTTGAGCTGTTTCTACAAATGTATATCATTCAGTTGCGGAGAAGGTAACTTCTCTTAGCTTAACACCCTTTCCCGAGACATACGAGCTTGGGAGTTTATGCTTTCTAGAAATCAGTCATATGACATGGAATGACAATGTAACATCCATAGATGTGATATGCGAAAGGTAATTGTAAACTCACTCCCAAACCTCACATCTCGGAAATAATACGGGAATAATGTTATATATTTCAAGCTTAGTTTGACGAGGGTGGCTTATGATCCCTCAAGTGACTGGCGGCGTATGATCTGGGTCACCAAGGTGTCCAGATGAGACCCTTATTGTATGGTATAGTGGCGTGTGAGTCCTTGCACGAGAAACCATCGGATATCAGGAAGTGTGGCAATACGAGGGATAGTGGTGTGTGAGTCCTTGCATGAAAAACCACCAAGTTATGGTTGCTAGCATGGTCATCGAGGTTACCTATCATATTGGAAATCTAATTCCAATACATGCCTACTGTAACGACCCAGAATTTTGAATAATTTAATTTGAAAATATTTAATTTATTTTAAATATTTAAATGATGGTTTAGATTGAATTTTCAATATAACTTTGAAATTGACGATTAAATTATAGAATTTAATCTATTGAGAGTTGAATAAAAATTTGAATCTTAAATTCTAAGCTGATTTAAAAAATATTTCAAAGGCTTATAAAATTCATATTGATAATATTGAAGATAATAGAAGCTTCAGATTTGAAATTAATAGTGAATTGTTCAGTTTTGAATTTATATCGTTTAAATCGATATTTAAAAATAGTCATTTTTCATACAGTCTCAGAATTCGACGAAACTAGTTCCATTGGGTCCGTAATATTGAATTATTATCGGATTTCAAATTTCGTATTTTTCGGAGTTGATATGTGAGCACACGACGTATAAATGCATTGGAAATTTGAATCAAATTCAATTTGAATTTAAAATTAAAAGTTGTCAACATCAGCCACCCTAGGTTTGTAAGCAGACCTATTCCCTGCAAAGAAGAAAAATCACGTACCTCCTATCTCCCTGTTTCTTTACAATGCCACTCAACATCATTT
Source organism: Allium cepa (assembly GCA_030765085.1). Lineage (NCBI taxonomy): Eukaryota > Viridiplantae > Streptophyta > Magnoliopsida > Asparagales > Amaryllidaceae > Allium > Allium cepa. Next base: position 86,795,441 of record CM060942.1, on the reverse strand, counting down.
CAAACTCAGAAGAAAATGGGCAGATCAAAACAATAATGGCCGAAGCCTGCTATCGTTCAAAACATTTCAAACGAAAAAAAAAATCGAAATCATCTTCTAATCAATGGCCGCGGCTTCCAATTTCAAATCGAAGCCAATCCTCCCTTCATCAGTTCGAAAAAAAAATAGATGGTGGCCGCGTGAAAATAAATGGCGAGATCGACGGCAAGGCTAGGGTTTCTCGATGTAGGTCGCGTGCTTGATGGCGTAGGCGGCAGCGGCAGCGGCATCAATTTGGGGTGGTGATTTCACTGGGTCGCGCGGTGGCGGCTCCAATCGAGGTGGGCTCGTGTATGGACGATGGCGGCGATTGCGTTCGAGGCGAGGCTTCGGCGGCGGCGACGTGATGTCGCGATGTGGTGGAAGGGTTCGGCGACGCATCCGGGCACTGTGGTTGATGGCGACGTCGTCACATGGGGGGGTGGTTGTGGCTGTTAGCAGTTAGGTAAATTCTAATTTTTTTTTTATCTTGTTTTGTTTTATTTTATTTTAATTTAAATATACAGTGAGATTAAAAGAAAAAAAAATTAAGATAATGTGAAAATGAGATAAAATATTCGAAAGTTTACACAAATTAGATTTAGACAGTTGTTAAATACTAATAGGTATAATTTTGGAAAAAAAAATAAATTTAGTTTTAATTGAACCTTTTGTTAATTAACTTATTAAAAGAAACCGATTTAAAATAAAGATATCAATTTAAAGTAAAATAAATTTTTAGTTCGATAAATTTATTTAAAGAAGAAAAATTGGTTTAAAGCTAATTTACAGCTAAAATTAAGAAATTAAAATTTAATTGCTCAGATTTAATTCGAATATTAATGAATTGTATAATTATTTATACAAGGTATAATCTGTGAAGAAAACGAGCTGAAATGGAAGTGGATTGCAAAATAAGAGCAAGGTGAGAACTTCTCACTCAAAAGGAATTTTGTTGTTTATTTAAATTTTAAATAGTTAGATTTAAAATTGTTTGACTGTGTTGATTGAATGATTGAATGATGATTGTTATATATATATATATATATTGGATGTGAATAGACCCTATACGCCGTTAGTAAGCGGAGGTTATTTATTACACACATATACCGCGATATTCCACCTCGAAGTGGAATTGGTATTATATTTTATATATAACAATATATATATATTGGCATATGTATACATTGCAGTTGATTGATTTCCCGCATTTTCTTTTAGCGGATGAGACCCTATTGCGCCGTTAGTAAGCGGATATATATTTTATAAAATCCCATATACCGCGATATTCCGTCTTGAAACGGAATGGTATTGTGCTAATGTCTGTGGTTGCAGGGAAACAGGTTGGAGGGATCCAACTGGATTCCTCACAAATATTTATTTGATTTCATATATTGTGATATTTGATTGTTATCATGGATGATATATGATGTTTGAAAGTTGTGATTGAATATTGATGTGTTGCATCATCGGATCCAAATTTGAAGTTAAAACAACGATTTTAATTTCTAAAGTGATTCTTGAAAATATACGCTTTATAAATATTTTTGGAATTGATTCATCTTAAATAAATAAACGTTATAATTTTAATATTATGAAAATTATGATTTTTGAGAAATACAGTTAAAAGTTGATTTTTGAAATTATGGGATTAGTGATTTATAAAATAGTTTGGACTGGGATTTCTGAATTTATTATAAGAAGTCTAAAAATAGGATTTATAAAATTTTTATTTTATAAATCAGAATGATGAAAATTATGAAAGAGTTTAAAGATGTTTAAAGTAATAATATAAATTGATTTGTATTAAAAGATTTATAAATTGATATTTATAAATTTAGAATATCTTGAATTATAAAACGAGCTTTTATAAGTGATAGAATGATTTGTAAATGAATTTCATAAAGGAATGAAATCTATAGAATTTATGAAATTTGATTATTTTATAAATTAAAATGATGAAATTATAAGGAGCTGAAAGACGTTTTAAAATAATAATATAAATTGTTTTATATTAAAAGATTTATAAATTGATATTTATAAATTAAAAATATTGGAATTATAAAATGAGCTTTTATAAGTATTAGAAAGAATTGTGAATGAATTTCACTAATGAATGAAACTTATAGAATTATAACGGTGAAGTTCTAAATAGAATTTTATAAATAAAATTTATAAAGTTATTTAGGAAATAGATGTGGATAAATAAATGAATCTTAGAAGTTATAAGATTTATAGATTTGGGAAGTTTGAAGGAATGATTTTGTAAATGAATAAATTATAAGTATTTGACTTATAATATGAATTTTTAGTATATCATTATGACATGAATTAAGATAGGTTAATAAAGGAATTTATAAAAAGGAGTTGTTATAAAATAAATAGAAATAGAATTTATAAACATTGTTTTATAAATCCGCAACGACTTATTTTGATAAGGAATTGTTGTAATTTATTTATGGAATTATATTCATGTTTTAGACAGTGAATAATTCTTTAAAATAAAATGAATAGAAGTGATGAAATTTATTAACAAGTATATCCACGTTTTTGAATAGTGAATATTTTGTTAAAGAAATTATTTTGGATGTGATGTTTTAAATAGAATTAAAACGATCTAAAGATGTTTTAAAATGTATTGAGATTCGAAACCATAGATTTCAACATTCATTGTCGAAATAGACGTTTTCGAGAAATAGAAGGAAATGGTAGATTATAACACTGTTGTTATAATAAATGATTTCCGAAAGGAAATGTTTTGTATAGTATTGGGATTAATATATCTATTTTAATTTCGAATCCCTATACTAGTGATTTTGGGTTGTCGTAACGATGTTTTACGTAACATTCGTTTTTGCCCAAATAAATATGTTTAAGTGAATGATTTCCTTAAGGAATGAAATATATACTTAATTTCGATTAGAGTATATTAAATATTTTCTAAGTATAGAAAATAAAAAGATCTGTGAATTACTTATTTTTAATAAGTATAGAAATGCTTTTCCAATATTAAGTGAATATTTGGAATTTATCTTTTTGAAGATAAATTGAAAATGAATATTAAAAATTGAATGGAAATCGTATATTCATAAATATTTTGGGAATGTAAATTCCTTATGGAATTTATAAATGAAAAGGGGATTTGTTTGAAAATAAATGTTGATTTATTTTTGAAGTGTGAAAACTATATATCTTATAAAGATATTTTTGGGAAATAAATAATTTGGAAAATTATTTGGAATCTGGTGATGTTGGCATATCTATTGATAGTTCAATAACTGACTATCAATATTTACCTTTAAATAGGTATTTGTTGTGAATTGCTTGAATTTGAATGCCACACTTATTTTTTTAAAAATAAGCGCTCACTATTCGGGTTAACCGGGAAAGGACCTTGGGGTCGTATAACCCATTCCGAATATGTGATACGTCGTTATAAATTGCATTCGAAGATCGGTGTTGAAGACCGGATATTTTCGAAAACGAAAGGATTTCTTGTTGATTGTCTCTGCACTGGCTGATCCCTGGTATTGAGATCTCCATATGTGATGGGAAATCCGAACGTGATTAGAGATTATTCGGATTGCAAGGACTTCTTTGTAAGTACCTTCGGTTCTGTTCGAGCCCGGAACAGACTTGTATGGATTGTGTGTCTGACATTACAAGTTGAGATGTAAAGCCGATTTCTTTCAAATATATTTCTGTGGTGGCGGAGAATTTATTCTTTTAGCTTAACACCCTTCTCTGAGACGTACGAGCTCAGAGGTTATATAGTTGAAGTTATCAGCGATGTATTCCCAATTTGGTAATGTGATATGCTGAGTGATGCTGAAATGATCATTGTGTTGATTATTTGTGATAGGATCGTTTATTTGATCGTCTATCTTGGTGATCATTGTGTTGATCATTTGTTGACCCAAAGCATGGCTTTTGTATAAAGTATGTTTTTGTGGACGTGACTTCGTCGAGCCTCACACCCCGGAAATGGTCAAAACAGGAAAGATGCGGCAAGGTTATGAGGGGTAGCACCCTTTAGGGTATGTACATTTCCTTCTGGATAGAGGTGGTATCATGGTATGGATCCCAGATATTTAACCTATGTGGTTACTACGAATTTATTACTTTGTGGTTGTTGGTTATCGGGATCCCGTGAGAAAGGTCGTTTACGATCGGGGAATGGCATGCTCGTGTCAGTAGTTACCCAGTTAGGGGTAACCCGGCCTTGTGTTGGCAGAGTTCCGGTTTGGTTCTCGGGGATGTCTTTCCAGAGGCATTCTCATGTGGCAATGGGAAGTTCCTTGGCCTGACCATTTGTTGGAAATCCAATTCCCAATACGAAACTTGTACGGTATTAGTTGTAGAACCTGCTATTCACTTATGGTGGTCACCACTGTTTGGATAGTAGCTATAGTAGGCATACGATAATGGTCGTATGTTGGCTAAGATTTATATTCTACTTTCGAAATAAATTTTTCTCTACACTATGCACTAGTAATAATATCAAATGTTCTTTTAAATGCGTATCAAGCATCTTTGACTATCATAAGGAGAAATCTCCTCCGATTCTGCGTTTGCATGTGTGTGTGTGCGGGAGGCCTTATGGTAGTCTCATTTTTAAAAGCATTGCGAATAGAATTTAAAAATATTCCTCTATTTTGATTTTAAAGATAAATAAACTGTTTTGAGTTCTCACACCAGTCACATGACTGACTCGGAGTTTATTGTTTTCCTTCCTAAACTCTGGGTGCCCACCAATTTCCACACGGGCAGTCAAGAGTTAAGGTTTATCAGGATATTCTGGATATTCTGGAGTTGCTAGAGGCAAGCTGGATGGCATGGCGTATTACTTATATAGTATTTCTTTTCCGCTGCACTGTTTGTTGTATATTGTTGTACACTCTGATGATGATATGATGTAATGAAATGTGATGTAATGTAATAACTGATATAGTTCTTTGTTTAAAGATTATTCATTTATTTATTATATGTTGTTCCGCTGCGAATTGTGAGATTCTGATGTGATTCTGTTGTTTTCTATTCCGTTCTATTCTCTGTTCTGTTCTATGTTCTTTGTTTAAAGTATAAAATTTCTATTTTCTGTTTTTTTTTTTCTTCTTCCCTCTATTTTTCTATTCTTTCTTCTCTCCATCTTCTACCTTCTTCTCTTCTTCTTCCTTTCTTTTTTCTTAAACCCATAACATTTCGGTTTTTCGGCCTTCGATTTCTCGGCAGTCGATAAAGTGAGTATCGATGTTGAATTTTCGAAAGTCGAAAATTCCCGTTCGTTACACCTACCATTTTGTTTTGTAGAGCCTTAAATGATTAGGTCTGAAATACTATATTGGGTAACCATTTCGGCTATATTTGATATTCTTTGTGAAATAGACACTACTTTTATGATGTTGACTTTGGCCATTTTTGTGTTAACCTGGACTTGTTCGATTTTGATAAAACTATTATTTGACTTCGGTCATTTTTGAAACTTGCTGCTTGATTTTGTTTCTGACTGTACTTGTGCATTTGCATCATATATATAGACATGTGTTAGCTTTGGGTTTCATGTATATTGTTGTGTGACTTCGATACACCTGACTTCACCTTTGATAAAATTGGAATTTGAATTTGAATTTGACTTTGGCTCTGACTCGTTTAATTTGAAATTCCTAATGCAATCTACCTTTTTCTAACTTCACTCTGTTGACATTGGCATGACCATGGTTTAGATTTTGGTTTGAAATTGCTGCTTCGAATTCTCTGGCATTGGATTTGATTCCATTTTGACTTCTGCCATTTTTTAAATTCACTGCTTGATTATTTCTATGTGTCTTCATATATGTGCACACATACATTTGTATGTGTGTATGCATGTATTGTTAGATCTACACTTGTGTTATCACTGCATACTTTGTTTGCATATCAACTTGTTGAAGTCACTTGTAATTATAGTTTTCTTGTATCCACACATCTCTGGTCTCTGTAGCATATATATGTTACTTGTTGTTCATGTACATTTGGATTTTTGAGTTCAATTGACTTGGTTTTCATGTATGTGTGCAGTGGTGGTCTGTTATATGTGCACTATGTTGGTATTACAGTCTTAAGTCAGGTTCCATTGATGATGCTATGTTCTTGTTGTATATATGCACTGTGTATATACATGTGTGATTATACATGTATATATGTATGTTGTATATGTTGGTTGCTGTGTTAATCTTGTTTGTTGCCTGGTAGACACTTGTTGTTCACTGGTCTTGGCCTTGGTTATTGTGCATAGCATATTGAATTGGTCGAGTTGTTTTGTTGCATTCATTCTTCACTTATGTACTGTCTGGTTTATATTACATTGCATCATCATTGATTGTTGATAATTGTGAGTTTTTCATATCAGGTTGTACTTATTGTGTGGTTTCAATACACTTGAATATTGTATGCTTGAATCTGTACTTATTTGGTTTCATGTTAAAAACAATGTGGCATTTGTGACCTGATGCATATGTATTCAGTTGCAGTTTCATTCACCTTCATATATGTACCTGTTTCACTGGTGCATCCCTGTTTCACTGGTGCATCCCTTGACTTGTTGACATATGCATGTCATTTGTGTCTTTGAGCCTTTATATTCAGTTTTGTTCTTGTTAGCTGTGGGTCCGGTTCTCCTTTGATTCATGTTGTACATATGTGCATTTGATGCTTTGAAAATCTTTCATTTCTGGCAGACAAAATAAAAGAGTTGCATTTATATGTCAATGATGCATTATGATCAGGTTGATCTATTTTCATTTAGTCTAATTGCACTTGAGTCATTTCTGATTGAGTCGCCGTCTTGAATCGAACTATTCTGGTTCATGTGTACACTTTGACTGGCTTGCTCCTGACCATTTTATTAAACTTGTATATTCGGACTACACCTGTGTTGAATCCAGCTTAAAGCTCGAGTTTGACCTTGTGATGATATTGTGACATTATTTTTATTGCAATTGAGTTGAACCCGCCTTTTGATTTGGGTTTGACCTTGTGATCACCTGTCCCTGTAACTTTATTAAGTGTATACTAGTGTGCACGACTTGTGACATGTACAATGATCCACTGTGCATGTCACAAGCTATTCGTGTATGATGAATTCAAATTTAAATGATAACGAACAACCCAAATAACTGAGGCAAATAATATTTTCAAAGTATACATTTTATTTTACACTGTAAAAAATACTTTCTTTTCAATTTTAGTACGTCGGTATTAATTTTTGTAGATTGCTCAGATGCTGGATTCAATCTGGAATGGAGTTGAAGATCAATATGAGTGAATGAGTGAAATGTAGTGAGGTGCATATGTAAATGATAATTGTAATGTAATTCAAATTGTATTGAAATTGAAATTGTGTGGGTATATATAGCGAGAGCTTGAATTTGTACCATTCAAATTGTAATAAATATTCGTTTGAATAGAATTTCTATTTGAATTTAATTCTGTGTCATTTATTTTATTCGCCAAATATTTATTTAATTATATGAGAAATAAAATTGGACATTAACAAAATACATTTAAGTGAACATATATATGTTCACTATCATCAAACAAAAATCATATGCTTGCATATTCAACAATCTCTCCCTTTTGATGATAAAAAAACATATATTTAATATTTTGAATTCGTTAAATGTATTTGATCATTCAATTTTCTTTCCCTATTTGAATGCTCCCTCTCTACACGAAGCCCCCTTTCATATATGCATGTAAATAAAAATATGCAAATGAGCCTATATGCAAATAGAAAATATTTGACCTTTATTTGTCAAAATCTTAACTTTTATCTCCCCCTTTTGTTATCAGAAAAAGAGTAATAGTGTTATAAAAATAGAGATAAAGTGATAGACATCAATACAACATTAAAACTCAATTGAATATAAATATTAAATTTTAATAAAATATCAAATAAAAATCATAAATACTCTATTAGGTGCATATTCTGCTTTTAGAATGATAGGAATGATGTCATCGTATAAAACCATATAGTTGTGTCTATCTGTGGTATATTTTTTTCAGGAATTTGAATATCTACTAACCATGCATAACGTTAGGACTTTTAAATGAGATTAGTAGTATTCCAATTTTTTCTTTTAAAAAAATGAATTCAAGTATCTTCTAACCATGCATAACCGTAAGGCTTTTAAATGGGATTAGAATTAACTTGTCTATTTAATAAATCAATTTTGATATGCATTCCATACATGCATAACCGTGGAGGACTTTTAAATGAGCATTGAAGCACATAATCAAAAAATTCCAAGTAATTCACTCATGCATAACCGTGAGGGCTTTTAAATGAGAGTGAATACTTTGGATCTTTTTTTTATTAAAAAAAATATATAATGAAAAATGGATGATTTCCTGTTTAAAATACCACATATTGACAAATTATATTGAATTTGATGAGTGATGGTCGTTAGAAATATGATAGTAATAGAGATGGTCATGGAATTTTTACCAACAAAAAGTTTTTATAGTTCTTGTTCAAATTTCTAAAGGAATTTACTAAATATACCATCTCAAGTTATAATATATGATTAATATCAACACTCATCACTTTTTCAATCACTAATTATCTTTTCGATAATTAGTAGGGAGTCAGATTAGTCAATGTAATCATTTAAGATCAAATCTAAAAATAATTATAAAATTAAATATTTTAAGATGACTAATCGGAAACAAGGTCAATAAAAAATATTTTCTGCAAGGGGTTTTTATAAGAAAAATGTCTGCCGTTTGAAAATTATTTAAAGTGAAAAATACGCATATATTTTCTTTGAAAAAGGATGCACTTACTAAATGTCTCAACATAAATCATATTCCACTAGCAATTTTTCTATCAACTAGATTACCAGTGTAATTTGCATCTGAATTTCTTTTCACTCGAAATTATTATTAGTTGAATGTTATAGACCAGATCATGAAGTGTGCAACAAAATATCACAAAATCATTTTCAACAACTTTTTAATGAAATTATTTTGGATTTGAATTGAAGCCATGTAAATAAACAAAAACCGTGAATATAGATCAGCCGTAAAATAACCAAATGTATTATCAACCAATAAAACACTATTATTAATCCAAACTAATATATATATATATATATATATATATAAAGTAGTTCAAAGACTCCAGAGATTTTTATAGTGTTCTTGGCACAAGAATATAATTGGCCAACAATTTTGAATAAGTCAGAATCAAAAATAGCATACATTTCTATATCGATAACTGGCTGAATTGAATTCAATTTATGGTGCAGATTATCACATTTAATGGTCGTTCAAAATAAATCGTTACCTTTTTTACCTTTACGATAATTTTTCATTATTGCCTATTTTGATTCTGCCACCTTTATATTAGGCTAAGGAACTTTGATTTGTCACCCAATTTGTTTCTGGAGCAGCCAGAATCCAAATAACACTGTTGTTGTTCTTTAGCCTGACACCACACCTACATGAGAGAATATTTTTATGACCTATTTGTTTTTATAGGTCCATGGTTGTTAGTGGCAAAAAATTTGAAAAATGGTGTAGAGACCCAGAGCTATTTATATATGTTCCTTTCGGCACCCAGATTTGTTTAATGTTAAAGGACTTTATATTTGTGCCTTTTGGAACCCAAATTAGTATGGTTTTCATACTTTTGGGTCAATACCAACTAATATTTTGATTGTGTCCAATTTTTCTGCAAATAGTGCACTCGGATTTAGCTTGATTAATTTTTCTTTTAACAGGTTTAGATTATATCCAAGTCCATGTCTAACTATATTAACAGTTTGTTTTCCTAAAAGCATATTCAACGATCTTTCATTTTTTGAAATTTTTTGTAAAGTCGTTGATGGTCGTTGGACTTGTCTTTTAAATGATTCATTTTCATTTATTAATTGAATGCAATTTTTAATAGAATTTTCTCTTTTAGTATTTTCACTCTTTTTCAAAATCAGAATTTCATTTTCAAGCGATTTAATTTTAATTTCTGATTCTTCGAGTGATGGACACTTATCATACTTAGGGATCTTACTTTGATAATTTTTAACTAATTGATCAAGCTGTTTATTTAAATCTATCAAAGTATCGCTTTGTGATTCAAGTTTAGCGTATTTCTCCCTAAGACTTTTGAAACAGTCATTTATTTCGTGGAAATATATAAGTAATTCTGAGTGAGTGAGTTTTGATACCTTGCTTGGCTCGTCATTGTCACTATTTGTTATATCACCTCGAAGGCACAGATCTTCTTTCTCACTCTTACTATATCACCATCACTTTTATTCCACATGGTTTCTCCTTTTTGATTTCTTTTCTAGGCCATGAAGATTCTGAGGACAATTGGACTTGATGTGTCTGGATTTGTTGCACTTGTGACAGATGATCTCCCGTTCTTCTAGGTTGTCTAGTGCTTTGGCTATTCTGCTTATTATTTTTTGATTTAGAGCTGGATTTCTATATTTTGCGGTTCCACTTTTTGAATTTCTTCATTAGTAATGCCAGCTCAGCTGCTCCATTATCATCACTACTTCCTTTTTCAAATCCTGCTAAGCACGTATCTTTAATTTCTGATTTGATTATGGGGGATCTCTCATGGTTGTTGACTTTTACACCATATATTGCATCAAAAGTATTCCAGATTTCGTGTGCACTTTCACTATGAGAGATAAAGTTGAAATTATCTTGATTAATATGAGAATATATTATATGCATAGCAAGAGCATTAATGGAAGTATTTTTCTCATTTATTATATCACACCCATTTTCAATAATATCCCAACATTTAAAATTAACAGATTTTAAATAAAATTCCATTTTTAATTTGCAATTCAAAAAATCTGTTCCATCAAAAAATAGGGGGGATAATATTAGACCGACCCTCAGCAAAAATAGCCATTTTAAATTTTCAAATTTGTAAAAAAATTGGTCTTTGAAAAATCAAACTTTTTAAAACAAAAATGGCTTTTGTTTCTAGCTCTGATACCACTTGTAGGATCGATTTCACCATAGAGGGGGGTGAATAGGGTGATAATTATGAAAATTCATTGCGGAAGTGTATAAAATATTTTCAGCACAGATAATAGTCGAATAACAGCAGCACAGATAATAGTAGAATTATAAAAGCAGTAAATAGAGCACACAGGTTTACCCAGCTTCGGCAAAACCCTGCCTACGTGATGCCTCCAAGGTTTCTACAAGAAGTTAAGCAGTCCGACGCTTACACATGTAAACTTGTGACACCCGCTATCGACTAACATTAACTCTATGCTCAAAAACCTGCCATAACTCAACCACTGAGTTACGAATTCTCGAACTACACTACTGCAGTTCGTACTCTAGTCACGTGACTAAAAATTACAATGTTTAAAAGAGAAAAATACAAATTAAACACAAATTAAAATCAAAACCCTAATTTTAAAATTATAAGCCCAAAACCGTATATAATAACCGGCCCATAAATAATACGTCAATCTTCTCCTTTTATTTTATTGGCCTGCTTCCTTGTTCTTCGATGGCTTCGACCTCCTATCATTTGCTCAAAAATTAGGGCTTTGAATATATTGAAGACGCCGACTTTAGTAGCTCGATCGAATGATGATTTACGTTTTTACTTTTTCGAACAATGCTCTCTTCTCTTAGCACACGGCTCTTCAATTTCGATTGAGTTCGATGATGAATTCGGTATGTGATTTGTTACTTTTGCTTTACTGTTTTGCTTGCTTGAAATCAATCGATGGTTCGAGTTGAATGATTATTGTTCCCTATTTACTTGAATTGAATGCAAATTTAGGCCGATGATGATTGGGTTATATAGGGTTCAATGCCCTACATTTTCGTTTGAATATTTGTTTGAATTCATCTGATAAATTTTGCTTGAATTCGTCTCGGCCACTTGATTATGATTGAATGATGGTGATTCTTCTGACTTTTTCAATTTGTATAATTTTGTTGCTTGTTTAACACGACTTCGATTGATTTTGAACTGATTTCGTTTTTTATGCTGTCGACTTTGGCCATTTTTGTGTTAACCTGGACTTGTTCGATTTTGATAAAACTGTTATTTGACTTCGGTCATTTTTGAAACTTGCTGCTTAATTTTGTTTCTGACTGTACTTGTGCATTTGCATCGTATATATAGACATGCGTTAGCTTTGGGTTTCATGTATACTGTTGTTGTGACTTCGATACACCTGACTTCAGTTTTGATAAAACTGGCATTTGAACTTGAATTTGACTTCGGCTCTGACTCGTTTAATTTGAAATTCCTGATGCAAGCTACCTTTTTCTGACTTCACTCTGTTGACATCGGCATGACCATGTTTAGATTTTGGTTTTGAAATTGCTGCTTTGAATTCTCTAGCATTGGATTTGATTCCATTTTGACGTTGGCCATTTTTGAAATTCACTGCTTGATTATTTCTATGTGTCTTCATATATGTGCATACATACATTTGTATGTGTGTATGCATGTATTATTGGATCTGCACTTGTGTTATCACTGCATACTTTGTTTGCATATCAACTTGTTGAAGTCACTTGTAATTGCAGTTTTCTTGTATCCACACATCTCTGGTCTCTGTAGCATATATATGTTACTTGTTGTTCATGTACATTTGGATTTTTGAGTTCAATTGACTTGGTTTTCATGTATGTGTGCAGTGGTGGTCTATTATATGTGCATTGTGTTGGTATTACAGCCTTGAGTCAGGTTCCATTGATGATGCTATGTGCTTGTTCTATATATGCACTGTGTGATTATACATTTATATATATATATATATATATTGTATATGTTGGCTGCTGTGTTGATCTTGTTTGGTGCCTGGTCGACACTTGCAGTTCACTGGTCTTGGCCTTGGTTCCTGTGCACAGCATATTGAACTGGTCAAGTTGTTTTGTCTCATTCATTCTTCACTTGTGTATTGTCTGGTTCATATTGCATTGCTTCATCATTAATTGTTGACAGTTGTGTATTTTTCATATCAGGTTGTACTTGTGGGGTTTCAATACACTTGAATATTGTATGCTTGAATCTGTACTTATTTGGTTAGATGTTGAAACCACTATGGCATTTGTGACCTGATGCATATGTATTCAGTTGCGGTTTCATTCATCTTCATATATGTACCTGTTTCACTGGTGCATCCCTGTTTCACTGGTGCATCCCTTGACTTGTTGACATATGCATGTCATTTGTGTCTTTGAGCCTTTGTTTTCATTTTTGTTCTTGTTATCTTTGGGTCTGATTCGCCTTTGATTCATGCTGTACGATGTGCATTTGATGCTTTGAAAATCTTTCATTGTTGCCAAACAAAATAAAAGAGTAGCATTTATATGTCAATGATGCATTATGTCAGGTTGCTCTGTTTTCATTTAGTCTGATTGCACTTGAGTCATGTCTGACTGAGTCGTTGTCTTGAATCGAACTATTCTGGTTCATGTGTACACTTTGACTAGCTTGCTCCTGACCATTTTATTAAACTTGTATATTCAGACTACACCTGTGTTGAATCCAGCTTAAAGCTCGAGTTTGACCTTGTGCTGATATTATGACATTATTTTTATTGCACTTGAGTTGAACCTGGCTTTTGATTTGGGTTTGACCTTGTGCTCACCTATCCCTGTAACTTTATCAAGTGTATACTGGTGTGCACAGCCTTGTGACATGTACAGTGATCCACTGTGCATGTCACAAGTTATTCGTGTATGATGAATTCAAATTTAAATGATGACGAACCACCCAAATAACTGAGGCAAATAATATTTTCAAAGTATACATTTTATTTTACACTGTAAAAAATACTTTCTTTTTAATTTTACTGTGTCGGTATTTATTTTTGCAGATTGCTCAAATGCGGGATTCAATCTGGAATGGAGTTGAAGATCAATACGAGTGAATGAGTGAAACGTAGTGAGGTGCATATGTAAATGATAATTGTAATGTAATTGATATTGTATTGAAATTAAAATTGTCTGTGTACATATAGTGAGAGCTTGAATTTGTAATATTCAAAATTATAATAAATATTTGTTTGAATAAAATATCTATTTGGATTTAAATTCTGTGTCGGTTATTTTATTCACCAAACATTTATTTAATTATATGAGAAATAAAATAGTACATTAACAAATACATTTAAGTGAATATATATATATATATATATGTTTATTATCATCGAACAAAAATCATATGCTTGCATATTCAACAATGTTTACCAGACTGATCCGGACATTCTTCCCTTTCAATGCTCGGGTCAGACTGAGTATATTCTCAGGTTTAGATTTGGTGCATTAGACTTCAGCTGACGAGCTAGAAGTCTTTAGATTGTATTTATGTATCTGTCTATATTCCACTGCATTATTGTTATGTTATCAGCATTTATGAGGATAGGTTGTTATAATTGTCCAACTGATGATTTTGTTCGTGTACTCTAATATGATTGATGTATGACATTACAATTTCTTTTTTGTAATGATCATTGATATTATATTATTTGTTATTCTGCTGCGATGTGAGGTTCTATGTTGTTATTGTTTTGTTTGTTTTTCTTCTTCTCTCTTTCTTCTCTTCTCTTCATCTCTCTTCTTTCTTTCTCATGATTATCTGCAATCGATGCACTTTGGGTCCGACATGTGTGGTTTAGTGTCGGATTTAGAGGGCTTTATGTGCAAGTCGTCACATTTTGGAAATAGAATGAGTGGTGATTGAAATAAATTAATGAAATTAGCTAATTAAATAAATTTATGAGTTGGATATAGTTTTGGAATATGATTGATAAAATTGAATATTGAAATTGGAAAGTGAATTAAGTTAAATGGAACTGAAATTGATTTGTAATGGATATGGACTTAAGTTGTGAAGTGGTAATAAACATGAGAAGAGTTGCATAAATGTTTATAGACTTAAGTAAAGTTTTAGGAAATGATTCATAAAGGAATTTAGTATGGAGTGAAATGTTGTTAGATATAAAATTTGGTGGAATGGTTTTTAAGCGGTATTAGTATAGAAGGAATATACTAGGTAATAAGTAAATGAGAATAGTGATTATGAATAAATAAATGTAAAAAAAGAATCTGAATTATGGGAAATCAATTGAAATAAAGACATAAGCTATACATATATTATTTTATTCACATGACGGGTTGATCCAGATTTGGGTACATGATTTCGAGATGATTCACATCAGTCCGAGTTGGGATTTTTCACTTGATTCTTGACGGCGAACATCGGATATGGATTTTCGGTTGATTCAGGAATTCTCTATCATAGTATATGGTTATGCAAGGAAATGACAACTTCTAATCAGGAAACCGGATCTGAGTCCACACTAGAGTAGTCATGTGAATGATACTAAGTTTGGAAGTGAAATTGTGTGATCGAGCAAGCGATCAGATTTGAGATTTGCGTACGGATGATATAAGTACATCGTACGGGCTTTGGTAAAGTAAATATTAACCATTGGAAATACAATATGATATGGTTATGAACTATATGATAGGATATCATTGGTAAATAAGATGCAGGTATATAGAACAAAGAGTTAGTTGATGCTTTTGGTTTCATAAGCAAAATTTAATTGCCCGACTAAAAGGTACACATTTAAAATTGTTGTTGCTTTGATGTTTTTATGATTGAGCCACTCGGATTTTGTTTTCTTTGTTGTTTTGGGTCCGGAGTGGCTGTTTCCCAGGGAATTGACCAGGCAACTTAGTACTCAAGCTCTCCATTGTTCGGCATCAATGGGCATTCGGTATGGGATAGCATCCGGCATTTGGGAGCATTCGGCATCGAGAAACGCTCGGTATTGAATACCGTTCAGCCAGACAAGTACGCTCGGCATAAGATCGTTCCACAACCAAAAAATTGTTCGGCTTAGCCGTAGTTCGGCCTAGCCATTGTTCGGCCAAGACATTGGCCCGGGTTCTAGTTTCGTTCGGCACGAGTGCTCCCTACGGTAGTCAGTATATTCGGCCTCATCTTGTTCGGCTAAAGGAGAACGTTCGGTTAAAAGAGATCATTCAACTAAAGGAGAACGTTCAGCATACCTAGAAGCGTACGGCACGAGGGAACGTTCGGCATAAGATAGCGCTCGACATCTAAGGAACGCTCAGCCTAAGGCATTGCTCGGCCAAAGATAGCGCTCGGCCAAAGGCCTCGTTCGGTCAAGATGGCGTTCAAACATCGAGCTTCTCGTTCGGCACCCAGACCGTTCGGCACCATGCCGTTCGGCATCAAGGGGCATCCGGTATCCATGAAGGCTCGGCATTCTCACTCGGCCTCCCGAGATGTTCGGCAATCAAGGATGGTTCGGCATTCTCCCTAGCACCGTCAGCTTCGAACGTTGCTCGGCATACTCTTCCCACACAACAAACCTACCGATCGGCATAAAGAGTATAGTCCGGCCTTCGAGCATTCGGCCTGTTCGTTCGGCATACAGGATTGACACTATTTGGATCGAGTTATTCAGCTACCAAGCCCACGAGGGATGTCCAACCCACCTTCTCCTATAAATAGAGGGGCAGGGGCACATAAAAAAGGGGATTTTTTTTAGAGAACACTGGGGAGACTCTGCCATTTTCAAGACTCATTCCAGACTCATTTCTTTTACTTTGCAATTGTATTCTAGTAATGAAAAATGGATTGTATTTGTAATCACCCATCAAGGAAATCAATGGAAATCAACTTGAAAGTGGATGTAGGCGGTTACGTCGAACCACTATAAATTTGGTGTTCTTGCTCTCTGCATTTAAATTTATGTTCTCTTCTCTGTTTTAATTTACTTTCTTCATTATTCTCTCTACACAATCTTTCTAAGGGTGTTAGTGACCAATTTTGGTGCTAACATTTTGGTGCTTTCGCTGAGAGTTTGAATTCTCAGGCTATTAGGATCTACTTTGCAGCTACTGGATTGCATAAATCCCCCGACGGAGGTCCATAATCATTTATAAGGCATCTGTTGATCCTACTCAGAGTTACAACCAACAACTCTACCATGGGAAGACCACGAACTAGATCAGCCTCTTAAAATGTAGATGCCCACGAAACCGCTAGTGTGCAACAACCGGGAACTAGCAATCAACAAGCGATTCGAGGTACATGGCCCTCCAACCAAAACCAAGCAGAAGTTGTTTCCCGAGCAGAATTCAATGACTTGATAAGAGAACTTAAGGAAAGTAAGAGGCAACTTGCTGAGCAAATGCAAGCCAATGCTGACCTCATGACTCAGCTTACTCGGCAGCATCAGAATATTGGAGGTAGCCCCGTCCCTTACTCTGAAGATGATAGTTCGACCTCTGCTGATGAACCTCCTAGGCGTAGACGCCGTAAGGATGAAGATGCACATGCAGGTGCTACTGATCGATCTACTAGAAACAAAGACCCAAACCGGATGGGACATCAACCTGCACGGTCCCGTGGAACGGAACCCAACCTCCCATCTTCCATATAAACCCCAGATTTGACGGCTATGGTCAGGCAGTTGATGAAAGAAAACCAAGGACTAACTAATGAAGATTGGGGAGTGTCTAAGAGTCATACTCCCTTCATAGATGCCATTCTACAAGCCGAATACCCAAGAAAGTTCAGCATGCTCGCCATTCCAGCCTACGAAGGGAAAACTGACCCCAGGCAGCATGTGATGAGGTACGGATGGATGATGGATTCTGCAAGAGCTAATTATGCAACCAAGTGTGGGTGTTTCCCAATCACCTTGTCCGGGATTTCCACCATGTGGTTCATTCGACTCCCACCACGATTTATATCCAGCTTCGACGAATTATCAATGAAATTCATAGAACAATTCATGATATACACCGCTCGTCCAAAGGACGTGATGTCCTTATCAAGTGTAACTCAAACTCCAGGAGAGTCATTGAAAGCATACTTGCAAAGATTTCATGTTGCTGCGACCGAGGTGAGCAATCCTAACGACCACACGATTTTGATGGCAGTAATGCATGGAGTGGATCCGGATTCTGAATTTGGAGATTGGTTGACGGGGAAGCCCCCAGCAACACTAGAATGTTTTTATTCAAAAGCTCATCAGTTCATAAGAAGGGAAGAAGCTCGGTGGACAAGGAGAGACAAGGCATCAGGGCCCGTACAAGAGTCTGTGAAAAGTAACGTCATGGTGAAACAAACCGGAGATAATCCTGGGAAAACTCAAGTGAACGTTCAGAACAAAGCCGGGCAGTCTAAAGGATCCGGAGGTGGAAATCCCGGAAAGAAAAAAGAAACAGGGAAATGGAAATCAAGGATCCCAACATACAATGAATACACCCCATTGAACGCATCCCTTGAAAACATCTATCTATCAACTTGCAACACTTTCCAGTATAGAAAGCCACGCCCAAAGGAATCGACAGAGGAACATAAGCGGACCGGGAAGTATTGCCATTTTCACGAGTCTTATGGGCACAACACAGAGGAGTGCAGACACCTTCATGATGCCATAGAAAAACTAATTAGACAGAAGAAGCTGCAGGAATTTTTCAAAGACCAATAGGACGGGAGGAAAGAAACATCAGACCCTGGACGTGAGCCAGCCCCACACCAACCAAAACAACCAACTCGGACTATGGGTAGATTGGTTATTAACACGATTGCTGGTGGACCTCATCCTGCAGATAAGAATTGGCAGGAGATGAAGCGATATGATAACTCCTTAAGACATGCGGAGTATGAGTTTTGTTCGAACGTGGAGATGGGACTCCTGCAAAGCAGCAACGCACGATGAATGATGATATCGTATTCAGGAGTAAAGATGCGAACAAGGTAGAGGCCCCTACCATCGACCCAATTGTCATATCTACGACCAACGGGCCGGAATTCGTGAAGAGAATTCTAATTGATTGCGGAAGTTCCGTCAACATCATCTTTCGGAAGGCATACGACCAAATGAAGCTGGAGGCCAAGGATTTGAAGCCATCCAAAGCCAGAATCCATGGCTTTAATGGCGCAGCGACTGATGTAGTGGGATATACGGAATTACCAGTTGAACTGGGACAAGGTGAACGCAGAAGGGTGCGAATCTTACCATTCATAGTACTGGACGTTGATTCCCCGTACAATGTATTTCTGTGTCGTCCAGCCCTGGAGGAATTTAGGGCAGCTTTGGCCCCTTGGTGTTTGACGTTAAAATTTCCAACAGACAGCGGGGTTGGAGTGATACACGGCGACCAGGCAACATGCCGTGCATGCTATGTAGCTGAGCTCAGGGAGGCACGGCGTAGGGAGAAAGGAAAGGTTGCGGACAGCCCTGTCCGCATCCAAGGTTCTGAAGATTGACAACTAGCGCCCGAGCCCTGGCTCGGGCGGCATTCTTGGATCCATAGAGACATAGATCCGAGACGATGATGGGGAACCCAGGGAAACAAATGCGGCACCGGCTGAACTAACCATCGACATCTCGGTTAGCCGCAGCGACCCATCGCGAGTTCTTAAAATAAGATCACAGCTCGACCCCGTGGCAGCTGAGAACCTTACTGACTTCCTCCGAGCAAACCTTGATGTTTTTGCTTGGATGCATTCTGATATGTGCGGGATTTCTCCTGCAATCGCGGGTCATATGTTGAACATAAACCCGAACATGTTCCTGTAAAACAAAAAAGGAGAGGCATGGACCAGAAGAGGTCCGCGGCTCTCAGAGAGGAGGTGGACAAACTCAAAACCAACGGGTTCGTCCGTGACGCCCTCTACCCTGAATAGGCATCTAACTCGGTGTTAGTAAAGAAAGCGAATGGAAAATGGAGGACTTGTGTTGATTACTCCGATTTAAATAAGGCATGCCCGAAGGATAGTTTCCCGTTGCCAAGGATTGACCAACTCGTCGACTCAACTGTCGAACATGAGTTACTATCATTTATGGACGCGTACACTGGTTACAATCAAACTCCGATGCACATCCCGGACCAAGAACACACCAGCTTTGTCATAAACATGGGATTGTATTGCTATGTAGTAATGCCCTTTGGATTGAAGAACGCAGGAGCCACTTATCAACGTCTAGTGAATCGAATGTTCAAAGATCAGATTGGAAAAACGATGGAAGTCTATGTGGATTACATTCTAGTGAATTCACGGCAGTCAAACGACCACATCCGAGACCTAGCGGAGATGTTTGACATACTCAGGCATTATGGAATGAAGATCAATCCGTTGAAGTGTTCATTCGGCGTAGCATCAGGAAAGTTTCTGGGATTCAATGTGAATGCCCAGGGAATCGAGGCTAACCCAGAGAAGATCCAGGCTATCTGAGATATACAAGTGCCCAGAACCATAAAGCAGGTGCAAAGCCTGAATGGAAAAGTGGCTGCTCTAAGTCGATTCATATCCAGAGCTACAGACAAGTGTTTTCCCTTCTTCGACATTATAAAGAAAGCAAAAAAGAAACTTCGAATGGACATCCGACTGTGAGGAAGCATTCCAGGCTCTGGTAAGGCACTTGGAAAGTCCCCATGTACTGTCCAAGCCGATAAATCACGAAATGTTGTATGTATACTTGGCGGTATCCCAACACGCTATCTGTACAGCCTTGGTCCGCGATGAAGACCGGATTCAAAAGCCGGTTTACTATGTCAATAAACGCTTGACAGGGGCGGAAAAAAATTATCCAAAGATTGAAAAACTAGCCTATTGCTTAGTGATCGCATCACGCTAGCTTCGCCGCTACTTTCAGGCACACTCAATCGGTGTCTACACTGTCCAACCCTTGTGACAGGTGCTCCAACGACCGAAAACTTCCGGAAGGATGCTGAAATGGAATATTGAGTTAAGTCAGTTCGATATTACCTATTTGCCGTGGAGGGCTATACAAGGACAAGCATTGGCCGACTTCATTGCTGAATTCACTGTGCTAGATGAACCGAGAAGTCGCAGAATCATACCCCCCGTTCGATGGAAGATGTACACCAATGGGGCATCTAACGACCGTTGCTCGGGGGCAGGTATAATCCTCGTAACTCCTAAAGACCGATCAATCTGCTACGTTTTGAAGCTCGAGTTTGCAGCAACAAATAACAAAGCCGAATATGAAGCATTGATTGTTGGCTTGAGACTTGTTATCGAACTAGGAGTGAAGTCAATCGAAATCTTCTATGATTCGCAGCTGGTAGTATATCAGGTGCGGGGAGACTATCAAGCGAA
This sequence comes from Allium cepa, assembly GCA_030765085.1. Lineage (NCBI taxonomy): Eukaryota > Viridiplantae > Streptophyta > Magnoliopsida > Asparagales > Amaryllidaceae > Allium > Allium cepa. The sequence goes on along the minus strand of CM060942.1, from coordinate 86,774,266 downwards.
GGTACAGAGGTTTTCTCCTTACCTTGCTCGGGTTCAAGAGCTGCTGGAAAATCTGAAATACTACGACATCTCGCATGTCCCACACGAACAAAATAGAGAGGCCGGTTCATTGGCAAAATTCACAAGCACTGGCGATGCACAGCAATGGGATTGTTCCCTGTTGAGACCCTCCATGCTCCAAGTATAGACGTAATGGAGACAGATTTCGTGTTAGAGATCAAACTTGAGAAGGAATCATGGTTGACCCCAATCAAGCAGTACCTGCTACAAGGGGATTTGCCTGAAAAGAGAAGCAAAAGATGCCAAGTCCTCCGTAAAGCTTCGCGTTATGTAATACAGGATGGGATAATGTATCGGAGGGGATTCTCGACCCCCTTACCCCGGTGCGTGGCCCATGATGAGATAAAATAGGTATTAAAGGAAGTCCATGAGGGAGAGTGCGGCGACCATACTGGGGGCGGACATTAGCAAAGAAGATCCTCCGCTATAGATACTACTGGCCAACTGTGAATCGGGATGCTGAAGACTATGTGAGAAGATGTGATAAATGCCAAATATATGCAAAAATCCCGAGAGCTCCACCAACGGAACTCACACAAAAGGTTAGTCCCTGGCCATTTGCGATGGGGGGGATCGACCTGATCGGCTCTTTACCCATAGCCAAAGGAGGCATGAAATATGCAATAGTTGCGATCGATTACTTTACCAAATGGGCAGAGGCAGAGCCTATGGCCACGATCACCACGAAGAAAGTCATTAACTTCGTTGTACGAAATATCATATGCCGTTTTGGCCTTCCATGGACCATCATAACAGATAATGGAACTCAATCGAAAGCAAGGAATTCAAAGAGTTTTGTCCGAAATATAGCATTGAGAAAAGGTTTGCAGCAATTGCTCACCCGAAGGCGAATGGATAGGTAGAAGCCGTAGACAAAATAATCAAGTCCATATTGAAAAAGCGTTTGGAAAAGGCTAGAGGCAAGTGGGTAGATGAACTCCCGACGGCGCTTTGGGCCTATAGAACCACCCACAAGACCGCGACTGGCCACACTCCATTCGCATTGGCATATGGCACGGAAGCTGTCATACCCATGCAATAACTTGAAGTTCCATCTCATCGCGTAACTCACTACGACCCTGCATCGAACCAGGATCTCTTGTTGGAATCGTTGGACTTCATTGATGAAAAACGCGAAGAAGCCAATTTGAGAGCGGCCGCATACAGACCAGAGTCGCTAAATATTATAACGAGAAGGTCCGACTGAGAATTTTTGGTGTGGGAGACCTCGTGTTGAAACGAGTTTTTCTGATCCCGTCTCATATGAATCCCGCATGGGAAGGTCCATACATCATCGAACAAAGGCTTGGAGAAGGAACTTTCAAGCTAACGACCGTCGATGTTGCGACACTCCCCCGAGCATGGAACAGCGAGCACTTGCGACGTTATTACACTTAGTCTACTTCCTTCATGCAGTAGTTGCATTTATTTCCAGTACGTTTTCATTTCTAGTTCTTGACATGTAATAAGACAATTTAGCTTGCTTTCATTAATAAAGGCTTGAAGCCATCCTTTTCATGAATGATTAATGTTTCTGCGTAAGATAGTCATGTGACGGGCAAATAAAATTATGTTATTCAGGCTAACGTGCGAACGAGTATAAACGACTTTAAATCTCCAAGTCCCCGGAGTGCGGACCGGAGCACTCTTAGTCCTCGGAGCGCGGATTCGAGTATAAATGAATAAAAACCTCCAAGTCCCCAGAATGCGGACCGGAGTTCTCTAAGTCCCTGGAGCGTGGACTCGAGTATAAACAATTCAAAATTTCCAAGTCCCCGGAGTGCGGACTAGAGTATAGACGAATAAAAACCTCCAAGTCCCCAAAGTGCGGACTGGAGTACTCTAAGTCCCTGGAGCGCAGACTCGAGTATAAACGAATAAAAACCTCCAAGTCCCCGGAGTGCGGACTGAAGTACTCTAAGTCCCCCGAGCGCGGACTCGAGTATAAACAATTCAAAATCTCCAAGTCCCCGGAGTGCGGACCAGAGTATAAACGAATAAAAACCTCCAAGTCCCCGGAGTGCAGACTGGAGTACTCTAAGTCCCCGGAGTGTGGACTCGAGTATAAACGAATAAAAACCTCCAAGTCCTCGGAGTGCAGACTGGAGTAATCTAAGTCCCCAGAGCGCGGACTCGAGTATAAACGAATAAAAACCTCCAAGTCCCCGGAGTGCGGACCGGATTACTCTAAGTCCCCGGAGCGCGGACTCGGGTATAAATGAATAAAAACCTCCAAGTCCCCGAAGTGCGGACTGGAGTACTCTAAGTCTCCGAAGTGCGGACTCGAGTATAAACAATTCAAAATCTCCAAGTCCCCGGAGTGCGGACTCGAGCATAAACGGTAAAAATTCTCCAAGTCTCCAGAATGCGGACTGGAATATTCTAAGTTCCCATTGTACATATTAAAAAATGTTCTAAGTGCTTGAAGCATGGGAGGAAGACGAATAACTCTCAGAGAATCAATGGGCTATGTGAAGACAAACCAAGAAGTCTATGTTACGCACAACAGCATGGATTCGAATCACAATCACAAAGAAAACTGGATAATAAGAATCTTTTGAAAAGATAGAAAAGGAAAATAAACTTTATTCAGGAAAAGTTTTCTGCTACAAGCACTCCAAAATTTGGAGTCAACGGTCTATCTACAAAAATTACAAAAACTATTACACAACTTAGATCGACCCTCGTTGAACAAGGACAGTAGTCACTTCTTGTGCTTCTTCGACTTCTTCCCGGATGACTCTTCCCCAGAGCGTTTACCCTTGGAACCTTTCCTTGATGGAGGAGTAACAACCGAAGAAATAGAGGGAACATCCGAGGGCTTGGACCTGCCCTGAAGGATGACCTTCAATGGCTTGTTCAAGGGATCGTCCAGGTCCACTTCATGCGGTTCAACCTTGACCTTGGCTGTATCTTTTTTCTCTTTTCTGATCCGCTCCTTCATGCTCAATTCAGATGTATGCTCAGAGGCGCCTGTGACTTCTACTTCATAACTCCCAGAGGAGAAAGCAGACTTGCCTTCGTCAAGCGCCCCAATCACTTGAGCATCTGGCCCAGGAACTTCACCAGCTTGACCAACCCCACCAGTCTTTTCCACCTCCTTGGCGACATCGCTCTTCGGAGTGGGATCGGGTCGGAACGACCTGCATAAAATCAAAAAATATGAGCATTAGAATGCAATAGTACTTCACAAAGAATGATACTTTCAAAATCTCAAAGTGAAAGGTTATCTACCAAGCCCTGGCAAACTCTCTGTCGTCAAAGGAGTTTCGCCCTCCGAGATAGGAGACAAAACATGAACGCTTAGGCCGGGGGCTTCCGGATCATAGCCAATGTGTTGTTCAAAGGGATCGAGTATCGGCCGACCGGCCGGCTGGGAAGGCACGTGAACAGGAGACTCGGCCTTGGATGGACCGGCGACAACTTCTTTCCCTTTCCTCGAGGGGGAGCCTTTGCAGTAAAGGGCCTTGGCCGCTGATAGGTCCGAAGGCTCATGTCCCTTCAGAAATTCTTTTATCAAATCCTCCTTGTCAACCTCCTCGACACCGCGCTCGGCCTTCTTGATCTGAATTAAGGTTTCCCACGCCTCGAGCAACGATTCAAGATAGCCATCACCTAAAAAAAGTTAAGTCACGGTGCATGAGCACGCGGGCGTTGAATTCAGCAACGAGTGGGTCGAACGCGGTTTTGATCTCTTCTCTACCTTCTTCCTTGGCTGCCTCAAGACGGGAGTCGATGTCCACCAACGCCATCTTCTTGCCCTCTTTGCGGGCCTCGTTCTTTAACATCTCAACCCTAGAAAGCTCGCCCTCGAGCTGTTCTTTTAAGAGTCGGGTGGCGACAATCTCGTCACAGTATCGCTGCGACTCTTCTCGGGTAGCCGTCTTCTCCTCTTTCTCTCTGCGGAGAAGCTCCTCAAGTTCCTTGACCCGGGTGCTGAATGCATCCCTCTCCTTCTGAACAGAGTCCTTCTCTAAGGCCAAAGCCCCACATCGTTGGACTGCCTCGTTAAGCTCTTTCTTATGAGTTGATTCCAAGCAAGTGACGGCCTCAGCAGTATCCCTGGCACTCCGATAGGCAACCTCGAGTTCAGACTTATAAGTGGCGATTTCTTTGTCCTGGGCCTTAATGATGTTTTTATCGTGGGTAGCCTCAAGCTTCAAACGGTATATTTCATGCTGGCGCTCCACAGAGACTTCGGAAAGTTTCTCAGCTAGGTGAACGAACGCGTCATGTTGAACATAGACGTCGTTGGTACAGGCAATGGCGTTCTGCTTAACATCTCCAGGTATAGGATGAATCGCCGGAAGGAACTTCAACCCATCGAAGCAAATCTTGGGAAATGTAGCCTTAAGCTCGCTCAATCTCTCTGATACTATTGGATCTGATGCAGGAGCAGGAGGAGACGGCTTTGAAAGTTCGCCCCTTCTATGAGAATCTCGGGACTGTCGAGTGGAAGAAGAATCAGAGCATTGATCTCGGGGGATATCAGACTACGACCCATTGTAACCAGGCTTATCCTTACTTTGCCCCGAATGAGAAGAGGGGTGTCAATGATGCTTGGGCTAATAATACGGTTTCTTCCGAGATGATAAGTCCCGAGAATGATGGTCTCTATCACCATCACCATTCTATCTCGACGTCTCTCGGGACCCGAGTCCCATCCGGACGGATGAAAAATAGAAGAACCACGGAGACGATCGAATCCGTGTGAGCGCCCCATGTCACCTGCACGAAATTCAAATAACAACGAGTTAGCAAGGAGAGATGTGACAACAAAAATTTAAGTGCGAATTGAAGTGCAAATGTTTGTGTGTGTCCTAGTGTTTCCCCCCGACGGACCAGTAGCCTTGCTAACAGGGGTTTTCTCTCCCCGACCTTGGATTGAAATGCCCACATCGCCTCTGATGGGCGAATGGAACTTGAATGTCTTCGGATCGCCAAAATCATAGTTGAGCAGATCCTCCAGAATGGAGAGGTTCGAAAGGTCCTTTAGAGAACTTTCAACGTGCTGTGACGAAGCCTCCTTCTCTACCGGGATGAGCGTAACTCTGGAAGTTCAGTTCCGCCAACCTTCTCTGCCGGGATAAGCGTAACTCTGGAAGTTCCGCGAACCTTCTCCTTTCTAATCTTATATGTCAACGTCTTTTTCCCCTTCGAAGGGGAAGATGACGTTTCAATATCGTGCACTTCGACCAGTGGATCCTGAGTAGGACCCGCATTCCCACCTTGTGTTTCGGGTGCTTCACCCTCTCTGATTTCCCCCTCCTCCTGTGCACCGGGGGTGTGGCGTGACGACGATTCAGCCAACTTCTTCCCTTTACCGGATGCGGGCTTGGAGATGGAGACGCCCTCAAGAAGGATCACCCGATGACCTTCTGCTAACAGCCCGAACCTTGACAGTGACTCATTTGAAATGAGGGTTCGGATGTCTCGTTCCTCGACGAGAAGAGCTCTAATAGCCTCAACAGCCTCTGAATAGCTGCGGCCCTCAGGACGTGGATTGATATCTGAAAAAATGAAACAAGAGTTAGAAAAAGCATCGCCCCAACCGAAATATGAGCATCGCTCTAAAAAGAAAACTTACTTCCTTCAACCCATCTCCTCGCGAAACCAGGAGGCAGCGCACGTAGAACCATTCCTATTTGTACAGGGAAAACTTGCTCCACGCTCCGGTTAGAATTTGGCACTTGTGGTGCGACTCGAGGAACACAAAGGATGGGCTATCTCTCCGCTTCTTGATCATATAAATATATCTGATGTCGTCAGGAGTTGGAGGCCTGGAGAAGACAGCCATAAAAAGGAGGTAGGTCCCATAAATGAACACAAGACTATTTGGGTGCAGCTGTGACGGGGCGACGTCTATGTATTGCAACACGTCCCGAAGAAATAAATTGAACGGAGGCACGCTGCCCACCCATCACATAAACTTATTGCAGGCGGAGCATCCGACTGGGGGCAGGTGTGGATGATCATGGCCTGACGGAACCAACACGTCGGCAAAAGGGATTCCGTGGATCGAACATATTCGCCAGAGTGCGGCTTCGTTAATCTTCGAAGCTTGTGAATCGATTGGATTATCTAAGAGAATAGATGACTCCAAGGTATAAGGAGCAAAATCATGCGCGGGGGAGGTCGACGGGTTAGAAGTGTCTATGTCCCCTTGTTTGGAAGACAGCCCGGGTCTGTCCGAGATTGTGGCGGAACTGGATATTTTAGACATTTTTGACGGGAATCGGATACTGCAGAGAACTTGTATGAACTATACTCAAAAAATGATCGGCATTAGACTTAACAGGATAAATTCCCCCCTATGTGGTGTGTGAACTAGGGCAATCAATCGTGTATAGGCATTGGAAATTCGAGAGTCGCAAGGTTACTGATATAAAACTAAGCTTAAAAATCGTCGCCTTCGAAGACCGTCATCACTGACCGTTTCCAAAAGCCTTCCTTATGGCGATTACAATTTCAAGTTCAGGGAACGTTAGAGGAAATTATCTGATTACGTCAAGTAAAGTTCAGATTTATAGCTACTGAAAATAGAAGGTTATTAGTCCGAATCGGTTCGATATGCTAGAATGTTAGAGTCATTGTTCTTGCTTTATGACCGTTCGGCACACTTTAGTTCGACATTTATGTATTGTTCGGCTAAATATCGTTCGGCATGTTTGGTCCGGCATTTACGTGTTGTTCGGTGTAAGATTGTTCGGTCTTAATACCGTTCGGTATGTGAGATTGTTCGAACTTGATACGGTTCAGCATTTGTGTTTGTTCGTCCAGGCTGCCGTTCGGCAAGACTATCGATCGGCCTAAAATTTGCTCGGCCAAACTCCCGGTCGGCCTAGCTATCGTTTGAACTAGTTAGCGCCCGGCAAAGCGTCGATCGGCCAAAATTCCATTCGGCCGAAACAACACTAAGCAACCTCCCCCCTAACTCACGCTTCCTCCCTGACCTCCTACTCCACTGTTCGGCATGTGGTGAGACACGCCGAACCAAGATTACGCCGAACCTTAAAACTTTCGGCACTCCACCCTTAGCTACAATTCCATCCCTCTCCTCCTCTACTCTTTCCTCTCTTCCAGTCTCGATTAAGCACGAAGAAACCGTGCCAAACCACATTATATCTCCCAAACAAACAACTTCTACGTAATCAGCCTAGGATACCTCTCCCTACCTCGCATCATTTAACCCTGTTAGCTACTGTTCTAATATAAGCCTCTTATCGAAGCTTCTATAGTCAGGGAGAGGATTTGGATAAAGGAATTGATACCTAGTTCGTAGATCGAGCTTTGGAAAAGATTGTGAGGCCTTTGGAGTCGATAGCAGAGAAGGTTCGTAAGTTCAAGATCACAGAAGTCAAAGTGGAAAAAAGGGAAAGAAGGAGGGGGTCGGGTTTTATAGGAAGGAAGAAGAAGTTGAAGAGACCATGACCGGTAGAACCGGTCAAGGCGATATCAACCGGCAATCTCACATTGTTCGGCCTCGGCTATTCTGGTTCGTTCGGCGTCCCGGGTACTCGTCTTCAGATGGGTTGTATCGCATACGAAGTCGCTCGGCGTAACATGGATCGTTCGGCCTCGGCTACACTGTTCGGCACACACACCTCTATAGTTGATATTCTCAAGAAGGCACCCCCAAGGAGATTTAACCAAGGCTCGAAGCAAAGCATGGAAGATACATACTTCAAAGCGTATCACGTTCGGTCACGTAATACGCTTTGGGGGGCAAGTGTTTCCCAGGGAATTGACTGGGCAACTTAGTACTCAGGCTCTCTATCGTTCGGCATCAATGGGCATTCGGTATGGGATAGCGTCCGACATCGAGAAACACTCGGTATCGAATGTCGTTCGGCCAGAGAAGTACGCTCGGCATAAGATCGTTCCACGACCAAAGAATTGTTCAGCTTAGCCATAGTTCAACCTAGCCATCGTTCGGCCAAGACATTGGCCCGGCTTCTAGTTTCGTTCGGCACGAGTGCTCCCTGCGGTAGTTAGTATGTTCGGCCTTATCTTTTTCGGCTAAAGGAGAACGTTCGGCTAAAGGAGAACGTTCGGCATACCTAGAAGCGTTCGGCACGAGGGAACGTTCAGCATAAGATAGCGCTCGACATCTAAGGAACGCTCGGCCTAAGGCATTGCTCGGCCAAAGATAGCGCTCAGCCAGAGGCCTCATTCGGTCAAGATGACGTTCAAACATCGAGCTCCTCGTTCGGCACCATGTCGTTCGGCATCAAGGGGCATCCGGTATCCATAAAGGCTCGGCATTCTCACTAGGCCTTCCGAGATGTTCGGCAATCAAGGATGGTTCGGCATTCTCCCTAGCACTGTCAGCTTCGAACGTTGCTCGGCATACTCTTCCCATGCAACAAACCTACCGATCGGCATAAAGAGTATAGTCCGGCCTTCGACCGTTCGGCCTGTTCGTTCGGCATACAGGATTGACACTATTTGGACCGAGTTATTCAGCTACCAGGCCCACTAGGGATGTCCAACCCACCTTCGCCTATAAATAGAGGGGTAGGGGCACAGAAAAAAGAGGAGAAATTTTAGAGAACACTGAGGAGATTCTGCCATTTTCAAGACTTATTCCAGACTCATTTCTTTTACTTTGCAATTGTATTCTAGTAACGAAAAAAGTATTGTATCTGTAATCACCCATCAAGGAAATCAATGGAAATCAACTTCAAAGTGGATGTAGGCAGTTACGCCGAACCACTATAAATTTGGTGTTCTTGCTCTCTGCATTTAAATTTATGTTCTCTTCTCTGTTTTAATTTACTTTCTTCATTAATCTCTCTACACAATCTTTCTAAGGGTGTTAGTGACCAATTTTGGTGCTAACAGTGGCAAGTAGTTGTTTCAATCTAACCGCACAAAGGGGATGTAGGTGAAATTTTCCATGAATTTAAGGTGTTAGAAAATTTTCAAGAAATTTTCAGTGACCTTTTTAATAACTAAAATGTGATTTTGAGATATAACCTAAAATGATTGAATAAAATGATATTAGTTGGAACCTATGAATGAATGAAACTTCAATAAATTGATTTTTGGAAAGTTAAAGACTTAAAAGAATTTGATAAGTTATTTCAACTAATTGGTTTTAAAAAGGTAATGGGTTTAGGCATTTTTCTTACTTGGGTAATTTCGGGGACTAAATTCTTCTTAAGGGGGAGAGTGTAAGGACCAGAATTTTAGCTATTTGACTTTAGAATGTTTAATTTTTTTAAATATTTAAAAGTTAAATTACTTGAATTTCAAAATATATTGATTTATTTGATAATTAAATTGATGAGATTTAATAGTTGAAATTGTTTAAATAATTAAATCCTAAAATTAGTGTGAATAAAAATAAGTTTGAAAGTTGATTTAAATTCTATTTAAATATAAACGATGATAGTAAGCCTTTAATTTAGAATCAAAAGTGGTTAGTTCAGTTTTTAAAGTAATTGTTTTAATTAATGCATAAAAATAGCCTTCTAGGGCACTGTCTCGGGTTTCAATGAAACTAGATTCATTAGATCCGTAATAGTATATTATTATATGATGATGAATTTTATGTTGATAAGATGTATCGTTTGGTCGTACGAGATTGAAACGCTTAGAAACTTGTTTTGTAAATTATATAATATACTGGATTTGGAAAGCTATCTTTTGCATACGATCGAATTAGGTCTTGAAATAAGTTCCATTGCGCTTGGAATACAGGCAGAACATATAGAACGCCAGGCAGTACGTGTCGATAAGTGTTCGGAATTTTCAAACATTTAAAGTTGGATATGTTAAAAATAAAATAATATATTCACCATGAACTTGCCCATACCCATACCCTAGGACATACCCCCTCCATACCCTTACCATGTTCAAAACCATATTGCCTCCCCTTTTAAAAACGCATCATAAATCAGAAAATAATTTTTTTTCCCAAATTCAAATTTCCCCCTCCACAATCCAATGGCCGAGAATCATCAGAGCCTCTACAAGCTTTTCCAAGTGATGACCTCAATAGGAGTTTTGTTCGCGGCATCAAGTTGAACTCAATCTATAGTTGGATTGAGCTAAGTTGTTTCATAGTTAGCGCAAAGAGGGGTGAATGGTGAAGCAACACTGACCAATTATGGCAATTTTGATCATCGATTTGTAGTGGGGTGTAAAGGAAAGTTGTAGAGCATAGGACGAGCCACCTTCGGCCGAAATTTGGTGACCTATGGTGGTCGATTTCATCAGAATTTCATGGTTGAACGAAATTTGAGTGTTTTCGCTTGTTGGCTCATGGCAAGGGTACACGGCAGCGGAGGGGATGAGGTCAGTGCTGGAAGCCGCAGCGGAGGCTGGGCTATTAATGGAAGTAAGGCGACGGCGGCTGGATGGCCGTGGTGGTAGAGGCAAGCGAGAGAAGGAGGCGACTTGGATTTTCGAGCATAAGAATGTGAGTGAGAGGGAAGAAGTTTAAAACTGTAATTAGTTTATGATTAACAGTAATTAGTAGATTAAATTATATTTAAAAATTGAGAACTTGTGTATTTAATAACTTTGCATGCAAGATTCAATTGAGATGCAAATTTTTGCGTTGCACTCGTATCGACGAAAGCTTCATAATGAAATTGGTTTGGACGAATTTGGAGACTGTTGAAATCAAGGTTAAAATTGAACGTCGTCCGATTTTAGTTCCAAACCGAAATGCTTCAGCCACAACTGAAAATTTCGGTGAGTTAAAATCACCTTTTTGGTTAACTAATATGATATACAGTTGATAAAAATTGGTCAATGATTGTTTGAATGAATTACTATAATATTAGTGGGTTGGGATATATTCCCACCACCAGAGTGAATGAGACCCTATTACGTTTCCTGTAAAAACAGATGACCGTTTACATACGAATCTCGCCTCGAAGCAGTCGATTAACACTTTATGATTATATAAAGTTTGTGATGTAGGGGAAACAGGTTGGAGGATCCAATAGGATTCCTCACCTCTATTGATTTCATCTAAGTGTATATATATGTGTGTGTGTACACGCGCACACGCTAATATACATGAGTTGTGATGCAGGGGGATATGTTGGAAGGATCGAACGGGATTTCTCATTATTGTTGAATTGATTTCTATAATATTCTAGTCATATAAATTGTTGGATAATAAACCTGATTTTTAGAAATATTGGTTAGAACATCTTTATATGTTAAAAACTGAAAACCAATAGTGATGGAAAATCAATATCGATATTGGTTTAGCGTTTGGCAGCTATTGACCTTAAATTAGTATTTTAAAAATACTATTAATTGATGTTTGAGTTGGAGTTGGTTTTTGAGTCAGGAAGGGATTTTTAGTTCCAAAATTGGGTTTTAGAAATATTTTGTTTTAAAAGTTACTTAATTAATATTGTTTTAAGTTACTTAGTTATATTAATATTTTTTTAATTACTTAATTATATTAGTATTGTTTTAAAGTTATCAAACCATATTAGAGTTGTTTTAAAGTTATTTGCTTATAGTTAACATTGTTTTTACCAAAATGTTAAGGTAGTGTTTGGTTTGTTTTTTTAGTTTTGGGTTTTTGTCCATACAAAAATGCACACGATGCATGTATACTGCTGAAAACGAACAACTTAGAAAACGAAGCTAACATACAAAATAGAAAACAATTTTTTTTCGTGTTTTGGAAAATAACACAAGCATATGAAACAATACATTCTTCCATCATCCCTTTATCTCTTTCGTCCTCTCATCCGTCTTTCTTTCATCCTCTCCATCGTCCCTCCATTCTTCTCGTATTTGACATACATATTGAAAACCGAAAATATAGAATTCATTTTAAAACCAAACACTATACAATGTTTTTAAAGATTAATTATTTTAAAAATAATTATGGTTTGAAATTAATAATAAGGATTTATTAATAAGGTTTTGAAAAATAAATTATTATTATAATGGTGAAGGTTAGTTATTTTTGTTATTTCATAATGATTTGAAATTATTAATTATTATTTTAAAGATGTTTTACAGTTAATAGTTTTCATTTATTTATAATGTTTATTGTTAATAATTATTATTATATAATGATGTTTTGAAGTAAAATATTTTTAATTCTTTATAAATGTTTTCAAGACCCATAAATAGAGTTTTAAGACTCGGATTTTATAAAGGGAGTTTATAAAATGGTTTGAAGACTTACGGGAAGATTATTTACAAGTGAAAGAGTTTATAAATGGTTAAATATTAATGAATTTTAGAAATAGGTTTATAGGTTTATAAAAGGAGTTTGTAAATGATTTATGGATTTATAAATGATTTTAGGGAATGTACAAAAAGAGTTATAAGTGATTGGATTTTATAAAGGGATTATAAGTGGTTTTTCGAAGATTTATAAAATGGTTTATAAATGGTTTTGGAGAATTATAAGAAATTTATAAATGATTTGAAAATCAAATAAAAAAATCTTTCTCAATTTTGTAAATATACTTAAAACGTAAATATAGGTATATGAGTGCATTTTCTAAGATGTGAGGTGTAACGTGTGTAAATATACTTATACTGTTGAGATAAGTATATGAATATATTCTAAGTATTGAAAATATAGGGATTTATGGATATACATTTGTAAAAGTATTTTTGTACAATTAATTTACAAAGTGTTTTGAAATGAATGATAGATTTATTAAAAAGGAGGCTAGTGGTTGTTATGTGCTTAACCGATGTTGTTTTTCCTTATGGAATAAATCTTTGTTTGAATGTATGTTTGTTGATAGTTAAATAACCGACTATCAAATATTGGCCTAAATATTAATCCATCTTAATTTTGGTGTTATAGAAATAATCTCTACTTAACACCAAAGAATCTTAACTCAGGAAATATCTAGGAGAAACATGGAAATTATATGGTTTAGTTACCATCAGTGGTGCTATATTGTACGTATAAACTCGTTTCGTTCTTCTAGGACAAATGATGAGGAGATCCGTCCACTTAAACGGTTAGGGGTGATTCCTGTTCTTGTACATTGATTGATTTTTCCTAAAGAACTGGTATTGAGCATTTCGGAAAATCGACGATTGGATTTTGGAGCGCTAGGGAAATGGAAGAGTGTATTCATAAGAGATGATTTGAAAACTATAACCACTCCGAAACCATATATGGTTCTATGAAGGAGTTTCATGATATATATTGAAATGTTGGAATCCATGTATGGTTTCGAGACCCATTGGGGGTATGGGAATCCATATGGGATCCGTAATCTACTTGGTGTAACGTGTGAGCTAGAACGCCGGACGTAGCCTTAGCAGCGGTAACGACTAAAACCAGAGATAGGAGGCATGGCCAGCAGGGTTGGCAAACCCATAGGGTGCAATCAGCCCTACCTAGACATTACTTTCAGTTGTTATGCATGCATGGGCAATGCATTCGGTCTTAGCTAGACCAGCTACGTTTTTCCTCCGGTACATCACTAAGGATGTATGCTGCTTTAGAAGGATATCTTTGATCCTTGTGCAGGAGGACCGTTCTCGAAGTTTGAGAGTACCATCTTACACAATTAGTGAACGAGCCTTATTGGTTTTTGATTATATACCTAGTGTTGTTGTGATGTACACTCACGAGCACCACGGCTACTTAAGTATTATTATTTTCACTCTTAGACATTATTATAATATCAATGGATTTTCTATAGAAAAGGTTTTGGTTATCGTAAGGTAAATCTTGTCCGTGTTTATGTGCAGTATGGTCTTACGAGATGCTTTTGATTTCAAAGATTTTTATAACTTTAAAATCCAGTTGGGTTGTTTTCTCACGCTGGTTTTCCAGATTGACTCGAGTATTATTTTATCATAATGCCCGGGTCAAACCGAGCATATTTACAGATTTTAGTTGGTTGCTTTGGAGCTTTAGGAGACGAGCTGGAGGCCTAGAGATGTATTCACGTATACTGTTATTTTCCGCTGTATTCATTGATGGTATTTTTCAGCAATTATAAGAACATGCTCTTATAACCGTCCGGGTTGAAATAGGTTATTATACTCTGATTGATGTTTGTATATATGCATATTATTGTTTTGCTTTTGTGTAAAGATTTGTTGTATATTACAGATTATTCGTTCCGCTGTGAGATTCTTTATTTTTTGTTTTTATCTTTCTTTTTTCCTTCCTACCCTTTTATTTTTCCCTAACTTTCAGGTTTTTCGGCATTCGATTGTTAAGCATGCAATACAGTGGATGTATCAGTGTCGATTTTCGAGGGTCGAAAATCTTGGCTTTTATAATTATATTTAGTTTTACACTAAATAAAAAGCTGCTTATAGTTAGCATTGTCTTTCAACCTATTTTTTTGCAAAGTTTGACCTTGTGCCTATTTTTCTATAGTTATTATAAATCTACATATATTGATTTAATACATTTTTATTATTAAATTATATATATATATAACATATATATGTGTGTAAATTTAATTTTGGATTTCAAAATTTTTTCAATTGAATAATATTTACACATGTTTTATGAATTTTAAAATTTATTTTATTGTATACGTATATATTTATAAATTCCTTTTTACATGTTATTTTTTTGTTTTAAAAATGCCTTTTTAATATGCATATATATGTGTTAATACACACACATATATTAATAAGAATTATTTTTGATGACATATTTTTGTTATAATATTATAGCTAATAATCTTAATACCCAACTTTGAATTTAAAATGATTTGCCAAGTCTTAATTAGATATTCTAATTATAAATTTTGAATTTAAAATTCAATGACTTAGTCAAAATTAGATTAGTTATTTAATATTTTATTTTATATGAATAATATTGAATTTTAATTAAATTTATTTAGTTTATAAATATATCAAACATTATTTTGAGACAACCATCACATCACAAATATAAATGGTGAATATATACGTTCTAGATACAAATCTTAGTATCTATATAAGTAGACATTAGCCTTGTACACGTTGTTATGTTGCACTTGCACACTATGCACATACGAGCATATAATGATATACTCATTAATTAATCATTTATGTATTAAAATTCATTAATCAATTAAAACAAAAAATTAAATAAAATGAGATTTTATCTAGTTAATCTAGATTGGATCAAGTACAACCCATTAGACTTCATAGGTCCACTATGATCCAAAATAGGATTTTTTTTTAAAAAAATCAACTTATTTCACCTGCTGTAGACCATCACGGTTCCATCAAGCAGTGGTATTTAAATTGATATTTGTGACATGATTAAGAGTATATAGGATATGAGCCGTTACAAAATCTGTAAGCAAATCCATCAGATGTCACATACTGGTCGTCCCCTCGATAAGGTGAACGACCATGACAATCACTTCTTGAACATGATAAACCAACAACCCCATGCTTATTTCCATTATATCTAGGGTGATTTTTGTATGAAGCTACTTGAGGTTCCTGACTTTGTCGTTTATGCCATTTCTTTATGCACAACCTTTATCAGATGTGTTCATATAATTCCAAATCATCCATGGAAAGTCCACGATGGTCGCAAATCCTTAAGGGCAATGGTGAGGCTCAGTCGAAATTAGGAAGACGAAAAGATTGATTATTAACAAGCATATAAAGTCAAAGGTGTACCCTATGGGAATTTGTAATTTGAATATATAACTTAACTTTTATGGTGAATCCTGTTCAAAATAAAGTAAGCTTTTGGTTTTATCTTTTGTTGTGTACATTTTATATTAGGATATAAGTAATGTTTTAAATACATTAAATATACACAAGCTTAAAATCCTTGGAAAATATATTTAATCGATGATTATTATGAGTGTGTTTGTGACCATTAGTATTAACTCATATCAATAAATATTTATTTTTGAATATCCCTATCCAAGATGTATCGAGAATAAGACATCAATAGATCTATTGAGACTAGTGCACATAACGCTCTCCATATGATGGACGTGAATTGCTCATGACCATTATGGGAACCGATGAGTTGCATATGTGTGATTTTTTGGACATTTACATAACAATTCATCAAGAGTATTCTATGGATTAATTATAAAGTCAAATAGAAGATTTCATGTAAGGATGTGCAGTAGTCTTTTGACTTGATAATATTGTATATCTAAAGTGTCTAAACTATATTTTGACTATGCTCTGTCGCATGACATTAAATATTGAACCACTTAAAGTGAAACGCCATTCAAGAGAGAATTTTATCATTCGAAAGGTTAGTATCACCATGATTGATTGTCAATTTAAAGCCAAAGTCTTTAGCCAAAACAAATAAATTTATTAATAAATGTTATCATATTGAACAATGTCATTAATTTTGTACTTCGTAATTAAATATCGATATCATTAAAGTTTCGACCATTAACTGCGCACTAGATATTAAAGTGATATATTGAGAAGAAGAAAAACGTGCAGGATATACCATAGCTAAAGGGTATATTTTAATGGTTAAAAGTAAGACTTTGTCTAGATGATCTACAAGCAACCAAGCTTGTGTCCACTATCGTGCTTAAACAAATTCTGTACATGTTTTAATGTTTAAATTGTTTAAATATTATTGAGGGTTGAGTTCACACTTGAGAGTCTCACAAATGTAAATTTTAGCATGCATCTAGCTTAAATAAAATAATTTACGGATGTTGTAAAATATCATGGAGAAATTAATATAATTTATATAATAATTTAATACTTACTAATATTATCTGAGTTCAAAAGGTTAATTAATAAAACATAAAATTATATATATTTATTTAATCATTTATATAGGCTGAAGATGATATTAAATAAATAATAAATATTATATGGTGGTCAAAATTAATATTGATAAATTATTAGAGGACTAGACATATTGATAATATTTAAGTGATTTGTTATTTAGGGAACTTTTGTAAAACATCTTCTTTAAGTTTTAAAATACACATTCATCACTTCTCAAAAATATATTTTGAAAACCCTCATATATTTAGTATTAGTTACACTGTAAATATTTGCAGTGTGAATTGCAAATATATATGGTTTACATTATAAATATTTGAACTTTTGCAAAAAAATTCATAAGAACAAAAGAAAAGGTTAATTTTGATCATAGAAACCTACGATTAAGCACGTATTCGATTTTATGGAAAAAAAATAAAAACAAATATTTTATTAAAAATATTTTTAGTGATGTTATTTAAAACACATTTTTCAGAAGGTTTTCATGTATTAAGTTTGAAAATAAGGGATGAAT
Organism: Allium cepa; assembly: GCA_030765085.1. Taxonomy (NCBI): domain Eukaryota; kingdom Viridiplantae; phylum Streptophyta; class Magnoliopsida; order Asparagales; family Amaryllidaceae; genus Allium; species Allium cepa. Next base: position 86,756,994 of record CM060942.1, on the reverse strand, counting down.
CCAAATTTTCTATTATTTAATAATCGGATCGATGGACCTAACTAAGAAAAAACTAATGGTTAGTGTAGAAATATTAGAAAGATATTTTTGCAGCATTTGATGTTGTAAATAAACCTACATAGCCTTCATTTACCATGTAGATTTACTCAACCGTTGACTTATTTTTGGTTAGTGGGTTTGCACACCATTATTCTAACCAGAGAAGAAGTATTCTAAGAGGCGACATTGATGGTTCAACATGTAATTGGTTGACAAGATCAAATATGTAGTATTCTACAAAATATTAAATACAAATCAGTTTTGTGAAATACATGTCACCCTATAGCTCTAACCCTCACAAATCTTACATATGAACTCTGTTTTACACGCAACTTGCATCGATGAGTTCATATTTAAATTCTGGACACACTAACATTGTTTATTGCTAAATTATATAGTTGCATGCTACAATGAATATGACATTATCGTACAAATATTAGACTTTTAAATATATTAACATTGTTAATCATAATTAATATAGGTTGTTATTGGCTTTGTTTAAATATTTGATATTCAAATTGGAGTGTACAGGTTATTTATATGTAAAACATTATGTTAATAAATGTTACATTTGAATAAGTGCAGTTGAATTAATAATTAAATTATTTTGTAAAATATTATAATTGAATCAAAGTATTTGAATTAACGATAAAATTATTTTGTTAAATATTATATTTGAATAAACGGTATTCAAATAATTAAAGATGATATTTATATAATTGAAAAATAAATACACAAGTATATAAATATAAATTAGATGAATATAGCTTAACTTGATTAAATTTCAATTTGAATTTCAATTCGAACTCAATCAATGAACATTAAACATGAATTAATTTAATATTATTAATGATGACCCACTAGAAGATCTGATGCATACAATGAATAAAGAAATGTTTCTGAATTTTGCTCCTTTTACCTCATTGCTTGATGCACATGACATACTAAAAATTTCTACCGTTAGCACTATTTCGCCCATCTTCATTATTTCGGTCGTCTTCTCTCATGTTCATTCACTGCCTCCTCACTTCTTTGTTATTTTTTGTGGAGGTGTTCTAGTAATGATCCACTCTCTAGCATTTACTTAGCCGGTGTTTGGGCAAACCTCTCACTTGAAAAAGGCAATGTCATGTACGTTTTCTTCACTTATGTTCTCTCCATCTTTCGCAACACCATTTTATGTTTATGCTCTCTATTTGTTCATTATATGGCAAACCTAGCGAAATCCTCTCCAAGGACTACTTATGTGCTCCCTATTTGTTTTTCACATTCTTTTACAGCGCGGTAAACAACTTCTCCAAGTTTGCTTCCTGCTCTTTCTCACCTAACCCTACTTCTTTCGCATTGGATGGTCTTTCCCTATGTTAGTATGTCTAGCTTCCTTAGGATGTGTTTTAAGCACCGTAGTGAAATCATATCATCAAAAAACTTTAAAAAATAAAAGAATGAGAACCTCGGTTTGATATCAATAAAAACAACAAATTGTTTATGATTTTCTGACACAATCAAAAGACATCCGACAAATTTGTTTGCATCCATATTTGAAAAGTTGAAAGACACCCAAAATCCAAAAATTGAATATCGACGCTGATACAATAGTATCCATAATCGAAAATTTTCCACTTATATCGAGATGGTAGCTGAGATTGTGCATTTTTAGTGCATACAATGGCCGATATTCACTATTTTATGAGACATTAATTTGTGTATGAATGAATATTGGCTATCAAAAATTGATTTTTATCATCCTTTTTTTATCTTTTGTATTTATATCAGTATATTGCTAAAAAGATTACGTTGGGCCAAAATTTTAATTTATATTTTTAGTTTGTTTATGAGCGAAGCAAAAAAAAAATATGATATCCATTCGTATCCATGAATACAAATATCTGATATCCAAAAATAATTTCGGATACGAATGTGGGTATGATACTATCTGTATCCAAAAGAATTTGTTAACAACCCTTATAAACACTCAATATCAAATCAAGAAGAACTATGGGTTTGAAATGTAAATCAAAATTGGTTGTATTTACGAAATTTATATGATCTTAATGCCAAAATCAGAGTAACAACTTAATGTTGAAAATATAGAGATAAAATCTAAATATTCAAATAAAAAATAACCAACACAACATTTTTATAGTGTTTTGACAATTAGATATTCTTACATCCATCTTGGTCCTCATATTATTATCAATTTAAGCAAGTTACAAGTATTAGAAGATGTATTTCGATCGATGAAACAACAAAATATAAGAACCAAATTAGAACAAGTTTATGGTCGAAATGTGGGAACATATCAAGTATATCAAACTTGTGATTGTTCATTTAATCAGAATAATGATGGTGGAAAATTAGATCCTTTCTCAATGTTTGTGCTCGTTTATCTATAAAGTGGAATTTAGTTGCCTGCTCCAATTGGGTGGAAGATCATGATTATCTATCGTATCTATTGAAGCAGGATTATGGAGATCGTAGGGGAATACGATATTGACTTTGTCAACATCTGAGAGATAGGGTCAAAAAATAAAGCTTTGGTCAAAATTGTTTAACTATCCAACGGACAAAAATAGACTAATAAATAATGATTGCAATTGATTTTAGACAGTTTTTTACTTCTTTTTTTAAGTTTTGTGCATCTTCTGGATTCAATCTTCTATTACTTCTTGCTTGCATTGCAGTCATTTCTTATGCTTTTGAGTAATTTTAAATAGTTGCCTATAAATCAATCAATTGATTTTTTTGATAGCAAGAACGATACTTAATTCAAAAAATACACTCATTTTAATGTCTTAAGCGATTAAATCCATGATCTCTACAACCATAATCTGGAAATCTTATACATAAGCTAGTGGTCCTCGACTCAGTCTACAGTCTACATCCAGGTGAGTTAAGACTATTTGACACCTCAAATCCTGTATGATTTGTGGCAGTGTATGCAAACTTCAAACCCAATGATCTAACTCTGACTTAGTGGATCAACTTTTGAACTCTTTTTTACGCTTTAATGTCATTTTAATATTTATTGTCTATTTCATATGAAATAATAATTACATCATGAAATCAAATATGCTCGAGGAAATAAGCCTATATTCAATCGTTGATACAACTGATGATCAAATGTTCCTAAAAGCATGAAATACACATAACTAAAATAAAATAAATCGTAGTAGACAACAAATAACGTTAATTCGATTAACAAAACCTAGAATTACAATTTAAACCTGAGTTGCCAATAATAAGAACAACAAGCACTAACTATTAAAAGCAAGTAATGTAAACTTGAAATTGGAAACAAAAATAGTAAATGTGCATGAAAGATAAAACAATTTGAATACATTGAAGGAGAATGACACCCAATGTAATCGTATCTTGAAAGAAAATATAGATAATAATGGTAGATACATACAGGTGTAGTAAGTGAATTTTAAGTAACTAATAACGTGAGATTTACAAAGGAAACATATGTCTAATTCCTCTTTGTCACCATTAGTTTTTAGGTATATTTTATTACTTAGGATGACTGCAAGATAAACGATGGGTAAATCTATTAAATAATAGCAAAGCAGACGAATTTGAAGATCTCTCATTAATTCTAGGAGTTATCTCTATCCTCCTTAAGTCTCTCTAAGTCTAGATATTTTATTTTCAAAATCCTATAATATAATACTTTACAATTATTCTAGTAAACTTCTCACACTATTTTACTTTCAAACACATATATTGAAAAAATCTACAACTATTTACAAATCTTGGATGATTCTCCTTTGAAATTTTACGTTAAAGTCCACGCATTTAAATTAATTACATACTCAAAATTTTAAACCTAGTCAAGTAATATTTATTAATAAATCATAAAAGACGAAGGTTTCAATACCAATATTACAGGTGCATCAACAAATTGGAAAAATATAAATTATTTGGATGCAAATATATATATATATATATACATATATAACATAAAATAAATTATATGTATTAATGACAATGACAAATTTATTTTATAATTTATTTACTGAATGAATTTGCCATACATTGCACTGTAAAATTCTATCAATTTCAAATACCTAAAAAAAATTTACAATTACTTACAAACCCATCTAATTATCTTCTAATATTTTATAGGCAAGTCCATATATTATGTAATCATAAATTTAAACTGTTTAAATAAACATTATTAACTAATATATATTCATTAATCCATCTAATAGATCTTAAAAATACAGAAATTTCAATATATACAATATTCATATATATGAGAAAAATGATAAAATTATTTCTTTCTTTAGATATAAAGATATTTAAATCGTATAACATAAAATGTATACATAAATAATGATAAATCTTTTAATTTCTTGTCCATTTATCTCAAAAAATTTATCGTACATTACATAACATAATTCATTTTTAACAATATTTAAAAGATAAATTTATAGTTTACAATATTACAATGTGAACGCACATATTACGCCGATAGAAACTAGATTATATAAGCATTTTCACTTTTAATATATTATTAAACCATGCACAACTCACAACTCAACTAAATGCTACATAACATTATTTTGCAATTATCAGAAACATGACCCTCTTATAATAATATGAAATCTACGGTTAACTACGAGGATAAAATTAAAGTAAAAACTAAATAATGGACAAAATTTTACATAGACAGGCTAACCATAAATGCTCTTCTCAATTACAACTATGAAAAAAAATTCTTCTCAATTTTCTTCAACTTTTTTGCATTCAACTCCTTATATTTAATTGGTTATGTTGATCGATAATTCAATTTCTTTAAGTAAATTTAGTGTTAATGTTATACCACCTTTTTACTAGGCAATATATCATAAAAATTGGCTAAAAGGTTTATGTGACATCAAGACAGGAAGCCTGGAGAGACAGTTATCAGGCTCGAAAATCGAGAATATTTAGAACTATGGACAATAGTTGGGCAAATTCAGACCGGGTTCCAATCAAGGTGCAATCAATATGAAGTAACAAGGAAGGACCCATAAGGTAGCATTTAAAATTTTAAGTCAATCAGAGTTCGTATGCTCGAGTTATTGGCAAAGGAAGAAAATATATGGATCAATCGGGAACGATCCATAAAACAACGTAAATCGACGAAGATCGATCAATATCTTTAAATCTACAAAGTTAACTGCACTTGAAACTTTCAAAGCATCACTATATTGAAGAGGGAAGCCCATAAAAACGATCGTAGGATAAAATTCCCAAATCTTAGAAAAGAGGTCGATCGTTATTGGAACGATTGCACAAATTAGTCATAACGGTCCATAGTTTTATAGAAAAATGTGATATCTCATAAATGGTAAGTCAGAATTGCATGAAATTTAGAGGAGAAGTCATTTACATCATGGATCACCCCCATGATTGATCGTAGCTCAAAAAGATGAAATCTTGGAAATTAGGCAAATCGTTATTGGAACGATTGTACAAATCAGCATAACGATCCATAGTTTTACAAAAAACACGATATCTCACAAATGATATGTCGATTTGCACAAAATTTGGAGGGCAAGTCTCTTACATCATGGAGCACTTCCATGACCGACCGTAGCTCAAAAAGATGAAATCTTAGAAATTAGGCTGATCGTTATTAGAACGATTGTACAAATCAGCGTAACGATCCATAGTTTTACAAAAAACACGAGGTCTCACAGAAGGTACGTCGAAATTGCACGAAATTTGAAAAAAAAGTGTCTTACATCATGGAGCACCATCATGATCAATCGCAGCGCAAAAGGATGAAATTTTGGAAATTAGGCCGATCGTTATTGGAATGATCGTACAAATCAGCATAACGATCCATAGTTTTACAGAAAACGCGATATCTCACAAAAGGTACATCGGAATTACATAAAATTTGACGGGAAAATCTCTTACATCATGGAGCACCACCATGATCAACCGTAGATCAAAAAGATGAAATTTTGAAAATTAGGACGATCGTTATTGGAGTGATCGTACAAATCAGCATAACGATCCACAATTTTACGGAAAATATGATATCCCACAAATGGTATGTCAAAATTGCATGAAATTTAGAGAGAAATTATCTAATATCATAGGGAACCCACATGATCGATCGCAGCTTAAAAGGATGAAGCATGGAATGATCTCCTATGATCCAATTTCTAGTCAAAACGGTGAAGTTCGATCGATATCTCACAAATGGTAATTCAGAAAAGCGCGAAACTTTAGGAGCATGGACTAAAGAAATGGGGGACCCCATGAAAACGGTTGCAGATCCATTGGAGTTAGTATGGAATGATCAGATATATTATTTTTTTGTTGTTCGATTGATCCCAAATTTTGTGGGCCGGGTCATATGGGCCTGGATGTTCTTCTGCCATAATTTCAGCTCGATCCATGTACATCTTCACCTATAAATACAATGGACTTGGCTCATTGCAAGGGACTTTCGACTGCACTCCTTCATCACTTCTTATCTCTTCCTCTATTATTTTTCTATGGCAAAAACAATTGTACTTATAATCTTACATTATAAATAAAAGATTATTAGAGTGGACGTAGGCCGGGGTATGTCAAACCACTATAAAACCTGCGTGTTCATTTGAATTATGCATTCTATTATACGGTCTGCGTGCTTATCTTTCTATTTCAATGTTGTTTTTTGAAATTGGTTCTTTCATATATAACTGGGTTTTTGTGACCATTTTTGGCGCAAACATTTTTGTGTTTTCACTGAGAAGGACTTGCACCCGTGGATTTGGAAGCTGGGATCTTGGATATGGAAGTTTGGATACTTGGATTTTGGGAAGCAGTGACTAGGCAATCAACAAGGAGACAATTAGTAGATATGAGCCATCATGGAGAGGGTTATGAGGCTTCTTTAGGAGCTGAAGCAAATCAGACATCTATCTGCATCACCAAAGATGAAATAGGAACAATGATGGATAATATGCAGGAGAGGATACTAAAGAGATATGAGGAGATGATGCAGGATCTACTCCGACAGATTGGACAAGTTGAGGCGCAAAACTAAGGAAATGGAGTAGGAGGAAACGTGGAAATATGGATCATGGAGTTGGAGTAGCAGGAGCCGAGGAAAACCAAAATCAGGACTTGGAGCAAAAACTGGCTGGCTTGATATGGATTGGAACAAACTAGGGGCAAGCCCCGACCGAGAAAGATGGATCAACATGCATGTATTCACATAGGTCGGCACTACTCCCATGGAACTGGGGGCACGAATTTAGATGGCTTTGTAATAAAATGGATAACGGTGATGGAATAGGAGTAGCCATCATCCACCACAAATTGCAGTGAACTCGGCTTAAGGGCACGGGTCGTCGTCTCTTGATCAGGATGATATGAAGTAAACGAAACTCCACATTAAAACGGCAAAGCCACTTACACATATAAGAGATCGAGGTCGGTCTCTAGGCAAGCTCTGGGATAGTGATAAGCCGCTATAACAAATGATTCTGAAACTCACTTGAATGTGAAAAACAAGTATTTGCCTCGAATGGCACTCGATCTCGAACAATCAAATTATGCCTTGAACATGCACTTGATCTCGAACGATCAAATTATGTCTCGAACATGCACTTGATCTCAAACGATCACATTACGCCTCGAATAGGAACTCAATCATATTTCGTCTCGAACGGGCACTCGATCTTGAACGATTGCATTACACCTCGAAAATGCACTCGATCTCGAATGATCACATTTCACCTCGAACAGGCACTCGATCTCGAACAATCAAATTTCGCCTCGAATAGTCACTCAATCTCGAATGTTACATTACACCTCGAATAGGCACTCGATCTCGTTCGATCGCATTTCACCTCAAATAGGCATTCGACCTCAAACAATTGCATTTTGCCTCAAACAAACATTCGATCCCATGTGATCATCATCAGCCTAAGATGGATATGAATTTGATTAATGGTCCTAAATGACCGTTACTAACAATCAAGTAAGATCACAGGTTTGTTCACGGGTCATCAACGGGTTTCAAAAATTGGACTTAAGGCAATTCAATACACGCCTTCCTACCGCAAGACATGTTTTGAGGGACAAATGTTATGCCGCCTTTTGATCAGGTAGTATATCATAAATGTTGGCTAAATGGCTTATGTGATTTTCAAGGCAGGAAGCCCAGAGAGACGGTTATCAAGTTTGAAAATCGATGGTATTTGAAATTATGGACAATCGGAGTTCATATGCTCGAGTTATGGGCAAAAAAAGAATTTATATGGATCGATTGAGAACGATCCATAAAACAACATAAATCGACGAATATCAATCAATATCTCAAAATCTACAAAGTTAATGCACATGAAACTTTCAAAGCATTACTATATTAAAGAGTGGTGCCCATAAAAATAATCGCATGACAAAACTCCAAAATCTTGAAAAAAGACCGATCGTAATTGGAAAGATCGTGCAAATCTATGACGACCCGCCCTTCTACTCCCAGAAAGACGTATCATCAATTAAGAAAGAAAGGGGTAGAAATAGAAAAGAATAGAAAAGAAAGAACAACAACATCAGAATCTCACAGCGGAACGGAACAAAATATAATACATCACATAACTATTACATAGTTTTACATATATCAGAGTTATACAATACACATGACAGTCATATACATACATCTGACACTATATACGTCAGAGATACAGCATACATCAACTACACAGCGGAACTAGACACACACACACACACACGTCTGGGTCTCCTCCTCCAAGCTCCTCCAGAAATCAAAATCCAAACCTATCATTTGGCTACTCGTAAAAATTTGACTACCAAAGAGTTTATGAAAAACAAAATATAAACTCCGGGTCAGACGTGGGTCTGGTATGAGTAAACGGTTAAAGTTGTTTAACTTTGAAAAAACATTTGAAAATAAGGTATCACGTAAGACTTCCCACACATAAACACGGGTAAGTTTTTACCTTACGCTAACCAAAACATTTTATAGAAAATCTAGTGATATTATAATAGTGTCTAGGGTTTTCAAGTAAAATACAGAAATAGCTGAAATTCTTACATCTCACATTCCAACGTAGTTGGGCACAATCAAAACGTACAACGCTTATTGGAGATTGGATTCCATACAATGGCAGGGCTACTGGGGTACCGCCCGTCAGGGTACGTGGCCTAAATCCCCGTACTGAGGAGCCACACTAACTCCTGCAACACAAGGCCGGAACCATTCCTTACTGAACAACCCCGAACAAGAAAACCCCACGGTTGTAGCTAGCAACCGCCCACACAGCCGAAATAAAAAGGGACATCTAGATAGGGGTATACCTCGTCCTGCTTGGGCATGATCCACCTAACCTTGCTGCACATCCCCTGTTTTAGCCATTCCTAGTTGATGAGGCATGGGGCTGCGATTACCTTTACAGAACATATCTCTTAGAATGCTCATCGTCCGTCTGACGATGTGCTGAAAGCATTCAATCCATACAAGTTCGTTCCGGGTTCGAACGAAACCGAAGGCATTATTTCGTTACACTCATTTTGGAATCACCCTCAGAGTCAACGACAATAACCCTTGTATTCTGAAAATACCATTCCGATATTCATTTGAGAATTTACGACCTAACGTTTAATTTGGATCGATGTGGTTTTCGGATAATCAAATTGACTCCCGATCCCGGTCTCATCGAAATCCAAACGCCGCTTTAAAGGCCAAGTTGTCTAATTAACTTAAATAGTTTAATTCAATGATTTAATTCAAATAACATTTATCACAGCTAAATCATACACAATCATCATAGATGTATCAAAGCATATCATAGAACATCACAGAATATCATCAACAAATATCACAAATCAGATATTCTACATGCACAATTATCCATAAGCAATCATTTTAAATTCTTATTGTAATTAATTCAATTAAAATCAATTACTGGAGAGTTAATTACTTAATCCTGTTTAATTAATCATTAGTTATCAATTAATTACTTATTTCTTTTCAAATTATTTATTTAATTAATCATTTCTTAATCAATTATTAAGTCTTAATTATTTAATTAATTACTTAATTAATTAAATAATTAATTAATAATTACTTCTTAATCAATTTATTTAACTTTAATCACTTAATTAACTATTCCTTAATCATTATTTAATAACCTTAATTTTTAATTAATCAAGCTTAATTACCCATTTATTAACTGCTAATTACTTAATTAATCAATTATCAATAAGTAATTAAATTACTTAATTACTAAACTACTAATCACACTACACCACAAAAGGCTTTTAACAGCGTTTGATAAACGCTGTAATATGATACAACAGCGTTATTAGAAACGCTGTATAACGACATGCTGTCGTATATATATAACTTACAACAGCGTTTCTATAAACGCTGTTGAAACATCTCTGTGACAGCGTTTATTACGAGCTGTCAATAATATTTTCAACAGCGTTTATAACGTGTTGTATTATGTTTTCTAAACGCTGTTATTGAATCATCAACAATTTCGACAGCATGTTAAAAACGCTGTTATTGAATCATCAACTATTTCGACAGCATGTAAAAAACGCTGTTATTGACAATTTCAAGAGATAATTACAGCACGAATTAAACGCTGTTGTTTCTTCATTGACAGCATTAATCAAACGCTGTCTTATATTTATATAACAGCTTTAATATTCCACTCTATTTTTGAATATTCCAAAATTATATTTTGAGTATATTGAAGCAACTAGCATATATAACATGTTCTAATAACTATTAATTAGATACATAAACGTTTACATGATATATACGTTCAGTATATTACAATTACAAATATATACATTCAGTATATTACAGTTACATGATATATACGTAAACTGCTAACAACTCCTTGCGGCAAATCAATAAAAAAGACTGCAACTGCTAACAACTGCTACTACCGATCTTCACCATCACAATTACCCCCAGAACATACATCACCACAACTCAGAACTGCTACTAACCTCACTATTGCACATCATACTTCACTGCTTGCAACCCATCTTCACTACCTACAGCAACAACCATCCACTTCCACACACTCTTTAGCAATTCTGTCAACTGCCTTCCTTCATCTATCTACCCCTTCTGCCAAAAATAGCACATCACCACTGTCACTCATCATCTACTTCAAATCTTCCACTACAACCTTCCATAATTCACACTGTCAACTTCAACATAAACCAAAGCTCCTCTGCCTTCACAACAACTACACCGAAACCACCAAAGTTCACCGCTTCTCGCTGACATTAACACTACACGGCCAACCCCTTCAAACTGTGATACCATCAGCCTGCACACACCACTATTTCATCCTCTGCCTCATTTCTACCTCAACCACAAACTACTCTACATCCAAACATCAATAGAGACTCACCACCAGAGGTCCCAAACCAAACACCTGCCCAGACAACAATATCCTCTTACTAAACATAGTTTTTCAAATTCTCTATCATGGTATCAGAGCTGTTTCAAGCTTAACGGCATTGAAATCAGATTTTGAAGAAAGAAAGAAGTCAAGATATCATCAGAGAATTATCATCATCTGATATCTTGATAACCCATCAGGTATATCTCATCATTTGGGTTACATAATTGATTTTGCTTATTAAAACAGGTGCCGTGCCAAAGAAATCAACAAGTTTCTGACTGCAACAAGTTTTTAAGCAAATTCCAAAGCAAGAAGATTCAGAAAAGAAAAACAGATATCAAGAAAGCAATCAAAGGCAGAAAGAAAGTAATTGCCCTGCCAAGAAATCATCAGAACACATTCATCATTTGATTCTGGCTGCAACTAACCTGAGCATACTGCATCTGAAGCAATCTTGTTAACATGTTAACATTAACAAAAAGTAACTGTAGTAGCCTGTAGTAGCTTACACATCTTTCTTGCAGAAGTGCAAGAAGGATCCGATGCATAACACAGACATCTCGAGCCACCTGTAGTAGCCTCATTATTATTAGGGCAGCAATTAGATTGTACAGGTGGACTTTCACTATGACCATCTAGTATACACATATTAATAGCACGAAGAACGCTTCTTTAACGAGAGGTCTTAAAACTACACCTGGAAGCTTTTTCATCAGGTTTTCAACGATTTTCATGGTTTGGAACATTAGATGATCTTCTTTTTTAGCCAGCATACCGGCTAGAAAACTGTTGCATCAATAAATTTGATAAGACAAAACAGAAAAGCAATAATCAACTCAAGTAACATGCGATTTTTTGGAAAAAATATCTACCTTGATATATTTGCCTTCTTGATCTTATCTAAAAGCATGTCAGGAGTGTTGAAATATATGATGCTGCTTATAATAGTAACACAACTGTAGCAAACTTGTACACTTGTTTCAGACATAGCCACCTGCTTGAACAAGTTTAAAAATTGTGTTAATCAAGAGAAAGATGGTGATGAAGATTCCTCTTTTTTTTTTAAAGTCATGTCTGCTTAATCGGTTTATACTGGTTAGTAAAAAAACAAAAGTCATTATCATTGTCCATACAACTTGTTTAATAGGAAAAGGTAATGCTTCGTACGAGCTGATTAAACATGACTTATTTTGATCACCTGGATCTTTACCATAACAACTTGTTTAATAGGAAAAGGTAATGCTTCTTGGTCACATAATCTCAAGTACCTTTAGTCATGCTTTTCAGTTCAGCAACCCTTCAGCACATTCTCCATCTACTCAAGCCACAACAACTGATTCATGCCATGTCTCATATATAAGCAGATCATGTTAAATGCCATGTATAACCTCAGAACCATGTATAACCACAATGAACAAACATCAGGCCTATTTTTTGTTTCTCTTACATATTAAAGGTGTAAAAATAAATTGTTGTATACCTAAATCATAGATGCTAAGTAGGTATTCGCTCTTGATGCGAAGTGTTGACCTAGATACCTTGTTAGATCTCTTAAAAAGTCTTCATAGTCACTTTTACAATATAAAAAACAAAAAGTTAATGTAAAAATACAAATTATTATGATCAGTTAAACAAATATCAACACTCAATAAGCACCTGTGATCCGAGTTAAAGGATTGTTTATTGAGAAGAATAGATAAACCATCGACATAAGCAATGCAACCAGTAGTCTAAAAGTGTTCTAATTAAAGCATAGTGAAGTTTAGATAAGTTAAAATAGGAATGATATTCAAATAATAAAGGAATTAGACTTCTAATTACCCTGCAAGCTTGGTGAACGCAAAGTTCCTCATCATAATATGTATAATGAGACGAGGGAGTATTGCATGAACCTGTAATGAATTATTTAAAATCAGTTTCCTGGAGTCAGAAGCGTCCACACGTACCTACGTACATACAGGACGTGCTTAACGTTGCTCCTAGAGTAAATAAATAAATAAATAAATAAATAAAATAAAAAAATAAAAATATCTGCTCCAGATAAGTTGTCTGTTGCGAACCTACACCAGAAATGCTTAATGCTCCATATGCTGCAAATGCATTGGAACGCATGGTTGCATTTGTACATGTCTTTCACAGCAAGAGCAACAATATGACCAAAAATGCACACGGTAAGGGCATCATTCAATCCTAAACCGTGATTCTTGGAACCAAGATTCATAAATTAATTCAAGCATACATGCTGAAGTTGCATGCTAAATCAAACTATCATGATTATTAGCTAATAAGGAAACTACACATTAACCATTCATTTCTGGAGGGTAAAAAAATTGTGAATGCATTAAGAGTCAACGAAATTGGGTGTTGTTGCTTATTTTCTACTGAATCATAATGAATGAAACTACTTGCCAAGCTACACAAGCTCTTGAAACACTCGAAATGAATGCTAACTTATGTTGTAACCATTTCAATGTAGATATGAGTTATATGAAACAAATCTTGATAAACCTTGAGTTAGTTGGGCAAAGAACGGTGTAAAACAAAGATTAAAATCAGCAGCGAGTAATAAAGCAAAAAAGTTGAGTTAGTGGATAGTGTTAATTGCATATACATACAAAATGATTGATTAGATATTTTGCAAATGACATCCGAGTAGATGTAAGCTGATGAAGTAGTCAAGCCTTGTAATTTTAGATCAAAGATTTTATATAACGGCTTGTTTGAAGTTCTGTAATAGCAAAAAATTTATCCAGTAAGCATTTGCAATGGACTATAGTGTTTCTACAGGTGAACTTAAGTAGGTTTTGTATATAATGAATAAAAGTCCAACGAATATAAAATTGTACTAAAATATAAAAATAGTAAAAGTCTGTTGTAGTACTTATGTATTGTACTAAATTGTGTAGTAAACAAATGTGAATAAAATGTCCATTTGTCCTTCCTATATGGTATATTTTTACAAAAATATAAAATTTGACTAAATGGAGAAGTTATTGATGTGTTGGTAAAATAAGCTTTTTTTCCGTATGCACTATAAATAAACAGGAAAACGTATAAGCTTCTGCCTATAACATGGTCATGTTGCCACTTTGATCAAAAGCATCATTTAATATTGTACGGCCGAACATAAATTGTGTATACATATAACAACTAACTGAACACATTGTCTATATATGTAAAACACACTTACTCATATTATAACACATTAATTTTTTAAACGTATTTATGATTATAATATCATGTGTTTTTATATAAAGAAAACTCGCACATAGCTTCGGTTAACAACTATTATGGTACACAGATTTGAAAAATCCCAAATCATGTCCTTTTTACAACGTGCCTTCTAGCACAACCCAAAATATATCATATATTCATAAAATACATATCCAATCATATCAAACCATATATCAAATCATACAATACCATTATATCTACCAAGACCTTTTAGCACGAGATGGCATTCGAAGCATGAAGAAGAAAAATATTATATCCAGAAAGACCGACGGTTCTCAGACTAAACGCAACAACCATTCATGAACTAAAAACAAAGAGTTGATGGCCCCATGAAAACCCAAATTTGTTGTCGCATCACCAAAAGATCATGAATAGGTGAGTAGCTGTAATTCTTGTTACTATACGGTTATAAATCTCTAGGTGGCACATGAAATTGTGGCGTTCAGATTTCAGGCGGTCACTCAAGCCCCAGTTGCCACTGCTGCAAGCTCTTGCGGTTGACGAGAAAAAGGTCCTTTTTTTTCTTTGTTTTTTTTCAAGAAAAAGTTGCATAACTTACTATAATTTTACCCCCACTACGCTTCACTTCCTATGTTTGTTCTAGGAACTCAAATTTCCTCATGGACATCATATTGAAAAAAGCTAGACTTTATTTTGTACCGTGATTAGGCACTACAAAGTTTGAATTGAATGTGCTATAAAAAAGTTACTTTTCATAAATTAAGTGAAGTGAGTAAGCAGTGTTATTGGTTGAGTGAAAAATAACTATTATAATGTATATGTGTACATTATAAAACTGCAATGAACGAGAATGGGTCGAAAAGTAAAGCGGATTGGAATTGGATCAGAATCCATGATAACGTACATGAGTTTGTGTTGGAAGGAATGCAACATGAAGACATAGGCGAGATATATTATGAATTGTATCAGCTGATGAATGAAACGAAGAGATTAAGATGTGTCTGGTACAAGTTGCATTGTGAGTAATAATCTGTAAATGAAGAGATTGGGATGTGTTTACATACAGATGGGTAAATACCAGTAAAATTATAGCGATTATAGTGATTAAGAGCAGTAGGAGGTGTAATGATTGTCAAATTATGGCTTAAATTATGTTAGACTTTATTTTTAATTTTTTCTAAGTTGTTTCATTGAGAATATGACTAGGTTTAGATTTAGATTAGAGGACAATCTATGTCTAAAAATGTAAAATGTAGAATGTTGCATTCATATCATACGGTGGCAACAAAAATACCAATTCCAACTGTACCCTACCAAACTACTAAAATAAATTAAACTACTAAAAACTTAAGTGATGAATATAATGATAGATGTATTATGCATACCACCCATGGTGTCCGCCGATGGCCACTCAAGATTTTTAAACATCTCCCGGTCTGGCAATCGATTATCTTAACAGTGTGATCACCACTGGAATATAACTAGACAGAGTTAGCAACTTATTGTAGAACAGCCATTAGCCTTTAAGAGAATAATAACAACTATTTATGAAAAAATTTCTACTACAAGCACAAACAATAATAACTCACTGTGTAGAAGCAATTGTCTTTCCATCCAAACTAAATGCTGCAGCGATTGTTGATCGTGGAGGAGGTGAAAGAGGGCAATATTTAGCTGACAAATGATGCAATGACTTTGCTTCTACCCTGAAAATGATGCCCTCAAATAAACATCAGATAAATGTCATCAAGATACTGATAATTGTGTAGAAAATAAAATACAGCAATGTACTTGTAACCATGTTTTTGAGCACATTAAAATAGCATGCAAAAAAAAATAGATGGTTTACCAAGAATTTAATTCATGTCTAGCATCTATTTCTTTGCAGTTTGACCCACATTTTGCGGTTTGCCTCTGCAACCTTTTCAAGGAGCATCTTGGTTGAAAAGAGATTTCTCTGCATGCTAGTGACTGGAAAACATTTGTATGCCTACATGAACAAAAACGGTTTTAGAACATGTAAACGCGAGCGATCAATATAGAGGAATGCATTAAAAAAATTGACTTTCATATCCAGTTATATGACTTGTTTAAGGAAAACAATATGAAACACGTATTTTAGAAATAAGTGGTGAAAGAGATTAAAACACACGAGACGTTTTGAACAAATCAATACCACCTCCACACTTAAATGATGACATAAAACCTGTTACAATTCGGAGGATCTTGACAATAGAAGAATGAACATCTTTAACACAACAAACATTGAATATGTAGAGATATTCAACAACAAAAATAGTCAAAATGAAAGTCAATGCCAAGAAATATATTATGATTGACGTGTAACATCTAAGACAAAAGGAAGGTCAGAGGTTTAACAATTTAGACAGAAATGAATGTTGGATGTAAAGGAAACGACTAGCATTCGAGCCTCAGGATCGATTATTTGCTTAAAAAACATTAACATATATTACTATAAAGAAGCAAACTTCCACATATTATAAGAACACAGGGTCTACAGGTTTGTAAGACAAAGATCCCACCTGCAACTCAAGCAAGAACTTGAAGGAGATTGTGAGGAACATGAATTTGATGAAGCAGATGCCATAGTAAACTTTGCATTGTCAATAAAATGCTGACGCATTGGTTCCTCTAAGCATGATAAGCCTGAAAAAGACAAAAAAAATCATGATAAGCCTGAAAAAGACAACCACCTCCAAAACTGCTTCATACCACAGTACAACCACCACACAGCTTCCTGCCTCAAAACCACTCCACTGTCATACAACATCAACTCAACTTCATTTCCGTCACATATTCAACTTGTTCTCACTTCGACTACCGACCACTGACTTCACTCAACTGTCAACAACACTGCTTCCAAATTGCTAAACACTGATAACCACCTTGCCAATATCACAATACTGCTGCCTCCTCTGTCATCTTCCCCTACCATTCAAACAGCCAACTTGCCAGAGACAACTACATAGCTCCAACTACAACTTCAATAACCACTACTATCAAACAACAATCACACTGTTTCATTGCTATGCGTTTCTCGGTTAACAGAACCACGGACAACCAGCCTACACATCACTGTCAAACACCAGCATTCCAACATTCCAGCACAACAGCGACTTCAACAACCCAAAGCTCTACAACCCAAAGTCGAACTACGCAGCCTCACCAGAACCATCTAAACAATCCTCGAATGCTAATTTCTGTGAAATCCCAATCGCCTCAAACATCACAAGCATACACAAAACTCCAACCAACACCCACCACAGTTCAACTCGCAACCTCCTAGCCCCTTGACCACCAACAATCTCCTGACAACATACCCAAAAAAAATTCGCAACTGCCATTCACCAGAATCAAACCAAAGAATAGTGCCAGTCTCACCGTAGCTTCCTGAACATCGACGACTCTGAGCCAACAGATTCGCAACCATCAAAACCGCACACCAAAACAGATTCGCAACCATCTAAGCAGTCGTTCGCATGTTGTGGTGGTAGAATTGAAACGATGGTTGGACAGATGCTGGCGATTTCGATTTAGGGTTATGCTTGGTATTTGGGGATATCGGGTGTAAAATTATGAAATGAACATGATTAAAGGAACAAATAAAGTATGAACAAGAGAACTGAGATTAGATTTGAAGAAATCGGGACAAAGAATGAAATGCAGGAGATTTTGGTGAAGAAGATAATTGATATTTTTTGTAATGAGGAATGAGAATAAGAAGGAAAGGCGGTAGAAAGAAATTTTAGTCCCGCGTTAATTTTTTTAGCTCTATCCCAACAATGTCAGCGTTTATTGATTAATATTGTTCGTTTAAAATATTATTGACAGCATTTCCTTAAAAAACGCTGACAAATGTTGCTGTTGAAGGTGATTTTTCTTGTAGTGTCATTAATTAATTAACTTTAAGTAGTTAATTACAAATTTATTTTTTACTTAATCATTTATTAACCCAAACTCTGATTACAATTTAGAAGTAATTATTCTTTATTGCTTTTTAAAAATAATTAATTGATATTAATTACTCACCTTAATTAAAAATCTTATAAGTCTTCTTTAAATCTTGGAAACCAATTTATTATTAACTACAAACTTTAAATGTTAATTAATTTTATACTTACTTAAATTAATTACTTAATTAAAATAATAATTAAGTGTTAAAACATTGTTATTAACTAAAATACTTAAGACTTGTATTAATGACTTAACTTTAATTGTTAAACCTTTAGTAAGTTTTCAATGCTTAAACTTGTGTAAAAAACAAACTGCTTAACTTAATTTTGTTTTTACAATACTGCAGAAAGAAAAAAAACCGAGACACGCCTGCGTTTTACTTGAGTAGTACTTCGAGTACCTCACGCATTTTCCCGAGATTCTCCTCTATACTTCTCGCAACCTTCTTTTTTCTTCTTCAGTAAGTTAAGTTTTAAACTAAGCTATAAATTAAGCATCAGGTTCACTCACGCACACGAACTAAAACCCCGAAGCAACCCACCTATTTACTCGAGCACGACTCGAGTACGATACGCGACCCAAGACATCAACATCGTTGACACCATCACCTCCACGCCGTACCCATGCACGGCGGCACGATCGACCTCTGACGAACACCAACATCACAGGCGAGTCACAAATCTACTCTAGATTCGAAATCCAAACACAAATCGCTTACAAAAATTCGAATTCGAAAATTTAGCATTTGGTCAAAAACCTGCAAACACGACCTTCAACAAAAATGCCTCGCGATCGTCACTCCGACCACCAGAGAAGCTCGAATTCCATCCACACCACCACGACACGATAAGCTTCCACCCTCTTGAATCGCGTGAAGCTCGATCACATGTAGGCGAGGAACTCATCACGTTACTAACAAGCTCTAAAACTGGAAATAAAACCCTAAAATGATCTCGTTCTCTTAATTCACGCAATAGATAATTTTTCTCACATTTTTCCCAAGATCGCGAACGGTTATACTTGCTTCAATTCAAGTTTCAACAATTTAAATTGATTCAATTATCTTAAATTTGTGAAAATGCAATTTTTATTCAATTACGAACTACTCAACGAATATGAAACTAAAATTCTTTGTTTTTGTTTTAAAAATCATAAATTTCAATCAAAATTCGATATATATACTTAAATTAATATTTTATAACCATCGAATTTTACCAACTATCACTTAATTACATGTATATCAATATTACAGTGGTATACTTTATAAAGATGGTTAAATCAACTTTTAAAAATCTTAATTTAAGTTTAACATCTTGTTTGTTGAGAAATCAAAGCTTATCAATGATTTAAATAAGAATAACTTGAGTTTTTGAACTAACTATGCAATCTGTATCAATTACAGAGAAGAACACATACAGAATAACTTATATACACAGAATTTTATCCAAAAATACAACATATACAATACCATATATTAAAGGAATCACCTTTACTAATTTTAATTTAAACTTAAATTTTTTTAAAATTGATTGTTTACTCACCAGAAAATCTTTGAACAGAGAATAAATTTGATGTTGAACACCTGAAGCTTGAAACTGTCTTGAGTCTGTTTTTTGTAACTACAGTTTTGAATTAAATTTTTGAACTTGCTTCTTCTTTCCTTTTGTTTCTCTCAGGTTTTCGAAGAATTTTTACTGAACGAACTAAATAAAAGATGAATACACATATATATAAAAGATAACAGTTGTAATTTGGGAAGGTGGTAACTGGACAAACATTTTCTTCTTTTGGCTTTGATTGATCAGATTCTTTGTTACTAAAAAGTAAAGATTTGCAATGTATTTTGAATTGACAAAATATTGGGCTGAAATGAAAGCAATTTAATGCCTTGTTTCTATATATGTTGACATAATTATAATTATGTTTCGCTATGTACAAAGATATTTTGTATAGAAATATACACCTTTGCAGTTAGACCTATGGCTTGTGTGTGAAGACATTTATTTATAAATATTTGTTTTGTATAAAAATGTTTGTTTTATTAACTTCTAGTTGAACTGCAATACACATGGTTGTCAGGTGTTATTTTATGGGTTTAGTTTTTGTGTATGAAGGTATTCTATTCAAAGACATTTATTTTATTATCTTATACTTTTGTTCTTACAAATTTCTAGTTTATGTTGCATGCTTGCTTATTCATTTACATATGTTTGTGTTATTTTATTTTATACTTAGTGCTTATTTTTTTTACATTTGTATTTTATATTTTGACTATCAATAATCATATAGTTTATTTATACTTATATTTATATTTTATATTCTAACTATCAATATTTAAATTACATTCATATGTTTGACTTACATTTAATATATATATTTTATATTGATAGACTTTGATTTTATTTTAAACATTATCATTTATATATATATATATATTTATCAAATGTTAACAAGGTAAAGTATTTTAATTTAATTATATAAGGTAAATTTTATTATAAATATTATCAAGAGATTTTATTTTAAATTTCCAGAGTCCAATTCCCTTTTAAAAATACAAATCCATATAAACAAATGGGAATAATTTCACAAGTCATAATCATTTTAAAATGATAAATTTACTTTTTAATTAATTTAGATTAAATATTCATTAAAATAATAGGGCCAAAATCCAGGATCGTTACATTTCTCCCCCCTTAAAAGAATTTCGTCCCCGAAATTCAAAACAAAGATAATTCAAAAGCTTATACCAATCATTCAAACATATATATCATTCATACCTTAGCAAACAACCAAACAATCTATCCTAACAAACATCACTAGCTATCCGGACACAAATCCGGATAATCTTTCCTAAAACTATCCAGAGTTTCTCAGGTACAATGCCTGGGATCCTCGCTCCACTGCACGTTGACAAGCTTCGCTACTTTACTCCTGAGTTGCCTCTCGTCTTGATCAACAATCCGAACTGGATTCCTAACCACAGTCAAATTCGACTCGACTTCCATATCTTCCTGGACAACTGGTTCTACAACTAATGAAGAATCATAAATAAATTTCCTTAGATGGATACATGGAATACACTATGAATTCCAGACATCCGTTCTGGCAATTCAATCCTGAAAGCTACAGCACCAATCCTTTCCAATACCCGAAATGGCCCAATAAATATCGGGGCAAGTTTTCCCGTCTTTCCGAATCTAATAGCTCCTTTGATCGAGAAACTTTAGCAAAAACAAAATCACCAATCTCGAATTCCAATTGCCTCTTTCTCTTATCTGCGTACCTCTTCTAACGGTCCTGAGCAGCTCTCATCCTTTCTTGATCAGCTCAACTTCAACAGACGCTTCACGAATCAAATCTGGTCCAAACACAAAACGATCTTCCGACTCTATCCAACAGGTTGGGAATCTACACAGTCTTCCATATAAAGCTTCATAAGGAGCTATCCAAATACTCGCTTGGTAATTATTATTATATGAGAATTTTACCAAATGAAGATGGTCTTCCTAAGATCCACCAAAATCCAAAACAAAAGCTCACATCGTATCTTCTATAATACGATTCAGCCTCTCCGTCTGTCCATCTGTCTAAGGATGATAGGCCGTACACAATCTCAAACTCATTCCCATAGCTGATTGCAGAGCCTTTCAGAATTTGCTGGTAAAAATAGGATCACGATCACTTACTATGCTGACAGGAACACCATGCAATCTAACTATCTTCCTCAAGAAAATCTCTGCCAGAGAAACTGCAGTGCGAGTTGCCTTAACCGGTATAAAATGAGCACTCTTAATTAACCGATCCATAATAACCATATACCATCGTTTCCTTTCTTGGTTCTTGGCAAACCGTAGATGAAATCCATCGAAATCTTCTCCCATTTCCGTCTGGGATTTCCAAAGGCTGCAACAAACCCGCTGACTTCTGTTGATCTCCTCTGACTTGCTAACAGATAGCACAACTATTAACGAAAGCAGTTACATCCCTCTTCATGCTCGACTACCAGAAAATTCCTCTCATATCTTTATTCCTCTTAGAAATTCCTGGGTGAATATTCAGTTTGGAGCGATGATACTCAGCTAAGACTTCTTGCCTCAATCCATTTATATTAGGTACACACAACAGACCATTAATCCTCAAAACACCTTGATCATCCACCTTGAAATCCGAATACCAACCATTCTTGGTTCCAAGAATTAGTTCCTCAAAAGATCTATTCTCCATCTTCTTACTAATGATTCTTTCCTGAAGAGATGGAACACTTCCAAAAGAGACAAAACTGCATTCCTGCTAAGAGCATCAGCCACAACATTCGCTTTTCCCCGGGTATACAGAATATCCCAATCATATGATGCCATAAACTTGATGCATCGCTGCTGCCTCAGATTAAGATCCTTTTGAGAGAAAACATATTTCAATGGTTTGTGATCCATGAATAACTCAAACTTCTCTCCCAAGAGATAATGTCTCCAAATCTTCAAAGCTAAAACAATGGCTAACAACTCAAGGTCGTGCGTAGCGTAGTTCTTTCCATGTGGCTTTAATTGCCGACACGCATACGCAATCATTCTTCCATTCTGCATCAAAACTGCTCCCAAACCAACTATACAGGCATCTATATAAACTCAAATATGCTTTTCCTATCCGGAATAGCTAGCACTGGTGCACTGGTTAGCCTCGATTTCAACTCCTGGAAAGCTTCTTCACACTGGGATGTCCATTTAAATTTAGCTCCTTTCCTTGTCAACTTAGTCAGATGTGAAGAAAATCCTGGAATAGTCCCTGATAAATTTCCTGTAGTAGCTAGCTAATCCCAGAAAAATGCGAACTTCCGTCGGTGACTTCGGTTGCTTCCATTCCAGAATAGTCTCGACCTTCGCTGGATCTACAGAGATACCTTCACCAGAAACAATGTGCTTTAAAAATTTAACTTTCGATTTTCAGAAATGACACTTAGAGAACATCGCCTTTAAAATATGCCTTCTCGGTGTCTCCAACACTATCCTCAAATGCTGCTTGTGCTCTTCTTCAGACTTAGAATAAACCAAAATATCATCGATGTACACCAGAACAAACTTATTCAATACCTCCCGAAAGACTCGATTCAGCAGATCAACAAAGAACCTTAGCGATCCATTCAATTTAGTGACAAACACTGCAGCAGAATCCCAACAAGAAAACTGGGCCTATCAATCCCTTCTCTAAAAGATCCCGAGTCTGCTTAACTAACTCTTCTCTCACACTAGGAGCCATTCTCCTACTAAGCTGAATCACTGGCACTGCTCCTGGAGTCAAATCAATGCAAAACTCTATCTCTCGATGGGGAGGCAAACACTTAACTTCCTTGAAAACATCAGGGAAAATCTTGGACCACATCGGTATCTTCAACCTTCTCTAGAGAAGTCTCAACTCCATGTAGAAGACTACTCAAGTGAATTCCAGAGTTATCACAGGACACTCTGGCAATCCTACCCAAATCAGTTTCCGAAGAAAATGTTCTCCCATCCCAATTCAGAACTGCCTTACTAATCGAGCCAATCCACCGAAGAAATGGAACTACTCTGCTACTTTTGAAATTACCTCAAGAAAAACTGCTAAGCTAGAAAATCTCCTCGACGGCACACAGAACACTTCGAGCTGCACTGCTGACTCAGATGCCCAAAGACTTCCTATCCAAAGCTCTTCAAGAAACTCGGACCTCGAACCAAACAAAAACATCCTACTAAGCTTAGCCACAACACCGAAGCAGACATACTTCCTTAACTTGTTCCAAAGAAACATCTTCGGAGACATTCATAGTCACCGTGTCTCATCACACAGCCACTACATCCTGAGATATCAGGTCATCATGACTCGCTTCTGTCCAAGCAATAGAACCAACTCTAGCTCATCCAAACTTACACTTCAAAGATGAACTCCGAACCTCAACAGGTTTCCTTCAGAGATCGATGAAATTCTCACACCATCCAAAGTTTACTCGAGACGGTAATAGGTCTACAGTCTCGACAAATATACTTCCAACCTCAACGTTCAAACTCCAACCATTGGTAGTCGCGTTACACACACCACTACCCTATCTACCTTTATAACTTATATTGGAAAACCCGAACAGGTAACCTAACAAATAAGTAGAAATTAATAAATATATATTTATATCAAAATTACAAATACACTCTCTCAAGAAAGAAATCACTCAAGAGCCTAGGTATTTGCTCAACCTAGAGCTCTGATACCAACTGTAACGACCCGCCCTTCTACTCCCAGAAAGATGTATCATCAATTAAGAAAGAAAGGGATAGAAATAGAAAAGAATAGAAAAGAAAGAACAACAACATCAGAATCTCACAGTGGAACGGAACAAAATATAATACATCACATAACTATTACATAGTTTTACATATATCAAAGTTATACAATACAATACACATGACAGCCATATACATACATCTGACAATATATACATCAGAGATACAACATACATCAACTACATAGCGGAACTAGATACACACACACACACACACACGTTTGGGACTCCTGCTCCAAGCTTCTCTAGAAATCAAAATCCAAACCTATCACTTGGCTACTCGCAAAAATTTGAGTACCCAAGAGTTTATGAAAAACAAAATATAAACTCCAGGTCAGGCATGGGTCTGGTATGAGTAAACGGTTAAAGTTGTTTAACTTTGAAAAAACATTTGAAAATAAAGGTATCACGTAAGACTTCCCACACATAAACATGGGTAAGTTTTTACCTTACGCTAACCAAAACATTTTATAGGAAATCCAGTGATATTATAATAGCGTCTAGGGTTTTCAAGTAAAATACAGCAATAGCTGAAATACTTACATCTCACATTCCAACATAGTTGGGCACAATCAAAACGTACGACGCTTATTGGAGATTGGATTCCATACAATGGAAGGGCTACTGGGGTACCGCCCATCATAGTACGTGGCCTAGATCACGGTACCGAGGAGCCACCCTAACTCCCCTGCAACACAAGGCCGGAACCATTTCTTACTGAACAGTCCCGAACAAGATAACCCCGCGGTTGTAGCTAGCAACCGCCCACACAGCCGAAATAAAAAGAGACATCTAGACAGGGGTATATCTCGTCCTGCTTGGGCATGACCCACCTAACCTTGCTGCACATCCCCTATTTTAGCCATTCCCAGTTGATGGGCTTGAGGCTGCGATTACCTTTATAGAACATATCTCTTAAAATGCTCATCGTCCGCATGACGATGCGCTGAAAGCATTCAATCCATACAAGTTCGTTCCGGGTTCGAACAAAACCGAAGGCATTATTTTGTTACACTCGTTTTGGAACCACCCTCAGAGTCAACGACAATAACCCTTGCATTCTGAAAACACCATCTCGATCTTCACTTGAGAATTTACGACCTAACGTTTAATTTGAATCGATGTGGTTTTTGGATAATCAAATTGACTCCTGATCTCGGTCTTATCGAAATCCAAACGCCATTTTAAAGGTCAGGTTGTCTAATTAACTTAAACAGTTTAATTCAATGATTTAATTCAAATAACGATTATCACAGCTAAATCATACACAATCATCATAGATATACCAGAGCATATCATAGAACATCACAAAATATCATCAACAAATATCACAAATCAGATATTCTACATGCACAATTATCCATAAGCAATCATTTTAAATTCTTATTGTAATTAATTCAATTAAAATCAATTACCGGAGAGTTAATTACTTAACCCTGTTTAATTAATCATTGGTTATCAATTAATTACTTATTTCTTTTCAAATTATTTATTTAATTAATCATTTCTTAATCAATTATTAAGTCTTAATTATTTAATTAATTACTTATTTAATTTCACACCATTTAATTAATTACTTTTTAATCAATTTATTTAACTTTAATTACTTAATTAACTATTCCTTAATCATTAATTAATAACCTTAAATTTTAATTAATCAAGCTTAATTACCCATTTATTAACTACTAATTACTTAATTAATCAATTATTAATAAGTAATTAAAATAGTTAATTACTAAACTAGTAATCATTAATTAATTAACTTTAAGTAGTTAATTACAAATTTATTTATTACTTAATCATTTATTAACCCAAACTCTAATTACAATTTAAAAGTAATTATTCTTTATTGCTTTTCAAAAATAATTAATTGATATTAATTACTCATCTTAATTAACATTTTATAAGTCTTCTTTAAATCTTGGAAACCAATTTATTATTAACTACAAACTTTAAATGTTAAGTAATTTTATACTTACTTAAATTAATTACTTAATTAAAATAATAATTAAGTGTTAAAACATTGTTATTAACTAAAATACTTAAGACTTGTATTAATGACTTAACTTTAATTGTTAAACCTTTAGTAAGTTTACAATGCTTAAACTTGTTTGAAAAACAAACTGCTTAACTTAATTTTGTTTTTACAATACTGCAGAAAGGAAAAAACCGAGACACGCCTGCGTTTTACTCGAGTAGTACTTCGAGTACCTCACGCATTTTCCCGAGATTCTCCTCTGTACTTCTCGCAACCTTCTTTTTTTTTCTTCAGTAAGTTAAGTTTTAAACTAAGCTATAAATTAAGCATCAGGTTCACTCACGCACACGAACTAAAACCCCGAAGCAACCCACCTATTTACTCGAGCACGACTCGAGTACGATACGCGACCCAAGACATCAACGTCGTTGACACCATCACCTCCACGCCGTACCCATGCACGGCGGCACGATCGACCTCTGACGAACACCAACATCACAGGCGAGTCACAAATCTACTCTAGATTCGAAATCCAAACACAAATCGCTTACAAAAATTCGAATTCGAAAATTTAGCATTTGGTCAAAAACCTGCAAACACGACCTTCAACAAAAACGCCTCGCGATCGTCACTCCGACCACCAGAGAAGCTCGAATTCCATCCACACCACCACGACACGATAAGCTTCCACCCTCTTGAATCGCGTGAAGCTCGATCACATGTAGGCGAGGAACTCATCACGTTACTAACAAGCTCTAAAACTGGAAATAAAACCCTAAAATGATCTCGTTCTCTTAATTCACGCAATAGATAATTTTTCTCACATTTTTCCCGAGATCGCGAACGGTTATACTTGCTTCAATTCAAGTTTCAACGATTTAAATTGATTCAATTATCTTAAATTTGTGAAAATGCAATTTTTATTCAATTACGAACTACTCAACGAATATGAAACTAAAATTCTTCGTTTTTGTTTTAAAAATCATAAATTTCAATCAAAATTCGATATATATACTTAAATTAATATTTTATAACCATCGAATTTTACCAACTATCACTTAATTACATGTATATCAATATTACAGTGGTATACTTTATAAAGATGGTTAAATCAACTTTTAAAAATCTTAATTTAAGTTTAACATCTTGTTTGTTGAGAAATCAAAGCTTATCAATGATTTAAATAAGAATAACTTGAGTTTTTGAACTAACTATGCAATCTGTATCAATTACAGAGAAGAACACATACAGAATAACTTATATACACAGAATTTTATCCAAAAATACAACATATACAATACCATATATTAAAGGAATCACCTTTACTGATTTTAATTTAAACTTAAATTTTTTTAAAATTGATTGTTTACTCACCAGAAAATCTTTGAACAGAGAATAAATTTGATGTTGAACACCTGAAGCTTGAAACTGTCTTGAGTCTGTTTTTTGTAACTACAGTTTTGAATTAAATTTTTGAACTTGCTTCTTCTTTCTTTTTGTTTCTCTCAGGTTGTCTAAGAATTTTTACTGAACGAACTAAATAAAAGATGAATACACATATATATAAAAGATAACAGTTGTAATTTGGAAAGGTGGTAACTGGACAAACATTTTCTTCTTTTGGCTTTGATTGATCGGATTCTTTATTACTGAAAAGTGAAGATATGCAATGTATTTTGAATTGATATAATATTGGGCTGAAATGAAAGCAATTTAATGCCTTGTTTCTATATATTTTTACATAATTATAATTTTGTTTGGCTGTGTACAAAATATTTTGTATAGAAATATACACCTTTGCAGTTAGACCTATGGCTTGTGTGTGAAGACATTTATTTATAAATACTTGTTTTGTATAAACATGTTTGTTTTATTAACTTCTAGTTGAACTTCAACACACATGGTTCTCAGGTGTTATTTTATAGGTTTAGTTTTTGTGTATGAAGGTATTCTATTCAAAGACATTTATTTCATTATTTTATGCTTTTGTTCTTACAAATTTCCAGTTTATGTTGTATGCTTGCTTATTCATTTACATATGTTTGTGTTATTTTATTTTATACTTAGTGCTTATTTTTTTTACATTTGTATTTTATATTTTGACTACCAATAATCATATGGTTTACTTATACTTATATTTATATTTTATATTCTAACTATCAATATTTAAATTACATTCATATGTTTGACTTACATTTAATATATATATTTTATATTGATAGACTTTGATTTTATTTTAAGCACTATCATTCATATATACCTATTTATCAAATGTTAACAAGGTAAAGTATTTTAATTTAATTATATAAGGTAAATTTTATTATAAATATTATCAAGAGATTTTATTTTAAATTTCCAGAGTCCAATTCCCTTTTAAAAATACAAATCCATATAAACAAATGGCAATAATTTCACAAGCCATAACCATTTTAAAACGATAAATTTACTTTTTATTTAATTTAGATTAAATATTCATTAAAATAATAGAGCCAAAATCCAGGGTCGTTACGAAATCAGTCGTAATGATCCATAGTTTTACGGAAAATGTGATATCTCATAAAGGTATGTCGGAATTACATGAAATTTGGAGGAAAAGTCTCTTACATCATGGAGCACGCCCATAACAGATCGTAGCTGAAAAAGATGAAATATTGGAAATTAGGCTAATCGTTATTGAAATGATCGTACAAATCAACACAACGATCCATAGTTTTACGGAAAACATGATATCTTAGAAACGATACGTCCAAATTGCACAAAATATGGAGAAAAAGTCTCTTACATCATGGAACACCCCCATGATTGATCGAAGCTCAAAAAGATGTATTTTGAAAATTAGGTCGATCGTTATTGGAACGATCGTACCAATTAGCATGACGATTCCTAGTTTTACGGAGAACGCGATATCTCTCAAGCAATAGGTCGGAATTGCATGAAATTGGGAGGGCAAGCCTCTTACATCACGGAGCACTATCATGATCGACTGCAGCTCAAAAGGTTGAAATCTTGAAAATTAGATCGATCGTTATTGGAACGATAATACAAATTAGCATAACGATCCATAATTTTACGGAAAACACGAAATCCCACAAACGTACATTG
The DNA here is from genome assembly GCA_030765085.1 of Allium cepa. Classification (NCBI taxonomy): domain Eukaryota; kingdom Viridiplantae; phylum Streptophyta; class Magnoliopsida; order Asparagales; family Amaryllidaceae; genus Allium; species Allium cepa. The sequence goes on along the minus strand of CM060942.1, from coordinate 86,727,011 downwards.
AAATTGCACGAAATTTGGAAGGCAAGTCTCTTACATCATGGAGCACCACCATGATCGGTCGTAGATCAAAAGGATGATACCTTGAAATTTAGGGCGATTGTTATTGGAATAATCATACAAATCAGCATAACGATCTATGGTTTTACGGAAAATACGATATCTTACAAACAGTATGCTGGAATTGCATGAAGTTTGGAGAGCATGTAGCTAATATCATAAGGGACCTACATGATCGATAGTAGCTCAAAAGGATGAAGCATGAAATGATCTCATACGATCCAATTTCTAGTCGAAATAGTAAAGATCGATCGATATCTCACAAACGGTAAGTCGGAATGGCGTGAAACTTTAGAAGCGTGAACTAGAGGCATGTGGTGGAGGATCCCATAAAAAGGATTGCAGCCCCATTGAAGTTAGCATGGAACGATCGGATAAATTAATTTTGGTGTCGATCGATCCCAAATTTTGTGGGTCGGGTCATACAGATCTGGAGGTTCTTCTACCGAAACTTCAGCCCGATCCATGCACGTCTTCACTTATAAATACAACGCCTTGGCTCAAGATAAGGAACTTTCGGCTGGCATTCCTTCATCACTTTTTATCTCTTTCTCCATTATTTTTCTAAGACAAAAACAACTGTACTTGTAATTTACAGTATAAATAAAAGATTATTAGTGTGAACGTAGGCCGGAGTTTGTCGAACCACTATAAAACTTGCGTGTTCATTTACTTTTGTACAATCTATTCTGTGATATGCGTGCTTATCTTTCTATTTGGATATTGTTTTTGGAAATTAGTGCTTTCATATACAACTGGACATTTGTAACTATTTTTGACGCAAACAGATCATTAATCCATTTATAAATCCTTTGAAAAAATGACATTCAACATATAGACAACAATCATACTGACAAAAATGGTAAACTTGTTTATTCATCTATGCATATGAAAATGTATGTCACATAACATAGATTATTTACGTATATAATATTAACAATTTTAATTTATAATTTTTTTGAGTTGGGATATTAACTTTAAATCGAAATATGTGGTTAACGAGGATTAAATCCTCAACCTTGTATCCGAGCGTTGCATGTCATTTTAATTTATAATTAATATATCACAGTAAATTTATCATATATTACGTAATAAAATACATTTTTAGCAATAACTAAAGGGGTTTTTAGGCTCAAGGAAAAAGTTGGAGAAAAATTTAGTTTCATGGACAAGAAGTTTGCGTTTCAGGTTGACACTTTTTAGCGTATATCACAAAATGATAGTTGCAACCATCATTTTCTGTTCACACTATATAGTGTCCTTCAAACTAGAAAAATAAATTTATTGTTCCGATATTAAATTTTTTTGCAACTTCTTTCCTTTGTCTATTCTGCTGTAACTAAAATATAAATACTATTTTCTTATGACATTAATGCATGCAAACATGAATTACGCACAAGTAATAAAAGGAACAAAGAGACTTTAAACTAAAAGGTGAGGGGGTGAATTAAGCATTTGAGATGGGATGGAAAGGTGAACATTGGGTACATTAATTTTTTTGTAAGTAGGGTGGATTTTTTGTCACTCCGTTGCATTTGATCGGCCAAAAGAAACGTCAAAGTCACTTTTAACATACGTCAAATTCTTGATTATCTTTTACTGCACACTGCTATTACAGTATCATCTTCAAAGTAGCAATAAAATGTTCCGCTGGATACAGTTAAACACAAGCACGCAAAAGGCATGAAATCGATGAACTTTCCCAAAATTTAACAAATTAGGGTTTCCATTGCTTAATAAAATCCAAATATCGTAGTGGAATGATTTTAATTGTGATCTAATTCGAGTTTCAACGCAATGGCCGACGTGATCCCGGCGGCTGTTCAGCGTGGATTGGCAGATAAGCTATATGAGAAGCGCAAGATCGCTGCTCTAGAGGTTTATTTGATTTATTATGGTTTTTTGTTGACGTTTTTGGTGGTCTGTTTGACGTCGCTTAGGCGGAGGTCTTAATTTCCAAGCTTAATTTATCAACGTTTGAGGCCTTAATTGAATATTTAGTGATGCAGGATTGTGCTCCGATCGTGTGTTTATAATATGAACTTCTTGATTTTCGAGTTTACAGGCTTTTTATTCATGTTTTATCCATTTTTGTGGATATAATACTGTCCTTGGTTGCAATAGTTGGAACTCTCCTGTTTCAATGTCTTTGCTTTGGTGGTTATTAGAATAAAATAGGGTTCTATTCTAATAGGGTTCTTAAAGTTTGCTTGAATGTGGATTGTGAATATGGATGTTTTACCGTTTTCCTCAATTATACTCCTACCAGTTTGCTTTAATTTTGAAGATATAACCTTTTTTTTTAATTTCTTTTTGATTTTTGTGAAGTTCATATTTACATTTTTTTTGCGCGTTTGTTAGATATTGTATTGTTTGAGTTAGATTATTGAATGTAGATTGAAGGAATAGTGAAACAACTTGCCATTTCGAATGAGCATGAGAAGATAAGCATGATAATTAAATTGTTGACTTCGGAATTTACTTATTCTCCCCAGTCGAACCATCGCAAGGTATTTTCTAATTGAAAAGCCTCTGTTTGGTTAAATTTATGTGTGGTGTGAATTTTGAGAATTTTTGGATATTTCAGGGTGGTTTGATAGGGCTTGCTGCAGTTACTGTTGGATTAGCAGCTGGAGCTCATCAGCATCTTGAAGTAATACTTCGTGTTCTGTTTTTTTTTTTTTTTTTTTTAAGTCTGACTGGATAAATATGCAACTACCTTATGATTCAATAACATACGTGATTTCATTATATTTGTATTGGAGAGCGCCTTCTTTAGTATATGCACTGATAATAATAGTAACCAAACATCGCCAATTTAAACTGTTATTGGTAGGGAGTGTCTTTGATCTGTTTGTTTTTTCCTCTTATTTTCAACAAGTGATCATCATCAACATATATTACATGTTCATATGGAGTACTTCAGCATTGAATGGCCTCAAAGTTTAAGTCTGTTCAATAAAAGAACATCCATTTTGCTAGATGGAGGAGACCACTTGGAGGAGCAAATCCAAGAATCTCTACTAGCAGATTACTCCAGGATGCAGCAATAATTCTTCCACTATTTCAGATCTCGGTCATCTAGCCGATATCTCGGGGAGAAGTTTCAGTGAAACAAAATGCAAAATTTTGGCGGAAATCTAGTTTTTCAATATTGACCATGGTCTTGGTATGTCGACCAATATCTCGACTGAGATCAAATTTCGATACCTTGGTCGATATTAAGATTTTTTAGTGACAAGCTGAATTTTGGTAAAAAATAAAATTGTGTGACAAACAACGTAAAAAATATTTATGTATGCATGCGACCGGTCGAAATGGAGGTTTTTGACATCAATAAAAGCAATGGGTACAAGCGAAATTGCATTCGGATGCGCGCAACTTGAGATATGATCGATTACAAAAAAATTAGTGATTTTGGGATTTACACAAAATTTTCCAGATGGATCTCGGTATAAGAAGGGTCATTAAAAATATTTTGAGGGGAATTGATTTTTATTTCGACGAGATTCAAAAATTTAACTTTGGAACTAAAATTTCTAAAGTCAAATACCTTATTCCCTTTATTCTGTCTTGTTTGTCATTTGACATGAGAACCATACAGTGAGATTAAGAAATATTTAAAAAGAAAGATATGAAAAAGAGAATTCAAATTTAATATTGATTAAGAGAAATTAGTGAATAAATATCTCACTCAATCTCTCTCATCCACGATTGAATGTCATTTTCCTATCATACTTTAATATTATAAATATTTTTGAAGTTTGATTTTAATTTTAGAAAATGACTGAATGGGAGATGACTAGATTCAATTAGAAAGAAGTTTATTCCGATTTCATATTGAATCGATATGTTAGAGAATTATGGAAATTTTATGTAGTTTAATTGAACTTGATAAGTGAGATTCAGTTTATGATATTTCTAATTTTTATGTGTAATTTAATATTGGACCATGAGATGGCTTAAATCAATCAGAAATGGGATTAGACAACTTGGAGTTGAATTAATGAAAAAGCAAATCAAGTAAAAATTATTATGTTTAAGGTAGTATTTGTGGATGTTATTGATGTTATTGTGTATGCAAATCAATTTTGGAGACAACGTATATTCCGAGACGTTAGCGAAATGGACTTTATGATCCGAGATGGACCCTCCCTCAGATGTACTAATCTAGTCCGAGATCTATCCCAATACGAGATCAAATATTTAGAATTTTTGAGACGAAACATAATCGAACTTCGAGATTTAAAATCTTGAATTCTTCATAAGCCATTGACATAAAATGTTTGTGAAGGATTTGTACTTTAGTTTCAATAATCCGTAGAAGTAGACTAATTGCTCCTTACATAGTATCACAAAATCATATAGTTATGTTGTACATAAAGGCATGATGTAATGTCAGTTTTATTATACACATTCTTTGTGCTAATTGCTACATAATATTTAATTATAACATTGAAATGTACTTTAAATGGTTACAAAAATTTAATCAGGTGATATTGACTTTGCTAAATATAATTCTACATCATGCATATCGTGCCTTTGCATGTCACGTGGCTAGATCTTTCTACCATAGGTAGATAATATTGTTATAGCAACATGGCTGATCCTAGGAGTTTGATATCTAACGCTAGTTGTGAGTCAATGCCCTATTACAAGTACTAATTATATTAATAAAATTAAAGCATCAAAGTCGTTTATATATGATATAGACAACAAATGGAATAACAAAAAAATTGTCTTGATAATAATACTTAAAGTTATACAACTGTTCAAAATAAAATTATTTTTTAGCAATTGGTTTGTGATAGAAATGTTTATTGTTAAATTTCAAAGCAAAGAAGTTTGTTTATCATACATTTTAGCATTTAGATCATATATTTCATAACATAAAGTTTGTACAAAACAAAGATTAAAAAGTCTAATTTTTTATGCAAAATTGTGATTTTAGAAATTCATACGATGTTTCAAACTTTCCTTTCAATTTTTTTAAATGAAAGTAGACGTAGAAAATTATGAATTTGTGGGATTTTTGAAAGTTGTGATTTTTAGATTTAGAAACTATGTATTGAAGGAATAGAAGACGAATTATGCACGTCTTTCTTGCACCTAGACTTTTTTTCGTACAATGGTTTTTGTTGGCGTCTACCATAAATTATGAGGAAAATGTGCATTAAAGTTTCAACAATGTTCATTAACGATTAGTTAATGACTTATTTGTTTGACTTATTTCATTTCTTGATCACATTTACAGAGCTTATTTAGTCCGTTTTATAGTTATGCTAAAATATAACATCCATTTTCCAATTCAATTAGGAACTTGTACAAAGGTTAAGTGACATAAAAAGGAATCAAATGAAATTTTCAAATTAAGATTCAAAATGCGGATTGTAATGTTAAACTTCAAACCAAAAGTGGATTCAAATCATAAGTCGTAGAACTAAAAAATATATATCATATTTTGTCGTGTATACATACTTGTATAATGGCTAAGCATGTAAACTTGTTGAATTTTCATTCCATTTTTAGATAGATTTTGATTTTCGAGTTTCTACATACAAACTTTAAACTAATTTTTATCCCATGTCCCATATTTGGTCTATTTACGAAACAATAAAATTTGAATCATAGATTCAAGCAAACATTTTGTTTTTGCTTTTTAATTTCAAGATTGGATAATTATTCTTCATCATGGTATTAATCGAGTTCCTAATCAAAATTTGTGAATTGAATCATGATTAAAAGATACAATTTAAAACGATTTCGAATCATGAAATTTTGACAAGAGACTAAAAACCTTAACTCATCTGGTTATCAATAAAAAATATGAAAAGATTTACGGTTGTATCGGTAATGTTACAAAACTAATAAAATAAATCAATCTTGTCCAAAACACTTAAGACTTAGTATCTTGTGATCAACAATCCAAATAGCATAATTAATTCTGTAGTGTGAAACAGTGGTGTGTAACTGTGGGTATGTATAGTGCTTTAACACTTGTGTAAAGTGCAACTGTACACAACTAATATTTTGCACATAAATGCTTGCACTTATCCAATAAAAAAGGAAAATCAACCCAGAAAAATAGAAATACCGACAATATTTCTATAAATCATTGCATTTTCATTTTTTTATAACGTTCCATTTGTTGTTATAAACAATGTTAGCACTACTCAATGATTACAATATTTCTAGTATAAATTATAAGTACTCGGTACCACATCTTTGTTGTTAATAACCAACCCTTTTCAATTTTGACCATCAACAAAATTTCAACTCTTTCACTATGTTGTGTTTGTTTTAAACCTACATAGTGAATTAACCGTACATGATATCATCATTTAATAATATTACTAATCATAACAAATAATTGAAGTCAAGTTTATTTTTCGATGCAAACCATATTTGTTTCCACAAATTTCACTTATTATAAAGTATCGTTCAATGTACATATGCCCATGGTGTGTTAGTAAAATACATCCATTACGTATAAATGAGTTAATTGTATTATATGATTTCATACTATTCATGTACCATATATTATGTAGAATACTATATCCATTAATTATTCAAATGAATCAAATAAGACAAATTAACTACTTTGACTGTTTCACCATTTTTAATGCTAAAATGTAGCATACGGGGTTTTATATCCAATAGTTTAAATTACTTCAAATATATTTTTGCAATCAAATAATTGATTTTTTTACAACTATTAGCTACTATCTATTATAATTTAACCGATCAATCCATTCTTTAAAAGGGCTTTGATTTTTTATATATTAAATTGCTTCATACCTTAATTAATTCTTTCCTTTTCGGTTTGCTTTTCCAGTGAGATAGAAGGTTGTTTTAATTAACTTGTAGATCATTTTCGCAGTTATGTATCGTTAACCATTAGTATTGACTTGTGGATTAAAGTTTAAAATCTTAATTGGAATAGTACAAAATCAAATTTCTTTTGGAATAACCATGTTAGTATTTCTTTTTATAACTATTTATAGATTATAGAAATTGATAGATATCTTAACTTATATTAAAGACAATCGAATTTGATTGTAGTTTTGAAACGTCACAACAAAATTATATTTGAAGTCCTAGTCGAATTTACAATTTCTAATAATTTAACACATTCTCGTTATTATAACAATATAAGAATAAAATATGAAAAACATTATGCTTTTTAAAATGCATTTTTGTCTGTGTTTCAAATTATGTATTGGTTTGAAGACTTATGGATCTATTAGGAAATTCTATCTTTTGAAGTGTAGAGTGTTATATTGTATTTTAAAAAAGTTCATTTTTTGTATGGGTTATTGATGTGCTCTTTAGGATTTAAAGTGTAAACTAACGTCTTGTTAGGTTGTTGGTATAATTGTTGAATGTTAATAGAACTAAACGAGTAGTAATTGATAATTAATACAACTAAAATGTAGTTTTAACTTCAACTAAACATATTAAATCATGTTTGATTTTGGAACTAAAGTTTAGAGTAGAATTGACGGATGAAACTAACAAAAATGCACTTAAATTAAAAAAGAAAGTTGTTGTTCGCCAGTACCAAAATAATGCAATTAGGATTTTTCTCCTTTTTATATAAATTAAACTCTAAAGAACCTTCCACTTTTACAATTGTAAAGCGGATCCTTATATCTGTAAAGCGTTTTTTTATTATTCATTAATCATTGGCGATTGAATCCTGTAGCTTTCACTCATTGCTCAAATCCAAGGTCTAAAAATTCTTTCTTAAACCTACATTCAGTATATATTCTGTAAGTTACTCTTCTTCCTTCCCTAAACTCTAGTTCTATTTTTTCAATTGTTCCAATTGAAACCTCTATAAGGAAATGTTTGAAGAAATTGAGGAAGTTTATTCTTTTTCCTCTAATCTGTTTTTTATTCTTCCAAAAAAAAACAAAAAACAAACAAAACGGACGACGTTTTATTTTCGTCTAAGAAAGTTGGATCAAGCCTAGTAGAATTAGCATTCATGCTTGATATCTGTTATTTTATGTATAAATCATTTACATTATTGAAAAAAAAATTCATGCACATATTATGGGTTAGACATGAAACCAATAAAAGAAATTCTTGCCACTTTGTATTGAAAATGTGATGATGTTAATGATGCAAAGAAAGTATTTGGTAAAATGCATAAAATAGATGTTACGATAAGAAAATGTAGTTCAATGTTATTGATTTAGAACTTAATTGTTACAAATGTTTTCAGTTATCTTTGGTTGACTTTATGTATGAGAAATGGTTAAACTTGACTTATATTTGTACGGAAAGTATGTCATATTACACACTTTAGTGACTTGCATCATTATGCATAGTGCAAGCCTGCAAGGGTTGAATATGAAAATTTAAACTTATTTTTATTTCTGCAAAAATTTCTGCATCATACAATTAAAATGATGTCATGTGCATGCAAACGATATATGTTATTAAATGTCGGAAGTCACGTCTTTTCATTTAATTTTGATGGCTTTCATTGTGAATTGCACTGTTTACGATGCAACCGCAGGAAGATTTTGAATTTATTTGTTAAGTGACATGTGTATACATATAAATAATGTAGACAGCCACCATAAAATTATCAATCTTATCATTCAAATTCATGAATGTTTGTGCAATTATGATAGCTATTCTGTGTCTTGCATTGTCTACAATCAAGCAATATATTTTGAACTTGTTTAATTTTGCTAAATGCCTTGTATAATATTATAGAAATGATATAAACGGTTAGATGTTCAAAATAGTGTTTATTTGCGCAAGTTTGGTGACTTGGTTGTGTCTTGCAGTGTGCATTGTGCAGTTTTTCTTTATTTAGAGGATTTTAGTTATTTGGATTTGTGATTTATATTACTAGTTTTTGGTGGTGATGGAATTGTATTACGATTCTATTACTTGTTTTAAAAATAGGGACTTGATTTGTGATTTTATTCCTTGTTTTAACCATTAAATATCCAAGGGTAACGAGTGGGTTATGACATGCAACTCACAAGTCGAGGTTCAGTTCTCATCAACTACATATCCCGTGTAAAACCTTATATATTGTGGATTTGGTATATACTTTCTCAAAGTTTACAAGCGAAGCTTTGTTCTATGGATCTTAAAAGGGGGATTTAGATTATTAATTAAGGACCAAATTTACAATATTGAAAGCATGATGTCATTTAACACTAATACTTTTCTTTATAGGGAGCTAATACAAAAATATTGTTTATTCATAGGGATCTAATACAAAAATATTGTTTATTTACAGGGATCTAATACAAATATTCTGTATAATATATATATTTTATTTTTATAAATACAAATACATGCCATCTGTTAGCGTGTTTCTATAGATAAAAAGTACCTAAATCTGACATTGAATCATAATTGAAAATTCCAAAACTGGCCCGAAATTTTAAAAAATTTAAATGAACAAAATGGAAATTGAAACCAAAATCGCTAACCTTGGTTATTAGTCGTTTAGCCCAATCAAAAGTTCAAAACTAATATGCATACATTAAAATAACAATATACATAATATTCTGATCAAATTAATTTTCTTTTGAGAATGCACTAATATTCTTTATTTTCTCATATGGTTATTTGCATGGGATCATGTTTCTTTCTGATACCTTTCAGGAAATTGTTCCGCCCGTGCTTAACTCATTCCTTGATCAAGACAGTAGAGTTCGATATTATGCTTGTGAAGCACTTTATAATATAGCTAAGGTCAGTCCTATAAATCTGTCATATAATGTTTAGTTTTACTTCGTATCATTGCATGATTTTCCTAGAAAATATATTTCAGACTCAGCTCTTCTACAGGTTGTAAGAGGCGAATTCATCGTTTTTTTCAACAAAATTTTTGATGCACTATGCAAGTTATCAGCAGACTCAGATGCAAATGTGCAAAGTGCTGCGCATCTTCTAGACCGCCTTATAAAGGTTGACACCTACTTGAATATCTGTATTAATGTGTATCTGTATCAATCTATATATTGTTTCATAGTAACACATCCATGCATTAATACCAGGATATTGTTACTGAAGGAGACCAGTTCAGGTATATATTTCTTTTCAGTTCAGTTTATAAGGTTGTCATTCTAAATTTTCAAGTGTTCTGATTTTTTTTCCTTCTTGCAGCATTGAAGAATTCATTCCACTTTTAAGGGAACGCATGAGTGTGCTCAATCCTTATGTACGCCAATTTTTAGTAGGATGGATTACTGTTTTGGATAGCGTACCCGGAATTGACATGCTTGGCTTTCTTCCAGATTTTCTTGATGGTATTAATACTTAAATACTTTGCTAGTGTTAATTCTTGTAGTTATGGATAATATTGATGCTTACATTTATCAGCAGTATTTAGATCATTGTCAGGTGAAACATGTTCTCTAACAAAATAAATGTTGTACACTTGTGCAAATCCTGTTAAATTTGCAGGCTTGTTTAATATGTTAAGCGATTCCAGTCATGAAATAAGGCAGCAGGCTGACTCCGCGCTATCTGAATTCTTGAATGAAATAAAGAGCAATCCTGTAAGATTTTCTTCTTTAGTGAAGTCGGTTTCTAAATAACGTTTGTTAGTGCATTTGCATTTATGGACGAGTATCCGATGCCATTAGCAACATTCCTTCTCTCTTTCCGACCCTTCTTAATGATTATTTGCCTTCATTCCGATAAAAAATTACTTGGAAATCATGCCCTTAAGATTAGATCTTCAGTTTGATTCTTCACTGAATTTTCCAGCCACTAATTTACCCCTTTTAAATAATAGATGCTACACTTTACAGCCACTGAATCATTTGGATTATATCACGGAATAGTTTCATTGGGTGACAATGAAACCGATTGCCATTTCATTGAGTTCATACTTTACCACTGTGCACATGAGATCATTTTTTTATACCAATACCAATTTTGTAATATGCAAAGCATTTACTGTTGGAAGGCCATGACGTATGTTTTAGCGATGGAAATGTTTCCATTCTGACTTTGATTTGAGGAGAAAATGAATTTTTCAGTATCATATTTATTTAGAGGTTGCAATTAAATCAGACTGGGACCCGACCCAATGGATCTTTTGTCCAGCGAGGTCAGAGTAGGTTTAGTCTATGCATATTCAAAACTTAGACCCAATTCGACCGAACAATCGGTTCAGGTCGGATATCAACACTAATTAACTCATGTATAATCATATTTTAATGATTTTTTGCCGGGTCTCTTTAATCATGTTTGGTCTGGTCTTTTGGATTTGATCGGTTTTTTATTGTATTTCTTGTTATTCATATCTGATTAGAGACCCATCGAGTTCGGTTCCAGTTCAGATCTTGTTGGCTTGGTTCTGCTTGGGTTTGCGGTCTCAATTAAAATTGCTACTTTGAAACAATTGTCATGTGGTGTTAATTTTCTTGTTTTCATCAATACATAAAGTATATTTATGAAATTAAAATGAATGAAGAAACGAGAAGGACGGCGGTCATATTTTAGACATTATTTTATTGTTTAGCTTGCCGAAGAAGTGGTATATTTGGAAATTTTGGCGACACAGAATTCTCAAACTATACAGCCCTCCTTTTGCATTATTAGCAGAGTTGATGTTTAAAATAAGCACATTTTGTCATATTTATTTATCATTATAGAAGTCCTTGGTTTTAAGACATTACTGCTTATTCCAAGTTATTCCTGTGAACTGAATGCTATTTACAGGAATATCAATAAAATTGTGGTCATAATATCTTGTTATCGCATTACTTCGTTTTTATAATCAGTAAATGTTATGTGAAGAATGTAGATTTCGGTCGCATGGCTGAAATATTGGTACAAAGAGCAAGTTCTTCTGATGAATTTACCCGCCTCACATCTATTACATGGGTATTACTTTAAATATCACTAATTTTTACTAAACTTTCCCCTATATATAGAAGATGTTATAATACTAGTTTGTACCATGTGCTGATAATGCAGATGAATGAGTTTGTCAGACTCGCTGGAAGTCAACTGTTTCCTTATTATGCTGATATTTTAGGGGCCATATTGCCCTTGATATCGGACAAGGAAGAGAAAATAAGAGTGGTAATTAATTTATATTTTATATATGATAAATTATATCCATATTATTTATTTGAACTCTCCAGTTATGTGTATATATCCTTAGGTTGCTTATGAAACTAATGAAGAACTTCGTTTAATTAATGCTGATCCATCAGAGGGATTTGATATATGGGCTATTCTCTCAGTCTCAAGAAGGTATTATTCTTGCCACCTGCCTTCATGTTTACTTCTGTATGTAAATTCAAAAATTGCTGTAGATAGATATTTTCTAGTATACATTCGGATCCAAACACAGCACATTGAACATTTTTGAATTATTTTTGTTAACCAGAGAATTGACCAGTGATTACGAAGCTACAAGAATTGAGGTGTTGCATTGGATCAATGCACTTTTGTCCCGGTATCGATCTAAGGTAATACCATCATTCCAGTGATTGTTGCCTCACTCCGTCAAATTGCTATAAAATTAGCCAGATCACTCCCACTTTCGGTGTTTGTATTAGTAAATGTCGTGTTATTGTGTGATTTCCTCTCATATGAATGGACAGCTTGAGCTGAAGTTGATAACTGTACTGCGTAGTTTTGATGTAAATCAGATAAACTATATAAAATGCTCTATAGGTTGATTTCGTCTTTTTAAGACGTAAGCTTTCATCATATGGAATGTCTAGCGAGTGTTAATTACTATTAGCTACTGAGTTTTGGCAAATTCGTGGCCAAAATCTTTCTAGGAAAACGCAATGGAGTAATGGAAGTATATGTAGCAAGTGTATCGAAATCAGCTATGAACCGCCAAGAGCTAACTTGGAAACACAATTTTGATAATCAAAATTTGTGACAATTTTGACCTCTGGTAACTTGCACTTCTAATCAACAACGTGTTACCTCCAAACTCAGAAATGTTACTATTTTATCAATGATAAATTATATTTCATTAATTACGGAACTGTACTTCTAGTAGAGAGTACAAAAACTACATAATCTCTAACTTCAATAATGACACTTAGTTTGCCGTTTGGTACATCAAATGCTGCATAAATTAGTCACTGGTTCAGATATCCTTATATATAAACCTTTTAAGGAGCAATCAAATCATTCTTTTCTCTCTCCATCGCATGTATCTTACGTTGTATGGATCCCAGCATTGCAGCTTGAGTAATACACATGAGCTGTTTAAATTTGTTGCCCAATTTACACATTCGTGGTACCTTTCTGGTTTATATATGTTTGATGCTGTATATCTCAATTTTTGTGATAAGCTATATATGAACAGCAACAATGCTGGTTGGATCAATCTCCTCTTCTTTGATATAACGCACAATTATTTCATCACTTTTTATATCAAAATATTATTATCTGAACAGGTTATTTCTTACTTGGATGACATCTTTGATTCTCTTCTTACAGCGTTATCCGACTCATCCGACGAGGTAATTGTTTTCTGTTATTTCATAGGTGAATAACAGTTGTTCATCTAGTTTGGTACCTTTCTTATTTATTAGTTGGCGTATGTGTACAACAGGTTCTTTACATTATTAGAGTTGTCCGTATCTTTCTTGATCATTGGTTGTCATTTCTGAATAAAACCAGTAGCCTATAGTTTAGCTAATATATGTTTTGCTTTACCTACCGATCTGTATTACTATGTAATATTCTTGGATAATGATGTTCAACAATACAACTTTTTAAAACTCATGCTACGAAAATTGTTATGTATCATATTTGTTTATGTTTGCCGCTGAAAAATACACTTATCTAGGATTGTGTGCATAGCATATTTCTTTGCATTGTGAATCTGCTTTTTTGGGTTGGTTGGTATTTTCCTGTTAGAAGTACCATACAGAGGTAGTGTCAGATTCAGTGTCCAACTCATGTCCAACTTTACTAACCTACGCAGGGTGCCGCTATTAACGCCTCTTACTTTTCACCGCATCATAAACCCACCTCAAAATCAACTTCACTCGTCCATTCCCATTTGTCTTTCTCCATCCGATCCCGCATTTCAATTCTCCGCTCTAGTTTTCGAATCATAGCTAAATTAATACTCTAAGTCGTTCATTAAATTGAGTGTTGCAAATTTCAGCATGTTGATGCGAAATGATGGTAGACAGGAAAAAGCTATATTGCAACCACAAAGAGGGTAAAAGAAAGGGAAAAATATATTAGCTAAACTATGTGGATGTGGGTGTATTAAGTGTGCACCTGATTTATTCATATCTTTTGTTATGTGGATTTAAGAAGTGGGCAGTCGAGTGTATATATCAACACTCCCTTTATAGACAGTTATGCTGCATAGCCTATGGGTGATAGTAGGTCCCATTTCCCCCCTTTCTGTTTCCAGTAATTGGTCAAGTTGCTTTTTTACTATGAAGAAATCACCATCACTTCAGCATTTACAAAGTTCACCAAATGATTTTGCTGTGCTAGCTCACATGCACACACAGCGCGGGCGTGCACACACACTTATATATATTGGTGCATTATAGCTTGTTTAGTCATGTTATTCTTGTGTGATATCACTTTTGCTTTCCTTTTTAAGGTTGTTTTATTAGTTCTGGAGGTTTTAGCATCCATTGCCCAAGATGCTTCACATTTTCACCAACTTGCTACTGTCTTAGTGCGGACTTTCCAATCTGACCACTTGCTTCTTGAAAAGTAAGCTTCAGAATTATCATAGATTTGGTAGTTTCTAAAATCTTTCTTATTAGCATCATGACTACACATTTTTATTTAATTTTAACTTGCTTAGGCGCGGTGCAATGATTGTTCGTAGACTGTGTGCACTTTTAGATGCTGAACGAGTTTACCGTAAATTTTCTATGATTTTAGAAGATGCAGATGACTTGAATTTTGCATCCATTATGGTTCAGGTTATTATCTGGTTATGTCTTCTTAGAAGCCTAGAAAGTGATCTTTCAGTTGCTTATCAATTTTTTACTCTCCAGGCTTTAAACTTGATTTTACTCACTTCGTCAGAACTTTCTGAGTTACGTTCTCTCTTGAACCAATCTTTGGTAAACATTGCTGGGAGAGAGTTATTTCTATCTTTGTATTCCTCATGGTGCCACTCTCCAGTTGCGACAATTAGTTTGTGTCTGTTAGCTCAGGTACATGCCTGCATTACTTTATAGTACCATGTTATGTTAGTATTACTTAATTTTCTTTAATTTATTTGATTCTTTGTATTGCACTATCAAATAGGGATATAGTCTTGCCTATTCCATTATTCAGTTACTTGGGGAAGAAGATATAAACGAAAAATTCTTGATACAATTGGACAAGTTGATTCGGCTGCTTGAAACCCCAACCTTTCTCTACCTAAGATTTCAGGTTTGTATTTCTAATAGTTCCAATTCCAAGCTATGCATGTTGACAGAAGTGAAAAATACAAATTTGGGATGCTTATATTCTAGTCGTATTTCTTATATCCATGTTCAGATCTATAATTCAATGGGACAGTGATTGTTTACTATGGCTTATAGTATATGTCTTTAGTCGTTTACATATAAAATGGATTTATGGATGAAGTTTTAATGAACGCTGAAAGAAAAGAAAGATGGCATACTACTTAATTGTGTGTGTTTAAATGGTTATGGGCCTTGTTTTTGTCATTGTATTAAAGTTAGTTAACTTTTTTTTTTAAAATCTCAAATTACAATCTAGTCATATTTCTTTAATCACATTCACATATTTCAATCAATGTTCTTTAATTTATGTTCAACATGTTAAAATAGTTATACATCTAGCCTTCATAGAATATTAACTTGAGTTACTTGCACTTGTACTCTCAACTATAATCTCCCATCATGCCTTACAACTTACAACACTCTAGTTAGTGTCATTGCATTTGCTAAAATGACATCTCATGCACTGAATCTATCTTCTGCCTAATACCTTTAAACGGTCACTGTCTTGATGTTTTCAGTTTGATTGCACATGCACAACGTTCATTCTTTTGTAAATGTGCTGATCTAGTCAATTACTGTAACAAATTTGAAAAAGACTCCATGTCAAGTTCTTGTGCGATCCGATGGTAGTACTACTTGAAAAAAAAATTAAATTAAAAATTTTCTTCCAATTCTCGCATCGGTGATTTCTTCTTGCACGTTCTTGATTATGGTATTGTTTCACTGAATTCTTTTCTTTGTCAAAGACCAGCATAATACATCTCTAAGTATTTGTTAGTATCATGGATTTTTTTTCGAATCAACTGATAATTATATGGTTAACTCGAATAACCATAGTTAACTCTAGACTGTGTCGCATCAATAATTTGTGTAAAAAAATGGGAAACCTTTTCGCATGATGAAACCTAAGTGGTATGTTCTTTCTAAACTCAGTTGCTCGTTTCAAAGCTTAACAATTAGTATTTGATAGTCCAATAGTTGGAGCAACTTTGTTTCTTATTTGCATAAAGAGATTAGAGTGTTACTGCTTCAAGTTATAGCATTTCAATTTATCTTCAAATTTTGGTGGATTAGATTACCATCTTACCTTGACATATCCACATATTATTAGTTTCTTATTTGGTTCATATGTTTATTTCGTTTTCCTCTCACTATTTTCAAGGCTTTTCAAACTTTTATTCTTTCAATCAATTTACCTTTTATCTTCCATGACCGATTTAACCAATACAAAGAAATTGGATCTGAACCAATGCAATAAAATGGTGGATTGATTTAAATTTTAATAATCCAATATTAATTTGCGGGCCAATGATGATGAAACCAAATATAAACCATCCATTATTATTCATATTAAAACACCTTTTCTCTAGTTACTACAATTATATCATATTGTTCACCCTTATTTTTGTCATGTCTAATAAACAGGGCCGGCCTAAGGGCATTTAATGTCCTAGTCGAACAAATTTTTTTGTTCATTTCTATTGCCGCTTAACTCGGTAAAATACAATACATTTTTATATACGAGACAAACTGTAAATTCTTTATAAAATTTAACATCCATCACAAAATTTTGATCAACTAAGTCTTTTTGATTACACGCCTAAAAAATCAAAATGTGAACATAATATCCTTAACATATTAACACATATTAACGGAAACTTACTGCATTTTTTGAAGCAAATTCGTCGATTATATCTTCATAGTCAAGCTTGTTTAAATGCTCATTTTTAATTGAAATCATAGCTAGTGCTTAATCTCTCTTGCGATATAGTAGTCCGGAAAATATGTTTTTATCAATTTCAGTTTCGAAAAACTTCTTTCTACCGAAGCAACCGTAACCGGAATAGTTAATAGAAGTCGACAGGCAACCCAAACATTTAGAAATCCACTTATGTCCTGATAAGATCTCAAGAAATTTAGCATATCAATTGATGCAATTAATTTTGATGGTAGAATTCCTTTTAATCGTTGAAGCTAAAAAAAAACAACTCTTACCGCATATATCTTATTCTTCGTTGTGCTTTAAAAACCGTCTAGATTCATGCAATAATCATTCAATTCATCGTCATCATCGGTATTTTTAAATTTTAAGTTCAACAAAAATCCAAAGTTTCAGAAGTTTAAATTGATCAAATCGATCTCTAAGTGAAGTCAAAGCTTGATCTACTATTAGCAGAAAATAACCAACTTTAAAATTATCCTCGAGAGATTGTCTATCATTATCCTCCACGACATCTTCATCAAAAATTTTCTTCGTAAAATTCTATTTTCAATAAATTTAGATCAATACCAACATCATTTGCAAGCTCTTTAGCCTTCTCCATCATGTTTTCAAATCCTTCTCTAAATTTTTTGAAAAATGCAACAAGATGTTTGATTTTTGTTATTGCATTCTTAATATGCATCTCCTCTCGTTAAAGTATTTTACTTGCATGATTAATATTATCCAGTATTGTGTACCTACACAAGCTAATTAAGAACTCAAAATATCCCCAAGCATTCTAGCATAATCCTTTGGCCTTCATCATCACATCATCTTTAGAATTATTTGCAATATCAATCAAAGCATCTCTTATGATGTTTGAATTCTTATTGCTTGAACACTTTCAATGCGACTTTCTCACTGAGTTGTCGATAACAGTTTTGGAGTCAAACCCTTTATATAACTTCAAAGTATTTCTTATCGATGAGTTGAGCCGGAAAATAAGGCATAAACCTTTTGCACAGATACAAAAAGCTTCCATACATGATTTTGCCACATCACATAAAACAAGATTTAAAGTATGACATCCACATAAAATGTAGAAAACTCTAGGATTTACATCAGGTAGCTTTTCTGTACACCTTGATGTTTACCTTTCATATTTGAATCATTATCGCACCCTTGTCCTCTGACATCATTAATATCAAGTTTAAGATCAATCAAGTCTAACATCCTTAAAAAGACCAAGCGCAGATGTATCATCAACTGTTATGAATCCAAGAAAAACACTCTTCTACTTTTATATCATTTGCATCATGAACATTCAAACATCTTATAATAATGGACATTTGCTTCTTGTGACTCAAATTTGGAATACAATGAAGAATAATTGAGAAGTACTTTGCTTTCTTTATAATTTTGATCTTGTTAGCCAACAAATGTATCGACTCATTTTGAATTTTATGGCTAAGATAATGATTACTGATTTCATTATTTACTATTCGTCTTAGACGATCTTCCATAATTGGATCAAACTCGGCAACAAATTCAATAATTTGACAAAAAAGTCCATTATTTTTTTCATAGATCTTATTTAATCCACGAAATGGTAAATTATTCTACGCAAGTATCTTGACAATACCAATTATACGCATAAGTATTTTTTTCCAACGTTTTTTCTCTTGGTCAATTTGAGCTTTCATTGCTTTATCAATTATTGCCTTTTGGTTGAAGTCTTCTATGTAAATTAACTCATTTTATAACGTTTGTGTTGTGCAATAGATCACTTTCGTGCTCTCTTAGCTTTTTAGGTAAATTATGTCAATCATTGATTCCTTCATTGGCAAATTTGGATGGTCCTTATGTATGCTTAAATACAACAACAACTAAGACATTACTCTCAAACAAGTTGGAGTCAGTTAGAGATGAAACCCAAAACTAAATGACAAAGTCGATTTAAAAGCATTAATAGTTATTAAAAAAACTATGATGATAATAATAAAGTAAAATAATTAAACAACTAATAATGATAACAACAAAATAAGTAAAATAAAAATAAAGATAAAAATAAAAAATATACAAAGAAATAAAAAACCATAATGATAATAATAATAGTAATAGTAATAGTAATAGTAATAGTAATAATGATACCAATAGTAATAGAAACTGAAGACTAAACACTACGTCCTAGGCTTCTATTTATTAGTTTTATAATATGAAACTTATATAACACCACCTCCTAACCAACCCCAAGCAAAAAAACTCTCAGCTCATGGTTCTCGTGCGTGGATTGCTACACACTCTTGTCCGATGCCAGCTCTTTGTATATATTCAAATCCTTCAAATCTTTTTTTACTACTTTTTTCCATGTTAATTTTGATCGACCTCTACCTCTCTTTGAGCATTCACGGCCTATAATTTCAATGCGCACAGGTGCCTCGGGAGACCTTGGTTGGAGATGCCCAAACCATCTTAAGCGGTGTTGGACTAACTTCTCTTCAATTGGTGCTACTTCAAGTTTGTCATGTATATCATCATTTCTAATTTGGTCTTGTCTTTTATGACCACAGCTCCACCGTAGCATACGCATCTCTGCTACATTTATCTTCTTAGCATGTTTTTTAGTAGGCCAATATTCATCACCATACAACATTACATGTCTGATTGTCTTTTTGTAGAACTTTGCTCTAAGTTTTTATGGTATTTTCTTATCACAGAGAATGCTAGACATTAGACGCCATTTCATCCATCCTGCACGAATTCTAAAACTAACATGTTCATCAATCTTACAATCATACTGCAATATCGATCTTAAATATCGAAAGGATTCCTTGTTGGGCACTGCTTGTTCGCCAACGTGACATCTCCATCTTTTGATCTGACACCGTCGAACTCGCCCTTCATGTACCCTGTTTTAGTTCTGCTAAGCGTAAATCCCTTTGGTTCTAAAGTCTGCCTCCACAACTCCAGTTGTCCATCAATCCCTATCATATTTTCGTCAATTAGTACAACATTATCAACAAAGAGCATATACTAAGGAATCTCACCTTATATATCCTTTCTAACCTCATCCATCGGTAGGGCAAAAATGTAGGGGTTCAAAGCTGACCATTGATGTAATCCCATGTTAATGAGAAAGTCACTGGTTTCACCATCGCATGCTCTGATACTAGTCACACATCATTGTAGATATCATTGATAAGGATAATGTACTTTGTTGGGACTCTCTTCTTTTCCAAAGTCAATCACATGATCTTTCTCGGTACTTTGTAGATCATTCTTTTGCTTCTTAAATTTCTCCATAAGTTGTTTTATCAAGAAAATAGTCTCTGTTGTCGACCTCTCAGGCATGAAATCAAATTGGTATTTTGAAACGTTTGTCATCTTTCTTAATCGATGTTCAATGACCCTCTCCCAAAGCTTCATTGTATGATTCATAAACTTAATTCCTCTGTAGTTTGTGTAATTTGAATATCTCATTTATTCTTGAAGATTGGAACTAATATGCTTCTCCTCCACTCATCTCACATCTTGTTTGATTTGAAAATATTATTGAACAACTTAGTTAGCCAGACTATCTCTGCATCTTCAAGGAATCTCCACATCTCAATGAGGATGTTATCAGGCTCCAACGCCTTGCTTTTATTCTTTTAGTGCCTTCTTTACATCAGACTCTTAAATTCTCCAAGCAAAATGTCTAATGTTGTCATCAAAAGAGTTGTCTAACTCGATCGTAGTGCTATCACTTTCTTCATTGAATAGCTTGTCGAAGTATTCTCTCAATCTATTTTTTATCTCATCGCCCTTCACCAAAAGTCTATTATTCTCATCTTTGATGCATTTAGCTTGGTTGAAGTCTCTCATCTTTCTCTCGCGGAGCTTAGCTCCTGTAGACATCTTTTTTCACCCTTCTTTGTACTTAGCTTTTGATATAAATCTTCATACGTCCGACCCCTTGCTTCACTCGTCGCTCTCTTTGCGTTCTTTTTCGTCGCTTTGTACTTTTGCATGTTTTCCTTGCTTCTATGATGATGCAAGCATTTGTAGCATTTCTTCTCTTTGATAGTCTTTTGCACATCACCGTTCCACCATCACGAATTTTTAGGTTTGCGTTTATTTTCTTTTGTTATCCCAAATATTTCAGAAGTAACTTTTGAAATGCGCGTTGCCATTTCATCCTACATGTCATTTGCTTCTTTCATATTCCATGCCCTTTCTCCCCATCATTTTATCCACCCGTGATGCGTTTCCTTTGAGCTTCCACCATTTCATCGGACTAATCTTGGCTTCTTCATTTTGTCGAACATTATCCGAAGACGAAACTCAAATATCAAAAGCTGATGTTGTGAGACAACATATTCTCCAGATATGACTGTATAATCTACACAAGCTCGTTTGTCACCTCACATAGTAAGGATAAAGTCAATCCAACTAGAGTGTTGCCCACTACCGAAAGTAACTAATTGCGATTGTCTCTTCCTAAAGAAGGTATTGGCTATCATGAGGTCATAAACAATAGCGAAATTCAATATTGCTTCTTCTTCTTGATTCCTATCGCCATACCCAAAACCGTCATGCACTCTCTCGAATCCCCCATTAATTGTATCAACATGACCGTTGAAATCTTCTCATATGAAAAGTTTCTCGTTACTAGGCACATCTCTAACCATGACATCTAGCTTTTTCTAAAAATTCCTCTTAACTGCTTCACTTAGGCCTGCTTGTGGGGCATAGACATTAATGACGTTTAGAACCATATCACCAAATACTAGCTTGATTACGATGATTCTGTCATCGTCTCCTAACGACGGCCACTTCGTTTTTAAGGTTCTTGTCAATTAAGATGCATACCTCGTTCTTGTTACGTTCTTGTGTATGCTTAAATAACTTACAAAAAAAAAAAAACTTAATCATATTCATTTGAATACACAAGTCATTTTCTTTTATGTTTTTCTCCACGTTGATAACCACCGATGTAATTTCTAGAAGACAAGCGTCTACTATCAATCTTGTTTTTTTTGAAAACACATCATTATCCTTCTAAATTTTTATTGAACCACGTTGTACTAACATTATTCTTTTGGTATCAGTAATTCTACTCTACAATCGTGGATCATAATTGACATCAACATCCTTGTCAAAATCAATGGTAGTTACATCGTCAATATCTGCACCATTGAAATTTTCATTAGTATCTTCGACCTCTCCAGAGTCCGTTATCGTGCGGGAGCCTCATGCATTGGGTTCCACCATCTTCGTCATGCCCCTTGGTGACTTTTACAAGGCCATTAATTTCTATTTCAACGTTTCATTTATAGGCTCATCATGGATATCAATATTGGAACCAATTTTTTATGCTCCCATCATTTCATCTATTTGACTTGAATTTGAAGTTTGAGATTTTTTTTGCTTGAAATAAACTTGAAATTGAAACAACTAATGATTTTGCTTCTTCATATCTACATTGCCTTTTCTTTCTGTTTTAATATCCCCAATTTCGTTTTCAGTTCCTAACTCAATTTAAGATGCACCGTGCAATTAATATTCATGGGTAAAATACTATAGTATTTTACACATCAAGAGAAAAACACAACTTTTTTCAATTAACAGCAATTTAAAAAACATAACTTCCTATTAACAATCATCATTGCATCCTTAATTAAAGTATTGCGTTGCTAATAAGCAATAGGTAACAATAGAAGGATGCTAAATTGTAAGTTACAAAAACCGCTGAAAATTAAATCATGAATCACAGGTATATGAAGTTAGGACCGGATCTACATTCCCATGACTAACTGAATTGTTGATCAATAACCGCAGAATGAATAACAAATTAACCAATAATATCATTTACTATTATTCACGTTGGTTGAGTTGGGGACTTGATCCAAGTTCTGATTTGGGGCTACAATTTGAAAGTGAATTTAGGGCTTTGCAATTTGAGGGACTATAATCTACAAGCGCAGAAAATTGATTTGGGACGATAGAGCCGATGTGCATTTGAGCGAGATAAGAGGCGATGGAGGTGTAGCAACTTTGCTGTGGCTGTGGGTTTTGCGGTGGACTAAGATGGGAACATACGTTTATTTATTTATTTGAGAAACGAGTTTTTTTATTTTTTTTTATTTTTTTTTGTTGCCCCCTTTCGAGATGTTGCCCTAGTCCTTGTCTCTCCCGACCCTGCTGTTGGCTGGGCCTGCTAATAGATCAGTATAATGTAGCTTGGATTCTTAAATATAACTTTTTAATTTTAACAAGCGCAGAAAATTGATTTGGGACGATAGAGCCGATGTGCATTTGAGCGAGATAAGAGGCGATGGAGGTGTAGCAACTTTGCTGTGGCTGTGGGTTTTGCGGTGGACTAAGATGGGAACATACGTTTATTTATTTATTTGAGAAACGAGTTTTTTATATTGTTTTTTGTTGCCCCCTTTTGAGATGTTGCCCTAGTCCTTGTCTCTCCCGACCCTGCTGTTGGCTGGGCCTGCTAATAGATCAGTATAATGTAGCTTGGATTCTTAAATATAACTTTATAATTTTAATTTTTTTGATGATATTGAAACGCTACTAATTTATGTTTAGTTTTGTAATTTTAGTTGTATTTATATGCTATATGCCATCTTTACATGTTTTTAGCTTATATTTAGTTAAAAACGTGAGTTGATTTAGTAAATGAAATTTTAGATAGCCTAACAACTTAAAACATGCAAACTTAAGTGATGACCAAGGTTCGAGAATTCGGTCTCGGTTTCAGTCATTTGAAATTTTACTGATTTCAGTCAATTTCGGGAGTTTCGGTTTTCGTTTCGGTTTCGGTCATAATATCGATTTAGTCCAAGTTCAGCACAAGTTCAATGTTCAGTTTTAAGTCCAAGTCCAAGTCCAAGTCCTAACGATTGGAAATACATTGAAACCTTGTAGAAGTAGAAAACGTAATCCATTTACTAATTATCCAACATTTGGAAATACATTGAAGCCTTTAACAAGTTCAATTTCAAATTAATCTTAGCCCGTTTACTAATTATTCAGCCCACACCACACTTACGTAGACTGATTTTACCTCTGCTCGTTCATACGAACGACACTAGGTCGAAGAAAATCAAAAGGCGAAAGAAAACAAAAAAGCGAGATTTGCTCGATTTTGATCAAATTTGGTCGAACCTCCTCACGAATTTGGTCGAACCTCCTCTCGAATTTCGTCTAAGCTAATCTACTAGATTTTGATTCAAAGTGATGCTCGAATTTGCTCGAATTCTCCTCAGCGATGCTCGACTAGCGGTGAATCTGGAAGGGATTCGCTGAAAGTGGATGCAGTAAGTTCTGAGTCGATCGATTCTTTCATAGGCAAATTTGCTATTCGATTTTTTTTATAACGGTATGGGCTTTTGGCCTAATCCCGTCCTGCCTCCGGCCGAAACCGGTCCGAGATGGTCGGAATCTCGTGGTTTCGGTCGGAACCTTAAACCATGGTGATGACAACACAATTGCTCTGGCGGCCTCTACCTTTTACCAAAATATCCGTAAACTAAATTCATCTTTATCCAAGTAATGGTAAATGCAATTACTTTAGTTGCAACATTGGTGCATTGCTAAGAGTTTATTGATTTTGCAGTTAATAGTTTGGTTTATTTATTTTGACAATTATGAATGGATGCAACTGCTCAAAATTTTTATTTCTTAGCTAACTTGACTTATGTCACTAATTCCTTAGCCATCATGTTTTACTCTGTTAAAAACATTCATATCCATACTCCACCACAATTAGATGTGGTAATCAGACCCAACCTGATGGACCAAGACCCAACCCGGCAGGTCTTGATTCTAGGTGGGTTGGATTTTGTCGGGTTCAAACTATACATTTTAAAATCTAGATTCGACCCGACTTGAGATTCGGGTCGGTTCTGGTCTGGTTGGATAATAACACTATATATATATATATATATATATATATATATATATATTAATGTTTTTTGTGATCTTTCATGTCGGTTTGGGTCAGGTCGGGTTTAACCAGGTCTTTATGACATTTTTCATCACCTAGACCTGACCAGAGACCCATCGGTTTCGGTTCGGGTTTGCGGTTCTAAGTGCTAGCCCTAACCATGAGGGATCGTGTCCTTATGGTGCTTTGCTAGGAGCATCAAATTCTCTGTTTCTTTTGATAAACACAAATCGCTGTCTTTCTTCGTATGACAGCTTTGTTCTTTTGAAACCACAAACAAACTTCATCACAAACCTTTGATTTTATTTTTATTGCATCTTATTTTAAAATTTCAATTTAGGTTTGCTATATATTGTGCCTTGAAGCTTTTCTAAATACATAATTAGGATTGAAACACTGTAATGGATGGCTACGTTCAACCCAAAACAACATATAACATATATTTTTTCAGTATTAACGCAAAATGATGATGAGAGATATATAAGCATGTTTTTTCATGGAAATTTTGCTGTGCTAGCCTATTCTCTATCGAGGGAAGTTCTCAAAGGCATTAAAATATATAGACCCAAAAAAAAAAAATTTACTGTAAAATAAGCAACAGATTATTTGCTACCCCCACTTGTATTTTCTTTCACTGTTTTGTCACATGCTATTTTCTTTATATAAATTGTAAGGTATTTCTACACTCTTTGTATATGAATATTTCAAATCAAGTGTTTACTTGAATATCTTTATCTGTAGCTTTTGGAGGAGGAAAACTTTACATGGTTGTTGAAAACATTATATGGTCTCCTCATGTTGCTCCCTCAGGTACGTATACAAAGGTTTTTTGTTCGGTTTTTACCTAATATTCTTTTGTTTAACTATCTTGCAATGGATGAAATATTGCTGCAAGCTTTTTAAGCACACACGATATATATATATATATATATATATATATATAATCGCAGATACAGCTGTAAATTCATATTTGATTGCTTGTAGATGTACTTTTACCAATCTGAAATGCATAAAACTAGAGCCAATTATTCATTTGAATCAAGTAAACGTTTGTGAAATTTTACTCTTAGATAAGCTTTTCCAGTCTAGAATGTGAACCTGCCTATAAAATTAGGGATGTTAATAAAGCAAGAGGCAATCTACCTCAATTTTCTAGAGGAAATGTTTTGAAGTTTAACAATAGCAATAAATCTATTTCTAGGCTACTACCTGGTAACTTAAATGCTTCCTACTCCCTCAAAAGAAGTCAGTAGCGGATGTTTTAATGTGCATATGGGTAATCTTTTTATTATGTATATTTCTTAAAAGCCCATTCTTTAATTGATATTCCGCACCAACTTTCACCAATTATCAAACCGACCACCAAGGTGGTTGTGTAGGCTTGCAAAATCGAATAGTATAAAACAAAATTACATGTTTTCTCTCTCTTTGAATTGCTAGTATATTTTCCTCTTGATGTACCCTTGATATCTGTTCTCCGGTTTCCTCTTTTTCAGCAAATATATTATACCAATTTCTTCCTTTTTGCTCATCGTCTCTGTAATCTACAGATTCTTCTTCTTATTTAAATCTGTAATATATGTGACATGTGTATATGCATGTACATGTATATCATTTCCAACACTTATTTGTTAACTACTCTACCGTACATCTTTTTAATATTTTTATTAGTAATGCAAATAACTTTTTGCCCAACATATCATCATTATACGTCTAATTGAAATTAGTGAAATATTGCAACAACTGTTTTTCTTTTCTTTTCAAATTATACAATTGAACGGTCGAATCCTCCACCGTTGCGTGGTTCTACTAGTTACTTCCTTCGGACAGTTACTTTGGAAAAAAACTTGAAGCCACTAGATACTGGTTACCGATCTATTTATGTTAACAGTTAGTTGGAATTTTCAAATTTTACTAATAATGGCCTGTGAAAGGCTAGCAACCAGCCTCTCAGCTCGCTTAATGGAGCTTAGCATCAAAATTTGGTTGTCCGATTACAAATTCACCGTATAAGTATAGTCAAAGCACACGTTTAAGTGCGCTTACTATCAAAAAGGCTAAAGGCATGTTCCTTGCACTTTTCACAATGCTCGGGTGTCAATAAAGATCATGGTATAAGGTCTCGCCGGAACCCCGAGATTCTGACCATCTCGGATTGGTTCCGACCGAAAGCGAGACGTAATCAGCATGGAAACTCGTCTCGCTGAAGATAACGATGAGAATGGAGAGAAAATAGAAAGAAAATCGAGAAAAAAACCTACCTCATGCTTGTTTCTTGCAGATTCAACCTTCTATCGTGTCTTCTTCCTCAAATCGAGGCGAACCGTGCAAACGCAGTGAAGAATTTTTATTATTTTCTGCCCTAGTTTAGTTGCGGCTGAAATCGACGAAACGAAGAAGCGTAGTTTGAGGACTTGGACCGGGTTTGAGTGTTATTAGGGTTTTGAGGCTGTTGAAATTATTTATTTTGATAAATGGGCTGACTTTGTTTTGATAAAGCTTATTTTAGATAGAAGGTTGTCAGTAAAAGATACCAAAATAGGCTGTTGGAAATAATTATTATTTTGTGGCTGTTGGAAATAATAATTTTCTGCCCTAGTTTGTTGGCTGCTGGGAGCTTATTCTGACACATGGCTGATTTATCATTGTTTTTTCAGTAAAAGATACCAAAAGCGAAACATAAACCGAAACTTCCGAAATTTTCAAATGACCAAAACCGAAACCGAGTTCTCAAACCTTGATAAAGATGTACAAAAGTGCAATTTTTGCAAAATAAAATGAAAAGCCGCAAAGCACGCTTTTTTGCATCTTAAGAATAACGTGTTGTATTCACCTTTTTTCATTTTTCTTGTATTCTTTCTCATTCTCTTCTATTTTTGATTTGAAGCCTTGAACTATTTTGAGAAATAATTACACAAATTCAGCAAAAGTTTGTTGTAGTACAATTCTAGATTTGTGCTATTTTAAATTGGCAGCATTCTCCCTCCCTCCCACCCTTTGCGTGCGTGTGCGTGTGTGAGATTTTTCAACCGGACCTAGGTCTCGCTTTTTTCATGCAAAATTACATATTTTTTTTTGAAAAAAAAAATCAACCTGACACAGGTAATGTATAGTCATGGATCCATGTCTTCATATTTCATATTTTAAAATATGAACTTCAGACTTAAAAAGAAGCAAGTTATGCATCACAATCAGCTGAAGCTGAATACTTTTTTTTGATTGAGAGAAGCAAACATCACATTTATCTCAAATCTCTGCCAGAACTTTTTTTAATTACACATGAATACACCAAATAATTGCTTAACTGTTTTTAATACGAGTCTTAGGAAAAAAGGGAATAGCTTTTGCATGATTGTCCATATCATGAAATAAATAGCTAAAATATGATTGATTATTTGATTTGTTGGTAGAAGGTCATACTTCGTTTGTTGAACTATTTAAAAAAAATTCTTCACACATATTTGTAGCATTCTTTTCAATGTCACTTTAGCAATCATTTCTTCATTTGTCCATGCAGCAATGTCCAGCTTTCAAAATCCTAAGGACACGATTAAAAACTGTACCATCCAGCAATGTTAACGGCGAGCATATCAGGCTATCACAGAAAACTCAAAAGTTGAATGATAATAGCAAAGTTCAAGAAGCAGAAAATATACTTAACTTCTCACATTTATTGCAAAAGTTTTCAGATATGCAGCGGCGGCACCGCACACATGCAAAATCTCAGTTACTTTCCCGCATCTCTTCTTCCTTGCCCTTGTCACAGGTTTGAATTATTCTCGCTCCAAGCTACTATTATTACTCTTTAATTTGAAATTAATTTCTTGAATATCTTTTGTGTGACAAACGAAAACTTGAGAACAAGTAAATACCTGTATTATTGATCTGAAATAGCCAAAATCTCCCTGCTGTAGTTAATGATGGGCATTCTGGTCATTTATGTGCGATAACACAGAGATCTCTGTATTATCGACACAGATTCATTTAACTCTTTTATTTTCCTATTTTTAGAAGGAAAAGTCAGTCTAGATACGCAGAAACACAATTTGGAATTTTTGATCTTATTTTATGTTACATCGATTAGTAGTTTCTGTTTGGAAGGACAAATCAATTTGGATATGAATAAATAAAATTTGGAATCTTCGATATATTTTATTTTACATCGATACGTAGATTTCTCTCTCTCTAAACCGGCTTTCTGTTTTTTTATTGCTAGACAAATACATTCATAAAAGCAACAAAACCACACGAGAGGTGGTAGATGATTTGTTTGGAAATAGTTAAAAAGTTGTATTGTATTGTCTTACCTTTCAAACCTTAAGCAGAACAGGCTGAAGATATACTTATAGATAAAAAAGCCTTTCTGACTGGATGTGCAAATCAAATGAAATTGTCCGGTTTAATTAGTAACTACCTGGATGCATATGCAGAAAAAAAAATGTGACTGTTCTATGCAAAAATGTGGCTGGAAGACCAAATAAATTTAATCCCAAAATTGTGTGTATTTGAATCTGAACGTATATTTTCTTCCCCCTTTGTAATTATTATTAGTTTTAAACATGAGATACTGGAAAACATCATACCTTTCACTTTGAACCGCGTTAACTATTCGGTTTGCACATTGCATACCAAAACTAAATGCTTCCATTAAAATACACAGGAAATTCAGAGATTAGATATTCCTGTTCGAACACCATCACCAATACCAGACATGAGTCGGCTATCTTCTACCTCATCAAGATAACTCCGTATCATTCTTATAACTAAAAAGAAAAAAGAAAATCCTTTCTGGAGATCAGCATGCATGAGAAAAAAGTATACAGAAAACATGTGCTTTGCACGCAAAATTCAGCAGCTGTAGAATTGTAAATCCTACTGTTCATATTATATCGAATGGAGATTATAGATATAGGGGGATAAGACAGATCTCTAGTATTGTTTGGGAAAACACAAAAGAACAAGAAGGGGGCGAGACTCTCGTATGGTTCTGTATTTTTTTTGTGAAAGCCATATGAGTTGATTCTGTTATTCGTGTAATCTGGCTTAACTGTACTGTAAAAGCTATGTACCATCCATTTTTTTATGTAACTGGATGTTACAAAGCACTTCAATTATAGTTTGCTTGCAATGAGTTGCAATACATGTTTTAACATATTGTGAGTCAGTAAACGAGGTATATGTTGCTAACCATTGTCTTTCAAGTCCCAACTTAACTCATATTTATTGTTCTTCCTATGAGTGAGTCTTTTGTGTTTGTTATATGGCTCGAATTGTAATTAGCTAAACTTTTGGGTGCACAATGATTTATTTTGCATCTTTGTTTTATATTACCATTTCAGGCTATTAATGAAGGCATATTTGTTAACTGTTACTGTCGGTAGATACATCTGAGTTCCTAATTTACTTTGGCAGCTTAGGTAAGATTGAAGATTTGGTGTATTTCAAATCTTCGCAACAACTCAACCAAGAAAAATGAATCTGAATTGGTACGTCAGTGTTATAAAGTTCCAAGAGATATCATCACTGCAGACATAAAATATTTATATAGTATATAGTATTTATTATCTTATTTGATCTGAACGAAAGTGATTCATCGTCAAAGTTGAGTTGCACGTGGATCATTATATATGACAATCAGGAACGGAGAACTCAAGACGGCAAAATCCATGTAATCTAAAATCATATTGAATTGGATGTTCGTCACCATTTTGGGCTCTGAACATTCACAACAGCAGTCACTCTATTAAAGAAATATTAATTTTACCGATTCACGCTTTTTAACTGATTCGCACTGATTGACCTCAACAACACATGATTTTATTCGATAACTCTGGATAAATATGTTTGATCAGAGTCACAGTCTACGCAATAAACAATTAATTTTGATTACATACTTATTGGACATTAATAATATCAGATAACTCAATGACTACTCAATCACAATGACTGCGAGGATCAACAAAGCGATTTTAGCAGCTACTAATGAACTCAAAATTGGATACCGGTAAAATTTCTATTTCTGCTGGTTTTAAAGAAATGTAACCATTATCGTAGAAAATGATAACCGTTACCATACCGATTAAACTGGTATTGCCGATTTTACCAGAATGCTGTTCGCGGCTGAAATGCTGAACGTGACTCTGTAAGGCCTGAAAAACAAATGCAGCTGTAATTTAGCATTTATGATGGGCTCCTGTATTCTGAATTGAATTTCGCACATTTTCTTATTTTGGGGCCCTGCAGCAGTACTCTAACTATTGCATTGGTTAACAAGTGGGAACGGACGTTTGCGGCATCAAGCAATCAACTTCACGTGCATTGAAAGGGCATATATTCGTCACTCTCGAAGGTTAAGGGACTGCTTATCAAAAATCACACATGATGGATCATGGAGTCCAAATATAACTTAAATGAATGGATAACAACACCCCTCTTTATATAGCATCTATTTAACATCCTATTTTTTTAATCATTGGTTTTGCTTGAATTTTGGTTGTATTTCCTCTTATCTATTAAATAATAGTAAAACAGAAGAATTGGAAGCTCTCTCATCAATTCTATGAGTTATCTATGTTCTCCATAATTCTCTCTAGATATTTTATTTTTACCTCATCAAAATTTATTGTTGTTATAATTATTACAATGTTTGTATAGATTATCTCTTCTATCATTAAAATTTAATACTAATTTGAACAATTATTTATAGATTCCTTTCAAGTTTTTTCTGTTATTTTATATTTAAATCCATACATATTAAATTTAGTTAGCTGATCTTAAATTTAAGCTTTAAAACAAATACAATTAACGAATATTTATTGATTGATCTAATAAATTTTCAAAAATGAATTTTCAATATGTGTACCGCATTCATATTTGAAAAAAAGGGTAAAACTAATTTTTCATTCAAACCCAAATAATTTTAAATTTCTATAATTATATACAAACTGTTATAATGTTCTACTAATATTCTCTTTTATCATTTTGCATTTGTAGGTCAACATTCAATAATTCTAACAATTATTTACGGATTTCTCATAAGTTTTCTTATATTATTTTACAACGAAGTTCATATATTTAAATTTATTAATTGATCTTGAATTTAATATTTTTAACTAAATCCAATTAACAAATATTTATTTATTGATCTAATAAATCATAAAAAATAATGATTTAATGTGTATACCCTATTTGTATTGACATAAATGGTAAAACTATATTTTTATTCAAGTACATATAATTTAACATTTTCACAATTATATACAAAATTATCTTTGATACTTTCAGAGCCGACCACAAGGTAAGTCTGGCAAGACTAATGGCTAGGGCAACATATATTTCGTAGGACAACTATATAATGATAAGTACAATCATGCTATAGTATAAATCATTTTAAAACAAACTAACAATTAGATGTGTACCTGAGAAACATACAAAGTTACATATTATAACTGTGTTGTACTTTCTAGGTCTCATACGAGCAACTTGTAAAGCAGTTTTTGATGTACCGTGGTATAATAAATAAACAATAGGTTTGGCTGTATTTTCATATCAAAAATCTACATGCCAGATAAATGTTGCTCAATTAATATTTGGCTAGGGCAACCAAAAAGTGGGCCCTGGATACTTTTACATTTTTCTACATTTAAGATCATAAAATTTCTTTCTTTCTAAAAGTAGTTATATAATACAAAGAAATATATACATATTTTTTTTCTAAAGTTTGTATTTCGTTACAAACAAATATACACAAAAAAATTATTTTCAAAATTGATACATCATTAGAAACATATATAACGTTTTTCCTTCATTAAATTGGCAGACTTTTATCATTATTAAATTATATTTTGTTAAGAATAACATACAATTAATGAAAAGTAATAAATGCTTGTGTTGTGTAATATTGTAAAATGAATAAATATTTTCAATCGGTACGTTTTTGTCCAAAAAGTTACATTTCAATTATTTATATTCGTAATCTGAGTTAATCTTAGACAAAAATCATACCATATTTTGATTAGAAATATTTTTCTTTCATATTTTATTATCTTTTTTACATAAATGTTAAAAGAAATTTGAAATGTTTTGTTGTAAAATAAAAGTAGTAAGGTATGGAACAATGGATTAAAAATCATTTTTTTACATAATTAAAATGACAACGTGATTTGTAAAGTTTTGGGTCTTATTTTCACTTAATATTTCTTTTACTAGTTAAATAAATATTTTTATCACTCTGATAATATCAGATAATTATTTTGATATATTTGTGCTACAAGAACTATAAATGCATGCAAATACATTGAGTCCTTGGTATCACAACACCAGAAAGGCAATTTCCTCATGGTTATAAGCGTGACAAAACTAATTTGTTACGGTTATAACCGTGAAAATAGGTACCGTTGGCAAATTCAGTTACACTTTTGCTCACGGTTATAACCGTGATAAAAATAGTAATTTCTCACGCTTATAACCGTTAAAAATTTAGATATTATCACACTTATAACCATGACAGAACAGTATTTACTCATGGTTATAATCGTGATAAAATGATTATTACTAACGCTTATAACCGTGGGAAATTTAGATAGTATCACATTTATAACCGTGACAGAACAATAGTTTCTAACATTTATAGCCATTACCAAAAAGAAAACTCTAACACTTATAACCGTGACAAATGCAAATTATATCACAGCAAAATATATAGTATTAACATTAAGAAAACATATATACAATCAATAATTAGAACAACACCAAACATTTATGTTTCATACAAACTGTGACGACCCGAACTCGATATCCGATAAATGACATCAAATTCGTATCGCCGGAGCTTATAACAAACATCAAATGAATATAAAACAGCGGAACAAAAAGAATATCATGCATACATCACAGGTACATCATCATAATATCCAATAATACATCAGAGTATAAATACATACACCACAACTCCACATAAATAGATAATGATACATCGATGATCATATATCCAAAAGTCTTCATAAGAATGAAATGATAACAACCTTCCAAAACAACACTAACTACCCGAGATCCAAAAGCTTCTAGAATATCTCCAAAGCTCCAAAATACAGCTAACTCCAAAATATAATTACCTGCTACTAGGCTGCCCGTGTATAAATTATGGGCACCCAGAGTTTAGAAAAGAAACAATAAACTCCGGGTTAGTCATGGGACTGGTATGAGTAAACAAAAATAGTTGCTTTTAAATAAATTAGACTTATAAAGAAAATTCGTTATGCTTTTGGAAAATGAAACTACCATAAGACCTCCCGCCACACACACAATGCAATCGCAGAATTGGAGGAGATTTCTTCTTATGATAGTCAAATATGCTTGATACGAGAAAATTCTTGTTTTATATTATTACTAGTGCATAGTGTAGAAAGCATTTCGAAAATAGAATATTAATCTTAGCCAGCATACGACCATTATCGTATGCCAACTATAGCTACCATGTTTTGTGGCAGGTTACCGTCACGCTGCATGGCAGGTTATACAACTAAAACCGTACATGGCTCGTATTGTTTCTTTGGATTTCCAACAAATGGTCAGGCTAAGGAACTTCCTACTGCCACATGGGTACGCCTCTGGCGGGACGTCCCGAGAACCTACCCGGCTCTCTGCCAACACAAGGCCGGGTTACCTCTGTAACTAGGTAACTACTACTCGAGTATGCCACTCCCCGGTCCTTTGGGACCTTTATCCGAGGGCCCTCTGTCACAAAGCAACAACCACACAGTAAATGAGATTGGAGCTACCACACAGGTAAATATCTGGGCTCCATACCATGACATTACCTTTTTCCAAAAGGAAATGACATACCCTAAAGGGCGCGACCCTCATAACCTTGCCGCATCTTTCCTGTTTTGACCATTTCCGGGTTGTGAGGTCCGATGAGGTCTCGTCCACAAAGCTATGCTTTACACGAAAGCTTTGCTTTGATCACAAATGATCAACTAATAATCATCAACACACAGCAGCACTTGGCATGTCACACTACCAGTTTGGGAATATATCGCTGATAACCTTCAATTACGTAACCTCTGAGCTCGTACGTCTCAGAGAAGGGTGTTAAGCTAAGAGAATAAATTCTCCTCCACCAACAGATATGTATTTGAAAGAAATCGGCACTATGTCTCAAAGTGTAGTGTCAGACACACGTCCATACAAGTCTGTTCCGGGTTCGAACAGAACCGAAGGCACTTCGTCCAATAAAGGAAGAAGTCCTTGCAAATCCGGGGTATCCACAATCCCGATCGGACTTCCCATCACTTAGAAAATCTCTATACCGGAGCAACTCAGTGCAGAGACAATCGATAGGTTATCCTATCGTTTTCGAAGACACCCGGTCTTCACCACCGGTCTTCAAATGTTATCCATTTCGACGTATCATTATTCGGAATGGGTTATATGACACGAAGATCCTCTCCCGGCTAAACCGAATAGTAAGCGGTTAATTTTAAAACACGTGAATATATCCATCACAAAGATTTACATTCAGAATTCGATGTGGGTTTCGGATAACAAACTGATATCCGACTCCTTGTCGCATCGAAATTTAAATTGCCGTTTTACGGCAGACAGAGTTTTCACATCACTACAGAACAAATCACAGTCATAGTGCAACGTACAGTACCACGATCACAACAGAAATCAATATAGTGCATAGCAATGGTTAATTATTTACAAGTCAAAGTGAATATGATTTAATAGATTAACCAAATAATCATCTTTATTGATTAGTTTATATCAATGTTTAAAATTTCACTTAATTAAAAATTTGTTAAACTTTACATTGGCTTTATTAATCACTTAATCTCTAATTAACAATCTTAATTTGTTCATTCTTAATGATTAATTACTTTTATTTGCTGATTTTTTTCTTTACAATAATCGACCTTCAATTTCAAAGTAATTAATTATTAATTATTTAATCATTACTTAACTATCATAATGTATTTGTTTTAAGTTAACAAAATTTGAATATATTTCTTAAATATATTGTTAAGTAAAATAAACACTTTACACTATCTTAACCAACTATCATCATTTATGAAGAATAGATCAGAAAAAAATCATTTAAATCCTATATTGCAAACTGGAATGTTGCCGCCTGCAGGTCCAACCCGAGGGGTTCTTCGGGTCAACCCCGAGAAAACTGGGCATTGGCTTCGGGTTTTAGCAAAAACTTACCCGAGTACTATATTCATTCAAAAATTTTCAAAATTTTCTTAAGTCCCCAAAACAACCACGCTACAACACGGGACAAACTCGAGTTCTTCTTCGAGTTTTTACCTCACATCCCCGAGAATGACTTCGAGTCACTCAGCTCCCCTTTCCCAGACTTCACCACTGACACAACCCCTGCACGTATACGTGCACGGCCAACATCATCGACGTGGGACGGTGCTGCGGCCTCCCACACGTTGCTCTCCACCTCCCAAAACCGTACGAGCACCCAGAGTCTCGAATTAAACTCAAAGGCAAATTCGAGACGTTTCGACCAACAAACCCAAAAACACGTCGCCAGGAAATGAGCCCACGCCCTCCTCCTCTGACCGTCATAGGCCATGGCAACTTGACCGGAGCTCCGCCTATCTCCACTGCCTCGATCGCCACCGGTGCGATCAGCTCCGGTGCTATGTCGACGTGGCAGCTATTTGATTTATCAACACCGTTCAAATGTGGGTTTAAACCCTAGTCTCGATTCGTTCTCCTCGTTCATACATTAGAAAATTTTTCCAAAATTTTTCCTGGAATCGTGAGTGTTCAACCCAGCTTCCCACCAATTTCTAGCATCTAAAAATTGTTAGATGATCAGAAATCGATCAAAACACTATTTTCGTTCAACAATGAACTGCGCACGACATAGGCAACTAAAAATTGCCAATTTCGTCTTAAAAATCATAATTTGCAATGAAGATTCAAGTTATAAACTTGAATTAGCATTTCATGATATTCGAGTTTGATCAAAATATGGCATATTACTGTAAAAACATTGCTTTTCAACAGTGTAACATATCCTTATGAATTTTTTTATTTTTCTTCATAGTTCATTCTTAAATACGCAAGTTTTATCTTGAGATCGAAGTATAAAAATGATCACATAATTAAAGATGGGGTTTTGAATAAGTGTGATACTCTGAAAACAAAGACAGAAGTGATTTCTGACTTGAACAGGCATTTATATTTCCAAATGTCTGTGCACAGAGAAGAACTACCTATGCATATGCAAACTAAAACAATTTTATATCCCAGGCACATAATTAGCTTATTCATAGGTTAAGATTCTCAACATTTACCCAGGCATGCATACAGTATTATAACATACTGTGAAACTGCAAAGCAAAAATTGCAGGCCTTGATTTAGGTAACAACTTACATTAGCTTTAAATATTCAGGATTCAAACATTTATATAAAGAAAACTTTACAATTTCTTTACTTTTATATATTCAGAAACTTGGAAAAACATTGAAGACAGGCATATCCAAATTTTCCAGAGCAACAATAGCATATGCAGATTCATATTCAACTTGAAACCATATCTAACTATATTGGTTAAAGAATCATAACGTTATAATTGACTTAAACTTTAAAACAAAAACTTTGTTTACTCACCTGACAATTGTTTGAAACAGAAGCTATAACGATTTTTTTCTTTGAACTGCAGTTGAATTTTTTCTTTCCTGTTTTTTTTTTCCTCCCTTTGTACTGCGGTGCTTTGCTTTTGAATAACTTAATGTATATAGGGGTGTGTGAAGATATATATAAAAGGTTTGTACAGGGTAGGGAAAATACTAACTGGGACAAAGTCTTGTTTTAATCAAATTATCTTGGTTTGCTTTATTGACCAAGAAAAATATTTCGGCTGATATGATTTATTTGTGTGCTAAGTAAGATTTTATTTGTGTTTGAATAGATGGCATTAAATGCCTTTGTTCCCATTCTTACTTACATAAACATGCTGCAGAATTTTTTTTCTTCCTGTAAGTACACAAGTTTTGTTTTATTCTTGAAGATATTTATCTATGTTAATCTTCTTGCACAAGCTTTGTATATACAATTGTTTTGTTTAAAATACTTCTCTTCATTTTATTACTTCTTGGTTTACAATTTATATGCAAGTTATATCTTAATTTACACTCTTATGTCTTATGTCTTGAATACTACAGCATGGTTATGTTCCACTTGATTATTATAAGTACAGTTCTTACTTAAATACTTACATACTTTGTTCATTTTATTTTCTATTTGAAGTTTTACAATCAACATTTAATTTATCATTCATTTAAAAATTTAAACTATCAAACTTTTATTTACTTCCATAAAATTTTATAATATTAATATTAACAATATTTTATTCTTCTTGAAATTTCACAATTTAAATTTAAAAGTTCAAATAAGTCGTATATCTAATTTAACAAAATTCTGGGATGTTACACAAACACCACAAAGGATACTTTATACCAACACCACAAATTATAGCATACAATCATAGTATATATAACAAACTTTAGAACACAATTTCAGAATATAACTACATAGTGATTAGTAACTTACTAATAACACAAACGATACTCGGGCCAATCACAAAACCCCCTTCAACTAATTCGGATAGCGTGTAATGACCATTTTGTGATGCTTCATAAATTGAAGCTTCTGGATCGTAAACATTCTCCACCCAAACAACTTTCTCTCCTTCAACCATCTTTATACTATGACATATCTTTTACGTCCCAATGTGTCCTTTTGCTACTTCCGTCAAATCTACTGACAATAGCGTTACTGGTTGTTTCTCTCTCGCAGAAGATCCCATCATTCCATTTAGTGGAGCACCTAAGCTACCTCCAGGACTGTTGAGATTTTGCTCTGTATTAAAAGCAGCTTCTCCTCTTGGTGTTGGCACATTTCCTCCAATATGATTTACAAGCATCTTTATACATTGTCTCATATTATTTATAGCTAAACTCATTGTTCTCATCTCTTCACGCATTTCTGTTTTCCATTGTTGATTTGCATTCTTTTTGTAATTGGTAATGGCTTTTGAAGCTTAAGAGAGTCTTACTTGCTTTACATTAGATGTAGAGCTAATAACTCGGCAATAGATTCTCTTTTTATCATCCCGAAAAGTTTCGGCAATGGGATCTTTTTCAAAATATTCTAAACTGCTTATTTCATCTTCTCCATTAACACTAGCTTCCAATTTTTGTCTTTCTTCGGCTACTTCTATCAATGCCTACAAATTCATAATTTTGTAAAGATGTAAAATTACATAACAGAGGTTAAATATATAATTGAAACTGAAACTGAAATTAGCAGATGTCAATTTTCATTGGTAATCATATTCATAAATTACATGTACATTTGATTGTATACTATTACTTGCATGTGATAAGCAGACTATATCCAATGTAACAAAATGCTACTAAAGCCAATCAATATAAACCACTAAAGAAAATAATCGTAGATTGAAAATATTAAGTATACAAAAGCATAAATAATATATGCATGTCCATATAAACAATAAACAAGTAAAATAACAAACACCAACAAGCATGGAACAATTGCTAGCAATCAGCTATTACATATCGAGCATATGCTGCCACCGCAGCACCTAAAAACTCAGCCTGTAAAACATTAATTCCAAGAATAACAACCCATTAGCAAAGTGATCATGGTTTGTTAAATAAATAACACAAGAAAAAATGACCAATTAACTGACTCAATGTTTCAGATGGTTAACAAAATATAAAACCACATTACATAAACCACCACGACAAGATATTTTATAACTAAATCAGAATATATGATGATAACTGTTGTAAAATTCGTTAATGCCAAAATCATCTGCAGAAACATGCATACAATGTCCAAATAAATATACAGCAAAGTACCATATGAATATTAACACTTCTATACTTCCTACAGACTATGGTGATACAGATCATTAACAAATTTAATGAAAAATAACACAAAACATGAATATAATTAACTAGTATAATAATAAATAAGGTAACACACCTCAAATTTGACAGGAGGACCATCTTTGAAAACTACATCATGTGTAAGGAGAGGAAGCTGGGGCAGTATCTACATGAGAAAAATTATTCGATCGAAAGAAACACAGTTAAGAAAGCATACACAGTTCATACACCCAAAGGAATACATTTCTTAGAAAGGCAAAGCTTCTCTAGAAAGGCAAAGTTTGTAAAGTCCTCTAGGAAATTATATGCAGAAGCAAAAAAAAGGGAGGAACTAGTTTCAAAAACTGGAAGATCTTCCAGTAGATATCAAACTAATTTGGAAAATTCTAAATGAGGAGGGTATATTTGGCCAAACTAATGATTTCTGTATGCATCTCACTGAGCTTTCATCACACATCGTCTTTCTTAATCAAAAAAGGTTGCTTCTAGAAATATATGGCTGTAACATGTAAGGTAGCTTTAGACATGTAGTTTATTAATTTTTTGCAATATTATAGTTGTACGGTTTAAATCAATCGGTGGGAGTTCTCAAACTTGATTAATTAGGGTGGAAAAAATAACTAAAGTAAATGCATTGTGTTTTTTTTGAACCATTCAACTAAAAAAATGTTTCATTATGACATTTAAAGTTTCATTATGTCAGAAATTTTTTGGGCTATGATATTTAACTTAGAAGGTAAATACAAGTTCATTAGAGAAAATTCATCTGAATATCGATTTCTAACAAAATTATTTAACCTTATTGTAATCCAGGTTTCGATTTAATCCGTTAATTATCTCTTTTTTTTAACCTTTATAAAATGAATAGGCAGGTACATACTTCTACCATGGGCACTATGGTATGCAGAGGGCAGCAGGCCTATATGGGTCTCTAATAGTAGATTTAGTAGAAGGTGAAAAAGAGTCATTCCACTATGACAAAGAATTTAATTTACTATTGAGTGATTGGTACCGTGAAAGTGTTTATGCTCAAGCAGCAGGCCTCTCTTCAAAACCTTTCAGGTGGATTGGTGAACCCCAGGTAAACATACTGATT
Source organism: Allium cepa (assembly GCA_030765085.1). Taxonomy (NCBI): domain Eukaryota; kingdom Viridiplantae; phylum Streptophyta; class Magnoliopsida; order Asparagales; family Amaryllidaceae; genus Allium; species Allium cepa. The sequence continues at coordinate 86,685,807 of CM060942.1, read as the reverse complement.
GGTAAAGTGAATACAGATATAGCAACAATTTTTTTGCACATAAATCCTCTTGTATGGCCAATAAAGGCAGACAACATTTCTCATAAAATAGGAAAATGTACAACCGTGCATACATCTTTGGATGAAGAATCTTAAGCAACGACGGTGACACGAACATATAAATAAGATATTGTTTTGTACAACTTCTACAAAATCAAGGGCAATATGAAGAAGAAACTTTTCAATCGTTTAATGGAAGAAACAATGAATAATGACACTATTAAAGATAAATAATACCTAAACTATTGTGTAATCTTTACTTGCATACTTATGTAGAACCAATATGTCATTTGATAGAAATTTATGAATTAAACATAGGGAAACACATTGAAACCTTAACTATGGGGAAGCTATAAATAAGTCATGCATAGAATTTAGCAAAAAACAGTAGTTATATTACAGCTGTCAAATCATCAAATGATAACCTAACGTAAAGAGTGAAAGTTATGTGATATAACAAATTTCAACACTGTAAAACAGCATATAACACAAACAAATCTATAAGCGCTGCAAACTTTTAAGACTAGTTCCTCAAAACATTGCTCAACGTTTACTTTTGTTTTCGCACTGCATTCTAAAAACAAACATCCATACTGCTTGGCAAAGTCGACGCCTTCTTTTTCTGGTACAACTCTCTCACTTTCCTGAATAAATACAACGAATTAGATTCATAAGCCATCTTTGACACACTTTTTGTGAGATGAAGAACTATAATATAGAGCGGATCAAGTACCCTATCAACTTTGTTCCCAACTAGCATCTTGATGCAGTCCTGGTTAGTCGAATATAGGTCTACTTCTTTAGTCCATATATCTAAAAGATCCGTGAATCTCCCTTCTTGTTACGTCATAAACTGTCAGGATCCACAATATATTTCAATATGTCTTAGCTGTTAATTGTATTACTTCTTAGTAAATGGAGAAAAAGAATGGAAATCGAAAATACGCATAACAATCCCCTGAGCTCCTCTATAATATGAACTTGTAAGAGTTCTGAACCTCTCCTGTCCAGCTGAAAGATAAATCCAAAAAAAACTCAAATTCTACATATAAGATGCATTTTTTGGGTTCATTATTTCAGAAGAATAACACTGCAACCCAAATGCGAGTAAAGTGCGTGTTCGGGTCTTCACTGTTTGTTTGTAACAAATGTATATAAATAGGACATGGCATTAAAATTAGTCGTCTCTTACGAAAATAATTGTTTGTTAACACAAATGAATTCGTGCCTGCTTATGCATCTGAATTAACTGTTCACAGATGTAACAAGAATTGAGTTCATTAAAATTAACCTGACATAAGTAGATACAACTTAATTAACAATATAAGTGGCTATTGAAATACAAAATAAAACCAAAATTAAACACAATATATTTTGATCGTTGGATCTCATTTTTTTTACATTTAAGGTTGAAATCAAAAGAAGACCTAAGAGAAGAGATTAGCTGTGTCAAATTTTGCACAAGGATTATGTGTGGATGTGTGAAGAGGGATCCGTATCTCAACCTTTTGACTCTACTTGCAATCGTAAGTGTTGCAAGTCAATATAGAAATTAATTGAGATGATTAAATTTATCCAAAGTGACAAGAGGACAATTAATTAATTTTGAAATTAATTGAGTGAGGCGGTTGATTCCAAATGCCATCGCTCTTTCAGGGGCTGAGAGAACCAAAGCTTGATAGTTTTCAAGGTCAAGTCTTGTTAGAATTAGTATTTTCAATATTTCTGATTGTACAGAGCTTTGGTTGGTTAAGTCTAGTTGAAACCCAAGTTCTCCATAATAAAAATATATTTCAGAGATAATATCTTTCATTATTTATAGCATCTTGAATGAAATATATTTACTTACAAATGCATGACAATTTTGGCAGAAAGTTTGAGCTACGTTCTCATAAATTTGATTGATGTGCAGATGTATCAATTCTGAAGCTGTATATGTTAATATGTAGCAACCAGCGACAACCAACTGGATTCTGTTCAGGAAATACTAACTTGATAGAACAAGTTGTTAATATGTAGCAAAATAATTCTATATGCCTATTGCAGATCTTTACTGCTTTTTAGTACCCAGCGAGCAATGATCGGTGAAGTTACTATATGTAATAGACTTTTTGTACTAATGCAACTTATTGTTACATTGGAGTACTTTTTGTATAGGCGAAAATAACATGTTAGTACATGGAATATAACATACATGCTATCATGTCCATGTTATAAGGTTGATCAGGTAAAAGGAGAAAATGCAACTCTATACAACCAATTCACAAATGCAGACCACCAATTCACGATAGCACTTAATGACAACAGAGTACTGAAATCAAATGGAGAAGCCATCAGAATCAAGGTAGCAGTTTTCAATTTACTGACAGATCCGTATCTCAATAATTTAACACGTACTAAAACACTAAGCAAGGATAGGGATAAGCAGGTTGAATCTACCTGCAATCCTTCAAGCAGCGTTTTGTGAATCAAAATTATACAGCAGGCAGTGAAAATGACCTTTAAACAGAACAACCACTATTTGGTTGTAAATTAAAAAGCAACGTTAAAACATAACCAAATTATATGAATTAACCCAAAAGTTTGTAAACCACAGCTAATAAATTGTCAGCATAGCTAGGATATTTGCGCAGGAGTTACATGAAAACTGGAAGCATAGAAGTGGAACAATCATAAACTAACCACCAATTTTTTCTCAATCCATGTGCGTTGCAGATGAACATAACCAGGTGGTCAATTTCGACTCCAACATGATAGCACATGGAGATCGATTGAAATCAAAATTATTGCTGATTGAAATTCCCAAAATTCAAAAATTAAAACCCTAACCTGAAATAGCCTCAACAATCTTTGCTTCCTGCTACGAGCGCTGGTTGTTGTTTGTTGATTTGTCTTTGACATCGGCCGATGTTGCTTCGGGCAAAGGCTAGCGCTGCAGAGGGGGCGCTAGAGGCGGGGGTGACGATGACGATAGTGGAAGGAGCGAAAACCCTAAAATGAAATTTGACATGAAAGAAAGCAAGAACCGTAAGAAATGGAACGAGGAATAATAATAGATAAAATGACCCTCCTATCCATGCTACTTTTAATTATTTATAAAATCACCAGATTTGGTAACGAAAATAACCGTTGTAAATGCTTGTAACAGAAATATCCGTAGGGAATTTGTAACGGTTATAACCGTTACAAATTGAAACGAAAAAAGTGTTACAAAAGAGCCTATTTGGTGTAGTGTATTACGCTTCTATTTTTAGCTATTTGTCATTATTTTCTCAAATAATATTTGAAATTTAACGTATACATCATTTAACTTTTAATCAAATTATCAAAACCTAAATGTCAGTTTCAATATATGGACATAAATATTTATTTATGAAATTTTGTAACAAAAATAAATTAAAAATTTATTAAGAATACCTATTTTCATTTATTTGATTCATAAATAATGATCCTAAAAAACAATATATCGATATATAATTCATTTTAATCAACAAAAATGATAATTTAATTTTTATTCAAATATAAAAATATACAAATTTCATAACAAAAATACAACTATAAATATAGTAATTTCAATTTATAACTCATTTATCCTAAGAAATTTCATCAAATATAGCATAATAAATTATATTCTTCAAATATAGTTATAATATTATTTTTCTACAACATACCGTGTGCAACCCACGGGTTACACACTAGTCGCATTAAAAATAGAAACACTAATTAAATAGGCAATACAAAAGAGGGATGACATTCAACAGATAACCGACGTCTTGTTGTTGCCAACGTTGTTTTCGTTGTAATATTTTTTTAAGTTTAATTTTTAATTTCATTTTAATCTTGATTTTGTCTCGTTTATAATACTTATTAAATATTAAATTTACTTTTGTTTTGATTCAGATTTTATGCTAACCAATTTGACATTAGCAAATCTATATATAATAGGAATACCCTCAAATGAAGCTTTTGAAATGACTAAAATGACCTTTTTAGTCTAGAGGAATGATATGAATATTTTGGTCATTCCAGGTCCCCACGTTCTCACTGTAATGTTTCCTCTCCATCTCCTACCCCAATATCGACATTTTATTTATTTATCAGAAGCACCTTTATCGTGGATTATCATCAAACTGGGATCTAAAGCATGATAGACTTTTCCACCAACAACTTAATGGAGTGGATTTTCTCAGACGATCAACCTTTGTGAATCATCTCAAGCATAATCGAGCATATTAAGGTAAGGATTATCATACTCCAATAATGTACTGCAATAAATGTCAAAAAAATTGACCATTGAAGTCAACTCGCCAACGCACATGTCATCAACAACCGAACAACCCAGGTATAGACAAACCAAAGCTAAAAATCCTTTGATGGGTTCCTCTTTTTAGCTTAACTAAAAAGGTAAGATTTCATTTACTTATTGGGATTTTCAGATTTCTGTTCAATTCATTCTATAAATTAGAAATACAAACAATATTGTAAATTTATTTAGATTTATATTTTATTCCTAATTTGTCTAGACCTAGGAAATCTATGAAAATAATGTAAAAATCTGATAAAGAGTTTTGATCTTTCAAATTGTTTGATATTAAATTTTTACCGTATGCATAATTGATTTCAAGATTTTGTATAAAATGCGCATTTCGATACTAATGGTGGATTATTCCAATGTAGCCTTCAGCCTTAGTTTAGTACACACTAAGGTTACATGGTCTCTTCATGGCATAATCAAATGAAATTATATTATACACTTTTTTTTCATAGATGAGTTTCTACACATGTTATTGAAAAGAAGGTAAAAAACTGGATATATGTAGCTTAGAAGATTAAAGCTGAATAAGTAGGTATATATGGAAAAGAAGGTTAATAACTTAGCTGTTTTTTCCTTTTGCATTACAAAATTTGCATTTTATAGCAGTTTGATTAAGTAATTGTATCTAAGATGTGTAGCAATGCATATTTTAGTAAGCGATGATTAACGTCATTGCTTATCTTCAAAAAATTCACTACAATCAAAGTCCACTAGCATATAGATTACGCCAATACTAACATTTTTATCATGATATATAAATATGTTTAGAGTTGGAGGTAGGAAATCCAAGGGCATTATCTAAACATCACCAACCCTCCTCGCTACCATATTATGAAGCTGAAACCCCATTTAAACACTGGATATATTGGTTCTACTTTATCATGTGTTTTTATTGTAAATTGTTGTCTGTGCAACATCAAGTATCGTTGATCGGAAAACTCTACAAATAAGTTTAATCCTTTACGCTTGCACTTTTATACACTTATTTTAGTGCTTTATGATATTCTATTTTAACCTTTTCGACCAGTTCTTAACTTCACTGTTTTGTGTACATTTTTTAACACATCTGATAACGTCTAACATAAAATTTGGTATTTAAGATGACATAATAACTTAAGTTGTTTTCTCTTTCTTTTGTTACATAAGCATTGAATTGACCATGTGGTATTATTATTATTATTTTACTTTTTTTTGTTGATTGCTATATACAAACTTCGAAATTGGTGTGCTTGGGATTGTTATTGGTAATATCACAAAATTTTTGTTGGCTATTGATTTTTAGGTTATTAAATTATATGATAAAATTGAATGTAAGTTTCATTTTTTAAATTGTTTTGATGTTATCTTACAAATAGCAAGATGAAGAGTTGGATAGTCATCTCAGTCGTATTTTGTCTCAATTTTGATGATGAAGGCCTTAGATCCATCTTTGTCTTGGATTCTATATTATTTGGTATAATTCTGATAGCTAACTCTCAAACTTCTTTTATTTTTCTTGATCTCAGTCAGTTGAAACCATGTCAATTCCTTCAACATTACAGTCAGCACAGTCAAGAAAATTGTATATGTTCCTCTGTATAAAACGCAACAACAGCGTTTAATTTTGCTAGCCATCATAAAACAAATAGAAGATTGAATCATGGAGCTGGCCTTTTATACCCCAACACTCATTAGTGGAGCAACAAATTTGGCCTTTCTTATCCAAACATGGAGTTGAAAAATGGAGCAACAACGATAGTCTATCACTTTAAATTTATTTTGATTTTTTTTTCAATCTTTACTTTTAATATATCAATTGGTTTTAGTAGTTGCTTTCATTTTAAGTGTGTGTATGTGTGTGTGCATTAATGATTTTCAATGATTTGGATAATATTTGATGTTTGTCATCTCATGTTGAAAAACAATGCAAATAGTTAATCATTTATATTAGGAATAAATAACACACTTATCTCAATGTATAATAAAATTATTTACAAAGAATAAACAGTATGTTTCTTCTTCTTATATGCTATAAATATTTTTGAGACAAAATACCATGTCATTTGCTTTTTTTCGTCCATGTTTTAGTTTATATATAATATTTTTTTGGTTTAGTTCAAATGTGTTTGTTTGATTCATTGATCTGACTAAATTTTTACATTTGCATTTTAGTACTTTTGGGCAAGGCTTCATATGCATTAAAAGCTCAAAAGATGAAAGCTGAATATGTAGCTCTTAATAAGATGGAAAAGAAGGCAAATTACTCCACCTTTTTTCATTTTTGCATGAAAATATCGTATATTATAGCAGTTTGATTAAGTATTTTTATCTAAGCTCGGTAGCAATGCATATATTAGTAAGAAATTTTCAGTAATATGGATAGCATTAACCTCAAGCTGAAAAACACCATGGCTTTTTCAAGGTTTTCATATTTGCTAGATTTATGGGATCAAATTAGATTACTTGACTTCTTTTCTTTATTTGATTAAGATGATCAACTTTTCATTTCTTGGCCTTTCTATATTTGATTATTATTAACTGATATTTCTTTATGGACTATGATTTTAAAATCAGCAATTAATTAATTTCTGTGTTAAGCATTTTTATAATGCTTTAATAATGATTAAATACCATTAATGCATACCTTTTCCATATGCATCATTCTACTTTGTTGAATTAGATGCAAGTGTACCTTATTGCATTTAACAAAAAGATATAGCATTTTTCGATATACTGCACACAACATAAATTAAAATGAGACTTTGATATAGCATGAAATCGTACGCATAAGTAAAATCACTACATTCAAGTAATCATTATTGTTCTTTAACTTTTTTTGGGTTAAAATATGCATTTGTTCTTTATTTGTATTATCAAATGTGTGAAATACAAGTAGGGATTCATTAGTAGGATCCATTGACTGTTCTTCAATTGCATTTAGAGAGTTTTATGTCAGCTAAAGTACCATAAGGATCATATCTATTTTAGAAAAGTCAGTACCATCCTTGGGCTCTTAATTAAGCATATGAGGTACTTATATCACAAAGTTATTTATCATAATTTCATGAAGCTGAAATTAAAGCTAAATGCATTCTCTAGTTAATTTCTAATTAAGAAAACTGAAGATCAAAATGTAGGAAATGGTGCTATGATAAGACAAATAAGTAATAAATAGATGAAGAGAAGGTTCATATTATCAAAATTTGATTCAAACAATAAATATTTTTGGCTCTAGCCATGGTTGTGTAGATCTGTTCGTCGATTAGAGCAGTATTTTTTTTTAAAAATAGATGAAGACTAGCATGCCACAAGTGAAGCAAGTGAAGAGAATGGTGGAGGAGATACCTAGATAGTTGGGTAGAAGATGAAGTATGTTGTGTAAAGGATTACTTTAACTTTTAAGATGATATTTGAATGGACAATATTGTTTCTTTTTTTTTAAATATTTTAATTTTGTCTAATCACAAATATTTAATGAAGTATCCCGATAATATTTTCATGTGGATACGTATAATTTGTTTATAGCCGAGTACTATAAGGAAGTAAATGAAAATTAATTTGCATTTGTCATTTTTTCCAGTGTTATGGCATTCAACCAGTAGTCTTGCTTTTTTCATTGTCATGACATTTAGCTATTATAAATTTGGCAACATGTTGCTACACACCTTTGGTGCATCCAAATTCTTCTTTAGTCCATTACATTTTGTTTGTAACTTACGTGATTGAAATTTCTAATTATTATGACTGAAATTTCTAATTATTATTGAATATCTGTAAAACAAACAAGTGATCATTCTAACTTAAAAAATAGTTAGTTATACCTTTTTATCTATATATAATATGAAAACCCTCAAACAAGAATTTAAGGACAATTTTGTCACTTCCTTTCATGCGTGATTTAGCACGTTCTTTCTACCATAATTCTAAACACAACACCTTTACACTTGCATTCCATTTCATAATACACAATTTTCTTTCGATTTATCATCGAATAAAAACAAGAAATAAATGCAAAAAAGGCTTCGAAAGAGAAAAGGTTGCCACCACCAAACAACCAACGATGCATGTGAAACGATGAAAACAAGAGAACTGTGGGTAATGATGGCAATAGGCGATCAATGTTAGAAGAGGAGATTCGAAGGTTGCTTTTTTTTCTAAAGCCTTTTCATTTAACCTAATTATGTTGCGTACCGTCGGACTTTTTCCTTTAGAGTAATTTCAATCGAAATGATAAAGTAAAAGGTGGAAAGAAGAGTGTCAGGTCTGCAAAACTAAAATTAACGTGGTGAGTATTTGATTTGGTAACTACTTTATTGTTTATGTTGGAACTTATTAGAACTTAATTATATTATATAATTTCATAAACTGACAATTTAATCTTGAAGTACAAATTGTAAATTTGTAGTAACCAACGTTTCAATTAAACTTCAAATACAATAATACATATCGTAGATTCATGGTATTTTATTTTACACCATTTGGGTATAACAATTGTCCATATTTAGATGTTAGGGAATAAAACTCCGCTGAAGTAAAAAAAAATGTTGGGTGAATAATGACACCTCTACTAATATAGTGCCACCGAAAGTTATACATTCAAATTTATGTGATTTCTATTATTCTATTTCGGGTTTGAGAAATGTTATATATATATGAAAATGTAAAAATTCTATTTGATTATAATGTTGACCATCATGTGCTTCAAGCTTTATTTTTTCAATGGTTATTCATTACTTACAATGTGGTGGTTTATAAAGTTACCCGATGCATAACACAGTGCACACTCAAGCAAAAAAGAAAAAAAACAATACCAAAAGTAGCTTTAGAAAGGTTGAAATGGATGAAGATGCTCAAAATGCAACATCCCGCCTTTGTGTACGTTTTAAATCGACGATAAACCACACACGTCATACTTAAACCATACAAAAGGGCGAATTGTTATTGGGGTGAATAAAAAAAAGGAAGAAAGAAATAAAACAAAACAGAATCTCACAGTGTAACGACAAAATATAATAATCAAATAACAGTTCATGAAGCTGTTTTACAAAAAATTTGATTATACTTATACAACACAGAATCAGAGTTACACATACCATAGAATAATAAATAACAATGCAGCGAAACAGTACTGGAATAATATAATAAATAATAGTAATACAACCTTCATCTTCGTCCTCCAGAAATAAAGTCTTCAAATCCTGAAATGCTCAGGCTGATCCAAGCGAATTGAAAATACAAAACACTCGAGTCAGAACTAAAAGATCTGATATAAGTTAAATCAATGGTAAACAATATGAGTGGAATGGCATCAGAGATGTTTATGGGATTTGACATCTCCTATCCAGTGTCAAATATGAGTGTAGTAACTTAAGAGATGTTTGGGATTTACATCTCTTAAGAATCCATTAAACTATTTACTATGTAGTAATATACGCTATTATAATAATGTCTAATATTAAAATAAAGTTATTTTTAAATAGCGTTAAGGGGTTACCCGTATAGCCCTTAAAACGTAATAGTGCCAATAGTCTATACAATACGTGCATATCTCCTGATCGGGAGACTACGAAAAGATACTCCACAGGTACGAAACATTTCAAACTCGTACAAGGCGCACTAGGGTTGGTGGCACCGCACAACTAGGTAATTCCATGGGAGATATACCAATTACTATCCGAAATGGTGGTGATGCATAGCGCGTAGCTACCGCCCACATCGAGCCACACCCCCAAAAAAATCAAAGGGCCCCAATCAATCACAAAGTAATAGAATAGTATCGAAGGAGTGTGTCCGATAAGAGGAGCTACTCACTGGTTCAGAATCGCTCCTGTTTTAGCCACCTTATGCCAACTCACGGGAGTCGGGTCCACGTACATGCGTCAAAGGAACGCCGCCACCATCCTACTTCATTCTGGAATCTCCACCGCGTATATAGTCCTTAAAGTGGTTTTCGGAGTTGGACAAAGAGTATGATAACTTCCGATCCCGGTCTCCTTAACAACCAAATGTTATTATTACACCATGCTCATTGCAAAATAATTTATACTTTAAACCAAAATATCATTGCCATTTCAAAACATATAAACATGATATCATTTCCATTTCAAAACTAAATCAATACGATATCATTTTTATTTCAAATATATTCTTTTCCAAAAGTCATAGCACTTTCAAAGTTATATAGTTCGAAACCGAAACACTTGAAATTATAACACTTTCAAATCATTATACTTTGAAATTCGTAACTTTGAAACATAACTTCCACCACTTAAATGATTTAAATATTAAAATACTTTATATAATAAAATAGCTTCTTCAATTTCACAAATCATTTCTAGAACAACTCGAATTTCTAAATTTTAAATTTAACCAAATCCCAAATCATAAATTTCAAATCAATTCAGTTTTCGAATAAATTATTCCAAATTATATCGATTTCAAAATAGATTGATCCACAGAATAAACCATTCCCAAATTCAATATATTTCAAACTTTAAGTATTCAATAATTTCAAAACTAAGTTTGGTAATTTCATATATATATATATATATATATATCGAACTTAATTTTCTATTATTTAGTTTTGAAATATTTTACTTAATAAATCCAATATCTTTTAATAAATCCCAAATTACAAATAACTAAATATTTCTTTCAATTTATTTATACTTGAAATGCTCATTTAGTTCACCTTAACCCACAATCAAGTTATAAAAAATCATACCTTTTAAAATTTCCAATTTAATAAATTTCACATCAAACTTATTTGAGTTTAATTCTTAAATAAATTCAATTTCAAACAAATTTCCAATTTATCTTCCACCCTAATTTATTTAAATCATTATAAACTCTATATTAAAATATAATTTAAATACTTAACCATATCATCTTCAATAAAAGTCAACCTATTCTTAATTATTCCATACTGAAAGAAGTTTATACATAGCTTAAAAATCAAGAATAAAACAAGATTTATACAGTATCTAAAATCAATATTTATATAAAACCATATATTTCTTTACAAAACCATAGAAATCATTTCAATATATATATATATATATATATATAGACCATGGTGTCTGTATATAATTTTCTATCCTATGGTCAAGTGGTACAGATATTTATCATTTCAGTCCATAATTCAAAATATAAATACGGTTATATATCATTTCAAACCGCAATCCCGAATGAAATAAAAATCCATAACAACTTGCAGTTTGTAACAATATAAAATACAACATCCATTCATCCAATATCAATCATCAAACATTTATCACAATCATCATCCAATTCAATCAATAAAAAGGTATTTACCGGTAGTTATATTCAATAATAAATTAAATAACTATTTTATCCAAATAAATTCAAATAAACTGAGATGATGATTCAGAATATGCAAACAGTCATAAGTAAATTTCAAATCACATCATAAATCAATTTAACAAATATAATAAATTTAGAAGTTGTGAGTGGGTTAAAACACTCACCTTTTGAATTTAAATTGAATTTAAATCCAATTTAAACCCAAAATTAAAATGGTTTCAGAGTTCATCCAAACCAGAATCAAAGTGTATGGAATTCCAATATGATCTTAGCGGAGAAAACCGCGTGTGAAATAGACCTCATATGCAAAAATTATATGCGTTAAACATTTGAAATTTTAAGTTAAATAAATAAATAAAAAAACAAAACGAACCAATATTCTCCCGCCACGTCGCCTTCTCTTCATGTGAGCCTTCAGGGTAGAGAAACCCTATCTGCACGCGACTCGTTTTCAGCCGCCACCAATTCGCATGAACGCCGACTACCTCGACGCACGCCGCAACCTCCCCAGACGCGCCGCATCGCCTCCCCTCTTTGACGCAGCTTCGCCAACCCACGCGGCCCATGTTTCCTTCATCATCAAAGCAGCCACCGCCAAAGGATTTTGAACTAATCGAATTATTACAGGCGATCAAGCCATTAAATCTCCAAACGATCATCTCTGATGCACTCCATTCGTCGCCCTCCACATCCCGGTATCATTGATTCGACGATCGGTCGAGGTTGATCGACGATCAATGGATGACCGAGAATTGTTCTTAAATTTTAGAGAAGACAGTGGTTCGAATTGGAAAATGAATTACAGATCTGAGATGCACTTGTCGAGAGCTTCAAATCGGTACATAATTTGATATAGTTTGAGGGGACTAAATTTTTTGATTTGATTTTGAATTGCAATTGGATTTGGAATTAAGAATTTATCTGCCATTGAAATGAGGAGGAGCTAATAGAATTGTACGTGTAGAGATGAGAAATAGAAGGGCTGCTAGGGTTTAGGACTGGATATATATCGGCATATCTGAAATTAGAATGGATCAGATTTGATTTGGATCGAAAGTTGAACGATAAATGGCCCGAAAAGCCCGTTCTGACTCCAAAACGAAAATGAGTCAACCCATATATAGAAATAGATGTTTTTAAATATTTTAAAATCAATGGAACAGGTTTCAAATCCAAGTTCCATCGTATAAAGAAGTTATGAAAAATTCAGTTTATTTCAAATTGATTTCAATTGATTTCAATTAATTGATTTCTAGGCGTTTCGAGCCTGTACGATCAAACGACAAGCCCGATTGCCACGAGACTTGAAAATCCTACAATAGTTCATCGTTACGAATTCGATGAAACTGGTTTCGTCGAAATCCGAGTCAATGGCCAAAATGGCTATTTTGCAGTTATTGAATTAAATTAATAATTAATTAATTAAATCATCTTTTCAGTTTAAATTTAATTATTTACCATTCCTATCAATTTTCATTTCTTAATTATTTACAAAAACTTAAACAATTTAAGATGTCAATTTAAAGTTGATTAACTCATCAATCTCAGTATTATTTTCCAGTTTCATTAAATTCAGAAATTATAAATTAAAACTCCAAAAATCCATTTATTAAAGTTTAAACCTTGTTATTCTAGTCTTTCATCACAATAAGGATATAGCTAATATTGTTCTAAATCTTGGTACTTAATATTTCCCAATTTCGTCTTAATTTCTATTTTCGTAATATTTAAATGTTAAATTTCTTTTAATTTCAATTAATCCAATTATTAAATTTAAATTAGTAAATCTTGATTCCCATTCTTTTTATTCAATCAATCATTATCTTATGGATAAATTTTTAACATTACTATATATCCAATTTCCCTAATGGTTTAAAGTCGTCAACAAAATTCATATTAACGTAGTTTTTAATTACGTTTAATTGCAATGGATTTAGATATAATTCAATAGATTAAATAAATGGGTAAACTATTAATAATTATCACTATTTGCCTAATTTCATCCTATTCATACTTTATTATCAAATAAAAATATTATAATTACTTATCTAACATAGATTCTATCGAATTATAATTTATTACGTATTACTTCATCAATTAATATAACTTTGAATTCATTTTCCAATTTACTAATTTCAATCAATTATAACCTTACAATTGGTTTCAATTAATTAGGATTGCGCAAAATTAATTATCTAACGACTTGCATTAACATTATTACCTTAATTTACATTCAATTACTGTTAACAATGTATTATTTCATTAATTAATTCAATACTTACTTTTATTTTCTCATATTCAATTTATAACCAGGTATAACACTTTCACTACTTCATTTATTAGAATTTTATTCAAATTGTTAGTAATTGTTTTAGTTACCATTGCTATATTTCATTTTAGCATTCCTTTCAATATTAAATTATAAAGTTTTTGTTTCTTTCCAAATTAAATTACCAAAATCTTATTAAATTAACCAATTTAATTATCGAAATTTTACGGGTCGTTACACTCTCCCTCCTCAAAACTTTTCGTCCTCGAAAAGGAAAAAGGAGGGAAAGAAGGAATTAAGTAATCAATATCTTATTCAAAAATATTAACTTTATTAAACAAATAAATTTACAAAATTAATTAATTTAAATGAAATATACCAATTTATAACCATTAAATCTTTTATACCCAAATCAATAAAGTTTGGAAAACATTTTTCAAAAATTTTCTAAGTCCAAAATTTACGAAAAATTTCGGCAGAGTCTCCTTTGTACGGAAAGGCTCGGGAGAAATTATAATATCAATAAAACAATAAATAACATATAATTTCCAAAATAATACATTCCAACTCGAGAAAACGATATAATAACGTTATAAAACCATAATCCGAGAACGTACCTATTTGTCGGGCAAATAACGCTTAATTATGAAACCAAAAGCTGTAGCAATTGCTTCCATAACTTGTATTTCACTTATACAATCTAAAAAGGGTTAATAATTATATAAAATGAAATACTTAAAATTGTTTCAACTACTAACAAACAATCAATATAAACAAAAATCATTCGCAACCAACAACATACACATCATATACAAATCAACCATTCAAGAAAAACAAATAATTGGTTTGTTCGGGTTAAGACACTTTAAATCACGTGGAATGACAAATAACTATGAAGTATTCCATTTACTCAACAAACTAAATTAAAAATCAATATATTATTCATAAATCTAAGCTATTAAAAGTTCCTTTTACCCAAACAACTCATAAACCAACACAAACAACTATTTCAAACAATAGATACAGTTCATTCTTATTAATTCCATTTCATAGCATTTATTGTTTAAACTCCTTTTCATTCATATAATGATTCATCTTTTTAATTTACCTTTATTTCTTGCAAATTTTCATTTTATTGCATGACATTCATTCATTTCTAAATTTCATTTATTTACGTTCATTTATTTATAGTATTCACGTTTAATTCAATTTCTTAGCGTATCAATTCATCTACTTAAGTTTATAATCATTTATTTATAATACTTACCTTTCTATTATATTAAATTAGAATCATTTTCAATTATAATTATGTTCATAATACTAAAACATCAAATTCTTATTTATTAAAGAATTTCATTGAATTCTTTCATTAACTCAAGTTTACTTGTACAATATCCATTACATTTTCTTACAAGCATTATAAATTTTAATATTTGGTGAGTTTTATATATGCTTTTAAGGATGTAATTGAAAGTTACACAAGTTCATTTTATTTTTTTATTTAACTTAAATGTTCAATACTAATATCCTTCGTTTCATAGGTCACAATTTCAAATTTCCTTTAATCCCATTTATAACTTAGCATTAAATCTCTTATTTTATTTAGAGATTTCAATTATTAGTTAAATTCCATTTCACTACACTAATTGAAACTATTAATTTACAAAAACTTAAGAATTAAATACCAGGTTTTATTCAAAATCATTTTAAAATAATAGATAAATGTATATACTTGCAACTTATATATCCAGTTATATTTTAAACAATTTAAAATTTATATTTGTTTATCAAAATAAATCTGGAGTAAAACTACTACCGTGGCCTTCCCACTTCGAAACTCGAAAATGAATGTCGATGATGCATGCACTCATCACCGAAATTATTTTCCAGCGACTGAGAGGGGAGTACAGAACTTATTTCTTCCAAAATTTCTTTAAAACAATTCTTTCAAATCATATTAAAATATTTATATCATAAAATACTTATAGACAATATTATTATATTCCAAAATCCTTGAAAGCAGTTTTCAAAATCCCAGAACTTAAGTTCTAAAATTTCAAATTTTCATTTATTTTATTTTCAAATCCTGCCTTACTAATATTTATAAATTACACTACCTAACAACCAATATATTACAACCAAATATAACCTTTATAAAAATTTATTTTACATATAGAAAATATAATAGACAAATTTATTTCATTCACCTATATTTAAACAATATTGTGTCGGTCTGTCCTATTAAGTGTTTAGAAATCCCTATTGATGTCATAGCGTCCTGTGCACCAACCATAATTTACAAATACAAAACAGAACAAATTAACACAATATTAAAACCTTTTATAACACTAACAAATACGCTCTCTCATATATATACACTCAACGACTCATCATAGGGTATTACTATCCTATTAATAAAGAGTCAGACCCCACAAAGCTAAAACTTATCGCTAAACCAAAGCTCTCATACCAAATGTAACATCCCACCTTTTTGTATGTTTTAAATCGACGATAACACGTCAGACTTAAACCATACAAAAGGGCGAATTGTTATTGGGGTGAATAATAAAAAAAGGAAGAAAGAAATAAAAAAACAGAATATCACAGCGGAACGACAAAATATAATAATCAAATAACAGCTCGTGAAGCTGTTTAACAAAACATTTGATTATACTTATACAACACAGAATCAGAGTTACACATACCAAAGAATAATTAATAACAATGCAGCGGAACAGTATGAATGTAGTGGAATAATATAATAAATAATAGTAATACAATCTCCGTCCTCCATAAATAAGGTCTTCAAATCCTGGAATGCTCAGGCTGACCCGAGCGAATTGAAAAGACAAAACACTTGAGTCAGAACTAAAAGATCTTATGTAAGTTAAATCAATGGTAAACAATATGAGTGGAATGACATCAGAGATGTTTACAGAATTTGACATCTCCTATCCAATGTCGAACGTGAGTGCTGTAACTTTAGAGATGTTCAGGATTTACATCTCCTAAGGATCCGTTAAACTATTTACTATGTAGCAATATACGCTATTATAATAATATCTAATAGTAAAATAAACTTACTTTTAAATAGCGTTAAGGGTTACCCATATAGCCCTTAACACGTAATAGTGCCAGTAATCTATACAGTACCTGCATATCTTTTGATTGGGAGAATACGAGAAGATACTCCATAGGTACGACACATATCAAACTCGTACAAGGCGCGCTAGGGTAAGTGACACGGCACAACTAGGCAATGCCAGGGTAGATATACCAATTACTATCCGGACTGGTGGTGACGCATAGCACGTAGCTACCGCCCATGTTGAGCCACATCCCTAAAAAAGTTCAAAGGGCCCCAATTAATCACAAAGTAATAAAATGGTATCGAAGGAGTGTGTCCGATAAGAGGAGCTACCTCACTGGCCCGGAATCGCTCCTGTTTTAGCCACCTTATGCCAACTCACGGGAGTCGGGTCCACGTACATACCTCAAAGGAACGCCTCCACCATCCTACTTCATTCTGAAATCTTCACCGCGTACACACTCGTTAAAGTGGTTTTCGGAGTTGGCAGAGAATATGACAACTTCCAATCCCGATCTCCTTAACAACCAAACGTTATTATTACACGCGGTCATTGCAAAATAATTTATACTGTAAACCGAAATATCATTGCCATTTCAAAACATATAAATATGATATCATTTCCATTTCAAAACTAAATCAATATGATATCATTTTTATTTCAAATATATTCTTTTCCAAATGTCATAGCACTTTCAGAATTATACACTTCGAAACCGAAACACTTGAAATTATAACACTTTCAAATCATAATACTTTGAAACTCTTAACTTTGAAACATAACTTCCACCACTTAAATGATTTAAATATTAAAATACTTTATATAATAAAATAGCTTCTTCAATTTCACAAATCAATTTCAAAACAACTTGAGTTTCTAAATTTTAAATTTAACC
The DNA here is from genome assembly GCA_030765085.1 of Allium cepa. Classification (NCBI taxonomy): domain Eukaryota; kingdom Viridiplantae; phylum Streptophyta; class Magnoliopsida; order Asparagales; family Amaryllidaceae; genus Allium; species Allium cepa. The sequence goes on along the minus strand of CM060942.1, from coordinate 86,667,898 downwards.
AAATCATAAATTTCAATTCAATTTAGTTTTCGAATAAATTATTCCAAATTATATCGATTTCAAAACAGATTGATCCGTAGAATAAACCATTCCCAAATTCAATATATTCCAAACTTTAAGTATTCAATTTCAAAACTAAGTTTGGTAATTTCATATATATATATATATATATATATATATATGTATCAAACTCAATTTTCTATTATATAGTTTTGAAATATTTCACTTAATAAATCCATTATCTTTTAATAAAACCCAAGCTGCAAATAACTAAATATTTCTTTCGATTTATTTATACTTGAAATTCTCATTTAATTCACCTTAACCCACAATCAAGTTATAAAAAATCATACCTTTTAAAATTTTCAATTTAATAAATTTCACATCAAACTTATTTGAGTTTAATTCTTAAATAAATTCAATTTAAAATAAATTTCCAATTCATCTTCCACCCTAATTTATTTAAATCATTATAAAATCTATATTAAAATATAATTTAAATACTTAACCATATCATCTTCAATAAAAATCAACTTATTCTTAAGTTTATTCCATATTAAAACAAGTTTATACATAGCTTAAAAATCAAGATTAGAATAACATTTGTATAATATCTAAAATCAATATTTATATAAAAACATATATTTCTTTACAAAACCATAGAAATCATTTCAAAATATTTATATATATAGATAATGGTGTCTGTATATAATTTTCTATCATATGTTCAAGTGGTACGGATATTTATCATTTCAATCCGTAATTTAAAATATAAATACGGTTATATATCATTTCAAACCGCAATCCCGAATGAAATAAAAATCCATAACAACTTGTAGTTTATAACAATATAAAATACAATATCCATTAATCAAATATCAATACTCAAACATTTATCACAATCATCATCCAATTCAATCAATAACATCAATGTAGACAGAGAATAAATAACAGGTATTTACTGGCAGTTATATTCAATAATAAATTAAATAACATTTTATCCAAATAAATTCAAATAAATAGAGATGATGATTCAAAATATGCCAAACAGTCATAAAAAATTTCAAATCACATCATAAATCAATTTAACGAACATAGGAAAATTTAGAAGTTGCGAGTGGGTAAAAACACTCACCTTTTGAATTTAAATTGAATTTAAATCCAACTTAAACACAAAATTCAAACGGTTTCAGAGTTCATCCAAGCCAGCATCAAAGAGTCCAGAATTCCAATACGATCCTAACGGAGAAAACTGCATGTGAAACGGATCTCGTATGCAAAAATTATACGCGTTAAACATTTGAAATTTTAAGTTAAATAAATAAATAAATAAACAAAATGAATCAATATTCTCCCACTACGTCGCCTTCTCATCACGCGAGCCTTCATGGTAGAGAAACCCTATCCGAACGCGACTCCTTTCCAGCCGCCACCAATTCGCATGAAAGCCGACCACCGCGACACATGCCGCGACCTCCCCAGACGCGCCGCATCGCCTCCCCTCTTTACCGCAGCCTCGCCAACCCACGCGGCCCATGTCGCCTTCATTATTGAAGCAGCCGCCGCCAAAGGATTTTGACCTAATCGAATTATTATAGGCAATCAACCCGTTAAATCTCCAAACGATCACCTCTGATGCACTCCATTTGTCGCCCTCCATATTCCAGTATCATTGATTCGACGATCGGTCGAGGTTGATCGACGATCAATGGATGGCTGAGAATTGTTCTTAAATTTGCAAGCAAACAGTGGTTCGAATTGAAAAACGAATTACAGATCTGAGATGCGCTCGTCGAGAGCTTCAAATCGATATATAATTCGATATAGTTTGAGAAGATTAAATTTTTTATGTGATTTTGAATTGCAATTGGATTTGGAATTGAGAACTTGTCTACCATTGAAATGAGGAGGAGCTAATAGAATTGTACATATAAAAATGAGAAATAAAAGGGCTGCTAGAGTTTATGACTGGATATATATATAGGCAGATATGAAATTAGAATGGACCAGATTTGATTTGGATCGAAAGTTGAACGATAAATGGCCCGAAAAGCCCGTTCTGACTCCAGAACGAAAATGGCTCAACCCATATATCGAAATAGATGTTTTTAAATATTATAAAATCGATAGAATTGGTTTCAAGTCCAAATTCCATCGTATGAAGAAGTTATGCAAAATTCAGTTTATTTCAAGTTGATTTCAATTGATTTCAATTAATTGATTTCTAGGCGTTTCGAGCTCGTACGATCAAACGACAAGTCCAATCGCTACGAAACTTGAATTCCAAGTTAGTGGCCAAAATGGCTATTTTCCAGTTATTGAATTAAATTAATAATTAATTAATTAATTAAACCACCTTTCAGTTTAAATTTAATTATTTACCATTACTATCATTTTTGATTTCTTAATCATTTACAATATCTTAAACAATTTTAGATGTCAATTTAAAGTTGATTAACTCATCAATCTCAGTGTTATTTTCCAATTTCATTAAATTCAGAAATTATAAACTAAAACTCCAAAAGTCCATTTATTAAAGTTTAAACCTTGTTATTGAAGTCTTTCATTATGGTAAGGATATAACTAACTTTGTTCTAAATCTTGGTACTTAATATTTTCCAATTTCATCTTAATTTCTATTTTCGTAATATTTAAATGTTAAATTTCATTTAATTTCAATTAATCCAATTATTAAATTTAAATTAGTAAATCTTGATTCCCATTCTTTTTATCAATCAATCATTATATTATAAATAAAATTTTAACATTACCATATATCGAATTGCCCTAATGATTTAGAGTCGTCAACTAAATTCATATTAGCATAGTTTTTAATTACGTTTAATTGCAATGGATTTAGATCTAATTCAATAGATTAAATAAATGGGTAAACAATTAATAATTATCACTATTAGCCTAATTTAATCCTATTCATACTTTATTATCAAATAACAAATATTACAATTACTTATCTAATATTGATTCTATCAAATTACAATTTATTACGTATTACTTCATCAATTAATATAACTTTGAATTCATTTTCCAATTTACTAATTTCAATCAATTATAACCTTACAATTGGTTTCAATTAATTGGGATTGCACTAAATTAGTTATCTATTGACTTGCATTAACATTATTACCTTAATTTACATTTAATTACTGTTAACAATTTGTTATTTCATTAACTAATTCAATACTTACTTTTGTTTTCTCATATTCAATTTATAACCAGGTATAACACTTTTACTACTTCATTTATTAGAATTTTATTCAAATCGTTAGTAATAGTTTTAATTAGTATTGCTGTATTTCATTTTAGTGTTCATTTCAATGTTAAATTATAAAGTTTTTATTTCTTTCCAAATTAAGTTACCAAAATCTTATTAAATTAACCAATTTAATTATTAAAATTTTACGGGTCGTTACACAAACTTTGACACTTGACACTATCTTGTAAGTTATTCTTGGCTATTCCATATCCTGCTCTATAGAAAATGGAGTTTACTATGTGATTATTGGCATCACCCAATAACGTATCTAATTTAGCTACATAATATAGAACATGAAATAAGTCAAATATCTTTTATTTATTATTTCACTCAAGCTTATGAATATTATAATAAAAAAAATACAAATTATAAATCTACATAATATATTTTTTCTAATTAAATTGTATATAACATTGAGTTGTATATGCATTTGTTTATGTTATTTCACAGTAAAACAAGTTAGCTAACACATTTATTGGGTTAACTGTCATCTATGCATACGACCATTATTTCAAAATAGAACAAATTTACTTTCGGTGTTCTTTACATACATCCAACGGACGTGTCTAACATACTGGTAAATTTAATGTGAAAGTTAACTTAATTTCGCCAAATCCAAAACAATGATAAAACTTAAGATTTGTAACATCCCGCCTTATTTTATATGCTTTAAATCGATGATAAACCACACACGTCAGACTCAAACCATACAAAATGGAAAATTGTTATTGGGGTGAATAAGAAAAGCAGAAAAAAATAAAACAAAAAAGAATCTCACAGAGGCATGACAAAATATAATAATCAAATAACAGTTCATGAAGCTGTTTTACAAAAAACATTTGATTATACTTATACAACACAGAATCATAGTTACACATACCAAAGTACAGTAAGTAATGTAGTGGAGCAGTATGAATATAGTGGAATAATATAATAAATAATAGTAATACAATCTTCGTCTTCGTCCTTCAGAAATAAAGTCTTCAAATTCTGAAATGCTTAGGCTGACCCGAGCAAATTGAAAAGACAAAACACTCAAGTCAGAACTAAAAGATCTTATATAAGTTAAATCAATGTAAATAATATGAGTGGAACGACGTCAGAGAAGTTTACGGGATTTGACATCTCCTATCCAGCGTCAAACTAGAGTGCAGTAACTTAAGAGATGTTTGTGATTTACATCTCCTAAGGATCTGTTAAACTATTTACTATGTAGTAATATACGCTATTATAATAATGTCTAATAGTAAAATAAACTTTCTTTTAAATAGCTTTAAGGGGTTACCGATATAGCCCTTACCACGTAATTGTCCCACAGTCCATCCAGTATTATGGTTCCTCCTGATCAGGAAGCCACCAGAGGATACCACACGGGCTATGGGAGAAAACCAAACTCGTACAAGGCGTGCTAGGGTAGGAGACACGGCACAACGAGGCAACGGCAGGGTAGATATACCAATTACGCATCCAGACAGATGGTGACGCATAGTGCGCAGCTACTGCCCACCTCGAGCCACACCCTCAAAAATCAAAGGGCCACAATCAATCACAAAGTAATAGAATGGTATCGAAGGAGCGTGTCCGATAAGAGGGGCTACCTCACTGGCTCGTAAGCGCTCCTGTTTTAGCCACCTTATGCAAACTCACGGGAGTCGGGTCCACGTATATACCTCAAAGAAAACGCCGCCACCATTCTCCTTCATTCTAGAATCTCCACCGCGTACACGATTGTCAAAGTAGTTTCCAGGGTTGGCAGAGTGTATGACAACTTCCGACCTCGGTCTCTTTAAGAACCAAACGTTATTATAACACCGCAGTCATTTCAAAATAATTATACTTCAAAACCAGAATATAATATCCACTTCAAAACCATATAAATACGATACCATTTTCATTTCAAGAACCAAATCACTATGATATCGTTTTTATAAAACCCAAATTAATATAATATCATTTTTATTTCAAATATATCATTTTTCAAAAACGATAGCACTTTCAAAGTTATACACTTCGAAACCAAACACTTGAAATATAATACTTTTAAATCATAATACTTTGAAACATAACTTCCATCCCTTAAATGGTTTAAATATTAAAATACTTTATATAACAAACTAGCTTCTTCAACTTCACAAATCAATTCCAAAACACCTCGAATTTCTAAATTTTAAATTTAACCAAATCCCAAATCATAAATTTCAATACGATTCAGTTTCAAAATAAACTATTCCAAATGTTATCGATTTCAAAACAGATTTGATCCACAGCATAAACCATTCCAAATTCAATATATTTCAACTTTAATTATTCTACAATTCAATCTTCTATTATTTAGTTTCGAAATATTTTACTTAATAAATCCATCATCATTTAAATAAAACTCAAATTACAATTAAGTAAATATTTCCTTTAATTTATTTATACTTGAAATATTCATTTAATTCTCCCTAAACAAAAATCAAGTTATAAAAATCATACCTTTTAAATTTCAAATTTAATAGATTTTACATCAACTTATTTGAGTTTAATTCTTACATAAATTCAATTTCAAATAAATTTCCAATTTATGTCCCAACCTTAATTTATTTAAACCATTATAACTCTATATTAAGATATAATTTAAATACTTAACCATATTATCTTCAATGAAAATCCAACTTATTATTAATCTCATTCTATATTAATACAAATTATACATAGCTTAAAAATCGAGAATAAAATAAAATTTATATATAATATTTAAAATCAATATCTATATAAAACCATATATTTCTTTACAAAACCATAAAAATTTACTTCGAAAATATTTTTATATAATAGACCACGGTGTCTGTATATAATTTTCTATCATATGGTCAATGATATAGATATGTATCATTTCAATTTGTAATTTAAAATATAAATACGGTTATATATCATTTCAAACCGCAATCTCGAATAAAAAAAATCCATAACAACTTGTAGTTTATAACAATATAAATACAACGTCCATCCACCCAATATCAATCATCAAACATTTATCACAGTCATCAACCAATTCAATTAATAACATCAATATTGAACATAAGATAAATAACAGGAATTTACTGGCAGTTTATATTCAATAATAAATTAAATAACTATTTTATCCAAATAAATTCAAATAAACTGAGATGATGGTTCAAAATATGCCAAGCAGTCATAAATAAATTTCTAATCACATCATAAATCAATTTAACAAACATAAGAAATTTTAGAAGTTGTGAGTGGGTTAAAACACTCACCTTTTAAATTTAAATTGAATTAATCCAATTTAAACCCAAAATTTGAACAGTCTCAGAATTCATCCAAACAAGCGTCAAAATGTTCGCAATTCCCATACGAATCTAGCGGAGAAAACCACGCGTGAATTAGACCTCGTATGTAAAAGTTATTGGTATTAGAACATTATACGATTCGAAAATAAAATAAAATAAAATAATTAAAGCATAGCAACGTTACCCTTCTTCCCAGAAACCCTAGCCGAACAGAATAACGCGATCGAACACGTACATGCCATAGCCGTCACGAGTCACCACCGCACGCCGTCGCCACAGCCGCGCTGCCCACCCCCCTTGCAAGCGCCGACCTTCGACCCTCCTGCGAAACCACCTCGCTGCCGTTCGACAAGCGATAATCACCCAGCCGCCACCTAAAAGTTGAGCCCTAGATCGAATTTTTAGCGACAATCCGACCGCTGAAACGAAGAACTACTTACACTGATGCGCTTCCCTCGACCATCTCTACACAACAGTGTCTTTGATTTGCCGATCTGACGAAGTCGATCACGACTCAACGGGCGACCGATAATTAATTCGCAATTTCTAGGTAGACAGAGACCCGGATTGAAAAACAGACAACATATTCAACCTGCGCTAGTTGGGAGCTTCAGATTGATATATAATTCGATATTATTTGAGGAGTTTGAATTTTTGGCTTTAAATTTAATTTGAAATTGCATTTTGAGATTTAGGGTTCTGTCTGCCATTGAAAGAGGAGAAGAAAATCGAATTGTACGTATAGAAATAAGGAATAAGAAATAGGCTAGGGTTTATAGCAAGGTATATATTGACAAAGCTGAAAATAGAATAGAAGGACCGGATTTGATTGAATGATAATGGCACGAAAAGCCCGTTTCGACTCCGGAACGAAAATGGATCAATCCATATATTAAAATAGATGTTTTAAAATATTTTAAACACAATGGAACAGGCTTCAAGTCCAAATTCCATCGTATGAAGAAGTTATGCAAAAATCAACTTATTTCAAATTGATTTCAATTGATTTCAATTAAATTGATTTCTAGGCGTTTCGAGTCCGTACGATCAAACGACAAGCCCGATTGCTACAAAACTTGAAAATCTATACTAATTCATCGTTACAGATCCGATGAAACTGGTTTTGTCGAAATCCGAGTCAGTGACCAAAATGACTATTTTCTAGTTAATTAAATAATTTAATATTAAATTAATTAACACTTTCCAATTTAAATTTTAATAATTTACAACTTCTATCAATTTTGATCTCTTAACCATTCACAAATAATTTAAACAAATTTAGCTGTCAATTTAAAATTGATTAATTCCTCAATTTCAGTCTTTAATTTCAATTTCATTAAATTCAGAAATTTATAAACTTAAAATTCCAAAATCCATTTATTAACTTTTAAACCTTGTTATTTCTGTCTTTTATAACAATAAGGATATAATTGACGTTGGTTTATAACATGGTAAATTAATATTTCCCAATTTCATCTTAATCCTTAATTACGTAATATTTAAATATTAATTTTCATTTAATCCCAACTAATCCAATTATTAAATTTAAATTAATAAATCTGGATTCCCATTATTTTTATTCAATCAATCATTATCCTATTCATACTTTACTATCAACCAATAATTATTACAATTAATTATCTAATATTGATTTTTTCAAATTACAACTTATTACGTATTATTTCGTCAATTAATATAACTTTGAATTTTATTTCCCAATTTACTATTTACAATCAATTATGACCTTGCAATTGTTTCAATTAATTGGGTTTGCACTAAATTAGTTATTTATTAATTTGCATTAACATTATTACCTTTATTTTAGCAATTCCATTATTAAATTACAGATTTTTTATTTTCTTTCCGAATTAAATTACCAAAACTTATTAAATTAACTAAATTTAATTATCGAAAATTATGGGTCGTTACACTCTCCCCCACTCAAAACTTTTCGTCCCTGAAATGGAAAAAGGAAGGAAAGAAGGGATTAAGTAATCAATATATCTTATTCAAAAATACTAACTTTTAACAAAATAAATTTACAAAATTAATTAATTTAAATAAATATACCAATTTATAACCCTTAAATATTTTTATACTCAAATTAATAAAATTTGGAAAACATTTTAAAAAATTTCTAAGTCCAAAATTTACAGAAAATTTTGGCGGAGTCTCCTTTGTACGGGGAGGCTCGGAAGAAAATATAATATCAAATATAACAATATATATCATAATATCTCAAAATAATATATCCCAACAACGGGAAAATAATATAATAGCGCTATAAAACCGTAATCCGAAAACGTGCCTATTTGTCGGGCAATTGACGCTTATTTATGAAACCAAAAGCAGTAGCAATTGCTTCCATAACCTGCATTTCACTTATGTAGTCTAAAAATAGTTAATAATTATATAGAATGAGATATTAATTTTTTCTCATCCACTAGCAAACAAATCAATGTCAAACAACCACACAATTAAATTATCCGTCCATATCAAACAAAATAAATAGTTGTTCGGGTTCAAAAACTTTAAATTGTACAGAATGGAAAATAAACTATTAAGTGCACCCTTTACTCAACAGTCTTAGATGAAACTAAATAGATTATTCATACATCCAAACAATTTTAAAGTATCCTTGCCAAACAACCATAAACCGACAAACAACAATTCCAAACAATAGATCAAGTTCATTCTTAATAATTTCATTTCGTAATATTTGTTGTTTGATTTCCTTTTCATTCATATATGATTTATTTTTTTAATTTACTTTTATTTTCTTACAGTTTTCATTTATTTACCTTTAGTTATACATAGTGTCAAACATTAAGTTAAGTTTATAGTCTTTCACTTACTGTATTCATCTGCCGACTTATTTTTAAAATAAATAACTTCAACATTTACTTAAGTCTATAACTAATTAATTACAACATTTACCTTCTATCATATTTTATTATAGTAAGATTTCCATTATAACTTAAGTTTATAACAATTACAACCTCAAATTCTTATTTATTAAAGAATTTCATTGAATACTATCATTACTTCGAGTTTTACTTGTATAATATCCTATTATATTTTCTTATAAGCATTAGAACTTTTGATATTTGGTAAGTTATATATATATATACACACACATGCTTTTAAGGATGTAACTGAAAGTTACACAAGTTTATTTTATTTCTTTTAAATTAACTTAATGTTCAACACTAATATCCTTTGTTTCATAGGTTACAATTTCAAATTTCTTTTAATCCCATTTATCTTAGCATTAAATCTCTTAATTCATTTAGAGGTTTCAATCATTAGTTAAATTCCATTTCACTACACTAACTAAAACTATTAATTAACGGAAACTTAAGAATCAAATACCCAGTTTTATAGACAATCATTTTAAAATAGTAGATAAATATATACTTACAACTTATATATCCAATTATATTTAAAACAATTTAAAATTTATATTTGTTTATCAAAATAAATTTGCAGTAAAACTACTACAGTGGCCTTCCCACTTAGAAACTCAAAAATGAATGTTGATGATGCGTGCACTCATCACCGAAATTATTTTCCAGCGACAAAGGGGGGAGTGCAGAACTTATTTCTTTCCAAAGTTCTTTCAAAACAATTCTTTCAAATTATAATGAAATATTTATATCAGAAAATACTTACAAGCGATATTATTATATTCCAAAATCCTTTGAAGGCAATTTTCAAAATCCTGAAACTTAAGTTCTAAATTTCCCATTTATTCTCATTTATTTTACTTTTCAAATCTTATTTTCAACTAATATCTAAAAATTTCACTACCTAACAAACCAATATATTACAACCAAATATACCATTTATAAAATATATTATTTTATATCTAAAAATACACAATAGGCAAAATTATTTCATTCACCTATATTTCAAAACAATTATTGTGTCGGTCTGTCCTATTAAGTGTTTAGAAATCCCTATTGATGTCATAGCGTCCCATGCACCAACCGGAATTTATAAATACAAAACGGAACAAATTAACACAATATCAAAACCGTGACGACCCGTAATTTTAGGCAATATCAATTTAATATTATTTATTAATAATTAAATTGAATTGATAATTTTCCTTTATAATTTTAATTTAAATTGGTAAATTTAATCTTTTAAAAGCTAATAAATATTTAATCTGGCAATATTTATTTATATCTTTTCTAATAATTTAAAATTGATAGGACTTATCTTTCAAAGCTAATAAAATTATATTCTATTTATAATATATATATTTGGTATATATATTGTGAATAGGAGGTCTTTTGTTAAATAAAAGTTGTATTTTCAAATTGTAATATATATGTACGTATATGTTATAATTTGGAGTTGTTTTGAAATTTAATATAATCTATTGATAATGTATATATGTATGTATATACATTGTAATAGGAAGCTTTGGTTTAAATTTAATATGACGACCCGAACTCGATGTCCGATAAACAACATCAAATTCGTATCGCCGGAGCTTGCAACAACATTAGATGATAAATAACACAGCGGAAAGAAAAAAAATGATGTCACTGATACAACATGAATACAATATCCAATACATCAATTTGATACAATGATAATCATCAATATCAGAGAATATATACAACACAAAATACAGCGGAACACGATACAATATGAGATAAGTCTTCAAAAGAAACTAATACTGCAACTACAATCCAAAACTCCTAAGCCAAAGCTCCAAACTTCAAGCTCGATCCACCATCAAGGTTGCACAAACATAAGCAAGGTCAGCCCGTGCACTCCAAAGACTCCAAAATGTATCAAACAGAAAGCTGAAGGCTACCAAAACGATATCTACTACCTGACTATCTGAAAAACCAAACTCTAGACTGCCCGTGTGGGAAAATTGTGGGCATCCTGAGTTTAGAAAGGGAACAATAAACTCCGAGTCAGTCATAGGACTGGTATGAGCAAACAAAAACATTTGGTCTTTAAAAACAATCAAAAGATTTTAAATTTGAAATCCTTAATGCTTTTGGAAAATGAAACTACCATAAGGCCTCCCGGCACACGCACCATGCAATCGCACACATGGGGAGATTTCTCCTTATGATAGTCAAACATGCTTACTACGCAAAACTCTTTGATATTATTACTAGTGCATATGGAAAACCTTTCGAAAATATAATATTAATCCTGGCCAGCATAGGTACCATTATACAATGCCTACTTAGCTGCCATTTTAAATGGCAGGTTCTACAATTAAAACCGTACAAGGCGCGTATTGGATGAATGGATTTCCAACAAATGGTCAGGTTAATGAACTGCCTATTGCCACATGGGAACGCCTCTGGCGGGACGTCTCGAGAACCTACCCGGCTCTCTGCTAAACAAGGCCGGCTACCCCCTTCCCAAGAAGTAAAACCTAAGATATGCCACCCTCGGTCCTTTGGGACCTTTATCCGAGGATCCTGTACACCAACAACATCACACAGTAATAAATATACTACAGTGCCCACATGAGTAAGTATCTGGACTCCATACCATGATACTACCCTTTTCCAGAAGGAATGGTCATAACCTAGGGGAGCTACCCCTGAAACCTTGCCGCATCTTTCCTTTTTCGACCATTACCGGTTTGTGAGGCTCGATGAGGTCTCGTCCGTAAAGCTACGCTTTTTCAAAAAGCCATGCTTTGATCAATAAATGATCAGCAGCACTTCGTATGCCACATTACCAAATTGGGAATGTATCACTAGTAACCATCAACTACATAACCTCTAAGGTCGTACGCCTAAGAGAAGGGTGTTAAGCTAAGAGAATAAATTCCCCGCTACCAAGCAGAAATGTATTTGATAGAAACTGGTTTTACATCTCAAAGTGTAATGTCAGACACACATTCATACAAGTCTGTTCTGGGTTCGAACAAAACCGAAGGCACTTCCGAAGAAGCCCTTGCAATCCGGGAATCCACAATCACGGTCGGACTTCCCATCACTTAGGGAATCTATATACCGTAGCTACTCAGTGCAGAGACAATCGATAGGTTATCCTATCATTCTCGCAAATACCCGGTCTTCACCACCGGTCTTCAAATGCTATCCATAACGTCGTATCATTATTCGAAATGGGTTATATGACACAAGGTCCTTGTGACGCCTCACCTCTATACCCACGCTAGCCAAGAACACTACGGGTGAATGCTGTCAACTAGCACGGAGAATAAGGCTGTTGAGGAGTGACCATTTGTGTAATTGCTTTGCGCGAGCATCGATATGTCAGATAGTATAACATGCATTTTATCTCAAGAGGAAATCCGACACACCGATACAAAACAAAGCTACTACACAGTGGCTATAATAATCTTCGGAAACAAATATAGAAATACACATAACATAAATCAGTCACAGACAATTCATATCACAAAGGCGGAAATAGATATGAATATTACACTCGGAAGTGTACATCAGAGTAGTGGTCTAAAAAGATCCATAATATCACAAAAGAATAGTTACATGAACTACACAAAAGAATAAGTATACATAATGGAGTCTATATCTCAAATGTATACAACAAAAACTACTAATCTAAGTAGTTAACCAAAAGTCAGAGAAATCAACCCCAAGAGAGAAGTCAAGCAGAAGCACCTGTAACATCTCGGTCTGACCCGAGTATTATTTAATAAGAAAATAATAAACGGATCAGTCTAACTATAAATATCAGATGAAACGATATAGAATAAGAGATATGACTAAACACATGATAATCACAATGCCAAGCTGTGATATATATAAGTAATTGAAAATCAACGACAGATTAATCAATATCACCAAATCTACACAAGAATCAAAGAAATGTCATACTCCTCATTTCGTTCACCAAACCATGAATATTGACGATTATATCAATGTCAATCACAAAAGTCAATGACACACAAATTCACCAATGCACAAATATTGATAAAACTTATCAATGGAAATCACGAAAATTGGTGAAGCACAAATTCTAGAAATCATCTCGAGAAATCCAGAAATCACAAAAGGGGGGGAGGCCTATCACAAACGGGAGCATAAAGCCCACCAACACGTGTATCACAAACGGAACGCTAATTCCATGGTTGCTAACCATCATAAATTGAGCCGAAGCTCCACAAACGGCCCGAAGACCGTGGGTTGCTACCCCACCAAATTGAGTCGAAACTCCACAAAATGGGGTTTAGTCTTCCTCGCAGACAAAGAGACATCGCACATTGCTAGTCTAAATCACAAAGATGATCGTCATGATCAACGAGAAGTGTCAATTACACTAAGCTAGTAAATATATGAGTTTAGCTTCATGTCCCATAACCACTTGCTTAACTTAAATATTTACGAACAAACTGTAGATCTCCACTATAAAATTATCACAAGAGATTCAATCGAACAAGTCCAAGAATTAACCGACGAAGTAAACGCAAGCGTTTCATACCACTCGTTTTACTAAGTCGTTTAATTAGAATTCTCATACGAGTGAGGTAAAGGTTTGTATATACTAATAGATTGGAAAACGGTTTAAGAAACGAGCTTTTATTAAAATAGTGTTGAAATCATTTGAAGAAAGAATATTGATATTTACTACTAGTATAGAAAACCTTTATATTTTTAAAGTGACAAATCACAAAGAAGATTGTAGGAACAATCATTCACTAAAATTCACATACGAAGATGTGAATAAAATCCAAAGAAACCGATAAAGAATCCATCGAAATGGATATTCAAAAATCCCTAAAAGGAGTCATCAAAGGCATAATAAATGATAACAACAAATAGGATCATCACGAATCGATTTAAATTGGAATTTTCAAGCGAATAGGCAAATAGGCAAAACACTGCAATTTCAGACGTCTGAAACAAGTAGTTCAGACGTCTGAATCTGGAAATATAAAGATTTCCAGAACACAATTCAGACGTCTGAATCAAGTGTTTCAGACGTCTGAAATAGGCACTTATTAGCCTATTTCCTTTCTGGTTCCAAATGAACCAATTCAGACGTCTGAAACCATATATTCAGACGTCTGAATCTGGGAATAGAAATCTTCCCAGATTAATATTCAGACGTCTGAATATTACGTTTCAGACGTCTGAATGAATGGTTCAGGGCATTCCCTGAACCTAGGCCAAAAATGGCCAAACGAATATCGAAAACGATCGAACGAGAAAATGACGATGACTAAGGAATTACGTCGAACGACAACCCAGCCTAAACGGCTCTTCGATACGCCTCAAATATCAATGTCCAAATATCCATAATAGGATTTCCATAAATTGGACCAAAACACCAAAAATTGGAATATACACCAAATCAATCCAAACCAAAATCAATTGCACACGAATAAACGTTAGGAATTCATACCTAACAATCGAAGATAATTATAGACAAAGATGTGAGATAAAAATCTCACCTTTTTACCAAATTCAAACAAGAAGAAGCTTGAAAGCGAATGGAGAATCAACCTCTCTTCAACACAACCCAAATGAGCTTGAATCTATGCTCAAAACAAGAACATTCCCAAAATTAGGTTTAGGAATTTCTGAAATTGGTAAGAGAATAAGTTAGAGAAGAAGAAGAGAAGCTTACCAATGGGTTCTCTTGAATTTGGAGCTAGTAATTTGAGGTTGCAAGAGGAACTAGGGTTTTAGAGTTTTAATTTCCAATCTCACCCACCATTATTGCCTTAGAACTGAAAAGAGGAAGAAGTGAGGGTGAATGGGGAGGAGTGGCTCAGATTTGAGTATAAGTTAAACATAGGACTGAGCCCAAACCCAAACCCAAGGTGAAAAAGTAGCAAAAATCAACTTTCTCTAAACATATCGAAGCTTATACTCAAAAAGGTCGCAAACGGCATTTTAAACTCAATGGGAGTGGTCCCGAGTCCTAATTTAACCGTATGCAAAAAGTAGCTTTTCAGACTAAATTCCGAGTATCGATAAAATATTTAAATAAAATATTTAAATATAAAAATCGACAAATATGCGGGTTGTTACAGTCCTCTTCCGGCTAAACCGAATAACTAGCGCAATATTTGAAAACATATGGATATGGGATTTCAATTAAGTCACAACTTTAGAATTCAAAACTTTCTTTCAAATGGTTTAAACAAATTACCATTTCAAATCTTTGAACAAAAAGATTTATTTCACAAAGTTCACAAATCCATTCACGGTTTTCAAAACAATTTCCATTTCAATTGGATTAGTCTACTTAATCTTTAAATTAAAGATTTAACTCATAGCTTTCAAAACCCGTTTCCAATTGTTCATTCACAACTCGGAAAACCGTTTTCAATTCAAACCTGAAATTCCTATAATACAAATTGGAGATTCATTCCTTATATGAAAGATTTTATCATTTGAAAACAAACAGTTTTCATTTTGGAAAAATTTGATTTCAATTATACAAGTTAAAGTTTTTCAAACTTGGGTTAAATTTAATTCCCAAAACAACACTTTAAAAATGGTTTAAAACCCATATAAACTTGTGTGACCTTTTACATCATGAATTCTCAAAATAGAATTCAATTTCAAATATTGAATCCAAATTTAAGTCAAGATTCAAAACTAAATTAAGTTATTCAAAAATAACTTTTATCTGTGAAATCCCTTTTCAAAGGCTTTTTCCACTTTAAATCCGATCTATTTCCAAAACCATTTAGATTCAAAAATTCAATTTTTAAAATAACTTTAAAAATCTGTGACTTAACCAATTTCCACGTGCAATCCATATTTGTGTGTGTATAGTGTGTCCAGGGGGTTTTACACAATAGTGCACAACATCAATCATATCAATATCGATAAGCGGTATGACCCATAACGCTTGTCTACATTCACAGATTCATAGATAAAGTAAATTTATCAATCACAAAGATTCACTATTACGATTCGATGTGGGTTTCGGATATCTAAACAGAATCCGACTCCCTGTCGCATCGAAATTCAAATGTCGTTATACGGATCAAGGGTTTTCATATTCATACAACTATATATTCATCACATATATAACAGCTCAGCACAAAGCATTACATAGCATCACATCATATATCAAATATATGAATCCATCACACAACATTCAATAGCAATCAAACATCTTTAATTAAGATGAATAAATAATGTGGTTTTAAATTTATTACCTACATAATTACTTTCATTAGTAATCTTTAATCAATGATTAATTATCATTAACTACAATTGATTAAGTCTTAATCACCTTCATTAATTAATCATTTCTTTAATTAATTATCTTAATTAATTAACCCTTAATTGTAGTTAATTAAATCTTAATTACTTTTACTAATTAATTATTCCTTAATTAATTACTTTGATTAATAAACCCCTAATTATTAATTAAATATTACTTATAATTAATTATCCTTAATTGATTAATTAATAAATTTATTATTATTCCTTAATTAATTTCATAAATTAATTACTTCTTAATAAATAATGATTTCTTAATCACTTTAAGTTAATTAACCTTTAATTAATTATTCTTAATTTAATTACCTTAATTAATTAACCACATTAATTAATTATTCTTTAAAGTAATTAACCCTTAACATGTGATAAATCAATCTTTAACCTATAATTATCTTCTCTTAATTACTTTCACTAAGTAATTACTATTTTTATTTAATCATTCATTAATTACTTGATTAATTAACTTGAATTTTTGATTACTTTCATTAAGTAATTCACTTCAAATAATAATTTTCCTTTAACAAATATGTTAACTTAAACTTTGAAAGTTAACTAACCTTTTTAAAAAAACATTCTTTACAATAATTATTCTTAGTTATTAATAAATTAATCTTAAGTATAAATTATTAATTACTTAATTATTATTAACAATACAAATTAACTTACTTTTAAGTTAAAAATTTAAACATTTGATTTTATTCTTAACCACTTACTAAGTTCTATTTAAAATAACTTATTAAAAATATAAGTCTAAAACTTAATTGTTTTAAAAATCCTTTATTTCAAAACTTTCCATTTATACCTTCTAACTTAACAATAAAATCATCATTTATAGAAGAAATAATTTTAGAAATTTATTTGACTACTTTATTAAAGTTTTTAAACTAGAAACATAAAAACCCTCAGACAAAGCCGAGTGAAACCCGAGCTAAACCCCAACGTGCTCGAGCCCTACTTCGAGTGTGATAACCTGAATTTTTTGGGCATCTGTTAATTGATAATTAACTGGGTTAATTAATAGAAATACTGATTTTTATTTGGATTAATAGATGAAATTCTGAGAATTAGAATATATATGTATATAGATGAGTTTGAACTATTATATCTAGATAAATATTCATTTGATAATATTTGCTTAATGATCTTCTTTTATAAATATTTATTTGGAAAATTCAACTTTTCAAAGCTAAAATAAATTTTTATACATGCATATAGAATCAGCTTTAAATAAATCTTTGGAAATTTTATATATATGTAAAGTTGGTTTGTAAATTTGTAAGGTAAGATTTAATTAAAATTTAAAAAATACGTTTTCTTTTTATACTTGAAAATAAATATAGTTGGTATATATGTAAAATACAAAGAATATGTGTAGATTTAAACATATGTAGATATAAAGTTAAGCAATTTATAAAATAATAAGATTTAAAACATAACTCATAAATAAATTTAACATATGGGTTTAGGCATAAAAATACCTATTAGTGACAAGGTTACTTAAGTAAAATAGGTATTTAACAAATGTAAACAAAAGTAACAAATGGAAAAACAATTCTCATTTGAGGTTTCCATGTAAAAAAAATATCAGACAAAATAATAATAATAACAATAAAAAAGAGAGGGCAAAGGAGAAACAAAGTCTAAAAATCAAATACCCAAACCAGGAATTAATCCTGCAACAATTCTTCAATTTGAAATCATCAGAGTGAATCAAGCTTCCAACTAAATCAAGTTTCAAGCATTCAAGTATTTTCTAGATCATAACATTTAGTTTCAAAAATTAAGAGGCATTTAAGTTTTCAGAAGTCCAAACTGCTCTGTTATCTTCAAACACAGGTGAGTATACAAATCCTCCTTAGTTGCTAGATTTTGAGTTGTGATAATGAAAACTTTAAAACTGTTTAATCTCTGAATGTATGCAGTAAACCTGATTTTAAACTTGTGACAATGTTTTGCATGGTTGATTTAAATAGTTATATGCAGGGATATATGAATATATTCTTGAGCATGTCAGTATTTTCAATATTTTGCTCTGTTCTTAAACTACAGAATGAAAAAATAATTCAAAGTCAATTGTTCTTTCTGTGATCAGTTTTATGTATTGATGCTTAAACATAAATTGTTAAGAAATAACCAGATTTTTAACTTAAAAATAGTTTCAGGCAAGATTGTAGAAGGCTTTCCACTAGGAAGTGAAATTACAGTAAAAACTTGATTTTTATATAAAATTCGATTTCAATTATTAAAGGTTTCATGATTATAACTTGATTCGCAATTGGAAACTATGAATTTTAAAAATGAAATCAGGATTTTTAAGTGAGTATTTAGGGGAAATTCACGTATTGAACATGAATTGGGTTTGAGTAATTTTCTGACGATCGATGAAATTTGGAATCTCGGGATCGTGCTTGGAGGTGGATGAAAGGCCTGGAGTCACACAAAAATTGTCTTCTGGATTTTTCGATCATCGTGGTGACGACGTAAGGTCATTGTAGGGTTTTTGTTTTGCATTGAGTAGAGAGTCTTTGCGAGGCATTACTGAACTCGTCGAGGCATCGGAACATCATCGGGTGGATAGAATAGGAGTGTATGACGTTGTCGAAGAATAGGAGTGTATGACGTTGTCGAAGCTTTGGGTGAATTCTCGTGATCTCTGGTGGTCCGAGTAGTCTTGGCGTGGCGGTTTTAGGTCATGGTGGTTTGCTTCTATGAGTTTGTTCGTGTCGTTTTTCGATTTCGTAATTGTTATGGGAATTTGGTGGTCGGGGTTGATAAAGGAGGGCAACGGTGACTTGCCGTAGGTGAGATGAGGGGCCGGAGCTCCGCCGTGGATGGGTGCATGTGCACCAGATTGTCTGTGCATTTGAGTTGGGTTGTGATGTTGGGATTTTTTTTATCTCGATTTGACTCGGGTAGAAGAAGGATTAGGCACGAGTAGTTTTCGTGGCTGGCTCGCGTTTCCTATCGGGTAGGACTTGGGAAACTGATGTGGTTGATTGTTATTAATCATTCAGGTTTCAAATTTATCAAAATGTGAAGTTTCAAAGGAAATTTTTAAACCTAGATCTGAAATAAGCTGTGGCAGTTTAAAGCAAGATTTTAAAATTTCAAATGTTTGAAGTTATTTGTTCAAGTGATTATATAGTAGGTTAATTACTACATGTTTTTTAAATGATTTAAATGATGTAATTGAATATGTATAAATTATTTAATAAGGGTGGTAAATTAATTTATGTAATCAGTTAAGAGAAAAGTTAATTAATTTAATTATTAAGATAATTAGTAAATTAGCTGTGTAATTAATTTAAGGGATTGATTTGTTAATTACGGCAAATAAATATAAAGATGATAAATTTATTAAGGATCAATTACTTAATGTAATTGATTAATGATAATGATTAGATGTCATTAATTAGCGTGAGTAATTGTTGAGCAATTACTAAATGAGATTTGATAAATAATAATTACTTAATGTAAGTAAATTAAAGAATTAATTTGTTAAGGATTAAGTAATTAAATTTGTAATTAAAGATTGAATTAATAACTAATTAAAGGTAAATTAATTAAGGATAATTAATCAATGAAACAATTACTTGATGAAAATAAATAAAAAGGAAATTTCTTAATGGAAGTAATTAAGAATTAATTACTTAGTGTAACTAATTAAAGAATTTATTAATTAAGGAAATTAATCAAGGGTTAGTTAATTAATGAGTGTAATTAATTAGAGGATAATTAATCAATATAAGTGGTTATGGAATACTTAATTTGAGTAACTAATTAAGGATCAATGTATTAAATCATTATTAATTACTTTATAAGAGTAATTAAGGGGTTAATTAATGTAATGGGTGAAGGTTAATTTGTGCAATTAATTAAGAATTAATTACTTATTGTAATTAAAGGATAATTAATCAAGGATGATTAATTAGGTTGGACAATAAAAAGATGATTAATTAATTTATTTATAATTAATTAACGTTAAGTAAAGGTAACTCAAGTGATTAAAATTAGTGATTAATTTAATTAGAGATAAATTAAACTAATTTTGGAAGTAATCAATCTTGCTTATGAATAATTTAATAATGTAAATGCCTTGAATTGGTTGATATCTCTGATATGAGACGTTTTCTAATATGATATGTTTGAGTAGACAGTGATAGTATGGTTATATATCGTTGATGAATTGCTGTGTATAAAGTGACATCCTGCATTTAAAATTTAATTACATTTCACTTGAATAACATGGGTTCAGATGGTTTTGAATTCGAAGAGACCGGAGTCGGGTATTAGCAAATACCCGAAAACACTTCGATTCTTTATACATTGATATATGAAATCAGTAGGCTTGTACGGAATGATTTAAGTGAGTTGGACCATTTAATCTAAGTTCTGGTACTTAGAAATTGATGTGTGATGTAAGTGATATCTATATCAATTTGTTAATTTGTAATTGATACAAGTTACCCGGGTTATATACTAGTTGTATGCTTTTGTAATTCTTGATGGATGGGTTTACTCACGCTGGTTTCCAGCCTGACCCGGGTGTTACTTTGATGTAATGCTCGGGTCAGACCGATTATTATAGATTTTCAGGTAAGGACGTTCTGGAGCTCAGGAGGCGAGCTGGATAGCAGGAACGTATAGAGAGTTTCCGCTGAGATACATAGTTGTATATCTGGGACATGTTGTTTCAAACTGTCTAGTGTTTGTGTAAATATTGTAACTCTGATATATTAAAGTGTAATTTGACAAGTACAGCTTTCCTTTGTATAACTGTTATTTTATGTGATATTATATTTTGATCCGCTGCGAATGTGAGAACCGTGTTTCTTTTCTGTTTCTTCTTCTTTCTCTTTTCTTTCTTTACTAACTATATGGAATTTTCTGGATTGAAATTTTCGAGTCGTTATAGTTGGTATCAGAGCAAAGGTTAAGCGAGAACCTTGGCTATGGTGGGATTTCTCATTAAGGATAGGGTAATTGGTACCCTATAATGAGTTGAGTATATATATACGAGAGCGTACTTGTTATTTTCTTATATAAAGATTTAAAATGATTTTATATAAAAATATATTTTTGATATATATGAAACGATATTTCTTTCTAATGAATATTAAGGGAATTGGTTGTTAAATTATTGGAATTAAATTAAGAAGTAATAGAAATACAACTAAACTGAAATTGAATAAAGATAAGTTTGAAATGAATTCAAACTGAAATTAAAATCTTGAATTTGGAAGAATTTCAGAATAAGGTAATAATAAATTGGTTTTCAGGTATAATAATCCGGGTCATTATCATAAATAATTGTAGTGTTTAATAATAAAATGTGTATTAATGAGTAAGCAAAATGAAATGTTAAAGGAAATAATATTATTCAAACTATTTTGAATGTAATCTTATTTTAGAATAAGAAGTTGTTTGTAAACTTTAAAAGAATTTGTTTTGAATTAAAAACCAAGGGTGGTTTAAATTTTAAACTTTGGCTTGGTGGGCCAAGAACTAAATATGTATATATGCGTGGATATACATAATATCAAAGATGGTTTGAAATAAACTCTAAATATTGAGTTTTAAATCTGGAATGAGATATGATACCCAAAGTGATAAGTTTTTGAACTTAATAAGTGGGAAGATTATTTATGAGAATTTTAAAATTTGAAGATGAAATTAAGATTTAACTTGGGAAGTTAAATGGTTGATTGGGATTGAGAGTTTGAGTGACCTCAAATTGGGTTTGAGATCCGAAAATTGGAAATGGATGGATGTTTTAAAATAATTGGATGATATTACCTTATTGTTATTAATAATCTTTAAACTGTGAATTGGATTTGTTTAAAGAAATGGGGTGTGGTAATATATCCATTATTAAGGTAAGATGGAATCATTTTGGACTTAAGATTTGAAAGTTTAAGATAAAACTTCAAAGGTTTGGTTTCAAAATTGAAATTTGATAATAAATTGAATTTCAAAGATTTAGTTGTTTAAAAAAATTTGAATTATTATTTGAACTTTGAAATAAGTTTGAAATGAAATTTGGATTCAGAATTAAATGGTTTAAAGATATAGGTTGATTTGATTTAAAGGATTAAATCAATATTTAAAAATTTAACTCGAATTTATATAATTTGGGATGGTTTAAATTTGAATATTTGAATTAAACTAGTTCGAATTAAATTTGATTTGAATTAATTAGAATTGTGATTGAAGATGGATAAGTTTAAAAATTCAAATGGAAAATTTGAATTGGATTGATTTGAAATGAAACTGAGGTTGAAAAAGTTCAAATTCAATTGGAAATTGAGACAAATTCAAACAGAAATTGAGATGATTTGAAATTGAAGTGGGTTCAATTTGAAGTTAGTCCAAATTGATTTGAATAATTGAAATTGTGATTAAAGTTGAGTGAGTAAATTCAAATGGAATTTGATTTGAATTTAGGAAAGAAATTGAGGATTAATTCAAATTTGAATTGGGGTTAAATTAATTTCAATGGAAATTGAAGTTATTTAAATTGGAATTGAGTCAATTTAAAAGGAAATGGAAATTTAAATTGAATTGATTGAAAATGGAGGTAGGAAATTGAACAGTTTAACTCTGGACTATTTTCAAAATAAATTGTTTTAAAATAAATCTATTTTTCCAAACTATTTATTATACAACTTTTCTTTTTAAACCTAAAACTATCTTATACTTGCTTTGCAATTATTTTTGGAACTATTTAACAATTTTTCAACTGTTTTATACACTAATTAATGTTTTATAGCTATTTTGCAATTATTTAAAATTTATATAACTATTTGACTATTTTCCAACTATTTTACAATTACTCAACTATTTTGCAGCTATTTTACAAACTAATAATTATTTTTCAATTACTTATATATTTCTTACTTTTCAAGCTATTTTCTAAATTTAAACTGGACAGAGTTTAAACTGTTTATGATTGAATACCCAATTAAGATAAGAATAGAGGTGATAATCCAAATGTGATTGAAACAATTGTGAATAAGTGAATGAAAAATTAAAGTGAACGTGAATAGAAAAAAATTTGATTTGGCTAATAATCAATGAGATAAATATGTAGGATGTATGTATATTATTCTATTCGTATAGTGATTTGATCCAAATTCGAGCACGGAATTTTGCGATAGTTATATCGATCCGAGTTAGGATTTTCCACTCGATTTTCGACGGCGAACCTGGATATGGATTGTTGATTGGTTCTGGGTATTCTCTATCATAGTTATGGCTATGCAAGGAGAATGACGGTTTCTGATCAAGAAACCAGATCTGAGTCCGTACTAGGAAGTCGGGTGGACAATACTAGTTCGGAAGTGAAATTGTGTGATCGAGTGAGTGGTCAGATTGGTATAGTGTACGAATGATATGTGTACATCGTATGGGTTTAAACGAAATTGATACTGGGAACTTATGGATAAGAAATGTGAAATGGTTTTTAAAATGAAAGATATATTTTGTGAAATATATGATGAAGTAAAAGTGGAAATTGGATATTTCTATGGTAGAAATTTACTTTATGGAAGTAAGTAAGTGACTTTATAGAGTAATCAAATTTGAATATTTGATTTGGAATAAACAAAGTTATATATCTTTGTTTTATAAGATAAATCTCCCCTTGTTGAATCTAAGCCAGAAGAATGGGTTTTGAAAAGTACTTAAAGTATAAAAAGGGTTTTATACAAGTTTGAAGAGATCCAAAGATTTTTCAAGATTATATATATATATATATATCTATGTATATATATATAAAGGATCTTATGAGGATTTTGGAAAAAGGTTTTGGGAACCTTTGGATTTGGAAAGGCTTTTGATTTTTAGGTAAAATCGATATTGAAATTTGGAAAGCCTAGTTTGAGAATTATCGATTTGGGACAATCGATTTTGTGTAAAGGAGCTTTATATGAATCATACTAGGTGTATGATTTGAAAGATACTATATGTATAGTATAAAGTGTTTTGATGATGGCTCTGGGGAAAAAGGCGCTCCTTTGAAATGAACTTCTCAGGAGTGCCACCGGGTGGTGCTGCCTTGAGCCCCATGGGGGGTTCTAAAGTTGATCCTGTGAGGAGTCCGGACAAAACTAGTTCGAGGATTATGAGTAGAGTATACCATAGCGAAAGTCGTGTGTGCCGCTGAGGGCCAATAGTCTACGTTTGATTTTATATCGGTAGACTGCGACCTATGGTATCATAGCGAAAGTTGTGTGTGCCGTTGATAGCCAACAGTCTGCGTTTGATTTTATATCGGTAGACTGCGACCTATGTAGGAGCGGAGAAGTTTCATTTTGACAGCGAAAGTCGTGTGTGCCGCTAAGAGCTAATAGTTACACGGACTTTTGCTGCGATGGCAACGTAATCCTGGAATGTAACTGCGATCTGTTGTGGGTTCCATGGTGTAATCGAGGGGCGCGGAGTGCCTACAGTTACATGGACTTTCGCTGTCATGGCAACGTAACCCAGGGTGTAACTTCGACTGTGACGGGCCGACTTTCTACTCCCAGAAAATCGCATCATCTTTAAGAAAGAAAGGGATAGAAAAGAGAAAAGAAAGAAGAGAAAAGAAAGAAGAGAAAGAAGGAAGAACAACAAAATATAAACAGCGGAACAAATAAATTATATTAATAACATAAGTATTACGTAGTATACAACAACTATCAAAGTTACACTGATAATACAACACGTACTAGACAGTTATAAACACCTGTCTAGTTATTACAACTCAAAAACATAATACAGAAACACTAAGAGATACCAACCCAGCGGAAAACTATATATCCACACGCAAAAGCCTCCTGCTCCATTGCTCCTCCATAATTCGTCAAAGCTAACCTGAATCCCTTGGCAACTCGTAAAAATTTGAGAACCCAAGAGTTTAAGAAAACAGAAATAAACTCCGGGTCAGACATGGGTCTGGTGTGAGTAACAGGTTAAAGTTGCTTAACTTTTGAAAAACTTTTGAAACAAAAGGTATCACGTAAGACTTCCCACACATAAACATGGAAAAGTTTTTACCTTATGCTAACCAAAACGTTTAATAGTAAATCCAGTGATATTATAATTGGTCTAGGGTTTCCAAGTAAATAAGAAATAGCCGAAATTGTTACATTTATTAAATTCCAGCTACTAGCCACAAAAGTGGGTAATACAATCAAAACCGAGGGCACTTATTGGATTTTGGATTCCATACAATGGCAGGGTTACTGGGTACCGCCCGTCACAGTACGTGGCCTAGATCACCGTACCGAGGAGTACGCCCGCTCCCCTGTAACACAAAGCCGGAACCATTCCTTACAGAAAAGTTCCGAACAAGACCACCCCGCAGTTGTGATCAGCAACCGCACCATAAAGCCGAAGATAAAGGGACATCAAGACATGGGTAAATCTCG
Organism: Allium cepa; assembly: GCA_030765085.1. NCBI lineage: Eukaryota > Viridiplantae > Streptophyta > Magnoliopsida > Asparagales > Amaryllidaceae > Allium > Allium cepa. Next base: position 86,641,695 of record CM060942.1, on the reverse strand, counting down.
TCCTACTGGGGCATGACCCACTTAGCCTTGTTGCACCTCCCCTGTTTTAGCCATTCTCGGTTGATGAGGCTTCAGGCTACGATTACCTTTATAGGACATATCACTTAGAATGCTCATCGTCCACCTGACAATGTTCTGAAAGCATTCAATCCATACAAGTTCGTTCCGGGTTCGAAAGAAACCGAAGGCATTATCTCGTTACACTCATTTTGGAATCACCCTCAGAGTTAACGAGGATAACCCTTGCACTCTGAATCTTCATCTTCACTTCAGATTCACGACCTAACGTTACTTTGGATCGATGTGGTTTTCGGATATCCAAATATGGAAACCCGATCCCAGTCTCATCGAAATCCAAAACGTGTCTTTTAGGTCCAAGTTGTTTTAGAGTTTAAAACAATTTCAATTCATTATCTATATACACACAGATAGATAATTCACATCACAATAGATAATCAACATTATCATCAACAGATAATTCATATCATAAACAGATAATCCATATCATCATCACAATGCAACCAATGCATCCATATCATATAACATTACTCATCTCATAGCTGAGATTATAAACCATACAAGGCAATCAATATCAATCATTCATACATAAGCAATGATTTAATGATCACACCATCTATAATTAATTTAAAATGAACTAAATTAATTACTTCATCTCTAATTAATTTAAAGTGAACTAAATTAATTACTTCATCATTATAATCCTGCTTAACTTAACCATTAATTGATTTACAAATCAATTAAATAAATCACCATTACATTATCCATTTTAATTAATCATTACTGATTAATAATTTCCTAATTACAATAAGTAATTAGCTTTTAAATTAATTATACAAGTTAATTATACTTAATACTTAACAATAATTAATTTTTAATAACTTAATCAATTAATTAACTAAAATTAATTACATTAATCCTTTATTAATTAATTACTTCATTTATTAATCAATTCATCATTAATTATATTAATGATTTTCTAATTATATTTAATCAATCTCTCTATATAAATTAATTACATTAGGTAATTAATCTGCAATTAAACCACATATATTAATCACCCTTGATTAATAACAATCCAGTAATAAATTTCCCTTAATTACTTCATTAAATAAATTACTCCTTAATTTATTATCTCAATTAACCCCTTGATTAATTTCAAAGTAATTTAATCTAAATTACTTCCATAAATAAACATCTTTAATTACATCCTATAATTATCAATTAATTACTTCCCTAAGTAATTTCAATCCCATTAGTTACATAAATTAATTATTCATCAATCAACAAATGTTTAAATTAATTAAACTTAATTAATTAATCTAAACTAATCACATTAACACAATTAATTACATTAAGTGCTTAATTTATTAATTACTTCCATTAAGTAATTAAACTTAAATAATTACATAAATGATTATTATTAATTAATTAATCTAATTAATTATTAAAATTAATCACATTAATTAATTGTAAAAAAAATCTTGAGTTAATGACCTTCATTAACAATTCTTAATTACTTTACTTAAGAAATTAACTCAGATTAATCATTATTAATTTAATTAATATTTAATTATAATTTAATTAATCTCCGATTATTAATTAATTAAGTGTTAATTACAATCTTAATTAATCCTTAATTACTCGATTAATAAATTCTTTAATCATTAATTAAAATTTAATTAATAATCCCTAATTACATATTAATTAACCCTAATTAATTAATCTTAAGTCTTAATTAATCCAATTAAATATTATTAATTATTTAATTAATCATCCATATTATAAATTAATTAAATAATTAATTATTCATTTAGATTGACTTAATAATTTAAATGAATCCAAATTCATAAATTCTATCTTAATTTAAGAAAACATTTCTTGCTTTTTAAAGTATTTTAAAAACACTTTGTTTCAAATTTACTTAAAATTTCACTTTAAATTTCATTTTAAAACTTAATATACAAATTTAGCTTAAACAAGGTTTTAAAAATAATTCAAAACCTTTTTATCTCATATGTTAAAAGAAACATCCACTTTATAAAATAAGTTTAAAAGAATTTAAATCCCAATTCAATGAAAATTCAAATCAATTTAAAACACACTTAAACATTCCAAGTTATTTTAAACAAATTCAATTTAAAAATTTCCTTTAAATTTCAAAACAGAAATACAGTTTGAATCCTTTTATTCCAGATTTAAACCTAAATCTTTAAAGCTTTGTTTATATTTTAGATCGTCCTTTTAAAAAAAATTCAAATCATTTAACCTTTCCAAAGTAGTTAAACAATTTAAATTTAAACTTATTTTATTTTAAAAACTGAAGTTTAAATTTAATTCCAGATTTAAAAACTAGAATTTAAACTTATTTTAAATTTCTAATTACCAATTTAAACTTACAGTTTAAGTTCAAACCCACATATACTTACTAAAAAGTTTTAAATCTAAATTTAAATTTCAAAATTTAAATTAATTCAAACTCAGATTCAATACTTTGAATTCATATTCAGTTTCAGATTTTAAACTTTGTTTAAATTTCCAGTTGGCATTTTAAACTTTACTTTTAAATTTTAAAAAAAGAAAACAGGTTTCTGTTTTTATTTAAACCCAAACTAAAATTTAAAAATTCAAATTATTACAAAAACCAAGATTCAACTATTTGAATTCATATTTAAATTCAGGTTTCAAACTTAGTTCCAATTTTACTTTGCATTTAAACTTTTACTTTGAAAATTTAAAAACTGAAACAGGTTCTGTTTCTAATAAAACCTGAAACAACTATAACTCGAGTCTCCCTTAATATTACTTCAAGTCAGTAACCTATCTGCTTCGAGCTACAACTTAAGTTACCCGAGACCATCACGATGCACCAAAAACCTATAGCCAACAGCATTCGCCAATATATCACCATTGCACTATGCACCTGTACACCCTCTCCGGCCACCACTGACCAACATCAACGACCATCTCCCATCGGCCAGCAACCCCTCATCTCCCCTCAATCATCATATTTCCCCAAATCAACTCGAATTTGCATTCGAGTTCTACATCAAAACCTGGAACAGGAAGCTCCTACTCAACCAATGCCTGTCAACAACCCTCATTCACGCTCCTCCGACCACCATCGGCTTTGAAACTCCAGCGACATCTCCGACAACCCACCAACCTCCATTTCCCAAAACCATAAGCAACTCGAACATCTATACATGCCGAAAAGATCGATTCTTCTAGCCTCAGAAAAACTAGGGTTCAAAACTGTAAAACCCGATCACAACTCAAAAACAAATTGCAACACAATCCCATAATTTTCTCAACATCCCTGTAATCTCCACCATCTCCAGGAGCAATTTCAACTCAATCTAACACAAAGATCAACTGTACTAACCCAAAATGTAGAATACAGAGAAGATAGTACCGCTCTATGGTTTAAGCATGAAAAATTGTAGTTTTACTTTTAAAAATCATAATTTTGCATGATGTTTTGATATACAAACCTAAAACATTGATTTGTAATATTTGAATTTTTCACTTAAATAATTTATTGCTCTGTTAATTTAATTTCCAGGTAACACACAATTTTATTTAACTTATATAAAGTTTTAAAACTTACTCTATGACTAACAATCAATTTTTAGTTTGCATTTTAAATCACAACAGAGATTTCAATAGGAGGGAATGGATTTTAAATCAAACAGAGGTTTGAAATTTAGAAAACAGAAATATGACAGATAATAAGCATGCACCCAGAAATACATTCACATATATGTATTCACAGCAAAATCATATTATATATTCATTCCTTATATAAAACACGAAAACAACTTTTACCTATTTATTTAATTTTTAAAAATTGATTTACTCACCTGATTTAAACATGCAGACAGAGCACAGTTTTGAAAGCTTCTGAATTTTTTTCTCTTTTTGAATAACCCCATAAAACTTTTGCAAACTGCTTTTATTACTGCTTTATCAACCTTAAACTTGAATGCTTGCAGAAAACTTGAATGTTGAATGCCTTAAATTTGCATGCAGTGGCCATTTCCAGGTTTTTGAAGAAGAAAGTGCTGTTTTAATGATGAAAGGTTTTAAAGATAATTTTCCAGATTTTTTTTGAAAAATTGAATGTAGGCTTAGAAATGAAATACAGGGTTTTGATCTTGAGGATGGTTTTAAAAATGGAAGGGTTTTGAAGAATGCATTTGGACAGGAAAAGATTTGCATGCAGAAAAATGTTTCAGGGATTTGATTTTGCATGAGTATGATTACATAATTTTTTTGATTGAAGATGAACTATGGTTTGATTTTTTTTTTTTAGGATGGTTTCAGCTGAAAGAAAATTTTCTTTGTAAAGAATGAAAATGAGAAAAGAAGAAATGGGAAAATGCAAGTTCATATAACAATATATATGATTTTTGATTTTTAAAATAAAACTAAAACATGACACTTGTCTTAAATTTTACATTTGTCATTTTAAAATGATTATTAGTTTACATTTGTTATATTAGAACCTAAGATATTTACACATGTATCTTTTAATTAATTAATATTTTTAATTAAGTGTTAATGATAGTTTAAACTTAATTAATTAGTTTTTACCCCTTATTTATATGTATAGCTATGTTTTTAAAGAAATCAAACCATTATATTTATAAATAAAAACAATATACAAATCAATCATTTGAAAATAATATTTTTAATCATTTAAAATAAATTTATAAAAGAGATTGTAACTTATTTGTTATTTAAATGAATAAATGTTTCATTTATAAGTTGTATTTAAATTCTAATATTTATTTTACAAATCACATTTATTAATCAATATTTTTAAAAAGATAATAAAACAAACATTTTTTTATAACGTTATTTTAATATAAATTAATATTCAATCTTAACTAAAAATATATTTTAAACAAATAAAACATTTATCTTATATATTTAAAATCATATAGTTATTTATAAAATAGTTTTTGAAAAGCTTAATCATTAAATAAAAACCAATTTCCAAAATATTATAATTAGAAAATATGCTACATTAATTTAAATTTAAAACCGAACTCATCTGTTTAAAATATATATAAATATACATATACATATTATAAATAGAAAACAATTTATCAACTTATTAAAAGATAAATTCACAAATTAATTATTTATTATAGTAAAATTATCAAATCAATTCAAATTTATTAACAAAAATTATCAAATCAATTTAAATTTAAACACAGATTATTAAATTGATATAGTCAAAAATTCCGGGATATCACAGCGACGATGGATGGGGGTGATGACTTCCAGAGCATTCTCACCAAAGATATTTCCTCGTTTTCAAAAATGTTTTCCATATTGACAATAAAATTATTTTCTAAGTATTTTCACTAGGTGTTGAAAACGGGTTTACCAAGTACTTATAGATTTTCAGTCCTATGCCTGATCAACGTATGACCGAATCTCTATGAGAACAAGGATGGACTTGTTGAAACATTGGTTATAAAAAGTATTTTTATAAAAACTATTTTATAAAATTATGTAAATTTTAAAAGTGTTTTAAAAATGAACAAAGAATAATTTTTCTGATAAATAGTATTTTAATAAAAATTCTGGTTTCGTTCCTTTTCGATGACGAAAAGATTCATAGAGGGGAGGAATGTGATAACCCGAATTTTTTGGGCATCTGTTAATTGATAATTAACTGGGTTAATTAATAGAAATACTGATTTTTATTTGGATTAATAGATGAAATTCTGAGAATTAGAATATATATGTATATAGATGAGTTTGAACTATTATATCTAGATAAATATTCATTTGATAATATTTGTTTAATGATCTTCTTTTATAAATATTGATTTGGAAAATTCATCTTTTCAAAGCTAAAATAAATTTTTATACATGTATATAGAATCAGCTTTAAATAAATCTTTGGAAATTTTATATATATGTAAAGTTGGTTTGTAAATTTGTAAGGTAAGATTTAATTAAAATTTAAAAAATACGTTTTCTTTTTATACTTGAAAATAAATATAGTTGGTATATATGTAAAATACAAAGAATACGTGTGGATGTAAACATATGTAGATATAAAGTTAAGAAATTTATAAAATAATAAGATTTAAAACATAACTCATAAATAAATTTAACATATGGGTTAAGGCGTAAAAATACCTATTAGTGACAAGTGTTACTTAAGTAAAATAGGTATTTAACAAATGTAAACAAAAGTAACAAATGGCAAAAAAATTCCCATTTAAATTTCCATGTAAAAAATATCATAAAAAATAATAATAATAACAATAAAAAAAAGAGGGCAAAGGAGAAACAAAGTCTGAAAATCAAATCCCCAAACCAGAAATTAACCCTGCAACAATTCTTCAATTTGAAATCATCAGAGTGAATCAAGCTTCCAACTAAATCAAGTTTCAAGCATTCAAGTATTTTCTAGATCATAACATCCAGTTTCAAAAATTAAGAGGCATTTCAGTTTTCAGAAGTCCAAACTGCTCTGTTATCTTCAAACACTGGTGAGTATACAAATCCTCCTTAGTTGCTTGATTTTGAGTTGTGATAATGAAAACTTTAAAACTGTTTAATCTCTGAATGTATGCAATAAACCTGATTTTAATCTTGTGACAATGTTTTGCATGGTTGATTTAAATAGTTATATGCAGGGATATATGAATATATTCTTGAGCATGTCAGTATTTTCAATATTTTGCTCTGTTCTTAAACTACAGAATGAAAAAATAATTCAAAGTCAATTGTTCTTTCTGTGATCAGTTTTATGTATTGATGCTTAAACATAAATTGTTAAGAAATAACCAGATTTTTTTACTTAAAAATAGTTTCAGGTAAGATTATAGAAAGCTTTCCACTAGGAAGTGAAATTACAGTAAAAACTTGATTTTTATATAAAATTCGATTTCAATTATTAAAGGTTTCATGAATATAACTTGATTCGCAATTGGAAACTGTGAATTTTAAAAACGAAACCAGGATTTTTAAGTGCGTATTTAGGGGAAATTCGCGTGTTGAACATGAATTGGGTTTGAGTAATTTTCTGATGATCGATGAAATTTGGAATATCGGGATCGTGCTTGGAGGTGGATGAAAGGCCTGGGGTCACAAAAAATTGTCTTCTGGATTTTTCGATCACCGTGGTGACGACGTAAGGTCGTTGTAGGGTTTTTGTTTTGCATTGAGTCGAGAGTCTTTGCGAGGCATTACTGAACTCGTCGAGGCATCGGAACATCATCGGGTGCATAGAATAGGAGTGTATAACGTTGTCGAAGCTTTGGGTGAATTCTCGTGATCTCTGGTGGTCCGAGTAGTCTTGGCGCGGCGGTTTTAGGTCGCGGTGGTTTGCGTCTATGAGTTCGTTCATGTCGTTTTTCGATTTCGTGATTGTTATGGGAATTTTGTGGTCGGGGTTGATAAAGGAGGGCTACGGTGACTTGCCGGAGGCGAGATGAGGGGCCGGAGCTCCACCGTGGATGGGTACATGTGCACCAGATTGTCTGTGCATTTGAGTTGGGTTGTGATGCTGGGATATTTTTATCTCGATTTGACTCGGGTAGAAGAAGGATTAGGCACGAGTAGTTTTTGTGGCTGGCTCGCGTTGCCTATCGGGTAGGACTTGGGAAACTGATGTGGTTGATTGTTATTAATCATTCAGGTTTCAAGTTTATCAAAATGTGAAGTTTCAAAGGAAATTTTTAAACCAAGATCTGAAATAAGCTGTAGCAGTTTAAAGAAAGATTTCAAAATTTCAAATGTTTGAAGTTATTTGTTTAAGTGATTATATAGTAGGTTAATTACTACATGTTTTTTTAGATGATTTAAATGATGTAATTGAATATGTATAAATTATTTAATAAGGATGGTAAATTAATTTATGTAATCAGTTAAGAGAAAAGTTAATTAATTTAATTATTAAGATAATTAGTAAATTAGTTGTGGAATCAATTTAAGGGATTGATTTGTTAATTACGGCAAATAAATTAAAAGATGATAAATTTTTAAGGATCAACTACTTAACGTAATTGATTAATGATAATGATTAGATGTCATTAACTAGCCTGAGTAATTGTTGAGCAATTACTAAATGAGATTTGATAAATAATAATTACTTAATGTAAGTAAATTAAAGAATTAATTTGTTAAGGATTAAGTAATTAAATTTGTAATTAAAGATTGAATTAATAACTAATTAAAGGTAAATTAATTAAGGATAATTAATCAATGAAACAATTACTTGATGAAAATAAATAAAAAGGAAATTGCTTAATGGAAGTAATTAAGAATTAATTACTTAGTGTAATTAATTAAAGAATTTATTAATTAAGGAAATTAATCAAGGGTTAGTTAATTAATGAGTGTAATTAATTAGAGGATAATTAATCAATATAAGTGGTTATGGAATACTTAATTTGAGTAACTAATTAAGGATCAATGTATTAAATCATTATTAATTACTTTATAAGAGTAATTAAGGGGTTAATTAATGTGATGGGTGAAGGTTAATTTGTGCAATTAATTAAGAATTAATTACTTATTGTAATTAAAGGATAATTAATCAAGGATGATTAATTAGGTTGTATAATAAAAAGATGATTAATTAATTGATTTATAATTAATTAACGTTAAGTAAAGGTAACTCAAGTGATTAAAGTTAGTGATTAATTTAATTAGAGATAAATTAAATTAATTTTGGAAGTAATCAATCTTGCTTATGAATAATTGAATGATGTAAATACCTTGAATTGGTTGATATCTCTGATATGAGACGTTTTCTAATATGATATGTTTGAGTAGACAGTGATAGTATGGTTATATATCGTTGATGAATTGTTGTATATAAAGTGATATCCTGTATTTAAAATTTAATTATATTTCACTTGAATAACGTGGGTTCAGATGGTTTTGAATACGAAGAGACCGGAGTCGGGTATTAGCAAATACCCGAAAACACTTTGATTCTTTATACATTGATATATAAAATCAGTAGGCTTGTATGGAATGATTTAAGTGAGTTGGACCATTTAATCTAAGTTCTGGTACTTAGAAATTGATGTGTGATGTAAGTGATATCTATATCAATTTGTGAATTTGTAATTGATACAAGTTACCCGGATTATATATTAGTTGTACGCTTTTGTAATTCTTGATGGATGGGTTTACTCACGCTGGTTTCCAGCCTGACCCGGGTGTTACTTTGATGTAATGCTCGGGTCAGACCGAGTATTACAGATTTCAGGTAATGACGTTCTAGAGCTCAGGAGGCGAGCTGGATGGCAGGAACGTATAGAGAGTTCCCGCTATGATACATAGTTGTATATCTGGGACATGTTGTTTTAAACTGTCTAGTGTTTGTGTAAATATTGTAACTCTGATATATTAAAGTGTAATTTGACAAGTACAGCTTTCCTTTGTATAACTGTTATTTTATGTGATATTATATTTTGATCCGCTGCGAATGTGAGAACCCGTGTTTCTTTTCTGTTTCTTCTTCTATCTCTTTTCTTTCTTTACTAACTATCTGGAATTTTCTGGATTGAAATTTCTGGGTCGTTGCATCGAGTCTTTCCAAAATTAACCCGAGTGCCCCAAATTTCAACCTTAAAAATTTTCTAAGTATTTTTACCCTCGCCCCAAACACTCTACTTCGAGTTGAAACTCGAGTTACCCCACGTTCCCCCCGAGCTCATCTTCGAGTTGGACCTATCTTCCCCAAACTGACACACAAATGTTTCACGTGTACATTCACAAGCACGTTGATCATCAACGATCGACGCCGAGGCCACCATATCACCATCGTTGGTCACCAGAGCCAATTCGAACACCCGAAAACACAAAGTCTTTTTAAATCAAAATCGAGCCACTGAATTGAAACTGGAACAAAAACCATCTTCACGAAACCGCCACGCTCCTCCTCATTTGACCACCTGAACGTCGCTACCTCCGGCCACGTCTTTGACAAACCCCAAGCTTGCATCTTCCTGAGTTTCGTTGAACTTGATCAACCAAAAAGGCCAATCCGATCAAAACTCTCAACCCAACCAAAGCTAGGGTTACAGAAAAAAACCATCACCACCACACCTCAAGGCTCTGATCACCGTCTGGAAATTTTGCCGAAGCCTCTGATCATCGATGCAACTCCACGCGAAACCCCGACACCCCCAGTACCGTTGACCACCGGAATCCCCTCAAAACCCAATTTTTGGTTAACCTAGAATTTCTCACAAAATCTTAGACTAAAAATTATGATTTTTGTTTTAAAAATCATATTTTCCCAAATCAATTCAAGTTATAACATGAATCAGATAATCTCAACATTTGATTTATCATGGTATTTAGCTTGCTGCAGTATTTCTTGATTTTTTTCCAGATAATGTATGAACAAATCATACTTACTTTTTTTTAGTTTGAGTTTAACAAGGATAACTTGTTTGAAAATCCTAAGTTTATGAGAAATTAATAGAGGAGAGATGAATTTATATTAGATGATCATGCTTGTAATTCAAACAGAGGATCAAAACACTGTCATGCCCAGCCATTCTCATGTATATATATATATATATATATATATATATATATATATATATATATATACATGTAGGCATACTTAACAACTGAATAAACAGTTATCATGAAAAAAAAATTCAAGTATCAAGCACAGTAATCAAGATATTCAAGTTTGGGATCAAAAAGAAGGGGTTTGCTCACTTGACTTCTAAGTTTGAACAGAGGAAGCTTAATTTTTTCTAAGTATATTTGAAAATCCTGCTTGATGTTTTGCTTTGACTTTGTTTTATTTACTGCTGTTTGATTCTAGAACTTGATCCTTGCTTTGATATTTTGATTTGTATTTTTGCTTTGCTCTTTTATATTCCCAGACTAAGATTTTGATTTATTTTGATTCTTGCATCTGCTTTTGAATCTGGATCCAGCTTCTAGCCTTAGATTCCTTGTTTCAGTTGTAAACTGAAGCTCTTTTCTTTTCTTTTTTGGTTTTTGGTTTTCAGATTTTTTCTTTGAAGAGGAGGGATTTTGAATTTGAGTTTGAAGATGATTTTTTCTTCTTTTATTTTAATTACTAATTTTAGATCTCCAGAATCTTGAGAAGTTCAATGGCCTGGCTATAGTTTTTAAATTTAATTCAAAAGAGCACAAATTTCCTTTGCCACTTGTCCAATTTACATTTGCACGTTGTACACTTGTTACATATAGGGAAATTTATGTTTAATTCCTTTGACTCAAATTGTTTTGTAAATTTTTGTTTAACCCTTCATGTAATTATATTTTCATGTGTACATATGCCTTAATTTTTTAAAGTTGTTTATATTTTCATTTATATTTATATCTTCTTATATATTTACACAAATAAAATTTCTATTGTTTTTGTCATTCAAACTTTAATTTAGCTCATTATTTTTATATACAACTAATTTATACATTTTACATTCATGCATTTTTTTTCATTTATTTTTTGTACAACCTTTTAAAAAGAAAAGAATGATTCGAAAGGTTTGGTTACATATTAATAATTAATCACTTTTTATTTATATAAGAGAATTAGATCTTAAAATAATAATTTGAAATTTATTACACCTTCCAAATATATTTAATATTTTAGGAAACAAATTATCATTAGTCTTAAAGCTTTTAATTCTTATTTTATTTTTAATACATTTTATTTTTAAATTCAATATTTGTTTTAAAATACTTATCCTTATATTTCAAATCAAATTGCTATTTATCTTTAAATCAATATTTATTTTTAGATCCAATTTTATTTATAAAATTACTTATCCCTAAATTTTAAACCAAATTCTTCTTATAATCTAAAAATTTTCAGTTATTCTAGAAATCTTCTAGTTAATTCATGAATAATCCCATAATTTAATTCCAAATTTAAATTAATTGTCAAATTAATCTTGGTTGATTTTCAGGAATGTTACATTTAATAAAAGAAATATGTTTTCAAATTATAATATATATGTATGTATGTATTGTGATTTGAAGCTTTGTTTTAAATTCAATATTTTTCGAAAGCTAAATAAGGATAATCCTATATTTTTTAAACCAAGTATTTATTTATTAAAAGTATTTTTAGCTTTAGTTTTAAATAAGATTTAATAAAAGATTTATTTTGTTTTCTTTTAAAGTGTACCTAGACTAAAATGGTTAAATATATATATATATATATATATATATAGTTTTGAATTAAAGCCTTCTTTTTAATACCAATTTAATTTAAAGGGTTTGTAAGCATAAATGAATATAAATACAAATGTCCATATTACATAAATATAAAATATAATTACTTTTATAATAAGGTTTTAAACACAATTATGCAAGGATTTTAACACTTGTAAGCTAAATGAATTTGCATGGGCGTTTGTCTAAATAAATCAACAAGTGGCATCATCATTTTTTTAGAATTTAAAGTTTATAAATAAATGTATGTTTAGAGAATGCCTGTTTTCATTTTTCCTCAGTTCAAATTCTTTCCTTTCTTCTCTTTTCTTAACTAAATCAAAAACCTGTAAACCAAAATAAACTAAAAGCAAATGAAGCTGAAACTTGGAATTCAAATCTGCAAACAAATAGAGGATCATGCAACTAAATCAAACAACAAACTTCAACCTGCAACTCAGCTAAGCAAAAAGAAAAAGGCATGCAAGGATTCTAAACTTCTACAGCAAAGCAAAATTCAAAACAAGCAATTCCAGGAAACAAATTGAAAGCCTGGAGTGCTCTTTGTTCTTCGAGTTCGTGTGAGTAAACTCTTTTTAAAAACAGTTTGTTCTGGTTTTAACTACCATGCATGTGATGATATTGGCTTGTATTGAAGTTCTTCGGCTTAATTTATATGAATTGGTGTATATATATGTTGTGTGAGCCTGTCTGTTTATATACATTCAAGTCTGTCCTCTGTTGTTCACTGTGTATGTTCTGCTATCAAAAATTCAATATCTACGAATCAAATGCATATTAGCCGTGGATATTTAAATGAAAATTGTTTGTAAATGTATGATGAAGATTATAAAATAGTTTCAGGATTTTTAAATACAACAAATAATGTTTAAAATGAAAATAACAGAGGAATTCATGTTTATGTTAAAAATCACTCAACTTAATTTTAGATTTGGATGACATGATGGTATTTGTAGCAGGAAATCTTGAATTTGGATAGTATAATCACAATTTTTAGTGTAGTATTCTTTAGGATATAGGGAGAAGTGTGGTTTCGACATTTTCGTCGATTTGAGGTGATCGATGGCAAGGATTCCGGCGAGTGTTGGGCTAGTGATGGACGAGGTGTCGATGCACTCAGGAAAAATACTGAAAGTATTTTTCATTGGTCGAGGCGAGTTGAATTTGGCGAACTAGGGTTTAACATTCCGATATTGTAGTCGACATTTCAGAGGGTTTTGCGACGACGAGGCGTGATCGGAGTCGATCGCGTGGCTTGCTAGAGGAGCAGGAGGTCGAGACGAAGGTGCAGTGTGGATGGCGAGGCTTCTCGAGGTCTGAGGCGTCGGAACGGTGAAGATTACCGGCCATGGTGGTTTCAGTTTTTGGGTCAAGAGTGCTTCGTTTCGATTCGTATGGATTTTTTTAGATCTGGGTTCTCATTTGGGTTAGCATGGGTTCGTATGGTTTGTTGATGGTTGTCGCAACGATCATCGATGATCGGAGTAACGGTGTACGTGCACCGCATGCACGTTGTTCTGGGGACGATGGAATTTGGGAAAGACAAGTTCGACTCAGGTCATTCTCGTGTATTTGTGGGGTGTGACTCGGACCAGGTAGTGTGGATTGTATTCTCGAGTTTGACTTGAGTTTTTAGTGGAATTTACTCGAGTTTGGCCGGGATGAACTTCTGTTTTAAATTTTATGCTAAATTGTGTAAAAGAAAATTAGTTACAAATTTAAAAGCTAGTTTTTTCTACATAAATGTTAATCGGACTTTTAAGAGTGATAAATTGAATATACTTTTCAAATTTAAAATGTTTAAGATAGTTGATTTTAAGGGCAATTAACTAAATTAATTTTGAATTTTAATTCAAAGGTGTTTAATTTAAAATATTAGATCATGATTAATAAAATTCAAATGAATTTGAAATATGAATACTTTGAGTTAAAGTTATATCCAAAGAAACTATTAAGGAATGTTTTAATTGGTTTTAAATTATATTTAAATGAATAAGTTTAGAGGATATGAAATTAAGTTTTCAAAGCTAAATATTTATTTAATTTAATTAAACATGTTTGAAAAGAATTTTCAAAGATTTTAAGTATATTAAAGATTAAGGGTTTGAATTGTTTTAAAGTAAAATTATATTTCAAATATACAATTGATTTCTAAATTAGTTTAATGAAGTAAATAATTTGAGTATAATGCAAAGTTTATTCTTAATTAGCTAGATTGAAATTAATTAAAGACAATTAATTAATAAATAAAATTAAGGTTAATTACTTAAATGTAATTAAGAATAATTACTTAAATGTAATTAAGAATAATTACTTGATGAAGTAATTAGTGGATGGTTAATGAATTACTTAGGGACTAAGTGATTTATTAATTAGATAATTAATTAATGATAATCACTTATTAATTGAGTAATTACTTAGTGAAGTAATTAATGAATCATTACTGAATGTAATTAAGAAAAGAGAAAATACATATGGAAGTAATTAGTAGGAAATTACTTATGAAGTGGAAGTGATTAAGGGTTAATCACTTAATGTTATTAATTAAAGGATTAAGTAATATAATTGATTTGAAAGTTAATTAATTAAAGAGTAATTAATTAATTAAAGGATTAAGGTTAATTAATGATGTGATTAATTACTTGTTAAGGTAATTAATTAAGAGAGTAATTAACTAATGAAAGTAATTAGAGGATAATTAATGGAAGTAATTAAAAGTTAATTACTTAGTTAATTTGTATAATTAATTAATGTGATTAATTAATTAATTAATGTAGTTAATTACTAAATGTAATTAATTAAAAATGTGATTAATTAATAAAGTAAGTGTTGAGGATTATTAATTAATCTAATTAGCTAATAATTACTTAATGAAGTAATTAAGGATTAATTAATTAGCGTAAATAATCAAAGATTAATATAATTAATTAAGGAGTTAATTAATTAAGGTAAGTAATTATAAGATGATTAATTACTGTTTATGATTAGTTAAGACTAGTTAATGAAGGTCGTTAATTAAAGATTAATTATTTAATTAATTAAAGGGTTAATTAATTAATAAGGATCATTAATTAATATAATGAATGAAATTAGTCAAGGTTGATCAATGGAAGTAATTAATTAAAGTATTATTAATTAATTGTGACTAATTAAGGATTAATGTAATTAATTATAGTTAATTAATTAATGGAAGTAAATGGAGGATCATTAATTAATGTAATTAATGATAATAATTAAAGGTTAATTACTATATATGGTTATGATAATTAATTTGTGTAATTAATTAAAGGATAATTACTTAATGTAATTAAAGGATAATTAATCAAGGAAGATTAATTAAGGTAGATCATTAGGAGATAATTAATTAATTGGTAATTAATTAATGATAAGTAAGCAGGATTAAGGTAATCCAAGTTATTAAGATAGTAATTAATTTAATTAGAGGTTAATTAAATTGATTAAGAGTGAATCAAACTTGCTTATGGATGATTGATTAATATTGGATGATTGAATGATATTGGATGATTTGGATATGATATCTCTAATATGTGATATGTGGTGCTTTATGATGTGAGATATTTGGTTGATTTAGATAATATGGATTATCTATCTGTAATAATGTGAATCATCTATCTGTTTATGTTATTATGAAAATAAGTTTAAATGTTTAAACCTTTAAACAACTTGGACATTAAAATGGCGTTTTGGATTTCGGTGAGACCGGGATCAGGTTTCCATATTTGGATATCCGAAAACCACATCGATCCAAATTAAACATTTGGTCGTGAACCCAAGTGAAGAGCATAGTGAAGACTTGAAGTGTAAGAACTATTCGTCAGTATAACTCTGAGGGTGATTCCGAGTTGAGTTTGACGGAGATTGTACTTTCAGGTTGGAGATGGCGATTCAGAGTGCAAGGGCTATGGTCGTTGACTCTGAAGGTAATTCCAAAATGAGTGCAACAAGATAGTGCCTTCGGTTTCGTTCGAACCTCGAACAAACTTGTATGGATTTAATGCTTTCAGAACATCGTCAGGTGGACGATGAGCATTCTAAGATAGATGTGTTCTATAAAGGTAATCGTAGCCTCAAGCCTCATCAACCGGGAATGGCTAAAACAGGGGAGGTGCAGCAAGGTTAAGTGGGTAGCACCCAAGTAGGATGAGATTTACCCCTGTCTAGAGGTCCCTTTCTATTTCGGCTTAGTGTGTGGTTGGTTGCGCCAACCACGGGGTGGTCTTGTTCGGGACTATCTTGTAAGGGATGGTTTCAGCCTTGTGTTGCAGAGGATTTAGGGTGGATCCTTGGTACGGTGATCTAGGCCCCGTACTATGACGGGCGGTACCCCAGTAGCCCTGCCATTGATGGAAACCCATTCTTCCTACGAGCCCTTACGGTTTTGATTGTATACCTATGTAGTTGGAATTTAATAAATGTAACAATTTCGGCTATTTTCTGTTTACTTGAAAACCCTAGACCCTATTTTAATATCACTGGATTTCCTATTCAAATGTTTTGGCTAGCGCAAGGTAAAAACTTTTCCATGTTTATGTATGGGAAGTCTGACGTGATACCTTTCTTTTCAAAGGTTTTCAAAGTTAAACAATTTTAAACCGTTTACTTACACCAGAGCCATGTCTGACCCAAGTGTTTATTTTCTGTTTTATTAAACTCTTGGGTACTCATATTATGTATGAGTAGTCGAGGGATTCAGGTTAGCTTTGACGAATTCTGGAGGAGATTGGAGCAGGAGGCTTCAGCGTGTAGATATATTATGGTTCCGCTGTGATTAGTGTTATGTCTATATTGTATTGATGAACTTGAGTTGTATGATAGACATGTGTTTATAACTGTCTAAATTGAGATGTATAAGTTGTGTAACTCTGATGTATATGAAACTATGTAATATTTTATGTGATATATTATATTTCATTCGTTCCGCTGTGAGAATCTATTGTTGTTGTGTTTCTTCTTTCCTATCTTTTCTTCTTCTATCCCTTTCTTTCTTAAATCTTGATGCGTCTTTCTGGTAGATGGAAGACGGGTCCTGACAAAAACCTTTTTTAACACTAACAAATATGCTCTCATATATATATATATATATATACACACACACACACACACACACACACACACACACACACACACACCCAGTGACTCTTCATAGGGTATTGCTACCCTATTAATAAAGAGTCAGACCCCACATAGCTATGGTTTATCGCTAAACCAAAGCTCTGATACCAGATGTAACATCCCGCCTTTTTTGTGCGCTTTAAATCGACGATAAACCACACACGTCGGACTCAAACCATACAAAAGGGCGAATTGTTATCGGGGTGAATAAGAAAAGCAGAGAAAAAAATTAAAAAAAATAGAATCTCACGGAGGAATGACCAATATAATAATCAAATAACAGTTCATGAAGCTATTTTACAAAAACATTTGATTATATTTATACAACACAGAATCAAAGTTACACATACCAGAGTATAATAAATAATGCAGCGGAACAGTATGAATGTAATGGAATAATATAATAAATAATAGTAATACAATCTTCGCCATTGTCCTCCAAAAATAAAGTCTTCAAATCCTGAAATGCTCAGGCTGACCCGAGCGAATTGAAAAGACAAAACACTCGAGTCAGAACTAAAAGATCTTATGTAAGTTAAATCAATGTAAATAATATGAGTGGAATGGCGTAAGAGATATTTACGGGATTTGATATCTCTTATCCAGTGTCAAATATGAGTGCAGTAACTTAAGAGATGTTTGGGATTTACATCACCTAAGGATCCGTTAAACTATTTACTATGTAGTAATATACGCTATTATAATAATGTCTAATAGTAAAATAAACTTACTTTTAAATAGCGTTATGGGGTTACCCATTTAGCCCTTACCACATAATAGTCCCAGTAGTCCATCCAGTATCATGGTTCCTCCTGATCGGAAAGCCACCAGAGGATACCACACGGGCTAAGGGAGAAAATCAAACTCGTACAAGTCGCGCTAGGGTAGGCGACATGGCACATCGAGGCAATGCCAGGGTGGATATACCAATTACGCATCAGGACCGATAGTGACACATAGCGCCCAGCTACCGCCCACCTCGAGCCACACCCTCAAAAATCAAAGGGAACCAATCAATCACAAAGTAATAGAATGATATCGAAGGAGTGTGTCCGATAAGAGGGGATACCTCACTGGCCCGTAAGCGCTACTGTTTTAGCCACCTTATGCCAACTCACGGGATTTGGATCCACGTATATACCTCAAAAAAAGGCCGCCACCATCCTACTTCATTCTGGAATCTCCACCGCATACACGGTGTCAAAGTGGTTTTCGGAGTTGGCAGAGAGTATGACAACTTTCGATCTCGGTCTCTTTAACAACCAAACGTTATTATAATATCGCGGTCATTTCAAAATAATTATACTTCAAAACCAGAATGTAATATCCATTTCAAAACCATATAAATACGATATCATTTCAATTTCAAAAACCAAATCACTATGATATCATTTTTATAAAACCCAAATCAATATAATATCATTTTTATTTCAAATATATCTTTTTTCAAAAATCATAGCACTTTCAAAGTTGTACACTTCGAAACCAAACACTTGAAATATAATACTTTCAAATCATAATACTTTGAAACATAACTTCCACCCCTTCAATGGTTTAAATATTAAAATACTTTATATAATAAACTAGCTTCTTCAACTTCACAAATCAATTCCAAAACACCTCGAATTTCTAAATTTAAAAATTTAACCAAATCCCAAATCATAAATTTCAATACGATTCAGTTTCCAAATAAACTATTCCAAATTTTATTGATTTCAAAACAGATTTGATCCATAGAATAAACCATTTCAAATTCACTATATTTCAACTTCAAGTATTCTACAATTCAATCTTCTATTATTTAGTTTCGAAATATTTTACTTAATAAATCCATCATCATTTAAATAAAACTCAAATTACAAATAAGTAAATATTTCCTTTAATTTGTTTGTACTTGAAATATTCATTTAATTCTCCTTAAACAAAAATCAAGTTATAAAAATCATTCCTTTTAAAATTTCAAATTTAATAGATTTTACATCAACTTATTTGAGTTTAATTCTTACATAAATTCAATTTCAAATAAATTTCCAATTTATCTCCCAACCTTAATTTATTTAAACCATTATAACTCTATATTATGATATAATTTAAATACTTAACCATATTATCTTCAATGAAAATCCAACTTATTATTAAGCTTATTCTATATTAATACAAATTATACATAGCTTAAAAATCAAGAATAAAATAACATTTATATATAACGTTTAAAATCAATATCTATATAAAACTATATATTTCTTTACAAAACCATAAAAAATTACTTCGAAAATATTTTTATATAATAGGCCACAGTGTTTGCATATAATTTTCTATCCTATGGTCAATGATACATATATGTATCATTTCAATTCGTAATTTAAAATATAAAGACGATTGTATATCGTTTCAAACCTCAATCCCGAATTAAAAAAAATCCATAACAACTTGCAGTTTATAACAATATAAAATACAACGTCCATCCACCCAATATCAAGCATCAAACATTTATCACAATCGTCATCCAATTTAATCAATAGCATCAATATTGAACAGAAGATAAATAATAGGTATTTACTGGCAATTTATATTCAATAATAAATTAAATAATTATTTTATCCAAATAAATTGTAATGACACGACTTTTCGACGCTTGAAAATCGACGTTAATACGTCCACTGTATCAAATGCCGCATAATCGAATGCCGGAAAACCGAATTGTTAGGGTTAAAAAGAAGAGGTAGAAGAAAAAGATAGAAGAAGTAAGGAAACAGAACAGGAACAGTACCAGAATCTCACAATCGCAGCGGAACAACATATAATAGATAAATGAATAATCTTTAAAACAAAGAACTATATCAGTTATTACATTACATTACATCACATTACATTACATCATCATAGTGTACAACAACAATATACAACACAATACAACAACAATGGACAGTTATACAAACATGTCTTTACAAGTGAAATACACATCGGAAAGATAATATCATATACAAGTAATACGTCTCGCCATCCAGCTCGCCACTTGAGCTCCATAGCACTTCTGAATCCAGAATGACCTGATAACCTGATTCTAGACTGCCCGTGTGGAAAATAATGGGCACCCAGAGTTTAAGAAGAGAACAATAAACTCCAGGTCAGTCGTGGGACTGGTGTGAGAACTCAAAACAGTTATTTAACTTTTAAAACAACAACAACAAGGGAAGTGAAAAATATCCGCAATGCTTTTGGAAAATGAGACTACCATAAGGCCTCCCCGCACACACATAATGCAAACGCAGAATTGGAGGATATTTCTCCGTATGATAGTCAAAGATGCTTACTACGCCAAACAAATCATTTTTGATATTATTATTAGTGCATAGTGTAGAAAACATTTCGAAAATAGAACATAAATCTTAGCCAACATACGACCATTATCGCATGCCTACTATAGCTACCATGTTCAATAGCAGATTACCGCCACATTCCATGGCAGGTAATACAACTAAAACCGTACAAGGCTCCTATTGTTTCTTTGGATTTCCAACAAATGGTCAGATTAAGGAACTTCCTACTGTCAATGGGATCGCCTCTGGCGGGATGTCGCGAGAACTTAACGTTACGGTTAGATTTCTGCCAACACAAGGCCGGACTACCTCTGTAACTAGGTAACTACTACACGAATATGTCATCCCTTGGTCCCTTTGGACCTTTATCCGAGCGTTCGATAACCAACATCACACAGTAATAAATATAGTGTTTCAACATGAGTAAGCATCTAGGCTCCATACAATGATACCACCCTTTCCAGAAGGAAATGACATACCCTAAAGGGCGCGACCCTTATAACCTTGCCGCATATTCTTTGTTTTGACCATTTCCGGGGAGTGAGGTCTGACGAAGTCTCGTCCACAAAGCTACGCTTTTTCACAAATCCACGCTTTGATCAACAAATGATCAATAAATAATCATCACACAGCAACACTCAGCATTCCACATTACCAAATTGGGAATATATCGCTGATAACCTTCAACTACATAACCTCTAAGGGTGTTAAGCTAAGAGAATAAATTCTCCGCCACCAACGGAAATGTATTTGAAAGAAATCTGCTTTATATCTCAAAATGTAATGTCAGACATGTAACCATACAAGTCTGTTCCGGGTTCGAACAGAACCGAAGGCACTTCCAAAGAAACCCTTGCAATCCGGGTATTCACAATCCCGATTGAATTTCCCATCACAAAGGAAATCTCCATACCGTAGCTAACGGTGCAGAGACAATCGATCGGTCATCCTATCGTTTTCACAAATACCCACACCGGTCTTCAATGCTATCCATTACGCCGTATCACTATTCGGAATGGGTAATCTGAATAACGAGCACAATAATCTAAAAATAAGTGTAGCATTCAATTTCAACCAATTCACAACAAATGCTTATTTAAAGGTCAATATAGATAGTCGGTTATTTAACTATCAATCAATATTCACAACATCACCTGATTTCAAATAATTTCCCAAATTATTTATTTTCAGAAATATCTTTACAAGATATATTTTCCACACTTCAACCATTTGAAAACAAATTTCAAATCATTTTTCACCTTTCAATCTTTGAAAACAAATTTCAAATCAATTTCCTTAAACGGAAGCACTTCCAAATATTTATCCATTTTCAATTTAAAATGGTTCATTTAAATCAATCAAATAAATCCTTACCGATTTATTTTAAACTTACGTTCCAAATCCGTAAATTTATTTCCACACTTCAAAAATAAATCAATGTTTATTTTCAAACAAATTTCCCTTTCTTTTACAAATTCCATAGTGAATTTACATTTCCAAAATATCTATGAATATACGATTTTTAAATCGACTTCTAATATTCATTTTCAATTTATCTTTAAAAGATAAAATCTCAAAACATTCACTTCATATTGCAAAAACATTTCCATACTTATTTAATAATAAGTAATTCACAAACCTATTATTTTCAACACTTGAAAAATATTCAATATACTTAAATCACAATTAAGTATATAATTTATTCTCTAAGGAAAACATTATCTTAAACACATTTATTTGAGTCAAAACGAATGTTGCGTAAAACATCGTTACGACAACCCAAAATCATTAGTATAGGGATTCGAACTTAAAATAGATATATAAATCCCAATACCATACAAAACATTTCCTTTCGGAAATCATTTACTATAACAACAATGTTATACTCCACCATTTCCTTATATTTCTCGAAAACGTCTATTTCAACAATGAATGTTGAAATCAATGGTTTCGATATTTAATACCTTTTAAAACATCTTCAAAACAATTAACTTCATCTTATAATATCACTTCCCCAAAACATATCCATTTTATTTAATAATATATTCACTGTCCAAAATCGTGAATATACTTCTCAACCAAACTCTTATTATTACAACATTTAACTTAAAGGATAATTCGCTGTCCAAAATCACGAATATATCTCCTTTAATAAACTTCTATGTTTAATTTATCAAATTCAATTGATTCCGGATTTATAAAATGACGTTTATAAATTCACACGCACATATATATATTTTATAAAAAAACTCCAACTTATAAAAATCCCATAATTAACAAATTTTATTTATATCTCATTTAAACGCCAAAATCCAATTTATACGTTAATTACTTATAAATATTTTATTTTTACAAAATCTATTCATTTTATAACTTCACAATTTATAAATCTATAAATTTCATTCACTTATGAAATCCATTTTTATTTCATTTTAATACTTATAAAAACTCGTTTTATAATTCCAATATTTTAATTTATAAATATCAATTTTATAAATCTTTTATATAAATTATTTATAATAATTCAAAAATCTCAATTTAAACCATTTTTATAAATTAATCAACTACTTTTTTCGAAAATCACATTTCGGTTATATTTCACAAAAAATCATAATTTTTATAACATAAAAATTACAACGTTTATTTATTTAAAATGAATAAATTCCAAAATTT
Organism: Allium cepa; assembly: GCA_030765085.1. NCBI lineage: Eukaryota > Viridiplantae > Streptophyta > Magnoliopsida > Asparagales > Amaryllidaceae > Allium > Allium cepa. The sequence goes on along the minus strand of CM060942.1, from coordinate 86,618,338 downwards.
AATTTTATTATGAATTCTCAACTTAAATTTTCAAAAATCAAATTTTATTTATTTTCGGCATCTAACGATATCAAAAACATATTCGGCTAAAATTTAACCTTTAACGATTTCAATCACAAAGATAATCACGCAGATTATAAATAGATCAATAAATAGTTCAACACACAACATTGAAACCAATTCAAATATTTGAGGAATCCAGTTGGATCCCTCCAACCTGTTTCCCTGCATCCAAAGACGTTAGCACAATACCAATTACGCCTCTAGTCAGAATATCGCGGTATATGGGATTTATAAAATACTATCCGCTATTATGCGGCGCAATAGGGTCTCATCCGCTATATAATGCGGGAAATCAACTCCATGTACATATATAATACCAATTCCATACAAGTTGGAATTATCGTGGTATGTGTTTTTAATAAATAACATCCGCTTAATATACGACGTATAGGGTCTAGTTAAATTCAACAGATAATAATTATCATCCAATCACACAATCAAGCAATTTTAAATCTAACTATTTAAAATTTAAATCGAAACAGATTCGATTGAGTGAGAAGTTCTCACCTTGAGCTTCTGATAACAGTTGTAGCGTTTTATTTTGAATAAAATTAAACGTGCGTTTAATTTTACCCGAAATTTTCACTAGCTCCAAACGACTCCAAACCAGCTCCATTGCGTAGTATTCGACAAAATATACCGGACGCAAGTCGTTTCATAATTTTCCGACCTCGTATGAAAAAGTTATGATATTTAGAAGTTTGTACACATTTATATATATAATTATTTACACTTTTTTTTAACCCAAAATAATTTTGGCCGTTGATTCCCCCTTGCAACATCTCTGCCGCATGTCCCTTTCTTCCCCCGGCAACAGAAAACGCACGCGAATAACCCATTTGCGCGCACAAGCCCAAAATCGCGCGACCACCCACGATCCTCCAGAGCACGATCAGATGATGCCACTTCGTAGCCCCACTCCGACACTACCCACGGCCACCACGGCACGAAGCTCGGCTGCGCATCCATCTTGAAATGCGTGCATGACTTTCGGCCATTCCAAGGGAAATTGCCACAATCTGTTGCGTGTTTCTTGATCATAGCCGTTCACTTTACAGATCTCAATGCCCTCTTCAACATTGTAGTTGAAGAATTTGCGTAATTGTCTACGGATTGGAAGAAAAAAGAGGAAGAGAGTCGGCAGTTTTCGGCCATAGGTTTCTCTATTGGTAGCTGAAGGTTGAGATGAAAACCTAGGGCTAATTTGTTTGCAAATGTGAATATTTAGGTCCTTGTATAGAAAATTCGCCAAAACACTATTCACTCGAAATTTTTCGAACTCCAAACAAAGCGTGCCGGCTGACGTTTCTAGGGTTTACCCCGCGTTCCGAACACAATGGAATGTGTTTCGGAGGCAAATTCGATCATATGTGCGAGTTACGGAAATAAACGATCGAATTTAAATTAAATCGATTAAACTAATTTCTATGCGTTCTAGCTTGCCTCGGACAAATGGTAAATCCGATTGACACGAAATTTAAACCCTTACTATAATTTGACATTACGGATCCGATGAAACTGGTTTCGTCAAAATCCGAGACTGTTTGAAAAATGGCTATTTTCACTAGTCGATTAAATATTAAAATATTCAATTTTCACAAATTAACTTTTAATTCAATTTTAAAAGTTCACAAACATTGTTCTAACTCCAGTACGATTTAATATAACTTTATAAATCATTTTAATCACATTAAACCCGATTTTCAATTATTTACGCAATTCCAAATATTTAATTATCGATTTAGTTATCCAGTTAAATCTAAATATTCGAAAAATAATTTATTCGACTTACAAATTTTACTTGATGATATTTAAAATCAATTAAATATCTGAATTTCAAATGACAGAAATTCTGGGTCGTTACAAACTTCCCCTCTTAAAAGAATTTCGTCCTCGAAAATACCAAGTAAGAAAGAGGTTTGAAATCCATTAACTTTTCAAAACAAACCATTCAAGTTTGATTTACAAATCTCTTAAGCATTTAACTTTTCCAAAATATCGATAGTTAAACTTCTTACAAAATATATACTAATATTTCTCAAATCTATATATAGTTATCTTTTCAAAATCAACTATATCATTTAACCTTTAACTTCAAATCAAAACTTAGTTTTTACAAATTTTTTTCCCAAACTTTCCCGAAAATTTTCTAACACCTTAAATTTTCACAAAAATTTCGCCATAACCTTCTTTGTACGGAGGAGCTTTTACAATATCACAATAGATATAAATATATATACATCGACCCACCCGGTCGGAAAAACAGTTCATATTTCCTATCTTTATTACGTAGGCGTACCTTTTTAGCATTTTTAAGCAAAGCAGTTATTTATTAAGCGTTTTGCGCAATCCTCATCCCGCTAACGGTAGCCCCAGTACCTGTACTTACTCAATATAAACACGTAAGTGACATATATAAGAAGTTATTAACATTTTACTCTTTTAAACAACTACAATACATGCATATGGCAACATAACAACTACATATGCCAACATAGCAAATGCAACAAAACAACAAATGCAACCATCAAACAACTATCATCTAATTAACATCCAACAAATCAATATTTTTCCATTTCTCATTAATATTCAATGAATTGGTTTTTTTCATTTTAATCACATTTGATTTGTTAACATTGGACTTTACAAATATTCTTTTATTCATTTCCAATTAGTATACAATCACTAATTTACATTCATTTTAGTTCACTTCCAAATCAAATTCAATTCAATTCAAATTCATTTTCTTCCAATTTGAATTCAATTACATAGCTTTCAATTTCACTAATTTAATTTCATTAACACTTAATGAATTTATATATGGTCAACTAACAATCAAAATACAACCAATGTATATTCAACATAACCAAATTATTAAATTTACATTCAATTTGGTTCCATACTTTTAATTCCAATTTGGTTTAATATTAAATTGGCTTACATTCAATTTATTCAATTTATTAACTTTAATGAATTAACACCTATATCCATTGTTTCATATCAATTCATTTACATTCGATTGATTAACATTCAATCTCTTCATTAATTCAATTGCTAATTCATTTCACAAATAAAGTCGAATCTCCTTTTATATGACTCAAGTTCACATCCATTTAATTCACTTCATTATTTTACTTCGATACCAAAATCAACTTTATTCAATATTACTTAAGCTATATGCCATTTCAATTCATCATTCGTTTAACTTAACTTAAATTTCCACTTACAAATCCAATTCAGATTCCAATTCTAAAGTAAATTCTATTTAACTTTTACCTAAGTCAAATTCATCACTTATTCAAATTCATATCTCGTTTTGCTTATCAAAATTATTTAACCATTTATCATTTGGTTTCACTTACATCTTCTCACTTTATAAGTTATACAACTTACTTATTTAAACTTCCAAATCTGATTTAATTTATTTAACTCCCTTTAGTTAAATTCCAAATCATATGTTTTGTTATGCCAACTCAAATTCTTTAACTTTATCAAAGCTAAATTTTTTATCTCATAATATAAGTTCAAAACTCGTTTTACTTATATTTATCAATTTCAACTTGGATTTTCAATTTCAAATTTGTTTATCACAACAAAACTTCAATTTCAATTTACTATGGTAGCAAATCCATCACACAGAAACTCGAAAATGATACTGATGATGCTGCAGTCATCATCCATATTATTTCCCAGTAACAATAGTGAAATCAGTGCTAAATATTCTTACAAAATTTTCCTTTTTCATTATTTATAAATCACATTTATAAAAAAAATTCCTCATATAATTTCATTATTTATATATAAGCTTATTTTACAATTGTAAATCATTTTAGTTATAATTCCATACTTATAATTCATTTGCTTATACAATTCATTCTTTTATAACTGTTGTATTTATTTAACTTATTCAAACAACTTTTATTGACTTATACATTTTTACATTTTCAACAACCGAACTATCAATTTATATATAATTTAATAATTTCTAAAAAATTATTTCCTTTATATAAAAATATAATCGAGGTAAAATTATTTCATATACCACTTCACAAACCAATCATTACAACATAAAACAATTTTATTTTCACTAACAAATACGCGCTCATAGCTATTATTACACTCAAACTCATTCTAGGGTACTACTGACTCTATCTCTAATGAGTAACACCCAACAGAGCCAAGGTTGTCACTTAACCAAATGCTCTGAAACCACATGCAACGACGCGACTTTTCGACGCTCGAAAATCGACATTATACGCTCGAAAATCGACAACTTAGCCAAGGTTTATTTATTTAAAATGAATAAATTCCAAAATTAAATTTTATTATGAATTCTCAACTTAAATTTTCAAAAATCAAATTTTATTTATTTTCGGCATCTAAAGATACCAAAAACATATTCGGCTAAAATTTAGCCTTTAACGATTTCAATCACAAAGATAATCACGCAGATTATAAATAGATCAATATATAGATCAACACACAACATTGAAACTAATTCAAATGTTTGAGGAATCCAATTGGATCCCTCCAACCTGTTTCCCTGCATCCAAAGACGTTAGCACAATATCAATTCCGCCTCGAGGCAGAATATCGCGGTATATGAGATTTATAAAATACTATCCGCTATTATGCGGCGCAATAGGGTCTCATCCACTATATATTGCGGGAAATCAACTCCAAGTACATATATAATACCAATTCCATACAAGTTGAAATTATCGCGGTATATGTTTTTAATAAATAACATCCGCTTAATATACGACGTATAGGGTCTAGTTAAATTCAACAGATAATAATTATCATCCAATCACACAATCAAGCAATTTTAAATCTAACTATTTAAAATTTAAATCGAAACAGATTCGATTGAGTGAGAAGTTCTCACCTTGAGTTTCCGATAACAGTTGTACCGTTTTATTTTGAATAAAATTAAACGTGCGTTTAATTTTACCCGAATTTTCACTAGCTCCAAACGACTCCAAACCAGCTCCATTGCGTAGTGGTCGACAAAACGAACCCGACGCAAGTCGTTTCATAATTTTCCGACCTCGTATGAAAAAGTTATGATATTTAGAAGTTTGTACACATTTATATATATAATTATATACACTTTTTTTTAACCCAAATAATCTTGGCCGTTGATTCCCCCTTGCAACATCTCTGCCACACGTCCCTTTCTTCCCCCCGGCAACAGAAAACGCACGCTAATAACCCATTTGCGCGCACAAGCCCTAAATCACGCGACCACCCACGATCCTCCAGAGCACGATCAGATGACGCCACTTCGTAGCCCCACTCCGACACTACCCACGCCCACCACGGCACGAAGCTCGGCTGCGCATCCATCTCGAAATGCGTGCATGACTTTCGTCCATTCCAAGGGAAATTGCCATCAATCCGTTGCGTGTTTCTTGATCATAGCCGTTCACTTTACAGATCTCAATGCCCTCTTCAAAATTGTAGTTGAAGAATTTGCGTAATTGTCTACGGATTGGAAGAGAAAAGAGGTAGAGAGTTGGCAATTTTCGGCCATAGGTTTCTCTATTGGTGGCTGAAGGTTGAGATGAAACCCTAAGGCTAATTTTTTTGCAAACGTGAATATCTAGGTCCTTGTATAGAAAATTCGCCAAAACACTATTCACTCTAAATTTTCCGAACTCCAAACAAAGCGTGCCGGATGACGTTTCTAGGGTTTACCCCGCGTTCCTCACATAATGGAATGTGTTTCGGAGGCAAATCCGATCATATGTGCGAGTTACGAAAATAAATGATCAAATTTAATGTAACGACCCTAAATTTTAAACAATTTAAATTGAAAATATTTAATTAATTTTAAATATTTGAATGATGGTTTAGTTTGAATTCCCAATATAACTATGAAATTGGCGATTAAATTTTAGAATTTAATCTATTAAAAGTTGAATAAAAATTTGAATTTGACTTTGGAGTTTGAAATTGAATATTAAATTTGTATTTAAAATTCAAACTAATGACTTAGAAAAATAATTTGGATTTAAGAATTATTATTTATGCAAATTAATAAATTAATGGTTAGTTTTAATAACATTTTTCTTTAACTTAAATAAAATGGAATAAATTTTTATCAATACGAAATACAAGTATGAAATCTAATTGTAAAACAAGTTAATATAAATTGATGTTTGATAGTTGAGTTTCAAAACGATATATATCTACGAAGCTTACTAAAGAAAATTTATACAAAACAAAATTGAATTCAAAATAAAAATAAAAATAAGAAAATAAATATAATTAGTACAACTGCCTTACTTTTATCAGCTAAAAACACGCCATTACTTACGCCTTCAACCACGCCCTAAATCGTGCCCAAAATCACGTCTCCCCTTCTCTTAAATTCATCCGAAACCCTCTTATTTTCATCAGAAGAAAAATAAATCAAACGAAAAAATTAATGGCGTCTCTCTCTCGTCTCCCTCTTTGTTCCAAAATTTGGGTTTTCGCTCGTCCTCCTTGCTCGCTCGTCTTCACAAATTAGGGCTTCTGTCGATTTCATTCGCTCGTCTTCGTGATGCCACAGCGTCGATTAATCCAAGTGTCGTTGCTCACGGCTGCCACGTCAAAGAAGGTGAGTGATTTTAATTTTCACTCACATCTCATTTAAATCTCAGTGATTTAGAACTTGCGATTTCATGATTTCGTTGGCTTACTTGGATTTTGTTAAATTGCTTGCTGTGTTGATGATTTCCTGGTTCTCTTGTTCGAATTTCTGGAAATTGATTTTGTGTTGGCTTCGGCCTTGACTATATTGAACTTGATTTTTGTGATGTTGGTCTCGTTCGACTTTTGCCGTGCTATTTTTGGTCATTATATATTTACTACCATGTGTATACACACATCTATGTATGTATATATGTGTTATATGAGTAATGTCCACTGTGATTTACTCGAGTTGTACTCTGTGGATTTGGCCTTACTGCTCACTGTTCGACCTTGTTCGATTCCACTTGGTTATGCTTTTGATCTCTCAGCTATGAATTATATTGTGATATCTTTGTTACTGTTTTGCATTTTGGGTTTAAATCATGACTTAATGGAGTTGTTGCCATTACTGTTGGTCTCGACTTCATCTTGTCTGCACCTGGTTGATCAGGTTGCATATTCCCTGACGCCTTTACGTTCTTTGTTTTTCTGATGATAATTGTCTCTGCAGTCTTTACTGCAACTAGGTGGGTATACTTGCCATCACGAGATTCCTTATTCTCATGATATTTTCATATGTGTAATGGGTTGTGCTACGCTCTCCCTAGTTCTCTTTCATATGTTGGCATTTGTTTCATTTTTGGGAGAGTGATGTTGTTGACTTTTATTTAAGTTGCACTTTAGTGTTGATTTTGGCATGACCACGGTTTTGATTTTTATTTGAAACTATTTCTTTGAATTTTCTCTTGCTTTTGGCTTGAAGTCCTGATAGCGTTTTGGTCATTGTTTACACTAGACATAGTCTGCACTGTGTATGTCGACTTTGCATAAGCTCGAGTTCTATAGCATTGCTTTATTTAGTTCATACTTGTGGTCTTTGTGTTCATGTTGTCTGGTCTCCACTGTACACTGGTAGTTCACTTGAGCATTTAGTTGTTTCACTGCAACTTTGGTCTTGCATATTTTATATGCATATACTTGAGCATATTTAGTTGTTTCACTGCAACTTTGGTCTTGCATATTTTATATGCATATACTTGAGCATATTTACTTGTTTCACTGCAACTTTGGTCTTGCATATTTTATATGCATATACTTGAGCATATTTAGTTGTTTCACTGTAACTTTGGTCTTGCATATTTTATATGCATATACTTGAGCATATTTAGTTGTTTCACTGCAACTTTCGTCTTGCATATTTTATATGCATATACTTGAGCGTATTTAGTTGTTTCACTGCAACTTTGGTCTTGCATATTTTATATGCATATACTTGAGCATATTTAGTTGTTTCACTGCAACTTTGGTCTTGCATATTGTATATGCGGATGCTTGAGCATTTAGTTGTTTCACTACAACTTTGGTCTTGCATATTTAGTTATTTCACTGCAACTTTGGTTTGGCATATTTTATATGCAGATACACTTGAGCATTTAGGCTTGTGCATAATTTCTACCTAAAGTTAGAAAACAAAGTTGTATTTAGTTTGGCAATTTATGTTTGCAAATTGGTCATTTCACAACCTGTAGCATACTTGACTTTGGCCATTCCTGTTATTACCTCTGATCATTTTGTTCTCTGTAGCATGCAAATCAATTGTTTCCAACCTGTGACCTTTGTGCCTTGATGTTATTCATTTTTGTATATTTGCTATGCCCCTGTATACTTGTGGTGGCTGCATTTTCGTTGCAGTTTGCCCTTGAGTCCAAGTAGTGGCCGCAGTTTCATTTGTATGAAAATTTTACACTTGTTGAAGTGTGCAGTAATAAGTTGTTTGGAAACTTGTTTCGGGAGTTTACTTGAGTATATGCAAAACAGTTGCATTTCGACCTTGCCATGTTGCATAGGTTTTGGTGTTGCAGCCGCGTTGAGTCACTGACTTGACCTCTGCAACTTTGATTTCTGATAGTATTCTCTGTTGTGATGATTTCACATGTTGTTGTGGCGAGGCAGTGCACGTAAGCGTGAACTGCAGCCACACGGCATGGCTTTTATTGAAATACTATTTTGTTCTGATTTATGATCTTTTGCATATTTCATTACGGTAGTGGCGAGGCAGTGCACGCAAGCGTGAACCGCAGCCACACAGAGTTAACATGTTGTTGTGGCGAGGCCGTACACGAGTGCGTGTACTGCAGCCCTACTAGATCTAATGTTTTAATTGATATTTTCTATTGATGGAAATTTATTTTATGTTGCCAATTCAATATATTTTGAATCGCATTTTGATGATTTTGTTGTTAATTGCCGTTTAGGCAATTCTGATGTTTTTTCTAAAAATATTTTCATTGATAATCCCTTCATCTATCTTCGTTGATAAATCTAAATCTGCTGTTTTATTGTTTAACACTGTTAAGTGTTATATTTATCGTTATCCGATTTCTTGTTAAAGGATCGGATAGGTGAATTTATATTTGACTGTCGTCTAATTGTTTGATTATATTGCCTCTATGCACTAATAACTGAGTTTGAATTAGACTGACCTGTGTATTATTTTCTTTTGAATGTAATACTCGGGTCAGACCGAGTATTTTGTAGCTTGAAGATTTTTCGGGCAGCGAAGTTAGAGAGAGGGGAAACGCTTCACTTTAGCTTTTCGGGGATTTATTTTTGTACTTAAAGACCGCTATATAAAATTTAATGTATTGTACAAACTCTGATATATGTAAGAAAAATTCATTTATGTGAAATATAATTATTCTGTGTTTCTGTGGTTGATTCTGTTTAAACTCTATAAACTGAATAACAATCCGTCATTTTTAACGTCTCAAGTTGGTTTAATTACCGACTGGGGGCGGTCAGAAGGGCGGGTCGTTACAAAAAGTGGTATCAGAGCTTTGGTTTATACAAAGCTCAGTTTATGATGTTTAATATGAATAGTTACTAGAATCACTTTAAAGAAAACGTTTTTCAAATCTATTGAATTATAAAATTGTTTTTCTTAAATAAAAGGTATTTTGAAAATTCAAATCTTTTTCGAAAATTCCCCTCTCTAAATTTAGGTTTGCGATAGTTTCTCTTCGGTGAGGTCTCCTTAGATTTGAGTCCCGATCATTCGAAAACCATTATCGAATTGCTGAGATTTATGAAAAATAAAATATAAGTTAAGTGAATTAATGAATTGGTTTAAATCAAATATTTTGAATATCTCCAAAGTAATAATTGGGATATAAAATGACATGTCCATTTAGTTATAGCCAAGCGGATCATTGAACTATAACTTGGGAATTTGATTCTGAATTCTTTTGAAAATTGATTTCAAATGTTTCGAAGAACGAATTAGTAAATAAATGGATTATAAGTACTTAACTTATAATATGGACTTTTGGTATATAATTGAGTTATATAAATTGAATTGAATTAATAAAGAAGATTTATAAATCGAAGTTTTATAAATAGAAATGGAATTTGTAAAGATTGTTTATAAATTCGAAACCAATTGAATTTGATAAATGAAACATAGAAGTTATTAAAGGAGATATATTCGTGATTTTGGACAGCAAATTATCCTTTAAGTTAAATATTGTGATAGTGAAAGTTGGTTGGGAATTTTATCCATGATTTTGGACAGTGGATAATCTTTTAAATAAATGTGTAGAAACACTGAATTGAATAAATAAATATATTCACAATTTTGGACAGTGAATATATTATTAAATAAAACAGATATGTTTTAGGGAAGTGATATTATGAAATGTAGTTAATGGTTTTAAAGATGTTTTAAAATGCATTAAGTATCGAATACATAGATTTCAACATTCATTGTTGAAATAGACGTTTTCGAGAAATAAGGAAATGGTGGACAATAACATTGTTGTTATAGTAAATGGTTTCCGAAAGGAAATGTTTTATATAGTATTGGGATTTATATATCTATCTTAAATTCGAATCCCTATATTAGTGATTTTGAGTTGTCGTAACGATGTTTTACGCAACATTCTTTTTGACTCAAATAAATGTGTTTAAAAGAACGCTTTCCTTAAAGAATGGAATATACTTGATTTTGAATTAAGTATATTGAATATTTCTCAAGTGTTGAAATTGAATGGATTTGTGAATTACTTATTATTAAATAAGTATGAAAATGTTTTCCAATATGAAATGAAAGGTTTGAAATTTTATCTTTTAAAGATAAATTGAAAAATGAATATTTGAAATTTGTTTCAAATGTTTAAGTGTGGAAAATTATATATGTCTAGTAAAGATATTGATGGGAAATTTGAACAATTAGTTCAACTTGAATTTTTTTCAAAAAAGATTGAATCTTGAGTTAAATTGAGTTTAACTTTGATACCAAAAACAATATAAGTTGAGCTTTGAATTTTGGATAGTCGATTTGGATTGTATGTCTAACATTGAGAATTGATGACATAGCAATTAATCTCTATTAAATATATATCTGTGGTGGTGGAGAATTTATTCTTTTAGCTTAACACCCTTCTCTGAGACGTACGAGCTCAGAGGTTATATATCGGTAGACATCAATTATGTGTTGAGAATTGACGATGTAATGTGAAATCTAAATCGAATGTGAACTCGATAATGAATTGGATTATGAATGTGAATTGGGTTTGAGATAACCTTAAAATTTTCAAATCGATTTAGAGGAAAAATTTAAATCGGTAACGAGATGGAAAATTTAGAAATCCTCTATTTGTTATGAATATGAGATATTCGGAACTTATATATGTGAATGTAATAATTCGAAAACCATCAGTTTAGAAAGTCATTATTATGAAAATCCTATGCAAGTTTACATAGGTATGATATGTACGAAATGTGAAATGAAGTACTATATGTATATGACATATGTTTTCTAAAACTGAGGATATGGAAATGTACCTTCCATTTATAATTTGTGAAGGTGATTGGAACTCGGTGTGAGTGTCCATTGAAAGTCGTAGCTACGTAGAATTTCCATTAGTGGAATGTCCATTTGGACTGGAATCCCCCACGATGGATCATCGTGTTGGGATCATGTGAATTGATGATGTATGCTAGCGTAATTCGTGGGGCGTGATGCCTACAGTTACAAGCGATTCCACTGGGATAGTGGCGCAACCGCCGCGTAAACTGCGATCTAGAGGCCAAAGAGTAATTTGAGGGGCGAGATGCCTACGGTCACGAGCGATTCTACTGGGATAGTAGCGTAACCGCCGTGTGAACCGCGATCTATGGCAACAACCATGGCTAAATTCAAGAGATGAGAAATCTACAAATTACGAGCGATTTTACTGGGATAGTAGCGTAACCGCCGGGTAAAATGTGATCCATGGGGGAACATGCTTTCCATATCCATTTTTAAAAGAATTTTTAAAAGTATTTTCACTGGGAGTTGAAGCAAGTATATTTAGTACTTGGAGATTTTTAGTCCTGCGCCTGGCCAGCGTATGCCTAATGTCTGTAAGAACGACAATAGACTTGTTAAACTTCGAGTTAGCAAGTATTTTCAAAACTTAAATAGCAAATCAATAGTCTGAAATTTGAATTACATAATTCCAACCTAATTGAATTAAAGAAGAAGATCTTTGAAATGTCTTGAAAGTCCACAGCTTTGAAAAAAAAATATGATATGCAAATCTCTAGCATGAAGAATTTCAAGTTTAAATCTGAGTTTTGTAAGTCGAAAATTTTGGTAAAAGACTTTTGCGTCTTGATTTTAGAAAATAATGAACAAAGCTAGGGAGATAAAATAAATGGAATGAATCCTATATTTATTTATTTTAATAAGATTCGAACTTGGTAAAATTGTGTAGGGCATAAATATCGGTGAGATTTTAACAATCGTTTTTTCGTAACTTATAATTTCGGGACGAAATTCTTTTAAGGAGGGAAGATTGTAACGACCCTAAATTTTAAACAATTTAAATTGAAAATATTTAATTAATTTTAAATATTTAAATGATGGTTTAGTTTGAATTCCCAATATAACTATGAAATTGGCGATTAAATTTTACAATTTAATCTGTTGAAAGTTGAATAAAAATTTGAATTTGACTTTGGAGTTTTAAATTGAATATTAAATTTGTATTTAAAATTCGAACTAACGACTTAGAAAAATAATTTGGATTTAAGAATTATTATTTATGCAAATTAATAAATTGATGATTAGTTTTAATAACATTTTTCTTTAACTTAAATAAAATGGAATAAATTTTTATCAATACGAAATACAAGTATGAAATCTAATTGTAAAACAAGTTAATATAAATTGATGTTTGATAGTTGAGTTTCAAAACGATATATATCTACGAAGCTTACTAAAGAAAATTTATACAAAAAAAAATTGAATTCAAAATAAAAATAAAAAAATAAAAATAAATATAATTAGTACAACTACCTTACTTTTATCAGCTAAAAACATGCCATTACTTACGCCTTCAACCACGCCCTAAATCGTGCCCAAAATCACGTCTCCCCTACTCTTATATTCATCTGAAACCCTCTTCTTCTCATCAGAAAAAAAATATAAATCAAACGAAAAAATTAATGGCTTCTCTCTCTCGTCTCCCTCTTCGTTCCAAAATTAGGGTTTTCGCTCGTCCTCGTTGCTCGCTCGTCTTCACAAATTAGGGCTTCTGCCGATTTCATTCGCTCGTCTTCGTGACGCCACTACGTCGATTCCGCCAAGTGTCGTTGCTCACGGCTGCCACGTCAAAGAAGGTGAGTGGTTTTAATTTTCACTCACATCTCATTTAAATCTCAGTGATTTAGAACTTGCGATTTCGTGATTTCCTTGGCTTACTTGGATTTTGTTAAATTGCTTGCTGTGATGACGATTTCCTGGTTCACTTGTTCGAATTTCTGGAAATTGATTTTGTGTTGGCTTCGGCCTTGACTATATTGAACTTGATTTTTGTGATGTTGGTCTTGTTCGACTTTTGCCATGTTATTTTTGTCATTATATCTTTACTACCATGTGTATACACACATCTATGTATGTATATATGTGTTATATGAGTAATATCCACTGTGATTTACTCGAGTTGTACTCTGTGGATTTGGCCTTACTGCTCACTGTTCGACCTTGTTCGATTCCACTTGGTTATGCTTTTGGTCTCTCAGCTATGAATTATATTGTGATATCTTTGTCACTGTTTTGCATTTTGGGTTTAAATCATGACTTAATGTAGTTGTTGCCGTTACTGTTGGTCTCGACTTCATCTTGTCTGCACCTGGTTGATCAGGTTGCAAATTCCCTGACGCCTTTACGTGCTTTGTTTTTCTGATGATAATTGTCTCTGCAGTCTTTACTGCAACTAGGTGGGTATACTTGCCATCATGAGATTCCTTATTCTCATGATATTTTCATATGTGTAATGGGTTGTGCTACGCTCTCCCTAGTTCTCTTTCATATGTTGGCATTTGTTTCATTTTTGGGAGAGTGATGTTGTTGACTTTTAATTAAGTTGCACTTTAGTGTTGATTTTGGCATGACCACAGTTTTGATTTTTATTTGAAACTGTTTCTTTGAATTTTCTCTTACTTTTGGTTTGAAGTCCTGATAGCATTTTGGTCATTGTTTACACTCGACATAGTCTGCACTGTGTATGTCGACTTTGCATAAGCTCGAGTTCTATAGCATTGCTTTGTTCAGTTCATACTTGTGGTCTTTGTGTTCATGTTGTCTGGTCTCCACTGTACACTGGTAGTTCACTTGAGCATTTAGTTGTTTCACTGCAACTTTGGTCTTGCATATTTTATATGCATATACTTGAGCATATTTAGTTGTTTCACTGCAACTTTGGTCTTGCATATTTTATATGCATATACTTGAGCATATTTAGTTGTTTCACTGCAACTTTGGCCTTGCATATTTTATATGCATATACTTGAGCATGCATATTTAGTTGTTTCACTGCAACTTTGGTCTTGCATATTTTATATGCATATACTTGAGCATATTTAGTTGTTTCACTGCAACTTTGGTCTTGCATATTTTATATGCATACACTTGAGCATATTTACTTGTTTCACTGCAACTTTGGTCTTGCATATTTTATATGCGGATGCTTGAGCATTTAGTTGTTTCACTACAACTTTGGTCTTGCATATTTAGTTATTTCACTGCAACTTTGGTTTGGCATATTTTATATGCAGACACACTTGAGCATTTAGGCTTGTGCATAATTTCTACCTAAAGTTAGAAAACAAACTTGTATTTAGTTTGGCAATTTATGTTTGCAAATTGGTCTTTTCACAACCTGTAGCATACTTGACTTTGGCAATTCCTGTTATTACCTCTGGTCATTTTGTTCTCTGTAGCATGCAAATCAATTGTTGCCAACCTGTGACCTTTGTGCCTTGATGCTATTCATTTTTGTATATTATTTATGCCCCTGTATACTTGTGGTGGCTGCATTTTCGTTGCAGTTTGCCCTTGAGTCCAAGTAATGGCCGCAGTTTCATTTGTATGAAAATTTTACACTTGTTGAAGTGTGCAGTAATAAGTTGTTTGGAAACTTGTTTCGAGAGTTTACTTGAGTATATGCAAAACAGTTGCATTTCGACCTTGCCATGTTGCATAGGTTTTGGTGTTGCAGCCGCGTTGAGTCACTGACTTGACCTCTGCAACTTTGATTTCTGATAGTATTCTCTGTTGTGATGATTTCACATGTTGTTGTGGCGAGGCCGTGCTCGCAAGCGTGAACTGCAACCACACGGCATGACTTTTATTGACATACTATTTGGTTTTGATTTATGATCTTTTGCATATTTCATTGTGGTAGTGGCGAGGCAGTGCACGCAAGCGTGAACTACAGCCACACAGAGTTAACATGTTGTTGTGGCGAGGCCGTACACGAGTGCGTGTACTGCAGCCCTACTAGATCTAATGTTTTAATTGATATTTTCTATTGATGGAAATTTATTTTATGTTGCCAATTCAATATATTTTGAATCGCATTTTGATGATTTTGTTGTTAATTGCCGTTTAGGCAATTCTGATGTTTTTTCTAAAAATATTTTCATTGATAATCCCTTCATCTATCTTCGTTGATAAATCTGAATCTACTGTTTTATTGTTTAACACTGTTAAGTGTTATATTTACCGTTATCCGATTACTTGTTAAAGGATCGGATAGGTGAATTTATATTTGACTGTCGTCTAATTGTTTGATTATATTGCCTCTATGCACTAATAATTGAGTTTGAATTAGACTGACCTGTGTATTATTTTCTTTTGAACGTAATACTCGGGTCAGACCGAGTATTTTGCAGCTTGAAGATTTTTCGGGCAGCGAAGTTAGAGAGAGGGGAAACGCTTCACTTTAGCTTTTCGGGGATTTATTTTTGTACTTAAAGAAATATTCCGCTGTATAAAATTTAATGTATTTTACAAACTCTGATATATGTAAGAAAAATTCATTTATGTGAAAAATAATTATTCTATGTTTCTGCGGCTGATTCAGTTTAAACTCTATAAACTGAATAACAATCCGTCATTTTTAACGTCTCAAGTTGGTTTAATTACCGACTGGGGGCGGTCAAAAGGACGGGTCGTTACATTTAAATTAAATCGATTAAACCAATTTCTATGCGTTCTAACTTGCTCCGGACAAACGGTAAATCCGATTGACACGAAATTTGAACTTTTACTATAATTTGATATTACGGATCCGATGAAACTGGTTTCGTCAAAATCCGAGACTGTTTGAAAAATGGCTATTTTCACTAGTCGATTAAATATTAAAATATTCAATTTTCACAAATTAACTTTTAATTCAATTTTAAAAGTTCACAAACATTGTTCTAACTCCAATATGATTTAATATAACTTTATAAATCATTTTAATCACATTAAACCCGATTTTCAATTATTTACGCAATTCCAAATATTTAGTTATCGATTTAGTTATCCAATTAAATCTAAATATTCGAAAAATAATTTATTCGACTTACAAATTTTACATGTTGATATTTAAAATCAATTAAATATCTTAATTTCAAATGACAGAAATTATAGGTCGTTACAAACTTCCCCCCTTAAAAGAATTTCGTCCTCGAAATTACCAAGTAAGAAAGAGTTTTGAAATCCATTAACTTTTCAAAACAAACCGTTTAAGTTTGATTTACAAATCTCTTAAGCGTTTAACTTTTCCAAAATATCGATAGTTAAACTTCTTACAAAATATTTACTAATATTTCTCAAATCTATATATAGTTATCTTTTCAAAATCAACTATATCGTTTAACCTTTAACTTCAAATCAAAACTTAGTTTTCACAAAAAAAATTCCCAAAATTTCCCAAAAATTTTCTAACGCCTAAAATTTTCAAAAAAATTTCGCCATAACCTCCTTTGTACGGAGGAGCTTTTACAATATCACAATAGATATAAATATATATACATCGACCCACTCGGTCGGAAAAACAGAAAAACAGTTCATATTTCCTATCTTTATTACGTAGGCGTACCTTTTTAGCATTTTTAAGCAAAGAAGTTATTTATTAAGCGTTTTGCGCAACCCACATCCCGTTAACGGTAGCCCCGGTACCTGTACTTACTCAATATAAACACGTAAGTGACATATGTAAGAAGTTATCAACATTTTACTCTTTTAAACAACTACAATACATGCATATAGCAACATAACAACTACATATGCCAACATAGCAAATGCAACAAAACAACAAATGCAACCATCAAAAAATATCATCTAATTAACATCCAACAAATCAATAACCAAATCAATATTCTTTCATTTCTCATTAATATTCAATGAATTGGTTTTTTTCATTTTAATCACATTTGATTTGTTAACATTGGACTTTACAAATATTCATTTATTCGTTTCCAATTAGTATACAATCACTAATTTACATTCATTTTAGTTCACTTCCAAATCAAATTCAATTCTATTCAAATTCATTTTCTTCCAATTTGAATTCAATTACATAGCTTTTAATTTCACTAATTTAATTTCATTAACACTTAATGAATTTATATACGGTCAACTAACAATCAAATAACAACCAATGTATATTCAACATAACCAAATTATTAAATTTACATTCAATTTGGTTCAACACTTTTAATTCCAATTTGGTTTAATATTAAATTGGCTTACATTCAATTTATTCAATTTATTAACTTTAATGAATTAACACCTATATCCATTGTTTCATATCAATTCATTTACATTCGATTGATTAACATTCAATCCCTTCATTAATTCAATTGCTAATTCATTTCACAAATAAAGTCGAATCTCCTTTTATATAACTCAAGTTCACATCCATTTAATTCACTTCATTATTTTACTTCGATACCAAAATCAACTTTATTCAATATTACTTAAGCTATATTCCATTTCAATTCATCATTTGTTTAACTTAACTTAAATTTCCACTTACAAATCCAATTCAGATTCCAATTCTAAAGTAAATTCTATTTAACTTTTACCTAAGTCAAATTCATCACTCATTCAAATTCATATTTCGTTTTGCTTATCAAAATTATTTAACCATTTATCATTTGGTTTCACTTACATCTTCTCACTTTATAAGTTATACAGCTTACTTATTTAAACTTCCCAATCTGATTTAATTTATTTAACTCCCTTTAGTTAAATTCCAAATCATACGTTTTGTTATGCCAACTCAAATTCTTTAACTTTACCAAAGCTAAAATTTTTATCTCATAATATAAGTTCAAAACTCATTTTACTTATATTTATCAATTTCAACTTGGATTTTCAATTTCAAATTTGTTTATCACAACAAAACTTCAATTTCAATTTACTACGGTAGCAAATCCATCACACAGAAACTCGAAAATGATACTGATGATGCTGCAGTCATCATCCTTATTATTTCCCAGTAACAATAGTGTAACGACCCAGAATTTTTAGAAATTAAAATTTGAATATTTAATTTATTTTAAATATTAATAAGTGAATTTATAAGTCAAATAAATTTTTATTTGAATTATTGGATTTAATTGAATAATTAAATCAATAATTTAATACGTTAAATTATGGAAATAATTGAAAATATAGTTAAATATGATTGAAAATGATTTGTAAAATTTTATTTTATCATATGAGAGTTAGAACAATATTTTAGAACTTTTAAAATCGAATTAAAAGTTAATTTGTGAAAATTGAATATTTTAATATTTAAATCGACTAGTGAAAATAGTCAATTTTTGAACAGTCTCAGAATTGAACGAAACTAGTTCCATTGGATCCGTAATAGTTAGTTATTACCGGATTTCAAATTTTGTGTCAATCGGAGTTACCGTTTGATCGTGGCAGCTCGAAACGCATCGATTTATTTTTAATTTTAATTTGACGAGCTAAAATAGCCATTTTTCAAAAAGTCTCGGATTTCGACGAAACTAGTTTCATCGGATCCGTAATGTGATATTATTGTAAGGTTTCAAATTTCAAGTCAATTGGATTTACCATTTGTCCGGTACAAATTAAAACGCCTAGAAAATCGCTTAAATCGGTTTAATTTAAATGAGCGTTTATAGCCATAACTCGCACATACTTCCGAATTAGCTTCCGAAACCTGTTCCATTGTGTCCGAAACGCGGGGTAAACCTTAGAAACGCAGGTTACGGCGCGTAAATCGGAGTTCGGGATTTCCGGGATGAATAGTGTTTCGGTTTTCTTCTATAAATAGGCCCCTACCCCTTCATTAAATTAAAAAAATAAAAAAAAGAAACCCTAACCCTAATTTATAACTACAGCCGCCACTTTAGTATGTATGGCCAGAAATCATTCTCACTTTTCCCTCAATCTCTCTCAATCTACAAAGCATTAGCCTTAGGTTTCAACTAGAGAATGGAAGAGCACGACGAGATCTTTAAATCCATACGGTGATGATGGATTTTGGTGCAACGGAGGAGGAGAAAAGGGGGCCGTTCTCTTCAGGCCTGCGCACGTAATTCCTGGCCATATGGGGGGCCGAGCTACATGATGTTGGTGGTGGTGGTTGAGCTCGCGAAGGGCTTCAAGATGGTGGGGTTGTGATGGAGTTTAGTCGAGTGATGTGGATGCAAGATTCAACCCTAGTTTTCAACTATATGGGTTCATGCTCACGTTGATAACCTGTAGGTGATTTGCGTGATGATGAGGAAGAAAGGGGGGAGCAGTTGGATTGGGAATGAAGGGTGATGATGGGGGTATGTAAAAGAAATTTAAATAAATGTTGTAAAAGTTTATATAAATCGTGTACAAACTTCAAAAATTCATATCTTTTTCATACGAGGTCGAAAACGCGCGAAATCAGTTGCGTTGGAATCGTATGGACGAGCACTACGCGATGGAGTTGGTTTGGAGTTGTTTGGAGTTAGTGAGAATTTTGGGTAAAATTAAACGCGCGTTTAATTTTATTCGAAATAAAAGCTGAAACGGAAATTAAAATCAAGGTGAGAACTTCTCACTCAATCGAATCAGTTTCGATTTTATTCTAAAAAGTTAGATTTAAAATATTTGAATGCATGTTTGAATGTTGATTAATATCTATTGATTGTTAAAATAGACATTATACGCCGTTAGTAAGCGGATGTTATTTAATAAAAACATATACCGCGAATATTTCATAAACAGTGAAATTGGTATTATATATAATATCAATATATATATATTGGCATATGTATATATTGGAGTTATTGATTTCCCGCATTTTTTGTTTAGCGGATGAGACCCTATTGCGCCGTTATTAAGCGGATAATATTTAATAAGAACATATACCGCGATAATTTCGTACTGGAGCGAAATTGGTATTGTGCTAATGTTTTTGGATGCAGGAAAACAGGTTGGAGGGATCCAACTGGATTCCTCAACAGTATTTATTTGATTTCAGATATTTTGATATTTGATGGACTATCATATCGATATATGATGTCGTTGTAGTCGTGATTGACTATTTGGTGTGTAGCATCATTGGACCCAGATTTTGGGATTTTAAAATGATTATAAAGTGATTTTTGAAAATATAAAATATTTTTGGAATTGATTCATTTTAAATAAATAAACGTTATAATTTTTAAAGTTATAAAAATTATGATTTTTTGAGAAATATAGTTAAAAACTGATTTTTTGAGAACATGATGCTATTGAGTTATAAAATAGTTTAATCGAGATATTTTAGAATTTATTGTGAAAAGTTTAAATATAGAATTTATGAAATTTAAATTTTTTTTTTATGAATCAAAACGGTGAAATAATAAAGGAGATTAAAGACGTTTTAAAAGAATAATATAAATTGAATTATATTTAGAGATTTATAAATGGATATTTATAAATTGAAATGTTGACATTATAAAACGAGTTTTCATAAGTGTTTGAATGAAGTGAAAATGAATTCCATTAAAGAATGAAATTTATAGAATTATAAACGGTGAAGTTATAAATGAAATTTATAAATAGTAAGAATTATAAATTTGTGAAGTTATTTGAAGAATATATTTGGATGAATAATTGAATCTTATAAGTTATAAGATTTATAATTATGAAGTTCAAAGGAACGATTTTGCAAACGAATAAATTTATAAGTATTTAACTTATAATATGAACCATTGTTTATAATTGAGTTATAAACTGGAATAGGTTAATAAAGAAAATTTATAAAAGGAAGTTGTTATAAAATAATTAGAAATGGAATTTATAAACGTTGTTTATAAATTTGCAAACAACTTATTTTGATAAGTTAATAGTTATAACCTAGAAATAGAGTTATATTCACGTTTTTAGACAGTGAATAATCCTTTAAAAATAAATTGAATAAAAGAATGAAAATTTGTTAACGTAATATATTCACGTTTTTGAATAGTGAATAATATGTTAAAGAAATTGTTTTGAATGTGATATTTGAAATAGAATTAAAACGATCTAACGAAGTTTTAATTGTGTTGAGATTCGAAACCATAGATTTCAACATTTATTGTTGAAATAGACGTTTTCGAGAAATAAAAGGAAATAGTGGACTATAATACTGTTGTTATGGTAAATGATTCCCGAAAGGAAATGTTTTGTGTAGTATTGGGATTTATATATCTATTTTAATTTCGAATCCCTATACTAGTGATTTTGGGTTGTCGTAACGATGTTTTACGCAACATTCGTTTTGGCCCAAATAAATATGTTTAAGAGAATGATTTCCTTAAAGAATGAAATATATACTTAATTCGATTTAAGTATATTGAATATTTTCTAAGTGTTGAAAATAAATAAAATTCGTGAATTACTTATTTAATGAGTATGGAAATGTTTTCCAATATGAAGTGAATAATTAAAATTTATCTTTTTGAAGATAAATTGAAATGGATAATTGAAATGATATGCATGGATATTTTGAAATATAAATTCACTATTGAATTTATAAAGGAAAGGAGAATTTGTTTAAAAATAAATATTGATTTATTTTTGAAGTATTGAAATTATATATCTAGTGAAGATATTTTGGAAAATAAATAATTTGGAAAATTATTTGGAATCTGGTGATGTGTGCATATCCATTGATAGTTCAATAACCGACTATCGATATTTCCCTTTGAATGGGTAATGGATGTGATTTGATTTAATTTGAATGTCACACTTATTTTTGAATAAGCGCTCACTATTCGAGTTAACCGGGAAAGGACCATGGGGTCGTATAACCCATTCCGAATATGTGATACGTCGTTGTGAATTGCATTGAAGATCGGTGTTGAAGACCCGGTATTTGCGAGAGCGATAGGATGACCTGTCGATTTACTCTGCACCGAGTTGCTCCGGTATAGAGTTCTCCATATGTGATGGTGAATCCGATCAGGATTGTGAATATCCGGATTGCAAGGACTTCTTTGTAAGTGCCTTCGGTTTTGTTCGAGCCCGGAACAGACTTGTATGGATTGTATGTCTGACATTACAAGTTGAGATATAAAGCCGATTTCTTTCAAATATATTTCTGTTGGTGGCGGAGAATTTATTCTTTTAGCTTAACACCCTTCTCTGAGACGTACGAGCTCAGAGGTTATATAGTTGATGTTATCAGCGATATATTCCCAATTTGGTAATGTGATATGCTGAGTGTTGCTGAAATGATCATTGTGTTGATTATTGTGATAGGATCGTTTATTTGATCGTCTATCTTGGTGATCATTGTGTTGATCATTTGTTGACCCAAAGCATGGCTTTTGTATAAAGTATGTTTTTGTGGACGTGACTTCGTCGAGCCTCACACCCCGGAAATGGTCAAAACAGGAAAGATGCGGCAAGGTTATGAGGGGTAGCACCCTTTAGGGTATGTACATTTCCTTCTGGATAGAGGTGGTATCATGGTATGGAGCCCAGATATTTAACCTATGTGGTTACTACGAATTTATTACTTTGTGGTTGTTGGTTTTCGGGATCCCGTGAGAAAGGTCGTTTACGATCGGGGAATGGCGTGCTCGTGTCAGTAGTTACCCAGTTAGGGGTAACCCGGCCTTGTGTTGGCAGAGTTCCGGTTTGGTTCTCGGGGATGTCTTTCCAGAGGCATTCTCATGTGGCAATGGGAAGTTCCTTGGCCTGACCATTTTTTCGAAATCCAAAGAAACAATACGAGACTTGTACGGTTTTAGTTGTATAACCTGCTATGGAATGTGGCGGTAACCTGCTATTGAACATAGTTAGCTATAGTAGGCATAGTTCGAAATGTCTATGTTGGCTAAGATTTATATTCTACTTTCGAAATGAATTTTTCCTACACTATACACTAATAATAATATCAAATGTCTTTTTAAATGCGTATCAAGCATCTTTGACTATCATAAGGAGAAATCTCCTCCGATTCTGCGTTTGCATTGTGTGTGTGTGCGGGAGGCCTTATGGTAGTCTCATTTTTAAAAACATTGCGAATTGAATTTAAAAATATTCCTCTATTTTTGATTTTAAAGATAAATAAACTGTTTTGAGTTCTCACACCAGTCACATGACTGACTTGGAGTTTATTGTTTTCCTTCCTAAACTCTGGGTGCCCACCAATTTCCACACGGGCAGTCAATGAATTAGGTTTATCAGGATATTCTGGATATTCAGGAGTTGCTGGAGGCAAGCTGGATGGCATGACGTATTACTAGTTATATAGTATTTCTTTTTCCGCTGCACTGTTTGCTGCTGTTGTTGTTGTATACTCTGATGATATGATATGATGATGTAATGAAATGTATAAAATGTAATAACTGATATAGTTCTTTGTTTAAAGATTATTCATTTATTATTATATGTTGTTCCGCTGCGAATTGTGAGATTCTGTTATTGTTCTGTTGTTTTCTGTTCCGTCCTATTTTCTTTTGTTTTTCTTTTTCCTCTATTCTCCTTTCTCTTCTCTTTTCTTCTATTTTAAAATTTCCTATCTTCTGTCTTCTCTCCTCCCTAATTTCTACCTTTTTCTCTTTTCTTTTCCTAAATTCTTTTTCTTAAAAACCCTCAGTGTTCGGTTTTCCGTCGTTCGATTTCTCGGCAGTCGATAAAGTGAGTGTCGATGTTGAATTTTCGGAAGACGAAGAATCGTGTCCTGACAAATAGTGAAATCAGTGCTAAATATTCTTTCAAAATTTTCCTTTTTCATTATTTATAAATCATATTTATAAAAAAAATTCCTCATATAATTTCACTATTTATATATAAGATTATTTTACAATCGTAAATCATTTTAGTTATAATTCCATACTTATAATTCATTTGCTTATACAATTCATTCTTTTACAACTGTTGTTTTTATTTAAATTATTCAAACAACTTTTATTGACTTATACATTTTTACATTTTCAACAACCGAACAATCAATTTATATATACTCTAATAATTTCTAAAAAATTATTTCCTTTATATAAAAATATAATCGAGGTAAAATTATTTCATTTACCCAATTTAAAACGATGTCGTGCTGAATTGTTCCGAACAAGTGTTTAGAGATCCCTATCGATAGAGTTGTACAGACTATACCGACCAGAATCCATATACCACTTCACAAACCAATCATTACAACATAAAATAATTTTATTTTCACAAACAAATACACGCTCATAGCTATTATTACACTCAAACTCATTCTAGAGTACTACTGACTCTATCTCTAATGAGAAACACCCAACAGAGCCAAGGTTGTCACTTAACCAAATGCTCTGAAACCACATGTAACGATGCGGCTTTTCGACGCTCGAAAATCGACATTAATACGTCCACTGTATCAAATGCCGCATAATCGAATGCCGGAAAACCGAATTGTTAGGGTTAAAAAGAAAAGGCAGAAGAAAAAGATAGAAGAAGTAAGGAAACAGAACAGGAACAGTACCAGAATCTCACAATCGCAGCGGAACAACATATAATAGATAAATGAATAATCTTTAAAACGTAGAACTATATCAGTTATTACATTACATTATATCATCAGAGTGTACAACAACAATATACAACACAATACAACAACAATGGACAGTTATACAAACATGTCTTTACAAGTGAAATACACATCGGAAAGATAATATCATATACAAGTAATACGTCTCGCCATCCAGCTCGCCACTTGTGCTCCATAGCACTTCTGAATCCAGAATGACCTGATAACCTGACTCTAGACCGATCGTGTGGAAAATTATAGGCACCCAGAGTTTAGGAAGAGAACAATAAACTCCAGGTCAGTCATGGGACTGGTGTGAGAACTCAAAACAGTTATTAACTTTTAAAACAACAACAACAAGGGAAGTGAAAAATATCCGCAATGCTTTTGGAAAATGAAACTACCATAAGGCCTCCCCGCACACACACAATGCAAACGCAGAATAGGAGGAGATTTCTCCTTATGATAGTCAAAGATGTTAGGAACTGAGTTGATGATGTTTTGATGACAACAACCTTATATAGTTATTATACTTTATTTTATAAAATATATACTAACATTTCCATATAGATATATATATATAGGAAGTATATGCAGGTATCATCGAAGACTGATCAGTATAAAGACCCAAGCATCAAGATGAAGATTAGAGATTCAAGATTCAAGACTCTAGAGAATCAAGATTTCAAGATCTCAAGATAAGTGTCTAGTATTTTGTTAAAACTTCATAATAGCACTCTCATCTTTCTTCTAATTTTCTTTTGGGATGGAACCCAATTTCTATCGAAACCAGTGGCTTACAATCCCACGACAAGTAGCTTACAAACCTACGACAAGTGGCTTACAAATCCACGAAAATCAAAATCATTTAAACTACTTTGTACAAGTTCTCGAGTCCTATGGAGGAGCTCTGAAGAAAGGTTCATGCAATTTCAGTTTAAATAGATTTTTCAAAATATTTTTAAATTTGTTCTCAAAATGTTTTAGCTTTCAAAATCATGTTTTCAAAAAGATTTTCAAACTTTGTTTTAGCCTTGAAATATTCCTCTATTCTGATTTTAAAAACTTCTATTTTTAAAACGTCAAAACTTATTCTGATTTTAAATATTACTTATATAATTGACGGTCTATATCAATTATATACATATATTGAAAATAATGTTTCATATTCATTCTCTATCTCAAAATATTGTTTAAACACTTTACTTTGCTTCAGAGAAGTTTCAACTTGTTTTAAATTCAATTGTCTTTACAAAACAACATCTCTATAATTTTGAACTGAGGGATGTCGACATAAGGGGATACCCCATGTCGACATGGTGATAGTTGGATTCAAAATTCAATTTTCAAAAGAAGTGTCCATTCGTTCAAAAACCTTTCGCCAATGGTGATGACTGTTGTGCATCTATATAAAGGCTTCCAAAACGAATTTTTTTAACAACTACTTTCTTATTTTCTTCACTCTTTCTTCTCCACCATTCCATATCCATAAAACTTCATATTTTCAAGAATGTGCCATCATTCTGCCATATTCTCAATAGAAAATCATTTAGATACTCTCTCTATTTGATTCTCCATCATTCTACTAAAGATCAAAGTGCTATTCAGAGTTATGGGATCAATTTGTATTCAAAAAGTCCATAGAGTCTATCCATTCAAAAGGATTGTTATTAAGAAGTATTAGGGTGATCTTGTGTCCCGTAAATCAAGAGAGTTTACCCCAGACTCGGAGATAGGAGGGTTCCTCAACGCCTTAGAAATTGAGGGTTGTAATTTGGATATTGGCTTATAAAAATCTGTACAAGGATATTGCCTTGGTGTAGGACTGGATGTAGGAGGATTCCGAACCAGTATAAAATCCGGTGTGTTCTTTCCTTTTACTTGCTTTACTTTACTATTTGCATTTGTTATATGTTCTGTGATCATTCTGTGTTAGAATTCTGTTTAGATTTGTGTTGAAAGTTTTAATTTAGTCATATAGTTTATATATTCTTTAAAACACTATTCACCCCCCTCTAGTGTTATTTCTGCCTTAAGATCCTTAATCCGCATCCCCAACAATTGGTATCAGAGCATTGGTTTTCATTGTTTTCATAATCTGAAATTTTGAAAAGTTTTAATGGCACAACACACTAATAATGTCACTCCTGTCATCACTACTTCTGTCAACACAAGTACTAACACTAGTTCATTTGTAGAAGGTCAGTCTACTGTCAGACCACCACTTTTTTATGGCAGTAATTATGCATATTGGGCATGTAGGATGAAAATTTATTTACAATCCATAAGTTTAGATACTTGGAATATGACACAAACTGAATATGTTGAACCAACTACTAATTTTGCCCAGTGGACTACTGAGCAAAAGACGGTTGCACAAAACAATTCTAAGGCTACGAATATACTATTTTGTTCACTAGATAGGAATGAGTTTAATAGAGTCTCTGTTTGTAAGTCTGCATTTGAAATCTGGAAAACTTTGCAAGTAACTCATGAAGGAACAAGCAAAGTTAAACAGACTAAAATTTCCATATTAACTAACCAGTTTCAATTGTTTAAAATGCATGAAAATGAGTCCATTTCCAACATGTATTGTCGATTTCAAGATATTGGACATTCATTGATTGCTTTAGGAAAGGGTTTCTCAGAAGAAGATCAAGTCAAAAAGATACTCAATTCACTCACTCCAGAATGGGATCAAAAGACACTTACTATTGAAGAGGCAAATGGTGTTATTCAAATGAAGATCGAAGAGTTAATCGGTAATCTAATGTCTTATGAAGTTCAACTACAAGGGAGAAAAGAATATAAGGCAACAGAAAAGAAATCGATCGCATTCAAAGCAACAACTGGAGATTCAGAACAAGAGAGTGATAAAGAAATTGCTTTCATGACCAGAAATTTCAGAAAGTTTCTGAAGTATAGAAAGATGAATAACTTTAAAAGAAATGATCAAAGGAATTCCAGAAATACTTCGGAGAACAACAACAACAATGGTGATAGATGCTACAACTGCAACAAAACTGGGCACTACAAGATAGATTGTCCATATCTAGACAAACAGACATTTCAACCAAACAACGAGCAACTAAGGAAAAGAAAGAAGGCATATGCGACAACTCTTGACGATTCAGATTCATCCAGTGATGATGAGAAGAAAACTGATAATTCAAATCTGTGCTTCACTGCTATTCTCGAATCGAAAGACGATCGGAGTTTGGATCTAAAAATAGGTAAATCTTTTATTCTTTTTGTTGATGACAAAGGGGGAGAAAGTTATAAAAATATATGTGCTTAGTGTAAGAGGGCGTCATGGAGTAAGAGGGCGTTCTAGTTTTAAGAAGAAGTAAAGGAGTAAGGGGGGGTTATGGTATGGTAAGAATATTTTATAAATAAAGGTTGTCATCATCAAAAAGGGGGAGATTGTTAGGAACTGAGTTGATGATGTTTTGATGATAACAACCTTATATAGTTATTATACTTTATTTTATAAAATATATACTAACATTTCCATATATATATATATATATATATATATATATATATATATGTATATAGGAAGTATATGCAGGTATCATCGAAGACTGATCAGTATAAAGACTCAAGCATTAAGATGAAGATTAGAGATTCAAGATTCAAGACTCTAGAGAATCAAGATTTCAAGATCTCAAGATAAGTGTCTAGTATTTTGTTAAAACTTCATAATAGCACTCTCATCTTTCTTCCAAGTTTCTTTTGGGATGGAACCCAATTTCTATCGAAACCAGTGGCTTACAAACCCACGACAAGTAGCTTACAAACCTACGACAAGTGGCTTACAAACCCATGAAAATCAAAATCATTTAAACTACTTTGTACAAGTTCTCGAGTCCTATAGAGGAGCTCTGTAGGAAGGTTCTTGCAATTTCAGTTTAAATAGATTTTTCAAAATGTTTTTAAACCTGTTTTCAAAATGTTTTAGCTTTCAAAATCATGTTTTCAAAAAGATTTTCAAACTTTGTTTTAGCCTTGAAATATTCCTCTATTCTGATTTTAAAAACTTCTATTTTTAAAACATCAAAACTTATTCTAATTTTAAATATTACTTATATAATTGACGGTCTATATCAATTATGTACATATATTTAAAATAATGTTTTATATTCATTCTCTATCTCAAAATATTGTTTAAACACTTTACGTTGCTTCAGAGAAGTTTCAACTTGTTTTAAATTCAATTGTCTTTACAAAACAACATCTATATAATTTTGAACTGAGGGATGTCAACATAAGGGGATACCCCATGTCGACATGGTGACAGTTGGATTCAAAATTCAATTTCCAAGAGAAGTGTCCATTCGTTCAAAAACCTTTCGCCAATGGTTATGACTGTTGTGCATCTATATAAAGGCTTCCAAAACGAATTTTATTAACAACTACTTTCTTATTTTCTTCACTCTTTCTTCTCCACCATTCCATATCCATAAAACTTCATATTTTCAAGATCATGCCATCATTCTGCCAAATTCTCAATAGGAAATCATTTAGATACTCTCTCTATTTGATTCTCCATCATTCTACTAAAGATCAAAGTGCTATTCAGAGTTATAGGATCAATTTGTATTCAAAAAGTCCATAGAGTCTATCCATTCAAAAGGATTGTTATTAAGAAGTACTAGGGTGATCTTATATCCCGTAAATCAAGAGAGTTTACCCCAGACTCGGAGATAGGAGGGTTCCTCAAGGCCTTAGAAATTGAGGGTTGTAATTTGGATATTGGCTTATAAAAATCTGTACAAGGATATTGCCTTGGTGCAGGACTGGATGTAGGAGGATTCTGAACCAGTATAAAATGCGGTGTGTTCTTTCCTTTTACTTGTTTTACTTTACTATTTGCATTTGTTATATGTTCTGTGATCATTCTATGTTAGAATTCTGTTTAGATTTGTGTTGAAAGTTTTAATTTAGTCATATAGTTCATATATTCTTTGAAACACTATTCACCCACCCTCTAGTGTTATTTCTGCCTTAAGATCCTTAATCCGCATCCCCAACAAAAGATGCTTACTACGCAAAACAAATCATTTTTGATATTATTATTAGTGCATAGTGTAGAAAGCATTTCGAAAATAGAATATAAAACTTAGCCAACATACGACCATTATCGTATGCCTACTATAGCTACCATGTTCAATAGCAGGTTACCGCCACATTCCATGGCAGGTTATACAACTAAAACCGTACAAGGCTCGTATTGTTTCTTTGGATTTCCAACAAATGATCAGGCTAAGGAACTTCCTACTGTCAATGGGATCGCCTCTGGCGGGACGTCCCGAGAACCTAATGTTACGGTTAGATCTCTGCCAACACAAGGCCAGGCTACCCCTGTAACTAGGTAACTACTACACGAATATGTCATCCCCCGGTCCCTTTGGACCTTTATCCGAGAGCTCGATAACCAACGTCACACAGTAATAAATATAGTGTGTCAACATGAGTAAGTATCTGGGCTCTATACCATGATACCACCCTTTCCAGAAGGAAATGACATACCCTAAAGTGCGCGACCCTCATAACCTTGCCGCATATTCCTGTTTTGACCATTTCCCGGGAGTGAGGTCTGACGAAGTCTTGTCCACAAAGCTACGCTTTTTCACAAAGCCACGCTTTGATCAACAAATGATCAATAAATAATCATCACACAGCAACACTCAGCATGCCACATTACCCAATTGGGAATATATCTTTGATAACCTTCAACTACATAACCTCTAAGGGTGTTAAGCTAAGAGAATAAATTCTCCGCCACCAACGGAAATGTATTTGAAAGAAATCTGCTTTATGTCTCAAAATGTAATGTCAGACATGTAACCATACAAGTCTGTTTTGGGTTCGAACAGAACCGAAGGCACTTCCAAAGAAGCCCTTGCAATCCGGGTATTCACAATCAAGATCGAATTTCCCATCACAAAGGAAATCTTCATATCGTAGCTAACGGTGCAGAGACAATCGATCGGTCATCCTATCGTTTTCACAAATATGCGGTCTTCAACACCGGTCTTCAGTGCTATCCATTACGTCGTGTCACTATTCAGAATGGGTAATCCGAATAACGAGCGCAATAATTTAAAAATAAGTGTAGCATTCAATTTCAACCAATTCACAACAAATGCCTATTTAAAGGTCAATATTGATAGTCGGTTATTTAACTATCAATCAATATTCACAACATCACCCGATTTCAAATAATTTCCCAAATTATTTATTTTCAAAAATATCTTTACAAGATATATTTTCCACACTTCAACCATTTGAAAACAAATTTCAAATAATTTTTCACCTTTCAATCTTTGAAAACAAATTTCAAATCAATTTCCTTAAACGGAAGCACTTCCAAATATTTATCCATTTTCAATTTAAAATGGTTCATTTAAATCAATCAAATAAATCCTTACTGATTTATTTTAAACTTACGTTCCAAATCCGTAAATTTATTTCCACACTTCAAAAATAAATCAATGTTTATTTTCAAACAAATTTCCCTTTCTTTTATAAATTCCATAGTGAATTTACATTTCCAAAATATCTATGAATATACGATTTTTAAATCGACTTCTAATATTCATTTTCTATTTATCTTTAAAATATAAAATCTCAAAACATTCACTTCATATTGGAAAAACATTTCCATGCTTATTTAATAATAAGTAATTCACAAACCTATTTATTTTCAACACTTGGAAAATATTCAATATACTTAAATCACAATTAAGTATATAATTTATTCTTTAAGGGAAACATTCTCTTAAACACATTTATTTGAGTCAAAACGAATGTTGCGTAAAACATCGTTACGACAACCCAAAATCATTAGCATAGGGATTCGAACTTAAAATAGATATATAAATCCTAGTACCATATAAAACATTTCCTTTCGGAAATCATTTACTATAACAACAATGTTATAGTCCACCATTTCCTTATATTTCTCGAAAACGTCTATTTCAACAATGAATGTTGAAATCTATGGTTTTGATATTTAATACCTTTTAAAATATCTTCAAAACAATTAACTTCATCTTATAATATCACTTCCCCAAAACATATCCATTTTATTTAATAATATATTCACTGTCCAAAATCGTGAATATACTTCCCAACCAAACTCTTATTATTACAACATTTAACTTAAAGGATAATTCGCTGTCCAAAATCACGAATATATCTCCTTTAATAAACTTCTATGTTTAATTTATCAAATTCAATTGATTCCGGATTTATAAAATGACGTTTATAAATTCACACACATATATATATTTTATAAAAAAACTCCAACTTATAAAAATCCCATAATCAACAAATTTTATTTATATCTCATTTAAACGCCAAAATCCAATTTATACGTTAATTACTTATAAATATTTTATTTTTACAAAATCTATTCATTTTATAACTTCACAATTTATAAATCTATAAATTTCATTCACTTATGGAATCCATTTTTATTTCATTTTAATACTTATAAAAACTCGTTTTATAATTCCAATATTTTAGTTTATAAATATCAATTTTATAAATCTTTTACATAAATTATTTATAATAATTCAAAATTTCAATTTAAACCATTTTTATAAATTAATCAACTACTTATTTCGAAAATCACATTTCGGTTATATTTCACAAAAATAATAATTTTTATAACATAAAAATTACAACGTTTATTTATTTAAAATGAATAAATTCCAAAATTAAATTTTATTATGAATTCTCAACTTAAATTTTCAAAAATCAAATTTTATTTATTTTCGGCATCTAACGATGCCAAAAACATTTCGGCTAAAATTTAGCCTTTAACGATTTCAATCACAAAGATAATCAGGCAGATTGTAAATAGATCAATAAATAGATCAACACACAACATTGAAACCAATTCAAATGTTTGAGGAATCCAGTTGGATCCCTCCAACCTGTTTCCCTGCATCCAAAGACGTTAGCACAATACCAATTCCGCCTCGAGGCGGAATATCGCGGTATATGAGATTTATAAAATACTATCTGCTATTATGCGGCGCAATAGGGTCTCATCCGCTATATAATGCGGGAAATCAACTCCAAGTACGTATATAATACCAATTCCATACAAGTTGGAATTATCGCGGTATATGTTTTTAATAAATAACATCCGCTTAATATACGGCGTATAGGGTCTAGTTAAATTCAACAGATAATAATTATCATCCAATCACACAATCAAGCAATTTTAAATCTAACTATTTAAAATTTAAATCGAAACAGATTCGATTGAGTGAGAAGTTCTCACCTTGAGTTTCCGATAACAGTTGTACCGTTTTATTTCGAATAAAATTAAACGTGCGTTTAATTTTAACCGAAATTTTCACTAGCTCCAAATGACTCCAAACCAGCTCCATTGCGTAGTGCTCGACAAAACGAACTCGACGTAAGTCGTTTCATAATTTTCCGACCTCGTTTGAAAACGTTATGATATTTAGAAGTTTGTACACATTTATATATATAATTATTTACACTTTCTTTTTTTCTTTTACCCAAAATAATCTTGGCCGTTGATTCCCCCTTGCAACATCTCTGCCGCATGTCCCTTTCTTCCCCCGGCAACAGAAAATGCACGCGAATAACCCATTTGCGCGCACAAGCCCAAAATCGCGCGACCACCCACGATCCTCCAGAGCACGATCAGATGACGCCACTTCGTAGCCCCACTCCGACACTACCCACGGCCATCACGGCAAGAAGCTCAGCTGCGCATCCATCTTGAAATGCGTGCACGACTTTCGGCCATTCCAAGGGAAATTGCCATCAATCCGTTGCGTGTTTCTTGATCATAGCCGTTCACTTTACAGATCTCAATTCCCTCTTCAACATTGTAGTTGAAGAATTTGCGTAACTGTCTACGGATTGGAAGAGAAAAGAGGAAAAGAGTTGGCGATTTTCGGCCATAGGTTTCTCTAGTGGCGGCTGAAGGTTGAGATGAAACCCTAGGGCTAATTTGTTTGCAAATGTGAATATCTAGGTCCTTATATAGAAAATTCGCCAAAACACTATTCACTCGAAATTTTCCGAACTCCAAACGAAGCATGCTGGCTGACGTTTCTAGGGTTTACCCCACGTTCCGAACACAATGTAACGTGTTTCAGAGGCAAATTCGATCATATATACGAGTTACGGACATAAACGATCAAATTTAAATTAAATCGATTAAACCAATTTCTATGCGTTCTAGCTTGCCCCGGACAAACGGTAAATCCGATTGACACGAAACTTGAACCCTTATTATAATTTGACATTACGGATCCGATGAAACTAGTTTCGTCAAAATCCGAGACTGTTTGAAAAATGACTATTTTCACTAGTCGATTAAATATTAAAATATTCAATTTTCACAAATTAACTTTTAGTTCAATTTTAAAAGTTCACAAACATTGTTCTAACTCCAATATGATTTAATATAATTTTATAAATCATTTTTAATCACATTAAACCCGATTTTCAAATATTTTCGCAATTCCAAATATTTAATTATCGATTTAGTTATCCAATTAAATCTAAATATTCGAAAAATAATTTATTCGACTTACAAATTTTACTTGTTGATATTTAAAATCAATTAAATATCTGAATTTCAAATGACAGAAATTCTGGATCGTTACATAAATTCAAATAAACTGAGATGATGGTTCAAAATATGCCAAGTAGTCATAAATAAATTTCTAATCACATCATAAATCAATTTAACTAACATACGAAATTTTAGAAGTTGTGAGTGGGTTAAAACACTCACCTTTTGAATTTAAATCCAATTTAAACCCAAAATTTGAACAGTCTTAGAATTCTCCCAAACAATCGTCAAAATGTCCGCAATTCCAATATGAATCTAGTGGAGAAAACCGCGCGTGAATTGGACCTCGTATGTAAAAGTTATTGGTGTTAGAACAATATGCACTTCGAAAATAAAATAAAAATAAAAATAAAATAATTAAAGCATAGCCACGTTACCCTTCTTCCCAGAAACCCTAGCTGCACAGAATAATGCAATCGAACACTTACACGCCGCAGCCGCCACGAGTCACCACCGCACGCCGCCGCTACAGCCGCGCCGTCCCCCCCCCCCCCCATGCAAGCGCCGACCTTCGACCCTCTGACGCAACAACCACGCCGCCGTTCGACACGCGATAATCACCCAGCCGCTGCCTAAAAGTTGAGCCCGATCGAATTTCTAGCGACAATTCGACCGTTGAAACGAAGAATTACCTACACCGATGCGCTTCCCTCGACCACCACTACACAACTGTGTCTTTGATTTGCCGATCCGACGAAGTCGATCACGACTCAATGGACGGCCGATAATTAATTCACAATTTCTAGGCAGACAGAGAACCAGATCGAAAAACAGACAGCATATTCAACCTACGCTCATTGAGATTTTCAGATTGATATATAATTCAATATTATTTGAGGAGTTTGAATTTTTTGCTTTGAATTTGATTGCATTTTAGGATTTAAGGTTCTGTATGCCGTTGAAAGAGGAGAAGCAAATAGAATTGTACGTAAAGAAATGAGGAATAAGAAATAGGCTAGGGTGTATAACAAGGTATGTATAGACAAAGCTGAAAATAGAATAGATGGGCCAGATTTGATTGAATGATAATGGCCTGAAAGTTCCATTTCAACTCCGGAACGAAAATGGATCAACCCATATATCAAAATAGATGGTTTTAAAATATTTTAAATGCAATGGAACAGGTTTCAAGTACAAATTCCATCGTATTAAGAAGTTATTCAAAAATCAACTTATTTCAAATTGATTTCAATTGATTTCAATTAAATTGATTTCTAGGCGTTTCGAGTCCGTACGATCAAACGACAAACTCGATTGCTACTAAACTTGAAATCCTATAATAATTCACTGTTACGAATCCAATGAAACTAATTTCGTCAAAATCCGAGTCAATTGCCAAAATGGCTATTTTGTAGTTAACTAAATAATTTAATATTAAATTAATTAACACTTTCTAATTTAAATTTTAATAATTTACAATTTCTATCAGTTTTGATTTCTTAACCATTCACAAATAATTCAAACAATTTTAGCTGTCAATTTAAAATTGATTAATTCCTCAATTTCAGTGCTTAATTTCAATTTCATTAAATTCAGAAATTTATAAATTTAAAATTCCAAAATCCATTTATTAACTTTTAAATCTTGTTATTCAAGTCTTTTATTACAATAAGGAGATAATTGACGTTGTTTTATAACATGGTACATTAATATCCAATTTCATCTTAATCCCAATTTATGTAATATTTAAATATTAATTTTCATTTAATCCCAACTAATCTAATTATTAAATTTAAATTAATAAATCTTGATTCCCATTCTTTTTGTTCAATCAATCATTATCCTATTCATACTTTATTATCAACCAACAATTATTACAATTAATTATCTAATATTGATTTTTCCAAATTACAGCTTATTACGTATTATTTCGTCAATTAATATAACTTTGAATTTTATTTCCAAATTTACTATTTACAATCAATTATGACCTTGCAATTATTTCAATTAATTAGGTTTGCACTGAATTAGTTATTTATTAACTTGCATTAACATTATTACCTTTATTTTAGCGATTCTATTATTAAATTACAGATTTTTTATTTTCTTTTCGAATTAAATTATCAAAACTTATTAAATTAACAAAATTTAGTTATCGAAAATTATGGGTCGTTACAAGATTCTCTAGGACTCAAGGCATGTCCTAAAGTTTTTGCACTTATGACTTCCACTTTTGATGTTGAGTTAGTAGGTCTTAACAATGCGTGCACTAATAAAAACGTGTACTTTTTATATTATTTGTTTGTTCCTAAACCCGTTTAAAAAGATTATTTGCAGTTTTTTTCTAATGTTAACTTTTAAAATAACCTGGAGGTCCAGAGTAAAAAAAAATACCGTATATTCTCATCTCCACCCCACACGGACTGTTTACTTAATCTTATGTACTTGAGACTCGAATTATTGGGTTTGTTGGCAGAAATTTTCAATATGGTTTGTAACGATCCAACTTTTCGATCCTCGAATGTCGACACTAATACATTCACGGTATTCGTGTGCCGAGCACTCAAGTGTCAGAAAGATAGATTGTTAGGGTAAAATAAAAGAGAGAAAAATACAATATCAGAATCTCATAAGAAGAATGATAATATACAATATCCAAAAAGACAGTATAAATGATTACTTTAAAATACATAGTAATTTCAGAGTTACAAAACCTAAATACTATCATCGGTTTGGACAGTTATAATTGTCCGTCCTCACAACACTGATACATACATAAGAATAATGCAACCGAATATAGAAATAGGTAGATAAACGAAAACCTCCAGCTCGTTTCCTAAAGCTCTGAAGCGTCCAAAGTCAAACCATCTTTACTCAGCTTACTTGAAACAGCACACAAAGATTTTAGAAAAAATAAAAACCATATGTCAAACATAAGTATGGTATGAAAAACTAAAGATACATGCATCCATATAATAGTAACTTTTGAGACCATGCAAATTACCATAACGGTTTTTCCCCTAAAAAAATCATCTAATAAGTAAATATAGGGATATAATATATAATGTCTAGGGTGTAGAATACAAATCAAAAAGTAGTTGTGCCACTTGCATCTCACAATGCAATAATATTAGAAGTACATCTAAAACAGCTAATGTACGTTCGCATATGAATTTTCCGTGGAGGTCTCCTCGGTAAACTGGAGCTGGCCTCCTGAAAAGGGCTAAAAGCTATTTTCCAAGGGACGTGTATCTCTAGATAAAATATACCACTAATAGCCAGTCCATGTCCTAACAAGTGATATCGAATATCATCAACTTCCGCTAGCAATATCGATAAGCATCTCTAGATATGCAGTTGATATGCCCTTTGGGTTAGCTAAACCCCCAAGCCATGCATCCTACTCTATTTTCTATCAAATCTGATGGTGAAGTCACGTTCAACATCTCTCATATGATTCTTCATCACTCAAACAGATCACGAATCCTTTCATGGATTCCAGTACAAGTCATCTAACAAATGCTAACGCTGACCTCTCCCTTGGACTTAACCTTAGGATAGACAGTTCAACTCTATAGCATTAGTCTGAAATGTTAACGCCGACTTCTCCCTTAGACTTAACCTTATGATAAACCGTTCAACTCTATAATATTCTGCTTCACAATCGTTTCCAAAATGTAAACTCATATACTAGTTTTGAAGTGGTTATCAGCAAGTAATACATAAGCATTCTTATCCTATCCTGGACTCCTCAAAAGTAAATCGATGAATTTTTTATTAACTCAATTCCTGTTTTTTAAGAAGTAAATAAACAATATATAAAGAAGTCTCCTCGGAGGATCTTTTATATATACATATCATACCCATCAGTCCTTTCTAAGAGATCTTAAACTGTATAAAGTCGTGAAGCCTTCATATACTTCCTAAGTTAATTGGTAAAGTTCGATAATCGACTATGTACTTTTAAAAATGATTGTCCATGGAAACCAAATCTTATATACCTAGCAGGTTTTCGACCTTCTCAACTTACTATCCCTTGGTTAAGAGTGAAGCCAGTAGGTTAGAGCACTATTGCTTCTAACTCTACTGAACATCATTCTGAACTCTCATAGATAGACAAACATACTTCGTTGACTTTTAGTGACAAGTATAGTATTAATTACTTTCCATAAACAAGTAAAGAAAACAAAGCACGATTAAGCTAGTTATGCAGTCCTAAACCCCTTTTAAAAACATTTATTCATAATTTAAAAGCCTTTTAAAAATGATATATATGTATATATGTATATGTATATACTAATTTATTTATAAACTAAGATATTTAATAAAGTTCTAAAAAACAATTTAAAAGATATTATTTTACATAAGCTTTTTAATACTTTAATAAATAATTAACTAAATTTCTAAAAACTATATATAAATAAAAATACTTTAAAATATTTATAATCATGCTTTAAACATTTGTTTAAAATATTACTTAAAATAACTATTTATTGACTTATTAAAAACTTCAAAAAACATGTTTTTCATTTGTTTGAAATAAACCTTTTACTGGACATCTGTGGTGATCGAACCCCACTAATCCATAATAGCATCTGACAGATGTTGTGATGCTAAATAATGCTTCATCGCATTATACATGTCTTTGAATATCCTATTACACAAACTAAGTCAAGTCTAAACCTCAATGATAGTATCGGTGCCATTAAACCTCTTATCGTCCAACCTCTCAAAGTCATGATATAGCGAATAAAAATTCGTCTGTGGTCGAACCTACATGACCTATTCCACTGTATTCATCATCAGTTCGTCGATAGGAGTGACATTTCTTTATACCATATTCCCACCATTTGTAAAAGTACTACTCCTCCTGCCTCTATGTCTAATAATAGCAATTTTAGTACTCATCGTTTTCACTACCCAATCGTACCAAAACATTTTTAGGATACCTAAGGATAGAGTTATTCCTGAGGAAATACTACAAAGGAATAGGTTTAAAGAAAAATACAATTCGCTTTCCTATACACACATATATAATACACTCAACTCATCCAGGGTATCACCTATCCTATCTCTAACGAGTCATACCAAACTAAAGGTAAGGAGTTCGACAAATCTCGCACTGACACCAAATGTAACAACCCAGCTTTTCAACACTCGAATATCGACAATAATACATCCATGATATTCGTGTGTCGAGTATCCAAATGCCTAAAAGACATATTGTTGCGGTAAAATAAAAAGAAAAGATCAAAAGAAGAAATAAAGAATACAATATCGAAAGCTCACGAGCGAAATGATAATATATAACATCAAAAAAGATAGTACAAAAGGTTACTCTAAAATATAGAGTAATTTTAGAATTACAAAATCTAAGTATTATCATCGGCCTGTAAAGTTATAATTGTATATTATCACAATGCTGATACATGCATAATAATTGTGTAACTAAAAATAGAAATAGATAAACAAAAGCCTTCAGCATGTCTCCTGAAGATCTAAAGCGTCCAAAATCAAACCTGCTTTACTCAGTCTACTCTAAAGAGTACATGAATAAGTTAGAAAAAATAAAAACCATGTGTCAGACATAAGTTTGGTATGACAAACTCAAGATACATGCATCCATATAATTATAACTTTTAAGACAGTACGGATGACCATAATAGTTTTTCCCTCAAAAGAGACCAAACCATATGATAAGTAAATACAGGGATATAATAGATAGCGTCTAGGGTATATAATATAAATTAGAAAATAGTTGTGCTGCTTGCATCTCATAACACAACAATAGTAGAAGTACATCTAAAACTGCTAAGGTATATTCGTATATGAATTTTCCATGGAGGTCTCCTTTGTAAACTGAAGCTGACCTTCTTATAAGGATCAGAAGCAACCTTCCGAGGAATGTGTATCTCTAGATAAAATATACTACTAAGGTAAATATAGCTAGTTCATGCCCTAACACATGATACCGGATGTCATCAACTCTCGCTAGCAACATCAATAAGCATCTCTAGATTTGGAGTTGATATACCCTTTGGGTTAGCCAAACCCTCACCTATGCATTCTGCTTCATTTTCTGTCATTTTCGATAATGAAGTCACATTCAACATCTCTTACATGATTCTTCATCACTCGAACAGATTACAAATCCTTTCATGGTTTCTAGCACAAGTCGTCCAAAAAATGCTACAACTGATATATACTAAGATATTTAATAAAATTCTGAAAAAATAATTTAAAAGATATTATTTTACATAAATTTTTTTTCGCTTCAATAAAATAATTAAGTGATTTAAAAAAAAAGAATATAAATAAAAATACTTTAAAATACATATAATTATGACTTAAACATTTATTTAAAATATTACTTGAAATAACTATTTTATAATTTATTTAAAGAATTCAAAACGCACATCTTTCATTTATTT
Source organism: Allium cepa (assembly GCA_030765085.1). Classification (NCBI taxonomy): domain Eukaryota; kingdom Viridiplantae; phylum Streptophyta; class Magnoliopsida; order Asparagales; family Amaryllidaceae; genus Allium; species Allium cepa. The sequence continues at coordinate 86,577,275 of CM060942.1, read as the reverse complement.
AAAATAAACCTCCTACTATGATAATTCATAATTAATTATAAAAAATATAATTAAATTCCAACCACTTTTAAATTAAATTCCAACCACTTTTAAAATGCTCTCATATAAGTTATTAAATACTATGAAAATGTTTAAAGAGAAATACTTAAATTTAAATTCATTTTAAAACAATTAAAGTTCAAAAAGCAAAAACTATAATTCTCCAGAATGTTGTAAAAAGGGTTCTGCGTTACTACGGCATCCATAAATTGCTGCATGGAGTGCTATAACAGATCATGGGCTGGGTAGGTTTATAACTAGAAAGTTTTACCACTTCGATAATGATAACAATCTTTTTAAGATCCATTTTTTTACAATATACTCATTATATATCAACATCATGGCTAAAAAACCCTAGGAATATTCTTACAAAATATTATAGAAATTGCTAAACATAATGCATTTCTTAGTGTTTCTATAGTGACTATTTGCTATAGAAACCATTCCATATTGAAGTCTAATTCAATCACCGTTCAACCAAACCTATTTGCATCATGTCAATGTTATGCAACAAGTCACAGAACTCCAAATACACAAATTTAAATATGCCATTTGATTTCCAAAGCAAGAATCACAAAAGTTATAATCAATACATAGTCAAGCACATTACTATTGTTGAATCACTAGTTTTGATTCATGACAAAGCAAGTTAGAAGAAAAAGAGAATTCACGGTAAAAATAAATAATCAACGAACAATGGCTATATCAAGACTTTTAATCTATGTTCTCACTGTCTAGTACTTATGATTGAGTCTTAGAAATTTGTTAAAATCTATCCTCAAGTAGTCCGCACTTCATGTTTCTCATAATTAAACAAAACATAAGCATAGTATGCAAAAATACCTCAGCCAGTCGACTGGCTAGGATCATCCAGTCGACTGACTGTGTACATATACAATATGCACTGTTTATTTTTCTAAATCTTTTGCATAGTCAGTCGACCAAGAACGACCAGTCGACTGACCCGAGACCAACTGCCATATTTTCGAAAAGACATCTTCTTCTGCGAAAGGATGCAACCCTTCTCTGAACGGAAATAGATGCTCCTCTTCGCCAGAACCCTTCACCAATGGCAGTAACTCTTCATCTACTATATATACATAACTCTTCATCTACTATATATACATACTCCCAAATACTTCATATTCGTCGATTTTCATTCTAACTCTCTAATACTCTTCTTGTGCTTTAATATTTGCATTCAAACAGCAAACATACGTTTTTACTACTTTGAATCTACAAATAACTTTCATAATCTTCGATTCTTAGCATTACCTTCTCTTCATATCTTCACATACACTTCATATACTTGAGGATTTGATTACATGAGGTTTGTACTATCAGTGACATATCAGTGTTATCAAGAACACACAGTGTCAGATATTATATTGTATTACTGAAGTCCTCTTCTGCTGCTGAGGTGAAAATCCTGTTCAGTTGCTCAGGTTTCTGTTCTGCTGCTCAGACTATATATACCTGTTCCTTCGGGTTAAGTGAGGGTTATTGTAGTTGAAATTCCAGAAGGAGTCTGGGACTGGACGTAGAACGGGAAGTTCGATCCTGTATAAAAATTCCTGATGTGCTTGTTCTATTTTTCTTATTGCCATTTACTTTGCTATTATCATCTGTTTCCACTTTTAGATTTAATTATATTCCGTATTACACGATCCTACACACTTTCATTTGGTATCAGAGCAGGTTTCTTATAACCGTTACATAGTTATCTGATATTTTGTTAATATGGAAAACAACACCAACACTACCACTACCACTGTCACTAACACTAGTTTTATTGAAGGTCAATCCACTGCACGACCTCCATTTTTCAATGGTCTGAACTATAATTATTGGGCAACTCATATGAGAATCTATATGCAATCAAATAGCTTTGAATCATGGAATATTACACAAAATGAATACACTCTTCCTACTGGAGAATACTCTACTTGGTCAAACACACAAAAATTAGATGCTACTGCCAATGCTAAAGCTATGAACATGTTATTCTATCACTAGATAGAAATGAATTTAATCATGTTAGCATGTGTCAAACTGCTTATGAAATATGGAGAACACTTAAAATCACTCATTAAGGAACTAACAAAGTTAAACAAAGCAAAATCTCCATGCTCAAAAATCAGTTTCAAAAACTTTAGAATGAAACAAGATGAATCCATCAATGATATGTACTCCAGATTTTAAGATATTTATCATTCACTATTAGGATTAGGAGAAAAGTACACTGATTTTGATATTGTATCAAAAATCCTAAACACTTTAACGGATGAATTGGAAAGAAAAGTCTTAGTTGTTGAAGAAGCTAATGACCTCTCTACCATAAAACCTGAAGAGTTAATAGGAAATCTAATATCCTATGAAGTGAATTTACAGGCAAAACGAGTACAAGCACAAGACAAAAAGAACATAGCTTTCCATGCTGAAGAAGAAAATGATGAAGATTCAGATGAAGAAGATCTAGCATTTATTGCAAAAATTTCAAAAAGTTCTTGAAGTTTAGGAAAAATAACAGAAATAATGGAAAAAGGAATTTTCCAAACAAACCATCATCTTCAATTCTAGAATGATTTAACTGCCATAAGAAAGGTCTTATCAGAAAGAATGTCCAGAATTAAAGAAAAAATACTTCAACAAGGGTAAAAAAGATAAGAAAACGAAAGCATTCTCCGTAACATGGGATGATTCAGATACTTCTTCATCAGATAACGGTAGTGAAAGTGAAAATGAGCAAGCAAATGTCTGTTTCATGGCTACTGAAAACGAGATTAATGATTTTACTTTTGATGATATGATAGAGATAAATTTAGAGCTAGTTGATACTTTGAAAAATCTCAAAAGAAAATATAAGGAGACTCGTGAACATCAGAACAAAGCAAAATTCGAAAGAGATATGTTTAAAGATGAGAAGAAAATACTAGAGGAAGAACTTGAAAAATTACAAGAATCATTCTCTAATATCAATTCTTAACTCACTCTTTTGAATCATGAAATTGAAACTCAAAAGATAAGAATGATGCTCTTGTTTCTGAAAATCATGAACTCAAAACTAAGGTAAAATTGATAGAGTTGGATAATAGTAGTCTCAAAGCTAATTTAGAAAGCATCACCAAAAATATTTCAAATTTTAGTAAAGGAAGAGAAACTCTATCTAAAATTATTGATAGCTCTCAATCTGTTTCAAGTTGAAAAGGATTAGGATATGTTAAGAAAACAACACTTTCACCTAGAAAGAAAATTATGAGAAATATTAATCCTACTATTGAACAGACAAAAAGGAATTCTTACCCAAAAGTATAAAAATCTGGGTTCCCAAAAAAAACAACAGTTTGATTAGGAAGAAATATATAAACACCTTTTTTGAAACTGCTCATAAAAATAAAGATTACATTTTTAAATGGGATACTAAGCCCTCTTGGGCTTGGTTTCCTAAGATTTAACTCTTAGGATACTATTGAAAAAGTGGGTACCAATATTATCTCATATTTTTTGTAGGTCCCACTCAAGAAAAGAGGAAAATGGATACTCGACAGTGGTTGCTCAAAACATATGACAGGAGACAAAGATATGCTATCAGATATTACTTACTCAGATGGAGGCTCCGTCACTTTTGGAGACAACTCCAAAGGTTATATCATCGGCAAAGGCGATGTGAGCAATAACGGTATTTCAAATTTACCTCTTATTTCAAATGTTTTACTTGTCAAAATTTAAAACATAATTTACTTAGTATCAGCCTATTGTGTGACAAAGGATTCAAAATCACTTTTTCTGAAAGCAAATGTAGTATTTTTGATCAAAATCAAAATCTTATCTTTGAAGGAAATAGAGACAGAGTTCCAAATATGAAAATAAATCATAATTCAGATATTTGTTTAATAGCCAAATAAAATGATCCTTGGTTATGGCACAAACGATTTTGTCATATTAACTTCAAAACTATAAACAAGCTCTCTAAAATGATTTAGTGAAAGGTCTACCAAAAATGAATTTTAAAATTAATCATATTTGTGATGCATGTCAGTTAGGAAAGTTAACTAAGTCATCTTTTAAATCTAAAAAGGTCATTTCAACTTTACAAACACTTGAATTACTACATATGGATTTATTTGGACCAACACAAGTACAATCCATTAATCATAGTAGATATGTGTTTGTTATTGTTGATGATTTTTCTAGATATACTTGGACTATCTTTATGAAAAATAAAAGTGATACCTTTGGTAATTTCAAAACTTTAGTCAAAAGAATTCAAAATTTTAAAGGTTTGAAAATCAAAAACAAAAGAAGTGATCATGGAGGTGAATTCGAAAACGAAGCCTTTGAACATTTTTGTAAGAAAAAGGGAATATTCTATAATTTTTCATTTCCTAGAACTCCACAACAAAACGGAGTTGTAGAACGTAAAAATAAAACCTTATAAGAATGTGCAAGGACTTTATTAAATGTAAGTACACTACCAAAACAATTCTGGGCTGAAGCAGTTGCAACAGCTTGTTATGTTTTGAATTGTGTCTCTATTCAACCATTCCAAGAATACTCCTTATGAACTTCTTAATGGACGAAAACCAAATATTTCTTATTTTAAAATTTTCGGTTCAAAATGTTTTGTTTTAAACACAAAAGATCAGCTTGGTAAATTCGATCCAAAATATGATGAAGGAGTCTTTTTAGGATATTCGGATCGAAGCAAAGCTTATCGAATTTACAATAAAAGAACAAATATCATCGAAGAAACACTTCATGTATCTTTCGATGAAAATTTTAAACAAATCCCAAGTATAAAAGATGATGAAGAATTCCCTAATAATATCACAAACATAGAATTTCAAATGTTGAAAATAATGAAAACATTGTTCACAATAACAATGAATTAAGATCTCCACCAAGAATATTAAGAGATCATCTTTTCTTGTGTTTTATTGTTCTTGTTCACTTGGATTTCGATTATGCATATGCTTTTTTGAATCAAATTTTGTTTTAAGCTTCATTGCATTTCTTATCTTCAGCCCAGTCGACTGATATATATAACCAGTCGACTGTTTATAGGGTGCAAAAAATCTCGGGTTGTCAACCAGTCGACTAAGTCATATAGATCAATCGACTGATTACAGAGTAAAAAACTCTTGGGTTATCAACCAGTCGACTGACCTACCCCGACCAGTCGACTGGCTGTACAAAAAAGGCTTCTGTTGTATCTTTTTAAACCTTTTTACACCATCATTCACTTTACCTTCTTCGTTTTTACTACCTCCAAAACCCTAGCCCCATATTTCTTTCATGAAATCCTCAAAAAACACCAAATTAATGGCCCCTCCAAGATCAAAATGCTCAAAACAAGGCTCCTCATCCTTTGTTGATACTCACGTTGCTCATTGGCTATATGATGCAACTACAATTGAATGATGGGAGAAGATGAAAAACTCTAGGATTTTTGAAGGCTCGTTCATGGTTTATTCTGATTTTGGTGCTTACTATCTTCAAGAATTAATGCGAAGATGTGGATTAGAGTCACTCCTGGACTACAATGCAAATCGCCACAACATTAATCATCTTACGGTAAAACTTTTCTTCGCAAATTTAAATCTTGGCCACCAACAACCATCAAATCCAAATAATTGTGTATGGTGTTTGGTATGTGGACAACAAGTTTTCTTTTCCCTTGATAGAATGGCACAAATACTTCAATCTCCGAATGAAGGAATAGATTTAAATGATGTTGAATGCAATCCAAGAAAAAGAGATAGAATAAGTCACATGTTCATGGGTGACGACATGATTGAATTGTGTTCTAAGATTCTTCATCCTAAAGCAAGAATTTTACACAAGACGCTTATGCGATCTATTCTCCCCCGAACCGGATCATATGAATTAATATATCCGAAAAATTTCAAAGCTCTTTATGCCATATGGGGAAATATACGCGTTAATTGGTTGCGTCGTATTATGGATGAATTTCCCACCTTCACACATGGGAATATGCATGTGATCTACTTGGAGAATATATTATGCGACTTCTTCTAGATGCGGGTGTTCGTCAACCAGATTTCGAATTATCTATTTTCGGAATGATAAATATAAGGAACATAAGTCTTATGAAGCTACCAACACGACCGCCACCTATTGCTTCATTTGAAGATTGGAAGCATCAACAGTCTCAACAACAACAAACTGGAGGTCCTACAATTAGAGAACCGTAAGCGCAACAAGAAGAAGGCGATATTCTCTTAGCTACTTCCTCTAGAACCGTGAATCCATAGAAATTCTCTCCCGCAATCAACTTATTTTGGATTCTAGACTCAAGAAAATGGATAATAAGGTCGATAAAATCAAAGGTTTCTTTTCTACATTATGGGATGCATTATCATGTTCTTCTTCAACTGCTGCCATGTCTGTCGCCCAAGGAAAATGCCCAGCACCTCGATTTACATGGTCTACATCAGAGGAGCATATTAGTAGCTACACTAGTGGAGCAGACAGTGGTGCTCAAGCCGGTTCTAGACCAGGAAAGGCGCCCGCACCAGAGGAAGAATATAATTGGGATCTTGATGAGTAGGTTTTTTTGGTGGGTGGGTATGGTATGAACTATTTGCTTATCTGTAACTTTATTGTCAATTTATACATATTGAAACTTGCTAATTATTTATCTTTTGATACTTGTACTAAATAGTCTCACTTTGATATTTATTTTTGCACTTTATATTGAAATTATTTTTGCTATATCTCCTTTTTGTCGATGACAAAGGGGGAGAAGAATTTTCCTAATCATCTTTATGCTGGTACAAGAAGTATCATATATTCAGGGGGAGTTTTTATATTTGTTCTCTAGGACTTTTATATATACAGGTTTGTCATCAATCAAAAAGGGGAAGAATGTTGAATCACTAGTTTTGATTCATGACAAAGCAAGTTAGAAGAAAAAGAGAATTCATGACAACAAGAGATAATCAACGGACTACGGCTATATCAAGACTTTTAATCTATGTTCTCACTGTCTAGTACTTATGATTGAGTCTTATAAATTGTAAAATCTATCCTCAAGTAGTCCGCACTTCATGTTTCTCATAATTAAACAAAACATAAGCATAGTATGCAAAAATACCTCAGCCAGTCGACTGGCTAGGATCATCCAGTCGACTGACTGTGTATATATACAATATGCACTGTTTATTTTTTTTAATCTTTTGCATAGTGAGTCGACTGACCAAGAATGACCAGTCGACTGACCCGAGACCAACTGCCATATTTTCAAAAAGACATCTTCTTCTACGAAAGGATGCAACCCTTCTCTGAACGGAAATAGATGCTCCCCTTCGTCAGAACCCTTCACCAATGGCAGTAACTCTTCATCTACTATATATACATACTCCCAAACATTTCATATTCACCGATTTTCATTCTAACTCTCTAATACCCTTCTTGTGCTTTAATATTTGCATTCAAACAGCAAACATAATTTTACTGCTTTGAAACTACAAATAACTTACATAATCTTCGATTCTTAGCATTACCTTCTCTTTATATCTTCACATACACTTCATATACTTGAGGATTTGATTATAGAAGGTTTGTACTATCAGTGACAAATCAATGTTATCAAAAACACACAGTGTCAGATATTATATTGTATTAGTGAAGTCCTCTTCTGCTGCTAAGGAAAAAATCTTGTTCAGTTGCTCAGGTGTCTGTTCTGCTGCTCAGACTATATATACATGTTCCTCCGGGTTAAGTAAGGGTTATTGTAGTTGAAATTCTAGAAGGAGTCTGAGACTGGACGTAGAACAGGAAGTTCGAATTAGTATAAAAATTCCTGGTGTGCTTGTTTTATTTTTCTTATTTCCATTTACTTTGCTATCATCATCTATTTCCACTTTTAGATTTAATTATATTCCATATTACACAATCCTACACACTTTCAACTATAATTTAAGAAAACATATTATACACTTCATGCACATTCAAATGGTGAGTTTTCTCACCTTTCAATAAGTACGCAACCAAACACAAGCCTTGACCTTACTTTTACTTCCTATCTAAACCTTGCAACCTCCTAAAATTCCTCCTACCCTTCCACTTGCTCACAGCCTAGGCAAAGAATTGCATAAATTACTCACGGCCTTGGTCGTTGAGGACTAGTGTGCTCCAAATCTTCAAGCTTCAAGTTGATGAAAGATGTTGCTATGTTGTTTAAGTCTTATATCAAGAGTTTGGAGAGAGTTTGGGTTGATTTGATTAGTGTTCTAGAAAATCATGAGAAAGAGAATAAGAAGATCAAGAGCTTTCTATTATTGCATTAAAGTTGTGAAAGGGTTTCTATGTGGTATATGTGCACTTAAATAGGCAACAAGAGGTAAGCTCACCCCCACTACCTCTCCTAGGCAGCGAAAGCCCGTCCTCCCCTCCAGGTGATCAATTTTCCACCTTACAAGCTCATGAAAATATCTCCACTCAAACTATCTTATACCTCAATAAAATAAAAAAGAGATTTCGCAGCGTTTTAAAAGTGCTGCCATAATCATTAGCAGCATTTCGAAGAACGATGTTCAATATCAAGCTGCAATAAAGTCAGAAAATTCTGTAGTATTTTTGAAATGTTCAAATAAATGGCCATCGAAGCTTTTATAAAACGCTGCGGTAAATTAATTTGGCAGCCTCAATTAAACGCTGCAAATTCATGTAGCAACATTTTGGGAATGCGGTCTTACCGTATGACTTCAAAAGAACTAGTAACACGGCAGCAGATTTGAAACGCTGCAAAAAGAAGCTATGTAGCTTTTTTGAAACACTGCGGTATATCAACGTTTTCGCTACATTTTACAACTGTTGCAGCAGGCTCAATTTATAAAACACTAATAGATATAATTTGATATTATACATAGTTATAAAGATTAAACATAATCAAAGCTACATCAATTTCATACACCATAAAATTTAGTCATATACAACATTTCATGAACAATGTTTTAAGCACAAATGTTAACGACATAGAATGTTACAAAAAGAGCTTGCTAAAATGAATAAAAATGCATTAACGGATGATATCAACTTTATTTAAGCCGGTACATTTCTCTCCAAATTTTATTATTAACTAAATTATTTAACAGTCATGAACGTATGGAATGGCTAGGAAAATTTAGATGTATAGTGAATTTGCGCAAAGCAAAATTTTGCCGAAGCTATGGGATATTTAGTTTCCAAATAGAAAATGCTTTTTGTATATGTATGCTCAATAGTAAGGCATATCTAGTGACTATATTGAATTCTTGCAGCTGCTAAATAATAAATATAATATGATGTCAACTTGTAAAACATCCTACCTAACCCAACTTAATATAATTATCATTCATTCTCTCAAACAATCTTCGCAGATAGACGGGAGAAAGTAATCCAAGCTGTAGTTGAGTGGGGAGACTGGTGGAATCATTTGCTATCTGCTCAAAATTAGAGTTTCTTATTGTTATTCTAACTCATATATGTAAATATAAATATGACAGAAAACTTAAAATATAGACAAAAAACTGGAAAACTTCAAGTTATAGCTACATGTAGCTGAAGTTTCAAAATTCATACATGAAAAATTATTAAAGAAATGTGCCATGAAATTCCGTTCTACTATGATTATCCAACTGTATTCTTAAACTGGCTTCTTGGTTATGCTTGCAATTATAGTTAGCTTCTTACATAGCCGAAACTGACTTTACTACCACCATCGTCTTATTCTTTTACTAATTGAGATTATGGTAGTAATGTAAAAAACAATGTTGTAAAATGAGGACAACCGCTGGAAACAAATACTAGTTATTTCTTGGAAAAATGAGTGACTAGACTGACATATGAGTATATCTAGTGCAGCTACTTGAGAGGAGTAAAATGTCATAACAGTGTTAAGAGATTATAGAAAAGATAACAAAAAGGTACGGCAGGTATTATCTATTGATGCTTAATGACAGAAGGAAGATATGTCATGGGAATACAACATAAAAGTTATTGAATACTGTTATTTATAAGTACTAATTATATTCTTGAGTGTGTCAGCCAAAACATATTAATATTTGCAACACAAAGATAATAAATATGACAACATTGATGATGTGCAGGTAGAAATGAAAAGTACAGCTGATGTGCAGGTATGAAAAGTACAACTGAAATGCAAAGTACAACATATGTGACAATACGACAAGTACAATTGATGTGCAGGTGGAAAACGCAAAGTCCTTGACTTCATCGCTCGGTGCTATTTCGTGTGTATGTGTATGCACTATGTACCCAACTACTATAGATGTTAGTGTAATAGGTTGGAGTTAAAATTTTACAGAATACCAGATGTTTAAATCAATAAACACAACATAAGAATTATAAATAAAGAAAACATATAATATAAGTAAAAATAGTAAGAAAAGACTTACCAGAACATCTCGTAGCTCAGCAGCAGGACTAAGCTCTATATATATATCTCTCTGTGTGTGTGGGGGGGGCACACTATAAGCATTTAACATCAGCTTAATCCACCAGTTCATCAACAAAAATAAATAATTCTTTTAGAATTACCTGTAAGAAACATAGATTTTAAATAGAATCAATGAAACTAGCATAGAGTGCCAACTCAGTCAATAATTATTGTCTTTATACCTGCAAATGATGAGCTATTATAGGATTTTTAAATTGCCAAATTAAATATCAACTGTATCAATATTTTCTTAAAATGATATAATATACATCATTTGGGGAAAACTTTATATAACCACACAAAAATAAAAATAAAATACTCACATTCAATTCAAAATAGGCATAAGCCAAAGATACAGTATGTCAACAACAATGGGAAGATTTAATGATTTATTGATCCTAAAAGCAGCATCGTATATGCATCTTAGACTACCACCAGCAACATTCATATTAGCATTCTTCACCTGCCATATTATACAAGGATTTTCCCCATCATGTATCCTCTTTGCCCAGCATCGATCCCTGACTCTACGTATATTGACACATATATTCATGTCCCACTACCGCTCCACCATCACGCTTGCCATATTTTCCCCATCCCCATGCAACCCATTTGCATCTACAGGCATATAGGAATCCCCTCTCCTTAAACAAATAGCACCAACACATTTATTGAGCCATTTCTTAACACTTGGGGCAACTCCTGAAGCAACCATATCCTCGAATATATCAAAAGTAGTGTCCATTGAGCCGTTTTTGCGAAGTGCTTTAACGATTGTGTTGTAAGTCACCATGTCAGGTTTGCATCCAAATATCTCCCTCGATATTTAGTAAAGTAAATCAATGGCTAATTTCGTTTTCTTAATGCACTGCAGCCCATATTGTTCTTACGGAGACTATTCATAAGTGAACTACGTATTGTTATGTGGCATTGCCATCCTCACTTTTGCATAGAACCATACAGTGAACTGAATAGGGTTAGGATATATCGTTTGTACAAACACAACCTTAGACATCTATGCGATATTTTTATAATACTTATGTAACGACCCGAAATTTTCGATCCCGAAAATTCCAGATAGTTAGAGAAAAGAAGAAAGAGAAAGAAGAAGAAACAGAAACTAAAACTCAAAATCTCACATTCGCAGTGGATAAAATATAATAACAAATAAAATAACAGTTTACAAAGAAGAAATGTATCAGTACATTACATTTTTACATCAGAGTTTCAACAATACACAACACTGGATAGTTTAAGACAACATGTCCTAAATTTACAATAGCATATCACAGCGGAAAACACCATACGTTCCTGCCCCCCAACTTGCCTCCTGAGCTCCATAACGACCTTACCTGAAAATCTGTAATACTCGGTCTGACCCGAGCATTACATCAAAGTAACACCCGGGTCAGGCTGGAAACCAGCGTGAGTAAACCCAACTAACAAGGAATACAAAAGTATACAACTAATATAAACCCGGGTAACTCGGGGTAATTCGTATCAATTTACAACTTCACTAGTCATTATAGACATTACTTACATCACACATCAATTTCTAAGTACTAAAACTTAGATTAAATGGTCCAATTCACTTTAATCATTCCATTTCATTCTATTGATTCCACACATCAAATTATAAAGAATCGAAGGGGTTTCGGGTATTTACTAATACCCGACTCCGGTCTCTTCGAGTTCAATACCATTTTAACCCATGTTATTCAAGTGAAAACAATTCAACCTTAGATACATAATGTCACTTTCACACAGTAATTCATTGTAGATAGTCACATTATCACTATACAACCCAACATTTCATGAAACAAAACATTTCGTATTTCATAACATCACAATCACATACTAGGGATAACAAATAATCCAAGCATTCCATACTATTCTATCATCTAAAAGAAAGGTTAATTAGTCGTACCATTTCTAATGGATTTAATTAATTACCTCCATCACTACACATCCTGCTTACTCAACCATAAATTAATTTCAATTCAATAAATTAATTATTCCTTAACTATTCACTTAAATCAACCTTCTTTAATTATCTTTGGTTGATTATTTCTTAATTACATTTAAGTAATTACAAAAATTAATTAACCTTACCATTCACAGTAATTATCCTCAGTTAAGTACTCAAATTTATTTATCTTATAACCACTTATATTGATTAACTATCCTTAATTAGTCGCACTCATTAATTTACTAATCCTTAATTAATTTTCTTAATTAATCAATCAATCTTTTAATTAAGTAATCCTTAATTAATAAATTTCTTAATTTATCAATCCTATAATAAATTACACCAAGTAATTAGTCCTCAATTACTCCCATTAGATAAACTACCTTACATTATTTCCATTCAGAAATTTATTCTTTTGGTTAATTACCCTCCATTAACTATCATCTAATCATTAATTAAATAAACCCTTCATTCATAATTAAATTAATTAACTCCTAATAATTTATCCTTTAATTACTTACATTAAGTAATTAAATATTTAAGTAATTTATCTCTAACTACTTATTAACAGATTTCTTATTTCCAATTAATTAATCTTATTTAATTAATTCACCACCCTTAATAATTAATTTATTAATGCTTAATAAATTTATTTCCCTTTTATTCCTTAATTTTTATTAATCTTTAATCACTAAGGTCTTTGGCTTACTTTAAAGATAACCCATTTATTCACTTAATCTTTGTTAACACATAAATTAACTCCTTAATTACATACTTAAGTAAGTTTAAATAAACTTCAAGAATCGATTTAATTTAAGTAAAACTTATTATACAACTTCTTAAACTAAGATTAACAACATTATTATACAAAGATAATAAACTTTAAAAGAAAAACAGTTAACTTGATTACTCTAAGTTAATCACAACCCTTACTTATTCATTAAAACAGTTAAATTACGGTTCAACCTATAGTCATCCCGAGTTCCCCTAAAGGAAACCTCCCTTCCTCTTCTTCTTCTTCTTTTTATATAGAACTTAGTTAAAGACAAAACTGTAAACAACTACATACGCGAACCCGAAGCCCAACTCGAGTCACCACTATAAAAACACGATGTTGACTTCGAGATGAAGACTCTGAGCCAAGCTCTGACACATACGAAACCTTCGTGCACGTGCACACGGCGTCGCCGCTGCTCCGGTAGGTACTATGACATCAGGAAAGTCAGCGATGATCCATAACATCAATTTCCACCGCCTAGTCATCCCCAGCAAAACCAAACCAAAATCGAGCACTTAAGGTCGACTGGAACCAAAAACATCATCGGTAATTCATTGACCACCGACGATCCTACCTACCTGGAACCACGCCGCCTTGACTAAAACCTCGCTTCGACCTCCAGCATCGATCTCCCCCTGTCGCGATCATCTCCGGTCTTCCGTAGCCTACGCCATTGCCTCGACAGCAATCATGACCCAAACTCACTGGAAAACCCTAGTTCAACCTCCCCTGGCCACTACGAACACTATAAAAATCCACCGCCATTTTTCCAAAGAACCCCACCACATTGTCCATCTCCAGGCCAAACGACAACCAATTCGATCACGTCGATCATCAGAATCCTTCGAATTTCCAAATCGCGTCCATCTCGAGATAACTCGCCAAATACTTGACTAGAATTTACATTGTAAATTCCTAAATTCAGCATTCATTACCACGAATCTAATCATGGATTCAATTCATGAATTCATGACATTTGATTTCTTTGTCCAAATTTACAGTTCACTGTTTTTTTTATAACTCTTGAGATAATTACTTAATACAAATTCCTTAATCTATTTTTTTTTAAATTTATATTATACCACCATCATCATTTTACCCAAAAGAATTTAGATTAAATCTGAGTGTAACAGTATGTTTGATTCTTTTTCCCTTTTATTTTGTTCTGTTGTTTGAACACAAACCATCCCAGTCTTCAAATATGTGCATACAGGTATAAATATCCATATTCGCAGAGCAAAGAATATTCATACAATTTTACTATAACATCCCATATACTTTATCACAGGCGTCAAGTAAAATTTTGATTTAAAACTGTTTTTAACATAAATGTTTACTCACTGTTAAATTTTTGAACAGAGAAGATAAGACAACACCTTGTTCAGGCAACAACATTCAGATCCAGGCATAAGTACTCTTTTTTTTTTACTTCTAGGAAATACTAAAAAGAATGTTGGTTACCTTTAGAAACTTTTACTTATCTACAGTTTTGCTAAAGATTTTCGGACTTAAAAGGTTTAGCTACTCACCTCTAGTGAAATCAGAGAAGGCCTAAGATGGGAAAAACTGCAATTCTTTTTCTTTGATCTTGTTACTTGATTAGCTAACTGATCTGGGTTGTTGAACTCTTATTGAATTTTCTTGTTGATGATTGACTTAGCTGTCCGCATGTTGAATAGAGGAGCAAACTTGATTTTATTTCTGCAAAAATCTGGAATTTATTTGATCTTGAAGTTGCAAATCTTGGATTAGAAACAGCAGCTTGGATTTTGAAATTGATTAGGTTGAGTTGATTTCTTGCTTGTATATTTAGTTGAGCTTTGATTTGCTTGAATCTTATTCTTGAATCAGGTTGGAGATGCTTTTGGATTTTATTTAATTTCTTGATGAACTTTTGAAACTTGAAGCTTAGTTGATTTGAGGAAATAGACTGTTTAATATTTTCTGATTCTCAGGTTTTTGAAATGTAAAAATGAAGCCTGGTTCTTCTTTCAAATACATGTCATCCATATTTTGAATTAAAAGAAATGCCACTTGTAAATGCATTTTCTCTGAGCCTACACGTGTTTAAATGCATGTATGTAAGCTTACAAATGTTTTGGGTCTATAAATTAAATATTCCTTATGTTTTATATTTTATTTTTATTTTTAAGAGAACAAATTGCCACATGTAAATTCATGCTATATTGATCCAACACTTGCATTTTTGCATGTGTTTATATTTTTACAAATGTCATAGACCATATTTCTTATTTTAACATATGTATTATATTTTATAAATTATGTATTAGGTTGATAAATGTTTATATACATATATTTAGCTATTATGTTTTTATTAAATGATGTTCTACAACTATTTATTACAAGTAATACTCTCAATATAT
Source organism: Allium cepa (assembly GCA_030765085.1). Lineage (NCBI taxonomy): Eukaryota > Viridiplantae > Streptophyta > Magnoliopsida > Asparagales > Amaryllidaceae > Allium > Allium cepa. The sequence goes on along the minus strand of CM060942.1, from coordinate 86,561,643 downwards.
TTATTTAAATTTCAAATCCAAATTCCAACACAATTTATTAATAAACCATACAAATCCTAAATATACATATATTTATATTTTATTATCAGAATTATTTATTTAACTTATTAATTAGTATTTTTACTAATTAATCCTGTTAACTATCAATTAACAGATATTCCAAAATTCAGGTTATCACATTCCTCCCCCCTTTGAATCTTTTCGTCCTCGAAAAAGTACGAAGCCAGAATTATTAAATGCTTAAAATTATATAAATTTTCTTTGATCATTTTTAAAACACTTTTTAAAATCCATATAATATTACCAAAAGAGTTTCTATAAAAATATCATTTTATAACTCGATGTTTCAACAAGTTCAACCTTGTTCTTATAGAAATTCGGTCATACGTTGGTCAGGCGTACGACTGAAATTCTATAAGTACTTAGAAGACCCGTTTTTAACACCTAGCGAAAATATTGAAAAATAATTTTATTTAAAATATAGGAAACAGTTTTTGAAAATAGAGGATATATCTTTGGCGAGAATGCTCTGGAAATCATCACCCCCATCCATGGTCGCAGTTAACCCGATGGTTACGTTGCCATCCCGACAAAATCCATAGATAACTGTAGGCCTTCGCGCCCCTCGATTACACCATGGAACCCGCTACAGACCGCAGCTACAACTGGGGTTACGTAGCTATCACAGCAAAAACCCATATAACTGTAGGCATCAGCGCCCTCGAATTTCGCTTTCAAAAGAATGAAACTTCTCCACTCCACTTGACCATAGATCGCAGTCTACCGATGTTGCGTTGCCTTCCCGGCAAAATCAAGTGTAGACCGTTGACACTCATCCTCCACACGATTTTCGCTATGGTCCCCACAGTAGATCGCAGTGACATCGAGTTACACTGTCGTCACAGCATAATCCAAATGCCCCTGTAGGCATCAGCGCCCTCAACTTTCGCTACCCAATGATCCTCAGGAACTAGTTTGTCCGGACTCCTCACAGGATCAACTTTAGAACCCCCCATGAGGCTCAAGGCAGCACCACCCAGTGGTACTCTTGAGAAGTCCATTCCAAGGGAGCGCCTTTTTTTCCCAGAGCCAACATCAAAACATTTTATACTATACATATATAGTATCTTTAAATCATACACCTAGTATGATCTCATACAAAACTCCTTTACACAAAATCGATTATCCAAAAATCGATAATTCTCAAACTAGGCTTTCCAAATTCAATATTGATTTTACTCAAAAATCAAAAGCCTTTCCAAATCCATAGGTTCCCAAAACTTTTTTTTCAAAATCCTCATATGATCCTTTACATATATATATATATATATATATATATATATATATAATTTTTAAAACTTTGGATCATTTTCAAACTTGTATAAAACTCCTTTTATACTTCAAAACACCTTCAAAAATTCTTTTCTTCTGGCAATAGATTCAACAAGGGGAGTTTTATCTTATATAACAAAGATATATAACTTTATTATCTAAAATCAAATATTCAAATTTGGTTACTTCTTTTTAACATCATTTTCATTCAAATCCGTACGATGTACACATATCATCTGTACGCTATACCAATCTGATCGCTCACTCGATCACACAATTTCACTTCCAAACTGGTATCGTCCACCCGACTTCCTAGTGCGGACACAAATCTGGATTCTTGATCAGAAACCGTGATTCTCCTTGCATAGTCATAACCATGATAGAGAACATTAAGAACCAATCAACAATCCATATCCAGGTTCGCCGTCGAAAATCGAGTGAAAAATCCCACTCGGATCGATATAACTATCTCGAAATTCTGTGCTCGAATCTGGATCAAATCACTATGCGAATAGAATAACATATATACACCCTACGTATTTATCTTTATTGGTTATTAGCCAAATCAATTCCATTTCTATTCATATTCATTTTGATTATCCTTTACTTATTCACAATTGCTTCAATCCATTTGGATTATCACCTCTATCCTTATCTCGATTGGGTATTTAACCATCAACTGTTTAGACTCTGTCCAATTTATTTAGAAAATTGCTTGAAAATTTAAAAATAGATAAGTAGTTAGAAAATAATTACTTGTTTGTAAAATAGGTGTAAAACGGTAAAGAAAAATAGTTAAAACAATTATAAAAATTTAGATAATTGCAAAATAATAGTAAGATAGTAATTAGTTTTGTAAAATAATTGAAATATAGTAATTAGTTTATAAACAGTTGGAAAATTGTTAACAGTTTTCTAAAATAATTGTAAAACAAGTATAAGATAATTTGGATTTTAAAAGAAAGGTTGTATATATAATGAATAGCTTGAAAAAATAGGTTTATATTAAAACAATTTATAATAAAAATAGTCCAGAGTAAAAACTGTTCACTCCCTAATCTTCATTCTCAATTAATTCAATTTAAATTTCCTCTTCCATTTAAATTGACCCACTTCCAATTTAAATAACTTCAATTTCCATTGAAATCTATTTAATCCAGTTCAAGTTGAATTCCTCAGTTCTTTCCAAATTTTACTTTGTTCAACCTTGATCTCCAATTATATTAATTCAAACTAGTTCCAATTTCAATTTACTTCATCTCAGTTTGAATTAATCCTAATTTCGAACTCCATTTCCAAATCAAGTTGAATTATTCTTGATTTCCTCCCAAATTTAATTCAAATTCCATTTGAATTTAAAACTTATTCAACTTTAATTACAATTCCAAATTATTCAAATCAATTCGGACTAATTTCAAATGGAACCTACTTCAATTCCAAATTGTCTCAAATTAATCTAATTCAAATTTTCCATTTGAAATTTATACTTATATACCATCATTCACAATTTCAATTAGTTCAAATTAAATTCAATTTGAACTTAATTTCAAATTTCAAATTTAAACCATCTCGAACTATATAAATTCGAGTTAATACTTCAAATGTTGATTTAATTTCTTTAAATCAATTTACCTTTTTATCCCAACAATGGATTACCATATTCCATTTCTCATTCATTTAAACAAGTGCAATTTGCAATTTAAAGATTTTTAATAACAATAGGATGATATCATCCAATTCATTTTAAAACATCCATCAATTTCCAATTTTCAGATCTCAAACCCATTTTGAGATCACACAAACTCCTAATTCAGATTAACCATTTAACTTACCAAGTTAAATCCAATCAAACTCGTTTAACCCTATAAAAATTTGAATTCCCATTCAAATTTTAATCTTCTCATAAATAATCTTCCCATTTATTAAGTTAAAAAACTTATCACTTTGGGTATCATATCTTATTCCAAATTTAAAACTCAACCTTAGAGTTTATTTCCTTTACACACCTGGTTACTTTTAAATTTTAAACCACCTTTGGTTATAAATTCAAACAAATTCTTTAAAATTTCAAACATTTCTTATTTTAAAATAAGATCATATTCATAATAGTTCGAATAATATAATTTCTTTAACATTTTGAAACCAATTCAAATGTTTAAAATTAGAATTCAGAATTTCACAATTTGAAACTCACTTTAATTTACATCCTTCCTAATTTACAAATTTATTCTCCTTTTTAATTGGTTACTTCCTTAAAACATTTTATTGTTTATTAAAGAACAAGCATTCCATTATTAAACACAATAACCATCTATTTCTTTGGTTTGAAACCAATACTAATTCATCTTATTTTGAAATACTTCTCAGATTCAAATTTAGTTTGAATCCATTTCAAACTTATCTTTATTCAATTTCAATTTCATTTTGGTTGTATTTCTATTACTTCTTAATTTAATTCCAACAATTTAACAACCAATTCCTTTAATATTTATTAGAAAAAAATATTGCTTTATATATCAAAATATAATCTTATATAAAACCATTTAAAATCTTTATATAAGAAAATAACAAGTACGCTCTCTCATACACACACACACACACACACACACACACACTCAACTCATTCTAGGGTACTATTGACCCTATCCTTAATGAGTAATCCCAACAGAGCCAAGGTTGTCGGTTAACCTTCTGCTCTGATACCAAATTGTAACGACCCGAAATTTTCGATCCCGAAAATTCCAAATAGTTAGAGAAAAGAAGAAAGAGAAAGAAGAAGAAGAAACAGAAACTAAAACTCAAAATCTCACATTCGCAATGGATAAAATATAATAACAAATAAAATAACAGTTTACAAAGAAGAACTGTATCAGTACATTACATTTTTACATCAGAGTTTCAACAATACACAACACTGGACAGTTTAAGACAACATGTCCTAAATTTACAATAGCATATCACAGCGGAAAACACCATACGTTCCTGCCCCCCCAACTTGCCTCCTGAGCTCCAAAACGACCTTACCTGAAAATCTGTAATACTCGGTCTGACCCGAGCATTACATCAAAGTAACACCCGGATCAGGCTGGAAACCAGCGTGAGTAAACCCAACTAACAAGGAATACAAAAGTATACAACTCATATAAACCCGGGTAACTCGGGGTAATTCGTATCAATTTACAACTTCACAAGTCATTATAGACATTACTTACATCACACATCAATTTCTAAGTACTAAAACTTAGATTAAATGGTCCAATTCACTTTAATCATTCCATTTCATTCTATTGATTCCACACATCAAATTATAAAGAATCGAAGGGGTTTCGGGTATTTACTAATACCCGACTCCGGTCTCTTCGAGTTCAATACCATTTTAACCCATGTTATTCAAGTGAAAACAATTCAACCTTAGATATATAATGTCACTTTCACACAGTAATTCATTGTAGATAGTCACATTATCACTATACAACCCAACATTTCATGAAACAAAACATTTCGTATTTCATAACATCACAATCACAAACTAGGGATAACAAATAATCCAAGCATTCCATACTATTCTATCATCTAAAAGAAAGGTTAATTAGTCGTACCATTTCTAATGGATTTAATTAATTACCTCCATCACTACACATCCTGCTTACTCAACCATAAATTAATTTCAATTCAATAAATTAATTATTCCTTAACTATTCACTTAAATCAACCTTCTTTAATTATCTTTGGTTGATTATTTCTTAATTACATTTAAGTAATTACAAAAATTAATTAACCTTACCATTCACAGTAATTATCCTCAGTTAAGTACTCAAATTTATTTATCTTATAACCACTTATATTGATTAACTATCCTTAATTAGTCGCACTCATTAATTTACTAATCCTTAATTAATTTTCTTAATTAATCAATCAATCTTTTAATTAAGTAATCCTTAATTAATAAATTTCTTAATTTATCAATCCTATAATAAATTACACCAAGTAATTAGTCCTCAATTACTCCCATTAGATAAACTACCTTACATTATTTCCATTCAGAAATTTATTCTTTTGGTTAATTATCCTCCATTAACTATCATCTAATCATTAATTAATTTAACCCTTAATTCATAATTAAATTAATTAACTCCTAATAATTTATCCTTTAATTACTTACATTAAGTAATTAAATATTTAAGTAATTTATCTCTAACTACTTATTAACAGATTTATAATTTCCAATTAATTAATCTTATTTAATTAATTCACTACCCTTAATAATTAATTTATTAATCCTTAATAAATTGATTTCCCTTTTATTCCTTAATTTTTATTAATCTTTAATCACCAAGGTCTTTGGCTTACTTTAAAGATAACCCATTTATTCACTTAATCTTTGTTAACACATAAATTAACTCCTTAATTTCATACTTAAGTAAGTTTAAATAAACTTGAAGAATTGATTTAATTTAAGTAAAACTTATTATACAACTTCTTAAACCAAGATTAACAACATTATTATACAAAGATAATAAACTTTAAAAGAAAAACAGTTAACTTGATTACTCTAAGTTAATCACAACCCTTACTTATTCATTAAAACAGTTAAATTACGGTTCAACCCATAGTCATCCCGAGTTCCCCTAAAGGAAACCTCCCTTCCTCTTCTTCGTTTTCTTTTTATATAGAACTTAGTTAAAGACAAAACTGTAAACAACTACATACGCGAACCCGAAGCCCAACTCGAGTCACCACTATAAAAACACGATGTTGACTTCGAGATGAAGACTCTGAGCCAAGCTCTGACACATACGAAACCTTCGTGCACGTGCACACGGCGTCGCCGCTGCTCCGGTAGGTACTATGACATCAGGCAAGTCAGCGATGATCTATATCATCAATTTCCACCGCCCAGTCATCCCCAGCGAAACCAAACCAAAATCGAGCACTTAAGGTCGAATGGAACCAAAAACATCATCGGTAATTCATTGACCACCGACGATCCTACCTACCTGGAACCACGCCGCCATGACTAAAACCTCGCTTCGACCTCCAGCATCGATCATCTCCTGTCGCGATCATCTCCGGTCTTCCGTAGCCTACGCCATTGCCTCGACAGCAATCACGACCCAAACTCACTGGAAAACCCTAGTTCAACCTCCCCTGGCCACTACGAACACTATAAAAATCCACCGCCATTTTTCCAAAGAACCCCACCACATTGGCCATCTCCAGGCCAAACGACAACCAATTCGATCACGTCGATCATCGGAATCCTTCGAATTTCCAAATCGCGTCCATCTCGAGATAACTCGCCAAATACTTGACTAGAATTTACATTGTAAATTCCTAAATTCAGCATTCATTACAACGAATCTAATCATGGATTCAATTCATGAATTCATGACATTTGATTTCTTTGTCCAAATTTACAGTTCACTTTTTTTTTATAACTCTTGAGATAATTACTTAAAACAAATTCCTTAATCTATTTTTTTTTCAAATTTATATTATACCACCATCATCATTTTACCCAAAAGTATTTAGATTAAATCTGAGTGTAACAGTATGTTTGATTCTTTTTCCCTTTTATTTTGTTCTGTTGTTTGAACACAAACCATCCCAGTATTCAAATATGTGCATACAGGTATAAATATCCATATTCGCAGAGCAAAGAATATTCATACAATTTTACTATAACATCCCATATACTTTATCACAGGCGTCAAGTAAAATTTTGATTTAAAACTGTTTTTAACATAAATGTTTACTCACTGTTAAATTTTTGAACAGAGAAGATAAGACAACACCTTGTTCAGGCAACAACATTCAGATCCAGGCATAAGTACTCTTTTTTTTCTTTTTTTTACTTCTAGGAAATACTAAAAAGAATGTTGGTTACCTTTAGAAACTTTTACTTATCTACAGTTTTGCTAAAGATTTTCGGACTTAAAAGGTTTAGCTACTCACCTCTAGTGAAATCAGAGAAGGCCTAAGATGGGAAAAACTGCAATTCTTTTTCTTTGATCTTGTTACTTGATTAGCTAACTGATCTGGGTTGTTGAACTCTTATTGAATTTGCTTGTTGATGATTGACTTAGCTGTCCGCATGTTGAACAGAGGAGCAAACTTGATTGTATTTCTGCAAAAATCTGGAATTTATTTGATCTTGAAGTTGCAAATCTTGGATTAGAAACAGCAGCTTGGATTTTGAACTTGATTAGGTTGAGTTGATTTCTTGCTTGTATATTTAGTTGAGCTTTGATTTGCTTGAATCTTATTCTTGAATCAGGTTGGAGATGTTTTTGGATTTTATTTAATTTCTTGATGAACTTTTGAAACTTGAAGCTTAGTTGATTTGAGGAAATAGAATGTTTAATATTTTCTGATTCTCAGGTTTTTGAAATGTAAAAATGAAGCCTGGTTCTTCTTTCAAATACATGTCATCCATATTTTGAATTAAAAGAAATGCCACTTGTAAATGCATTTTCTCTAAGCCTACACATGTTTAAATGCATGTATGTAAGCTTACAAATGTTTGGGTCTATAAATTAAATATTCCTTATGTTTTATATTTTATTTTTATTTTTAAGAGAACAAATTGCCACATGTAAATTCATGCTATATTGATCCAACACTTGCATTTTTGCATGTGTTTATATTTTTACAAATGTCATAGACCATATTTCTTATTTTAACATATGTATTATATTTTATAAATTATGTATTAGGTTAATAAATGTTTATATACATATATTTTGCTATTATGTTTTTATTAAATGATGTTCTACAACTATTTATTACAAGTAATACTCTCAATATATTTATTTAAATTTCAAATCCAAATTCCAAATTACAATTTATTTATAAACCATACAAATCCTAAATATACGTATATTTACATTTTATTATCATAATTATTTATTTAACTTATTAATTAGTATTTTTACTAATTAATTCTGTTAACTATCAATTAACAGATATTCCAAAATTCAGGTTATCACCACTTAGCTCATTTTATTAAACCTATTTAAGTTTAATTTATAAATCTTAGTTAACATACATTTACTATAAATATTAGTTAACTTATATTATTATTATAAATCTTAGTTAATTTTTATAAAAGTATTATTATTATACTTGGTTAATTTCTTATAAATTTTATTATTATTATTATTATTACTATTATTATTTAGTTATATTTTTTATAATACTTAGTTAATTTTTATAAACTTATTTAAGTTTAATATTTATAAATCTTAGTTAACTTACAATTATTATAAATTTTAGTTAACCTAATATTATTATTACAAAAGTTTGTTAACTTACTGTTATTATTATAAATCTTAGTTAATTTTTATAAATTTATTTACTTATTATTACTGCTACTACTATACTTAGTTAATTTTTCACAAAATTTATTATTAATATCATTAAATTGTTGTTGTTGTTATTTAGTTACATTTTTACAATAATTGATTAATTTTTAATCAAATTTGGGTGCCAAAGGGAACAATTATAAATAGTTTTGGGTCTACACAAAATTATTTTTCAAAATTTTCTGCCACTAACAACCATGGACCTATAAAAACAAATAGGTCACATAAAATTTTCATCGTGTAGGTGTGGTGGCGGGCTAAGGAACAACAATAGTGTTACCTGGATTTTTGGCTGTTCCAGAAACACAACGGACGACAAAGCTAAGTTCCTTAGCCTAGTATAAGGGTGACAGAATCACAATGAACAACGATGAGAAATATCGTAAAAGTAAAGACAGGTAAAAGTATATTTATTTGTACGATATATTAAATGTGATAATCTGTACCATTTTCTGAATAAAACCAGCCAATTATACGATGATGATATGATGATGATTTAATGATGATTTTGATTCTGACTTTATTCAAAATTGTTAGCCATTTATATTCTTATGCCAAAAACACTATAAAATTCACTAGAATTACTTGATATATAAGTTTGAGAGAAAAATAGTGTTTTTGATTGGATAATAACATTGTTGTTATAATATTTTTGGCTAAAACTATATTCATGTTTTGACACGGCCTCGATTTAAAATCCTAATGAATTCTATTTTAAAAATTGTAAAAAGGATTTTAAATTTTTTTTTGAAAGTGTTGAAACTTTTAAGAAATTGCCTTGAAATAAAAATAATGTTTGATGGCTTCTAAAATTGACACTTTAATATATGTTTGATTGTTGACATGGTTTTCATTTAAAATCCAAGAGAATTTCATTTAAAATTTGTTGATAATAATCATGAGAAATTTCTTAATCTGGTCTTTGACATTCAACGAGTGAATTTTGAGTGAAATTTAAATTCAGATGCAGATTACACTGGTAATATGGTTGATAGAAAAATTACTAGTGGAACATGATTAATTTTTGACACATTCATTAACTGCATCGTTTTTCAAAGAAAATATCTGCATATTTTTCATTTCAAATAATTTTCAAATAGCAGAAAATTTTCTTTTAAAACCCCCTGGAGAAAATCATTTTTGACCATATTTTCAGATTAGTCATTTTGAAAAATTGGTTTCATAATTATTTTTGCATTTGATTTTAAATGACTATATTGACTAATCTGACTCCCTAATGTTTATCGAAAAGAAAAATAGTAATAGAAAAAGTGATGAGTGTTGATATTTATCATATATTATAACTCGAGAAAGTATAATTAGAAAATTTCTTTAGAAATTTAAACAAGAGTTATAAAACTTTTTGTTGGTAAAAATTCCATGACCATCTCTATATCTATCATATTTCTAACAACTATCACTCATCAAAACTCTATATAGTTTGTTGATATGTGGTACTTTAAACAGGAATCGTTCGTTTTTCATTTTCATTTTTTTAAAAAGCAAAAATAAATAAATAAATAAATACCAAAGTATTCACTCTCATTTAAAAGTCCTCACGGTTATGCATGGGTGAATTACTTGGAATTTGTTATGTGCTTCCATGCTCATTTAAAAGTCCTCACGGTTATGCATGTATGGAACGCATATCAAAAGTTGATTTTTTTTTCTTTTAAAATAAACAAGTTGATTCTAATCCCATTTAAAAGTCCTCACGGTTATGCGTGGTTAGAAGATACTTGAATTCATTTTTTTAAAAAAAAATAAAATTGGAATACTACTAATCTCATTTAAAAGTCCTAACGGTTATGCATGATTAGTAGATATTCAAATTCCTGATATAAAAATACCACAAATAGACACAATTGTATGGTTTTATATGATGACATCATCTCCATCATTCTAAAAGTGGAATATGCGCCTAACAATATTTTTATGATTTTTGTTTGATTTTCTATTGAAATTTAATATTTATATTCAATTGGGTTTTAATGTTGGATTAATATCGATTACTTTATCTCTATTTTTCTCTATTTCTATTATTCTTTTGCTGATAACAAAAGGGGGAGAGAAAAGTTAAGATTTTGTAAAAAGGGAGAGAAAAGGTCAAAGAAGTTTTCAATATGCATATAGACTCATTTGCACATTTTATTTGTATGCATATATGTAGGGGGAGTCATATATGTAGGGGGAGTATCATATAGAAAGGAAGCATTCAAATAGGGGGAGCAATTGAAATTATCAAATACATTTAATATTTTCAAAATCTTAAATATATGTTTGTTATCATCAAAAGGGGGAGATTGTTGAATATGCGCTTATATGATTTTTGTTTGATGATAATAAACATATATACATTCATTTAAATGTATTTGTTAATATACTATTTATTTTCACAGATTAAATAAATATTTGCTGAATAAAATAAATAACACAGATTTTAAATTCAAACGAATATTTTATTCAAACAAATATTTATTACAATTTTGAATAATACAATTTCAAGCTCTCACTATACTATACAACTTTGATTACAATTACATCACATTTCACATTTACATATTCACCTCACTATATATCACTCACACTCGTATTTTTATCTACAACTGCATTCCAGTTTGAATCCAGCATCTGAGCAATCTGCAAAAATATTCACTAACGCAGTAAAATTGAAAATAAAATATTTTTGCAATTCAAAATAAAAGATGATTTTGAAAACATTGTTTGCCTCAGTTATTTGGGTTGTTCTTCATAATTTAAATTTGAATTCATCATACACGAACAACTTGTGACATACACAGTATATTACTGTATATGCCACAAGGCCGTGCACACCGATATATACACTTGATTGATTTACAGGGACAGGTGAGCACAGGTCAAACCCAAATATACAGACAGGTTCAACTCAGGTGCAATATATTCAAAATCACGACACAAGCACAAGGTCAAACCCGAGTTTTTAAAACTGGGTTCAACACAAGGCAGTCATGAAGTATGCAAAGAGCTCGAGCATGAGATATGGCAACTACAGTAATGCATCAGTCACCAAACACTACAAACAAGCAACATGGCTGAACATTGATCAAGACACTAAGCAATAGCAATGCATGTATAATGGAACCAGTGACAATAGTGGATATCAAGTAATACAACTACAAATGCTCAAACTCAATGGTCAGAATGAAAACAGTGGTCAATGCCGAGATACAAAATACTCAATGCATGCAACAATGTGCACAGGCCAGAAACAATATCAAAATGCAAGCACAACTTTACAACAAGTCCAGCAACATGAATTGGAACTACACCAGTGCACAGATACAAGTTCAAGTGCTCAGTGCAGACCAGACTCAAGCTACAAAATAAAGCACAGTTGCAAATAACATGACAGTGAAAACTCGAGTCACAGTGCCATGCTACAAATTATAAAATGAAACATGCAGGAGAACAGAAAATAGTGAACATATACTTATGATATAAAGTTCATGTCTACAGAATGGGAATAAACTCGACCAAGTACAACAAGCATCAGTATGCAAATATCAAGACCGAAGTCAGATGAAATAATGCCCAAAATGCCAACAAGTGATCATGCCAAATGTATCAATATACATAGCCGTGGGTGTCAAAATAAAGGTCAGAAAAATAATCAAACAACCAAGCCGTGGATGCATAGCAAAGCCAATGTCGAAGACAACCAGACACAAGTTCGAACTGTATCAAGTTATCAGAAAACATGATACAAGAATACTCAGTTCACAATGTTCAGAATCAAATCAAGTCAGGTGATGCTTAAATCAAGTCAAAGTTTTTTTCTTTTATCAAAGTCAGATTCAAGCCATGGTCATAATAGAATGAGTCAATGCCGTGAATATCAAGCATCTCAAAATTCAAAGGCCGAAGTCAATATCGAACGCGTGAATCAAAACCGTGTCAACCAAGCCGTGATCATCAAGTATCAAATATATGATTATGAACTAGTCGGAATCAATCTCAATCGTTCAAGAATAATAAAGTGGCCGAGATGAATTATTGACAAATTCAAATGATTTTATACGAACGAAGATAAAGGAGTTCGAACGCATATAAATACCCAAAATCATCATCGGCACAAAAGCATCGAGTTCGAACAAGCCAAACCAGAAAAGCAAAAGGAAACAACACATACCAGAAAGTCATAATCAACGAACTCGATCAAGTAGCTGCAAACGAGCGAGAATTGAACATCAGAGAAGCAACCGAAGCAAGCTACAAGGAGTCGGCCGATCAACCTTCAAAAGCCCTAATTTGGAGATCAGGGACGAAGCCCTAAAATTGAAAGAGGAACGGCCACCATTGTATACGCAACCAAACAAAGCAAAGAAAATAAAGAGACGGGTCGAATTGAAGAAAGGGCCGGCCTATTGTTTTAAAAGGGAGAAATATTTTTTTATATAGGGGTTTTTTAATTAGGGTTTAATTTTAATTTGCTTTTTAATTTGTAATTTTCCTTTTTTAAACCGTTTTAATTTTTCTAGTCGTGTGACTAGGGTGCAAACTACGGTGTGTAGTTTGGGAATTTGCAACTCGGTAGTTGAGTTGTGGTCAAGGTTTTGAGCGTAGAGTTAGATTAGTCAATAGCGGTGTATAGCGAGTTTACGTGTGTAAGCGAGGGACTATCTAATTTCTAGTAGAAACCTTGGGGGCAGCACGTAGGCAGGGTTTTGCCGAAGCTGGGTAAATTCTGTGTTGTTCTGTTTTATTCTGTTATTTATATTCTGCGATATCTGTGTTGCTATTCTGTGATCTGAATTGAAATTAATTTATAAGCTTCCGCGATTAATTTTTATAATTTACACTATCACCCTATTCACCCCCCCTCTAGGGTGAAATCGATCCTACAAGTGGTATCAGAGCGAGGTTTAGAAGTCAACATTTGTTTTAAAAATTCTATTTTTTGAAAAAATCAGTTTTTGTTTAAAAATTCGAATTTTTAAAAAATGGCTTCTTTTAATAATGCTTTTGCAGAAGGTCAATCCATAGTTAGACCACCAATGTTCAATGGTGAATATGCTTTTTGGAAAAATAGGATGAAATTTTTTTTGAAAACCATTGACGCTTGGGATATTGTTGAAACAGGTTATAGGATACCAACTATAACTGTAGATAATCAGGAAATAGAGAAACCAAAGGAACAATGGACAGAATTAGAAAATAAATTACAGAATACTAATGCCAAAGCTATGAATTCTATTATCTGTTCATTGGATCAATTTGAATTTAATCGTGTCTCACATTGTCTAACTGCGCAGGAAATATGGCACATACTAGAAGTGACTCACGAAGGAACATCTCAAGTCAAAGAATCTCGCCTTGCAATGCTAAGCAGCGAATACGAGAACTTCAAAATGGCGAAGGAAGAAAATGTCAAAGAGATGTACGGACGACTCTCCAATATCGTATACAAATCAAAAGCTCTCGGAAAAACATACACCGAATTAGAAATAGTCCGGAAAATCCTCAGAGTCCTTCCACGAAGCTTTGAAGCAAAAGTTACTGCCATACAAGAATCGAAAGATTTAAAACAACTTAAAGTTGAGGAACTCATCGGAAATCTCACCACTTATGAGCTAGAAATGAAATTCAAAGAAGAGCGTGAAGGAGGTGACACTCAAAAGAAATCAATAGCTCTCAAAGGAACAACCGAAAGTGATGATGATAACGATGAAGATGATGGAGCAGCAGAATTGGAGCTGTTAATAAGGAAATTCAAAAAATGGAATCAAAAACATGGAAATTCAGCTCGAAATCAAAAAGCAAAAAGCAGAATAGCCAAAGCACTAGACTACTCAGAAGAACAAAAGTTTATTTGTTATAATTGCAACAAACCCGGCCATATCAAGCCCGATTGTCCACAAATTAAATCCAGCCACAGAAAGAAACAGAAAAAGAAAAGTTTTGCAGCCACTTGGGATGAAATAGACGAGAATGATCAAAGCACTGGCAGTGAAAGCGAAAAGGCAGAATTGTGTCTTCGAGGTGATACAACTGACAGTGACGATGACGAGCCAAGTGAGGTATCAAAACTTACCCATTCTGAGTTGCTTATATATTTTCATGAAGTAAACGGTTGTTTTGAACGACTTAGGGAAAAATACGCCAAACTTGAATCTCAAAAAGATACTTTGATAGAATGTAATAAACAACTTGATCAATTAGTTAAAACCTATCAAAGTAGGATCCCTAAGTGTGATAAGTGTCCAACATTTGATGAGGAAATTAAAAAATCAGAAATTAAAATAAAATCGCTTGAAAATGAAATTCTGATTTTAAAGGAGAATGAAAATACTAGGAGAGAGAATTCTATTAAAAAGTGCACACAGTTGTTAAACGAAAATGAATCTCTAAAATCAAAAGTCCAACAATTGTCTACGACTTTAGATAAATTTTCAAAAAGTGAAAAATCGTTGAATATGCTATTAGGAAAGCAAATTGTTAATACGGTTAGACAAGGACTTGGATTTAATAATTCGAAAATTGTTGAAAACAAGATTAATCAAGTTAATTCTATGTGCACAATTTGTAGAAAATTTGGACACGATCACAAAAATTGTTGGTATAGACCCAAACATGTGAAAACTATACCGATTTGGGTTCCAAAAGGCACAAATATAAAATCTCTCAAAGTTAAACAAATTTGGGTGCCAAAGGGAACAATTATAAATAGTTTTGGGTCTACACAAAATTATTTTTCAAAATTTTCTGCCACTAACAACCATGGACCTATAAAAACAAATAGGTCACATAAAATTTTCATCGTGTAGGTGTGGTGGCGGGCTAAGGAACAACAATAGTGTTACCTGGATTTTTGGCTGTTCCAGAAACACAACGGACGACAAAGCTAAGTTCCTTAGCCTAGTATAAGGGTGACAGAATCACAATGAACAACGATGAGAAATATCGTAAAGGTAAAGACAGGTAAAAGTATATTTATTTGTACGATATATTAAATGTGATAATCTGTACCATTTTCTGAATAAAACCAGCCAATTATACGACGATGATATGATGATGATTTAATGATGATTTTGATTCTGACTTTATTCAAAATTGTTAGCCATTTATATTCTTATGCCAAAAACACTATAAAATTCACTAGAATTACTTGATATATAAGTTTGAGAGAAAAATAGTGTTTTTGATTGGATAATAACATTGTTGTTATAATATTTTTGGCTAAAACTATATTCATGTTTTGACACGGCCTCGATTTAAAATCCTAATGAATTCTATTTTAAAAATTGTAAAAAGGATTTTAAATTTTTTTTTGAAAGTGTTGAAACTTTTAAGAAATTGCCTTGAAATAAAAATAATGTTTGATGGCTTCTAAAATTGACACTTTAATATATGTTTGATTGTTGACATGGTTTTCATTTAAAATCCAAGAGAATTTCATTTAAAATTTGTTGATAATAATCATGAGAAATTTCTTAATCTGGTCTTTGACATTCAACGAGTGAATTTTGAGTGAAATTTAAATTCAGATGCAGATTACACTGGTAATATGGTTGATAGAAAAATTACTAGTGGAACATGATTAATTTTTGACACATTCATTAACTGCATCGTTTTTCAAAGAAAATATCTGCATATTTTTCATTTCAAATAATTTTCAAATAGCAGAAAATTTTCTTTTAAAACCCCCTGGAGAAAATCATTTTTGACCATATTTTCAGATTAGTCATTTTGAAAAATTGGTTTCATAATTATTTTTGCATTTGATTTTAAATGACTATATTGACTAATCTGACTCCCTAATGTTTATCGAAAAGAAAAATAGTAATAGAAAAAGTGATGAGTGTTGATATTTATCATATATTATAACTCGAGAAAGTATAATTAGAAAATTTCTTTAGAAATTTAAACAAGAGTTATAAAACTTTTTGTTGGTAAAAATTCCATGACCATCTCTATATCTATCATATTTCTAACAACTATCACTCATCAAAACTCTATATAGTTTGTTGATATGTGGTACTTTAAACAGGAATCGTTCGTTTTTCATTTTCATTTTTTTAAAAAGCAAAAATAAATAAATAAATAAATACCAAAGTATTCACTCTCATTTAAAAGTCCTCACGGTTATGCATGGGTGAATTACTTGGAATTTGTTATGTGCTTCCATGCTCATTTAAAAGTCCTCACGGTTATGCATGTATGGAACGCATATCAAAAGTTGATTTTTTTTTCTTTTAAAATAAACAAGTTGATTCTAATCCCATTTAAAAGTCCTCACGGTTATGCGTGGTTAGAAGATACTTGAATTCATTTTTTTAAAAAAAAATAAAATTGGAATACTACTAATCTCATTTAAAAGTCCTAACGGTTATGCATGATTAGTAGATATTCAAATTCCTGATATAAAAATACCACAAATAGACACAATTGTATGGTTTTATATGATGACATCATCTCCATCATTCTAAAAGTGGAATATGCGCCTAACAATATTTTTATGATTTTTGTTTGATTTTCTATTGAAATTTAATATTTATATTCAATTGGGTTTTAATGTTGGATTAATATCGATTACTTTATCTCTATTTTTCTCTATTTCTATTATTCTTTTGCTGATAACAAAAGGGGGAGAGAAAAGTTAAGATTTTGTAAAAAGGGAGAGAAAAGGTCAAAGAAGTTTTCAATATGCATATAGACTCATTTGCACATTTTATTTGTATGCATATATGTAGGGGGAGTCATATATGTAGGGGGAGTATCATATAGAAAGGAAGCATTCAAATAGGGGGAGCAATTGAAATTATCAAATACATTTAATATTTTCAAAATCTTAAATATATGTTTGTTATCATCAAAAGGGGGAGATTGTTGAATATGCGCTTATATGATTTTTGTTTGATGATAATAAACATATATACATTCGTTTAAATGTATTTGTTAATATACTATTTATTTTCACAGATTAAATAAATATTTGCTGAATAAAATAAATAACACAGATTTTAAATTCAAACGAATATTTTATTCAAACAAATATTTATTACAATTTTGAATAATACAATTTCAAGCTCTCACTATACTATACAACTTTGATTAAAATTACATCACATTTCACATTTACATATTCACCTCACTACATATCACTCACACTCGTATTTTTATCTACAACTGCATTCCAGTTTGAATCCAGCATCTGAGCAATCTGCAAAAATATTCACTAACGCAGTAAAATTGAAAATAAAATATTTTTGCAATTCAAAATAAAAGATGATTTTGAAAACATTGTTTGCCTCAGTTATTTGGGTTGTTCTTCATAATTTAAATTTGAATTCATCATACACGAACAACTTGTGACATACACAGTATATTACTGTATATGCCACAAGGCCGTGCACACCGATATATACACTTGATTGATTTACAGGGACAGGTGAGCACAGGTCAAACCCAAATATACAGACAGGTTCAACTCAGGTGCAATATATTCAAAATCACGACACAAGCACAAGGTCAAACCCGAGTTTTTAAAACTGGGTTCAACACAAGGCAGTCATGAAGTATGCAAAGAGCTCGAGCATGAGATATGGCAACTACAGTAATGCATCAGTCACCAAACACTACAAACAAGCAACATGGCTGAACATTGATCAAGACACTAAGCAATAGCAATGCATGTATAATGGAACCAGTGACAATAGTGGATATCAAGTAATACAACTACAAATGCTCAAACTCAATGGTCAGAATGAAAACAGTGGTCAATGCCGAGATACAAAATACTCAATGCATGCAACAATGTGCACAGGCCAGAAACAATATCAAAATGCAAGCACAACTTTACAACAAGTCCAGCAACATGAATTGGAACTACACCAGTGCACAGATACAAGTTCAAGTGCTCAGTGCAGACCAGACTCAAGCTACAAAATAAAGCACAGTTGCAAATAACATGACAGTGAAAACTCGAGTCACAGTGCCATGCCACAAATTATAAAATGAAACATGCAGGAGAACAGAAAATAGTGAACATATACTTATGATATAAAGTTCATGTCTACAGAATGGGAATAAACTCGACCAAGTACAACAAGCATCAGTATGCAAATATCAAGACCGAAGTCAGATGAAATAATGCCCAAAATGCCAACAAGTGATCATGCCAAATGTATCAATATACATAGCCGTGGGTGTCAAAATAAAGGTCAGAAAAATAATCAAACAACCAAGCCGTGGATGCATAGCAAAGCCAATGTCGAAGACAACCAGACACAAGTTCGAACTGTATCAAGTTATCAGAAAACATGATACAAGAATACTCAGTTCACAATGTTCAGAATCAAATCAAGTCAGGTGATGCTTAAATCAAGTCAAAGTTTTTTTCTTTTATCAAAGTCAGATTCAAGCCATGGTCATAATAGAATGAGTCAATGCCGTGAATATCAAGCATCTCAAAATTCAAAGGCCGAAGTCAATATCGAACGCGTGAATCAAAACCGTGTCAACCAAGCCGTGATAATCAAGTATCAAATATATGATTATGAACTAGTCGGAATCAATCTCAATCGTTCAAGAATAATAAAGTGGCCGAGATGAATTATTGACAAATTCAAATGATTTTATACGAACGAAGATAAAGGAGTTCGAACGCATATAAATACCCAAAATCATCATCGGCACAAAAGCATCGAGTTCGAACAAGCCAAACCAGAAAAGCAAAAGGAAACAACACATACCAGAAAGTCATAATCAACGAACTCGATCAAGTAGCTGCAAACGAGCGAGAATTGAACATCAGAGAAGCAACCGAAGCAAGCTACAAGGAGTCGGCCGATCAACCTTCAAAAGCCCTAATTTGGAGATCAGGGACGAAGCCCTAAAATTGAAAGAGGAACGGCCACCATTGTATACGCAACCAAACAAAGCAAAGAAAATAAAGAGACGGGTCGAATTGAAGAAAGGGCCGGCCTATTGTTTTAAAAGGGAGAAATATTTTTTTATATAGGGGTTTTTTAATTAGGGTTTAATTTTAATTTTCTTTTTAATTTGTAATTTTCCTTTTTTAAACCGTTTTAATTTTTCTAGTCGTGTGACTAGGGTGCAAACTACGGTGTGTAGTTTGGGAATTTGCAACTCGGTAGTTGAGTTGTGGTCAAGGTTTTGAGCGTAGAGTTAGATTAGTCAATAGCGGTGTATAGCGAGTTTACGTGTGTAAGCGAGGGACTATCTAATTTCTAGTAGAAACCTTGGGGGCAGCACGTAGGCAGGGTTTTGCCGAAGCTGGGTAAATTCTGTGTTGTTCTGTTTTATTCTGTTATTTATATTCTGCGATATCTGTGCTGCTATTCTGTGATCTGAATTGAAATTAATTTATAAGCTTCCGCGATTAATTTTTATAATTTACACTATCACCCTATTCACCCCCCCTATAGGGTGAAATCGATCCTACAGTGACAACAAGTTTTGTCAACTTTCAGTTCTAATTCTAGAACGTAACTCCTAGATACAAACGATAGCTTATTTGCAACTTGAATCTTTACACGTTGAAAGAATAGCACCCTTTGATAACTCTTTTTATTTTTGCCCCATTTGCTTCCTATGTAGAAATATTGAAATAAAAAAAAAGGACAATGCCATGTTTGCTATCTGATTATCCTTTATCCTATAAGTTAAATCACAAAGACTTTGGTTTAATTTTGGACATGGTGGAAAAGCAGCATATATATTCTCATATAAGAGTCTTATGTGTAAAAGATAAAAGAATGACTACTTTTAAGCTAGAAGGCAACATGAGCAGATTGACCTCAAAATAAATAAACAGTAAACAGTATACAATAGAAACACGGTACAAATAATAGCAGGGAACAATAAAAATCAGTCAAGTATCCTCAGTAGTGTTTGATTTAGATAATTGGGCTTGATTTTGATGAAAATAATAGTTCCACACTACTATTTATCTTGCCCGATAAAAAATGCCAATTTTTTGCATGAGTGCATTTTGAAGACCTCTAACTTCAAACTATATTGTAAGATAGAAAATTCCTCATTCCCAATAGGTCAAATGCTTCTTCCCAAATCACTGAAGTACGATTTATGTCTGACGCGATTTCCCTTACGATCGAACCTAAAAAAAGGTCAACGACATAAAATAACAACTGTTTCATCCTGATTACCGAACAAAGTTTCTTGATTAGTTTTTTGTAATAATCTGTTGGCTAAAGCTTATTGATTCCTTTTGTTATAGGTCTGAATGTACTGATATCATTGGTACAACTGTTTGGTATCAGAAAAAACCTTCTATGCTTCTAAACTAGCAAGATGCATTATGCTGGGCCTTTTTAAGAAGCCTCAAGTCCACTTAATATGTCAGTATATAGAGCAGTTTCGACTATAAGGAATTAAGGAGTTGGTTAAATATTCACAGCATATTAGTCAGTAGGGGAAAAGGCGTTGTTTATACATGTCCCCTAAGAACAAAAATGTTAATTGAAGGGTTAATCATTTTCTACTAAAGTTCGGGTATGCGATACTTGGTTATAGATGCCTTATAATACTTGTCTTTTCTTTAAACTTTATCACTTAAAACTTGTAGAGGAACTACTACAATATTATAACTTTTGACCTTTAAAAACTGCTGATATGATCCTTTTATGACAAATGTACACTGTTGTACGTCCATCAGAAAACTCTTTGTTACTGTCATAATCAGCAAATAGTTCAAGTAGAGTTAACAACCGAGGCTCTCAATAATTGGTTTTTGTACTAAACTCGCAATTAAATCATAACACTTTTTCTTATTGTACTCCTTTTTCCTACTTTAAGCTATTTAACTGACATATCTTTTTTTAACCACTCATGTCTCTTAAGATTTGTTGATGTGCATGAATCAATTATTTATATATATGTTACATTAAAATATCTTATATATAATGACCATATATATAGTTCAGATCAATATGATAAGAAACATGAGGGAAGGTTCCAAATATAAATATCTAAATATCCCTCGAAGCCTACTTGTAGTATTTTTATCCCATAAAGGAGTTATTATGTGTACATTTTCCCACTAAAAGATACAGAATCTGTCTTATGCGCATTTGGATATTTTTGAAATAAAAAAAGTTTAGTTAAATATTCAGACGACGACTTTTCATATTTAGTAGGATAATTTATTAAGTAGAACTTTGAATTAAGATGAAATCAGCAATCATAGCATTTTGAGTTTCATTTTGATTAATATTGTTTAATAGGAGACTTAGTAAGGGTTATTTTAATCTAATAGCAAGTAAATATTCAGGCATGACTGAACACTTTCCTTTTAAAAGATATGAACAAAATTTAGTAAGATGTGGTACAAATATCAATTACTATGCTTTTACATATTCAATTTTGTGGATAGAACTGGAGCACTCCACCTACTATTTGTTGCTTCTCATAATGGAAGGAAGAAGAAAAACATACCTTACTTGTAAAAGCTAAATGATCATGACCTCTGGTGGTCAGTACAATAATAAGTTGGATACTAAATTGTGTGGCCCACATAAAATTCTCAAAATTACTTCATCAAGCAATCTACAAATCAAATTCAATGATAAATAATAAAATTAGTATAAGCTGTAAATATGTTTGTAAATAAAATATCCAACACTACATTCTGATGTGCCTGACATATTTGCTTTCAACTTATATCAAATGGAACAGTATAATATAAAAAGGAGTATTAAATTCATGTTCATGGTATAAACAAAGTTCTACATGTTAACACACATTAAGTTATAGCCTATAACATACTTTGATTGCTTAATTAATTATGATCATGAAAAATGTAAATACGGATAAGAACGAATGTACAAGTTAGTTCTGAGATTGTATGTTTTCTTTCCCCGGTCGCATTTCATAGGATTCAATAGGAGAAAATGTCGATGATGACTAAATCAATCAGTTGAAGTAAGTTATCAAAATATTGTTAAAGAAATACAACGTTGGAAAAAGACGTAGCCTAGAGCCATAAATCAATTTAAAAAGAGAAAAACCAAACTATAACGTCTCTGCTTCTATGTTTATATGTTGAAGTAGATCAACCAATTTAGATTTTCAACTTTATTTTGTGATGGGTGTAACAGATGAAAATGTTGACATCCATGGAATCCTGGAGATGAAGGGAGAAGAAAATCAATTCGTTGATATAGTTTTCAATGTAATTTTGGTTGATGTGTCTTTGTCCACCCACCACAATTGTAAAATATTATTCCCCCAATTCTTTGTTACATTACACAAAAGTCACACATTTTCGATGAATGTTTATATATGAAATTTTGTATATATGAATAATATATTTCAGCAAAACAAGGGGGTGAAATCAAAGTCTTTATCTTAACATTATTATATCCCCTGTTTTGCAGGACAACAACGTGAAATACAGACCACCATCAACATATACTTTCAATTCCAACATTAAACACCCAAAACTAATAAGACAAGACAAAATAATATAGTTTTGGTGAATATCAAAATGTCCTTGTCAATAGTCTACTAATCATTTTATACAACGTTGGTGTGTGTGAGACAAAATAACCTTGTATTAGATCAGTGATCCATTATGATGTAAAAAATACCTAACTACGATCAGATGGTGAGAAAAAGAAGCTAAGTTTAAGTTCACCCTTGAATGATAATGCATGGGATTATTCAACTATAATGCACGGGATTATTCAACTTGCACTCAGACTGCTCGACCAAAAATTAAACCACAACTGTAAATTAACGACTTTAGTATAAATCCAAAAATTCTAGCATTTACAATTTTGAAAGCAATATATTATTGGTGTGTAGTAGGAAGGAGATTTACAAATATGTAATAGAAATGTTAATCCTTTATTTCCCACAAACTCGCATATTTTGATATCAGAATCTGAAAAGTGTAGTGCTGAAATCATGGATTCATCGAGCCACCATTGATTATCTCAGTGAATGGCCTTGGACTGAGATTGAGATTTGGCAATTTGAAAGCATCGGCATTGGGAGTAGACCATGACGTGAGCGATGATGTACAAAGATGATGCAAAAAGGCAAGGCAGATCTAGGGTTCTTATATTTGAAAGAGAAGCGAGCGGATGAGATGGATGTTTGGACGAGAGGTAGGCTGAGAAACAAATAAGGTTAGAGTGGATAAGTATGTAAAAGAGAAGATGAGTGTTAACGTGAAAATCAGACGCTAACACCCCGATGCAAATTGAAGTTAAGCGAAAGCACCACCCGTGAATACGGGAACTAAAAACAAGTAGTAAAATTACAGAGAAAGCAGAAAAGACAACAGTTTTTATAGTGGTTCGGCTTAGGGCAAGCCTACGTCCACTTTAACTCTCTTTATTACTGAATTTGGTTACAATTTTACAACAATCTTCAATTACAATTCCAATGAGACAGACAACTAGAACTTTGATGCAGAAGAATTCTTCAAATCCATGTAGATTGAGTTAGATTTCCTTCCGAAGTTAGTTGAGATGCCTTTCGTAGTTGAAGTGTTGAGTGAGTCGAGAATTCTGCAGAGTATCAGCGCTTGAAGTGATTGGCCAAAAGTCCCCTGAAAGTTGGAGCTAATGCTGTATTTATAGAGAAATCTGGACAGGAATTTTCGCCTAAGTTATAAGTCGCGACCGACTTAAGGAAAGTCGTAAGTCGCGCCCGACCTAAGGATCACGAGTTAGCAGGCAGCGGCATAAGTGAAGCGGTATTGAGTTTGTCTTCGTTTGCTTAGGTCGCAAGCGACTTATAATAGGTCGTAGGTCGCTCCCTGTTAGGTCGTTCGGCAGCGGCCTATCTTTTAAGTCGCTAAAGGCAGAAGTTGCTAAGTCGCTAACCCCTTAGGTCGCTTAGAGCTTTAAGTTGTTAGCTTGTTAAGTCGCACCATCTGTTGAGTCGTTAAACCATCCTGTCCTTGAGTCGTGGACTTCCTTAAGCCGTAGAAACCTTAAGTCGTGGAGGCCTTAAGTCGTGAACCATCCCTTCTTTTAAACCATTAAGTCGCAGACTTCTCTATGTCGTAAGTCGCTAAGTTTTTCAACTCGTTAAGTCGTTCAATCTTTAGGTCGTAGGTTGTGAAGTATTCTGAGTTCTTAAGTCGTCAATGCCTTAAGTCGTGTCCCTTCTTTGAGCCGTGCATTCCCTTAAGTCGTGAGTCGTCCCAGGTCTTAACTCGTTGAGTCGTTTTGTTCCTCTAAGTTGCCTTAAGCTTTAGCTCATCAGCTAGTTGAGTTGCAACCAGTTGAGTCGGTCCATTCTTTAAGTTGCTGAGGCTTATTGAGTTGCAGATCCACTGAGTCGTTAAGGACCTTAAGTGGATGAGTCGGCCCAGATTTCAACTCGTTGGCAGAACGGGGTTAACATTTGCCCCTCGAAGTACACGCCTAGGTCATAGGTCGTGTGCTTCGACTCATCTTAGCTCGTGTGCCGACTCAGGCTCTACTGCGCAAAGCTATAAAAACCTGAGTCGCTCCCCTTTTCTTCTCATTCCCTAACCTTTAAACTGTGTCTGCCATTAACTCACCTTCAAGCTCCCAAAGGCGATTTCGACCAGATTCATCTCCGATCATCTCTAACATCATACTGCGTAAGCGATTTCACTTTCCCTATGATTGTCGATCATCTCTAACTTATGCGCCCCATCTTCATCTTCGATTTGCCCCTTTGAGCCCTGCGAACTTGGTTGTTTTGGTCATCAATGGACTTAGGGTTATCTATTCTGATGATCCACGATTCGAAGCGATTCAGTGGTGTGATAGAGCTAGGATTGTTGATCGAGAGTTTATTGGGTTAACGGGTTAGGAATTAGAAGGTTCATGGGATAGGAGGGAGACGGTTCATGGGTTAAGAGCTGGAAGGTAGACGGGTTTAGGAATTGTATGGTAAATAGGCCAATCAGAGTGGAGCATTGCCTCGGATGTGACTCGATAATTCTGGGCGGCCTGATATCCTTCGAGACTCAACTCTGGACCGGCTTACTAATCCTCACGACACAAGTCTTGAGTCGTGGCCGAGATAGGACTTGGAGAATTTTCTCATAACTTTGAACCGAAATCTTTTCTCCCTCCTATGCCTTACGACTTAAGCATTGCCGACTCAAAGGGTTGACGACTTATAGCATAAACGACCTAAGCCGCCTCATAACCTTTAAATCATGGGCGAGTTAATATATTGAACTGTCTCGGAGCATAATCCTGACTTGAACTTTAACTTGATTTGCTGAAATAAACTGCCTGAGTGCTGAATTGTTTGGACTTTAACTTGTTAAACTTTGTTGCATTTTTTCACAGGTCACTCTTGCAACCTAATAACCTGTCTAACACAACATTTACAGAAAATTGGGATGAATATACTGCCACTGATTGCCCACATCAAATGACAGATTAGTTAATAACAATTAATCAACTTGAACAGATTATGTGAACGAAGTGCTTTAAAACAACGAATTCAGGCAAAGTATCAAGGCAACATCGGAATAGTCAACTAAACTTTCCTGTTTGCATTAACACTGTACTTGAACTTCAAATTAACAAGTCCTGAAATTTGATAGCCAATCAATTGTTGACGAGCTTAACTCCAGTTATATTTACTTGTTTATTTTTATTAGTTCTGCACAACACTCCACACTTTTAGGAAATGTGCACCTTCAAATTTGAATATCCAGTTGCTTATGTAGAATGGCCTCACATCAAGAAGAAGTAACGGAACAGATTGGAGAGGCGCTTCCAATAGCTGCTCCACTGACTACTCCACCGGAAAGAGTCTCAACTTCCTTAAACTACCGGACGTTTAGCTTATTGCGTGCTCAGTTTGGCATCGCTGAAACGAATGCTATATTGCCTGGGCCAAATGATTTTGCTAATAGACCTCCCCGTGGTTTCGTCGCTGTCAACCGCCAAATGTGCTTGTGCGGTGCTATTCCTCCCTTCAACGAGTTCCTTCAGCAATTTCTTTTTTTTTTTTTTGAAAGTAAGTAAATGGGCCAAAGCCCAAACAAACACGGGTAAAAACACCCGAAAACCCAACGCAAAAAACTAAAACACTTAAACCCTAACGCAAATTAGGGCAGCCGACATACATTCACAGAAAAACAAAAAGAAAAAACATGGAGACGAGAGGAGGCGATTCAATATTATCTTCCTCCCGTCTTCCTGCTGCACTCGCCTCTCTCCCAATAAGATAGGCTTTGATTAAACTTGTTGCGCATGCTAGAATCAGCAGTATTTGAGCTCATGTGAAGATTCGAAGCCATTTGTTGCCTTGCTTGACTGAAATCTGCAGATCTGTTGTTAATTAAACCCAGATCTGTAGATTTGTAGTTGTTTACACCATCACTAGAGCAATAGGTTGGAGGCTCGTACTTGTCTCGGTTCATTCTCTGAAAGTTGCTAAGATCAGTATGATGAGTCTTCGGACTGAGAAGATATTGTTCAATATACTTGCCTCCAGCCTCTTTACTCCAATAATCCGCCAGAAAATCAAATCTGGTCTGATTTCTGATCTTATTCTTTGATTTCTGAAGAATAATTTTGCTTTCATTTTCGATAATAGTCCATCTCTGCTCTTTGGAAAGCTTTATGTTGTTGTGAGTACGATTGTTTCTTTCCTTCCATATATGATAAACAGTAGTTGTTAACAGAATATGAGCAAAGTCTCTTTCACGCGATTTGTTTCTGAAATGCTTGTTGATGTCAGTAATAATATTACCCAGATGCATGCTGTTAGAATTGTTCATCGCCAATTTAGATTTGATTTGATTCCAAAAGTAGTAACTGTAATTGCATTCAAAAAATAAATGAGACACATTTTCATTCAATAAATTACATAGGGAACAGAGTGAGGTGTTATTTCTGCCCCACTTATTGATAATTTCCAAAGTTGGCAATCTGTTGTTAATCGCAAAATATGTGCAGATAGCCATCTTTGGATTATTTACTCTGTTCCATATGCAATTATACCAATCTACAGTATGCTGCTTATTTCTAATGTGCTCCCAAGTTTTTTTAAAAGAGAACTTACCATTGCTGCTAGCTAACCATTCCCAATAATCACTATCTACATCATGATCTAATTGAATATTACTGATAGGAATTTTATGAGGATTTGTGATAGGATGCAGTTGAGGCTGCCATTGATTATTATTAATGATGATATTAACACAAGCATTAGCTTCACCACATATAGCAAGAGTATCCCAACCAACCTTGTTAATAAAAGATTCATTCTGAAACCATGGGTCAAACCAAAAACTAGTTTCATGCCCAGCTTTAAATTTCCTTTGAATTAAAGATTTACCTAAATCTCTGCATTTTAAAATTTGAGTCCAAGTGTTGGATTGATTACACTTAGGTAAAGTAGTCCAAAAGTTTTCATTTTTGAGGTATTTGAAAGACATCCATTTTGACCATAAAGAATCTCCACTTATAAATCTCCAAAAAAGCTTTAATTGGCAAGTTAAATAAAGGTCATTAAGGTTTCTGATACCAAGCCCACCTTCTTTTTTGGGTTTGCAAACTTTATCCCAACTAACTTTATGATATTTACCTCTCCAAAGAAAATCAGCACACCTGCTTTCAATTTTTTTAATAGTAGCAACAGGGATGTGATGAGTTTGAAAC
Source organism: Allium cepa (assembly GCA_030765085.1). NCBI lineage: Eukaryota > Viridiplantae > Streptophyta > Magnoliopsida > Asparagales > Amaryllidaceae > Allium > Allium cepa. The sequence goes on along the minus strand of CM060942.1, from coordinate 86,533,310 downwards.
CAGTATAGAATAATGGCATACACCACAGTTTTAATTAACTCAATCCTACCAGCAATAGATAGAAGTTTGCATGACCAAGTTTCCATTCTGTTTTGAATATTATCAATCAGATATGAGCAATCACTGTCTTTAATTTGATTAGTAGATAGAGGAAGCCCTAAATATTTAATAGGAAGAATACCTTCACTTACATTGAGAACATCTAAGACTTCCTTTTTGTACCTGCAATATTTGCTGAAATATGTCTTTGTTTTGAATTCATTAATTTTCAGACCAGCATATTTGTACATAAGCCTAAAAATCTCACTAATGGCCTCTGCATTGTTTTTGTTAGCTTTAGAGAACACCATAAGATCATCAGCATAAATCAGGTGAGTAATGGTTGGTTGCACTCTATTTATTGGAGAAATATTGCTTTTAATAGTTTCAATATCAATAAGAATAGAAAAATATTCCATAGCTAAGGTAAAAAGATAGGGAGAAAGAGGGTCTCCCTGTCTGATACCCCTATTACTCTTAATAAATCCCTCAGGTTTACCATGAAATAATATAGAGAAGGTGGGTGTATTAATGCATTCAAAAATTAATTTACAGAACTTCTCAGGAAAATTCATGCATTTCATAATATGGATGATAAAATTTCTGTTTACTTTGTCATATGCCTTTTGGAGATCAACTTTTAGACACATATTATCCCCTTTTCTATTATTGAAGTTTCTAACCATTTCATGTGCCAGCAAAGAATTTTCATGAATAAGCCTACCTGGAATGTAAGCACACTGGTTTTCAGAAATTAAAAAGGGGAGAAACAATTTTATTCTATTACTTAAAATGGTAGAAATGATTTTATAGACAAAATTGCAGCAAGAGATTGGTCTGTAATCCTCAATACAAGAAGGATTCTTGTTTTTAGGAATTAATGTAATGAAGGTATGATTGAAACTTTTAAGTAATTTACCTTCATTCATAAATTCATTAACAACTTTAGAGATATGATCTTTAATGTTGTCCCAATGAATTTTGAAAATTTTTGCATTGAATCCATCTGGGCCAGGACTTTTGTTGTCACCAGCATTAAAAATAATAGCTTTTATATCATCTATACTAACAGGAGCTAAGAGGATATCAGCAGCATTATCATTTAACACTTGCTTACAAACAATATCAGGAAAATTAATATCATTAGATTCAGTGAAGTATAGCTGAGAATAGTAATTAATAGCTTCATTGACAATCTTATCAAATTCATTTATGCATTCACCCTTGCTGTTAATGATTTTACCTATATTGTTAATATGCCTTCTACTGCTCATTTTAGCATGAAAAAATTTGGTGCATTCATCACCCATAGTAAGCCAGTCAACTTTAGCTTTTTGCTTGTAATTGACAGTGTTTTTATGAAGTTCTTGTGAAAGCTTAGCTTGATTAGAAAAGAATTTATCAATAATATCAGCATTACCAGGGTTTTCATCAGCTAACTTTTGTAGAAATTTTCCATCTTCTCTAAATTTGTTTAAACAGTCATTCTCATTGAAATTATTCTTATTCCAGTTTTTGATTTTATGTTTTGCATTTTTAAGAAAATTGCTAAATTGGGCTTGATAAGAACCATTGTTAGGAAATGTAAAACAATCTTTAATCATATCATTATAATCACTGTTTAAGACCCAGCCATTTTTAAATCTAAAAGGAGCAGCTTTAAGATTATTATTAACTTGGTTTTGGAAAAAACTTAGTAACAAAGGAGTATGATCACTTGTGTTTTGCTCAATAGAGTAACAACAAAATTTTGGAAAAGTAATACAAAACTTTTCATTAATTAAGACTCTATCAAGTTTGCAATGGATATTTTTCTCCTTTCCAGATATCCAAGTGTATTTATTACCATTTATATTAGGTTCAATAAGCCCAGATTCAAGTAAAAATTTATTAATTCTTTCAAGCTTGCTATGGGGGATTTTATTACCACCAAATTTTTCATTGACATGGAAAACAGTATTAAAATCACCTAATATAATCCAAGGGAAATCATAACTTTGACTAAGGGATTTTAATCTATACCATAAACTATTTCTTTCATTCTCAAAATTGCTGCCATAAATATTGGTAATTTGAAGTGAGAAATCACCAACATTTTTGAAGTTACAGTCTATATATTGAATATCCTTATTGCAATTGACCAAAGTCCAAATATTAGTATCCCATATGACAAGGATCCTACCTTTACTACCACAGTCATTATTGTTTATGGATTTCCAATTATTGGATAGCTTAAAACAAAATTTCTCAGTATTAGAATCATCCATCTTATTTTCTATGAGAGCAATTATAGATGGTTTATATATACTAATCATATTTAATATGTCAGTTTGTTTAGCTGGGGAATTCATACCCCTAACATTCCAGGCCATAATAGACATAATTAAAAAAACTGATAAAATAATAAAATAAAAAATAAACAGGTGTTTCAGATTGAACCTGATACACTGCTACCCTTCCCCTTCTTCTTTTTCTCTGAGCTTTTAGCTTTAAGCCTTGTGGTCATTTCATTCCAATCTGGATTGATTGATATGTATTTTTGTCCAAAAGCTTTCTTCTCTTTATTAGTATTCTTATATTTACCGCTAGCTTTAGTCTTTGGGATATGTAATTCAGATATGTCAAATTGTCTTTCAGGTTCCTCCATAACGTTATCAGACATTGAAGCAATATAACTTTCTGGGATTTGAATTCGAGAGATATCAAACTCCTCAGCATTGCGGGGCAAAGTTGAGTGGATGCCACCGTTGTCCTCAACTTCTGCAGCAGTTTCTGATGGAGATTCACTCTCCATATTACGTACTGAGTTCTGATTTGAGCTCGAATGCAATGTTTTATTTGTTTCTGTTTCAAGATTATCTGTAACTAAACATAACTCTGAAATGGGAGGGATTTCAGAGTTAAAGACCTCTTTGTTCTTGATACCCTCCATAGATCTGCACTGTAAACTGTCTTTTGAATTTTCTTTTTTGTCTTCAGTATGATGACCTTCCAAGGCAGGGATCTGATCATCTTGATCAGTGAGCAAATGCGGTGTTATTTCTCGATTGAAGATGATACCTTTCTGGTTGATTCGATCATTGTTCTTTTGAGTTCTTGAATCCTTTACAGTCTCTTCATTGTGATGCATTTCTTGGATTGTAGTATCTGTATTATTTTCTTGATCTATGCCCATTTCTTTATTTTGATTTTGAGCTTTGGGTATCCACCTTGGAACAGAGACACATTGCTCTCTAATGTGTCCAAAGCATTTACAGATACTGCACTTAGGTGGAATCCATTCATATTCAATTTTTTGGGTGATATTTTCTCCATTATATAATGTAAGATTTATTTCTTGAGGAAGTTCATCATTTGCAGAAACCTCCACCAGAAGACGAGCGTAATTCAATCTCGTTTTCAAGGTTGTAGCTGCATCCATCTTTATGGGTTTTCCAATAATGCTTGCCATAACGCTGAACGCTTCACGATCCCATAATTTGAGATTGACATTGGGTAATTTTACCCAGATCGGCATTGTACTGAGGAGATCCCTATCCATCTTTAGGGACGCAGACCATCTTCTCATTATGATGAGTTTTCCATTATAAAAATATGGGCCATTTTGAATGATTGAATTGCAGTCTTGAGCTTCTTTAAATTTTACAATGAAGAATCCATTTTCTCTGGTAAAAATATCGAATTCTCCAACAGGTTTCCAAACCCGTTGAATATATGCTTTGAAAAACATATAATACGGTTTGGTTCCAACAACATAAACCAAAACAGAATTGCTCCAGCAATCAATAGCTCTTTTGCATGTTGATTCATTAATAAGACCATATTTCTTGCTATTGATTGTTATAGGAGCGATGGTTTCAAGATTGCATTCATCATCATTTGGCTCTTTAGATTGCTCAGAAACGATTTCAGCCCAAGATTTTTGCCCCTGTGCTTTATTCAAAGAGAAACTAGTGGGTTGCCGAGGTTGATACACATGATTTTCAAACTCTGAGAAGGGATGGTCGACTTCTGACCATCTGTCTTCATTATTTCCGTCTGATTACCCTTTAGATTTCTCTGATAGCCAGGTTGATATGGTTGACGTTTCTTTTGTGATCTTGATTGAACTAATTGGAAACCATCTTTATCTATGATGATTCCATTGTTTGATTCTCTGATGTGAGATTCAGGTGGTCTGTTTTGATGTCTTGAGAGAGAAAGATGAGAGAGATTTCTGTGGGGAGAGAGATTTTCCCCCATGGCTGAGGAAAACCCTAGATTTTTTTTGTATAATTGTCACAAATATTCCTTCTACTCCTTCAGCAATTTCTACTTCGATTGACTATCTCCCCGTTTCAACTGCACCCCAATAGTTACGCCATTCTGATGGGGTTGTGTGTTTTATTCATGAGAACCCTGGGTTGGCTACCGAGCTTTGGAGAAATTTGTTACTTATGTTCCTTCACCAAGATTAAAGACTATCCCTCCAATGTCGTCATAAGGAGTGTTAGGAATCGCAAACTCGTGACTGACCTACCCGAAAGTGCTCATGGATTTTTAAATCAGTTTTTCTTTATTCGCTGCCCCCCAGGGTTTTATGCCATCTGGAGAGTAGGAAGTAAGATTACCTGCTTCTATTTTCCATTCCCGAGCTTTTCGAATTTCGAGTTGTTAATCGTTAATTTCACTCTTTCCTTTTTCAGCACTTCCTCCCCTATCCAGAGATCCAGGCCATAAGCAAGTTTTTGAGAGATTGAATGTTGTGGCTGCAGAAGAGAGGAGCATAAAGTTTTTGTTGAGGGATGAACTTTTGCATCAGTATGGGCTTTTGCACGCTTCTCGCTCTACACACCCCCATGAAATCCCAGACTCCCCGGCTAGAGCGTCGGATGCCCCAGTTTCTACCGGCACATCCATACCAAAAGGACCTGCTCCCGAGGCTTCACTAGTGAAGTGCTCACTTCTGTTGATGTTGCGGGGCCATCTGACAAACTTGCCCCAGTTATTGAGGAAGAAGAGCCTCAGGGATCTCCCCAACGTTCACAGAAATCTGGCGAAGAAGCTGAGAAAACCAGCCCTGTCAAGCAGAGGAGGGACGACACTTTCGAAGGACTGAGCGACCTCTTTACCACCTCACAAGAGATCTTTAAAGATGATCCTATCACTACCGGGGTTTCTTCTTCAGTAGTTGAAGCGACTTCTATTCTGCAACAGACTCCGTCAACTCAAGAGTTGACGCTAACTACTACACCCACAACTACTCCACAATTAAAGAGTGGTTCGTAGTTTGATGCGCGTAGTTTGCACATTACACACACTTAGAATCTTTTGGCACTTTTATGCTTCTGACTCTTTGTACTTTAAAGACTTCTAAAGCTTATCTCTTTTTATTTCAGATTCTCCGATGGGACGCAGCGGCTCCTACTATGATGACTTCCAACGCTACGGGAGGCGTAGCCAATATGATTATAGGCGCTACCTCCCCTCTTACAGAGAATCCGATGAAGAGAGAGCCGCCCGAAAGGCTCAGGAGAGGAGGGCGCAAGAAGTGCGTTCTGAGAGAAAAGAGAGGGAGGAGCGCCACGATTCTTCCCATAAAGGCGATGATTCCCATAAGAGAAAATCCCACGATGACCGGGGAAAAAGTCAAATGGTTGAGGAACTAAGCAAGCGTGCCTGTAACGTCCCGCCTTTTCGCACACTTTAAAACGACACACATGCCGATTCAAAGCATACGCAAGGGCGGATTGTTATGGGGGTAAATAAGAAAAAAACAAAGAAGAAATAAAACAAAATAAAATCTCACAGCGGAAGGATAAAATATAATAATAAATATACAATTCAAAACAGTTTACAAAATAGTTATTTCACTTATACAATGAACATCAGAGTCACACATACCAATACAACAATGCAGCGGAATATAAAGAGTGTGTGGTGCAATACTATATATAAATAATGCTGAATCTTCGTCTTCGTCCTCCAAGCTAAATCTGCTATCCTGAAATGCTCGGACTGACCCGAGCGAATTTGAAAAGACAAAAACACTCGAGTCAGACTAGAATATCTTATGTGAGTTAAATAAACAGAAATAAATATGAGTACAGTAACTCAAGAGATGCTCGGGATTTACATCTCCTAAGGATCCGTTAAACTATTTACTATGTAGTATATTGCGTTATTATAATAGTGTCTATTTATAAAATAAACTTACTTTTTAATAGCGTTAAGGGGTTACCCATATAGCCCTTAACACATAATAGTCCCAGTAGTCCGTCCAATATCATAGTCCCTCCTGATCGGGAAGCCACTAGAGGATACCACACGGGCTACGGGAGAAAACCAAACTCGTACAAGGCGCGATAGGGTAGGTGACACGGCACAACTAGGCAATGCCAGGGTAGATATACCAATTACGCTTCCGGGCCGATGGTAACGCGAAGCCGCAGCAACCGCCCACCTCGAAACAACTCCCCAAATCAAAAAAATAGAAGTGGCCACTGAATCAATCCAAAGTCATAGTATAATATCGAAGAGGAGTGTCCGATCAGAGGAATGACCTCATTAACCCGTCGATCGCTCCTGTTTTAGCCACCTTATGCCAACTCACGGGAGTCGGGTCCACGTATTTACCTTACAGGAATCGTCGCCACCAACCTACTTCATTCTGGAATCTCCACCGCGTACACGGTTAGTCAAAGTGGTTTTCGGTATCGACAGAGAGTATGTCCATATCCGATCCCGGTCTCTTTGCCAACCCATCGTTATTATAACACCGCGGTTATTTAAAACAGTTTATACTTTAAAACCAGAATATAATCCATTTCAAAACCATAATATTACGATATCATTCCAAAACCCAAAACCATATTTTACCACTTATTCCAAATATAATTCCTTTCCAAAAATTAAAAGGCTTTAACTTCATAATATCTGAAAATCGAATATTTTCAAAGCATAATATTTTTGGAAATCCATAATTTCAAACCATAACTTTTAAAACTCAAATGGTTTGGATATTCAACGGTATGCGAATTAAAAAGGTTTAACTTTACTGTTGCTTTATAAAGAAATAAATTACATGGCTTTCCAAATATTTCTTCTTTTAAAGTTAAACCAAAATCCAAAATATTACTTCAAGTCCCAAAACCATTTCAATTTTATATATATTTATACCCATTTTTGAGCATTAATATTTCAACTAAAGTTGGATTTTTATCCTTTCAAAATCAATATTCTATTAATTAATCTTGACCATTCACATAAAATCCATAATCAATAAGACTTCAATTTCTAGTAAAATATATATATATATATAGAATTTTTCCACTTCAAATTTTACTAGAATATCCATTTCTATTTATTTTGGGAAAATCCAATTACAAATATCATATCCTAAAATTTCTACTTTACATTTAAACATAGGATATAAATTTACCAAACTCCATTTTCTAAATTTCTTCCATTTCAATAAAGAAATTTATTCACCTTTTAAATTCCTAAATTTTAACTTCATAGGTATATAAATATGGGATAAAATATTTATACAATATAAAATTTAAGATTTATAAACCGTATTCAATCCAAACCATAGAAATCACATTAAAATAGTTATATATAGACCGCGGTGCCTGTATAAAATTTTCTATCCTATGGTCAAGTGATACGGATATTTATCATTTCAATCCGCAATTTAAAAATAAAACTTTGCGGTTTTATCATTTCAAACCACAATCCCGAATGAAATGTAAAATGTATGCTAACTTGCAGTTCAATGATATCAAATAAAACATCCATTCAACAACACGTCCATCATCCAATCACAAACATCAAGCAATATCAATCAATAGCAATATGTGTTTGGTTAATATACAACAGGTAATAATTGGCAGTTTTATTCCAATTTATATTTATCAACTATTTATCTAACAGTTTATATTCCCCAAAATTTATATAACTGTTAACTAGCAGTTCATATGCAACAATAATTTCTAACAGCCAATTAATACGCAATCAATCAATTAATTAACAGCTAAATTCAATAAAAATGCAATTCAACAGATATGGGTGAAATAACATGCCAAAAGCTCATAAATAAATTTCTATTCATTTCTAAAATTTATTTAACAAACATAAAAGCTTCTAGTAATTGTGAGTGGGTTAAAACACTCACCTTTTGAATTTAAATCGAATTTAAATTCGATTTAAACCCAAAAATTCGTCCGTCTCAGAATTTGTCCAAACCAGCGTCATCAAGTCCGGAATTAAATTACGAACCTAACAAAAAAAACCGTTCGTAAAACGGGTATCGTATGAAAAAGTTATTTGGTTTTATCGAGTTGAAATTCAAATATAAATTAATAAAAAGGAACATAATCACCTCAACAAACAAAACACGTCAGCATCCTTGCCCTAAAGCATGCGCTACAGAGAAAATCGCTCCACTCATAGCAACGCACGCACGGTCCAAAAGTCAACGCACCCAATCCAATTTTTGACCGAGCTTCCTCCCTTCCACGCGCCGCCGCTGGCCATGGGGTTGCCACTGGCGAAACCCCCTCCTCCGGCCGCTCCTATGGCCCAACTCCGGCCCCCTCTGGAGCACGCCGTCGCCGCTGTTAGTCCTAGGGCCGAAACCCTAAATCAACTCTCCAGGCAGATCTAACCATCAAAACGCAAAACGAACTTCGCTGATGCGATCCCCATCGTCCATTCTATAAAACCCAGAAAGGGTTTGTCAATCCGACGAACTTTGTCGCGACCATGATGTGAGGCCACGGACTGTCTGAATTTTTCTGAGCAAACGACAGTCCCAATAGAGAAATGAATTATACCAGTAGATTACGCGCTTCGAGAAGATCAACATATAATTTTTGTGGAATTTTCTGAATTTTTTTGAGTTTTGGCTTTTGATTTGCCATTGAAACTGGATCTGAAGTGTATACATTTGGGGAGGAGAAAAGAGTGAAGAAATGAACGTACAGCTAAAGAATAGAGACTAGGGTTTATAGCTGTATATATATAGATTGGGCTGGGTTAGAATAGGTAGGCTAGATAGATGAACGTACGCAACAGGTTATGGCCCAAAAAGCCCGTTATGCCTCCGGAACCGAATTTGTTAAAACTATATATCCAAATAGGTGTTTTAAAATATTCTGAATGCGATGGAAAAAGTTTCGCGACCAAATTCGATCGTATGAAGAAGTTATGCTGAAAACAAGATTTCCAAATTGATTTCAAATTGATTTTTAATAAAATTGATTTCAAGGCGTTTCGCGTCCGTACGATCAAATGACAAGTCCGATCGATACGAAATTTAAAACCCTATAATAATTCACCGATACAGATCCGATGAAACTAGTTTCATCGAAATCCGAGTGCGTGACAAAAATGGCTATTTTTAATATTTATTAAATAAATCAAATAAATTAAAAATCCAATTTTTATATTTCAACTTCTAATATAGGCCCCATTTCATTATTTATATACTTCAATCAATTCTAAATTATTTACCAAGCTTGGATGTGAATTAAAATCTATAAATATCTCAATTTGCAGCGTTAATTTCTGCATTTTTATTATTATTTGGGAATTATAAATTATATTCTAAAACTCAATTATTAATTCCTATACTCTTATATTCTCGTCTTAAATCCAATTAGATAAATATTTTTGATTTCCATTCCAACTCCTTTGATTTCAAATAAACTTTTTACCATAAGTTATATTCCAAAATATTAATAACTTTATCTCCATTTATTCGCCTTAATTTATTTAAGTCAAATCCTTAATTAAACTCTATTGCAATGTTTTCAAATATCATTCCCTCCTTTCTCTTAACTATTTTTTTTTATTCAAATCTTAATGAATTCAATACTATCAGTTTGATAAATCCATTAAATTCATTCAATAGTTTACAAATTCCAATCTAAATTCAATAACGTAATAATTTACGTTTAATTCCATTTTATATGTATTAAATACCATTTGTTGGATTTAATATTCAAATTATAAATAAAATCTTGCTTTCTAAGTTGTATCAACCATGGTCCAACTAAATTTGAATTAGCTTTAACTTTAATTTATGGACTTAACTATTGCAACAAATCCAAATAAATAAATAAGGTTTGATTCCTATATTAACTTCTTGTTGTCAATTAACTTTTTATGGTGAATATGAAATTCAATGTAAAATCGACACCTTTATATCCACTTGATTTCACCATTTCATCTTTTTATTATTAAATCCGTTATAGCCGAATGCATGAATTTAACATACATAAATATTTTCAAACTCAACTTAAATCTCACTTAACTTAATAATAAACGTTTAAATTTCCTTAATTGCAAAAATCCAATTACCTTCATTCCTTTACTCTCATAGATAAAATCTTGTTTTAAAACTTTACTATAACCCATAGTCTCATTGTATTAGGAATTTACACTACATGTAAAGTAAATTTTTATCAGTAAAGATCTTACACACTATGTCCCATAAGTTTAGATTTCACAAATTTAGCTACTGCGTTAATTCTAATTTAAGTAGCACAAATGTTCATATACCTTGAAATCATTCTCAATTTCCCAACTCAATTAATTATGCCTTACAATGTGTTTCAAATATAAAGGTATTTTATACTAATAGTTATCATACTCAAAATTATACGCTTATAACTAATTCCTACATTTGCATAATTGTATTAAGTTAGAATGTTTATTGAGGTTTATGCATTTCCAAATTTTGTACTGATTCCACCCAATTATTACTCACAGAACGTTAAATTATTAAATGACCATTTATTATAATTTAATTCCCATAATTGAGTCAAATGCTTATTATTATATATTCTTCATTTTTACCATTCCTTCCCATTTTAAATTCATTAACGAATTTACACATCTCTATCTTTCAATATAAAATAACCAAACTGATTACAAACACTGTTTCTATTAATTTTCATAAATTTGTTCAAAACTATACTTTTGTTTACATAAAATAAATTTTATGTTTCTATTAGACCCTTTTCCTTTTCACTACAGACATTAAATATTACTATCTATACTAATTGCACCTTTATACTAATGAATACCATTCAAGTTAAATAACATTCACAGATTCAACATTTATTTGTTTCTTAAAATTTTGCTTTAGATCAAGTTGTGACAATTTACATTATCCACATCTATTGTCATAAAATTTTATAGTTACACTAAATTGCAACCACTATACCAAATCTCTACCTTTATACTTAACCAAATTAGAAATTATATAAATTTGATTTATTAAATATTATAAATTTAGCGGGTCGTTACACTCTCCCCCACTCAAAACTTTTCGTCCCCGAAAAGGAAAAAGAAGGGAGAAGGAAGAATAAAACAGTACATTTTTATTTCAAATATTAATTTATAAACAATATTTTACCGGATTAATTTCCTTTAATGAAATACACTTGTTTTATAATCATTATACCCTTTGATACTTGAATTATTAAAGTTGGGAAAAATGTTTTCAACAAAATTCTAAGTCCAAAATTTACGGAAAATTTTGGCAGAGTCTCCTTTGTATGGAGGGACTCTGGAGAAAATATAATATCCAAATATACAAATATATTACATATATATCCAAAATAAAATATCCCACACGGAAAAATATATAAAATAGCGCTTTAAACGTAATCCGAAAACGTACCTATTTGTCGGGCAATATACGCTTATTATTTTGGAACCAAAAGCAGTAGCAGTTGCTTCCAACACCTGTATTCACTTATAAAATCTAAAAGGTTAAATATTTATTTTACAGTGAATGTTTAGGTGGATTCAATCATTCATATCCAATCAAATGCAACAACCATATATTTTAGCAAACAGCACACACCACAACAAACAATCATTAAATCAAACAAATAATTAGTTGTTCGGCTCAAATTCTGAAGTTGTACGAATGAAGAATAACTATCAAGTGCATCCGTTGCTCAACAGCCTTAGATGGAACAAAGATAGATTATTTGTTCATCCAACAACTCCACCATTCCTTACCCAACAATCATACATCAAACAATTCAAACCAACACCAAAATAGCTGATTATACATTCATTTCATAATTCAGTGTTTTGATTTTCTTCCCTTTATTTATGGAGGGATTTCTTTATTTCTTACAAGTTTTATTTTCCAATTATCACCAAATTCATTATATTTGTATTTCCATTTTTATTACTTAAGTTTCCTTTTATTACTTAAGTCTATAAAATAAATTCTCATTAATAACAACAAATATTTTGAATATCTTCTCTTGTAAGGTTTCCCTTAAATTCTTAATCTGCTAACATTCATTCCTATAAGTGGAAGTTTTTATTTATCCATTAACTATTAATTGTAGACATTTCAATTTTTCCTACTTTCCATTATATTGGAATAGGGGAGATTAAAACATACTTAAGTGAATAATCATATAATAAATTCTTATTTTGAATTTCATGTTATATACTCAGGTTCATATCATCTATTAATAATTCTCAACTTTATTTTCCATAAAATTTCAATTATAACCTAAGTTTATACCATTAAATTCTTATTATAACAGTAGTTTATTGAATACTTCATTTTTCCTAAATTCCTACTTGTAAAACATTCAATTCTAGTTTCTGATTTAACATTTCAACTTTTATATTTGGGTAAGTTATTTATGTTAAAGAAATGCAATTGAACTTATACAAGTTAAATCTCCATTCTTTAATTAAATTTAATGTTTATCCATATTACTCTTTTATCTCATATGTTAAAAATTTCAAATTTCTCTTTATAATATTGCATTAATTCTCTTACTTAAATTAGAGGTTTCAACTTATTAATTACTTATCTTTTTATTCAACTAAAATAATTTAAACAATTAATTAATGGAAATTTAAGAATTAAATACCGGGTTAAATTTCAAATATTTCAAAATAATAGATAAATAAGTTCTTACAACTCAATATCTCTAATTATATTTAGAACAATAAAAGAAAAATTTTAGAAAATTTCAAAATAAATCTGCAGTAGAATTTACTACAGTGGCCTTTCCCCTTTTGAAACTCGAAAATGAAAGTCGATGATGCGGCCGTCATCACCGAATTTATTTCCCAGCGACACAGAGAAAAGTACAAAATTTATTTCTCCAAAATCTTCTTTTGAAACAATTCTTCCAAATTATACTATATTTATATTAGAAATTACTTATAAACCAAATCAATAAATTTCACAAATTCTTTGGAAACAAATTTCAAAAACCCCGGACTTAAGTTCTAAAATCTCCAAATTTGGTTTGTTATAGTTTCACTTAGCTTCGATTATTATAAATATTTTATTTCCTAACACCCAATCTATAGCAACCAAATATATATATCTTTATAAAATATTTTTATATATAGAAAATATAATAGGCAAAATTATTTCATTCACCTATATTAAAAACGGATATTATGTCGGTCTGTCCTATTAAGTGTTTAGAAATCCCTATTGATGACATAGCGTCCCATGCATCAACCAGAATTCATAAATGCAAAACGGAACAGATTAACACAATATCAAAATCTTTTATCAATACTAACAAATACGCTCTCTCATATATATACACTCAGCGACTCCCATAGGATATTTCTACCCTATTAACAAAGAGTCAAGTCCCACAAAGCCAAGGTTTATCGCTAAACCAAAGCTCTGATACCAGATGTAACGTCCCGCCTTTTCGCACACTTTAAAACGACACACATGCCGATTCAAAGCATACGCAAGGGCGGATTGTTATGGGGGTAAATAAGAAAAAAACAAAGAAGAAATAAAACAAAATAAAATCTCACAGCGGAAGGATAAAATATAATAATAAATATACAATTCAAAACAGTTTACAAAATAGTTATTTCACTTATACAATGAACATCAGAGTCACACATACCAATACAACAATGCAGCGGAATATAAAGAGTGTGTGGTGCAATACTATATATAAATAATGCTGAATCTTCGTCTTCGTCCTCCAAGCTAAATCTGCTATCCTGAAATGCTCGGACTGACCCGAGCGAATTTGAAAAGACAAAAACACTCGAGTCAGACTAGAATATCTTATGTGAGTTAAATAAACAGAAATAAATATGAGTACAGTAACTCAAGAGATGCTCGGGATTTACATCTCCTAAGGATCCGTTAAACTATTTACTATGTAGTATATTGCGTTATTATAATAGTGTCTATTTATAAAATAAACTTACTTTTTAATAGCGTTAAGGGGTTACCCATATAGCCCTTAACACATAATAGTCCCAGTAGTCCGTCCAATATCATAGTCCCTCCTGATCGGGAAGCCACTAGAGGATACCACACGGGCTACGGGAGAAAACCAAACTCGTACAAGGCGCGATAGGGTAGGTGACACGGCACAACTAGGCAATGCCAGGGTAGATATACCAATTACGCTTCCGGGCCGATGGTAACGCGAAGCCGCAGCAACCGCCCACCTCGAAACAACTCCCCAAATCAAAAAAATAGAAGTGGCCACTGAATCAATCCAAAGTCATAGTATAATATCGAAGAGGAGTGTCCGATCAGAGGAATGACCTCATTAACCCGTCGATCGCTCCTGTTTTAGCCACCTTATGCCAACTCACGGGAGTCGGGTCCACGTATTTACCTTACAGGAATCGTCGCCACCAACCTACTTCATTCTGGAATCTCCACCGCGTACACGGTTAGTCAAAGTGGTTTTCGGTATCGACAGAGAGTATGTCCATATCCGATCCCGGTCTCTTTGCCAACCCATCGTTATTATAACACCGCGGTTATTTAAAACAGTTTATACTTTAAAACCAGAATATAATCCATTTCAAAACCATAATATTACGATATCATTCCAAAACCCAAAACCATATTTTACCACTTATTCCAAATATAATTCCTTTCCAAAAATTAAAAGGCTTTAACTTCATAATATCTGAAAATCGAATATTTTCAAAGCATAATATTTTTGGAAATCCATAATTTCAAACCATAACTTTTAAAACTCAAATGGTTTGGATATTCAACGGTATGCGAATTAAAAAGGTTTAACTTTACTGTTGCTTTATAAAGAAATAAATTACATGGCTTTCCAAATATTTCTTCTTTTAAAGTTAAACCAAAATCCAAAATATTACTTCAAGTCCCAAAACCATTTCAATTTTATATATATTTATACCCATTTTTGAGCATTAATATTTCAACTAAAGTTGGATTTTTATCCTTTCAAAATCAATATTCTATTAATTAATCTTGACCATTCACATAAAATCCATAATCAATAAGACTTCAATTTCTAGTAAAATATATATATATATATAGAATTTTTCCACTTCAAATTTTACTAGAATATCCATTTCTATTTATTTTGGGAAAATCCAATTACAAATATCATATCCTAAAATTTCTACTTTACATTTAAACATAGGATATAAATTTACCAAACTCCATTTTCTAAATTTCTTCCATTTCAATAAAGAAATTTATTCACCTTTTAAATTCCTAAATTTTAACTTCATAGGTGTATAAATATGGGATAAAATATTTATACAATATAAAATTTAAGATTTATAAACCGTATTCAATCCAAACCATAGAAATCACATTAAAATAGTTATATATAGACCGCGGTGCCTGTATAAAATTTTCTATCCTATGGTCAAGTGATACGGATATTTATCATTTCAATCCGCAATTTAAAAATAAAACTTTGCGGTTTTATCATTTCAAACCACAATCCCGAATGAAATGTAAAATGTATGCTAACTTGCAGTTCAATGATATCAAATAAAACATCCATTCAACAACACGTCCATCATCCAATCACAAACATCAAGCAATATCAATCAATAGCAATATGTGTTTGGTTAATATACAACAGGTAATAATTGGCAGTTTTATTCCAATTTATATTTATCAACTATTTATCTAACAGTTTATATTCCCCAAAATTTATATAACTGTTAACTAGCAGTTCATATGCAACAATAATTTCTAACAGCCAATTAATACGCAATCAATCAATTAATTAACAGCTAAATTCAATAAAAATGCAATTCAACAGATATGGGTGAAATAACATGCCAAAAGCTCATAAATAAATTTCTATTCATTTCTAAAATTTATTTAACAAACATAAAAGCTTCTAGTAATTGTGAGTGGGTTAAAACACTCACCTTTTGAATTTAAATCGAATTTAAATTCGATTTAAACCCAAAAATTCGTCCGTCTCAGAATTTGTCCAAACCAGCGTCATCAAGTCCGGAATTAAATTACGAACCTAACAAAAAAAACCGTTCGTAAAACGGGTATCGTATGAAAAAGTTATTTGGTTTTATCGAGTTGAAATTCAAATATAAATTAATAAAAAGGAACATAATCACCTCAACAAACAAAACACGTCAGCATCCTTGCCCTAAAGCATGCGCTACAGAGAAAATCGCTCCACTCATAGCAACGCACGCACGGTCCAAAAGTCAACGCACCCAATCCAATTTTTGACCGAGCTTCCTCCCTTCCACGCGCCGCCGCTGGCCATGGGGTTGCCACTGGCGAAACCCCCTCCTCCGGCCGCTCCTATGGCCCAACTCCGGCCCCCTCTGGAGCACGCCGTCGCCGCTGTTAGTCCTAGGGCCGAAACCCTAAATCAACTCTCCAGGCAGATCTAACCATCAAAACGCAAAACGAACTTCGCTGATGCGATCCCCATCGTCCATTCTATAAAACCCAGAAAGGGTTTGTCAATCCGACGAACTTTGTCGCGACCATGATGTGAGGCCACGGACTGTCTGAATTTTTCTGAGCAAACGACAGTCCCAATAGAGAAATGAATTATACCAGTAGATTACGCGCTTCGAGAAGATCAACATATAATTTTTGTGGAATTTTCTGAATTTTTTTGAGTTTTGGCTTTTGATTTGCCATTGAAACTGGATCTGAAGTGTATACATTTGGGGAGGAGAAAAGAGTGAAGAAATGAACGTACAGCTAAAGAATAGAGACTAGGGTTTATAGCTGTATATATATAGATTGGGCTGGGTTAGAATAGGTAGGCTAGATAGATGAACGTACGCAACAGGTTATGGCCCAAAAAGCCCGTTATGCCTCCGGAACCGAATTTGTTAAAACTATATATCCAAATAGGTGTTTTAAAATATTCTGAATGCGATGGAAAAAGTTTCGCGACCAAATTCGATCGTATGAAGAAGTTATGCTGAAAACAAGATTTCCAAATTGATTTCAAATTGATTTTTAATAAAATTGATTTCAAGGCGTTTCGCGTCCGTACGATCAAATGACAAGTCCGATCGATACGAAATTTAAAACCCTATAATAATTCACCGATACAGATCCGATGAAACTAGTTTCATCGAAATCCGAGTGCGTGACAAAAATGGCTATTTTTAATATTTATTAAATAAATCAAATAAATTAAAAATCCAATTTTTATATTTCAACTTCTAATATAGGCCCCATTTCATTATTTATATACTTCAATCAATTCTAAATTATTTACCAAGCTTGGATGTGAATTAAAATCTATAAATATCTCAATTTGCAGCGTTAATTTCTGCATTTTTATTATTATTTGGGAATTATAAATTATATTCTAAAACTCAATTATTAATTCCTATACTCTTATATTCTCGTCTTAAATCCAATTAGATAAATATTTTTGATTTCCATTCCAACTCCTTTGATTTCAAATAAACTTTTTACCATAAGTTATATTCCAAAATATTAATAACTTTATCTCCATTTATTCGCCTTAATTTATTTAAGTCAAATCCTTAATTAAACTCTATTGCAATGTTTTCAAATATCATTCCCTCCTTTCTCTTAACTATTTTTTTTTATTCAAATCTTAATGAATTCAATACTATCAGTTTGATAAATCCATTAAATTCATTCAATAGTTTACAAATTCCAATCTAAATTCAATAACGTAATAATTTACGTTTAATTCCATTTTATATGTATTAAATACCATTTGTTGGATTTAATATTCAAATTATAAATAAAATCTTGCTTTCTAAGTTGTATCAACCATGGTCCAACTAAATTTGAATTAGCTTTAACTTTAATTTATGGACTTAACTATTGCAACAAATCCAAATAAATAAATAAGGTTTGATTCCTATATTAACTTCTTGTTGTCAATTAACTTTTTATGGTGAATATGAAATTCAATGTAAAATCGACACCTTTATATCCACTTGATTTCACCATTTCATCTTTTTATTATTAAATCCGTTATAGCCGAATGCATGAATTTAACATACATAAATATTTTCAAACTCAACTTAAATCTCACTTAACTTAATAATAAACGTTTAAATTTCCTTAATTGCAAAAATCCAATTACCTTCATTCCTTTACTCTCATAGATAAAATCTTGTTTTAAAACTTTACTATAACCCATAGTCTCATTGTATTAGGAATTTACACTACATGTAAAGTAAATTTTTATCAGTAAAGATCTTACACACTATGTCCCATAAGTTTAGATTTCACAAATTTAGCTACTGCGTTAATTCTAATTTAAGTAGCACAAATGTTCATATACCTTGAAATCATTCTCAATTTCCCAACTCAATTAATTATGCCTTACAATGTGTTTCAAATATAAAGGTATTTTATACTAATAGTTATCATACTCAAAATTATACGCTTATAACTAATTCCTACATTTGCATAATTGTATTAAGTTAGAATGTTTATTGAGGTTTATGCATTTCCAAATTTTGTACTGATTCCACCCAATTATTACTCACAGAACGTTAAATTATTAAATGACCATTTATTATAATTTAATTCCCATAATTGAGTCAAATGCTTATTATTATATATTCTTCATTTTTACCATTCCTTCCCATTTTAAATTCATTAACGAATTTACACATCTCTATCTTTCAATATAAAATAACCAAACTGATTACAAACACTGTTTCTATTAATTTTCATAAATTTGTTCAAAACTATACTTTTGTTTACATAAAATAAATTTTATGTTTCTATTAGACCCTTTTCCTTTTCACTACAGACATTAAATATTACTATCTATACTAATTGCACCTTTATACTAATGAATACCATTCAAGTTAAATAACATTCACAGATTCAACATTTATTTGTTTCTTAAAATTTTGCTTTAGATCAAGTTGTGACAATTTACATTATCCACATCTATTGTCATAAAATTTTATAGTTACACTAAATTGCAACCACTATACCAAATCTCTACCTTTATACTTAACCAAATTAGAAATTATATAAATTTGATTTATTAAATATTATAAATTTAGCGGGTCGTTACAGTGCCCGACATGGTGAAAAACATACTTCTATAACTCCCGAAAAGGTCACTGCCCCCGTCGCACTTGACATTCCTTCTGGCTCTCCCGCTCTTGGGAAGACAGACATTCAAACAATAATTAGCAGGCCTAAATTTCAAGTTGGACCGGGCCCAGCCACTTTGCAAAGCCGGTTTCCACAGTGGTGCCTGAAGGGAGTGCGGTTCAACCTCGACTTGGTCCCTATTGACAAGCCTGCCATGCTACGAAATCTCAATGCCGTCAAGCTTGATATTGAAAGGATGTCGAACTGGCAAAAGCTTGTAGACGAGCTTCAAAGGGTCAACCGTGAAAATATAGAGGCCATGCTTACTATGGAGAACGATAAAGCCGAATGGCAGAAGGTTCTTGAGCAGCATGATACCGAAATGAGGAGCATCGCTACTTACAATGAATAGCTTGAAGCGAAAGTTGAGGAACTTAAACAAGAACTCGCCACTTCTTCTACCACATATACTCAAAAAGAAGAAGTATTTCAGAAGCAAGTTCGCGATGCTCATGCAGCTCAGCGACATGCCGAGGCACAATTTGAAGTTGAGCAGAAAACAGCAGGAATGTATCGTGCTGAGGTTACAGAACTACAGGAGAAAGTCAGCTCTTAGGAGGCGGAAATTCAAATGCTTAAGCTTCATCTTTCCCAAGCTGAAAGAGAGCGTGATGAGGCCGTCGCCGGCAAAATTGCAGCTGAAGAATCCCATGAGGCGACGAAGACCAACATCAGCTCGACATTATTTGACTTCTACCTGCATAGCGTCTTGGGGTGCGGTAGCCTCGCCTTTCTATGCCCCAAGTACGAAATTACTCTGGCTGAGGTATGGGAGGCCGCACTTGATATGCTCGGTGCTAAAGGTGCTGGCTACATCGAACCAGCTCTTGAAGAGCATTATTTTGATGAGGATGCTCGCGCCGCTCTCGCCAAGGGAAGGGAACAGCTTGCAAAATTAAGGGGCGAAATGGCGGTAGGGGAACATTCAGGAAAAGCTATCTTAACTGCTCCGATTCAGCCTTCTCCTTCGGCCGAAATCGATATCATTGGTTCCAGTTCCCATTCTCCATCCCCTACTAAAGTTACCACCGAGATCACGAGTATACAGGGTGGAGATGAAGGCGACGAGAGTGCCGAGGCACAGGCTTATGAGGTTGATGTCAGGAAACCGACTTCTCCAGGTAACTCTACTGTTAATCTTACCCAAGTAGACTGCTCATCTGTTTCTTACGAGCTTGATGAGCTTCTTGACTATTTTCTGAATCTCAGCGAGCCTTTATCTCCGCTCTTTACTAACTTTAACTTCTTTTCTTCTGTAGAGAAAACACCGGGCATCGTTCAAACTTCCCCTCCTCCAATTATTCCTCCCTCAGCTCTCCAAGTCACCCCTTCTTCTGCTTCGCAACCCGGGTCACAAGAGGAGCAAATAGAAGCACTTCACGGCTTAGATGATCCTATTGCCTCTCAAGAACATGGGGGAGAAGGACTCGGAGAAGGCAACGAGTCTCCGGAGCGAACCACTTCTGATAACATAAAATTATCTGCTCTCGTTACTCCGGGAAGTGAGTCTTCTTCAAGGAAGAGGAGGAAACGTGCCACTTCCAAGAAGAGAAGGAAAGGCATTCTTGCTTCTGAGGAGGAAGCGGTAGTTGATCCGGCAGTAACCCTTTCTCCTTCATCCCCGACTCTCCCAAGCCGTCCTGAAAAGCTGCCTATCAGGTCAGGTGAAGGTTCTAAGGGTGGTGGCAAGAAGAAGTAAGGAGTCGTGCTTCAATTTACTTCTAGTTTTTGCTTTTTGCATGTACTAGCCGGAGATTGTGCGGGTACCGGCCCCCGCTTTTCTTTTTCTTTTTATTTTGAAACCTGTACCTGTACAAAATTTTAACAGTGTTGAATAAAATGATTCTTGTTTCTTTGTACAAACTTCTGTCTATATTTGAGAATGCATTTATTATTCATTTTTGTACAAGTTTCTTTATACGATATTGCAGTGAGCTTGTGGTATATTGTTCGAGCGCCATTTTACCGATGTAGTTATACCGCGTTACCCCTATACCATAAGCTCGTTGCAATATTTTATATTTTGAGGGGACTTGTATTTTTATTTTCTAGAGAATAATTATTCCATACTTGGAGGAATATTATTCCGTTAAAAAACAGAGTACAATATTTCATATAAATTTTTACGCTTCATCCTTCGAAGATATCACTTTTTCTTTTGTGCATATACACATTTTATCAAGTGAATTCTTCTATGTGGTAAAGCGGGCCTCTGAAGGGTACTTTAATTTCTTTTTGAGGAAGAGTATTTTCCAGAATAGGTGAATTATTCTTCCTTTGAAAGTTAAAGTGTGCCTTTGATGAGGGTTTTTTTTTTTGAAAAGTTGCACCTCTGAGGGGGGCTTTTTCACGTTTCAACACTTGGAAGTCTTATTTCAATCTCGGTGAAACGTGTGCCTCCGAAGAGTTGTGCCTCCGAGGAGGGCTTTTTTCACGTTTCAACACCTGGAAGTTTT
The DNA here is from genome assembly GCA_030765085.1 of Allium cepa. Classification (NCBI taxonomy): domain Eukaryota; kingdom Viridiplantae; phylum Streptophyta; class Magnoliopsida; order Asparagales; family Amaryllidaceae; genus Allium; species Allium cepa. The sequence continues at coordinate 86,511,407 of CM060942.1, read as the reverse complement.
ATTTCAATCTCGGTGAAACGTTTGCCTCCGAAGAGGTCTTTCTGCTTGCTTGTGCCTCCGGGAGGAGGTCTTTTCATTTCTGCCTCTGGGAAGAGGCTTTTTGTTTCTGCCCCTTGGGAGAGGCTTTTATTTTTCCCTATTCGTTGGGAAGCGGGACTCCGAAGAGGGCTTTCCACATTTCAGCACTTGGAAGTTTTATTTCAATCTCGGTGAAATGTGTGCCTCTGAGTAGGGTTACTGCCTAGAAGTTTGGAGTTTCTTTCTCTCGGTTGGACGGATTCACGGGAGTGTATCGACCGATCATTCCGCAACTTTGTAACGAGAAAGATCTCTCTTTTTCTGGTTGGCCCGCTCGAGGTCTTTTAGCATTTCAACTGTGGTGAAATGGGCCTCCGAAGAGGGCTTTTTTTCACGTTTCAACACCTGGAAGTTTTATTTCAATCTCGGTGAAACGTGTGCCTCTAAGTAGGGCTTTTTCCTGGAAGTTTGGAGTTTCTTTCTCTCGGTTGGACGGATTCACGGGAGTGTATCGACCGATCATTCCGCAACTTTGTAACGAGAAAGACCTCTCTTTTTTTGGCTAGTCCCACTCGAGGTCTTTATCCTCCAAAGAGTTGTGCCTCCGTAGAGGGCTTGTGCCTCCGAAGAGGTCTTTTGCTGATTGATGCTTGCTCGCCCATGTCTCTTTGCCATCGATTCACGTCGGCGACCCCTGTTGTCTTTGGCAAGTGTTTTCACTTTCCAGTTGCCAATAATTTCCCTTATCCAAAGAAATATACTTCATAGTTGAGTGAGTTGGTGGTGGTAAACACAGTTTATTTAACTGGCTGTTTGTTTGTTCAAACATTTGCAGTTAGTTAGAAATGGTCCACTTCCATCCACATTGCCAACTTTTGTTTGAAGCACTTCTTTTGTAGGATTTGAGTATGGAAATTTTGAATGGTTTAGTGTTTGTTTGCTGAGTGATGTCGGGGATTGCTTGGTCTTGCGATGGGTAAGCTTTGCTTTTATGACCTGCATTATTAAATCGACATTTTAATGACACAATTAATGTATTTTATATGTCGAAATAAAACAAAGCAGTTTATAATAGTAGATAACACAAGATTTATAGTGGTTCGGCCAAAAAATGGGCCTACATCCACTTTATAGCTTTTCATTATTTACTTGCTTTAAATTATTTTCAATACAAGAATCATATATTTGCAATTCTTTTACAACATTTCAGCAAAGCTTTCAAGTAAAATAAGGACGCAAATGGTTGCTATTCCAAGCTCTTGGGATTGGTTCTCCTTCGACAGTTGTGAGTTTGAATGTGCCGTCAAGAAGCTTCGTGCTTATAACATATGGCCCTTCCCAGTTTGGCCCAAACACACCTGTAGCTGTCATGATTCTTTTCATAACTAGGTCCCCAACTTCAAAGTTGCACTGACGAACTTTGGAATTGAAGTGCCTGTCTATTCTTTGTTGATGAGCTGCAATTCTAAGTCTAGCCTCTTCTCTTCTCTCATCAAGGAGGTCAAGTGCTTCCAAATGCAGTTTTTCATTCTCATTTTGATTAAAATGGATCCTTCTGTGTGAGGGGACTTCAGTTTCCACTGGAATCATTGCTTCTGATCCATATGCCAACGAAAATGGAGTATGCCCAGTCGCAGTTTTGTGGGTGGTTCTGTATGCCCACAGTGCAAGCGATAACTTATCGACCCAACCACCTTTTGCTTTTTCCAGCTGCTTTTTGATGGTTGATTTGATGATTTTGTTTACTGCTTCCACTTGCCTGTTTGCCTGCGGATGAGCTACTGCTGAGAAGCTTTTTCGGATTTTGAATCGTTTGCAAAAATCTTGGAATTCCTCACTTTCAAACTGAGTACCATTGTCTGTGATTATTTTTTGAGGCACTCCATACCTGCAAATGATATTCTTAGTCACAAAACTTATCATTTTTTTAGAGGTAATAGTGGCCAGGGGTTCAGCCTCAGCCCATTTAGTAAAATAATCAACAGCAACGATAGCATATTTAATCCCTGATTTGGCAGTCGGTAAAGGCCCAATGAGATCTATTCCCCAGATGGCAAACGGCCATAGACTGACCATTTGTGTTAGCTCAGTGGAAGGCGCTCTAGGAATTTTAGCGAATCTCTGGCATTTATCACACTTTCGGGAATAGTCAGCAGCATCCTGATTAATTTCTGGCCAAAAGTATCCATAACGGAGGATTTTCTTCGCCAAAGTTTGACCACCTGTATGATCCCCACATTCCCCTCCGTGTACTTCAGTTAGAATCGTCTTCGCTTCTTCCTTTGCCACACATCGGAGTAACGGCACTGAAAATCCTCGTCTGTACAAACGACCATCTTGAACTATATACCTGGAGGCTTTCCTCATCAGCTTTTGTCGTTCTTTTGAATTTTCTGGCAAGGAACCATTGAGTAGATATTCAAGTATCGGAGTCATCCATGATTCTTGCTCTTGGGATACATTCATAATCCAATCAACATCCATTTCATCTGTGCTTGGAGCTGACAAGACTTCGATGGGAACTAAACCCAATAGTTGAGCTTCACCAGTACTTGAATACTTCGCGAGAGAATCCGTCCTCATATTTTCTTCTCGGGGGATATGGTTTATCGAATAACGGTTAAAATCTTGAAGGAGCGCCAAGGCTTTAGATAAATAGGCTGGTAAATTTCCTCCTTTAGCTTGAAATTCCTTCTTGACTTGACAAACAATAAGTTGAGAATCGCTGAAGATATGCAACGCCTTGATATTTAGTTCTTTAGCGATTCTTAAACCAACGATGAGAGCTTCGTATTCAGCTTCATTATTTGTCGAAGGGAATTCTAGTCTCGGTGCATAACATAGTGATCGCCCTTCTGGGGTTTCAAGGACAACCCTGCTCCGGAACAGTAATCATTCCTTGCGCCATCGACATACAATTTTCATTGGATTGGGATGCTATCAATGACTTCTCCCTCATTATCGCCTTAATCCATACATTCTACGATGAAATCTGCTAAAGCTTGTCCATTGATTGCTTTCCGGGGATGATAAGTGACGTCATACTGGCTAAGTTCGATATTCCATTTCAAAAGACGGCCCGAAGTCTCAGGACGGAATAGGACTTGCTTTAGAGGCTGATCAGTGAGGACTTTGATAAGATGAGCTTGGAAATAAGGCCTTAATTTTCTTGACGCGATCAACAACAATAGGCGAGCTTTTCTAATCTGGAATAGTTCATCTCTGCCCCAGTGAACCTTTTGCTGATATAATAGACTGGGCGTTGAATCCTTGCATCTTCCCGTACCAATACTGCACTGAGGGCATGAGACGAAATTGCCAAATATATGAAGAGATCTTCACCACTGTCAGGCTTTGAAAGTATCGGAGGCACTTCCATATGACGAATCAACTCATCAAATGCTTTCTGACATTCTGGAGTCCACTCAAAGTTTTTCTTTCCTTTCTTCAGAGCATCAAAGAATGGAATGCATTTGTCAGTAGCTTTGGAAATGAACCTACTTAAAGCAGCAACCTTTCCATTGAGACTTTGCAATTCCTTCTTCGTTCTAGGAGCCTTGACCTCTCTCAGGGCAGTGATTTGAGCTGGATTGGCTTCAATGCCCCTAGCGCTCACAATGAAACCCAAAAACTTTCCGGACTCCACTCCAAATGAACATTTCAGGGGATTAAGCTTCATTCAATACTTTCGGAGTACTGCAAACATTTCTGCCAAGTGATCCATGTGGTCCACTGCCTTCTTAGACTTTACTAGCATATCATCGACATAAACTTCCATTGTCTTGCCAATCTGTGGTTTAAACATGGCATTAACAAGCCTCTGGTAAGTTGCCCCTGCATTCTTGAGTCCGAAAGGCATGACCTTGTAGCAGTAGAGTCCAACATCTATGATGAAGCTTGTATCCTCTTGATCCAGCTCATGCATCGTAATCTGGTTATATCCGGAGTATGCATCCATAAACGATAACAATTCATGTCCTGCTGTCCCATCCACCAACTGATCGATCCTGGGCAGCGGGAAACAGTCTTTGGGGCAGGCTTTGTTCAGATCTGAAAAATCAATGCACACCCTCCACTTTCCATTAGCCTTTTTCACCAACACTGGATTTGAGACCCAATTTGGATAAGTAGATTCTCTAATGAAACCGTTCTCCATGATCCGATCCACTTCTTCTTTTAACGCTGCAGTTCTTTCAGGACCCTGAGTCCTTCTCTTCTGTTTCACAGGTGTAAACTTTGGATCAATGTTCAGAGTATGTACTGCAATCTCTGGGGATATTCCGCACATGTCAGCATGAGTCCAAGCGAACACATCCAAATTAGCCTTTAAAAATGAAATCAGAACATTCTGGACTGTCGGATTGAGTTGTGAACCCACATTAAGCACTTTGTTTGGGTCATTTGAGTCAACAGGAACCGGTACTGTTACCTCTACTGGTACCACTCTATTTTCCCCTGCACTGGCTTTCCTTGGATCCATCTCTCTTCATGCCCCACTACATTCACCAGTGCAGGGTCCACCCTGTAATTGCTACAAGGTTGGTTCTTTGATGCGGACCGGAGCCGCCGCACCTTTTCCCATTTCTCTCTTCCTGGATTATCGCAATTCCGCAAAATAACATTCTCGCCCCGCATCTTGGTCTCCCTTAATCACGCCAACTCCGTTATCTGCAGGGAATTTTAGAGTCAAGCACCATGGGGCAATAACAGCTTTGAATGCAGCAAGAGTTGGTCAGCCTAGAAAGGCATTGTAGGCAGAGAATTCTTCAACAATTATAAAGGTTTGCTTTCGATCCACCTTCCTCAGCCCCTTTCTGAGTTCTACGAACAAATCTATGGTCCCAATCGGTTGTTTGGGTTCTCCAGCAAACCCTGCAATCTTAAGTGATGAAGCTTGAACGTCAGCCATTGAATTTTCATTTGATCGAAGGTCTTCTTGAAGAGGATGTTACATGAAGCTCCACAATCAAATAGAACTCTTCTCACAGTTGTCGGCCCAATACCAGCAGATATGACCAAAGGGTCAATGGTCGGAGCTTCGATACCCAAAGAATCCCTGGCACTGAACACAATATCATCTGTGGAAGTCTTTTGTTGCTTTAAAGGCGCATCATTCTCTAAAACAAAAACATTCTCTTCAGCTGGTACATGCTTCAAGGCCCGTGCATACCTTTCCATCTTGCCCCAGCTTCTGCCTGCTGGGTGAGGTCCTCCAGTTATTATATTGATGACAGGCCTTTCCGATTCATGTTCCACGGTCTTCTCACTTGAGCCAGGACAGTGAGCGGGAACTTGCTGTTCTTGAGTTGACGGAGCTGAGGCATTTCTGTTCCTTTTCACATACTGCTGGAGCTTGTTTTCCTTTAAGAGTTGTTCAATTACTTCTTTCAATTGGCGGCATTCGTTGGTATCATGGCCGGGCTGGTTGTGGAATCGGCAGTACTTTTCACTTTTTTCCATCTTAACCGCAACTCTCATTTTAGGTGGTGCCGGATAATTGACATCATCTTTAGTTGCAAAGTAGATGTTTTCAGGGGTATCGGTCAAGGGTGTGAAATTGAAGGAACGACCTTTCTTAGCGTCTCCCTGTTTCTTTCCACCATCGTTTCCCCTTTTCTGAGTGTTTGGTTCCTTCTTGTTCGTAGCAGCACCATTGTCCCCGGCTTGCACTAATACGACCTTAGCTGGTGCTTGGAGGCTCTCCAAGCGCATGAATTCATCCGCTTTCTTGTAGAATTTGTCAAGTGAGTTTGGTTCTTTCATTTTCAACCATTTTCCAAATTCGCTTGACTTGTCAATTGCCCTCATCAAGTATGTCAAGACCATGCGTGGCACAGCATTGTCCACCTCAGCCAATGCTATGTTAAAGCGATTCAAGAATGACCTGATAGATTCTCCCGGATTTTGCTCTGGACTTGACAGTGACATTATGTCCTTTGCTTTAAAAGCATACAACCGAAATTGCTCCTTGAATTTCCTGGTCAAATCGGAGAATTGATCGATGGACCTGACCGGCAGCTTTGTAAACCACAATAGAGCTACACCTTCTAGATAAACCGGGAAGTATCGGCATTTAATTTCATCAGACGCCCTTTGTAAGCCGAAATAGTAGGGGGAACGAATTTCCTTGGAAACTCTGCCTTCAAGATCCTTTCAGTAAATGGAGTTTTGCTTGGAGAAAATCCCCACTCTTTCTCATCTTCATCTCTTCGCATACTTTCTTTCATGATTTGACGAACCATACCCGAAAAATATTCTTCGTCATTCAAAGGCTCTGGAGGGCACACATCAGCTACTCTCTTTGAATTCTGCCTTGACAATCGTTCGCGGAGAGTTGGTTGTGGCCCTGATCCGCCAGCTTGAGGAGGGGTTCTTTCTACTGGGTCCGCGGCTCTTTGGGAGATGTTTCCTTCAACATCCTGAACTTCCGGAGTAGGGTTTCCATTATTATTACTCGGTTGACGATTTGCCCCAAGTAGATCATTCAATTTACTCAAGATCAAAGCATTCTGAGCATTCTGTGCTTATAATTGTGCATTCTGAGCATTCAACTGCTGATTCAGTCCCAAAACCACGGCGTCCAGCTCCGCTCGTGTAACTCCAGCAGTCGGAGCTGCTTGACTTGAAGGAGGGGAGGTAGCTGTATTTCCATGAACATTATCGGACCTTGCAGAACTTCGTCTTCTTCCAGGAGCTATTATCTCCAATAAACTCCTAGTTTTAAAAGAAATCCTTTCAACAATCCTTCGCAGAGCAATAGTGGAAGTTTCCTGAGTTCAATTCTCTCAGTGAAAGCACCAAAAATGTTAACGTGAAAATCAGATGCTAACACCCCGATGCAAATTGAAGTTAAGCGAAAGCACCACCCGTGAATACGGGAACTAAAAACAAGTAGCAAAATTACAGAGAAAGCAGAAAAGACAACAGTTTTTATAGTGGTTCGGCTTAGGGCAAGCCTACGTCCACTTTAACTCTCTTTATCACTGAATTTGGTTACAACTTTACAACAATCTTCAATTACAATTCCAATGAGACAGACAACTAGAACTTTGATGCAGAAGAATTCTTCAAATCCATGTAGATTGAGTTAGATTTCCTTCCGAAGTTAGTTGAGATGCCTTTCGTAGTTGAAGTGTTGAGTGAGTCGAGAATTCTGCAGAGTATCGGCGCTTGAAGTGATTGGCCAAAAGTCCCCTGAAAGTTGGAGCTAATGCTGTATTTATAGAGAAATCTGGACAGGAATTTTCGCCTAAGTTATAAGTCGCGACCGACTTAAGGAAAATCGTAAGTCGCGCCCGACCTAAGGATCACGAGTTAGCAGGCAGCGGCATAAATGAAGCGGTATTGAGTTTGTCTTCGTTTGCTTAGGTCGCAAGCGACTTATAATAGGTCGTAGGTCGCTCCCTGTTAGGTCGTTCGGCAGCGGCCTATCTTTTAAGTCGCTGAAGGCAGAAGTTGCTAAGTCGCTAACCCCTTAGGTCGCTTAGAGCTTTAAGTTGTTAGCTTGTTAATTCGCACCATCTGTTGAGTCGTTAAACCATCCTGTCCTTGAGTCGTGGACTTCCTTAAGCCGTAGAAACCTTAAGTCGTGGAGGCCTTAAGTCGTGAACCATCCCTTCTTTTAAACCATTAAGTCGCAGAATTCTCTATGTCGTAAGTCGCTAAGTTTTTCAACTCGTTAAGTCGTTCAATCTTTAGGTCGTAGGTTGTGAAGTATTCTGAGTTCTTAAGTCGTCAATGCATTAAGTCGTGTCCCTTCTTTGAGCCGTGCATTACCTTAAGTCGTGAGTCATCCCAGGTCTTAACTCGTTGAGTCGTTTTGTTCCTCTAAGTTGCCTTAAGCCTTAGCTCATCAGCTAGTTGAGTTGCAACCAGTTGAGTCGGTCCATTCTTTAAGTTGCTGAGGCTTATTGAGTTGCAGATCCACTGAGTCGTTAAGGACCTTAAGTGGATGAGTCGGCCCAGATTTCAACTCGTTGGCAGAACGGGGTTAACAATGAGGGGTGGTGTTTGGAAATTAGAAAGCTATTTTTTTTATTTAGGTTTTTTGTTAAAGAAATATTTTAGTGGAAGAAAGAGGAGACGAGCAGCCAAATGAAATTTTTACAATTTTTTTACTAAAGCATTGACGGTAGTCATGGGCAGCGTTTCTTTAATTATTTTTGTTCTTTTAAATAAACACTAACCGCACTTAACTTTAAAACGCTACCCATCAATGCTGCTAAAAACAATTTTTCTTGTAGTGCGTCTAACCTTCTAGAAGCTTTTCCAAAGTAAGTTTAGTTAACCATTTTAACAATAATTATTTTTATTAGCTATTAGTGACTTCATATGTATTTAGACATGTATACGAAGTTTGAACAACTTATTTTGAACAAAAATCCTTATAAAACGATTTTTGGTTACATTATCGATATTTCTTCAAAGTATTTATTTTTGAAAACAGATTTCATAAACAAGTTTTATATCATCAGTTATTAATTAAAAGGGGATTTATATGATTACAAAATTACTTTTGTAACACTTAACCCTATCTCAAATATACTTAACCCTATCTCAAATATTTTGATATTCAAAGACGAAGTGTTTGAAATTATGGGTCGCTACATGATTCGTTAATGACGAGAGCAACATCTTTCTTTTAAATGTTTATTATTGTAATTATAATTATTTTTTCTTAGAAAGTTTCAGTACTATGATCAGTTTTGTGGATTGGATCAACTGTAAAATGAAGCCAAATGAGGCATAATTGTACTCTTTTGTTTTCGTCAAAATGTCACATGAGTACAATGCTACACCTAATGATCTTTGCTATCGAAAAATTGAAATTCATTCATTGGAATGTTGAAATTCCTGTTAATTGATCAAAACCAGCGTTCTTTTGTGGTTTGATAGTTACAAAATATAACAAAGTAAAGAGTTAGTGTTTGAGGTGTGGTCAAATTGTTCTGAAATAATATGGGTAAATACAATGATTAGAAAATTGATGTTGGCATAAATTCATTTATAGAGATGGAATATAATCTCTTGGAAGCATTTTTGGAGTTTAAATTAGGTTATTACATTTGAACCATCAATTGTTTAACCATGCTCAACATTTGTAAAGTTACAATCAATTATGACCACGAACTTACATTTTTGTAACCACTTTAAATACGCCAGCCATACATGATTCTTTACATTGTATTTTATAATAAATTAGCATTTTAGAAATATAAATCAAATAAATAACAATTACATTTACAGTGTACTATTTTCAAGATAACAAATGCATGAGTTGTTTATTTCTAAATAAACAAATTCTTTTATGGTAACTGTTTGTGTCAAAACTGGTCACAAACTCCGAATATCATGAAAGCACCAATATATGAATATAAATCAACGATACTCAAACACAAATCTCTGATCCAAGTAAAATAAATAATAACAATTGAGAAATAATGAAAAAAAACACGAGATTTATAGTGGTTCGGCTATCTCTGGCCTATGTCCACTTCAAATGATAATCTATTATTGACGCTCTTGCTGGTTACAATGGATTACAACAGTAATTTCTAAGTATAATGATGGAGTTTGAGTGCAATCGTGATTTTGGCAGATTCTGGACGTTGCTAGATAAAAAGTCTCTTTTTCTGTAGATTCTAGAGTGCTATTTATAGGCATTCCCTGCAAATATCTGGCCGAAACTTCGGGAGACTCCTTTTGGCACGTGAGTGGGCTCACACGATCGATCACATGAAGTTTCGACTCGATCCGTGATCGATACGAACGTAATTCGTATCATTTAGATTTTGTCCAACGGAGTCGAAACTTGGCACGAACCTTCTTTAGCATGTACGCAAGCTCTTATGAAAATTTCATAGCATTTGGACCTATGGATTATGAGATATGATCGATACGAATTGGGATTCTCGGTCGGCTGCTTCGTTCGACTCGATATGTTTCGTATTGTTCTTTTCGACTCGATCTCAAGCACGTGAGCGTGAGGTGATGCGGCACGAACATCCTTGATCGATCCACTTTTTATGCTGAGTTGGAGGAGTATTATTCGTATCCAACATCTGAGTCCAGTTCGTATTGACCATTTCGTTTGTTCGCATCGATAGTTCACAACGATAGCATTTCGCCTTATTCGCATTGATCGCCACTGCGTTATTCGCATTAGTCGCTTCAAGGAATATCGTTTGTATCGATCGATCGTGGCATTCGTATCCATCGATTGTCTGTATTTTGATCGATACAAATTAGTGGTTTGCTATGGATCGATACAAACAGTCAGCATTCGATGGATTCGAATAAAGCCCTTACCTAATCGATGCGATCAGTGTAATTCAGGCTGTTGCGTACAGAACCGATGCGATCTGTGTGGATACGAGATGAGGTGCACTGGTGGACCGATACGAACTGTCGACGCACGGTGGATATGAATAAGACTTCACCGGAGCGATACGAAATCGATGGATACGAGGTGAAGTCACTCTGATCGAGTCTAACTTGATGGATTCGAACGGCACGACCGTGGATCGATTCGAACATGATCGATTCGAAATCAGATGTCGCCTGATGGATACAAACATCGTGTCTTTCTCAACTTGTATCGATCATATCTCCATCATACGAACTTCGATTGACCTGAAATTTGAAACATCTGCTTATATGGCTTTGCTTGTCATGTCTTCTCAATTGTAGCCCGATCAAGAATCAGACAAAATTAATCGACATCCATAGTGAACCTGCGATGTGTAATCAATATTCAGAACGAGTAATCGTTGATTTTCAGTTAATTTCTTGATATCTCGACTTTTCTAAAAGGTGGGATGACAGCAACACATTAATCCATGGTTATTTGTCAGTGATTACGTGCATAGTTAAGAATATATGTATATAAAAAAATCAGAAACGCGGCGGTTGACCATCATAAAATATTACGGTAATTTTATGCCGTTAGCAATAGTTACGATTGCAGTTGAAAAGAATAATAACAATTAACACATATATTAGGTCGTGTACTTTAGCTATGTCAATTGAAAACTTTAGGCGTCGTTTGGTTTGTTGTTTTCAAATCATTTTCAGTTTTGAAAAATATCGAAAACTTGATCCTTCTATCGTTTTGAAAAATCATCATTTTTCAAAATAGGCCCAATACAGAAAAATAAAATCAATGATTTTTCGTTCTCGCCATTTTGAGGCCCAATTGAAAATCCAAAACCGAAGAATGCAAAAAAATGACGCAAACGCATTGCAAAAACCCTAATTCATTTTCTGGCCGCACTCTTCTTCTTCTTAAGATTTTCGTCGATTATCAAAATTTCTGCTATATGGATCTATAATCTACTCGAAAACCTTAATCCAAAATTCAGCTGGAAACATCTGCTAGAAACCCTAATCGAAGATTCAGCTGGAAACAATCTGCTCGAAACCCATTTTTTAATCAGTGAATCAAAGATGTTTTTCAAGTCGAATTACGTACACGGTAAGTGCTTTATTACCGATATTATTTATGGTATTTCTATAAAATTCAAGCTCACTGAATCTAACATGTTAATTATTGATTTCTATTATGCCTGATTATTATGTTTTGCTTTTGTATAATAAAGAGTTTTGTTTATCCTTTAAAAATAGTTATATAATGACAAAACTGTCTAATCCGTTTTTTGATGTTTTTATAAGAGAAAACAAACTTAATGTGCGCAGAAGACTTAGGACATGGGAAGTTAGTCACCCAATAATTCATATTCAAGCTGAAATAAATGGTATATGTTAGTTCTCTAACTCTTTAATCCAGTTTCTAGTGATTCTTATGCTTCAAATGCTCTGTTTTAGTGAACATTAGATATTGGAGGGTTCACAGTATATGATTTAAAACAAAATAAAAATAAAATCAACCGATACTGCATAAGTTAAGATCATTCACGACTTGCGATGGCTTCAACGAATCCTTTATTGTGTTAGTTATTTTATTGTTATTATACCATGAATGAATGAATACATAAATTCAATGCAACTTTTTGTCAACATACATAAATTTTGGTTAAAAGATCACAGACTTTGCAATTGATGTGCATTAAAATACAAAGGGATGTCTACATCCCTGTGCAAAGTAGAACAAATGGAAAAAAAAATCAGAAGATACTGATAATAAATTTAGTTAGGCATGCAACCGAGCACTTCTTAGGAAATCTGGTTGGCTAAATTGTATGCATTTGCGGTAATGAAACTGTTTGAAGCGTTTGGTAGGATACTTCTGTTATTGGTTTAACTTAATTATGTACTTCTGTTTTCAGTTCACAGGATACAACGGCAGAAAACATGAGTTTGTTTTTTGTTATTTGTAATCACATTATGTAATTATTCATGAAATTAGCCTAAACAATTTTGATTTTATCTGGATATTATTTAGTAAACATGATCATAATCATGGAGTTTATAAGCTCCAACCTCCCCACTATACTAAGAAGTCTACATTCTCAGCCCTGCACTCTCTTTCTAATGCTGTCAATCAATCTATCACAATATTTATCTTTTATATATTTAATGGACAATGGAAGACTTTAGTTTATTTGGTAAACATAATCATAATCATAGCATAATGCAAATTATACTTTAGTTTATCCCAGTAATTTTGAAAGAATATTGATGTGAAGCCATCTGGGCCTGGGGCTTTGTCCACTCCAATAAAATAAGCAACAATTTTCACCACATCCAAAGAAATGTCCTCGTTTAGATACGTTTTGCCACAGGCCGAAATTTGATTTTTTTCCAGACAACCTCAGGAAAAGCCATTGTTTTGTACACCAGAATTATATAAATTTTCAAAATAGTGCACAGCTTCCTCACAAAGTTTAATATCAGCTTTAGGAGGGACACCTTCTTCATTTATGAAATTTGAAAGGGCATTAATGTGATTCCTTTTGGAAAATTTTGCATAAAAGAACCTGGTGGCTTCATCTTCTTGCGTAATCCAATTACATTTGGCCTTCTATTTTAATGACATAGCTAATAGTTGTAGGTTATTATGTAAGTCTTGTTTAGCATCATAGTATAACTTTGCATTTGTTGTTGTGTGATTAACATCATCTTGATAAATGTATACTATGTTTTTGTTAGGATAATGGAGATAAAAATGGCCTTAGTGTCCACTTAAGCTTAAAGCACTTTTATATTTCTGTAGCAGCTTGAATAAAGGATTTCCAGTGGGTTGACAATTGAAAGCTGATTCAACTTTCTTTATTTCCCTTGTGCATGCTCCAAGAGTTACAATATCTAAAAGGTACCCTCTTTACCTTGTTTACCTTAGTGTCCCAGAGTTTATTTTGATTCCCGGTGTAGAATAATTTAGCAAAAATTATCTTAGATGCAATCATTTCAAGAGCAACTTGGGTAACTCACATATCTTGACTGTGCTTAAAAAAAGAGAGATGGTTGTCCACATGTCATCTTTTCCTCGCAGTTGTGTGCAGGAACACCATATCCACAAATAGCCGTTGGCGTCTTTTCAAATCCTTATTTGGTACGATTGGTAACAAGTTTGTACCTAATATATTTACAGTGCAGATAAATATAGCAATACTCACAAGCCAAAATGTGATTAAATGTTGAAAAAACTTCTGCATTAGCTTAAACTTCCTAGAAATTATTGATAAAATATGAAGATGATATATTAAATAGCACATGCTTATAGAGTTGCTTTCATATTAAAAAATAGAACATGGGAGGTGGAAAAACAAAAGAATCAATGTCATGGTCTGCAAAGAACGAGAAGATTTTTATTGATATTCTCTATGAAAATGTGAAGTGTTCTACTTTCATAAAAGATGTATGGGGCCAGATTAATCAGCAAATGATTCGAGCAACGAAATTAGATTACGGGATTGACAAGCTAAAAGGAAAATGGAACCGTCTCCGTTCCAAGCATCGTCTATTTTCGGATCTTTTAGCACATACTGGCGTGACATGGGATCCTAATACAAATCAAGTCAATGCTCCCGAGAAAGTTTGGCAACACTTCTATACGGTAATATACGTTGTAAAAAGTATACAGTTATATTAAAATTTATGATATTTGAATATATTCTAATTAAATAATGTAAAATATATTACTTTTACCATTATAGAAAAACAAGACCGAGTATAAAAATTTTAGGAAGGAAGGATGTGAGCATTATGCTATTCTTGGAGAGATTTTCGGTGGGAAAACTGCTACAAGGGTATTAGGAAATGCTTCTACACAGTTACCTCCTACTTCAGAAGAAGAACGACAATTAGAAGAGAATTTTTTTAACAAAGGAGTGCATGTGCATGTAGAAGCTGAAGATGATGATGGAACAAGCGTTCGTTCGAGTGATGATACGATTAGTAATGATCGTCGACATAAAAAATTGAAAGTAAGCAAGGGTGACAACCTTGACGCTTGTATGGAGCAATGGATTAATATACGAAGTGAAGAAGCAAAGTTGAAAAATGCATACCTGAAAGAAAAGCAAGCACGCCTTCGAAGAAGTTCACCTACTTCGGAAATTCACCCAACTGCTTCGGATCCTTACTCGCACATGGCATGTTTGAATATATTAAATAGCATGAAGGAGGTGACTAATGAAGTCTATATTAAAGCAGTAAAGGCTTTTAAGGATCCAGATTTTCGAATGACGTTCGTGATGATGTCGGAGCATAGACGCTTGCCTATTTTGGAACTTCTTTGATTCGCATAATATTTGTCCAAATTATGTGTGGCGCCCCACCTCTATACCCACGCTAGCCAAGGACACTACGGGGTAATGCCATCAACTAGCGTGGAGAATAAGGCTGTTGAGAAGCGACCATCCGTGTAATTGCTTGGTGCGAGCATCGATATGCCAGATAAAATATAACATGCACTTCATCTCAAGAGGAAATCCGACATACCGACACAAACTCAAAGCTACTACACAGTGGCTATATATAATCTTCGGAAACAAATATAGAAATAAAACATAAATCAGTCATAGATAATTCATATCACAAAGGCGGAAACAGATATGAATATAACACATGAAAGTGTAAATCAGAGTAGTGGTCAAATAAGATCCACAATATCACAAAAGAATAGATACAAGTACTAGACAAAAGAATATGTATACATCAAGGAGTCTATATCTCAAATGTATACAACAAAAACTACAAGACTAAAGTAGTTAAGCAAAAGTCAGAAGATGGTTCCAGATTGGAAGTCATGAGAAAGCACCTGCAATATCTCAGTCCGACCCGAGTATTATTTAAGAAGAAAATAATAAACGGATCAATCTAGCTATAATTATCAGATAAAATGAGATATAAGAAGAGATGTAATAAACACGTATGATAACCAAAATTGTCATACTACGACAAGTATACATAGAAAATCACTAAATCATACAAATATCTCAAGAATCTCATAGCATCAAAAAGAATATCATATTCTTTATTTACTTCACCAAGCCACAATAAATGACATATATATCAATGCCAATCGTAAAAATTGGTGAAACATAAGTTCTAGAATCATCATTTAGAAATCCAGAAATCACAAGAAAGAGAGGATGGCCAATCCCATAAACTGGACATCGACGCACCTAGAAAGACACGTCTCATGCACAGTCGAACATCGACGCACCTAGAAAGATACGCTCCATGCATAAATAAACATCGATGCACCTAGAAAGATACACCCCATGTAAAGACGAACATTGACGCACTTAGAAAGGTACACCCCATGCTTTAGCATTAACGCACCTAGAAAGGTACGCACCATGCATAAATAAACATCGATGCACCTAGAAAGATACACCCCATGTAATGACGAACATCGACGCACCTACAAAGGTACGACCCATGCTCTAGCATCGACGCACCTAAAAAGATACGCCCCATGCATAAATAAACATCGATGCACCTAGAAAGCTACACCCCATGTAATGTCTAACATCGATGCACCTAGAAAGATACACCCCATGAAAAGTCGAACATCGACACACCTAGAAAGATACGCCCCATGTATAGACGAACATCAACGTACCTAGAAAGATACGCCCCATGTCCCGACTTATTGAGCCGAATGCTCCACGAAGTAAACAAACATCGACGCACCTAAATAGGTACGACCCATGCGAGAAATGAGACGAAGCTCAATAAAATAAAGTACAGTCCTCCACGTGGACAAAGAGACATCACACATTGCTAGTCTAAACCATAAAATGATCATCATCGATCATCAAGAAGTGTCAATTACACTAAGCTGGTAAATATATGAGTTTAGCTTCATGTCCCATAACCACTAGCTTAACTTAAATATTTACGAACCAATTGTAGAATTCCACTCAAGAATTGTCACAAGAGATTCAATCGAACAAGTCCAAGAATTAACCGACGAAGTAAACGCAAGCGTTTCATACCACTTGTCTTACTAAGTCGTTTAATTAGATTTCTCATACGAGTGAGGTAAAAGTTTGTATATACCAGTAGGTTGGAAAATGGTTTTATAAACGAGTTTGATATTGAAAATAGAGTTTAAATAATCTTTGATAAAGAGTTTGAATATTTACTACTAGTATAGAAACCTTTGTATTTTAAAGTGACAAACCATAAAAATGATTGTAGAAACAATCAATCATTAAAATCCACATACGAAGACGTGAATCAAATCCAAAGAAACCGATAAGGAATCCATCGAAATGGATATTCAAAAATCCCTTTAAAGGAGTCATCAAAGTCATAATAAATGATAACAACAAATAGGATCATTACGAATCGATTTAAATTGGAAATTCAATCCCAAAAGGAAAATTGGGCAGAAACAACAAATTCAGTTAACTGTACAGAGATTTCAGTTGCTAAATCATGCCTGGAAACCTTCTGTTTCCAGGTTCAGTCACTTGAACAGAGATTTCAGTCGACTGAATCATGCCTGGAAACTTTCTGTTTCCAGGTTCAGTCGACTGAATAGAGATTTCAGTCGACTGAATCATACCTGAAAACTTTCGGGTTGCAGGTTCAGTCGACTGACTCAGAAATTTCAGTCGACTGAATTGGAATTTCCAGTATTTTCAACCCAAAAATGAAGAGCAATCTCTTCACAAATGCAATCGAACGAGCAATGGACGCTAGGGATTTATGCCAAACGACGACCTGGCCCTACAAGCTCTTTGATGCATCACCAAAAACATGTTCAAAGATTGAAGTTAGGATTTTTAAAGATTTGAACTCAAAACATTAAAAATTGGAATATTCACAAAATCAAACCGAATCAAGAGCAAATGTGCATGAAGAGGTGTTAGGAATTCATACCTAACAACCAAAGATAATTATAGTCATAGATGTGAGATAAAAATCTCACCCTTGAACCCAAAAACAATGGATGAGAAGCTTGAAGACAAGGGAAGATCAACCACACTTCAATCTCAACCCAAGAAGCTTGAATCTAAGCATAAAAGAGAAACATTTCCCAAATTAGGTTTAGGAATTTTCTGAAATCAAAGAGAGAATGAGTTGGAGAAGAAGGAGATGATACTTACCAATGCTTCCCTTTGAATTTGGAGCTAGAACTTGATTTGCAAATGGAAACTAGGGCTTAGGATTTTAATTCCTTTTCTTTTCCTCCATTATTCTCTTTAGAACTGAAAAGATAAGAAGAGGGAATGAATGAAGAGAGGTGGCTTAATTTAGGGTATTAAGTTGGCTAGTGGGCTAAAGCCAAACCCAAACCCAAAGTGAAAAAGGTCAAATTTTTAGCTAGCTCCAAACATATCAATGTTTATGCTCAAAAAGATTGCAAACGACATTTTGAACTCAATGGAAGGGTCTCGAGTCCCAATTCGACCATTTTCTAAAAGTAGATTTTCAGACTAAAATCCGACGAACGATGTATTTAAATAAAATATTAAAATATACAATCGATAAATATGCGGGTTACTGCATACTCCCATCCTTAAAGAAATTGCGTCCTCGTAATACTTAAGAAGAAAATAAAGAGTAACAACCGTAAAAGCATATCAACACAAAAGAAATTTGAAATAGGAAGTTCACCATAAAGGGCATGAAAGAGTAAGCCTGAACGGGATCGCATGATGAATTCCCAGGATTTCCAAGAGCAATCCTTAGGATCTGAGAACCATTGAACTTTCACAAAAAGAACATCTTTATTCCGAAGGCGCTCAACCTCCGAAGCAATGATGTGAATGGAATGTTGCTCATAAGTCAAATCTGGTGAAACTTCAATTTCCTCAATAACACCGGGATCAAGAATAAAAATCGGAATCCTTAAGGCATCTCCGTAGTTGAGAGACATGGAAAACGTCATGAATAGCAGAAAAATTGAGCCAGTGCAACGACGTTGTACAATAACGGTACGCCCGAGAAACCAGAAACTCGAATAATTTGAAACAACGGCGTAGTACAATAACAGTACGCCAAATGAACCAAAACTCGAATAATTTGGAACACTAACGCAGTACAACGATACGTCCAATGAACCAAAGTTCAAATAATTTGGAACACCGACGCAGTACAATGGTACGTCCAATGAACCAAAGTTCAGATAATTCGGAACGCTGACGCAGTACAACGGAACGTCCAATGAACCAAAGTTCAAATAATTCGAAACACTGACGCAGTACAACGGTATGTCCAATGAACCAAAGTTAAAATAATTCGGAACACTGACGCAGTACAACGGTACGTCCAATGAACCAAAGTTCAAATAATTCGGAACACTGACGCAGTACAACGGTACGTCCAATGAACCAAAGTTCAAATAATTCGGAACACTGACGCAGTACAACGGTACGTCCAATGAATCAAAGTTCAAATAATTCGAAACACCGACGCAGTACAAAAACGGTGCGTCCAATGAACCGAACACCATAAAAGAACATCGGGCGCAAGCCCATAAAAGAAATGAGACGAAGCTCAATAAAACAAGGTACATCGAAACGTCCGATGAACTTGGTAAAAGATCATTCCATTCGGACATCATCAAAAAGACAACCACTTGTTGCTTACGACTAAGGGCATTGGCAACATGATTTCCCTTCCGGGAGTATACAAAGAATATTAAGATCATAAGATGCAAGGAACTCTAGCCAACATTAAGTTCCTTATGAGAAAATAAATATTCCAAAGATTTATGATCGGGGTAGAGAACAAATTTCTCATCCAAAAATGATGATGCCAAATTATAAAAGTGAAATCAATAGCCGCGAGCACTAGATCATGAATGGCATATCTAGTCACGATAGGCTTTAATGATTTAGAAACATAAATGATAGCACGTTCTCTTTTGCAAGAGAACGACACCCAAACCAATACGACTCATATCGGTACAAACAGTGAAATCTTGGTTCCACTCAGGAATCACAAGAATAGGAGTATCGAAGGAAAGAGTTCTTTTAAATAATCTTCTTTCCCAAAAAGCTTAAATTTTCAAAATTACAATTATCTTTATGTAACAATCTTTCTAGAAAAATTTACCTTTTTACAAGTCAATTTATTGCGTTTGACTGTCTCGTCAAAGTGTTTAGGAGGTTCCTATCGATAACGTTGATCAAGCGCATCGACCAGAATTCTTAAAGCACTCAATAGGCAATATAATCACAAAATCATCTTCTATATGATAAATATGTCTCTTAAAAACTTTACGAATATTCTTTGTTCGTTTCAAGAACAAAAATCCAATCATACTTATAAATAAATCTTATGAAAAAGATTTGCAAAATTTTAAAGCGTTGTTTTCATCTAAAATCAAATAAATACAAGAATGGAGTCATCGAGATATTCGTAGAATACTCGACTCATAAAATGGATGAAATAAGCTGGACAAACTGAATGACATAATAATTCATTCACAAGAATCATAACGAGTGCGGAATGCGGTAAGTGGAATGCTATCTTCTGCAACTCGTAACTAATAAAAATCGGTGGCAAGGTCGAACTAAAAAGATCCTAACATCACACAAGAAATTGCTTAGGTGATGATCCGAAGATAAACTCCAAAAATACCAAAAAATCTCAAACTACATGAATGAGAGAAATAACACTTTTCTCTTGATGAGGGCTTAAAGAATAAAATGATGTCATCAAATTGGAATCAAAATCACAAAGAAAAATAGAAATCCGCTTAACAGATTAAAAATGTCGAAGATGAATTGTCCAATCGGGACATAGGATATGGCTTTATAATAATTAAGCCAATCCGTACAAAAGCCAATTCTGAAGCATAAGTAAAAATCGGCTCGGAAAGAAAAATCACATAAAGTAATTTCGACATCAATACAAGAAACCAACTGAGCGTTGCGGATCCACCAACAGGATTCGCCATTGTCAAAGAAGTCAACAAGCCCAAAAATGTTTAAAGAAAAGGAATCAACTAGTTCTTTTAATATAAAATAGTGAGATGAAACCCATATCAAAAAGAACTCGAAAAGGAAAATCATAAAACAAATGTCATCAAGGATAGAATGGCTACCTTGACTAAGAGAAGTGTTGCTAGGGGCTTGCACAATATTTAGCTTTCTCATGTCCTTGTTCAAAAGTTTGGGACATGCAGATAAAAGATGACCCGGTTTTTTGCAATAACGACAGGAATGGGGTTTCAGACACATATTTGCATAGTGTTCCTTAGAATTACAATTGTAGCATTCTCCACGATTAGGGATTGGAGTCTTTGCTAAAAAAAGTAGTTTGCTTCACTCTCTTATTGGGATTAAGGCTCTTGAACTTAATATTCCTCTTCTTGGAAATCCCAATAACACTAACACTTCCTTTACCAACCTCTTCACATCGAAGAGTAATATCCACAAGCTGATTGAAAGGAACTTCAAGTTTCAAAGGTAAAATCTTTTCGGGGTTCTTACCCCAAGAACAGATAAACCTTTCATTCTTTACAATATCCAAAAGTTATTGGGCAGACATGAATGCGCCATCCAGAGAAGGGCTACTGGATTGACCAGTGCTAGGACTGCCAGATCCAACCATTTCTTCTTTTTAAAGAAAGAAAGAAAGAAGAAGAAAAAATTTATTCACAAAATGAATTTCAATCAAACTTGATTGATAAAACAAGGAATCATTAAAGAAAATAGGATTAGACGGTATGAAGACTCGAATAAATCCTAAGGCACAACTCCTAAGAAAGACTTAGGACATGATCATTGCTAGAATATTCCACATTGTTTTGAAGTTTGGCTCTGATACCAAGTTGTGACGCCCCACCTCTATACCCACGCTAGCCAAGGACACTATGGGGTAATGTCGTCAACTAGCGCGGAGAATAAGGCTGTTGAGGAGCAACCATCCGTGTAATTGCTTTTTGCGAGCACCGATATGCCAGATAAAATATAACATGCATTTCATCTCAAGAGGAAATCCGACATACCGACACAAACTCAAAGCTACTACACAATGACTATATATAATCTTCGGAAACAAATATAGAAATAAACATAACATAAATCAGTCACAGATAATTCATATCACTAAGGTGGAAACATATATGAATATAACACATGAAAGTGTAAATCAGAGTAGTGGTCAAATAAGATCCACAATATCACAGAAGAATAGATACAAGTGCTAGACAAAAGAATATGTATACATCAAGGAGTCTATATCTCAAATGTATACAACAAAAACTACTAGACTAAAGTAGTTAAGCAAAAGTCAGAAGATGGTTCCAGATAGGAAGTCATGAGAAAGCACCTGCAATATCTCAGTCTGACCCGAGTATTATTTAAGAAGAAAATAATAAACGGATCAGTCTAGCTATAATTATCAGATAAAATGAGATATAAGAAGAGATGTAATAAAAACGTATGATAACCAAAAATGTCATACTGCGACAAGTATACATAGAAAATCAACTAAATCATACAAATATCTCAAGAATCTCATAGCATCAAAAAGAATATCATATTCTTTATTTACTTCACCAAGCCACAATAAATGACATACATATCAATGCCAATCGTAAAAGTTGGTGAAACATAAATTCTAGAAATCATCAATTAGAAATCCAGAAATCACAAGAAAAAGAGGATGGTCAATCCCATAAACTGGACATCGACGCACCTAGAAAGACACGCCCCATGCACAGTCGAACATCGACGCACCTAGAAAGGTACGCCCCATGCATAAATAAACATCGATGCACCAAGAAAGATACACCCCATGTAAAGACGAACATCGACGCACCTAGAAAGGTACGCCCCATGCTCTAGCATCGACGCACCTAGAAAGATACGCCCCATGCATAAATAAACATCGATGCACCTAGAAAGATATACCCCATGTAATGACGAACATCGACGCACCTAGAAAGGTACGCCCCATGCTCTAGCATCGACGCACCTAGAAAGATATGCCCCATGCATAAATAAATATCGATGCACCTAGAAAGATACACCCCATGTAATGTCTAACATCGATGCACCTAGAAAGATACACCCCATGCAAAGTCGAACATCAACGCACCTAGAAAGATACGCCCCATGCATAGACGAACATCGACGCACCTAGAAAGATACGCCCCATGTCCCGACTTATTGAGCCGATTGCTCCACGAAGTAAACAAACATCGACGCACCTAAATAGGTATGACCCATGCGAGAAATGAGACGAAGCTCAATAAAATAAAGTATAGTCCTCCACGTGGTCAAAGAGACATCGCACATTGCTAGTCTGAACCATAAAATGATCATCATCGATCATCAAGAAGTGTCAATTACACTAAGCTAGTAAATATATGAGTTTAGCTTTATGTCCCATAACCACTAGCTTAACTTAAATATTTACAAACAAATTGTAGAATTCCACTCAAGAATTGTCACAAGAGATTCAATCGAACAAGTCCAAGAATTAACCGACGAAGTAAACGCAAGCGTTTCATACCACTTGTCTTACTAAGTCGTTTAATTAGATTTCTCATACGAGTGAGGTAAAGGTTTGTATATACTAGTAGGTTGGAAAATGGTTTTATAAACGAGTTTGATATTGAAAATATAGTTTAAATAATCTTTGATAAAGAGTTTAAATATTTATTACTAGTATAGAAACCTTTGTATTTTAAAGTGACAAACCCTAAAATTGATTGTAGAAACAATCAATCATTAAAATCCACATACGAAGACGTGAATTAAATCCAAAGAAACCGATAAAGAATCCATCGAAATAGATATTTAAAAATCCCTAAAAAGGAGTCATCAAAGTCATAATAAATGATAACAACAAATAGGATCATCACGAATCGATTTAAATTGGAAATTCAATCCCAAATGGCAAATTGGGCAGAAACAACAAATTCAGTTGACTGAACAGAGATTTCAGTTGACTAAATCATGCCTGGAAACCTTCTGTTTCCAGGTTCAATCGACTGAACAGAGATTTCAGTCGACTGAATCATGCTTGGAAACTTTATGTTTCCAGGTTCAGTCGTCTGAACAGAGATTTCAGTCGACTGAATCATACCTTGAAACTTTCGGGTTTCAGGTTCAGTCGACTGACTCAGAGATTTCAGTCGACTGAACTGGAATTTCCAGTATTTTCAGCCTAAAAATGAAGAGGCAATCTCTTCGCAAATGAAACTGGATGAGCAATGGGCGCTAGGGGTTTATGCCAAACGACGACCCGGCCCTACAAGCTCTTTGTTGCATCACCAAAAACATGTTCAAAGATCGAAGTTAGGATTTTTAAAGATTTGAACTCAAAACACTAAAAATTGGAATATTCACAAAACCAATCCGAATCAAGGGAAAATGCACATGAAGAGGTGTTAGGAATTCATACCTAGCAACTAAAGATACTTATAGTCATAGATGTGAGATAAAAATCTCACCCTTGAACACCAAAACAATGGATGAGAAGCTTGAAGATAAGGGAAGATCAACCACACTTCAATCTCACACAAGAAGCTTGAATCTAAGCTTAAAAGAGAAACATTTCCCAAATTAGGTTTAGAAATTTTCTGAAATCAAAGAGAGAATGAGTTGGAGAAGAAGGAAATGATACTTACCAATGCTTCTCTTTGAATTTGGAGCTAGAACTTGATTTGCAAATGGAAACTAGGGCTTAGGATTTTAGTTCGTTTTCTTTTCCCCCATTATTCTCTTTAGAACTTAAAAGATAAGAAGAGGGAATGAATGAAGAGAAGTGGTTCAATTTGGGGTATTAAGTTGGCTAGTGGGCTGAACCCAAACCCAAACCCAAAGTGAAAAAGGTCAAATTTTTAGCTAGCTCCAAACATATCAATGCTTATACTCAAAAAGGTTGCAAATGGCATTTTGAACTCAATAGAAGGGGTCTTGAGTCCCAATTCGACTGTTTGCTAAAAGTAGGTTTTCGGACTAAAATCGACGAACGATGAAATATTTAAATAAAATATTTAAATATACAATCGATAAATATGCAGGTTGTTACATTATGTGTTAGGAGCTTAATTAATTTAAACTCATGTTATTTTTATATTTTGCTAGATATGGTAGTTGACTAAGTATTTTGCAAACTTGTAGCTATTGCAGTATGAATTAGTCTGAAGTTCTGGATCTTTATTTGTAGGCTGCATATTATTAACTCGATGATTTATCTTTTTTCGGTGTTAACAGGTGCATTTTTGAGTTTTGTGGCCTGGGTACACTATCTATATGTAAACTCTTGCATGTTTAATATTGTAGTGTCAGTTTATGGTTGAGCATATAGCTGACACTTATATACTGTAGTGTTAGTTTAATACTTGCTATAATGGATTATAGTTCATTATTTTCCAACTGCTTTTCATTCTTAATGATGTATATTGGTTGTCAGTTCCATATAACTCGGTTAACATGTGCCAACTATATTATTTGGAAGGAAGCAATTTCTGTATCCTGGAAATTTCTTCCCAGAAGACTGACTAAATTGTACATTTCTCTGAGAGGTTTGTGATAATGATCCATTTTTCTTCTGCCTTTTTAGCACTGTTTTTGTCTCTATTTCCCTTTAAGGTGGAAAATATATGACTGGAAACGAGTAATATGAATGAAATATCATGTATTCAATGTATTTTTCATGCCTATAGTTGGTAAAATGAATGAAAACGTAAAAGATATATACCTATCTACATCGCGTATTTGGATATTACAAAAGAAACTTTTGGTTTAGGTATCAAAGTTACTATAACATGGATGAAGAGAGCTCGGTGAATTCTACCAGGTATGTTTACAATTTATAACGTGTCTAGTTTTAGATAATCTTTTGAAAACTTATTCTATAGTGGTGGATTTATAGCAAGTTTTTGTACAGTGAGATGTCTACTGAGTTTGGTGAAATTTCTAACGTCTCTAATGATGGTTCAAGCGACGATGATTTAATGGATGACCATACATCAGATGACATTGATGATATGATGATGGTTAGCTATTTACTTTCTAACCGAAGAAGTGTTATTAGAAGAAGACCTTGTAGGACATCATCTCTTACCGGAAAAAGGTTTATGTTTGAAACTTTAAATGGGCATCCAACTATCTGTCATCAAATGTTTCGCATGCAGAAACATGTGTTTTTGAACTTCTGTGATGTTTTGAAAGAAAAGGGATTATTAACAAATGGTAAAAAAAAAATTCGATGTTGAGGAGGGTGTTGCTATGTTTTTGATGGTTATAGGACACTCTACACGCTATAGTGTGATTGGTGATCGTTTTCAGCATTCTAATCATATAATCTCAAAATGGTTTCTTAAAGTTTTGCGAGCTGTTTGCTCATTAGGCACGGAGATTATTCAACCAAAAAATCAAGATACCATCCATGAACGTCTTTTGCGAAAATATCCTCATTTCAAGGTGATATAGTTAAATATATAGAATATTTATTTACTTGGCAATAAAATAAAAATAATATGTTATTTGATATCATACAACAGAATTGTATTGGGGCAATAGATGGAACACATGTTTCAGCATGGGCTCCTTCTTCAAAGCAAACTTCTTTTCATAGAAGGAAAAATGCTGCGACACAAAATGTGATGGTTGCATGTGACTTTGACATGAGATTCATATTTGTATATGCTAGATGGGAAGGTACAGCTAATGATTCCCGAGTATTTATTGATGCAGTTTCTAAACCAAGCAATAACTTTCCAATGCCACGAGGAGGTACTCTCAAATAACTTTATTTATGATGGATAACAACATTTTTACAAATGTTTATAATTTTCTAACGCAAAAATACAATTTTATCAAGGATGGTTAGTGTTATTTATTTGCAGAACAATTTTATCTTGTTGATTCCAGACATCCAAACATACCTGGGTTTCTTTCCCCTTATCATGGACAAAGATATCATTTACGTGACTACAATGGACAAGAAAGACTACGTGGAAAGGAAGACTTATTCAACTACAGACATTCATCATGTCGGAACATCATTGAGTGTTGTATCGGAGTTCTAAAAGCAAGATTTCCCATTTTAAAGCTGATGACAAATTTTCCGCTTTCTAGACAAAGACAAATTCCAATTGCATGTTGCGCAATACACAACTTCATTCGGGAGGAGCACGCATTGGATACTATATTTGCCGAATATTCATTCGAAAATATGATATTTCAACCACATTGAAGTCAAGTCATGAACAAGAAGTTGTGCAGTTTAATGTTAGTCAAACAATTCAAATGGGGCAAGTTAGAGATCAACTAGCCACACACACAGATGTGGAACGAGTACGTAACAACTCATCATATATAGTTCAGGCACAATTTGATTTCAACTTTAAATTCAAAATTCATTCCATCTTATTTCATTACGATGTGAATCATCTTTAAGCAAGTTAAAGTTTAAACAATAAATTAATTCACCATCTGATTATTATATCATGTTACATTTGGTACATCAACAAAATAAAAATTATTTCAAACAATAGGTTATATGAATGCTTCTGTTGATATATGAATATGCTAGGAGTTCCTTCCTTTTAACTTTTCCATATTCCTCCCGTGAGCCTGTTCTTACGTCCTCTAAGTTAGTAACATGTCCATAATAAAAAAATTGTCAGATGCATTTATTTTAGATTAATATTAATTCTCATTTGTATTCTAATTTTTGTGCAATGATCCAATATGTCTTACATTCGTACCACCATATGCAGACATGATTTGGAAGACATCTCAGACGCGTTGCTTACAAAATTTATGGTTGATATATCCATTATATTGTTGTGAAAGATGCTTGAGTTGTTCTCTCTCAATTTTATCTTTGTTTGATGTATCTTTTATGTTTGTCTAAGACCTTATTATGAATCTTTTTATTGTAATTTTATTCCTATACAATTCGGCCTCATGTACTTTAAAATGTTGTGTTATGTTTAATGCTTAATTATTATGTTTAGAATTTAGTGTGTTATCTTTTTTCTATTTTTGATTTTTAATTAGTAACTGGATATAGTAGCGCTGGTTTTTATTTAATTTGGTTTGAATCGTCGAAATGAAAACTCAAAATATGAAAACAATATTTCAAACCAAACGCATTTTTCTATTTTCAATTTTGCAAACATGTTTCCAAAAAAGAAATATCCAAACGTATTTTGAAAAATAACGAAAATCTTCAAAATGAAAAACTGAAAATGATCATGAAAACTCAAAATGCAAACCAAACGCTAACTTCAATGAAACGCATGCGAACGAGTACTTGTCACTCTACCCGAAACAGCGTTTATCACATTGTGCCAAAGAAACATTATTTCCTGGGGTCCCGCACAAAACTTTGTATTTCACCGCAATTATTGATAGAATATAATTCGGTTTCTGTAGCAAAGAACACGTTGAATTCAACCGTGTTCATGTACGTTAAAAGCGAATAAAAACCAGTTACAATTCATCCGCATTCATGACAATTATTGACATTGATTATGTTAACATTACATAAATATCTGTTGAAAATTTCTTGTTCTACGTGTTATATGTCACCCATCAGTCAAGATTAAATATAACTCTTACCAAAAGAGACAAGATGCCGTTCGCGGTCTTTTTTATCCTGTTGCCGTTTTTGATGCGTTCGATGCACGATGCACGGAAAGATGAACAAATTTGATTCGTTTGAGACCCGTTTCCAAATTAATTAACACAATTAATGTAATTTAGATTTTTATAAGTTTTAAAAAATTAATAACTTGCGCAAATTAGGTCCGGTTGAGATGCGGTTTTTTATGTTGCAGTCGTATCAAATTGCTCCACGTTATGGAATATGTTTGAACTGAATCGAAGCAATCTATAAATTTTCAATATATTTTCCTATTTTGCAAATTATTGACACATATTATTTATTAAAAAACATATAATAAATTAAAAATCACAACTTAAATCTTCCGTTTAAGTACTCCGTTCGTAGTCGCAAAAATATCTCGTTATAGTCAACGTATCTTTTTTTAGTTTCTACTAAATTTAATAACTTTTAAGATTCTAACTTGATAATGAAAACAAATAGCCAAAAGGCTTTCGTGCAAAACCCATTAACCAATATGTACATATTGGTTAACCACTGTGTGTCAGTGTCAGCAATCACAATAGCCAAGTTGCACTGCAACTGTCAACCTCCACCTAATAAATTTCCATTTTAGCGGCTGTTGAACTACGTACGTGCTATTGCTGCACAAATACGTTTAAAGGCGGCAACTGCAAACCGGGCATAATTGCACATGTACGCCATGTGCATGGAGCCGAGGGAAAGAACAATGATAAAGTTAACATATGAGGCGAACCGTATTCGAAATGCGTACATAATTGGGTGGTTGGTTGTCAATGTAGTACAAGCGAAGCCTTATCAGCACTTGATTCTAAAAGAAGTGCCAGTTCTGTCAATGGATATACGAAAATTTCAAAATCCGTCCGCATTCGAAAAACGGATAAATATCAGATATTCGAAAAAACAGATATGGATGTGGATATAAAACATCTCCATTCGAAAATTATCTGTCAGGTATTTTTTAAAATGCTGGTTTAAATTATGTGTATATCAGTACAATAAAATATATTTATTTATGCTTTTATTAAATTAGAAGTTTATATTATACGCATTAAATGTATATTAACTGATCAAAACTATTTATTATCTTTATTTTTAACACTTTTATAGTTAGTTGGATTGAAAAAAGTTTATATTAAACTAATTTTTTATTTATTTATATTTTTTTATTTATCAATCGTTAGCGGATATGATAATTATCCGATGTCCGTCCGTATCCGCGAATACGAATATCCGATATTTGAAAATGATTTCGATTGCGAAATTCGTCTACAGGCCTAGTGACAAGAATTTGTTTGGCAAGGATAAAACGGGATAACGTGATGTTTGTGGTCCTCCTTTTCGGTTTTATACACACCGCTTGTTTGCTTGTCGAACCAGCATTGCCTTTTTATACGTCTGTTGATAAAGGGCAGGAAATGTGAAATTTGTTACGTCCTCCCTATTTGATGATTGAACACTTTGCATGTACCGCTAATATCACGTTGTTATTTTTGGAAAAACGTGATTCAGTTGCTAATTGTTTAAATCAACAATCTAAAGCAATAGCACTAAAACGATGGTGGTTGGTAGTGAAGATAATTGTAGAATTGATTTATTGAATACAGAGTTACTTTATTAACAGTCGATGCTGTTGTTAATTCATAAGCAGCTATTTAAAGCCACATTATTTAGATGCTAATTAATTGTACAATAGTAGAAAGGTAGTAAAAAGAAGAAACCTAAATATTAAAATATCTTTGATTTATTTTTTGATATACAGCATATGTTTCTTAACATCTTCCCTCAAACTCTTCGTGTGGCGGCGATAAACGTCGAAAGTTTATCAACTAAAATCAAAAACACGAAATTAAATATGACATCATTTCTATTTACTTATGGGTTTTATAAATAATTTATATATCGTCCAGGTAGACTAAGGAACAAGATAATTGTTTTTTTTTTTTTTGAAAAAACAAAATAATCGAGTTAAAATATT
Source organism: Allium cepa (assembly GCA_030765085.1). Taxonomy (NCBI): domain Eukaryota; kingdom Viridiplantae; phylum Streptophyta; class Magnoliopsida; order Asparagales; family Amaryllidaceae; genus Allium; species Allium cepa. The sequence goes on along the minus strand of CM060942.1, from coordinate 86,481,427 downwards.
GAGTGAACATGCTTTTTGAAATTATTGATAAATGAAATGTAAATTTACATATAAGAATAAAAAAACAAATTTATTATGTGTGTGTATATATATAATTATGATCAATAGTCCACTCTATTTAGCACCATTTGTAACTTTCTGGTATCAACCACAAGTTTATATTTAAATATTTGGTCCATCTAATAGGAGAGAGAAACAACAAATATTTAAATAAAAACTCGTGGTTGATCTCAGAGACTACAACATGATGCTAAATAAAGGTGTTACTGATCATAACTTATACACATACACACACATATATTGACACAAGGACAAACTTTTAAAAAAATTAGATTGAGTGATAACAAGTTTTTTTGGTTGAAAGACAATGCTAATTATAAATTCTGTATAGTATAAACCGAATATAATGCTAGCTATAACTAGCAATTTGTATGGTGTAAAAATTGAAAATAATGTTATTTGTAACTAGCATTCCCTCCTTCAACCTAAAAATAAAACTTGATGTCCTCCAGCCTAAATTACACACACACAGAGGAAGGATCCTAGCTAGGCATAAATCTAGAATGCAAAATAAGCCAGGTGCGTGCAATGTTCCCTATTCCGAGACGCAAAGATGGAATTTCAATGTGTTGCATCTTAAGTAAACAAAGCAAATATTAAGTACAATTAAGAAATACATCATCAAAATTCAAGTTTAGCAATTTAACTTTTATTTTCATGCCCACACATGGTCAAAAATAAAAACAACATAAATAATAGTGTTATGTCCAACATGTGATGATGATAACATATATCACTTAGCATAACGGAATTAAAATAGCAAAATAATACTCTGAAGCCTCCTGCTTCATCTTCAGCTCCTTAATTCATTAGTTTCTATTAGGGCTGGGTTTTTTTCATTTTTCCGCTTTTCCGTCAAATTCCTTCCGACTATTTTCGAAATTTTCGTTTTCCACTTTCTTCCGAAAAAATAATTTCGGAAGGAATTCCTTCCGATTAATAACGGAAAAGGACGAAAATTTATCACAATTTCCGCTGTATTCCTTTCGTTCCGAAATAACGTCTATTGGGCCTCACCCGCAAGCTCAGTACCTTTTCTCTAGCTAAATGCACTCACGTCGTCAACTTCAGAGTCAGGCCGAAATTCCCAAAAAGAAAAACTCTAACCCTAATTCCACCTTTTCTTCCTTCAACATACTACGAGCCCTAATTTTGTCGCTTAAGTTTGCTGTTAACCCACTCTACAGGTACATAACCAATTCAATTTCAGTTCTTTAGTTTTTTTTTCTTTTTTCGTTTGTATCCAGATTCAAAGGATTTAACTGCACGTTTCTTTTTGATATTTGGGGGTATTATTGACTCCTTCCTGTATTACCAAAAAGTATTTTGGTTATTTCCTTGATGCAGGATTGTTAATTTTTTTAGTCAGTTGGTTATCTCCTAATTATAGTGTTTTTCTGTTTATATTTCTGGTTTGAAATTTGCGAGGTTCGATTTCTCTTATTTTGTTTTAGATTTCTTTTGGGATGTGCTTGTTTAATATTTCTATATTTACACAAATAACGCACGATCGCTTTCTTAATTCAATAATTTGTCATCGTTTAGGACAAATCATTTATGTAACCACTCAGTGGTGAACTGTTGGGTTGTTTATTGTGTTGGTGCAATCCTATGTAGAAGTTCTCATTTGTATGTAAATAGATAGTATATGTATAAGTAAATTCACTTTGATTATATACCTGTGTTATAATTTGACGCTGTATTTCTTTGTAAAATTGCACATGCTAGTTTGAAATCTTTATTGTTCTGGCCCTTTCAGTATCTCTAGTACAACAACTAATCATGGAACTGGAATATCATATTGTTGATTTTCATGTACCTAAGCATTGCCCAATTTCTTTAAAAATAATCACGTATCGCTCGCTAGATCGTATTATTATGTGCTGTTTAATGAGAATCTCATAATTATGAACGTTTTATAAGATTCTCACAATATTGATGTGTAACCATTTCTACCTTGTCATATTTGCTTACTTTGTATTGACTTCGTACTTGTGGTTGGTTTGCTTTCTCATCAATTCTGTTTCAAAACTCTTCATCCTATAATTTGAGCTTATAAATTCCATACAGTTTTAGATATTGTCTATTTACAAATTGTGTAGATTGCACTTCTGTTTGATTTGTTGGCATATGTTCCTAGAATAGTTGTAGGCAAAAATAGATGTTCAGATGTTTCTTCATGTTTGTTGCATAGCTCACATATATCTGATTGAATATTGCTCCATTTCTTGATTATGTCTAGTGTGTTTCATTTGTTAGTGTAAGCTAATTAAAGACATCGAGACATCTTAGGAGCGTTGACCTTGCTCCATTTCTAATATGCACACTGTCCAACCCCATAAACCCAACCTTCTCGAACGAGTATCCATGAGTTTATAGGAAAAACAATGATAAAATCACGGATTAGACATAAAATTTGATATGAGCAATATGTTACCTTAAACATAAAAGATAGCGAAACCATGCCACTAAAGCATATAATGGGTTTTTCCCTCACTATAACAAATATTTATTCAAAAGAATGCAACACACCTTTCGTATTTTTGTTGCCTCTAAGGTCTTACACCTACACTGCTTTGGTACTTGACTGTCACATAAATCCCTATGTCTCTTACCGAATCTTTGGTTTCCCTAACAGGTGTTATACCAATTGCTTTCGTGTCTTGGATGCCCCCTCGGGTCTTACTTCACACCTTCGATTATGGTTTCCACTTTAGGCCTTACTCCAAAGCTTTCATTTGCGGTTGCCGCACTAGGCCTTACACATTCGTTCACAGTTTCAGTTGCCACCAAGACCTTACACGTACATTTTTGTTTGCGGATACCCCTAAGGCCCTGTCTTACTCTCCCTTGATTGCCACATTAGGTCTTACATCATTTATCGAGTATGCTACCAAACCATTCACTATTAGGCTTTTTAATTGGTTATTCATTAAGTTACGTTACTACCAAATCTTTGGTTGCTAGAGTAGACATTATACCAATTGCTTTCGTGTCTCGAATGCCCCTTTAGGACTTACTTCACACTTTCGATTACGGTCGCCACTTTAGGCCTTACTCTAAATCTTTCATTTGTGGTTGTCACACTAGGCCTTACACCTTTGTTCACAGTTTTGGTTGTCACCAAGACCTTACACGTACGTTTTTTGTTTGCGGATAACACCAAGGCCTCGTCTTACTATCCCTTGACTGCCACATTAGGTCTCACATCATTTATCGAATACATTAGCCAACCTTCAAGGTTTTTTACTTAGTTATTCATTAAGCTACGTTACTACATTATCGTCAATTCCATGTATTAGTTTCGGCCATCTTAATCCTTAGCACACATTTCCATTGTAATTGTGTCAGTCTCTAACGAAAGTTATAAGTGAATTTCAAAATTTTGACCATATTGGACCCATGTAGTCTAGGTTATTTAGAGCATTTCTAATTTTTATGTAAATAAGATCTTTTATTTTATATAAATTTACGACATTAATATAATATTATTTAATTTATGTTCTATATAAAACATATGTGTATCATACACACACACATAAACACACACACATAAACACACACACATAAACACACACACACAAACATATATATATATATTTATATATATGTGCATATGTAACATATCAATCTATATAAGGTATAACATGCCCATGTATAGATGTTGGGATTTACATCTTAACGGACACCTTTGCTAAGCCAATATACAAATATACATTATCCAAATGCGTGTCTATATTACTTATATAAATATAATAATAATACAAATATATTTGTATATATATACACATGCACACACACATATATATTATAATTCTACTTAAATAATTTTATATAAATATACATATGAATACATACATACATACATACATACATACATACATATATATATATATATATATATATATATGTATGTATGTATGTATGTATATAAACATACGTATAAATTGTAAACATTATATATGTGTGTGTGTGTATACATAAAATGAACTTGAATAATTTGTTATGGACATACATACATACATACGTACATATACATATATACATATATACATATATAATTTTTTTATAAAGCCGAAAATAATATATGAAAATATATATATTAAATATTTATATATAAATATGGGCATAATAATACAATATATATAGAAATTAATGTTTATAAAATTAAATAATTTTTTTGATATATATATATATGACTAGGACTTGCGCACCGCTCTAGATATTTTTTTTAAAATATATATATTATTTAAATATACGTACATAAAATTTAAAATATTAAAATAAAATCATTTTAGAAACTTTATTTTGAATTCCTAGTAAATCCTAAATGACATTTTATGTTTTGAATATTTATCACATAATTTTATGAACTAAAAATAATCTTAAAATTGATTTTTTATTCTTGGCTTTTATTCAAAATATTCCAAAAATAAAAATTCCTTCTTTAAATTTTTTCCGAGAGTATATTTTATGCTAATACTATTTTATAAAATATTAAACATAATTTTCATACATATTCGTATTTATATAATTAATTTATATATTAATTAGGTTAAATAATATTTAAAAAATGATATATATATATATATATATATATTATCATTGCCAAAACTATCATGTCCTTAATACTTTATATGTAAAAATATATAATCATATTTGAAGTATAGTGTTATAGTTAAATTATAATATATATATATATATGTCTAATTAAATATTATATATTAAATCATCAAATAGAAAGAAAAAAACGTTTCCTTATTGTAGAACCATACTGAAATGATACACACATGATAAAAGAATCTTTTTTTAATATCTAATTGTATATAAACACACAACTAATCTAATTGTAACAATAAAGTTTTATAGCAGAATCGTCACCTAACAAACAATATATATTAAAACATTATGTGTAAACATAAATGATTGTAAATAATTTGGATATGTACCTTATAACCAAAGCTTGATGCACCCCTTGAAATTATGATATAAACTCCTTGAGACGGTTTTTAGTTTAAAAGAGTGATAGTCCTTGATCTGTAGACCATTGGCTATCGAGTAGCACTTTATTTGATTTGAGCTTAGGAAATTAGAGATATGGAAGGGGAATTTCGATCAGACCTAAAAGGATGTGGAGACTAGAAAAATCATAAGCTACTGTGGTTAGAGATGCTTATATAGAGGAGAAGTTGGAGATATTTTAGGATCAATGTCCTACATCATCTTTTACCAATTCTCTTCCATCTTAGACCTCCATCTCAAAGACTTTGATGCACCATCTTATGGTCGGACGTACCCTCATTATGGTCAAATATAATCAGCCCCTTCATAGGCATTAAACTCTTTTAAAGCCCAAACAAATAATTTCCAATTAAATCTAAATTTAATACTTATCGATATCACATACCAATTAATATAATTATAACTATTATAAATATATTCAATAATATTTTTTATCAAATGAAAATCAAGTTTTATAATTAATATTTCATAAATATTCATTTAAGTAATTAATTTATAACAATTACAAATTAATTAAATCATGTGGTCAAAGGAATATTCATCGTTTCAGTTTTGTGACTCGTTAGGTGTAAATTTGATCAACGATTAATATTGAACCATTCGAATATTAAGTTCACATGTCACTTAGTAGCAGTGTGAAATTTTGGCCAAATTTACCGCTTATTTGTTTTTGGTAAAATCCAGTTTTACTTAGTTAAGTGTTACCCGGCTGTGAGCTTTAATTACACCAATTCTCTTCATCAAAACTATATTACTTTGGACTTATGGAATTTGGTAATGGTCAAAATTCCAATATCATCCAAATTTAACTTTATAGTCCAAACATAAAGTCCTCGGTTCAATAATAACAATTATTATTGATCGAATTACTCTAGACAGAGAGTTTGACTTTGAGTTGACTTTAGTTGACAGTTATACTAACCTTATATAACCGAGGAGACGAATCATCTCTTGAATAGTGCTTCACTTCCGATACTTCCACTCAACCCAACTATAATCACTCGAACGCTATGCCATAATTTGACTATAATTAAGTTAAGCTTTCATATTAAAGATTGATAATATTCTCAGGTGGAGAGAACAGTGTAAATCAGTCACATCGATATTTTCTGTTTGCATTTAGTTATATTAACCAACAGAAAATTATCAAATGAGTCATCTCATAGTTATCCAATAACTATCAGTACGTAACCCTTTGGTGCCCCCAACAACCATTAGTAAAACACTGCCTCACATTTAAAGAGCGTTACATACTATAGTCTCAACGAATGTATTGATATATAGTCTCGATACATCTTGATTAGGAATATTTAAAATGGTATATTTATTTTCATTATGATAAATTGCTTATGGTTACAAAACTTTGTAATTACTATCACAAAACATACCATTTATTGATTTTCTATTAAATATACTTTTAATTTAATTAATTAATTAATATAATACATTATATTATATCAAGTATATAATAGAAAGAAAAGATCTTTTATTTCGAATAAGGTCGATCATTGAGTTAGGTATATGTGACAAATTATATAATTGCCTCTAGGATGTACCTCTAACTCTATTAATCTCAAACTTGCATTTGGGGTCAATTATAATTTTTATTCCATTTTCTCCAAACAGTTTCCTCAAAACCAATCAAGTCAGTTCCTTAGTGAACGGGTATGCCACTATATTTCAATTATCTACTCTGTCAATCAACTCTCTCCGACGTTGATAAACTATCCTTATCTTGTGGAACAATTCAAATTATGTTTCTCGAATTCTAATGAGCATTTGTCTCTCGACTTCTAGTGGGCTCTAAGTTTTGTTGCAAACTTTATCGCGACATTGTTATCATATAACAATGTTATGTGATTCTCAACATTTGGAATCACCCTCGCCTTTGTTATAAAATTATGCATTTATTATATATACATTACTCTTATTGTGGCACTATTAAAGTCAACGAACTTAGCCTTTTTCATTGAATCAACCATGGTCTTTCATTTGGAACATTTCCAACTTAAAGATCCTTAACTTGAATTTATTATTGACATGTTATACTCAATATCACTTGTGTACGTTTGAGTCTATACACACCTTCATAAGGAGTTTGTTGTTTTTGTAAATAATTTTTTGGTATTTCATAAACACACGAAAACACCTCAAATACCTCAAACAACCATTTAGTGATATCAATTTGGACTTGATGTTTGCTTCTTGTATCAAACACATGAACAAATCATGATATCGTAGGCAAAATTATGTGTACGATAATTCCTATTGTCAATGCATAAGGAATCCATCTTACATGCTCCATATTAAATATTTTAATAAGGTGTCCTTGCATATCGTTTGGGATATTCCTAATATCTTTTATACTTACTATGAAAGACATCATTTACAAATCCAACATCGAGTATTAAAACAACCAAAGATGATTTTAACACAGGTACATTGTTAACAATCAGTAGTATGTTGTTAACTTATGGTTTAGAAATATCTATGTGCCTTTTAACGTTCTTTTTTATGAACACATGTTTTTCTGCATTTTGATTGATAATCATACTATTTGATATTTATATCAGAACAATTGTTCAATTTTGATGCTTTTCGGAATGATACTTTCATATCCATTCTATGATCATATCCAAAGACTCACAAACTCAATATCACTCCCACTAACTTCTAGACACTTTGGTTGTTATATGTAAATTAGTCTAGCCTAAATCTGTATTTAGAACTTCTGTTTCAAAACATATATACCAAAAGATAAAATCATAATTAGTAATAATTTTGTGACTAAAATCCAAACCAACTTGAGCACATCAAACGGTGAATCTGTGACGTTATTTTCAACAATTGAAATTCACAGTATTATTCTTATCAACGTGGCACACCATATTCCAACTGCATTTGTCTTTCTTTTTAAGACATATTTGTAGCCAATGAATCATACCCCTTCAGGTATAACTACCAAAATCATATTTAGATAACGTACTTGGAATCTATTTCGGATTTATGGATCGCACCACATCATAGAGTCAACACTCTTAATGGTTTAGTTAAACAACCGAGGATTATTTATTCTTGACACTGATAAGAAACTCATAGTTTCTCTTTAATATTCAAAGATACTCATTATTCTGATGTATTTGTGTTCATTTAGGTTCAGTCAATTTCATTTTATTTCTTGTAATCAGTTTTATCATTAGACCATATCCAAATTCATTTTATACCAATAATTTCTTAAAGAAATTACTTTGCTACAAAGTTGGTATGTTTTGAAACTATGGTTGTTTCTCAATGCAACAGAATGAGCATTCATAAGCATTTTATGAATTGCCTTATATAAAGCTGATTTTGTATTAGCTCACAATATATTTATGTTCACAACATAAATTAGTCATCTAACGACCATCGTTTCTAAATTCTCTTAGGACGATTCATACAAGATCCCTTACATACAATTATTACATGCAATCTTTCGAATTGCACAACCTGCCAACTCTTTGGCCTAGGATACATTAGGGTTTCTTATAAACCCTTATCTTCTATGGTTTTGTAAACTATTCCTTGGATGATATTAATTTTAACCTTGTGTATTATCCATAAGCATACACCTTATAGAAAGGATTTAACTCAAGTTTACACATCATTAATCATGCTTTGTCCAACAAAGTTCGATTACTCCTTATCAATACATCATTATGTATTATAGAGATGAGTGACCTTTGAGAATGAATCTTTATTCATATTAGGTACATATGAACTCTTTCCAATATGCTTATCCATTGAATCATTTATGTTGCATGTTATATTATTTACTTCCATTTTATGTTCTATGGGCTTATCATTGGCTTATATATGTATATCAAATACATATAATCATGTCTGTGATCACTCATCGGTGAACATGACGAAGTACATGGAACTATTTTGGTGTTAATAGATGTACAGTTGCATGCATCTATATGCATCCATCCAAAGAGTTCGTCAACTCTTATGATGCTCCCACTAAATGGGTGATTTTCTCTTAATCATCTGAGATCTTATTAACCAGTATTATATGATTCTAATCATATATAAAATTATTTCTCAAAACTACGGTTTAGTCTATAATTCCAAAATAATTGTAAATAATTTTAAATACTTCAATATTTTCCAATGCATCAATTTTTGTTGTGAAAAAAATACCACGTTATAGTTTTATTTCATAGTGAATATTGGTAATATTTAAATTGAAATATAACTATGTCTATTTTTAGTCAACATCGAAAAATAATCATTATTTCATAAAAAATGTTCAGTATATTTTAAGAAAATAATTTTCGTAATTTAATGCAATCAATAAGAGTTATATGACATGCTCCCACTATTTCCGCCATTACTATAATATAATAGCGCGGTCCATCATTTACTTAATATAAATTATTTATTCCATATACTGCAATTTGTTTACAAAAGAGAGTTATTTGATCAAATATCTTGAACTCAAAGAAATACATCTCATAGAAAACAATTTTCTACATGAAAATACATTTTGGAATATAAATCGTATTTCTCATTCTGAATTTATGCATCAATCATTATTATTACAATTCTCGTTTCTGGTGTTACTTTATGAAGCAGAAGCGACCATTCACTCTATTCATCCCAACTATACCTTAAATCACATCTACTCTTGTACATTTATTTTTCTTTCTAAGTGGTTGAACCATTCAAAAGAAATCCCTTGCTAAAATATCATAATGAAATCTTTACAAAAATGCATTTGATTTTCCTTAACTTTTAAGAGCATTAAATATGTTGCACTTTGCGTAAATTAATCAAACTAACATTTCAACAATCGAGATTTAGATCTATCTTGTAGTTTTTGGTCAAATGTTACTTTCAATGCACTATGATTTTTATTGTAATCAATCAAATTGAATACTCGATCTCACAGTACGGTTTATTTGTTTACTTTAAATGAACTAATTTCATCAAAGTATCGTATATTATGAACTATGGCCGTTCACCATATAAAACTTATATGTGACTGTATATGGATCAAATATCCATTATCTTGTATTACTTTTGAGTGCGGAACTCATTGAATGGAATATATGGTCTTGATCAAATAAACATGTAAGTGACTGAATTATAAACATATTTCATAGTTGTAGCATCAGTTGCTCGCGTGGGTGTTCGAACGTTAACATGCAACGACCATTTATTAGTAAGTATATGTTATATTTCTAGTTGTCAATCTTCAGTTCAGTTCATTTATATATCTAAATTGATAAACGTTTTATCAATCATATTAAATACAGAAAATTATCAATATAGATTATTAAAACATTATAAAGCATATGTTCTTACAATATTAGAAAGGTTAGATGTTTTCATTTCATTTTTTTATTAAGGCTCCCAGTAGTCGTTTTTTTCCCACCAAAGCCTAAGTTGAAACATAGAAGTCTTTTGAGTTCACTAGTGGGTGTTAGGGCTTGTATGCCTTGGGATTCAAATCTTGAGTAAATCCCAACAAATCATAGGCCCATGTATGATGGATAACTTATTGTCGGTTGTATCACATATTACTTCTAACCCGTGGTACCTTGTCCCAATTCTGCCTTTACCTCAAGGAAAGCTCAACAGGTAAAGTGAGACTATTCACTCGGAGCTATCATTTCGCTATAGCCTAAGTATAATGCACATACCTTGAGGAAAGCTCAACAAATACATGCGGTTATCTTACCTCATCTATTCTATGTATTAATAATACAACATACAACATCCCTAGCTAGAGGAAAGCTTAACAACTAAAGTGTATGCAAGTAATCTATTAATATATAAATGATAGAGGACAACTTTATTGAAGATTCATAATCTTTAATAATATCATATTGGGTGATATAGCCTTATAGAACAATGTATTTCTTTTGAAATACCCACGTGATTCAAGTGTCGGACATATCTAAATTTTGGTATATGCACATTTACATATGTATTTATTCCTTAAGTTTATTTAAGGTTTCTTAACGTTCCACGTTTAATTTATACATTCACATTATATAACTTTTATTGTTATGTAACTTTTATGTTTTATATTACTTATATAATAGTCTTATTTGTTATATAATGTTAATTAAATCTTATTTAATTAATTAAAACTTTAGTTAACTATTATATTATTCAATTATAACCTATTATGTTGAATATATATATATATATATATATATATATATATATATATATATATATATATTATAACCTTTATAGTAATACACATATGTCATATATATATGTATGTATTTTAATTTATTAATTAACTTTTACTTAATTTATTTAATTAAACAATTTTAATTTAATATAATTAATTTCTAAAACACTTTTACACACATATGTATACTGATACTGTCTTAAATAATTCAAGACAATATAACATATACCGTACATATATATTATAAATATACATGCATGTTTAATTAATTAACTTATTTAATTAATTCATTTCTTTTATTAATATTATTAGTAAATAATATTTTTAAAATTAATTTTGTAACATTTTCAAATATTTTGAAAATTTATATTAAAACTTTTAAAATATATATTTTATTTAAAATTAAAAAAATTTATTTTAATTTTCAAAACAATTTAAAATTTTATATTATAACATTTATAATATTTTTCTTATTTTAAATTTAAAACTTTTATTTTTAATTTTAAGACAATTTTGAAATTAGCCCAAGGCCAAATTCAAATTGGGTCTTTTTCTATTAGGGATATCCTTTTAGGCTTATCTCATCATTTTGGGCCAGACTAGTAGCCAGGTATGTCAGAGTACATGATTACCCGAAACCAACCTTAGACACTACTTTTCTAGACATCATACTATATGATTAGGCTTTAATAAGTTAGCCATAATATGACTAATTTAGACCGCATAGGTTAATTGGGCTCTAATACCATCGAAGGAACAAGGCAAACCTATAACGAAAATTATGAGTGATTTTTTTTCCATATTGGATCTTTATTGGTCCTATGTAGTCTAGTTTATTTAGAAAATTTCTAAATTTTGTTTAAATAAAATCTTTTATTTTTTTAAATTAATATAGTGTTATTTAATTTAAGTTATATCATATATATGTGTATTACAAATACACACACACACACACACACACATATATATATGCATGTGTAACATATCTATCCATGCGAGGTATGATATGTCAGTGTATAAATGTTAGGATTTTCATTGTAACAGACAAACAAGTTAGCTCATCCAACATACAAATATATATTGTCCAAATGTGTGTTCATATGCTTTCACTTATATATAAATATTACAAACACACACACTTATATGTTATGATTCTATTTAAATAATTTCATACATATATATAAACATATGTATACAATGTGAACATTATATATGTATATAAATAAACTGAATTAAAATCATTTATAATATATGTAGGTATATAATTTTTTATAAAGTTGAAAATAATATATGAAAATGTATTAATATTTTTTAATCAATATATATATATATATATATATATATATATATTAAATATATGTATATATATATGTATAATGGTATAACACACACACACACACACACACACATATGTTGTTAACGAATTTATATATTATTAATGAATTTCTTCGCTAACACCCAAAAAGTGTAAATAAAGAGGAATTTAGTTGAAAGAAGGCTTGATTAACCATTATAGACCTCAACGAGTGTTGGCAAAAGCGACACTTGGTTGAGAAAGGGTTTAGGTGAATAGATTCAGTACATTCAAGTCCATAATGAAGTCATAAATTGTTTATGTCGAAGCCATGCTCAAACCATGTTGAAGCCATCAATCAATGTAGAACAAGCTCATGCAAGTAGAAATCGAGACTACGAACGTTTAAGAATTTGAATCGAGTTATTATAAAAATCACAAGTGCTTTAGAACTCAAAACAATTCACGAATCATAAAATCTTTATTCATATGCTCTGAAATAGTTGAATGTACATAACCTTATGTATAAGTGTCACAAGAATACAATGCCACTAGAATCACCAACTCGATTCAGGATTACAAAGTTTAAAATGTAAAAAGTGAGAAAAGAATGAATCGCCACCTCCTCCATACCCCTAGGTCCATATTTATAGGGATGGAAAGATGTGGTATGGATGCCCTGTGGCATGCTTGGTCTTTGGCATCAAGGTTCATCTCGGTGATGTCTGGTATCATGCTTCATTTCGATGGTTCATGCTATTCCTTAATGTATTGATGAATTACAATGTTAATGTGCAACGTCATACTGGGTTGGTGATCCTCAATATTACTATTGCCTCATGATATTCTTTGCTGTGGCAATTAAGAGATGCGACATCAAGATGATACGACATTGATAATATATCACACCATAATAATACTGATGGCTTATTAATGTTGCCCTACGTATCTCCTTGGTTTATGAAGTGCGGCGGCAATAAGGATCGACATTGGTGATAAGTAGCATCACATGAGGTTTGGTATTGAAGTTTTTTATAGGACAATATCAGATGGAGGCAGCATTGAAATGATCGTCGAAGATATGGCATAAACCTAAGGCGACATTAATCCTTCTGTCTCCATGGGTGAAGTGGGACATTGATGGAACGCTGTACTAGTGGGATACAATATTGACTAGATGTGGCATAAAGAGGAAGTGAAATTGTCCATTAGACTTTGTTGATGTTAGGCGACATTAATTGTATGCCTTCAATTTTGATTTTCATACTGATGATAGGCGATATTCTGCCTTGTAGCTAACCTACGACATCAATCTCCGTACATCTTTCTTACTCTTGTTGGCGACATCCGATATTACATGTTGCATTAATGACATGTAATATCCTTAAGGCACCATTGATAATAGGTGGTATTGATAATATACGACATTATTCATTCGGCTTTATTGATGGAGAGCAGCATTCAATACGCGCATTGATGCCTTCCTTTGGACGCAAGATTCTTTGATCTCGACAGTCTTATTATCGACATGACCTCATGCCTTCAAGATCAATATCGGTAGTAACATATATGTATAAATTAATGTTTATAAAATGAACAAATTATATTTTAATGTATGTATATAACCATGTCTTGTGCAAGGATCTAGATAATTTTTTTAAATATATATGCTATTTAAATATCCATATAGAAATTTAAAATATAAATATAAAATCATTTTTGAAAATTTATTTTGAACTTTAAATTTCTAATAAATCGTAAATTACATTTTATGTTTTAAAAATCCATTACTTAACTTTAGGATCTAAAAATAATTTTAAAATCGATTGATTTATTTTAGGCTTTTATTTAAAATATTTTAAAAATAAATTTTTTTTTGTTTTTATTTTTGCCGAGGGTATATATGCCAATATTATTTATATAAAACATAGTTTTTATAATATATTTATATAATTAATTTATGCATTAATTAACTTAAATAATATTTAAATAGATATATACAAGGAAAATATATTTGGACACAACTTAGTGCACAATTGGTGACATAATGAATCTCCATCATTGGATTGCCTTCCGAATTCCCCCTCCCATATAAAAACAAAAAATCCAACGGTGCAGATCTTTTGTGTCATCATTTGTGTTTAATTCTATGTTAAAATAGCAAGCCCTATATATATATATATATATATATATATATATATTTGTTTATGTTTATATAATCGTTGCCAAAATTATTATGTCCTTAATAATTTATATATAATAATATAAGACCATATTTTATTAAAGTATAATGTTATAATTAAATTATATATATATAGTTAAATATTATATATTAAATAATTAAATTAAAATAAATGATTTTTAGTATAGAACCATACAAATATGATACATATATGATAGAAAATATTTTTTTGATATCCAAGTACATATAAGCACATAACCAATCTAATTGTCACAATAAATTTGTATATTAGAATCGTCACCTAACGAACATTGAATAATACATGTAAACATTATATGTAAACATAAATGGTTGTAAATGATTTAGATTTGTACCTTATAACCAAAGCGTGAAAGCACACCTTGACATGATGATTTAAACTTTTTGAAAGATTTCCAATCGAAAAGAGTGCTAGTCCTCGATATGTTGACCACAGGCTATCGAGTAGCACTTGATTTGGTTGGGTTTGAGCTTTGGAAATTAGAGACATGGAGGGAGAGTTTCGACCAGACCTAAAGGGATGTAGAGGCTAAAAAAAAATCAAAAACTAGTGTGGTTAGAGATGCTTATATGGAGGAGAATTTAGAGATATTTGAGGATCAATTTCCTACATCATCTCTTACCAATTCTCTTCCATCTTAGCCATCCCTCAAAGCCATTGATGCACCATCTTCTGTTGGATTCATTTTTAAATTCTGGACAGCATGAAATTGATTTAATTGAATTTGGAGACTGTTGAGATTTTCCGCTTCTATTTGGATTTTTATGGGCTAAAATCAAAGATGAGTGTTTTAACCCACCCACAACTATTAAATTATCTTATGTTAGTTAAATTGAATTTATGATATGATTTGAAATTAATTGGTTGGTGTTTGGTATATTTAAATTGTCATTCTAGTTAAATTTAACTTTTATTGCATTTAATCATCGTTTAATCTAATATTGAATTTAATTGTCAATTTAATACTTGTTAATGATAATCAGTTATCTATTGATGTTTATTGGTTGATTTAGGTGATGGTTGTGATGTATGTTTAATTGTTGATATTGTATGACTTGATGTTATATTTATATTGTTCTAAAACTGCAAGTTCCTTTAGTTATTGTTAGAAAATCCCTATAAGTTGAAATGATACATACCCGAAGGATCATATAGAATAGGAGAAAATCGTTAGGTTGAAATGATAAACTCAAGCGATTTTCATTGATTTGAAATTTGGGATTGCGGGTTGAAATAATATATGTCCGTAAATTTAAATTTTTGATAATTGAAATGATAAATATCTGTATCACTTGATCATAGGGTAGAAAATTATATACAAACATCAAAATGGTTAAATTAAATGATTTTAAACCCTTAAATCTTGAATGAGATTAAATGATATTTTGAAGGAAATTGATTTATGTAAATTGAATTACTTTGAAAATCCAAGTTTGAAGGTTGGAATTGCAAATTGGTTTAAATCGAAATTCTAAAGTATTTTAATCTATTTTAAATCTATTTAAAGTATTTTAACCCATTTTAATATATTTTAAATCTATTTAATCTATTCTAATCTATTTTAAACTATATTAAACTATTTTAATCTATTTTAAATTGTATTAATCTATTTTAATCTATATTAAACTATATTAATCTGTTTTAAGTTATATTAATCTATTTTAATATATTTATACTATATTAATCAATTTTAAACTATATTAGTCTAATTTAATCTATTTTTAAACTATCTTAAGTACTTTTAAAACTATTTTAAATTATCTAAACTGTTTTTTGAATTTCAGATTGTGTAAAGTGGAAGTTTTATATTCAGATTATTGATTTTTAAGTAGAATACGATTAAATGCTATTATAACATAAGTGGGGATTTAAACGACATATTTGAGAAATTTGATGATTTTAAACGAGGATTTAGTCTATTTTTAAAAATATGAATTCGAAAGTGATATGATTTCAATTGTGATATAATTTCGGAAGTAAATGTGATACCGACAATGATATGGTTTTGAGAATATGATATTTTGATATCAATTGTGAATTTGACTATTGAAATGTAAAAGAATCATCTGGTGTAAAATAAGCGTTTGGTTGTTAAATAGACCGGAATCGGATATTGTCATACTCTCTGCTAATACCAAAAACCACTTTAACAATTGTGTATGTGGTAGAGATCCCAAAAATGAAGTAGGATGGTTTGGTGAACGATTTTGTATGAGGTATTGACATGTCCTTGACTCCCGTGAGTCAGCTTAGATGTGACTAAAACAGGAGTCATGCCGGGTCAAGTAAGGTCATTCCTCCGATCGGATACATTTCTCCAATACCACATTATGACTTTGTGACGATTTGGTGGCCACCTGTCGATTTTGATTATGGGATTGTGTTCCGAGGTGGACGGTAGTAGCTGCTATGTGTTACCACCATTTCGGATCCGCAATCCGTATATCTACCTTGGCATTGCCTCAAGTTCCATGTTTACATGCCCTATCGTGCCTTCTACGAGTTTGTTTTGTGCCATACCTATGGAGTGCCCTCTGGATAATCCTCACGGAGGAGCGTACGACACTGTATAGACTATGTGAACATACAATATGTGTTAAGGGGGATATGTGTAACGCCTTAATGCTATTTTAATACTTTATTTTACTATAGACACTATTATAATAATGTACTGTACTGCATAGTAGATAGTTTAACGGATCCTTAGGAGATGGAAATCCCGAACATCTCTTAAGTTATTGCACTCACGTTTAGACACCGGATAAGGGATATTAAACCCCGTAAACATTTATGACGCCTTTACACTCATATTTACTGTTGATTTACCTTACATAAGATCTTTTAGTTCTTACACGAATGTTTTGTCTTTTCAATTCGCTCAGGTCAGTTTGAGCTTTTCAGTTTAGCGAAGACTACTTTATGGAGGATAAAGACGATTTTGTGCTATAATTATTTGTTATATTTATTCCACTGCATTGTGTTGTTCCGCTACATTTATTTATTACTTATTCTTGTTGTATGTAAGTCTAACTTGTATTATAAAGAATGATCAATGTTATTTGTAATCAGCTTCATGAATTGTTTGTTTGATTATTATAATTTGCCATTCCATGGTGAGATTTTGTATTTGCTTTCTTTCTTTCTTTGTTTTTCTTATTTACTCCATAATAATCTGCCCTTTCGAATGGTTTGAGTCTGACATGTGTGGTTTATTGTCGATTTAAACCGCCCAAAAAGGCAGGTCCTTACACATACTTTCCTCTTGTCTATCAAGACCATATCCTTTCTTGACATCGAATGGCTGCCCTCTACTGGTCATGTCAAGGCAGAAACACTTATGCTCTCATATGGGCTTTAAACCCATTTAAAGCCCGTACAATATTCGTGGCATTTAAATCCAATTTAAAATGCGTATCAATATCATATGTTGATTAATATATTTATAACTGTTATAATTTTTTTTATTAATATTGTTTAAAAAATAAAAAAGAATATTGTAACTGATATTTCATAATATTAACTAATTTAATTAATTTATAACTATTATAAATTAATCAACTCATATGGTAAAGGAGCATTTATGATTCGATAGTGAGACTTTTTGGTATAAATTTTGTCAACGGTTAATATCAGACTATTCAAATATTAATATTCACATGTCAGTTAGTAGGTGATTTGACATTTTATCAAAATTCAACACTTATTTGATTTCAGTAAAAATCAAATTTTACATTGTTAAGCATTACTTGGTTATGACTACTATTTGTATCAATTTTCTTCGTGAAAACTATATCACTTTGAACTTATGGAATTTAGCAATGGTGAAAATTCTAATATCTTCCATATTCAACTGTATAGTCCAAAAACATAGCCTTTAATTCAATAGTAAAAAATATTATTAACTGAAATGCTCTGGCGAGAGACTTTGACTTTGACTTGGCTTCAGTTGACCATGATACTAACCTCATATAACTAAGGAAATGAATCCACTTTTGAATAGTGTTTCACTTCTAATGCTTCCACTCGACCCAACTACAGTTATTCGACGTCCCCGTGCCATGTTTTAACTATAACCAAAGTGGAGCTTCTATATTGAAGATCAACAGTATTGTTAAGTCAATGGAACTATGTAAAATAATCACATTAACTTTTTTGGTTTGGCCTTAGTCATACTAACCAATAAAAAACTATCAAGTGAGTCATCCCATAGTTATCCTATAACTATCGGTTCGTAACCCCTTGGTGCTCCTAGCAGCCATGAGTAAAACAATGCCCAACATTTAGAAAGCATTACATACTCTAGTCTCATTGGATGTATAGATATCCAATCTCGATACATCTTGACTAAGAATATTTAAAATGGTATATTTGTTTCCATTGTGATAAATTGCTCATGGTCATAGTACTTTGTAATTACTATCACTAAACATACATTTATTGATTTTCTATTAAATATACTTTTAATTAAATTAATTAATTAACATAACACATTATACTAAGTATATGATAGAAAAAAACACCTTTTATTTCAAACAAGATTGGTTATCGAGTTAATAAATTTAACAAATTACATAATTGCCCCTAGGAATACTCCTTGAAGTCCAGTGGATCGTATACTGTCTAACTTGTATATAATAAGCAAGTATGTAAATCAACGCAATATGGGACAATAAAAAGTAAAATATGAAAAGCGTGCAAATCAGAGTTTTATACTGATTCGGACCTCCCGTTCTACATTCGGTGTCGAAGATCCCCTTTGGTATTTCCTTTAAAACAAACTACCCTCACTTCGCCTAGAGGAATAGACTTAATATAAAAGTGTCTTTGATAATCTTGTGCTCCAATAACAAAGTTTTCGACTTATAGTACATATCTTCCTATGATCTCCTTTGAATATATGAATATGATTGCTTTGAGTTGTAGGAAGTGATTTAACCAAAAGCTTATAGTGGATTGAGAGTATGTAATCAGTGTATATGTGAGAGAGTGCTTTGGAATCAGTAAAGAATAGATCAAATCAAGTTAAGTAAGTTGGTTTACTAATCAAACAAGATGCTATTTATAGAATTAGAGAGGTGCAGATGAAGAGTTGTTACTCTTCGAAGAAATCATTTCGTTTTAATGGCAGAAACTCTTCATGAAAGATGATGTCCTTCAGATTTTAAAAGAAGTGTCTTTTCAAATATAACATTTTTTTGTCATGGAAGACGTCTGTAGTATAATAGCAGACGTTCGTGACTAGTTTTAATTTTTAACCCAAGACTTGTCACAGACGTCTAGGAGTAGTGACGTGAGCATGCACTTTTCTACTAGTTTTTTATGTATATAAAATTGTATATGGATATATACTTAAGGAGACCTTAACAATATTTTATCTAGGACTCTTTTACAATAGAATAACCTTAGTACGGTCAATGAATCTTCGTTTCTCTTTGAGTCTCAATATTTTTGATCATTGTATCTGCTTGTAGTATATACCTGCAATTTTGATACGATCTGTATATGATTGTATAGTTGTTATCATTGAAACATTAAGAGGAGGTTCTAACACCCCTAACTCTACCAGTCTCCAACTTGCACTTGGCATCAATTTTTGAATCTTATTCCAACTTCTCCAATATCAAAACCAATTGGGTCAGTCCCTCGGTAAATGGGTATGCTATTATGTTTTCATTATCTACTTTTTCAATCCATTCTCTCCAACACTGATTAACTACCTTTATCATGTCGAACATTTTGGAGTATGTCTCTCGACTTTCAATGAGCCATAAGTTTTCTTTACATTGTTATCATGTAACAATGTTATGAAATTCTCAACATTTGAAATCACCCACGGTTTAGTTATAAATTTATGCATTTATTATATATATATATATATATATATATATATTACTCTTATAGTGGCGGTATTCAGTCAATGTACTTAGCCTTTTTCATTGAATCAGCCACGGTCTTTCATTTAAAACATTTCCAACTTAAAGATCCTTAACTTGAATTTATTATTGTTATATTTTACTCAATATCAATTATGAAAGTTTAAGTCTGAACACTCCTTCATACGGAGTTTGTTGTCTCCATAAACAATTCTCTGGTATTTCATAAATACATGAGAACATCTAAAACAACCATTAAATGTTATCAATTTGGTTTGATATTTTCTTCATGTGTCAAATACATAAACAAGTCACGATATCGTAAACAGCATTACATGTACGGTAATTCCTATCGCCAATGCATAAAGAGACCATCTTACATGTTCCATATTAAACATTTTATTAAGATATTCTGGCATATCGTTTGGGACATTGCCTACATCTTTTATACTTACTATAAATGACATCATTTACAAATCCAACATCGAGTATTAAAACAACTAAAGCTAATTTTAACACATATCATCGTTAACAATTAGTATTGTGTTGTTTATTTATGGTTTAGAAATCTCTATATACCTTTTAAAGTTCTTTCTTATGAACATACGCTTCCTCTGCATTTTAGGTGATAATCAAACTACGATATATTTCTATCATATTTGTTTAATTTTGATGCTTATTGAATGGCACTTTCATATATGTTCTACTCTTGCACATACCTTATAGAAAGGGTTTAACTCAACTTCACTCATCATTAATCATGCTTTCCAACAAAATTCAATTACTCGAGGGAGGAGTGACCTTTGAGACCATGTAACATCCCACATCTTAATAGGCCTGCATTTCGACTAAACAAACCCAAGTTGATCATGGCACAAATCATTTGTTTTGGTAACATGTAATAAACATAAGCAAATAAAAAACGATCAATACAAACTCACATCGGAATTGAAAAATATATAGAACCTACTTACTGACTAAGTCTACTATGACTTGGGTTTCGATTTGGTTGAAATTCAGACCGATTAAGGTGCAGGTTGTTACAGGCTGAATCTTTATGGATATTAGGTGCATATGGAACTCTTTCCAATATACTCATACATTTGATCAAATCGAATCATTTATGTTGCATGTTACAGTTTATTCTTCCATTTTATATTCTATGAGCTTATCATAGACTAATACACGTGTATCAAATACACTTGTTCATATATGTGATAACTCATTGATGAATATGATGAAGTATATGGAGCCGTTTTGGTATTAATAGACTTATGATTGCATACATTTATATGTATCAATCTAAAGAGTTCATCAACTCTTGTAATACTCCCACCAAATGAGTGCATAACACTTAATTATTTAAGATATAATGTATTAGTGTTATATGATTCATAATCATATAATAAAAATTATTTCTCAAACTATGATTTAGTCTATAATTCCAAAATAATTTTAGATACTTTTTTATTTTCCAATACATCAAATACCTCTACTATTGTTTTATTTCACAATAAATATTCATAATATTCTCACTGAAATAAAACTATATATATTCTTTAGTGGTCATTAAAGTATATATATTGTTTCTTAAATAATATGTTGTACATTTTACAAAAATAGTTTTCATAACTTTATACAATCAATAAGTGTTATATGTCATGCCTCCACTATTTCCACTGTTACTATAATAGCTACTGAATAGGGAGTTCCATCATCCTCTTAATATAGACTATTTATTTCATATACTGCAACTAGTTTATAGTGGAAAATCCTTTGATTAAATACCATGAACTCAAAGAAATAAATATCATAGAAAACAATTTTCTATGAGAAAATATATTTTGGAATAGAAATCATATTTCCTATCCCAATTTTAGGTATCAATCACTATTATTACAATTCTCATTTTCGATGTTTCTTTGTGAAGCACAAGTAACCATTCACTCTCCTCATTTTGCCTATACCTTAAGTCACATATACTCTTGTACATTCATTTTTCTTCTAAATGGTCAAATCATTCAACAAAATCACTTAACACAATATCATAATGAAATCTTTACAAAAATACATTTAATCATCCTTAACATTTAAGGACATCAAATATAATGCACCTTATGTAAATTGATCAAACTAACATTTCAGCAATCGAGTTCTTAGATTTATATTGTAGTTTTGGTCTTGTGTTATATAGACAAAATATAATCTTTATTGTAATCAATCAAATCGATTACCCGATCTGGCACTAAGGTTTATTTTCTTATTTTAGATGAATTATTTTCATCGAAATATCGTACATTACGAACTATGACCGTTCATCATATAGCATTTATATGCGATTGTGTATATATATAGATCAAATATCCATTGTCTTATTTTGATTTTGAGTTTGGAACTCATAGAATGCAATATGTGATCTTGACCAAATAACATATAAGCGAATGAATTACAAATGTATTTACTTGTTATAAAATAAGACGCTTGCATTGGTAGTGAAATGTTAACGTGCAATAAGAATTTATTAGTTAGTATTTGTTATATTTCTATTTGTCCATCTTTACTTCTGTTCAATTATATATCTTAATTGATAAACATTTTATCAATCACATTGAATGCATAAATTTATTAATGTAGATTACTATAACATTATATAGCATATGTTCTTACAATGTTACAAAGGTTAAATGTAACCATTTCTTTTTTCGATAAAAATCCCGCTATTTTTTTATGTTTCACCAAACCCTAAGTCAAAACATAGAAGTCTTTCGACTTTGCTAGTGGATGTTAAGACTTGCCCATCTTAGAATTCTGATCTTAAGTTTGCTCAACAATTCATAGCTCCACAAATAGTGGATAACGCCTTACAGGTTGTATTATACACAACTCCTAACCCTTGGTACCTTGTCCTAATTTCACTTAGAACTTGAGTTTTCTCAACAAATCAAAACAGAACTATTCACTCGTACCTACCTTGTTGCGATGGCCTAAGTATATTATATATATCTTTAGTTTGCTTAACAAATACAAATGGTTATCTTACATTGTCCATTCAATATATTAATAATACTACACATAACATCCCTAGCTTGCGTTTTCTTAACAATTAAAGAGTATGCAAGTAACTTATACATTTGTATGTATGTATGCGTGCATATATATATATGTGTGTATATATATATATGTATGCATATATATGGCAGATGACAACATTATACCGAAGATTCATAATCTTTAATATATTGTATTGAGTGATAATGAATTATGAAATAATATATTTCTTACTAAATACCCGATGATTCAAGTGCCGGACACGTTTGAAACCATAGTATACATATATTTATATATGTATTTATTTATTAAATCTATTTAAGGTTTCGTAATGTTCCACCTTTAGTTTATGTATTCATATCATATAACTTTTATATTTCATATTACAAGTATAACAATCTTATGTGTAATATTATATTAATTATTTAATTAATTTTAATCAATTAACATTTTAATTAATTTTATATTATCTTAATATAACATTTACATTAAGTATTTATAATATTCTATAACTTTTATAGTATAATACATACATCATACATGTGTATATTATTTAATAAATCAACTTTAAACTAATATATTTAATTAAACATCTTTAATTAAATTTATTTTAATTTTGAAATTCATTTATTTACAGACATGTATACTTACGTTAATTTAACATTTTGACATAGCTTATATCATAATATTAATCCATGTACATATTTATTAATTACTTTACTTATTTAATTAATGTCTTATTAAGCTCATTAATAAATTTTATAAATTTTGAAATTAATTTTAAAAAAATGTGATTTTTTTAAAATTAATATTATAACATTTATAATATGTATACATATTTTATTTTAATTTAACTATTAAATTTAAAATCTTATATTTTTAATTTTCAAATAATTTTGAAAATTAGCTCAATGTTTGATTCAAATTGGGCCTTCGCTATTTGGGAAAACCTTTGGGCTCGTATATTTGTTTAGGCTAAAGCGGCAGCCAGATAGGGTAGAATACTTGATTATCCAAACACAATTCTTTAATACTACCTTTCTAAATACCCTACTATTTAGGTTGTAAGCCTACTTAGTTATCCCTACCACGACTAATTAAACTGCATAGGCTACTGGGCTTTGATATAATTGTTGGAACTAGGCCAACCCGCAGTAAAAGAAATGCATGAATTTCAATTGTTTTTTATCATTTTGGTTCTTTATTGGGCTTATGAATTCTAATTTATTTAAAACATTTCTAAATTTCTTTTAAATAAAATCATTATTTTATTTAAATTTATAATATTGTTCTATGTTATGTAATTAATGTTATATTTTATATACGTGTATCATATACAGATATACATGTGTGTGCATGTGTAACGAGTATAACATGCATGTGTATAAGTGTTGGAATTTACACTGCATTGGAAATTTTAGCTCATCAAGTTGACAAATAGATCGTCCAAATATATAATCATATGATTTAATTTATGTATACAAAATATTACAAATATGTATGTATATAAATTTGTATTTATGTATATATATAAAATTTACAAAGTATATAGGTATAACAACATTTAAAATACATTATAAAATTTTAATTATCTATTTTGATGTAAAATCGGAAAAAAAATCATTTTTGTATATTTATTCACATAAACAGTTTAGGAATAAATAAACGTGTGTATATATATATAAATATATGCGAATAAAATATATACATACACACATACATAATATTACTCGTGGAAAAATCATTTTTTTAACTTTATTTAATTTTAAATTTTCGATCAGAAATAAATTATATATATCTCTATGTGTGTATTTTTGAAATTATAGTTTACCTTATAACATTTTATAAAAAATCTGGATGATATTTTAGTATTTGAATATTTCAATATACATATATGGTAATTTAAGGTCTATTTTAGATTTTTTTTAATATAATCATTTATATTAATATTTAATTAATATATACAAAAGAATTAATTTTTTTGCTATCGATAGTTCATCATGCGTGAAAATGATTTTATAAAACATAAATTATATTTTATGACATATTTGTTTATTTTATTGATTTACTTAAGTGATTTAAATCAAATAATATTTATATATATTAGAAAATATTTTTTATAACAAAAAATATTTTAGGTATAAAACATTCTATACGTAATTTTAAAAAATATTTTGTTTGTCTGCCTTCATAGCTCAGTTAGTTAAGGCAGCCTACCGAACATGGAACGAAGTTCCTTGAGACTGGGTGTTTAAGTTCTAGCAAGCTGCGGTGTGTAACCATTAAGATGCGGAGTGGTTTTCTTCCAAAAATGCGAGAATGCTTAGGGGATTGATGCTCTGTGTTGGACTAGCTAAAATGGGCGGTCGGTATTGGCGGACCATCTGAATAACTTAGCTCTACTCTCCGGAGTAGGGTTTTTTATAAAATATTTTATAGTATAATGTTTAGTATTTAAATTCTAAAGTTTACGTTAATTAAACAAAGAATATTAAATTAATTTAAATAAAAAAATCAATTTTTTTGTAATCTTAAGCCATGATTTTCTAGGAATGCGTATGTTAATTTTTTTTATAAATATATAAGCATATAAAGAAACAACCGCTCCAAATGTGACGATATACCAATATACTAGAATCGTCACCTAACTAACAAAATAATATATGATATATAAATTATCCAAATATTAATATATAATCATATATCAGATAATTACCTTTCACCAATGCTAAAAGACCACACCTTAGAGGGTTGATATGAACTCCTAAATTAGATTCTAATTTTGAAAGGGTTATCTTTCGAATTGTAGATCGTTAACTATCGAACAGTGAATTTTTATATTTGATATGAGCTTTAAAATAGAGGAGATAAGAAGATGGATTTTGGCCAGAGGCAGAGCTAATGGTGGCATCAAAAAGTTACGATTTATTTATAAAGGAGAGAGAAGAGAGATAAGTTAGGATCCAGATCCAATATTCTCTCTTACCCATTTTTTCTTCTTATCTATCAAGATCTTATCCTTTCTTGCCATCAAATGGTCGCCCACTATTGGTCACGTCAATGTAACGATCCATATTTTTAACAATTCAAAAATATTAAATTAAATAAGAATTTTTTAATAAAGTTGTTAGAAAAAAAGAATTTAAGATTGTATTTGAAAGGGAATGCGGATTAAGGATCTTAAGGCTAATTTAACACTAAAGGAGGGGGTGAATAGTGTTTAATAGATTTTAAGACTTATGTGGACTAAATTAAAATTATGACATAAAAAATGCAGAACTTAATCATAGAACAATCAAAGAATCAAACACAGATGTAGAAAGTAAATAAAAAGCAGTAAAAGGAAAGAACACACCTGATTTTATGCCGGCTCGGAGTTACCCTACGTCCAGTCCTGCACCAAGGAAAACTCCTCGTACAGATTATTATTATACCAATGTCGAGATTACAGTCCTTAATTTCTAAAGGCCTTGAGGTACCTTCCTATCTTTGGGTCCGGGGCAAACTTTCTTGATTTATGGGACACAAGATCACCCAATTTATTTCCAGGCACAACCACACCTTATAGAGATACTCTATAAACTTTTGATTACAAATTGATCCTATAACTCTGAATAGCGCTTTGATCTTTGAGAGAGGGCAGGGAATCAAACAAGAATGAGATTCTTGTTTGATTCACATGAGAATTCAGTAGAATTGCAACACGATCTTAAAAATAAGAAAATTTTAGAATATGGATTTATAGAGAAGAAGGAATTAAGAAAATAGTTAGTTAAAAATCCTTTGTGAAGGATATTTATAGACCAGTAACGGTCATAACCATTCGTGAAGAGATTAAAACGAATAGACACTTCTTTTGAAAATTGAAACTTTTGGATTTAGCGGCCGCCAGTCGACATGGAGTATCCCATGATGTCGACATCCCGTAGTTAAAAACATTGTAAAATTTGTTTTGAAAATGGTATTGAAAGGAAAAACAGATGAAATGATTCTGGAGTAGAATAAACTAACTTTCCTATGTTTTATAATAAAGAAGAATAGAATAATATATGTTTAGAATGTATATATAAATTTGATTTTAAATCTCAAAAATATATATTATAAAGAATATTTAAAAATCAGAACATAGTTTTAAAAACAAACGAAGTTTAAAACAAGAGTTTAACAAAAACAAAGAATATTTTAAGGCTAAAACATCTTTCTGAAAATCGTTTAAAAATATAATTTTAAGGATAAAATATTTTGAAAAGTAGTTTTTAAAATCATTTTAAAAAAGCTTTTTGAAGTAGTTTGCAAGCTTCTTCCTACAGAATATTTCATCACATCAGGACTCGAGAAATTGTACAAAACCATGATATTCGTGGGTCTGTAAGCCACTTGTCATAGGTTTGTAAGCTACTTATCGTGGGTTTGTAAGCCACTAAGAAGGTATAAATGGGTTCCATCCCAAATGAAATTTGGAATGAAGATTTCCATTCTATTATGAAGTTTTAACAAAACTAAACACTTATATTGAAATCTTGATCTTGATACTCATGAGTCTTCAAACTTGATTTCTTCATTCTTGATCTTTATACTGTACAGGTTTAAATAATCAGTACCTGCCTTATATATATCCTGCATAGTAACATTCATATATATCTAGACAATAGTGTTAGTATATAAGTTATAATAAAATAAGTTACAAAGGTTATTCTCATCAAAACCACTAACTCCAGTTCCTAACAATCTCCCCCATTTTGATGATGAAAACCTTATAAAGTATACTTACCACTTAGATCATACCAACAACTCCCCCTTACTCCAAGCCTACTATTTTATATAACTTCTCCCCCTTTGTCATCAACAAAAATAACCTATAAACCTTGAACTTAATGGAAAATGAGATAAACAAACATATGATATAAGAATAATAACTATGTATGAGTGAAATACAACATCCTAAGTTAAATGGAATTCAAGATTTTATGCACCAAAGATTGTTTTTAGAAGAACATTAATTAAGATAACACTTTGCACAAATTAACAAACCAATATACAATCAAGGAAGAGAAAAATGTAAAACGCTTAATGAGGACCCTTAACTATTGGTGATTTATGGACCGAACAATTTGGACAGTGGAGATAAAACTTTCCACGTTGTTCGACCAGGTTCCAATTAGCATAAAAAAGGACCTCTCCAACGCAAATCACGGCATCGTCTTCGTCCATATAAACATCCGAATTCGGCAGAGGATGTTCTTCTTCTTGATCCTCTAGTGGTTCATCTAGAGGCTCTTCTTCTTCATAATCCATGGCTTGTGATGATTCTTCGATGTCAATGGGATTGACATGGTTATCCATAAGGAATTTTTGTAAATTCCTAAGGATTCTGCGTCGCCTATCTTGTTCTCTAGCCATTCACAGTTGAATCACTTGAATTTCCATCATCATTTGAAGCAAATCTTTCATCTTCTATTGTAATTTAATGACTCGTACATGTATGGAACATTGACAAGGACCAAAATAAGGAGAAGTAGGTGAAGAAGGTACATTATTAGAAGGGGAAACCACTAATTTACTGTTTTGGAAGTTATTACAAAGAATAGAATAGAGAAAAGGAGTAAAAGTCAAAAAATATAAATATATAACCAAATAACTTCTTTTAGAGGGAAATTTAAATTTGAAGATCTCGGCCTATATGTCGACATAGGGGGATAGGTCATGTCGACGTGCCCAGTTCAATTTTTGAGAAATTTTTATTTATATTAATTATTAACTATACTTGTATTATTTATAATTTATATTTCAGTTAATGAACATATACCTAATTCTCTTCTAAGTTTAGTAAAGTTTTGTTCATGTAATGGTTTGGTTAATATATCAGCAATTTGTTTTTCAATATTAATATATTCAAGAGCTATGACTTCTTTACTTATATTATCTCTATGAAAATGATGTCAACTATCAATATGTTTTATTCTAGCATGTTGAGTTGGATTTATAGATAGGTTTATTGCACTAGTATTATCACAATAAATTGGTGATTTAGTTATAGTTGAACCAAAATCTTTTAAAGTTTGTTGCATATATATAACTTGAGAACAAGCCAAAGCAGCAGATATAATTCTGCTTCAGTTGTTGACAAGGATACAGTGTATTGCTTCTTGCTAAACCAGGAAATCAAATAATGTCCTAGAAAGTGACAAGTTCCACTTGTACTTTTTCGGTCTGATTTACAACCAGCATAATCAGCATCACAATATGAAATTAAATCAAATACATCGTTTTTAGGGTAAAATAAACCATAATCTAAAGTATGTTTTACATATCTTAAAATTATTTTAACAGCTTTTAAGTGAGTTTCTTTAGGTTGAGATTGGTATCTTGCACAGAGACAGACACTGTGCATGATGTCAGGACGGTTTGCTGTTATATAAAGCAGCGAACCAATTATTCTCCTATATAATTTTTGATCAACATCTTTTGATTTATCTTCTTTACTTAAAGCTACATTAATTGCCATTGGAGTTGGATTCCCACTACAAGCGGTCCATCCAAATTTATTAATTAAATCCTTAGCATATTTTTCTTGACCAAAGAAAATTCTTTTATCTAATTGTTTGATGTGAAGTCCTAAGAAGAAACTTAGTGCCCTCATATGACTCATTTCAAATTCTTTGGTCATTATATCTGATTTTTTTATTCATTATGTTATTAGTTGGCCCAATTATTATATCGTCTACATATATTTGTACTAATTGAATATCATTTTTGTTTCTTTTAATAATAAGAGTTGTATCTATTTTAACAATTTCAAAACCAGATTATAGTAAATAAGATCTTAGCCTTTCATACCAGGCTCTAGAAGCTTGTTTCAGACCATATAAAGCTTTCTTTAATTTATATACATGATTTGAAAATTTATTATCTTCAAAAAGTGGAGGTTGTTCAACATAAACATCTTCTTTTACAAAACCATTTAGAAAAGCACTTTTAACATCTATTTGATATAACTTGAAATTATTGTAGTTTGCGAAAGCAAGTAGAATCCTGGTAACTTCTAGTCTTACTACGGGTGCAAAGGTTTCATCATAATCAATTTCCTCTTCTTGACAATAACCTTGCGTGACTAAACAGGCTTTATTTCTCACGACCTCACCAGGTTCATTCAATTTATTTTTATAAACTCATTTTGTTCCAATTATACTTTTATCCTTAGGTCTAGGAACAAGTTCCCAAACATCATTTCTGTTGAACTTGTTCAATTCTTCTTATATGGCAAAAATCCATGAATCATTAGATGATGCTTCCTTTGGATTTTTAGGTTCAATAGTTGATATAAAAGCTACATTACTCATACTATTTGGTTGATTTCTTATTTTATTTATAGATTCAATATTTTCTAGTATATTTTCTATAGGATGATCTTTTAATAACCTAATTCTTTTATTAGGTTGAATGATTTCACAATTAGTTTCATAAGGTTCATTATTTAAAATTATAAAATCTTCTTCATCTTCTATTTGTACACCATCTTCAAAATTTTCATCAAAAGATACATGAATTATTTCTTCAATAGTGTTAGTTCTTAAATTATAAACTCTGAAGGCTTTACTTCTATTAGAATATCCGATAAAGATACCTCTGTCGGATTTAGGTTCAAATTTATCAGAATTATCTTTTGTATTAAGAATGAAACACTTACTACCAAAAACTTTAAAATACGCTATTATGGGTTTCTTATTGTAAAGTAATCCATATGTAGTTTTATTAGTCAATGGTCTAATTAAAATCCTATTTAATATATAACAAGCTGTAACGACTACTTCGGCCCAAAAGTTTTTAGGTAAGTTACTATCAGAAAGCATTGTTCTAGCACACTCTTGGATCGTTCTATTCTTGAGTTCTACTACTCCGTTTTGTTGTGGAGTTCTTGGAAAAGAGACATTATGAGTAATTTTTTTTGATTATAGAAATTCTCAAAATTTTCATTTTCAAATTCTCTACCGTGATCAGTACGCATAGTTTTTATTTTTAAAGAAAGTTCATTTTGAATTCTTTTGGAAAAATTCTTAAATAATTCAAAAGCTTCACTTTTAAGTTTAAGAAAAATTGTCCAAGTATATCTAGAATAATCATCTACAATTACAAAAACATATTTATTATGATTAATTGATTGAACTTGAGATAGACCAAATAAATCTAAATGAAGTAATTCTAGAGGTTTAGAAGTAGAAATCATATCTTTTGATTTAAATGAACTTTTGTTAGGTTTTCCTAATTGGCAAGCATCGCATATACTATCTGCTTTAAAGTTTAACTTAGGAAGACCTCTAACTGAGTCAAGTTTTGATAACCCAGATAACAATTTGAAATTTAAATGACCATATCTTTTATGCCAAATTCAAGGGTCACTTGTATTAGCCAAAAGACATAAGTTATCATTTGAAACTTTCATACTAAGGATGTAAATGTTTTTCTTCCTAATTCCTTCAGAGATAATATTTGACTTATTATCTTCGATGTGACACTTAACTTTGCAAATTCAATTTTAAATTCTTTATCACATAGTTGACTTATACTAAGCAAATTATGTTTTAAATTCCTAATTTGCAAAATATTAGAAATAAGAGGAGTTTTAGAATTACCGACATTACTGATGCCAATCATATATCCTTTTGAGTTATCTCTAAAGTTGACCAATGCACCATCTTGATATATAATGCCATTGAGTATCTCAGGATTTCTAGTCATATGCCTTAAACAGCCACTATTAAGTTTCCATTTATCTTTCTCAATTTGCACAGTTTGTCCATTGGTTGTTGATTCTTTAAAGGCCATGTAACATGTATGTTCCTACATAACAAACCAACTCGGTAGATAACTTGATTTTTCATAAAAACTATATGCAGACTTATGATAGTTTGACGAAATACATAAATTCAAACTAGTATTAATAAACTTTCCTAAAAATTCCATTTTTAACTTTTCAAGTTTCAGATTATGAAAACTATGAAAACCTATGCTTTGAAACCAATTGAAAGGGAGTGCGGACTAAGGATTTTAAGGCTAATTTAACACTAGAGGAGGGTGAATAGTGTTTAATGGATTCTGAGACTTATATGGACTAAATTAAAATTATGACACAAACAAATGCAGAACTTAATCACAGAACAATCGTAGAATCAAACACAGATGCAGAAAGTAAATAAAAAGCAGTAAAAGGAAAGAACACACTGGATTTTATACTAGTTCGGAGTTACCCTATGTCCAATCCTGCACCAAGGCAAACACCTCTTAAAGATTTTTATTATACTAATGTCGAAATTAAAACCCTCAATTTCTAAAGGACTTGAGGTACCCTCCTGTCTTTGAGTCCGGGGCAAATTCTGTTGATTTAAGGGACACAAGATTACCCAATTGATTTCCAGGCACAACCACACCTTATAGAGAGACTCGATAAACTTTTGATTACAAATCGATCCTATAACATTTAATAGCACTTTGATCTTCAAGACACGGTAGAGAATCAAGCAAGAATGAGATTCTAATTTGATTCACTTGAGGATTTGGCAGAATTTCAGTGCGATCTTAAAATATGAGAATTTTAGAATGCGGATTTATGGAGGAGTGAAGAAAATAAGAAAATAGCTAGTTAAAAAATTTGTTTGTAGAGGCTATTTATAGACCAGTAATGGTCATAACCATCGTGAAGAGATTTAAACGAATGGACACTTCTTTTGAAAATTGAAGCTTTTGAATTTAATGGCCACCATGTCGACATGGGGTATCCAATAATGTCGACATTCCTTAGTTAAAAACAATGTAAAATTTGTTTTGAAAATGGTATTGAAAGGAAAAACAGATGAAATAATTCTGGAGTAGAATAAACTAACTTTCCTATGTTTTATAATAAAGAAGAATAGAATAATATATGTTTAGAACGTATATATAAATTTGATTTTAAATCTCAAGTATATATATTATGAAGAATATTTAAATATCATAAGATAGTTTTAAAAACAAATGAAGTATAAAACAAGAGTTTAACAAAAACAAAGAATATTTTAAGGCAAAAACATCCTTCTCAAAATAATTTAAAAATATAATTTTTAAGGCTAAAATATTTTAAAAAGTAGTTTTGAAAATCATTTTAACAAAACATTTTGAAGTAGTTTTGCAAGCTTCTTCCTGCAGAATATTTCATCACATCAGGGCTCGAGAACTTGTATATAACCAGTATGTTCGCGGGTTTGTAAGCCACTTGTCATAGGTTTGTAAGCTACTTATCGTGGGTTTGTATGCCACCAAGACGGTAGAAATGGGTTCCATCTCAAATGAAATTTGGAATGGAGATTTCCATGCTATTACGAAGTTTTAACAAAACTAGACACTTAACTTGAAATCTTGATCTTGATACTCATGAGTCTCCAAACTTGATTTCTTCATTCTTGATCTTTATACTGTACAGTCTTCAATAATCAGTACATGCCTTAAATATATCCTGCATAATAATATTCATATAGAAAATAGTGTTGGTATATAAGTTATAATAAAGTAAGTTACAAAGGTTGTCATCAAAACCACTAACTCCAATTCCTAACAGTATTGATACAAATTAAATTATAATATAAGATATGAACTTAATTTAATTTCTATTTATGAGATATGTTTTGCAATATGGTAAGAATGATAATATAACATATTTCAGCAGATACGGATGTTGATATCAATAATGATAGGGGGACATTCGTCCTTCTGAGCAGTCTAGACTCCACGTTTATCTCCTGTATTCCATTGTTTAGGTATTAAGTGGTCCGGCCACTCTTAAAACAGATTTAGCTATTCCATGCATTTACAGAACACCTGTTCATTATTATTTCATAGTGGTATGGCCCATTATAAAGCCATCTTAGCTTTGCTAAAGAATGATAACATATGTTAATCTGTATTTTAAAGACATTTGTTTGAATGAAATAAATGACTGTCTGGAATAATAAGTATTAATAAAGAATAATAATTGTTCCTTTATTAAAGAAGAAATCATATGTTTATTCATTTCAAATGTTCGATAGCTGAAAGATTTGTTATACGAATAAGAAATCAATCATTATGAATAAGTGTTAATTTAATAAAGAATAAAATGAGTAAGTTTAGTAAAGGAGTAAACATGTGTTTATTTGTTTGAAATGTATTTTAACTTAGTATTGATTATAGGAATGAGAAACTATTATTTAATAAGAAATGTAGAACTCCTGTTTGTATCCAATAATGTGTGAATATGTTTAAATTACTATTAGATAGGAAATGATTGTTCTATTTCTCTTTACGTTTATTTAGTCCATTTTGATATTCACCTTTGTAATAAATTGAAATTAATGTAATTGAATAATTTCAGTTAATAAGAGAGAGAATATTAAATTGTAAAATAATCGGTGTAATTAAACAAGCTTAGGTTTTGTGAAAACAAAAGGAACGGTCAATTTAATGAAAATAATATTTTTCTCAAAAAAGTGAATGTTTCATTTGTGAATATAAGTATAATTTCGTTAAAATAAAGAATTGAATTACGTTGCGTGTTTCTAGTTGGAATATTTGATTTATTGAAATATTCGAACTTGATTCGAATTTAATTCATGGAAAAAAAGGGTAAGAAAACAACGTGAAGGTTAGGTTAAAATTTTAATTTGGAATAATTAACATGTTTACATAGGAAATTTATTTCGTTCCAATTTGATTATGGAGTTCCAGTTTGTGATGCCCCACCCCGAGACCTACATTAACAAAGAGTATTACTGAGTAATTCTGTCAGCAAATGCGGAGAATATGGCTGGTTAGGATCGATCATCCATAGCTTTGTCTTAAACATGCATTAAATATGTCGGTTGGGTGCTCTAAATATTTTTCTTTCTTAAGTGAATCGGCATACTCAATATATGATTAATACAAAAGTACAGTTTCTAACAGATTTTATCAGAACAAAATATAACAAGGAACACAAAAGATCACAGAACAACAGTCAAACATATATGTATATACGTATACACAGATACATCACGGTACATTACATAGTGATACAAAAGTGGTGGTGCAAGGACCACAATATATACATCGAGTCAAAATGAATAGATACATATCAGAGTTTACAAAACACTACAAAACTTCTCAAAAAGTGACAAGCAAAAAGTCCAAAGCGGATGCAGCGAAGCAGATATCTATAACAGGTGTCTAACCTAAAATAACTCGGCCTGACCTGAGTATATAGAAATACACCGGTCAGTCTAGCTTAAATAAACTGATTAGTATGTGATAAATGAAGTATAAAGGTAAATGATAATGTTTCTTCTCGAGTGAGAAGAAGTAACATTAATGTATGTTAACACTTCATGTTAGGTAATATCACAACAATATATCAAAGATTTCTTCAAATATTTCTTCAAATATTTCTTAAGGTCAGAAACAAACTTGAGATTCTTCTTATAAGAAGTGATAATGTACTCAGGACCGTACTTGGACAAGGCCTCGAATGAAGATACACACTCGAAAACCAAAGACTTCCCTTGCTTCAACTCAAGGAAGCGACGGGCTAAGAGGGATTTCTCGGACTCGGGAATGAACTTAAGTTCGAATCGCTCCCTAAACTGGATCTAGGTAAGAGTGGACATATCATGTTCAGTAATAAGAAGCTCATAGCAATCAAGAGCATGCTTTTGCAACATACTCGATGCTACAAGAAGTCGGTGGTGGTCGGAATGATCCAAAGCCATGTCTGGACCTCAAGAACAGACTCCGAGCCTTTGAAAGGCTTGCCTCCAAGATGAGAGAAATCACTTCACATACGTGAAAAAGTAGACTTGCACAGAGGAGACGAACTAGTAGGAGCTAGAGGCTGAGTGCTCCTAAATAACTCCATGAACTAATCGACAGACATATAAACATCATCTGGATATGAGCCACTAGACAACCCAACATCAGAATGGCGACCCTGCCTCTTCCAGCCATAAGCTAAAAGTTCAAAATAAGATAAGGATTATTCATAGGGTAGATATCATTAATTCAATTATGGAATACTACAGAATTAAAATGCATTCCTAGATGTATTTCCAACTTATATCTACCCTCAGGACACGAAAAGGTTAAGGAACGATGATTGAGGAATATGTAACACTAATATTGTACTTGGATGTACCATAAAATATGTTTTGTTTTGCATTTATAATATTGTATTTTGAACTCAGCTCTGATACAAAGCTGTGACATCCCACCCCAAGACCCACATTAACAAAGAGTGTTACTGAGTAACACTGTTTGCTAATGCGGAGAATAACGCTGGTAAGGAGCGACCATTCACAGCTTTGTCTTAAACATGTATTGAATACATCGATTGGGTGCTCTTATTGTTTTCCATCTCAAGTGAATCGACATACTCAATATATGCTTAATACAAAACTATAGTGGCTAACGGATCTATTAGAACAAAATATAACAACGAAAACAAAAGATCACAGAACAAGAGTCAAACACACACACACACACACATATACATACATACGTACGTACGTACATACATATATACAGATACATCACAGTACACTACATAGTGATATAAAAGTGGTGGTGCAAGGACCAAAATATATACATCGAGTCAAAACGAATAAATACATATCAGAGTTTACAAAACACTGCAAAACTACTCAAAAAGTGACAAGCAGAAAGTCCAAAGCGGAAGCAGCAAAGTAGATATCTACAGCAGATGTCCAACCTGAAACAACTCAGTCTAACCCGAGTATATAGAAATACATAGGTCAGTCTAGCTTAAATAAATTGATTAGTATGTGATAGATGAAGTATAAGGGTAAAGGATAATGTTTCTTTTCGAATGAGAAGAAGTAACACTAATGTATGTTAACAGTTCATGTGAGATAATATCACAACAATATATCAACTACTAAGTATCATAAGAGGATATCTCGAAAGAGGCCAGATAACAACAATACCAATTAAACTCAATTAATCGCCTCATATCATCGGCACATACAAAGTCAATATAATGGTTTTCATAAACCATAACTCCTAAATAGGAGATCACAAGACTCGAAATTCGCAAAAGAATGGAAATCACAAATAAATCATATAACAGGAAATCCCAAATCTCCAAAGAACGCCAAAAGATGGCAATCAAAAATAGCTCCTTTGAAAGGAGATTATAAATCTCAAAATAAACGCCAAAAGATGGAAATCACAAATCATAAAAAGTAGAACTCGATTAAGAGTTCAAACTCCAAAAATGTAATCGCCACATAATAATGTTTCAAACGGCTTAAAAGGCCAAATGACCCCTGAATGGTGATACATTTGGAAAATCACAAATAAATCATGAAAAAAACACAAAAGATAGCACATGCTTAATAAAATGGCCGTAACTCGCCTAGTACTGTATCTCAAATAAGGCGCCAAATACGTCTCGAAGGACAAAACATCCTGAAAAACAACATTCCGAAGGATAATATGCCGAAGGATAACATCCCAAAGGACAAAACATCCGAAAGGACAAACATCCCGAAGGACAAATGATCCACAGGTTCAGTATTGGCAATCAATCTGAAGGTCCATAAAAATAGCTTCAATCGAGCAAGTGTTTAATTAACCGAAAAGGTAAACGTATGTGTCCCATACCACATGTTTTACCAAATTGTTTAATTCTCTTTCTTATACGCTTGAAGAGGGTGCAAAAATTTGCTTCAAACGAACAATTATGGAATTGGCCGAAAAAGTAAATGCATGTATCCCACATCACGTGCTTTACTAAATCGTTTAATTCACTTTCTTATACGCTCAAAAAGTGCAAAAGCGTGTATTTTATATAAAAAACAATTAGTTGTGAGAAAATTAGTTTTAAAACAATTTTTGAAATCGTCTTGCAAATTTTTGGCTTTGAAATTTTCTTTATTATAGATAATACAATTTTTTATAGCTTTTAAAATAATTATATATATTGTAAAAATATTTATTTCAAAAGCTATTTTATTATAAAAATCATTTCGAAATCGTTTTAGAAAACCCATGTTCGAAAATATCAAAAAGCATCGAAAACGTTGAAAATCAGCATATGAAATCATCTCCAAAGACATGTCAGTCTATAGCATGGATCAACTAAAATGTTGGCTTACCTATTGTTAGGTCAAAGCCCACTAAAAACATCCCAAAAATACCACAAAACAAGTTGCAAAAGTGAGTAGAATAAACAATAGAACAAAAAACCACAGGAAAGTAAAGGAATCGACCTGGGCAATTTCACATACCCAAATCGACCTATGTGAAGCTTGGTACGACCCTAAGGTCGACCCCGGAAGCTTCACGTCGACCTGTAGGACGCAATGCCTACAGGCAACTCTGCCTTCTACGATCCAGTTTTTTGAGAAAAATTTTCAAGCAAATCTAAGTTGATTCAGATGATGAAATTTGACATGCATACACTATAACACCTAGACAACAATCAGAAAAAATTCCGGCATGGATTCAAGACAAGAACAAGTAGATACGAACACAAAACAAAGCACCTTAAAACAGATTTCACTGTAAACATCTAACAACCTCTTTTTGTTTACAATAAACGAATTTCAGCAATTTTAGTTTGCAAACTTTGCCTTTAAGCTAGATTTTTGTGAGTTTTAAACTCACCTTTTCAAAATTACAGAGCAGCTTGAGAAAATCTTGAGGAAGGCAAGAAATTTGGCCTTGTTTCAGCTGTAGGAACCTGAAAAATGAAAGTATATAGACATGCAAAGATAGAAACTCATGTTAAAAACAATTCAAGTTTCTCAAATCTGAATTACATGAAACTGATCTTTGGTTGTAGATTATTTACCTGAAATAATAGCTTTAATTTGATTGATTTTATCAAAGATTTAGAGAATTGGTAACTGGATTTAATTTTCAAAGAGGAAAGTAGGTTTCTCAATTTTTCTTCTTTCTGCCTTCTTAATTTTGCAACTTTTAACTGTACGTACAATATTTCGAGAAGAAGAAACTTTTTTTCCTCTCAGTTTAAACTGTAATTGGGCTTAACCCAATAAGAAAACAAATAGATTAAAAAACCCATTATCTCTAAAACACTTATATTTTTATCCAAAACAATTTATACTTACAAGATTTCAACACTATAAAATCATACAAATATATTTTTATGTTCACAAAATATTCTACAACATATAAAAAGTTATTTTAACATTTAAAAATCATTTTCATCATTAAATTCTTATTTTACTTATGTGCTTTATTTTTCACCTTTAATTACATAAAACACTATTTTAACACTAAACTTTATACAAAAACCATCTCCTTGTATAATTAAATGTAATAAACCATATTAACATCATTTTTACACTTAATTATTATTTTAAATAAAATTCCACCATTTTATTTTCATTATTTACCATATAAAATTTTAATACTTCATTAAAACATAAAAAACCAATATTTGGCAATAATTTGCAAAATTATTGCATCTTACCAAATTCAAAACCATATAATGTCATTTTTATCCCAAACTAACATAATAAAGTTTTAAAACTCGTTTTCCAACATTATTTATTTATTTCAACAAATTATTATTAAATTGAATTCTTTTATGTCACTTAATTAATTCAATTAATACTTACCATTATTATTCCATTTTATTTATTCAAAATCTACTCTTTATTCAAAATAACAATTTTAACAAATTTATCAACTCCAATTTATTTCATTTATCTATTATTAAACTATAATCATGGTCATAATTTTATTTTTTTAGGTAATACAACAACCAAGGTTGTTACAGACTCTTTTCCTTACAAAAATTGCATCCTCGAAATTTCTAGAGAAGAGCCGCATTCAACACAATTTATTTCATCTAGCATAATAAATAATGGCTTTATTTTATAATTCTCACACTCAATATGAGAATATAAAAATCCAGGATGAGATCACTCGATAAATTCTTTGGTTTCCCAAGTCCATTCATTGGGATTAGAGGACCATTGAATCTTCATAAGCAGTACATCCTTATTTCGAAGGCATTTTACCTACGAAGCAAGAACTTGAACAAGATGTTGCACAATAGATAGATCAAGTGAGATCTCAAGCTCTTGCAGACAGGGAGAATCAACAACAAAATCCGAATCACGATGGCACTTCCAAAGCTGAGAGACGTGAAACACGTCATGAATACCAGATAAATGAGCCGGAAGTGATACTCGATAAGCAACTGGGCCAATACGCCCAGTAATAGGAAATGGTCCTATGAATCGAGGAGCCAATTTTTCGGACCTACTGAAACGCATTACCCCTTTCAATGGAGATGCATGAATATGTATAAGTTCACCAATAAAGAACTCGAGAGGCTTCCTACAGTTGTCCGTCTAGGATTTATGACGGCTCTCTGCCTCTTTCATTCTCTGATGAATAAGATCTATTTTATCTAAAGCTTCACGAATAGAATTAGGGCCTAAAATCAACTACTCTTTGGATTCCAACCAACAAGAAATTGATTGATATGGCGTTCCGTATAAGGGTTTGTAAGGAGCCATATCGATACTACATTAAAAGCTGTTGTTATAAGAGAATTCAAAAAGCGGCGGGTGGTCCTCCTAACTACCACCAAAATTAAGAATGCAAGCATGGAAAAGATCCTCAAGAATACGATTCACCCGTTTAATATGTCCCTTGGACTGCAGATGATAAGCTGTG
Organism: Allium cepa; assembly: GCA_030765085.1. Classification (NCBI taxonomy): domain Eukaryota; kingdom Viridiplantae; phylum Streptophyta; class Magnoliopsida; order Asparagales; family Amaryllidaceae; genus Allium; species Allium cepa. Next base: position 86,440,006 of record CM060942.1, on the reverse strand, counting down.
CTGAAGTTAAGCTTTGTACCCAACGCTTTCTGAAGACTCTGCCAGTAATTACTTGTGAGAAGTAGATCTCTATCACAAATGATCAAACTAGGAATACCATGAGTCTTATGAACTCCTCAATATATAGCTTAGATAGTTTAGAAGATGTCCTGTTGAATTTAATAGGAAATAAAATGAGCTGATTTAGTCAAGCGATCCACAATAACCCAAACACGGTTATGGCCCGATCTTGAACGAGGTAGGCTATCAATAAAATCCACAGAGGCTTGATCCCATTTCCATAACAGGACCTTAAGAGGCGAAAAACAGACCACTGGGACGCTGCTGTTTGTCCTTAATGAGTTGACAAGTTATGTAATTACTCATATAACTTGCAACATCATGCTTCATGCCTTCCCAATAATACAAGCGTCTCATATCGACATACATCTTGTTACTTTCGGGATGAATAGTATATATAGAATGGTGACAATCATCAAGAGTGTCCCGCCTAAGATCAGAAACATAAGGCACGACCAAACGATTCTTCGTGCGAAGACAACCATGAGTATCAACACTGAAATCACTCAACTCATCGTTACGGGATTCAAACTTACATAGCTGAATAAGGCGCATAAGATCTTGATATTGCCACTAGCATCGGCAGCACGATCCAATAAGCTAGGATGAGCTTCAAAATTGAATAATAAGATAGGAGAATTTGAAGCTGGAGCACAAGCATGAATATCACAAAGAGATAGAGTCTCCAACACATCCCACTCGTCTAACATCATAGAGACAACAACCGAGTATTTACGATTTAGAGCATCTTCAACTCGGTCCCCTTTCTAGGAGTTTACTGGATATCAAAATCATAAGAGGCTAGGAACACGAGCCAATGTTGTTGCCGCATATTAAGCTCTTTCTGGGTGAACAGATATTTCAATGATTTAGGATCGGTATAAAGAATGAAGCGATCGCCTAAAAGACAGTGATGCCAAATTTTCAAGGCAAAGATTGTGGCGGCAAACTCTAAGTCATGGGTGGCATAGTGTAACGACCCTGAAATTCAGACCCAGTTTCAAATTTTAAAATCGCTTATTTTATGTAAAAATTCGAATTTTCACAAATAACTTCTGTTGCCATCCAAACTTCGCATTTGGAATGCGTCTAGATAGACATAGGCGTGCGCCAAATTTTTTTGAAAAATATTGAAGTAAATTATGATCGTCGCATTTACATTTTAGTTTAAATCTTATGTGAAAATTTCCTATCGTCCGAACTCAAATATTTTTCTCGATGTTGCATAAGAAAATATTCTGAACTTGACGGCGCATTTCGTTTCGTCAAATTTCACTTTTAATTGCTAGTGAAATATTCGCTCGTGAAAATGGTTAATAAGAGTAACCACTTCTCAAACAGTGTCAAACCATCAATATCTTCATACCGTTGTGTCCGCCTCGACGCGCTGATCAAAACGGTATATTTATTTGTGTCAATTGAAGTTCGGTGTTGCAAACTATAATTGTTAACGGAGCGCAAACCGGTCCGTTACGCAGCAAACCAGTACCCAAACTTCCCAGCATTCAAATTTTGGAGCCATTCAGTTGCTTTGGGAACCCAATAGCCACCATTTTGAAAATCATCATTGCACTGACGTATGCACACTTTGAATAACGTGTATATATCCCTCTCCATTTATTATACTGTACACCAGCTCCTTCATTTATTACTCTGCATAACCTTTCGCCTCAGAGAAACTGGTACGTAATCTTTTCTCCTCTGTTTTCTTTTTCTCCTTCCTCCTCTTCTTCTTCTTCTCTTCACGTTTTCTTTTGTTTCCTCCCTGTGCTCCCTCCCTCTGTTTTTCTTTTGTTCACGTTTTATATTTTGTTTTATTTTTCTCTACAAAAACTGAAAGCAAGCTTCCAACCTCCTGCGCATTTTATTTATTTATTATTTAACTTCAAAAACCCACTCCTTTTCACCTACCATCAGCCATGCAACCGCCCGCCACCTCCCCTCTCCTTCCTGCAACCAAACCCCTACCCACTCAGCCACCAACCCGCCACCACTGCCCACTGCAACGACCACCCATCACCACCTCACCTCCGCCTCCGCCATGCTGCCCAATCCATCAGCTCCGCCCCATGCAGCCCGCCCCACATGTCAGCCACCAACCCGCCTCCACTGCCCACTGCAACGACCGCCCGCCACCTCCCCTCTGCTTTCCCCTGCAGCTCCGCCCACACCTCGCCCGAGCCTGTTTCTTTTGCCAAAGAAAAAGTAAACTAGACATGTAAAATTTTGAATTTGTTGTTTCTTCGTTTAGTCCATGTAAAAGGTGTATTCACGTAGAATGCTTAACTCGTGCTAGCTAGTGTGAGCTACAAAATAAAAACATGGAACAATTTATGAAATTTTAACAAACTTTAGATCAATGCAATCTGTCATGTTCATTTGTTAAAGGAAAAAAAATAAAGCTGGTTGGCAAAGTTTTGGTACAGTTGCATACAAGTAATATATCATAGGTATGAGTTGTGATTTTATAAAACTTTAGTTTTCAGGTAAGTTATAAAATAAAGTTTTATACAGCGTTTGGGTGTACATATTTAGTTGAGAAAAATAAGTGTACTTGTTTTGTTTGATATGTACCAGCTTCGGCTGTTGTTAGTTAGCCTCCAGGTTGCATATAAAGTTGAAACATAAAACAATATATCTCTGTTTTGTTATTTGGTGAGGTACAGTATAAAACTTTATATATGTGTGAGTGGTTATTATATAAAATTTAGTTGTTTAGTAAAATTATGCAGTTTTATACGACAGTGTTTTATAAATATACAGTGGTTTTCCGGTAGTTTAAAATTAGCAGTATATATGTATATTAATAAACCTTGCGTGTTGTTTCAGCCACCGCTCCGGATTCTTAGGACATCGCTTCGGCTCATTCGCTCTCATCCCGACTCGTTTTGGTATGGTTTATATATATATACAATCGATATATATACATTGTATTAAACTACTGTTGAATAATCTTTTGTTTGATTTATAGTTCGTGTTCGTGCTTGTGTCGTCTATCTAGTCTATCCGTTTTCATGCTTCGCCATCATCTTCTTCAACCACGCAAGGTGAATATTTCATTCACGACTCAATCTATTATGCTATGATAACCAAGTGATAATTTTGTTTATATTAATTTGGATGTTAAATTGTTGATTGTTAGAATTGTTGAAATAAAATTGTAAATCGCTATGCAAGTTAAATTTGAATATTGCTAGTTTACGACAAATAGTTGTGACACTAAAATTATTATGTAATGTTGAATTTGGTTGTTAATATAAGTGAAATTTAATATGAAATCGAAATTGATATAGGATAGTCAACAATTTAAAATGGATTATATATGTTGAACTTGACCCCTTTAAATGTTAAATAAATCGTCGCGTAGAAATAGCGTTAACTACACTTTGAACCATTGAATGTATGATTGATATAGTAATTTGATAATAGACACCAAGTGGAAACCATGATAATCTTTAATCCGCATGAAACGATAGTGTGGATTCTAGGAATAATTATATTAATTTGCATAAATAACAAATGTAAGTTAATACGATTATTTCGGGATTATTTGATAAATTGTTAAATTGTTATGTATGGTTGCTATTGCTTGTTTATTTACTTTGACACCATCCCAGTTATCACACTGCAAGTTCCCTTTGCTATGCTTTGTTTTATATTGAATGATATTGGGTTGAAATGATAAATACCCATTTAAACAACTTGGCCTAGGATAGAAAATAAAAGTAAGAAACCCGATTGGTCAACAAAACCATTTCCGAAATTGAAATATATTTTAAATTAAGGAATGAACTTGACAATTTGTTTGGAAAGTTGATAACCGTTTTAATGGATGTAATTGAAATAAATTTCACGGATTTAATTGAGATAAATTTTATGGATTAAATTGAAGTAAAATGAATGGATAAAATTGAAACAGATTAATAAACCTATGTAATTAAATAAAATGAGTTGGCTAATTTATTGAAATGAGATTTAGAAACAAGTAAGTTTTAGAATTTGATAACTTAAAATTTTATTAAATTTGTTAGGTTTAGATTAAAACTCGGTTTTAATTAAATAGATTTGGAACATGTTGTAAATGTTATTTGGAAATTTAGAAGATTTGACTTAGGAGGAATGCGAAACTAACCAATGTTTTATGGATATAACTTGTGATAATTTAAATTTTAAAAATGATTTTAAACTTACGAATTAATCAAATCAGGACATAGTAAATGAAATGGATTTCGTTGTTTAGAAGTTTAATTGAATTGGTAAATAAATCAAATGAAGTTGGATAAAAAGGAATTTAGTTAATGAAAGTGATTAAATCAAATTTATGATAACAGTGGATGTAAACATGAAGTGAAATGAATGGAATTTGATTTAATACTTTAAACTAAGTTTAGCATTAAATTGAATTTGTTGATTATGAGCTAAATTTAATAAGCGACTTTTAGACCTTATTAAATCGAACTTGAATACTAAATTTTAAATGGTGACTCAAATGTTTGAATTAAAAGTTGCATTCGGAAATATGTTTTAAAATATCCAAAATAAATTGAATCGTGAAATGTCAAATTTTGGAAGTCAAATTTGCACCTTGATTTTTGGACTTTGATTTGTTTAAGCGTTAATTTAACCGACCATCGGGTAATAAATACGTAGTTATTAAAGAGACCGGGATCGGGAATGGACATACTCTCTGTCGATGCCGAAAACCACTTTAATAACTATTATGCGCGAAGTGTTGATCCAGAATGAAGTGGATGGTTTGATGAACGCGTTGACTGAAGAAAGAGAACGATATTGGATGACCCTTGACATGACTAAAACAGGAGCCGCGCCGGGCCATTGAGGATCGCCACCTCTAGCGGACACGCTTCTTCGATACCATATCTATTACTTTTGTGATTCGATTTGGGTGCACCCCTTGATTTGGGAGTGTTGTTTCGCGGTGTTGAGATAGTAGCCACTATGCTCAACATCAGTCCGGATCACGCAACTACTAGTATCCTAGTTGGTATCGCCTCATGTACCTTGTCATACTGATTATCCTATTCGCGACCACTACGTTTTGTTTTGTGTTATACCTAAGGGGTACCCTCTGATAACCACTAGTTTACGGTAGGGTTTACGGTGCTGTATAGACTATGGCATTATAAAATGTGTCAAGGGGAATTATGGTAACGCCTTAACGCTATTTTAATATTCTATTTTACTGATTAGACATTACCTACATACCGTATTCTATTGTATATATAGATAGTTTATCGGATCCTTAGAGATGTTATTTTATTCATCTTTGAGTTATGGACTTTATTTCCTGCATTTGATTATCCTGCATAAGATTTTGAGTCCTGACTCGAGTGTTTCTTTTGTATATACTCGGGTCAGTCTGAAGCTATCCGGTTTGCTGATCAAGATTGGTTGAAGATGCTGAAGACTTAGCATTTATCTTTATCTGTCTATTTTGATGTCCGTGTCTGTTGGACATTTATGTATTTCCTTGCAGTCACTTTTTGTTTAGACATTGTTGTACTTTATGTAGTAGCTTCATGAACTGCTATTATGACGATGTATTTCCGCTGCATTATTCTGTGACTGTTCTGTGACTATGATGTTGTATTGATTCTCATTTACATCTATGTATTTATAATCCCATAATGATTCGTGTTTTGTATTATTTAAGTTGACATATGAGGATTATTGTCAATTTAAATGGTCCAAATATACGGGTTGTTACAGTTGGTATCAGAGCTTTGGCTTCCCTAAAAACCTTAGTTTGGGGTTATATAAACTTATTATAGATAGGGTAGCGATACCCTAGAATGAGGAGAATCAATTCAATATCCCGATTCTTTAAAATTCAAACTTCTTTGATTCGTTCATTAGATTTTCTTCAAGCTGTATGATTTTCTATCCTTGGTTCTAAATCTCTTTCGATATTTCAGGATGAGCACCGGAAGAAACAATAGGGGAGGAAGAGGTCATGGTCCTGCCCGGGGTGCACCTTCCATCCCAGCTCCAGTCAAATTCACCACTCTTAGCAAGGTGTATACACAGCTAGGTGGTACTAAGTTTTCTGGATCCGAGGGTATTATCGAGGCTCAACAATGGCTCAAAGGCTTAGAGAAGATATTCTCAGGATTGGAGATCACTGATGCTCAGAAACGTCAGCTTGCTGCGTGGCAACTTCAGGATGCCGCGCAAGATTGGTGGGAATCTGTTACTTCTCGTATCGAGGAGAACACCATCACTTGGGCCCAGTTTAGGTATAAATTTATTTGGATTTCGTAGTCTAAATTATTCTTTCAATCTTTAAAATGTTACTCATCTAGTCTATCTTTTGATTAGGGATACTTTCTCGGCACAGTGGATGCCCGCTACTGGGAAAACCCAACTTTATAGAGCTTTTATGGATCTTAAGCAAGGCAGTATGACTTTTTCTGAGTACGAGAGGAAATTCAACGAACTCTCCAAGTTTGGCCTAGGATTGATCGATACACCACTTCTAAAGAACGAGAAGTTCATTATGGGAGCTAGACCAGAGTATTATGACTTGCTTACTGGCCACACTCACTGCACCTTCACAGAGCTTGTTGATTATGCTCTTCGATATGAGGCAAAGCCAAAGGGACCCACTGCCAAGGCCCCTCCTACTCAGTCCTCTTCTAGCCAGCTCGGAAAGAGGAAGATGAACTTTGATCAACAAAAGAAAGCTTGGCAAAAGACTACAGGATTAGGATATGCCCAGAAAAGCCCCATCGACCTTGCTAAGATCACTTGCTTCAAATGCGATAAGAAGGGCCATTATGCTAATAGTTGTCCATCCACTGGAGCTGCTATTCCACCGCCTCCTCAGATGAGGAATGATTTATGCCATGTCTGCCTCCAGCCAGGTCACTTCAAGAGAGACTGCCCATTGAGGAAGAAAGGCACACCATCAGGAGTATATGCTGTCACCACTCCTGCACCACTTCCACCACCTGCTTAGGATGACCGAGGTACCTTACGAAGTACTTTTTCATTACGTGATTTACCTGTTAGGGTATTATTCGATACTGGTGCATTTCATAGCTTCATATCTATTGATCTTTGTAATAAGCTCAAATTAGAACCTACTCTTGCTGCTACTTCCTTATGTGTCTCCAACCCTATTGGAGGACTTGCCAACCTCAGTCGAATTTGTAAAGAGGTTGCGCTTTTGTATGGAAGATATCGATTCACTTGGGATTTTTATGTGCTTGGCTTCGTAGCATTTGACATTTTGTTGGGTGCTGATTGGTTAAGAAAATTCGATGCTATTATTTCTTGCAAAGCTCGATCTGTTTCTCTAGTCAATGACAAGGGTCTACCGCTTGTCATCGAATGCAAATCACCTCAGAAATATGCCGGAAGCTTCATATTCTCTCTTGATGCTCACCCGGATGATCTTAGTACCACTCCTATTGTTCAAAAATTTCCTGATGTATTCGGAGAGGTTGACTCTCTACCGCCAAAGCGAGAGATCGATTTCCGCATTGACCTTATTCCCAGAGCTACTCCCGTAGTTCTCCCTCACAGAAGGATGGCTCCTAAAGAAAAAGCTGAACTTAAAGCCCAAATTGATGATCTATTTGCTAAGGGTTTGATCAGGAGAAGTTGTTCTGAATGGGGCGCCGCAGTCGTATTTGTCACCAAATCTGAGGATCTCTTCGCATGTTGTGTTGATTACCGGGAATTAAACAAGCACACTCTCAAGAACCGCTATCCGATGCCTTGCATCAATGATTTATTCGATCAGCTCCATGGAGCTAAAGTTTTCTCACAACTTGATCTAGCCACTGGGTTCCACCAACTCAGAGTAGCAGAAGATAGTATTCATAAGACAGCTTTCCGTACCGAGAACGGATTCTATGAATGGTTGGTTATGCCATTCGGTTTGACCAACGCACCTGCTTATTTCGTCGACTTAATGAATCGTGTCTTCCGTGATGTCCTTAACAAGTTTGTTCTTGTCTTCATTGATGATATTCTCGTCTTCTCCAAAGATGAGAAAGAGCATGAGACACATCTTGCTTATGTTCTGGAAACTCTCCGAAATCATCAGCTTAAAGCCAAGTTCTCTAAATGCCACTTCTGGCAAAACGAAGTACGATTCCTTGGCCATATTGTTTCTGAAAATGGGATTTCGGTCGATCCAGCTAAGATCGCCGTAATCAATGTAAGTTCTATCTTATTCGTTATTTCTATTTGATCCATCTTATTCCTTTCTAATCTGAAAAATTTATCTACAGGATTGGGAGACTCCCAAAACTCCTACTGATATCCGTAGCTTCTTGGGCTTGGCCGGTTATTATCGCAGATTCATTGAGCACTTTGCCCGGATTTCTGCCCCACTGACTGCTTTAACTCGGAAGGATGTCAAGTTTATTTGGAGTGAGAAGTGCGAATCAGCTTTTAATGAGCTGAAACGTAAGTTAACTTCAGCCCCGGTTCTTGCGGTAATTGACGGGAGTGAAGGATTAACTGTCTATACCAATGCTTGTCGAGAAGCTTTAGGCGCTGTCCTTATGCAAAATGGAAAGGTTATTGCTTATGCGGGTCGTCAGTTGAAAACTCATGAAGTAAACTATGCAACCCATGATTTAGAGCTTCTTGCAGTTGTATTCGCTTTGAAACTATGGAGGCACCATCTTTTGGGGACAAAATTTGAATTATTCACAGATCATAAGTCCTTGCGGTATATTTTCTCTCAGAAGGACTTGAGTCAGAGACAAGTCCGATGGCTCAAATTCTTAGCTGCATATGATCTCGACATCAATTATACTCTTGGAAAAGCAAATGTTGTAGCTGATGCTTTGAGCTGTAGCAAAGCATTGTCATGTTGTAATCTTGTAGAAGGCATGCTATTTCAGCTTGTTATCTCCCCATCTCTTATGGATCGCATCAAAGCTAAGCAATATGAGGACACTTGCTCTATCGCATGAAGGAGTTAGTTCTTGGTAGAGTTGGAAATGCTGACAGTAAAGTGGGAGCACAGATAGATAGTAATGGAGTTCTGAAGATTGACAACCGTATTTGTGTTCCTAATGTTGATGGATTGAGACAAGAAGTTCTTAGAGAGAACCATCAATCATCACTTTCATTTCATCCTGGTGTCACCAAGATGTATCGAAATATAAAGCGTTTATATTGGTGGAGTGGGATGAAGAGGGATATTTCCATATATGTCAGTAGATGCACCACTTGCCAGTAAGTCAAGGCCGATCACCGGAAGACGGCAGGATTACTTCAACCCCTAGAGATTCCGTGTTGGATATGGGACCAAATTTCTATGGACTTCGTTGACGGATTACCGAGGACCAGAAAAGGGAACGGGAGTATATGGGTGATTGTTGATAGGTTGACAAAATCTGCTCACTTTATTCCTGTTATGACCAATCGTACTGCTTCGAATTTGGCCGAGATTTATATGAGAGAGATTGTCAGACTTCATGGAGTTCCATCTAGTATTGTATGCGATGGAGATCCTTTATTCACTAGTAAATTCTGGAAAGCATTTCAGGACGTCTTGGGCACTAAATTGAATCTGAGTATCGCTTATCATCCTCAGACAGATGACCAAACTGAGAGGGTAAATCAGATTTTAGAAGATCTACTCCGAGCTTGCATTATTGATTTCGGTGGATCTTGGGAAGACCACCTACATTTGGTTGAATTCACTTATAATAACAGCTATCAGGTAATCCAAAATTTTCAATTTGAATAAGTAAAAATTTGAATTGAAATATAACTATCTTTATAATCAGGCGAGTATCGATATGGCACCGTTTGAAGCTTTATATGGACGGCCATGCAAATCGCCAGCTTGTTGGATTGAGCCTGGTGATCGATTAGTTCTTGGCCCGGATATGATTATGGAAACATCCAAGAAGGTCAATGAGATCAGAAGGAAGATAAAGACCGCACAGGATAGGTAGAAGAGCTATGCCGATAGGCGTAGAAGAGAGTTAAAATTCCAGGTTGGAGATGAGGTCTTTTTTAAAGTATCACCTTTGAAGAATGTTATTCGATTTGGTCGTAGAGGGAAGCTTGCTCCTAGATTTTTTGGACCATTCACTATCACTGAGAGGATTGGTACACTAGCCTACAGAGTTGCACTGCCGGAGAAATTTGAGGGCGTGCACAACGTATTCCATGTTTCACATCTTCGGAAGGTTGTACACGATCCATCCATGACCATTCCTATTGCTCAGTTAGATGAGGTTGATATTGAGCCGGATTTGACTATAGAGAGGAGACCACTTCGTATTGTTGATAGGGATAAGAAGCAGCTTAGAAGGAAGACGGTTAGCCTAGTCAAAGACCAATGGAGTCCCGTTGATCGTGATCGTACTTGGGAAACCGAGGAGAGTATCCGAGATTCTAATCCAGAATTGTTTGTTGAAGGTAAAATTCCATTCTATACTCTATACTTTATTCGATAACCTATTCTATATCCATCGTATCTCTTTTATTGTTCTTCCACCCTTTACTTTGTTCCTTTTCGGGAACGAAAAGTTTTGAGTGGGGGAGAATGTAACGACCCTGAAATTCAGACCCAGTTTCAAATTTTAAAACCGCTTATTTTATGTAAAAATTTGAATTTTCACAAATAACTTCCGTTTCCATCCAAACATCACATTTGGAATGCGTCTAGATAGACATAGGCGTGCGCCAAATTTCGTTGAAAAATATTGAAGTAAATTACGATCGTCGCATTTACATTTTAGTTTAAATCTTATGTGAAAATTTCCTATCATCCGAACTAAAATATTTTTCTCGATGTTGCGTAAGAAAATATTCTGAACTTGACGGCGCATTTCGTTGCGTCAAATTTCGCTTTTAATAGCTAGTAAAATATTCGCTCGTGCAAATGGTTAATAAGAGTAACCACTTCTCAAACAGTGTCAAACCATCAATATCTTCATACCGTTGTGTCCGCCTCGACGCACTGATCAAAACGGTATATTTATTTGTGTCAATTGAAGTTCGGTGTTGCAAACTATAATTGTTAACGGAGCGCAAACCGGTCCGTTACGCAGCAAACCAGTACCCAAACTTCCCAGCATTCAAATTTTGGAGCCATTCAGTTGCTTTGGGAACCCAATAGCCACCATTTTGAAAATCATCATTGCACTGACGTATGCACACTTTGAATAACGTGTATATATCCCTCTCCATTTATTATACTGTACACCAGCTCCTTCATTTATTGCTCTGCATAACCTTTCGCCTCAGAGAAACTGGTACGTAATCTTTTCTCCTCTGTTTTCTTTTTCTCCTTCCTCCTCTTCTTGTTCTTCTCTTCACGTTTTCTTTTGTTTCCTCCCTGTGCTCCCTCCCTCTGTTTTTCTTTTGTTCACGTTTTATATTTTGTTTTATTTTTCTCTACAAAAACTGAAAGCATGCTTCCAACCTCCTGCGCATTTTATTTATTTATTATTTAACTTCAAAAACCCACTCCTTTTCACCTACCATCAGCCATGCAACCGCCCGCCACCTCCCCTCTCCTTCCTGCAACCAAACCCCTACCCACTCAGCCACCAACCCGCCACCACTGCCCACTGCAACGAACACCCATCACCACCTCACCTCCGCCTCCGCCATGCTGCCCAATCCATCATCTCCGCCCCATGCAGCCAGCCCCACATGTCAGCCACCAACCCGCCTCCACTGCCCACTGCAACGACCGCCCGCCACCTCCCCTCTGCTTTCCCCTGCAGCTCCGCCCACACCTCGCCCGAGCCTGTTTCTTTTGCCAAAGAAAAAGTAAACTAGACATGTAAAATTTTGAATTTGTTGTTTCTTCGTTTAGTCCATGTAAAAGGTGTATTCACGTAGAATGCTTAACTCGTGCTAGCTAGTGTGAGCTACAAAATAAAAACATGGAACAATTTATGAAATTTTAACAAACTTTAGATCAATGCAATCTGTCATGTTCATTTGTTAAAGGAAAAAAAAATAAAGCTGGTTGGCAAAGTTTTGGTACAGTTGCATACAAGTAATATATCATAGGTATGAGTTGTGATTTTATAAAACTTTAGTTTTCAGGTAAGTTATAAAATAAAGTTTTATACAGCATTTGGGTGTACATATTTAGTTAAGGAAAATAAGTGTACTTGTTTTGTTTGATATGTACCAGCTTCGGCTGTTGTTAGTTAGCCTCCAGGTTGCATATAAAGTTGAAACATAAAACAATATATCTCTGTTTTGTTATTTGGTGAGGTACAGTATAAAACTTTATATATGTGTGAGTGGTTATTATATAAAATTTAGTTGTTTAGTAAAATTATGCAGTTTTATACGACAGTGTTTTATAAATATACAGTGGTTTTCCGGTATTTTAAAATTAGCAGTATATATGTATATTAATAAACCTTGCGTGTTGTTTCAGCCACCGCTCCGGATTCTTAGGACATCGCTTCGGCTCATTCGCTCTCATCCCGACTCGTTTTGGTATGGTTTATATATATATACAATCGATATATATACATTGTATTAAACTACTGTTGAATAATCTTTTGTTTGATTTATAGTTCGTGTTCGTGCTTGTGTCGTCTATCTAGTCTATCCGTTTTCATGCTTCGCCATCATCTTCTTCAACCACGCAAGGTGAATATTTCATTCACGACTCAATCTATTATGCTATGATAACCAAGTGATAATTTTGTTTATATTAATTTGGATGTTAAATTGTTGATTGTTAGAATTGTTGAAATAAAATTGTAAATCGCTATGCAAGTTAAATTTGAATATTGCTAGTTTACGACAAATAGTTGTGACACTAAAATTATTATGTAATGTTGAATTTGGTTGTTAATATAAGTGAAATTTAATATGAAATTGAAATTGATATAGGATAGTCAACAATTTAAAATGGATTATATATGTTGAACTTGACCCCTTTAAATGTTAAATAAATCGTCGCGTAGAAATAGCGTTAACTACACTTTGAACCATTGAATGTATGATTGATATAGTAATTTGATAATAGACACCAAGTGGAAACCATGATAATCTTTAATCCGCATGAAACGATAGTGTGGATTCTAGGAATAATTATATTAATTTACATAAATAACAAATGTAAGTTAATACGATTATTTCGGGATTATTTAATAAATTGTTAAATTGTTATGTATGGTTGCTATTGCTTGTTTATTTACTTTGACACCATCCCAGTTATCACACTGCAAGTTCCCTTTGCTATGCTTTGTTTTATATTGAATGATATTGGGTTGAAATGATAAATACCCATTTAAACAACTTGGCCTAGGATAGAAAATAAAAGTAAGAAACCCGATTGGTCAACAAAACCATTTCCGAAATTGAAATATATTTTAAATTAAGGAATGAACTTGACAATTTGTTTGGAAAGTTGATAACCGTTTTAATGGATGTAATTGAAATAAATTTCACGGATTTAATTGAGATAAATTTTATGGATTAAATTGAAGTAAAATGAATGGATAAAATTGAAACAGATTAATAAACCTATGTAATTAAATAAAATGAGTTGGCTAATTTATTGAAATGAGATTTAGAAACAAGTAAGTTTTAGAATTTGATAACTTAAAATTTTATTAAATTTGTTAGGTTTAGATTAAAACTCGGTTTTAATTAAATAGATTTGGAACATGTTGTAAATGTTATTTGGAAATTTAGAAGATTTGACTTAGGAGGAATGCGAAACTAACCAATGTTTTATGGATATAACTTGTGATAATTTAAATTTTAAAAATGATTTTAAACTTACGAATTAATCAAATCAGGACATAGTAAATGAAATGGATTTCGTTGTTTAGAAGTTTAATTGAATTGGTAAATAAATCAAATGAAGTTGGATAAAAAGGAATTTAGTTAATGAAAGTGATTAAATCGAATTTATGATAACAGTGGATGTAAACATGAAGTGAAATGAATGGAATTTGATTTAATACTTTAAACTAAGTTTAGCATTAAATTGAATTCGTTGATTATGAGCTAAATTTAATAAGCGACTTTTAGACCTTATTAAATCGAACTTGAATACTAAATTTTAAATGGTGACTCAAATGTTTGAATTAAAAGTTGCATTCGGAAATATGTTTTAAAATATCCAAAATAAATTGAATCGTGAAATGTCAAATTTTGGAAGTCAAATTTGCACCTTGATTTTTGGACTTTGATTTGTTTAAGCGTTAATTTAACCGACCATCGGGTAATAAATACGTAGTTATTAAAGAGACCGGGATCGGGAATGGACATACTCTCTGTCGATGCCGAAAACCACTTTAATAACTATTATGCGCGAAGTGTTGATCCAGAATGAAGTGGATGGTTTGATGAACGCGTTGACTGAAGATAGCGGACACGCTTCTTCGATACCATATCTATTACTTTTGTGATTCGATTTGGGTGCACCCCTTGATTTGGGAGTGTTGTTTCGCGGTGTTGAGATAGTAGCCACTATGCTCAACATCAGTCCGGATCACGCAACTACTAGTATCCTAGTTGGTATCGCCTCATGTACCTTGTCATACTGATTATCCTATTCGCGACCACTACGTTTTGTTTTGTGTTATACCTAAGGGGTACCCTCTGATAACCACTAGTTTACGGTAGGGTTTACGGTGCTGTATAGACTATGGCATTATAAAATGTGTCAAGGGGAATTATGGTAACGCCTTAACGCTATTTTAATATTCTATTTTACTGATTAGACATTACCTACATACCGTATTCTATTGTATATATAGATAGTTTATCGGATCCTTAGAGATGTTATTTTATTCATCTTTGAGTTATGGACTTTATTTCCTGCATTTGATTATCCTGCATAAGATATTGAGTCCTGACTCGAGTGTTTCTTTTGTATATGCTCGGGTCAGTCTGAAGCTATCCAGTTTGCTGATCAAGGTTGGTTGAAGATGCTGAAGACTTAGCATTTATCTTTATCTGTCTAGTTTGATGTCCGTGTCTGTTGGACATTTATGTATTTCCTTGCAGTCACCTTTTGTTTAGACATTGTTGTACTTTATGTAGTAGCTTCATGAACTGCTATTATGACGATGTATTTCCGCTGCATTATTCTGTGACTGTTCTATGACTGTGATGTTGTATTGATTCTCATTTACATCTATGTATTTATAATCCCATAATGATTCGTGTTTTGTATTATTCAAGTTGACATGTGAGGATTATTGTCAATTTAAATGGTCCAAATATACGAGTTGTTACACATAGCGAACTTCATTCAGATGCAATTGCCTAGAAGCATAGGAAACTACCCGATCACTTTGCATAAGCATGGAACAGAGACCATGTCTACTAGCATCGGTATAGACAAAAAGATCTTGATTCCTTTCGGAAACCATAAGGATAGGAGCATTAGTGAGATGTTCTTTCAATTTCTAAAAAGAAGCTTCACACTTATCAAACCAAATAAATCTAACGCCTTTTCTAGTAAGGCTAGTGAGAGGAAGAACAATGCGGGGAAAGTCCTTGATGAACCGATGGTAATAACCCGCTAATCCAAGGAAACTGTGAATCTCAGAAACGTTCTCTGGCCTTCTCAAATTTTGAGTGGCTTTTATCTTTGATGGATCAACATAAATTCCATTAGAAGATCCAATATGGCCAAGGAACTTCACCTTATTCTCCCAAAAGTAGCACTTGGAGAATCTGGCTTTAATTTGATGCTAATGAAGAGTATTCAAAACAATCTACAAGTGATGAGTGTGATTAGTTTTGAATTTAGAGTAGATAAGAATATCATCAATGAATACAAAGACGAACTTATCGAGATATTCCCGCAATACTCGATTCATGAGATAAATGAAATAAGCTGGAGTGTTCGTCAAATCGAATAGCATAATGAGCCACTCATAAGAGCCATAATGAGTGGGAATGCGGTAAGAGGAATGTTATTCTCCGCAACTCGTTACTGGTGAAAACCAGTGGCAAGGTCGAGATGAGAAAAGACCTTAGCACTACTCAATTGATCGAACATGTCATCGATCCTAGGCATTAGCTACTTGTTCTTAGTGGTTGACTCGTTAAGCTTACGGTAATCGATGCAAATCCTAAGAGTACAATCAGATTTCTTAACAAAGATTACCGCGGCACCCGACGGTGAAGTGTTAGACTGAATGAATTGCTTGGCTTCATGTTCCAACAACTGTTCTTGAGTTCCTCATTCTCCTTTGTAGACATCTTCATGGGAGGACGACTAACTGGTTGCGTGCCTGGAATGAGATCAATATGGAACTCAATTGCCCACTTGGATGGAAAACCTAAAACAGGCTCAAATACATCAGCAAAATCACAAACGATTGGAATTCGAGATACATCATCACCATCTCCAGACTCAAAAGCAAATAAAGAAGCTTCAGAATCAACGTCAACATTCCAAAGAAGAAGAGATAATTGATCAGCCGAATAAGGATGCCTAAGATATAAGATCCTTTCAGAACATAAGATTTGAGCTTTATAACATGCAAGCCAATCCATCCCCAAAATCATATCAAATCCAAGGTAGCGAATAACATGCAGATTTGCATGGAAAGAGAAATACACAAAGAATAATCTCAACATTCTCACACAGCATGCTAAGGGTTAAGGGTTGTGGATCCCTCGATAGGATTCGTAATCCTCAAAGAAGTAACAAGGAAAGAAACATCCAATGGTATAGCATGAACAAGCTCCTTCGATACGAGTGAATGCAAAGCTTCCCTAACAAATAGAACTCGAATAGAACGGTCACGAAATAATATAGAACCTTCAAGAATAGAAGGAAAAGTACCTCTGGCTGACAAGAACCACCTGAAAGCAAAGGAATCGACCTGGGTTATTTCACATGGCCAGGTAGACTATGTAAAGGTTGGGTTGATCCTAGGGTTGACACCCAGAAGCTTCAGGTCGACCTATAGGTCACAATACCTATAGGCAATTCTGCCTTCTACGATCCAGTTTTTGAGCAAAATTTTCAAACAACTCTATGTTGATTCAGATTATGAAATTTGACATGCATACACTATAACACCTAGACAACAATCTGGAAAAATTTCGGCATGGATTCAAGAAGTAGATATGAACACAAAAAGAAGCACCTTAAAACAGATTTCACTGTAAACTTCTAAATAACCTATTTTTGTCTACAATAAACGAATTTCAACAGTTTCAGTTTACAAACTTTGCTTTTAAGCAAGATTTTTGTGAGTTTTAAACTCACATTTGCAAAATTACAAAACAACTTGAGCAAATCTTTAGGAAGGGAAGAGCTTTGACCTTGTTCCAGCTGAAGGAACCTGAAAAATGATAATATACAAACATGCAAAGATAGAAACTCAAGTTACAAACAATTCAAGTTTCTCAAATATGAATTAGATGAAATTGATCCTTGGTTTTGGATTATTTACCTAAAATAATAGCTTCAATTTGATTGATTTTACCAAAGATTTGGTGAATTAGGTAATTGGATTTAGGTTTCAAAGAGGAAAGTATGTTTCTCAATTTTTCTTCTTTCTGGTTTCCTAGTTTTGCAACTTTCAACTATACGTACAAGATCTTGAGAAGAAGAGACTTTTTTCGTCTCAGTTTAAACTGTAATTGGGCTTAACCTAATAAGAAAACAAATAGATTAAAATGCTCATTATCTCTAAAACACTTATATTTTTATCCAAAATAATTTACACTTACATGATTTCAACACTATAAAATCATACAAATATATTTTTATGTTCAGAAAATATTCTACAATATACAAAAATTTATTTTAACCATTTAAAATTTATTTTCATCATTAAATTCTTATTTTTATCTAAATGCTTTATTTTTCACCTTTATTACATAAAATACTATATTTAATATCAAAATTTATACAAAACGTCTCCTTGTACAATTAAATGTAATAAACCATACTAACATCATTTTTACGTCTAATTATTATTTTAAATAAAATTCCACCTTTTTATTTACTTTATTTACCTTATAAAATTTTAATACTTCATTAAAACTTAAAAAAACCAATATTTGACAATAATTTGCAAAATTATTGCATTTTACCAAATTAAAATTAATACCCAAATTAACACATTATCGTTATAAATCCATTTTATTTAATAAATAATTTTAACAAATTTTCCAACTCCAATTTATTTTATTTCTCTATTATTAAATCATAATCATAGTCATAATTAAATTTGTCAAGTACTCACCAAAACCTGGGTTGTTACACAGTTCACCTTTTGTTGTATGTAGCGGTGGTCCCCTTTATATTAACTGTAGTGTTTAATTTAATTTACTATGTACTAAATAAAGACATATAAAGGTGTAAATTTAAGGGTATTGAGGATAATAAAATAGGTTAAAATGAACGTTTTTAAATTTGAATATATTAAAGTTTTGCTTTCCATGTATAGTCTACCTTCTCAAATTAAAAATTGCTCTCATTTATTTTATTTTATTGCTTTCTTTTATTAAATACATGCCTCTTTTAGTTTTCCATTAAGTTTATTTATTTATACATGAGGCTTTCCTTAAGAGGTTTCCTGTATGTTAATGAAATTAATTGAGCTAGCGCACGTGCAGAAATTTTATATCCAAAGATTTGCTTGCCATGTAAATACGTCTTCTAAATTTCCAATGTGTGTCTGTCATCCTTTATTAATTACCTGCATGTTATTCTCTTTTCATTTTGCAGATTTACATCTTGTTGTATCCTTCCCTTTCATATTCAAATTGTCAAACGTGCTTTACCCTTATTCATTTTCTATTTCATAAATCCCTTCCTCTAACTTTACATTTCTATCTTTTACCTGAAGTTTTTCTTTCTCTTCTTTAAAAAAACAAATGTGAGCAACTTATTTTCATGAAGCCAATCTTTTCCATTTGTTTGCAAATCCATTCCCTAAAGCCTTCTTCCTACATGAGTGAGCCATCATGTTATTTTTTCCATTGATTCTCTAGGCTTTAGAACGTGAGCTTGCTTCAAAATTCTTAACATGAGTAACTAATTTGTTTTTTTATTATTAAAATGCGTGTACATGTTTTATGTTTCATTTTCATAATATTCTTATAACTTGAATATCTTCCGCATATGAACTCCAATTGATACGCGGTTTCTTCCGTTGGACTCATATTGAAATTCCAAACAACATGGAACTGATTTGGTTGAACTTAGAGACTGTTGAAATTTTGAGCTTCTATTGGATTTTTAATAGGTTTTAAATCAAAGGTGAGTGATTAGGCCCACTCACGAAATACTAAATTATTCCAATGTTACTTAAATTAAAATCTTGGAGTTATTTATTTTTATGACTCTTGTTTGGTTTATTTAATTGACATTAAAATTGACATATGGTTTGAACCGATAAATTTAAAATGACAGTTAAATTTGAAATTGGAATTGAATTACTAGTTAAATACCTGATATTGATAACTAGCTCAATGTTATGATCTATTTGATGATTTGGACGTTTACCATGATGGATGTTTATTTGTTGACATTTTGGATGATTGGATGTCTATTTATTTTTATATATCCTTATTATCGCTTTGTATATTAAGTGACAACATATAAAGTGTTATTTGAATTGTTTCGAATAAATTAGGAAATAGGTTGAAATGATATATACCTATTGACACTTTGATTTGGATTGAAATGATATATATCCATCTCTGAAATTAAAATTAAAATAACTGATCACTTGGTCGTAGGATAGAAAATTATAGATGGACACCGGATTGGTTAAATTAAATGGTTTTTAAATCTTGAATTTCGATTTTGGTTAATGATATTGTTTTAAAGGAGATAAATTGAGCTTTGTATAAATTGAGTTATTTCTAATTCAAGCTTGAAATATAGAAATCGAAATTGGTTAAAAGAAATTGTTTTAAAGAATTAAATTGGAAATGTGAAGTTATATTTGATATATGACTTTAATTCAGAAAATTGAATTATTTTAAAGATTTGAACCTTAAAATTGAACAGCGAGGTTTAATTTTATTTAAGTGTTTTAAGTCCGTAAATTGGAATTGGACTTGAAATCGATATGAATTAAAATGATTTAAAATAAGATTGGAATGAAATTTAAGTCATTGAATTGAATAGTTAAATCGAATTGGAAATTAAAATGAACATTTCAAAAGTTGATGTCAATTCAAATTGAAATCGAAATCAAGTTGATTTGAAACTAAATCAAAATTGAGTCAATTGAAATGAAGGATTGGAAATTGAGTTAGTTAGATCTGAAATTTGGACCTGGGTTCAGACTTGTTGAAATGGAAAGAAACAGTTTGATTTGATATTATTTTCAAAATAAATTATTTTAATATAAACTGTTTAAAATCTATTTTCTATATTCAAATTATTTAGATTTTTCAAATTATCTTACTATATAAACCATTTTCAATACTCAAACCATTTTATATTAAACCGTTTTAATTCTTTAAACTATCAAACTATTTAAATTATTTAAACTATTCAAACTATTTTTAAAAAATTCAAGCTGTGCAAAGTCGGAATGTTTATATTTAAATTGTTGATTCAAATGTGAATGTGGTTAAATAAGGTTATAACCTAAGTTGGAATTTGAAGTGATATTTTCAAGTTAAAATGACATATGAAGTAAATATGAAGATTTTGTAATGAAGGATACTTTGAAATGAATGTGATATTTTGCTATCAAATGTGAATCTTTTTCGTAATTTAAAAGAATCAATGGTGTGAAAAATGATGTCTGGTTGTTGAAAAGACCAAGGCCTTTTATTGGCATACTCTCTGTCAATATTGAAACCACTTTAACAACTGTGTACATAGTGGATGATATCCAGAATGTAGAGGTTGAATTAGAGGCGTTTGCTGGATTTGAAGAAAGAGAACGATGATGGATGACCCCAACACTTGTGTCAATCTGAAATGACTAAAATAGGAGCCTATGTCTTGCTAAGGGGTTAGCTACCTTTAGGGTCCCCATCCCTTCATATTACTATATTGATTTTTGACTTGATAGGTGCACCTTGCTTTGATTTTGGAGGTGGTGGACTTGGTCGGCAGTCGCTGCGACGATGTGTTACAATCAGCCAGAAAGGGTGGACTGGTAGAGCCTACCTTGGGCATTGCCTCACGTTCCTTATTATACTTTTATCCATATATGCATCCACTAAGATTTTGTTTTACTATGGTACCTACAGGGGACTCACTGGATACCGACATTACTGGCTATGTTACAGGACCTGCATAGGCTACCTGCTTAAAAATGCATTAAGGGGATCAATGTAATGCTTAACGCTATTTTAATACTTTACTTTACTGATAGACACTACATATATAGCGTATCTAACTACATATAGATAGTTTGACAGATCCTTAGGAGATGGAAAATCTTATAACATCTCTTAAATTATTGCACTCACATTGTACACTTGATAAGAGATGGAAAATCCCATAAACATCTATGATGCCATTACACTCATATTTACTTGTTTTTGTTTTGGCTTAGGCTTGAACTTTTAGTTCTGACTTTTGTATTTTGTCTTTTCATTACGCTCGAGTCTGCTTGAGCATTTCAGTGTTTGAAGACATTATTCCTTGAAGATAAAGATGAAGTTTATTAGACCGTGTTATTAGTACTTTTCCACTGCATTATTTTGGTATGTTTGTTGATCACACTCTGATTATGTTGTAAAAATAGTGTAATCAAATGTATATTGTAAAATAGCTTCATGAACTGTTTATTTGATTATTATATTTTATCACTACGCTGCGAGATTCTGTGTTTTGTTTTTCCTTTTTTCTCTTATTTTTCCTATTAAACCCCACTGAAAATCCTCCCTTTTGAATGGTTTGAGTTAGACATGCATGGTTTATTGTTGATTTAAACCGCTCAAAAAGGTAGGTCATTACAGTCATGGTCGGCACACAATATGCTCTCATATGGTCTTTAAACTCGTTTAAAGCCCATACAATATTCGTTACATTTAAATCCAATTCAAAATGCGTATATATATCATATATCGATTAATATGTTCTAAATATTATAAACATATTTAT
The DNA here is from genome assembly GCA_030765085.1 of Allium cepa. Classification (NCBI taxonomy): domain Eukaryota; kingdom Viridiplantae; phylum Streptophyta; class Magnoliopsida; order Asparagales; family Amaryllidaceae; genus Allium; species Allium cepa. Next base: position 86,417,904 of record CM060942.1, on the reverse strand, counting down.
TCATATTGTTTATCAAATCAAAATAAAATATTATAACGAATATTTCATAAATACTAATTAATTTACTTAACTTATAACTATTATAAATTAATCAAATCATGTGGTCAAAGGAGTATTCAACAATTCGATTGTGCGACTCTTTTGATATAAATTTGGTCACGATTATCATCAAAGTATTCGAATATAAACGACCACACATCACTTAGTAGGTAATGTGACATTTTAACCAAATTATCTCATTGTTGGTCACGGTAAAATCAAATTTTACTTTATTATGCGCTACCCGATCGTGACTATTGTTTACACCAATTCTCTTCGTAAAACTAGATCAATTTGGACTTTTGGAATTTGGTAATGTCAAAATTCCAATATCATCCATAATCAAATCTATAGTTCAAACACAAGGTCTTTAGTTCAAAAATAACAATTATTATTAACTGAAATGCTGTGACGACCCGGAATTTTTGGATGTTTGAAATCAGATTTTTTTAATTGATTTTAAATAGTTAAAAAGTTAATTTTTAACTTGAATTCAAATATCACATTTATTGGGTAATTTAATTATTAAATTAAATAATTCAAAGTAGGGTAAAATGTTAAATCTGGAGTTATAAGCTTGTCAAAAATATTTCAAAGGCTTATAAAATTTATACTGATAATATTGAAAGTAATAGATGGGGTAGAATTGAATTTAGCAGTAGTTTGTTCAGTTTTAAAAATATCATTTAAATTGATATTTAAAAATGGCCTTCCGAGGCACAGTCTTGGATTTCGACGAAACCAGTTTCATTGGATCCGTAATATTGTATTATTGTCGGGTTTCAATTTTCGTTACATTTGAAGTTGTTGTGTGAGCCTACGACTTATAAACGCGCTGAATTTGTATCAAGATTTTAAGTTGCGGATTCGAGATGATTTTAATTTAAATAAAATATATATCCATTGATTGGCATATATACTCACATCAGCATACAAAACATCACCTCATTTAACTTTAACCTTGAAAACATGCAAGACAAATTCTTTACGCAAGGCATTTTAAATTTTCAACCCAGCCCACAATCTCTCCTTCCTCTTTTGTAACTCACGCTTCCATTCCTTAGCCCTAAATTGCGATTTCCAGTACTCGATTTAAAAAAAAACACAAAGGCGCCTGAAGAAGAATCGCGACGTCGAACTCAGATAAGGAAGAAGAAGTTACAGTGATTATGTTATTGGAGTCGCGTTCGAATATGGGAAGCAACGACGACATCGGCGGCTAGGGTTTTCGCTGAAGTCGCGATGTTAGATGGGGTGTGGCGAGCGACGAGCGGCGCGACTTGGTTAGGGGTTGCGAGGGTTTGGCTTGGCCGAGCACGCGTGAGGGGGAGAGTACGGTGGCACGATTGGCAAGTTAGGGTTGGTTACGAGATGGAGTCTTCACTACATGGTGGCAGCCAGAGACAAGCTCGCGCTCGATGTATTGCCTTCGTCGAAGCAGATAAGGCCGATTTCGTGAGTTACGTGAGGCAGGCGAGAATATTGAGCAGTGCTGAATCGAACGATGAGGCTGATAGGTCTAAAACGTGAAGGAATCAAGCTGGATTGGAAATAGATTGCATTCAAAGGCAAAGGTGAGTTAATCTCACTCAACTGGATTTTTATTTAAATTTAAATAGTTAAATTTAAATGATTGGTTAAATGGTTGAATTGAATTGATGTGCTATATTATATATAGTATATATATATATATAATATATTGGAGTGATTGATTTCCCGCATTATATAGCGGATGAGACCCTATGCGCCGCATAATAGCGGATGATATTATATAAACCCATATACCGCGATATTCCACCTCGAAGTGGAATTGGTATTGTGCTAACATCTGTGGATGCAGGAAAACAGGTTGGAGGGATCCAACTGGATTCCTCAAAATTATTTTGATTTTTTAATATTCTGTGTTATGAATACTTGATATTCTATGATGAATTATACTGATAATTGGAATATTGAATTTAAAAATGAATTTGGTTTTAAATTCCTTTAAACTTCTTTTATAAAATGAGTAATTAATTTATTTAATGAAGAAAATAAAAAGGGTAGTTAATTACTGGTTGAGATTAATCAGGAGTGATTAATATTGTGGTTTAATTAATAATTAATAATTAATTACTTAATGTAATTAAATTAGATTAGGTTAAATTAAAATGAAATTAGAAATCATTAATTTATATAATTAATGATGTAATTAAAGGTTGATTGATTAAGATTAATTAATCAATAATAAGTGATTTATGAGAAATTAATTAATATAAGTAATTAAGGATTAATGTAATTAATTATAGTTAATTAATTTGTGAACTAATTAAAGATTAATTACTGTTTTGGTTAAGAATAATTATTTTGTGTAATTAATTAAAGATAATTACTTAAATGTAATTGAAGGATAATTAATCCAGGGTGATTAATTAAGATGGATAATTAAGGGATGATTGATTAATTGATTTAAAATTAATTAATGTAAAGTGAAGGAATCTAAGTGATTGAGGTTAGTAATTCAATTAGAATTAATTAAATTAATTTTGGAAGTGATCAAGTTTGCTTATGGATGATTGAATGGTATTATATGCCTTGAATGAGTTGATATCTCTGATATGAAATGTTTTGTAGTACCATATGTTTGGGCGAACCAGATATTGTGGTTATCTATCAATGGTGAATTGTTGTGTAAAGGGACATCCTGTATTTAAAGTTTGAAGTGTATTCCATTTGGATAACTTGGGTTAGGATGACGTGGGACTCGAAGAGACCGGGGTCGGGTATTGGAAAATACCCGAAACCACTTCGAATTTTTATAGATTGATATGTGAAATTAATAGGCAGGAATGAAAGGATTTAAGTGTGAAATAAGTGATGTCTATAACAAATAGTGAATTGTATATTGATACGATTTGCCTCGAGTTTTATATAAGTTGTATGCTTTGTATTCCATGTTAGATGGGTTTACTCACGCTGGTTTCCAGCCTGACCCGGGTGCTACTTTAATGTAATGCTCGGGTCAAACCGAGCATTACAGATTTTTAGGTAAGGACGTTCTGGAGCTCAGGAGGCGAGCTGGATGGCAAGAACGCATGGAGGGTTCCCACTGTATTTTATTGTTGTATATCTAAGACATGATGATGTATTATAAAGGTATTTTGACAGATACAAAATTCTTTTGTAAACTGTTATTATTTGTTATTATATTTTATCCGCTGCGAATGTGAGATGTTGGTGTTTCTGTTCTTCTTATTCTTCTATCTCTTTCTTCTTTTTCCTAACTATCTGGAATTTTCAGGATCGAAAATTTCGGGTCGTTACAAATGCTCTGGCCTAAGACTTTGACTTTAGGTTGACCATGATACTTACATTATATAACTGAGGAGATGAATCCTCCCTTGAATGGTGTTTCACTTCTAATTCTTCTACTCGATCCAACTATAGTCGTTTGATGAAAGTTGTGCCACGATTTAACTATAATCAAAGTGGAGCTTCCATATAGAAGATCATAGTATTATCACGTTAGTAAAACTATATAAAATTGTCGTATCGATATTCTTTATTTGACCTTAGTTATTAAAATTATCGAATAAGTCATCCCATAGTTATCCAATAACTATTAGTATGTACCCCTTAGTCCCTCCATCAGTTGTGAATAATACACTGCCTAACATTTAGAGAGCGTTATGTACTCTAGTCTCGATGGATGCGTTGATATTCAGTCTCGATAAATCTTGAATAGGAATATTTACAATGGCGTGTTTAATTTCATTATGATAAATTATTTATGGTTACAACACTTTCTAACCACCATCACATAATATACCATTTATGGATTTTCTATTAAATATACTTTTAATTAAATTAGTTAACTAATTAATATAACACTTTATATCAGGAATATAATAGAAAGAAAACACCTTTATTTCGAACAAGATTGGTTATAGTGTTATATGTATGTAACAAATTACATAATTGCTCCTTGGGAATACCACTAACTCAGTCATTCATTTCAAGTGGGAATTGATTATAGAGTTAATTAATTTACAATAAATTATAGAATTTCCCTAGGGCATACCCTAACACTATCAATCTTCCACTTACACTTGGGGACAATTATGGACTCTCATTCCCATTCCTTCAATCAGCTCTCAAGAGCCGACTGAGCTAGACTCCTAGTGAATGGATTTGCTATGTTGTCATTGGCATCTACCCGTTATATCACAAGCTCTTTCTTCTCAACAAATTTTCTAATGAGATGGAAGTTTCAAAGAATATTCCATGACTTCTTCTTTACTCTGGGTTCCTTTGCAATCTGAATCACCACACAGTTATCACAGAATAATATCATAGGATTCTCTGTATTGGGAATCACTCTGCTTACACAAAAACTTACGTATCCAGATTGCCTCTTAGCTACTTCATTTAGGGGATGCACTCGGCCTTCATTATCGAATCAGCTACAATCTTTTATTTGAAACTTTTCCAAATGACAACATCACCGTTAAGTGTCAAGACATAACTAGGCACTGGATTACTATCATTTATATCACTTTGGAAGCTAGAATCTATATACCCCTTCCTAAGGAGTTCTCTATTCCCATATATATGGAACAAGTTCTCAATATTTCTTAAGTTTTTTAGTATGCATTTAACGGTCGTCCAATGTTTTTCTCTAGGATTAGTGTAGTATCGGCTTACACATCCAAATATGTTTTCCACATTCGATCTGGTTCATATCGTATCATATATTATGGATCCTATGGCTAAAGCATAAGGGATCCACTTCGTATGATCTTTCTACTTGTCAATATAAGGAGATTCCTTTTTGGAAAGGACGATTCCAGACCGTGTTGGAATGTTTCCACGTGTGGAATTCTCCATACCGAACATTTTTATTATAATATCCATATGCAGATATTAGGGCAATCCAAACAACCTCTTATCCTATCTCTAGATATCTTTATACCTAATATACAGGATGCTTCTTCCATATCCTTCATGGAGAAGTTCTTGGAAAGTCAAGATTTCACTGATTGCAATAATAAAATGTTATTGCCAGTTAAAAGTTGATCATCAACATATAGCACTAAGAATACGATAGCGTTGTCCTGTTCCTTTTTGTATACACACACTTTCTCTGTGTTTTGATAGAAACCAAACTGTTTGATTACTATATCAAAAAAACTTATTCCAACTTCTTGAAGCGTGTTTAAGTCCATAAATGGACTTTAACAACTTACAAACCTTGCCTTCACTCCTGTTGACCACAAAACCATCAGGCTGCGACATGTAGACAGTGTCTTCTAAACCATCATTTAGAAATACCGTCTTTACATCCATTTGTTATATTTCATAGTCATAGAATGCAGCAATAGCTAGCATAATTTGAATGGACTTAAATATGGCTATAGAGGAAAAGTTTCTCCATCATCAACACCTTGAATTTGAAAAAAATCCTTTCACACCTAGCCTTGCCTTATAAGTCTCAAATTTCCCATCTGTATTTAGCTTTTTCTTAAAAATCAATTTGCAGCTGATGGGTTTTATCCCTATGGGTACGTTTGAAAAATTCCATATTTTGTTTCCGTACATCGAATCCATCTCTGATTTCGTTGCTCTAAGCCAGGGTCCTTACTCTACGGTGCTTTTTGAAAGATGAGGAGTGTCATCATTTAAGAAATGGTCCTCCTTCTCTCCATTCATGCGGAAACCGTGGTATCTCTTTAGTGTGCAAGATTCCCTACCTGACCTTCAAATAGGTTGCGTGTTTACGTATGCAGATGAACTCGGTTCACCCATTGGTTCAGCCTCAGTTTTAATTACTTGGATCTTGTCCAAGTCTACAACTTTGCTGTTAATTTCATTTGACAGAGATTCCTTTACAAAAAAGACAGCGTGTAGAGAAAAAGTAACGTTTATTTCCTAAAAATTGTAGAAACATATCCCATCGAGTTTTTGGGATATCCTATATATTTACATAGTACCGATCTTACATCTAGTTTGTTCGAACCAACGTTCTTAAATTCGTCGGACAATTCCATACCTTCAAATACTTGAGTTTGAGTTTCTTACCATTACTATATCTTATGTGGTTTTTAGGCACATTTTAGTGGGAAACAAGTTCAGCATATGCACTGTGGTTTCTAGCACATATCTCCAACATGATAGAGGTAACTCGGTCTTAATCTTCATGGAGCGAACCATATCTAATAGGGTATGGTTCCTTCATTTTGACACAACATTATATTGCGAAGAATAAGATGCATTAATCTAAGAGATAATCTCATTATCTTTTAAGTACTGTTGGAATTCCAATCCAACGTACTCACTTCCTCGATCAGATCGAAGAATCTTTATCTTACGGCTTGCTTGGTTTTCTACTACAATTTTACATTCAACAAATTTCTCATGGACGTCATATTTGTTCTTCAAAAGATACACATGTCCTAGTTTCAAATTGTTATCTTCTGTGATTACAAGCATCGGACAACACACATCACTATGTACTTACACTATGAGTTCATCAAATCTTTCATTGCTCCCACTAGAGGGGAACTTAGTAATTTTACCTTTGAGACACGACTCATACGTGTCAAATGATTTAGAATCAAGTGACGAGAGAAAATCTTCGATTTTCAGTTCATGTAATCATTTTCCATTAATATGACCTAACCTATAATGCCAAAGATAACTTTCATTTATATTATTAGAAGAATTATTTATAGAATACACTAAGTAGTATGATCACATAAATATCATTTTCAATAATACCATCGTAGATTTTATTTCCATTCAAATTAATGTTCACAACATTATTTGCACAATGAATATATATCCAGTCTCAAGTAATCTAGAGATAGAAATAATCCCGCCAATAAAGTCTTTTATAAAATAGTACTTATTTAATATCAAAACTGCTCCACTAGGCAAACATAAATGATAATCTCCAACTAGCGTTGCATCTTATATAGATCCATCAGCAACTTAGAGCCTCATCTCTCCTTTTACCACCCGATGATAGTTCCTAAGCCCCTGTAATGAATTAAATATATGAGTTTCAGATCTAGCATCTAAGACCCAAGACATTTTATTAATTACAAAAAAATTTAAATCATAAATGTACCTTATGGAGCTGCAGAACCATTATTCTCTCTTTCTCTAACAATCTTTAAGTAATCTGGACCTTTTCCAGTGACCTTTCTTATGGTAATGTTGACATTCACCCTTGCCATCGATCTTCTTACTTTTCTTGTTCTGCTTTCCTTCTCTTTTCAGCTTCTTCGAACCTTTCGAAGACGATGCACCACCCTTCACAACAAGCACGACCCTTGATCCGTAGATGTAGACTCATCTGACCTCAACATATTGAGGAGCTCCACGAGATCACATTCATATGATTTATATTATATTTCATTACGAACGGTTCATACTGAAGTATAAGAGAACCAAGGATCAAATCAATTTGTAATTCATTGCTTATCTATACATCCAATTATGAAAGCCAATCAATATAGCCATTATTAAAAATACGTAATCGTCCACTTTTGTCCTTTAGTCATGTTGGGATCAAACAACTTCTTCGTAAGCTCGTACCTTGCGGAATGTGACTGTTGGGCCTTGAGAATATCCAATATCTCATGGAAAATCATATTTTCATGCTGCCTCTACAACGACTTCTCTATTGTAGACAGTACAAAAACTTAGGCGATCTCTAGGATTAAGACCGATTTCTTATAAGTAAGTCGAAGTTCGGGGTCTACATCATCAACGGGTTTTTCTTTAGGTTCGCAAGTAATAGTGAACCAGCTCATAAGTCCATTCTATTTTAATCGCTCTTAGCCAATCGGTATAGTTAGACCCGGAAAGCTTGTCACATTCAGAAAATAGTCTTGGAGTCGACATTTTTCTACATGTTTTAATTAGTAGATTATTATGAAAATTTCATAGTAGATGTTCTTATAATATTGGTAAGGTTAAACTTTATGTTTCATTTTACTAATAAGCTTCCACTAGTCTTGTATATATTGCCAAACCCTAAGTCAAACATAGAAATCTTTCAATTTCGCTAGTAGGTGTTAAGGCATGTCCATCTTAGAATTCTAATCTTTAGTTTTCTCAACAAGTCATAGCTCCACGGATGGTGGATAAATCCTTGTCGTCTGTATCATATACCACTGTTAACCTATGGTACCTTGTCCTAATTTCACTTCGACCATGAGTTTGCTCAACAGATTGAAATGAAATTATTCACTTGTACTTATCATATCACGACGGTCTAGGTATAGTATATGTATCTTGATTTGTCTCAACAAATACATATAATTATTTTACCTCGTCTATTCAATATGTTGATAATACTACGCATAACATCCATAGCCTGAGTTTTCTTAACAAGTTAGAAGTATGCAAGTAATTTATTAATATATATAGTATGTATGGTAGAGGATAACATTATACTGAAGATTCATAATCTTCAATATGTTATATTGGGTGACATCGGCTTATGGAACAGTATATTTTTTATGAAATATCATCGTGATTCAAGTGTCAAACATATCGAAAATCATGATATACGCACATTTACGTTTGTATTTCTTAAGTCTATTTAGGGTTTTGTAATGTTCCACCTTTAATTTATATATTCATATTATAGTAGTTTTATTTTATGTAACTTTTATATTTCATATTTCTTGTACAGTAATCTTATGTATAATATTATACTAATTAACATTTTAATTAATTTTATTATAAAATTATATTGAACATTTATTATATACTATAACCTTTATAGTATAACACATATATCATATATATATATATATAATTTGATTAATTAACCTTTTAATTAGACAATTTTAACTAAATTATATTAATTTTGAAATTCATTTAATATACGTACATGTATACTTATGTTATTTTAACATTTTAAAACAACATAACATATATCATAATATATAACACATGTATATAATATTTATCATTAATTAACTTATTTAATCAATATGTTTTATTAACCTTATTAATAAATTTTTATAAATTTCAAAATTAATTTATATTAATTTTCAAACATTTTGAAATTTTTTACTATATTATAACATTTATAACACGTATTTATTTTATTTTAAATTTAACTTTTAAATTTAAAATCTTATATCTTTAATTTCAAACAACTTTGAAAATTTGCCTAAGACCCAATTCAAATTGAGTCTTCCTATTAGGGGCAACCTTTGGGCTCACATATATGTTTGGGCTAGGCCAGCAGCCAGGTAGAGCGAAGTACTTGATTCCCAAACACAATTCGTCGATATTACCTTTTTAGACACCCTAGTATATGGCCTGTGAGCTTAATAGTTAACGTTAACATAGCTAATTTAAACCGCATTGACTCTTGGGCTCCGATATCATAGTTAGAACTTGGCCACCCCATAGCGGAAGATATCATTGAATTTTTTTTTAACATATCGTGGCTATATTAGGACTATGAAGTCTAATTTATTTAGAACATTTCTAAATTTATTTTAAATGAAATTATTATTTCATTAAATTTATGATATAGTTTTATATTACATAATTAATATTAAATTATAGATATATACATGTGTATCATATACACACATATATGTGTTTGCATGTGTTACATAGTAATCCGTGCAAATAATAGCCCATGTAGAGGTAGTGGGATTTACACCGCAACAGACATGTCAGCTCATCCAGTATACAGATATATCATCCAAATGTATGCATATATACTTTAATATATATATATATATATATATTATTTTTAAATTATTTACACACATATAAATAACTGTGTGTGTATATAGTATTTACAAAATATGTATATACATGTATAAATAAGTGTATGTCCCCAAATCCTCTCCGATTGTTAATGGCCGACAATGGCCGATAAAATCCTTCTCATGTTCACGTTTTCGTTTTTGAATCTCGTTTCTAGATCACGTTAGTTCTCTTCTCCCCTCCCGTCCACGTTCATGACAAGCTCTCCTCCTCATCTTTCGATCCTCTCCGTAGCTCCATCTTCTTCCCCCTCTTCTACACGTTCTGGTAGAATTTATAAGGTTCCCCAAGGTACGTTCTTATCTATGCCGTCTTTACTATCTGAATCGGAGTTCCCTCCTCTCCCTTCAACTTCGGCGTGCTCTGCTGCTGTTGAGTGCCCTTGTGTGCGACCTGTGTTCGCTTTGGATGGTGAGGTCTGTCGTTCTAACTGTGGTTCTATGCATACACTTGTGAATGCAGTTGATGTTCCTGGTGCTATTGGTGAGGCCAGTGGTGTGAATGATAGTATGCGGTGTTCGACTGATGTAAGAATTTCGATTTTAACTCCATGCACACCATGTGTTTGTAGTAAATCTGTTGTGAAGGAAGTCTCCAATTGCAGTGTATTGAGAAATGGTGGAACGTTGCTTGTGGGCTCCCCCCTGTTGAGCTTGCGCCTTCTGTTGGTGGTCATGTTGTGGATGCTGTTCAACCTGCTGCTCCTCCTTCTGGATCCAAAGCTTGGTCTTCTCTTTTTTCTTCCCTGCCCCGTAATGCGGGGGTTTATGATCCAGTGGAATTTGATATCGTTGAGGCGAATGGAGTGATGATCCCACCTCCAAATGTCATGCAAGCTGGATTGGACTATTGGTCTGAATATTTAGTTGGCTTCTTTTTGGATCCTAAACATCGCCTACATGACGCGTCTTCTGTTTGTCGTAAGGCTTGGAGGCTTCGAGGTAATCTACGTGTTAGGCTGGTTGACTCTATGGATTTCCTTTTGTTCTCCCCCTCTGAGGATCGACGTTGTGTTCTTGAGGCGGAGCCATCTTTTTTTGATGGGATACCATTTATTATTACTCCGTGGTCCCCTTCGGTAGCTAGAGCTCGTGAACAAGTTTTATCTATCCCCGTTTGGGTTTATTTTTCTCAAATTCCTTCAGCACTGCAACCTCTACTGGGTTTGAATTGGCTTGCTTGCAACGTTGGCAAGCTGAAATGTTTTGACGCTAATACGGTTGCGCGTGAAAAGCTGGTGTACGCTAAGGCTTTGATTGAGATTACCCCCCATAAGCCTCTCCCTTCCTCTATTCCTGTACAGCTAGCCGTTGGCCATGTAGTTGATGTACGTGTTCGCTATGGTTGGATCCCCGACATTTGTACCTCCTGTCACTCCTTTGGCCATTTAGTTTCTGCCTGCACCCATTCTGCTGTTTCCGCTTCTGCGCCTAAGATCCCTCTGCCTCGGCCTCCGCTTAGGAAATGGGTTCCCAAGGTCTCTCACGTTCCTCCTCCTGTTGTTCCTGTCCCTGGATTGCCGATTTCCTCTGCTCGGCTTGCATCCCCTTTTGTTTCCATTGTTCCTAGTACTGTTTCTGTGGATTTAAATGCTGTTACGGATCTTGTTCCGAATCAATTGCCGATAGTTTGGGTTGAGTCTGAGAGATGTTGGGTTGATCGATGTTCTGATTTGCGTTACAACCCTGTGGATGATTCCTACTTTAGACATGTATCTGATGATCTTAAGGACCTTCGATGCCTTTATTACAGACCGTCTGGTGATTCTTTGGTTCTTGATTTGGATGGTACGTATGCTGAGTTAAATTCTGTCATGCTTGCTGATACTTCCTGGGATCGTTCCTTTCTTTACTCATCTGAAGTTGACATCTATGAACCCTCTCTTGCTCTCTTATTTCGCCCCTTTTTTGGTCTACTTGGGAATGTCTCTTTGGAATCTACTCAGGTGGAAGTTGATGTTGGTGGTACTATCCCTTTGGAGGAGTCATAGTCTAGTTTGTTATATATAGTAGCTGTGACATGTCTGCCACACTCCTGTGCTGTATTTTTTTTCCTTTTTCTAGTAGTTAAGGTATCTCTACCTTACTCCTGTACTTCATGTTTTTATTACGTTCGTAATAAAAGTGGACGGTCCACTATAAAACCGGCTGGCCTTGCCAAAAAAGTGTATGTAATGTATTTGAAATTATTAAAAATTATATTAAAAATTTATTTGCTTATTTTACTAGAAAATTATAAATCAAAATCGATTTTTTTGAAATAAACGTATATATAATATATATATCATATAAATAATTTAATAAATACACACACACACACACTTGAATGAACTATTTATATAAAGTATATAAAATAAATTTATACCTGTTATATTACTCGTGGCAAAAGTTATCTTTTTTTTAATTTTGAAATATACATACATACATATATATATATATATATTAAGTTCCGTACATAAATTAATAAAAAATTAATAATAAAATTATTTTCGAAAGAAAATTTCCAATTTAAATTTTCAGTACAAATTTGAGTAATGTTAATATTAAGATATTATACATACATACATACATATATATTATAATTTAAAATCTATTTTAAAATCATTTTTAATTTCAGCTAATATTTAAATATTTAAATATTTAAATTATATATAGTTTTTTTAATCTTTCTTAGAAAGCATATCATCTAGTAAATTAATTTTTATAATATATAAAACATATTTTATATAATATATTTACTGATATAATTAATTTATGTAATTAATTGGTTTAAACAATATATATATATATATATAGATTATTTTATTTATGCTGAAAATATTTTATGTACGATACTAAATATATAAAAATTATAAAACAATATTTCGTATAGTATATGATGTTGTATTTAAATTATAATGTTTGTGTAATAATTTAAATAATGAATATTCAATTAATTAAATAATAAATAAATAAAATTTTATATTGTGCCATGAGCAATTATAGCAGGCGTGTGTCACAAAATAATTATATATATATATATATATGTATATATATATATATATGTGTGTGTGTGTGTGTGTATATATTCTTATACAACCATTCTAAATGTGATAATATATTAATATATTTGAATCGTTACCTAACTAATAAAGCAATACATAATGTATGAACTATCTAAACATTAAATTATAATAGTAGATCAAAAATTTCCTAATCTTCACCTATTAGTACATCTTGGAAAGATGAGATCAACTTCTTGAACTAGTTCCCAATCCAGCAAGGTGAATCGATGACCACCAGCTATCAAATAAAAACTATTTTATTTGATTTGAGATTTAGATCTGGAGCAAGAGATGAACTATAATTTCGAATAAAATTCAATGATGATGGAGGCTCTCTAAAGTGGTGAATGAGTGAGAATAATGATATTTATATAGAAAAGAGACTAGAGAGATAAGTTAGGATCTAGATCCACTTTTCTCTCTTACCCATTCCCCTTTTCTTATCCATCCAAACCAAGCCCCCTTATTTCCATTATATGGTCACACCCCATTATGCTTCATTATGGATGAATACACCAGTCCCCATATAGGCTTCAAACTCATTTAAATCCCTAGCAAATTATACTGCATTTAAATCTAATTTAAATGCACATCAATATCGTATATTGATTAATACATTTATAACTATTGTGAACATATTAAATGATATATGTTCATCAAATCAAAATAAAATTTTCTAATTAATATTTCATAAATATTAATTTATTTAATTAATTTATGAAAATTACGAATTAATTTAGTTATTTGGTTAAAGGAGTATTCAACGTTTTGGTTTTATGACTCGTTAAGTGTAAATTTGGTTAGTGATTAATATCAAGCTATTCGAATATTAACGTTCACACATCACTTAGCAGCTGGTATGACATTTTGGCAAAATTTATCACTTACTTGGTTCTGATAAAATCCAATTTTACTTTGTTAAGCATTACCCGATTGTGTCTATTATTTACACCAATTCTCTTCGTCAAAAGTATATTACATGGGACTTATGAAATTTGGCAATGGAAAAAATTCCAGAATTATCCATATTTAACTCTATAGTCCAAATACAAAGTTATTAGTTCGAAAATAAAAATTATTATTAACTGAACTATTCTGGCCAAAGATTTTAACCGAGTTGAATTGATTGACCATGATACTTACCCCATATAACTGAGAAGTCGAATCCTCTCTTAAATAGTGTTTCACTTCTAATACTCCTACTTGACCTAATTATAGTCACTCGATGGACGTTTTGCCATGATTTGACTTTATCAATGCGGAGCTTTCGCGTTGAAGATCCATAGTATTTTAAAGTCGAGAGAACTCTATTAATTTGTCATATTGAAATTTTCTATGTGATCTTAGGTATATCAACCAGCGTAAAACTATCGAGTGAGTCATTCCATATTTATCTAATGACTATCAATATGTAAACCCTTAGTACCCCCAGCAGCTATGAGTAATACACTGCCCAACATTTGAAGAGCGTTACGTACTTTAATCTCAATGGATGCACCGATATCCAATCTCGATACATCTTGACTAGAAATATTAAAAATGATATATTTATTATATTGTGACATAATACTTATGATTATAACAATTGTTAACTATTATCACAAGCACACCATTTACGGATTTTCTGTTAAAAATATTTTAATTAAATATTCAATTACTTATAATACATTATAAAATCATATAACAAAAGGAAAAGAAAAACATTTATTACGAGCAAGAATTGATCATAGAGTTAATTAATTCACAATAAATTACAAAATTACCCCTAGAACATACCCTTCACTCTACCACGATAGCCATTAGATGACTAATTTATGTTTTGAACTTTAGTATAGTAAACTAAAAACCTATTCTGTAGCACTTAGACACAACCGTTTTCAACAAATATCAACTTCATAGCGAAGGAATTTCTTTGGGAAATTATTGATAGTAAAATGGATTTGGATATGATCCAAAGATGAAACTGATTATGTAGAATGAAATGAAATTAACCAAAACTAAATGAAAACAGTGCACTAGAATGTCTAGTAAATATTCTTGCACATTGAAGAGAAACTATGAGTCTCTTATTAGTGCGAGAATAAATGATCCTTATTTGTCAATCAAACCAGTAAGAGTATTGACTCTACGATACGGTATGATGCATAAATCCCAAAAGGGTTCCAATTGCATTATCAGAATATGATTTTGATAGATGTACCTAAAGAGATATGATCCATCGGCCGCAATTGAGTCTTCAAAAGAAAGACTAATGCAGTTGGAATTTAGTGAGCAATGTTGATAAGAATAACATTGTAAATTTCAATTGTTGAAATTAGCTTAATTCATCATTTAATTTTCTCAAATTAATTCAAATTTACTCATAAAATTATCACTTTTATGACCTTTTCTTTTGGCACATATGTGTTGAAATAGAAAATTCTAAATAATGATTTAGAATAAGCTGTTTGCACAATACAACCAAAATGTCTCGAAGTCAGTGGGAGCGATATTGAATTTGTGAGTTTTAGGATATGACCCAAGAAACGATATGAAAGTATCATTCTATAAGCATAGAATTGAATAATTATTTTTATAGAAATATCAAATAATTTCATTTTTAGTCAAAATGCAGAGGAATCATATGTCCATAAGAAAGAATCAGTAAAAGGACCGTAGATATTTCTAGACTATAAGTAAACAACATACTACTGATTATTAATGATGTACATATGTTAAAATCAGTAATAGTTTGGTCGTTTAATAATCGATATTTGATTTGTAAATTATATCTTTTATATTAAGTATAAAGAATGTTGGGAATGCCCTAAAATGGTTGTAAAAACACATTATTAAAATGTTCAATAAGGAATATTTAAGATGGATCCTTATGCTTTAGTAATAGAAATTACCATTCATGTTGTATTGCCTATAATATCTTCATTTGCTTATGTATTTGATACATGAATTAAATATCAAATCCAAATTAAGATCACTAAATTGTACTTTAGAGTATTCTCGGATATTTATGAAATAATAGAGAATAGTTTATAGAAACAACAAACTCTTTATGAAGGAGTGCTTGTACTCAAACTTCATGAGTGATATTGAGCGTAATAGGCAATATTAAATTCATGTTAAAATCTTAATCAAGATGCTTTTAGTTGGAGATGTTCCAAACAAAAGGTTGTAGCCAATTCAACAAAAAGACCAAGTATATTGCCTTAAGTAGTGCCACGGTAAAAGTAGCGTATAAATATAAAAGGGCGATTCCAATTATTGAGAATACTATATCATTGTTATATGATAACAATTTAATAATAAGAGTTTAATAGAAGCCAAGAAACATACTCCGGATAGTTTCATATGATAAAGTTAGTTTATTGGCATTACAGAGAGTTGATTGATAGAGTAAATGGTTAAAATAACATAGCAGATCCATCCACAAAGAATATAATTTGATTAGTTTTCATCAAACTGATCGAAGGGATGAGATATAGATTCCATTATTGGTCCCAAGTGCAAGTGGGAGCTTGATTGAGATAGGAGTATGTCCTATAGGCAATTATGTAAATGTTATATGTGTATATATATATATATAACTCAATAACCAATGTTGTTCAAAATAAGATGTGTTTTCTTTCTATTATATACTTGATATAATGTGTTATATTAATTGATTGATTTAATCAAATGTTATTTAATATAGAATCCATAAATGGTATGTTTTGTGATAGTATTTACAAAATGTTGTAACCATGAATAATATATCAAAATGAAATTAAACATAATGTTTTAAATATTCCTAGTTAAGATGTATCGAGACTGGATATCGATACTCCATTGAGACTAGAGTGTGTAACACTCTCCAAATTGGCCAGTGTATCACTCTGACTTCCGAGGGCACCAACGGGTTATGTACTGATAGTTATTAGATAATCATGGGATTATTCATTCAATAGTTTTCTGTTATTTAATATAACTAAGGTCAAACAGAAAATATCGATGTGACAATATTCTCTTGACTTGATAATACTGTAGATCTTTAATGTGGAAGCTTAACTTTGATTATTTTTAAATCATGGCATGGCTTCCATCGAATGATCATAGTTGGGTCGAGTGTAAGCATTGGAAGTGATACACTATTCAAGGGAAGATTCGTCTCCTCAGTTATATGAGGTTAGTATCATGGTCAACTGAAGTCTACTCAAAGTCGATGTCTCCGGCCAGAGCATTTCGGCAATAGAAATTGTTATTATTGAAATAAGGACTTTTTTGAACAATAGAGTTGAATATGGATGATATTGGAATTTTAACTATTATCAAATCCCATAAGTCCATAGTGATATAGTTTTGATGAAGAGAGTTGGTGTAATAACTATCAGACTGGGTAACGCTTAAATAAAGTAAAATCAGATTTTGTTGAAGCCAAGTAAGCAATAAATTTGGTCATAATATCATATTACCTGCTAAGTGATGTATGAATGATGATATTCAAATTTTCGATATTAATCACTGGTCGAATTAACACCTAAGAGTCACACAACCAAAACGTTGAATACTCATGTTACCACCTGATTAACTAAATTATAAATATTACATTAATTAATTAATATTTATGAAACATTAATTATTAAATTTTGTTTAATATTTTTCAATCAATATTAGGAGTTTGTATATAATAGTTTTAAATACACTAATTGATATGCAATATCGATATGTGTTTAAATTAGATTTAAATGTGTTATTTATTGCTCAGGCTTGAAGTAATTTTGAGACCCATAATGGAACTTATTGAGTGAGGCTATGATGGCATAAGGAGGTCGGTCATATGATGGTTAAGAAGGGCTTAAATTTTGAATTCAAAGAGATGAATAGGTAAGAGAAAAAAGTGGACCTAGATCTTTCTTTTTCTCCTTAGATCTCCACTGTATATTTATCTCCGATCCCTCATTTTATTTTTACCCACTTCTTCCTTTTGCAATAGTCATGGCCGGCCACTCCCCCACCCATCTCCTCAAAATTTTCAAGCTTAAAACATTAAATCAAATAAGATTCAAATATCGGCAGTAACTGCATTTAGTCTCGTAGCTTTTTCTGCAACCTTTAATCGTTTTAAGGAGCTTTGATTCTTGTTTTCAATGTTACTATTTAAGCATTAGGTAAAAGGTAAATTCTCTTTATACAACAATATATTAATGTTCATCGGACATTATATGATACATGTGTTTAGATGGCGCTAGAATATATCATGAATCTATATAACATTGCGTTGTCCTCATTAAACGGATTGTGTATATGTGTATATATATACATATACATATATATATATATTACACATGTACCGTCATACATATTTCACATGGCCATAATTTAAAAATAATAATAATAATAGTAATAAATGATTTAAAATAAACACTATCAAGTACAATATGTTTTATACTAATAAATGTACATTTATGTAATTATAGTTTCAAGAACACTATTTGTGTTTATACATACATACATACATACATAATATTTTATATTTGAATACACTATAGTATTTTATTTAATTTAAATGTTATACCTAAATACACACACACACACACTAAAATGATTTAAAATAAACACTATTAACTAAATTATGTTTTATACTAATAGATATACATTTATATAATTATAATTTCAAAAAAATAATATGTATGTGCATATATATAATATTTTATATTTGAATACAACATAGTATTTTATTTAAATTAAATGCTATACTTAAACAAATACATATTATAAATTATATAACATGTGTTTATATAATTATTTAACTATAATACATACACACATTGATTTTAGAATAAAAAGTATATTTGTTTTATATATTTCCATATGGAAATCAAACAAATAGAAAAAAATTAATTCATTTTTGATAAAAATAAAGTAAAGTAGAAAACCAGGTTTTTTGGCCAAAAATATGTATATTTATACATATATTAATTTATACAAAATATATTTATAAGTATAAATTATATATATAGTATTTCTAAATATTATTTAATATATATAAAAATAGCACATACATACATATGTTTAAAAAATGATTTTTGAATTATACATAAGTATTTACACGAAATTAATATGTTAATTTGAATTTAAAAATATTGGATATTTCATTATATAGATCTAGATCAAAATTTTATATTTTGAATCTAATAATTAAATTTGAAATTTAAAATTCTTTATATTAAATTTATAATTACTTTATAAACTATATTTTTCATATATATTGACCTCACACATATATACATAGGGGTTAACATGTCATGTAAATCCCATCATCCATATAAGGGCATGTCAAACTATTTACACCTTTCATGTTGCACATGCACATGCACATACACAACTATGTGTATAAGATACACATATTATATTAAATTACATAAATTTAAAATAAATTAAATTTTATTTATAATTCAAATAAAAATTTGATTTTATTTAAAATACATTTAGATAAGATTTAAATAAATTTAGAATTATTAGGTCGAATAAGATCCAAAAAGAAACTTTTTGAAATTTACCCAATTACTCGCTACATGCTGGCCCAATTCCAACATCAACAACCAAGTCATCCATAATTTTTGGGTTCATTGCTGCCTCAGAGTGTTGAACACACTTTCTTAGATGTGATATATGAAAACATTATGCACCCCAACAATAGCACCGTACAATTCAAATCTATAAGCTGCTATGTCAATTCTCCCTAGTATCGAAAATGTGCCAATCTTGGCACCAACTTTTCGGTCTTTCTAAACATCATAGTGCCTCCTATTGGCAACACTTTAACAAACATATAATTCCCTAGTTCAAATTCTAAATCCTTCCGCCTCCTATTGACGTGGTGCTTCTGCCTTGTTTGAGCATCCTTTATCCATTGTTGAATTATCTCAACCTTGTTCAAAGCCTCTCTTACAATGTTCTGCCCTAGAACAAGTCTATCCCTTTTTTGCACTAACTTATTAGCATCTTACAGGGCCTTGCATATAATGCCTCAAAATTTGTCATCCCATGGATTGGTAACTATTGTTGTACGAAAATTCCACAAAGTGAAAATGATCTTTCAAAGATCCACCGAAGTCTAATACATATGCCCTTAAAAAATCTTCAAGTACCTGTTTGACCCTGTCGGTTTGACCATTTGTCTATGGATGGTGAGCAGTACTCGTACATAATCTCGAGCCCAAATCATTTGTAGGATTCTCTAAAGCTTATTGGAAAATAAAGGCTCTCAATCTCTAACTATAGTACTTGGAATTCCATAAGGTCTCAGTATAGTCTTAACATATATCTTGGCTAGTTTGGCTGTCATTCTCATGAACTTTATCAGAATGAAATGAACACTTTTAGTCAATCTGTCAACTATGACCCATATACTTTTGTTCTCTTCCCAATCCTCGGCAAACCATCAACAAATTCCATTGAAATCAAATCTCTCTTCCACAGTGGAACTTCCAAAGGCTACAAAAGCCAATTGGCTTCTGATTTTCTACCTTAACCTATTTGCATGTGAAACGCCTCCTTACACATTCCCTAACATCTCTTACGTCCCTTTTCAATAGAAGCTCTGCTTTAAATCTTGGTATATCTTAGCGCCTGTAGGATGAATAACAAACCTTGAACGATGACATTTTTCTAAGACTGATTTTTGAAGGTCTCCAATATTCAAAACATACAACTTCCCTTCTTTCGAAGCCAACGCTGCCTATCGATACAGAAGTCCTTCAGCTCTTGGGTATCGGAACCACCTTTTAGGCCATTAATCCTTTCAATACATAGTTGTTCATCTTTCCATCCTTCGGAAATTCTCTCTATGAGATCTGGGTGAATTTCCAAGTATGATAATGTCCCTAAAACTCTACACCAGCACTGGAATGAAATGCACATTACAAGTTGCCAATGTCTCTAAAACATTCTACACTTTAACCATGGCCAAAAGCATGACTCATGGTATCAATTACCTTGTTTCATGTTCGTAGTGCATGCTCTATCCGAAAATCATAAAATGCAAAAACTATAACCGTCTTTGCTAGCTCATGTTCAATTCCTTTTGAGAGAAAACTATCTCAAGGACTCAAATCATTCTTCCAGAAGATAATGCCTCCAAATCATAACATTCCCTACTTGAAGGCCCAAAACTAACAGCTACGGATGTTGCATTCATCCATAGTTATTAATTTTCGATGACCTGATTAATACACAGATCACAGTTCACAAGAATATGGGAAAAATTCAACAATTCAAAAACATATTCTCACATTCCATTCAAAATATTTCATGTTCATTACATAATCCCAAAACGTAAATCACGTTCAGCAAAATATATTTATTACACACAATCCAAGTGTAACATGTGAGGATGCCCTCTTGGTTGATTAAAGTATATAGTAAGGCTAATAAATCGGCCTTTACATCCAAATACACAGTGGAAAAGATAACAATAAATAACTATCTGCCGCCTGCAGGCCTCCGGAAGATTTATTTGTCAAAGAAGAGAACATGGGAACCTTAAATCTCAAACCACTCAAAATAAATTGAGTACCCGAGAATTTAAGGGGAAAATTATTGGAATAATAATCTGTCATCTCAATCCTTTTAGATATCTAGCGAGACCATGTTGCTTAGAGTAATGGTTTTTCCCCTTACTGGTACCCTGAAACCTTTATCAAACCATATACCGTGCTCCTGCATCTACAATGGTTAAAAACATAGTATTTTGAGCTAATCATGATGATATGCATATTTTGAACTAATCATGATGATATGCATACTTGAAAACAAATAGGATTTACCATCCCACATTAGTTAGTCTAACCATTTAAGTTTCAACTAACCATCCGTCTTATATTTTCAAGGACAACCCATCCCATTTTAAGCTTTATATCATTAAAGAGGAACTATCCATCCCACATTCATTTTACTTAAATTGACGTGGGCTATCCCTCTCACATCTCATAGTTTTCTTAGGATAACTATAAATCCTTCTTTAACCCTAGGGAGACTATCCATCCCCGACATGATGTTGACTATCCTTCAAACATTCCCATAATTTTCCTAGGATGACTATGAACCCATCACTTGGACACTAACTCATGTTACCCCCATGATTCCATTTATCCCATCCTATCGACATGGATAACCTATTTCCATTAGTATCTCTAATTTAGGTTATATTCCAATTATCCCATGTTATCCACATGGTTAACCTATTCCCATTAGTATCCCTAATTTGGGTTATATTCTTTTTTTCATTGGTATCCCTCAATGATTGTGTTAAACCATTTAAGTGTTGGTATCCCCAAGCATTGTTTTGAACTTATTAAACCCAGCCCGGTATCCCCAAGGTTAAACAATATTTATTATATAAGGTTATCCACCCTACATATCCAAAATCAGGTGTCATATAAACATAACCTTTCGAAACCATCCCCTATGAAAGTATAAAGCTTGGAAAAAACCATTTTACAACCCCTTTGGAAGTATCCCCTTCGAAAGCTTTTCTTTCACCCCATTCGAAAGCATAAAACACATATTTTAAAACAATAGGCTCCAGCTTTTATAATATTTTAAAATACTCCTTTCGAAACCTTTCGACCATGTTAAAGTATTATTATATAAGAGTAGAATCATAGCTTCGAAACCACATGAAAGTATCCCTTTCGAAAGCATTGAAGGTTACTCTTCGAAACTATTGAAAATATACCTTTTCGAAAGCATTGGGTTTATACTTAAAATATTGCTTTGGGTCAAAGTGAAAATAGGTGAAAGTATCACTTTCGAAAGCACTCTTTATCTTATAAAATATTGGGGAAGTTTGATGGCGTGGAAACCATTCTTTCGAAAGCATTCAAATATTTTGGAAATCCATTGAACCTTTCAGCGACATCGAAAGCTTCTGCCTACGACCCCTTCGAAAGCTTTGGGAAGCGGCTTGTATTTATAAAAATAATTGAACCTTTCGATAACATCGAAGCTTTCGATGCTATCGGAAGGTCACATAATCTCAAATGGGTTTCAACCTGGTCTACAACTACCCTTTCGAAAGCTTTAAACAAAAACTAAATAACTCCTTCAGAAGCTACTTCTTTAAACAAAGGCAGCATCTCTCTTTCGAAAGCCTCATTGAAATACTCTTTCGAAAACATAGCTTTCGGCTGTGTCGAAAGATCCATCAAAAACTAACCTTTCAAAACCATAGCTTTCGACCTTGTCAAAAGCAGAACTTTCAACCTTGTCGAAAGCTCTTTAAAACAACCATAGCTTTCTACCTTGTCGAAAGCATAGCTTTCGACCTTGTCGGAAGCTCTTTAAAAACCAACCTTTCAAAATCATAGCTTTCGACCCTGTTGAAAGCTCTTTTAAACAACCATAGCTTTCGACCTTGTCGAAGGCTCTTTAAACAGGCAAGTGATTTTCTTTTCAAACCAAAACTAAACTAAGGAACCAACTCCTTTGGAAGCAACCCTTCGACAACCTACCTTTCGACCTTGTTCAGTTCACTACATATCACTAGAATGATAACATGTGCATTGTTTTCGACCTTGTTGGTTTTAGTGAAGTTGAAAGGTCATGGTCGAAAGGTAGTCGAAAGGTCCTTCTAGAGAAGGCGGAACCCACTTTTCTGAACAAAAGATGTTTACACCGAACTTAGTAAACTTTTGTAACAAAATTGCATACTTGTAAACCTTTGATTGGCTTTCACAAACTTTTAATTAATTTGGATAATATTTGCCGTATTTTCTTAGATTAAAATCAAGATAATTTTTAACAAACAATCCCTTCCTATTATCAACATTTAAGTCTTCCTTTCGAAATAATTTTATTTCCATACTAAATCACTTAGTAAAAGTCCCAAAAATTCACATTAAACATGTTCTCTAGCATTATTTAAAATTCTAGACCCATATTCTTAATATATTTTTCAAAATAAATTTATAAACCCAAATAACCATATTTTCCTTTAAAATTCATAACTAATTCTCCATAGTTTGGAAAATTAAGAAAATTCAACCCAACTCCAAAATCATGTTTTTCATAACACATAATTTTTCCATGGCATTTGAAAATCATTAGATCTCGGTTTTACCCTAAAAGTGCATATATTTCCTTTAAACAACCTTGTTTAAACCATACAAATCATAGATCATGCATATCATCATTCAATATATCATAAAAACAGATTTACTCTTAAAAATGAAACCATATGATTATAAAACTAAATAGAGATGTAGAAATTATTATTCATCTTAGGTTGGATAAGGAAATTGAAGTTTGATTGAGACTGATTCCTTCTAGCTTGATCCTAAGCTTTTAGATTGATTTTCTCTTCTCTTCCTTCTTCCTAATAGCCGATCTTGATTTATCTCCTTATGGTTATAATCTTACCTGTAACAAAATGAATGTGTATGGCCTAAAGAATTGGTATAAGGGAAAGAATATGGGCGGCAATTTACCCTAATGCCCTTATGTTTAATTACCTAACCATCTATAAGTTCATTTGTTTAAATAATCATGACCACTTAATTTATTAATGAACCTCAATCTCCTTATCTACATTATTCTATTTAATTTATTCTAATTATATTTCCTGAATAATGCCATTAAAATTAAGGGGGTTACAGAAATCTTTAACGCAAAGGTAATTGCCACTAGCTCCAAATGATGAGTTGGATATCTATCATCATGGGGTCTTGGGTGCCTAGATGCATAAGAAATTATCTTTCCCCTCTACATCAACATGGCTTCTAACTCGAACCCGAAGCATTCGTGTACACTACAATATCTGCATTCCCCTTTAGCACTACCAAAACTGGAGCTTTTGTCAGCCAATGCTTCAACTCTCAAAATGTTACATCATACTCCCTTGTCCAAACATACCTTTCATTACTTTTGATAAGTCTGGTTTATGAAGTTGGTATCCTAGATAAGTTTGCGATGAATCTCTGATAGTATCCATCCAACCCTAAGAAACTCATTATTTCAATAATAGTCTCCGATCTCTTCTAATTTATTTACAACTTCGACGTTTGAAAGTTCTACAGCTAATCCTTCCTTCTAAACCACATGGCATAGGAACTTAACTTTCTACTTTAAAAATGATATTTGAAAAACTTAGCCTTTAACTTGTGATATCTCAAGATCTCTAACACTAACCAAAGATGAACCTCATGGTCTTGCTCATCCTTAGAATATACCAAAAATATTATCTATAAATACCAACACAAATCTATCTAGTTGATCATGAAAGACTCGGTTCATAAGATCTATAAAGAAAATCAGAGCATTTATTAGCCCAAAGGGCATGATCAACAATTTATATGAACCATTCCTTGTCCTGGCATGGTCAAAGGAATTCTCTTTTCAACTACTCTTAATTGATGGAATCATGTAGCCATGTCTAACTGTGAGAATACTCTAGGTCCATTCAACTAATCATAGATCATCTATCATTGGCAATGGATAGCAATTCTTCAAAGTCATCTCACTCAACTTCCTATATTCGATGCACATCCGAAGTGATCCATCTGACTTCTTCACTATTGTAGTTGAAGCTCACCAAAGTGAACTGTCTATCTAATGGAACTCTTATGATCAACTTCTACTAGCTGCTTCTTTAATCCTTCCATCTCCTTAAACGTCATTCTGGTAAGGGGTCAACTAGTAGGTTGTGCTCCTAGTACCAAACCTAGGTGAACTCAATTGCTCTTATTAAAGGTAATCTCATCACTGGCTCGAAGATAACAACAAATTTCTAAACCATAAAAACTCTATTTATCACCTCTTTTGGGATTTACGTTGCACACGACAAACCCTGGACCTTCCCTTCATCTCATCCAAAGATACTAAGATTTTGTCTCCACCTTTTAGGTTCCGTAGGGTAATGATTCTCTTATGTAATAAATTATGGCATCATTCTGCCCTAAATAATCCATAACCAAAAGTTTTCATACCATATGAAGTTAAAGACAAATGAGCTACAATAATCAAATAGTCATGCAGAACAAACTCTAAGTTGGTGCACTTTGACCCGAAAGTGGCATACCCACCAATTAGATTAACCACAAGTAAATAAATAACTTGATAGGTAACATGTAACCCCACATTATCACACTCTAATCGAAAAAGTGAAAATTAGAACCATACCTTCCAACACAAGATTCTTCCTTTTCTCCTCAGTAGAAGGTCTCCTCTCGTTCCTTTCAAAGAAAAAACTTTGTCTTCTTCAACTCCGGACAATCCTTCTTTTTGTGACCAAACTTATCATAATCGAAACACTTAACCTTGGCCACTCAAGATAGTTGTAGGCACTTCGATGCATTGTGCCCCTTCTTCCCGCAGTCATAACAAGTGATCTTCGAAATATCGTTTCATCATCCACGCTTTTGGGTCTTTCCCTTCGTCTTCTACCCTTTCTTCCCTTTTTAGTATAGAGCAAACTTCTTCGGTTGTTCCACATTTTCCTTTACTTCTACCATTCTTTCCTCTCATTACATACTATCGTACCTTTGGGTCATGTCCGCTACAAACACAAAAGATGCTAAGCGTGCTATCACCTTATTATTCAAACCTTGCTTCATGCCTCAGATTAACTTCTCGCTCTTCTTCAGTAGGGTATTAATTAGTTCTCGGCCATATTATTCCAAGGCATTGAACTTCTAGACACACTCTTCTACAGATAGATTTTCTTGCATGAGATCGATGAACGCCCTCAACATCATACTTTTGGAGACCGAAAGATGGACCAATCCTCGAAACTCTCCCTGAACTACTCCTAAGTGATCTCCTCTTTAGAAGTCTCCACGATATTTGTTTCCCACAAATCCAAAGCGTCTTCATGCAACTGTGTTGAAGTCGACCTTTGCTTTTGTGCATCATTCAACCCTAAATCCCTGAATTTATGTTCACTCACCTTCGTCCAATTCGACGCCTCTACCGTTGGTAGACATTTTACCTCTTAAGTACTGGTAGTTTTGGTTCAGCTTCAAAAAATCCTCCCTTACAACTCGCCTCGGCTCTGCTACTTCCGACATATTCTCCCTCATCATCTACATTATGAACTGTCGAAACAAAACATTCAAATCTATTCCCGCAATTGGTGGGACTGCCTCGACTACCAAAGGCACCTCCCTACCATTGACTTCGACTGTTTGCATGTTATCGTTCTCTCTCCTTGTATCGGCTACTTCTACTATGATTCTTCCACTCCTCAGATCCATTTCTACTAAGAAAGTCTTCAGGGAAATGGAAAAAAGAAATTGATTTAGCAATAGAAAGAAATTGAGGAACTAAATATATTGTGATTAATTTAGTAACAAAAATAGTTTTATCTCGACGCAAATTGTGTCATTAACAATCACACCACTTTGACTCTCTTGCCTTGGTCAATATCATTTTCTCCTTTCTCTTTCCTTAATTTCTCATCAATTGTCGATCGCAACAAAAAAGGGTATAATAAGAGATAACGTACTATACAATATCATAATATTTTTTAAAAGTCAGCATGTACAAAAATGATATCGTATGGTAGCATCATAAGAAAATAGTTTAATAAAAAAACCATTTTGAGAAAAAGAAACAGATGCAAAACGCTACTAGAGAAAACGTTCATTTTTTTTATACGAAATGGTTTTCAATGCCTTAAAAGAATGCAATTTAAAAATAAGGTAACAAATATGTAAAAAAAACAAAAGATACTAAATAGTGTAAAATATAAAAAAAATACATTCATTGAAGACTAAAACGATACCACATTGTAACATTATAGCATAAACTGCTCTTTACAATTCGAAAGCACTTAATGCTTTATAAAGGAACCATAATAAAATATGTTACTCAAAGATAGCATTGTAATACCAAAAATTATATCCATTTTTTAATTCATATAATATTTTTATAAATAACACCGACAATGAAATGTCCTACAAAACATTAGTATAAGATAAAATTCTATAAATAACTTGTACAGAAATCATAAAATGCTAGTAGATGGTTATATGCGTGTGTGTGTGTAATACTTGATTTAAAAATGCTACTACAAAATTGCTTTATATGCTAATATATAAATTTAATTCATCTAAAATTCCTACAATAATTCATAAAATTCTACTAAAAATAACACTGTGAGCCAAATATACAAACTTCGCAAAAATGCTACTATACTGCATAAGACGTTAATATAGTTGATAAAATGCTACTACATTTCATGAAAGGTTACTATAGTTCATAAAATACTATTACAAAATATAGTTTTGAGCTAAGATGTATAAACTTCGCTTAGAAATGCTACTATAATTCATAAAATGCGACTGTAATACATAAAATGCCAATATATAGTAGCATTATAGGAAAATATTTTGAAAAACAAAATATGATATTGAATGCAAGATAAAAAATTATGTTACCGTAAAAAGTACAATAAACAAATAAAAACTAAAAATGAAACTAAATAGTAGTAGAATACAACGCTCAATCATGGAAAAATAAATAAATGAAAATTGAAATGATTACATAGCAGTATTATAACAAAAATTAATCGATACAATTATGAATTATACAATGATAATAAAAAACGCAATACAATAGAAAATGCTATTACAATTTATAAATGATACTACAAAACAACAATGTAACCTATGACATGATATCCATGTTTCATCTAAAAGTGTTACTACAATTCACAACAGCTTTACAACGTAAAACTATGTGCTTAAAAATATACATTCTTATTTTTTCTCAACGAACAGCATAAAATGATACTAGACAGGATTTTTACTGTGAATTATCTTCTTCTTCCACAATTTAAAACCGTTTCATGACTACCGTTACCACATCAACAAAAAAACCTCTAGCCGACAACTTTATTGTCATCGCCAAGAATTACCTACTACCAGAACACGCCAGCCTTTAAATGCAACTAAAAAG
Organism: Allium cepa; assembly: GCA_030765085.1. Taxonomy (NCBI): domain Eukaryota; kingdom Viridiplantae; phylum Streptophyta; class Magnoliopsida; order Asparagales; family Amaryllidaceae; genus Allium; species Allium cepa. Next base: position 86,389,109 of record CM060942.1, on the reverse strand, counting down.
ATGCTATTTTAAAATAGCACTGTGAGCTAAAGTATGCACACTTCATATACAAATGATATTAGAATACATAAAGCGGTACTACAATTCATAAAATGCTAACACAAAATAACATAATTAGCAGATTTTACCTGATTGTTTAAAAAGAACATATAACGATACAACATATTATCATCATTATAAGCATAAATATGTATAATAACATATCAATGCAATTTTCAATTTTGTCACTACGTACAAATTCATTCTTCCTTTCAGTGCAACACCAACCAACATGATATAATCAAAAAGACAATTTGGTTTACATAGGTAAATTGTTAAGCACAAAATATGAATAATTTTGTTTTCTATCAATGGCATATGTTAAATATGATAAATAATTATAAAGTTCCATTTTTCATTGTACTCATGTACCCTTGAAATCCACAAAACAAAACCACTTCACCTAGCTCAGTGGACAAATTTGACGGGGGACATAATAACAAATTTGGACAACTTATGTATTTAAAACATCTATTTGTCCAACCACAAAACGAAAGGTTTATTTTGGAACGTTAGTCAAATTTCTTACTTTTATATTTTAATTGGTACGCACACCTAACATTTTCCAGATTTGCAAGCTCTACCATGTTAGGCCTGCCACATACCTTGATATAATTGATTAAATACGTCAATTTCCATGCATGGTTTTGGCTTCTCATTAAGTGCATTATTAAATATAAGTATCGGTATTAGCTATGTCGCTTTCCGTACTATAATGCTCCCTTAGGAAATGCCAAAACGTTACGTGTTGTCCTTTCAAAGTGCCAAAATAGCTTTCATTATCTTCTAATGGACTTTAAGCACTACAAAACTTAAACCGTCTATTTGTTTGTTGATTCATAATATTTTTAGCTATGTGGGGATGATTTTGATACGTCATTCGTACGTTTGTATATTCTGGGTGTTGCCAATAGGCTGTCAATTAAAAACCTTTGGATCCATCGGCTGAACATAAGGCAATCAACAAAGTTTAGTTTGTTACGATCCATTTTTTTTGTTACGTCATCGAGACGTTGGGGTTTCAACAGATAATGAAATTTAAATAGTTAGCATAGTTGACAAAAATTCACTTCGCTATTCCTTAGCCGTTGAGATGTAAATTGCATTTGGATATGTATCACTTAAATAGGGACCATCATACGAGATCAGGAATTGCTCATCCAACTATCATTCCAACCCAACTGATATCACTAAAATTGCTTTTAAGCATCTACAAAATAATAGACGATAATTTATGAAAAAATAGGGACTTTATGAAGTGTTCAAACTTAGAATAGACACAAGGAAGAAGTTGAAAGAAGATTTAGTTCGAGGGACGGCAAGTTTGTTTTTTAGTCTGAAGGACATTTTTAGTGTAAATTGAAAATGATAGTTACAACTATCATTTTATGATTTACACTAAAAAATGTGCTTGAGCCTAAAAAACAAACTTCTTGTCCATAAAACTAAATTTTTCTACAACTTTTACCTTGAGCCTAAAAACCCATAATATATATATATATATATATATATATATATATATATATATATTGAAATTGTAATTACGAATAATTTATTTGAAAATATATTTATAAAATATGTATATTTAAATATATACGTATGATAAAGTTTATTTTAAACATTATTTTAAAATTAATCTTAATAATATAAATATATATATTACAACATAAAGCTGAATAGATTTTTTTTAACTTATATGTATGAATTATGTATATAGACATATGGTTAGTGGTTTAATCAATTATATAATAATAATAATAATAATAATAATAATAATAATATTATTATTATTATTTATTAACAAACTTTTTGCTATAATGCTCATGGCCCAGAATCTTTTTTCAATTATATACATATAATTTTATTTTTTAAATATTCATAAATCATAAAATCGTGTAAAGTTAGTAACAAAATAAGTATAAAATATATTTAAATACATTTTCAAAATGAAATTTGAATAAAATACGTTTGGAAAATGTTTACAGGATTTTATTATAAAATATACATGCATATGCTGCAACGACCTGTATTTTTAACTATTTTAAATTATTAAATTTAATATAATTATTGAACAAAAATGGTTAGACATAAAAATTTAATGATTTATTAATGTAATTGATTGGATATGAACTTAGATAAAAAATCATAAGATAAAAAATGATAACTTATATTTGAAAGTAAATTAAACGATATTGAATTGTAAGTAGTTGATAACAAAAATTGAAATAGTTAATGTTAAGTTACTAAAGAATCAAATGAATGTTTATTCAAAGTAAAAGCATAAGTTTATATATATGAATTTGTATTTTGATAAGTATAAATTTCAGAAATAAGAGAACATTTATTTGGTGAGAAATGAATAACTTTTGTTCTATACAATAATTGCAAAGATGTTGACTTACTGTAAAATGGAAGTAGTTGTTTTATTAGTAGAATTCATTTTAAAAGCAAATTTTATAAGTTAAATAACTTATATTTCAACTATAATGATTTATTTGAAAATTTAATTATTATATATAATGTTTGGAATTGTTTAAATAACTGAATCTTGAATTTAATGCGAATGAAAATGATTTCAAACATTGATTTAAATTTTATAAAAATTAAAATAGAATGAAGAAAGCAAACTTCCAAATTTGTTTAAAAGTGAATAAATAGAAATTGAAAATTTTATATTTTAATTAACGTGTAAAATAGTCTTCCAAGCACTATCTCGGATTTCGACGATACCAGTTTCATCGGATCCGTAATAGTGAATTATTATATGTTGTCAAATTTCGTAGCGGTTGAACAAATCATTTGGTCGTGCGAGTTCGAAACGCATAGAAATTAATTACAGAAATTAAAATTAATTACAGAAATTAAAATAATTCGATTTTGAAAAACTATGTTCTGTATATGATGGAATTGGCTCTCGATACATATTCTATTGTACTCGGAATATAGGTATAAAATATAGAACGTCAAGCAGCATACTTCGTTTGGAGTTTGAAATTTTCATGGACGAATAGTACCACGAGAAATTTTCTATAAATAACCATCAATCTTTCTTCATTTGCAAACCCTAAACATCAGCCGCTTCCTTTATAATTTTAATGGCCTAAAATTGCCAATCTTCTTACCTCAATTTCTCTTTATACACGCGCTTTTGTGATTCAACTTCAACTAGGAAGATGGACAACTCGACGAGCTCTACAAGTTCAACAGTTGAATCGTCAAAATTCGTCACGTGGTGGCCGATAAAGGGCTGTGTTCGTCGACCAGTGTTTGGGTTCGCTGGTCTTGATTTGTGCATACGCACGCGCGACTGTTGGATGGCGCGGCGGCAGGCGGCTCGGTGCTAGCGACGACAGTCGTTTGTGGGGATGCGGTTGAGTTCGTCGATCAGACAGAAAAAAATTATAATCACGTATGGCGCTTGGAGTTGCAATCAAGGGAATCGAAATTAGGTTAAAAGTTTAAACTTATTTTAATTTAAGTTAGTTATATAATTTAATTATTTCGTACGATTAATAATACCTAACTTTCCCGTATGAGGTCAGATTCGAGCGAAACAAGTCGCGTTGGATTCATATCGAAGCCGTCTATGACATGGAGATGGATTCAAATTTGTTTGACTCCAAAAAAATTTCAAATTCAAATAAAGGTGAATGTTTCAAACCGCTCACAAAATATTAAAATATTCTGATGCTAGTTAAATTGAAATCATGCAGTGATTTTTCTTATTGACTGTTGTTTGGTAATATAACTGACATTTAAATTGATATACGAATTGAATTGTTAGGAATTTGTAATCGACAGTTAAATTTGAATTTGAAATTGAATTACTAGTTAAATACCCGATATTAATAACTAATCAATTGTTGTGATTTATTGACTGATTTGGGCATTGATTGAGGCTGGATGCTATTGGTTGATATTTTAAATGATTTGATGTTTATTTATTATATATATATCATGTTATTATCCCGTATATTATTTGACAGCTTATAAACTGTTATTTGAATTTTTTCGAAAAAATTAAGAAATAAGTTGGAATGATACATATTTATGACACTTTGATTTGGATTGAAATGATATATATCCATCCCGGCAATCAAACGTGAAATAATGGATCATTGGCCATAGGATAGAAAATTATATACGAACACCGGATTGGTCAAATTAAATGGTTTTAAATTCTAGAATTTGAATTTATTTAAATGATATTGTTTTAAAGAATAAACATTTGAATTTATGAGAATTGAATTAATTTTGAATTCTAGTTTTGAAATGTTGAAATCAAATTGGTTAAAGGAAGTTGTTTTTATGAATTAAATTTGAAATGTGAAGTTATAATCGACATATGACTTGAATTTTGGAAATTGAAAATGTTTTAAAGGTTTGAACTTTTGCTTAAACTTCGAATTTATCTAAGTAAAATTGATATAAATGGATATTTCAAATTTGAGCTTGGTAATGAATTATTTTAAAGATTTGAACATTAAATTGAGCATTGAAGTTTAATTTGATTTAAGTGATTTAACTCACTAAATTGAAATTGGAATTAAAATTTATATGAACTGAAATGGTTTAATATAAGAATTGAATTGAAATTTGAACCGTTTAATTGAATCGTTGGATTGAATTTGAAGTTAAAATGAAACATTTCGAAATTAAAGTTAACTCGAGTCGAAATCGAAATTGGAGTTGATTTGAATTGAAATCGAAATTGGAGTTGATTTGTATTGAAATCGAAATTAAAGTTGATTTGGATTGAAATTGAAATTAAAGTTGATTTGAATTGAAATCGAAATTGGAGTTGATTTTAATTGAAATCGAGTCGATTTGAATTGATTTGAGATTAAATATGATTTGAATTGGAAGATTTGATATTGAATCGGTTTGATTGAAATTTGGACTTGAGTCCAGATCTATTGGACATGAAAAGAAACGATTTTAAATTCGAAACCATTTTCACCATAAACTATTTTACTATTAACCATTTTAAAATTCATCTTTTCTAATTTTCAAATTATCTAAATTTTCAATTTATTTGAATTTTCAAATCATTTTAATATATAACACATTTTCAATGCCCAACCTATTTTATACCAAACTGTTTTCAATCTCTAAACTATTTTACTATTCAAATTATTCAAACTTTTTTAAAATTCAAGTTGTTTAAGGTCAGAATTGTTATGTTTAAATCATTGATTCAAAACGTGAATGTGGTTAAAATGAAGTTTCAAGATAAGTTGAAATTCGAAATGGAAATTTGAATGAAATGATTTTCAAGTGAAATGACATATGAAGTAAATATGATGATTTTGAAATGAAGGATATTTTGAAGTGAATATGTATTTTTGTGACGACCGCCCATGACTCCTGCACCGAAACAAGGAAATAGTGCACTGAAAGTGTGCCAGGCAGCCATGGACGATTGTCAGGGTAAGGTAAAAACATCAAACTCTATCGTATAACTCACAGCGCATGGACAAAATACAATAGAGAAATATATAGTGAAGCTCCATAACAGAAAACCATCATATAGACTTCATTTAAGTTTGATACAAGCATCTGAAAGTCAATACATCAAGCCTCACTACAAAGCACTCAAAACAAATACAGCAACGGAACACCCAGTACATATAATAAGAAAATAATATGCAAAAGCCTCCAGCTCGTCTTCGTCATCATCAGCGTAAATCTCCAAGAACAGCACCTGTCACCTGTTACCTAGTCTGCCCATCCCAACATGGATGAACAGCCCAAGGTAATAAGACGAGACATAAAACCTTGAGTCAGACAAAGTCCTAGTGAGTAGTAAATCAGCTATCAAACATACCAAAAGAGCATAAAGGATAAAAAGGAATAGGAACCCAATCATCCCACTCCACCACTTTCTACAGTGATAGCCCCCGGACACACCCTAAGGAGAAGCAAGCATAGCAACACAGATAATTAAAGTAAAGCAATAATCACTCGAGTCAAGGTCGATGTTTTCTAAATACAAACCCCCAAGGCCTAAACCAAGATCAGATAAGCACCCAGAAAACACCGCTCTTGAGGCCGAATGATGATACAACCATACATCCATGACTCTGGCTATCACTGTTATCTTTGCTTCGATACCACCGTTAATTGAATGACCGGCACATTCTTTCAGCCGTAAGTCAAAGGTTAATGGTAACCCCGGTTCTAGACAAACTCCGCACGTCATCGTGACCCGTGCCTAGGACTCACCTACTCTGCCCAGAGTACTCGACCACCTGCCTGTAGTCTTTTGGGTGTCCCGACCACATGCCTGTAGTCGTTTTGGGCGCCCCATGTACTCTTGCTTTGAGTTTACTAGAACCTTCAACAACGATGAAGTCCAAGCCTCCTAGTCATCCTCCTCGACGACTACTCTCATACTAGCCCAAGCTTCCTCTCGAGCAATCCATTATCAACCAACTCGAACCATCCCTCGAGTTATCAATATGCTTGGAATGACCCCTGCCTGGATTAAACTAAGACTATCTCACATCATGCTTTGCTCCAACGCATCATAGCAAAGTGCCATCTCGATATCATGTTCTGCTTCCTCTAATCATAGCAAAACTTCATCCTATCAAATCCATCCATATGAGCTTCCACATCCGCTTCATATGCCAACAGCAGCTTTTCCAATTCAAGAGCCTTTCTCTTGGCTTTTGAATCACCATTGACCATCCTGTCTAGATCTAACTATCAATCAACTAACATACATAGCAATCAATCAAATCAATCATTAGTTTAAGCAATCAAATAATCAAACATGGTCTAAATAGGCATTTATAACTACAATGGCAATTTCGTAAATAAATTAGCATAGATCTAACATGCATGAATCATGGGTTTTTAGCATAGATCTGACAAATATAAATCATGGGTTTTGTCTCTACAACTTGATGAATGAACTTGCATAAGTAAACATCTTCATAAGTAATGGATCTACACTTGGATCTAAAGAAAAATGCATAAAATCGCTATCTACAACACTCCAACAAACCACCAAACCAATATACTTCTTTGGGTCCACGTGAGAGACAACCACCACTCACCGAATCTCCAAAACAACCCAAAAACAATACGCTTCAGATCTGGACAGCAAAGATTCAAGCTCGATTTGTTGAAATCTCGCTTGAAATGGTGAAATCTAGCTTCGTCGGAAGATCTTCAACTTTGGCTCTTCGATCTTCGATCTTGTTCTTCGATCTTGGATGGATGTTAGCACTTGATCAAAGCGGAGAAATAAAGTGAAGAAATGTTGTAGTCGAGCTCTAAAAATGGCAGCACTTCGTCGCTTCAAAATCCGGTGCCAAAAAGTGGGCCAAACCCCTCTATTTATAGGCTGAAATCACCCTTAGGTCGCCCAGACTTAGGTCGTTGCCGACCTAAAAACCCCGACCTAACATAGGTCGCTGCCGACCTATACACTCCAACGACCTAACGGCCTAACCAACCCAGAAACATACGAGCTAACAAACACGGCCGACCTATCTCTATGCCGACCTAACTAAATGCCGAGTCAACGACCTAACTCCCCAGGCCTTCACGCGACCTAACAACATACGACCTATCTGGGTTAAGGACTCACGCGGCTTAGCGATCTAACAAACCCAACGACCTAAAACATGCGCGACCTAACAGACCCGACCTACCACAGACACAGGGTCTAACGACTCACGACCTAACCACTAAGTCGCTCGCGACCTAACCACGTCTCCTTCACACGACCTATCTTTAACTCGTCCTCCCGACCTAAGCCAATATTCCTTAGATCGCTCATCCTTATAGGTCGCCCACTATCTTAGGTCGCTAACTCCCATTAGGTCGGTCACTCTCTTAGGTCGTTCCTCTATCTTAGGTCGCTCAACCGACCTAACTCTTAACACGTTAACACCCTAACTCGTGTCACATGCTAACCCGTTGACTCGCTTGCCCTCTTAGGTCGGCCATAGCTTAACTCGCCAACTTCCTTAGGTCGCCATACTCTATAGGTCGCTAATCTACCTAAACCGGCCTATCTCCTTAGGTCGTTCCTCACGACCCTAACTTCCTAGGTCGCTAACTACCTTAGGTCGCTCTACCGACCTAACTCCATCACGACCTAAGCTTAAGCTGCCTACACAAGTTAACCTCCCAAACGACTTAGGCTAGGGATAACATAACACTAACGACCTGTAAATTCTACGATCTATCGACACGTAAAATACGGGTCGTTACAATTTTGATGTCAAGTATGAATCGTTTCGAAATGTAAAAGCACCATCAGTGTGTAAAATGATGTATGGTTGTCAAAGAGATCGAGGTCGATTATTGCATACTCTGTCAATGTTGGAACCAATTTAACAACTGTGTACATAGAGGAGACTCTAGAATGAAGTGATTTAATTTGGTGTACGTTTACTGGATTTGAATAAAGAGAACGATAATGGATAGCTCCGACACCTGTGTTAATTTAAAGTGACTAAACATGACGGCTTGACAAGGCCAATGAGGGTAGCTACCGCTAGCGAACATTTGTTCTTCGATTTTCTTTTGGACTTGGTCCATACTATTAATCTTATGTTTGTTTAAATTAGTTCTCTTTGATTTGGGATGATCTCCCTTTGACTGGATATGGGATGGATGGACGCGGTAGGCTGTTGTGGCTATGATGCGTTATCACCAGCCTTGCAACCCGAACTGGTAGTATCCTAACTTGGGCATTGCCTCGCATATCTTGTCATACTATTATCCTTATAGGAGACCAGTACGAGTTTGGTTTAGCATTGTCGTATCACGACGCATCCCTATCTCCGATGTGCTACAGGATGTTATATGCAAACTCTATGCCAATGCTTAAAAACGCGTTAAAGGGGATTAATGTAAAGCCTTAACGCTAGGAAAAACATTTATCTTATTGATTAGACATTACATATAGAGCTTATTCTACTATATATAGCTATTTTGATGGATCTTTAAGAGATGGAAAATCCTATAACATCTCTTGAGTTATTACATGCACATTATACACTAGATAGGAGATGTAAAACCCCGTCAACATCTCTACCGCTATTGCACTCCTGTTATATGTGATATTGATTTGACTTACACAAGGATATTTTAGTTCTGACACGAGTTATTGTTTTATTTTATGCTCGGGTCAGCCCTGAGTTTTCAGTGCATTGAAGATCATATTATTCTGGAGGATGAAGGCGAAGATTTGGTATATTATATTACTAGTATTATTCCCCTACATCATGTTATTCTGCAGCGTTGTTTAGTTTTTCTCTTTGTATGTATAACTCTAATTGATGTTGTAAAAGTATAATCAAATGTATAGTGTGAACAGCTTCCCGAACTGTTTATTTGATTATTATATTTTATCATTCCGCTGTGAGATTCTGCATTTGTTTTATTCTTTTCTTATTTTTCTTAATTATCCCCATTAATTATCTGTGTTTCAGATTCTTTTGAGTTTGACATATGTGGTTTATTGTCAACTTAAAACTCCCAAAATGCAGGTCTTCATAGTTGGTATTAGAGCTTTGGTTTAGCGATAACCTTAGCTTTGATTGGAATTGGCTCATTAGAGATAGGGTTGTAATACCCTAGAATGAGTTTGTTTGAGTGTGTGTATGTGTGTGTGTGTCTGAGAGTGCATGCTTGTTATTATTATAAAATATTTTATATAGTGTTAACTTATCTGTTGATTTGATTATGAATTCGCGTCGGTATGTGAGGCCATGTTATAGATAGGGATTTCTAAACACTTAAACGAGGCAAGTCGACATAATACTATTTTAAAATAGGGTAAACGAAATAATTTTACCTAAATTATATTTTAAGTATAAAAAAATAATCATCCATAAATAACCATATAGGTTTATGAAAATACAAATTTATTTATGGATGTTTGTTGAAGGAGATGATAATATATAGTTATCATCGATTATTGGTTGAATTAAACTAAATTCGAATACTTTTTGAACTCTATTTCACAAAGTGTTCAATAATTAGATTGAATTGAAATCTAGTTACAATGAGGATTGTTTGCAATAGAAAAGATGAAAATTAATGAAATGTTTTCATAATAAGGTAATGGAATGGTATAAGTCTATTTATAATATGGCTTATAAATAGAAAGGATTTAAAAGCTAAGAATTTTAGAATTTGAAATCTCGTTGATTTTCAAAAATTATTTTCAAAATTTTAAAAAAAGTTAATAATATTATTTTGGAAGTGATTTTGACTTGAATTATATTTTGAAAATATTTTGAAAGAAAAAAAAGCATTGAAATCACTTTGTTCGCTGGAAAATAATTCTCTGAGTGACCGCGGCATCGTCAATATTCATTTTCGAGTCTCTAAGTGATAAATTGCTACCCTAATAATTTTCTATTGAAGTTTGGTTCTCAAAAAACAAGTTTTGATTGTAAAATTCCAAGTAAGATTTTATAGATATATGAAAAAGAGTTTTTGAACTTATAATCTTTGAAATAGAATAGATAAGAAACAAGTTTACAAAGTATGAACTTGAGCAGGAAAGTAACCAAAAAAACGGTTGAACATTTTGGTTAAGCAAACAAAAGTAAATTTGAATTTGAGACATGAAATAAAAGAATTAACCCAAGTAAACTTAAATAAATTGAGTTAGTGAAATAAAGTAAATAAAATAAAATTTAACTCAAGAAAGTTTAAGTGAAAGTGAATTATATTTGAAATGAAGTAGATAAAATAATGAAATAAAATTTAAGTGAATAAGTTTGTATAACTTGTCGATTTGATAAATATTAAGATAAAAACAAATTTAAATTTTGTTGAATGTGAATGATAAGAAAAGAAAAGTTTAACTCAGATCAAGAAAAGTAGGATAAAAATGAGTTAAATAAAATAGAATTTGACATTTGGAATGAAGATGAACTTAAGTTATAAAATGCATTTCAATTTAAGTTGCAAAAAGAATTGAATATGGTTTAGAATGTTGTTTGATAGAAACAAATATAAACTTAAGTTGTGTAGTAATTAAAAAAATGAAGTATTGTATAAAATGTTTATAAGCTTAAGTAAATAATTTTAGGGAATGCTTATTAAGTGCTGTTAGTATTAAAGAATATATACTAAGTAAACTGAATATGGAACGAAATGTTGTTAAATATAGATTGAAATTTAAAGTGAATACTAATGAATTGATTTTGAGTGAAAGCAATATAAATAACTGAATTTGATTTAAACTGAATGCAGATCAAATGAATGTAAAAGGAATTGAACGTAAATAAAAGAACCGAGAATAAAAATGAAATATAATAGGTAAACCAATTGAGTGTTAATAAAGAATGGATGTTCATAAGAGATGATAGTGTATAAAGAAACTGTTGACATGAGATAATGTAAATTGATGTAGTTGGATTAATTAGATGAATATTAATTTTTGAATGGTTTCTTTTGTTGCAAATTATTGTTATAAATGTTTTTGGTAACAAATGATTGTTATGTTGTGTATTAGTGCTTATGCTTATGATTCAGGTTAAGAATACATGTTATATAGTTCTATTAATCATGGATGTTTTCTATATCTTATTGTAAGTGACTAATATTCAAACTTGGACTGAGATAGGTACATATGAAGACCATTTGGACGTATATGCAATTCGACATGCTTTTGCTCGCTTAATATGAGCGAATTCGCTCATATTAATAATAATAAGGTACATATCTTAGATTACATGCCATACTTTTATATTTTTCCCTACGGGATGCCTCATCACTGAGATGAGATGTATATTTTTGATATATATGTGTAATGTAAATTTTTCCGATCGAGCAGCGCAAAGGAAACGCTACCGAAATTTTCCATAAATTCGGGAGTTAGAAAATTTTATGACTTTAAAATTTTATAACTTATTTTACAAATAAACCGATATTAGATTGGTGTAGCAAAAGCATGGTAAAGGTTTTGCAAAATAGATTTTAGGTTATGTATGTTGATTATTTTGAGTAAAGTATATCAAATGTTAGATTCCTTACTTAACCTTTTCGAGGACGAAAAGTTTTGAGTGGGGGAAATGGTAACGACCCATATTTTTGACTATTTTAAAATTTCAAATTTAATATTATTATTTAAAAAAAGGTTAGAAATAAAAATTCAATGATTAATTAATGTAATATATTGAATATGAACTTTGATAAAAAATAGCAAAATTTAATAAGATAAAAGAAGATAATTTATATTAGAAAGTAAGTTAAATGATACTGAATTATAAGTAGTTGATAACAAAAATTGAAATAATCAATGTTAAGTTAGTAAAAAAATCGAATGAATGTTTATTAAAAGTAAAAGCATAGGTTTATTTATATGAATTTGTATTTCTAATAAATATAAATTTCAGATATAAGAAAAAAGTTATTTGGTAAGAAATGAATAACTTTTGCTGTATACAGTAATTGCAAAGATGCTGACTTATTGTAAAATGGAAGTAGTTGTTTTATTATTAGAATTGTGTTTAAAAGCAAATTTTGTAAGTTAAATAACTTATATTTCAAATATAGTGATTTATTTGACAATTTAATTGTTATATTTAATATTTAGAATTGTTTAAATAACTGAATCTTGAATTTAAGGTGAATGAAAATGATTTCAAAAGTTGATTTAAATTCTAATTAACTTAGAATGAAGATAGTAAACTTTTAAATTTGATTAAAAGTGAATAATAAGAAATTGAAAATTTTATATTTTAATTAACATGTAAAATAGTCTTCTCAGGCACTGTCTCGGATTTCGACGTAACCAACTTCATCGGATCCATAATAGTGACTTATTATATGCTATCGAATTTCATAGTGACTAGACGTATTGTTTGGTCATGCGAGTTCGTAATGCGTAGAAATTAATTAAAGGAATTTAAATTTAAATAATTTGATTTTGAAAATTTATCTTCTGTATATCATGGAATTGGCTTTTGATACATATTCCATTGTGTTCGGAATAGGAGTATAACATATAGAATGCCAGACGACACACTTCGTTTGGAGTTCAAAATTTTCATGGATAAATAGTGCTATAGGAAATTTTCTATAAATAGCTATCAACCTTTCTTCATTTTCAATACCATAAACATTATCCGCCCCCTTTATAATTTCAATGGTCAAAAATTGCCCATCTTCTTCCCTCGATTTCTCTCTATACACCTGTAGGAAATGCAAATTATGGATCTTAAGGCAGAATTAGCACTAGAGGGGGGTGAATAGTTTTTAACTAATTTTATGAACCTTTTTGAAATCTTTTCAACTTAAATCCAAACAATTGCAATTCAAAAAGAAACAATCACGGAATCAGACACAGATGCAAATAGTAAATAAAATCAGTAAAGGAAAGAACATACCAGAATTTTATACTGGTTTGAAATTACCCTACATCTAGTCCCACACAATTCCTTGTGCAGATTTCTTTTCAAATATAATGTCGATAATACAATCTCGATTTCAGTGCCACGAGATACAGCCTCCTGTCTACGAGTGCAGGGCAAACTCTCTTGATTTAAGTAGGCTACAAGATCACCTAATTGATTTACGGGCTATAGTCACACCCAACTAATTTACAGGCCACAATCACACCATTTCCAATCACATTTTGATAGAGAGAGACTCGATACACTTCGATCTTTGATTACAAATGATTCTATAACACTTAATAGCACTGAGATCTTTGAGAGAGAGTGGTAGAAAATCAGACTTGAGACGATCGAGTTTGATTCACTTAGGATTTCGGTCGAATTTTATTAAAGCATTTGAAATATTTGAGAATATTTGAGTGGAGAAGAAGGAGTGCAGAAATGAAGAAAAACTAACTTAAAATTCATTGAAAACAACTGGTATTTATAGGAGAACAACGGTCAAGTCCATTCACAAAAAGTTAGGACGAACAGATACTTCTTGAAAAATTTAAAATTTGAATTCTTTGGCTACCATGTCGACATGGGGTTTAGGGGCATGTCGAAATCCTCTAGTATATTTTGTAATTTATTTTTGTTTTAAAAGAGATTTGCCTTCTAAATTCATTGAAAATATCTTAGAACTTTGTAAATTATTTTGAATATGCTTTATGTTTATAAAAACCTTTAGAAAGTGATCTTATGAAATATAAAAGTAATAAAAAGTAAATGTATAAATATTTTTACACTAAAGCTAAAATATTAAAACCAGGAGATAGTTCTAAAACGTGAAATGATTTTGAAAGTAATATGATTAAAAATAATTTTTGAATTAAGGCTAAAATATTTGAATTGATAGAGATGACTTTAAAAGGATAGTTTTGAAATAATAAATCATTTTGAAAATTTCATGGATTCCATTCCACTAGAGAAGGTCATGTGTTCCATCCTACTAAAGAGGTCGTGGATTCCATCCCACAATTAAAGCGAGAAGGTGGATTCCATTCCACAATCAAAATTCGAATAAATATCTTAGTGCTATTATGAAGTTTTAACATAAATCTAGACTCTATTACTTATCTTGATATCTTGAACTTTTGATACTCATGAGTCTTCGGTCTTGATTTCTTCAATCTTGAATCTTTATAATATACAGTCTTCATTCTCAGTTCCCGTATATATATCATGCATATACATATATATCTAGACAAGAATATTGGTATTTATATTTTATAACAAGTTTGAAGGTTGTTGTCATCAAAACCATCATCTTAGGAACTGACAATCTCCCCCTTTTTGATGACGACAACCTACGTTTATAAAACCTACTCCAACAAACTTCAATTCTACTCTGATTCCCCATATTTCAACAACTCCCCTTTAATTTTCTAACTTCCCCTTAATCTAACCCTATCTAATTTATTTTATAATTCTCCCCCTTTGCCATCAACAAAAAACTAAGCTTAAATTACATAACTCCCCCTTAAACTAAAACTATGGAACTAAATGCTAATAACGAAGTATAATAAGCAAAACATAAATCTAATTTTGTTACATTACACATATGAAACATAGACACAAATATATACAAGTACATAAAATATAAAAACATCAATATAATAATAATCTAACGAGAGTCCTTGACAATTGGTGACTTGTGAATTGAACAATTAGGCTAATGGAGACAAAAGTTTTCATATTGTTCGACCAAATTACCATTTTTATCAAAACATACTTCTCCAACGCAAACAACTTTATTGTCATCGTCCATTTGCGCTTCTTCCTCTTCTTCTTCTCCTTTGTCATCCTCTAATGGACTATGAATACGTATGTTAGAAGAATCATCATCAATTATAATAGGGTCCGCATGATTATCCATTAGAATTTTTTGGAAATTTCAAAGAATCATGCCTTGTCTCTGTTGTTCCTTTGCCATCCTTATTAGCATGACTTATAATTCAGTCAGCATTTGTAGTGAATCCTCAATAATTTCCTCGATCTTCATTTCTTGAGCCAATGTAGTTCATTGAAATGGACCAAAATAGGAGAAGGGAAGGAAAATGTTGCATTTTGGTTAGATTTAGAAGAGGAGGCCATTATTTTATATTTTTAGAAGTTTATTACAGAGAAAATGAAGTAATAAGACATAAAAATTCAAAATGTTGTGATTATATAACCACCAAACTGATTTTAGAGGAAAATCAAAATTTTAAATTTTACCGTTGTATGTATTCTTTATTTAATGCTTCATTGGTTGCTATGGGAGTGGGTTTTCTTTTCATTGTGGTCATACCAAATTTACTAACTAGATCCCTAGCATATTTTTCTTGACTAATGAAAATACCACTATCTAATTCTTTTATTTGCAATCCTGAAAAGAAAGAAAGTTCAACAATGTGGCTCATCTCAAACTCTTTTGTCATTATTTCAGAAAACTATTTGTTTGTTTCATTGTTTGTTGATCCAAAAATTATATCATTACATCAGTCTGTACTAATTGAATATCATTTTTGTTTCCTTTAATAAAAAGAGTATTATCTACCTTACCAATTTTAAAATTTGATTGTAATAGGTAAGATCTTAGTCTGTCATTCCAGGCTCTAGAAGCTTGTTTCAGACCATATAAAGCTTTCTTTAATTCGTAAACATGGTTTAGAAACTTTTCTTATTCAAAAAGTGGAGGTTGCTCAACATAAACACCCTTTTTAACAAAACCATTTAAAAGGCACTTTTGACATTCATTTGAAATAATTCGAAATTGTTGTGATTTGCAAAAGCAGGTAGAATTCTAATGTCTTCTAATCTTGCTATGGGTGCAAAGGTTTTCATCATAGTCTATTCCTTCTTCTTGACATAACCTTGCATGACTAACCGAGCTTTATTTCTAAAGACCTATGTTGTTCATTCATTTTATTTTTGTAAACCCATTTAGTTCCTATTATAGTTCTATCCTCAGGTCTAAAACAAGTTCCTATACATCATTTCTGGTGAATTGATTTAGTTTTTCTTGCATAGCAAGAATCCATGAATCATCAGATGATGTTTCCTTTAGATTTTTAGGTTCAACGGTTGATATAAAAGCTACATTACTCATCTTGTTTAGTTGATTTCTAGTTCTAACAACAGATTCAATATTTCGTAGTATATTTTCTATAGGATGATCTTTTAAAAGCTTGATCCTTTTGTTAGGATGAACAGTTTTACAATTTGTTTCATTTGATTCATTATTTAAAGTAACAAAACCATCTTCATCACTTATTTGAACAAAATCCTTGAAATTTCCATCAAAAGATACATGCATTATTTCTTCGATGGTATTAGTTTTTAAATTTAAAACTGTATGTGCTTTGCTTCTATTAGAATATCCGATAAAGATTCCTTTGTTGGATTTATAATCAGATTTATCCAAATTGTCCTTTGTATTTAGAATAAAGCATTTACTTCCAAAAACTTTAAAATAAGATACCTTTGATTTCTTATTGAAAAGAAGTTAATATAGTGTTTTATTGGTTATAGGTCTAATTAAAATCCTATTCAAAATGTAATAAGCTGTTGTGACTGCTTCAGTCCAAAAATTTCTTGGTAATTTACTATCTGAAAGCATGGTTTCTGCACACTCTTGAATCGTCATATTTTTACGCTCTACCACTCTGTTTTTTGTGGAGTTCTTGGAGAAGGAAAATTATGAGTTATTCCTTTTTTATCACAGAAATTGTCAAAATTTTCATTTTCAAATTCTCCATCATGATCACTATGAATAGTGTTGATTTCAAAGAAAGTTGATTTTGAATTATTTTGAGAAAGTTTTAAACAAATCAAAAGTAACAGTTTTATGTTTAGAATAATTGTCCATGTAAATATAGAATAATCATCTACAATTACAAAAATATATTTACTATGATTTATTAACTGAATTTGAGATAGACCGAACAGATCTAAATGAAGTAACTCAAGAGGTTTTGAAGTTGAAGTCATATCTTTCAATTTAAATGAACTCTTTCTAAGTTTTCCTAATTGAAAAGCATCATATATACTATCTACTTTAGAATCCATTTTAGAAAGACCTCTTACTAGATCAAGTTTTGAAAGTCTAGATAAGTGTTTGAAAATCAAATGCCCAGACCTTTTATGCCAAATCCAATGGTCATTTGTATTAGCCAAAAGGAATAGGTTATCATTTGAGATTTTCATACCGAGAATTTAAATATTTTTCTTTCTAATTCCTACAAATATAATCTTTGATTTATTATCTTCAATTTGACACTTATCCTTTTCAACTTTAATTTTGTTGCCCTTGTTACATAGTTGACTTATGCTAAGTAAGTTGGGTTTAGATTCCTAACTAACAGAACATCAGAAATAGTAGGAGTTTTAGAGTTACCAACATTGCCGATGCCAATCACATATCCTTCTAAATTGTCTCCAGAGTTGACCATTCCTCCATCTTCGTAAATTATGTCATTTAGTATCTACGGATAACCAGTCATGCGTCTTGAACATTGACTATCAAGTATCCATTTGTTTTTATTGATTTGCACCATTTGTCTATTGAGTTATGATTCTTTAAAAGCCGTATAACACTTTTTCAAAATTTAGATTATGATAACTTTGAAAACTAATGCTCTGATACCAAATATAAGAAATGCGAATTACAATCTTAAGGCAGAATTAACATTAGATGAGGGGTGAATAGTGTTGAATTAATTTTATGAATATTTTTCTTTTTAAATTAAATCCAAACAGATGCAATTCACAAACACAGAAACAATCACAGAGTCAGACACAGATGAAAATAGTAAGTAAAAAAAGTAAAGGAAAGAAAACATTGGAATTTTATACTAGTTCGGAATTACCCTACATCAAGTCCCACACAATTTCTTATGTAGATTTCTTTTCAGATATAATATCGATATTACAACCTCTATTTCAAGGCCATGAGATACACGCTCCTATCTCTGAGTCTAGGGAAAACTCTCTTGATTTAACCAGGCCACAAGGTCACCTAATTGATCTACGGGCTACAATCACACCCAACTGATTTATGGGCCACAATGACACAGTTTCCAATCACACTTTGATAGAGAGAGGTTCGATACACTTTGATCTTTCTATCTTTGATTACAAATGATCCTATAACTCTTAATAGCACTGAGATCTTTGAGAGAAAAGGACGAGAATCAAATTAGAGATGATCGAGTTTGATTCACTTAGGATTTCGGTAAAATTTTGTTAAGGCATTTGAAATAGAAGAGAATATTTGAGTGGAGAAGAAGGAGTGAAGAAATGAAGAAAAAATAACTTAAAATTCATTGAAAACTACTAATATTTGTAGAAGAACGACGGCCATGTCCATTCGCCAAAGGTTATGACGAATAGGCACTTCTTTTGAAAATTTAAAATTTGAAAGATCATGTCTATATTTTGAAAATTGATTTTTGTTTTAAAAGAGATTTACTTTCTTAAGTTTGTCGAAACTATCTCAGAACTTTGTAAACTATTTTGAATATACTTTATGATTATAAAAACCTTTGGAAAGTGATCTTACGAAATATTAAAGTGATAAAACCCAAATACATAAATATTTTGAGATTAAAGCTAAAACATTAAAACCAGGAGATAGTTTTAAAATAAGAAATAATTTTGGAATTAATATGATTAAAAATAGTTTTTTAGTTAGTGCTAAAATATTTAAATTGATAGAGATGACTTTAAAAAGATAGTTTTGAAAAAATAAATCATTTTGAAAATTTCATGGATTCCATTCCACTAGAGAAGGTCGTGGGTTCCATCCCACTAAAGAGGTCATGGGCTCCATCCCACTATTAAAGCGAGAAGGTGGATTCCATTCCAAAATTAAAATTTGAATAAAGATCTTAGTGCAATTATGAAGTTTTAACATAAATCTAAATTCTATTACTTATCTTGATATCTTGAACTCTTGATACTCATGAGTCTTCGGTCTTGATTTCTTCAATCTTGAATCTTTATACTATGCGGTCTTCATTCTCAGTACGTACACACACAAATATATATCTTGATATACATATATATCTAAACAAGAATATTAGTATTTATATTTTGTAACAAGTCCTAAGGGTGTTGTCATCAAATCCATCATCTCAAGAACTAACAACACCCGCTTTTAGGCTTTGACTTCAACTACGAAGATGGAGAGCTACAAGATCAACGGTTGGAACGTCAAAATCTGTCGTGTCGTGGCTGACGAAGGGTTGCATTCGTCGACCATTTTTTGGGTTCTCTAGTCCTGATTTGTGCGTACGCGCGTGCGGCTGTGGGATGACTCGGCCACAGGCTGCTTAGCGCTAGCAGCTGCGGTCGTTTGTGGGGGTGCGGCAACGTTTGTCGATCGAAGAGAAAAAAATTATCATGTGCGATGCCTGGAGTTGCAATCGAGGGAGATGAAGTTAGGTTAAAAGTTTAACTTATTTTAATTTAAGTTAATTATGTAATCTAATTATTTCGTACGATTAACAATCTTTAACTTTCTCGTACGGGATCAGATTCAAGCGAAACAAGTCGCATTGGATTCGTATCAAAGCCTTCTACGACAATGAGTTGGATTCAAATTTGTTTGCTCCAAAAAATTTTTAGTTTCAAATAAAGGCGAGTATTTTAAACCACTCATGAAATACTAAAATATTCTTATGCCAGTTAAATTGAAATCATGAAGTGATTTTTCTTTATTGACTGTTGTTTGGTAATTTAACTGACATTTAAATTGATATATGAATTGAACCATTAGGAATTTATAATCGACAATTAAATTTTAATTTGAAATTGAATTGCTAGTTAAACATCCGATATTGTTAGCTAGTTGACTGTTGTGATTTATTGACTGATTTGGATGTTGATTGAGATTGGATGCTACTGGTTGATATTTTGGATGATTGGATGTTTATTTATTTTATGTATCCCGTTATCACCTAGTTTAGTATTTGACAACAAATATACTATTGTTTGAATTATTTCAAATAAATTAAGAAATAAGTTGAAATGACACATACCTATGACACTTTGATTTGGATTGAAATGATATATAGCGATCCCAGTAATTAAAAGTGAAATAACCGATCACTTTGCCATAGGATAAAAAATTATATACGGACGTCGTATTGGTTAAATTAAATGGTTTTATATTCTTGAATTTGAATTTATTTAAATGATATTGTTTAAAAGAATATATATTTATTTATGAGAATTGAATTAATTTTGAATTTGAGTTTTGAAATGTTGAAATCAAGTTGGTTAAAAGAAATTGTTTTAAATAATTAAATTTGAAATGTGAATTTATAATCGACGTATGACTTGAATTATGGAAATTTAAACTTTTTTAAAGGTTTGAACTTTTGCTTGAACTTCGAATTTACTTAAGTAAAAGTGATATAAATGGATATTTCAAATTTGGGCTTGGAAATAATTATTTTAAAGATTTGAACCTTAAACATTGAAGTTTAATTTGATTTAAGTGATTTAAATCAATAAATTAAAATTAAAATTTATATAAACTGAAATGGTTGAATTGAAATTTGAAATAAGAATTGAATTGAAATTAAAATTAAAATAAGAATTGAATTGAAATTTGAACTGTTGAATCGAATCGTTGAATCAAATTTGAAGTTAAAATGAAATGTTTCGAAATTGAAGTTAATTCGAATGGAAATAGAAATTGATCTAAATTAAAATTGAAACTGGAGTTGATTTGAATTAAAATTGAAACTAGAGTTGATTTGAATTGAAATCCAAATTGAGTCGATTTGAGATTTAAGATGGTTTGAATTGGAAGATTTGAAATTATATCAATTTGGCTGAAATTTGGGCCTGACTCTAGATTTATTCGAAATGGAAAGAAAGTGTTTTAAATTTGAAACTATTTTCACCATAAACTATTTTACTGTGCACTATTTTAAAATTCATCGTGTTGAATTCCAAATTATTTAAATTTTCAAATCATTTTATTATATAACCATACTCAAACTATTTTGTGTCAAACTTTTTCAATCTCTAAATTATTTAAACCATTTTAATTATTCAAACTATTTTCAAAATTCAAGTTGTGTAAGGTCAGAATTGTTATGTTTAAATCATTGATTTAAAACGTGAATGTGGTTAAAATGAAGTTATAACCTAAGTTGAAATTCGAAATGGAAATTTTAATGAAATAATTTTTAAGTGAAAATGACATGTGAAGTAAAGATGATGATTTGAAATGAAGGATATTTTAAAGTGAATATGATATTTTGATATCAAGTACGAATCATTTTTGAAATGTAAAAGAACCAACCGATATGTAAAATGACTTTTGGTTGTTAAAGAAACAAGGGCCGGTTACTGGCATACTCTCTGTCAATGTTGGAACCACTTTAACAATTTTGTATATGGAGCAGAATCCCGAATAAAGTGATTGAGTTTGGTGTACAGTGCTGAATTTGAAGAAAGAGAATGATGATGGATAGGCCCGACACCTGTTCAATTTGAAATGACTATAGCTACCTCTAGCGGACATCTGTTCTTCAATTTTCTTTTGGACTTGGTCCACACCATTACCCTTGATGTGAGTTTCTATTAGTGCACCTTGATTTGGGATGTCCTCTCTTTGACTTGATATGGGATGGATGTACGCGGTGGGCGGTCGTGGCTATGATGTGTTACCACTAGCCTACAACCTAAATTTGTAGTATCCTAACTTAGGTATTGCCTCATGTGCCTTGTCATACTTTTATCCTTATACGAGACCATTATGAGTTTGGTTTATTTTTATCGTATCACGGCGCGTCTCTATCCCCCAACATGCTACTAGGATATTATATGCAAACTGTACATCAATGCTTGAAAATGTATTAAAGGGGATTAGTGTAAAGCTTTAACGCTGGGAAAAATATTTATCTTACTGATTGGACATTACATGTATAGCGTATTCCACTATATTTAGATATTTAGATGGACCCATAAGAGATGGAAAATTCCGTAACATCTCTTGAGTTATTGCACTCACGTTATACACTGGATAGGAGATGTAAAACTTCGTAAACATCTCTGATGCTATTACACTCCTATTATATATGATATTGATTTGACTTACATAAGTATATTTTAATTCTGATTCGATTGTATTGTTTTGCTTTATGCTCGTATTAGCCTTGAGTTTTCAGTTCATTGAAGTTCGTATTATTCTAGAGGACGTAGATAAAGATTTTGGATATTATATTACTAGTATTATTCCTCTGCATCATGTTATTTTGCCGCTTTGTTTTATTTTGTCCATGTTGTATATATGACTCTATTGATGTTGTAAAAGTATAATCAAATGTATAGTGTGAACGACTTCATGAACTGTTTATTTGATTATTATATTTTGTAATTCTGCAACTAGATTCTGTGTTTGTTTTCTTCTTTTCTTATTTTTCTTAATTAACCCCAATGATTATCAATGTTTCAGATTGTTTTGAGTTGCGCATGTGTGATTTATTGTCGACTTAAACCTCCCAAAATATGGGTCATAAGATGTGTGTTTTGTTTATGTATTCAATTTTGAATTAAATAACTTTTTATATATTTAATGTATGTACATATAACCAAAAGGTAATTTTTTTGTAGAAGACTTTTCCAATAAAATTAAATTTTGTAAAAAGATAAAACATACATCATGTTGTATCAAACTTTTAAAATTCGATTTAGAATTTAGAATCATTTAATATATTTTATTTTAATACTTGAATTTAATCTTTTTAATTCCCAGGTTAAGTGCATTCACAAGTAAATGGGCCTTAATACCCACCACCCCTCCCCCCACATCCCTTTTTATACATAATGATCCACATATGATAATCTATTGATATACCGATTCATGGTATTTCTAATGGAACGGTATATTTTATAATGATCATATATATAATTATATATAATAATTAAGAAATATACATATTACCAAAGCCTAGAATTCATGCCTTGGAACAATGAAAGAAAATCCTTGAAACAAATTCTGTATCTTGAAGATGCTACCTTTTCAGATGCAGCTACCATTGATAAATGTATTTTACTTGATTTCGTGTTAGAAATGCTTAAATGATAAAAGCAAGGGGTAGATGTTTTCGTCCAAGAATGCCATGGAGTGGGAAGCCAAATAGGGAGCCCTAAATGAGAGTTTGGTTCATTTAAATAAGGAGATGCCAAGGAGTAAAAGAAGGATCTAAATCCTTGTTTCTCCTTTACCTATTCCTCTCTTTTATTGAAAATTCAAGCTCTCTTAACTATCATATGGACGACCTCTCCTTTTCACTTCATGGATGAAAATAACAAGTCCCTATATGTGCCTCAAAATCAATCTAAGCCTGAACAATAATTCATGTATTTAAATTCAATTTAAACGTATACCGATATCGTATATCGATCAGTATATTTATAACTATTATGAACACAATATTTAATATCATTCAAAATAAATCAAATAAAATTTTATAATTAATAACTGATTTAATTAATTTATAACAATTAAAAACTAGTTAAATCGAGTTGTGAAAGAAAATTCATCATTTTGATTGTGTGACTCTTAGGTGTAAATGTTCTTAGCAATTAATATTGAACGATTCGAATATCAACGTTCACACGCCACTTAGCAGTTGGTCTGACATTATGGCCAAATTCATCGCTTACTTTAATTGGTAAAATCTAGTTTTACTATACTAAGTGTTATTGGAATTGACAATTATTCGCACCAATTCTTTCGTCAAAATTATATCACTTTAGAATTATGGAATTTGGTAATAGTCAAAATTCCAATATGGTCCATATTCAACTATATAGTCCAAATATAAAGTCCTTGGTTCAATAATTAAAATTATTATTAACCAAACTGCTCTAAATAGAGACTTTGACTTTGAATTGACCTTAGTGGATCGTGATACTAACTTCATATAACCGAGGAGACGAATCCTCTCTTGAATAGTGTTTCACTTCCAATACTTCAACTATAGTCGTTCGATGGACGTTGTGCCACGATTTAGATATAATCAGAGCGAAGCATCCACATTGAAGATCAAAAGTATTTTCAAGTCAAGGGAACTATGTAATTTATTGCATCGATATTTTCTCTTTGACCTTACTCATATTAGCTAATAGAATACTATCAAGTGACTCATTTCAAAGTTATCCAACAATATCAATACATAATACCTTGGTGCTCCCGGCGGTAACGAGTAATAATGTAACAACTTACCTTTTCGACGCTCAAAGTTCAATAGTAATACGTCCACAATATTCACATTTCGAGCATCCGATTGCCGGAAAGATAGATTGTTGGAGTTAAAGAAATGAAAAGACCAAACAGAATCTCATATTGTGACGAGTAATTTATAATCTCTAAACGATATTTACAAAAGAAAAACTTTAATATTCATCCATCAGAGTCTAACCTATCATCAGCTTGGACGGTTATAGCAGTCTGTCCTTACAAATACTGATAAATACAAAATAAGAAATACAGTGGAAAATAAAATATGTCAAGTCTTGGAAACATCCGGATCGCTCTTAAAGCTCCAAGCGTCCAAAACTAATCTTGGAAAATACTCGAGTCTGATTTAAGCACTATAAGAAAATAACGCCCGGATCAATTTGGTAAAACCAGCGTGACAAACTCAAATCAAATGGATTGTTATATCTCATAACTTTTCAAAAATAAAGGTATCTCGTAAGACCATACTGCATATAAACATGGATGTAGTTTTACTTTAAAATAACCAAACCATTTTATATGAAAATCTAGTGATATTATAATAATGTCCATGGTTTAAAATAAATATTGAATTATAGCTAAAATGGTTACAACAATTACATTCAACATCATACATAGTATACAATTAAGTCCGTAAACGCAAATATTAGAAAATGGATTGCATACAATGATAAGGCACCGGGGTACTGCTTATCATAGTATACCTCCAAAAAAATGTATCGAGGTCGCAAAACATTTGCACCCCTACCAAGATAGAACCGGCTTACGCCTTCTTGGATAGTACCAAACAGGTAATCACCTTGGTTGCTTTGCAACCTTTTCCTTGAGAGCTGTCATGCACATATCAAATCTGTAAATAGTGATCTAGAAGGGTGATGCCATAGCCCAATGGATGCAACCCACCAGCCTTTATGCATATCCCCTGCTTTAGGCATTCCTAGGTCTTAGGCTTTAGGGCTTATGTTTTACCTTTTTAGTAAATCCCACTTGGAATACTAACACTGCCTTCCAGGTAACAATACAAGGCTAACATTTATCCATACAAGTTGTTCAAGATAAGAACAAACCGAAGATACTACTTATAATACATACTTTTTGGAATGACCCTCAGAATTAGTAGTAAACGACCATTGCAATTTAAAGAACTCCAACTTCCATTCCATAGTCTTCAAAATATTTCCAATTCGAATGCTTATGCTAGTACGAAGTTGTTTTCGGATAACACATGTTTATCCACTCTCAGTATCTCCAAACCAACTACCGATAGTTTTCGACCGACTCAATCGTGGTTCGTTCAGAAGTAAGCCGGCTACATAAGAGTCCCAAGGGGGTCTCTTAATATATCCCTTGAAGTGAGATGTTTCATCTGAATGAGTTCTCCAAAGGGAATCTCAAACCGTATGAAATCACGAAGCTTTCATATACTTCTTAAGTCAAAACTGGTCAAGTTATCAATGTTAGAAATGCAGATTACCGATCTTAAGGCAAGAATAATACTAGAGGGAGGGGGTGAATAGTGTTTTGTGGATTTAATAAATCTTTTTGAAATTTATGTAACTTAATCACTAACAAATGCAATACACAGACACAGATGTAATCACAGAATCAGGCACAGATGCAAATAGTACATAAAAGCAGTAAAGGAAAGAACACGCCACAATTTTATACTGGTTTGGAGTTACCCTACATCCAGTCCTGCATAATTGTACAGATTTCTTTTCAAAATAATCTTTCAGATTACACCATCAATTTCAAGGCCACGAGGTACACCCTCCTGTATTCGAGTTCGGGGAAACTCTCTTGATTTAACAGGCCACAAGACCACCTAACCGATTTCCGGGGAAACAATCACACCCAATTGATTTCAACGCTAAACCGCACCTTTTACTCAACAGTTTTATTTACAAATAATCCTATAACTTTGAATAGTACTGAGATCTAATGGAGAGAGTGGTGGAGAATCAGACAAGAGAGATTCAAGTTTGATTCACTTGGTATTTCGGTAGAGTATAGTTTTGGGATTCTTTAGAATAAATATGAAAGATAAAGAGGAGAGAAAATAAGTGAAATATGATTAAAAATTCGTTTAGAACTATTGGTATTTATAGAAGATCAACAGCCATATGTTTTCGTGAAAGGATACGATAAATAGACACTTCTTTTGAAAATTTGAATTTTGAATATTAACGGGCACCATGTCGACATGGGGGATAGGAGTATGTCGACATGCTCTAGGCAAAAATGGTGATTTTGTTTTTCTGATTAAAATTGGTTTCTATAATTTTTCAAAACAATTTCTAAACTTTTATAAATATACTTGAATATAGTTTAAACATATAAAAGAGTTTAGAAAGTAATTTTTAATTTATAATCTTAATCTATAAAGTGATTTAAAATTTGAGTATATAAATATTTAAAAGCTAAATATTAAAACAAGAGATAGTTTGAAATCAAGGACAATTTTGGAATCAAAATATCAAAAATGATAAAGATAATTTTGAGGCTAAAGTTTTTCAAACATGAGAGATGTCTTTTTGAAAAGAAGGTTTTGAAAAACATTTTAAAATAAGAGATATATTTTTGAAAAGCATTTTCATAAAATTAGTGGATATCAAAATAGGACCATTATATGTTCCACTAGATATTTTCGTGGGTTCCATTCCACTAGGGTTCCATCCCTTTAATAGGCTCGAAGTGGATTTCATTCCACGAATAAATTTTGAATAAAGATGTAAGTGTTTTTAAGAAGTTTTAACATAATTCTAGGCTCAATACTTATCTTGTACTTTGAAATCTTGAACTCTTGATATCTTGATACTCAAAAGTCTTCAATCTTGATATCTTCGATCTTTAAATTTATCAGTCATGTATCTCTATACTGTACGGTCTTAATTCTTGGTGCCTGCATGTTTATATCCTGCATATACACATATATCTAAACTATAATGTTAGTATTCATATTTTATAATAAGTCCTAAGGTTGTTGTCATCAAAACCATCCTTCTCAAGGACTAACAATTGATAGTGAACAAACCACTATGTGGTGTAAGTATGGATTGCATATGAAAATCAGACATCATATACTTATCACCACTTTTCGATTTCAAACAATACTGTCCCTTGATTAACAGTGTAGTCGGACAAGTTAGCGTACTATACTTTCTCCAACATACATTCATAATTCTTAAGATAGGGACGAGCTTCTATACCCCGGAATTTGGTATCAAGTAGAAGGCGAAGTACCTTTCATATACTTAATTAATCATGACCTATTTTTCGAAATTAAACTTGTTATACTTATCATGTTTCCAATACTTCGACTTCTTTATCCCTCGCATCGAATCGAAGTCAGGTAAGTCAAAGCACCGGTTGCTCCTAGTCTTACCTTATTCAAATACTTTGATTCTAGATCTCACAGATAAAGGAAAGTCTATTCATTGGTTTTTAGTGCTAAATATAAGACGAATCGCTTTCCACAAACGTATCAACATTTTAGCACCATTTTATCATATTTGTTTGGCTACTTAATGGCACTGACAAAGAAATCCCTTGCATGAAACAAAGACTTTTTAAAACAATTGTGAAAACAACCCTACAAACTTATTTCTAGTCTTCAATTTAAACCAATTTAAAATATCATCATTTTTATAAAATTAAGCATTTTTTTAGTAATAACAAAGTGTTATCAACTAAACTTCCTTTCTTATTTTTCCAACACCACTTACTATAATAAAAATGTTATAGTCCATAATCCCTTTTCATTTCTCAAAAAAGTTTGCTATAACAATAGTGTTACAATCCATGATTCTTTCCTTTTCTAAAATTACTTCTAAAACTCTTTCAAAACAAATTTAAATCTTGTATTTGAAATACCCCTTTTAAATATGGACGCTTATAAACAAACTTGACTTTTGAAAAAAAGTGGTTAAAATTTAAATCTTTTGTTTAAATGGCAAAGTAAATACTTAAAAATATTTTTAAAACTTCAAACTCCCTTTTAATTACTTATACGCATATTTGAAAAGGCTTTCCAAAATATTAAAATATTTTTAACGCTTTTTAGTTTATCTAAATCAAAGATTTTCAAAATTGCATTCATAGTGACTATGTTACAGACCATAACTTTTAAAACTTGTTTTTGAAAACAAATAGATTTTTAAACTTCATTTCTAAAATATATATTACTTTATTACCTTGAAATAAGGATTTGGAAAACAAATCTCAAGTTTGAAAATCATTTCTAATTACTTTTTAGAAAACAAAGCAGTAAATTGCTTAAAAGCGAGCACAAGATTTCAATGTCGTAATAAAACCAACAACAAGTAAGTTAACTACAATTAACCAATCATTCACTTTCTCATACACAAGTATTTACATACCAATAGTATATGTAAATAAAAATCAATAAGGCGAGGGATCCTTGAAGACCCCTCTATAAAATTTTCATTCTTTGAAGTGCTTCTATAGCGACCTATTCACTACGAAACACTCCGACTTCCATTTCCTTTTGCTTTTGTCCAATGTAGCAAAACAATTATTTAAGCAATTCGCTTCCAAGAGGGAATAAAAATGTAACATTCCCCACTTGGAGGCCCAAAACTAACAGCTACAGATACTGTAGTCATCCATAGTTATTAATCCTCGGCTGCCAAATAGTATGTTAGAATAATTGATATACAGAAACACATGGATATGGAAAAGGCTAAAATTTTCAAAATAACTTTCACATTCCATTCCAAAACCATTTCAACATTCTTTATATTATCCCGCAACATTAACCATGTTCATAAAATATAATTATTAAAATATACCCCAAAAGCGACATATGAAGATGCACCCTTGGTGATCAGAGTGTATAATAGGCAATAAGCAACTTTGCCTTAACAAAATAACACAACTGAATCACAAGAGAAAGAACTCAAATAACTACATGCCTCCTACATGACTCTGGAAGCTTTTTCATTTTAAGAGGTGCTTGAAAACCTCAAATCTAAAACTATTCTAAATCAATAGAGTGCCCGAGAGTTTAAGGAAAAAACATAAACTTCAGGTTAGACATAAAGCCTGGTATGGTTAATAATATTCCATCTCAAATCATTTAGATATCTAGTGAGACCACGCCACTCAGCAGAAGTTTTCCCCTCACTAGTATCTTAAAAACATTTATAAACCAATTTATGTGTCCCTACATCCACAATGGTTAATTAAATTCATAACATTGTTATGTGATGATATGCAAAACAATTGAATCAATTCTGGATTACCCATCTCCGATTCATTTTGACTATATATCATAATTATAGTTTCTA
Source organism: Allium cepa (assembly GCA_030765085.1). Taxonomy (NCBI): domain Eukaryota; kingdom Viridiplantae; phylum Streptophyta; class Magnoliopsida; order Asparagales; family Amaryllidaceae; genus Allium; species Allium cepa. The sequence goes on along the minus strand of CM060942.1, from coordinate 86,359,095 downwards.
GGAATACTATTAATCTAACAGTTTTCATAGGCTAACTAATAACCAGTTAAACTTTTAAGGGCTCCTTGTCCAATTATATAGTTTTCAGGGAATTACTATGAACCTTTGGTAATTCCAATATAATTTCTTTTATCGTAGTTTTCACGGGCTGACTAGGAACCTATTGACTAACTGTCAATATCTTTTTATTTTTCTAGTTTTCATGGGATCACTAGGAACCTATTGACTATTTGTCAATATCACTTTCCTTATACAGTTTTCATCGGCTTACTATTAACCTACTGGCCCTAGCCAATATCTTTTACTTATATTCACTACTAGTTCAACCTATCGAATACAATAAAGTTTTGCTTATTAATTATTAGAAGCGTAGCTTCGACCATTAAAAGGATCTCTTCCTAAAGCATTGAAAGTTCCCCTTTCGACATCATTGGGTTTACTTTTAAAAATATCATTTGGGTCTAAGTAAATATATAAACGAAAGCATCTCTTTTGAAACCATTCTTTATCATGTAATAATATTGAAGAGTTTATGATGGCATTGAAACTATCCTATTTGACAGAGTCGAAAGATTACATTTAAAATATTGAAGGATAGTTTCGAAACCCCTTTCGAAACCATTGTCTTCGAAACCCATAACCCTTTAGAAAGAATTTAGAAAGTGGCTTAATATGGCTTTAATATAAACAATACCTTTCGACAGTATTGATGACTTCAATAATCAAAAGACAAAAGAATCGGTGTTAGGGCTTCGACTAGTTCGGAACCTCCTCTTTCGAAAGCATTGATTTATAATTAAAGGAACTCCTTTGAACCCCTTTTTCTTTTAAAACACACATGGCAACCCCTTTGAAAGCCATTATAAAACTCCTTTCGAAAACATACGTATCGACCAAGCCAAAAGCTTAGTAAAACGAAGGTAGACACTTATCTTTTTAAAACTAACTAAGGTAACGACCTCATCGGAAGCTATGCTTTCGACACCATACCTTTCTCCATTCTCCAGTCCACTAGGTATCTCCTAAATGATACCATATGTATTGAATTTAACTTAATGGGGTTTCGACATGGTCGAAGGCGAAAGGAAAGGGGCAAAAGGTACTCTGCATAGAGGTGAAACCTGTTTTTCTGGGTTAAATACTAAGTTAAGCAGCTTATATAAACTAACCTGCCTACATGTAAATTTCTTATTAGTTGCCCTAATTTTCCCATGCTTTTCAAAACTAACTACCCTTTTTTAGATTAGTATCAAACTTAAACTTTTGCAAATAAAACCTTCCTTTTTATTTACACGTAAATCATTTTGATCCTCTTCTCAAAATAATGTATTTTGTATATCAAATCACCTAAGAAAATCCCCATAATTCATAGAAATTTACTTTGATAGTGTTATCTAACATATCAAATATTCAAATCTAAATTTTCAATATATTTTCTAAAATAAATTATTGAACCCAATGTGCTATATTTTCATTCAAAAATTCATAATAACCTTTCCGAAGCATGGAAAATTATCAAACTTAAAACCCAACCCTAAAATCATGTTTTGCGTCACATATAATTTTTCCATGGCATATCACATGGTTTTGGTCTAAAACCGCATGAATCATTGTTTAAACAATCTTGTTTAAATTTAAACAACCATAATTCAAGCATATCATCATCAAACATCATATATAAGAATTCAAACTTAAATCCGAAACATATATTTAACAAATAGAGATGGAAATTATCATTCACCTTAATCTTTGATAAGGAAAATAAACTGATATGAGTTTGATTCCCTTTTTACTTTCTCTTCTTTTTCTTTGAATTTCCTCTTCTTCTTTTCCTTTTTATAGCCGGCATGATCTTCTTTACTTACGTTTTTATTTTTGTAAGAAAATGAATATAAGTGTGAATAGCTTAAAGGTAAACATATATATATATATATATATATATATATAAATGTAGGGTTAGGTGTAGTTAAATCCTATTATACCCTTTCATAATTTAATTGGTCTATAAACCATTCTTTAGCTCAATTAAACTAATAAGCGCGACCACTTATATTTATTCAAATCTCAATCTCCCTATCAACTTAATATTTACATTATTCTATTTAATTTGTCTAATCAAATATCCTGAATAATGTTATTTCAAATTAGGGGTGTTACAAGCTCTCCTTTTTAAAGAATTTCATTTTTAAAATTCAATAAGGACTAAATACTAATCATAACAATCATCTGCAACCACACCTAATAATTATAATAGTTTATCTGACTAGCAATCATCTATATAAACTTAATATGAACATACCATTTAAAACAGATCAGGATAAGTATCTCGAATTCTATCTTCTATCTCCCAAGTACAATCCTTCTCGTTGTCGCTTCATTGAACTTTCACCAACTTGACTGTCTTGGACCTTAATATTTTCTCATCTCTCACCACAACCCGAACTGGTTGTCTAACAACTGTCGAATTAGGTTCTACTGCTAACTTATCTAATCATGTTAGAGGAATAGTAGTCTCTGGATCATGCACATACTTGCGAAGATGAGACACATGAAATACACTATGGACACTTGCCATATTACTCGGCAATTCTACTCTATGCGTGAGCTTTTCAATCCTTTCTATAATCTGGAATGGACCAACATATTTCAGTGCCAGCTTCCCTGACTTTTCAAATCGTATCACTCCCTTCATCAGTGACACCTTAATAAAAACTCTATCTCCAACTAAGAACTCTAGGTCTTTACACCTTTTATCCGCGTAATTCTCTTGTTTGGAATAAGCTTCCTTCATCCGATCTTCGATCAACTCAATCTTCTATAACGCCTTTCTAACCATATCTGGACCCAAGACTAATCTGTCTCCAGTTTCTAACCAATATGCTGGTGATTTGCATAGCCTTCCATATAAAGTTTCAAAAGGCTCCATTCCTATACTAGTCTAAAAACTATTATTATAGGAAAACACAATCAAATGCAGGTGATCTTCCCAAGATCCACCAAAGTCTAGAACAAAAGCCCTCAATGAATCTTCAAGTATCTTATTAACTCTCTCAATCTACTCATCCATCTATGGGTTATTCGTTGTACTCATCTTGAGCTTGGTACCTAATACTCTCTATAGACTTCTCTAAAACTCGCCAGTGAATAGTGTATCTTTATCGCTGACTATATTACTAGGAGTTCCATGAAGTCTAACTATGTTCCTCACAAACAACTTCACTAAAACAGGTGCCGACCTGGTTTATTTGACTGGAATGAAATGGCAGCTCTTGGTCGATCTATCCACTATGACCCATATGCTTTCGTTTCCCATGTTCGACTTTTGCAACCTATCAATAAAATCCATGAATATAGAATCCCACTTCCAAACTGGAATTTCTAATAGTTGAAGCAACCCACTCAGTCTTTGATGTTCAACTTTCACTTGTTAACAGTTTGCACATTGTCTGACCCACAAGTCAACATCGCTTTTCATTCCTTCCCAATATAAGCTTCTCTTCGTATCTTGATACATCTTGGTTCCTCCAGGATGAATCGTAAACTTGGATCGACGACACTCATCTAGAACTTCTCTTCTCAAGTTCTCTATATTCAGAATGCATAATCGTTCTTCCTTCCTCAGTCATCCTCTCTAGTCGATGCCAAAATTTTAAGATCATTAATCTCCGATCGCACCTCGAGTCTTCTAATTTTCTCGGCTAACCCTTGATCCTCTTTCTGTTTAGAAGATATCCTCTTGATCAGCACTAGTCGAACCTCTAACCAAGCCAATATAGCAGTACTCTAAGTAGAATCAGCAATCAATCTCGGCTTTATAATACATGTAGCCAAAACTTCTAAATCCTTCCATTCTGCCAATATAGTTAATACCACATTCTGACGTTTCCTACTAAGGTCATCCGCTACCTTATTTCCTTTCCTATGAGTATATTCTAAACCAAAATCATAAGCTGCCAGAAACTCCAGCCACCTTTGTTGTCGCATATTCAACTTTTTCTAAGAGAATAAATATCTTAAGGACTTATGATCAGTGTATAGCTCAAATCTCTCTCCTAAGAGATAATGTTTCCAAATTTTCAATGTAGAGATCCCTGCGGCAAACTCCAAATCATGAGTAGGATATCTCACCTCGTGCAGTCTAAGATGTCAAGAAGCATAGGCAATAATTTTACTATTTTGTATCAACGCAGCTTCCAATCACGTTCCACATACATAAGTATACACCACCAATCCTTGGTTTCCATCTGAAACAGCTAACACCGGTGCATTGGTCAACAAATGTTTTCCTTAAGGAACCCTTCCTCACATTTGTTGGACCAAATGAACTTTACGTCCTTCCTAGTCAACTTACTCGAAGGTGCTGCTATCTATGAAAAATCTCTAATGAATCTCAAGTAACAGCCAGCAAGTCCGAGAAAATTTCTAATCTCGGTTACCGTCTCTCATTCAATTATTGACAGCTTCGATCTTAATTGGATCTACTGTCAAACCTTCCTTCGAAACTACATGACCAAGAAACTTGACCTCCTTCCAAAAATTACATTTAGAAAACTTTGCATTTAGCTGATGCTGCCTTACCGTCTCAAGAACTACTCTCAGATGATCCAAATGCTCTCTCTCATCTTTCGAGTACACTAAAATGTCATCTATGAATACTAACAACGAACATATCCAAGTGTTCTCGAAAAACCCAGTTCATCAAGTTCACGAAGAAAGTAGGTGCATTCGTTAATTCGAATGGCAGCACTAACCACTCATACGAACCATACCTAGTTCGAAATGTTGTCAAAGGAATACCATCCTCTACCACTCTCAACTGATGGTACCTCGTCGCCAAATCCAATTAGGAAAACACATTGGTTCCACTCAACAGATCAAACAAATTATCAATTTGGACAAAGGATACATATTCTTGATCGTCCTTTCGTTCAACTTGATATAGTCATGCACATCCTCAACGACCCATCTGGCTTCTTCACGAAAAGCGTGACCACACCCTGAGGCGAACTACTTGGTCTAATAAAATTCCTTCCTTCTAGATCCATAAGTTGCACCTTCAATTTTTTCATCTCAGTTGGTGTCATCCTGCTAGGTGGTCTACTGACAGATTTAATTCCTGGTACAAGATCTATCCAAAATTCAATAGCTCGTTTCGTTGGTAGTCCTGTGATTGGTTCAAATATATATGCAAACTCTCTTGCAACTCAAACCCGACTTATCTCCTTCGATGCTTCCAAAGCACTTAACACAACATAAACACTTTGGATAGAACTCACTATCAAGAAAATAATTCGGTTTTGACTATTTAGATGCCTTAATGATATTTCCCCATCTTGGTGAAATAACCTAGCCTCATATCTACCCAACCAATCCATACCCAAAATTATCTCGAAATTTACGAAATCATAAACATACAAACTGCATGCAAACATATGACCTAACAAATCCAGTTCTAGCTCGTCACATCTCGTCCTAAGAGTTGCATACTCTCATATTAGATTCGCAACCCTTATGGAAGAACAGGGTAAGTGAGTTCTAAGCATAACTTATTAACCAAATTCTGGGATACAAATAGATGTGATGCACTAGTACAAATAGTATCCTAACTGGAATACCTTGAATCAAAAATGTATGTTCCATCACAATCTTTTCCTTATCTACTGCCATTGATTTAGAAGAAGACGGTGGTCCAATAGCAAAAATGTTTCCTTTTTCTACCCTAACTGGCTCTGGACACTAGTTGTTGTAATGCCCAACTTAAGCACAATTGTAGCACTTAATATGCTTCTTATCCGCAGCCTTCTTCAGCCCCTTTCCTGACCGAAACTCATTTGCAAAATGACTCTTCTTGTCACATTTGTAGCAGACTAAATCAGCATTTGACTTCTTAGCTTAATCTCCCTTCTGGGCTCCTTTCTTCTTAAGATCTTCCTCTTCTTACCCTGAGGACTCTGGGATTCAATTTGCATCTCTTTAGCTCAAATATCAAGTATCTCTTCAAGGAGAATGGACTTATCTAACATCACATTACAGGGATCACAAATATGAGTCAGGGACGCCCTAGCAAGTTCGGGCCTTAGTCCTCGAATGAACCTTTCATTCCTTCTGATGTCAGCGTCTATAATAGCGTATCAATATCGAGATAACTCATCAAATCTATTTGCATACTCGATAACTAACATGTCTCTTTGAACTAAATCCATAAATTTTCCAATTAATGCTGAACTGACAACTTCAAAAATAAATCTCCATTCAAATCCACTTCAAAAATAGCCCAAGTCAACTCTTCATCTGGAACTCCGACAGTCATATTATTGCACCAGTGAATGCTAGCCCTCTCAACTTCCTAGAGGTCAACCTTCTCTTTTGCTCATCTTCTAAACCTAAATCAGAGAAAATTCTACCACAGTGTAATAACCAATTCTACAATCCTATAGCATCTTCTGTTCCCATAAATGGTCCACCTAAACTGGTGTAGTCCCAGTTTAGCTTGGCATAATTATTCCCAATGGGAATCACAGGATTTGCTCCTCCAATATTTTCAACCACTCCAGCAGTTCCTACTTGCATCAAATTAGCAAGGAACTGGTACATCACCCCACATCTACTGGCAGATTCCCAGCATTCACATTAGCTTTCACATTTTGATTACCGTTAGCCTATCGACCTTGGTTCCTCCAGGTGTTAGGTCGAGCATTTCCATCAGTTGTAGTGCTTCCTCTACCTAGATTTCCTCTTCTGTTTCTTGCTTCCATATCTTTTTTCTTCAAAATTTGTATACGAGTCTTAGTAAAATGCAGAAGAACAGTATAAAGGAAAGGGGAATTACGTACTTATATATATACACCTATATATATATATATATCAATTACAAGTATGTTACAATCACGTTAACCCAAACCCCGACCAAATTTTGTGATTCATTAGATTATGTTTTGAAAACCTTTTGGGTTTTAATTACTTAAATTTGCATAAACTTATGGTCTGATACCAATTTGTAACATCCCTCACTTGAAGGCCCAAAACCAACAGCTACGAATGCTACAATCAACCATAGTTATTAATCCTCGACGACCAAATACGGTAATGTTAGATAAATTAATATAGCAGAAACACATGGATATGGAAAAAGTTTAAAATTTCAAAACAACCTTCAGATTCCATTCCAAAACAATTTCAAAATTATTTATATAATCCCACAATGTTAATCACGTTCAGAAAAATATAATTATTACAATATACCCCAAGAGCGACATATGAAGTTGCCCCCTTGGTGACCAGAGTGTATAATAGGCAATAAACAACTTTTCCTTAACATAATAACATAGCGGAATCACAAGAGAAAGAATTTAAATCACTACATGCCTCCTGCATGACTTCGGAAGGTTTTTTGTCTTAAGAGGTATTTGAAAACCTCAAATCTCAAGCTACTCAAAATCAATTGAGTACCCGAGAGTTTAAGGGGAAAACATAAACTTTAGGTCAGACATAAAGCCTGGTATGAATAATAATACACCATCTCAAATCATTTAGATATCTAGTGAGACCATGCCGCTTAGCAGAACGGGTTTACCCTCACTAGTATCTTAAAAACCTTTATAAATCAATTTCTATGCCCCTGCATCCACAATGGTTAATTCAATTTATAACATTTTTATGTGATGATATGCAAAACAATTGAATCAATTCTGGATCACCCATCTCCGATTCGTTTTGATTATTTGTCATAATTATAGTTTCTAGGATTATTATTAACCTAACAATTTTCATAGGCTGACTAATAACCAGTTAAACTTTTAAGGACTCCTTGTCCAATTATATAGTTTTCATGGGATTACCATGAATCTATTGGTATTTCAAATATCACTTCTTTTATCATAGTTTTCACGGGCTGACTAGGAACCTATTGACTAACTGTCAATGTCTTTCTTATCAATATCAATTTCCTTACACGGTTTTCATGAGCTTACTGTTAACTGTTGGCCCCTGCCAGTATCTTTTGTTTATATTCACTACTAGGTTAACCTAACTGGTTATTCTAACCTTTTTCCAAGTATAGTTTTTGGATTCATTATAAAGCGAACATATACATATACGAAGCAGCAAACAATATAACTTAGTTAATTCTTTTAACCCATTAAGACTTCTTCATAAATTCCATTTCAAATTACTTTGTTTGTTAATATGCCATGGTTTTTCTTTTAAATGAGATTGGGTTATTTATTTGGAAAACTAGACTTTCGAAACAATGCTTTCGACCTCACTGAATAGCCTCCTTCGAAAGCATATATCTCTTTTCAAAACATTAGGCCTCTGCCTTTAAAACCACTTTAAATTCTTTCACTGGAAACGTATCGAATTTTGTAAAGTGTTGCTTATTAATTATTAGAAGCGTAGCCTTGAAATCATTGGATGTGTCTCTTCCTAAAGCATTAAAAGTCCCCCTTTCAATATCATTGGGTTTACTTTTAAAAATATCATTTAGGTCCAAGTAAATGTATAAACGGTAGTATCTCTTTTGAAACCATTCTTTACCATATGAAAATAGTGAAGAATTTATCATGGTGTCAAAACCATCCCTTTTGACAGAGTCGAAAGCTTACATTTAAAATATTGAAGGATAGCTTCGAAACCCCTTTCGAAATCATTGTCTTTGAAACCCATAACCCTTTCAAAAGCATTTAGAAATTGGCTTAATATGCCTTTAATACAAACAATACCTTTTGATAGTATTGATGACTTCAATACACTCGAAATGCAAGAGAACTGGCGGCAGGGCTTTGACTAGGTTGGAAACCCTTCTTTCGGAAGCATTGATTTATAGTTAAAGGAAGGTTTGAAACCCCTATTTCTTTTCAAAAAAACATGGTAACCCCTTCAAAAGCCATTATAAAACTCCTTTCAGAAACATACGTATCGACTAAGTCGAAATCTTAGTAAAACAAATGCAGACGCTTATCTTTTTAAAACAAACCGAGGTAACGACCTCATCGAAAGCTATGCTTTCGACACCATACCTTCCATCTTTTTCCGATCCGCTATGTATCGCCTAGATAATACCATGTGTATTGAATTTAACTTAATGGGATGTCAATATAGTCGAAGGCGAAAGGAAAGGGGCAAAAGGTAATCTAAATAAAGGCTAAACCTGTTTTTCTGTATTAAATATTAAATTAAGCAACTTATATAAAATAACCTACCTACATGTAAATTTCTTATTGTTTGCCTTAACTTTTCCCATGTTTTTCAAAACTAACCGCCTTTTTATTTTGGATAAGTATCAAACTTAAAATTTTGCAAATAAAACCTTCCTTTTTATTTACACATTAACCATTTTAATCGTCTTCTCAAAATAATTTATTTTGTATATCAATCACTTAAGAAAAATCGCTAAAATTCACAAAAATTTACTTTGATCCAGTTATCTAACATATCAAAATTTCAAATCCAAATTCCTAATATGTTTTCTGAAATAAATTATTAAACCCAACGTGCTATATTTTCATTCAAAAATTCATAATAACCTTTCCAAAGCTTAGAAAATTGTCAAACGTAAAACCCAACGCTAAAATCATGTTTTGCATGACATATAATTTCTCCATAGCATTTAAACATCAATATCACATGATTTTGATCTAAAACCGTATGAATCATTATTTAAACAATCTTATTTAAATTTAAACAAACCATTATTCAAGCATATCATCATCATCAAACATCATATGTACAAATTTAAACTTAAATCTGAAACATGCATTTAACAAATAGAGATGGAAATTATCATTCACCATAATCTTTGATAAGGAAAATGGATTGAGATGAGTTTGTCTCCCTTTTTTTACTTTCTCTTCTTTTTAATTTAATTTCCTCTTCTTCTTTTCTTTTTAATGGCCAGCCTGATCTTCTTTACTTACGTTTTTTATTTTTGTAAGAAAATGAATATGACTGTGAATGGTTTGAGGGTAAACACACACACACACACACACACACACACACACACACATATATATATGCATGTATGCATGCACGTATGTATGTAAAGGTAAGTTTTAGCGCCAAAGTTGGTCACTAACACCCGAATCCAAGCGAAAACAGCAAATACCAGTCACAACTCACAGATAGAATATATGTAGAGAGTGATAATACGAAGAATAGTCAAAACTAAAATGAAAACAGTAGAAAACAACAGATTTTATAGTTTCGGCTAACTCCGGCCTACGTTCACTTCAGAAGTTTCCTTTTTATTGTCGTAATCATCGATTACAGTCACAAAACGGTAGAGTAGTCCTAGCCTTAGAAAATAGAAAGCAAGAGAGCAGAAAGAAGATCCCCCTTCTGAAGATCTCAATGCTGTATTTATTGGCAAATCCAGGTAGTTTGGACTCCTGAGTGGTATAGGCCCATCAAGTCTTTTGCTGAGCCTACACCCTTCATTGCAACTGATTCTGAGTTCTGTACATGCCGACCCCCTTCAACCGAACGACCTTCCACCGAACCACATACCTCCAAGGCCAAACGAACTTCCACCGAACCACATACCTCCAAGGCCAAACGACCTTCCACCAAACCATATTCGTCCCAGGCCGAACGACCTTTCACCGAACCATATTCGTCCCAGGCCAAACGACCTTCCACTAAACGACATACCTCCAAGGCCGGACGACCTTCCACCGAACCACATACCTCCAAGGCCAAACGACCTCCCACCGAACCACATATCTCTAAGGACGAAAAACCTTCCACCGAACCACTATGCCGAGCGACCCATGCCAAGCCATAATGACAAGCGACCTTGACCGAATCATCACGTCGAGCGACCCATGCCGAGCCACAATGCCGAGCGACGCTGACCGAACCACCATGCCGAGCGACCCATGAGGAGCCGCTAACGCCAAGCGACCTTGACCGAACCACCATGCCGAGCGACCCATGCCGAGCCCCCTCATCCATCCATCCATCTAGTTGACTCAAACCAATCGTATTCAATCCCCAACAGCCAAATGACCGATCTAGTTAAATCATTTGTCCATGGCCTTGCCGAAAAGGCGGGTTAACATTTTCCCCCTAAAACATGCCTTGCTATTGGAAGGTGTGTTTTGAGTATCCTCAAATCCGATATTCGAAGTCCATATCACGTTCATAACCATATTATTAAATCCATGATCTCTCTAGGTTTAACTTTGAATCTGTAGACCTCGTAGGGTCGTGTTATCCTATTCCAGCCTTAGCTTATCGGTCAAGGGCTTGTAAGTTCTTCGGCCTTGGTCCTCCGGTCAAGGACTTCTTATATTCCCCGGCCTCGACTCTCCGGCCAAGGACATCGATATTCATCGGCCTTGGATCTCCGGCCAAGGGCTTCGATATTCCTCGGCCTTGGTTCTTCGACCAAGGACTTTGACATTCACCGGTCTCGGCTCTTCGGCTAAGGACTTTGACATTCACCGACCTTGGCTTTTTGGCTAAGGACTTTGAAATTCAACCGGCCTCGGCTCTTTGGCCTAGGACTTTGATATTCAATGGCCTCGGCTTTTCGACCAAGGACTTAGACATTGACCGGCCTCGGCTCTTCAGCCTAGGACTTTAACATTCATCGGCCTTGGCTCTCGGGCCAATGACTTTGACATTCACCGGCCTCGGCTCTCCGGCCAAGGACTTTTATATTCACCGGCCTCGGCTCTCCGGCCAAGGACTTTGACACTCACCGCCCTTGGCTCTCCGGCCAAGGACTTTGACATTCACCGGCCTTGGCTCTCCGGCCAAGGACTTCTTATATTGTGTCCGTGTCCATTCCATCACTCTCCGGCGAAGGGACTTGTAACTTGCGATCACTGCCCTGTCTCACCGGTCGGGACCGTGATCGCGAGACCAGTACTATTTATTACACTGATCCAAATCCGATCATTACAGAATTCGGTTATCAAAACAAAAGTTCATCCGACGAAGGGAAGTAAATGTCCAAAGTACCACCGAAGAAACCAAAGCTTGCAGAAAAAGAAAAAATAGGATTTCATAGACCCAAGCAGTACGGTTTTTCGTCATCTCAAAGCACGGCTGGGGTCCTTCCTCGATCCCTTATGTGTGTAAGTGACCTAGCCATATTACTTTGAGTTCTATTACTTATTCAAGATCATAAATCTGTTTAGTTGGTAATGAGATGACGTTTCCTAGGTCCAGTGCCATCTTCATTCGAGGTAGGCTGTGGCCGCTTCTGTCCCACTGCCACAACTCGATTCCTTATATATTGTTGTAGATGACCATTCCTTACATGCTCCTCAATGATATCTTTCGAACGCCTGCAGTCGTTTGTGTTTTGCCCATCCAGTTCATGAAATAGGCAATGCTTTCCCGATGCCCGCTCATATTCAGAAGGCTCTCTCTTTGCCAGCCTTCGATATTGAGGCGTCCTCGAGTATCCAAGTAAATCCTTTCTAGAGTCTCATTTAAATCTGTGTAAGAAAAAAACTTTGACTACCTCCGAGGCCTCTTCGAAGCGCCATCGTTGCCATTTGTTTTCCTTTTTCCTTTATCATCTTTACTTGGATCCTCCCTGGGTGGGCCTTCACCCCTCATTGCATAAGATTCAGCCTCTCTCCCTACCCTCTCAGCCTGTTCATCTTCTTGTCTCAGGAACCTTTTCGCCTCATGACAGAACACCCCAAGATCCCTCGGTGGGTCCCATTCCAATGATATCTTGAAATCCGAATTATCTGCAATTTCTGAGATTGTTGCCATCAAAACAGTAGACGGATCGGGTCGATCCACTGAGGCTACCGCTGCGTTGAATCTGGTTAAGAAATTCTTGAGTGACTCTCCCTTCCATTGCTCCATCGATGTTAAGGTCATTACGTTCTTGGGTCTGACTATATGGACCCGAAATTGCCTCATAAACCTTTCAATTAGTTCAATCCAAGTGTCAATAGAACCACTCTCCAGCTGTTTGAACCAGATAGCTGTGATATCCATCAAATACAAAGGGAAGCAACGAGCCATGACCTCACCCAATGCCCCCAGTACCTCCATATGCCTCATATACCTCGTCAAATGAATGGCAGGATCCGTTCTTCCATCATACATCTCCAACACTGGTAGCTTAAAATCCGGTGGGCTCCTAGCTCTCCTGATAGTAGGAGTAAAGGGACTCTTATTCACATCCTCCAAGTCTTTATTTACCAATCCACCTCTTATAGCTCGTCTAACCATCTCCGCTAGTCTATCATTGTCGCCAAGATGCAATCCTTGTCCGCTGCCTCCGCTCTGTACCCTAGTTCATGAGGGAATCCTAGCACATACTCCTTGTCACATACTCCAGTATTCCTGTTGGTGTCAAGTTGCACAGCGTCATCTGGTATCCCTCCATGGATTGGTCCAGCATTTCCTGGTGGTGTGCCCCCGAGTCTAGGTCAATCCAGGTTGATAGCTGTCTGTTGATTGGGGGCTGCCCCTTGCTGAACCACTCCATCTACTTGCTGGTTGAGTGCTTCTGATCCAGCTCCACGGATCCGAGCTCCTGTAGTTCCTGCTTGTCCAAACTGTTTGAGAAGAGTCTGCATCATCTCCTCTTGCCTTTTCAGCATCACTTCCATCTCATCTCTAGTGATGTAGATGGATGCTCGACCTACTCCATCTCCAGAGGAAGCCTCTTGACTTCCCTCCTGATTGCTTCTTTCTGTCACTTGCTTCCCAGCTGATGGCCTAACCATTGCTTCCCAGAATCCAAGTTCCTAGCTTCAAAATTTCTGACTGATTTCCCCTCTCAGTGGAAGCATCAAAATGTTAGCGCCAAAGTTGGTCACTAACACCCAAATCCAACCGAAATACCAGTCACAACTTACATATAGAATATATGTAGAGCGTAATAATGTGAAGAACAGTCAAAATTAAAATGAATACAGTAGAGAACAACATATTTTATAGTGGTTCGGCTAACTCCGAGCTACGTCCACTTAAGAAGTTTCCTTTTTATTGCAGTAATAATCGAGTACAGTTACAAAACGACAGAGTAGTCCTATCCTTAGGAAATAGAAAGAAAGAAAGCAGAAAGAAGATCCCCCTGCTGAAGATCTCAACGCTGTATTTTTAGGCAAATCTAGGTAGTTGGGCCTCCTGAGTGGTATAGGCCCATCAAGTCCTTTGCTGAGCCTACACCCTTCATTGCAACCGACTCTAAGTTCAGTACATGTCAACCCCCTTCAACCAAACGACCTTCCACCGAACCACAAACCTCCAAGGCCGAACGACCTTCCACCGAACCACATATCTCCAAGGCCGAATGACCTTCCACCAAACCATATTTGTCCCAGGCCGAATGACCTTTCACTGAACCATATTCGTCTCAGGCCGAACGACCTTCCACCAAACCACATACCTTCAAGCTGGAACGACCTTTCACAGAACCACATACCTCCAAGGCCGAACGACCTCCCACCGAACCACATACCCCCAAGGAAGAACGACCTTCCACTGAACCACTATGCCGAGTGACCCATGCCGAGCCACAATAATGAGCGACCCTGACCGACTCATCACGCCGAACGACCCATGCCGAGCAACAATGCCGAGTGACCCTGACCGAACCACCATGCCGAGCCGCCTCATCCATCCATCCAGTCGACTCGAACCTATCGTATTCCATCCCCAATAGCCAAACGTTCGATTTAGTTAAATCCGTCTATCCACGGCCTTGTCGAAAAGCGGGTTAACAGTAAGGTTAGGTGTAGTTAAATCCCATTATATCCTTTCATAATTTAATTACTCTATAAACCATCTTTTCCTCAATTAAAATAATAAGCACGACCACTTATATTTATTCAAATCTCAATCTCTTTATCACTTAACAATTACAATATTCTATTTAATTTATCAAATCAAATATCTTGAATAATGTTATTTAATATTAGTAGTGTTACACAAAATCAAACAACATAAGCACATCACAATACGTACATACAACCATATAAGCAAGCATTAAATTATTACCATATTTTGTAAATTTTAAAACTAAATTAAATTAAGATATCTCACATTCAAAGCAATCTAGACTTCGAGAAAAGTATACTACTCTTTTCTACTACCCACCAACCTACTACTTGCAAACATTAGCTTAAAAATCCCGCGATAACTTTAGACGGGCTCGGCCATGATAGAAAGGAGGGGCTTTAAGTTTAGTTTTTGCTTTAAAAACTGGGCTAGATTATGAGTTGTCTTCTCACTAGTTTTTGAAATGATTCCTCTACGAATTTAAAAAGTGACCAACATAAAAGTTCATTCTTATTCAATTCTCTTTGATTTATAAAAAATAATCACTTGATTTGGGGTTGCTTTGTGGAAGTTATGGCCGAATGAAGAGGATGTATTTTTGGGTTATAGATTTAGGTCAACGAATGACTTTAGTAAAAAAATGATTTTGACATGCTTACTCTCAAAATTTGTAAAAGTGATCAACATGAAATTTCTTTCTTATTTAATTCTCTTTGGTTCGAGTAAAAGAATCACTCTATTTGGCGCAATTTTGGAAGTTATGGCCGAATGAAGAGGAAGAAGGAAGAAGATCGGAAAACTAGAGTAAAAATGGAAATGAAAGTGTAAGATAAATGGTGCTTTCTTTTTTTAGACTTAAGAATTAATAATGGAGAAGACGAAGAAGAGAAAAGAGTTAAGAAGAAGGCATCAATGTATTTTTGAGGAGAGAAGGACGACATAGAAGAAGTGAGAAAGGAGAAGAGGAAAGTAAAATGGATTTGTGAAGTGGAAATGGAAAAGTAAAGAGAGGTGTTCTTTTTATAAAAATTAGAAGTGGAAAATTACCAATTTATCCTTAAGCTAATACCCTCCGTTGAAAATTAACCCACACCGTTATGTCACTTATTATTATACTTAAAATAAGAAAGAAGTGTTTTCTCCTGACTTTATTAACTTAATTAATTACTTCTTTAATTATACTTAGTTTTTTAATCCTTTTTACTTTATTAAGTATTTTATTTTATTTATAAATGTATGTTACAAAAGTTTACATATGTGTGTAACAATGTTGCGATAACTTTCATTCGATAAAAATTCGAAAATTCGAAAACCTATTTTCGGTTTCATTTTCAATTTTTCATCGAACTACTTGTTTTTTATACAAACTTTCAAAATGAGTTTTCCATCATTATTTACTAATTAAAATAGGGTTATTTAACCATTGAAAACCATTAATTGAATATTATAGATTTTTCAAATATTCGTAAATCAGAACGATAAAATTCTAGGTCGTTACATTCTCCCCCTTAAAAGAATTTAGACCCTGAAATTTCATTACAACAAACAACTTAGAACAAGCCATACTATCTCCCAGCATTTTTGAAGATATTAATTAACTAACAAATAAACTTAAAGTTTGTCTTTGTTTACAACCTTCTCATTACATAAGGATGATAAACAATCTACTAAGCCTACCTCATACTGCACAACCATATGTTATTACTCAATCGTTTATTCATGCTATCTCATAACAAATCAAAGAGTCATTTAGCCAACTCTATAAAATATAAAAACATTAATGGAAAATGTACTTAGCCCATATGATGTAAATGGGTCATCTATATGCAATATCTGATGATCACTTACTTGAGTATATAATCTTTTCTTCCAAACTATTATTGCTCACCCGACTTACCTAGTGCGGACTCCAATCAGGCCTCTTAATTAGAAACATTCGTTCTTCTTGCATAGCCATATATTATGGTAGAAAACCTCAGTACCATATCAACAATCCTCACCAAGTGTTTGACGTCAAGAATCAAGTGATAAATCCTGACTCGAACTGGTGTGAATCACTTCAAAGTCATGTACTCGAATCTTGGATCAAGAACCATGCGAAGAAATGATCTATGTACAACTTATGTACTTAGTCTTATTGGTTCTTACTTATACCTATTCCTTTTACTTATAAATTTTTTATGAAAACATTTCATAAAATACATCTTATGTTTAAACTTATATAACACCCTAATATATCCTGAGAGTATGTACAACTATCTGATTTAATCTTATAGATTTTCTTAAATTTGGACGCAGGTTCAAAATAAATCTAGGTCTTAAAACTAAGTCGGCCTCTTCAAACTCTTTACATATCTATTCTGGTAAGTAGCTAAGAAGAGTAGGAAGTTGGTATCTATTGTTCACATAATTTCAATGTTGTAAGTAATGATATAAGTGGTGGCATCACAAAGGAATTGATGTCATCAGGTTCTATTTCGAAGGCTAGCAATGTCGTAGGGATAAGTAATGATGCAGAAATTGATGCTGAAGCAATCGAGCTAGTGTAATAATGTTGTAGCTGTTACAACCTATATTGATGGAATGCAGCATGCCAATATGGATGTTAGTACACTAATCCTCGAAGGAATGCGGTGTGTGATATAGCTGAGGCCCCACATCAATGAACGGTGTCAAAAGAATGATAATAGATCGGTGCCGACATCAATGATGTCTTCCCTCATGAACGTTGGAACCACACATGATCAATAAAGCTATGAAAACTAAATGACATCAATACCGCATCTCTTTGGTGTTGCCTCCTCTCCAATGTCGCCTATATCTCATGCCACCACTCTTTAATGTCATTTCTCAAGTAATATTGCTTCTCACCCACATCGTCTTTTCTCAATGCCAACATCGCCTATCAAATGATGCTGCATATAACCAAGATCGTCGTACACTAATGTCATATGACATTATTAGCAAAGCTATTTGATGGACAAAACCACTCTAATAATACTTCCATTAGACAATACCACTCATAACTAGCATCACATCTTGATGACCGTGCGTCTCATCAATCTTCAGAGGATGCCATACATCTGTAAGTGTGACATTGATGTCGGGAGTCATCAGTATCCATGGAAATTGCTATGCCGCTCTTTATCAACACCGATCTATATCAACACCGCTGTTCACCAACGCTTAGTGCTTCTTCTGACCGATGCTGGCAATGACCAATTGAGGGCATTTCAATACATAAGGTAATCAAGCTCAAAGGCGATTGATGTTGAGACGGCGCCGAAGTTCTACTGTTTACCAAGGGATGCTTAATGCATTATTAAACAAATCCCAGCACCATGCAATAGTGATGCTATCGAAGCCAAGCTAGCCTAAGCCATGTATCATGCCATGAACCTACCCATATAAATACGGACCTAGGGGTCATGTAGAGGGCATGCTAATTTTCTTTTCTCAACTCTCAAAATTAAACCCTTGTAACTCTAAATCAAATTAGGGCAATTAAATATGATCGTAATCATGCTTGATTTATATGAACAAGGATTTGGACATACCTATTAATTTGATTGTGCCGTTTGAACATATTGAACATGTATGTGCGCATAATAAAGCTATTTATATCCAAAGAAATTGTGATCCTATTTTTACATGAATTTACATGAGCTTCGTCTTAAACTGGTGTTATCTGCAAATCTCCTATCTTGCCTATTACGTATAGATATTGGATTATGAACATAAGCGTTATTTAATTATTTCATTAACAGGCTTAATGGGCTATTCTATATACTTACCACTTATCTTCTTTCTCCTTTAGATTGATGTGACTTAGAGTGCCTTATTCTTTTGGAACATATAGACCCTCCAGTATCTTACTCTAAGTGATCGTAAGGGCATTCAAACATTTTATTTCAAATAACCTTAAGAGATCTCGAATGTCATATTCAAAGATGATATATGTGTTTTTGATGATAACAACTATAGACATTACATATAATATAAATACTAATGTTTTATCAAGGTATATATAGTATATAATGTAGGATAATAGGCAGATGTTGATTAAGAAGACTATACAGTATCTAGAATAGATTCAAGATGATGATAATTGAAGAATCATGAGTATTGAAGAGTTCAAGATTTAAAGATATTCCAGATAATTATAGAGCCATAGAATTTTTGCTAAAACCCTTATAGCACTTTCTTGATCTCTCTCTCTCTCTATTTCAAATAAGTTTTAAATATTTTTCAAATATCCTAGTTTTCAAAATAATCTTTTCAAACATCTATTCAAAATATTTCTTAAAATAATTTGTTAACCTTTTATTTTACAAAGATGTTGTATTAAGTTTTTAATTATTTTTAGTCTATTGTATTTTTTTGGTATTTTAGTTTATATCTTCCTTATGTTTATTTTTGATATTTATTTTTGATTTTAGATATTTACTTAAAATTTATAACTATATTGATTTTATATATATTATTTACATTATATTAAATACTCTTATTAAATATTTCATAATTACTTTGTAAAGTTTTATTATGTTAGATTTTGATTAAAACGTGTATAAACTATATTTAAATGATTCTACAGAGTGTCAAATTATTTTACAAAGCAACCAATTTTCTAAATGATATTTTAGTGTTTTCAACTTTGTGAAGAGTATGTCGACATACTCTATCTTTGTACATTGCCAGAGTGATCATAGTTTTTAAAATTCAAATTTGAATGGAAGTGTTTTTTCGTCGTATCTCTTCGCGAATGAGCATGGTCGTTGTTTCTCTATAAATACCAGACTTGCAAAAAAAATTTAATCATAATTTTCATGTTCATCTCTTCTTCTTCCACTCTCTCATTTTCTAAATCAAAATATATCCAAACTCCATTGAAACTCAACGCGTGCCAAATTCAATCATCAGTAGTTTGATTCTTGTTCATCAACTCTCTAATTTCTATCATCTCTTCCACACATACTAAGATCAAAGTGCTATTCAAGAGTTATAGGATCAATTGTAATCAAGATTGAATGTATGAGTCTGTAAAACTCTACTAAATCATACTTATGTACCCGTGGGTGTGATTGTAGCCCGTAAAATCGATTGTACGTGCTTAGTAACCCGTAAGTATAGTGGGTGTGCATGTAGCCTGGAAATCAAGTGACTTTACCCAAAGTTCGGGATTTTAAAGGATGTGTCTTATAGCCTTGAAATCGAGATTGTATTTTCATTTATAGTTGAAAAGAAACCTGTATAAGGAATTGTGTGGGATAGATGCAAGTAACTCCAAAGCAATATAAAATCCTAATGTGTTCTTTTCTTTTTACTTTTATTGCATTTATTTTTATTTGCACTTTGATTCTATGATTGTTGATTCCATCGTTCCAAGTAGAATCTCAAATAATTTTAAAAATATCCATACAATCCATTAAACGCCATTCACCTATCCTCTAGTGTTACTTTAGCCTTGTGATCCCTACTCCGTTGACTCACAATACGAGCCATCGACTGTACGACATCCAAAACCGATGGGCATTATAACTCATCTCCTAATGATATCATCTTGTACTTGGCATTGAATGTTAGATTTGTTCTCGATTCGATCAATGTCAACAGAGCCATCCTTAGTTGTGTTATCAAATATGCTTGAATCAAGGATTCATTTATCATTTACCATCGACTATATTGCGTTGTCAAATTTTCGACGCAGTTCTGTGTTTATAAAGATCCCACTATTGACTGATCGTGCTAGCTAACACAAACAAAGAGTTGGGCTGTTATTAGGTGATTATCTCAAGAGGTCCAATATAGAGGCATAAAGTTGGAAAATTAGACCAATAGAGACAAATTAGTGGCAGTACATTCAAGGCTGATTATGCAAACCCCATTCTAGAGAGATCCTATATTCATGGATGCAAGAATTTGTAGGATTTCCACTTTCAAGCTAATAAATCCATTCATATGGATTAGATATATCATGCCAAGAAGAAATCTCAAGCGAAAAAGGAAGTAGCAAAAACTGACTAGGACCGCAACAATAGGAAGTGGAAATGGGAGGAGACCCCTAGTTCCATTAATGTTGATTTGAAGTAGATAATATCATCATTTACACTATAATTAAAGAGAGAGAGAGAGAGAGAGAGAGTTAATTTTCAAGTTTCTGACAAAGATAAAACCAATCTCGATCCAAGAAAAGGAAGTGACAACTGCGCTTACCATAAAGTAAATGGACATAAAAGGGACGATGTCATGTGTTAGTAGGTATAACTCAAAGTTTTATACATGGTGGGCATTTGAAGATATTTATCAAATATTGGCAGGAAACTACTTATTCCAAATATGGCCACCAAAAGCTCTCAAGCAATGCTACAAATTTAGTAGAAGGTGATGTTAAGGCACATTTCATTCTACCCCTCAACAGAATTCACGTCATCCGTGGAGGCCTATCTTTAGCTGGAACCAGCAAAGGAGCAAGGTGTCTATGATAACTCGGATTTTTAAATATCTGTTGATTGATAATTAATTGGGTTAATTAATAGGAAATACTGATTCTAACTATTAAAATACTGATTGTTAAAATTTGAAACAAATAAATCTGATAATTAATATTCAAATCTGAAAAACATTTATTTGATAATATCCTTTATAAATTATTTAAAATTGACAAAATTTTTATTTTTCAAACAATAATAAGAATGTGATGTTTTAAAAGTAGGTATGAATAGAATTATTATTTACAAATTTAATTTGTGAGTTGAATTTAAAGTAAATTTTGAATTAAATTTGAATTTAGATTATAATATTGGAATTTAAAAGATAGATATATAGCTTAAATATATTTTGGATTTGAAATTATATTATATATGATTTTATTTAGAATATAGTTGTTTTATATTATTTTCTTTTAAAGGTTTTTAATCTATATAAATTAAGATATGTATTTGTAAATTAGGAAATCAATTATAAAAAGTTTTTTTTAAAACATTTAAAAATGCGATTTGCATGAAAGTAACATGTATTAGCTAATCATCTAAGGGAAATGAAAAGTGTCAATTTTTAATGTAATTCTCTTTTATTTTTAATAAAATCTAATTTAAACCTATATTAACTTACAAACTGAAGCCTGATCAAAAGCAAGTTAAGGCAGGGTTCAGTTCAACAAGCATAAGTAGATTAGATTCAAATCTAATCCAAGCTATAAATCTATTCCAGATTTTCAAGTTTAAACCAATTTCCAAAATTCTCTGTCAAAATAGAGTAAAGAGGTGAGTAAACTCTTAGAATCTGATATATATTGAATTGGCATGTGATGAATGATTGAAGTATGATCTGAATTTTGTTGTGCATGTGTTTAAAAATGATTTATGTATACAAATAGGCGTTAGTATATGTGTTCAGGTCTAGAACAGGCTTGCATGTCTCTGTTTAAACAATTTCAGGTTTGAAAACCTGATTTAAAACTCAAAACCTTCCACTTAATTGATTTTTAGTCCTTAATCTCTAAACATAATTTGTTTGTATGTGTGTAACATTTTTTTTAAAATTTGATACAAGTAAATTACTTTGTGAATATCTCAGAAACAAATATATCAGTGAAAAACCCTTTTTATTAGAAAACTCAAACATTTTAATTGCATGAATTAAATTCTTGAACAGTTTTGTTATTGAGATAATGAATCTAGAAATTGAAATCATGTTTTTTAGATGGGAATTTGGTGAGATATGGTGGGATGATGGGTTTTGACATTTTGGTCGATAGCTGTTGATCGGAGACGAAGTTTGCGGCGAGGCTTGGACTGGAGTTGGTCATAGGGTGGGGGATCACCGAAAAAATGGGAGAGGATTTTTCTGATGAATGAGGCGTCGAGTCAGAGCCTAACTACGGTTCGGGGGTCGATTTGGGACGTTGTTGTTCGAGAGGAAATAACGATGGCTGAGGAGCATCGGAGGCGACCGCAAGGTGGGGAATTGGTGGTGGAGGTCGAGGTGGTCATCTCGTGGGGTCGGCGAAGTTGACCAGGGTTGGGATCGATGGTGATGGTTGTTTTTCCATTGATGGTGGCTTCGGATTTTCGAAAAACGGGTTCGATTTTGGTTCACTGGCAAATCAGTGAACCATGATGATCGTATGCGACGAGGGGATGGTCGTCGACTTGACGAGGGTCACGGTGTCGACCTACGGTGGCCAGAGCTATCGTGCACATGCACGTTGGAACTCGCGGTTGATCATTGGTTTTAGGAAGACGAAGGAGCTTACTCGGGTTGAAGCTCGGGTTGGAGGGTCGTTTGGTCGAGTTTATTCTTGAGTTGCTCGCGAGACAGAAGTTTGGCCCAGTTTTAAAATTTAAATCAAATATAAGTTTTAATTTTAGCAAAGCTTTTGCAAGTGGAAGAAAACTCGAGTATGGACTCGAGCTAAACTAGGGTAGAACCTGAAGCGGGAAAAATGCAGTTTTTTTAAAAGTTTTATAGAACAAGTTTTTAAATTTAAATTGAATCTAGTTTAAAAAAACTATTTTTTAAAATAAATGTTTTCTTAAAACATTTGATTTGGAAGATTTGTAATTTGTTTATTAAAATTTGTTAAGTCAAATTGAAAGTTATTTTAATCTTAAGTTTAAATTTAAAAGTTTAATTTAAAAAGTGGAATGATTTAAAATCTATTTAAATTATGATAAACGAGCCATAAATAAAGATAAAGATTTATCTTAAAAGTTAATCGACATCTGATAATTAATGACTAAGTAATTAAAAGTAATTTAATTATTTAATTAATTAATGATTAAAGGTTAATAAATTTATAATTAAAGATTTTAATTAAATAATTAGGGATTAATTAATTGATAATTTAGAGGTTAATGAATTAAGTAATTAGAGGTTAATTCGTTTGTAATTAAGAATTATTAATTAGATAATTAGAGATAATTAATTAATAATTAGTGATTAATTAATGAAGTAATTAATTTGTAATTAGTGACTAATTAATTACTTGATGGAAGTAATTAAGGATTAATTACTTAGTGTAATTTATTAAGGATTGATTAATTAAGAAAACTAATCAAGGATTAGTTAAATAATGAGTATGATTAATTAAGGGATAATTGGTCAATGAAGTGGTTATAAGATAATTAATTTGAGTAATTAATAAATTAATTAAGGATTAGTGTAATAAAAATGGATGGAAAAGTATAATTAATTTGTGTAATTAATTGAGAGTTGATTACTTATTGTAATTAAAGGATAATTAATCAAAAATGATTAATTAAGTTGGATAATTAAAAGATGATCAATTAACTTGTTTGTAATTAATTAATGTTAAGTAAGGATAATCTATGTAATTAAGATTAGAAGTTAATTTAATTAGAGATAAATTAAATTAATTTTTGATGCGATCAATCTTTCTTATGAATGATTGAATGATGTTAAATGCCTTGAACTGGTTGATACCTCTGGTATGAAATGTTTTATGATATGATATGTTTGGATAGGAAGTGACAATGTGATTATCTATGATGAAATGTTGTGTTAGAGTGACAGCCAGTATTTAAAATTTAATTGTATTCACTTAAATAACTTGGGTTTATATGACATTGAATTCGAAGAAACCGAAATCGGGTGTCAGTAAACACCCGAAACCACTTCGGCTCTTTATAGATTGATATGTGAAATCAATAGGCCGAAATGGAATGATTTAAGTAAATTGGACCATTAATCTAAGTTTTGGTACTTAGAAATTAATGTGTGAAATAAGTGATATATATATATATATATATATATATATATATATATATATATATATCAAATTATGAATTTGTAAATTGATACGAGTTACCCCGGGTTTTATTTAAGTATTATACTTTTGTATTCCATGTTAGATGGGTTTACTCACGCTGGTTTCCAGCCTGACCCGGGTGTTTGATGTAATGATCGGATCAGACCGAGTATTGCAGATTTTCATGTGAGGACGTTCTGGAGCTCAAAAGGGGAGCTGGATGGCAAGAACATATGGAGTGTATTCCGCTGTGATATTGTAGTTTATCTGGGACATGTGGATTATATCTGTCCAGTGTTTGTGTATGTTGTAACTTTGATGTATTAAAGTGTAATTTGTCAAGCACAGTTTTCCTTGTAAACTGACATTACCGATATTATTGATATTATGTTTTATCCGCTGCAAATGTGAGACTGTGCTTTGGTGTTTCTATTCTTCTTCTATCTCTTTCTTCTTTTCTCTAACTATTTGGAATTTTCGGGATCGAAAATTCCAGGTCGTTACATTTGGTATCAGAGCGAGGTTAAGCGAGAACCTTGGCTTTGGTGAGGGATACTCATTAAGGATAGGGTCAAAGGCACCCAAGAATGAGTTGAGTGTGTATATATATGAGTGCGTACTAGTTATTTTCTTATATAAAGATTATAAGAATATATTTTGGTATATAAAGCAATATTTCTTTCTAATAAATATTAAGGTGATTGGTTGTTAAATCATTGGAATTAAATATAAGTAGTAATAGTAATACAACCAAATTTAAATTGAATAAAGATAAGTTTGAAATGGATTCAAACTGAAAATTAAAATCTTGAATTTGAAAAAGAGCTTCAGAATAAGATAATAATGAATTGGTTTTCAGATATGATAATCTTGGTTATTATCATAAATGATTGTTGTGTTTAATGATAAAATGTGTATTAATGAGTAAGCAAAATGAAATGTTTTAGGGAAGTATAACATTTGGGTAAGTATGACTTACAAATTGGAACTAAAGATGATCTGAATTGTGAAGTTTTAAATCTAGGTCCAAATTAGTTTCAAAGTGATAAAGATATAAAAGATAATGTGATTTAATGTATTCGAATAAAAGGGGACTATTTCAAACAAGAGTTGTTTGAAAAATTAAAGGAATTTGTTTTGAACTGAAACCAAGGTGGTTTAAAATTTGAAGTACAATTTGGCGTGTAAAGGAAATTAATACACACACACACACACATGGATATACATAATATCAAAGATGATTTGAGATAAACTCTAAATGTTGAGTTTTAAATTTTTATTTGGAATGAGATGTGGAAACCCAAAGTGATATAAGTTTTAAATTTATGAGTGGGAAAGAATTCTGAAATTTGAAGCGGGAATTCAAATTTGAGTAGGGTTAACTGGATTAAGTAAATTGAATTTAACTTTGGGAAAGTTAAATAAGTTTAGAACAAACAAATTGAATTGGAAATTTCAGGACGAAACTGGGATTTAACTTGGGGAGTTTGTGTGATCTTAAAATGGGTTTGAGATCTAGAAATTGAAAATGGATGGATGTTTTAAGTAATTCGAATGATACCATCCTGTCGATATTAATAATCTTTAAGCTGAAATTGGATTTGTTTAAATGAATGTAGAAATGGGGCGTGGCAATATATCCATTATTAAGATAAAATGGAATCATTTTGGACTTAAGATTTGAATGTTTAAGATAAAACTTCAAAGGTTTGGTTTCAAAATTAAAATTGGTGATAAATTGAATTTCAAAGATTTAGTCATTTAAAAAGGATTTGAATTATTATTTAAACTTTGAAATAGGTTAAAAATGGAATCTGGATTTAGAATTAAATGGTTTAAAGTGATAAGTTGATTTGATTTAAAGGATTAAATCAACATTTGAAAATTTAACTCGAATTTATATAATTCGGGATGGTTTAAATTTGAAATTTGAATTGAATTAGTTCAAATTAATTGAAATTTTGATTAAAGATGGATAAGTTTAGAAATTCAAATGGAAAATTTGAATTGGATTAATTTGAAATGAAACTGAAGTTGAATGAGTTCAAATTCAAATGGGAATTGGGATTAATTCAAAGAGAAATTGAAATGATTTGAAATTAAAGTGGGTTCAATATGAAATTAGTCCGAATTGATTTGAATAATTTGGAATAGTAATTAAAGTTGAATATGTTTAAAATTGAATGGAATTTGATTTGAATTTGGAAAGAAATTGAGGTTAATTTAACTTGAATTGGGTTTAAATCAAGTTCAATGAAAATTGAAGTTATTTTAATTGGAATTGAGTCACTTTAAATGAAAGTGGAAATTTGAATTGAATTGATTGGAAATGGAGGTTGGGAATTGAACAGTTTGACTCTGGACTGTTTTCAAAATAAATTGTTTTAATATAAATCTATTTTTCCAAACTATTTATTATACATTTTTTCTTTTTAAACCTAAAACCATCCTATACTTATTTTACAATTTTTTTGGAATTGTTTAACTATTTTACAACAAATTTACAATTGTTTTATAAACTAATTATTATTTTTCAACTACTTTATAACTAATTACTATTTTACAACTATTTTGAAAGTATTTAAAAATTTCTATAACTATTTGACTATTTTCCCACTATTTTACAATTACTTAATTATTTTACAGCTATTTTACAAACTGACAATTATTTTTCAACTACTTATCTATTATAACTTTTCAAACTATTTTCTAAATTTAAGCCGGGCAAAGTCCAAACTGTTTATAGTTAAATACCCAATTGAGATAAGAATTGAGTGATAATCCAAATGGGATTGAAGCAATTGTGGATTAAGTGAATAGAATCAAAATGAATGTGAATAGAAAAGAGGGTCGATTTAGTTAATAATCAATGAAGATAAATACGTAGGATGTACGTATATTATTCTATTCACATAGTGATTTGATCCGGATTCGAGCACAGAATTTTGAGATAGTTATATCGATCTGAGTTAGGATTTTTCACTCGATTTTCGACGACGAACCTGGATATTGATTGTTGATTGGTTCTGGATGTTCTCTATCATAGTAATGGCTATGCAAGGGGAATGATGGTTTCTGATCAAGAAACCAGATCTGAGTCCGCACTAGGAAGTCGGGTGGACGATACTAGTTCGGAAGTGAAATTATGTGATCGAGTGAGCGATCTGACTGGTATAGCGTACGGATGATATGTGTACATCGCACGAATTTGAATGAAATTGATACCGAGAATCTGTGGATAAGAAATGTGAAATGGTTTATGAAATGAAAGGTATATTTTTGTGAAATATATGATGAAGTAAAAGTGAAATTTGGATATTTCTATGGTAGAAATTTACTTTATGGAAGTAAGTAAGTGGCTTTATAGAGTAATCAAATTTGAATATTTGATTTGGAATAAACAAAGTTATATATCTTTGTTATATATGATAAAACTTCCCTTGTTGAATCTTTTGCCAGAAGAAAAAGGGTTTTGAAGTTTTTGAAGAATAAAAAGGGAATTTATACAAGTTTGAAGTTATCCAAAGATTTTTTTTAAAACTTATATATATATATATATATATATATAAAGGATCTTATGAGAATGATTTTGAGAAAAGGTTTTTGGAACCTATGGAATTTGGAAAGGCTTTTGATTTTTGGGTAAAATTAATATTGGAATTTGGAAAGCCTAGTTTGAGAATTATCGATTTTGGGATAATCGATTTTGTGTAAAGGAGCTTTATACGTGATTCATACTAGGTGTATGATTTGAAAGATACATAAGATTGTAGTATAAAGTGTTTTGAGATTGGCTCTGGGGAAAAAGGCGCTCCCTTGAAATGAACTTCTCAGGAGTGCCACAGTGTGGTACTGCCTTGAACCCTAAGGGGGGTTCTAAATTTGATCCCGTGAGGAGTCCGGACAAAACTTGTTCCTGAGGATTTTGTGTGGAGTGTAGCGAAAGTCGAGGGCGTTGATGCCTACAGAGGCATTTGTGTTTTGCTATGACGACAATGTAACTCGATGTCACTGCGATCTACTGCAGATCATAGCGAAAGCCGTATGTGCCGCTGAGAGCCAGCAAGTCTACATTTGATTTTATATCGGTAGACTGTGACATATGGTGACATAGCGAAAGTCGTGTGTGCTGCTGAGAGTCAATAGTGCATGTTTGATTTTGCATCGGTAGACTGCGACCTATGTGGAAGTGGAGAAGTTTCATTTGGCAGCAAAAATCGAGGGCCCCAATGCCTACTGTTACATGGACTTTTTGCTATGATGGCAACGTAACCCTGGAATGTAACTGCGATCTGCCGTGAGTTCCATGGCGTAATCGAGGGGCGTGGAGTGCCTATAGTTACATGGGCTTTTGCTGCAATGGCAACGTAGCCTAGGATGTAACTGCGAGTATGGATGGGAGTGATAATTTCCAGGGAATTCTCACCAAAGATATTTCCTCTATTTTCAAAAATGTTTTATATATTTTCAACAAAATATTTTCCAAGTATTTTCACTGGGTATTGAAAACGGGTATGCTAAGTACTCATAGATCTTCAGTCCTGCGCCTGATCAACGTATGACCGAATCTCAGTGAGAACAAGGATGGACTTGTTGAAACATCGAGTTATAAAATGATATTTTTATAAAACTATTTTGGCAATATTATATAGATTTTAAAGTGCTTTAAAAAAATGTTCAAAAGTGATTTAACTAGTATTAAGTATTTTAACAAATACTTGTTTCGTTCCTTTCCGAGGACGAAAAGATTCAAAGGGGGAAGGAATGTGATAACCCGGATTTTTAAATATTTGTTGATTGATAATTAATTGGGTTAATCAATAAGAAATACTGATTCTAACTGTTAAAATAATAATTGTTAAAATTTGAAACAAATAAATCTGATAATTAATATTCAAATCTAGGAAACATTTATTTGATAATCTCCTTTATATATAAAATTGACAAAATTTTTATTTTTCAAACAAAAATAAGAATGTGATGTTTTAAAAGTAGGTACAAATAGAATTATTATTTACAAATTTAATTTGTGAGTTGAATTTAAATTAGATTTTGAATTAAATTTGAATTTAGATTAGAATATTGGAATTTAAAAGATAAATATATATCTTAAATGTATTTTGGTTTTGAAATTATGTTATATATGATTTTATTTAGAATATAGTTGTTTTATATTATTTTCTTTTAAAGGGTTTTAATTTATATAAATTAAGATATGTATTTGTAAATTAGGAAATCAATTATAAAAAGTTGTTTTTTAAAACATTTAAAAATCTAATTTTGCATGAAAGTAACATATGTTAGCTAATCATCTAAGGGAATGACAAGTGTCAATTTTTAATTCAATTCTCTTTTATTTTTAATAAAATCTAATTTAAACCTATATTAACTTGTATCATTCATCTCCATATCCTTTCCTAGCTTCACTTTCTAAAAACAAAGAAACTTAACCTGTAAAGTAATCACCAGAACAAATCAAACCCTGTAACAAATTTTCAAAGATAAGAAATCTGTAGCCTGAAATAGTTAGCTAGAGAAGAGAGAGAAAAATTCAACTTACAAACCGAAGCCTGATCAAAAGCAACTTAAGGCAGGGTTCAGTTCAACAAGCATAAGTAGATCAGATTCAAATCTAATTCAAGCTACAGATCTATTCCAGATTTTCAGGTTTAAACCAACTTCCATAATTCTCTGTCAAAACAGAGTGAAGAGGTGAGTAAACTCTTAGAATCTAATATATATTCAATTGGCATGTGATGAACCATTGAAGTATGATTTGAATTTTGTTGTGCATGTGTTTAAAAATGATTTATGTATACAAATGGGTGTTAGTATATGTGTTCAGGTCTGGAACAGGCTTGCATGTCTCTGTTTAAACCATTTCAGGTTTGAAAACCTAATTTAAAAACTCAAACCTTCCACTTAAGTGAATTTTTAGTCCTTAATCACTGAACATAATTTGTTTGTATGTGTGGAACATTTTCTTTTAAAAAAATTGATTCAAGTAAATTACTTTGTAAATATCTCAGAAACAAATATATCAGTGAATAACCCTTTTTATTAGTAAACTCTAACATTTTAGTTGCATGAATTAAATTCTTGAACAGTTTCGTTTTTGTAAATAATGAATTTAGAAATTGAAATCATGTTTTTTAGATGGGAATTTGGTGAGATATGGTGGGATGATGGGTTTTGACATTTTGGTCGATAGTTGTTGATCAGAGAAGAAGTTTGCGGCGAGGCTTGGACTGGAGGTGGTCATAGGGTGGGGGATCACCGGAAAAATGGGAGAGTATTTTTTTGATGAACGAGGTGTTGAGTCGGAACCTAACTAGGGTTCGGGGGTCAATTTGGGACATTGTTGTTTGAGAGGAAATGACGATGGCTGAGGAGCATCGGGGCGACCGCAAGGTGGGGAATTGGTAGTGGAGGTCGAGGTGGTCATCTGGTGGGGTCGGCAAAGTTGACCAGGGTTGGGATCGACGGTGATGGTTGTTTTTCGTTGATGGTGGTTTTTGATTTTCAAACGATGGGTTCGATTTTGGTTCACTGGCAAATCAGTGAACCTGGGTGATCGTATGCGATGAGGGGAGGGTCGTCGACTTGACGAGGGTCACAGTGTCGATCTACGGTGGTCGGAGCTACCGTGCATGTGCACGTTGGAACTGGCAGTTGATCGTTGGTTTTAGGAAAACGAAGGAGCATACTCGGGTTGAAGCTCAGGTTGGAGGGCCCTTTGCTCGAGTTTATTCTTGAGTTGCTCATGAGAGAGAAGTTTGGCCCAGTTTTAAAATTTAAACCAAATATAAGTTTTAAATTTAGCAAAGCTTTTGCAAGTGGAAGAAAACTCGATCCAGATTCACTGATATAAAATTTAAACCACTGCTTAAAGATCCAAGATTCCAGATCCAGATGCATAACTTGGCCATCACCCCGTAAGAGCTAAAAGAGTTTATCACTCGCATAATGACCCACTCATGATCTTTGCTCTAATCGAAATATCTATAGCTGCTAAAATTATGGTGGATACTGGAAGTGTTGTCAATGCAATCTTTAAACATGCATTTGAACGAATGAGAATTTTGGAAGAAAAACTGGAGCCGAGCTTTGAGCCTATTTTAGGGTTCAATAATAAGAAGTCAATGCCTATTGGACGGATAAGACTCCTTGTGCAAATGGGAGTACCACCATGCTTTCATACCTTTGAAACTCTCTTTGCCATTATGTATCAACCTTCTGATTATAATGCTATCTCTAGAAGACCTACTTTAGAGAAAGTTGATGCTTTTGATTCACCGAAGCATCTGATAGTGAAGTTCCTGACTAAAAGCGGCTCAGAAACCATAAAGGGAGAACAATTTAGTGCTTATGAGATTTATTTTGCCATAATTGAACAATATAAACGAGACGATCTTTCTTGTTACGATTCGGAGGAAAATGAATTAATCAAAACTGACACTAAAAGGACTTTGGATAATGGTTCTTCAAACTCATCACCTGAAGCGAAAACAAAGCTTATTAAGAAAGCTAAACATGTATTAAAGAAATTGGATTTCTATAAAAAGAAAAGAAAGAGGAAAGAAGTAAACTTAGTTGAATATGAGATAGAGGGCAAAGAAATCGTCACTGAATTAGATTGTGGGGGGAGAAAGAAAGAAAGAAACCCACAAAAAATCTGGAGGAAATATGCTTGGATCCGGTCAATAAAACAAAGATAGTTAAGATTGGGAAACAACTAGATAGCAAACTTAAGGGAGAGCTAATTCAGTTTCTTCAATCTAGCAAAGATGTATTTGCTTGGACTCATTCAAACATGGTTGGAATAGATTCGAACATCTTGTGCCATGCTTTGAATATAGACCCAAATGTCATACCAATTTGGCAGAGAAAAAAGGCAGCTTGATAAAGTTTGATCAAATTTTTTGAAGGAGAAGTTAAAGGATTATTTGAAAATGGATTGTGAGCTGGCCTTTATGGGATGCTTGACCCGGGCTCACCATGAAAATGGTTGTTAAGCTTCCACCTTGGGTTGTTTTCGAGTAAAGATGTTAGAGCTTTGTCTAACTTAGGTTGTTTAGTTTCATATGACTGCTTCGGGATCAACTTCTATCAACAAATCGACCTCTGTTGGTGCCGCTTTCTCGGCCCAACAAAGAAAATGATGCAGAAAGCACCTAAACCTAAATGGGACTAATCCATGGTCAAATTCTGGGGCAACATAAGCAAGTCGATCATTGAGGTGGAAAGTGGATATTGTTAGTGCATAATTTTGTCTACACCAATACCCCAAGATTCGATGGTACAACTCTGAAGTGACTAGTTGAGTTATAGGTCCTTGTTATGAAATTACCAAGATATAGTGTAGCTAGAATTATACGATGTTGAACAATATAGCCGTGATAATGAACGAAAGAAGGTAAAGAGCTGAAAGTAAATAACACCGAGACTTTTATATTGGTTTGGGCCAAAATTCCCTACATCCACTGTCCTTTCCTTATTTAGTCACTCTTATATGGCCGAGAGGCTTGTTACATTGAATTAAGCATTTCCGCCATTAATGAGGTTTTGAATAGAGCTCTAATATAGGAAAGTATGCTATGGTTTTACGTCAAGTTTTTGTTATGCCATTAATGAGCGGCTTAGATTTGAATGTTTGTCATCATCTAGTTAAGTGCATTTTTATGTGGATGGGGATGACGTGACGTTTGTATATATAGCTTCTTGGATATCTTTCATTATCCTGCGTTGGTCTTGGCCTGGGTTATTTGAGTCATTGATTATCGATACTTGTTTAATTGCCTTTTGTTTTGGCAACTGCTACTCTTGGTTAAGCTTCTTGGTTTAGTCGAACGGTGATCTTGGTCTTGGCCGATACCTTGACTCATGCTTTTGAACTATATGCTTTCGGATACTAAGTTCGGTGTTTAATCTCTCTTTGGGAACCAAACAATCGGTCTCAGAATCACAAGCCAAGGAGCTTTGTTCTCTAATATTCGTAATTTATACCGGTAGAAATTATGGTGTGATGTATGCCCCTCAAAGTTCACCTCATATGGTTGATATGAGGTGGACTTTGGAGAGAATACTGTCATATCAGGTTTATTATGTTTATTTTATTGTCATCATGAAGTTGATCCTAAGCTTTTGGGCAAGGTAATATTCTAAGGATTTTCGAAAGCAATGCTTAACCTGGACAATGTATAATGATCCAATCTTGTTTAGATGGTTTTTGAAAATAATTTGAAATCAGTGCCAAAAGGCGAGATCCAATTTAAGACCGTGAGGTCAGAAATTTTGGAAACTATGCTTGCACTTGAAACCATCCAGGTTAAATGATAAGCAAAACTGTTTAAGAACCGAGACGAAATTGAAGTTGAGACCGTGAAACTTTTTAGAAATTATGCTTGTTACTTGAAGTCATTTCATCTAAGTGATAAGCAAAACTATTTGAATGTCGAGAGGCGAATTCAGATTTGAGGCCGTGAGGTCAAAACTTTTAAAAACTAAGCTTGCCACTTGAAGCCATCTAGGCTAAGTGGTAAGCGAAACTCTTATGGTGCCGAAAGGCAAAATCTACTTTGATATTTTGAGGTTAAGGAGATATTGTTTAGTGAGATCTAAAGGGAAGTCAAGGTTTGATTTTAAAAAGACGGGTCATGTTCATGCATTAAATGCTTTTGCCAATTGTCATAATTTCATTGGACTCTTTGAAAAGTGCATTCCTTTTCTCTGCTCTAGAATGATTCCTATTTTGATTTAGCCATATGTATCTATGGCAAGGGTTCAATTAACTAGGTAATCTTGATATTGGTCCTGAATCTTTTAAAAAAACAAATGTCCTTCTTTCTTTCTTCTTACTTGCAACATTAGCAACCAAGCTTGTCATTAAAACTCGTAAATCTTCATCAAAAGATGTGAACTTCTCAACCTAAATAGTAAGTTCTTGATTCTTGTTTACAATTTTATTAGTACACTTTATTACTGTAAAAATTTACGAGTATCTCCCTTTTTTGAATTTATGAAAATTTTGATCTTGATCACCTTTATGATATCAACAATCGATTTTGATTTGGGGTATTATCTAATTAATTAATCCATGATGTTTGTTACTTGCTAAACTAAGGTTTCATCCCTAGACCGAATTTTTCACTTACTTAGGTTGGTAATTGCTTTATTGATAAGTGATTCTTTAATAGGATTTAGATTTTCAAGTTTGGGCTATAGAACCTACTTTTGGTCCCAATTTCTTTTTTGGACCGTAAGACATTAAACCTTTTCCATAGAAGTTTCGAAATTCATATTAAGTACCTATTTTAACATTGGTATCATTTAGACCATCGATGGACAAACCTATAACTGATTGTGGGGAGCTAGAGAATTGGATAGAGAGTTATGGAATTGAGGAATTCAAAGTCAAGGATCCAAGCCTAGAGGACGATTGGAGTAAACCCCCTCAAGGGTTCTTTACCTGGACACAAGAGTATTTGGCAAACGGGATGTCACTTCCTCTTGCTCCTTTGTTTGTTAATACATTGGAATTATCTGAAATTAGTCCAATCTACCTTGGGTAGTCTCGTTTTGCACTTTAACAACTTTCACAATCCTATACTGGAAGAAAGGGTAACACAACATGACTACTTCCAAGATTCATTACTTATATAATTTACATATAAGTCATTTGGTAGTTCTATAGTTCCCTTGTACTTTCTTCGATTTTGGAATAAAATGCCCCTAATCAAACCACCCAACAAGGTAATTGCCACTCGCTGGTTTTTCATGTAGGCGGATGATCCTCGAGTTGTTAGTAAGCTATTATAGACTTGTAAGTTTTCGAACTTTTCTGGTTTAGAGTGCTCTTACTTCTAAGCTTTGATCAAATTGTTCCCAAATAGCTTTATTCGCTTTTATTTCTTTTGCTAAAGTTAAGAGGGATAAAGCTCCAACTCTCAAGGATCTCTTCGACTCTAAGTATGAGGAGGCGATGAAAATTTCAAAAGGGGAAAGGCTTAGACACGTTGTTCTTATCGAGGATAATCTCAAGGCTTATGGGTTGTTATCACCCTCGAGTAGGATTCTTGGATACGATCCCCCTTCAATCAAAACCATCCCCATGGACGTAATTGGTCTATGTAATCTTAAAGAATCCACTCATTCTGACCTGAAAAATACCGCGACCGACAGGCAAGATGCTACCCCCGAGAGTAGAACTCGGTTTTGAATACTTTATTGCGTGCAACGATATTACTTTCATGAAATATTAGTTTGTTTATCTAATTTACTTTCTCATTTTCATGTGGCAGTGGTCTCTTGCGATATGCTTACAATAGGAGTGTTACTTTTGAACATGCTACCCTCCACTTCCACTTCTATCCGACCAAAGCCGGCTTTGAAGGAACCATCCCTAATCAAGAAATATAAAAGGAACCTCTCTTTCACTAAAGCCATGCCTTCCCCAAACGCTCTTATTTTAGCTTCCTCCCCAAGGAATCAGTTGGACTAAGTGATTGAGGTAACCCACTTCGCTTTCGATGATTATCTACCTAAGGTTGTAGAGAATCCCCGAGTAGAATCAGCATATGATATTGGTAGTTTTGGGAAGATGATGAGTATGTGAGTGGAGGATCACCTTAGGATAACGATCTTCCTTTTTCCTATGAAATAGTTATCACTTTAATTTTCATAATAACCTTCTTTCTTTAGTCTTTAGCTAAATTCTTGGTTGTACACTAAGGGTTTCAGAAGATGAAGGGAGAGTTAGAGAGGACAGATGCTATTAGGAGACAATTGACCGAATATAGAGAGAAGGATGAATTTACGGGGAAACAATTTTTTGAATACAAGGAGAAGATTGAGAAAGAGGCTCAGGACGAAATGGAGAAGAAGTTTCTGGAGCTAAAAGCTTCTGAGACCAAAATTACCAAACTAGAAAAGGCTTTACAAGATTAGAAGGACAAGCATCAGAAGGCCAAGGAAGAGTTAGAAAAAGCTAAGAAAGGGTTCTCAGACCTAGTTACTAAGGAAGAGGCTGAGAGGGTGGCTACTGCCGAAGCCTTTAAAATTCTTTATGAAGCATATGAGCATAACGAAAACAAGGTGTGATTCTCCCTATGGGATTCAACCCAAACGTTAAAAGGATTGAAGACAACTTTTCCCAAAGGTATGAGAAAGCTCGAGCTTCGTCAAGTGTTGAACATTCAGCTCCAATAGAAGAAGGAAACAAAAGTGGAGGGGTACGTCACGATTCTGAATCCTAGAACTCTCCTGTCAATGATGTTTGAATTGCAGTTTGTAATAATCTTTAATGCACTTTCTTTATGTTGTTGTTTGTTGTAACCATTGTCTTTGGTGATACTTTCATCTAGTGTTAGCTTCTTCATAAATTATTTCCTTACTGACTACGTTACGTTTATTTTGAAGCACTTTTTCCCTTACCATGTTTAAACAGAGGAAACCCAGTTTCATCTCTCATTATGAAGTATTATGGAAGAGAGCAAAACTAGAAACTCGAAACTGTTGGCGACCATAGGTACCCTACAAACCCAACTAAAATCCAACAGATTAAGGAATGTAGAGTTGTCTAATAAGGTTGAATAGGTGTAGGAAGTACATGACCAAACATGTGCCAAGTTAACTAAGTCCCTTTGGCTTAGAAGCACTAGGTTAGCCAATCTGATCATAGATCTTAAGGCTATTTAAAACTTGCTTTAGGAGACAGAGATGAGGTCTTTAAGAATTTTCCCTACTCTTTAAACTGCATTTGAGAGATTCACATTTGAAAAACAAAAGTTTATCTTTCCTTAAAAGGTTCTATGATCCAAGTCTAACTATAACTCCAGAGGCACTTCGAGGTTACTGGAGTATAACCTCACCTCCTTTAGCTATTATCGAAGGGAAGACTCCTTAAAGCGAACATGTTTTGGAATACGTCCCACAATGTGTCTCGATAGCTAATCCTAGTCTTCCTTTCATTGATTTTTCTTCTTTGGAACTTTCTTTATCGAATGATAGTTTAGGAAAGGACATTTCTTTCTCCAATATGGCTAGACCCTCATGGTCTCTTTCTGATACTAGGAGTAGTTGCCTTAGGATCATTTTGACTACTAAGGAGAAATTTCCTCATCATAGAGGACCATGAATTTTGTCCTCTTCCTTAATTTTTTTACTATCTGTACTAATCTTTTTTAGAGTGAAATCCTTTCTCGGTTTTAATTCAAATTTCTTTTAGGGCAATCTTGGCCCAACTGCTTAGAACTAGAAAGAGATTATTCCTCCTTATAATATAATCATGATGATAAAATAGCTGAACTAACAAAATGTAGCCCTGATCTTGACACCAACATCCATATTTTCTAGAAAGACAATGAATCCTTAAAGTGAACCCTTGAAGAGTTATTTCAGATGTTGTTTGCTATTCCCAAGGCAGTACCAGTTACTAGTCAAGCTTCGAAATCTGTTGTTTCTAGTTTTTGGGAGTCCACTTCTACTCTTCGACAACAATTGGACGAAGCTCATAGAGAGCTTTCAGCAATCAAATTGTAAGAACTTTAAAATGAAAATAAGCAAACTAATAAGGTTACATTTGCGGCCCCTCCAGCTCATGGAAGAGGTATAGGTAGTGATCATGCCGCTATGGGACTTTCTCCTTCTTATAGAACCACTGTTCTCCCTTTTGGGCCTCGTCCTTCACCCAAAAGGAGTTCTCTCTTAGCTCTAGTACATGATACATCAGGAATTCTTGTTGGTACTAGGGATGCTGAAGAATTTAATATAAGCAATTTTATAAGGCATGGATATCCAAGACATATGACAAGATGGAGAAGTATTTCAAATCTCTCCTAGAGAAGGTTGTTAAGGAGACAGAAACTAAAGTCAAAAATATGTATGAAGGCTTATGAGACGTTGCCACTTCCTTCTTGCATATCGTATTCCAAATGTACCAATAATCATTTCGATAATTTGTCTACAACTTTGAGGCCAACTTTTATCTTTTCGGTTGACTAGTTCTTTCAACTCGAGCCATTTTTCTTGTCCTTTCTAATTCCACCTTGGGGTTCTTATTTCACCCATAGCGTCTTACCGTATTGGGGTCCTTGATGTCTATTCTTACTAACTTGATGCCATCCTTCCAGTTTAGATTGAGATCCTTCTTCGATGCTCATTTTTACTTAGGAACTCTCCTTCTAAACTTCTAATCTTATTAGGAATGCCTTTTGATTTCAATCTTGTGCATGATACTCCTTGATCGTGCCTCACCATGGTTAGGAACCTACCTAATATTCGATCTAACTAGGAATCCACCAAATGTGGCACACTGTCATTGGGATCTACCCAACACTCTAATCTAATTAGACATTTACCCAATTCATGGCACTTCTCATCCATGGCTCACTCTCATTGGAAATCTACCTAATTCTCTAATCTTATTAGGAATCTACCCAATGCATGACACTTCTCGTCCATGGCTCACTATATTGAAAATCCATACAACACTCTAGTCTAACTAGAAATCTACCCAATGCACGATTCTGCTGACCATGAATTATTATTATTGGGAATTTATCCAATATTCTAACCTAACTGAAAAATCTACCCAATATATGGTACTACTGTTGGAACTGGGCCAGCCCGCAGTGGAAATTATGGGTGAATTTCAAAAATTACCCTATTGGTCTTTATTTGGGCTTATGAAGTCTAACTAAATTAGAACATTTTTAAATATCATTTAAATAAAATCATTTATTTTATTTAAATTCAAATATATTAATATAAGAAATTAATTTTATATGAATAGTTTATACACAAATGTATCATATACATATATGTGTGAGTGCATATATAACAAAATAATCCATGAAAGATATAATATGCACATATGTAGATGTTGGGATTTACATCGCAACAGACATATTAGCTCATTTTGTATGTCATGTATGTAGTCCAAATATGTGTATGTATATGCATTACAACACACACACACATACACACGCACATGCATGTATAAATATTATATATAT
The DNA here is from genome assembly GCA_030765085.1 of Allium cepa. Lineage (NCBI taxonomy): Eukaryota > Viridiplantae > Streptophyta > Magnoliopsida > Asparagales > Amaryllidaceae > Allium > Allium cepa. The sequence goes on along the minus strand of CM060942.1, from coordinate 86,319,555 downwards.
AATATATGAACATAAAACATTTATATATATATAGAAAGAGAGAGAACAATTATTAAAAATTATTTATAATTCAAAATTAATTTAGTTTTGCAAACATAATAATTTTAGTACTTTAATCTGTATATATTATGAATAAAATAATGTTTTCATCCATAAATAATTAATATAAAATAATCTATTGATGAAAATTCAAATTTTATAATTTTCAAAAATCCAGGATCATAAAATAGAGCTTAGAAAAAAAAATATAGAGAATTTTAAAAGATGAAATATTATTTCTAAAAACAAATACATTGATTATGGCAATAATTATTTAATATAAAATAATATATTATTAAAAATTCAAAATTTAAAATTCCAGAAATTCTAGGATCATGAATGAAAGGTTACAAAAAAATTTGAACAATTTTTCGATTAATTTATTATATTTAATAAATTATAAACAATTTTTCTGAAATAATATTAAATATTAAAAATAATAAACTTTAATGAAATTACTAATTTTTTTTAGATTTCTAAAATAATATAATATTTTAAAAAAATATAAAATTGATTTTTTAATGCAATAATTATTCTATATATAATAAACAAGTTAAATATTTAATAAATGTTATTTTAAAATATGAATATATGTATGATAATTAATTTTCGAATTTGTAAATTCATATTATATTTAAATAAGTGTATTAAATTTTTAAATCGTATATATATATATATCTTATATACGCATATCTGCTATTATGAGAGAGAAATATACACTAATATATATATATGTGTGTGTGTGTGTGTGTGAATTTATAAATAAATGTATACAAAAGAATTATTAATGAAAAAAATTGATTTTGTACCGTAAACAACATTTGTCTATACATAAATCAAATAGTATAATAAACAAATTATGCACATAATGAAACTGATTTGTGACAATTACGTCAACTTACAAAATCTCATCTAACTAAACATACAATAGCAATTTATTCAAACAAATAAGAAATTGCTCATTATAAGATCATAGAATATAATTTGATTTCTGTAATATGAATTAAAATTACCAATTTGATAATGCCTTTGAATCCACGTTGAAGCAATGACTTCCCTTCCTTTTACTATTCTTGATTCGTCAGATTGCAAGTCCGGAATTACTGACCTCTAGCTATCGAATAAAATTATTTTAATTTGAAATATATTTAAGAATTTTGAAGTAGATTGAGAGCTATGTTTTAACCTGCAATGTAGAAGTTAATGGGGGCCAAAAAGGTTCATATTCTTATTTTTAGAGATACATACATACATACATATAGTTGTATTAGAGAGAAACGAGGAAAACCTTTTTTACCAATTCTCACTTGATCTCAACCTATTATCTCCAAGCCAATTTCCTATGTTTTAGCCACCACTAGACCTTCCAAAAACCAGCCCTAATAATGGCCTTAAACCAATATAAGCCCAAGCCAAAATTCTATGCAATTAAATCTAATTTAATCGCTTGTCGATATTGTATATCGATCGATATATTTATAACTATTATAAATATATATAACATTATTTATTTCTCAAAATCATATTAAAATTTTATAATTAAAATTTTACAAATATTATTAATTTAATTAATTTATAACAATTATAAACTAATTAAATCGTTCGGTCTTGAGGGAATTCATCATTTCGGCTACGTAACTCTTGGGTGTAAATTTGGCAGCGATTAACATCGAACTATTTTAATGTTAACATTCACATGTAACTTAGCAGATGGTGTGATATTATGGAAAAATTTATCTCTTACTCATTTTCGGTAAAATCTATTTTTAGTTTAATAAGCGTTACCTGGTTGTGACATTTGCCAATTCTATTCGTCAAAACTATATCACTTTGGACTTATGGAATTTGGTAATGGTCAAAATTCCAACCTCATACATATTCAACTTTATAGTGCAAATACAAAGTCCTTAGTTCAACAATACCAATTATTATTAACTGAAATACTCTAGCTAGAGACATTGACTTTGAGTTGACTTGATTTGACTATGATACTAACCGCATATAAGTGAGGAGACAAATCCTCTCTTGAATAGTGCTTCACTTCCAATACTTCCACTTGACCCAACTGTAGTCATTTGATGGATGTCATGCCATGATTTGGCTATAATCAAAGCAGAGATTTTATATTGAAGATCCACGGTATTCTCAAGTCGAGAGAACTGTGTAAATCAGTCACATCGATATTTTCTATTTGACCTTAGTTATATTAACCAATTGAAAACTATCGAGTGAGTCATTTCATAGTTATCCAATAACTATTAGTACGTAACCTCTAGGTTCCCACAGCAGTCATAATACACTGCCCAACATTTAGAGAGCGTTACATACTCCAGTCTCAACGGATACATAAATATCCAGTCTCGATGCATCTTGACTAAGAACATTAAAATGGTATATTTGTTTCGTTGTGATAAATTACTCACGGTTACAACATTTTGTAACTATTATCTCAAAATAAACCATTTATGGATTTTTTTATTAAATATACTTTAATTAAGTTAATTACTTAATGCAATCACATTATATCAAGTATATAATAGAAAGAAAATACTGTTTATTTCGAACAACATTGGTCAACGAGTTAGATATACGTAACAAATTACATAATTGCCCCTACATCATACCTCTAACTCTACCATTCCCCTAAATCATAGCCCTACAAACGATGGATAACTCCTTATCAGTTATATCATATACAACTCCTATTCCATTTTTCCTTGTTCTAATCTCATTTTGACCTTGAGTTTGCTCAATAAATCGAAATAGATTATTCACTCATACCTCCATATCGTGATGGCCTAAGTATAGTATATGTACCTTGAGTTTGCTCAACAAACACATATAGTTATCTTACCTCATCTGTTTAATATATTAATAATACTACGCATAACATCCCTAGCTTGAGTTTGCTCAACAACTAAGGAGCATGTGTAATTTATTAATATATATGTATGTATGTACATATGTATGTATGTATGTACGTATGTATGGTAGCTGACAATATTATATTGAAAATTCATAATCTTCAATATATATATTAAGTGATATCGACTTATAGAATAATATATTCTTATGAAATACCTCAGCGATTCAAGTGCCAAACACATCAAAAATCACGGTATACGTACGTTTACATATGTATTTATTTCTCAAGTCTATTTCGGTTTCTTTAATGTTCCACATTTAGCTTATACACATATCATATAAGTTTTATTGTTATATAACTTTTATTTTTCATATTACTTGTCTATAGTCTTACGTATAATATATCATTAATTAAATCTTATCCAAATAATTTTAATCAATTAACTGTTTAATTAATTTTAAATTAGTATTCCAATATAACTTTTATATTGGACATATCTACTATAAATTTACAGTGTTTACTATAACCTTTATAGTGTAACACATATATATCACATATATGTGTATTTTATTTAATTAATTAACCTTTAATTAATTTATTCAATCAAACAATTTTTATTAAAATTTATTAATTTCAAAATTTATGTTGTATACATACATGTATAGTTATATTATCTTAAACATTTTAAAATAACATAAATCAACATATATAATACATGCATATATGTATTAATTAATTAGCATATTTAATTAATTTATTTTATTAATCTTACTAATAAATTTAAAATTTGAAATTATTATACAAATATTTTCAAAAAATTTGATAATATCATAATCTTTTCAAACATTTTGAAAACTTACGTAGTATTGTAATTTTTATAATAAATGTGTTTTATTTTAAGTTTAACTATTAAATTTAAAATCTTTTAACATTAATTTTCAAAAGGATTTTGAAAATTAGCCCAAGGCCTAAATTAAGTTGGGCCTTTTCTGTTATAAGCAAACTTTAGGCTCACATCACCTTTCAGGCCAGGCCGGTAACCAGGTAGGGCAGGGTACTTGATTACCCAATTCCAATCCTATAAATTACCTTTCTATACACCGTACTAAGTGGGCAAGCTTAATTAGTTAGCCCTAATATGACTAATTTAGACGGCATAGGCTATTGGGCTCCGATATCATTGTTGGAACTAGACCAGCCCGCAACGGAAATTATGGGTGAATTTAATTTTTTCTCTCCTATTGGATCTTTATTTGGGCCTATGAAGTCTAACTGAATTAGAACATTTCTAAATTGCATTTAAATAAAATCATTTATTTTATTTAATTTCTAATATATTAATATATGAAATTAATTTTATTTGATTTAGTTTATATATAAATGTATCATATACATATGTGTGTGAGTACATATGTAACAAAATAATCCGCAAAAGGTATAATATGCTTATTTGTAAATGTTGGGATTTACATCGCAACAGACATATTAGCTCATTTTGTATGTCATATATGTTGTCCAAATATATGCATGTATATGTGCTACAATAAACATGCACATGTATGAACAAATATATTACATATAATATATGAAAATAAAACATTTATATAAATATAAATATATATATGTATGTATATGGATAAAAGAGAGAACAATTATTAAAAATAATTTACAACTTAAAATTTACTTAGTTTTGCAAAAATAATAATTTTAGATTTTAATTTGTATATACTATGAATAAATATTGTTTTCATCCAAAATAATTAACTAAAATAATCTATTAATGAAAATTCAATTTTTCTAAAATCTAAGATCATAAAATAGAGCTCGGAAAAAATCTAGAGATTTTTCAAAGTTGAAATAATATTTTAAAAAACAAATACACTGATTTCGATAATAATTATTTAATATAAAATAATATATTATTAAAAATTAAAATTTTAAAATTTTATAAATTTTAGGCTTATGAATGAAAGGTTACGAAAATTTTTGGAGAAATTTTCAATTAAATTATTGTTTTTAATAAATCATAAATAGTTTTTCCAAAATAATATTAATTATTAGAAATTATAAATTTTATTGAAAAATTCATAAATTTTTATACATTTTTAAAATAAGATAATATTTTAAAAAAATATTAAATTGAATTTTTAATGTAATAATTATATTATATATAATAAACAATTCAAAAATTCAATAAATGTTAATATAGATATAAATATATGTGTGATAATTAATTTTCGAATTTGTAAATTCATATTATATACAAATAAGTTTACTAAATTTTTTAAATCACATATATCTTAATATGCATATATACTATTATGAAAGAGAAATATACAATAATATATATATATATGAATTTATTAATATATATATATATATGAATTTATTAATATATATATATATAACAATTATTAATGATAAAAATTGATTTTGTATAGTAAATAACATCTGTCTATACATAAATTAAATAGTATAATAAATAATAATGCACATAACCAAACTGATTTGTGACAACTACATCTGCTTACAAAATCTCACCTAACTAAACATATAGTAGCAATATATTTAAACAGATATAAAATTTCTCATTATAGGATTATAGAATATAATTTAATTACTACAATATGAATTAAAATTACCAATTTAGTGATTCCTTTGAATCGAAGTTGAAGTAACGACTTCCCTTCCTTTTACTGTTCTTGATTCCTTAGATTGCAAATTCGAAATCACCGACCTCTGACTATTGAATACTATTATTTTAATTTGAAATATATTTGAGAATTTTGGAGTGGCTTGAGAGCTATGTTTTAACCAGCAATGTAGAAGGTAATGGTGGCAAAAAAGGTTCATATTCTTATATACATACATACATACATAATACATATACATACATACACACGCTGTATAAGAGAGAAACGAGGAAAACCTTTTTATCCATTCTCATTTGATCTCAACCCGTTATCTCCAGGATGATTCCTTATGTTTTAGCCACCCGTAGACCTTCCCGAAACCAAAATTTTACAGCCCTAATGAAGGGCCTTAAAACCATCTAAGCCCAAGCCAAAATACTATGCAATTAAATCTAATTTGATCACTTGTTGATATTGTATATTGTTCGATATATTTATCACTGTTATAAATATATATAACATTATTTATTTCTCAAACCATATTCTAATTTGATAATTAATATTTCAGAAATATTAATTAATTTAATTAATTTATAACAATTATAAACTAATTAAATCTTTCGGTCTTAAGGGAATTCATCATTTCGGCTGCGTAACTCTTGGGTGTAAATTTGGTCGGCGATTAACATCGAACTATTCTAATGTTAACGTTCACACATTACTTAGTAGGTGGTGCAGGATTATAGCTAAATTTATTGCTTACTCATTTTCGGTAAAATCCAAATTTAGTTTAATAAGCGTTAGCCGGTTGTGACATTTGTTTACACCAATTTTCTTCGTCAAAACTATATCACTTTGGACATATGGAATTTTGTAACGGTCAAAATTCCAATCTCATCCACATTCAACTTTATATTTCAAATACAAATTCCTTGGTTCAATCATAACAATTATTATTAACCTAAATGCTTTGGCCAGAGACTTTGACTTTTAGTTGACTGTGATACTAATCGCATATAACTAAGGGGACAAATCTCTTTTGTGTAGTGCTTCACTTCCAATACTTCCACTCGACCCAACTATATTCACTCGATGGATGTCATGCCATGATTTGGCTATAATCAAAGCGGAGCTTTCATACTGAAGATCAACAGTATTCCCATGTCGAGAGAACTGTATATATCAGTCACATCGATATTTTCTATTTGGCCTTGGTTTTATTAACCAATAGAAAACCATCGAGTGAGTCATTCTGTAGTTATCTAATAACTATTAGTACGTAACCCCTAGGTGCCCCCAAGCAGTCATAAGTAATACATTGCCTAACATTTAAAGAGCGTTACGTACTCCAGTCTCAACGGATACATCGATATCCAGTCTCGATGCATCTTGAGTATGAACATTTAAAATAGTATATTTGTTTCGTTGTGATAAATTACTCACAGTTATAACATTTTGTTACTATCACAAAATATTCCATTTATGAATTTTTCTATTAAATTTATTTTAATTATGTTAATTAATTAATATAATCAAATTATATCAAGTATATAATGGGAAGAAAATAACTTTTATTTTGAACAAGATTGGCCAACGAGTTAGATATATGTAACAAATTACATAATTGCCCCTAGAGCATACCCCAAACTCTATCAACTACTTGACAATGGTTCACTATTATTGGAAATCTACTCAATATTCTAATCTATTTGGGATCAACCCAACGCATGGTACTACTCGCTATGGCTCACTATTATTGGGAATCTACCCAATATTCTAATCTAATTGGAAATCTACCTAACGCATGGTACTACTTGTTCTTGGCTTTCTATTATTTGGAATTTACCTAATAATCTAATCTAGTTGGGAATCTACCCGACGTATGGTTCTATTTGACCACGAACTAACTATCAGCATGCATTTTAGTTTTTGACATCTTTTTAAACCCAGGTGATATTAGCCTTACACTTCGTTGCACACCACTATGGGGTTGCTCTTATGGCGAGGACTTATCGTTAGGTCCCAATCTATAACTACTTACGGTTGGCGTCGGCTATCTACAACCGTTTTTGGTGGGTGTCGGCCTTCTGCATCCACATTTGGTTGGTGTCGGCTAGTTAAACCCATTCTAAGTTACTAGTAAGACAAAAAGTTAATTGTAACTTGGTAAAAGAGAAATAGAAATGCTTTCAAATTACTTTGAAATTGAGTAGTTAATAATTTTTATTGTTACGTAGAAAATATATTTAATTTAAATTTGAGAAGGAGAATCATTGAGGAAGTTATTATTTTTAAGAAAAAAGTGAAACTCCTTATTGACCTCTTCAGATCAATAAGAGAGTTTCGACCCTTCAACTCTAAACGCAGACACAACAATCAAAAATAACTAAAAGAGAAATATAATAAATAAAATTTTATGGGTACCAAGACTAGATTGCACTTACCAAAAGAGGAAAGAGCTAAATCCAAAAGGAACGTCTTCAGTAAGATAAGAGATTTCTTTAAATGTGAAGATCTATATGGCATTCTTTGTCTTCGAAAGGGGTAGGGGGTGTATGCATATATTCGGTTGAATGAGTCTACAGGTATTTCCCATAAAATAAAGAAACAAAATTAAACATATACAAAGATGAGATATTTAAGTAACTATTTAATAAACTTGACCAATCTCCCTTTTTGTATGAAGTTTTATATGGCTCAAAAAAGTCTTCGACGCTCGTATGTTTCATTCCCATTCGCTTAATGATAAACATTCTCTCATTTCAAATATTCTTTGATGGGTGGGGGATAGTTTGGATAATGGAGTTCTCCACGTGTTTCCAGAAAGATCCAAGATGAGCTTAAATTGAGTGGTGTAAGGACTTGGTCTCATTGGGCCTTCTTCTATGATTGAAGAGTAGAGGTAACCTGTAGGGCCCTTTTAGCAGGGAAAGTGGAATATTTATTTTTCATAATCATAATACTCAAATTCTTAATTTTGTTCTTCATTCCCTTACCATCCCTCTGAGTTGAGCAGAGTCTTGGAGAGACTCCTGAAGGTGCCTGGAAAGTTGTCTAATCTGGAGAGCTTTAAGTTCATAAATAGGATCATATTCTTCACCATTCACTTTCTTTGAGATGAGGGAAACCAATATCTTATTATTTTCCTCTTCAGTGAGCGAATGTGAAGGTTGATGGGCAACTCCAAAGTTAGTTTCTCAAAGTCAGTCATGGTTGAAGGGATGATGTTATTGGATTTTTCAAGAGGGAACAAACGATGGAGGTTCATGGCCCTTCTTCCAGTGTCAAAAATGTTAATGTAAAATTTTGTCTACATCAACACCTCGAGTTTCGAAGGTACAACTCTAAAATAGGTGTTTGAGTTATAGGTCGCGGTTATGAAATTACCAAGATATAGTGTAATCAAACTAGAAATGTGGGACGCTAAACTATATAGCCATGATAATAAATAAGAGGAAGGTAAAGAGATAAGAGTAAATAACACCGAGACTTTTGTAGTGCTTTGGGCCAAAAGTCCCTATATCCACTGTCCTTTCCTTATTTAATCACTCTTATGGCTGAGAGGCTTGTTAGACTGAATCTAGGCGTTTCTACCATCAACGAGTTTTTGCATAGAGCTCTATTTAGGAAAGTACGCTTTGATTTTATGTTAAGTTTTTGCGATGCCCAAAGATCTCTTGTGCCTTGGGATTGCCGCCTATTTATAGCCAATATGACATAACACCATTGGTGGAGAGCCTTCTCTCTGGGATTGATGACCTGGCTTGCTATGTGTGGCATAGATTTGAATGTTTTTCATCATCTGGTTAAGTGCATTTTAATGCAGATTGCTGATGTGACACTTGTATATAAAGCTTCTTGGATATTTTCCATTTATCCTGATCATTGGTCTCAGCCGATACCTTAACTCATGCTTTTGAACTATATGCTTTTGATTACTAAGTCCGATGTTTAAGCTCTCTTTGGGAAGCAAACAATGGGTCTTAAAATTACAAGCCAAGGAACTTTCTTCTCGAATATTTGTAATTTATACTTTGTAGAAATTATTTTGTAACATATATGATGCCGACATTTTGGGTAAGGAGCACAAGGAGTGGAAACAAGTGGATCTTGATAAACTAAATGATTTGCCATCACCTAAGTAGGAAGAATTCGAACCATAGCAGTTGGTCGATGTCCCGGTCTCTCCTCGTGAATCCCCGGTCATTTCTTAAGATTTTAGGATGAATTTTGAGGAAAATGATGTTAGGGGAGTGTCGACTGAGTTAGGCATCGATAGGGATGAAGGTCCTTCATTCGAGCCAATTCCTATATACGATCTGTTATATCTCGGGTACGATGTTATGCCCCCAGGCATCGGAAGGGACATAGGTCACTCCTCTAGGTCAATTTCTACAACTTTTATTTTATTTTACACTTTGACTAACTCTTACTTTTTTCTTTTTTGTTGCAGTGGTTGACATACCAAATTTTGATGCTCTAGATGAGGATGTGGGGATCATCTAGACCATCGTGACCTAAGTGCTCATAACCCCCACCGTGCCTGTTGCGCTTGCTATATTGAAGGCACTTGTTGCACTTTGAGCTGACCAACAGATCATAACGTTCCCTCCATCCCCGCACGGTTGCTTCAGCTATCGACCGACAATAAGAAGAGGAATGTGGCTGGCCCATCGTTGGCAACCAAATTTTCCACTCCTTTCTCGAAATTCCGTCGCATTTATGATATAGAGGAGGTAGCTGCCCATGAGTAGGCGGTGCCGCTAAGACATGTTTCTTTAGACATCTCCCATATTGCAAGGATGCTAAGGACTGAACCGCTTGCTTTCAGCCTTCCAAATTCTATCCATGAAGACCCTATCGTACCCCTACTGCACTCGAACTGGATGGTGCTAACATTCCTTTGAGATGGTGATGAATATCCGTAACTTGTGTGCCTTGCTATTAAGTCTCTAGTCTTGAATTTCCTTGCTCTTTACTTTGTTATTACCGACATTGGTTTTTTAGTTCGGGTATTGCTGCTTCTACATCTAGGATTAGGTGGAGAAACCCCAGAAGGACCCGAATGCCAAAGGAGTGGCTTGGTAGAAATAGAGACTGAGGGTGGTCATATAAGGATGGTGAAGAAAGAGACCGAGATAGCGGTAAAAGAGGCAGACGATGCTGCCTAAAAGCGATTGAGGCACGAGATGAAGTAGAGAAGGTGGCGGGGACATTAAGGAGAGGTTGGATAAGCTAGAGGAGGCAGACCAGCTGTAGACTAACTTAAATGAACATATGGCGGGGTCTTAGTAAGATGCGGACATAGAGGCCATTTGGAAGGAGGAGGTACAGAGGAGGACAAACCAACCGAGGAACCCGATAAGGTCCCTGATTAGGGAAAATTTTCATTATTCGATCCCCATTAGCAAGTTTAATGACACGACCTTTTCCTAAATTAAGAGGAGGTAGTTAAGGAGACGAGAGTAGCTGGGATTCCTGTGCTAGTTATTCTCACCCAAGAGAAGTTGTACTCCATAACCTGGGCTGCTGATGAGTCAACATTGTATATATTTTTCTATCCTCTTTATGCATGCCTAGCGTGGTTGGTTATGTGCTCTGCATTTTGTAAATGAATGGAATTATTTTTGTGAACTTTGTCTACGTACTTTACTGCTTTTTCTACTCTTTCCTGTCTATGCATACCTAATAGGGTTACATATTTTGAGTAGCCGATATAGTCCTTGTTTTTCCATGCTTGTATATTTTTCATGAGATGTGTAAAATAATTGTATGCTAATGAGACGGGTGGTTAGAGCGACCTGTTCATCGGAATCTTGTACTTGGTTTGAGATTGGCTTATATGTATGTTGAGTCGGGCTGGCATATGAAATCAGATATAATTATATGATGGAGAATCTGATCATATTGAAGAATGGAAGTGGGCAAATGGTAGTCGGGCCTATCTGTATTCTATAATATAGGCGGTTCGACATGAACTTGTGCATTGTTTGGCTCGAAGGTCATCTTGGATGACACATGGTAGGAACGAGTGGTAGACGGTCCCGATATGAACTTGAGTGTTGAAAGGCTCAAAGTTTCTTCTAGGTGACACGTAATTAGAATGGTTGGTAGGCAGTCCTGACATGAACCTTAGCATTAAGAGGCTCGATGGTTCTCCTATGTTACACATGGCAAGAATGATGGTGGGCGATCCCTACACGAACTAGAGCATTGAGAGGCTTAAAGGTTCTAGTGGTTGACTCGTTATTAGTTGATGTTGGGCCAGGCTTATTTTTATGCAGACGCACCACAGATGCTAGACTTCAGTAGCACTAGGGGAAAGAGCGTTGGTATCGACACCAATGCCCGTCATGCATGAGGGATGGATGACATCATGGGAAAGTGATACAAAACTATTGCAATCGCATCTTATCTCGTCGATATAATCAGCATAAAAAGGAGATACATCTCACCCAAACTTACAAGGCAGTAGGCAGTCCCGTCTCAACAAAATGAATGCATGGTGATTCAATCTTACTGGTAGCCTGGCTGTCCCCAACAAGGAAGTGAATGCATGGTAATTCACCCTTTTCGATAGCCAATTGGTAAGGAAAGAAGCTGAGGCTCACTTCACCCTTGGTGGTAAAGGTAGGCAATCTCCAAATAAGGTAATGAGCACATAATAACTCGTCTTTTGTTGGATAGCCTATAGAGGTGGCATGTTGACATGACACGAATCTAAGCATGAGCTCTAAGGTTTCCTCAAATGGCACACCGCCAGCTTGGTAGTCCCTAAGCATGGAACTGAATGCACAATAATTCACCCTCGCTAGTAGTGGCTGACAAGGAAGGGAGTGTCTAATGGCTCGTGTGGTCGTTAACAGTAGAGGTCGATCCCTAAATAAGGGAAAGAGCATATAACAACTCACCATAGTTGGATAGCCTTGATGATCGAGTTGAAAAAATTTGGTTATGAAGTTTTCAATGAATTCTTCACATGAAGAAGTATTGTATAGCCTTATAGTTTTGGCTTTCTATTATATATGTAGACTAGGAGGTACATAAGTTTCCAAATATGAGAAATGTAGGTTACGTCCAGGTCAGAGAGGCGGTAAGCATGATTTGTTAAGACAAAGCTTATAACATATGGCCCTTCCCAGTTCGTAAAGTGCATTCCTTTTACCCAGTTCTTTATATTGATGAACACCCGGTGCAAAAATGGTCGACAATAATGAACTGCTAGAGCTTCACCCTTGAGTCGTAGTGCTTGGCTATCTTCCTCTAGTAGGCTTCAGTGCGGAATTTGGCTTCGACTCTTCTTTCTTCAACTATGTCAAGTACGAGTTTAAGTGACTTGTTGTTTTACTAAGGCTCATACGTTATATGCCAAGGTGATGGGATGTTTACTTCCATGGGCAGCATGGCTTCATATATATAGAAGACGAGAAAGGAGTATGGATAATTGAAGTGCGACTGAACATAGGACCAAAGAACGAGCAACGGTTCTTTGGCCCAACTCTCTTTAGCTTTTACAAGGTGTTTCTTGAGTGTAGACATGATAATTTTGTTGTTGTCTTCATATTACCCATTTGCTTGAGGATGGACAATAGAAGAGAAACACTTCTCGATTCTATTTCCTGCGTGGAAGTCTTGAAAGAGGCTGCTCTCAAATTCAGTGCCATTGTCGATGATGATCTTTTTTGGCAGACTGAAACAACAAATGATGTTCTTTATGGCGAAGTTCAAGATCTAAATGGCTCGAAATCATTGGTGAAGTAGTCGATGGCGACAAGGCATGATTTTACCCTCTCTTGGCATTAGGGAGCTTTCCTATCAAGTCAACTCCCCATGTGTCGAATAACCATAGGCAAGTCATAGGGGTAAGGAAGGTAGAAGAGGCTCTGGGCATCTTAGTAAACTACTGACACTAGTCATAGTTCTTGACATAGTCCATACAATCTTTGACAATAGAGGCCAGTAAAAACCTTGCCGAGCGGCCTATTTTGCTAGACTTTACCTCTTGGCATGATCCTAACAAAACCCATCATGCATCTCTTTTGGGATATGACCAGCTTCGCCTTTCAGACATGCATCTCTGAAGTGTTATAGAGTACCCCTATTTTTAGAGCTTCCTATCTATGATCATGTAGTGGGAAGTACGATAGGTAATCTTCCTAGCTTCATTATAGTTGGCATGAAGTTCCTCTCTTGTTAACTGCTTGACAAGGGGTGCCATCTAGTTAACCATAGATGACACATCTATTTCCATCATTGTTGCCCTTGGCTGCTTCAAATTTCTAGAGGGACCTAGGGAATGTCTTCTTCTAGATTGCTTGCTACCTTGGCCAGTTGATCTACCTTGACATTTTGTTCTTCGAGTATCTGCTCTAGCCTGAACTCGGCAAATGTGCTAATTATCTTCTTTTTCTCAAAAACGAATGAGGCCATTGTCTTGCCTTTGACTTAAAAGCGCTCGCCGATGTGATTGATGACTAGTGACGAATAGTTGAATACATGGACGTCTCCACGTGTAACCCTTTATCCATCTCGAGGTCGACCAGTATAGCTTGATGCTCGGTTTCATTATCAGTTTCCTTGAAAGTAAGATGGATGACAAAACATAGACCTTTTCCATCGGGAATAACAAGGACCGTGTTGTCCCATGCCCCTTCTCTTTTGATGCTATGTCCATAGGCAAGTGCATGACTTGCTGGCTAGAGACCATCTCCTCTTCATCATTATCTAGGCTTAAGCACTCTACAATTAAATCTATAATGCTTGACCCTTGATAGAAGTGCAGGATGAAATAAGATGTGGTGTTTCCCAAGCTTGACAGGCCACTTCAATAAATTGTTGGTCGTACCGGGTCAACTAAGGACATGCTTTAGAGGTTAATTGGTCAGCACATCGATGGCGTGAGCTAGAAAGCACAACCAAAGTTCTTTGGCTGCGATGAGCAGGCGAAATGAAAGCTTCTCTAGCTTCATGAATTGTATTATTGGGCCTAATAACCTCTTGCGAACATAATGGATAGGTCAATGAACCTTCTCGTCTTCTTTGATTAAGGCAATGCTAATCGCGTGATCGGTCAATGCTAGATATAAATATAAATCCACCCTATCGACGGGCTTAGACAATACAAAAGGAGTGGCCCAATGCTACTTCAACTCCTCTAATGAAATAGTGCAATCATCATCCAAAGTAAACGATTTTCCCTTCTTATGAGGTCGACGAAAGGGAGATATCGGTCAGTTATCTTCAGCCCGAACCGAATGATGTTGCAACCATCCTGTTCAAGCCTTGTACTTGTTTTATAGTGCTGGGGATTTTCATATTTTGGAAGGCTTGGATCTTGCTAGGGGCTTCAATACCCTTGGTGGTCAAAACATAACCAAGGAATTTGTTAGACCATACGACAAAGGATCACTTCTTTGGGTTAAGGTTCATGTTATATCGGCATGGCATCTTGATAGTCTCAATCAGGTTTTGTACACGCACACCCTACCTTTTTTTAATATTTTACCAACATGTCGTCTGCATATGCCTCCATAGATTAGATAATTTGATTAGAGAATATTTCGTTGATGAGATGTCGATATGTCGCCCTGCATTTTGTAGCCCAAAATCAATAGTACAATAGCAGTATAGGCCGATATTTACGACGATGGAGGTATGCTCTTGGTCTGGGCCATGCATGGCAATCAAATTATACCTAAAATAAGCATCCATGAAAGTAAGGAGCTCATGTCCACTGGCTGCATCAACCAGCTAATTATCGATGTGAGGCAAAGTAAAACTATTTTTGGGGATAGCTTTGTTGAGATTGGAGAAGTTAGTGCAAGTCCTCTAAGATCTAATAGGTTTTTTGACCAGTACAGAGTTGGCTACTCAAATTGGTTGTTGTGCCTCCCGAATGAAGCCATTGGCTAATAGATTTTCTATTTCTTCTTTATGAGCTCGGTACCTCTTTAGGTTGAATGTCCAATTCTTTGATATATGAGGGTGGATTTGTGATCGACGATGAGCGCAAGGTGAAAGATCATGGGATCAATGCCAGTCATGTCAGTGTGCCCCAATGTAAATACCACTTTGCTTTTCCATAAGAATTTAATTAGCTCATTTCTAACTTTCGAGCTGAATTATATGACAATTTAAACTTTGCCAAGGTTGGCACAATCTATGGATATTTATTCCAATGGAATGGCCGGTCTGCTCTTAATGTTTGAATCCCCTCTGCAATGATCGAATGAGTCGTCATCAAGATCTAGGTTTGTTTCCAAGTCATCTTGGTCTGGTGCATGAATCATGTACTCAATGATGTCCTCGCTAAAGATAGATGTCTGTGCTCGAGTTGGGGTGTTGATGTCATCCTCAACTCTCACAGATGAGTCTACTAGTATTGAGAGGGTAGGAGTTTCTTTATGGGAAGCCCTCATTGCCAATGGGGTGCAACTTTCTTACCCCATGCTAAGATGAGTTATTCATTAAGGAGTGTCCAAGGAGATAGAATTCCTACCATCTTAGCCTTTATTATAGTGGGTGGTACTGGTACTGCCTTGAGCATCGACTAGCTCAAGGATACTCTCGGGTGACATATGAACAGTTGATGTAGCTTCATGGTTATGGGTGGTCCTGACATGACCCTGAGTGTTATTAGGCTCGAGGGTACTCTCATGGGACACACTATCAGCATTTGTCTCTTAAAGGACAACAACAGTTTTGAAATGACCTTGAGCATTATCAAGCTCAAGGGTACTCTCTTGTGACATTTCATTAGTTGGTGTAACATGATTGGGTAAGATATTGCTGGCGGGTGGAGCTGTTGATGTTGACACTTCAGAATTTAGGGTGGTCTCGGTTTGAACAAAGTGTTAACCGGCTTGATGGTTCTCTCGAGTGATTCTTCACTGAGTGTTGCAAGTTTCAGCTGAAGCATGAGAACACCTTTCTTTGCTTGTTTGAAGGAGGTTCCATAACGCTCCTCGTCCTACTATTGATTACCTTAGATGTTATGGACCCGACTTGGACAGGGAACGTCATGATAAGCCGGTTGTCTGAGACGATGGTTAGCAATTCAGCAAGTGCCAATTGTCCTATCAAAGATTGTAAGCAGAAAGGAAATCAACTACTACAAAGTTTGCCTGAACCATCGTAATAATATTTTCTTCGTCAAATGTTGTCACAATCGAGGTGGTACCCATTGGAAAAATACCCATACCTCTAAAGTCATAAATAGACCAAGCGTGGGGGCAAGGTTGGAGGCAGGATGCTCGAGAGTGTCAAAAACATGCCTGAATGTGACATTGACCGATCTGACTACATTCATAAGGGATCAATACACATTTAAGTCGGCTATTGCTAGAGTGATGACTATAGTATTGTAATGGGGGTAAGAAACTATTTTTCTATCCTCAGTAGTGAAAATGATAGCTGATCTAATTCAAGCCCCGATGCTTTGGATGCTTGGGATCTACATAATATACTTGGGAGCTTGATCCCATTTCCCTATGATACTGGGACTATGCCCCCAATAATTACTGGCCACGTGTCGGCCTTTGCATATGGTTAAGATGTCAGGCACTGCTACAACGTTGTTGTTGGGTCATTGGGGTAGAGCCAACTGGTTGTTATGATTTTTCATGTGTTCTACTTGTTGTCAAACAAACTCTAAAAGTGTTCGTTCTTGGATAAGTCTTTCAAAATTATTATTAAGCATTCGACACTCATTTTTTAAGTGACTTGATTCAGTGGACTAGTAGTATTTGCCATTGCCGCAAGGTTCCTCGCTTCTTCCACTTATTGTGGTGCTCAACCTTTAAAATTATGCCAAGTCCCGGGTTGCGAGATATATTATCTCCATTACCCTATTCAAAGCATCGTAGTTAGCATACCAGGACCTCTATTGGACATCAGCCTCTAGATGCCTCTTGGCACTGTTTTTCAAATCATTACCTCGCCATTCTACATTGTCCATAAGGATCAGCTTTAGCGGTATGCTATGTTTTACTATCGCTGTCTAAAAGATATGCGTCGTCCACTTTCATTTTGTCGTTCGCTCGGTGATAGAAGTTAGTTCGATTTATACCCGACCATCGAGTAGAGTGCCGCGACCAGGCTATTCTTCTCAGCACCCCATGTCTGAGTGGATTCTTTGTTGGTGCGATTAACATATGACTGAGGACTCTCAGTTGGCCCCTATCTGATGTTTGCTAACTCACTAGCCATCATAATACGGGCCTTTGAAATTAAGAGCCTGGTCTTGATGTCCTCATATAGCTGGGCCCAAGAATGGGTGCTTCCTAGTCGCAAATGTTTGGACCAATGGGAGGCCGATCATCCTATAGTAGAAGGGAAGAGTAGGCACTTTGCTAGGTCGGAAAGCTGGCCGGCATAGCTGATGGAGTTATTGGCGGTATTGTGATTGGATGGGTCGACACTCCCATCATATTTGTTAATAGATGGCAAGGCATACATCTATGGATGTAATGTTCAAGATATTCTTCGAAAGTGGATCACTATTCTCGTCACTAATAAAAAGTTTGGTCCAAATATTCTGTTCTTGCACTCTATTGAGTTATCAACAAAGGATGTTCATTTCCTCCCGTAAGCTAGCATTAGCATATAACAGGATTGTATGACACATGACTGGCTGTGGGCTCAACCGATGTCTTTATGAAGTGGGAGATTGGCATTAATAAGATGATGGAGAGTAGTGGTGGTTGTGAGTTGGAGTGGGAGACCTCCTCTCTCTAAGCACTAAGGGTGACCGTGAATGACTGACACATCCCTCTCTCGATCCTAGCCAATGGGGACCTTGGCTCTTTGACAATGCCAAGTGCACCATCGCTAAGATACTCATACCTCGAGTCTCAAGCTTCATTATCGATTGTCATTTTACTGAAGGATAGAGGTGATGTCTTGGTTCCCTACGTGTGGCCATTTTAGGGTTAATTTTGATAACGAGATTTGGCACCTATGCAACATATCTTCTTAGATGGGTATGAACATCCAAGATCGGGGGTTTCAGATACCACACTACACCAGGCCATGATGGTGTTCTTGAGGTTATAAGCATTGGTGGGGACATGTTGGAGAGGATTCAGTTTGACCACTAGAGGGTATGGTAGAACAAAGTTCACAGTTGTTTGGACGTCCAACCGCATCTTTAATTCACTTACCTCGCGGGTTAAAGTTCTCACTTTGGTTAAACTTTAGAGCAAAGTTTGCCACATCTCATTGTTGAGCCTAAAGATGGGACTAACAACGTTGGTAATCGTGTTACCATAGTTTCCTGTTCACCGGAGATAATGAGTTCATTCTCACTATTAGGTTTTTAAATGCTGAAATGTGAAAAGAGTGTGCAAAGGAGAAAAAGTGAAGAAATGTGAGAGCTTTAAGGGTAGGACCTCTTTCTCGCTCTAAAATATTGAAAAATCAATCAATCAATCTTGGAAGTAGACTAATGCATTTGTGAAAGTAAATGTTATTTACTAATAGTTGGCTTAAAAATGTAAAATGAGGAGAAAACAAGAAAATTATAGTAAATGACACAAAGTTGTAGGGTGGTTCAATCAAGCTTGCCCATGCCCATAGTAAACATCTCTTATTATGTCTTTCTCTTACAATTTCAAGGAGTTGCAAGAAATTAAAAGAGAATAAAAAAATTGGATTTGGCATACGGTGGTTCTAAACATAAGATCTTTGAGAGGTTTTGCTTGTTGGAAATATGTATTTTGAGCATATAAAATCAACCTTCAACCCCTTTGATGTTGCATGGCATGTGGTATTTATAATAGCAGAAATGGATAACATATGGTTGAGGTTGTGTAGGAAAATAGGTAGATAACATGCTTGGCTATTGATCTGGTCGTATGGGCTGATGGAAGCAAGCTACAAAGGTAGGCTGGAATGTGTGGCTGAGAAGTATGCCAATTTTCACTCCGTACTAGTGGCTTGCTTTGCATTCAGTGCGTGTTTGATGTTGGCAGCGTTCTAAAGGAGTACGCATGCTTTTGGAAGATCTACTATAGTATCTAGTACGGTTGGTAATGTAACTTATTGTTTACTTTTACATGCCTATATGCTAAGGCAGACGAGTAGCTTCTTCTGCGCTGAGAGGGTTGGTCATTCATTGATGACACTTGTTAAGGAAAGATGAACATTGCTAAGGACAAAGTTTTGAGGAACATGTCGGGCTAGCTATGGGATAACGAGACAGGCAGCTTGGGATCGGTCAAAGGTAGGCTGTGATGAAGCCAGGCCAGAGATGAGTCATGCTTGTGCTAGGCATAGTTTGGAGAGTTGGGTGTTGAAGACGTCTTGAGTTGAGCCGACCGGTAGTTTCTCTAGGGTGTTGCTGAGTAGATGGGTTGGTTTGGGACGTGACTGATTTCAGGGCCACATGGACAGGTTAGCTTAGAAGTGCTAGACCAGTTTGGATTGGGTTGGACTATGCTTAATCAGCATGATAATCATACTTGCGAGAAATTCGAGCAACAACATCAGTGCGAGAAAACCCTATTAAGATGGACCATTTTACCCAAGATATGATTAAAATCTCTTCCGTACGGGTTTAAGATGAAATTACAATGATTTTAACTAGCCATTAGAAGTTCTTATAGTAAATGAAAATAATGAATTAAATAACATCCCAAGTGGTAAAATATAAATGTAAGCTTAGAATTTGCGCAAACTAGAAACGTTTTAGTCATCCTAAAGTATTATAGGTTTAAGAAAGTACGGGTTTCGAAACTAACTACTGGAAAAAGTGTTGAAAGTGGAATGGATATAGTCAACAAAATGCTACAAATAATATTCAAGGATGACACAACTATTGACAACTCCAAAGTACATTAGACAATAAGCATTGATCAGCAGAACTCAAAAGTTAGTAGTTTAGTACGATAAAGTTCTCATAGTCCCGAGTTATATAACACAAATAATTAAATATAGAGTAAGCCATGCAACAAAATAGAAAATATTACTAAAGAAAATATTCAACATGAAAGAATAATGGAACCGGAAAACTCTCAGAGCATAGAATTAAATGCAAAACGAGATATGGAAGAAGATTAGTCTTATAGTAATTTGGAGGAGTCTGAAACCACCAAAATCAATTAAGATTACACTAATGTTGAAATTAAGTAGATCCCCAAAGTAGAAGCTCAAATATAAGTAGACAATCATCCAGAATTTGAAACTACAAAGGAAACCACAATTTCAAGTAGACAAAGGCTAACTAGAAAAATGAGAAGTGAGGAAAAAATTTAGAGAGTTAAGGTATGCAGTAGGTTCAATTATGTATCTTATTGTAAATTACTAATTATGCAATAAAATCACATTCTAAATATAAGATGTCTATCCTGGATGGTGGCGAAACCACATCCATTGTGGCTGATGGAGGGTTGATTGCTGTTGAATTTGGTTGCCCAAGCCACGTTGTATTTTTGAGCTCCTCTGTAACTGCGCCGTAACTATCCTCGGCTTCTTTACCACTAAGTTAAACTTTGTCCCTTCTCCTGCTACATTTATCTTGGTTGATAATAAATCATGTCCTATTATGGCCATTGAGTTGCCCAAGTCACTTTGTTTTTGGTCCTTTTTGTTTAAGAGAAACCCAAAAATGCAGGATCCTATGTCCCCAAGAAATACACCATTGATTTGACGGATAATTCCATACTGCCTTCTAAGCAAATCATTGATGCCGATATCGCTTTTGGAAGGATTATTTAGTTGGTTTCCTTTTGGATGTGGCTTCACCTTATTCTGTTGTGAAAAATCAAGTCCTTGTGTTTTGGAAATTGCGTGGTTCCGTTTTCGTTGGATGCGATAACTCGATGTACCTTTTCAAATTCTCTAATCCTTAAGAAAAATCCCATGTATTGGAAATGGACCCCATTAGAATTAAAGGAAATGTTTTTACTATTACCAAATAAAATCCATCTGTTGATCTTGCCTGGGAGAATCTTCTTCCAATACCCGTTTGGGCTCATACTTTTAATATCCTCTCAGTTTTTCAATCGCTCAAAAGAAATAAATGGATTGACAATCATATTGGTCAAGTTATATGTTTTGAAATTTCCACCAATCGTAGGAAGCTTCTCCATTTTGCTAAGATTCTTATTGGGATTACACCCTCTAGGTGACTACGTACTCCTATTCTGATTTCCCTGGCCGGGGATAGGGTTGCATTTGTAGACAATTCCTACCAGTCGAGGCCGCCTATTTGTGACAATCACCATTCTTTAGGCTATATTGCTGACTCTTTCCCTCTTAGCAACGCTGTTCCCAATGAGCTACTCCTTAAGTCCCCTTCCTAAAGTGTAAAAACCCGATTCTTCGACTTTCGAAAATCGACATCAATACGTCCACTGTATCAACTGCTGAACAATCGAATGCCGGAAAACCGAACCTTTAGGGTTTCAGAAGAAGAAAAAGGTAGCAGAAGAAGAAAATAGAACGAAATAAGAACAACAGAAACAATATCAGAATCTCACAATCGCAGCGGTACAACATATAATAGATAAATGAATAATCTTTAAATCAAAGAACTATACATTTTATACATTACATCATCAGAGTCAATGTACAGCACAACACAATAATGGACAGTTATACAAACTTGTCCTTACAAGCGAATTCTACAGCGGAAAAGATAATATCATATACAAGTAATACGTCTCGCCATCCAGCTTGCCACTTGAGCTCCATAGCACTCTTAAATCCAGAATAACCTGATAACCTGTCTCTAGGCTGCCCGTGTGGAAATTGGTGGGCACCCAGAGTTTAGGAAGGGAACAATAAACTCCAGGTCAGTAATGGGACTGGTGTGAGAACTAAAGAAGTTATTTATCTTTAAAACAACAACAACAAGGGAAGTGAAAAATATCCGCAATGCTTTTGGAAAATGAAACTACCATAAGGCCTCCCGCCACACACATAATGCAAAATCAGAATTGGAGGAGATTTCTCCTTATGATAGTCAAAGATGCTTACTACGCGAAACAAATCATTTTTGATATTATTATTAGTGCATAGTGATGAAAGCATTTCGAAAGTAGAATATTAATCTTAGCCAACATAGACATTACGAACTATGCATACTATAGCTACCATCTAAACAGTGGTGACCACCATAAGTAAATGGCAGGTTATACAACTAAAACCGTACTGGGTTCGTATTGGGAATTGGATTTCCAACAAATGGCCAGGCTAAGGAACTTCCTACTGCCACATGGGTACGCCTCTGGCGGGACGTCCCGAGAACCTAATCGGATCTCTGGCAACACAAGGCCGGGTTACCTCTATAACTAGGTAACTA
Organism: Allium cepa; assembly: GCA_030765085.1. Taxonomy (NCBI): domain Eukaryota; kingdom Viridiplantae; phylum Streptophyta; class Magnoliopsida; order Asparagales; family Amaryllidaceae; genus Allium; species Allium cepa. Next base: position 86,296,715 of record CM060942.1, on the reverse strand, counting down.
CACTCGAGTATGCCACTCCCCGGTCCTTTGGGACCCTTATCCGAGGGCCCTCTATCACAAAGCAACCACCACACAGAAAATGAGATTGGAGCAACCACATAGGTTAAGCATCAGGGATCCATACCTGACACCACCCTTTTCCAGAAGGAAATGACATACCCTAAAGGGGGCTACCCTCATAACCTTGCCGCATATTCATGTTTTGACCATTTTCGGGGTGTGAGGTCCGACGAAGTCTCGCCCACAAAGCTATGCTTTTTCACAAAGCCACGCTTTGATCAACAAATGATCAATAAATAATCATCACACAGCAACACTCAGCATGCCAGATTACCAAATTGGGAATATATCGCTGATAACCTTCAACTACAAAACCTCTGAGCTCGTACGTCTCAGAGAAGGGTGTTAAGCTAAGAGAATAAATTCTCCTTTTTAACTAATCCAATTCCCGAAAATAATTTTTTTTACTATAAACTTTCAACTTGAAATTTCAAAAATCCAATTTTTATCTATTTTCGGTATCCAATGATACCAAAAATATATTCGACTAACCTATAGCCTTCAACAATCTCAATCACAAAGATAATCACACGGATTATAACTCAACCAACACACAGCATATGAAATAAATTCAAATGTTTGAGGAATCCAGTTGGATCCCTCCAACCTGTTTCCCTGTCTCCAAAGATGTTAGCACAATACCAATTCCACTTCGAGGTGAAATATCGCGGTATATGGGATTTATAAAATATTATCCGCTATTATGTGGCGCAATAGGGTCTCATCCGCTATATAATGCGGGAAATCAACTCCAAATACATATATAATACCAATTCCACATCAAGTTGGAATTATCGCAGTATATGTGTTTAATAAATAAAATCCGCTTAATATATGGCGTATAGGGTCATTTCAATACAACAGATAATAACTATCATCCAAGCATACAATCAAGCAATTTTAAATCTAACTATTTAAAATTTAAATCGAAACAATTCGATTGAGTGATAAGTACTCACCTTGAGTTTTTAATAACAGTTGTAGCGTTTTGTTTCGAATAAAATTAAACACGCGTTTAATTTTACCCGAAATTATCACTAGCTCCAAACGACTCAAAACTAGCTCCATTGCGTAGTGTTCGTCAATACGAACCCGATGTAATTCGTTTTGTGTGTTTTCGACCTCGTATGAAAAAGATATGTTACTTTAAAGTTCGAACGAATTTAAGTATAAAAATTTACACTCTTTTATTATTTTATAACCCAATTATCATCTGACCGTTGAAATCGAAGTACTCATCGTGCTCTACGATGTTTTAGTTGAGAGATTCAGCTAATTGTTTGTGGATTGGACGAAAATTGGAGAAGAAGGCAGAGTGTTTTCGGCCATTGATGATAATGGTGGCGGCTGAGCTTTGAAACTAGGGTTTTGGTTTGCTTGTGTTGCAAATGAAAATAAAGGGGTCCTTTTATAGAAATTTTGCCAAAACACTGTTCATCCAAAAAAATTCAAACTCCAAACGAAACGTGCCGGCTGGCGTTTCTGGGGTTTTACCCACGCTCCGGACACAATGGAATATGTACCGAGAGCCAATTCGATCATATGTGTGAGTTACGGCAATAAATGATCAAATTTAAATTAAATCGATTAAACAAATTTCTATGCGTTTTGGCTTCCCCCGGACAAACCATAAATCCGATTGACACGAAATTTGAAATCTTACAATAATATAACATTACAGATCCGATGAAACATGTTTCGTCGAAATCCGAGACTAGTTGAAAAATGACTATTTTCACTAGTCGAGTAAATATTAAAATATTCAATTTTCACAAATTAACTTTTAATTCAATCTTAAAAGTTCATGAACATTGTTCTAACTCCAATATGATTTAATATAACTTTATAAATCATTTTTAATCACATTATACCCAATTTCCAATTATTTACGCAATTCCAAATATTAAATTATCGATTTAATTATCCAATTAAATCTAAATATTCTAAATATAATTCATTCGACTTAAAATTTTTACTTGTTGATATTTAAAATCAATTAAATATCTGAATTTCAAATGACAGAAATTCTGGGTCGTTACATAAAGGCTCCATCCAGGCGATTGGAAATTAAGGTTCCCGCGGTCCCCCATTTCGATCCTACCATCCACTCACATCCCCCTCCATGCCCTCCACTTTGCCCCCTTTTGTGTCCCATCGCCCGTGCTCGCTTGAGCTCCACATCGTCGATCCGACCTCCTAGCCATCCTGTTTCTCCTCTGCCTTTTTCTCCCCACGGAGGCCCCTCGGTTGACTCTAATCCCCGATAGACTGCCTTATCATGGCTCTTCAAAAGAAATTTGTTCATGCTCTCATTTCTGATCCTCCTTGTGAGGAAGGTATTGCCCAGGAGCTGGCTGATAAATTAGCTGCATATATGCATCTTACTTAGAACAATAGGGCTGATATGGACCCACAAGGATAGCGGTATATGCTTCCACACAAATTAGAAGATTTTCTCCATGTGGATTTCGGATGATGAGAAGGATAAGCGGGAGCTCTACTATTGGCTGATGGATGATGAACTTGTCCTATGCAATAATGGTGAATTTAGGGCCAACAATGAAGGAACTCTAGCTATGCCGGATTGGGATCGGAAATATATCTTTCCGCCTCGCACCCTTGGTTATTCCCTGAGCTCAATGGTTGGTTCTTCCCTTATTCAGGTATTTAGTTTCATTTATCAGTGTTTTCCATATTGCAGTTGACATTAACCATTCTGTTATGTTGCTATGGGCCTTGTTTAGTTCTTTAGGCTTATTTGTTGATTTTCCTAGTTGCCCCGGCATGTTGGTAGTTTTATTGGGTGTAGCCTTGCGCCTTACACTTCTATACCTTTTATTTATATTACATATATGCTTAGTACGGTTGTATGATCCTCGGATCATACAACCTTTAAATAAAAAAATTTATAAGGATTTGTCATACGAAAATTATTACAATATAAAATATTACTTTAAATATTTTCGATCAAGATGTTTTGAGGAAGGATATCGATACATCCATTAAGACTAAAGTGCGTAGCGCATTATATTACTCAAGGCTGCTAGGGGCACTAATGGATTACATACTTGTAGTTATTGGATAGCCATTGGAATGACTTGCCTGAGAGTTTCATGTTGGTTAATAACAACAAGTTCAAACATGAAATCTCAGGGTGATGATGTTACGAAGTTCTCTCGACTTTATAATACTCCACTTTGGTTATAGTTAAATCACGTCATGCCGATCCATCAAACTACTTTAGTTGGGTCTGAGTTGAAGCATTAAAAGTGAAACACTATTCAATAGAGAATTTGTCTCCTCATTTGTATGAGGTTAGTATTAATTAATTAACTATAGTCAACTCAAAGTTAAAATCTCTAGCCAAAGTAGTACGATTAATAATGAATATTGTTAGTGAACCAAGGGCTTTGTTTATAGACTAACGGGGTTGAATAAGGTTGATAATGGAATATTCATCAAATCGAATTCTATAAATCCTAAAGTGACATAGCATTGACGAAGAGAATGTTTTTAAATAATCGTTGTTAAAAGGTACAGCTTAAAAATGTAAAATTGAATTTTACGAAAAAGATCTGAATATGATGATTCAGCTAAACTGTCGCAGTAGTCGACAAGGTGAAGTGTGAACATTAATATTTGAATTGTTCGACATTAATCGTTGACTGAACTCACACCTTCGAGTCTCACAACTACATTTGTGAATTCTCCAAAAAAACCAATGATCTAGTTAGCTTATATAATTATTATTAATTATTAATCAATATCTAAGAAGTACTAATTATTTTTAATTTATTTGATGTTTTGGACGTTGATAGATGTACATATAAAAGTTTTATATACACGTATTGATATACAATATTGGTATGTATTTAAATGGGTTTTAAATGCAGTTAATTACTTAATAGGCTTTTTGAAAAATTATCCTATGTATGGTGGACCATGCAAAGGAAATGAGGCGATTTGGCTGAACTGAAAAATGATTAGGGATTAAATGTGACTAGTGTGTAACCCGTGCGTTGCACACGGTAATGTTGTAAAAGAAATTGTCAAATATACATAGTTAAATAGTCGACGTACAATGTAATATGTTAATGTTAAACATTTTTTTTTTATTTTAGCATGTTAAAATGTTATGTTTTCATAGTAAAATATATTCAAAAATTATTTTCAAATAGTTAAAAATAATCATATATTCATTATTTTCATATTCTAACCATTTAAAATGATAGATTTTGTTTCAAATTAATTTTATGATAATATTTCTAAAGTTTAAAGAAATTATATGTTAAACATATTATTTTATTGATTTATACGTCTAAAAAATATGTATATATATATATATACTCTATTGTTATTTTCAAAATTTATATTTTAAAATATTTTATGTAATTTTAAAATAAGTGTAATTTATATTTTGAAATTAAGAAATTATACGTTAAATATGACCGATATACCGATGCATGTCAAACAGTTTTTAGTGTTTATGTATAGGATAAATTTCAATGAAAAATATAGATGTAATATGTTCATTTTTGAAGTAATATTTAGTAAATTCATGATCCCGTGTGTTTTGATGCGCATGCGCACCCACACATGTGCATGATGATGAGTTTTAGATGTCAAATTGCAAATCTATATTATAGGAATTTTAAATGTAACATGAGATATTAAGGGAAAAACTATTTTTTTTTAATTTACTAAAATTGTGGATAATAATAACAATAAAGTAATAGAATGTATCTCATGCATTGCATACGCTAATTTTGTAAAAACATGGTACTCATACTTTAAATGTTGGTAAAATAAAATTTTGTTAGGCAATGTTCGATATATCAATCATAAATTAAACGTTTTATTATTTTTTATGCCTATAATTTTTGTTAAGTGATTCAGATATTTTTATATTTGAATGAAATTTCTACCATGTGTTACTACTAATGCGATATATAAATTAAAATTGTCATTTTGTTTATAAATTATCAAAGAATTTAATGAGTATAACTTGAATTTATTTATATAGTATAGATTTTGTGGTGTTTGGTTAATTGAAATACATAGATTTGAATGTAAAATAATAAAAGAAAATTGATGAAAACTTTGTAAATGAATATAGAAACTATAAAATCTCGGTATATATGAATATAAAATCATGGAAAAAAATTAATATAATATTTTGGATAACTATAAAATGATAATTTATATGGATTAAAAAAACGAAGAGAATTAATAAGTAGGGGTGAAAATTTTATAATTATTGTAATGATTTGTGATCTTTAAACTTCAGTCATTTAACTAATAATTTATTAAAATAAATAATTATACATTAAAGTTGTTCGTATTGTTTTTTTATGTGATCCATATTTATACTGTTTTGTTACAATGAGCGTGATATTTTATTGGCATGGTTCTCTATATTATTTATTAGACAAATTAATAAATAATGGTTAATTAATTTTTTTAAATAATTTATAATGAAATTATTTAATTAATTTAAATATACAGACTTAAATGTAAATTGTACATGAAAATTGAGGATTCTGAAAATAATTATAGAAAGCAGAAAGTGTAGATTTTTGAATGTATAACAATAGTGTAAAATTAATAAAATCTTATAAACAATTCATAATTAATGCATTGTATTGGGTCTTTAAAATAAAATTTAAATAAATATCTAGCGAAAATTAAGGAGAGGTGGGAGAAATGCTAGAATTAATGGGAGAGCTAGAATTTCTTCTGCTTTACTATTATTTAATAGATAGGTTTTAAATAAAGAGTAGAAAATGTTTCTATTCTTCAATTAAAGAAAATTCCACTCCTTTATTTCCTTATTACGTTCCTTTTCTTTCTTCCTCCTTCAACCATGGCTGAAATTCCATCTCTAATTTTCTAAACTTATCAACTTTAATTCAAATAAAAAATCAAATAAAATATAGAGCTACATGGTTCATCCATCTCTTGCAAAGATTGAATGTAAATTCAGATATCTAAGAAGGGAGTTTCAAATCAAAGTGTATCTTATTGGTTAGACTGAAAGACATATTCTAATTTTAGTTGTTTTCTTAGATGTAATTTGTTTATCACAAGTTTCTATTATATATGGTACAGACTTTGTTGAAGCAAAGTATCAGACGACTGCATTTGCTTACAGAGTGTGTAGGTAAAATTCAATTTCTTATGCTTTAAAGCGCACCTTAAGCAACAATATATTGTGCACGTTTTATTTTCATAATCATTATATTTCTTAGGTATTATGTTTTTAGTCTATAATCAAAGTATGACATGCATACGTAAGGTTAATAGTACTCTCAAGTAAAAGGATAATTGTCTATCATCACTAAATTAGGAATCTACCATTGCCAATCAGTAGAAGGTTGTCCACATATATTAAATAAGTAATGTAAGCACACCTTTAACTTCCATTTTACAAACACACGCTTCCTATGTGTAGAACAAAACACCCTCTAGTCAATTAAATCATTTAACCTCACCCTCTCTTTTGTAATTATTATATCAAAATTACTCTCAGAAACTTAAAATAATACATCGCAACATCATTTTTCTCTCAAATTTTTGTTCGATGGTCTACAACTAAATCCTAAAATAAAATAAAAACAATCATTTAAAATCAGAAAAAGTTAAAAGAGTTATTAGATCAGAATTAAGGAAAAACATTTACTGCGCTAATTTTCACTTATTTTGCAAAATTTTCGAAGTGATGTATATTTGCAAAATAAATGAAAAATGGAAAGCCATGATTTGCAAAAGCTTCTCAACATTTTTACGAATAGTAGCAAAGCGTTTTGAAATCATAAAGATTTGTGCGAATATTTATACATAACCCGGCATTATTTAAATATTAGTAGTTTAGACTACGAATATTTGCTGAAACGAGTACAATAATTTTGTAAAACAACATTTTTTTTCAAATATTTGCAAAACCCAACATTTTGAAATTATCTATAATTTGAACTGCAAATATATATACAAAACAAAATGCAAACAATTCCAAAAACAACTATATTTTGCAAATATTTTCAAAATCTAGCAATTTGTTAAATATTTGCAGTTTAAAGTGCTAAAATTTATTTTATTGAACTGCAAATATTTGTAATACAACAACTTTTGTAAATATTTGCAAAACGAAAACGGAATTCAATAAGAATATACATTTGAATGTCAAGGACTATTATTTGAACAGATTAGTAATATGGCGGTTTAGACATCGGTTCTTAAGATCTTACGTTCGAACCTCGAGACATCAAAATAAAAGCTCTTTTTCAATAAATTATCCGTCTTACTATAAAAAAAAATATAAGTTTAAATTTAACTGGAAAAAAATCAAACTTAGAAGATACCACTAAAAAAACTAAAATTGAAACAATACAAATCGAAAAATGAATAAAATTTATGATTTGATTAGTTTTACAAACTAGAGTTTGAATCTGAAATAATCAAGAATAGGGATAAGTCCGAAAATCAAATTTTGAAAATAATTATAGGAACAGCTTCACAAAGTTTTATTGAAGAAAATTTTCGAAGATTGAAATCTGAAAATAAAAATATTTTCCAATACCGATTTGCTTTGTAAAATGGTACTTCTGTGTAGGTGAGAAGAGAACTCGATCCGTCCGAATCCGATTCTTACAGGCCCGCAAGCTAGTAGGGCCTCAGCCGGCAAGAGACAGTTCCGTCCGCCAGTACCATTTTATTTTAATATCTATATGATAACTAATGGTACAGTCTGTACTTTTCAGTAATTTATTTCATCTTTTTTCCAAATATTAATATTCATCGCAACTACTATATAAACTGCTCTGCGTTCTTCAGATTTCTCCTCGCTTTCGTTTCTACGCATTTTCTTAGTATTTTCACTGGTTTGATTTTTAAAGCCATGGCTCAACTTTCAGACCTTATTAACCTCGATCTCACTAGTTCCACCAAAAAGATCATTGCCGAGTATATATGGTTAGGATCATTTCACTTCCTGCTCATTTCTCTAATTATGTTGGAATTTATTTTCGTTGGAATAATAGTTTTGTTAATTTTTGTCGATATATTTCGTAATTGGTTTGATATTTGGGGGTATTATTGACTCCTTCCTGTATTACCAAAAGTATTCTGGTTATTTCCTTGATGCAGGATTGTTAATTTTATTAGTCAGTTGGTTATCTCCTAATTATAGTGTTTTTCTGTTTATTTTTCTGATTTGAAATTTGCGAGGTTCGATTTCTCTTATTTTGTTTTAGATTTCTTTTGGGATATGCTTGTTTAATATTTCTATATTTACACAAATAACGCGCGATCGCTTTCTTAATTCAATAGTTTGTCATCGTTTAGGACAAATCATTTATGTAACCACTCAGGGGTGAACTGTTGGGTTGTTTACTGTGTTGGTGCAATCCTATATGTAGAAGTTCTCATTTGTATGTAAATAGATAGTATATGTAAAAGTAAATTCACTCTGATTATATACCTTTGTTATAATTTGGCGCTGTATTTCTTTGTAAAATTGCACATGCTAGTTTGAAATCTTTATTGTTCTGGCCCTTTCAGTATCTCTAGTACAACAACTAATCATGGAACTGGAATATCATATTGTTGATTTTCATGTAACTAAGCATTGCCCAATTTCTTTAAAAATAATCACGTATCGCTCGCTAGATCGTATTATTATGTGCTGTTTAATGAAAATCTCATAATTATGAACGTTTTATAAGATTCTCACAATATTGATGTGTAACCATTTCTACCTTGTCATATTTGCTTACTTTGTATTGACTTAGTACTTGTGGTTGGTTTGCTTTCTCATCAATTCTTCAGAATAACAATTCAAATTTTGTTCACAGGATTGGGGGAAGTGGTATGGATATCAGGAGCAAAGCAAGGGTAAAGTTTTTGATCTTAATTTTTGGATTGCTTAGCGATAGTTTGTTCTTACATGTGTGTGTCTATGCATGTTTTTGTTCTGTAAATTAACAACTTATAGTTTCAATGGAACAGACACTTCCTGGTCCAGTTAGTCATCCTAGTGAACTACCAAAATGGAATTATGATGGTTCCAGTACAGGCCAAGCTCCTGGAGAGGATAGCGAAGTTATCCTCTAGTAAGCATTCATATCTTTTTGTTGTTAGTACGTTTTTTCTACATTTCTTATAGTTGGTGTCACTTTTATTTATCCTATTATTATGATAGCCCACAGGCCATTTTCAAGGACCCTTTCAGAGGTGGAAACAATATTCTTGTAAGTTATTTTCCCTTGTTTTCTCTTATATATATATATATATGTATATATATATATATATATATATATATATATATATTGCACTAATAATTTTTTAACTGACAGGAGGAAGCTTTACCTAAGAAGCTCTATATATACAACTTTACCATTTCCACGCTTAAACATGTTTAATTTCAATTTAGGATAAACAAGCTTGTGAGGTGACTCATTGTTAGTACTAGGAAAATTTGGAACTCAGATTCTCTTTCCTCAAATTCATTCATTGTCCCATGTGTGCAAGTGACTCTGCTTTGCATTTTATATCTTCGTATCATCCAATAATAAATAATTAAGCATATTATAATCAATGAAATTAAATTGGCACATGGAAACATGATGTTGGGACAGGTGAAATTTATGTCATGATTGAAATTAATTCTCCATTCTGTAATCTTCACAAATTCCAGGTCAATATTGTTGTGGTCCTTTAGTGGAATTTTTCTCAAAATATGGGAGATAGATTCCAAATTTAATGGTTCTCTTGGTTTCTATTAATTACCAACTTCTATGTTTTCTAGGCCTGTAAACGGATGCAGTCGGATACGGATAGTGCCGTATCCGTATCCGAAAACGAAAATCCGTATCTGAATCCGTATCCGATATCCGCGAATATCTGTTGAATATTATCCGTATCCGCCAATATTTTCGGATATCCGAAAATATCTGTATCCGACTTAGCGAATACGGATATTTATGGATATTCGAAAATATCTGTATCCGTATCCGAAAATATCTGTATCTGTATCCGAAAATATCCGAAAATTAATCAATATAATGCATATTTCATTTTTTTGACTGAAAAAAAGATGAAAAGACCTTGTAATACATAAATTACATCAAATTAACAATAGGTAATTCAATCACACAAAATCCATACAATAAATTAGTGTATTTGTATTAAATTTATGGATATAAAATAATATATTAATATATAAATATTTAATTTCAAACCGGACGGATATTTATCGGATACGGATACATGCATATCCGTATCCGTATCCGAAATATGTTTCGGATATCCGCATCCGTTTTTCGAATATCGAATATTTTTCATGTTTTCGGATACGGATGCGGACGGATTTCGGATATTTCGGGTATTCATTGACAGACCTAATGTTTTCCTTGCCGAGTTCTCATTTGTTTTCATTAACTTCTTCATTCTGATGCATGTTATTAAACCTTGCTGTATAATTTTAGATATGTGTTTTAATGTCAATTTATAGGTAATGTGCGACTGCTACACACCAGCTGGTGAACCAATTCCTACAAACCATAGAGCAAAAGCTGCTGAAATATTCAGCCACCCTGATGTCGTGAAAGAAGTACCTTGGTAGTATATTAATTCATCACTTGTATTATTATATTGTTATTGTCATTCATTATTAACCTTAAATTTAGCGCATAACACAGGTCTCATGAATTTAATTTCTGAATTTAATAGGTATGGGATTGAACAAGAATATACACTTCTTCAGAAAGACGTCAAGTGGCCTCTAGGATGGCCTCTTGGTGGCTTCCCTGGTCCTCAGGTACTATATTCCGTTAGATAAATATATATTCATATATTGGTTACTTTTTAACTGGAATTCTTGTTGGCTAACAACAAAGCAACGCCTTTGTTTTTTATTGATTGTAGGCAACTCACTAAATCACACTTTCCATCCTTTGTCTGTTTATCCTTCAATACCAAAATAAGCAAACTTGATATTATTTTTTTAACTGGAATTCTTGTTGGATAACAACAAAGCAATGCTATTGTTTTTTATTGATTATAAACAACTCACTAAACTAAGTTAAATCACACTTTTTATCCTTTGTCTGTTTATCCTTCAGTACCAAAATATTTAGCAAACTTGATATTACTTTTTAACTGGAATTCTTGTTGGATAACAACAAAGCAATGCTATTGTTTTTTATTGATTATAAACAACTCACTAAACTAAGTTAAATCAGACTTTTTATCCTTTTTCTGTTTATCCTTCAATACCAAAATATTTAGCAAACTTGATATTACTTTTTAACTGGAATTCTTGTTAGATAACAACAAAGCAATGCTATTGTTTTTTTATTGATTATAAACAACTCGCTAAACTAAGTTAAATCACACTTTTTATCCTTTATGTCTGTTTATCCTTCAATACTAAAATATTAGGTAATTTTTTTGTAGGGACCATATTACTGTTCTGCTGGTGCTGATAAAGCATTTGGGCGTGATATTGTGGATGCACACTATAAGGCTTGCCTTTATGCAGGAATCAACATAAGCGGCATTAACGGAGAAGTCATGCCGGGTCAAGTATGCAACTAGTTACTTTTCTGTACCTTTAATTTGGTCCTTATCATACGATGTCATCTTGCTGAAGATCGATTATATGTGTGTTTGTGTAATGTAGTGGGAATTTCAAGTTGGTCCATCTGTTGGCATCTCAGCTGGAGATGAATTGTGGGTTGCTCGTTATATTCTCGAGGTAAATGCATATGTTCCTTCTCAGATAACATTCTTGTATATGTTTTGTAGTCATTGCAGTTTTATTTATATTACGTTTCTGACGTTCTTCTTATGATGCGAACAGAGGATTACCGAGGTTGCTGGAGTGGTCTTATCATTTGATCCCAAACCTATTCCGGTAAAATATTATTTTTAACATGATTACATTACAATTTGTTTAAAAATACTGCATTGTGTGATAGGAGAAAAATGTAAGTTTGATCTTTCCTAATACAATGGTACGTCCCTTTTTTTTCTTTGAAAAAATAAAATAAAACCGTTCCTTTTAAGTCAAGTTTAATTTTCAAAAGCATAGATTTTTTTGAGCTATGATTATGTGTATTTTGCATTGTGTTAACAAACATCAACAACTAAATCATACTGTTTTTACTAATAGGGAGATTGGAATGGTGCTGGAGCCCATACTAACTACAGGTGAGAAATGAACTTTTTTTCTTCTTATCTTTGGTGACCATTATTTTTTGGATACAGAAAAGTAATTGCAATTTTACATTGTTTTATAACCAAAACTTTACTTCCATATAAAAAGCAGAAAAGTGTATTTGTGAATTATCTTATTTTAACAGAGACTGGACTAATCGCGCAAGTGCTGCTTTTTTTTTTTTTTTCCAGCACTAAGAGTATGCGTGAGGAAGGTGGATTTGAAATCATAAAGAAGGCCATTGAGAAACTTGGAAAGAGACACCTTGTTCATATTGCCGCCTATGGAGAAGGCAACGAACGCCGCTTAACTGGCAAGCATGAAACTGCTGACATTAACACATTCAAATGGGTGTGTGTTTCTTTTTAAACATGTGAATCGATCAATTTCATTCTTAAATCTCAATGACTAATACTTCATCTTTATCGATCAGGGAGTTGCTAATCGTGGAGCTTCTATCCGAGTTGGTCGTGACACCGAGAAAGAAGGAAAAGGTTAGCCATTTCGTTTTCTTCTTAAAGTTGCCAGTAGCTTATAAGTTCTCCAAATGAATAAGATATAAGCACCCTACACTTCTCATGTTCTCCTAATTTACATTCTATGTGAATATAACTTATACAGTTTAAGTTAGTGACAATGTATTTGTTATTTACATTCTCTTCTGATTTTCTTTTAGGTTATTTCGAAGACAGGAGGCCAGCATCCAACATGGATCCATACATTGTCACCTCCATGATTGCTGAGACAACCATTGTTTTGCCATGATTGACACACTCTGTTTCATCGAGCTTGAGATTGCGATCCTTGTGATGTTCGATTTCATTTGAGAAAACTTTTGATTTTTGTTAAATGTGGGTCATTAATTTAGTTTCCTTTTATTGTGGTGTTTGTACCTTCTATATCTGCACTTTGGGATTATTCACAAGGAGGAGGAGGATAGGCTTATTTCTAGCACCAATCCCTTGTCTTACTCTGTACTTTTTTATGTTATTACATTGAATAATAAACATCCTAGTTAACCTTATTGAGTGATAACATTACCAAGACTTGCTAGTTGCTGGTTTTGAAAATTATTTACTTGCGATTTTTTTTTAGTAGATTGCAGTGCGTCAAATTTGGTCAGTTATCTTGATTTGAAGCGTAGGCAGTTTGGTGTTTTCGAAGACTTTTTAGATGTGGCACGTGAGGAAATTTGAGAGATCATGTTACCTTTCTATTTTGTAGGACCATTAACATATGGAGGATTCTAGCTCACGTAATGAATGAGCAACATATGGAGGATTTTTGACCCTTCAATTGCCCGAGCGTTTTGAATTGAATCTCTGATGTTTGGGAAATAATTACCGGTCAATTTTTTGGAATTAACAATTACAAATCTGATAGTAAACAATATTAAATAGATAATGCAAGGTAAAATGATAAGATAATCCATAAAACACAAGTGTAACTTATGGTTCTGCTTGTAGACAATCCATAAAACACAGATTTACGGCTGTTTTGCTTGTAATCCATATACAGTAAAAAAAATTAAAAAAAGAATGAATTATTTAAAAACCTTGGAGAAATGTTTGAGGGTTCCCTACGTGAATAGTTGCACATCTTGGGATATTATGCAAGAATTTTATTTAATTATAGAAATCTCAAGGGTTATTCTGACACGTGAAATATTCAATGTTTTCATTTATGTTGAGAAAGAAGTCTAGTGTGGTAATACAAGAGTGCATTAGGTAGTGTGGTTTGACACTTTAATTTTAGATAAAAAATTTCAAAAACGGCTGAAATTTTTTCACAATGATTTTATACGATATGGTAATTTTTTTGAACGGTTAAATCAAGAGATCTAGTATTCCCGTTGGTTATCTATCTTTATACTTAATATATACATAATTCAAAAGGGCAGACAGACATTCTAACTATTTTATCTTTATATCTTCCTTAAATTTCCTTTACCTGTTAAGAAGGATGTTAGACGTGAATGGTTTTCATTCGTGCAACCAGAAACCTATGTGATTCTGGGTGATTTTACCTAGGGGCGCCATGGTTGCTAGTATGTCTTGAACATTGTTTTGGCAGAGTTGCAGAACATCTTGAAAAGAGCAACGTCATGCTGATGAGATTTTTGGTTCTGCTTCTGTTGATACAAACAAAACGTCTGCTTCGAAGGGCTCCAGACAATGGAAGCAGAAAAGGTTGTTCTACCTGATAATTAAGAAGGTGGCTTAGAGTTGACATTTGAGAAACCTGCCATGTTAGAGCGATCGATCGATACAAATAAAATGGCATTAGACTCTTGGACTGAAAATGATTACATTTGCAAGAACTATATACTTAGTGAGTTGAGCGATGATTTGTGTGACTACAATAAATCTGATAAGATAACAAAGGAGGCATTGAAGGTGCTTCAAATGAAATATGATTTCGAGAAGGTTAGAACAAAGAAATATGTAGTCAGTTACTACTTAAGTATAAAATGATGGATGATAAGTCTTTAAAGGTGCAATCTCACGAGCACCAAAAAATTTTGCATGAAACTTTATCCTAATGTATGTCTATAGGCTAACAATTTCAAGTTGTTGTTTTAGTTGATAAATTATCCCACAGTTAAAAATATTTAAAGAGTGTCCTCAAACATAATGTTAGTTCCTGAGATGATGGTTTTGATGACAACAACCTTAGGACTTGTTATAAAATATAAATACTAATATTCTTGTTTAGAGATATTTGTGTGTGTGTATGCAGATACTAAGAATGAAGACCATAGTATAGAGATTCAAGACCGACGAATTCAAGATCGAAGACTCATGAGTATCAAGAGTTCAGGATATCAAGATAAGTAATGGAGTCTAGGTTTATGTTAAAACTTCATAATAGCACTAAAATCTTTATTCGGATTTTAATTGTGGAATGGAATCCATGTTCCCGCTTTAATAGTGGTATGGAACCCATGATCTCTTTAGTGGGATGGAACCCATCACTACAAGAAAAACAGTAATTTCCGACGGCTGAAAACTGCCGGCGGCCGTCGGAAAAAGCAGTCGGAAAATAAGGCGTCAGGGAGCAGTGTTTCCGACGGCTTCCGACACAAGGCGCCAAACATTTTTTCGGTGGTTTCCGACGGCTTTCGACGGTTTTCGACGGATTCCGACACTCGTCGGGATCCATCGAAAAAAATGTCCTACAGGCTGTCGGAAGCCGACGGAAAATGCCTACCTGGAAGCTGTCGAAAGCCGTCGGAAATCTGCTGTATTTTTTTATTCCTGCTGCAAATATAGCCTTCCATCTATATTTCTCTTCCAAACACTATTACACCAATACTGCCTGTAAATCAATTGGGTGCGGTTGTAGCCCGTAAATCAATTAGGCGATCTTGTAGCCTGGTTAAATCAAGAGAGTTTGCCCTAGACTCGAAGACAGAATGGTGTATCTCGTGGCCTTGAAATCGAGGTTGTAATATCAACATTATATTTGAAAAGAAATCTGCACAAGAAATTGTGTGGGACTGGATGTAAGGTAACTCCGAACCAGTATAAAATTTCAGTGTGTTCTTTCAGTTACTACTTTTATTTACTATTTGCATCTGTGTCTGATTCTGTGATTGTTTCTGTGTTTGTAAATTTCATCTGTTTGGATTTAGTTTGAAAGGATTTCAAAAAGATTCATAAAATTAATTAAACATTATTCACCCACCTCTAGTGTTAATTCTGCATTAAGATCCATAATTCGATTTTCCTACACTTAAAACTAAATAATTTTTCTTAAAGAATACGATTATCCGCCTCCGTACTTGGGGAGAAAGTTTAGAAATAGGACTAGAAAGATGAGGTGCTTGTTGTCTCGAACAACAATAATAAGAATTTAAATGTTGTAGCTTTGCAACCAAATTTGGAAAACTTCAAGAATTATAAACGTGATATGAATCAAAGTGTAATAACAATCCTTGTTCGCATATATCGATCAGGGTTCTCTCACTTAGTCAATTCATATCGATCAGGGTTCTCTCACTTAGCAGCCTTGTTCGCATATATTGCATCGGTCGACTTCGTATCCATCGGTAATCGTTTGTTCGAATCGGTCAGGATACGCCATTTCGTATCCATCGAAGTCGATCTACCCAAAGGTATTGTTCGAATCCATCGAGGCTCATTAGTTCGTATCCATCGATCATACCCATCACGTTTGATCGATACGAACATGGCCATTTTTATCGATAAGAACAAGCCTACTTCCATCAATATGTATTGGCAACTGTTATCGAATTAAACAAGGAAATGGTCATTGATACAAAGGAGGTGAAGTTCATGGATGCGACACGATCAACTCGAAGCAAAAGGCGGATCGATATGAGATATGCGCGCCACGTCGCCGCGTTGTCACATGCAACCATCGATTCTAAGACATGGATTCAAAGTGATCGACTCGAAGCAAACAGCCAACCGAGAAACTTCAACTCGTATCGATCATATCTCACAAACCACAGGTCCAAATGCAACAAAATTTTCACAGGAGCTTACGTGCAAGCTAAAGAACAATCCTGCCAAGTTTCAGCTCGATTGGATCATTTTTTGATCGATACGAAATTATTTTGTATCGATCACAGATCGAGTCGAAACTCGGTAGGATCGGTCGCGTGGGCCCACTCACGTGCCAGAAGAAGTCTTCCGAAGTTTGAGCGTGATATCAGCCTCCTACGCCTATAAATAGCCCCTGGAGCTTACAGAAAGGAGATCTTTTGGCCATTCAACGTCCAAACTCTGCCGGATTTAATTCTACATCTTTCTATCAACGTTGTATTCAAACTTCAGAGCTATAACCTACTGTAATCTGATGCAACAGATTGAAATCATCAAGTGAATCAATAAAGTCATAAACTTCAAAGTGGACGTAGGCCAGATCGCCGAACCACTATAAATTCTGTATTGTTTACTGCTTTCTTTTGAATTTTCTGAGTGAACTACGTATTTGTCATTCATCTGAGATCTGTGATTGTGAATTATCAACTATCGGGTGTTTGTGACCGATTTTGGCGCAAACAGAAACCTTCCTCAAAGAATGATAGAAAGTTTATTTGCTAAAACTGCAATAAACCAAGTCGTATGACATGAAAGTCTTAGCATAGACCAAGCTCCACTCTATAGGTTTACCTAATTGAAGAGCGTTTAATGGTTATGGTTTCTAAGATCAACCTTGTTATGAATCAGAAGGATGGTAGCTAAATACTGGTGATTCTCACCATGTTTTCTATGATTGCGTTATGTACAAAATTTACAATATTGTTGAGGATAAGCAAGATATGTTGTAAAATTCTCACACCACTAGAGTTGGTAGTTGGTACTGGAAATGTCGAGTTTAAGTTTACCACTAGAAAGACAATAATTCTAAAAGATGTGATTCATACTCTAGAGATGAGAATAATTGGGTATCTGGTTTTTCGCTTAATAAAGATGATATTATAGTAATTATACGGGCTGATATGTACATAATTACTTATAATGGATGTTTGTTGGAAAGGGTTATGCAATTGATGGAATCTTTAAATTAAATGTTGAAATGAATAAAGTTTCTAGTTTTGGGTTATGTTGCATAACTTTAATTTTTGGCATGCTAGACTATGTTATGCTTTTAAATGCATTATTAAAAACATGAGTAAGTATGGATTTAATTCCAAAATTATCACTAACTGATTTTAAACTTTTTGATTTTTGTAGTTAATAAAAAATAAGTATAACATTATATAAGTCTGTTAATAGAGCAGCAAAATGCTTTGATTTAGTTCATCATGATATATGTGAATTTGAAAGATTACGAACTATAGATTATTTCACTACATTTACTGATGACTTTTCGATTATACTTATCTATATCTTATGAATAATATAAGTGATGCACTAAATATGTTTAAATATTTATGATTGAAATTAAGAATCGATTTAATACGAAAATTAATATATTTCTTAATGATCAACGAACTGAATATGAATCTTGATAGAGCTAGGAGTGTGTCTTAGGGATAATTATGGAAATAGTTATATACCTTAAGTTTGTAAATAATCTTCTTCGGAATAAAGTATATTACCGATTTCATTTTATTTTCATATGTGTTGTATATAGAGATATAAATAATAATGAAATAATTACATTAAATGTATATAAGTAAAAAATTCTTGAAAGAAATATTTTATCTATTACTGTTAAGAATGTGTTCATAATCAGGAGTATTGAATCTACGACAACCCAAAAATTTTAACAGTTTTTATAACGTAATTAACTGAAATTTTTCTTGAAAATGAACAATTCAATTTTTCATTGAAAATTCGATATTTGAAATACATCTATTTAGACATAACAAATGAAAAATTTTCATTGGAAAATATGAATGTTAATTCTGTTGTGAAAATTTCAATTTCAATTTGATATCAGTTAATTTGATGAACATTAAATACTTTCGAAACCTAAATATATTTAGAAAATAAAAATGTTTATCATTTTCTGAGTGACACATCGTATTTCGTTTCATTAGATTTGGACTGCTCTAGCCCCGTTTATCTTATTTCGACAAATTTGCAGTAATTTAGCAACGAAATATCGACTTTCGATAGGATGATCGTATCGTTATCAATGATGACGTTTTAAATTGAAATGGTTAAACTGGTATTGATTTAAATTGAATTTCATAATTTAAGATGATTTGAATTGACTTGCGAAATTGGAGGAACTAATTTTATTATATAAAGTATTTTTAATATATAACTATTTTCATTTATAACTAATTTAATATATATACTGGTTTCAGTATCTAAACAGTTTAAGTTGGAATTGTTATGGATTTCAAAAAGTGTTATGATTTCAAAACTGTTATCATTACGAAAGTGTTATGATTTCAAAAGTGCTATGATTTCAAAGTGTTATGATTTCAAAATTTTTAAATTTTTGGAAGTGTTATGATTCTTGAAATGAATATTATTTAAAGTGATTAATGATATCAAATTGATATGGTTTCGAAATGAATATGATATTTTGATATGAATTATGAACTAGTTGAAATGAAATGACCACGGTGTGAAATAAACATTTGATTATTAAAGAGACCGTGATCAGATATTGTCATACTCTCTACCAATACTAAAAACCACTTTAACAACTATGTACGTGGTGGAGATTCTAGAATGAAGTAGGATGGTTTGGCGACGATTCTATATGAATATTAGTGCAGCCCTGACTCCCGTGAGTCAACTTAATGTGGCTAAAATGGGAGCAACGCCGAGCCAAGTAAGGTCATTCCTTCGATTGGGCACATTCCTTCGATACCATTCTATTTTTTTTATGATTTGATTGGGTGCGCCTTTGATTTGGGAGTGTGTCGCGAGGTGGACGGTAGTAGCTGCTATGTGTTACCACCAGTCCGGATATGTAAACGGTATATCTACCTTGGCATTGCCTCGTATGCCTTGTCACATGCCCTATCGCGCCTTCTACGAGTTTGTTTTGTGTCATACCTATGGAGCGCTCCCTGATAGCTCACGTGCGAGTGGAGTTTATAGTATATGTATAGACTAAGACATTATATAAAATGTGATAAGGGGGATATGGATAACATCTTAACGCTATTTTAATAGTTTGCTTTACTATAGACATAGTATAATAACGTATATTATTACATAGTAGATAGTTCCACGGATCCTTAGAGGATGTCTATCCCAAACATCCTTTAAGTTACTTGTATTTCAGTTGACATTTCATTTGAGTTGAATTTACTATATAAGAATGTTAATCTAGACTCGAGTGTTTTGTGTTTTGCTTTATGCTCGGGTGCCTGAGTATCACAACATTTGAGACTCACCTTTGGAGTTGGAGCTTCACTTGGAGATCCATCTACATCCATTCAACTTTTAGTTATCTATTTGTTTTTTTATACTTGTCATCTGTTGGTATTCAAGACCACATCGTCTTTGAGACAATTTTTTGTATTTTGTTTCAAACTCTGTTGTTTGAATAGTAGCTTCATGAACTACTATTTATCTCTTCCACTGCTTATGTTTATATTACTTTGTGTCTGTGATTCTGCGATTGGTTTATTTACCGTATACGCTAAGTTTTGCCAAATATAAAATTAACAATCTGTTGTTTTGAGCAATTCAAGTCTGACATATGCGGATGCGAATGGTTCAAAATACCGGGTCGTTGCAGAATAGATATCTAAATATTTACTTCTTAAATATTCCTATCGAAGATGTATCAAAAAAGGATATTGGTAAATTTGTTTAGACCAATATACGTAATGTTGTCTGTATGACCGACGGTGAATTACCTGTGACCATTAAGGGCACCGAGGGTTATGTATTTTTGTGTTTGAACAACCAAAAAATGACTCAATGAGAGCTTTCTGTATTTGTGCAAATAAATATTTGTTTATGCATAAGTAGTTACTATAGGTATGAAGTACGTATTGGTTAAGTATCGATATGGGATATTTTAAAATATTGTGATAATATTGGTAAAATATCAAACATGTGTAGAACATGTTATAAACAATATTATACTGTGTTATAATGTTGTACTGATTTTAAGTTCTCAAATATTTTGATAAATAATACCAGCATATAGTTTATAAATTACAATTCTTTTACTGAGATATTATATTAAATACAAATCAGAATATAGGCTCATAAAAATCGAGAGATTCGTATGCTGTAAATCTTTATTACTTTCTACATTTTTATTTGATATGTTGTGATATTCTTATTTAGTACACGATTACATGAAAAAGCATGATATATATATATATATAACATTTATAATATTTGACAATATAAAACATATAAATAAAGTATCATTAAATGAATGTTGACTAACAATAATAATTTTTCCAAACATCAAATTTTTAAATAAAATTTGACATTTAAAAAATATATAAATAATTGCAAAACAATTTTATTTACTAGAAAAATTGTTAACTAAATTTATATACACACACATTATGTGTGTGTGTATAGTTATTCTATTTTGTATATAACATAATTTAAAATTTAAAGTTAAATAAATTTAACCTATTTTAAAGAAAAATATTCAAATTGTTGTAGCTGTCGGCACATTTGATGGAGGGTATTAATGATTTATTTTAGTCAAAAATATTTTGAATAATTCAAAATAGATTCAAATATAAAAACTTTTGACTTATTAAATAAAGTTAAAAATTAGTTGAAATATTCTATTTTCGAAATCAGTAAAGAAAAATATAACAGTTTTCAATAAAAAATAAAGTTTAGGTAAATTTAATTTAATTATATAAATACATTGGAATAATTTTTTCTATTTTAAATTAGAAAAATTTACGACTGAAAGTAAGTTATGATATATACACAAATGTATATATTGTAACAACCAGTTTGGTAAGTAATAATTAATTTAAGTTAATAATAGTAATTGAGTTAATTAAACTGGAATTTGAATATTTATTTTGAAAATGGGTTTTGAAATTATTTAAAAAAGGATTTCATTGTGAAAATAGGATAGAGAAATTTGAATAAGTTAAAAATATGTAAATAATGTTTTATAAAAGTAGTGTAGTTGAAACATATTATTAATTTGTAAAAGAAGTTATTTTGAAATGGAAGTTTGTATTTATTTAAATTAAATAGCATTAAGATTATGAATGAAAGAAAATAAAGACATACATATATAAATATAAATTAATATATGCATGCATGTATGTATGTATATCTCTGTGTGTGTATGTTTACTTATTCCATTTCCAAGGCGCAAGCCTAAGCATCCAAGCCTAATACTTTTTCTAGAATTTTCTTTCCTTTAAAATATTCTTCACAAAAACCTTCCTTTGTTAATTCATCTTCCTCCATAAGTAAAAAAACAAATGAACCTACCTTACATTGATCTTGCAAATCAAATAAATAAATTACCTAAATTCACCAAATTTGAATATATGCATCACCATACTTATGCATCAACGGCATGAATCTCGTTTATTGCAGTGTTGATGTGTGCATGTTTGGGAGAGAAGAGGAAGAGAACGCAACTATTAGGTGAGTGATTTACACTCCAAATCGCTTAAATCATGAAATATATATTATCGGTGTTGTGATTGTATGACTTAGTTGTGCATCAAGTTATAAATGGAATTACTAAAGCAGGATGAGAATTTTTCATTAACATGCAATCGATTCTGCATTAATGGTCGTCGACCGATCGATTAGTTGACCTATTTCTGGGTGAATCTGTGCATGTATATGTAGTCTCATGTGTGTATTCATATATTTCTGTGTGTGCATGCATTTGTGTATGTGGTGCATGAGTGGAGCTGCTGTGTATGTGTGAGTGTATTTATATATGTGTGTTGTGTGTGTGTGTGTGTTAATGAATATGCTATGTTCGTTTGGGTTAGTATAACGTTGTATACATCTTGCGTGAGTGCATTGGAGCGTATTTATGTGCACTTGTGAGTGTGTTTACATATTTCCTACGCTTTTGGCCTCATTAACTTGACTATTTTGTTATTGCAAAACCGTCGTTGCTTTAAATCTTGTTGTAATAATCATGTTTCCACTTCTTTTGTGTGTGCATGTGCAGCCCTATATGTGCAAATTTTAGTAATTTATAGTTTACACACACACACACATTTACAATAAACTAAATTAAATTTACTTAAAGTCTAAACTATATATTATATATATAAATATAAAAATGTAAATATAAGATTAAAAAATTAATAAAGTGGTTTTAAATGTAATTTTAAAATAGTTTTTAATTTCCATTTTATAAAGGTATGAAATTTTAATGTGTGTATGTGTAAACAAATCAAGTTTTTGAAAATGTACTTATGTGATTATGGATAAATTAAATTAATTTGGATATTTTATTTAAAATAGTATTTGGATGTTAATAATTGTGGGATAAACGTTTTGTGCAATATTTTGTTTTATAAACTAGTTTGGGTTACTAAAATAAAGTAATGGGTTTTCTAATGTTATTGATAAATATTAAATTATTGTTTAAGTATAAAAGGTTCAAAAGTTAATATTTATTGAAAAATATGATATGGCCTATAATTAATATTTTATAGTTTTCAAAGTATGATATTCTAATATATAAATCAAGTTTGTGATTATATATTGGGTTTTGATTAATTATCTATATCTAAGTATTTAATAAGATAAATTAAGGTTATATGTTAAGACATTATATATTTATTTATTATGTAATTACACTTATTTATTTGAATCATCTATTTTTATATTACTATTTGATATTTCCTTTCTTGTTTAATTTTATAAAGATAATATAAATGATTCACCGTTGAAATGGATTCAATTTATGTTTTAAGATGACATGGTGATGACATCGTTGATATGATTTTACTGTATTTAATTTTGTGTAAAGAGACTTTTGAATAAACAGGATTATATACTGTCTAATATGAGACTTTTGATAATATTTCTCCATTTATTCTTTGGACTTGTTATATTAGATATTGAGTAGTTTGAGTGTGGTATATAAGCAGTGGATGAACATTTAAATATCACGTAGTGGTATGGGATGTTGTGGTGATATTTATTTTGTTACTCGTTGTAAGTAGATGTCACTCATGTGACGAGAATAGAGTGGATAGTGTAAGGTGATACACGTTGTGAAATATGGCTTCATGCCTTTGCCTAACGATGACCGTGAATTTGTGTCTATATGTATTGGTTCTATATGCCACTATTATGATGTACTCCTATTATGTTTAGTGAAGAGGACTAAATGACTACAATCCATCCTAGCGGCCTGATCATGGGGTCTCACCCCATATTATGAGACTATATTATATAGGTTTGTGCTAATCCTATGCGTGCATTTGCTTCAATGTCACATAAGTTAGCAGTTTGTTGCCTATAGTGGCTAAAGTTAGACCATGAAAATTGAGTACTCGTGTTGATAAGCACACTGGTAGATATGTGATATGATGCCGTGAAGGTAACTAAGGTATAGAGACTCCGTGTCTTTGGAGCTTGCTTGGAGCTATAGGTCTCCCTTCTAGTACCGAGTAGTAGATTGGCATATACGATTGATACACCTCATTGCAGTATAGATACCTAAATGTTGTTATGTAGATGGCTCTACTTGAGACTTCATGTCTATCGTATAGTCATATACCGTCATGATACTTTTTGATGGTATAGATATGAGGAGTTGATATTATGCTTGTGACATATGTCTAGTGTATAGTGGGTTCTCATTTATAATAATAGCTAGTGTATCCTATTTTATGTATACTGATGATGGTGTCTATTTATTGAGATTGAGAAATATATTTGGGCAATGCATCATGCTAGCCTAATTATACTTGGTGTTATCTCATCTGTGATATTTTTGTATTTGGTGACGATTTCTAGATATGTATTGTTCACCATTTATGTTTGTTCTGTGATTTTCAATATGATGTGTTTCTGTATGGGTGATGACACCTTTCGATATTAGGGCCGACTGTTTCATAGGGATTTGAAATATTTGGCTGATGTGATGCCTTGATGATTATCTATGGCATTATATATATACCAAGGCATTTATTATTATATTCGTATGCATCCTTTGACATGTCATCTAATGATTTGATTATCTATGTTAGAATTATCTTATTATTATTCTCTATTTACATTATGTTACCCTATTTGGGATATCTGATTAAACAAAGTCCGACCCGTATGTTATTTATGTAATACTCAGGCTAGTTTAGAGACATTTTCGGTGCAGGGACGACATAAACAACATTAGTTTTATTGAGCTTAAATGAGTATCATATTAGGACTGATACTTGATACTTGTATGACATTGATTCTCGATATGTATATATAAATTTGACACCGAGCTGTATATTGATTGTTCATCACATTATATTGCGATAGTAGATATTTAAGTCGTGGTGTACTCTTATAAATTTATTGTATTATTTATTATATATTATATGTTACCATTGCAATGACTTTGTGTTCTCTGTTATTCACTATATGTTATGTATTGTTTTGTCCTGGAAGCACACGCATTTATTACTTTGTATTGATACAGTTTACGTATAGGAGAGTGGCTTATTTGATGTTTCAATATGTACCAGTGTTAGTCTAAGAGAATATTCATGTATGCAACCCATATAGCCTCGTTCTTTTTATTATCTGACAGTATTACTCTATAATACTCTTGGGTTCTATGAGTATAGAGGTGGGGCGTCACACACACATACACATATATATTATGTACATATATTGATTTATTTATTTTTAAAATAGTACACACATATATCCTTAATAATTTATATATAAACATATTCGAATTAAAATTAATTATTTTGTCAAATAAATGTGATCAAATAAATTAAATAATAATATGATATATGTGAATGAGATAGAGCCTTGGCGCAACGGTTAGGTTATCAACTGGTGATCTGGGAGCCTAGGTTCGAGTCCGAAAACAGCCTCTTCGCAACGCAAAGGAAAGACTATGTACATTATCGACCTTTGCAGTGCCCGCTATCGTGCAGGAGCCTCATGCACCGTGTTCCTCCTATTTTATGATATATGTGGGCATATGTATGTGAAATAAATCTAGATTAGAAAATTATACTTTCCTCCTAAAAGAGCTAGTTGAGAATTAGTACATTGTTTGAACAAAATTTTCCTCTTTGAGAACCTCTATCTCCTTTCTTCTTTTGATTTGCAATGTCAAGGAGATGGCTTCGCTAAGGCTTGATTAGGTCAGTTATAACTAGATGTAGGCACTAAGAAATCTTCAATAATTATGGTGGACACCATCTGAATTTAAAGTACAACTTTCTTCTCTCCACCAAATACTCTTGATATTCGAACTTAGTATATCCCTAAACATGCCCACGTATGGCTGGCCTAGGGTGTTGGCTTAGCATGGTAAAACATTGCTCTCCCTCTTCTTGAATCATTATTTAGTTATCTAATTTTTGACTCCAAAATTAGTCAAGTCGTCGTTTAATTTATACATTATTCTTTCCCATTTTAGACCCAAAATAAATAAATATAATTGGCCATAAATATTAAGGCATCTTCATTATTAATTTATAATGTTTTTAAATTAGATTTATCCTTGGTTGATTTTGAAAATAACTAACGACGCAGTTGAATTAACTCTCTGATGTGGACTCAATCCATGATCTATAAGTAAATAATTTAAACATCGATGCCTGTACATACTTTGATAAAATACAATATAGAATCAAGTTCAATGCTAATAAATCATTAGGGGAAATCATGTTTCTGACCTAACATAAGCTCGCTTAGTAATTACATGTATTCTTTTCATCATTACTATATCACCTAGATATCTAGAGTTTGGCCTAAGATAAAAAATCTATTGATATCCTTATTAATTTCTTAGGTCAATTTTAAAATCCATGATTCAATGTAATAACATTTATCAACTAATCGATTCACTAGCCAGAGACTTTGACTTACTAGTTCAGCGATACTGACCTTCTATACCAAAGGAGATGAATCGTCTCTTGAGCAGTGTTCCACTTTGAGTATTTCAACCTATTTCCATCTATGGTCGTACGACGGTTGTCATGCCACATGGTCAACCATAGTCAAAGTACAGTCGAAGTCTTCAGGATCGATAGCACTCTCAAGTTGGTAGATTAATGTACGTCAATACCCTACGATCTCTATTTGACTAAGTTATATAACCTACATAAGACTCTATTTGAGTCATTCTGTGATTGCTCCAAACAATCATAAGTACATAACCCTTTGGTACCCTCAACAGTCATGAGTGAATTACCATCCATCGTTTGGAGAGCGTTGTGTACACTAGTCACTGTAGACATATCAATATAATTTTCTTGATACTTCTTGACTAAGAACATTTAAAGAGTTGTATTTTGTTTGTGCCAGTTCGATCTCATCATTTTAACATCTTATAACTATAATCGGTAAAACACTAATCCTAAGGATATTGTATTAAAATATGTTTAATGTCGTTGACTCGTTACTTATATCATAAGGTAACAAACACTTACAATGGAAAAAAAGACAAATTTATTTTAGTTTCAACAATTTCATTTGCAAAATTAATATTTTATAAGAATTTGTAATTGCCACTAGGGCACACTAATAATTCTACCAATCTCCTTCTTGCACTTGGATCCAGTTATGAAGCTTCATCCCCATGAATTTGATCGGTCTTCCAAAGTAGACTAAGGGAGTGCTTTAGTAGTGGATCTGCAATGTATCTACTTGCTTGATTACGATATGTCCATCACTGATAAACTTCTTTATCATGTGGAGTTTACGGAAGATGTGTCTTGACCTCTTATGAGCTTGCAGTCCTATGCAATCCCAATTACAAAGTTATTTTCATAATACATAGCCATCTAATCTTCAATGCCTGGGACTATGCCTATCTTCTTAATGAATTTGTCCATCCAAGCTTCTTCTTTTGCAGCATCATTTATAGCGTTGTACTCGGCTTCTATGGTAAAATCTACTACACCTCCTTTTTTGGAACTCTTTGAACCAACAACCCCTCGGTTAAGAGTTAAGACAGATCTTGATATTGACTTTCTATCATTGATATCACTTTGAAAGCTTGAATTAGAAAACCTCTTCATATAGAGCTCGTTGCTTCCATAAATAAAAAACATTTTCTTAGTAATTCTTTAATACTTAAAGATGACTTTAACTTCCATCCAATGGTTTTGTCCTAAATTAGATTGATATCGACTAATTGTACCTAGCGCAAAAGTGATCTAACATAGTACATGTTAGATTAGGTACAATAGCAGCGGGGAAATTAATGGGCGAGTTTCAAAAAAGATCTTTTATTAATTTGCACATGACCTTTTGTTTATGTTTGAGTTGTTTATACTAAATCAAATTTATTATTTTTGATTACTAAAGGACGGTTTTATTATTTTAATTTTATTTGATTAATTAAAGCATTTACAAGTTATTAATGAAATATTTTAATTTGAAATTAATTAATATATTTAGTGTTTCATGATATCACATTCGCAATATGAACATCAAAATTAGCATGCACACCCCCTTTGACAAAGTGTATATGAGAGTTGACCTCTTTGTCCTACAATAAAAAAGATGTTTAGTATGATATTTGATATTAATTATATATAATATAATATAATATAAAACATTCTGTGCTAAGTGGTCATTAAAAAACATATACACACATGTATATTTATATTTATATGATTAGCAATTAAATAGTTATATCGAAATAATATGTTTATGTATAAAAATAATTAAAACATAAAAAATTTAATAATTTTTATTTACTGTAAAATTATTATACACACACTTATTTAATCAAATTATTATTTCAATTATTTTATATATATATATATTTTAAAATTCAAAATTAAATAAATTTGACTTATGCAAAATAAATAATATTTTCCACCGGGACAAAGGGAAGTGTTTATTTTAGTTAAATATATTTGACTAAGATATGCTTAGTTTAAAAAACTTAAAAATATATTAGTTTAATAATTGAAATATGTTATAAGCTAAGTTCTTACCATTTTTAGAACAAGAAACCAGAAGTAAAAATATATTTTTAATATATAAATAGGATCTTATATATATAAAATCTAAAACTAGTAATTAAAATATTAGGTTTTTCATAATTGATATAGATATTTTAATGTAAAAATATTTTCAAATTTAAAAATTGGTTTTTTCATGTTTAAATAAAAATTATATTTTTTTTATTGCCAAAAATGATTTAATCATCATATTATATATATATATATATATTTGTTTATATTTATATAAACATGTTTTAAACATGTATGTGCCCTTGCGCACGCACGTACATATACGTATGTGCTCATGTTTGTGTATGTTTAAAAGTATTTGATAATTACATATTATTTGTAAATTCAAAAAATGTTTTTTGGCTGAATACATTGTATATATTAAAATAAATTTAAATGATATTTGCAGCAAGAAATAAAAAAAATCAGAAAGAAATACCTCTCTTTGAAGTGATCAACCCGAGAGACGATGGGCTATTTATTGAATACTTCCACATGGATCAATGTTAGCTCTTCCTCTCCAGTTTGCAAAGCTAAGATTTTGCTCCTACCTATGGTGGAAAATATGGCATGCCCTATGAAGAGAAAAATAAAGAAAAACGTGGGATGGCTGCCCTATTTATAGCCTTGAACTGCCCCTTTTTCCTCAAGACCTAGTTTAAACAATTCGAACCTTCTTTAATCTCTCTTAGCCGACCTAAGAATTGATATTTGTCTAGTCAAATACTATGTTGAGCCCTAGTTGAATTCTATTTTAGTTAATTAATTCCATCTCATTTATTGAATGAAATATCGTATAACTCTCAAACATCATTATGTCTAATTTTAAGCTCTGAATAAAAATTTAAAACATCCATAAAATAATAATACAGCGCTCTTATTAATTTATTTTATAAATTGTAACAGTTATAAATTATTTTTACCATTACTCAAATTAAAATATAATCAACTATGCGTGTGTATTGACTCTGTAAGGAGAACTCGATCCACAGTCAGTATTTAAACATTTTAAATATCAAATTCTATATACAATTGCTGAAGTATGATATAGGAAATTTAAATGCTCATAGATCATTTAGGAGAAGTCATATTTTTTATCCAGTATAAGCTTAACCAGTAATGGTAGTTTGTACACGTATTTTTTTCATCATCACCACATCACTTGGATATTTAGAGTTAATCCAAGGTTAAAAACATATTAATATCCTTATTTAGTTATGTAGGTTAACTTTAAAGTCTTTGGCTCAATCTGATAATATTAATCGATTCACCCTTTTTCCTTGGCTAGAGGCCTTCATAATAATTTGATTTATCGGTTATAGTGACACCAACCTTCTACAACGAAGGAGATATATCCTCTCTTGATTAATATGTAACTTTAACTATCTCAATGTGTACCCATGTATGGCTATAACATGATCACTATGCCATGTAGTTTCCCACATGTTGCTCAATTTTCTCACAAGTAGTTAGCATGCCAAGCAAATATAGTCTGGCCCAATCAAACCGGACCTAATTGACCTGCCATCGAGCCGTAAAGGCCAGCCCAAGCCCATGTTGGTCTCAAATCAACCTTTCTACTCAACAAATCACCAAATGAGGTCCAACCATCTTATCCCAAAGTTACCTTCACATTTAGATAAGATCTAGATCAGGTCTGGCACGGTCCTGACCAGTTCCTCTTATCGAACTACTTCTCGCAATAGCTGAAAGCCAACATAATTCGCTCGGCATCACACCAGCTGACGACTGGCTCCTATCTAAATCCACCCCATTAGATAGCACATCGGACAAGAATGGTCCAAGAATGATCCGTCTTTAGCTTGGATTTAGTACAACCAATTCCAATCGGCATTAGGCATCCCTCCTGATCACCTCATGCTTGGTCATTAACTGTCTTCCCCATATAGTCCTCTATAGGATTCCATGTCTCTTTCATGTTGGCGACAACTGGTCATCCAACTCAGCCATGTGAACACTAAAGTGAATGAAAAAGTAATGCATCCATCCGTCCTATGCACCATAGTTGGGGGCTGAACTGGTGTGGCTTACCATCAGCATTAAATGTGAATTTAATGCAAGCATATGTCTAGTACAGAGAGGTAATGAGTACATTCTCATCTAGCATACATCTTCTGACACATTTTATAGCAATTGACCACCCACTTCTAAAGTTAGATCAGCGGTAAAACACTTTTTCCACCAGTTCTGTAGTGGAATCTCAACCATCATCCATCCGTTTTAGCTATTATAATACCCTATGCCTTGCAATTTCAAAGGCACTGAACTCTGGTTGAATTGAACTTTGGTTGAAACATTATAGAATCCTGAATACTAAACACAATTTTGTGCTCTCAGTACCGCATAATTTCTTAAGATTACATAGCTTTGTTAGTCTTGAGTGTCCTCCTTTTCTTATTATTCTCCCATAATTTCTTGTATTTGTAAGAAAAATATATAATAAGAGAACTTCACAGTGGACGTAGGAAGTTTTGCCGAACCACTCTATATCTTGTGTTATTTACCTTTCAGCCGCATATTTAACTCCACATTTTTTTTCTCTTTTTTAAGCCTAGTGGTTAGCAACCAACCTTTGATTTTCTCAATGCACTCGTATCATTCTAAGGTTAGATAAAAAACTAGTCAACATTTTGGTACTAGAAGGAGGGCCTCCCTTAAATGCTCTCCTCTTTCCACACCTCTCAACTCTGCAAGACCTGATCCGACTTGTTACTATGGAAAATTCTCCACTATCCAAAGGTAAAAATTGTAACGAGCATCAAAAAAAGGCAACACTTTTGTAATGCTACCTAGCCCAATCCTAGCTCCAATGAATTTTTTTGGCACTATGTACTGCTACAGTTGTCAAATAGGGGTCAGCCAGCCTATGAAGCGAATGGCTTAAGGACGTAGATGGATGCTCAAGCCACCATGAACTTTGTTCCACTAGTCCCTTCGATGATTGACCCGATCAACCCGCCTTCTCGCAGACCAATGCCGTCGGCAGTTATGATCTCCTGAACGAGGCTCAGTAGAGGGTAGCGGCGGAAAATCCCCCGATAGACATCCCCATGCATTGTGGATGGTAGGTCATGCCAGTGCTTAGCCGAATTATTCTCGTCTTGGAGATGGCTTCGCTTATGAGGCCAACCCATTATTATTCCCCTTTAATGGAATGGCCTCCAATACCTAATCATCCGTAAATTTTTACATTTTAAGTCTCAATGGTAGTCCCCTACAATTAGCAGGGAACTCATGGCTCCTTTGATGC
Organism: Allium cepa; assembly: GCA_030765085.1. NCBI lineage: Eukaryota > Viridiplantae > Streptophyta > Magnoliopsida > Asparagales > Amaryllidaceae > Allium > Allium cepa. Next base: position 86,264,603 of record CM060942.1, on the reverse strand, counting down.
ACTCCCGATCCTATAGGGATGTGACCGAGAATAGATAAAGAGGAGAGACAATCATTCGTTCTAAATCCTCTTCAACGCATAGGGTAAGATCTCTTACTCATCCTCGTCGTTCTCCATTTCACGACCAATCTCTTAGTCTACCCTGGCACGTGTTGAGTCGTCAACCTATAGTTGGCCAGAACATCTCCAATAGGCCCATGCCAGCCTTAAGGAAGAAATGCATGTCCTTCAACAATAGCTCAATAGAACGCAAGCCCACAATGCTAGGGGTGAGGCATTCTCAGATGACAAGAACGGGAAACCGTTCTCTAGTGAAATCCTCAATACTTACATCCATTTGTGGTATGATTAGAGGCAGACCCATTCGACCACATAAGGGCATTCAACTCCATTACTTATGTCGGACAGCTCTTCGACTCAGTAAAGCGCTTGCTCTTCCCTTCCACTGTTCCAAGATCATCCTCCTGTTGGTTCTTGCACCTGCGATTGGGCAGTGTCCAATCTTAGTCCGAACTATGCGCGGACTTCAAGGCTCCTTTCTTCAAATCCTGTACCCTTACCATGTTGGCCAATGAGTTAGGCAATATCAGTCAAGGTCCTTATGAAAGCTTGTAGTTGTATTTTAATAGCTTTAACAAAAATTCTGCTCGGACTAAGGGTGATGATGTGGGCAGTTGATTGTGGCCCAAGCTCAGGGGCAGATATAAGTCTAGGATGTAGAGAGAGTTCTAGAAGTAGCCGGCTTGGTCTCTAACTAACTTCTACTAGTGTGTGAACAACATGATAAGGATGGAAGACAAAGATGTTTCAAACAAAAAAAGTGATGCAAAGCGCTACTCCCATAAAATTTGGCTCTCATAACAACAATGATCGCAGCAAGGGTGGTCATCATGATGACATCAGAAGGCATCCAATAGCCGCCCCTCCCGAAAAACCTAGGTATCATAATTAATCAAACTTAAGCAGGGACATCACCACCATCTACGTTGCCACCAGGAACCAAATGCACAATTAAAAGCTAGCCACCTTTGGAGATGGAAAGCAGGAAGAACCTTGATGCAATGCCAAGTAGTAAAGTTCCATTGAATCAATAACCATTCCATAATAGACTACTATATGCTTAAGGATGAGATCGTAAGGATCATCCGGGTAGGAGTATTTATGAAATTTGTTCGACATTAGGGAGCAAAGGGAAAACCATGAAGAATGAAAAATCAGCCACCTTAGCTAAATAATGCTAGAGTTCAAGCCATCACTGAGGTCTTAACCATATGTGGAGGATTACAAATCTCTAGTAACAATCGGCGAGCCCAGTGCCAGAATCAAAGAGAAGTGGGCACCACCATGTATATTTACTCATTGGAGTCTCAGGCGTCCAAAGCTCCTCGAATGGAAATAGTGTGGCTGATCTGCTTCATGACCCATGGTAGCATAGCAGTTACCTAACCCCATCGTAGTCCTATGGTCATTACTCTTTCCTTGGCCAATTCCAATGTGCATCAGGCCTTTGTGGATGTGGTAGCTCGTTCAACAATATTTTTAAGAACATCTTTGAAGCTCTTAGGTTTCCTGCCTCTAGCCTCATTCTTGACCTTTTATGGCTTTTGGGGTATGGGCGTTGTTCAAACAAGCATGACCTTGCTCTTAACAACATTCGGCCAAGAGCCCCTTACTACCAAGATGCAGGAAAAATGTTTAGTAGTTGATTGCCCATTTGCTTATAACCTGTTAATAGGATGACCAATGCTTGCCGTGCTGGGATGCCATCATATCCTATAATTGACTCATAATGAAGTTCCCTATCTGAGATGGGTGCAAAATAAGGGGCAGCCAGCAAAAAGAAAGGGAATGTTACAAAACATCCCTTAGGAAAGCAAAGAAAGTGTTATCATGCTACAACAAGAACAATCCACCATTAATGGCGGGTTTCTCAATAGATCCAATGGGCCAGTCAACGCCTTGGTTCTTTCCAAGACTGCCCCTAAACTCAAGGCATTTGTAGCACCTCTACTCTCTCATAACCGACCATCTCATCTGAAATTCAGCGGCATCATAAACTTAGGTTGGACCCACCATTATAGATAAGTTCATTTAAAAAAAGAATAATAAAAATACTTTTAGATTTATCTATTCCTTATGAACGGGCAAGTATATCCTATCTACTTTAAGTCATTGTGAGAGGGTTGCATATAGTTTACCTCGCTATCATGCGACTTGTTTACACTAGAGTTTCTAAGCTAAGAAAATGCGCTCCGGTTCAATTTAGGTTCAATGGTCACCCCATGACAGGTGACGTGTTACCCAACTTAACCTCACAGCCCTATGTCATCGGGTCCTGGGCTCGTTTGCCTGTCTATTCTTCATCGCTTGTTGTCGAAGAGAAGATACAAGCAATTTGAATATTTAGCTCATGCCAAACAAACCATGACTCAACATTCAATCGGCACTTGGCAACATTAGCGCTATATCTAGCCTGCCTTATTATCACATTAATGGTTAGCATAATCCTAAATAGAAAGAAATTTCTGTAGAATAAATACTGGGACTATTGGATACTAAAGGCATTTTACTCAACAGTCACATAGACAAGAAAGAAACCACAATAATTTCTCAAATTAAATTTTATAATAGAAGATCTATTTCATTCAGTTCAAAAGAGCATGAGGACACAATGCTTGCCCCGTTAGGTTTATAATAATATTCTTATCACTAAGTTGAAAGAAGAAAAATGCATAGAAGAAAATGCACATCAACAACTCTTTCGAGGTAGGCTAGCCTACGCTCCACTTACTACTTAGAATGCCTTTGGCTTCACTGAAGAAGCACTTCTAATGATCAAGAACTTGTTGAAGAAAACCGAGCAAGCTCCCATCTTCAAAGTGCTTTAGATACATCGACCGATCTAGAAATTGTTAAAGAAGGGAGTATACTACCAAATCTAACACCCTCCCAAAGTCTCATAAGAGACCTAGAAAGCATCTAGATAACCTCTTTAAGGAGCAGACCAAGGTTTTGGCCACGATAGAAGAAGTAGAGGCCACAGTCCCTACTACTTCCAAAGAAGCACGAAAGCGTCCAAACCAACCTAAAATCGGGAGTGTCAAAGCCTTAAACCAAGGAAGTGACCTAGCTTCACGTGGATGATTAGTCTGCGACTGACGTTCGACCGCTATTAGAACCTTGGACGACAGCAACAGTCCAAGCCAAGTGGCAAAATGTAGTCCGCCTTAAGTGGAAGTTTCCAACCAATGGTTTGAGCCATAATCAACAAGCAGCCATTCAAGAACGAAAGAGATTTCTCCTTTCTAAACATCCTAGCTAAATTTGATAAAAAGATATGCATAAAAGAATATAAAAATAAAACTAATTTATGAAAAAATGGTGTCTCTATCCTCAGCTTCTTGTTTTCAATCATATCCTTCTCTTTTGAGTTCTAAATCCGGATCGTATTCGACAGTTCCAACTTTCATTTTCGATTGTGCTTCTCATCATCGTTCTTATGCCCAAATCATTAAGGAGGTTTACCAACTTCGATCTCTTATTCTTGGAATCATCAACGTTTCAAAACTAGGCTGTTAAGAAACGAAATAATTTTTTCTTTAGATGTGGGGATCGTGATAGGCTTGCTTTTCATTGCAGAGACCCCGTCAGGTGTTTCGCTTGCGGAAATTTGGTCACAAGAAGATTTCTTGCTAGCTGAAAACTAAGTCTGTGGATCTTGGCCACAATACATCGATCATGATTATTTCGCTAGCAATAATTTAGGTCTTAAGAAGAATTCATGTTTGATGAAATCAAATTTCGTAGATTCAGGATCGTAATATATCGATCATGGATTTCAATTTACTCTAAAGTGTATGTTGCTCAAAGGAATTCTTCTTGACAATCTATGGCAATAGAGAAACGAAGAGATTCAACTCTTAAAAGAACTGTTTGTTCATTTTGATGCGATAAATTCACCTAATATTGGCAAGGGTTATGGGATAGATTCTGAGACCCAGAAGACTATTTTGGAAAATCTGATGTCTTGTTCAATAAGTCAGATGATAGTATTGAGATAGTTGATGTTTTGCTAGATTATAATGGAAATCTGAACTATGTTTTATCTGCAAATACTAAGGAGGACGCGATTATTGATTTTGATCCAATGTTAATGGATTTCTCTGCTATACAATACTCAATGGATTCTAGTGCTTCTGAGGTAAATAAAATGACGAGTTCTTTGGGCTCAACCATGGATGTTTTGGCTAAGAGTAATGGTTACGATTAAATCAGAGGCTTCACTCGAGTTAAAGACAAAAGACCAAAATTCTAGGGATTGGTTAATTTTGAGATGAAGACTATTAATAGATTCAAATGCCTGGTAGATGTTGACAAAGAAGATTTAGAACTTGGATTGGGACATTCTGATGTTATAATAGACAGCAGTATTTCAACTTGTGGAAGTGCAATAGATACACAAATGGATTGTTCTAAGAGCTCTGAAAGTAATAATCTGATTGAGGTGGATATATATGATGGTATTGCTAATAGCATTGTTAAGAAATTGTAGCTTTGTGGTGATGTAATGCAGTATATATAATTCAGATACTTCAGAAAAGTTTAGTGCTTTGGGTGATTCTTTTGGGATATCCTTGATTGATGGAATCTCTGAAAATCTAGAAGAAGTGGCCAAGTTTCATCAGGGAGAATTTTTTGATGGGTTCCTATTATCGAATCACCAGTTAAAGTGGATGAGATATTGGAGAATGATCTAAGTAAGAATTTGGAATGTTGTTTCATGCCTGTTACTGTTGATGTACATAATGATATTAGTGTACATGGTGAGCAATATGTACAGAACTTAGTCTATATTGGCGATATTTCATCTGTGTTTGATGATGACAGAAATGATTATAGCATTGTTTGTCCTGATAATGGTATTGAAATTGATATGTTGTCTATTGTGGGGATGGTCGGGTTGGAAGAGGAATTTTTTATAAACAAGGAGATGGTTGATTATGTTGATATAAATAAGTTTACATTCCAAAACACAAATGAATGGGTGGATATTTCTGTTGTTACAGAATCCATTATGGGGAAAGTATGTGAAAATGATAGTACGATTTTGAGTGGTTCAATAGAAAAGTGGACCAAAAACTTTGCTATTTTCGAGGAAGTAGAATTAAATAAAGAAATTGCTTTGAGTCTAGCAGCAGAAATGATCTTATATCTTCGGGTAGATCATTAGATAGGTTGGTAGATGATGCTTCAGGTCTTGTACCGGGAGATAGTTGCGTTACTTCAAGCATTGGTGCGGTGACAGTGACAAAAATAGTTAATGCTTTGGAATCAAAAAGGATGGAGAGTGGCAACAGTTCATTTCCTAGTTCCTCATCGTCGAAGAGAGGAAGGCGTAAGAAATCAGTAGCTTCTAGTGGATCTGCTCGTCGAAGTGCTAGGATTCCCAACTATCAGTTTCTGTCTATGGGTGAGTTACCTGGTTCGAGTGCCACGAGCGGCGCTATGAATTCAGGCTCTGGTATGAATTCTATTTTACGTAGTACGTTTTCCACTTATGCTTTAGGCAGTTTATCATCTGCTAAGTTTAGTCAGCTAGCTTGTGATACATCTTTTATTTTTTTGATGTTGAGACCGATCCGGATTATATTAGATGTAAGGAATTGGAGGGGGCTAGAACAGTTGGTATATGAGGATCATTAGTTGGAACATTAGTGGTTTGCATGATTTGAATAAGTGTGATAAGGTTAGGGTGTTTTTTAAAGACTACTCTTTTGACATTGCTTTACTTCAGGAAACTAAAATTAATTGCCCCGATATTCATTTCTACATAAGATTAGGCGGGTATCATCTTAGAAAATGGGTTTTTCTACCTTCTATAGGTGCTTCAGGGGGATTAATGATTCGGTGGCATGATAATCATTTTAAGTTGCTTCATTGTATTACTAAGCAACATCTTCTACATATTATTCTTATTAATCTTTCTGATAATTCTTTTTTAAATATTTCTAATGTTTATGGGCTTAATTCAAAAATCAATTGAAGAATTTTATGGAAAGAATGCCCATAATTTAGATCCTTAACTCCGAGTTCTTGGATATTGTGGGTGATTTTAATGCTACACGCTTCATAGGAGAGCATTCTCCGAGGATAGGGGATTGTTCTGCTATGGAGGAATTCGATCAATTTATTATTAATTTTAATTTGATTAAGATCCCTCTTTCAAATAGAGAGTTTACATGAAGTATTTCTAGGGAGTCTCCATCTATGATTCTTCTTGATAGATTTTTCGTTAGTGATGAGATTAAAGATTAATTTCCAATCTGTAGAGTTTCAGGCCTACCTTACACGTACTCAGATCATTATCCTATTATCCTTACTTGTGAGCATCATAGAGTTATTAATAGTTATTTTAAATTTGAAAAGAAGTGGCTTTTGGATTCAAATTTCTCGAACCAAATTAATTGTAAATGGATTTCTTTGTGTTTATATAATATTAGAAATAAGGATAATTCTGCAAAATCTTTTGTTTCAAAGCATAGGGATCTTAGGATTTTTCTCAAAATTTGGAACAAAATTGTTTTTGGCAATATAAAAATAAAAGTATATAATATTATTGACGAGATGCTTAAAATTAATAAGATAGAAGAATCTAGACAACTAAATTTAGGTGAATGTAATGTTCTTGCCAATCTAAAAGATGAACTAAATTCTATTTTAGAAAAGGAGGAGGTTATGTGGAAGCAGAGATCCAAAATCCAATGGATCAATGAAAGAGATAATAATACTAAATTTTTCCATAATATAGCTAATGGTAGAAAGTGTATCAATACAATTAATACTATTATTGTTAATAATGAAGAGTTAGTTGATCAAAGAGATCTTAACAAGGCTTTTACAGATTATTATAAGGATATTTTTGGTACTAGAAACAAATACAGAATTAACGTTAGATGGAATGATTTGTATCCATCGGATTCTTTTTTTGATCTATCTAAGTTAGATAATCCTTTTACTGAAGAGGAAAGTAGAAAAGCTATTATTGACTTTCCAGGTGATATATCGTCAGGCCCAGATGGGTTCCCAATTTTCTTTTATAAATTTTTTTGGGATGTTTTAAAACTTGATTTAGTTAACATGTTTAACGATTTTTATAATTGTAAATTGCAATTAGGGAGATTTAATTATGCAAATGTTAGTTTATTACACAAAAAAGTAGGAGTTAAAAATCTTAAAGATTTTAGACCTATCTCTTTGATTAACTGTTCTGTTAAAATTATTTCTAAATTTCTAGCTAATAGACTTAGTATAAGAATAAATGATTTAATTGATTGTTCACAATCGGCTTTTATTAATGGGAGAAATATCATCGATGGAATGGCTGTTGTTCAAGAATACATTAACCACTGTTGTAAGAATAATATAACTTTTACGATTTTAAAACTGGACTTCGCAAATGCTTTTGATTCGGTAGATTGGGATTTTCTTGTAGATATCTTTCGTGCTAAAGGTTTTGGTCATAGATGGATCAGCTGGATTGTGAATTTGTTTAGAACTGATAACTCTAGTATTATGGTTAACGGTATATTAGGTAATAAATTTCAATCTAAGCGAGGTTTAAGGCAAGGGGATTCTTTATCGCATTTATTATTTAACTTAGCCGCGAAGGTTTTTGCTAATGTTATTAAAAGAGTAGTTGATAATGGATCTCTAGGATGTGTAGGCAATGACATATCGTGTAATGGTATATCGATTCTCTAATTTGCCGATGATACCTTGCTTTTTCCTCCCATTTACCCAGGCACATTATCACACTTAAGTTTATTTTATACAGTTTTGAATTTCTATCAGGTTTAAAAATAAATTTTGATAAAAGTTCTGTTTTATTTTTAAACGATTTTAAAAAAGTTGAAAACTTAGTCGCCAATACTCTAAATTGCAAAACTATGAACTTTCCTTCTGACTGTCTTGGTTTTGTGATTAGACTATCAAACTCAAACATGATGATTGGCTTATAATCATTGATAAAGTCAAAAATAGGATCTCTAATTGGAATGAGAGATTTTTATCTAGAGCAGGTAGATTACTTTTAATAAATTCTACTTTATCCACCCTCCTGATTTATTGAATCTATTTCTAGATTGGGTAATTGATAAAATAACAAAATCAGAAGAGATTTCTTATAAAGTGGAGAAAATTCTAATAATAGCATAAAATGTTTAGTAAATTGGAAAACAGTTTGTAAAGCCAAAACGGAAGGTGGCTTAGGAGTAATTAACTTGCATAATATGAATTTGTCCTTACTAGGTAAATGGTATGTAAGTTTAAGGATATTAATGATAACGCTACTTGGAAAGAGATCATTTCTAAATATTACTATAATGGTAGTGGCAATTTATATCAAATTACTTCTCCAGTCACTCAAAATCTATGTAATTTTTGGCAATCCATTTTAAAATGTCATGAGATTTTTAACCTAGGTATTAATGCAATAGTTCATTTTGGTAATTGTACTTCTTTCTGGCATGACCATTGGATTTCTGTTTTACCTCTAAAGATAGAATTTAAAGAGCTTTATGAAATCTGTAATTTTAAGTTTGCTTTAATTATTGAAGTTTTTCTCCTGAAAATGATCCTCCTTGAAATTTTAGTTTTAATAGAATTTTAGTAGGTTCAACTCTTATGCTACTTTCTTTGCTTTATGCTAGATTAAATCTTTATAATATTGATAATAATAATGATATTATTAGTTGGGAATGAGATGAGAGTAAGAAATATACTTCTAATTCTTGTTACAGATTTATAATTTTTCGGGTATAATAAACAACTCTTTTAAATTTTTATGGAAATCTAATGCTCCTCCTAAATCTAAAGTTCACATGTGGTTGATACTGCATGAAAAACTTAATACTATAGAATTTATAAAGAGAAAAAACATCCAAAATGATAATAAATGTTATTTTTGTAATCTGCATTTTGAAGATATTAAACATATATACTATGATTGCATGGATTCTTATACATTCTAAATAATACTCTTAAAATTTTTAACTTTAATATAATAACTAAAATTTCTAACTGCGAATTCTACTAGAATAATTTTAGATTTAGGTTCAAAAAGAATATTAGATTCTTACTAGACACTTTATTCATTATTATTTGTTGGTATATTTGGTTTGAAAAAAAATCAAAGAATATTTAATAATAATAATAGTCACCTTAATAAATTGATTTTTTTACAATTTCTTCATTTTGTTTTAATTGGATTTCTAATCCCAAATATAAATTAGCTAAAAATAACATATTTAAATGGTATCTTAATAAGGTTAGTTATAATATTAACCTATTTAAACACAATAATAATATTTTTAACATTAACAATAGTAGTATTAATATTTTTTCAAACTTATAGGACGATCTCAGTGTTAAGCATAACTTACCTATGATCAAAGGTTCATAAGAATATTTTAAGATTTGCCTAAATTATTGACCTAGTCATTATTGGTATTAGTTTATAAATCTTTTACTTTTTTAGTATTTGTCCAGTTAGTCTTATTTAGGTTTTTTATTTCCTACCTCATTCATATATATATATATATATATATATATATATATATATTATATAACTATACATGTATATATGTATCATTCTTACTTTTTTCTTAGTCATTCTTCAGACATAGGTATGGGTGATAGGGTGTTAGGTTCACTTTGCAGGTAATCATGTCTTCAGATTGTAGGATTTCGGATTGCAGAGAGGTCATCAGAGCAGAGTTTTCCTCTCGGGACCACTAGCAGTTCCACCTCAGATATAGGACACTTTCATCTTCATTGTGGCATTCTATTTTCACGAGGATCTACTCTTCTACTTGGCACTTCTTCAATTTGTACAGAGTCTTCAGGGCGGATTTTCCATTCAGTATCATTTTTAGTTACACTTCAGAGTAGTTGCTTTTCTATTCCTTCCGAACTAGAAGCATGGAGCTTCCTTCTTAGTTTGTGACGACATCCAATATTATTGGTTTTTATTTAGTTTTTAAGGTACTTCTAACACTTTAATATCGGGCGGTGGTCATGTGGGAGCTCGATATTGGGGTGTGATGGGTGGTGGCCTTGTCGAAACTTATCTTAGGGGTACCTGAGTTTTTTTGATACTTGTACCTAGTTTTGTTACCTGCCAGACATGTTCGCAGCGTCTTATTTTGTGATATATATAGTTGCATGTGTGCTCTCCTCTATTTATAGAGGATCACACATTTTTCTCAAAAAGATATGCACAAAAGAGTTTGGAAAGGAGATAGATGATGAAGCCAGCGGCATTTTATTAGCCAACAATTGCAAAAGATTCACAATCTATGAAATTTGTTCATGAAGAGCGATCTTAATGGCTCAGGGAAGAAGAGGAAAGGGCTTTTATATAACCTCGCCTCCAGTCACATGCGTTGAATTCAAAAGGCAGAAGAAATTCGAACCATTCAAAAGATATCAATATTAAGTCAAGTCATACAAATGGGGAGACATAACATGCCTCATGCTATGTGTAGAAAAATGAACCGTCATAATCAATTACACAAATTCATATAGAAAGCGTATTAAATGCGTTACCGTCAATCGATAGGATTCGAATGATTTTTCAATCCCGCGCCCGCTAGCGGATTTGGACTTGGAGGACAAAATGTTGCTCAATTTTCTTGCAAGTAGTTAGCAGGCCAAGATAAGACAATCTGGACCAATCAAAGCCAGCCCAATTGATCTGCCATCCGCCCACAAAGGCCCAAACCCATGTTGGTCTCAAACCAACCTTTTAACTCAGCAAAGTGCCAAGATAAGGCATGACCGTCTCATCCCAGAAAAACCTTCACACTTAGACATGATCTAAACTAAGTCTGGCACGGTCCTGACCGGTTCCTCTATATTGAACTACTTTCAACTACAGTTGAAAACCAACATAATTTGTCCGAAATCACATCTGCTGATGGCTAACTCTTATTCAAGTCCACCAAGTAGCACATCCAAGAAGAATGGCTCTAATATGGCTTGTCTTTAGCACAACTTTAGTACAGCTAACTTTAAATGGCATCAGGGATTCCTCCAACTGCCATTATCTGGTCATTAACTGTATTCCCTAGACGGTCCTCTATAGGATTCCAAATCCCTTTCGTGTTGCCGACAATTGGTCGACCGACTCAGCCTGTGAACACTCAACTGAATGATAAAGCTATCCATCCATCCTAAGAACCATAGTTGGACGACTAAACTGATGTGGCTTATCATCAACATTAGATGCATATTTAATGCAAGCCTATGCTTGGTACAGAGAGGAAATAAGTACATTCTCATCCACCGCACATCTTTTGGTACATTTTACAACTGTTGACCATCCATCTCTATAGTCAAATCAATACTCAAGCACTTTTCCTACCAGTTCTATAACACGATCTCAACCGATCGCCATCTGCTTCAGCTACTATAAATGCCCCCGCTTTGCAACTTCAAAGGTGTTGATATTTGGTTGAAAGATTCAAGAATCCTGAATACTATGCATAATTCAGCGCTCTTTATACCACATAATTCTTTAACATCACATAACTTCATTTATCTTGAGTGGACGTAGTAGCTTTCTTGAACCACTCTATATCTTTTCTTATATACCTTTTAGCAGTGTATTTAACACATTATTTTCTTTTTTCTAAACCTAATGATTAGAAACTAACCTTTGCTTTTCTTAATGCACTCATATCATTTTGAGGTTGGCTAAAAACTATTCAACACCATAATCAAAGTACATTTTACACATTCAAGTTCTATAGTACTCTCGAGTCAAAATTCTTTTGTACATTGGTGCACTAAGATCTTCTATTTTGACTAATTTATATAATGTGGAGAAAACTCTCATTGAATCGATCTATGATTATTTCCAAACTACCACAGGTACGAAAGCTCTTGATGTCGTCGATGATCATGAGTAAATCACCACCCATCATATGGAGAGCGTTACGTATATTAGTTTCAATAGATGCATCTATATCCTACTTCTCGATAATTCTCGAGAAAGAACATTTAAAGAATTGTCTTTTTGTTTGTATCGATTCATTACCCATGGTTATGAACAATTCATAATTACAATCGATAAAACACTACTCCTAAGAATTTTATGCTTATATCCTCCACTATTAGTAATATGAATTCAAGGAATAGGATTTCCATGTCGTCTGTTTGAAATTCCGAAAATATCTTACCAGCAATCAACGGAATATCACCAACAGTTTGCAATCTCCACCACTATCCCTTTCTTGACCATCCATCAATGGAATTTCACTATCGATTCATATTCCACATCATCAACAAAACCGCTTAAAATAAAGTTAATGTGATCACGAAAGCTTTTGTACTTAAAAGCACATATCCATCATTAATTTTTTTTATTAAGTAAAAAGTAAAGTTCTCTGGCTATAGATGCACTTACATGCGATTTATACTAGTATATTTTTGTCCATTTATTCATTATTTATGTCATAATATAACTAACACGTATAATAAAAAATAAAACCAAAAACTTATTTTACTTTAAACAAGGTCAATTATAGAATTATGATTAAATAATAAAATCACATAATTGTCCCTAGAGCATACCCCTAATTCCATCAATCTCTCACTTGCACTTTGAGCTAATTATGGAGCTTCATCTCCATTCCTTCGATTAGTCTTCCTCAAACGGGCTGAGAGTGCTTTAGTGAATGGATCTGCAATGTTATCTTTCGTATTTACTATCTTGATCATGATTTCTCCATCACTATTAAACTGCCTTATTACAAAGGAGTGTCTCGATCTTTTCTAAGCTCGCGATTCATGTGCAATCTGAATTGTTGTACTATTGTCACAACCATCCAATCTCCTATGCTTGGGACCATACCTAGCTCTTTAATAAAATTACACATCTACACCCTTCCTTTGCACCATCATTCAAAGCAACGTATTTTGCCTCCATGGTAGAATACCAAATATAACTTTGAATTTCCCAATCCAATATCAATTTACAAAAAAAATAATAATATACAAGTACGTATATATTAGGAAAAAGGAAAAAAGAATCTGCTATCATATTAAGATCAAGAATCAAAGTCTATTTGTTCCCTTTTAATTCAAATACATATATAAATATAACTATACATATTATTATTTGAAATCAATTTGTTTCCTTTTAATTCAATTCAATGTGTGTGCGTGTCTCTATATATTAGGTCAATTTTTTTAATACCTTACATACGAGTGTGAAATAAATATATTATACATATATGTAGCAATTTTATTTATTTATATATAAAGCGGAGATTATATAAAATATTGTGTTAGAATATAATGCCTAAAATAACCCTTTTATACAATGAATTATAAAATAGAAATAACTATCTTAAATAATATTATATTGTAATATGTATTTGAGAAATATTTATGATACTAGAAATAATTGAAGCCAATGGGGTGTTGGTATATGTTGCACAAAATTTTCGTTATACATACATACATACACACACACACATACATTTGTTAGTCCATGAGATAATGGTTTGGATGACAACAACCTTAGAATGAGATTATAAAATAAATATTAACATTATAGTTTAGAAATATATGTATATGCAGGATTTAATCATGTAGGTACCAAGAATGAAGACCGTACAGTATAGAGATTCAAGATATCAAGATTGATGACTCATGAGTATCAAGAATATCAAGATTATCAAGAGTGCAAGATTTCAAGTAATTTATTTTTTAATTAGAATTTTGTTAAAACTCCTAGAAAAGCACTGGCATCTTTAAATCCAATTTATTCGTGGAATGAAATCCACTTCGAGCCCGTTAAAGGGATGGAACCCTAAGTAGGATGGAACCTACGAAAAATCTAGTGGAACATTGTTTTTTATCTGCTAACTTTTTATTCAAATGATTTTACAAAATTATCTTATTTTCAAAATGATTTCAAAACCTTCCATTTAAATGAATCAAAAACATCTATCCTGATTTTATATTTTATGGTTTTCATTTCTCTTCTTCTTCCACATTTCTTTATACACATTCCTACCATTACTCTGTCAAAATCAACATTGAATCTAACTAGATTATCTCTGGTTTGATTCTGTATCACTATCTCAACAAGATCCTCTGTGCTATTCAGAGTAATAGGCTTTTTTGTAATCAATTAAACGAGAAAAGGTGTGATTATGGCATTGGATATCAATCAAGCGAGAAAAGGCGTGATTGTAGCCTTGAAAATCAATTGAGTGAACTTGTTGCCCAGGAAATCAAGTATTTCTACCCAGAGGATTATGAATCTGGAGGGTGTACCTTGTAGCCTTGAAATCGAGGGTGTAATTGTACAATTGCTTTTGAAACGAAATCCGTACTTGTGTGTGGGACTAGATGTAGGGTAACTCCGAACAAGTATAAAATCCACTGTGTTCTTTCCTTTACTGCTTTTACTTTATTTCTGCATCTGTGTTTAATTCTGTGATCATATCCGTGTCTGAATATTGCATACGTATGTTTTCAAAATTAACAAAAACTCAAAAAGATTTAATAATCCTTTAAAACACTATTCACCCCCCCTCTAGTGTTTATCCTAGCCTTAAGATCCGTCCGCATTTCTCACATTTGGTATCAGAGCAAGGTTTTCAAACTTTCATAATCTGATTTTTGAAAAAGTTTTTAAAATGGCTATGTTTGTTAATACTAGTTTAGAAATATTCAGATCATCATTGTCTTATGAATCTGCATATAATCAATGTTCAAATTCAAGTTGTCTACCAAAATTGTTTGATGCGCATGAAATATGCTTCATGGGAGTTGAGGAATCAATCCACAACGGACAAATTGTGCAGATCAAAAAGAACAAATGGATACTCGATAGTGGATGTTCTAGACACATGACTGGCAATCCAGATATACTGAATGATATAATATACAAAGACGGAGGACTGGTTAACTTTGGAGACAATTCAAAAGGATATGTGATTGGCATCGACAAAGTCGGTAACTCTGAAACTCCTATTATTACTAATGTTTTGCTAGTTAAGAATCTGAAACACAATCTGCTAAGTATAAGTCAACTCTACGATAAAGGATATAAAATTAAGTTTGAAAAAAATAAGTGTCACGTTGAAGATAATAATTCAACCATAATATTTGAGGAAATTAGGTAAAAGAATATTTACATTCTTAGTATGAAAGTTTCAAATGATAATAAGTGTCTATAGGCAAATACAAGTGACCCTTGGATTTGGCATAATAGATTTGGGCATTTGAATTTCAAACTCTTATCTAGACTGTCAAAACATGACCTAGTAAGAGGTCTCCCTAAAATTAATTTTAAAGTAGATAGTTTATGTGATGCATGTCAATTGGGAAAACTTAGAAAAAGTTCCTTTAAATTAAAAGATATGATTTCAACTTCAAAACCTCTTGAATTACTTCATCTTGATTTATTTGGTCCATCTCAAATTCTATCAATAAATCATAGTAAATATGTTTGTGACGACCCAGAATTTTTAAGCCTTTTAAATCGGAATATTTAATCGATTTTAAATATTCAATAGTATAATTTTAACTTGAATAACGAGTATCACAACTTATTTGATAATTGAATTATTAAATTAAATAATTTGAAGTTGGATAAAATACTGAATCTGAAATTCTAAGATTGTTAAAAAGCAATTTGAAGGCTTATAAAATTCATATTGATAACATTGAAGGTAATAGAAGTTGTAAAATTGAAATTAACAGTGATTTATTCAGTTTTAAAATTATATAGTTTAAATTGAATTCAAAAATAGACTACCGAGGCACAGTCTCGGAATTCGATGAAACTAGTTCCATTGGATCCGTAATATTGTATTATTAGCGGATTTCAAATTTCGTTTTGATCGGAATTAGTGTGTGAGTGTACGAAATATTAACGTGCTAGGGATTTAATTGATAATAACCTAATAAAATTTAATTTAATCAATTAAGCTTCCTCCATACGCCATCTTTATCCATTCTTCAGCACGCCTCTTTTCTCATCTCTTTAAGCTGAGCCTTCATCCCTTTTTGCTTTCTATCTTCTATGCGGAAAAAAAAAATCAAGGCCAAGCCTTTCTTAAAAATTCATGGCCGATACTTCTATTTGTACCTCTCCTTCAAGACAAATCTGTCCCTCCTCTTCTATTCGTAAACAAAATCAATTGTTCGCAGAAGAAAAAAAAATGGATCTGCGATCGAGTAAGTCGCGATTAGGGGAAACGCGATTTTCATGCGTAGCTCTGGACGATGAGCGCGAGGCTCAAGAGCGAGGTGGGGTCGGCTGTTGGATAGGGTTGGGTTAGTGAAGGTGGAAGCATAGTCAATCGCATGGGGGAGGCGAGAGATCGAGAGAAGTGACTCACTGGAACACGAGCGTAGTGGTGTTTAATTCGAGGCTGTGTTGAGTCTCGGTCGAGTTCGAGACCAGGGTTTAAGTTTTATGATGGTGTCGTCTTCGATTTAGGAAGTAGTTTTGGATTTGAGTTCATAGTGGTCGATGGCAACTCTGGCCAAAGAAAGGGGGTGCGACAGTCGTTGGAGTTTGTGAACAAGCATGGTGAGTAGTCGACATCATCGGGTGAGGTTTGATTTTTACAGTAATCTGATTGCTGTGTTGTTTTTTTTAAAAAGAAGAAAGGGAGCATTTAGGGTACTTAAAATTTTGAATGCTGAAACAGGAAATTTATTTATAAGATTCGAATATATATATATATATATATATATATGTAATAGGAATTTTGAAGGGAATTGTTATAGAACAATGTTTTATAGTGATTAACTTGTTTATTAATCAAATTTGACCTTTTTATTTACTAGAAATAACTTGCAAAAGGGAAATTAGTTTAAATAAAATTCTTAGCAAATTGAGTTAATAAACTGTTCGATTTAGTTGAAATGTTAATAAATTTATTTAAGGGGATTTGTTAAAAACGAGGACTTTTAAAATAAAAAAAATCACTAGTTAGTTAAATTTACCAAATGGAAATTTAAATTGCTAAATTGACTCGAATGTTAATAAAACATCTAATGTTTTTACAAGGTCTAAAACTGTGAAGAAAACAAGTCGGGTTGGATCAGATTGCAAATCAAAAATCAAAGGTGAGTTAATCTCACTCAGTTTAAATTTAAATTTAAAATGATTAAATTTAAATAATTGTTTGAATGGTTGAATGAATTGATGTGATATAGTATGATATTTTGGAATTGGTATATTATATTGTGCTGACGTTTGTGGATGCAGGGAAAAACAGGTTGGAGGGATCCAACTGGATCCCTCAATATTTATTTAAATTATTTAAAACCCTCTGTTGTGATTTATTTGATATCCTATGATGATATTTATTGGAATGTTTAATGCCATGGTTAAATTGGATATCATTGGGTATGATGAATTACCGGAAATATATAAAATGGATTTGGTAAGATAATAAAAGAAGTGAAATTGTAAGTGAAATAATTATAGAAATTTGAATAATTTTTTTTTAAATGAATTGGAAGAAAATAAAGTGACTTTCTAGATCCTGGTATAGAATAGAAATTTGAATAAACAGGAAGTTAATGAATTTTAATCTTCAATGATATTAATTAAAAGAATAAAACATTTATTTAAAATTTAAGATTCTAAGAAAAAAATATAAAGAAGAAGTTGGGAAAAGCCGAATTTTGTATATTTTAGTTAAAAGATTTAAAATCAAATGGAAAATAATAACAATAATAATTAAGTGCATAATTAATGAAATTTTGAAATGAATTGAGTAAATAAACAAACTTATTTCAAATGGAATAAATTGGGAATCAATTTGGAAAATTGATTTACGTGATTGAAGTTGGAATTCTCCCTGGATAACTAAGTACGTTTTCAAGTAAAATT
The DNA here is from genome assembly GCA_030765085.1 of Allium cepa. Taxonomy (NCBI): domain Eukaryota; kingdom Viridiplantae; phylum Streptophyta; class Magnoliopsida; order Asparagales; family Amaryllidaceae; genus Allium; species Allium cepa. Next base: position 86,246,674 of record CM060942.1, on the reverse strand, counting down.
TTTTAAAATATAAGTTAATAGTTTTAAAATTGATTTAAAAGGTATGTTTTGAAAATTTATTTTTTTCTAATATTTAAATTCTAAAGTAAGTATTTTCTCAAATCTATTGTAGTAGTAATTATTTTAAAAGTGACATAGTATTTCGTTTCAAAAGTGAAAATCTAGTTTTATATTTTATTAAGTAACTTTATTTTCAAATATTCATATAAGATGTATTTTTAACAAATTATTAAAGTAGTTTTAATTTAAATGTTTTAAAAGTATATATATTTCAAAGTAAAGTGTTTTAAATTATTTTAAAAATCTATTTTTGTGCTTGGTGATTTCAAAGGAGATAGAAAATATTTGGGAAAGTTGATTCTGAAAAGAAAGATGGTTTTGAAACTGTTTTCAAAGGATTGAAAATAGAAATACATCTTGTAAAGATATTTTGAGATAAATAAAAACAATTTGGGAAATTATTTATTGGTTGATGGTTGTTTTGTGAATACAATTGATAGTTAAATCACCGACTATCAATATTGGACAAATACGTTGATCGTTTCGAAGAGACCGGGATCGAGATTTATTTCTCGAAAACCACTTCGATCCGGTTTGTACGTTTCGTGTAAACAATTTTGGAATCGAAGATGGAGCAGTGAAGTGCAAGGGCTAGTCGCTACTAATCCTGAGCATATTTCCAAAATGGATGTAGTAGGAATAGTGTCTTCGGTTCCGTTCGAACCCGGGACGGACTTGTATGGATGAATGCTTGCGAAACATCGTCAGGTGGACGATGGGCATTCTAAGAGATATTGTTCTAAAAAGGTAACGCTTAGCCTCAAGCCTCATCAAATGGGAATGGTTGAAAATCAGGGGATATGCAGCAAGGCTTCGTGGGTAGCCCCCATTGGATGGTGAGGTCATCCCTGTCTAGATGTCCCTTTATTTCGGCTTAGTGGGCGGTTGCTGATCCCAACCGCGGGGTGATCTTGCTCGGGACTGTCCAGTAAGGGATGGTTCCGGTCTTGTGTTGCAGGGGAGTTAGGGTGGCTCCTCGGTACGCTGATCTAGACCAGGTACTGTGACAGGTGGTACCCCAGTGCCTAGCCATTAGTTGGAATCCATTTTCCCTACGCGCCCGTACGGTTTTGATTGTGCCCAACTATTGCTGAAACGTGAGATGCAAGCATTTCAGCTAGATTCTATTTACTTTCTATAGACACTATTATAATATCAGAGGATTTCTATAAAAATTGTTTTAGCTATCGTAAGGTAAAAACCCGACATGTTTATTTGTGGCATGGTCTTACGAGATGCTTTTGTTTTCAAAGGATTTTTGAAACTTTAATAATCAATTGGGTGTGATTTTCTCACGCTGGTAATCCAGTGTAACGACCCCGGATTTTTATGAATTTAAATTGATAATTTAAATGAATTTTTGAATTAAAAATTGATTATAAATGATGCGAGTTTCCCCGATTCAAATAGAAAATATATTAAGTCATATGGGTTTGAAAATTAGTATATATGAGAATATATATGTATATATTGGATTTTAAATAAATTCTTAAATAAATGATTTTGAAAAATAAATAATATACTTTAGACACAAGTATAGAAATAAATAAATAAATTGATTTAAAAATTTATAAATGATGATAATTTGAGTTATATAAAATATATGTGTACAAAGAGAAATGTAAAACAATAATTTTTAAAGTAAAATTTATGATAAATATTTAAACTAAAAATAGAAGTAAAATAAATATTTGAGTTATAAATAGAGATAAATTAGGCAAGTTAAAAAGTCATTTCAGAAAATAAAATTGGTTATGTAAACTATAAAATGTAAAATATACACATGAAACAAATTAGTTAAGAATTTAAACAATATATTGACAATAGAAATTTATGTTCATATACAAGCAAAACATTAGTATAAAAATAAAATAATATATGTATGTACTTTGGGAAACTATGATTGTAAATATAAAATAAATCTTATAAAAATGTACATAAGTTTGAAATAATTTTAAGTAAATTAAGTATTTAATAATATAAGTTTAAAAATAAAGGAAAGGTAAGATTTTAAAACTTTGTTTAAGTATAAAAGTGTGTTTATACTGGAGTAAATTTTATAAACAAATAACTGTAACTAAGGCATAATAAATAAAGTAAGTAGGAATAATAAAGTACAAAAGCATGTTAAAGCAAGTAATGCAGCATCAACCTGGGTAAGGCAAGGCAGGTATAAACAAAAGAAATACCTCTCTGTACAAACCTGTTCCTTTATTTATACATTCATATAGGTACATACCCATCCATATACACTTGTTCGTTCAAACCAAACAAAAGCAAATAACAAACAAATAAAGACGTACATATGCAGCCTATAGAGTTTGTAAAACATAAACAAACTGTACAAGCTTATAAAACAAATATAAATAAAGTAAGTACATACAAAATAAACAAGGGACCACACCATACACACATAATATGGTTTTCACGAGGAAATCGATTAAGTCACAGATTTTTGAAATAGTTTTAAATTTGAATATTTGAATTCAAATGTTTTGGAAATGGATTGGGTTTAAAGTGAAAAGCTTTTGAAATGGAATTTCATAGATGAAATTTATTTTGAATAACTCGGTAAAATCTCCAATTTAAATAATTAAATTTGAATTTGAATTCAATATTTGGAATTGAATTCAATGATTGGAAATTATGGTTAAAGATATTATAAATATGTTTGTATGAATTTAAACCATTTTAAAGGTATGGTTTTGGGAATTTGAATTTAACCCAAGGATTTCAACTCGTATAAATGAATCAAATTTCCAAAATGAAAACTGTTGTTTTCAAATGATAAACACTTTTAGATAAGAACTGAGATTCTAGTTAATTAGGGGAATCTCAAGATTGAATAGAGAAATGATTTTTCCTAAGTTATGAATGAATTCTTTTTGAAAGCTATGAATTAAATCTGTTTATTTTTAACAGATTTAAATTGATGATTTGTTTAAATCAAATTGAAATGAAATTGTTTTGAAGGCTATAAGTTAAATCTTTGATTTAAAGATTTAACGAGTTAATAAAATTGAAATGAAAATTGATTTGGAAAATCTGTGAATGAATCTTTTGTTTAAAAGGTTAAAATGTGAAAATTGTTTAAACCGTTAAAGGTTGTGAAAATGAATCTTTTTGTTTAAGAAATTTGAAATGGAGTTGAAATTTTAAATGAAAAGTTTAAGCAAGTTAAAACTAAAAGTTTAAATTTAAATTTAAATTATCTGAATTAAAGATAATTTGAATCCTAATTCAGAAATCAAAGAAGTTTTAATAAATGAAATTGTTTAAATTTGCTTTGTGATGATAATTAAAACATTAGTTAGAAAATGTTTTAAATTTGAATTAGTAAAGATAAAATGATATGCATTCATTAAGTTAGTTCAGGTGAATGATTGATTAATTTATTTAATCAAGAAATTAAGATTTGAGTTAAATTAATTAAGGTAAATTAATTTGTAAATAAGATTCATTAGTTTAATAAAGAGTTGTCTTTTAAACAAATGCTCGAGATTATTTAATCAAGTAATTAAGATTTATTAAGTTACAGTTTAGAACTTAATTAATTAAATAATCAGTGATTAAACATATGATTTTAAAGGTTAATTAAATGATAATTAACGATAGTTAAATTGAGTTTAATTACTTAAGAATAGTAATTAAATAATTATGAATAGTTAATGAGGATCATTTACTTGAAATTTATTTTGATAATAAATGTGAGAAGAATTATTCATAGAAATTTAATCTGATTTAAATTAATCAGATAATTAAATTAATCCTATTTATGGATGTTTGGATTATATTGGATGTTAAACTGTTTGATATCCCTGTTATATGATGCTTTATGATTATCCTGATTTATGTTGTGATCTGTAATTTACTTATCTGTGATATATATCTGTGATCTGTATATGAACGATAAGCGTGATAGTTAATACCGCTTATCGACTATATTCCTATGTTTTAATCAGTGATAATTGTATGATGTTGCACTACTGTGTATAACCCCTGGACCACACCATACACACACAATATGGTTTTCACGAGGAAATCGATTAAGTCACAGATTTTTGAAATAGTTTTAAATTTGAATATTTGAATTCAAATGTTTTGGAAATGGATTGGGTTTAAAGTGAAAAGCTTTTGAAATGGAATTTCATAGATGAAATTTATTTTGAATAACTCGGTAAAATCTCCAATTTAAATAATTAAATTTGAATTTGAATTCAATATTTGGAATTGAATTCAATGATTGGAAATTATGGTTAAAGATATTATAAATATGTTTGTATGAATTTAAACCATTTTAAAGGTATGGTTTTGGGAATTTGAATTTAACCCAAGGATTTCAACTCGTATAAATGAATCAAATTTCCAAAATGAAAACTGTTGTTTTCAAATGATAAACACTTTTAGATAAGAACTGAGATTCCAGTTAATTAGGGGAATCTCAAGATTGAATAGAGAAATGATTTTTCCTAAGTTATGAATGAATTCTTTTTGAAAGCTATGAATTAAATCTGTTTATTTTTAACAGATTTAAATTGATGATTTGTTTAAATCAAATTGAAATGAAATTGTTTTGAAGGCTATAAGTTAAATCTTTGATTTAAAGATTTAACGAGTTAATCAAATTGAAATGAAAATTGATTTGGAAAATCTGTGAATGAATCTTTTGTTTAAAAGGTTAAAATGTGAAAATTGTTTAAACCGTTAAAGGTTGTGAAAATGAATCTTTTTGTTTAAGAGATTTGAAATGGTAATCGGTTTAAACCATTTGAAAAGAAAGTTTTGAATTAATAAGTTGTGAATTAATTGAAATCCCATTATCCATTTGTTTTTGAAATATCGTGCTCACTATTCGGTTTAGCCGGGAAATGACCTTTGTGTCATATAACCCATTCTGAATATGTGATTTGACGCTATGGATAGCATTTGAAGACCGGTGGTGAAGACCGGGTATTTGCGAAAGCGATAGGATGACCTATCGATTGTTTCTGCACCGAGTCGCGCCGGTATAGAAACTCCCTAAGTGATGGGAAATCCGATCGGGATTGTGAATATCCGGATTGCAAGGACTTCTTTGTAAGTGCCTTCGGTTCTGTTCGATCCCGGAACAGACTTGTATGGATTGTATGTCTGACATTACAAATTGAGATGTAAAGCCGATTTCTTTCAAATATATTTCTGTTGGTGGCGGAGAATTTATTCTTTTAGCTTAACACCCTTCTCTGAGACGTACGAACTCAGAGGTTATATAGTTGATGGTTATCAGCGATATATTCCCAATTTGGTAATGTGACATGCTGAGTGTTGCTGTGAAATGATCATTGTGTTGATTATTTGTGATAGGATCATTTATTTGATCGTCTATCTTGGTGATCATTTCTATGATCATTTGTTGACCCAAAGCATGGCTTTTGTATAAAGTATGTTTTTGTGGACGTGACTTCGTCGAGCCTCACACCCCGTGAATGGTCAAAACAGGAAAGATGCGGCAAGGTTATGAGGGGTAGCGCCCTTTAGGATATGTGCATTTCCTTCTGGAAAAGGGTGGTATCATGGTATGGAGCCCAGATACTTACTCATGTTGAAACACTTTATTTATGATTGTGTGAATTGATTACGAGATCTCGGTTAAAGGTCCCAAAGGACCGGGGGATGGCATATTCGGTCAGTTGTTACTCAGTTAGGGGTAACCCGGCCTTGTGTTGGTAGAGATCCGGTTTGGTTCTCGGGGACGTCCATCCAGAGGCGTTCTCATGTGGCAATGGGAAGTTCCTTGGCCTGATCATTCGTTGGAAATCCAAAGAAACAATACGAGACTTGTACGGTTTTAGTTGTATAACCTGCTATGGAATGTGGCGGTAACCTGCTATTGAACATAGTTAGCTATAGTAGGCATAGTTCGAAATGTCTATGCTGGCTAAGATTTATATCTTTATTTTTGAAATGAATTTTTCCTACACTATGCACTAGTAATAATATTAAATGTTTCTTTTTAATGCGTATCAAGCATCTTTGACTATCATAAGGAGAAATCTCCTCCGATTCTGCGTTTGCATTGTGTGTGTGTGCGGGAGGCCTTATGGTAGTCTCATTTTTAAAAAGCATTGCGAATTGACTTTGAAAACCTTTTGTTGAATGTTTTAAAAGATAAACTGTTTTTGTTGCTCACACCAGTCCCACGACTGATCCAGAGTTTATTGTTTCTTTCCTAAACTCTGGGTGCTCATTATATTTCTACATGAGCAGTCTAGAGTTGGGTTTTTCAGATAGTCAAGTTTAGTAGATTATCTGGAGTTAGTTCGGCCCTTGGTTCACACCAGTCTTGCTTATCTTGGTGCATAGTTATTGGAAGTTCGAGCTATTGCTGGATTGGTTCTTGGAAATGGAGTTGTAGTTATTTTTGCATTTCTTCCTTGAAGACTATCTCAGAGTTATATTGTTCCGCTGCTAGATGTTGTCATCTATTTTCTTTTCCGCTGCTATTTTATTGTATCATATCTCTGATGTATATTGATATCTATTGGATCATCTGTTGTATCAGATATTGTATCAAAGCTGTATATCAATGTATTATTCTTTTATTCCGCTGTGTTGTTTACTTAATGATTGTTATAAGCTCCGGCGAATCGGATTTGAACGGTCGAATCTATGGCATTCGAATACGATTTGAAGTATGGATGTCGATTTTCGAGCGGGCAAAATCCGCACTCGTTACATCCAGACTGACTCGGGTGTTATTTAACGGTAATGCTCAGGTCAGACCGAGTATTATAGAATACAGGATAGGATGCTGTGGAGCTCAGGAGACGGGCAGGAGGACGATACATACTCTCGTACTTGTTCATATATATATATTCCGCTGTGTTGTGTAGTTGTGTATCCAGTTGTAAGTTATTGATGTGAGCTGTGATTGATGTACTCTGATGATGTAATATATGTAAACAGATATATTTGATTTTGAGTAAAGATTATTTATTATCTATTATATTTTACTCCGCTGCGATGGTTAGATTCTGTTGTTGTTTTCTATTCTCTTCTCCTATCTCTTCTTCTTTATCCCAAACGGTTCGTATTTCTATACAACTTGGATTGATTTAGGTAGAATAGTGTTGATTCAAGGGGTACGGATTTGCGGGCTGTTACACTTGGTATCAGAGCTTAGGTTGGTGATAACCTTGGCTCTGGTGGGAATTACTCATAAAATAGAGTCTATAGTACTCTAGAATGAGTTTGAGCGTATAAATAAATATGAGCGCGTATTTGTTAGTGAATATAAATTGTTTTAATATTGTGCTGATTGGTTTATTGAGTGGCATATGAACCTTCGTCGACATAGTCTGCGCAACTGTATCGAAGGGGTTTCTAAACACTTGAATAGAACAACCGACACGATATTGTTTTAAATATGGGTAAATGAAATAATTTTACCCAAAAACATATTTTGATATAAAGAATAGTTTTTGAAAACTATTTAGCTAATATATGGTCGCTTGGATGTTAATTGGATGTTAGAAATGATAATATTAATGTAACGACCCAGAATTTTTAGAAATTAAAATTTGAATATTTAATTAATTTTAAATATTAAGAAGTGAATTTATAAGTCGAATAAATTTTTATTTGAATTATTGGATTTAATTGGATAATTAAATCGATAATTTAATAAGTTAAATTATGGAAATAATTGAAAATTGAGTTAAATATGATTGAAAATGATTTGTAAAATTTTATTTTATCATATGGAAGTTAGAATGATATTTTAGAACTTTTAAAATCGAATTAAAAGTTAATTTGTGAAAATCGAATATTTTAATATTAAAATCGACTAGTGAAAATAGTCAATTTTTGAACAGTCTCAGAATTGAACGAAACCAGTTCCATTGGATCCGTAATAGTTAGTTATTACCGGATTTCAAATTTCGTGTCAATCGGAGTTATCGTTTGATCGTGGCAGCTCGAAACGCATCGATTTATTTTTAATTTAAATTTGACGAGCTAAAATAGCCATTTTTCAAAAAGTCTCGGATTTCGACGAAACCAGTTTCATCGGATCCGTAATGTGATATTATTGTAAGGTTTCAAATTTCAAGTCAATTGGATTTACCGTTTGTCCGGTACAAATTAAAACGCCTAAAAATCGACTTAAATCGGTTTAATTTAAATTGAGCGTTTATAGCCATAACTCGCACATACTTCCGAATTAGCTTCCGAAACCTGTTCCATTGTGTCCGAAACGCGGGGTAAACCCTAGAAACGCTGGTTACGGCGCGTAAATCGGAGTTCGGAATTTCCGGATGAATAGTGTCGAACGAAACTCTATAAATAGCACCACTCTCTTCATAATTTGATAAAAAAATAAACAGAACCCTAATTTTATAACCTAGCCGCCTCCACATCTATGCACGGCCAGAAATCACTCTCACTTCTTCATCAATCTCTCTCAATCCGTAAAGAATTACGCGAAGTGTTCAACACGGAAGTCGTAGAGCACGACGAGAGCTTCGATTCCATACGGTGATGATCGGAAATGGTGCAACGGAGAGGGAGCTATGGGGGGCCGTTCCCTACAGGTCGCGCACGCATTCCTAGGAGGAGGAGGGGGCCGAGCTTGCTGTCCTTCAGGCCGAACATGGTGGAGAGGTAGGGCTTCGACATGGTGGTGATGTGATCGAGTATAGGCGAGTGATCGAGGCGTAAATTAGAACCCTAATTTCTACTTGATGGGTTCAAGTTGTGGCCATCTACCTGTAGATGTGAACGTGGGGGAAGAAAAGGAATAGAGGGCTGTGATTTGCTTGGAGATGGATCCTAAGGCCAATAGTTGATGAAGGTTTAAATTAGTTTATTTAGTTGTAAATTATGAATATAAATCGTGTACAAACTTCAATAATTCATAACTTTTTCATACGAGGTCGAAAAAATGCGAAACCAGTTGCGTTGGAATCGTATGGACGAGCACTACGCGATGGAGTTGGTTTGGAGTCGTTTGGAGTTAGTGAGAATTTTGGGTAAAATTAAACGTCCGTTTAATTTTATTCGAAATAAATCGCTAAAACGGAATTTAAAATCAAGGTGAGAATTTCTCACTCAATCGAATCAGTTTCGATTTTATTTTAAATAGTTAGATTTAAAATATTTGAATGCAGGTTTGAATGTTGATTGATATTAATTGATTGTTAAAATAGACATTATACGCCGTTAGTAAGCGGATGTTATTTATTAAAAACATATACCGCGAATATTTCATAAACAGTGAAATTGGTATTATATATAGTAGCAATATATATATATATTGGCATATGTATATATTGGAGTTGTTGATTTCCCGCATTTATTTGTTTAGCGGATGAGACCCTATTGCGCCGTTATTAAGCGGATAATATTCAATAAGAACATATACCGCGATAATTTCGTACTGGAGCGAAATTGGTATTGTGCTAATGTTTTTGGATGCAGGAAAACAGGTTGGAGGGATCCAACTGGATTCCTCAACAATATTTATTAGATTTCAGATATTTTGACATTTGATTGATTATCATATCGATATATGATATCGTTGTAGTCGTGATTGACTATTTGATATGTAGCATCATTGGACCAAGTTTTGGAATTTTAACATGATTATAAAGTGATTTTTGAAAATATACTATATTTTTGGAATTGATCCATTATAAATAAATAAACGTTATAATTTTTACTGTTATAAAAATTATGATTTTTGAGAAATATAGTTAAAAGCTGATTTTTGAGAATACGATGCTAATGATTTTATAAAATAGTTTAATCGGGATTTTAGAATTTATTGTGAAAAGTTTAAATATAGGATTTATAAAATTTGATTATTTTATAAATCAAAATGGTGAAATAATAAAGGAGATTGAAGACGTTTTAAAGAATAATATAAATTAATTTATATTAAGAGATTTATAAATGGATATTTATAAATTGAAATATAGACATTATAAAACGAGTTTTTATAAGTGTTTGAATGAAGTGAAAATGAAATTCATAAATGAATGAAATTTATAGAATTATAAACTGTGAAGTTATAAATGAAATTTATAGAATTATAAACTGTGAAGTTATAAATGAAATTTATAAATAGTAAGATTTATAAATTTGGTGAAATTATTTGAAGAATAGATTGGTTGAATAAATGGATCTTATAAGTTATAAGATTTATAAATTGGAAAGTTTTTAAAAGAACGATTTTGTAAAATAATCGTTTTATAAGTAATTAACTTATAATATGAACGTTTAGTTTATAATTTAGTTATAAACTGGAATAGGTTAATAAAGGAATTTATAAAAAGGAAGTTTTTATAAAGAAATAGAAATGGAATTTATAAACGTTGTTTTATAAATCCGCAAACAACTTATTTTGATAAGTTAATTGTTATAACTTATAAATGGAGTTATATTCACGTTTTAGACTGTGAATAATCCTTTAAAATAAAATGTATAGAACTGATGGAATCTGTTAACAAAATATATTCACATTTTTGAATAGTGAATAATCCTTTAAATTTAAAAAGAATAGAATTGATGAGATTAGTTAACATAGTATATTCACGTTTTGGAATAGTGAATAGTATGTTAAAGAGATTGTTTAGAATGTGATATTTTGAACTGAATTAAAACGATCTAACGATGTTTTAAAATGTGTTGAGATTCGAAACCATAGATTTCAACATTTATTGTTGGAATAGACGTTTTCGAGAAATAGAAGGAAATAATGGACTATAACACTGTTGTTATAGTAAATGATTTCCGAAAGGAAATGTTTTGTATAGTATTGGGATTTATATATCTATTTTAATTTCGAATCCCTATACTAGTGATTTTGGGTTGTTGTAACGATGTTTTACGCAACATTCGTTTTGGCCCAAATAAATATGTTTAAGAGAATGATTTCCTTAAAGAATGAAATGCATACTTAATCTCGATTGAAGTATATTGAATATTTTCCAAGTGTTGAAAATAAATAAAAATTGTGAATTACTTATGAATAAATAAGTAAGGAATTGTTTTCCAATATAAAGTGAATATTTTAAGAATTTATCTTTTTGAAGATAAATTGAAAAGAAAATTGAAATGAATAATTGAAATCGAATATTCATTGATATCTTGGAATTATAAATTCGCTAAGGAATTTATAAAAGAAAGTGAAATTGGTTTAAAAATAAATATTGATTTATTTTTGAAGTATTGAAATTTAATATCTAGTGAAGATATTTTGGAAAATAAATAATTTGGAAAATTATTTGGAAACTGGTGATGTGTGCATATCCAGTGATAGTTCAATAACCGACTATCAATATTTCCCTTTGAATGGGTAATTGATGTGATTTGTTTGAATGTGAATGCTACACTTATTTTTAAATAAGCGCTCACTATTCGGGTTAACCGGGAAAGGACCATGGGGTCGTATAACCCATTCCGAATATGTGATACGTCGTTATAATGGCATTGAAGATCGGTGTTGAAGACCCGGTATTTGCGAGAGCGATAGGATGACCTGTCGATTTACTCTGCACCGAGTTGCTCCGGTATAGAGTTCTCCATATGTGATGGTGAATCCGATCAGGATTGTGAATATCCGGATTGCAAGGACTTCTTTGTAAGTGCCTTCGGTTTTGTTCGATCCCGGAACAGACTTGTATGGATTGTGTGTCTGACATTACAAGTTGAGATATAAAGCCGATTTCTTTCAAATATATTTCTGTTGGTGGCGAAGAATTTATTCTTTTAGCTTAACACCCTTCTCTGAGACGTACGAGCTCAGAGGTTATATAGTTGAAGTTATCAGCGATATATTCCCAATTTGGTAATGTGACATGCTGAGTGTTGCTGTAAATGATCATTGTGTTGATTATTGTGATAGGATCATTTATTTGATCGTCTATCTTAGTGATCATTGTGTTGATCATTTGTTGACCCAAAGCATGGCTTTTGTATAAAGTATGTTTTTGTGGACGTGACTTCGTCGAACCTCACACCCCGGAAATGGTCAAAACAGGAAAGATGCGGCAAGGTTATGAGGGGTAGCACCCTTTAGGGTATGTACATTTCCTTCTGGATAGAGGTGGTATCATGGTATGGAGCCCAGATATTTAACCTATGTGGTTACTACGAATTTATTACTTTGTGGTTGTTGGTTTTTGGGATCCCGTGAGAAAGGTCGTTTACGATCGGGGAATGGCGTGCTCGTGTCAGTAGTTACCCAGTTAGGGGTAACCCGGCCTTGTGTTGGCAGAGTTCCGGTTTGGTTCTCGGGGATGTCTTTCCAGAGGCATTCTCATGTGGCAATGGGAAGTTCCTTGGCCTGACCATTTGTTAGAAATCCAAAGAAACAATACGAAACTTGTACGGTTTTAGTTGTAGAACCTGCTTCCTCAGGAGGTAGCTATAGTAGGCATAATATAATGGTACCTATGCTGGCTAAGATTTATATTCTACTTTCGAAATGAATTTCTTCTACACTATGCACTAATAATAATATCAAAATTGATTTGATTTTAATACGTATCAAGCATCTTTGACTATCATAAGGAGAAATCTTCTCCAAGTCTGCGTTTGCATTGTGTGTGTGGCAGGAGGTCTTATGGTAGTCTCGTTTTTAAAAGCATTGCGAATTGAATTTAAAAATATTCCTCTATTTTGATTTTAAAGATAAACAAACTGTTTTGAGTTCTCACACCAGTCACATGACTGGCTTGGAGTTTATTGTTTTCCTTCCTAAACTCTGGGTGCCCACCAATTTTCACACGGGCAGTTAAGAGTTAGGTATATCAGGATATTCTGGATATTCAGGAATTGCTGGAGGCAAGCTGGATGGCATGGCGTATTACTAGTTTACATAGTATTTCTTTTTCCGCTGCACTGTTTGTTGTTGTTGTACACTCTGATGATATGATGTAATGTAATGTGATGTAATGTAATAACTGATATAGTTCTTTGTTTAAAGATTATTCATTTATTTATTATATGTTGTTCCGCTGCGAATTGTGAGATTCTGATGTTGTTCTTGTTTTCTGTTCCGTCCTATTTTCTTCTGTTTTTCTTTTTCCTCTATTCTCTTTTTCTTCTTTTTCTTCTATTTTAAAATGTTCTATCTTCTTTCTGTTCTATTTTCTACTCTATTCTCCTATTTTCTTAAAACCCCTAAGGGTTCGTATTTTCGTTCATCTTGAATTAAACAAAGGAGATTAGTGTCTATTCAAGGAGTACGGATTTACGGGTCTTTACAATTGGTATCAGAGCTTATGGTTAAGCGACAACCATGGTTCTGTTGGGTATAATTCATTAGAGATGGAGTCAGCAGTACTCTAGAATGAGTTTGAGTGTAATAATAGCTATGAGAGCGTATTTGTTAGTGAATATAAAAATTGTTTTATATTGTGTTGACTTATCGGTTGATTGTTTATAGATTCCAGTCGATGTAGTCTAGCTAACTATCGTAGATAGGAGTTTCTAAACTCTTAAACAAGATAAACCGACATAATATTGTTTTAAATTGGGTAAATGAAATAATTTTGCCTTGATTATATATTTTATATATAAAGAAATAATTTTTCAGAATTATTAAAGAGTATATAAGTTGATTGTTTAGTTGTTTGAATAATCTAAATTAAAGAATAATTGTATAAGCAAAAAGAATTATAAGAATTGAATTATAATTAAAGTGATTTACAATTGTGAAATAAACTTATATATATAAGAAGTGAAACTATATGAATATATTTATGAATATGAGTTGTAAATAAAAATGAATTTAAAGTTAAATGGAATGTAACTTAAGTGATATGGAATGAAGTTGATATTAGTATTAAAGTAAATTAATAAAATTAAGTGATAGATATGAACTTAAGTTATGTAAATGAAATTCGATTTTGTAATTGAATTGAATTAATGGATTGAATATTAATCAATTGAATGTAAATTAAATTGATAAGAAATAATGGATGTAAGTGTTAATTCATTAAAATCTAATGTTATTAGAAAGTTGAATAATTGAATAAAAATCAATTAATTAAACCAATTGAAAGCAAAGTAATTTGGTTGTAATTATATATACATTGGTTGTTATATGATTGTTAGTTGATAGTATATAATTCATTAAGTATTAATGAAAATGAATTAGTGAAATTTAAAGCTATGTAATTGAATTCAAATAGAAAGTAAATAAATTTGAATAGAATTGAATGTGAATAGGATTTGATTAGTGAATATAAACTAATTGAATTGAAAATGAATGTTAGTAAACCCAATGTAATAAATCAAATGTGATTAAATTGAAAACCCAATTCATTAAATATTAATGAGAATATAAATGAATATATATTGATTATGAATTTGTTGAATGCTAGTTGGTTGATGTTTGAATATGTTGCATTTGCTATGTGACATATATAGTTGTTATGTTGCTATATGTTGTATATTGAGATTATTTTCATATATGCATGTTCTCATGTTGTTTGTTGAGTGATTAGTAGGTGCGGATCGCGTTTGCTTCGCATTTGGAGCTCGCTTTTGCGCTATACTAGCCGTATATGCTCGCTAATAAAATATAAGGTACATATCTCGGATTAAATACAGTACTTTTACACTTTTTTCCCTTCGGGATGCCTCATTACTTGATGAGATATATTTGTGATATATATACTGTCATTTTTTTTTTCGGATCGAGCCGCGCAAAGGAGACTATGGCGAATTTTTCCGAAAATTTAAGGCGTTAGAAAAATTTTGAGAAAATTTGGAAAATTTTGAAAACTTTAACTTTGATTTTGGAGTTGAAAGTTAAACAATAGTAGTTGTTTTTGAAAAGATAACTAAGTATGATTTGAAAACTTAGTAAAGTATTGTAAGAAGTTTAACTATGAATTTTGGGAAATTAATAAATTCTGTACTTTTCTTACTTGTAATTTCGAGGACGAAATTCTTTTAAGTGGGGAAGATTGTAACGACCCAGAATTTTTAGAAATTAAAATTTGAATATTTAATTAATTTTAAATATTAAGAAGTGAATTTATAAGTCGAATAAATTTTTATTTGAATTATTGGATTTAATTGGATAATTAAATCGATAATTTAATAAGTTAAATTATGGAAATAATTGAAAATTGAGTTAAATATGATTGAAAATGATTTGTAAAATTTTATTTTATCATATGGAAGTTAGAATGATATTTTAGAACTTTTAAAATCGAATTAAAAGTTAATTTGTGAAAATCGAATATTTTAATATTAAAATCGACTAGTGAAAATAGTCAATTTTTGAACAGTCTCAGAATTGAACGAAACCAGTTCCATTGGATCCGTAATAGTTAGTTATTACCGGATTTCAAATTTCGTGTCAATCGGAGTTATCGTTTGATCGTGGCAGCTCGAAACGCATCGATTTATTTTTAATTTAAATTTGACGAGCTAAAATAGCCATTTTTCAAAAAGTCTCGGATTTCGACGAAACCAGTTTCATCGGATCCGTAATGTGATATTATTGTAAGGTTTCAAATTTCAAGTCAATTGGATTTACCGTTTGTCCGGTACAAATTAAAACGCCTAGAAATCGACTTAAATCGGTTTAATTTAAATTGAGCGTTTATAGCCATAACTCGCACATACTTCCGAATTAGCTTCCGAAACCTGTTCCATTGTGTCCGGAACGTGGGGTAAACCCTAGAAACGCTGGTTACGGCGTGTAAATCGGAGTTCGGAATTTCCGGATGAATAGTGTCGAACGAAACTCTATAAATAGCACCACTCTCTTCATAATTTGATAAAAAAATAAACAAAACCCTAATTTTATAACCTAGCCGCCTCCACATCTATGCACGGCCAGAAATCACTCTCACTTCTTCATCAATCTCTCTCAATCCGTAAAGAATTACGCGAAGTGTTCAACACGGAAGTCGTAGAGCACGACGAGAGCTTCGATTCCATACGGTGATGATCGGAAATGGTGCAACGGAGAGGGAGCTATGGGGGGCCGTTCCCTACAGGTCGCGCACGCATTCCTAGGAGGAGGAGGGGGCCGAGCTTGCTGTCCTTCAGGCCGAACATGGTGGAGAGGTAGGGCTTCGACATGGTGGTGATGTGATCGAGTATAGGCGAGTGATCGAGGCGTAAATTAGAACCCTAATTTCTACTTGATGGGTTCAAGTTGCGGCCATCTACCTGTAGATGTGAACGTGGGGGAAGAAAAGGAATGGAGGGCTGTGATTTGCTTGGAGATGGATCCTAAGGCCAATAGTTGATGAAGGTTTAAATTAGTTTATTTAGTTGTAAATTATGAATATAAATCGTGTACAAACTTCAATAATTCATAACTTTTTCATACGAGGTCGAAAAAATACGAAACCAGTTGCGTTGGAATCGTATGGACGAGCACTACGCGATGGAGTTGGTTTGGAGTCGTTTGGAGTTAGTGAGAATTTTGGGTAAAATTAAACGTCCGTTTAATTTTATTCGAAATAAATCGCTAAAACGGAATTTAAAATCAAGGTGAGAATTTCTCACTCAATCGAATCAGTTTCGATTTTATTTTAAATAGTTAGATTTAAAATATTTGAATGCAGGTTTGAATGTTGATTGATATTAATTGATTGTTAAAATAGACATTATACGCCGTTAGTAAGCGGATGTTATTTATTAAAAACATATACCGCGAATATTTCATAAACAGTGAAATTGGTATTATATATAGTAGCAATATATATATATATTGGCATATGTATATATTGGAGTTGTTGATTTCCCGCATTTATTTGTTTAGCGGATGAGACCCTATTGCGCCGTTATTAAGCGGATAATATTTAATAAGAACATATACCGCGATAATTTCGTACTGGAGCGAAATTGGTATTGTGCTAATGTTTTTGGATGCAGGAAAACAGGTTGGAGGGATCCAACTGGATTCCTCAACAATATTTATTAGATTTCAGATATTTTGACATTTGATTGATTATCATATCGATATATGATATCGTTGTAGTCGTGATTGACTATTTGATATGTAGCATCATTGGACCAAGTTTTGGAATTTTAACATGATTATAAAGTGATTTTTGAAAATATACTATATTTTTGGAATTGATCCATTATAAATAAATAAACGTTATAATTTTTACTGTTATAAAAATTATGATTTTTGAGAAATATAGTTAAAAGCTGATTTTTGAGAATACGATGCTAATGATTTTATAAAATAGTTTAATCGGGATTTTAGAATTTATTGTGAAAAGTTTAAATATAGGATTTATAAAATTTGATTATTTTATAAATCAAAATGGTGAAATAATAAAGGAGATTGAAGACGTTTTAAAGAATAATATAAATTAATTTATATTAAGAGATTTATAAATGGATATTTATAAATTGAAATATAGACATTATAAAACGAGTTTTTATAAGTGTTTGAATGAAGTGAAAATGAAATTCATAAATGAATGAAATTTATAGAATTATAAACTGTGAAGTTATAAATGAAATTTATAAATAGTAAGATTTATAAATTTGGTGAAATTATTTGAAGAATAGATTGGTTGAATAAATGGATCTTATAAGTTATAAGATTTATAAATTGGAAAGTTTTTAAAAGAACGATTTTGTAAAATAATCGTTTTATAAGTAATTAACTTATAATATGAACGTTTAGTTTATAATTTAGTTATAAACTGGAATAGGTTAATAAAGGAATTTATAAAAAGGAAGTTTTTATAAAGAAATAGAAATGGAATTTATAAACGTTGTTTTATAAATCCGCAAACAACTTATTTTGATAAGTTAATTGTTATAACTTATAAATGGAGTTATATTCACATTTTAGACTGTGAATAATCCTTTAAAATAAAATGTATAGAATTGATGGAATCTGTTAACAAAATATATTCACATTTTTGAATAGTGAATAATCCTTTAAATTTAAAAAGAATAGAATTGATGAGATTAGTTAACATAGTATATTCACGTTTTGGAATAGTGAATAGTATGTTAAAGAGATTGTTTAGAATGTGATATTTTGAACTGAATTAAAACGATCTAACGATGTTTTAAAATGTGTTGAGATTCGAAACCATAGATTTCAACATTTATTGTTGGAATAGACGTTTTCGAGAAATAGAAGGAAATAATGGACTATAACACTGTTGTTATAGTAAATGATTTCCGAAAGAAAATGTTTTGTATAGTATTGGGATTTATATATCTATTTTAATTTCGAATCCCTATACTAGTGATTTTGGGTTGTTGTAACGATGTTTTACGCAACATTCGTTTTGGCCCAAATAAATATGTTTAAGAGAATGATTTCCTTAAAGAATGAAATGCATACTTAATCTCGATTGAAGTATATTGAATATTTTCCAAGTGTTGAAAATAAATAAAAATTGTGAATTACTTATGAATAAATAAGTAAGGAATTGTTTTCCAATATAAAGTGAATATTTTAAGAATTTATCTTTGAAGATAAATTGAAAAGAAAATTGAAATGAATAATTGAAATCGAATATTCATTGATATCTTGGAATTATAAATTCGCTAAGGAATTTATAAAAGAAAGTGAAATTGGTTTAAAAATAAATATTGATTTATTTTTGAAGTATTGAAATTTAATATCTAGTGAAGATATTTTGGAAAATAAATAATTTGGAAAATTATTTGGAAACTGGTGATGTGTGCATATCCAGTGATAGTTCAATAACCGACTATCAATATTTCTCTTTGAATGGGTAATTGATGTGATTTGTTTGAATGTGAATGCTACACTTATTTTTAAATAAGCGCTCACTATTCGGGTTAACCGGGAAAGGACCATGGGGTCGTATAACCCATTCCGAATATGTGATACGTCGTTATAATGGCATTGAAGATCGGTGTTGAAGACCCGGTATTTGCGAGAGCGATAGGATGACCTATCGATTTACTCTGCACCGAGTTGCTCCGGTATAGAGTTCTCCATATGTGATGGTGAATCCGATCAGGATTGTGAATATCCGGATTGCAAGGACTTCTTTGTAAGTGCCTTCGGTTTTGTTCGATCCCGGAACAGACTTGTATGGATTGTGTGTCTGACATTACAAGTTGAGATATAAAGCCGATTTCTTTCAAATATATTTCTGTTGGTGGCGAAGAATTTATTCTTTTAGCTTAACACCCTTCTCTGAGACGTACGAGCTCAGAGGTTATATAGTTGAAGTTATCAGCGATATATTCCCAATTTGGTAATGTGACATGCTGAGTGTTGCTGTAAATGATCATTGTGTTGATTATTGTGATAGGATCATTTATTTGATCGTCTATCTTAGTGATCATTGTGTTGATCATTTGTTGACCCAAAGCATGGCTTTTGTATAAAGTATGTTTTTGTGGACGTGACTTCGTCGAACCTCACACCCCGGAAATGGTCAAAACAGGAAAGATGCGGCAAGGTTATGAGGGGTAGCACCCTTTAGGGTATGTACATTTCCTTCTGGATAGAGGTGGTATCATGGTATGGAGCCCAGATATTTAACCTATGTGGTTACTACGAATTTATTACTTTGTGGTTGTTGGTTTTTGGGATCCCGTGAGAAAGGTCGTTTACGATCGGGGAATGGCGTGCTCGTGTCAGTAGTTACCCAGTTAGGGGTAACCCGGCCTTGTGTTGGCAGAGTTCCGGTTTGGTTCTCGGGGATGTCTTTCCAGAGGCATTCTCATGTGGCAATGGGAAGTTCCTTGGCCTGACCATTTGTTGGAAATCCAAAGAAACAATACGAAACTTGTACGGTTTTAGTTGTAGAACCTGCTTCCTCAGGAGGTAGCTATAGTAGGCATAATATAATGGTACCTATGCTGGCTAAGATTTATATTCTACTTTCGAAATGAATTTCTTCTACACTATGCACTAATAATAATATCAAAATTGATTTGATTTTAATACGTATCAAGCATCTTTGACTATCATAAGGAGAAATCTTCTCCAAGTCTGCGTTTGCATTGTGTGTGTGGCAGGAGGTCTTATGGTAGTCTCGTTTTTAAAAGCATTGCGAATTGAATTTAAAAATATTCCTCTATTTTGATTTTAAAGATAAACAAACTGTTTTGAGTTCTCACACCAGTCACATGACTGACTTGGAGTTTATTGTTTTCCTTCCTAAACTCTGGGTGCCCACCAATTTTCACACGGGCAGTTAAGAGTTAGGTATATCAGGATATTCTGGATATTCAGGAATTGCTGGAGGCAAGCTGGATGGCATGGCGTATTACTAGTTTACATAGTATTTCTTTTTCCGCTGCACTGTTTGTTGTTGTTGTACACTCTGATGATATGATGTAATGTAATGTGATGTAATGTAATAACTGATATAGTTCTTTGTTTAAAGATTATTCATTTATTTATTATATGTTGTTCCGCTGCGAATTGTGAGATTCTGATGTTGTTCTTGTTTTCTGTTCCGTCCTATAATTTTCTGTTTTCTTTTCCCTCTTCTTTCTACCTTCTTATATATTTTCTCTCTTCTTTTTTTTTCTCTTCTTTTCTAAATTTCTTTTTCTTAAACCCATAACTATTCGGTTTTTCGGCAACGAAAAATCGCGTACGTTACAATTAACGTATTATCATTGTCAAGTGAAAACTTAACTAGACATTGCAATATAACTAAAGTTTAAAGGAAATAAATTCATTATAAAATGAAATTTATAAATATGAATTATAAATGAAAATTTTAAATTGAAATATAATTAAATGGGAATTTGTATAAGCATAAACTGTGCAAATGCATTTTAGTTAAAATTTGAATTAAAACAGGATTTGGAAATTTAAATCCTGGAGATTTTGGAAGTGTTTTGAAAATAAATAATAGCACAATTGTTTTGGAGATATTTCTGAAAGGAAATTTGTTTAAAAATGGATTTTGGAAGGGAGATAGCATTGAGTTCACTTTAAACACTGGAAAATAACTTCGGTGATGACTGCAGCATCATTGAAGTTCATTTTCGAGTTTCTAAGTGATGGATTGCTGCCAAATTGATTTGTTTGGAAAAGTTAGTTGTTTTTGAAAATCTCAAAGGAAATTTGTTGGGAATAAAACCAGGATTGGTTTAATTTTTGAGAAATATGATTTGAGGTGTTGGAGATTTCAAAATAGTTTGAAACCAAAGCCGGGTGTTTTTAAAAAAAAAAATCCGGATAAGATAAGTTGTAAGCTTATAAATGGAAATGATTTGTAAATTAGGAAGAAATTTAAGCTTTGGATAATGGAATATAAATTTAAAGAGAAGAGTTAAAAATGGAATTTATTTGGATTGGAAAATAAAACTTAACTGGATTGAAATTAATTAGGCTGAAAAAAATAATATCCAGTTGTATTTGAATTAAGTTGAAATCGGATTGAATTAAATAAAACCGAATTAAAATAAAATTGAATTGGAAAACGAAAAGAAAATCCAAACTTGAATCATAAAGTATATTGAACTTAAGAAAATTAAATGGAGTGATATTTGGAATTGAAATTCAAGTGTTGGATTATGGATAAGGGAAGAACTAGTTAGATATAAATTAGTTAATGAAATTGAATTGTGAGTTTAGGATGAAGTTTGGAAATAAAATCAAGTTATAAATTAAAATTGATTCAAATTGTTGATGAAGTGAAAGTAATTGAGAATGAAGCTGAATTATGAGTTGATAAATTGGAAGGTAAATTGAAAGTGAATAATAGAATCAGAACTTGAGTTATTAAATTGAAAATTTAGCTTGAAGTGTTAACAAATTAAATATAATTGAAGTGTATCGGATAAAAATATAAATGGATTAAAATAGCAATGGTTTGTATGTGCAAATAAAATCCAAATAAGTGGAAATAAATTGAAAATGGCTAGTGGATTCAGAACTTGAGTTGTAAATTAAATTTAACTTGGAGTGTTAACAAATTAAATATAATTGGGAATATATCGAATAAAAATGTGATTTGATTAAAATAGTAATGGGATGGTTTGTATTGTGAATAAAATCCAAATATGTGGAAATAAATTGGGTATGGCCTTGTAATCAATTGAGTTAAGCTGAGTATAAAAGAGAAAATTTACTTGTAAAATGAAAATGAGCTTAAGTGTAAAATTTGAATAAATTGAAGTAAATTGACTGAAGCTGAATAAATCGAAGAGAATTGAATTTAATTCAACTTAAACTAAGTTTAATGATATTGGATTAAATTTGAATAGTGTAAAAACAAATATGGATTGAAATAGAACTTGGTGGGTTGTAATAATATTTAAGAAAATGGAAAATTCGAAATGGATTGAGTGGATAAGTTAATTATATTGAATGAGTGAACGGAGGGGATAAAAAAGAACCAAAGGAAGTATGGTTTAAATAAGTTGAGAAATGATTATTGAATGAAATAGCTTGAATTGTCTTCGAGCTAAATAAAATAGTTTGGAACAAACAAATATGGAATGAAATGTAAATAAATGGAATGAATGCATATGGATGGATTCAAATCTGAAATGCAATGAAAAGGAGAATATATGGATTGTGAATAAATTGAAAATGGAATAGAATTAAGTATAATTTGAGTTGAAACCCATTTAAATTGGTTATAAAACATAAATATTTGTTTGTTCACATAGATCTTGTCAAATTTGCATAGAATAAATTGTCATTCGATACAAATAGGAGTAATTAAAATCCCATGAATTGATAGAAGTAAAATGAATTGATTTTGGAAAGCAATTAAATTAAATATGAGTTCAGTTTGTTTAAGAATAAATTAAATGTAAGCGATTGAATTTTAAACCATTCAAATTGAATGAAAATGGTTTATAAATTAGTTGAAACAGTTGAATTAGTATGACAGTTGTAAAAATTGCTTAAGGAAAATGTTGGATGTGCATTTCTTTAGAATTCATATGTTCTAACCATTGCAACTAAGTGAAATATAGTTAAACTGCATATATTCGACACTTACATGTTTAAATTGAGTAAGTACAGGTACCTGGAAGCCGTGTGGCTGGATTTTTGTTGTGCTATTTGCTAAAAATAATAAGCCGCTTGCTTAAAATGCTAAATAAGGTACGCCTGCGCAATAAAAATAGGAAATATGAACTATTTTTGGTTTTTCCGACCGTGTGGGTCGATGTGTATATATATATATATATATCTCTTTTGTCAAATTGCAAAAGCTCCTCCGTACAAAGGGGAATCTGCCAAAATTTTTCAGAAATTTTGGGAGTTAGAAAGTTTTTGGAAATTTTGGAAAATTTTGTTAACAACAAACGAATTCAAATTGGGAACTAAAACAAGTTAGTAAATAAAACTAATTGGAATAATGATATGAATTAGTAATAAATGACAAATAAAATTTATATATGCAGAGTTAAGATAAATTGAATTCATAAGGAAATGAAAGAATCGATTTGAATAGAAATAGGTATAAACTAAAAGTGGTAAAGTGAAAATAAAGATAAGAAACATATAAAATGCTTATGCTAACTTAAGAAGGAATGGTGAATTCTTAATTGGAAATTGATATTACTAATATATTCTAAGTCAACATTTGAATATTGGCTTTTTGTGAGAAAGTCGATAAAATAATTTTGGGATATTGTGATTGGATATTAGTGCTAAGCAGGGTATGCAGGTATTATAAAAGTGAAAAGAGAATTGGTTTTTGATTTCAAGAAGATAAATTTGAAATGCTCGACAAGGAGGTATGTATTTAATTTGGTGTGAAATTTGATTGGGATTTGGATTTGGATTGAGCCACTTGGCTTTTTGTTTTCTTTTTGGATTTGGGAGGCCGTAGAGCCATTTTTGTAACGACCCGTTAAATTCAATGATATTAAATGAGTCAATTTGATATATTTTCTAATCTAATTTAAATTGAAATAGAAGTCTTAGGATTTTTAATGGAGTAAATGTAGGGGTTAGCTAGTAACTGTAATTAAAGGTAAATAATTTAAAATGTTTATATGACATAGATTGAAATAACGAAAATTTGTATTTGTGGTTATAAGTCATAATTAGTTGATTAAAATGGTATTAATGAAATAATAACTGAATTGAATTGCAAATATATAAACATTAGAAAAATTTATTTGGTGGATTAAATTTGTTAAAGTTCATAAGTTTTGTAATTTAATTTAGTAGAAACTTTAAATTATAAACGAAGATTGAAATAAACGCTAAATTTAATTATGTAAATGGTGACTTAAGACCTAGTTATAGGAATTGGAATATAATCCAATTTGAATTAAGTAGAAGAAGGATTTGATTAATATGTAAGTTATTGTTCAAGGTATTGAATAAAAATTGGAAATCCAATTATAATTAATGATAATAACGTTAGTATTAGTTAATAAATATATTTCAATGCAGTACCCAAATGAATGGAATAAAATGAATATATATTGAATAGAAATGAAATGTAAGGTAAATGACGATTGTGTAAAATCAGTACAAGTTGGAAATGCATAAACCTTAATAAACATTCCAATTTAATAAATTTATGCAAATGTGGGACTTAGTGATAAGCGTGTAATTATGGGTATGATAACAATTAGTATAAAATTCCTATTTCAGTGGCATGTTGCAATGGGTGATTTAGTTTGGGATTTTTATTAAATTTTGATGAAATTATTTAAGGTTTACAATAACAGAAGTTTAGGAGTAAAGTGAGATAATTGAAAATTTTAATCATTCATATAAGTCATTTGTTTATTAATATGAGTTAGCTAATAAATTTAACTTGGGCAATACCTATATATTGGAAACACATTTGTAAAGTGTAATTAATTGAATTTGGTGAATTGGGAATGAATCCAAGGTTACAGGAATTGATGTAATACTACGCAAATAAAGGGTAACTGCATAAAATCAATGTTTCGTAATAAATTGTAATTGATAATTAAGTAGGAATGGGTTTGAATTTGACAAAAAGGAAAATTTATTATTTGCTTACCCATCTATTCAATCTATTAAATTTGATCAGATCCATTTGCAATTAAACGAATTTATTTACAAGTTAGTATGTATTTAGCTGATAACTATAAACCAATTAGGGCAATCGGGTATATATATTACCAGTTAAGTTATATAAGATAATGGTTGACTTAATTAAGGGAGTTTATGTAATAATTTCATTTATTTTGTAAGTGGAAATAAAACGTTAATGATAACAAGTATTCAAAATTTACCATCTATTTAGTATATTAAGTATAATTGATAATCAACTGCAGCAAGTAATAAATAATAAATACGTAACGTAAATGAAGTAATATTTGAAATTTAATATTTAGAAACTATGTAAATATAAGTGCAGATGAAATTGGGGATATTTACTTATTGAAATATGAATCCAATGATAAATCAATCTAATTGACAATAAATAATGGAAAGTAAATTTAATTAAATTTTGGAAATTTAATATATATATATATATATATATTTTGGTGAAATTAATGAAATTTGAGGATTTCTAAATTTAATTCGACAAGTTAAATTTTGTTTAAATTAGTATAGGTGATTGAAAATTTTATAATAATAAGAATCATCAATTATCAAAGAGAAATGGAAAATTGGATTTAATTGACTAAATTTTGATTTATTTAATGAATATAAAAATAGCCATTTTGGCCACCGACTCGGATTTCGACGAAACTAGTTTCATCGGATCCATATCGGTGAATTATTATAGGGTTTCAAGTTTCGTATCGATCGGACTTGTCGTTTGATCGTACGGGCGTGAAACGCCTTGAAATCAATTTTAATAAAATCAATTTGAAATCAATTTGGAAATTTTGTTTTCAGCATAACTTCTTCATACGATCAAATTTGGACGTGAAACTTTTTCCATCGCGTTCAGAATATTTTAAATTACCTATTTGGATATATAGATTTAACCAATTCGGTTCCGGAGGCATAGCAGACTTTTTGGGCCTTAGTTTGTTCCGTACGTTCATCTATCTAGTCTATCTTCTCTAACCCAACCCTACCTATAAATATACTGTGATAAACCGTAGCCTCCTTTCTATTATCATTTGATGTACGTTCATTTCTTCATATCTTTCTCTTCCTCAATGGTTGCAAAACCTAGATCTACTTCAATTCAAATTTCAATGAACATTCAAACTCTCCAGAAAAATTCCACAAAAATATATGTTAATGTTCTCGAAACACGTAATCTCATGGTGTAATTCGTTTTTCGATTGGAGCTATCGTTCATCCAGAACAATTCAAATCATTTTCGGCCTCACATCATCGTCGCAACAAAAGTCATCGGATCGTAAAACCTTTTCTGGGTTTTGACGAGGGAACGGAGGGGAGTACATCTATGTATTTTGTTTCGAGTATCAACGGCTGGATCTCGTGCAAATTTCGATCTAGGGTTTAAATTGGATGGCGGCTGCTGTTCGTTTGGGGGGTCGTGACTGGTGGCTTGGGGTCGGCATGCTTAGGGAAGGTCACGGGGGTCTCTGGCATCGCAAACGGTGGCGAGATGAACGAGCACAGGTTGGTCAAACGATGGGTCAACGGCTTGAAGGGGATCGGTTGCGTTCGTTACTGCTTATGGAACAGAGCGCGTGCGTCTCTGGGAGATGGAGTAGTGCTGACGTATCTTGGTAGTGTTAATATTTGTGTCACTTTTGTTTATTTATTTTATTTTTTGTTTCAATCGCTTTTTCGTCGTAACTTCGTCATACGATATCAGTTTCACGTGAGATTTTTTTTATTAGGATCGTAATTAAATTTCGGATCTGATGACGCTGATTTGGATGAATTTGGAGACCGTCAAATTTTTGAGTTTAAATTGAATTTAAATTCGATTTAAATTCCAAAGGTGAGTGTTTAAACCCACTCACAACTACTAGAAGTTTTTATGTTTGTTAAATTAATTTTAGAAATGAATAGAAATTTATTTGTGAGTATTTGGCATGTTTATTTCACTCATATTTGTTGAATTGCATTTATTAAATTTAACTGTTAATTTAATTTATTTATTGCGTATTAATTGACAGTTAGAATTTATTTGTTTGCCTATAAACTGCTAGTTAACAGTTATATAGATTATTACTGAATATAAACTGTTAGATTAATAGTTGTTAAATTTAATCTGAATAAAATTGCAAGTTATTACCTGTTATATATTATCAAATATAAATTGTTATTTATTGATATTGCTTGATGATTGTGATTGGATGATGGGTGATGTTGATGGATGTTTTATTGTATATCATTAAATTGCAAATTATCATGCATATTTCCTTTCATTCGGGATTGTGGTTTGAAATGATATACAACCGCAAAATTTTATATCTTTTAAATTGCGGATTGAAATGATAAATATCCGTATCACTTGACCATAGGATAGAAAATTATATACAGGCACCGCGGTCTATATATAACTATTTTTATGTGATTTCTATGGTTTGGATGGAATACGGTTTATAATAATCTTAAATTTTATATTGTATAAATATTTTCTTCCATATATATATACATACGAAGTTGAAAATTTTGAAATTAAAAGGTGTATAAAAATCTTTATTAAAAATGGAAGAAAATTAAGAAAATGGAGTTTAATAATTTATATCATATGTTTAAATGTTAAGTTTGGAAATTTTAAGATATGATATTTATAATTGGTTTTTTCCCAAAATAAATTAAAATGAATATTCTAGTATAATTTGAATTGGGAAAATATATATATTTTATTACTAGAAATTGAAGTCTTATTATTTATGGATTTTATGTGAATATTCAAGACTAATTAATAGAACAATTGATCTGTTGAAAGAATAAAATCCAACTTTAGTTTGAAATATTGTTACTCAAAATGGATATACATATATATAAATAAATTGAAGTGGTTTTGGAACTTGAGAGAGATAATATAAATTTTGGTTTAGACTTTAATAAAGAAATGTATTTGTAAAGCCATGAGAACTATTTTCTTTACAAAGTAACATTTAAGTTAAACCATTTAATTCATATACCGTTGAATGTCCAAACCATTCAAGTATTTTTAGAAGTTATGGTTTTAAATTATGATTTTCAAAATATTATGCTTTGAAAATATTTGATTTTCAGACGTTATGAAGTTAAAGCATTATGATTTTGGAAAAGAATTATATTTGGGATAAGTGATAAAATATAGTTTTGGGTTTTGAAATGATATCGTATTCATGGTTATGAAATGGAATGTTTATTCTGATTTTTAAAGTATAACCTATTTTTAAATGACCGCGGTGTTATAATAACGATGGGTTGGCAAAGAGACCGGGATCGGATATGGACATACTCTCTGTCGATACCGAAAACCACTTTGACTAACCGTGTACGCGGTGGAGATTCCAGAATGAAGTAGGTGGTGGCGACGTTTCCTGTAAGGTAAATACGTGGACCCGACTCCCGTGAGTTGGCATAAGGTGGCTAAAACAGGAGCGATTCTCAGGCCAATGAGGTCATTCCTCTGATCGGACCCTCCTCTTCGATATTATACTTTGACTTGGATTGATTCAGTGGCCACTTCTATATTTTGATTTTGGGGAGTTAGTCCGAGGTGGGCGGTAACTGCGGCTACGCGTTTCCACCAGCCTGGATAGCAATTGGTATATCTACCCTGGCATTGCCTAGTTGTGCCGTGTCACCTACCATACCGAGCCTTTACTACGAGTTTCTTTTTGTGTCGTACCTATGGAGTATCCTCTGGTAGCTTCCCGATCAGGAGGTATTACGGTACTGTATAGACTATTGGCATTTTACGTGTTAAGGTGGAAAATGTAAAGCCTTAACGCTATTTAAAAGTAAGTTTATTTTATAAATAGACACTATTATAATAGCGCAATATACTACATAGTAAATAGTTTAACGGATCCTTAGGAGATGTAAATCCCGAGCATCTCTTGAGTTACTGTACTCATATTTATTTCTGTTAATTTAACTCACATAAGATCTTTTAGTTCTGACTCGAGTGTTTTTGTCTTTTCAAATTCGCTCGGGTCAGTCCGAGCGTTTCAGGATCGATGACTTTAGCTTTGGAGGACGAAGACGAAGAGTTCGTATTATTATTAATTATAGTATTGCACCACACTCATACTGTTCCGCTGCATTGATTGTATTGGTATGTGTAACTCTGATATTTATTGTATGAAGAAGAATAAATTGATTTGTAAAACATTTATGAACTGTATATTTATTATTATATTTTATCCTTCCGCTGTGAGATTCTAATTTGGTTTTTTTCCTTCTCTGTTTTTTTTTCTTATTTACCCCATAACAATCCGCCCTTCCGTATGGTTTGAATTGGCACGTGTGTCGGTTTAAAGTGTGCGAAAAGGCGGGATGTTACAGTTGGTATCAGAGCTTTGGTTTAGCGATAAACCTTGGTTTTGTGGGGTTTGACTCTTTGTTAATAGGGTAGTAATACCCTATGGGAGTCGCTGAGTGTATATATATGAGAGAGCGTATTTGTTAGTGTTAATAAAGATTTTGATATTGTGTTAATCTGTTCCGCTTTGTATTTATAAATTCTGGTTGATGCATGGGACGCTATGACATCAATAGGGATTTCTAAACACTTAATAGGACAGACCGACATAATATTTGTTTTAACATGGGTGAATGAAATAATTTTGCCTATTATATTTTCTATATATAAAAATATTTTTATAAAGATATATATATATATCTGGTTGCTATAGATTGGGTGTTAGGTAATAGAATATTTATAATAATTAAAGCAAAGTTGAAACTAAAATAAATCAAATTGGAGATTTGAGAACTTAAGTCCGGGATTTTTGAAAATCTTCTTTCAAAGGATTTGTGAAATATAATGATTTGGTTTATAGGTAATTTCTTATATAAATATTTAGTATAATTCGGAAGAATTGTTTTAAAAGAGGATTTTGGAAAAAATAAATTTTGTACTTTCCCCTCTGTCGCTGGAAAATAATTTCGGTGATGACGGCCGCATCATCGACTTTCATTTTCGAGTTTCGAAGGGAAAGGCCACTGTAGTAAATTCTACTGCAGATTTGTTTTGAAATTATTTAAAATTTTAATTGTTTAAAGGTAATTAGAGATATAAAAGTTGTAAGAAATTAATTATCTATTATTTTAAAGAAATTTTGGAATTTGACCCGGTATTAATTCTTGAATTTCCATTAATTAGTTGTAAAAATTTAGGTTAGTGAAATAAAAGAAGTAATCAATGAATTAAAAGAGTTGAGATTAAACTTGCATAAGTTCTTTTTCTTTTTCTTTAACATAAATAACTTACCAAGTATAAAAAGTTGAAATGTAAATTAAGAGTGGAATAAAATATTATGCAAGTAGAATTTTGGAAAAAAATGAAGTATTCAATAAATTACTGTTATAAATAAGAATTTAATGGTATTAACTTAAGTGATGATTGGAATTTTACAAAAATTAAAGGTTGTATTATTAATAGGTGATTTTAACCTTAAGAAAGTAAAAATGAAATTCCTTAATTTATAAAGTTTGATTGTAGGGTTATTAACTTAAGTATGCTTTAATTCCCCCTATTCTAATATAATGGAAAGTAGGAAAAATATAAATGACTGCAATCCATAGTTAATGAATGAGTAAAATCTTTCACTTATAGGAATGCAGGTTATAAGGTTAATAAATTAAGTGAAATTAGAGGGTTATTGTAAATAAATATAATAGGAACGTAAACATTAAGTAAATGAATGAAATTAAGGGTAAGTTGAAATTGTAAGTTATAAAACAAATATATATTAATTAAAGGAATGGAGAAGAAACTTGTAAATTTTCACTTACATTCTTAAAACATACATAACTTACCATATAATAAAAGTTGCAATGTTATTAATGAAAATTAATTGTATAAACTTAAGTTAAATTGGAAATTTTACTATATAAGTAAAGGTAAGTAGTATAAATAGATGATACAAACTTTAGTCAATAAATTGGAATACAAATATAATGAATTTTGTAATAAATGGAAAATGAAAAATTTTAAGAAATAAAGAAATCCCTCCATAAATGAAAGAAAGAAAATCAAACCACTGAAGCATGAAATAAATGTATAATAAGCTAATTTGGGTGTTGGTTTGAATTGTGTTGTTTGATTTATGTTGTTGGGTAAGAAATTTGAAGTGGTTAAATGAATAAGTATCTATCTTTGTTCCATCTAAGACTGTTGAGTAAAGGATGCACTTGATAGTTAGTTTCATTTCATACAAATTTCAAGTTGAACCCAAACAACTATTTGTTTGATGGATTAAATGGTTGCTTTGTTTGTGTATGTATGTTGTTTGTAAGGTTGATGGTTGTTGAATTGTTTGGTTGATTAATGATTGAATCCACTTGAATAGTTAACTTTAAAATAAATATTTAACCTTTTAGATTATATAAGTGAATACAGGTGATGGAAGCAACTGCTACTGCTTTTGGTTCCAAAATAATAAGCGTATATTGCCCGACAAATAGGTACGTTTTCGGATTTCGTTTTATAGCGCCATTTTATATAGTTTCCCGTGTTGGGATATAATATTTTGATAATATATGTAATATATTTGTATATTTGGATATTATATTTTCTCCAGAGTCTCTCCGTACAAAGGAGACTCTGCCAAAATTTCCCGTAAATTTTGAACTTAGAATTTTGTTGAAAATGATTTCCAAACTTTAATTATTTAAGTATAAAAGGATATAATGATTATAAAACGAGTATATTCCGTTTAAGGAATTTTTTTTTTTGTAAATTATTGATTATAAGTTAATATTTGAAATAGATGTACTGTTTTAATTCTTCCTTCTCCCTTCTTTTTCCTTTTCGGGGACGAAAAGTTTTGAGTGGGGGAGAGTGTAACGACCCGTTAAATTCAATGATATTAAATGAGTCAATTTGATATGTTTTCTAATCTAATTTAAATTGAAATAGAAGTCTTAGGATTTTTAATGGAGTAAATGTAGGGGTTAGCTAGTAACTGTAATTAAAGGTAAATAATTTAAAATGTTTATATGACATAGATTGAAATAACGAAAATTTGTGTTTGTGGTTATAAGTCATAATTAGTTGATTAAAATGGTATTAATGAAATAATAACTGAATTGAATTGCAAATATATAAACATTAGAAAAATTTATTTGGTGGATTAAATTTGTTAAAGTTCATAAGTTTTGTAATTTAATTTAGTAGAAACTTTAAATTATAAACGAAGATTGAAATAAACGCTAAATTTAATTATGCAAAATGGTGACTTAAGACCTAGTTATAGGAATTGGAATATAATCCAATTTGAATTAAGTAGAAGAAGGATTTGATTAATATGTAAGTTATTGTTCAAGGTATTGAA
Source organism: Allium cepa (assembly GCA_030765085.1). Taxonomy (NCBI): domain Eukaryota; kingdom Viridiplantae; phylum Streptophyta; class Magnoliopsida; order Asparagales; family Amaryllidaceae; genus Allium; species Allium cepa. The sequence continues at coordinate 86,214,295 of CM060942.1, read as the reverse complement.
TAAAAATTGGAAATCCAATTATAATTAATGATAATAACGTTAGTATTAGTTAATAAATATATTTCAATGCAGTACCCAAATGAATGGAATAAAATGAATATATATTGAATAGAAATGAAATGTAAGGTAAATGACGATTGTGTAAAATCAGTACAAGTTGGAAATGCATAAACCTTAATAAACATTCCAATTTAATAAATTTATGCAAATGTGGGACTTAGTGATAAGCGTGTAATTATGGGTATGATAACAATTAGTATAAAATTCCTATTTCAGTGGCATGTTGCAATGGGTGATTTAGTTTGGGATTTTTATTAAATTTTGATGAAATTATTTAAGGTTTACAATAACAGAAGTTTAGTAGTAAAGTGAGATAATTGAAAATTTTAATCATTCATATAAGTCATTTGTTTATTAATATGAGTTAGCTAATAAATTTAACTTGGGCAATACCTATATATTGGAAACACATTTGTAAAGTGTAATTAATTGAATTTGGTGAATTGGGAATGAATCCAAGGTTACAGGAATTGATGTAATACTACGCAAATAAAAGGTAACTGCATAAAATCAATGTTTCGTAATAAATTGTAATTGATAATTAAGTAGGAATGGGTTTGAATTTGACAAAAAGGAAAATTTATTATTTGCTTACCCATCTATTCAATCTATTAAATTTGATCAGATCCATTTGCAATTAAACGAATTTATTTACAAGTTAGTATGTATTTAGCTGATAACTATAAACCAATTAGGGCAATCGGGTATATATATTACCAGTTAAGTTATATAAGATAATGGTTGACTTAATTAAGGGAGTTTATGTAATAATTTCATTTATTTTGTAAGTGAAAATAAAACGTTAATGATAACAAGTATTCAAAATTTACCATCTATTTAGTATATTAAGTATAATTGATAATCAACTGCAGCAAGTAATAAATAATAAATACGTAACGTAAATGAAGTAATATTTGAAATTTAATATTTAGAAACTATGTAAATATAAGTGCAGATGAAATTGGGGATATTTACATATTGAAATATGAATCCAATGATAAATCAATCTAATTGACAATAAATAATGGAAAGTAAATTTAATTAAATTTTGGAAATTTAATATATATATATATATTTTGGTGAAATTAATGAAATTTGAGGATTTCTAAATTTAATTCGACAAGTTAAATTTTGTTTAAATTAGTATAGGTGATTGAAAATTTTATAATAATAAGAATCATCAATTATCAAAGAGAAATGGGAAATTGGATTTAATTGACTAAATTTTGATTTATTTAATGAATATAAAAATAGCCATTTTGGCCACGGACTCGGATTTCGACGAAACTAGTTTCATCGGATCCGTATCGGTGAATTATTATAGGGTTCCAAGTTTCGTATCGATCGGACTTGTCGTTTGATCGTACGGGCGTGAAACGCCTTGAAATCAATTTTAATAAAATCAATTTGAAATCAATTTGGAAATTTTGTTTTCAGCATAATTTCTTCATACGATCAAATTTGGACGTGAAACTTTTTCCATCGCGTTCAGAATATTTTAAATTACCTATTTGGATATATAGATTTAACCAATTCGGTTCCGGAGGCATAGCAGACTTTTTGGGCCTTAGTTTGTTCCGTACGTTCATCTATCTAGTCTATCTTCTCTAACCCAACCCTACCTATAAATATACTGTGATAAACCCTAGCCTCCTTTCTATTATCATTTGATGTACGTTCATTTCTTCATATCTTTCTCTTCCTCAATGGTTGCAAAACCTAGATCTACTTCAATTCAAATTTCAATGAAAATTCAAACTCTCCAGAAAAATTCCACAAAAATATATGTTAATGTTCTCGAAACACGTAATCTCATGGTGTAATTCGTTTTTCGATTGGGGCTATTGTTCATCCAGAACAATTCAAATCATTTGTGGCCTCACATCATCGTCGCAACAAAAGTCATCGGATCGTAAAACCTTTTCTGGGTTTTGACGAGGGAACGGAGGGGAGTACATCTATGTAAGTTTCGAGTATCAACGGCTGGATCTCGTGCAAATTTCGATCTAGGGTTTAAATTGGATGGCGGTTGCTGTTCGTTTGGGGGGTCGTGACTGGTGGCTTGGGGTCGGCATGCTTAGGGAAGGTCACGGGGGTCTCTGGCATCGCAAACGGTGGCGAGATGAACGAGCACAGGTTGGTCAAACGATGGGTCAACGGCTTGAAGGGGATCGGTTGCGTTCGTTACTGCTTATGGAACAGAGCGCGTGCGTCTCTGGGAGATGGAGTAGTGCTGACGTGTCTTGGTAGTGTTAATATTTGTGTCACTTTTGTTTATTTATTTTATTTTTTGTTTCAATCGATTTTTCATCGTAACTTCGTCATACGATATCAGTTTCACGTGAGATTTTTTTTATTAGGATCGTAATTAAATTTCGGATCTGATGACGCTGATTTGGATGAATTTGGAGACCGTCAAATTTTTAAGTTTAAATTGAATTTAATTTCGATTTAAATTCCAAAGGTGAGTGTTTAAACCCACTCACAACTACTAGAAGTTTTTATGTTTGTTAAATTAATTTTAGAAATGAATAGAAATTTATTTGTGAGTATTTGGCATGTTTATTTCACTCATATTTGTTGAATTGCATTTATTAAATTTAACCGTTAATTTAATTTATTTATTGCGTATTAATTGACAGTTAGAATTTATTTGTTTGCCTATAAACTGCTAGTTAACAGTTATATAGATTATTACTGAATATAAACTGTTAGATTAATAGTTGTTAAATTTAATCTGAATAAAATTGCCAGTTATTACCTGTTATATTATCAAATATAAATTGTTATTTATTGATATTGCTTGATGATTGTGATTGGATGATTGGTGATGTTGATGGATGTTTTATTGTATATCATTAAATTGCAAATTATCATGCATATTTCCTTTCATTCGGGATTGTGGTTTGAAATGATATACAACCGCAGAATTTTATATCTTTTAAATTGCGGATTGAAATGATAAATATCTGTATCACTTGACCATAGGATAGAAAATTATATACAGGCACCGCGGTCTATATATAACTATTTTTATGTGATTTCTATGGTTTGGATGGAATACGGTTTATAATAATCTTAAATTTTATATTGTATAAATATTTTTCTTCCATATATATATACATATGAAGTTGAAAATTTTGAAATTAAAAGGTGTATAAAAATCTTTATTAAAAATGGAAGAAAATTAAGAAAATGGAGTTTAATAATTTATATCATATGTTTAAATGTTAAGTTTGGAAATTTTAAGATATGATATTTATAATTGGATTTTTCCCAAACTAAATTAAAATGAATATTCTAGTATAATTTAAATTGGGAAAATATATATATTTTATTACTAGAAATTGAAGTCTTGTTATTTATGGATTTTATGTTAATATTCAAGACTAATTAATAGAACAATTGATCTGTTGAAAGAATAAAATCCAACTTTAGTTTGAAATATTGTTACTCAAAATGGATATACGTATATATAAATAAATTGAAGTGGTTTTGGAACTTGAGAGAGATAATATAAATTTTGGTTTAGACTTTAATAAAGAAATGTATTTGTAAAGCCATGAGAACTATTTTCTTTACAAAGTAACATTTAAGTTAAACCATTTAATTCATATACCGTTGAATGTCCAAACCATTCAAGTATTTTTAGAAGTTATGGTTTTAAATTATGATTTTCAAAATATTATGCTTTGAAAATATTTGATTTTCAAACGTTATGAAGTTAAAGCATTATGATTTTGGAAAAGAATTATATTTGGGATAAGTGATAAAATATAGTTTTGGGTTTTGAAATGATATCATATTCATGGTTATGAAATGGAATGTTTATTCTGATTTTTAAAGTATAACCTATTTTTAAATGACCGCGGTGTTATAATAACGATGGGTTGGCAAAGAGACCGGGATCGGATATGGACATACTCTCTGTCGATACCGAAAACCACTTTGACTAACCGTGTACGCGGTGGAGATTCCAGAATGAAGTAGGTGGTGGCGACGTTTCCTGTAAGGTAAATACGTGGACCCGACTCCCGTGAGTTGGCATAAGGTGGCTAAAACAGGAGCGATTCTCAGGCCAATGAGGTCATTCCTCTGATCGGACCCTCCTCTTCGATATTATACTTTGACTTGGATTGATTCAGTGGCCACTTCTATATTTTGATTTTGGGGAGTTAGTCCGAGGTGGGCGGTAACTACGGCTACGCGTTTCCACCAGCCTGGATAGCAATTGGTATATCTACCCTGGCATTGCCTAGTTGTGCCGTGTCACCTACCATACCGAGCCTTTACTACGAGTTTCTATTTGTGTCGTACCTATGGAGTATTCTCTGGTAGCTTCCCGATCAGGAGGTATTACGGTACTGTATAGACTATTGGCATTTTACGTGTTAAGGTGGAAAATGTAAAGCCTTAACGCTATTTAAAAGTAAGTTTATTTTATAAATAGACACTATTATAATAGCGCAATATACTACATAGTAAATAGTTTAACGGATCCTTAGGAGATGTAAATCCCGAGCATCTCTTGAGTTACTGTACTCATATTTATTTCTGTTAATTTAACTCACATAAGATCTTTTAGTTCTGACTCGAGTGTTTTTGTCTTTTCAAATTCGCTCGGGTCAGTCTGAGCGTTTCAGGATCGATGACTTTAGCTTTGGAGGACGAAGACGAAGAGTTCGTATTATTATTAATTATAGTATTGCACCACACTCATACTGTTCGGCTGCATTGATTGTATTGGTATGTGTAACTCTGATATTTATTGTATGAAGAAGAATAAATTGATTTGTAAAACATTTATGAACTGTATATTTATTATTATATTTTATCCTTCCGCTGTGAGATTCTAATTTGGTTTTTTTCCTTCTCTGTTTTTTTTTTCTTATTTACCCCATAACAATCCGCCCTTCCGTATGGTTTGAATTGGCACGTGTGTCGGTTTAAAGTGTGCGAAAAGGTGGGATGTTACAATTTTGTAGCAGTACCGAGCTAGCCGCGCAAAGGAGACGCTGGCGAAATTTTTCGGGAATTTAGGAAGTTAGAAAATTTTGAGAAACTTTGATAAATTCAAAATTGGTTTTAATATTAAAACTTGGATAGTTGGGCAAATAGGATTGTATGCAAACTAGGGAAGGTTTGGAAAGTTAATAAGAATGATAATGAGTCTGTTATAAATAGGTAGTTGGTAAGATGTTGTATTGTTAAAAACTGTTTGATTTTAGGGGAATAATAAACGGGTATTGGACCATTCTTCCTAACTAGTAATTTCGGGAACGAAAGTCTTTTAACGGGGGAGCAATGTGACGACCCGGAATTTTTAAGCCTTTTAAATCGGAATATTTAATCGATTTTAAATATTCAATAGTATAATTTTAACTTGAATAACGAGTATCACAACTTATTTGATAATTGAATTATTAAATTAAATAACTTGAAGTTGGATAAAATACTGAATCTGAAATTGTAAGATTGTTAAAAAGCAATTTGAAGGCTTATAAAATTCATATTGATAACATTGAAGGTAATAGAAGTTGTAAAATTGAAATTAACAGTGATTTATTCAGTTTTAAAATTATATAGTTTAAATTGAATTCAAAAATAGACTATCGAGGCACAGTCTCGGAATTCGATGAAACCAGTTCCATTGGATCCGTAATATTGTATTATTAGCGGATTTCAAATTTCGTTTTGATCGGAATTAGTGTGTGAGTGTACGAAATATTAACGTGCTAGGGATTTAATTGATAATAATCAAATAAAATTTAATTTAATCAATTAAGCTTCCTCCATATGCCATCTTTATCCATTCTTCAGCACGTCTCTTTTCTCATCTCTTTAAGCTGAGCCTTCATCCCTTTTTGCTTTCTATCTTCTATTCGAAAAAAAAAATCAAGGCCGAGCCTTTCTTAAAAATTCATGGCCGATGGTTCTATTTGTACCTCTCCTTCAAGACAAATCTGTCCCTCCTCTTCTATTCGTAAACAAAATCAATTGTTCGCAGAAGAAAAAAAATGGATCTGCGATCGAGTAAGTCGCGATTAGGGGAAACGCGATTTTCATGCGTAGCTCTGGACGATGAGCGCGAGGCTCAAGAGCGAGGTGGGGTCGGCTGTTGGCTAGGGTTGGGTCAGTGAAGGTGGAAGCATAGTCAATCGCATGGGGGAGGCGAGAGATCGAGAGAAGTGACTCACTGGAACACGGGCGTAGTGGTGTTCGATTCGAGGCTGTGTTGAGTCTCGGTCGAGTTCGAGACCAGGGTTTAAGTTTTATGATGGTGTCGTCTTCGATTTAGGAAGTAGTTTTGGATTTGAGTTCATAGTGGTCGATGGCAACTCTGGCCAAAGAAAGGGGGTGCGACAGTCATTGGAGTTTGTGAACAAGCATGGTGAGTAGTCGACATCATCGGGTAAGGTTTGATTTTTATAGTAATCTGATTGCTGTGTTGTTTTTTTAAAAAAAGAAGAAAGGGAGCATTTAGGGTACTTAAAATTTTGAATGCTGAAACAGGAAATTTATTTATAAGATTCGAATATATATATATATATATATATATATATATATATATATATATATAATAGGAATTTTGAAGAGAATTGTTATAGAACAATGTTTTATAGTGATTAACTTGTTTATTAACCAAATTTGACCTTTTTATTTACTAGAAATAACTTGTAAAAGGGAAATTAGTTTAAATAAAATTCTTAGCAAATTGAGTTAATAAACGATAATAAACTGTTCGATTTAGTTGAAATGTTAATAAATTTATTTAAGGGGACTTTGTTAAAAACGAGGACTTTTAAAATAAAAAAATCACTAGTTAGTTAAATTTACCGAATGGAAATTTAAATTGCTAAATTGACTCGAATGTTAATAAAACATCTAATGTTTTTACAAGGTCTAAAACTGTGAAGAAAACAAGTCGGGTTGGATCAGATTGCAAATCAAAAATCGAAGGTGAGTTAATCTCACTCAGTTTAAATTTAAATTTAAAATGATTAAATTTAAATAATTGTTTGAATGGTTGAATGAATTGATCTGATATAGTATGATATTTTGGAATTGGTATATTATATTGTGCTAACGTTTGTGGATGCAGGGAAAAACAGGTTGGAGGGATCCAACTGGATCCCTCAATCTTTATTTAAATTATTTAAAACCTTCTGTTGTGATTTATTTGATATCCTATGATGATCTTTATTGGAATGTTTAATGCCATGGTTAAATTGGATATCATTGGGTATGATGAATTATGGGAAATATATAAAATGGATTTGGTAAGATAATAAAAGAAGTGAAATTGTAAGTGAAATAATTTTAGAAATTTGAATAATTTTTTTTAAATGAATTGGAAGAAAATAAAGTGACTTTCTAGATCCTGGTATAGAATAGAAATTTGAATAAACAGGAAGTTAATGAATTTTAATCTTCAATGATATTAATTAAAAGAATAAAACATTTATTTAAAATTTAAGATTCTGAGAAAAAAATATAAAGAAGAAGTTGGGAAAAGCCGAATTTTGTATATTTTAGTTAAAAGATTTAAAATCAAATGGAAAATAATAACAATAATAATTAAGTGCATAATTAATGAAATTTTGAAATGAATTGAGTAAATAAACAAACTTATTTCAAATGGAATAAATTGGGAATCAATTTGGAAAATTGATTTACGTGATTGAAGTTGGAATTCTCCCTGGATAACTAAGTACGTTTTCAAGTAATTTTTTTTAAATATAAGTTAATAGTTTTAAAATTGATTTAAAAGGTATGTTTTGAAAAATTTATTTTTTTCTAATATTTAAATTCTAAAGTAAGTATTTTCTCAAATCTATTGTAGTAGTAATTATTTAAAAAGTGACATAGTATTTTGTTTCAAAAGTGAAAATCTAGTTTTATATTTTATTAAGTAACTTTATTTTCAAATATTCATATAAGATGTATTTTTAACAAATTATTAAAGTAGTTTTAATTTAAATGTTTTAAAAGTATATATATTTCAAAGTAAAGTGTTTTAAATTATTTTAAAAATCTATTTTTGTGCTTGGTGATTTCAAAAGAGATAGAAAATATTTGGGAAAGTTGATTCTGAAAAGGAAGATGGTTTTGAAACTGTTTTCAAAGGATTGAAAATAGAAATACATCTTGTAAAGATATTTTGAAATAAATAAAAAAAATTGGAAAATTATTTATTGGTTGATGGTTGTTTTGTGAATACAATTGATAGTTAAATCACCGACTATCAATATTCGACAAATACGTTGATCGTTTCGAAGAGACCGGGATCGAGATTTATTTCTCGAAAACCACTTCGATCCGGTTTGTACGCTTCGTGTAAACGATTTTGGAATCGAAGATGGAGCAGTGAAGTGCAAGGGCTAGTCGCTACTAATCCTGAGGGTATTTCAAAAATGGATGTAGTAGGAATAGTGCCTTCGGTTCCGTTCGAACCCGGGACGGACTTGTATGGATGAATGCTTGCGAAACATCGTCAGGTGGACGATGGGCATTCTAAGGGATATTGTTCTAAAAAGTTAACGCTTAGCCTCAAGCCTCATCAAATGGGAATGGCTGAAAATCAGGGGATATGCAGCAAGGCTTCGTGGGTAGCCCCCACTGGAGGGTGAGGTCATCCCTATCTAGATGTCCCTTTATTTCGGCTTAGTGGGCGGTTGCTGATCCCAACCGCGGGGTGATCTTGCTCGGGACTGTCCAGTAAGGGATGGTTCCGGTCTTGTGTTGCAGGGGAGTTAGGGTGGCTCCTCGGTACGCTGATCTAGACCAGGTACTGTGACAGGTGGTACCCCAGTGCCTAGCCATTAGTTGGAATCCATTTTCCCTACGCGCCCGTACGGTTTTGATTGTGCCCAACTATTGCTGAAACGTGAGATGCAAGCATTTCAGCTAGATTCTATTTACTTTCTATAGACACTATTATAATATCAGAGGATTTCTATAAAAATTGTTTTAGCTATCGTAAGGTAAAAACCCGACATGTTTATTTGTGGTGTGGTCTTACGAGATGCTTTTGTTTTCAAAGGATTTTTGAAACTTTAATAATCAATTGGGTGTGATTTTCTCACGCTGGTAATCCAGACTGACTCGGGTGTTATTTAACTGTAATGCTCGGGTCAGACCGAGTATTATAGAATACATGATAGGATGCTGTGGAGCTCAGGAGACGGGCAGGAGGACGATACGTACTCTCGTACTTGTTCATATATATATATTCCGCTGTGTTGTGTAGCTGTGTATCCAGTTGTAAGTTATTGATGTGAGCTGTGATTGATGTACTCTGATGATGTAATATATGTAAACAGATATATTTGATTTTGAGTAAAGATTATTTATTATCTATTATATTTTACTCCGCTGCGATGGTTAGATTCTGTTGTTGTTTTCTATTCTCTTCTCCTATCTCTTCTTCTTTATCCTAAACGGTTCATATTTCCGTACAACTTGGATTGATTTAGGTAGAATAGTGTTGATTTAAGGGGTACGGATTTGCGGGCTGTTACAATGTTTTTGTAATTGTAGATGATTATTCTAGATTTACATGGATAATATTTTTGAAACATAAAACTGATACTTTTGAATGTTTTAAGAATTTTACAAAAAGGATTCAAAATCAACTTTCTCTAAAAATTATAACCATTCGTGGTGATCACGGTGGTGAATTTGAAAATGAAAAGTTTGAGGAATTCTGCAATAAAAAGGGAATAACTCACAATTTTTCATTTTCAAGAACTCTACAACAAAATGAAGTAGTTGAACATAAAAATAGGATGATTCAAGAGTGTGCGAGAATAATGCTTTCAGATAGTAAATTACCAAAGTATTTTTGGGCAGAAGCAGTTGCTACCGCCTGTTATTAAATAGAATTTTAATTAGACATTTAACTGATAAGACATCTTATGAACTTCTTCATAGGAAGAAACCTAAAGTATATTGTTTTAGAATTTTTGGAAGTAAATGTTTTATTTTAATACTAAAGATAACTTAGATAAATTTGATCCTAAATCCGACAAAGGTATCTTTATCGGATATTCTAATAAAAGTAAAGCGTACAGAGTATTTAATTTAAGAACTAACACCATCGAAGAAACAACGCATGTTTCGTTCGATGAAAATATCAAAAATTTTGAAGATATAAATGATGAAGAGGATTTAATCACTCAAAATCAAGAGTCAGCTGTAACTTATAATGAAATTAATTATCCTAATAAAAGGACTAAACTTTTAAAAGATCACCCTATTAAAAGTATACTGGGAGGTTTGCAATCTGTTGTTAAAACTAGAAATCAACTAAGTCAAATGAGTAATGTGGCTTTTATATCAACTATTGAACCCAAGAATCCAAAAGAAGCATCAACTGATGATTCATGGATTTTGGCTATGCAAGAAAAACTAAATCAATTTACTAGAAATGATGTTTGGGAACTTGTTCCTAGACCTGAAAATAAAACTGTAATTGGAACTAAATGAGTTTATAAAAATAAAATGAATGAACAAGGAGAGGTAGTTAGAAATAAAGCTCGATTAGTCGCTCAAGGTTATTGTCAAGAAGAAGGAATAGATTTTGATGAAACCTTTGCTCCCATAGTAAGATTAGAAGCCATTAGGATTCTACTTGCTTTCGCAAATCATAATAATTTCAAACTATTTCTAATGGATGTTAAAAGTGCTTTTTTAAATGGATTTGTAAAATAGGAAGTATATGTTGAACAACCACCACTTTTTGAGAACGAAAAATTACCAAATCATGTTTACAAACTTAAGAAAGCTTTATATGGTCTAAAACAAGCTCCTAGAGCCTGGTATGATAGACTAAGATCTTACTTATTACAATCAAACTTTGAAATTGGTCAAGTAGATAATACTCTTTTATTAAAAGACATAAAAATGATATTCAACTAGTACAAGTCTATGTAGATGATATCATTTTTGGATCAACTAATTTTGAAATGAATAAATAATTTTCTGAAATAATGACAAAAGAGTTTGAGATGATTCATATGGGTGAATTAAACTTCTTTCTAGGATTACAAATAAAACAATTAGATAATGGTATCTTTATTAGTCAAGAAAAATATACTAAAGACCTAACTAATAAATTTGGTTTGACTACTACGAGTGGAAGACCCACTCCCATGGCAACCAATGAGTACCTTAGTAAAGAAGATCTCTCGAAAGATGTAGATCAAAAATTATATAGAGGAATGATTGGATCACTACTCTATATTACTGCTAGTAGACCTGATATCATGCATAGTGTTTGTCTCTGTGCAAGATATCAATCCCAACCTAAAGAGACCCACTTAAAAGTTGTAAAACGTATCGTAAGATATGTTAAACACACCTCTGATTATGGCTTATTTTATCCTAAAAATGATTCTTTTGACTTAATGTCTTACTGTGATGCTGATTATGCTGGTTGTAAATCAGACCGAAAAAGTACAAGTGGAACTTGTCACTTTTTGGGGAATTCTCTGATTTCCTGGTTTAGTAAAAAGAAAAACACAATTTCTTTATTAATAACTGAAGCAGAATATATTTCTGCTGCTTTGGCTTGTTCTCAAGTAATATATATGCAACAAACTTTAAAAATTATGGTTTAAATATCTCAAAATCACCAATTTATTGTGATAATATTAGTGCATAAATTTATCCAAAAATACTACTCAACATGCTCGAACTAAACATATTGATATAAGACATCATTTTCTCAGAGATAATATAAATAAGGAAGTAATTACTCTAGATTATACTAATTCCGAGAATCAAATTGCTGATATATTAACAAAACCCTTAAATGAATCTATATTTACTAAATTAAGAAGAGAATTAGGTATTTGTTCAATAACTGAAATAAAAAAAATAACAAAGTATAATTAAAATTTAGATCAAAATAAATTAAATAGCAAAAATTCAAGCATCATGTCGACATCCCCTTGTACCCCATGTTGACATACAACGATTTTTTATTTTTGAAATTTTCTCACCAAAATTCAAATAATTGGTTACATATTCTTCTTATTTTCAAAATTCTATTCATTCTTTCTATTATTTCTCTGTTCTATCTTCTAATATTAAATAATCAATGGTCTCCTCTTCCAAATCAAACAAAAATTCAATCTTTTCTTTCCCTTCTCCTACTTCTGGACCGTTTCAACAAACAATGCTCGCTTGTGTGACGAAAATGGAGGATTCTCTGAAGGATGCACTTCAGTTAATGACTGAAATTGAAGTGATGCAACTTCGAATGGCCAAAGAACAAGAGAGGCAAGGCAAAATCATTAGGAATTTACAAAAATTTCTAATGGACCATCACGCTAACCCGATCTTGATTGATGAAGACTCTTCAGGAATTAAGTACAAGAGACCAGCGAGGAAGAGGAAGAAGAAGAAATCCCCATTGAAGAAGTGCACGCGGAAGATGACGACAAAGTCATTTGCGTTGGTGAAGTGTGCTTTGACAAAGATGGAAATCTTGTCGAACAACGTGGAAATTTCTGTTTCCACTATCCAAGTTGTTCGGTTCATTGATCTCCCATTTTCAAAGACACTCATTAGTTTCTTTTCTCTTTTTCCCTATTGTTGTATGTTCTTTCTTACGTTTCCCACGAAAATGTAAATATAACTATATGTTTAATAAATAAGTTGTGTTCTTATATGTGTTCTATTAAAAGTATTATTATATACTTAGGATAGTTAGTAGTTTAGGACTAAGTTTTAAGTTTTAGAGATAAGTATTCACTATTTATGATAACACTATCATTATAATCACATATCATAAAGTATTAGATTAAGAGGGAGTTATATAGTTTGGAGGTACATAGTTTGGAGTTATATAATTTGGAGTTAGTTTTTGTTGATGACAAAGGGGGGGGGAGTATAAAATAGGATGGTTAGGCATAGATTAAGGGGGAGTTATTATGATAGAAGTAATATTTTATAAACAAAGGTTGCCATCATCAAAAAGGGGGAGATTGTTAGTCCATGAGATGATGGTTTTAATGACAACAACTCTAGAATAGGATTATAAAATAAATACTAACATTATAGTTTAGAAATATATGTATATGCAGGATTTAATCATGCAGGTACCAAGAGTGAAGACTGTACAGTATAGAGATTCAAGATATCAAGATTGAAGACTCATGAGTATCAAGAATATCAAGATTATTAAGAGTCCAAGATTTCAAGTAATTTATTTTTAGTTAGGAATTTTGTTAAAACTCCTAGAAAAGAACTGACATCTTAAAATTCAATTTATTCGTGGAATGAAATCCACTTCGAGCCCGTTAAAGGGATGGAGCCCTAAGTAGGATGGAACCTATGAAAAATCTAGTGGAATTGTTTTGTATCCGCTAACTTTTTATTCAAATGGTTTTACAAAATTATCTTATTTTCAAAATGATTTCAAAACTTTCCTTTTAAAAGAATCAAAAACATCTATCACGATTTAATATTTTCTGGTTTTCATTTCTCTTCTTCTTCCACATTTCTTTATACACATTCCTACCATTACTCTGCCTAAATCAACATTGAATCTAACTAGATTATCTCTGGTTTGATTCTCTATCACTATCTCAACAACATGCTCAGTGCTATTCAGAGTTATAGGCTTCTTTGTAATCAATTAAACGAGAAAAGGTGTGATTGTGGCCTTGGAAATCAATCAAGTGAGAAAATATGTGATTATAGCCTTGGAAAACAATTGGGTGAACTTGTTGCCTGGGAAATCAAGTATCTCTACCCAGAGGATTGTGAATCTGGAGGGTGAACCTCGTAGCCTTGAAATCGAGGGTGTAATTGTACAATTGCTTTTGAAAGGAAATCTGTACTTGTGTGTGGGACTGGATGTAGGGTAACTTCGAACTAGTATAAAATCCGGTGTGTTCTTTCCTTTACTGCTTTTACTTTATTTCTGCATCTGTATTTAATTCTATGATCATATCTGTGTTTGAATATTGCATACATTTGTGTTCAAATTAACAAAAACTCAAAAATATTTAATAATCCCTTCGAACACTATTCACCCACTCTTGTGTTTATCCTAGCCTTAAGATCCATAATCCGCATTTCTCTCACACACACACACATGAGCTAGGATCAATAAAACCCTTTATTTAGCACCATTTTGTTCTTTCCCTCTCCTTTCACATGGACCGAATATTTAAATATAAATTTATGGCTGATATTAGGAGGCCAAAATTAGTGTTAAATTAGCTCTTTTCACACACACACACACACACACACACACACACACACACACACACACATATAGATGTATGCATAAGTTGAATCTGTTTAAATGAAACAAACTTATACAAAAAAAATCTATGGCCAAAACTTATACAATTCCTTTTAATCTTGCTAATTTTTCACATTGATCGAATAGTCCATTGCTCAAATTTCCAATTTCAGTACTTAAGGTTTACAAAGCCCTATTTTTTTCAAACCTATAGTGCTATGTGATTTTAAGCTTTCGTCGAGGAGAATTTTTGGAGTAAGCGAATGAAGGGGATGAAGGTTATATTTGTACGAGATAATGAAAAGGTATTCTTCCAAAGTAATTTCCCTTTTTTCTCCTTTGACTTTATATAATAAAATTTTATCAAAAACATCAACCATATATGTACCCCTTTAAATTAAATTTTTGGTCTTTATTCAACATTTAATACGTACTAGTGAATTGATTGAAGGCTACGTTTATAAAAGAAAATGAAGAGGTATTCTTTTATAAGAATTTCCCATACCTTTTCTCCTCTACACTTTATCCATATATAAGTCTTGTCAATCTCGCCATCTTTGTCCATACATTAGGGCCTACCATATATATAAATGAATCTATATTTAATAATTTTACTAATATTAAGTCGCTATTTAATATTAATATATATTCTTTATAAATTGAATAAATACATATATAACTATCATATGCATATTTAAATAATTACAAAAAGAAATCAAATTTTCTAAAAGCCACCATAATTACTATAATCACTCAAGGTATTAATAGAAAATTTATATTTATTTCATAAATTAATAAATCATTTTTTACTTTAGAGACAACTCATACTAGGTTGTGGAACCCACAAATGTAAATTTGATTAGCAGTCAATATTGAACAATTCAAATATTAAAATTCATATGTTAGCTTAGCTGATAGTGTGACAATATGGTCAAATTTATCAAATAAAGATTATCATGGTAAAATCATATTTTAAATCTTTTAAGCAATACCCTTAAACAATGACGTAATAGACAACTTCTCCACTGAATAGTGTTTCACTTCAAACTCTTCAACTTAGTTCCAAATATAGTCATGCAATGAATGCTATGTCATTATTCAATTATTATCAAAGTTGGTTCTCCATGTTTAAGTTCACATTATTCTCAAGTCAAAAGAACATCGTATATCGTTACACTGAGATTATTATTTGACTTATTTATAATCAACAAATAGGAAACTCTTGGTTGTATCATTCTATAGTTATCCATAACTATAGAAACATAACCCCTTAGTGCCCTTAGCAATCATGTTGCCCAACATTTTGTGAGCGTGTACATTAGTCTTAATGTATCAATACTCTTTTGTCAAAACATATTAATCGGGAAATACTCAAAGCAAAACGTTGTTTTATTATGATTTGATACAACGATTGGAAACTCTTTGCAATTGCAATCATATAACATTTTCTTTAAGAATTTTCTACTTGTATATATTTAGTTATTACTTATTATTTTATATCCCAATATAACAATACACATAATTAAAAATAAAACCAAAAGCATATGTCATTCGAATAAGATTGTCATAAACAGTTCATATTACATATTATATAATTTCCCCTAGGGCATAGCAGTGACTATTTCAATAACTTACTGACCATTATTAGGACCTCATGTTGGTCGTTGCTTATTGTTTTTGTTTGGCCCGCTTTAATTTTTTCCTCTTATTGATGTTACACTTTCCATTGCTTACAATTGCATTAGCATGCACTTGGCTCACTAATGATAACATTTTTCCATTCCCTCACTGAGCTTTATCTAATATAATGTATCTTTGTATTTTATTATTAAAACTTCTTTATAATATTCGCTTCAAATTCCAATCATTCCAAAAGAAGGTTTCTGCCTTCTGCTGGATTAGGTTCATAGGGCAGTGGGTAAAAGAGAAATATTAAAAAACACTGTTAGTTCGTTATGCAGTAGATCTTTAACCTATGTTATTATGTATAGTTTCTAGAATATTAAATTTTGTTTACATTTTTTATGATTTTAAAGGAGATAGATTTTATTTTGATTTAACTCTAGTTTTATCTAAACTTAAATTATATTACTATATAATATTGAATATAAATTAATTTTTCACTTAAACAAATATTATATCTAAATCGATAAATTTTTATAAACATCATACGCTCTATGATTACTAAAGAGAATATAAATACGTATTATTTTAATGTTTGACACTACGTGTGCTCACATAGGTAAAAATATGTAAAATTATGCAAGCGTCGTGTGTCTATGCGTATTATTATAATATTATATTTTTGAAAACAAGCTGGCTTCCTTTATTAACTAAAAGAATACAGTGTAAATACATATTGGCCCAAAGCACAGATGGCCTGCGAAATTGCAGCCTAATGATACAACACATTTCGGATATGTAAAACCGACCCGTATTCTTGAGCTCTCCATTCGCATTAACCCTAGACCCTAGTTCATTAAATTCATTTATCTCTTTAGCTTAAACTTCCCTCTTTCTTGAACGTAAATGGCAGTGCAAGCTTTTACCCTTCCATCCTACTGGCACATGCACCTTCAGATTCTTCACTCTGCGACCTCTTCTCTGTTTGTTTTTAGTAAAGTCCATTAATTCCACTTCGTCAATAACAAATTGTTGCTTCTTTATGTAGATCTATTACTGAATCGCCATAGGTGGCCGCCGGCAAACATACAATATTCACCATCTGGATCCAGGCTCATTTGACAATATTCATTTTTCAAAATGAAATTTATTCTTTTAATGATGTAAATGTCATAATAATTTGAGGCTCACTATAATTTTTGTAAGTCAAATGAGTTTGGTGCCTGCTTTCTGTCATGGGTACTTAGATCCTTATTAATGCGGTCACCAGGCCTTAAGCTATGTGCACATCTTCTCTTTGCATGCCAGATAAATATAATCATAGTTATGCATATTTTGCTTCTAGCAATCGTAGCTTACCTGTGAGCACTAACTCCCTGCTAATCATAGATGCAGGTGGACAGGCATGGAAGTCAATGTAATGAAATATAAAATGTAGAATATCGTCGAACCTGCCGTGGGGTTTGTTCGGCGAACTTTTGGGCACCTATAAGCATATCATTCTTGCTAAAGTCTACTGAAACCAATCTTGTCAAGGCTGGGAGATAAGCAGTTCTAAACCCATTGCATACATATGTTTTCATCTTATATGTTTACATAGTTTCTGCGTTTGGATTTTGCTTGCTTGATCTTGATCATGAACACGATACTCACAAGGTTCTCCTTTTGATTTGTGTTTGAATGATTTGATATTCTATCATTTCTTTCCATTCGTATATGCTATAAGAACACTGAAAATATTATTTTAGCTATGTCATGGTTTCTGCATTTGGATTTGAACTGTTGCTGAATTTTCTGTATTTCAGAACTAATAGTTATAACTTCGGTATGATTCGTTGACCATCAAAGCTTAACACTGCTTTACTTCCACACATATGCAGATTATTTGGACTTAAAAAACAAACGTTCCACGTTGTCTACGTCCATATCACAAAGCAGGAACTAGGATTAACTTGGACTAACCTATGGATCAATCTATCTTTTGTCAGCAAAAAATTCATTAATGCTTTGTAACTGCATATTGCAGTTTTAGGATAATTAATGCCATCCTACACCCCTTTCCACTAGGTGGTCTGTTCATGCTTTGTCTTTGCTGCTTCTACCTCTTTTTATATTATGAATTTTCATTTGCCCGCACAGATAAAAAAATATTACATTTCATCTTCATTAATTTTAATCGATCCAGGTACCGTTCTTTTTGTGGACTGCTCAGTTAAAGTTTGCATCTGCATCGGACGCGTCGATGTGGGGCCCCTCTCTCGAGCCCACTTCGCACGAATGGTTCAAAACAAACGGTTCGTTGCCCATTTTGTTTCCTTCCCTTTTTTACATTCCATGCCTCTTCTCTATACTACTTTCGTATGAAAAAAAGAACACATTTCCATTTCGCGAACCAACCCCATTTCCTTCCCCTTTTCCATGCCCATTTTGTTTGCTACTTTTGGTCCAAAAAAGAACATACCATCAATCTCACTACACAGACCCCTCAGAAAACTAACTTCGTCTATTTTCCACCTATCCTCGTCCAAAATATATTACACCAATATATTCTCACCCCTTATGTCACGATTCGATTTTTCGACGCCCGAAAATCAACATCAATACATACACTATATTAAATGTTGAACAATCGAATGTCGGAAAAGTAGACCATAAGGGAAAGAAGAAGGAGGTAAAAGAAGAGAAAACAAAAAAACGTCGGAACCTCACAGTCGCAGCGGAACAATATATAGTAGATAAATGACTGATCTTTATACAAAAAGAATTATATCTGTTTTATTTATTACATCATTAGAGTACAACACCATCAATATCAAAATATTGGACAATTATATTAACTTGTCCTTACAAAAGCTGACTATACAGCTTATACTACACGGCGGAGTATACATCAAGTACATGTGATACGTCTATCCATCCAACTCGTTTTCTGAGCTCCATAGCATCATATCCTGTATCCTATAATACTCGGTGTGGCCCGAGCATTATAGTGAAATAATATTCGAGCCAGTCTAGAAAACCAAAGTGAGAAAACACACTCAATTGGATTATTAAAGTTTTTAAAATCCTTTGAAATCAAAGGTATCTCGTAAGACCACGCCACAAATAAACATGTCGGGTTTTTACCTTACGATAACCAAAACATTTTTATCAAATCCGTCTGATATTATAATAATGCCTGTAGAAAGTAAAATAGAATCTAGCTGAAATGCTTGCAACTCACGTTTTAGCATAATTGCGCGCAATCAAAACCGTACAGACGCTTATTGGAGATTGGATTCCATACAATGGCAGGGCTACTAGGTTACCGCTCGTCATAGTACACGGTCTAGATCAGAGCACCGAGGACCCCTTCCGATCCCCTACAACACAAGACCGGAGCTACCCCTTACCGAATAGTCCGAATAAGATCACCCCGCGGTTGAGATCAGCAACCGCCGCCGAATAAAAATGGACGTCTAGACAATGGTGACCTTACCCTGATTTGTTGCTAGCCACTTAGCCTTGCTGCATCTCCCCTGTTTTAGCCATTTTCGGTTGTGCGTTACCTTTTTAGAACACGTCTCACTTAGAATGCTCATCGTCCTCTTGACGATGTTCTGATATCATTCATCCGTACAAGTTGTCTTGGGTCCGTACAAACTGAATCACCGTCTTCATCATCTTCACGGTTTTCATTCGCAAACATTCAAACCGGATCGAAGTGGTATTCGAGAATTTAACCCCGATCCCGGTCTCTTCGGAACGATCAATGCATTGGCCAATATTGATAGTCGGTTATTTAACTATCATATAACATCCACGAGCAATCATCAGATTTAAATAATTTCCAAATTATTTATCACAAAAATATCCTCCCAAGATAATATATTCACGTTTCAACACTTTGAAAATAGTTACGAATCTCTATTTATTCTTGCGGAACAAATTCCAACCATCTGTTTATTTCTGTAGAAAACGCCAAATCTTATTGAATTAGATTTTTAAACAAATTAAATCACTTTATCTAAAAATATATACTTAAAACATTTTAAAATAAAACTACTTAAATCACTTTACTCAAAATAATAGTTACGAAATACTATAATAATTTTCCAAGTAAAACTTAAGCCACAAACTATTTTTAAAAAATAAAACTATTGTATAAAGTATAAATATTTAATAATTATCTTTTAAATCATAATACTAATTTAACATTTAAAAATAATTATTACTATAATTAATTTAAATAAATATTTACTTTAGAGGTTTAAAATAGTTTAAATAATAAATTTTCTAAAAACATTCTTTTAAAAACACTTTAAAAACCCTTTAACTTGTACTTGGAAATTATCCTTCGAAAATACACTTAGCTTTCCCGGAAATTATACTTTCCATTCCAACATAACCGTCTAATCATTTATAAATTCTTCTCGATTTATTCCAGTTTAATTTACGTCCCAAACCCATAAATATTTACTTTCCACATTTTTAAAAACAAACCACTATTTATTTTTAAAAACATATCACCCTTTCCTTATAAATTCCCATACTGAATTTATACTTTCAAATTATCCTCTGACAAATATTTCACTTTATTTATGAACTCTGTTTATAAATTTCACAAACTCATTCTCCTTTAATCACAGTTTCAACACTTAGTCGGTTTTCAAATCGATTTTCAAAACCCACTCCATTTTAAAATAAATTCCTTTACTTATACAAATTTATTTCAAAACCCATTAATTCCATATTATTTCCTTTATTAAGATTTAAAATCTTATTTAAATCTAAAATATTAATTTCATACTTAATTTCAAAATTCTCCATTTATTTCTCCCAAACCATTTAAATCCTGAATTTAAAATAAATTCTCAAATTTTTAAACAATATAACTTAAGTTCTCAAAATTTTTTATCCCCATTTATTCAAAAATCTTTTCCCCATACTTGGAATTTATTCGATAGGATTTTCAAAAAATCAAGCTTTTATTCTTTTCCAAATTCATTCTTTTAATTTATCCAATTCCCTAAAATTACTTGACTTGAAATTCTCTTTTTATTTTCCTTCAAAAATCCAATTTTTATATTTTTCGATATCATAAGGTACCAAAATATATTTAGCCAAACCATAGCATTCAATAATTTCAGTTACCAATATAATCTATCACATATTATCAAATAAATCATATCATAGAATATGAAATAAATTCAACATTTTTGAGGAATCCAGATGGATCCATCTAACCTGTTCCCTGCATCCATAGATGTTAACACAATATAATAATACCAATCCCACTTCGAGCGGATATCGCGGTATAAATGGTCATCCGCTATTATGCGGGGCGCATAGGGTCTCATCCGCTATATAATGTGGGAATATCAATCACTCCAATATATATACACACACTACTATATATAACATCACAACCAAGCTGATAATAAATTATCAATTCATGTAATCGATCCAATAATTTAATTTTAACTAATTTAATTGACTAGTAATCTAATTTGAGTGAGATTAACTCACCTTTGATTTTATGCGACCCAAGCCAAACCAGCTTGTTTCTTCACGATTCTTCACGATTTCTGACATTGTATAAACAATTCATGATTTATTATAGTTTGAATTAATCAAACAATTAATCACTATTTACTCATTTAATTTTAACTTATAATTTTACTTAAACTAATAATCCAATTAAACTAATTTTCCTTTGATAATAATTTTTTTTATTGTAAATAACAAAGATAGAAATTTCCTTTACTGTAAAACTTTTTTTATTCCTTCATTATATTTATTTGTAGAAATTCATATTAATGAACTAAAATCACAGGTTAAACTAAGGGTTTTAAATTTGAGTACTATTATATTGAAATTGAATCTGTACGAACCCTCACTTCTCAGAACCTCTCCATCCTGGCTACCCACACACTCCTCCTCTAACATCCCTTGCATGCACGCGGTAAGTCCTTTAAATCGGTTGAGCGCTAGAATGTCTACACCGCTCCACCCTCAAATGTCCACATCGCCGATCAACTCCGCGAGGCATCAAACCCTAGTTCAAACGGCACTGTCGAATAGAGGGTAGAAGAGTTTTATTTAGATTAATTGAAGAGGAGAGGAAACTCACGACTGTACCTTCAAACAGCCTCGTTTGAAATAAAAAGGAATGCTAGAGAGAAAGAGACACGATTTTCGACTTTTTTTTTCTCTTCGAAGCATCGGCCATGATTTCCTTTTTCCTGCTCGATTTGGACTGAGAGGAAAGGGAAGGGAATGGTACGATTATTTTTGATTTGGAATTGAAGAAAAGGGTAACGAGATTTGAACAAAATTCGGCCATCCATTTTTCCAACGCAAACTTTTCTTCTTTTATTTTATTTTTTTCGTTCAACTGCTTTCCTTTTAAAAAGAGAACGGGGGAGACAAAACATGATGGGATGCTTGCGTGTCCAAATTAGCTTGCTACAGTGATTGAAGAGAGGGCCAAAAGCTCTGATATTGGTATATATATATATTTAAATTTTAAATCGTCTCGAAATCGTAGTTCAATATTTTGACTTCCTATCGAGGCGTGCTGCTAGGCATCTATAATGTTATACCCCTGTTCCAAATGCAATAGAAAAGGGTTTCGAGTCCTAATTCGATAGTACGAAGAAAATAGCTTTTTGGACCGAGTTATTTATATTGAATTTCGATATAGATTTCAGCGCGTTTATATCACGTATAACTAAATGATAACTCCAAAAACTATAAAATTTGGAATCTGATAATAACACACTATTACGGATCCAATGGAACTGGTTTCGTCGAATTTCGAGACTGTGCCTCGGAAGTCTATTTTTAAATATCAATTTAAACAATATATCTTCAAAACTGATAAAACACTTTTTAATTCACTTTTAACATTTTTACTATCCTCTGTATTTTTACTATAAATTTCATAAGCCTTCTAATTATTTTTAACAAGCTCGAAACTCCCGATTTCATATTTTACCCAATTTCCAATTGACTAATTCAATGATTAAATTACCAAATAAATAATGATTTTTGGAAGTCAAGTTAAAAATTAACTTCTAAATATTTAAAATCGATTAAATGTTCCGATTTCAAATATCTAAAATTCCGGATCGTCACATTACTCCCCCTTTAAAAGAATTTCGTCTCCAAAATTGCTAGTTAAGAAGAATGATCCGTTACCCATTTTCTATTTTTTCCAAAACTAAACAGTTTCAAATTACTTCCCAAAGCAATCTCTTTATTAAAGACACATTATCACCTTCACTAACTTTTCAAACTCGTTCGTCTGTTCCAAAAAATATTACTTACTGAAACATTCAAATTAAAATTTAAAACCAAATTTTAAATTATCAAAATTTTCTCAAAATTTTTCTAACTCCTTAAATGTTTTGAAAAATTTCGCCAACGTCTCCTTTGCGCAGACAGCTCGGAACAACTACAAAATTGCCTCTACGGCCTCCAAATTTTCAAAAGAAAAACAAAAGCCAAGTGGCAGGATCAGACAGTCATCAAATTTCAACCACAAATTAAAAACATACCTTTTTGTCGGGCCATACAATTTTATCTTCTGAAATCAAAATCATCAATTTCCTTTTTGCTTTTAAATACCTATATACTACTGAGCAATAATATCCAATCATAAAATTTAAAATCATTTTGTTCACATTCCTTTCAAAATCTCAATGTTTGTTTCACTTAAGCCATATGATGTACACATATCATCCATACGCAACATTAAATCCGATCACTCACTCGATCACAAAATTTCACTTTCGAACTAGTATCGTCCACCCGACTTCCTAGTGCGGACTCATATCTGGTTCCTTGATCAGAATCCGTCATTCTCCTTGCATAGCCATTTACTATGATAGAGAATTTCCATAATCAATCAAAATCCATATCCAGGGTTTGCTGTCAAAAATGGAGTGAATAATCCCATCTCGGATCGATATAACTATCTCAAAATTCTATGCCCGAATCTGGATCAAATCACTATGCGAATAAAATAATATACGTACATCCTACACATTTTATATCAATTGATTATTAGTTATATCAATTTTCTTTTTATTCACATTTATTTTGATTTTCATTCACTTATTCACAATTATCCCATTTCACAACTTTACTCAACCTTTATTCAGTATTAACTTAAAATATTTTCCCAATACCAAATTTTACTTAAAAATTTCACCATCCATTTCTTACGTTTAATATGAGTATTTTATATTCTTCATATATTTATTTTCACTCCACCACTTTTGGTTTATATCTATTTTTATTCAAATTGGATCTTTCATTCCATACGAATTCAATTTACCTTCATCATTAAATATTAAATTTTATTCATCTTGTCTCAAACCATATTCAATTAACCATTCTTTTAATTAGTTCCACTTACTAATTTATTTTAAATCTCAATGGATTTTATTTCCCAACTATAATTATTTTTGGTCTACTTCGAATTTAATTTTCAACTTTACTTTACTTAACCCAATTCAAAATGAATTCCAATACTCAGTTTCAATTTTCATTTACTTACAAATTTAAATTAACTTGTACATTCACAATTTTATTTCAACTTAGTAATCCACTAAATTCAAAAGAAAAAAAACTTACTCAATCCAGCCTACTTAGGCCAAATTCCCAAAACTCACTTTATGTTTAAACTATAAGTTGAGTTTTTAATTCCTTTCCAATAATTTCATTTCAAAATTTTATGAGTTTAAACTTATCATATTCTATTCACCCATTTCTTCCAATTTTATTTCACTTAGTTGGTTTATTTTACTCATCTATTTTAACAAAATTCAAATTTAAACATTATTCGAATGTTCAGTTCCAATTTTAATTCAGTTACACTAAATGAATTTGTTCATTCACAAATTTATTTCTAACTTAATAAATTTTATTTCAAAGCCCATTCCATTAAACCAACTTAGACTCTTTCCTCAAATTCATTTTTATTTAACTTAATTTAGTTATATTTCATTTCAATTCAAATTTCTAAACCTTTATGAGCCTTCTAACTTATTTACATTCCATTCACAATCTCTTAATTTACTTCATTTAATTGGCTCACTTTTCTAACTTATCTCGTTTTCACACATATTTTAATTTAACTCTTCTTTAAGTTAAAATTTTCTATTCTAACAAATTTCAAATCTTATAAGTTATCAAACTTATTTATATTCCATAAACATTTTAAATAAGATTCCAGAGTCTTTTAATAATTACTCAACATTTCAAAATCATTTATGAAATCAATTATATATACATAATTCATTTGCATTAATCCTTTGAATTTTAAAACCAAATCTAGTTTTGCAAACAACTCCAATTTAAAACATTTTGGTAGCAATTCCTCTCTTGGAAACTCAAAAATGAACATCGATGATGCAATAGTCATCATCGAAATTATTTTCCAGCGACCTAAGTGAGTTCAATGCTTTTACTTCTTTTAAAACATTTCCAAATACTTTTGATTCCAAATTCCACCAGATTTCATTTCAAATTCAAAAAAAATTTCCGAATATTATCGCTATTGTTCCTCCAAAACCTTTGAAAACCATTTTCAAACTCAAAGCAATTTAATTTCCAAAATTTTGAATTCCAAATCCTTCCTATCTATATTCAAATACCATTCTGGAATTTTATTTCAAATTAAAAATCACGTTTATAATTTAAATTTATGAATTCTATTTGTATATGAATTTATTTCTTAGTTTTATTTATGATTTCAATTCCTTATTCAATTTCCACCCAACAATGATAATAATTTAATATTATCATTTCCTAGCAACCAAGCAATCATATATAATTATAATAACTTATGAAAATCATTCCTTTTATATGTAAAAATAATTTGGAAAAATTATTTCGTTTACCCTATTAAAACAATAAAGTGTCGAATTGTTCTGTACAAGTGTTTAGAGATCCCTATCAATATCGTTAATTACTCGTATTGAACAGAATCCATATGCCACTCCACAAACCAATCAACATAATAAAAAAAATTGTATTCACTAGCAAGTACACGCTCATATCTATTAATACACTCAAACTCATTTTAGGGCGCTATTGACCCTATCTTTAATGAGTAATCCCCACCAGAGCCAAGGTTCTCGCTTAACCTTACTCTGATACCAAATGTGACGTCTCGATTTTTTGACGCCCGAAAATCGACATCAATACGTCTACTATATTAAATGCCGAACAATCGAATGCCGGAAAAACAAACTGTAAGGGAAAGAAGAAGGAGGTAGAAGAAGAAAAAACTTCACAACTTCATAACTTCACAATCGCAGTAGAACAATATATAATAGATAAATGATTGATCTTTATAAAAAAACTATATCTGTTTTATATATTACATCATCAGAGTACAATACCATCCATAGCAAAATATTGGACAGTTATATTAACTTGGCCTCACAAAAGCTGACTATACAGCTTATACTGCACAGTGGAATATACATCAAGTATGTATGATACGTCTCTCCATCCAACTTGTCTCCTGAGCTCCATAGCATCATATCCTGTATCCTATAATACTCGGTCCGACCCAATCATTATAGTGAAATAACACCCGAGTCAGTTTGGAAAACCAGAGTGGAAAAACATACTCAATTTGATTATTAAAGTTTTCAAAATCCTTTGAAATCGAAGGTATCTCATAAGACCACGCCACAAATAAACATGCTGTGTTTTTACCTTATGATAACCAAAACATTTTTATCAAATCCATATGATATTATAGTAGTGTGTATAGAAAGTAAAATAGAATCTAGCTGAAATGCTTGCATCTCACGTTTCAGCATATTTGGGCACAATCAAAACCTACAAGCGCTTATTGGAGATTGGATTTCATACAATGGCAGGGCCACTGAGGTACCACCCGTCACATTACCTGGTCTAGATCAGAGTACCAAGGATTCCTCCTGATCCCTTACGACACAGACCGGAGCTACCCCTTACTGGATAGTCCGAATAAGATCATCCGCGGTTGGGACCAGCAACTTCCCACACAGCCGGATAAAAATGGACATCTAGACAAGGGTGACCTTACCCCAATTGGTTGCTAGCCACTTAGTCTTGCTGCATCTCCCATATTTTCGCCTTTCCCGATTGATGATGCTTGAGGTTATGCGTTACCTTTTTAGAACACATCTCACCTAGAATGCTCATCATTCCCCTGACGATGTTCTGATAGCATTCATCCATATAAATTGCCCTGAGTTTGGACAAACCGAATCACCGTCTTCATCATCTTCACGGTCTTCATTCTCAAACGTTCAAACCGGATCGAAATGGTATTCGGGAATTTAATCCTGGTCCCGGTCTCTTCGAAACGATCAACGCATTGGCCAATATTAGTAGTCGGTTATTTGAATATCATATAACATCCACAAGCAACCATCAGATTTAAATAATTTCCAAATTATTTATCACAAAAATATCCTCCTAAGATATTATATTAACATTTCAACACTTTGAAAATAGTTACAAATCTCTTTTTATTCTTACGGAACAAATTCCAACCATCTGTTTGTTTCCACCGAAAACGCCAAATCTTATTGAATTAGATTTTTAAAAAATTAAATCACTTTTTCCAAAAATATATACTTAAAACATTTTAAAATAAAACTACTTAAATCACTTTACTCAAAATAATAGTTACGAAATACTATAATAATTTTCCAAGTAAAACTTAAGCCACAAACTATTTTTAAAAAATAAAACTATTGTATAAAGCATAAATATTTAATAATTATCTTTTAAATCATAATACTAATTTAACATTTAAAAATAATTATTACTATAATTAATTTAAATAAATATTTACTTTAGAGGTTTAAAATAGTTTAAATAATAAATTTTCTAAAAACATTCTTTTAAAAACACTTTAAAAACCCTTTAACTTGTACTTGGAAATTATCCTTTGAAAATACACTTAGCTTTCCCGGAAATTATACTTTCCATTCCAACATAACCGTCTAGTCATTTATAAATTCTTCTCGATTTATTCCAGTTTAATTTACGTCCCAAACCCGTAAATTTACTTTCCACATTTTTAAAAACAAACCACTATTTAGTTTTAAAAACATATCACCCTTTCCTTATAAATTCCCATACTGAATTTATACTGCCAAATTATCCTCTGACAAATATTTCACTTTATTTATGAACTCTGTTTATAAATTTCACAAACTCATTCTCCTTTAATCACAATTTCAACAGTTAATCGGTTTTCAAATCGATTTCCAAAACCAACTCCAGTTTAAAATAAATTCCTTTACTTATCCAAATTTATTTCAAAACCCATTAATTCCATATTCATTCCTTTATTAAGATTTAAAATCTTATTTAAATCTGAAATATTAATTTCATATGTAATTCAAAATTCTCGCTTTATTTCTCCTAAACCATTTAAATCCTGAATTTAAAATAAATTCTTAATTTTTTAAACAATATAACTTAAGTTCTCAAAATTCTTTTATCCCCATTTATTCAAAAATCTTTTTCCCATACTCGGAATTTATTTGATAGGATTTAAAAAAATCAAATTTTTATTCTTTTCCAA
The DNA here is from genome assembly GCA_030765085.1 of Allium cepa. Lineage (NCBI taxonomy): Eukaryota > Viridiplantae > Streptophyta > Magnoliopsida > Asparagales > Amaryllidaceae > Allium > Allium cepa. Next base: position 86,185,766 of record CM060942.1, on the reverse strand, counting down.
ATTCTTTCTTTTAATTTATCCAATTCCATAAAATTATTTTACTCAAAATTCTCTCTTTATTTTCCTTCAAAAATCCAATTTTTACATTTTTCGATATCATAAGATACCAAAATATATTCAGCCAAACCATAGCATTCAATAATTTCAATTACCAATATAATCTATCGCAGGTTATCAAATAAATCATATCACAGAATATGAAATAAATTCAACATTTTTGAGGAATCCGGTTCGATCCCTCCAAACAGTTTTCCTGCATCCACAGGTGTTAGCACAATATAACAATACCAATCCCACTTCGAGGTGGATATCGCGGTATAAAGGGTCATCCGCTATTATGCGGGGCACATAAGGTCTCATCAACTATATAATGCGGGAATATCAATCACTGCAATACACACACACACACACTACTATATATAACATCACAACTAGACTGATAACAAATTAACAATTCATGTAATCAATCCAATAATTTAATTTTAACTAATTTAATTAACTAGTGATCCAATTTGAGTGAGATTAACCCACCTTTGATTTTATGCGACCCAAACCAAACCAGCTTGTTTCTTCACGACTCTTCACGATTTCAGACCTTGTATAAACAATTCATGATTTATTACTATTTGAATTAATCAAACAATTAATCATCATTTACTCATTTAATTTTAACTCATAATTTGATTTAAACTAATAGTCCAATTAAACTAATTTTCCTTTGATAATAATTTTTTTTTCTTGTAAACAACAAAGACAGAAATTTTCTTTACTGTAAAAACTTTTTTTTCTTCATTATATTTGTATTTCTAGAAATTCTGATTAATGAACTAAAATCACAGGTTAAACTAAGGGTTTTAAATTTAAGTACTATTATATTGAAATTGAATGTGTACGAATACCTCACTGCTTAGAACCTGTCCATCGCGGCTACCCACACACTCCTCTGACATCCTCTACATGCACGCGGTACGTCCTGCAAATCGATCGAATGCCAAAACGACTGCACCGCTCCACCCTCAAACGTCCCCATCGCTAATCAACTCCACGAGGCATCAAACCCTAGTTCAAATGGCACTGTCTAAAATAGGGTAGAAGTGTTTGATTTAGATTAATTGAAAAGGAGGGGAAACTTGCGACTGTACCTTCAAACAACCTCGTTTAAAATAAAATGGAATGCTGGAGAGAGAGAGAGAGACGATTTTTGATTTTTTTTCTCTTCGAAGCATCGGCCATGATTTCCTTTTTCCTGCTTGATTTGGATTGAGAGGAAAGGGAAGGGAATGGTGCGATTATTTTTGATTTGGAACAGAAGAAATGGGTAACGAGATTTGAACAAAATTGGGCCATCAATTTTTCCAACGCAAACTTTTCTTCTTTTATTTTATTTTTTCGCTCAACTGCTTGCCTTTTAAAAAGAGAACGGGGGAACAAAACATGATGGAATGCTTGCGTGTCCAAATTCGCTTGCTACAGTGATTGAGGAGAGGGCTAAAAGCACTGATGTTGATATATGTCAATCGGCAAAATTTGTATATACGTATTTAAATTTTAAATCGTCTCGAAATCATAGCTCAAAATTCTGACTTCCTATCGAGGCATGCCGCTAGGCGTCTATAATGTTATACCTCTATTCCGAACGTAATGGAAAAGGGTTTCGAGTCTTAGTTCGATCATACGTAGAAAATATCTTTTTGGTCCAAGTTATTTATATTGAATTCCGACATATATTTCAGCACATTTATATCACATATGACTAAACGATATCCCCAAAAACTACGAAATTTGAAATCCGATAATAATACATTGTTACGGATCCAATAGAACTGGTTTCGTCGAATTTCGAGACTGTGCCTCGGAAGGCTATTTTTAAATATCAATATAAACTATATTTTCAAAACTGAACAAAACACTTTTTAATTCACTTTTAACATTTTTACTATCTTCGGTATTTTTAATATAAATCTTATAAGCCTTTTAATTATTTTTAACAAGCTTGAAACTCTCAATTTCATATTTTTACCCAATTTCCAATTGTTTAAATCAATGATTAAATTACCAAATAAATAATGATTTTTGGAATTCAAGTTAAAATTTAACTTGTAAATATTTAAAATCAATTAAATATTCCGATTTCAAATATCTAAAATTCCGGATCGTCACGCCTTACCAACATCATTGTATTTGCTACCGTTTGGTGATCAAGTTTCCTCATATAATCCAAGTATCATACCAAAGCTGAGTACTCTTCCCATCCATAGTCTATTTACCATTGCACTTTATGGTTTTTTTCTGACATTTAAGGTAAACTTCCAAACCCTTGAATCATGACTATGGTAGCCGCACTCCTAGAGAGATTAGATTTTGACATATATGACATTAATAAATTCTTCCCATGGTCCTTCTTTTAATATCTTCCATGTTTTCTTAACCCACAGCGCAATTTATATTTCATCTAAATTTTCAAAACTTAAACCCCTCTCTTGTTTGCTTTTATATACTTCCAACTGCAGAATTTTGTTTTCCGTATTAAGTTAGAACACAAGCGAATGATTTCATGCATAATACTGCTACTTTTACGAAAAGCACTTCATGTGCTTTCATTTTTGATGCATCATATCAGTTTTGCTGATTGAACCTACATCTTCGGTGGAAATTAAGAGTTTCATTACAACAAAACTTAAAAATAAAAAGTAAAGTACTCATCATGAATTATATCAATATTTTCATTACAACAATATTTAAAAGAAAGTTGTCATTTAATATTTATTGCACTCTTTATAAGCAGCAGAGTAATTTATATTCATCGAGACTAGTAGACTTTCATCATTTAGTATGATTTAATCAATATTCGTACCTTCAATGTATTTTATGTGTTTCAAACACTTCCACAACTTCAATCAATTCAATAATTTATAAAAACATCATGCCTAGAGCATTTAACATGATGTAGCATACATGTGCTTCAGTAATTTCAGTGTGTTTTTCTACTTTATATATATATTGTGAACTACAAGTTAAAAAAACTTATTTAGGAGAATTTCATAATAGCCAATCAAGTTTTTCTCTAATCCGGGATCTTTAATCCATTTATAAACATAAGCACTTTATTATCCACAAGTTTATCACCGATGATTTTTTTTAAATTCTAGTGTTTCTTTAAGAACACCAACCTCCATTATCTGCAACTTTATTACTTATTATAAAAATATATCCAACCGACTTCTTTAACACACTTCCACTGTGGTATGTAAATTTTTCATCCTTTGGGGATTTGAATTTATATTGGATCAAGTTTACTAGGGATATTATCGAAAATAACTTAGTATTAGCATCAGTGAATATGTTAGCAAATATTTAATCTTGATAATCAAAATGAACTTGTATCCCTTTTATCCTCCCTTCAACGTTAACGAACATTGTCACATTGAATAATTATTATCATCGGATTCTCATTTTGATCTATTATGATATTGCTACTAGCAAATATGTTATATGTATATATTATAGAGGGTAATGCTTTTATCAGCTAATAAGACGCATTCAAGTAATAGTGCTTATTTCAATTCACCGATCTAGCCACTTGGAGGATTTTAGTTATTATGTAGAACATTCAAATACAAACATGACTTTAGGTCATTCAACATTTATGTTGATTGAAGTTTTAACCACGGAAGGAAATCTATGCATAACTTATAAGATGAGCTCATATTTATTTTGTCAAACAATATTCAGGTGGTTTGTTAAATACTCGCTTAAGAACATATTTCAACCTTTATAGAAATACGCTATTATGTTTGTTACAGAACAGATCTCCTTAAGACCATATTTACAACCTTTGTGAATATTATGATATGACATGTAGATTATCTCTTCAGGAGAATATCTAAAGATATTTCTTAAAGAATATTTATTCATACAACATTCAATTCATGGTATATTTTTGGAAAGTAATAGATCACGGGTCAATATTTACTCTTAAATTTGTTTAACGGGGCTACAAGTCCACGACAATGGTGGATTGAATTTTGTAAATGTACTTTGCGTCCATTTTTACTGGTTCTAATTTGATTTAAAAATTCTTTGGCTTATGTATTGCAGCACGGTTTCTTGAAATGCTATATCATATTTCAAAATATTTCATAGATAATGCTTTTATTGTGCTATACAAGGTTATAATATCTCTTCTTGAGATATTTTATAAATACCATTTTTTAGTGTGATGGTTGTTGAATATGCGAGTATATGATTTTTGTTTGATGATAATAAACATATATGTATATATATTCATTATATGTATTTGTTAATTTATTTTCACATATTACATAAATATTTGTCGAATAGAATAAATAACACATAATTTAAATTCAAATAGATATTTTATTCAAACAAATATTTATTACAATTTTGAATAGTACAAATTTGAGATCCCACTATACATACACAATTTTAATTACAATACAAATTTGATTACATCACAATTTTTCATTTACATAACTGTCCTCACTACATGTCGCTCGTTTCACTCGTATTTATATTCAACTTCATTCCATATTGAATCCAACATCTGAGTAATCTGCAAAATAAACACTAACATAGTAAAACTGAAAAGAAAATATTTTGCAGTGTAAAATAAAATGTGTATTTGTGAAAAATTTATTTGCCTCGGCAATTTGGGTTGTTCGTCATCATTTAAATTTGAATTCATCGTACACGAACAGCTTGTGACATGCACAATGCATCACTGTATATGCCACAAGGACATGCACACTGATATATACATTTGATAAAATTAAAGAGACAGGTGAGCGTAAGGTCAAACCCAAATCAAAAGCCGGGTTCAACTCAAGTGCAATAAAAATAATGTCACGATACGAGCATAAGGTCAAACCCAAGCTATAAGCTGGATTCAATACAGGTGCAAGTTCAATAAAATGGTCAAGAATCCAAACTAACATAAATCAAACCTCAACCAAAGTTCAAATGAAACCGGTTCAAAGTGAAGCCATAATGAAACTACAATAATCATCAGCATTTTATACACATGAATCAAAGGACCAGAGCACCTAAAGAAGGACAAACAAGCGACCAGACTTGAACATGAAGTGATAAACAACATACATGTATACATGAACTAGTTCAATATGCTATGCACTTGAACCTAGAATGGCCAGATTCAAACAACAAAGTGCACCAGTATAAGCTAGCGAACCAAACAATGCATATAGGTTAGCATATATGTACAACATAACATAGTAGTATGTTGAAGCAACTCGAGCTCTAGAAGACAATGGCACAATGTAGTGAACTACAGTAAACCAGACAAGTTCAAACAACATATATACATGTTTACCTGGCTACACAATGAACACAACACAAATGTACTCGATTCAACTACAAATGCACAGCACACATCAAGTATACATGAAGGCAGCAAAATTCAAACCAACGATGATATGCAAGCCAACCAAACTAGTTCAGGTTAAAGTAAGAAAGAAGTAAACATCAAGAACAGGGATGCAAGCATTAAGTAGCGGTTTTGATCAACGACATATACAAAGTCAATGCAATAATGGACAGTGCAAGCTCAAATAGAAACAGTGGACAGAACAAGTGCAGCTTCTACGTGAAGTATACAAGCAAATGAAAAATCAAATAAACAAGTACATATTCAAGTACACATGAACTACATGACTTATATAAAACAGTGTCACCGGTGAAAGACATGAAACAACCAGACTTCGAGTCGAGATAGACCAATAGTGAAACAAGTGAAGTTCAGAAGTGAAGACTACATAATGTAACATGAAGGCACTGCAACATAAAAGCAAATGCAAACTGCCTCGAAGCATGCATATGGTCAGGAAATGTCGAAGATAAGGAAATGCAAAACAACCACCAATGACCAGAGGAAGTTTTACTGAAGTGCAGACCTAATCTGTGCACATAACCAAGTTTAAATCCAAGAGGTAATTTATCGAAGCAGCAGTTCATCGTAAACGACGTCCAAAATCAAAATATTTTTAAATGGCTGTAGTCAATCACAAAAACAATCAAAGTCAAATTCCAACATGCTACAGAGATGAACAGAATCAATATCAAGTGACCAAAGTCAATAACATACCAGCAAATGTCAAAGCCATGGTGACCAAGATTCAAAGCCGTGATTATCAAGTAAACAAAAACTAGAGATATACGAATTTGAAAAGGTTAGAAATCATCACGTTATCCATACGAAAATCAATGGCCCAGAAAAATCAATTGATGAATTCAAACAAATGTATACGAGCGAGAATATAGGAATCTGATTCCTATATAAGCCCTAAAACATCACCGGCAAAAGACATTCGAGTTTGAGCTAAACAGAGAACAATAACAATTCAACTTGAATCATCCATTGAGTTCAAGCAAGCAAAACAGCAAAGAAAAAGTAACAATCACATACCGATTTCATCGTCGAACTCAATCAAAATCGAAGGAGCTGTGTTCGAATTGAAGAAGTAGTTGAATACCGAATCAGGTCAGAGAAACAACAACTGTAATCGACTTACAATCAGACGGCAACTTCGATTATCTCAAAATCCCTAATTTTCGAGTAAACGAAATGAGGCCGAAGCTATCGAAGAACAAGGAAGCGGGCCAATAAAATAAAAAGGAGAAGAGGGACGTATTATTTATGGGCCGGTTATTATATACGGTTTTGGGTTTATAATTTTAAAATTAGGGTTTTGACTTTAATTTGTGTTTAATTTTTATTCTTCTCTTTTAAACCATTGTAATTTCTAATCGTGTGACTAGGGGAAAAGCTACGGTGGTGTAACTCGAGAATTCACAACTCAATAGCTGAATTATGGCAGGTGTAACGACCCAGAATTTCTATTAATAAAAATTTGTATATTTAATTAATTTTGAATATTAATAAGTAAGATTTGTAAGTCGAATAATTTATTTTTCGAATATTGGATTTAATTTGGATAATTAAATCGATTATTTAATAGTTGAAATTACAGAAATAATTGAAAATCGAGTTTAATATGATTGAAAATGATTTGTAAAATTTTATCTTATCATACTGGAGTTATAGTGATGTTATAGAACTTTTAAAATTGAATTTAGAGTTAATCTGTGAAAATTGAATATTTTAATATTTAATTATCGACTGTAAAATAGCCAATTTTTGAACAGTCTCAGAATTGGACGAGACTTGTTCCATTGGATCCGTAATAGTTTGTTATTATCGGATTTCAATTTTCGTAACAATCGGAGTTGTCGTTTGACCGAGGCAGCTCGAAACACATCGAAATTGTTTTTATATTAATTTGGCGAGTTAAAATAGTCATTTTTCAAACAGTCTCGGATTTCGACGAAATCAGTTTCATCGGATCCGTAATGTGATATTATTGTAAGGTTTCAAATTTCATATCAATCGGATCTACCGTTTGTCCGGGGCAAGCGAAAACGCATCGAAATCGATTTAATTTTAAATCAATCGTTTATTTCCGTAACTCGCACATATGACCGAAAATGTATATGTTTTGGGAAAGCGATATTATTAAAAGAAGTTGATTATTTTAACGACATTTTTAAATGTGTTAAATATCGAAATCATAGATTTCAACATTCATTGTTGAAATAGACGTTTTCGAGAAATAAAAGGAAATGGTGGGCTATAACACTGTTGTTATAGTAAATGATTTCCGAAAGGAAATATTTTGTATAGTATTGGGATTTACATATCTATTTTAAATTTCGAATCCATATACTAGTGATTTTGGGTCGTCGTAACGATGTTTTACGCAACATTCGTTTTGACTCAAATTTATGTGTTAAGAAAATGATTTCTTAAAGAATGAAATATATACTTAGTTTTGATTTAAGTATATTGAATATTTTCAAATGTTGAAAATAAATAGATTTGTGAATTACTTATTTTTAAATAAGTATGGAAATATTTTTCCAATGTGAAATGAACGTTTTAGAATTTATGCTTGTAAAGATAAATTGAAAGTGAATATTTGAAATCGATTGAAAATTGTACATCATAGATATTTTGGGATTATAAATTCACTGTGGAATTTATAAAAGAAAGGAGAATTTGTTTAAAAATAAACGTTGATTTATTTTTAAAGTATGCGAATAAATTTACGGATTTGGAACGTAAATATAAAGTAAATCGGTAAGGATTTATTTAATTGGTTTAAATGAACCATTTTGAAATGAAAGTATTTCCGAGTAAGGAAAATGATTGAAATTTGTTTTCAAAAGTGATAAAGGATTGAAAAGTGATTTGAAAATTTGTTTTCAAATGGTTAAAGTGTGGAAATTTTATATATCTAGTAAAGATATTTTGGAAAGTAAATAATTTGGAAAATTATTTGGAATCTGGTGATGTTGCGCATCTCTATTGATAGTTAAATAACCGACTATCAATATTTACCTTTAAATAGGTATTTGTTGTGAATTGCTTGAATTTGAATGCCACACTTATTTTTAAAATAAGCGCGCACTATTCGGGTTAGCCGGGAAAGGACCTTGGGGTCGTATAACCCATTCCGAATATGTGATACGTCGTAATGGATTGCATTTGATGACCGGTGTTGAAGATTGGATATTTGTGAAAACGGATGGATTACCGTCGAGCTACTCTGCATCGGCTGATCTCCGATACAGAGGTTTTATCACCCTTAGTGACGGGAAGTCCGGATGTGATTAGTGAATATTTGGATTGCAAAGGCTTCTTTGGAAGTGCCTTCGGTTTTGTTCAATCCCGGAACAGACTTGTATGGATTGTATGTCTGACGTTACAATTTGAGATGTAAAGCTGGTTTCTATCAAACATATTTCTGTTGGTGGCGGAGAATTTATTCTCTTGGCTTAACACCCTTCTCTGAGACGTACGAGCTCAGAGGTTATGTTGTTGATGGTTACTAGTGATATATTCCCAAATTGGTAATGTGGCATGCTGAGTGTTGCTGTGGATGATCATTGTTTGATCGGTTGTGATATGATCATTTGTTTGATCATTTATCTTGGTGATCATTACTTTGATCATTTGTTGACCCAAAGCACAGCTTTTGTATAAAGCGTGGCTTTGTGGACGAGACTTCGTCGGACCTCACACCCCGGAAATGGTCAAAGCAGGAAGGATGCGGCAAGGTTATTAGGGGGTAGCGCCCCTTTAGTGTATGTCATTCCTTCTGGATAGTGGTGGTATCATGGTATGGAGCCCAGATATTTAACCTATGTGGTTGCTGCAAATTTATTGCTTTGTGGTTGTTGGAAATCGAGGATCCTCGGATAGATCGGTTACTATCGGGGGATGACATATTCGTGTCAGTAGTTACCCAGTTAGGGGTAACCCGGCCTTGTGTTGGCAGAGATCCGGTTTGGTTCTCGGGTCGTCTTTCTAGAGACGTACCTATGTGGCAATGGGAAGTTCCTTGGCCTGACCATTTGTTGGAAATCAGAAGAAATAATACGATCTTGTACGGTTTTAGTTGTATAACCTGCCATGGAATGTGGCGGTAACCTGCTATTGAACATGGTAGCTATAGTAGGCATAAGTGCGGAATGCCTATGCTGGCTAAGATTTATATATTTATTTTCGAAATGATTTTACCCACACTATGCACTAGTAATAATATCAAATGTTTCTTTTTAATGCGTATCAAGCATCTTTGGCTATCATAAGGAGAAATCTCCTCCGATTCTGCGTTTGCATTGTGTGTGTGTGCCGGAGGCCTTATGGTAGTCTCATTTTTTAAAAAAGCATTACGAATCTATTTTAAAACTATCCTGTTCTTTATTTTAAAGATAAACAGTTTTGAGTTCTCACACCAGTCACATGACTGACTCGGAGTTTATTGTTTTCCTTCCTAAACTCTGGGTGCCCACCAATTTCCACACGGGCAGTCTAGAGATTGGTTATCAGGTCATTCTGGATTCAGGAGTTGCTACAGAAATCTGAAGGCGAGCTGGATGGCGTAGCATATTATTAGTATATAGTATTTCTTTTCCGCTGTTGTTTGTTGTACACTCTGACGATGAAATGTAATGTTATGTGATGTAATGTAATAACTGATATAGTTCTTTGTTTTAAAGATTATTCATTTATCTATTATATGTTGTTCCGCTGCGATTGTGAGATTCTGCTATTGTTCTGTTGTTTCTTTCTGTTCTGTTCTATCTTTTTCTCTCTTCTTCTACCTCTTTCATTTTCTTTAACCATAACGATTCGCGTTCGTCACATTTGGTATCATAGCATATGGTTAAGCGACAACCATGGCTCTGTTGGGTGTTACTCATTAGAGATAGAGTCAGTAGTACTCTAGAATGAGTGTGAGTGTAATAATATATACGAGTGCATATTTGTTAGTGAATATAAATTGTTTTATATTGTGTTTGCTTATCCGTTGAGCTGTTTGTGAATTCTGGTCGATAGATGGGACGCCATATTATCGATAGGGGTTTCTAAACTCTTAAACGTGGCAAGTCGACATAGTATCGTTTTAATTTGGGTAAATGAAATAATTTTACCTTGATTATATTTTATATATAAAAGAATAATTTTTCAGAATTATTAAAGTGTATATGAATTGACTGTTTGGTTGATTGAATAATCTAAACAAAAACAATAGTTGTAAAAGAATAATTGTAAAAACAAATGAATTATAAGTATGGAATTATAATTAAAATGATTTACAATTGTGAAATAATCTTATATATAAAAAGTGAAATTATATAAGTAAAAGATTTATAAATGTGATTTATAATCTGAGACAAAATTCCAGAGAAATGTTTTGAAAAGATTTGATATTTTGGGAAAATTATTTTGGAGAAATTAAAGCTCTAAACTCTTTTCGGTCGTTGGAAAATAATTCCAATGATGATCATGACATCATCGGTGTTCATTTTCGGGTTTTCAAAAGAGGAATTGCTATCAAATTGTTTAAAAAAAAGTTGTTTGGAAAATTTGGATTTGGTTTTGGAAATTCAGAAGGTAATTTGAATTGATTTCAAAAATGATTTTGAAAGGTTGAAAAGACTCTGGAATTTTATTTAAAAATATTTATAGGAATGATAAATGAGTTGATAACTTATACAATTTGAATTTTGGTAGAATAAATTTAATTTAAAGGATGGAGTTAAATTAAAGTTAGTATAAGTAAATCAATAAAAATCCAAGTTGTAAATTGATGAATTTAAGTGAAATAAGTTTTGAACTTATGATATGAGTTAATAAATTTAGCTTTGGTAAAGGTTAAATAGAATTTACTTTAGAATTGAAATCTAAATTGGATTTATAAGTGGAATCTTAAGTTAAATTGAAACAAATGATGTTGGAATTGAATATAACTTAAGTGAAGTTGAATAAAGTTGATTTTGGTGTCGAAATAAATTAATAAGTGAATTAATGAAATGAAGTTATGAATGTGAACTTAAGTTATATAAATGAAATTCAACTTGGAATGTTAATCAATTGAATATAAAAAATTGATATGAAACAATGAATATAAGTGTTAATTCATTTAAAGATAATGGAATAATTGAATGTGTTATCCCATTTTTTGGACAAAGCTGGAATATCAACGTTGAGCGCATCTCCACCACGATCGAGCTAAGAGGAAGCAAGCAAGCGTATATAAGTCTGGGATTTCACTCATGATTCAAGTATAAAAGTCCATTCGGTATCAAAGGTTTGAAGATTCATTCGGTAATATATCACATATCTCATTCGGCAAAGCCTCATTCGGCACTCAGAGCACACAGTTTCATCCGGCGTTCCCAGTACAAGAAGTCATTCGGCATTTAAAGCACAGGCTCATTCGGCATTCGGCATCTCCCTGCCGAACCAAGTACACCCCTTCACTTCCGAACTCCCACCGAACCAGATTTCTTCGCCAATCGCCGAACCATGCTACCACCGGACCATGCTACCACCGAACCAACTCCAACCTCACCATACTACCACCGGTCCAAACAACATACCACTCACCGCCGAACCAAAGCCTCGCCGAACCAGAAAGTTGCCAGTCCAGATTGCTTCAGCCCGGGCCCACCAGCAGCTATATACTTCCAAGACCCCTGCCCCCTACCTCATTCTATAAATAGAGGGGCAGGGGTACAACAATGGCAGACAAGTTTGAGAGCTCAAACCTGGAAGGAACTTTCAAACAACTTTCATACACTTGTACTACAAGCTTTGTACTTGTAATCGGATTGGAAAAGGAGAATAACATATAAAGTGGACGTAGGCACACTTTGGCCGAACCACTATAAATCTGTGTGTCTTTTACAGTTTAGCCCCTACTTTTTACGTATTTGCATACACCACCTAAATCAATACGAACAACATAAAATCAACTAATTCATACGACTTGGAGTTGTTTGTTCATCTTTTGTGCAAACGTATTTGAGTTATTTGCTGAGATCTGTGATTTGTGTTTGAATATCGCTGACTTATATTCATACACTGGTGCTTTCACGGTATTGGGTGTTTGTGGCCATTTTTTACGCAAACATTTTGGTGCTTTCACTGAGAAGAACCAGCTCCCGCTACATCGGATAGAGGTTTAGATTTGGAAGACGATGACTAGGCAAAACAGTAGAAGGCTAAGGGCTGAGAGAAGCCAACAAGGAGGAAGTCAACAAGCATCCTCCGGAGGTGAGGAAGGACCGGCTTCGATCTACATAACCCGGGATGAAATGGAAGCCATAACAAATTCACTGCAAGAGAGGTTGCTGAAAAGTCAACAGGAAATGATGCAAACTTTCTTGGAGCAAATGAGAGCTGCAGGGATGCAGAATTTAGGAGCAGCTACAACGGCTATGGATGCAGGACAAGAAGCTAGGGTTATGGAACCCAACGAAGGACAAGATACGGAGCCAGGTAGCAATCAACAAGGGCTTGGGGGCAGGCCCACGGGATTCAACACAGGAGAACCTTTGGAAGGAGTTCAACAGGCTAGAACCAACGTTGCTGCTAACGAGCCACACGAAGAGTATGTACCGGAGTTCCCTCGGGGGCAACCCCCGACAGACAACGGTGGATTGGTAGATATAATCAGGAAGACTGTGCGAGGTGGTTTGACCAACGGAGACTTGGAAGGAGTAAACAGGAGTCCGTTCACTCGGGAAATAAGGATGGCTCAGAACCCACCTAAGTTCAAGCTGCCTAGCGTGGAGGTATACAATGGCAAGGAAGACCCTACGGATCACTTGATGAGATACACTAGACACATGGAGGTGCTGGGGGCATCAGAGGAGGTGATGGCCCGATGCTTCCCTTTGTACTTGACGGACTTAGCTGCGATGTGGTTCAGGCAGCTGGAAGAAGGATCTATCAGGACTTGGAGGGAATTGGTGGAAAGGTTTCTGGGACAGTTTCGGGTTCATGTCAAGAGACCGAAGAACGTGATGACATTGACATCGGTAAGGCAAAGGATGGATGAATCGCTTAGAGCTTTTCTAACTCGATTCAGCGCCGCAGTTGCTTCGGTGGATCGGCCCGATCCATCGATGGTTTTAATGGCAGCAGTATCAGGAGTCAGGGAGAACTCGGATTTCAAGGTATCTTTGATACGAGATCCCCCACGGAATCTCGACGAATTCTTTCATGAGGCAGAAAGGTTCCTTCGACAAGAAGATGCGAGTACGGATTTAAAGTCGAAAAAGGTTAATGCAGTTGGGGTAGGAGGACCATCCAGCAACGGTTCGGATAAAGACAAAGGAAAAAGGAAGTTGGACGATGATTCTGGAAATGCTAGGAAGCAATGGAAGGATCCAAAGTTTTCCACATACACAGGATTGAACGAGACACTGGAGCGGATATACCTGGATACTCGAAATCGCCTTCACTACCGGAGGCCGGCTAGGAGAGAACCAACAGAACGGGAAAGGACATCAGGAAGGCACTGCCTCTTCCATGATTTGGATGGACACGACACCAACAGCTGCAGGCACTTAAAGGACATAATTGAGGAACATGTAAGGAATGGACAACTGCCACAATATGTTGGACCTCGGGATGCAACGGCGAGGCAGGAGCAACTGCCGCCTACCTCAAGCTACGATGGTGGGAGGCCCAGGAATGATGGTCGGTTGATCATCCCTTGACCAGGTTAATATGAAATAAGTAGCAAACTATTGGCAAGCAACCAAGTCATTTACACATGTACGGGGACGGAGATAGCCCCTAGGCATGCTCTGAATGATAATAAATTGCGATGCTGTGGTTTGTGAAATTTATCTTTTGCTTTTGGATTGGACACTGCTTTTCTTTTTGATTTTCGATTTTGGAGCTTCGATTGAGCTCCTGGTTTTTCTTGCTTTTTGATTTGGATTTTCCTTTGGACAATCGTTTTCGGTTTTGGATGTTAGTTTGGATTTCTGTTTTTATGGTTTTGGATTTGGATTTTGGATTTGGATTCTGGATTTGGATTTTGGATTTGGATTCTGGATTTGGATTTTGGATTTGGATTCTCGATTTGGATTTTGGACTTGGATTTTGAGTTGGATTTTAATTGGATTTTTATCTGACTTTTGATAAACGGTCGTCGGGTATGGATTATGCCTGGCAAGGGGTGAGTCGCTTTGCCCGAACGTGGTAAATTGACTCATTCAGGTCGTCGAGTATGGACTATGCTCGGCAAGGGTCCGGAGTGACCAGGATTCGGCCTAGGACTTAGGCCCTATATTATCAATCGTTATTTTCAGGTCGTCGAGTATGGACTATGCTCGGCAAGGGTCCGGAGAGACCAGGATTCGGCTTAGGACTTAAGCCATGGCATTGTACAACATCCAGGGACACTGGACCAAGGTCGTCATGTGTGGATTAGGCATGGCAAGAACCCGGAGAGGTTAGCTCAAAGTCCAGGGACACTGGATCAAAATCGTCAAGTGTGGATTACGCATGGCAAGAACCCGGAGAGGTTAGCTCAACATCCAGGGACACTGGATCATGGCCGTCAGGTGTGGATTGCGCTTGGCAAGAGCCCGGAGAGGTTATAAATTTGGACATCGACCCAAAGAGGTCCTGGATTCGGTTGTTGGCTATTGGATAAGGATGGTTTGGGACTCGGTTGTCGAGTTCGGACGGACATGGAATTGGCTCAAGCTTTGGTTATTGGATTTGGAACTGGATATCGACCCGGAGCAGTCAAGGATGATCTACTCTGGCAATATGGCTATGAATTTTGGATATTGGATTCGGGACTATACAAAACACGCCTTCCTACCGCAAGGCATATTTTGGGGGCAAAGTGTTATCCCATTTTTTGGACAAAGCTGGAATATCAACGTTGAGCGCATCTCCACCACGATCGAGCTAAGAGGAAGCAAGCAAGCGTATATAAGTCTGGGATTTCACTCATGATTCAAGTATAAAAGTCCATTCGGTATCAAAGGTTTGAAGATTCATTCGGTAATATATCACATATCTCATTCGGCAAAGCCTCATTCGGCACTCAGAGCACACAGTTTCATCCGGCGTTCCCAGTACAAGAAGTCATTCGGCATTTAAAGCACAGGCTCATTCGGCATTCGGCATCTCCCTGCCGAACCAAGTACACCCCTTCACTTCCGAACTCCCACCGAACCAGATTTCTTCGCCAATCGCCGAACCATGCTACCACCGGACCATGCTACCACCGAACCAACTCCAACCTCACCATACTACCACCGGTCCAAACAACATACCACTCACCGCCGAACCAAAGCCTCGCCGAACCAGAAAGTTGCCAGTCCAGATTGCTTCAGCCCGGGCCCACCAGCAGCTATATACTTCCAAGACCCCTGCCCCCTACCTCATTCTATAAATAGAGGGGCAGGGGTACAACAATGGCAGACAAGTTTGAGAGCTCAAACCTGGAAGGAACTTTCAAACAACTTTCATACACTTGTACTACAAGCTTTGTACTTGTAATCGGATTGGAAAAGGAGAATAACATATAAAGTGGACGTAGGCACACTTTGGCCGAACCACTATAAATCTGTGTGTCTTTTACAGTTTAGCCCCTACTTTTTACGTATTTGCATACACCACCTAAATCAATACGAACAACATAAAATCAACTAATTCATACGACTTGGAGTTGTTTGTTCATCTTTTGTGCAAACGTATTTGAGTTATTTGCTGAGATCTGTGATTTGTGTTTGAATATCGCTGACTTATATTCATACACTGGTGCTTTCACGGTATTGGGTGTTTGTGGCCATTTTTTACGCAAACAGAATGTAAGTCAATTTAATATCAACCAATTGAATTAAGAGTGTTGAACCAAATTGAATGTAAAATTAATAATTTAGTTATGTTGAATGTACATTGGTTGTTATACGAATGTTGGATGATTGTATATAATTTATTAAGTATTAATGAAATTGAATTAGCGAAATTGGAAGCTAAAGTAATTGAATCCAAATTGGAAATTAAGTGAATCGTAAATAAAATTGATTTGAATTGAAAGCGAACTAATGTGAATGTAAATTAGTGAATGTTAACTAATTGAATTGAGAATGAATGTTAGTAAAATCCAACGTTAATGAGTCAAATGTGATTTAAATTGGAAAAAACCAATTCATTGAATATTAATGAAAAGTGAATGTAATTGATTTGGTTATGGATGTTAGTTGAATGCTAGTTGGTTGATGGTTGCGTTTATTGCATTTGTTGCTTTTGAATGCATTTCTATGATTGCATATGTTGTTGCTATGTTGCTATATGTTGTATATCGATATATTTTCATATATGCATGATTCTCATGTTGTTGTTGAGTGTTTAGTAGGTGCGGATGGCGTTGCTTCGCATTTGGAGCTCGCTTTCGCGCTATATTAGCCGTATATGCTTGCTAATAATAAATAAGGTACATATCTCGGATTAAATATCGCACTTTTACACTTTTTTCCCTGCGGGATGCCTCATCACTTGATGAGATGTATACTTGTGATATATATACTGTCATTTTTTTTTCCGGATCGAGCCGCGCAAAGGAGACTGGCGAATTTTTCCGAAAATTTAAGGCGTTAGAAAAAGTTTGAGAAAATTGGGAAAATTTTGTAAAAACTATAATTTTGGTTTTGGAATTGGAAGTTAAACGATATAGTTTGGTTTTGAAAGATAACTAAGTATGATTTGGAAACTTAGTAAGTTATTGCAAAAAGTTTAACTATGGATTTTGGAAAGTTCATGAATTCTGTAACTTTTTCTTACTTGGTAATTTCGAGTACGAAATTCTTTTAAGGGGGGAAGTTTGTAACGACCCAGAATTTCTATTAATAAAAATTTGTATATTTAATTAATTTTGAATATTAATAAGTAAGATTTGTAAGTCGAATAATTTATTTTTCGAATATTGGATTTAATTTGGACAATTAAATCGATTATTTAATAGTTGAAATTACAGAAATAATTGAAAATCGAGTTTAATATGATTGAAATTGATCTGTAAAATTTTATCTTATCATACTGGAGTTATAGCGATGTTATAGAACTTTTAAAATTGAATTTAGAGTTAATCTGTGAAAATTGAATATTTTAATATTTAATTATCGACTGTAAAATAGCCAATTTTTAAACAGTCTCAGAATTGGACGAGACTTGTTCCATTGGATCCGTAATAGTTTGTTATTATCGGATTTCAATTTTCGTAGCAATCGGAGTTGTCATTTGACCGTGGCAGCTCGAAACGCATCGAAATTGTTTTTATATTAATTTGGCGAGTTAAAATAGTCATTTTTCAAACAGTCTCGGATTTCGACGAAACCAGTTTCATCGGATCTGTAATGTGATATTATTGTAAGATTTCAAATTTCATATCAATCGGATCTACTGTTTGTCCGGGGCAAGCGAAAACGCAACTAAATCGGTTTAATCGGTTTAATTTTAAATCGATCGTTTATTTCCGTAACTCGCACATATGACCGAATTAGCTCCCGAAACCTATTCCATTGTGTTCGGAACGTGGGGTAAACCTTAGAAACGCTAGCCGGTACGCTTCGTTTGGAGCTCGGAAAATTTTGGGTGAATAGTGTTTTCGTCAATTTTCTATATAAGGACTTCATAATTTCCATTTGCAAAACTAAAACAAAACCCTAGGTCAAAATGCTCCAGCCGCCACTAGGGTTACCAACGGCCAGAAATCCATCCTCTTTCTCCTCTATTATCTCATGATCCGTCAACAATTAGAGGAAAGTTCCAACTACAAAGTTGAAGATAACGATGAGAGCTTCGATTCCATACGGTGATGATCGAATTTGGAGCGTTGTGGTGGTCGCTAGGGGGGCGCGTTCACATCAGGTTGCGCACGCTTTTCGAGAGAGAGGGGGAGACCGAGCTTCACAAGGGGGTGGCCGATAGTAGCTCGTGTGATGGCGAGTGGAATGACAGTGGCTGATCGTCTTCAAAGTCGACAAGGAGGTGGCGATAATTGGTGAGAAGATGGCGGCTATGGGTTTGGACGTGTGAGAGTTACTGAGTATCGAACGTGAGGGGGAAGATTGTAACGCTTCGGATTTTCGTTCTTCGAAAATTCGACATCGACACTCACTTTATCGACTGCCGAGAAATCGAAGGCCGAAAACTCGGAATGTTATGGGTTTTAAAAAGAAAATTTAAGAAAAAGAAAGATAGAAGAAGAGAGAAGATAGAAAATAGAGAGGAAAGAAGATAGACGATTTTTAGAAAACAGAGAATTTTGGAAAATAGAAGATAGAAGCATTTTAAAAATAGAACGGACAGAAAGGAAACAAAAAAAAACAACATCAGAATCTCACAATTCGCAGCGGAACAACATATAATAATAAATGAATAATCTTTAAACAAAGAACTATGTCAGTTATTACATTTCATTTCATTACGTCACATCATATCATCAGAGTGTACAACAACATACAACAATAAATAGTGCAGCGGAAAAAGAAATACTATATAAACTAGTAATACGCCATGCCATCCAGCTTGCCTCCAGCAACTCCTGAATATCCAGAATATCCTGATAAACCTAACTCTTGACTGCCCGTGTGGAAATTGGTGGGCACCCAGAGTTTAGGAAGGAAAACAATAAACTCCAAGTCAGTCATGTGACTGGTGTGAGAACTCAAAACAGTTTATTTACTTTAAAATCAAAATAGAGGAATATTTTTAAATTCAATTCGCAATGCTTTTAAAAATGAGACTACCATAAGGCCTCCCGCACACACATACAATGCAAACGCAGAATCGGAGGAGATTTCTCCTTATGATAGTCAAAGATGCTTGATACGCATTTAAAATAACATTTGATATTATTACTAGTGCATAGTGTAGAGAAAAATTCATTTCGAAAGTAGAATATAAATCTTAGCCAACATAGACATTTCGAACTATGCCTACTATAGCTACCATCCAAACAGTGGTGACCACCATAAGTGAATGGCAGGTTCTACAACTAATACCGTACAAGTTTCGTATTGGGAATTGGATTTCCAACAAATGGTCAGGCCAAGGAACTTCCCATTGCCACTGAGAATGCCTCTGGAAAGACATCCCCGAGAACCAAACCGGATCTCTGCCAACACAAGGCCGGGTTACCCCTAACTGGGTAACTACTGACACGAGTACGCCATTCCCCGGTCCTTTAGGACCTTTTCAACCGAGCGCTCGATATCCAATTCACACAATCATAAAGTGTTTTCAACATGAGTAAGTATCTGGGCTCCATACCATGATACCACCCCTTTCCAGAAGGAAATGCACATACCCTAAGGGGAGCTACAGCAACCCCTAATAACCTTGCCGCATCTTTCCTGTTTTGACCATTTCCGGGATGTGAGGCTCGACGAAGTCACGTCCACAAAAACATACTTTATATAAAAGCCATGCTTTGGGTCAACAAATGATCAACACAATGATCACTAAGATAGACGATCAAATAAATGATCCTATCACAATAATCAACACAATGATCATTTCAGCATCACTCAGCATGTCACATTACCAAAATGGGATATATCGCTGATAACTTCAACTATATAACCTTTGAGCTCGTACGTCTCAAAGAAGGGTGTTAAGCAAAGAATAAATTCTCCGCCACCAACAGAAATATATTTGAAAGAAATCGGCTTTATATCTCAACTTGTAATGTCAGACATACAATCCATACAAGTCTGTTCCGGAATCGAACAGAACCGAAGGCACTTACAAAGAAGTCCTTGCAATCCGGATATTCACAATCCTGATCGGATTCACCATCACATATGGAGTTTCTATACCGGCGCGACTCGGTGCAGAAACAATCGATAGGTCATCCTATCGCTCTCGCAAATACCGGGTCTTCAACACCGATCTTCAATGCAATTCACAACGACGTATCACATATTCGGAATGGGTTATACGACCCCATGGTCCTTTCCCGGTTAACCCGAATAGTGAGCGCTTATTCAAAAATAAGTGTGCATTCAAATTCAATCAATTCACATCAAATACCCATTCAAAGGGAAATACTGATAGTCGGTTATTGAACTATCACTGGATATGCACACATCACCAGATTCCAAATAATTTTCCAAATTATTTATTTTCCAAAATATCTTTACAAGATATATAATTTCAATTCTTCAAAAATAAATCAATATTTATTTTTTTTAGACAAATTCCACTTCCTTTATAAATTCCTTAGTGAATTTATAATTCCAAAATATCAATGAATATTCGATTTCAATTATTCATTTTCAATTTATCTTCAAGAAGATAAATTCTATAAATTCACTTCATATTGGAAAACATTTCCATACTTATTCATAAATAAGTAATTCACAATCTTTTATTTTCAACACTTAGAAAATATTCCATATACTTAAACCGAATTAAGTATATATTTCATTCTATTAAGAAAATCCTTTCTTAAACATATTTACTTGGGCCAAAACGAATGTTGCGTAAAACATCGTTACGACAACCCAAAATCACTAGTATAGGGATTCGAATTTAAAATAGATATATAAATCCCAATACTATTCAAAACATTTCCTTTCGGAAATCATTTACTATAACAACAGTGTTATAGTCCACCATTTCCTTTTATTTCTCGAAAACGTCTATTTCAACAATAAATGTTGAAATCTATGGTTTCGAATCTCAACACATTAAAAACATCGTTAGATCGTTTTAATTCAATTTAAACATCTCATTCAAAACAATTTCTTTAATATATCATTCACTATTCAAAAACGTGAATATACTTCTTTAACAAATTTCATCCTTTTATTCATTTTACTCTAAGGATTTTTCACTGTCTAAAAACGTGAATATAACTCCATTAATAGGTTTCAACAATTAACTTATCAAAATAAGTCGTTTTCGAATTTATAAAACAACGTTTATAAACTCCATTTCTATTTGTTTTATAACTTCTTTCTTTATAAATTTTCTTTATTAACCTATTTACTTTATATCTCAATTATGAACTAAAGTCCATATTATAAGTCAAATGCTTACAATACGATTATTTTACAAAATCGTTCTTTTAAAGACTTTCCAATTTATAAATTTTATAACTTATAAGATTCATTTATTTAACCAATCTATTCTTCAAATAATTTCACTAAATTTATAAATCTTGCTATTTATAATTTTCATTTATAACTTCACAGTTTATAATTCTATAGATTTCATTCATTTATGAAATTCATTTCCACTACATTCAAACACTTATAAAAACTCGTTTTATAATGTCTATATTTCAATTTATAAATATCCATTTATAAATCTCTTAATATAAATCAGTTTATATTATTATTCTAAAACGTCTTTAAATTCCTTTATAATTTCATCATTTCGATTTATAAAATAATCAAATTTTATAAATCCTATATTTAAACTTTTATCATATATTCAAAAATCCAATTTAACTTATTTTATAAAATCATTAACCCATATTTCTCAAAAATCAATCTTTAACTATATTTCTCAAAATCATAATTTTTATAACTTTAAAAATTATAACCTTTATTTATTTAAAATAAATTAGTTTCCAAAAATATAGAATAATTTCAACAATCACTTTAAAAATCATTTTAAAATCCCAAAATCTGGGTCCAATGATGCTACACACCAAATAGTCAATCACGACTACAACGATATCATATATTGATATGATAATCCATCAAATATCAAAATATCTGAAATAAAATAAATACTGTTGAGGAATCCAGTTGGATCCCTCCAACCTGTTTCCTGCATCCAAAAACATTAGCACAATACCAATTTCGCTACAGTACGAAATTATCGCGGTACATGTTCTTATTAAATATTATCCGCTTAATAACGGCGTAATAGGGTCTCATCCGCTAAACAAAAAATGCGGGAAATCAACAACTGCAATATATACATATGCCAATATATATATATTGATATTATATATAATACCAATTTCACTGTTTATGAAATATTCGCGGTATATGTTTATAATAAATAACATCCGCTTACTAACGGCGCATAATGTCTATTTTAACAATCAATAATTTACAGTCATCATTCAAACATGCATTCAAATATTTTAAATCTAACTATTTAAAATAAAATCGAAATCTATTCGATTGAGTGAGAAATTCTCACCTTGGTTTTAATTTCCGTTTTAGCTTTTATTTCGAATAAAATTAAACGCGCGTTTAATTTTACCCGAAATTCTCACTAACTCCAAACGACTCCAAACCAACTCCATCGCGTAGTGCTCGTCCATACGATTCCAACGCAACTGGTTTCGCGCAGTTTCGACCTCGTATGAAAAAGTTATGATTTTTACAAGTTTGCACACAATTTTA
The DNA here is from genome assembly GCA_030765085.1 of Allium cepa. Taxonomy (NCBI): domain Eukaryota; kingdom Viridiplantae; phylum Streptophyta; class Magnoliopsida; order Asparagales; family Amaryllidaceae; genus Allium; species Allium cepa. Next base: position 86,162,975 of record CM060942.1, on the reverse strand, counting down.
TAACTAAATTTACAATATAACTTTCATATTTAAACCCTCAACTCATATGGACCCTTGGATCTTGCACTGCATCATCAAGGCCGTTCCCATCATCTTCTCTCCCACACGAAATGTTCCAGGTCGTGGCCGCACATGTTGAAACCCATAAACATGAATTAGGGTTGAATTATTCTCCCTTTGCACTCAATGATAACTCGATCCAGTAGCTCCATGTCGTAGCCCTTCCCATCACCCACCTGCGGCTACAAGGAGGAGGAGCTCGGCCCCATGTTTTGCACGCACCACGAGGCCGTGCGGCCCACAAACGCACCCCCCTACACGCCACCTCATCGCTCCAAACTCCATCAAATCCGTATGGATTTAAAGCTCATCTCGTGCTCTTCATCTTTGCTTCAGAAAGTTTTTGAAAATATTGCTTGGATTTTGAGAAATTAGAGGATGAAGAAGATTAAGTTTCAGCCCTTGATTATGAAACTGGCGGCTACATGAATGAATTAGGGTTTTGGAATATTTTTTTTTTTATTTGTGTGTGTGGTGTATTTATAGAAAACCAAGCGTAAACACTATTCATCCCGGGAATTTCGAACTCCGATTTAGACGCCGTAACCAGCGTACCTAGGGTTTATCCCGCGTTCCGGACACAATGGAACAGGTTTCGGAAGCTAATTCGGACATCTGTGCGAGTTATGGCTGAAAACGTTCAATTCAAATTAAACCGATTTAAATCGATTTCTAGGCGTTTTAATTTGTACCGGACAAACGGTAAATCCAATTGACTTGAAATTTGAAACCTTACAATAATATCACATTACGGATCCGATGAAACTGGTTTCGTCGAATTCCGAGACTTTTTGAAAAATGGCTATTTTGACTCGCCAAATTTAAATTAAAAACGATTCGATGCGTTTCGAGCTGCCACGATCAAACGATAACTCCGATTGACACGAAAATTGAAATCCAGTAATAACTAACTATTACGGATCCAATGAAACTGGTTTCGTTCAATTCTGAGACTGTTCAAAAATTGACTATTTTACAGTCGATTATTAAATATTAAAAATATTCAATTTTCACAAATTAACTTTTAATTCGATTTTAAAAGTTCTAAAATATTTCTATAACTCCAGTATGATTAAATAAAATTTTCCAAATTATTTACAATCATATTTAACTCAGATTTCAATTATTTCCATAATTTAACGTATTAAATTATCGATTTAATAATCCAATTAAATCCAATAATTCAAATTAAAATTTATTTGACTTATAAATTTCACTTATTAATATTTAAAATTAATTAAATATTCAAATTTTAATTAATAAAAATTCTGGGTCGTTACAATCTTTCCCCCTTAAAAGAATTTCGTCCTCGAAATTACAAGTAAGAAAGGTTACAGAATTTATTAACTTTCCAAAATTTATAATTAAATTCCTTACAATACTTTACTAAGTTTTCAAATCATACTTAGTTATCTTTTCAAAAACAAACTATACTGTTTAATTTTCAATTCCAAAATCAAAGTTAAAGTTTTCAAAATTTTCCAAATTTTCTCAAATTTTTTCTAACGCCTTAAATTTTCGGAAAAATTCGCCATGTCTCCTTTGCGCGGCTCGATCCGAAAAAAAAAAATGACAGTATATATATCACAAATATACATCTCATCAAGTAATGAGGCATCCCGAAGGGAAAAAAGTGTAAAAGTACGATATTTAATCCGAGATATGTACCTTATATTTTATTAGCAAGCATATACGGCTAATATAGCGCTAAAGCGAGCTCCAAATGCGAAGCAAACGCGATCCGCACCTACTAAACTCAACAAACAACATGAGAATCATGCATATATGAAAATAGTATCAATATACAACATATAGCAACATAACAACTATATATGTCACATAGAAATGCAACTAAACAACAAATGAAACCACCAACCAGCTATCATTCATATCCTTATTCTCATTATATGTTCAATGAAATGGTTTTCAATTTAAATCACATTTGATTTATTTACATTGGATTTACTAACATTCATTCTCAATTCTAATTAGTTTCAATTTGTCAACATTCACTAATTAAATCCCATTCACATTCAATTCTATTCAAATTTATTTACTTCAAATTTGAATTCAATTTCATAGTTTTCAATTTCATTAACTCTTAATGAATTATATACAATCAACTAGCAATCATATAACAACCAATGTATATCAATTACAACCAAATTTCTTTGCTTCACTTACATTCATTTTGGTTTAATATCTTTACTTTCCAATTGGTTTTATTAAATTGATTTTTCATTCAATTATTCAACTTTCAATAACATTAGGTTTCAATGAATTAACACTTTCATTAATTATTCCTTATCAACTTAAATTACATTCAATTGTTTTAACATTCAATCCATTCATTCAATTCAATTACTAAAGTTGAATTTCATTTACATAACTTAAGTTCCCATTTATCACTTAGCTTTATTTTTACTTCGATACCAAAATCAATTCCATTCAACAACATTTAAGTTATATTCCATTTAAATTTAAATTTACCTTTATTTACAACTCATATTTTATATAGTTTCACTTCTTATATATATAAGTTTATTCACAATTGTAAATTACTTTAATTATAACTCAATTCTTATAATTCTATTATTTATACAATTATCCTTTTATTTAGATTATTCAAACAACCTAACAATCAACTTATATATACACTTTAATAATTCTGAAAAATTATTCCTTTATATATAAAATATAATCAAGGTAAAATTATTTCATTTACCCAATTTAAAATCAATACTGTGTCGAATTATCTTGTTTAAGAGTTTAGAAACCCCTATCTACGATAGTTAGCTAGACTAGATCGACGGGAATCTATAAACAATCAACCGATAAGTCAACATAATATAAAACAATTTCATATTCACTAACAAATACGCTCTCATAGCTATTATTACACTCAAACTCATTCTAGAGTACTGCTGACTCTATCTCTAACGAGTAATACCCTACAGAACCATGGTTCTCGCTTAACCATCAGCTCTGATACCAAATGTAACGCTTCGGATTTTCGTTCTTCGAAAATTCGACATCGACACTCACTTTATCGACTGCCGAGAAATCGAAGGCCGAAAACTCGGAATGTTATGATTTTTAAAAAGAAAATTTAAGAAAAAGAAAGAGATAGAAGAAGAGAGAAGATAGAAAATAGAGAGGAAAGAAGATAGACGATTTTTAGAAAACAGAGAATTTTGGAAAATAGAAGATAGAAGCATTTTAAAAATAGAACGGACAGAAAGGAAACAAAAAAAAACAACATCAGAATCTCACAATTCGCAGCGGAACAACATATAATAATAAATGAATAATCTTTAAACAAAGAACTATGTCAGTTATTACATTTCATTTCATTACATCACATCATATCATCAGAGTGTACAACAACATACAACAATAAATAGTGCAGCGGAAAAAGAAATACTATATAAACTAGTAATACGCCATGCCATCCAGCTTGCCTCCAGCAACTCCTGAATATCCAGAATATCCTGATAAACCTAACTCTTGACTGCCCGTGTGGAAATTGGTGGGCACCCAGAGTTTAGGAAGGAAAACAATAAACTCCAAGTCAGTCATGTGACTGGTGTGAGAACTCAAAACAGTTTATTTACTTTAAAATCAAAATAGAGGAATATTTTTAAATTCAATTCGCAATGCTTTTAAAAATGAGACTACCATAAGGCCTCCCGCACACACACACAATGCAAACGCAGAATCGGAGGAGATTTCTCCTTATGATAGTCAAAGATGCTTGATACGCATTTAAAATAACATTTGATATTATTACTAGTGCATAGTGTAGAGAAAAATTCATTTCGAAAGTAGAATATAAATCTTAGCCAACATAGACATTTCGAACTATGCCTACTATAGCTACCATCCAAACAGTGGTGACCACCATAAGTGAATGGCAGGTTCTACAACTAATACCGTACAAGTTTCGTATTGGGAATTGGATTTCCAACAAATGGTCAGGCCAAGGAACTTCCCATTGCCACTGAGAATGCCTCTGGAAAGACATCCCCGAGAACCAAACCGGATCTCTGCCAACACAAGGCCGGGTTACCCCTAACTGGGTAACTACTGACACGAGTACGCCATTCCCCGGTCCTTTAGGACCTTTTCAACCGAGCGCTCGATATCCAATTCACACAATCATAAAGTGTTTTCAACATGAGTAAGTATCTGGGCTCCATACCATGATACCACCCCTTTCCAGAAGGAAATGCACATACCCTAAGGGGAGCTACAGCAACCCCTAATAACCTTGCCGCATCTTTCCTGTTTTGACCATTTCCGGGATGTGAGGCTCGACGAAGTCACGTCCACAAAAACATACTTTATATAAAAGCCATGCTTTGGGTCAACAAATGATCAACACAATGATCACTAAGATAGACGATCAAATAAATGATCCTATCACAATAATCAACACAATGATCATTTCAGCATCACTCAGCATGTCACATTACCAAAATGGGATATATCGCTGATAACTTCAACTATATAACCTTTGAGCTCGTACGTCTCAAAGAAGGGTGTTAAGCAAAGAATAAATTCTCCGCCACCAACAGAAATATATTTGAAAGAAATCGGCTTTATATCTCAACTTGTAATGTCAGACATACAATCCATACAAGTCTGTTCCGGGATCGAACAGAACCGAAGGCACTTACAAAGAAGTCCTTGCAATCCGGATATTCACAATCCTGATCGGATTCACCATCACATATAGAGTTTCTATACCGGAGCGACTCGGTGCAGAAACAATCGATAGGTCATCCTATCGCTCTCGCAAATACCGGGTCTTCAACACCGATCTTCAATGCAATTCACAACGACGTATCACATATTCGGAATGGGTTATACGACCCCATGGTCCTTTCCCGGTTAACCCGAATAGTGAGCGCTTATTCAAAAATAAGTGTGCATTCAAATTCAATCAATTCACATCAAATACCCATTCAAAGGGAAATACTGATAGTCGGTTATTGAACTATCACTGGATATGCACACATCACCAGATTCCAAATAATTTTCCAAATTATTTATTTTCCAAAATATCTTTACAAGATATATAATTTCAATTCTTCAAAAATAAATCAATATTTATTTTTTTTAGACAAATTCCACTTCCTTTATAAATTCCTTAGTGAATTTATAATTCCAAAATATCAATGAATATTCGATTTCAATTATTCATTTTCAATTTATCTTCAAGAAGATAAATTCTATAAATTCACTTCATATTGGAAAACATTTCCATACTTATTCATAAATAAGTAATTCACAATCTTTTATTTTCAACACTTAGAAAATATTCCATATACTTAAACCGAATTAAGTATATATTTCATTCTATTAAGAAAATCCTTTCTTAAACATATTTACTTGGGCCAAAACGAATGTTGCGTAAAACATCGTTACGACAACCCAAAATCACTAGTATAGGGATTCGAATTTAAAATAGATATATAAATCCCAATACTATTCAAAACATTTCCTTTCGGAAATCATTTACTATAACAACAGTGTTATAGTCCACCATTTCCTTTTATTTCTCGAAAACGTCTATTTCAACAATAAATGTTGAAATCTATGGTTTCGAATCTCAACACATTAAAAACATCGTTAGATCGTTTTAATTCAATTTAAACATCTCATTCAAAACAATTTCTTTAATATATCATTCACTATTCAAAAACGTGAATATACTTCTTTAACAAATTTCATCCTTTTATTCATTTTACTCTAAGGATTTTTCACTGTCTAAAAACGTGAATATAACTCCATTAATAGGTTTCAACAATTAACTTATCAAAATAAGTCGTTTTCGAATTTATAAAACAACGTTTATAAACTCCATTTCTATTTGTTTTATAACTTCTTTCTTTATAAATTTTCTTTATTAACCTATTTACTTTATATCTCAATTATGAACTAAAGTCCATATTATAAGTCAAATGCTTACAATACGATTATTTTACAAAATCGTTCTTTTAAAGACTTTCCAATTTATAAATTTTATAACTTATAAGATTCATTTATTTAACCAATCTATTCTTCAAATAATTTCACTAAATTTATAAATCTTGCTATTTATAATTTTCATTTATAACTTCACAGTTTATAATTCTATAGATTTCATTCATTTATGAAATTCATTTCCACTACATTCAAACACTTATAAAAACTCGTTTTATAATGTCTATATTTCAATTTATAAATATCCATTTATAAATCTCTTAATATAAATCAGTTTATATTATTATTCTAAAACGTCTTTAAATTCCTTTATAATTTCATCATTTCGATTTATAAAATAATCAAATTTTATAAATCCTATATTTAAACTTTTATCATATATTCAAAAATCCAATTTAACTTATTTTATAAAATCATTAACCCATATTTCTCAAAAATCAATCTTTAACTATATTTCTCAAAATCATAATTTTTATAACTTTAAAAATTATAACCTTTATTTATTTAAAATAAATTAGTTTCCAAAAATATAGAATAATTTCAACAATCACTTTAAAAATCATTTTAAAATCCCAAAATCTGGGTCCAATGATGCTACACACCAAATAGTCAATCACGACTACAACGATATCATATATTGATATGATAATCCATCAAATATCAAAATATCTGAAATAAAATAAATACTGTTGAGGAATCCAGTTGGATCCCTCCAACCTGTTTCCTGCATCCAAAAACATTAGCACAATACCAATTTCGCTCCAGTACGAAATTATCGCGGTACATGTTCTTATTAAATATTATCCGCTTAATAACGGCGTAATAGGGTCTCATCCGCTAAACAAAAAATGCGGAAAATCAACAACTGCAATATATACATATGCCAATATATATATATTGATATTATATATAATACCAATTTCACTGTTTATGAAATATTCGCGGTATATGTTTATAATAAATAACATCCGCTTACTAACGGCGCATAATGTCTATTTTAACAACCAATAATTTACAGTCATCATTCAAACATGCATTCAAATATTTTAAATCTAACTATTTAAAATAAAATCGAAATCTATTCGATTGAGTGAGAAATTCTCACCTTGGTTTTAATTTCCGTTTTAGCTTTTATTTCGAATAAAATTAAACGCGCGTTTAATTTTACCCGAAATTCTCACTAACTCCAAACGACTCCAAACCAACTCCATCGCGTAGTGCTCGTCCATACGATTCCAACGCAACTGGTTTCGCGCAGTTTCGACCTCGTATGAAAAAGTTATGATTTTTACAAGTTTGCACACAATTTTATAACTAAATTTACAATATAACTTTCATATTTAAACCCTCAACTCATATGGACCCTTGGATCTTGCACTGCATCATCAAGGCCGTTCCCATCATCTTCTCTCCCACACGAAATGTTCCAGGTCGTGGCCGCACATGTTGAAACCCATAAACATGAATTAGGGTTGAATTATTCTCCCTTTGCACTCAATGATAACTCGATCCAGTAGCTCCATGTCGTAGCCCTTCCCATCACCCACCTGCGGCTACAAGGAGGAGGAGCTCGGCCCCATGTTTTGCACGCACCACGAGGCCGTGCGGCCCACAAACGCACCCCCCTACACGCCACCTCATCGCTCCAAACTCCATCAAATCCGTATGGATTTAAAGCTCATCTCGTGCTCTTCATCTTTGCTTCAGAAAGTTTTTGAAAATATTGCTTGGATTTTGAGAAATTAGAGGATGAAGAAGATTAAGTTTCAGCCCTTGATTATGAAACTGGCGGCTACATGAATGAATTAGGGTTTTGGAATATTTTTTTTTTATTTGTGTGTGTGGTGTATTTATAGAAAACCAAGCGTAAACACTATTCATCCCGGGAATTTCGAACTCCGATTTAGACGCCGTAACCAGCGTACCTAGGGTTTATCCCGCGTTCCGGACACAATGGAACAGGTTTCGGAAGCTAATTCGGACATCTGTGCGAGTTATGGCTGAAAACGTTCAATTCAAATTAAACCGATTTAAATCGATTTCTAGGCGTTTTAATTTGTACCGGACAAACGGTAAATCCAATTGACTTGAAATTTGAAACCTTACAATAATATCACATTACGGATCCGATGAAACTGGTTTCGTCGAATTCCGAGACTTTTTGAAAAATGGCTATTTTGACTCGCCAAATTTAAATTAAAAACGATTCGATGCGTTTCGAGCTGCCACGATCAAACGATAACTCCGATTGACACGAAAATTGAAATCCAGTAATAACTAACTATTACGGATCCAATGAAACTGGTTTCGTTCAATTCTGAGACTGTTCAAAAATTGACTATTTTACAGTCGATTATTAAATATTAAAAATATTCAATTTTCACAAATTAACTTTTAATTCGATTTTAAAAGTTCTAAAATATTTCTATAACTCCAGTATGATTAAATAAAATTTTCCAAATTATTTACAATCATATTTAACTCAGATTTCAATTATTTCCATAATTTAACGTATTAAATTATCGATTTAATAATCCAATTAAATCCAATAATTCAAATTAAAATTTATTTGACTTATAAATTTCACTTATTAATATTTAAAATTAATTAAATATTCAAATTTTAATTAATAAAAATTCTGGGTCGTTACAAAGATGGGAAGGAGCGGCCAAGATCTTGGGCTTGGAAAATGCACGGCCCTGATTGTTTAGGTTTAGAAATATAAAAATTTATGTTGTAATTTTTATATTAAAAATTCGTGTAACTTTAAAAATTCATATCTTTTTCATACGAGATCGAAAACGCGCGAAACAAGTTGCGTTGGGTTCGTATGGACGAACACTACGCTATGGAAATGGATTGGAGTCATTTGGAGCAAGCGAGAATTTTGGATAAAATTAAACGCACGTTTAATTTTATTCGAAATAAAAGCTGAAAACGAAATTGGAATCAAGGTGAGAACTTCTCACTCAATCGAATCGGTTTCGATTTTAATTTTAAATAGTTAGATTTAAAATTCTTGAATGTATGATTGAATGATGATTGTTATCTATTGATTGTTAAAATAGACCTTATACGCCGTTAGTAAGCGGAGGTTATTTATTAAAAACATATACCGCGAATATTTCACAGTACAGTGAAATTGATATTATTTATGTACTTGGAATTGATTTCCCGCATTGTATAGCGGATGAGATCCTATTGCGCCGCCTATTAAGCGGATAATATTTTATGAATCCCATATACCGCGATAATTCCGTACTGGAACGAAATTGGTATTGTGCTAACATCTGTGGATGCATGGAAACAGGTTGGAGGGATCCAATTGAATTCCTCAATAGTAGTGATTATTTACAGATATTGTTATATATTCTGTCGTCATATCGATATATGATGTTTGTTGTCGTGATTGATTATTTGGTGTTGTTGCATCATCGGATCCATTTTTTTAAGTTTAAAAATAACGATTTTGATTTTAAAAGGGATTTTTAAAGTGATTTTTGAAATTATACGTTTTATTAAAATTTTGAATTGATCCATTTTAAATAAATAAACGTTAAAAGTTTAAAATTATAAAAAGTATGATTTTTGAGAAATATAACTGGAATAAGATTTTTGAAATAAATAGTTGATTTATTTATAAAATGGTTTAAATTGGGATTTTTGAATTATTATAAACGGTTTATATAAAAGGTTTATAAAATTGATATTTATAAATTAAAAATATTGGAATTATAAAACAAGTTTTATTAAGTGTTAAAATAAAGTATAAATGGTTTTTATAAGTAATGAAATTTATAGATTTATAAATTGTGAAGTTATAAAATGAATAGATTTTTGTAAAATAAAAGATTATAAGTAATTAACTTATAATATGGACTTTTGGTATATAAATTGAGTTATATAAATTGAATTGGATTAATAAAGGAGATTTATAAATCGAAGTTTATAAATAAAAATGAAATTTATAAACATTGTTTATAAATTCGAAATCAATTGAATTTGATAAATTGAATATAGAAGTTTATGAAAGGTAATATATTCGCGATTTTGGATAGCGAATAAATTCTTGAAATAAAACGTGTTGTAAATATTGAAATTGGGTTAGTGAGGTATATTCACGATTTTGGACAGTGAATATATTATTAAGTAAAATGGATATGTTTTGGGAAAGCGATATTATTAAAAGAAGTTGATTATTTTAAAGACATTTTTAAATGTGTTAAATATCGAAATCATAGATTTCAACATTCATTGTTGAAATAGACGTTTTCGAGAAATAAAAGGAAATGGTGGGCTATAACACTGTTGTTATAGTAAATGATTTCCGAAAGGAAATATTTTGTATAGTATTGGGATTTACATATCTATTTTAAATTTCGAATCCCTATACTAGTGATTTTGGGTCGTCGTAACGATGTTTTACACAACCGTTTTGACTCAAATTTATGTATTAAGAAAATGATTTCTTAAAGAATGAAATATATACTTAGTTTTGATTTAAGTATATTGAATATTTTCAAATGTTGAAAATAAATAGATTTGTGAATTACTTATTTTTAAATAAGTATGGAAATATTTTTCCAATGTGAAATGAACGTTTTAGAATTTATCCTTGTAAAGATAAATTGAAAGTGAATATTTGAAATCGATTGAAAATCGTACATCATAGATATTTTGGGATTATAAATTCACTATGGAATTTATAAAAGAAAGGGGAATTTGTTTAAAAATAAACGTTGATTTATTTTTAAAGTATGGGAATAAATTTACGGATTTGGAACGTAAATATAAAGTAAATCGGTAAGGATTTATTTAATTAGTTTAAATGAACCATTTTGAAATGAAAGTATTTTCGAGTAAGGAAAATGATTGAAATTTATTTTCAAAAGTGATAAAGGATTGAAAAGTGATTTGAAAATTTGTTTTCAAATGGTTAAAGTGTGGAAATTTTATATATCTAGTAAAGATATTTTGGAAAGTAAATAATTTGGGAAATTATTTGGAATCTGGTGATGTTGCGCATCTCTATTGATAGTTAAATAATCGACTATCAATATTTACCTTTAAATAGGTATTTGTTGTGAATTGCTTGAATTTGAATGCCACACTTATTTTTAAAATAAGCGCGCACTATTCTGGTTAGCCGGGAAAGGACCTTGGGGTCGTATAACCCATTTCGAATATGTGATACGTCGTTATGGATTGCATTTGATGACCGGTGTTGAAGACCGGATATTTGTGAAAATGGATGGATTACCGTCGAGTTACTCTGCATCGGATGATCTCCGATACAGAGGTTTTATCACCCTTAGTGACGGGAAGTCCGGATGTGATTAGTGAATATTTGGATTGCAAAGGCTTCTTTGGAAGTGCCTTCGGTTCTGTTCGATCCCGGAACAGACTTGTATGGATTGTATGTCTGACGTTACAATTTGAGATGTAAAGCTGGTTTCTATCAAACATATTTCTGTTGGTGACGGAGAATTTATTCTCTTAGCTTAACACCCTTCTCTGAGACGTACGAGCTCAGAGGTTATGTAGTTGATGGTTACTAGTGATATATTCCCAAATTGGTAATGTGGCATGCTGAGTGTTGCTGTGGATGATCATTGTTTGATCGGTTGTGATATGATCATTTGTTTGATCATTTATCTTGGTGATCATTACTTTGATCATTTGTTGACCCAAAGCACAGCTTTTGTATAAAGCGTGGCTTTGTGGACGAGACTTCGTCGGACCTCACACCCCTGAAATGGTCAAAACAGGAAGGATGCGGCAAGGTTATTAGGGGGTAGCGCCCCTTTAGTGTATGTCATTCCTTCTGGATAGTGGTGGTATCATGGTATGGAGCCCAGATATTTAACCTATGTGGTTGCTGCAAATTTATTGCTTTGTGGTTGTTGGAAATCGAGGATCCTCGGATAGATCGGTTACGATCGGGGGATGACATATTCGTGTCAGTAGTTACCCAGTTAGGGGTAACTCGGCCTTGTGTTGGCAGAGATCCGGTTTGGTTATCGGGTCGTCTTTCCAGAGGCGTACCTATGTGGCAATGGGAAGTTCCTTGGCCTGACCATTTGTTAGAAATCAGAAGAAACAATACGATCTTGTACGGTTTTAGTTGTATAACCTGCCATGGAATGTGGCGGTAACCTGCTATTGAACATGGTAGCTATAGTAGGCATAAGTGCGGAATGCCTATGCTAGCTAAGATTTATATCTTTATTTTCGAAATGATTTTACCCACACTATGCACTAGTAATAATATCAAATATTTCTTTTTAATGCGTATCAAGCATCTTTGGCTATCATAAGGAGAAATCTCCTCCGATTCTGCATTTGCATTGTGTGTGTGTGCGGGAGGCCTTATGGTAGTCTCATTTTTTAAAAAAGCATTACGACTATATTTTAAAACTATCCTGTTCTTTATTTTAAAGATAAATAGTTTTGGGTTCTCACACCAGTCACATGACTGACTCGGAGTTTATTGTTTTCCTTCCTAAACTCTGGGTGCCCACCAATTTCCACACGGGCAGTCTAGAGTTTGGTTATCAGGTCATTCTGGATTCAGGAGTTGCCACAGAAATCTGGAGGCGAGCTGGATGGCGTAGCATATTATTAGTATATAGTATTTCTTTTCCGTTGTTGTTTGTTGTACACTCTGACGATGAAATGTAATGTTATGTTATGTAATGTAATAACTGATATAGTTCTTTTTTTTAAAGATTATTCATTTATCTATTATATGTTGTTCCGCTGCGATTGTGAGATTCTGCTGTTGTTCTGTTGTTTCTTTCTGTTCTGTTCTATCTTTTTCTCTCTTCTTCTACCTCTTTCTTTTTCTTTAACCATAACGATTCGGTTTTTCGGCAACAAAAAATTGCGTTCGTCACAGTAGGATTTTGAGCGTAGAGTTAAGGCTAGTCGATAGCGGGTGTCGCAAGTTTACATGTGTAAGCATCTGACTGCTTAATTTCTAGTAGAAATCTTAGGGCAGCACATAGGTAGGGTTTGCTGAAGCTGGGTAAATCTGTGTGTTCTATTTTTATTATTCTGCTATTATTTGTGCTGCTATAATTCTGATAAATCTGTGTTGCAATTATTTTATATACTTCCGCAATAATTTTAATAATTAATAGCATCACTCTATTCACCTCCCTCTAGAGTGAAATCGATCCTACAGGTGGTATCAGAGCTAGATACAAAAGTCCTTTTTGTTTTAAAAAGTTTGATTTTTCAAAGACCAATTTTTTACAAATTTGAATTTTTAAAATGGCTACTTTTGCTGAGGGTCGGTCTAGTATTATCCCTTCTATTTTCGATGGAACAGATTTTTTGAATTGGAAATTGAAAATGGAATTTTATTTAAATCTGTTAATGTTAAATGTGGGATATTATTGAAAATGGGGGTGATATAACAGACGAGAAAATTTTCTCGATTGATGCTCTTGTTATGCATATATTATGTTCTCATATTAATCAAGATAATTTTAACTTTATCTCTCATTGTGAAAATGCAAAGGAAATCTGAAATACTTTTGATGCAATATATAGTGCAAAAGCTAAGAGCAATGAGAAATCCTCCACAACCGACCCAGTTAAAGAAATGTGCTTAACAGGATTGGTAAAAAGCAGTTGTGATGAGGATGACGATGATGGAGCGGCTGAGCTGGCATTACGAATGAAGAGATTCAAAAAGTGGAACCGCAAATACAGAAATCCAGCTCTAAATCAAAAATTTAAAAGTATAATATTCAAAGCACTAGACAACCCAGAAGAACGGAAGATCATCTGTCAAAAGTGCAACAAACCCGGACGCATCAAGCCTAATTGTCCTCGACTCCAACACGGCCAAGAAAAGAATTCAAAAGGGAGAAGTTTTGCAGCCACATGTAATAAAAGCGATATTGATTATAAAAGCACTACCAGTGAGAGTGAGAAAGCAGATCTATGCTTTAGAAGTGATATAACTGATAGCGACGATGACGAGCCAAGCGAGGTATCAAAACTTTCTCTCTCACAACTACTTATATATTTCCACGAAGTAAATGGTTGTTTTGAAAGATTTAGGGAGAAATACGCAGTGAATCACAAAGAGATACTTTGATAAAATCAAATAAATAACTTGACCAATTGGATAAAAACTATCAAATTAGGATCCCTAAGTGTGATAAGGGTCCAACATTTGAAGAAGAAATTAAAAAATCAGAAATTAAAATAAATCGCTTGAAAATGAAATTCTGATTTTGAAAGAAAGTGAAAATACTAGAAGAGAAAATTCTATAAAAAAGTGCACACAATTATTAAACAAAAATGAATCTCTCAAAACACAAGTCCAACAACAGTCGATGACTTTAGGAAAATTTTCCAAAGTTAAATGATCGTTGAAAATACTATTAGGGAAACAAACTGTTAATATAGTTAGACAAGGACTTGGATATAATTATTCTGGAAATATTAGAAATAAAATTAAACAACTTAATTCCATGTGTACAATTTGTAGAAAAATTTGACACAATTAAAATATTTGTCGGCACAGACCCAAATACGTGAAAACCATTTCAATTTGGGTTCCAAAAGGCACAAATATAAAATCCCTTAACGTAAACAAATTTAGGTGCCGAAAAGAACATATATAAATTGTTTTGGGTCTCCATAAAATTATTTTTCAAAATCAATTGTGTAACGACCCAGAATTTTGGTCGTTAGATTTTAACATTTAATTCAGTTTAAATGTTAAATGTGCATTTTGAATTGATTTTGAAATAAGGATTTTGTTAAATCAATAGAATTTAGTTGTAATTTTCAATATGGAAATTCAATTAAAATTTGAATAATAATTAAATATTTGGAATCGGGAAAATTTGTGAATCTGGATGTAAATAGTTATGAAAATGGTTTCTAAGGTTAATTTTAAGTTTAGTTCGATTTGAATTTTTCTATTGGATTTTTAGATCGAATTAAAAGTCGATAAGTTGAATTTGGAATTTTATATTAATTTAATAATGGAATTTAATCATATAATAATGAAATAATCATATTTTGATTCGAAATGAATTAGAATGATTTCTAATGAGAATATAAATTCTATATGATTTATTATTAAGTAAAGATTTCAAAGTGCAATTTTAAGTGATTTCGACGATTTTGAAAATCGCTCGAATTTATCGACAAGTTAAAATAGCCTTTCAGGGCACAGTCTCGGAATTTGACGAAACCAGTTTCATTTGTTCCGTAATAGTTAGTTATTATCGGATTTCAATTTTCGTAGCGTTTGGAATTACCGTTTGCTCGTAAGGGTGAGAAACGCGTTGAAATTAAAATCGATAATTTAATATTTTAAATCGATTCAAAAAGCTATCTTCCACATATGATCAAATTAGCCTCCGAAACACGTTCCATTGTGTTAGGAAGGTGGGTAAAACATTATAATCGCCTATTGGCACGCGTTGTTTGGAGATTGTTTGAGAAAATTGTTTAAAAGTGAATCAAATAATAATATAATTGGATTGCACGTATATATATACACGTAAGGCCCGAAACCCTAGTTTCTTTCTTCAGCCACCGCTTCTTTTATCTATGGCCGAAAGGCAATAATCTTCCTCCTCAATTTTCTTTAAATCCGTAGATTTATAGCAAAAATCATCAACTACAATAATCTTGAGCGAATCGAGCTCATCAGATCCAACGGTGGATCTAAGCTAATGTCATAGATTGGCGGTGAATCTGGGCCCCGTTCGTCGCTCATTTTAATAGATATTGTGAGGCTTTGGGATAGCCGAGTTCAACCAAGTTCTGGGAGATGGTGGAGGGCACGTGGACCTTGGAGACGGAGGAGCCTGATTGATCTCAAGTTGAACGTGTAGGCATCGACAATTGATTGATTAAATCGATTTATGGGTTCGAACAACCCTCAATGCGCGATGTAGAAGATGAGGGTTGCGGCCTGATTTTTTTCTTTATTTGATACGAACGGCCGATGGTAATAATATAAAAAAATGATTTTTTTTTTAAATTCTATACAAACTTTATCAATCCATAACTTGTGCATGCTTGGTCAGATTCCGAAAAATTTGGTGGCGCTTGAATCGCAACGACGAGCAACACGTTGTGATGTAGGCCTGGAATCATTTTGAGCAAGTGGAAATTTTGGATTAAATCGAACGGTTCGATTTAATTTAAAATTGGCGCGCTCGTTGAATTCAGGGTGAGTTAATCTCACTCACATCTGGAATTTCTAGTTAGTTTAAATAGTTAATATTTAAATGGTTGCTTGATTGGTTGAATATGATAATTATTATCAGATTGGATCGGTATTTATTTGTGTGCTAACATCTGTGGATGCAGGGAAACAGGTTGGAGAGATCCAACTGGATTCCTCACAATGTAGAAATTATCTTCATTATCTATGATTTACTTTCTTTATTATACCGTGGTAGTTTAATTTGAAAATTCATTATGTTGTGATATGGTTGGATGAATATAATCTAGGATTTTAAATTTAAATAAAATAAATTGGGATTAAAAACGAAATTGGAAAGGGATTCTTAAGCAATGAATTTAAGGAAATTAAATTCAGGAAACTGATTTGGAATTTGTTAAGAGTTTTTGAAATTGTGATTTAAAAAGGAATGGGAAATTGAAATTCAGAAACTAGGTTTATGAATGAAATGGAATATTTATCGAGGGATAAATTTGAAAGCATAAATTTCCGGTGGGAACTTCTATAAGAAGGTGCAAATTGTTTTAAAAGTAATAATGCGATTATTTTAAATAAAAAAGATGGAAAGTGTTTTTTCCTGGAAAACTAAGTATGTTTTCAAAGAAAAACTTTCGAAGTACAAACTAGAAGTTTAAAATGTGTTTTTAGAATGTTTTAGAAGAAAATCCTATTTTTAATTACTTTTAAGTGAAAGTAAATATTTAATTAACTAATTATGGTATTTAATTAATTTAAAGATAAATTAGTATTATAATTTCCAAAGGAAATTTTATTATAAGTATTTGATATAATAACTTATATTAAAGGGAAATTTTTGATTTAAGTTACCCAAGACTTTAATAGATTTTCAAAAGTATATATTTGAATAAAGAATTTAACAACTTATTTAAATAATATAAGTATATATATTTGAAAGTGATAGTCCAGGAAATGAGAAATGTGTTTAAAAATAAAAGGTGTTTATTTTTAAAGTGTCGGAAGAAATTTAGGGTATTTAAATGTAAATTCGAATTGAGATAAATCAAGCAGATTTTTAAGTAAAAGTTAAAAGTTTAAATTTGTTTTTAAAAGAATGTTTTAAGAAAATTCTTATTTAAGTTGTAAAAAATTTAGAGGTAAAGATGCACTAAATTAGTTATAGTAATAATTATTTTAAAGGCGTAATTGGAATTATGTTTTAAAAAAATATTATTAATATTGATATTTTATAAAATGGATTTAATTTCAAAATAGTTTGGTTAAAGTTTTATTTGAAACTAGTAAAGAATTTTGGTAACTCCTCTTTAAAAAAATTGTTTTGAACTTAACCTTTATTTTAAAATTAGTTTACATTTCATAAAGTAGTCTGCTTTAAATATTTTTAAAATATATTTTTGAATAAAATGTTTAAGTAGTTTAATTTAAATATTTTAAGGCATATTTTTAAATAAAGTGTTTGGTCTTGGTTTTTTCAGTGGGAAGTCTATTCCATGACAAGAGTGTGGTTTAAAACCGTTTTCAAAAGGGGTTGAAAATGGAAATATATCTTGTGAAGATATTTTGAGGGTAATAAATAATTTGGAAAATTATTTATGTTTAATGGATGTTTATGAATGTTAATTGATAGTTAAATCGCCAACTATCAATATTGGCCAATGCGTTAATCGTTTCGAAGAGACCGGGATCGAGATTTATTTCTTGAAAACCACTTCGATCCGGTTTGTAAGTTTTTATGGAAAAAAAGGAGTTCGGAGTCGAAGATGGAGCAGTGAAATGCAAGGGCTAGTCGCTACTAATCCCGAGGATGTTTGCAAAACGGATGTAGTAGGAGTAGTGCATTCGGTTCCGTTCGAACCCGGGATGGACTTGCATGGATGAATGCTTTTGGGACATCGTCAAGTGGACGGTGGGAATTCTTAGTGAAACGTTCTAAAGGTAAGGCTTAGCCTCAATCCTCATCAACTGAGAATGACTGAAAATCAGGGGATATGTAGCAAGGCTATGTGGGTAGCATCCATTAGGGTGAGGTCATCCATGTCTAGATGTCCTTTTTATTCGGCTTAGTGGTGCGGTTGCTGGTCCCAACCGTGGGGTGATCTTACTCGGGATTATCCAGTAAGGGGTAGTCCCAACCTTGTGTTGCAGGGGATCGGGAGCGGTCCTTGGTGCGGTGATCTAGGCCTCGTACTATGACAGGTGGTACCCCAGTGCCTAGTTGTGATGACCGCCCATGACTCCTACACCGAAACAAGGAAATAGTGCGCTGAAAGTGTGCCAGGCAGCCATGGACGATTGTCAGGGTAAGGTAAAAACATCAAACTCTATCGTATAACTCACAGCGCATGGACAGAATACAATAGAGAAATATATAGTGAAGCTCCATAACAGAAAACCATCATATAGACTTCATATAAGTTTGATACAAGCATCTGAAAGTCAATACATCAAGCCAAACTACAAAGCACTCAAAACAAATACAGCAGCGGAACACCCAGTACATATAATAAGAAAATAATACGCAAAAGCCTCCAGCTCGTCTTCATCATCATCAGCGTAAATCTCCAAGAACAGCACCTGTCACCTGTTACCTAGTCTGCCCATCCCAACATGGATGAACAGCCCAAGGTAATAAGAGGAGACATAAAACCTTGAGTCAGACAAAGTCCTAGTGAGCAGTAAATCAGCTATCAAACATACCAAAAGAGCATAAAGGATAAAAAGGAATAGGAAACCAACCATCCCACTCCACCACTTTCTACAGTGATAGCCCCCGGACACACCCTAAGGAGAAGCAAGCATAGAAACACAGATAATTAAAGTAAAGCAATAATCACTCGAGTTAAGGTCGATGTTTTCTAAATACAAACCCCCAAGGCCTAAACCAAGATCAGATAAGCACCCAGAAAACACCGCTCTTGAGGCCGTATGATGATACAACCATACATCCATGACTCTGGCTATCACTGTTATCTTTGCTTCGATACCACCATTAATTGAATGACCGGCTCATTCTTTTAGCCGTAAGTCAAGGGTTAATGGTAACCCCGGTTCTAGACAAACACCGCACGTCATCGTGACCCGTGCCTAGGACTCACCTACTCTGCCCAGAGTACTCGACCACCTGCCTGTAGTCTTTTGGGTGTCCCGACCACCTGCCTGTAGTCGTTTTGGGCGCCCCATGTACTCTTGCTTTGAGTTTACTAGAACCTTCAACAACGATGAAGTCGAAGCCTCCCAGTCATCCTCCTCGACGACTACTCTCATACTAGCCCAAGCTTCCTCTCGAGCAATCCGTTATCAACCAACTCGAACCATCCCTCGAGTTATCAATATGCTTGGAATGATCCCTGCCTGGATTAAACCAAGACTATCTCACATCATGCTTTGCTCCAACGCATTATAGCAAAGTCCCATCTCGATATCATGTTCTGCTTCCTCTAATCATAGCAAAACTTCATCCTATCAACAATATCCGTCCATATGAGCTTCCACATCCGCTTCATATGCCAACAGCAGCTTTTCCAATTCAAGAGCCTTTCTTTTGGCTTTTGAATCACCATTGACCATCCTGTCTAGATCTAACTATCAATCAACTAACATACATAGCAATCAATCAAATCAATCATTAGTTTAAGCAATCAAATAATCAAACATGGTCTAAATAGGCATTTATAACTACAATGGCAATTTCGTAAATAAATTAGCATAGATCTAACATGCATGAATCATGGGTTTTTAGCATAGATCTAACAAATATAAATCATGGGTTTTGTCTCTACAACTTGATGAATGAACTTGCATAAGTAAACATCTTCATAAGTAATGGATCTACACTTGGATCTAAAGAAAAATGCATAAAATCGCTATCTACAACACTCCAACAAACCACCAAACCAATATACTCCTTTGGGTCCGCGTGAGAGACAACCACCACTCACCGAATCTCCAAAACAACCCAAAAGCAATACGCTTCAGATCTGGACAGCAAAGCTTCAAGCTTGATTTGTCGAAATCCCGCTTGAAACGATGAAATCTCACTTCGTTGGATGAAGATCTTCAACTTTGGCTCTTGGATCTTCGATCTTGATCTTCGATCTTGGACGGATGTTAGCACAAGATTAGAGTAGAGAAAAGAAGTGAAGAAATGTTGTAGTCGAGCTCTCAAAATGGCAGCACTTCGTTGCTTCAAAATCGGTGCCAAAATAGTGAGATAGGCGCCTCTATTTATAGGCTGATTTTTAGGTCGCACGGTATTAGGTCGCTCACGACCTAAAAACATCTTGACCTACGACCTATCTACTATCCCCGACCTAAGGACCTATCGACACAACCAACGTAGCGACCTAACGCTATTGCCTAAGCTTCAACGACCTACGACTCATGCGACGTAGCGACTTAACTGGTTGCCGACCTAACACTAACACCTTCCTGCGACCTAACTACTACACGGTATCAAACATAGGTCGCTCACGACCTAACTAGAATGACCCCAAGCCATCATCTCCTAGGTCGCTCTGCCCTAGGTCGCTAACTACCTTAGGTTGGTCCAACCCTTAGGTCGCTCAATACCTATAAGTTGCTCACCTATTTAGGTCGTGCTAAAACCTTAAGTCGCTAATCCCTATAGGTCGCTCGGCCGACCTAAACTATAACACGTCCTACCCTCCAAATGACCTAACTATCAGGCCTTAACTCGTCTACGACCTAACTCCTTAAGGTCGCTGCTACATATAGGTCGTAACTCGTTAACTCATGACTCGTGTAACCATCTTAAGTCGTAACTTGCTAACCCGCTACACTACTAACTCGTTAACTTCTTAACTCGCCCAGTTCTTAACCCGTTAGCTCGTTAGCGATCTTAGGTCACAACATATTAACCTACTCCAATTACCAACTCGCTAACAACCTATTCCTTAACTCGTATCCCCTTAGGTCGTCTACGACTCATGAATACCGACCTAAGCTTTCCCACCGAGTTAATCTCTACACGAGTTAACTTCCATACGACTTAAGCTATGGATGACATAAACAAAACTAACGACCTAATAATTCTATGATATATCGACACGTAAAATACGGGTCGTTACATTCTCTCCCCCTTAGGAATTTCGCCCCCGAAATTCCAAACAAACAAGAGCAACCAAAACTATTCTGCATGCCTACCATCCATAGCAATCAACAAACCATGCATCCAATTCTAGCCTAGCATGCAGAATTCTAAGATCGGATCAAGTTACAAATTCATGAGATGTCACGACACCTTAGGGCTATACCTTGAAGAGTTCAGGATGAGCTGCCTTCATCCTCTCTTCCTCCTCCCATGTACAGTCGTTAACATCATCACTCCATTGTATCTTGAGCAACGTAATCGTCTTCCTCCTAAGCTGTTTCGTGTCTGTTTCAACAACACGAAGCGGTTTACGAGGTCTTCTAACAACTGGATCAACCTCTAAATCTTCATAGCTATCAGCAGAAACTACTGTATTCGAGTCGTGCACATACTTCCGTAGATAAGATACATGAAAAACATTGTGCACACCCGCCATCTTTTCCGGTAACTCCAATCTATAAGCGAGCTTTCCAATTCGCGCGATGATCAGGAATGGTCCAACAAATCTCGGAGTCAATTTCCCTTTCTTCCCGAATCGGACAACATTCTTCAGTGGAGAAATCTTCACTAAAACCATATCACCTACGTCGAATTCCAAATCCTTACGACGCTTATCAGCATAACTTTTCTGGCGGTCTTGGGCTGCCTTCATTCGTTGCCGAATGATCTCTATACAATCCGTAGTCTGACGAATCATCTCTGGCCCAAGTATTAGCTTTTCTCCAGTTTCCAACCAACATGTCGGAGAGTTACACGGTCTTCCATACAGCGCTTCATACGGTGCCATACCAATGCTTGACTGGTAACTGTTATTATACGCAAATTCCACCAGATGAAGATGATCTTCCCATGATCCTCCGAAATCCAAAACACATGCCCTGAGGAGATCTTCCAAAACTCTGTTGACTCTCTCAGTCTGACCATCTGTTTGGGGATGATATGCTGTACTCAAACACAACTCGGTTCCCAAAACTTCCTGAAAGCTCTTCCAAAATCCACTAGTGAACAATGGGTCTCGATCGCTCACTATACTCTTCGGAATACCATGGAATCGAACTATCCACTTAACATACAACTCAGCCAACTTCGATGCAGTCCTAGTTGATCGAACAGGAATAAATCTTGCACTCTTAGTCAAACGATCTACTATAACCCAAATTCCTTCATTTCCTGCTCTTGTTCTAGGTAACCCATCGATAAAATCCATCGACACTTGCTCCCACTTCCATGTAGGAACTTCTAATGGCTGAAGCAATCCACTGGCTTCTTCTGCTCTGCTTTAACCAACTGGCAGTTCATGCATTTGGAAATAAAATTCCCAACATCCTTCTTCATACCTTCCCAGTAATAGGTTCTCTTCATGTCCCGATACATCTTATTTCCTCCTGGATGAATTGTCAACTTTGAGTGATGACTTTCCCTCAGAACTTCATCTCTCAATTCATCTATATCGGGAACAACTAGTCTTCCTTGCTTTCGAAGCCAACCCTCTCGATCGACTTTAAATCCTTTATCCTTCTTTGGTTCCAGTCCAGATTCCAGATCACCGATAATCTTGACAATCTTATCATCTCGTTTTTGGCTCTCGCCAATTCTTTCCACAAGAGTAGGTCTTATAGATAAGTTTGCCAACATCTTAGGTTCCAACTCACATCTAGGCCTAAAATCAAATCCAGCTAAATACTCGAGACTCTTCCATTTCGAAAACATGGCTCTCAATCCTGCATATCTTCGACTCAACGCATCAGCTACTGCGTTACCTTTTCCCGGAGTATAAGCTATACCAAAATCATATGATGCTAAAAACTCTAGCCATCGTTGCTGTCGAAGATTCAAATCCTTTTGGGAGAAAAGATACTTCAACGAATTATGATCTGTAAACAACTCGAATCGAACTCTCAATAGGTAATGTCTCCACATCTTCAGGGCAAACACAATCGCCGCCAACTCTAAATCATGAGTCGGGTAATTCCTTTCATGCGGCTTCAGTTGTCGACTTGCATACGCAACAACTTTATTCTTCTGCATTAGCACTGCTCCAAGTCCAGTACCACATGCATCGGTGTAAACCACCATCTCATCATTCCCACTTGGAATAGTCAAAACAGGAGCACTCGTCAGTTGCTCTTTCAGGATTCCAAAAGCTTGCTCACACTTAGCATCCCAACTGAATACCTGATTCTTTTTCGTCAATCCTGTTAGTGGTGCAGCTATCTTGGAGAAGTCTTTAATAAACCGACGATAATATCCTGCTAATCCAAGAAAACTTCTCACATCAGATGCATTCTTAGGTCTAACCCAATCCTGGATTGCTGCCACCTTAGCGGGATCAACCGCTATTCCATTTCCAGAAATAACATGGCCTAAGAATCTCACTTCACTCTTCCAGAAGTGACACTTCGAAAACTTAGCCTTCAGCTGATGTTTCCGCAAGATTTCCAAAATAATCTGCAAATGTGTCTTGTGCTCTTCTTCAGTTCTGGAATAAATCAGAATATCATCCACGAACACAAGTACAAACTTGTTCAACTGATCCCTGAACACTCTATTCATAAGATCCACAAAATATGCTGGTGCATTAGTCAATCCAAACGGCATTACCAGCCACTCATAGAAACCGGATGGTGTCCTGAAAGCAGTCTTCGACACACTATCCTTCGCCACTCTCAACTGGTGAAATCCCGTTGCCAAATCCATCTGAGAAAACACCTTAGCTTCGTGAAGCTGATCAAACAAGTCATCTATTCTCGGCAATGGATACTTGTTCTTCTTAGTCACCTTATTCAGCTCACGATAATCGACACACAACCTCAACGATCCATCCGCTTTGGTTGCGAACACAACTGGTGCACCCCATTCGGACACACTACGCCGAATGAATCCTTTCCGTAAAAGGTCATCAACTTGCACCTTCAACTCTTGCTGTTCCCTAGGCGCCATCCGTCTAAGCGGCATCACAACGGGTCTGGATTCCTCAACTAGATCGATACGAAACTCGATCTCCCTATGCGGCGGTAACCCTTTGACTTCATCAAAGACATCCCCGAATCCATTCACGATTGGCACCGATGACAGTCCATCCCGTGGAACAACCATCGAATACATGAAGCTCATGAAGACGCCTTCTTCATGCTTACATCGTATCACAACCTTTCGCCCCTCCACATTCTCGACTGTCACCTCCAATCTCTCACAATCAACCTTTGCCGCATACTTCCTAAGCCAATCCATACCCAAAATAATTCCGAACCCCGCAAAGTTCAGAACAAAACAATCACAAACAAAAGAGCAATCATGACTCGATACAACTAGACCACGGCATACCATACACAAACAAGACGAACCCCCAACTGGATTGGTCACAACCAATGGTCTATCAACAATATCCGGTTCCAAACCCAACCGGTCCACCAACTCATTACAAACAAAGGAATGCGACGCCCCAGTATCAAACAACACTCTAACTGGAACACCACAAACGGAAAGAGTACCTTGAACCACCACACTCTTCCCCTTCTCTTCAGCAGTAGGAGCTTTCGAAGATGATGGAACAGCCCCCAAAGCATAAGCTTTCACAATCTGCCTATCCTTCCTTGGTTCTGGGCAATCCTTCTTAATATGTCCCAGCTTGTCGCAGTTGTAACACTTCCCCGGCACCTTAGGATTTTTGCAATCCCTGAAGAGATGGCCTTTCTGCTGACAATTGTAGCAGGTCACTTCGCCCTTCGGCTTCTTCTGGCCATTCTTACCCTTCTGCTGTTGATGTTTCCTCTTCTTGTTTCCACCCTGTTGTGGTTTAGACTCCTCCTTGGTCACAGCAACAACAGATCCTTCCTTAGGGAACAAACTCTCATGCCTGAGAGCTTTCTCCACTAGCTTCTCAAATGGATCGTCCAGATGATCCACCAACTGCCTTCCAAGATAACTGTCCAAGCGTGTCACAAACTTCTCATTCTTCTGATAAGAAGATTCAATATAAGACCGAGCATACTTGGACAAAGCTTCAAACTCAGAAACATACTCAAGAACTGATCTTCCACCTTGCTTGAGCTCCACAAACTTCTTAAACAAGACAGAAATCTGAGCCGTAGAAATGAACTTAGCTTCAAATCTAGCTTGGAATTGTACCCAAGTAATTTCTTCCTCTGGAGTATCAATGGTGATAGAGTTCCACCAATCAGAAGCCCTTCCTTGAAGCTGCCTTGATGCAAGCTTCCTTTTAGTTGCATCATCAATTCCCAAGTCACCAAAGATCCTTCTACAAGCATCTATCCATCTCTGGACTTCAATAGTAGATTCTGTCCCCAAGAAAACCTTTCCTCCAAGAGCAGTATAATCCTTGCACAACTTAGCAAAATCCACTGGCTTTGGAGCTTGAACTTGAATTCCAACATCTACCGCTGACCCTGGAGTTGGTATCCTTCTCCTGATCGATGTCATCATCGCTTCGAACATAGCTCCATAATCAGCAACTCCATCAGCAGCACGACCTTCCCTGGCAGCTGGTCTCCCTCTTCAACTCATCCTTAATATCTACAAAAAGGAATGATTAGAACACCTTTGAGAAACAACTGCATAAGGAGTTCAAATCCTTCTAATCTACTGTAATATATATAGTAATCATCCATCAAAATACAATTACGTCCCTCATACGTAGTTACTTCAGCGAGCGTTGGCTAAAATCGATTAA
The DNA here is from genome assembly GCA_030765085.1 of Allium cepa. Lineage (NCBI taxonomy): Eukaryota > Viridiplantae > Streptophyta > Magnoliopsida > Asparagales > Amaryllidaceae > Allium > Allium cepa. Next base: position 86,136,923 of record CM060942.1, on the reverse strand, counting down.
CCAAAGCTCTGATACCAAATGTGACGACCGCCCATGACTCCTGCACCGAAACAAGGAAATAGTGCGCTGAAAGTGTGCCAGGAAGCCATGGACGATTGTCAGGGTAAGGTAAAAACATCAAACTCTATCGTATAACTCACAGCGCATGGACAGAATACAATAGAGAAATATATAGTGAAGCTCCATAACAGAAAACCATCATATAGACTTCATATAAGTTTGATACAAGCATCTGAAAGTCAATACATCAAGCCTCACTACAAAGCACTCAAAACAAATACAGCAGCGGAACACCCAGTACATATAATAAGAAAATAATACGCAAAAGCCTCCAGCTCGTCTTCGTCATCATCAGCGTAAATCTCCAAGAACAGCACCTGTCACCTGTTACCTAGTCTGCCCATCCCAACATGGATGAACATCCCAAGGTAATAAGAGGAGACATAAAACCTTGAGTCAGACAAAGTCCTAGTGAGCAGTAAATCAACTATCAAACATACCAAAAGAGCATAAAGGATAAAAAGGAATAGGAACCCAACCATCCCACTCCACCACTTTCTACAGTGATAGCCCCCGGACACACCCTAAGGAGAAGCAAGCATAGAAACACAAATAATTAAAGTAAAGCAATAATCACTCGAGTTAAGGTCGATGTTTTCTAAATACAAACCCCCAAGGCCTAAACCAAGATCAGATAAGCACCCAGAAAACACCGCTCTTGAGGCCGTATGATGATACAACCATACATCCATGACTCTGGCTATCACTGTTATCTTTGCTTCGATACCACCGTTAATTGAATGACCGGCTCATTCTTTTAGCCGTAAGTCAAGGGTTAATGGTAACCCCGGTTCTAGACAAACACCGCACGTCATCGTGACCCGTGCCTAGGACTCACCTACTCTGTCCAGAGTACTCGACCACCTGCCTGTAGTCTTTTGGGTGTCCCGACCACCTGCCTGTAGTCGTTTTGGGCGCCCCATGTACTCTTGCTTTGAGTTTACTAGAACCTTCAACAACGATGAAGTCGAAGCCTCCCAGTCATCCTCCTCGACGACTACTCTCATACTAGCCCAAGCTTCCTCTCGAGCAATCCGTTATCAACCAACTCGAACCATCCCTCGAGTTATCAATATGCTTGGAATGATCCCTGCCTGGATTAAACCAAGACTATCTCACATCATGCTTTGCTCCAACGCATTATAGCAAAGTCCCATCTCGATATCATGTTCTGCTTCCTCTAATCATAGCAAAACTTCATCCTATCAACAATATCCGTCCATATGAGCTTCCACATCCGCTTCATATGCCAACAGCAGCTTTTCCAATTCAAGAGCCTTTCTTTTGGCTTTTGAATCACCATTGACCATCCTGTCTAGATCTAACTATCAATCAACTAACATACATAGCAATCAATCAAATCAATCATTAGTTTAAGCAATCAAATAATCAAACATGGTCTAAATAGGCATTTATAACTACAATGGCAATTTCGTAAATAAATTAGCATAGATCTAACATGCATGAATCATGGGTTTTTAGCATAGATCTAACAAATATAAATCATGGGTTTTGTCTCTACAACTTGATGAATGAACTTGCATAAGTAAACATCTTCATACACTACAACAAACAGGGCCTTTAACAGCGTTTTAAAAACGCTATAAAAACTTTTAACAGCGTTTTTTTGTATGCTGTATATCGACATGCAGTTAAAAGTCAGGGATATACAATGACAAGAAATAAACGCTGTTAAAACTTTCAACAGCGTTATATAAACGCTATGGAAGGTTTTAACAGCGTTTTAAAAACGCTATAAAAACTTTTAACAGCGTTTTTATGTATGCTGTATATCGACATGCAGTTAAAAGTCAGGGATATACAATGACAAGAAATAAACGCTGTTAAAACTTTCAACAGCGTTTAATAAACGCTATGGAAGGTTTTAACAGCGTTTTAAAAACGCTATAAAAACTTTTAACAGCGTTTTTATGTATGCTGTATATCGACATGCAGTTAAAAGTCAGGATATACAATGACAAGAAATAAACGCTGTTAAAACTTTCCACAGCGTTTTATAAACGCTATGGAAGGTTTTAACAGCATTTTAAAAACGCTGTTAAATGTTTAAGTCCATTTCACCAACCATCAACCATAATGTGTGTATATACACATTTCAAAATTAGCATATTATATCAGTATCACATTTCAAAACATATTATATCAATATCACAATTCAAAATCAACATATTATATCAATACCACATTTTGGACACATATTTGATAACCAACGTATGAAATTTCATATTCAAAATATACAATATTCTTACACCAAACATAAATAGTTTGTCGTCAATAGCTCAAAAAAATATATTGAACAAGTATCAAATTCAAACTGCTACATACAAGCATGTCAGAATTAGACAACAATAAGTATTTAAAATTCGTTTACAATCTATTTAAACAGTTAGCAAAGTAGCTCTAAATAATCAGTTGAATTGGAGATTGAACAATAGTGAAACATAAACTAATTTAGCCAAGCTATTGCCTCCAAGTTTCCTTACCATATTTTATCTTCTTCCCTCTGCAGAATAAACCACCAATACAAGCTAGTGGTAATATGCCAAAGATGACACTCACAATGCCTGCTACAAGTTTAATCTTGTTTCTGTGTCGATTTGATGAATCTGTAAGATACAATTCTCAATTGAAATACATGTTATTTACCTATAAGTTTAATAGAATATGGAAAATGTGGAAGTCTTTATAATGTCTACACTAGATTCATTCAATGTCACTTCTTTAGGTGGAGAGACGGAGAGTATGTCCACGTACCAATATTTCCATTTGACAAGTTATTGTCTTGATCAGACAAACCTGTACAAAAAAGTGAAAAAAAGAAGAAGAACAAATGTCATGTGAAACTGTAATTGTCTAGTTAATATCATGTTTGCAATACATATATACTGAATCACTTAAGGCAGACAGTATACTGCCGTATCATTGTTATCACCTGACACACTTATGTAGAGCTTCTGATCTGTACCTCCATGTACACTGATGTCTGAAAGATCTGCTGACCAAATTATACATTGATAGCCATAATAATCAATTAAAGTAAATGCGGAGCAAGAACAGTCAGACAAGCATAGAACAGAAAGATTTAATTTTTTTTTGTATAACTTAATTAACTTGTTATATTTTATGATCCAAATTATGAGACTTCTCTGATTGATTAGGTTACAAATTCAAACAAGTTTGTAAAGCTGTTAAGCTATTGAGGTTGGCTATTATACCATGTTAGAATTTACTATGATGTGAATAATCTTTTGATTTGATGAAGAAGAAATGCAAACTGACTTTATTGATTGAATCAAAGCAAAGAATGATATGCTGCTTGAATGTGTGTAAAGATTTTGGGCATCCATTATATCTAAAGTAGAATTGAAGATTTCAGTTAATATATCTAATTTGATATCATGTCGTAACTATATTAGGAGGAAAGCATCAAATATGAATGATTCATTCCAAATATGAACACTTACAGGGCCATATTCTATCAATCGTGGATGATAGACTCCATATGATAGCAAAGATCACAGCGGCGACAACTTTCTTATGAGTGCACGAATAACATCCACATCTGAATCTTTTAAACAAAGTCTTACCTACATATAATATAGTTATAAAAAATTAATCATAGTTTGATTGTAGAATATTTGATATGTTTTTATGCTCTTGAAGCTTTTAGTTAAACCAAAAATCAATGAAACAGCTTGCAACTTCTAATTCTAGCATACGATGATAACTTGATTTAGATCTCTGCTTGAATACATTGATACAAGCTAAGGCAGTGATTCACTTAGTCAACATCAACTGTACAACCGAAAAATAAGTAGCTCAATGTTTTTCAATAAACATTATCTTTGCTGGTCCCAAAGTATTATAATCAATAAACCATGGATCAGTCTAAGTCAATGCATAGACAATATGTACTTTCTGTATTTACATGGTGACATAATTTGTTGTCGACATAAACCAAATAATATCAAAATACACAAAACATTGGTATGGTTTGATAGAAAAAGATATCACAAGAACTCCTGAGCTTATGTGAGCAAAGGTTGTGAAATGTGATATATTTTATACATCCCTACAGTTCATTTTACCAAGTATATTCGTCAAATAAAGCATTATATTTTCATTTCATGGATGCCACATAATTAGGCTAGTGCGATCAATAATTAAGCTATAAATGAGAAAGTGAAATGATTGAACTTTACAAACTAATTCACTTTACCATATGTAACCAGTTGATCATGGTAAGAAGAGACTGCTTTAGGGACAGTGAAAATTCCAAAGAATGCTGCATTAACCACAAGCAGCACAAACACATAATAAATCAATTAGAATTTCATTATAGTTTATTTACTCCAGCCTTAAGCTATAAAGGTTGCATGTATAAACTCAATTTTTATAAACTAAAAGTAAGTTTAGTGAATCAATTATGGACAATGAAATCAGTAATATTTCTCAACTGTACTTAAAAAACCTACTATCAAATATCAAATATAATAATCTAATTCATGGGTATTTCCAGATTTGTAGGTGTAAGTGAACAAAAAAATTCTCCACCACGGAAATGAAAAGAAGAAAGTCATCTAATTCTGTCGTAAAAGAAAGCTTCCATGCACTGAACAAATATGTCTTAAGACTAGTGTGTTGATATGACAAATTGTTCCATGAAAAGCAGCTCGGGGTATATGGTGGAATATCATTAGCAAGAACAGAGTTACAGAAAATAATGCATCTTTAAAATGGCAAGTTCTGTAATAAATATGTTAGTGGCCCAAATTTCGTAGCTATTTACATATTTTGTCATAAGATCGACTCCTGCTTGCATTATAACAAATGTCAGCCACTTGATATTGCAAGTACGTTAACAAAATCATGTTCAAGACCAAGCAAATTCCATTGAGTAAATGAATTGAAACACGATATTGCATTTGATTACTAGAATTCATGAACAAATTCTCCTATGTCAGGCACTTGATCTATACTAAATTGTCTCGAATCCAATTATCCTTGTATCACTAAACATGCTGACATCGAATCCTTCAACATCTAAAAGCTAACATACTGATAATGAAAAATGTATCGTTATGACATACCGATAAATGCTTCATCATGCTTTCTATGTGAATCTAAAAATTAAAATAGGAAATGTAAAAGTATAGGCTAACAGTACACGCAATTCATCCTGGAATGCTACTAAACAGTTTTACATCATCAGATTTCAGACTGCGGGTCAATCCATGTTCAGCGTTTACAATACTGCAACATTATATTGAAAAGGAAAAAAACAAATATGAACAAAACAGTATAATGCAAAAGTATAATGACAACAGTAGAATGTACCTCATCAAGTATGACAACATCTCTTCAAACATTCTCAGCCACCATATTATCTTCAACCTTTTGCCCTTGAATAAGTATCACAAATCACGCAAAGCCTGTCAAATAAAAATGATTTCATGTTCATATTAAAATGATATGAAGGGAGAGCAACATCTGTACCTCTATATATAGATGGCTGTCTCTTAAAGTGGGTTTCACGCCTCTAATGGTTCAATTTCCTACTTGGTCTGTAATTTTGAAACTTAGATATTGATCCAAAATATAATGCCACTTTATCAGGCACAACAAAACCCACAATTAGCTGAAATCATACATGCATAATCAACATGCTCAAACACAATGTAAATCATCATGATACTTGTTGTAGAGCAATCAACTAACCAATCTTCAAAAAATTATATTCACAAACGAAACCCATGCATGACATGCCACAGACCCAACACTAGTACTTAACAAAATTAAAACCGATTACAAAATAATTAGCACATAACATTCAGCTACAATAGTGACAATCCAAATGTGAACCGCCCTTGGTAAAAAATATCTAGGAATTTGACCAACTTGCAGTTATAATGCACTATGAGACAAAAGAAAACAGAAACGCAGCTGATATAGCAAGTGTTGGAATGATACATCATAACATAAACTATCAGACTTTGTTGATGTAAAAAGACTAATCAAAATGCAAAGTATCCAATAGAAAACCTACCTTAGTTATGTGTTAAAGAATGAAGCAAGAACCCTTTTTAAGAATAAATAAATAAGCTTATGCTTCATCGGCCAAAGAATAAATAAATAAGCTTATGCTTCATCGGCCAAAGTCGAATAAGAAATGCAAAGTATATGTTGTACCTTTGAGGATCTTATCTGCATCAGTGACTCTTCTTGTTGATTCTCGATTTGATTGAGCTCATTAGTGTTGGGTTGGCCGATGTCCTCACCAAGTAGATTTCTGATATTACAAATTCAGTTAGGAAAAAACATCATATTATTAACTTTAAGGTTCATTACTGATGCCACCTCTGGGAATGCTGCATAAGCTTAACTCTTGTTTTTAACTTTGGACAATCAAGGTAACTACTCTGCATTGTAAAACAAGATGGAGACTAGTTAGCTTCTGAATAAAACTTTGCATGTTTTGGACAAATGTATATTTTTTTGTACTATGAATATCTAAATTCACAAATTACGATATTTTGGACAAACATAGTTAGCTTTTTATAAAACTTGGTTAAATTTTACAAACTTAATAATCGGATGTTTATAAAACTTGGTCAAGTTTTATAAAACTTAGTTAAATTTTATTAACTTTGTTATTTTTATAAATTTAGTTTATTTTGAAAACTTAAACTTACTTAACTTCTATAAAACCTAGTTAACTTCTATAAAAATTAGTTATCTTTTTATAAAGTTGGTTAATTTTTATAAATTTATTTAATTTTTATAAAACTTAGATAACTTTGTTAATGTTATATTTTATTTTAAATACCTTACTCAACAATTGCATGTCGATTGTTATAAACTTGTTAATTTATATAAAACTTAGAAAATTTATAAACTTATTTAATTTTAAAAAACTTAGTTTAGTTAATTATTATAGAACTTAAGTAATTTTAAACTTAATTAGTTCATTATCCATATCTAGTTGAAAGGTACCACTCGCAAAAGCTTACTGAACTACTGTTGTATATATTTTTCGCTTCTAATAGTGGAGAAATGACAGAATATCAATTTGACAGTGGATACTTTAGAAAATTCATTGAAAGGGAAAAAATAATTACTTCAGGTAATTTATATATTTACATAAAGTTTTTAGAGTGACTAACAGCAACAGAGATTTAGGTAATAGACATGATGGTTTACATACCTTCCAATTGTATGCGTAATAAATTGACTGCCAGCAGCATGTCTGTCATGTTCTTCGCATGACATCTCTACCATTCTGCAACCCTGCAGGTATATTGTAATTTGACTATTTAGCATCTATATTATCTTAATACATGCATCCCACTTTATTTTGGTGACCAAATCTTTCACTTTCTCCCTTTGAATACTACAAAAATGATTTAACATGTACATTGAATTCAAGCAGCCACTTGGTTGATTGTGTTGGTCAATATAGGACTTTGTGCTATAAATAACATGTACATCTCCAGCAACTTCTTGAGCAATAATACCCGCAGCAGCCACAAGAGAGTCCACGATATTTAACATATCAGCACTATAAATAACCAGAGTGTTCGTAACCATAGTCTGATATTTTACAAATAGCGGTTCGGGTATAATATAGCCAATTGGGCTGTGTATCTGAATCGGCCCACATAGAGTTGCACACTATAAATGCAACTATATCATGTACAAACTGAAGCAATTACAAACTGATTGAATAAAAAGCAATTGTTATTGTATATCAATTCTCTTGCTAAACATAGTTTTTCAAATTCTCTATCATGGTATCAGAGCTGTTTCAAGCTTAACGGCATTGAAATCAGATTTTGAAGAAAGAAAGAAGTCAAGATATCATCAGAGAATTATCATCATCTGATATCTTGATAACCCATCAGGTATATCTCATCATTTGGGTTACATAATTGATTTTGCTTATTAAAACAGGTGCCGTGCCAAAGAAATCAACAAGTTTCTGACTGCAACAAGTTTTTAAGCAAATTCCAAAGCAAGAAGATTCAGAAAAGAAAAACAGATATCAAGAAAGCAATCAAAGGCAGAAAGAAAGTAATTGCCCTGCCAAGAAATCATCAGAACACATTCATCATTTGATTCTGGCTGCAACTAACCTGAGCATACTGCATCTGAAGCAATCTTGCAACTGCAAGTTTCTGAATCATCAAGCTAGTTATCTCTTTTATTGATTTCAACACGGCTGAAGGAGACACCAACTCAGCAACCTCTGATAATATCACCAATCCTCAGCAACAAACTACAGAAGCATTATCAACAACACCTCATTAACAAACTGCAGAAGCATTATCAACAACACCTCAGCAACAAACTGCAGAAGCATTATCAACTGCAGAAGCATTATCACCAATCCTCAGCAACAACCTCTGATAATATCACCAACACCTCATTAACTTGTTAAATCATTATCAACAACTAACCTTAAACAATTGTCAGATCCAACTTTAATCTTTTTTTAATGTTCGGAAGGTTGTAAATCAATAGCATGTAGTTTTACATCTATGAAAAAAGACATATCAGGCAATTCTTTTTTATATCTATGCACAAAAGTCATTTTAGGTTATATAGCCGCATCATCTAAAGCAACAGCCTCGTTGAATACACTTCCTTAGGAAGAGGAACATGAAACACATTACATTGTGTCTGCCAATTAAAGAACTCAGTAACTGAACTTTGAAAAGAAAAAAGAAACAAAATTCTATGACATGATCAAGGAGGGTACTTGGTATAATTTAACTAAGTTCTAGTTTAGTTCAAATTAGTCATGAGAACTTCTTTAAGTATACTGCATTTTTTCACACGTAGATGAAATACATAGAACAACTCAGATAACAGACAAATAATTCACCTCGAAAGCAATTTTACTTTACGCCTGTCTATGAAAGAGCTTAGTAACCCAATTCGATGTTTTATAAAGGGAAAAAAAGAAATATAGTAAGTAAATTTTAATGTTGCCTGAAAATTACAAAAATAAATTATTCACCTGAAAATTGAGTTCAAATCATAAAGTTCAAATCATAAAGTACCAAATGCATATAGTTCAAATCATAAAGTTCAAATCATAAAGTAAAGGCAAATGGTAAATCAAAAATTCATATCAAATGCAATTAAAGAATTATATCTTCTGCCATTACCAATTCCGTTGATGTTCAGACTGCACAAAATTACTAAATTGCATGCTTCTTCCATCTGCATATTTCTTAACCAACACCAGCTACATATAATTTAAAACAGACACTGAGATCACTGCCAGTATACTTTTGATCCTATTATAGGTATTCTGGCAACAAATGAAATAAAAATCTATAGTTGGTTCAGTATAATTATTTGGTTAAATGTATCTGAAAACATCCTTGATAACTGTTTTGAATTACATTTTCCTCTTTCTCCAGGTCATTTGATACAGCACCATCCAACAAATGGTGACCAGACTACAATTTCAAAGGAACGAAAGCTGCAACTGGCATCTGTAAATTGATGTTTTAGACATTGATTAAATCAAAGATTTTAGCACTCAATGTTTTATTAAGCACAGCGAGTAAGGTATTTTATTAAAAATTCGTATAGATTCACAAATCAGATCAGGAAAAAAATCGCAGTGGGAAATTGTGTGCGACAGTCAAAAAACAGATCAATCAGAACAAAAAACAATGAAAAATAGTGAGTAATAATGTAGGAAGCAAATCGAAATATGTAATCATTTTCTGATTAAAACACATACATCATAAAGATTTATACCTTTAAGGAAAAGCAGAAGGCGATAATAGGTGTGAGCTATCATAAAGATTTACATATTCAAATTGAATTTTTACAAGTGTTGCATACTTCAATAATCATACTTATTTTTGTATTATATCATACAACTTAGTCTAGATTAGAGAAAAGGTAATAATATTTTATCCCTTTATAAATACAAATCACTTTTTATGTTTTAAGAATCTGAAGTTGTTTAGTCAGGTTGCAACATGCTAGCCTCTACAATGTTGGATATGCTTTATGAATGATCCTATGTTAATTCCTATTGTACTTGTCCAACCTGCTATTCTATTTAATCTGACAAACTAAATCTTGTACAATTTAGTTGCTTCTATCTCATAGGTTCATAAAGAATAAAAGAGTTTGTATATGATTATATATGGTCGCCTGGAGAAGATTCCCGCTAAGTTGTCGGACGTAATATAGGGAAGAATAATTATGAGTTTGTATTCAATGATTCAAATATAACATCAATAAATTCATATTCATGGTTTGTTGATAATAAAACAAAGTCAATAACTCAGTCAAAACTAGTAGAAAGTATAAAATAATACCATTATAATGCAGACAATGATAACTTAGTCAATGTGTATAAAACGTTTAATGAGAAGATTTAGACTAAGATGAAAATCCTATTCAATTATAAATATAAATGAAAAAAACTATAAAAGAGATATATTCCTAAATGGGTTTGCTTTACTAAAAGCTGGTCGGGAGAAATTTTATAACCGGATGGAAAATACAAATTTAATATATGCTTTAAACATGCAAATTTATTAACAAAAGTGAGTGCAAATTAATTAATATTTATGATCCAAACCAGTAAATTCCCCCAAGTACTTCGTCTATCGTGATTGCTAGGTAATACATCAAGAACATTCAAGCATATACTGATAATTGACTGTTTACACGATATACTTTAAATACATCAAAACCAAATGGTAAAAAATCAAACTGTTTACACGATATACTTTAATCAAGTAAAGATATGCTTTAATCAGGTAAAAACTGTCGCTCAGTTCTAGTCGGCGTTAATACATTCAGAAACTTTGGTCCATCTATCGATCTACCTAGGACAATGTGTAAACACGAGACTGTATAAAATCCTCAACTAACTTATCAGTTCAACACACATAATAAATTAATAGATAAAACTGCATTTTTACTTCAACTGATAATTGACAAATATTCTTAGCCTCGTTATGCTGTTTAAATAAAATCATTCACTCTCAATCCACTAGGTTAAAAAAAACTGTCCACTGGAACAAATTCATACATACCCAGCACATCAATTTTAATATAGAGAAATCAAACTATCGGTTATGCAAAATAAAACCATTTTGCAGTATTAATCACAGACAACCCAAATCATCAACAAAATGTATGACAACCCCAAATTCAATTATACCAAAAATTACAAACTGTAAATCAAAGGAGATGTCACCTTTCAATAAAAATTCCAATTGAAACACAAAAATGCGTAAACCACATAAATTTTGGATTAAAAAAAGCCAAATGAAAATAGATCTTGAAACGACGATTTAACAGCTACAGTTGCCATCTATTAACTAAAAAAATTGACTTACGTGAACTTGGTTCCTATAGATTTGATCAAATCCTGAAGTCTCTCTCGTCAGCAATTAAAGAGCGGCGACGATAGAGCGATGAATTATTTCTTAATGCCATGAATTAATTGGCCATGGCTCGATTAAAAGTCGAATGAAGAATTTAGGGCTTTGCAAGTGAGACCACGAGGAAAAGGGATTTTGAGAATAGGTAAATATGAGAGGGAAAGGAAAAAATATACCGCCAAGTTGTTTGGATGGCGTGAAAATTGCGCTGTTTTGACCCTAATTGCCTCTAAAAGAAACGAAGATGACGAGGTGCATTTCAACGCTGTAATGGTTTGCCATTGATATTCATTTTTCCTGTAGTGATAAGTAATGGATCTACACTTGGATCTAAAGAAAAATGCATAAAATCGCTATCTACAACACTCCAACAAACCACCAAACCAATATACTCCTTTGGGTCCGCGTGAGAGACAACGACCACTCATCGAATCTCCAAAACAACCCAAAAGCAATACGCTTCAGATCTGGACAGCAAAGATTCAAGCTTGATTTGTCAAAATCCCGCTTGAAACGATGAAATCTCACTTCGTTGGATGAAGATCTTCAACTTTGGCTCTTGGATCTTCGATCTTGATCTTCGATCTTGGATAGATGTTAGCACAAGATTAGAGTAGAGAAAAGAAGTGAAGAAATGTTGTAGTCGAGCTCTCAAAATGGCAGCACTTCGTTGCTTCAAAAACCGGTGCCAAAATAGTGAGATAGGCGCCTCTATTTATAGGCTGATTTTTAGGTCGCACGGTATTAGGTCGCTCACGACCTAAAAACATCTTGACCTACGACCTATCTACTATCCCCGACCTAAGGACCTATCGACACAACCAACTTAGCGACCTAACGCTATTGCCTAAGCTTCAACGACCTACGACTCATGCGACCTAGCGACTTAACTGGTTGCCGACCTAACACTAACACCTTCCTGCGACCTAACTACTACACGGTATCAAACATAGGTCGCTCACGACCTAACTAGAATGACCCCAAGCCATCATCTCCTAGGTCGCTCTGCCCTAGGTCACTAACTACCTTAGGTTGGTCCAACCCTTAGGTCGCTCAATACCTATAAGTCGCTCACCTATTTAGGTCGTGCTAAAACCTTAAGTCGCTAATCCCTATAGGTCGCTCGGCCGACCTAAACTATAACACGTCCTACCCTCCAAACGACCTAACTATCAGGCCTTAACTCGTCTACGACCTAACTCCTTAAGGTCGCTGCTACATATAGGTCGTAACCCGTTAACTCATAACTCGTGTAACCATCTTAAGTCGTAACTTGCTAACCCGCTACACTACTAACTCGTTAACTTCTTAACTCGCCCAGTTCTTAACCCGTTAGCTCGTTAGCTATCTTAGGTCGCAACATATTAACCTACTCCAATTACCAACTCGCTAACAACCTATTCCTTAACTCGTATCCCCTTAGGTCGTCTACGACTCATGAATACCGACCTAAGCTTTCCCACCGAGTTAATCTCTACACGAGTTAACTTCCATACGACTTAAGCTATGGATGACATAAACAAAACTAATGACCTAATAATTCTATGATATATCGACACGTAAAATACGGGTCGTTACACTAGTCATTAGTTGGAAATCCATTCTCCCTACGTGCCTTTTACGAGTTTTGGTTGTATAACCCACTTTGTGGCTAGTAGCTGGAATTTAATCATGTAACAATTTTGGCTATTTTAATAAGTATTTGTATATAGACACTATTATAATATCACAGGATTTTAATAAGAAATGTTTTAGCTATCGCAAGGTAAAAAACCGACATGTTTATTTGTGGCATTGTCTTACAAGATGCTTCTGTTTTCAAAGGATTTTTGAACTTTATTAATCAATTTGGGTGTATATTTATCAGCTGGTAATCTAGACTGACTCGGGTGTTATTTCATTATAATGCTTGGGTCAAACCGAGTATTATACATTCAGGATATGATGCTATGGAGCCCAGAAGAGGTGCTGGAGACCGAGACTTATTATCTGTACTTGTTTATATCCGCTGCTGTGATTGTATGAAATTGTCAAGCTGGTGATTGTTGTTCGTTTGTGATACTCTGATGATGATGTAATATATAAAAAAAGATATAGATTTCATTTTCTATAAAGATCTGTTATTGGCTATTATATTTTGTCCCGCTGTGATTGTGAGATTCTGTTATTGTTAGTTCCTTCTCTCTTCTACCTTCTTTCTTTTCCTCAACAATCTATCTTTTCCGACACTTGATCATCGACATATTATACTGTGGAGTATTTTGTGTCAATTTTCGAGGGTTGAGAAGGGCGGGTCGTCACATTTGGTATCAGAGCCTAGGCTGACGATAACCATGGCTCTGGTGGGGAAACTACTCATTAAACAGAGTCAATAGTACTCTATAATGAGTTGAGTGTATTAATAGCTATGAGCGTGTATTTGTTAGTGGATATTAAAATTGTTTTTATACTGTGTTGACTTATCAGTTGAGTGTTTGTGAATTCTGGTTGGTACAGGAAGTACAACCGTATCGATAGGGGTTTCTAAACTCTTAAACAAGATAAACCGACATAGTATTGTTTTTAAAGTGGGTAAATGAAATAATTTTACCCAAAATTATATTTTGATATAAAAGGAATAAATTTCTGAGATTATTATATATATATTTGGATGTTTGGTTATTAATACTATAATTAAATAAGAATCTAAAATTTGAAATGGTTTATAACCAAATAGAATTCTATAACTACGATTTATCCAAAAGAAGAATAACTAAAATTTGATTTAGACCAGAATTTAAATCCTGGAAATTTTGAAAGGTGTTTTCAATGAATTTGAACAAAATGTTTGGGAATTTAAAAAAAAAATCTTGGGAAGTTTAAAGTGTTTTCGAAACTTTTGAAGGCAATGATGGAGTATTATTTTGGGAAACATTTTTGAATGGAATTTGTTTTTGAAAGGCAATTTGTGGTAGTAAGGAAGCACTGAACTCACTTCAGTCGCTGGAAAATAATCCTTAAACAAAAGATTTATTTCACAAAGTTTACCCAATTTCACAAAGATCCATTCACGGATTTCAAAACAATTTCCATTCCAATTGGATTAGCTCATTTAATCTTTAAATAAAAGATTTAACTCATAGCTTTCAAAACCCGTTCCCAAATATTTATTCATAACTTGGAAAACCATTTCAATTCGAACTTGAAATTCCTTTAACACAGTTAGGAAATTCATTTCTTATATGAAAGCCTTTATCATTTGAAAACAAACAGTTTTCATTTTGGAAAAATCAGATTTTAGTTATACAAGTTAAAATCTTTGGGTTAAATTCAAATTTCCAAAACAACACTTCCAAAATGGTTTAAAACCCATATAAGCTTGTATAACCTTTTTACATCTTAAATTCTCAAAATAGAATTCAATTTCAAATTTTGAATTCAAATTTAAATCAGATTCCAAAACTAAATAAAGTTACTCAAAAATAACTTTTATCTTTGAAATTCTTTTTTCAAAAGCTTTTCACTTTAAATCCGATCCATTTCCAAAAACATTTGGATTTAAAAAATTCAATTTTAAAATTATTTCAAAAATCTGTGACTTAACCAATTTCCACATGCAATCCATATTTGTGTGTATAGTGTAGTCTGGGGTTTTTTACACAATAGTGCACAACGTCATTTATCACAGATTCAATCATATCAATATTGCTAAGCGGTATAACCCATAACGCTTATCTCCGTTCACAGATTCATAGATAAAATAAATTTATCAATCAGAAAGATTCATCATTACGATTCGATGTGAGTTTCGGATAACCAACTGGAATCCGACTCCCTGTCGCGTCCAAATTCAATTGACGTTTTACGAGCAAAAGGTTTTTTTTTCACATACATATAGGAACAAATCACAAACCACAGTTCATCACAAAGAAACCACAGTATCACAACATAATTATCAATCCAGTACACAACATTTAATGATAGTCAATCATCTTCGATTAAGGTGATTGTGATTAAAGTGAATTAACCATATAATTATCTTTATTGATTACTTTAAATCAAAGTTTAATTTTACTTAATTATGAATCAATTTAATCTTAATAGGCTTTATTAACTAATTATTCTTTAATTAATTATTTTAATTTACTAATTCTTAATGGTTAACTAATTAAGTTAAATTACTTTTATTAATTGACTATTCTCTAATTGATTTATTATTTATTTATAAAATAATTACAAAACATTAATTGTTAATTATTATTTCATCGTTATGAACAAATTTGGTTAAAGTTGATACTTGAATATTTGATTTATTTTTCAATTTTTATCAAGATAGATTTTGAAAACAACCTTTTTTGTTTAAAGGGAAGTATACAATTTGAAATATTTTTTTTGACTTCATAAATTTTAAATAATTGATACAATACCATTTACCTGAAATTCCATTTACAATTATCATTAATTTCGAAGGAGAGGATTTCAAAAAAAAATATTTAACTTGTATTTCAAAATTTAGTTAAAACTGGGTTTTCTTTGCTGTTTGCATGCCTACCCGAGATTGCTTCGAGTTTTACCCCGAGCCAAACATCCCCTACTTCGAGTTTTACCCCAATTTTACCCGTGTGACACTTTTTTTCAAAAATTTGTTTAAGGTTTAAAAACAACACGATACAACGTCAAACAACTCGAGCCTGACTTTGAGTTTCCTCCTTCATCCCCCACGTACTACTTCGAGTCTCTCTTTCCTTCTCCCCAACCCATCAGAAACTAATGCCACTACCCCCTACATGCACGTGCACGGCTAGATTCGCCACCGTTGGTTGGAGCTGCGGGCACCCTCGAGTCGACTACCATCCCCTAAAACGACACAAACACCCAGAACGTGATTTTATCTCGAAAACACGAATTAAGATATCATGACCGAAACAACCATCAGGGACATCATCAGAAAACTGCCTCGCGCCGCCTCCCTTGACCGTTAGTGGCCACCAAACTTTGACCCAAGCTCCAAACACGTGCTATGCCACGATTGGCCCCGTCGCTACGCAGTCCGATCATCCCTAGATGGCGCAGCACCATCATTTCTATCATAAATAGAAAAGGGTTCTTAAACCATAGTTTGTTCTCGAATCAAAGATTTAAGGATTTAAAATTTTCACTCATATTTTTTAAGTGATCACGCACGTTTAACCTAACTCTGATGATGAACTCGTGACCCACCATTGTTTGGACCATCAGAATTGGTCAAAAATTCACTTTCTGCTCAACTTCCATTTCCCAGAGAAATGTTCAATGAAAAAAATTAGATTTTTGTTTCTAAAATCATCATTTTTGAAGGGGATCCAGATAATATTATTGAAATTGAAATATGTAGAGTACGAATTTTTGCAAAAATCAAGTGGTGACTGCCTTTAATAAATGTCCAGTGAAAAATATATAACCATTGCTTAAATTTTTATTACTGGAACCTATTACAGTTTTTAAATCAAAACTTCAACTTTCTTTTCAATTCATTCCAGAAGAAATGAGGGAGAGAGAGAGAGGTTTGAGTTGGATCTTGATATAGTTTACTCTTGTAAACCTGATACTCAAATGAAACTCTGTTTCTAGTAAAAGAAAACCATATGATCTAAAATTCAAATGTAACTGTGTTTTTACAGTTTCTAGAAAGAAGGAAACTTCAAAAACTTTGCCTTTATTTAATTACTAAAACACAAAGCATATCCAAAACCATAGTTCATCATTCAATTTCAATAGCAATAGAGGAAGGGGTTTTAAATTTGGTATGGTTTACGCTGTAAACCATAGTGTTACAGAAAAACAGAAGAAAGAAATCAACATTTTCAGGCAAAGAAAAACTCAAGCATAGCAATCCATTCACAAGCAAAAGCTATTCACATTCATGCAGGCATTTAAACACAATAATTGAATAAAGCATGGGGTTTACTCACTTTATTTTCCAGATGATAAAAGGCTCTTGACGGTTTTTCAAACAGAGATGAAAGCCTGTAACTATTCTTCTTTTCCTACTTTAAAGTTTGGGGTTTTAGATCTGCAAATTATAATTACAGATCTGTGATTATTCTTTGTTGTATTTATTTATTTAATCATTAATAACAATAATTTTTTACCTTACCTGCCGTTTGAATAATAGAGAAGTTTCTTTCTTCCTGCAACTTGAAAACAGAAATAGCTTAAGTCTTGGACTTGATTTTTCCTGCAAGTAGTTGATTGAATATTATTTTATAAAACTCTTTCTTCATTAGAAATTATAACTTCAAGTTCAAACTTTAAAAAGAAAGTTACTTGCCCTTTTAAATTACTTCCAAAAAAAACTGCACTGCCTAAAACCTGAAACTCCCTGCCTTTACAAGTCTGCAGTTTTGATTTGAATTCGTTGTTAAAATATGACTTCAAAATCATAATTTTATTAACTATAAAGTTTAAAACAAAACTTACCAGAGAGATGAATGTATCACTACAGTTTGATGCTTAAAAAAACACTTCAGATTTTAGTTTGAATTGAAGAAGAGGAGTTTTGACAGCTTTTTTTTTTTTTTGAATTTTTTCTTGCTTGAGGGTTGAAGATTGCTAAATCTTTTTTGGTTACTGAGCTTCAGAGATTAGGAGCTAAACATATTTGAATTGGGAAGATGAAAAGTTTTTCTGAATTTTTTATTTGATTATTTTATTAAAGTAATGATGGTTTGTGCCATTTTGTAAAAAGAAAATCATAAGCTTTAGATTTTGTTGATTACTCTACTCCATTCTCACATGTGCATGTATGTTTACATGTGTGATTTTTTTACAAGAAAACATAAATTTATAAACTTTATTTTTTATCTATATCATCTACACTTTATAAATAAATGTATTCTTTTATTCATTTGTTTATATATATATATATATGTACAATGTTAAAAGAATTTAACAAATATTTACATTACATATATTATCTTAATAATTTTAAATGCTACTTATTTTTAAAACATTTATTTTAAATTTAAATTCAAACTTCAATTTTAAACTTGAAATATAAACTTTTAGGTCATTTATATATTCACACCTACCTTGAATAAAATAAAATAAAATTTCAATATGTATTCAATTTTTCTCATATTTGCAATGTACATGCATGTATAAAATTTTAAATTCAAATGACTTTTTATAAACACTCTTTATTACAATATTTTAATCTCAAAATAAAATTGGAATTTTATTTATATATTATTATCTTCACTTATTTTTATTTATTTAAGATTTTTTCCCCATTTATTTTCAAATTAAATTCCAAGGTTAAAAATATATTGTTTATTTTAATTGATAATTTGGGGATGTTACATTATCTCTCTTACAACATCACTATATGAAACCTTTATAGCGTTTGGGGAAATGGTAAACTTAACTAATTCGGTTGCATCTCATTTAGGAAGTTGTCATTATGAGTTTTTTATCTTTCACTGAAGTATATGTTCTCCACTACTTCCTATTCTCCACCATCTACCAACCGCCATCATCATTCACAAATGACTCTGCCTGAATCACCTTCGTAACTTCTGCTACCGCCATCCTCTTGGTATCTTCATAACTGCTGACACTACCTCAACCATTATGATCGATTGAGCGGAAAGAAATAACAAGAATAGAATATTGAAAAACAGAACAAAAATGTAAGAGGAAAAGAGAAAGATGAAGCAAAGAGAAAGATTAAAAAAAAGCTGAAACCCAATGGGTTTCTGCCTATGCATGCATATTATTATATATATTGTTATAAATACATACAAATACATATATACATATACATACATACATACATATATATATATGATCTATTTAATATATGAATGATTTATATTCATTCAAACTTAAATGTCAAATATTCCAGTGAAACTAATAATATCCTACGTATTCATTTCTAATTAATAATGTTAATATATAATCATTTACACAACATACTAATATTTTTATGTCTAATTTCCTAAAAGGCAAGTGATATATTTTATATCAAATTTTTTCAATAGGTTCAGAATTTCATGTGGAGCCTAACAACATACATTGCATGTGATAGGGAGCTCGTATTTAAGTATTATACATATTTGAAAAATGATGCACTAAAAAGTAATTTATAATATTACTATGACTTAATTAAAAATTACCTAGTCTTCTTCAATTTGAACAAAAACCAAGCTTCCTTTGTTATCGATTTCCATGGACAATCAATCGTGCCTGGTCATGCTTCAGCTATCACCGACTCCACCATCGTGTAGTATGTAACCCGAAGATTCAACCGACGCCACCTCTGAAATCGTGGCTTTGGTCAACATCATGCTTATAGTTTGATCGAACTGCCGAAAACTCCATAATGAGCCTTGTATCTACTTTAGATTCTACCATTTCTCTTTAGACTCCACCATGGTGATATGGAAATCCCCTCTAAAGAACCATAATGTTGTGCCTAGTGTTTGGTTATGCTTGCATGAAGAATGGTGATATAGGGACATTGATGTATGTTAGATGATGCCGTGAAAAGAATTCATTTTTTAAACAAAACCTTAAAACAAATTGATTTATAAATAATTTTACATATTGATTTCAGTGAAAAACAATTTGAAACTTTTTCCTTAAAGACCTTTCTGGTTGAACATGCCCTACACCATTTGTTTCGCCTTTATGAGAACCATTCTCTAAATTAATGGTGGTGTGTCAAAGTCCACCATTATGATATAACTTATTTTGGAAAAAGAAGAAAATTCAGTGTATTTAAAATGAAGCCTCTAGGTATATCTATAACATCAATTGGCTATGTGAAATGTCTTAATCAGATCCACTATTTAAGGTACGACCCATCACAAGTGATATTTTTTCTTATTTAAATAACCAAACAAAGTTAGTTAGTTCACACCCATACATATTTTAGCCCCTCTTATTTTAAAACTTTTTAAAAATTTCTTGTTGTATAAATATAAATATTGAAAATATTATATTTAAATTATTATTTTAGACCAAAAATATTTAAAATAAAAATGTAACAATTATATATTTTGTCGATTAATTTTAGGCCTATAATAATAATAATAAATAGTATTTAATTAATATAATCTTTATATTAATTTCTCCATAATAATAATCCATAAATTTCATAAATTATTTCATTAATTTATTTTAGGTTGAAAGATGAGAGTGGCAATTGTGTGATTCCCACATATGAACTCATCCCTTTGTAATACTAAAATAATTTAAATATCAAAGCTTTTATGAATTTTTTTACTAAAGCATAGTAGTGGAACTGAGCTCTATTTCTAAATTTGTGAAACTTATTTTCTTATCTTTTAAATAGATACCCTAAAGCAATGATATACTATGCACGTTTTCATTTAGCCATCACTATTTCACTTAGATATCAATTGTCAAAAATCTAGTAATATCACCATTTAATTGCGAAGTACAACATTAACATATATAGTTCAAACCAATAACACTTATCAATTAACTAATTTGATTTGGTTAAAGACATTAACTTTAAGTTGTCTAAAGATTACGATGATATTAAACTTTTGTTCAAAGAAGACCGGTCCTCCCTTGAATAGTATTTCACTTCAAGTGATTTAACCTATACCCAACCATAGCCTTGACATGATCATCGTTGTTTGATTAACCATAATTAATGCATAGTTTATACGCTTAAGATTCATTGTGTTATAAAGTGAAAAGACTACTGCACACCGTCATATGTGATCTTTTATTTAAATGTTAACATATAAAAGAATCTTGGTAAGTCATTTGTAATTATTCCAAACAACGACATATATGTAACCCCTTAATGCTCCATACAATCATAATTAATTTAGCATCCAATGTATGGAGAGCACTATGTAATTAGTCTTAATGGAAATATCAACAACTCATTCTTGACATATATCTTCATTAAAAACATTTAAGGACATGTATTTATTTTATATGATTCAATACCATGGTTATGAGTATATTTACAACAATAGTCGAGTAAATATTTTCCTTAGAATTTTCTACTTATAGATATTTAATATATTCAAAACATATTTTATACCCCAATATAACATATTTTATTCACGATGCGATTAATTCTTCTTCATTCTGCTACCGGCGGCCTTTCTATTTTTGTTCTACCTGAATCGCCAGATCTAGGTAATCCCGATGCTCATTTACTAAAGTTTTTTGATTTTGTTTCACTTCGATATTTGAATTGAAAACACGATTCGACATCGATAATAGTTTAATTTACAACAATGGTTCAGTCATAATACCATATCATAATATTTTCAAGCCTACGATAATTTGCTCACACTGTTCATATTTTTTACATCAGTTGTACTATTATACATCATTTTGATTCATCAGAATGAATTATGTTTGTAGACATATACAAGAGCTTCGACCAAACAGACCACTACATACATTATCATTGATGTTTGAAGTTCAGTGTTAGAAGAAGAAAAATTGGTGGTGTATTTTGTAAGGTACGTCGTGAGTCAGTTCTCTTCTGCTCTTAAATATTCAGATCCATTTGTGGTTTTTTCCTACCATCTTTTAACTCAAGAGATATCTATTTAGGATTTTTGATTGGCATGAGTCAGCTTTTGCTTTTGACGTAGCTTAGGTTGGTTGAGGTACTGAAACATTAAAATCCATTTGCAACCCAACATATAGCTGATAAATAATATTTAAAGTCTTGCATAACTTTGTTTATGTTACATTTATTCTCACACAATAGTTTATGATGTGTTGATAACCATCTTATTTTTTAAATTTAGATTTTTTTTTATACATGTACTTGAAATAACAATGGTTTTTTGATAGATTTTGAAAAATCATGAAAACATCAAAATAAGTCCATGACAAATCCAACGTAAAATCAATAATTAAGCTCCAGTTCTTCAAGTGTTAAATAAAGAAACTTAGTGTAACAATATAGTGTCGTTTTGTTTTGTTTCATGTATTTATAACTCTCTTTGAGATTGTAAGTTTCCATAATGGTTGCATTACTTTTCTTTTAAAAAATCAAAACCTGATTCAAATATGTTCATAAATATTTGTTTATATTATAACATTTCTAGAATTTGATTCAAATATTAAAATAAATAGTTTTGAAACTTTTGGTAACGTATCCTTTGTTAAAATTTTCAAATGTACTTGAACAATGTGTAACGACCCACCATTTTGAATGATTTAAATCGACAATAAACCACACATGTCTAATTCAAATCATTCAAAAGGGAGAATTGTTAATGGAGTAAATAAGAAAATAATAGAAAAGAAGGAAAAAAACAAACACAAATCTCGCAGTGGAATGTCAAAATATAATAATAAAATAAACAGTTCATGAAGCTGTTTTACAATGACATTTGATTTGTAAACACCCGGAATTTTCGATTCCAAAAATTCCAGATAGTTAGGGAAAAGAAGAAAGAGATAGAAGAAAATGAAGAAACAGAAACACCAACATCTCAAATTCGCAGCAGATAAAATATAATAAAAATAATAACAGTTATACATAGGAAAACTGTACTTATCTGATTACACTTTAATACATCAAAGTTACAAAAAATATACAAACACTGGACAGATACAACCATGTCCCAGTTAACTACAGTATATCTTAGCTAATACACTCCTTACGTTTCTGCCATCCAACTCGCCTTCTGAGCTCTAGAACGTCCTTACCTGACTCGGTCTGAACCGAGCATTACATCAATGTAACACCCGGGTCAGACTGGAAACCAGCGTAAATCCATCTAACAAGAAATACTAATGCATAGAACTCTTTTTAA
Source organism: Allium cepa (assembly GCA_030765085.1). Taxonomy (NCBI): domain Eukaryota; kingdom Viridiplantae; phylum Streptophyta; class Magnoliopsida; order Asparagales; family Amaryllidaceae; genus Allium; species Allium cepa. The sequence continues at coordinate 86,113,633 of CM060942.1, read as the reverse complement.
AACCTGGGGTAACTCGAATCTTGCCATGAGTTCATAACTTGTAATAATCAACACTTATTTCCAAATCATTCCCTAAGTACCCCTACTTAGTTTCGAAGGTCCATATTATTCCATTCCAGCTATTTATTGCACATGTCAAATCTATATAGATTATAAATCAAAATGGGTTCGGGTATTCACTGATACCCGACTCTAGTCTCTTTGAATTCAATACTATTTTAATCCAAATTGCTAAGTTTAAAACAATAATACATATTTTAGATATCATACCATATAACAATTTATCATTGATAAATTGCTCACAATATTACTTTTTAAACCATTATATCTTAAACAAATTTAATTATAAGGATAACACTTGTACACAGATACATGATTCATATCAACACAGATGGATAATTCATATTATCTAATTCAACCAAACATGTCTCAAAACAGCACATATCACATATCAGAGATATCGCATCCAAATCATCCAATATTATTAATCATCCATTCATTAAATCATCCATAAACAAGTTTGATTCATTCTTAATTAATTTAATCAATCTCTAATTAAATTAATTATCTACTCAATCATTTGGATTATCCTAAATCCTACTTACTTAACATTAATTAATTACACTAATTAATTAATTAATCATCTCTTAATTAATTACCTTAATTTATCTTGCTTGATAAATTTTCTCTTAACTACAAAAGGTAATTATCCTTATCATTATTGATTAATTACTCTTTATTTGCATTAAGTAAGTAACCCTTAATCAATTAAGAAAATTGACTAATCCTATAATTAGATATACTAAGTGATTAACCCTTAATCACTTCCATTTAATTACTTCTATAAAGTAATTATCCTCTAATTACTTCCATGAGTAATTCTTCTTAAATTAATTACATTCAACAATTATTCATTAATTGCTCCCTAAGCAATTATATTAATTTAATTCATAAGTGATTATCTTTAATTAATTAGATTAATTAATTAACCTAAAATTAATTACATTAATAAATAATTAATCAGTTAATCATCACTTAATCTCTAGTTAATTTATTAACTATCACTAATTACTTCGTCAAGTAATTATTCTTAATTACAAATAAGTAAATAACCTTCAATTTATTTTACTAATTAAATATCCTTAATTAATCTCAACCTTTACTAATTAAGGAAAAATTCTTCATTTAGATCAAATACTCATTATCATCATTAAACTTCATTAGAAACCATTTAGGTAACAATTATATAATTGAAATATAATTTTACTTAAGAACAAAACAATTTAAACATTCAAATTTGATATTAAAAATTCTTTGGAAAACCCATTCAAACTTGCTTAAATAAATTTTATTCTTAAAACTTAATTATAATATCTTTTAAAACTCAACATCTTAGAATATATTTTGATACTTTGTTACACCCTTGCCCTTGAAAACTAATTATTCCCATATTTAAAAACATGTTTTACTTTGCCTTACAACACATTTATTTAAAATCCACATTAACTTGACTAATTATACTATGGAAATTAAATTAATTAAACTTGCCCTTTTTTTAAAACCTGGACTGGATTTCTTTTTAAAATATGAAAATTAGATATCAAGACAGAAAACATTCCGAGACAAACTCGAGTGAAAACAAGCAAAAATCGCGAGCAAAACACTCGACCTTGACGCACTTGCTACACTTTGCCAAACACAACTACTTCGAGTCTACCTTCCATTCGCACGAGCCCATTACCGAGAGACTCACCGCCATCTACAACTTGAACTTCACCAGCAACTAACGTGCACGCGTGCATGTGCACCATGATTCCAGTCCCCTCCGACCATCTCCTCGGCTCCAGAAAGTCACCGATGACTTCGACGAAACTCCAGACCACCCAGATCTGAAGAACACATCATAAATCGAAATCGAGCTGTCTAGACGAAAACTGGAACCAATTCACCACCGTACAATCTCCGCCTCAACGTTGCCGATCACCAGGGGTCGTGGAATTCTGTTCACAGCTTCGCCGTAGACCACACATCATTTTCCCCCACACCAAGTCGAGACTGATGCTTCCAGTCATCGTGACAGACCCAAAAATCCTTGTCGTCCCGTCCAAGTCCTTAGACCCTAATTCGATCCACTACCGATGCCACGCCGATCAAACATCACTTCCACCATTTTTCCTGGCATTCCCGATCGCCAAGCAAGCTTTAAGAAAACCCTGACCAACTCAAAAGTTCGATGATCGCCCAAAATAGCTTAAAAATTAATTTCTGTTCATCTTCGAGTTGCTCCAAAAATACTTAACTAAAAATCGAGATTTTGATTTCAAAAATCCTAGTTTACAAAGGGGATTCAGGTTATATGCGTAAATTAATAAATCATTGAGATTTATTTTTAACCCATTTTAAGTTTCCACTGCCCCCTTTTGTTTCCAAAATATATTCAAACTTATTTCACATAAATGTATTTTTAAAACTTGCTTATGTCAAATCGAACACACTTTGTTCAGGGATGAAGGCCTAAAAATCATTTGAGAGGAAGATTTGAATTATTGAATCAGGTTTCAAGCCTGTAGTGTTTAAAACATAGGCTTGCTAGCCTGTTTCAGATTTGAACACTGATTCTAACACACATATATCTACATAAAAATGATTTCTTTATCATCATGCACAGATGATTCATAACATATTTCAAGGATTCACCATATGACAATTCATGCAATTTCAGTTTTAAGAGTTTTACTCACCTGTGAGATTTGAAAAAGAGGAGCCTATCTAATTTGATTTTATGATCTGATCTTTGTATTTTATCTGGAATCTTGCTCACTTGAATCTGCTTGAATCCTTAATTTGGTTACTTAGTCACTGAGTTGCTTTGATTTGCTTGTTATTTGAAAATTTAGAATTGCTTGCTTCTATTTCTTTGATTTCCAGGTTTGAACTCATGTTGTTACCCTGATTTGATTTTTATTTGTTCCTAGGTTGAAGGTTGAATTTGTTTTGATGTTGAGATGATTGTTACTTTGATATGGCTGTCAGTTTTTGAAATTTTGGACGAGATTCTTTTTTGTTTTCCAGAATTGCAGATGAAATTTTTTTTCATTCTTTTTAATAGAAGTATGAAGAGAAAAGTGAGCAGCCTATTTTTTTTAAAATTTTCTTAAATGAGATCATCTTGCCACTTGTATATTAATCTTACACTAGTGCATCTATATTTTTCTTTAATATGCACTTGTAAATATGCAAGCATTAAATGTTTTTTATAAATCTTTATATTTGTCTTCTAGTTAATTAATACATTTTCCTAATTTATATTTACAAAATCTTTTAAAGAAACTAATATAAAACTAATTGTATACTAAATAAAATCTTATATATATTATTTTTAAATCCAATCCGTTTAAACTAATTCAAATTTAATTTGTAAACAATAATTCTATTTAAATTCTCTTATATATATATATATATATATATATATATATAAACAACACATTATTATTGTTTGGAAAAAACAATTTTACCCATTTTAAATAATTTATAAAGGAGATTATCAAATGAATATTTTTCCCTAGATATGAATGTTAATTATCAGATTTATTTGTTTCAATTTTAACAATCAGTATTTCTTATTAATTAACCCAATTAATTATCAATCAACACATACTAAAAATCCGATTATCACATGATTATACTTTTGCGATTCAAATCAGTGTTATACATACATCAGAAAATAAAAAATAATGCAGCGGAATACATGAAGCGGTGGAATAATTAAAATAAATAGCTATAATATACTGAATCTTCGTCTTCGTCCTCCAAAAAATAAAATGGTCTTTAGTACACTGAAAAAGCTCAAATTGACCTGAGCATAATGAAAAACAATACACTCGAGTCAGAACTAAATATTCTTATGTAAGTCTAATCAATCTCAAATAGAAAATGAGTTCAATGGCTTCAGAGATGTTATGAGATTTTTCATCTCCTATCAAGTGTACAACGTGAGTGCAGTAATTTACGAGATTCAAATAATTCGAAATACCAATTTTAACCATTATTTAAAATAAACCTGAAGTTTAAATTAAAAAATCAAACTTTTAAATAATTCAGTTTCAATAAATTATCCAAATTCAAGAAATTGTATGGGTTTATATCATTTCAACCCATAATTTAAATGTCTTAATTATCCAATTCTAAAATGATTCAGAGGATCACTTAAATGATGTCAGTAATATACAAGGCGACAACAGGGACATGTTAAAATAAATAAAGAACCATACATCGAACATATCAATCAATAAGCATCCATTTCAAACAACGTCCAATTCAACCAATATATTTCAACATATAATAGTTATCAATATCGAGGTTTAACTATCAATTAAATTCCAATATAAAATTAAATTTCAATTTAGATTCAATGTCAATTCAAATGTCAACTTAAATAAACAAACATCAATAAAAAATTACATATCACATCATATATTTTACTTAACTTACAATGGAATTTTTAGTATTGCGTGAATGAGTTGAATCACTCAACCTTTTGCTTTTCCTTTTCTAGCCAGATTTGGATCTGCAACCACTTTCTCATTTTATTTTGTTTCCTTGCTATCTTAATCTTTTTTATAGAATGTTTGGGGGAGTAGACTGGATTTGAAGAAAAAGACATGGAAAGAAGAGAAGGTTTGAAAAGAAAAAAATTTAAAGAAGAAGAAGAATTGGAAAAAAAAGAAAAAGGAAGCTTTGAAAAAGAAGAAGATTTGAAGAATAAGAAGAAGAAAAGAGAAAAAAACTTTGGAATAAAGGAGAGAAAGGAGATTTGAAGAAGAAACATGAACAAGGAAGGAGGAAGGTGAAGAGAGACAAAAAATGAAGTAAAAGAAGGTGAGATTTAAAAAAATGAAGCTACAAGAATGAAGAAAACTAGTGAAAAGCTAATAAAGCTAAATATAAATAAAGTAGGAATTCAAATAAAGTAAAATATGAACAACCCTAAAAAAATGGTATGTATTAAAAGAGGTTAAGGAAAGAATTAAAAATATGAAAAGTAATTAACGTTTATTGTCACGTTCCAAATTTCAACGTTCGAAAATCGACACCCGTACTTCACTTATACTCGAATGCCGCAGATTCAACCGTTAAAATTTGACTCATGCCGGAGCTTATAACACCATTAAGTACAACACAGCGGAAGAAAAAAGAATATAGATATACAACATCTGATACAATAACTGATACAATAATGATACAATGAATATCTATATACATCGGAGATAAGACAAGAGCAGCGGAAAAGAAAATTGATAACACCAACAGCGGATAATCTCTATCTCCAAGGCACCAATCCAGAAATAGCTTTTGATCTCTGGTTTGGTGCCTTGGAGATAGAGATTATCCGCTGCTGGTGTTATCTATTTTCTTTTCCGCTGCTATTGTTTTATGGCGGATGTAAATAGATATTCATTGTATCATTATCGTATCAGTTATTGTATCAGATGTTGTATATCTATATTCTTTTTTCTTCCACTGTGTTGTACTTAATGGTGTTATAAGCTCCTACACGAGTTAAATTTTAACGGTTGAATCTACGGCATTCGAGTACAAGTGAAGTACTAGTGTCGATTTTCGAACGCTGAAATTTGGAACGTGACATTTTGGTATCAGAGCTGAAGGTTGAAACTTTAGATCAGGAGTATAACACATTAAGTGACTCATTAGAGATAGAGTGAAGTATACCCCAGAATGAGTATATCTCTAAGATATTTGTCTGTATGCCTCAATAAATTCTCTTACTATCCACTGATAGTGAGTATGAGTGCAAGAAGAGAACGAGATATGGGACATGGGAGTACCACTACAAATGGTCAATACCCTGCAACAACGGAAACAATCTTTCTCTATCAATCTCCTTTGATTCGATTTCAACTCTTTGATTGGCTTTGTGACAGTTCGAGGGAGAAGCTTCGGTGTGATGGTGGCCCCTACGAATCGTGTAGATAAGCTTCTATTTCATATTCTCTTCGTTAAATTTCTTGTGAATATCGAAGTCCGAAGAGGGACAAGTTATATATACTTTAGGATATTCCGACTTGAGTTTGGAATCCATATCTAGTGTTTGAAAGTTATGGAAAATTAAATCCATTGTTTGGGTCTCGATATATTCTACGAACGGTTAGTTATCCTTTGGACTAACCAGTGTCTTGCATATTTCGTAGACTTGATGACCCGAATATCTTGTATATTATCGAATGAGTTTGTTCTCATATTGGTGATATTGTAATTTGGTGAGCCAAATATAGAATAGATATCCAGTTTGACCTGGAAAACTATTTCTCTAACTTTGTGTATCTATCTTTGTTGTTTTCCGTGCATGCAAATTTCGAGGACGAATTTTTTAAGGAGGGAATCTGTAATGATCCCAATTTTGAATTAGATTTAAATTAATAGTCAATGTAAGTTTTGGAAGAAATTTTGGAATTTTTTTGAATTTGAAATATATATATATATATATATATATATATATATATGAGTAAATTTGAATTTGACTTTATAATTTAAATTTGAAATATTGAATTTGTACTTAAAATTCGAATAAATGACTTAGAAAATGATTTGGGCTAAAAATATTATTTATATTGATTTATGGGTAGTTAGTATTTAAAAGCGTTTTCTTTTGAATAATGTGTATACGGATAGAAATAAAAATAAAAGCGATTTCTTTGAAAGTTAAATATCTATATACATATAGAAATGCAAATGTAAAATAAGACAAAAGAAGATATAAATATCCATGAAGCTTGCAAAAGAAGTTATATAAATGAAGTATGACATTACAAAGGAAATGAAAAAAATTAAATAAAACATGAAACATGAAACAAGACAAATATGGTTTTGCTGTAAATTCATATGCAAGAATAAAACAAAAATCTTCATACAAAAGCCAAATAAGATGATAATGCATGTAAACCAAAAAAGAAACATGTGTACTTCTTAATATCATCTCAGCATACCAAATAGATCATATCTACCGAATTAACTTTGCTTAGCCACCAAAAAGGAAATATCTGGTCAATGAAAAATATGATCAGAGAAAAAAATCCTGCACCAATAAAGCCTTCCCCTGTACAAACTATCTCCCGTATATACACACATCCATATTGTGTTATTCGTTCATAAAAACATAGTAAAGTCAACAAAGAAAATATAAAACATCACCACAATTTCAAATTCAACTAGAATCTGCTGAATAAAAAAGAAAAAAAAGAGGAAAAAAAAGAAGGATCAAAACTGTTTTAGCTCTGTTCAATCTTATGACCAGATGAGTAAACATATTTTGAAAAGATTCAAGCATGATTCAAACTGTGTAGATGACTTATAGAAAGTATTATGTTATAAGGCTATATACAGATGAAAATTTTCATGTATGCTAATTATATTTGTTCTGGACATAATTGTCTGTTATCTCTATGTTCTGTTTTTAAAAGGTACAAGTTTCAATCGAGTTAGAACTTTAAATTTCACTTCCCTAATCCCTGATGGATTTCAATTTGCAACAAATAGGTTGGTTTAAAACATTATTTACGAATTAAATTTTGTTTTAAGCTTGATTATGAAGAGGTTTTCTCTGTAACCAAAATTTTACAGTAAAAACAATTTTTTCTGATAAATTCAAGTATTTTAAATCGTTGATTTGATTATATAACTTGAATGAACATACAAAGATATGATTTTTAAAATTAATATGATGATTTTTATTTAAGTGTTTCAAGAGCAGTTCACGTTTGAACAAATTTTGTTCTTTTCCCATTTGCTGATGATCGATCGAATGTTAGTTGATGAAAATTGGTTTGAAGCTAGTGTGTTGATTCACGATCTCACTAAAATTGTCGAAATTTTTTTCTATTGCGTAAATTGAGGAGTCGAGTTCGATTTAGGGTTACAGTTCGAGTTTTGAACGTATTCAGTGGAAAGAGGATTGCGTCCTCTTGTGTTGATCGAGCTTCTTGAGATTCAAGGGAACGGAAGAGAGGAGAGTTGACGTGATATAGCCGGAGTCATGGATTTTCTGGCGAACGACGCGAGGAGAACAAGGCGATTTAGTTTGGTATGCTTGAGTTACAGTGTCGAGCGAAATGCTCAATTTCGATTCTGAGGTTTCTGTGTCGAATCGAGCTTCGATTTCGAGTAGGGGATGGATTACGACTTGCCGAAGGTCGCGATGGCCACCAGAACGGCGACGTGGCGACTTGCACGTGCACGACCTTGCGCGATGTGTCAGGAGATTTTTCGGTGAACCACTCGAGTTGATACTTGAGGAAGGTGATGCATGGCTTCGGTGTATAACTCGAGCACGCGAATATCTTTTCTGTTATTTCAATTTGAACACTTAAGTTTAACTTAAACCATGATTGAAAAAAAGAGAGAAGAAGAACAGGAAGAAGAAGAGTAAGTGGGGAAAGGAGATGGACTCGGGGAAAGATGGTAAGAAGCTGGAGTTGAACTCGTGTAAACACCTGGGTTTGCTCGGGTTTGTTTCAAAAATGGGTTTAGCCCAATAAATTCAAGTTTTAATTAACCCAGCAAATACTTAACAAAGTTTTTCTAATTAATACTTTAGCTAAATAACTTAATTTAAGTTAAGTATTAAAGTTAATCAACATTAAAGCTCTTTATAATTGTAATAAATTGATTTTCAAAGTGTAAGGAAGATTTGAAATGTTAATTAAGGTAAATAATTACTATTAATAAATTGTTTTGAATGATTTATAATAGAAATTTCAGATTGACTAATTAATAATTAAGTATCTAATTAATTTGTAAATTAAGAATTGTTAATTAGATAATTTAAGTTGATTAATTTATAATTAGTAGTTAATTAAGTTAATTAAGACATAATTTATTAACAAAGTTGATTGAGATTTAATTAATTTATTTGTCATTAAGAATAATTGATCATTGTGTGGTTAATTCACTTAAACCACATTAGAAAATAATTAACTATTGTTGCGCACTGGGTTGGTATTTCTATTTGATTGTGATACTGTATGATGTGAATTATTCGGTGTTGAACTGTGATTTGTGATTTATTTCCGTATGTATGTGAAAATCCTTTTTGCTCGTAAACGACATTTAAATTTCGATGCGACAGAGAATCGGATTCCAGTTGGTTATCCGAAACCTACATCGTATGTAATGGTAGATCTTTGTGATTGATAAATGTACTTTATTTGTGAATGAAGATGAGCGTTATGGATTATATCGCTTATCGAAATAGATATGATTGAATCTGTGATGATTGATGATGTTGCACTATTGTGTGGAATCCCTGGACTACACTATACACACACAAATATGGATTTCACGAGGAAATCGGTTAAGTCACGGATTTTTGAAAATGATTTTAAAATTTGAATTTTTAAATTCAAATGGTTTGGAAATGAAATTGGGTTAAATGTGAAGAGTTTTTGAAAAGGAGTTTTTGAGGATAAAAGTTATTTTAAATAACTTAATAAAGTTTTGGAATTTAAATAATTTGAATTAAATTTGAATTCAAGATTTGAAATTGAAATCTATGTTTGGAAATTATGGTTTAAAAATGTTTTACAAAGTTAAAAATGTGTTTATATGGATTTTAAACCATTTTGAGAATTTGAATTCAACCCAAGTTTTATCATTGAAGGGTTTTAACTTGAGCAAATGTAATCGGATTTCCCCGAAACGAAAACTACTTGTTTTCAAATAATAATAGCTTTCATTTAAAGAAAGGATTTCCAAATTGTGTTGAAAGGTTTCAAGTTTGAAATGGAATTGAAATGTTTTGAAAGCTATGAAATGAGTCTTTGATTCAAAGACCGGATGAGTTAATCCAACTTGAAATGGAATTGTTTTGAAAGGTTATGAATGAATCTTTGGAAATGAATTTTGAAAGTTATAAGTTAAATCTTGATTTAAAGATTTAACGAGTTAATCTAATTGAAATGGATATTGTTTTGAAATCCATGAATGGATCTTTGTGAACGGGGTGAACTTTGTGAATTAAATCTTTTGTTTAAAAGATTAATGTGTGGAAATTTTTTAAACCATTGAAGGTTGTTGAAATGAATCTTTTTGTTCAAAAGAATGGAAATGGTAATTTGTTTTCACCATTCGAATGAAAGGTTTTGGGCTTTAAGCTGTGATTTAACTGAGACCCCAGTATCTATATGATTTTTAATATTGCGCTCGTTATTCGGTTTAGCCGGGGGAGGATCTTTGTGTCATATAACCAATTCCGAATAGTGATACGACATATATGGATAGCAATGAAGACAGGTGGTGAAGACCGGGTATTTTCGAAAACGAAAGGATTACATGTCGATTTTCTCTGCATCATGGCTCCGGTATATAGATTCCCTAAGTGATGGGAAGTCTGATCGGGATTGTGAATACCCGGATTTGCAAGGGCTTCTTCGGAAGTGCATTTGGTTCTGTTCGAACCCGGAACAGACTTGTATGGATGTGTGTTTGACGTTACACTTTGAGATGCAAAGCTGGTTTCTGTCAAATACATTTCTGTTGGTGGCGGAGAATTTATTCTCTTAGCTTAACACCCTTCTCTGCTACGTACGAGCTCAGAGGTTATGTAGTTGATAGTTACTAGTGATACATTCCCAATTTGGTAATGTGGCATACGAAGTGCTGCTGATCATTTGTTGATCGAAGAATGACTTTGTGAAAAAGTGCAGCTTTGTGGACGAGACTTCGTCGAGCCTGACAACCCGATAATGATCGAAACAGGAATGTTGCGACAAGGTTTTTAGGAGTAGCGCCCCTAGGGTATGTCCATTTTCTTCTGGATAAAGGGTGGTATCATGGTATGAAGCCCAGATACTTAACTCGTGTGGACACTGTAAATTTATTACTGTATGATGTTGCTTTGTGGTTGAGGATCCTTGGATAAAGGTCAGTAACGACCGGGGATGGCATAACTCGTGTGTTAGTTACCCAGTTACAGCTTGGTTAAAGCATGAGGTAACGTCGGCCTTATTTGGCAGAGATCCGGTTAGGTTCTCGGGGACGTCCTTCTAGAGGAGTTCCATTTCGGTGTGGGAAGTTCCTTTGCCTGGCCATTTGTTGGAAATCCAAGGAAACAATACAAGCCATGTCCAGTTTTAGTTGTATAACCTGCCATGGAATGTGGCGGTAACCTGCTATTGAACATGATAGCTATACTAGACATAAGTCCGAAATGCCCATGCCGGCTAAGATTTATATTATATTTTTGAAATGTCTCTTTCTGCACTATGCACTAATAATAATAATATCAAATTGGTTTTCGCATATCAAACATTTTTGACTGTCATAAGGAGAAATCTCCTCTATGTGTGCGCTTGCATTGTGTGTGTGGCGGGAGGCCTTATGATAGTTTCATTTTCCAAAAAGAACTGCGAATTTCAAAAGTAAATCTTTTGGTTGTTTTAAAAGATAAACTGATTTTATTACTCATACTAGTCCCATGACTGACCTTGAGTTTATTGTTCCCTTCATAAACTCTGGGTGCCCACAATTTTCCACACGGGCAGTTTAGAGTTGGGTTTTTCAGATAGTCAGGTTTAGTAGATTATCTGGAGCTAGTTCAGTCTTTGGAGTCCACGACTGCTCTTGCTTATCTTGGTGCAACTTGATGGTGGTTCGAGCTATCTATGGAGATTTCTGACATTGGTTTTTCTTCCGGAGTTTCAAGTTCTAGTTGTTTTCCGCTGCTAGTTCATTGGTGTGTCCGCTGTAGCATCTCATTGTATCTCTGATATTGATCATTGTTGTATATTTGGATATTGTATCATTACAGTTGTATATGATATTCATTTCTTTTTCTTCTGCTGTGTTGTATTTAATGGTGTTATAAGCTCCGGTGAACCAGATTCAACGTTTGGATATGCAGCATTTGAATATGAGTGTCGTATTCGGTGCCGATTTTCGAAGGTCGAGTTAGGATTGCTACATTTATGAAATGAAAAGGCTTTAGACAACGTAAATGAAAATGAATAATGGAACAAATGAGGAAACAATAAAAAAAGTGTGACAATTATTAATTAGAAAGGGAATGAATGGACCAACTCTACTCCATAAACAAACTTTTGGAATTCAAATTTCAAAACATTTGTTCACTCAATTAATTTTTTAAACCTCAAACATACAAAATTTGACATTCATTCAAGATTTAATTACAACATAGCTAAATTTGAACACACCAATTTACATAATGGGGACCGCCGCTACATAAAATAAAATATGAACCATGATTAAAAAATTCAAATTTAAAAACAACATTTTTCTCGACACGTAATTATGAACTCAAATATTTAATTTATTTTAAATTTCATGGTTAGCAACAAAATCACTTCCGTGCAACCTATGCCTGCTATTTAACTATCGTAAAATGTTGTTTTAAAAATTCAATTTTCTCTTTTTACAACGTTATATTTATATTCAGAATGGAAACGTTAATTTAGTTTTCCTCAAACATTCTTTTATTTTCCTTAAAAGCTTATTCATTACTTGCAACTCATAAATATAAACATTCTTATATTCTAAAATGATCAACTTATACAATATTAAATCCATTCTTATATTTTCAAACAATGTACTTTCTAAATGAAAACATTTTTACATTAAATCTATTAATTGCACTTTGTTCTTTTTTCCTTTTTTAATTGAAAGATTTCAATAAATTTATTTCCAATTAATTTTAATCTTGCACTTCAAAACAGACCCTAATTGATGAAATCAATTAAATAAATACGTAACCATTGTAATTTTCCCAGAAATGAAGGTTAATTATCAGATTTATTTGTTTCAATTTTAACAATCAATATTTCTTATTAATTAACCCAATTAATTATCAATCAACAGATATTAAAAATCTGGTTATCACACGAATATACTTTTACAATTCAAATCAGTGTTATACATATATCAGAAAATAAAAAATAATGCAGCTTAGCAATAATATACTGAATCTTCGTCTCCGTCCTCCAAAAAATAAAATGGTCTTCAGTACACTAAAATAGCACAAACTGACCCGAGCATAATGAAAAACAATACACTCGAGTCAGAACTAAAAATTCCTATGTAAGTCTAATCAATCTCAAATAGAAAATGAGTGCAATGTCTTCAGAGATGTTATGGGATTTTTCATCTCCTATCAAGTGTACAACGTGAGTGCAGTAATTTACGAGATTTCAAATAATTTGAAATACCAATTTTAACCATTATTTAAAATAAATCTAAAGTTTAAATTAAAAAATTAAACTTTTTAAATAATTCAGTTTCAATAAATAATCCAAATTCAAGAAATTTTATGGGTTTATATCATTTCAACCCATAATTTAAATGTCTTAATTATCCAATTCTAAAATGATTCAGAGGACCATTTAAATGATGTCAATAATATACAAGGTGATAACAGGGACATGTTAAAATAAATAAAGAACTATATATCCAACATATCAATCAATAAGCATCCATTTCAAACAACGTCCAAATCAATCAATATATTTCAATATATAATAGTTATCGATATCGGGGTTTAACTATCAATTAAATTCGAATATGAAATTAAATGTCAATTCAAATGTCAACTTAAATCAACAAACATCAATAAAAAAATTACATATCACATCATATATTTTAGTTAACTTACAATGGAATTTTAGTATTGCGTGAATGGATTGAATCACTCAACCTTTTGCTTTCCCTTTTCTAGCCAGATTTGGATCTACAACCACTTTCTCATTTTATTTTGTTTCCTTTCTATCTTAATCTTTTTTTATAGAAATTTTAGGGAGAAGATCATATAGACTGGATTTGAAGAAAAAGACATGGAAAGATGAGAAGGTTTGAAAAAGAAAAAATTTAAAGATGAAGAACTGGGAAAAAAGAAGAAAAAGGAAGCTTTGAAAAAGATGAAGATTTAAAGAATAAGAAGAAGAAAAGAGAAAAAAAACTTTGGAATAAAGGAGAGAAAGGAGATTTGAAGAAGAAACATGAAAAAATGGAAGGAGGAAGGTGAAGAGTGACAAAAAATGAAGCAAAAGAAGATAAGATTTTAAAAAAACGAAGCTACAAGAATGAAGAAAACTAGTGAAAAACTAATAAAGCTAAATATAAATAAAGTAGGAATTCAAATAATGTAAAAATATGAACAACCCTAAAAAAATGGTATGTATTAAAAGAGGTGAAGGAAAGAATTAAAACTATGAAAAGTAAGTAACGTATATGAAATGAAAAGGCTTTAGACAACGTAAATGGAAATGAGTAATGGAAAAAAATTGAGAAAACAATAAAAAAAGTGTGACAACTATTAATTAGAAAGGGAATGAATGGACCAACTTTATTCCATAAACAAACTTTTGGAATTCAAATTTCAAAACATTTGTTCACTTAATTAATTTTTCAAACCTCAAACATAACATTCATTGAAGATATAATTACAACATAGCTAAATTTGAACACACCAATTTACATAAGGGGACCACCGCTACATAAAATAAAATATGAACCATGATTTAAAAGTTCAAATTTAAAAACAACATTTTTCTCGACACGTAATTATGAACTCAAATATTTAATTTATTTTAAATTTCAAGGTTAGCAATAAAATCACTTCCGTGCAACATATGCCTGCTATTTAACTACTATAAAATGTTGTTTTAAAAATTCAATTTTCTCTTTTTACAACTTTATATTAATATTCAGAATGGAAACATTAACTTTATTTTCCTTAAACATTCTTTTATTTTCCATAAAAGCTTATACGTTACTTGCAACTCATAAATATAAACATTCTTATATTCTAAAATGATCAACTTATACAATATTAAATCCATTCTTATATTTTCAAATAATGTACTTTCCAAATGAAAACATTTTTACATTGAATTTATTAATTGCACTTTTTTCTTTTTCCATTTTAAATTGAAAGATTTCAACAAATTTATTTCCTTAATTTTAATCTTCCACTTAAAAACAAACCCTAATTGATGAAATCAATTAAATAAATACGTGAACATTGTAATCCTTATTTGTAGTCATGCAAACACATTTATAAAATTACAGTATCCAACAAGCATTAAATTACATACTAAATAAATGTTTTTCTCCATCAATAAATATTCATTTAACTCATCATCAAAACTGACATTTATTATTCCAATTCCTGCTATTAAATTATATTCTAATACGCATTAGAACCTTCCACTTTATTGCTTCATTGTAGTTTGTTGTTTTAGAACTTTATTTATGGTCCAAACTTATGATCTAATAACATAGTTAACATTTGTTTTACATTTCATTACGTTAATATACTCCAATTTCTATCCTTTGTGTAACAACCCTGAATTTTGTGATTCATTTTAAATTGTTTATTTTGATAATTTTATTTGAAATTTTGATATAAAAAAAAATTATTTTATTTATTGAAATGTATAAGTTATGTTATTTTAAATACAATGTTGATTTTTATGTGAATTATAGTTTCAAACTAGTAAAATTGAATATTTTACTGAAAAGCGAATTTCTGTTCAAAATGGTCAAACTTTGACTGTTCAACTTCAAATTTAAATTATTTAAAATCTTAAATTTTATATTTTATTATGAAAATAGATGTAATAACTTGAACACTACTTTTCGTTTTGTTGAAAACGGAGTTAAACAGTAAAAGTTATGTACATTTCAATTTTGAGTATAATTCGTTTTATTTTGCAATTTTGTCTATTTTAAATTATATAAATCATATTCTCTTTGTTATATTTTATTCCAATATTTTTTAATATGTTATTTTATGTATATTTTGTCTTTTAATATTTTTAAAGTGATAATAAAAATTTTCCAAAATTTATTGTTTTTCTGCTATTTTCTTCATTTAATTTATATTTAATTAAAATTTATATATTTATTTTGTGAATGCATTTTTATTTTGTGTTATTATCTTCGTTATAAATATTTTTACAAGTCCATATAAATTTCCAAAGTTCATTCTGTTTATTTTCCATTTTTCTAGACTAGTTTGCAATTTTGTGTTATTTTCTTATTCTAACCGTATATAATTAATAAATATTTATATATATTTTATATTTTGTTATATTTTAGAATTTCTGACTGAAATTATTATTATTTTCAGTAATATAAACTTATATAAATAAATTATAGGTAATTTGAAAAGGTTTTGACTTTTGGTTTCTAATGGCTCTTTATTTTCCAACCTTTCATATTTGTAACTTACTTTTTCATCAATTAGCCTTTTGCTATCCACATCTTTCAGCTGCATACTCTATTTTCTATTCACTTACATTCATTTTCATTTATGAAACAAAAAAATTTCGGCCATGGCTATTGAGAAAAGTTTGGGTAATGATTTTTCAAATTTTCTTATTCTTCTTCCTTGTTTACATTGATTTTTGCACTTGTTCTCATCTAGATTTGATTGGCTCCTCCTCCTCCAGCTCTGATCCGACCTCCACCACCTGATATTTCGACCAGCAATCACCCTAGACCACCCTCATCCCCAGGCCGAGCACCTCTATGGCTTGCATCTCCACAAAAATCCAAGAATCCATCACCTACATGCAAATCTAGACCTAGTTTGTTCACCATCACCTTCTACCACCTCTAGCCGCCACTTCCTCCACCACCACCACCTCTGACCTGACCTCCACCCCCGCCACATCACTCGCCACCACCTACACCCCTGGTTGGGTCCACATAGCCCATGGCTGAGCCAAAGATTGAACCACTTTTCCACCTATTTGCCTAGAAACCCTTCACCTACCCTAAGTGTAACTTCCTCCACTTGTTTAGCCTTGTAGCCGCACCTTTTCCATACCCATACCCGATCCAAACCATGCTCAAACTTGACCTTATTGATCCCCTAGGCCATGCAAACAAGCATAGAGAACAAATGCAATTCATTCGATGTTGTTTTGGGCTTTGAATTCTAATGTTATTTGATGTTTAAAATCGTGCTGAAACTTACATATATTTGTATTGTTTTGTGTAAATGTTTGAACAAGGCTATTAGCTTTGGCTCTCCACTCTCTTGTCGTATCCGTGCTGTCATGCCTTCGCAGTGTCAGTGTGTGTGCTTTGGCAGCGATCTCCAGCTTTTAACAAGTGAGTGAATCTCACCAGACTAATATGTACTTATATAACTGATAAACTGACACCATTTGAATCTGTAACTGTTTATCATCATGCTATATCTGCTATATTATTATCATATGATGTTCACACCTGTTATTGCACTTGTTATATCATATGTTATTGTTATTTCATGCTATTTTGTCATTTATATCAGTTATCACCATCGCAAGTTCCCTGTAGATTAGAATCACTATGGGTTGAAATGATACATGCCCGAACGGACTTTAGAATAGGGGAAAAACGTTATAGGCTGAAATGATAGGCCTGAGCGGTTTCCAAAATCATTCATTTACTTGGGACTGCGGGTTTGAAATGATAGAACCCGGTTTTTCTTTGTAAACTGCAGATTGAAATGATATATATCCATATCACTTGACCTAGGCTAGAAAACTATATACAGACCCGTGGTTTATGTAATATTTTTGAAAATGTTTTAAAATAATTTAAAATGTAAAATTTATAAAATTTGATTTAAATTTAATTAAAAATGATTTTTTTGAAATATTAGTAATTTTCTATAAATTAAATAATGAATTAAGTAAACAGTAAAGTAGAATTTGAACTATAAGTAAATTTTGGAATTTATGTTTTGTTTTAAAAAGGGAAATTATGTAAAGTAAGAAAAATATAACATTTTGATTTAAAAATGTATTTTAAATCATTTCATAAAAATAATAATGATTTTTGAATAAGTTAAAATGTTAAACAAATGAATGTTTAAGTAAAATTTTGAAATATAACTTAAATGTGAAATTTTAAATTTTGTTTTAAAAAGTGAAATTTTAACTAAGTAAAATTTATGGAAATAAGTTATATTTTGTAAATTTAAACCTAATTGTTAAGCTAATAATTTAATTAAAGAAATGGAATTTAATACTTGATTTTAAATAAGAAATTATGTTAAAATTTGATTTTTGGATGAGATTTAACTTTATAAAAATCATAAAAATAAGAGTATTGAAATGATGATTTTAAAATGTGAAATTATATGATGTTTACAAGTTAAATGATTTAAATTAAAGATTAACTGTTGGTGAAATTTGTATTTAAACCCTGAATTTGATTTAACAGCATTTTTAAAGTGTAATGTGAAGGATATTACAACATTTTGTAAATGCTGTAGTTGTTTTAAATGAACTAAAAAGTTAGTTTGAAATAAAGGCTATTATAGCACATTATAAGTGACTTAACATTTAAAGTTTATTTGAAATTTAAAGAAAATCTATTACAACACTTAAATGTTGTATTTTGTTAAATGAATTGTTTTAAACTATAACTTTACGTAGCATTTTTAAGTGCTTTACGGAAAGTGAATTTTATTATTTTATTAAATTTTAATGAGATTAATCTTTGGAATAAGATTTAAATTTCTGGAAATTAAATATTTAACTATTAAATATAAGGAATTGACTTTTTTTAATGAAAAGATTTAATCTATAAATATAAACTCCTTTGACATGTAAGTTTGAAATGGTCATTAATTTCTAAATAAAATGAATGGTTTTAAATGGTATTTAAATGAATTAAAAATGAATGATGTTTGAATAATACTTTGATATTTTGATATTTTGAAAATGATATCTGTTGATTTATTTAAGTTATTTGATAGATGAATACTTAATATATATATTATTTGAGTTTATTTAAATAATATTGGATTTATGAAATGTGAGATATTAAAGCTTTGAAATAAAATGGTTTTGGTTTGAAGTATAAACTATCATTGAAATGATATTTTGACATAATAAAATGATTTAAAATGGATTTTTGAAAGATATGATATTTTGATAATAAAATGATTTGAAAGGAAGTTTTGAAAGGATATGATATTTTAAATATATTAAATTGATTTGAAAGGAGTTTTTGAAAGGATATGATAATTTAATATATTGAAATGGTTAGAAATGACTTGATATTTATTTTGATGAATATTTGAATTTGAAAGATATGGTATGTTGATATATTGAAATGGTTTTGGAAATGATTTAATCTTTATTTTGATAAAGATTTGGATTGAGAAGGATATTTTATTTTAAAGTATAAAATATTTTTTAAAGTTATAACCACGGGTTATAATAACGTTTGGTTGGCAAAGAGACCGAGATCGGATATCTGGCATACTCTCTGTCGATACCGAAAACCACTTTGACAACTGTGTACGCGGTGGAGATTCTAGAACGAAGTAGGTTGGTTGGCGAACGCTACTGGAATGGAGTAAGAGAACGTTGATGGATGGCCTAATTGTGACTAAAACAGGAGCTATACCGGGCTACACAACGGGTCGCACCCTTTCATCGAGCATGCTTCTTCGGAAACCATTCTATTACTTTTGTGATTCGATATGGTGGCGCCACTTTGATTCGGGGTATTGCTCGAGGTGGGCGAAAGCTGGTGGCTTGCCGTCACTACCGGTCCGGGAGTGCAAACGGTGTATCCACCCTAGCATTGCCTCGCGTGCCTTGTCATATGTTCCTTATATCGAGCCCACTACGATTTTGGTTTAAAGATCCGACCGCGTTAAGGTTCACCATCCCCTTAACGCTATTTTTTATATGATTATACTTTATTAATTAGACACTACTGTATATAGAGCAATATACTACGTAGTAAATAGTTTAACAAATCCTTAGAGGATGGACGGTCCCAAGCATCCTTTAAGTTACTTGTACTTTTACTACAATTCACTTGAGTTGGTTTACATTGTATAAGTATGTATGTCCTGACTCGAGTGTTTGTATTTTTATTTACGCTCGGGTCAGCTTGAGTTTTTCACAGATTCAGATTCCACTTACTGAAGATTGGAATCGCTGGAGATTATCTGCTTATCTAGTCTTATCTATTTCGGTTCTGTTGTTGTATTCAGCTTGTACTTAGTTATCATATTGAAACTTCTGTTGTATTTTATTTAACTTTGATATATTTATAAAGTAGCTTCATGAACTACTATTTCTTTTACTTCCGCTGCATTATTAAATACTCTGTGTCTGTGATCTGTGATTATTATTTACTGTATATTCTGAGATTTGCCAAATTTTAATTTACAACGCGGTATTTTGAGCAATTCAATTCCGGCATGAGTGTCTACCTATACACTTATAATGGATGCGAATGGTTGAATATACGGGGTCGTTACAGTTGATATCAGAGCTCTGGTTTTAGGCAAAGCTCAGTATATAGAGTAGATTTAATTTCAGAATCACTTTTGTTCGAGCTTGAATTCCTTCTTCTTCAATACGGTTTCCTTTGAATTTTGGAACGCTCCCTGCGGTTCCAAAATTCTTTCGTGTCCCTCACTATTCATCTTCTTTTGATTCTGGAATATCCCATAACTCCACTTCGAATGAGCTTTACAGTGAATTGGCGGTCCCGCCAATCTCAAAAATTCAATTGTAAAGGGGTAAACTCCTTTACAATTAGCATCGATTCACCAAAGATTTATATCTATCCTTGGTTTAGATGCTAATATCTTTTGTTATCCCAAACTCTATCTCCTGAGGTCGAATGTAGATTTACCCCAAAAAAATCCACATCGATCCTATTCTTTAAGTCACGGTTGACCCGGTTAAGGTTTCCTGTGATTTATTTAAGCTTATCCACCTCCCTATTTTGTTATTTAATCATCTTGTCTTTTGTTTCCAACCTATCTTCAAACATTTGAATTGTACTTGTAAATCTATGTTTTGTTTATATGTTGTGTTGTTTGAGTTGTTGATGTTGAATTGGGTTTCTGATCGATTCTTCTAATCAACGCTATCGATAAGATTTCCAAAGCACTTTAACAGAACAAACTGACACACTATTATTTTAAAATTTGGTCAATGAAATAAATTTTGATATATAAGTTTATGGAACTTAATAAACTGATTTAAATTGATTATTTGAAGTGATAATACTTGATTTATCATTTATTGTTCTATAAATGAATTTATATATAGTTGTTTATAAATTGATTTGGGAACTGAAATGAATTTAGAACAAGAAATTTAAGAATTTAATTTCCGATGGTTTCAAACCTTGTGTTTAAAGTTTTAAAAGGTTATATTATTTAAAGTATTTTTGAATAGAAATTTGGTTTCAAAGAATTTTAAAAGTTTAAAAATTAGTGCTCTTCTCTTTGTCGCTAGAAAATAACTTCGGTGATGATCGCGGCATCATCGACATTCATTTTCGAGTTTCGAAATGAAGAGACCGCCCTGTAGTCTTGCTACAGCTTTATTTTGAGAAATCAAATTGATTTGAATTTCTAAAATATGACTTGATTTATAATATATATATAGATATATGATTGAAATTTGATTTGACATATTATGTATATATTATTACTTGTCTCTAAATGGTTTGAAGAAATCGGAAATTTAATTCTTAAATTTTATTTTAAAGAATAATTTCAATTATGAAAAGAAAATAAAAATTTTGGATGAATATTCAAGTATGAAATGATTTAATTGGAAATTTTTATTTGCATAATACAATTGCATTCAAATATAACTAACCTTAATTTCAGAAGTTAACATTATAATTGGATAATATACAATATAAAAAGATTTTATAAATAAAAATTGAGTGGTTATGATAAATGTTATACACTTAAATTTTTGTTATAAATTGATTAATAGAGGTAAATATAATAAAGGGTAATTGAATAACTTGCAATAAAATGATGTTAAAAGAACTAAGAATAAAATAAAACAGTTATAATAAGTGTAAGTATTTTAACATAAGTGATAAATATTGAGAGGAATAAATTTAATTTTAATTAGGAATAAATAAGAATTAAATTTATTAAGTACACTATAAGTATAATGAATCATTATTTTTCAAATCGATGATCTTAGAAAATTGTTAATTTAAGATGATTAGAGGACAAGATAATAAAATTTGAGATAGTTAAGATTATTTAACTTGTGTAAAATTTATTTTGTATTTAAGTTGAAATTTCCATGGTTTCAAACTTATTTCCTTATTTTTTTTCAAACTAACTTTTGGTTATACTTATTATCATTATCGTGCTACAGACCGATATAGGCATCCTTCTATAGCATTTCTATTTAGAAATCTTTTTATAATCTTTGATAATCTTTGGTACTCATTTTGAATCCACCTTTTTCATGTTTGTGTTCTTGACCCTGGAGGATCTTGGAAGATCATATCCACCTTTTCAAACTCACCTATAACAATAGCTATCGGGTATAATTTCAATCTTCCTATCATCTTATCTTAATCCTATTTCACTCTATCTTTTCTGTGCTTTCCCGTACCTCATTCCTTTTCGGGGACGAAAAGTTTTGAGTGGGGGAGAGTGTAACAATCCTGAATTTTGCGATTCATTTTAAATTGTTTATTTTGATTATTTTATTTGAAATTTTGATATAAAAAAAATTTATTTTATTTATTAAAAGGAATAAGTTATGTTATTTTAAATATAATGTTGATTTTTATGTGAATTATAGTTTCAAACAAGTATAAATAGAATATTTTACTGAAAAGCGAATTTCTGTTCAAACTAGTCAAACTTTGACTTTTAAACTTCAAATTTTAATTATTTAAAATCTTAAATTTTATCTTTTGTTATTAAAATAGATGTAATAACTTGAACATTGCTTTTCGTTTCGTCGAAAACGGAGTTAAACAATAAAAGTTGTGTACATTTCAATTTTGAGTATAATTTGTTTTATTTTGCAATTTTGTCTATTTTAAATTATATAAATCATATTTTCTTTGTTATAATTTGTTCTAATATTTGTTAATATGTTATTTTATGTATATTTTGTCTTCTAATATTTTTAAAGTGAATAAAATTTTTCCAAAATTTACTGTATTTATTTCCTATTTTTTTAAAGGTTGTTTTCTATTTTTCCGCTATTTTCTTCATTTAAATTATATTTAATTAAAATTTATATATTTATTTTGTGAATGCATTTTTATTTTGTGTTATTATCTTTTTTATAAATATTTTTACAAGTCCATATAAATTTTCAAAGTTCATTCTGTTTATTTTCCATTTTTCTAGACTAGCTTGCAATTTTGTGCTATTTTCTTATTTTAACCTTATATAATAATAAATATTCATATATATTTTATATTTTGTTATATTTTCGAATTTGTGACTGAAATTATTATTATTTCAGTAATATAAACTTATATAAATAAATTATAGGTAATTTGAAAAAGTTTTGACTTTTGGTTTCTAATGGTTCATTATTTTCCAACCTTTCATATTTGTAACTTACCTTTTCATCAATTAGCCTTTACTATCCACATCTTTCAGCTGCATACTCTATTTTCTATTCACGTACATTCATTTTCATTTCTGAAACAAAAAAATTTCGGCCATAGCTATTGAGAAAAGTTTGGGTAATGATTTTTCAAAATTTCTTATTCTTCTTCCTTGTTTACATTGATTTTTGCACTTGTTCTCATCTAGATTTGATTGGCTCCTCCTCCTCCAGCTCTGACCCGACCTCCACCACATGATATTTCAACCAGCAATCACCCTAGACCACCCTCATCCCCAGGCCGAGCACCTCTATGGCTTGCATCTCCACAAAAATTCAAGAATCCATCACCTACATGCAAATCTAGACCTAGTTTGTTCACCATCACCTTCTACCACCTCTAGCCGTGACTTCCTCCACCACCACCACCTCTGACCTGACCTCCACCCCTGCCACATCACCCACCACCACCTTCACCTCTGGTTGTGCCCACATAGCCCATGGCCGAGCCAAAGATTGAACCACTTTTCCACCTATTTGCCTAGAAACCCTTCACCTACCCTAAGCGTAACTTCCTCCACTTGTTTAGCCTTGTAGCCGCACCTTTTCCATACCCATACCTGATCCAAACCATGCCCAAACCTGACCTTATTAATCCCCTAGGCCATGCAAACAAGCGTAGAGAACAAGTGCAATTCATTCGATGTTGTTTTGGGATTTGAATTCTAATGTTATTTGATGTTTAAAATCGTGTTGAAACTTACATATATTTGTATTGTTTTATGTAAATGTTTGAACAAGGCTATTAGCTTTGGCTCTCCACTCTCTTGTCGTATCCGTGTTGTCGTGCCTTCGCAGTGTCGGTGTGTGTGCTTTGGCAGCGATCTCCAACTTTTAATAAGTGAGTGAATCTCACCAGACTAATATGTACTTATATAACTGATAAACTGACACCATTTGAATCTGTAACTGTTTATCATCATGCTATATCTGCTATATTATTATCATATGATGTTCACACCTGTTATTACACTTGTTATATCATATGTTATTGTTATTTCATGCTATTTTGTCATTTATATCAGTTGTCACCATCGCAAGTTTCCTGTAGACTAGAATCACTATGGGTTGAAATGATACATGCCCGAACAGACTATAGAATAGGGGAAAAACGTTATGGGCTGAAATGATAGGCCTCAGCGGTTTCCAAAATCATTCATTTACTTGGGACTGCGGGTTTGAAATGATAGAACCCAGTTTTTCTTTGTAACTGCGGATTGAAATGATATATCTCCGTATCACTTGACCTAGGCTAAAAAACTATATACACACCCGTGGTTTATGTAATATTTTTGAAAATGTTTTAAAGTATTTTGAAATGTAAAATTTATAATATTTTGGTAATATTTTGATTTAAATTTAATTAAAAATGATTTTGTCGAAATATTAGTAATTTTCTATAAATTAAATAATTAATTAAGCAAACGGTAAAGTAGAATTTGAACTATAAGTAAATTTTGGAATTTATGTTTTGTTTTAAAAAGGGAAATTATGTAAAGTAAGAAAAATATAACATTTTGATTTAAAAATGTATTTTAAATCATTTTATAAAAATAATAATGGTTTTTGAATAAGTTAAAATGTTAAACAAATGAATGTTTAAGTAAAATTTTGAAATATAACTAAAATGTGAAATTTTAAATTTTGTTTTAAAAAGTGAAATTTTAATTAAGTAAAATTTATGGAAATAAGTTATATTTTGTAAATTTAAACCTAATTGTTAAGTTAATAATTTAATAAAAGAAATGGAATTTAATACTTGAATTTAAATAAGAAATTATGTTAAAATTTGATTTTTGGATGAGATTTAACTTTATAAAAATCATAAAATTAAAAGTATTGAAATGATGATTTTAAAATGTGAAATTATATGATGTTTATAAGTTAAATGATTTAAATTAAAGATTAACTATTGTGAAATTTGTATTTAAACCCTGAATTTGATTTAACAACATTTTTGAAGTGTAATGTGAAGGATATTACAACATTTTGTAAATGCTGTAGTTGTTTTAAATGAACTAAAATGTTAATTTGAAATAAAGGATATTATAGCACATTATAAGTGCTATAGTGGTTAAACTTAACATTTAAAGTTTATTTGAAATTTAAAGAATATCTATTACAGCACTTAAATGCTGTATTTTGTTAAATGAACTGTTTTAAACTATAACTTTACGTAACATTTTTTAAGTGCTACGGAAAATGAATTTTATTATTTTATTAAATTTTAATGAGATTAATCTTTGGAATAAGATTTAAATTTCTGAAAATTAAATATTTAACTATTAAATATAAGGAATTGACTTTTTTTATGAAAAGATTTAATCTTTAAATATAAACTCCTTTGACATGTAAGTTTGAAATGGTGATTAATTTCTAAATAAAATGAATGGTTTTAAATGGTATTTAAATGAATTAAAAATGAATGATGTTTGAATAATACTTTGATACTTTGATATTTTGAAAATGTATCTGTTGATTTATTTAAGTTATTTGATAGATGAATATTTAAAATATATATATTATTTGAGTTTATTTAAATAATATTGGATTTATGAAATGTGAGATATTAAAGCTTTAAAATAAAATGGTTTTGGTTTTGAAGTATAAACTATCATTGAAATGATATTTTGATATAATAAAATGATTTGAAATGGAGTTTTGAAAGATATGATATTTTGATAATAAAATGATTTGAAAGGAAGTTTTGAAAGGATATGATATTTTAAATATATTAAATTGATTTGAAAGGAGTTTTTGAAAGGATATGATAATTTAATATATTGAAATGGTTAGAAATGACTTGATATTTATTTTGATAAATATTTGAATTTGAAAGATATGGTATGTTGATATATTGAAATGGTTTTGGAAATGATTTAATCTTTATTTTGATAAAGATTTGGATTGAAAAGGATATTTTATTTTAAAGTATAAAATATTGTTTTAAAGTTATAACCACGGTTTATATTAACGATTGGTTGGCAAAGAGACCGAGATCGAATATCTGGCATACTCTCTATCGATACCGAAAACCACTTTGACAACTGTGTACGCGGTGGAGATTCCAGACCGAAGTAGGTTGGTTGGCCAACGCTACTGGAATGAAGTAAGAGAACGCTGATGGATGGCCTAATTATGACTAAAACAGGAGCTATAGCAGGCTACACAAAGGGTCGCACCCTTTCATCGAGCATGCTTCTTCGGAAACCATTCTATTACTTTTGTGATTCGATATGGTGGCGCCACTTTTATTTGGGGTATTGCTCGAGGTGGGCAGAAGCTGCTGGCTTGCCGTCACCACCGGTTTGGGAGTGCAAACGGTGTATCCACCCTGGCATTGCCTCGCGTGCTGTAACGTCCCGCCTTTTCGCACGATTTAAACAGACACACGTGCCAATTCAAACCATACGTAAGGGCGGATTGTTATGGAGTAAATAAGAAAAACAAGGAAAAAATAAACAAAATAGAATCTCACAGCGGAAGGATAAAATATAATAATCAAATATACAGTTCATGAATCTGTTTTACAAAACCTTTGATTATATTTATACAATACATATCAGAGTACACATACCATATAACAATGCAGCGGAACAATATGGGTGTAGTGGAACCATATATAATCTATAGTAATAATAATAAAATCTTCATCTTCTTCCTCCAGAAATAAAATCTTCAATCCTGAAACGCTCGGACTGACCAGAGCAAATTTGAAAAGACAAAAACACTCTCGTCAGAACTAAAAGATCTTATGTGAGTTAAATTAACAGAAATAAATATGAGTACAGTAACTCAAGAGATACTCGGGATTTACATCTCCTGAGGATCCGTTAAACTATTTACTATATAGTATATTGCGCTATTATAATAGTGTCTAATTGTAAAATAAACTTAATTTTTTCTTAGCATTAAGGGGTTACCCATATAGCCCTTAACACGTAATAGTCCCAGCAGTCCATCCAATATCATAGTCCCTCCTGATCGGAAAGCCACCAGAGGATACCACACGGGTTACGGGAGAAAACCAAACTCGTACAAGGCGCGATAGGGTAGGTGACACGGCATAACTAGGCAATGTCAGGGTAGATATACCAATTGCTATCCGGGCTGATGGAAACGCGTAGCCGCAGCTACCGCCCACCTCAAACAAACTCCCCCAAAATCAAAGTAAAAGTGGTCACTGAATCAATCCAAAGTCAAAGTATAATATCGAAGAGGAGTGTCCGATCAGAGGAATGACCTCATTGGACCGAGAATCGCTCCTGTATTAGCACCTTATGCCAACTCACAGGAGTCGGGTCCACGTATTTACCTCAAAGGAAACGCCGCCACCAACCTACTTCAATCTGGAATCTCCACCGCGTACACGGTTGTTAAAGTGGTTTTCGGAGTTGGAAGAGAGTATGACAACTTCCGATCCCGGTCTCTTCAACAACCAAACGTTATTATAACACCGCGGTCATTTAAAATAATTATACTTTAAAAACAGAATAAAATATCAATTTTAAACCCATATAAATCCGATATCATTTATATTTTTAAAACTCCAAATCAATGCGATATCATTTAGGCCCAAACTAATATAATGTCATTTTATTTTCCAATATATATTCTTCCAAAATCATAGGGTTTTCAAAGTAAAATATTTTAGAAATCAAAACTCCGGAATATAATATTTCCAAATTATACTACCTTGAAAATCATAACTTTGAAACAAATTTCCACCTCTCAAATGGTTAAATATTAAATTTCTTTTATTAAACAAAATAGCTTCTTTACATTTCACAAATCAATTCCAAATATCGATTTAAACTTCCAAATACCATTTTTAATTCTTATGTTTCAAAGCTTTAAATATTTCACCATTTCAAAAACAAACTCATTTGACAAACCCATATATATCAAATTCAATTACTTATTATTTAGACCTGAAATGTTTACTTAATGAATTCAATATACTTTAAGTAAAACTTATAACTTCACATAATTGGATAATCTTTCAATTTATTAAACTTGATATATTCATTTAAATCAACCTGATATTCATTCAAATCACTTTACACAAAAATCAAGTTACAAAAATCATATCCTTTAAAAATTCTAACTTTTCATTAAATTTCAATTTAACTTAATATTCATCTTCTAAATCTTATTCTCATTTAAGTCATAAAAACTCCAGAAATTAGATTTTAAATAAATGCTTAATCGTATTTGATCTTAAAAATCAAACTTTATTTTATACTTCAAATCAAATTTATACAAAGCTTAAAAACCGAAAATTTACTATATATATATAAATAACCAAATCAATATCCCATAAACCATATATATATATATATATATATATATATAACTTTACAAAACCATAGTAAAACATTTCAAAAATAATTTTATATATTTACCACGGTGCCTGTATAAAATTGTCTACCCTATGGTTAAGTGATACGGATGTTTATCATTTCAATCCGCAATTTAAAATAAAAAAATGCGGTTATATATCATTTCAAACCGCAATCCCGAATGAATGAAATGCATAGCAACTTGCAATTAATAAAATAAATCATCCATTCATCCATCAAATCATACATCCATTTATCACGGTCAACATCCAATTTCAAACAATCATCAATATATAACAGGTGCTAAATAATGGTATCAATTATCAGTTTATACTCAAAATAAATTTAATAACTGTTAATTGGCAGTTTATATGCAAAAATAAACGTAAATTTAACTGACAGTTAATATGAAATAAAAATTTAACATAACTATGACTGGCAGTTAATATGCAAATAAATAAATTCTAACCGTCAAATTTATATGCAATAAATAAAATTAATTAACAGTTATATTAAATGAATGCGATGTAACAGAGATAATGAATAAAACATGCCAAACAGTCATAAATCAATTTCTACTCATATCTAAAATTAATTTAACAAACACAAGAGATTTTAGAAATTCTGAGTGGGTTAAAACACTCACCTTTTGAATTTAAATCGAATTTAAATCCGATTTAAACTCAAAAATTCGACGGTCTCCAAATCTGTCCAAACCAGCGTTAACGCGTCTGGAATTTTATTACGAACCTAACAAAAAAAACCGTGCGTAAAACGGAGTTCGTATGCGAGAGTTATAGCAAAATTTGTGATTGAATTTTAAATTTAAAAATAACAAAAGAAGGAACATATTAACATACTGCCACCTCATCACCTTCATTACGCAAGCTACAGGAAACCACGCGGCCGAACGTTTTTGACCGAAACCCTAACAAATC
Organism: Allium cepa; assembly: GCA_030765085.1. Lineage (NCBI taxonomy): Eukaryota > Viridiplantae > Streptophyta > Magnoliopsida > Asparagales > Amaryllidaceae > Allium > Allium cepa. The sequence goes on along the minus strand of CM060942.1, from coordinate 86,083,906 downwards.
GCGTCTCCTGGAACCGCCGCCGCCCTCGTTCTGTCGTCGCTGTGCCTTATGTCCGTCGCCACACCGGCCGCCCATGCTTCATCCCCTTCCTATCTCGCGACGACGTCGCCCCATGGCCACGAGAGCCCTTCCAGCCGCCGCTTTATCAACCCTTGGCGAAATTATGTCGCCAAATCCAACCATCAACATCACCTATTAACCGTACTGATCGACTCCTCTCGGCAATCTCCATCCAATGGTACAATCGATTCAATGATCCATCGATGTTCATCAGAACGTGATGAACGGTCAATATTTGTTCAGAATTTTCTAGACGAACTGAGCTTCATACTGGAAAACGACTCACGGATCTGGGTTACGCTCTTCGAGAACTTCATTATATAATTTTTTGGAATTTTTCTGAGGTGATTGAACTTTCAACTTTGGATTTGATTTTTGAATTTTGAAAATGTATCTAGAATTGTTTGTTGCCATTGAAGAAGAGGAGTACAGAGCTTCCTATACGTATAGAAGTGAGGAATAGAGGCTGCTAGGATTTATAACAGCCTATTTATAGACAACTGCAATAGAATAGGTGGGCACGAATCTAAACGCGCTACACGATAGTTGCCCCAAAAGCCCGTTCTGACCCCGGAACGATATTGGGTCAACCCATATATCGCAATAAGTATTTTAAAATATTCTGAACGCGATGGAAAAAGTTTCACGCCCAAATTCTATCGTATGGAGAAGTTATGCTGAAAACAAAATTTTCAAATTGATTTCAAGGCGTTTCGCATTCGTACGATCAAACGACAAGTCCGATCGCTACGAAACTTGAAACCCTACAATAATTCACTGATACGGATCCGATGAAACTAGTTTCGTCGAAGTCCGAGTCCGTGACCAAAATGGCTATTTTATATTAATTAAATAAATTGATTAAATCAAATTTTATATTTTAAATTCTAAAATTTACAAATTTATCATCTTCATATTACTCATACACTTACAATGTGTGAAGACCCGGAAATTTTAACGAATTAAATTGGAATAATTAATTGTTTTTAAAATATTTAAATGTTAATTTTAACTTGAATTTTTGGATATCCATATTTACTGGATAATTAAATCATTGAATTGTATAGTTTAAATATAGAATTTAATAATTTAAATTGGGTAAATTGTTGAATCTGAGATTCTAAGCCTATTTAAAATAAATGGAAGGCTTATAAAATTTATAATGATGATACTGAAGATAATAGAATGGTTAAAATTTAATATAAAGGTGATCTGTTCAGTTTTAATAATATATCGTTTAAATTGAATCTTAAAAATAGCCTTCCGATGCACAGTCTCGGAATTCGACGAAACCAGTTCCATTGGATCCGTAATAGCTAGTTATTATCGGATTTCAATTTTCGTAGCAATCGGAGTTGTCGTCTGACCCTGGCAGCTCAAAACGCTTAGAACTATTTTAATCGTATTAATTTAAAATTGATCGTTTTCTTCTGTAACTTGCGCATATGATTGAATTAGCTTCCGAAACACGTTCCATTGTGTTCGGAACGGGGGTAAAACCTTATAAACGTCTGTCGGGATGTCTGATTCGGGGCTCGGGATTTTGCGCTATACAACGCGAGATATTTTCAGTGTTTTGTAATAAAATTTAAGTACATTATTGTCAGAGATTTTTATAAGTGAATAAGCGTATTCAAGAAGTTCCCTCTTGCCCTTTTTCCTTCTTCTTAGCCGTGTTTCAACAGGAGATCGAAACCATCATTCAAGAACAGTTAAAAAAAAAAAAAATTCAAATCAGGGAGAACGAAAATGGCCGAAGCCTTCGTTCTAGGTTTCTCGTCTCTGCTTTATCGCATCTCCCCAGTTTTTTCTTCCAAAACGATTCGTACATCCTCCACTAATCAAAATCGAAGCTTCCCTCTATGAAGAAACGAATCATGGCCGAAGCCGGCTCTGCCAAATTCAAATTCGCTTACGTCTCCAGCTCGACATAATCTGCTACGCAAGAATTAGCTCGAGCTCGTGCTCGAGAGGTCTAGCCGAGGTCGCGATGTTTCGTGTGAGCTAGGGCTTTGGGTTTTTGAAAGTGAGCGTCGAAGTCGAAGGGGCTTGTGAACTCGGCAGTGGTCGTGTTCGTGCGCGACTACGATCTAGGGTTTCTTGCTCGTGAGGCCGACGGCGGCATTCAAGTGGTGGAGTAGTGGATTCGCGATAGTTTGGTGAGCAGTTTTGTTTTAATTTAAATTTTTCCTAGTTTATAATATATGCACATGGAAAGAAAAAAAATTATTATTGATGTTTACTGCAGTGTTGAAATTTGGGATTTAGGTATGAACTTTTATTAGTTTTCGGATTGGGAAATATTTGTAAAGATAAAAAAAAGGGGGGGGGGAATTAGTTTAAGAAAATTTAATTATTTGTTTAAGTAAAGATTTGGTTAAACTAAATTTACAAAATGGTAATAACTTATATAATTATTTGATAACTAGAAAATATTTTACAAATAGGAAATTAGTTTGAAATTAACTTATTAAGTAAACTGAAGTTTATTGAATAGTAATTGATTTGTTCAAATTATTCGAGTATTAATAAGACCATTTAATGTTTATACGAGGTTATAACCCTGGAAAACAAGTCGAGAGTGAATCGGTTTTGCTAAATAAAGCAAAGGTGAGTAAATCTCACTCTGTTGGGCTTTATTTAAATTTAAATGGTTAAATTTTATTATTTGGTTGCATGATCGAACTGATTGATGTGCACCGTGAACTGATGATCTAATGACTTTGGTTTTGGTTGATTCTCGAGTTAATTGTGATTTGACTCGAGATATTTGGATTTTAAATTGTTTTAAACTTAAGTATAAATAAGGAAATGTTTTCATTGTGAATAAGAGCTTAAGGAATTGGGATCCTTCAAATTAGAAGGGGAAATAAAATGGACAATTAATTTAAATTAAATTAATTAATGATTTGGGTTAATTAACTTAGTAATTAAGAGTTTAAATTAATTAATTAAAGATTAAGTCAACTAATGGAGTTTAATTAAATTAGAATAAATCATTGGGCGGTTTAATGAGATTAATTAAGATAATTAATTAAGGAGAATTAATTTATTTATGAAGTAAATAAAAGATAATTAATTACAGGTTGTGATTAATCAAGAATGATTAATATTTGTGGTTGAATTAAAGTAATTAAGGATTAATGTAATTAAATAATTAATTAATTCATGAAGTAATTAAGATTATTTAATGATCTTGGTGAGACTAATCAATTAGTATTGTGAAGTTAATTTAAGATAATTACTTGAACGAAATTGAGAAAAATATTTAATCCAGAGTGATTAATTAAGATGAATAGTGAAGGATTGATTAATTAATTGATTTGGAATTAATTAATATTGAAGGAAGGAATCTAAATGAAGGTGATTAGGAATTCAATTTGAATAAATTGAATTAATTTGTATGTGATTAAGCATTACTTATGGATGACTGAATGGTATTGGATGCTTTGAATGAATTGATATTACTGATATGAAATGTGGTGTATTTCATTTGGATAACTTGGGTTAGAATAACATGAGTTTCGAAGAGGCTGGGGTCGGGTATTAGGAAATACCCGAAAACCACTTCGAATTTGATAAATTGATTTGCGAAATCAAAGGGCTGAAATGGAATGAGTTAAGTAAATTAGATTATTTTATCTAAGTTTGGTACTTAGAAATTTATATGTGAAATAAACGTTATTCATAGCAACTTATGAATTGATATAAGTTACCCCGGGTTTATATAAGTTGTTTGTTTGGTATTCCTTGTTAGTTGGGTTTACTCACGCTGGTTTCCAGCCTGACCCGGGTGTTACTTTGGTGTAATGCTCGGGTCAGACCGAGTATTACAGATTTTCAGGTAGGAGCGTTCTGGAGCTTAGGAGGCGAGCTAGGTGGCAAATAGCGTGTAGAGTTTTCCGCTGTATATATATTGTTGTTATTCTGAGACATGCTTGTTTGTATATGTTCAGTGACTGTATATATATGTGAAACTCTGATGTAAAATAAAGTGTAATCGATAGATATATTATTCTTTTATAAACTGTTATTTATTATTATTATATTTTATCCGCTGCGAATGTGAGATGTTTGGTATTTTCTGTTCTTCTTCTTCTATCTCTTTCTTCTTTTCCATAACTATCTGGAATTTTCGGATTCAAAAATTTCGGGTCGTTACATTTGGTATCAGAGCTGAAGGTTAAGCGAGAACCTTGGCTCTGGTGGGGATTACTCATTAAATAGAGTCTGTAGTACTCTAGAATGAGTTGAGTGTATATATATGAGCGCGTATTTGTTATTTTCTTATATAAGGGTTTTAAATGGTTTTATATAAAAGTATAACAATATTTCCTTCTAATAAATATTAAGGTGATTGGGTGTTAAATTATTGGAATTAAATTAAGAAATAATATAATACATTCAAATTGAAATCTTGAATTGGGACTAAGTGAAGAAGGAATATAATACAACCAAATAAAATTAAACTAATTTAAAGTGAAATTCTAGAATTAGAACTCAGAAATTAGAATTGTTTGAAACTTTAACATAAACAAAGTTAATTTGGTTTAAAAAGGTTAAAACAATCCTTGAGAATTTGACTCGAATATATATAATTCGAGATGATCTAAATTTGAAGTTGGAATTAAATTCATTTAATTTGAATCCGATTTGAATTAATTGGATTTGGGATGGAAGATGTATAAGTTCACAACTTTAATGGAAGATTTGAATTAGATAGACTTGTAATGATTGAAATTGAAGTGGATTCAATTGAATGGATATTAGTCCAAAGTAATTAGAATAACTTTGGAATTATAATTAAAGTGGTATTGGTTTAAAATCAAAAAGGAATTTGAAATATAGATTGTGAATGTAAATTATAAATTGAAATAAACTTCATAAATGAATGAAATTATAATTTAGAATAGAATTCTAGAGAATAGTTGAAAATAAACTAGGATGAAAATTTCAAAGTAATGTTTAAATATGAATTGGGTGGATTGGGAATTTGGAATTTTGGGAAAAATTAAAATTCCTTTGGATTTGAAAGTGGTTTCCAAAGGTTTTGGAGAAATAATAATATTATTTTAAAAATATTTTGTGTTGAACTTGAAATCTGGAAGATTTGAAATTAAAAATGTTTGGAAATGTTTTTTTTAAGAGATAAAAGCATTGAACTCTTTCGGTCACTGGAAAATAAGGTCGGTGATGACTGCAGCATTATCGATGTTCATTTTCGAGTTTCTAAAAGAGAAATTGCTACCAAATTGTTTTAAATTGGGATTGTTTGTGAATTGGGTTTGATTTTGAAATTCAAAGGGGTAATTAAATTTGCCAAAGAATTTTGTATATAGTTGCATTCTAAGGTGATATCGAAATCTTGGAAATTTGTTTAAACTCTGGAATCTGGATTCAAAATGTTTATGGAATAATAAAATATATAGGCTAAATAAAATGTATAACTCCAAGTTAAAAGCAAATGTGAATGCAATTGATTTGAAATAGAAGTTGAAAAATGTAAATTATAATTAAAGTTGTACAAGTTTAAAATTCAAATGGAAAATTTGTATTGGATTAACTGGAAAATGGTATTGAACTTGAAGAGTGTTCGATTGATATTAGTCCAGATTTATCTGAATAATTTGGAATTGTAATTAAAGTGGAATTGGTTTAAGATCAAATGGAATTTGATCTGAAATTGGAAGGAAATTGAGAATCAATTCAATTTGAATTGGGAATGAATCAAGTCCAATAGAAATTGGAGTTAATTAAATTGGGATTTGGTTAATTTAAATGGGAGTGAAAATTTAAATTGAATTGTTGGGGGAAGTGAACAGTTTTGACTCTGGGCTATTTTCAATATAAATTGTCTTAATATAAACGTATTGTTTCTAAGCTATTAAATAAATACAACCTTTCTTTCTTAAAGCCAAATTATTTTATACTTGTTTTACAATTATTTTGGAACTATTCAACCATTTTTTTCAACTGTTTTCTAAATTTATTACTATATTTCAACTATGTTACAAATTAATTACTAATTTACAACTATTTTGCAATTATTAAGATTTCTATAATTATTTAATTATTTTCCAACCATTTTATAATTAGTTAACTATCTTACAATTATTTTGCAATAAATCCACTAATTGGATTTCAAATTTCAAATAAATAAATAAATCTTGGTTTTTCACTTCTTAAATCACCCAAACGTCATATTAAAAAAAAAAAAAAGTTAACATTGATTGCATTTTATAGAATTAAGAAACTACAATGACAAATCAAAACTACACTAACTACCCAAACTTGGCCAAAAGTTTTCAATCCATTTCACATTAAAGTTTATCAACTACCCAAATAGGTATCTTACAATGTAACTATTCAACTTTTAATTACCCTTAAGTTTTATTTCAATTGTTCTCATTTATTCCTTATCAATGTTCGTTATCATTTATAAATGTTATGTCAGTTTCCTATTTTGTTGCAATGTTTACACTTCCGTTACTTTATAAATAATCGTTAAAGTAACGTTTATCTCAATACACATCAAATTATTTACCAATTAAAAAAGGTTTTGATTTCTAACAAATTAATTGACCAATTTATTTAGATAATGCATACGAATTTGTTATCATACCCATAAATTTACACTTAACAAATTTAATGCCTACCCTATATTTTCTATCTTCACATTATATTCAGGTACAATACTTACACCATTTTATTTATTGAAAAATTTATTCATATTACAAACAAAGACTTAAATTACCATTCATATATGTTATTTTAGCCTTCATTTCAATATTAATTTATAAGTTTTTTTTCCTACTAAATTTAATTACAAAACTTATTAATTTAACCCAATTAAACTCACGAAATCTACGGGTCATTACACTCTCCCCCACTAAAAACTTTTCGTCTCCGTAAAGGAAAAGAAGGGAAAAAGAAGAATTTAATAACAATACATCTTATCCAAAATATTTAACTTATAAACAATAATTTACTAAATTTATTACTTTAAACAAAGTATACCCGTTTTATAATCATTATATCCTTTTTATACTTAAATAAATAAAGTTTGGAAAAACATTTCAAAATTTCTAAGTCTAGAATTTTACGGAAAATTTTGGCAGAATCTCCTTTGTACGTAGAGGCTCGAGAGAAAATATAATATCAAAATATAACAATTATATTACATATATTATCCAAAATATCATATCCCAACCCGGGAAAATATATAAAAATAGCGCTATAACCCGAAATCCGAAACGTACCTATTTGTCAGGAAATTTACGCTTAATTTATGGAACCAAAAGCAGTAGCAATTGCTTCCATAACCTGCATTTCACTTATAAAATCTAAAAGGTTAACAATTTATATAAAGTGAAATATTTAAGTGGTTTCCATCACTAATAACAAAACAATACAACAACCATCGATTTTAACAGCAGCATACACAACAAATTCAAAGCAACCATTCAACCAAACAAACAAATAGTCGTTCGGGTTCAAAACATTTTAAATCGTACGGAATGAAGAATAAACTATCAAGTGCATCATTTACTCACAGTCTTAGATTAAACCCAATGGATTATTCATTCACCCCAACAAAATTAAAGTTTTCTTACCCAACAACCACAATCAAACAATAACAATCCAAACAACAATCAACTTAACCTTTTATTAATTACATACCTTTGTTGTTTGATTTCTTTTTCTTTTTACTTATACGATGATTTATCCTTTAAATTTACATTTACGCATTAAATGTTTGCTTCATTTAATTTTTCTTATTACTTGCAATTTTTCAATCCCATTATCTCAGGTCATGCCCGTTTCTTTTATTACGTTATAATTATTTATTCATTTATTGCATGCCCTCATTTATTTATACTTTAATTACTTAAGTTTATAATCATATATTTGACCTACTTACCTTTAATTATATTTACTTGGTAAAATTTCAATTATAACTTAAGTTTATAACATTAAATTCTCATTTAACAGCAATTTCATTGAATAATTTTACTATTTCAAATTTCTACTTGTATAATATTCTATTACAATCTCTTATTTAACATTTCAACTTTTAATATTATGTAAGTTATATATGTTTTTAAAGATGTACTTGAAAGTTATACAAGTTTTCTCATTACCTATGATTAATTTAACGTTCAATAATAATATTCTTTATTTCGTAGGTTATAATTTCAAATTCCATTTAATACCATTTGTAACCTATCATTAAATCTCTTATATCCTTTAGAGGTTTTAATTTATTAATTTCCTATATTTCAATTCACTACAATAATTGAAACAATTTAATTAATGGAAATTTAAGAATTAAATACCGGGTTAAATTTCAAATTATTTTAAAATAATAGATAATTATATTCTTACAACTTATATATCTCTAATTATATTTAAAACAATTAAAAATTCATATATTTTTCAAAAATGAATCTGCAGTAGAACTACTACAGTGGCCTTTCCCCTTCGAAACTCGAAAATGAAAGTCGATGATGCGGCCGCCATCACCGAAATTATTTTCAAGCGATAGAGAGGAAAGTCAAAACTTATTTTCTCAAAAAAATCATCTTTAAACAATTCTTTCAAGTTATATTGAAAAACTTATATCAGAAAATACTTCTAAAATATTATTATTATATTCTAAATCATTTGAAAGAAGTTTTCAAAAACCCTGGAACTTAAGTTCTAAATTCCCAAATTACATTTATTTATTTTTAATCTTATTTACCTATTATTTATAAATTTTGTTCCTAACAACCAATATATTGCAACCAAATATAGATATTATTTGAAAATTTTATTTTATATATAGAAAATATAATAGGCAAAATTATTTCATTCACCTATATAAAAACAAATATTATGTCGGTCTGTCCTATTAAGTGTTTAGAAATCCATATTGATGTCACAGACTCACAGCGTCCCATGCACCAACCAGAATTTATCAAACCGACCGTAGGGAGGTTTGCCTATTTCCACTGGCCAAAATCAATTTTCCTGAAGCCAAAAAACATGCTACCTGTTTTGCTTCGTTTCCCTATTTTCCTCCTTATGTTTTGCGTTTCAAAATATCTATCCACCTTCCTTCTAATTTCAAATATCAAATCTTGGTGTGTTTCCCTATTTTCCTCCTTTTGCTTTGCATTTCAAAATATCTATCCACCTTCCTTCTAATTTCAAATTTCAAAATTCAAAGTATCTATCCACTTTTCATGGTATGGTTCAAGATTTCTGCAATCTCAAATTACTTACAAACCGTATGCAATAAAGATTTCTAATTTCAAATTACAATTTCAAGTTATTTTATTTAAATGCACTTAATTTTTTATCAAATTTGCAATAAAGAAAAAAATTAAACAAAAATGTTTTTCTTTCATATCAAATATCACAACGGTCGGTTTCCCCACCGTTGTGCGGTTATACTAGTAAATACAAAACGGAACAGATTAACACAATATTAAAATCTTTTTATAACACTAACAAATCCGCTCTCTCATATATATACACTCAGCGACTCTCATAGGGTATTACTACCCTATTAGCAAAGAGTCAAACCCCACAAAGCTAAGGATTATCGCTAAACCAAAGCTCTGATACCAACTGTAACGTCCCGCCTTTTCGCATTGATTTAAACAGACACACGTGCCAATTCAAACCATACGTAAGGGCGGATTGTTATGGGGTAAATAAGAAAAACAAGAAAGAAATAAACAAAATAGAATCTCAAAGCGGAAGGATAAAATATAATAATCAAATATACTGTTCATGAATCTGTTTTACAAAACCTTTGATTATATTTATACAATACATATCAGAGTACACATACCATATAACAATGCAGTGGAACAATATGGGTGTAGTGGAACCATATATAATCTATAGTAATAATAATAAAATCTTCGTCTTCTTCCTCCAGAAATAAAATCTTCAATCCTGAAACGCTCGGACTGACCCGAGCGAATTTGAAAAGACAAAAACACTCGAGTCGGAACTAAAATATCTTATGTGAGTTAAATTAACAGAAATAAATATGAGTACAGTAACTCAAGAGATGCTCGGGATTTACATCTCCTAAGGATCCGTTAAACTATTTACTATATGGTATATTGCGCTATTATAATAGTGTCTAATTGTAAAATAAACTTACTTTTTTCTTAGCATTAAGGGGTTACCCATATAGCCCTTAACACGTAATAGTCCCAGTAGTCCATCTAATATCATAGTCCCTCCTGATCGGGAAGCCACCAGAGGATACCACACGGGCTACGGGAGAAAACCAAACTCGTACAAGGCGCGATAGGGCAGGTGATACGGCACAACTAGGCAATGCCAGGGTAGATATACCAATTGCTATCTAGGCTGATGGAAACGCGTAGCCGCAGCTACCGCCCACCTCGAACAAACTCCCCCAAAATCAAAGTAAAAGTGGCCACTGAATCAATCCAAAGTCAAAGTATAATATCGAAGAGGAGTGTCCGATCAGAGGAATGACCTCATTGGCCCGAGAATCACTCCTGTTTTAGCCACCTTGTGCCAACTCACGGGAGTCGGGTCCACATATTTACCTCAAAGGAAACGCCGCCACCAACCTACTTCATTCTGGAATCTCCACCGTGTACACGGTTGTTAAAGTGGTTTTCGGAGTTGGCAGAGAGTATGACAACTTCCGATCCCGGTCTCTTCAACAATCAAATGTTATTATAACACCGCGGTCATTTAAAATAATTATACTTTAAAAACAGAATAAAATATCCATTTTAAACCCATAAAAATACGATATCATTTATATTTTAAAACCCCAAATCAATACGATATCATTTAGGCCCAAACCAATATAATGTCAGTTTATTTTCCAATATATATTCTTCCAAAATCATAGGGTTTTCAAAGTAAAATATTTTAGAAATCAAAACTCTGGAATATAATATTTCCAAATTATACTACCTTGAAAATCATAACTTTGAAACAAATTTCCACCTCTCAAATGGTTAAATATTAAATTTCTTTTATAAAACAAAATAGCTTCTTTACATTTCACAAATCAATTCCAAATATCGATTTAAACTTCCAAATAGCATTTTTAATTCTTATGTTTCAAAGCTTTAAATATTTCACCATTTCAAAAACAAACTCATTTGACAAACCCATATATATCAAATTCAATTACTTATTATTTAGACCTGAAATGTTTACTTAATGAATTCAATATACTTTAAGTAAAACTTATAACTTCACATAATTGGATAATCTTTCAATTTATTAAACTTGATATATTCATTTAAATCAACCTGATATTCATTCAAATCACTTTACACAAAAATCAAATTACAAAAATCATATCCTTTAAAAATTCTAACTTTTCATTAAATTTCAATTTAACTTAATATTCATCTTCCAAATCTTATTCTCATTTAAGTCATAAAAACTCCAGAAATTAGATTTTAAATAAATGCTTAATCGTATTTGATCTTAAAAATCAAACTTTATTTTATACTTCAAATCAAATTTATACAAAGCTTAAAAACCGAAAATTTACTATATATATATATAAATAACCAAATCAATATCCCATAAACCATATATATATATATATAACTTTACAAAACCATAGTAAAACATTTCAAAAATAATTTTATATATTTACCACGGTGCCTGTATAAAATTGTCTACCCTATGGTTAAGTGATACGGATGTTTATCATTTCAATCCGCAATTTAAAATAAAAAAATGCGGTTATATATCATTTCAAACCGCAATCCCGAATGAATGAAATGCATAGCAACTTGCAATTAATAAAATAAATCATCCATTCATCCATCAAATCATACATCCATTTATCACGGTCATCATCCAATTCCAAACAATCATCAATATATAACAGGTGATAAATAATGGTATCAATTATCAGTTTATACTCAAAATAAATTTAATAACTGTTAATTGGCAGTTTATATGCAAAAATAAACGTAAATTTAACTGGCAGTTAATATGAAATAAAAATTTAACATAACTATGACTGGTAGTTAATATGCAAATAAATAAATTCTAACCGTCAAATTTATATGCAATAAATAAAATTAATTAACAGTTATATTAAATGAATGCGATTTAACAGAGATAATGAATAAAACATGCCAAACAGTCATAAATAAATTTCTACTCATATCTAAAATTAATTTAACAAACACAAGAGATTTTAGAAATTGTGAGTGGGTTAAAACACTCACCTTTTGAATTTAAATCGAATTTAAATCCGAACCCAAAAATTCGACAGTCTCCAAATCTGTCCAAACCAGCGTCAACGCGTCTGGAATTTTATTACGAACCTAACAAAAAAAACCGCGCGTAAAACGGAGTTCGTATGCGAGAGTTATAGCAAAATTTGTGATTGAATTTTAAATTTAAAAATAACAAATGAAGGAACATATTAACATACTGCCACCTCATCACCTTCATTACGCAAGCTACAGGAAACCACGCGGCCGAACGTTTTTGACCGAAACCCTAACAAATCGCGTCTCCTGGAATCGCCGCCGCCCTCGTTCTGCCGTCGCCGTGCCTTATGGCCGTCGCCACACCGGCCGCCCATGCTTCATCCCCCTCCTATCTCGCGACGACGTCTCCCCATGGCCACGAGAGCCCTTCCAGCCGCCGCTTTATCAAACCCTTGGCGAAATTATGTCGCCAAATCCAACCATCAACATCACCTACTAACCGTACTAATCGACTCATCTCGGAAATCTCCACCCAATGGTACAATCGATTCGATGATCCATCGATGTTCATCGGAACGTGATGAACGGTCAATATTTGTTCAGAATTTTCTAGACGAACAGAGCTTCATACTGGAAAACGACTCACGGATCTGGGTTACGCTCTTCGAGAACTTCATTATATAATTTTTTGGAATTTTTCTGAGGTGATTGAATTTTCAGCTTTGGATTTGATTTTTGAATTTTGAAAATGGATCTACAATTGTTTGTTGCCATTGAAGAAGAGGAGTACAGAGCTTCCTATACGTATAGAAGTGAGGAATAGAGGCTGCTAGGGTTTATAACAACCTATTTATAGACAATTGCAATAGAATAGGTGGGCACGAATCTAAACGCGCTACACGATAGTTGGCCCAAAAGCCCGTTCTGACCCCGGAAGGAAATTGGGTCAACCCATATATCGCAATAGGTATTTTAAAATATTCTGAACGCGATGGAAAAAGTTTCACGCCCAAATTCTATCGTATGGAGAAGTTATGCTGAAAACAAAATTTTCAAATTGATTTCAATTAAATCGATTTCAAGGTGTTTCGCGTTCGTACGATCAAACGACAAGTCCGATCTCTACGAAACTTGAAACCCTACAATAATTCACTGATACGGATCCGATGAAACTAGTTTCGTCGAAATCCGTGACCAAAATGGCTATTTTATATTAATTAAATAAATTGATTAAATCAAATTTTATATTTTAAATTCTAAAATTTACAAATTTATCATCTTCATATTACTCAAACACTTACAATGATTTTACATAAAGTTAGATGTCAAATTAATCTTGATTCAATCATATGTTTCAGCGTAAATTCAAATTTTTATTATATACATCAAATTAAAAATTATACTTTCAATAATTACATTGAAATCACCATTCATTCTTTTTATTCAATTTATCATGGTCGAATGGATGAGATTAACATTGGGTTCAAAGTTATTACCTCCATATTCTCAAAGTTTTCCCTAACCTTAAATTTACGTAATATTTAACATTAAATCTCAATTAATTGCAATGACCAAATTTCCCAAATTTTAAATCAAATTAAATAAACAAATCTTAATTCTCATCTCAATTCAAATTAACTTAATTTCATCCATTATATAATTTATTTCAATTTCTTGGTTTCATCTTCTTATTTCCCAAATTAAAATCTTGCATTAAGTGTACGTTTCTAATTTAAACTTATATTCAATTATAGCCTAACTGTCGTTTCAATAAATTGGATTGGATTGAATTTGGTTAATTAAATGGTTGCTTTAAATTGCTTATTGTAAATTTTTATTTCTCAAGAGCAACAAATAAACACTTTCCATTATTATAGCAATTTGAATCCCATTCTAGTTATTCTTTATTAATATATTAACTTCGTACAAGACATCAAATTTCTTATTATTTAATATAACTTAACAGTCTATATAGATTCATTTAATTTCAATAAATCATACCATCGTAGTTAAATCCAATTAAATAAATAAATGTTGATTCCTATTCTTTTATTCAACATTTGTTTACGTTTTATTCCTTTAATACTTCTACATACATCCTGGATTTTTATAAATGGTTATAACGTGAAATCTTGTCTACTTCACATTTTAAATTAAGGTTTCTAAAACCAATTAATATTATTTGACCATATTAACGTAATAGTTAAACATTAATTTCACTTATTTGCAATAAATCCACTAATTGGATTTCAAATTTCAAATAAATAAATAAATCTTGGTTTTTCACTTCTTAAATCACCCAAACGTCATATTAAAAAAAAAAAATAAAGTTAACATTGATTGCATTTTATAGAATTAAGAAACTACAATGACAAATCAAAACTACACTAACTACCCAAACTTGGCCAAAAGTTTTCAATCCATTTCACATTAAAGTTTATCAACTACCCAAATAGGTATCTTACAATGGTAACTATTCAACTTTTAATTACCCTTAAGTTTTATTTCAATTGTTCTCATTTATTCCTTATCAATGTTCGTTATCATTTATAAATGTTATGTCGGTTTCCTATTTTGTTGCAATATTTTTATTTATTCATTCATTGCTGCATAACTTCATTTATTCCATTTACACTTCCGTTACTTTATAAATAATCGTTAAAGTAACGTTTATCTCAATACACATCAAATTATTTACCAATTAAAAAAGGTTTTGATTTCTAACAAATTAATTGACCAATTTATTTAGATAATGCATAAAATTTGTTATCATACCCATAAATTTACACTTAACAAATTTAATGCATACCCTATATTTTCTATCTTCACATTATATTCAGGTACAATACTTACACCATTTTATTTATTGAAAAATTTATTCATATTACAAATAAAGACTTAAATTACCATTCATATATGTTATTTTAGCCTTCATTTCAATATTAATTTATAAGTTTTTTTTTCTACTAAATTTAATTACAAAACTTATTAATTTGACCCAATTAAACTCACGAAATCTACGGGTCGTTACACGTGCCTTGTCATATGTTCCTTATATCGAGCCCACTACGATTTTGGTTTAATGATTCGACCGCGTTAAGGTTCACCATCCCCTTAACGCTATTTTCTATATGATTATACTTTACTAATTAGACACTACTGTATATAGCGCAATATACTACATAGTAAATAGTTTAATGGATCCTTAGAGGATGGGCGGTCCCAAGCATCCTTTAAGTTACTTGTACTTTTACTACAGTTCACTTGAGTTGGTTTACATTGTATAAGTATGTATGTCCTGACTCGAGTGTTTGTATTTTTATTTACGCTCGGGTCAGCCTGAGATATTCACAGATTCGGATTCCACTAACTGGAGATTGGAATCGCCGGAGATTATCTGCTTATCTAGTCTTATCTATTTCGGTTCTGTTGTTGTATTCAGCTTGTACTTAGTTATCATATTGAAACTTCTGTTGTATTTTATTTAACTCTGATATATTTATAAAGTAGCTTCATGAACTACTATTTCTTTTACTTCCGCTGCATTATTAAATACTCTGTGTCTGTGATCTGTGATTATTATTTACTGTATATTCTGAGCTTTGCCAAATTTTTATTTACAACGCGGTATTTTGAGTAATTCAATTCCGGCATGAGTGTCTACCTATATTATAATGGATGCGAATGGTTAAATATACCGGGTCGTTACACTTTATTTGTATTAACTACTATATTTCCATTTTATTGAATTTTGGTCAATTTCACACATTAATTAAAATTAAAGCCTCAATTAATTTATTTACCTTGGTTTCATTCTCTTATTAAATCAATTATTACCTTACATACATAATCAACGTAATCATATCTTCCATTACATTAATATTTTACCATTTCATCTTACATTTCATTTAGGTAACCTTTTATTTCATTTATTGTAATAAATTCACTTATTAAAATTTCCAATTCCAATAAATTTGAGTAAACTGATTTCCATCCTTCTATTCAAATCAAAGGTCATACTATGATAAAAATTTACATTGGTTACATTGGATATAATCAATGTTTTTACCATTATAACTTAAACCTACATTAACTGCACTAATTAAGGAAATTAATTGCCATTTATTTTCAATTGAATTTAATAGACCAAATAAATAGGTAATATATATAATAATTGTCACCATTTGCCTTTAATTACATTTATAAGTTTATTACTTACAAATAAATTTTACCATTTCTTTCATAACACTAATTTCATTCAATTTTCATTAACAATATATTATTTCATTAATGAATTCAATATTTACATTCTTTTTCCTATGTTCACTTTATAACCAAGTATAACCTTACACTATTTTAATTAATTGGAATTCCATTCAAATTATTAATAATTAGCTTTAATTAACATTATTGCACTTCATTTTAGTATTATTCCATTTATAAATCTTAAATTTTAATTTCTTCCAACATTTAATTACAATTTTTTAATAAATTCACTTTTTTTAATTGTCAAAAATTACGGGTCGTTACACTATGTCTTTACATAAGGCAAAATTTTTGTAAAGAACGGCTGCATCTTTTCTTCTTTAGCTTTTCAAATACATTTTCATCCACATGAAAGATGATAGGTGCTAAATTATTTGAACCAAAAAAAATTTTGAGCGGAAATAGAAAACATCGATTATACCAGGCAAAATTATTATATACACACACACACATATTTCAAGGAATACAGTACGGTCAGATACCATGAAACTTTATGAGAAAGAAAAACTTAGCAAAAACATTTTTTGAAATCATGCTCGGGAAACTAAGCTTGACATATGATCTGTAGACATCAATTAACCTAGATGTACTTAATTTCTACTATATATAATTAAACTATTTCATTATTTTGGTATAAAATATATATGAAGACTATATATAAAACAAAATAGTTATGTTACACATTACCATTGAGGATGTTTAATCACATTACAATCCCAATTGCTTATATGCAATTTATTTTACACTGCAATTACTTCTCCATTGGACATATTCTGATTGCATGAGTGTTGAAACTAACGGAAATATAATTTATGGTTAGCAATTTGGTAAAAGAGTTCCATTGAGGTAAAAATTACAACATACAATCATCCAGAAGTGGGACTAATACTAGCCTGTAAAAATGTATTTTTAAATGATTATATCACAACTTATTTTTGTCAATGTTGATGTCAGGTAGTCAAAATCTACTACACGAATACGAGTTGGATATTAATTCAAAGGTTCATTAACACTTCTAATGATGATGTCAAAAATTAATATGAGAATGTTCTTCCTTATGTTTTTCTATATTTTAGACACTTTAGTTGCATATTTTGCTTTTCTGTTCGATTATCATAACTAAAAACTTCAGACAACCTTGGTAAAAAATCAAAAGTAGTGGCAAGTGTAGTTGAGGAATATAGATAATGAGAATTTATCCTTCACTGGCCAAAAAGTAAAGACAAAAAGTAACAATGTTTTCTTCTAATTTGAAGTAGTGAATACATCATTTGCAAGTGAATACATTATTTGTTAGTTCCCAACACTATCCCAAAACAAAATTTTATTTAGAGGCAAGAAGGCAATTAAACTTTTGAATTTTACAAAATATGTTTGAAACCTTTATAGACCCTCCTCTCTACAACTTCTCTGTATTCATCTTAGATGGTTTGCCTTAGATTCTGCAAAAAAAAATTATTTGAAGGGAAGTTGTATTACTTTCTAGCTAGTTATGTGTGATGAAATATAAATAATTATAAGAATATTTACCTAAAAATCGCTCATTTTGTCCTTTGGTTTCTTCTTCATAGGTATGAAATTCAATTTTGATCAATTTATTCACAAAATGCATGAAACCTACTAGTTTAAGATGAATTATTTACATAGTCAAAGCTGAAAATCGCTCATTTTGTCCTTTGGTTTCTTCTTCATAGCTATGAAATTCAATTTTCATCAATTTATTCAAAAAATGCATGAAACCTACTAGCTTAAGATGAATTATTTACATAGTCATAGCCATTCTTGATCTGTCTACATAGTTCCTTCATCACAACCCAAATTTTTTATGTTTGATAAATTCTGCATGAGAAGGAAAAAATTAGCAGTGTTGCTTTATTTTAAAGACGGTCGATAAATACTCAGTAATCTACTAAAGGTATTCCACAATAAGTATATTAAGTTATAAAACGACCGGTGAAGGACAAGATTGATAGGAGATAAATTAATTTTTTAGGAAAGGAAACATATAATGAAAGAGTTTAATTTGTATTAAGATAGTACATTACTAATGTCACATGTCTCTTTATAAAAAGATATATGAAGACTACATATAAAACAAAGTTTAATTTGAATGAACATAACCATCCCCTTCTAATTCCTATTATCCGCTTCTAAATAGTTCAATTTCTACAAGTAATGGCAGCAAATGCCAATGGCTTCATTTACTAATATTATAGAAATTTCATTTCTATGCTAAAATAATATATGAACGAAAATAATATGGAAAAAGAAAGAAAAAAAGTAGATCTTGATTTGTAAAATGCTTTACAGATCACCGATGCAGTCGTTTATGATTATGAAAAGCAGATTTTCATGGAATTGCGCCACATGAAAATTTGCACGAACAAATGAAGCTGGAATACAGTAGTGGATTATATAAAAAGAAAGTCAAATTTATGTCTAGAATTAAAGATGGAATCATAGATTGATTATAAATAGTTTTTCATTTGATTATAACAGAAAATCAAATTCTACAGCAAAGTTTGAAACTTATTTGATTGCCCATCGATGGAAAAAGATTGGGTGCATTTAAAAAAGTGACTTTATAATGCTTAACTTAAAATGTATTTTGAGAATTAACACATATATTTTAATGTTAAAAGTCATTTTTTTAATGTTTCAAACTTCTACTAGTCCTATGAAAAAATCGAAAACATTAAAAAAATGACTTTTAATATTAACATGTATGTGTTAATTCTCAAAATACATTTTAAGTTAAGCATTATATAGCTATCTGTTTAAATACACCCAATCTTTTTCCATCCGCAATATAGGCAATCAAATCAGTTTCCAAACTTTATTGTAGAATTGGATTTTCTGTTATAATTAAACCAAAAACTACTTATAATCAATCTATGATTCCATCTATAATTCCACACACCAATTTGACTTTCTTTTTATATAATCCTCTATTGTATTCCAGCTCCATTTTGTTCGCGCAAATTTTCAAGTGGCATAATTCCATGAAAATCTACTTTTCATAATCATAAACGACTGCATCGGCAATTTATAAGACATTTCACAAATCAAGGTCTGCTCTTTTCTTCTTTCTTTTTCCATTTTATTTTCATTCATACTTTTTTTAGCAATGAAGTGAGGTTCCTGTGATATTAGTAAATGAAGCCACTGGCATTTGCTGCCATTACTAGTAGAAATTGAACTGTTTGGGAGTAGCTAGAAGAAATTAGAAGGGGATAGTTATGTACATCAAATTAAACTATTTTTTATATATAGTCTTCATATATCTTTTTATGAAGAGACAATGATATTAGTGATGTACTATATTAATACAAATTAGACTATTTCATTATCTATTTCCTTCCCTAACAAATAATTTATCTTCTATCGATTTGTTCTTTGCTAGTCATTTTATAAATCGTTCAGTAGATTACTAAGTATTTATTGACCGTCTCTAAAATAAAGCAGCACTACTAGTTTTTCCTTCTCACGCATAATTTATCAAACATAAACAAAACTGGTTTTGATAAAGGAACTATTATGGACGGATCAGGAATGGCTTTGACTATGTAAATATTCATCTTAAACTAGTAGTTTTCATGCATTTTTAATAAACTGATCAAAATTGAATTTCAATGCTATGAAGAAGAAACCAAAGGACAAAATGGGCGATTTTCAGGTAACTATTCTTATAATTATTTATATCTCTTCACATATCGCTAGCTAGAAAGTAATATAACTTCCCTCTAATTCAAAAACAATTTGCAGAATCTAAGGCAAGCCATACAAGATGAATACAGAGAAGTTGTAAAGAGAAGGGTCTATAAAGCTTTCAAATATTTTTTGTAAAATCCAAAATTTTATTTTTCATCTTGCCTCTAAATATTTTTTTTAAATATTGATGGGAACTATCAAATATTGATGGGAACTAAAGTATCTAAAAATTAGAAAGACATAAGAATGAACATTGTCAAACTCATTTTTGACATCATCATTAGAAGCGTTAATGGAACTTTGAATTAATATCCAACTCATGTTCATATAATAGATTCTGACAACCTGGTATAGACATTGAAAAAAAAAAGTTATTATGTAATCATTAAAAAATTCATTTTTACAAGCTAGTATTAGTCACGCTTCTAGACGACTGCAAGTTGTAATTTATTGCCTTAATGGAACTCTTTTACCTAATTGGTAACCGTAAATTATATTTTCATTAGTTTCAACTCTCAAGTAAGATTAAAACATCTCTAATGGAGAAGTAATTGCAGTTTAAAATAAATTGCATATAAGCAATTTATATTGTAATGTAATTACACATCCTCAATGTTAATGTGTAACGTAAATATTTTGTTTTATATATAGTCTTCATATATCTTTTTTGAAATAGATAATGAAATAGTTTAATTATATATAGTAGAAATTAAGTACATCTGTATTAATTGATGTCCATAGATCGGATGTTAAGCATAATTTTCCCGAACATGATTTTAAAAAATGTTTAAGCTAATTTTTTCTTTCTCATAAAGTTTCATGATATTTGATCGTACTGTATTCCTTAAAATATGTGTGTGTGTGTGTTTTTATATATATATATATATATATAAAAGATTTTTTCCTATTACAATCAATGATATCTATTTTCGATCAAATTTTCTTTTAGTTGAAATAATTTAGCACCTATCATCTTTCATGTGGATAAAAATGTATTTGAAAAACCAAAGAAGAAAAGATGCAACCATTCTTTACAAAAAAAATTGCCTTATGTAAAGACATTGTTTATGTACATATGAAAATTTTGAAAAAGGATACATTACCAAAAGTTTCAAAATTATTAATTTTAATATTTGAATCAAATTCTAGAAATGTTGTAATATAAACAAATATTTGTGAACATATTTGACTCAGGTTCTGCCGGTTTTAAAAGAAAAATAATGCAACTAGTAAGGAAGCTTGCAATCTCAAAGAAAGTTATAAATACATGAAACAATGCAAAACGACGCTATATTGTTACATAAGTTTCTTTATTCAACACTTGATTAACTGGAGCTCAAGTATTGAATTTATGTTCGATTTGTCATGGGCTTAGGTTGATGTTTTCATGATTTTTCAAAATCTATCACAAAACTATTGTTATTTCAAGTACATGTATAAAAAAATATGAATTTAAAAATTATAATGGTTATCCACATATCATAAATTGTTGTATGAGAGTTAACATAACATAAACCAAGTTATGCAAGGCTTTAAATTTTATTTATCATCTATATGTTGGGTTGCAAATGGATTTTAATTTTTCAATACCTTAACCATATAAAGATGCGACAGAAGCATAAGCAGAAGCTGACTCGTGCCAATCAAAAACCTTAAATAGGTATCTGCCAAGTGAAAAGACAGTAGGAAAAAAACCACAAATGAATCTAAATATTTAAGAGCAGAAGAGAACTGACTTACGACATACCATATAGAATACACCACCAATTTTTCTTCTTCTAATACCGAACTTCAAACATCAGTGATGATGCATGTAATGTTCTGTTTAGTCAAAGATCTTGTATATATCTGTAAAGAAAATCCATTATGATGAATCAAAATGATATACAACTGATGTATGAAATATGAACAGCGTGAGGTGATAAACGTAGGCTTGAAAATATTATTATATGGTATTATGACCGAACCTTTATTGTATATTAAACTATTATCCGTGCTGAATCACATTTTCAATCAAACATCGAAGTGAAACAAAATCAAATTTTTTCAGCAAATGTGTATCGGGACTACCTAGATCTGGCGATTCAGAGGGAACAAATAGCTAGGCTGCTGGTAGCAAAACGAAGAAGAATTAATCATGTCGTGAATAGGAAGCCATGAATGAAGAAAACAATGAACCTCGATTAGTAAATTTAGGACTTGTGAAGAAAGAGGAGCGAGCAGATCAATGAAGTGGAGGGGATCCCTATTGACGAAGCGTAGAGAAGCGAGTCAAGGAGGTGGCATGATGGGAGCAGGTAGACGAAGTAAGAGCGCATGCTGGAAGATGAAGCGAGAGGAGATTTTATTGAAGGAGGGAGAAATGTAATATTGGAGGGAAAGAAGAGGGAAATACGTGACGAATCTTTACTAATTCGTGGGCAAGGTGGCAAAATCCAGCGGCCACCAAAATAAAACAAAATCAAACGAAAAAATGGAAAAATAACATTGGTTATATTAACACGGCAAGCGCTACCAAAAACTGCATCTAAAGGTAGGTTTTCTTATAGTGGCACTGTAATGAACCGTCTTTTTGGACAGTTAAAGTCGACAATAAATCACAAATGTTTGACTCAAACTATTCAAAAGACAGATTACTTACATGATAGTTCAAATGAAATAAGGTTCTAAAGAACAAAATACAGAATATCGCAATGGAAGGATGAAATATAATACACAAAATAAATACATAAACAGGTCATGAAACTATTTTTCAAAAAATCAGAATCTACATTTTTTCAGGCAGAATAAACAATTGTTATAATAGTAGTAGATACGGTTCTCGACTCCGTCTTCAGAAATAAGTGTCTTCGCTAAACTAAAATACTCGGTCTGACCTAAATGTAAAGTAAAGCAAGAACACTCGAGTCAGGACCAACATTCTTATGTAAGTAAGTCAACTCAAGTGAAATTTACATATAACTCAATTAGTGAAATGCTTAGCTTTAAATAAACATCAACTTTCACACTATAAACCGGTTCAGTTAAAATACCGACTTTATCTTTGTTTCCAATCGATTCATAAATAATCCAACTTCATATTTGATTTTTTTGCTTAATGCTATTAAGTTATAATCAAACAACAAATTTAAATATAAAAATCCATTAAAATTTTCATTAAATCAGTTAAATTTCAATTTCATAATTTCAAGTTCAAACATAAATTTAAACTACAATATTCTAATTTTATTTCTAAATCAATTTATTTAAACCCAAAGTGGTTTTATATCGGGTATGTATCATTTCAATCAAAAGTGATTTTGCCAACTATCATAGAACTTGGAGTGTGAGAACAACAATAACATAAATAATATAACATGTCAATGATCAACATGTGTTCATAATTAACAATTTAAAAATACACGTGCATAACTAACATATCACATGTGTCATATATCATAAACAACATAAGTGAATATTTCAAATTCTAACTTGTCATACACTAACATAACATATAAATATATAACATGACATATATACAAGGAACTTGCAAGGTGATTTACAATAAAATAACATGGCATATCATTTTTCATAAACATAATACATTATTTCCACATGGCATAGGTGATATATATATATTGACATAACATTCACAACATATGATTTCATTAACTAACACATTTTTTTCAACATGGCATATGTGATGTATTTCAATATGGCATATATAAGTATTTTTTCTAACATAACACATTTTTTTACATATCATATGTGGCGTATTTCAACATGGCAAATATATATATATATATATATATATATATATATATATTCTGACATAACACATTTTTTTACATATCATATGTGACATATTTAACATACATCTGTGACAGTTAATCAAATCAACATAACATACTACTTGTGACATATAAAACAACATGTGCATGTGAATATTATAACACAAATTCAAGGGAACATTGCAACATATATCACATATTCCCATCTAAAGCAAACATTTCTCATAACATTTCAATCGATGTTTATTTACCTAAAAATAAAAAAGTTAATCGTGAGTGATTGCTCACCTTTCGAGGTTAGAGAGTTTTTGACAACACAAATAGATAGATCCTAGTTGAAATCTAAACACGACAAGCTAACCAATCCTACCCATAGCAACAATCCAATTGAAAAACAAAGCACGAGAATGCAAATCGAAAAAATTGAGTTTTCTTCTTCTCTCTTTTTACAAAGATGAAGTAGGAGAGGAGGGATGGAGTTTGGAGTTTGAAGAGGAGGGAGAGTTTGGATTTTGGGAATTTGTGGATTTAGAAATTTTGGAGTTTATGTAGTTTTGAGGAAGGAGGAAGTGTGAGTAGAAAGCTTCAGATTGAGCAATGAGAAACAATCTATACGTACTTTGGTTTTGTTCTCTAGTGGGAAATTGAAATATCAACAAGTGGGAAAGTGAGAAGGTGATAAAAGAATACAAAAAATACATTTAGCTTTTTAAAGAAACGACATGGTTATGTGTTTAATAAATATTAACAAAACGGGCTAACATGAATGATGCGCATGCATTAAATATGAATTGTTAATGGACCAATTAGTGCTGGCAGAAGTTATGAAAAAGAGTGAATTCTAAAAGTTGTAACGTGTAAAAATAAGTGCTTAGATGCAAATACAAGAGGTATATTAGAATTAGGCCAAATAAAAGCAGGCGAGAGAATGTATAGCTAATAACACGAATGGAAAATGAATATACAGAGAATAAATAGAAGTTATATGAAAAAGAGAGAGGTTTTATTTTTTCAATATGAATAGTTGAAATGCGAAAGTGAATAACGTAGAAAGAAATAGAATGAGATAGTAGTTAGCTAAAACAATAGAATATGAAACATGCATGAATATGAATTCATGATGAACATCGCCTTTCATACTTCAAAATGAATATAACACCACATTAATTCAATATGGAAACATTTTTTTTAATTCAATTAGTTTCTTTAACCCCAAATCGACTCAAATTAATGCATATTTAAAAGTTTTAGTAACATACAATAAATAAATTTTGAATACACCAAGTAAGGTAATGGGGACCACCGCTACATAAAATAAAAGGTGAATCATGATTCCAAATGCAAATTCAAAATTGGGGTTTTTCTTAGCGCAACATAAAATATTTAATTTATTCTAAATTTTATGATTAGCATTAAAATCACCTATATAGTGCCAAAGACTACTATTTAACAACCGTAAAATATTGCTTCAAAATTCATTTTTTTTTTATAAAATTACACTTACTTTAAAAACAACAACATTCATTTTATTTTCATTAAAACATCTTTTTTATTTTAACAGTAATGTATGTTTCTTTCATTAAATCCATTAATTGAAATTAATGTTTCTTTTTTTACTCTTTTAAATTGAAAGATTCTAAATCGACATAATTGTAATTAATTTCAAAATTACATTTTAAAACGGATTCTAACAAATGTACATTTCATTCATTAAACATCATTAACTTCAATCATATTCTCTTTCCCTTTTATTGAAAGATTGCAATTCAAATTAATGGCAATAAATTTCAACATTCAAATTTAAAACGAAAAATAATTAATGGATAGATAATTAAAGCAAATGAATTCTTTTTACAGTAACTTAAATACATTTATAGAACTATTGTTTACACATAAGATAACTTGCTTAAATAGTTACCAATAATTTATGATGAAAATAAATAAATTTATATTTAATTATTTTCTAACTAATAAATCAAAATTCTTTAATTTCTCACAGTATTTAAATTCTAAAATCTTATTAAGTTTAATAGCTTTAATTAACAAAATTTTCATGTTGTTACAGGCACACCCTTAGCTCTATCAATCTCACGTTTGCATTTAGTAAATGTGAAAAACATACCTCGACTTCTCTTTAAGCAATTGGCTCCTATTGCAATCTTTATTGCATCTTTGTTATCATAATTGTGATGACCCAGAGTTTTTGGCAATATTAATTTGATGATCTTCCAGTATAATTATTTAAATTGGCAAATTTATCTTTTCAAAACAAATAAAAATATGTTTCTAATTATAAAATATATCTATATATATGTTATGATCAGGAAGCATTGATTTGAATTCAATAATTTTCAAAAGCTATTTAAAATTAAATTCCATATTTTTAAAACACTAAAGATAAATATTTATTAATTAAAAGTATGATAGCTTAAAATAAGATTTAATAAAAAGGTTTATATACTTTCTTTTTAGATTACACATGAACTAAATATAGTTCGTATATATATAAAATTTAAAACATAAAACATAAATTAATAAAAACATAAGAAAATATATAAAATATAGGTTTTGACATTTATGAGCTAGGAGTAACATGCAAAGACAAGTGGCTTTTGTTTCTTTTAATTGAGAAAAATATAAATAAAACGCTAGAGAAGGCTGTACAGTTTAAACTTTTCCATATCCTCATTTTTCAATCTCAAGTTTCTTTTATCTTCCAAAGGAAAACTAAAACTAAAAAGATAAATCAAACAACCTCAAATTTCAAACTGATCAAAAGCAAATATAGTAGATTCAAGATCAACTATCAATTCTTAATTAAGAGTCGATTTCAAATTTTCAAGCCCTATTTCCCTATTTAAACATAATCTGGTGAGTAAACAATCTTTTTTTTATGCTTAATCTGTTTTATATATTGTATCATGTGATAAATAATTAAAGTAAAGTTGTAGAAATGTTGCATGGATGTATTTTGTTTGAAATTTAGTGAATTACTATGGGTATATCCTTGTGCATGTTTGTATATATGTATATTCAAGCTCTGTACTTAAATCACAGGCTCAATCAACCTAAAGAAATTCATATCTCTTCGTCTATACAATTTCTGGCTATGATCTCTAAAGGAAAGATGTTTGTATGGATGTTATACTATTTTTAAAAATAGTTCCAAGTGAATATATTAGGTAAATATTTCTAAAGAAGAAATTACAGAGAAAATAAATTCAAGGCAGAAATTTGATTTTAAAATTCCAAGTTTAATTATATAAACTGATTCGTATTGAAAAATGATGAATTTTGATAATCATATTATGATTTTAAAGTTTGTGGTTGTTGAGATTTCTCGAGTTGAACGATATTGGGAATTTCGTCGATTCTCGACGATCAGCGGGAGGTTGGGTGTCGTGCTGATGCTGGAGGAAGTTGGTGCGATGATGATCAGAGAAAAAATGATCGGTGGATTTCTAGACCGTAGTCGTGGCCTGGCGACGACGATCTAAGGTTTTGAAGCCTGTTTTGGTCAATGGTGATATCGAGGTGATTGCTTCACCGTGGGTGCACTAGAATCGATCAGAGGTGGGCAATCGAAGCGTGGTTTTAAGACGAAGCTTTAGGTTGGTCTGCGAGCTCTCGGGTGATCGTAGGCGGCGGCGCGAGGTGTCTTCATCGATCGGCTTGGGTTCCAAGAAGTGCTTGATTTGCTCGATTTCGATTTCCAATTGTTGTCGATGATCTGGGTGGACGGTCGACTGAGGGGAGATCGACAACATGTTGGTGGTCGGAACATTGGTCGGAGTTGATCAGATCAAGGGTGCAGTGCATATGTGCATATGTCTGGTATTGTTCGTAGAAGAAGAAGAAGAGAGGAGTCGGGAAAGTTGGGGTTTTTCCCGAAGTCGAACGTAAGTTTCACAAAGGAAGAGAAGTGGCTCGGGTTTGGCTCAAGAAGTTTTATCTTGGGCTCGGGTTTCATTTGTTTGCTTAACCAGGTTTAAAAGTAAATTATTATCTAAGTTTTTAAAGCTAAAGAGAATGAATAAGTTTCAAAGCTTAAAAATAAAAGAAGACAAACCAGTTTCCAAAGTAAATTATTAACCAAGTTTCAAAGCAAAAGTATTAAACAAGTTTTCAAAGCACACTCCAAATTTAAAGTTAAATGTTTTTAAAATTGCTTTTATTTAAAATAATTATATATTAGGTTAATTTTTAATTAAATCCCTAATTGTTTTATGAAATTTAATAATGTAGTTAAGTAAGCGTTTAAGATAAATGTACTAAACTTTAATTAATAAAAAGTCTCAAGTGATTTTGAATAAAATAATTTCAAGCATTTAATTTAAATAATATTTAAATGATAATTAAGTAATTAATTAAGATAAATGGTTTACCTTTAATTAATTAAGGTTTTAGGTAACAAAGGATTATTAATTAATGTGAATAATGAAAGGCGATTAATTAATTAAAATAATAATAAATGGTTTATAATTAATTAAATTAAGCAGGATTTAAAAGTAATTAGTTTAATTTATTTGGTGATTAAATTAAATTAATTAGGAATTGTATGACTAATTAATCTTGCTTATGAATGATAAACTATAATTGAATGCCTTGGATTTTTTGATATCTCTGATATGTAATTTGTGATGTTCTGTGAATATGAAGTGCTTTGGTTGAACTGTGATAATGTGGGTTATCAATCTATGATGAGTTGTTTTGTGAATATATTATTCTGAATATAAATTGAATTGTTTAAACTTAAACAACTTTGCCTTTAAGATGGCGTTTGGATTTCGATGAGACCGGGATCAGATATCAAATTGTTATCCGCAAACCACATCGATCTAAATTAAACGATAGGTCGTGAAATCTCCTGTGAAGATTGAGATGAAGATTTAGAGTGAAAGGGCTATTTTTTGTTAACTCTAAGGGTGATTCCAAAATGAGTGTAGCGAAGATAGTGCCTTCGGTTTTGTTCGGACCAGAATAGACTTGTATGGATGAATGCCATCAGACCATCGTCATTGGAGGACGATGAGTATTCCTAGATATGTGTTCTAAAAAGGTAATAGTAGCCTCAAGCCTCATCAACCGGGAATGACTAAAACATGGGAGGTGCAACAAGGCTAGGTCGGTAGCATCCAAGTAGGATGAGATTTTCCCCTGTCTATAGGTCCCTTTTATCGGTTGTGTGGACAATTGCTGGCCACAACTGCGGGGTTGTCTTATTTGGACTATCCAATAAGGGGTAGCTCCGGTCTTGTGTTGCAGAGGATTAGGGTAGATCCTCGGTACACTGATCTAGACCAGGTACTATGATGGGTGTACCTCAGTAGCCCTGTCATTTATGGAATCCAATCTCCAATAAATACCTGTATGGTTTTGATTGTGCCCAACTATGTTGGAAGGTTCAATGTAAACATTCCAACTATTTCTTATATTATATTGAAAACCCTAGACACTATTATAATATAACTAGATTTCTATCAAATGTTTTAGTTATCGTAGGGAAAAAACTTATCCGTGTTTATTTGCGGAGAGTCTTACGAGATACCTTTTATTTCAAATGATTTTCAAGTTAAACAACTTAACAATTTACTCATACCAGACCCATGTCTGACCCGAAGTTTATTTCTGTTTTTCTTAAAATCTTGGGTACTCAAATTATTATGAGTAGCCAAGTGATCAGGTTGGCTTAACGTATTTTGGAAAGCTTGGAGCAGGAGACTTGTCATATCTATATATCTATTCCGTTGTGTTAGTATCAACTGTTTTGCATTTTGGGATGTAATGTATAGACAGGTCTTCACAATTGTCTAATGTGATGTTTGTAACTGAATGACTCTGATATACTATGAATATTATGTAATATCTATGTGATGTAATATATTTTTCCATTCCGTTGTGAGATTCTGATATTGTTTAGTTCTTTCTTTCTATCTATTCTTTTCTACCTATTTCTTTCTAAGCTATGATACGTTTTCTATGGAATGAAAGACAGGTCGTCACATGTGGTATCAGAGCGCTAGGTTGAAATAATCCCTAGGCTTTTTGGGTTGATACCTATCATGAGAGAGCGTACTTGTAATTTTTATATATATTTGTATACCTATCTAATTGTTAGGTTACCTGTCGAGGTTGCCAACATGAGTTCTAGAGGAAGAAGAAGTAGAGGTGTGAGTAGCACGATGACCACAAATGGAAGAGGTCCGAATGTTGAAGGAGGAAGGGAAACTGGCGAGGCTGTAAACCCAATACCTCCTCGAGTGAGCTTTGTGACTCTAAGTAAAGACTTTACCAATCTCGGAGGAAAGCCTTTTAAGGGGACGGAGTCCATCATTAAGTTCAAGCGTGGTTGCGCTCGTGTGAGCGGATTTTCAAGAGTTTGGATTTGTTGGATGAGCAAAAGCGAGTAATGACATCATGGAAACTTCAAGAATGAGCAGCTGCATGGTGGGATGTGGTTACCATGAATATTGCCGAGGATGATATCTCTTGGAGCAAGTTAAAGGAAGTTTTTGAAGATCAGTTTATGCTTACAGCAAGGAAGACTCAACTGTATAGGAATTTTCTGGATCTTAAGCAAAGGAGTTTGTCAGTTTTGGAGTATGAAACCAAGTTCAACGAATTGTCCCGCTATGGACCATATCTTATTGACACACCCCTTAAGAAAAACGAGATTGTGCTTGGAATAAGGCCCGAATTTCACGAGAAGATGACTATGCATCTTAAAGGATCATTTGTGGAACTGGTAGATATGGCATTGAGATATGAAGAGCTTATGGAAAAGTAACCTTTGGCAACAGTGACAGCACCGAGTGGAAATTCTACCAATCTGGACAAAAGGAAATTCAACCCGAACTGGAAGAAGCAGGGTAAAAGGAAACCTGGAGGCAACAATACAGCTCGAAAATGTTATATGTGCCAGCAAGAAGCTCATTTTCCTAAGCAGTGTCCTGGAGGTGGAGCTTAGAAGCATTAGAGTGGACCCATTTCCGCAATGGTTTAGAAGTCTTTGTGTTTCAACTGTCAGCGGCCAGGGCATACTGTGAAAGCTTGCCCACTTCTCCAGAGAGCTCAACCAAACAAAGTATTTATTATTCAAGGCGGACCATCAAATGGGAAAGGCAAAGGTGTTCTTGAAGGTACTTTGCTTTTAGATGGCATTTGTGTTAGACTTTTGTTTGATTCTGGTGCTTCCCTTAGTTTTATTTCTTTAGAAACGGTAGAGAAATTTCAACTTACCCCTAGTGTTGTGGACCGTCCTATTTTTGTATGTAGTCCCATGAGGGGAGTGACAAAGTTGGATATGATCTTTGAAGGTCTAATAAATTCTTATCTATCCCATAGTTTCTCGTCCAACACATTTGTATTGGATTTTAAAGGATTTGACGTTATTTTGGGAATGGATTGGTTAGACAAGCATAAGGCTGTTCTGATTTTTGAAGAGAGAACCGTGTCATTGGAAACCGTACTAGGAAGGATTGCAAAAGTGACTTGCGATAGTTTGGGAATTCACCTAATTAGTCTTTGCATGGACTCGAGGCATTTCAAGAAGAAGTAGGAACCATCGATGTTGTCAGAGATTTTTCAGACGTCTTCGAAGAAGTCAAAGGTTTACCCCCGCATCGAGAGATTGAGTTCCGTATCAACTTAGTTCCAGGAGCGATACCGGTGGTTCAACCAAGTAGAAGGATAGCGCTGAGAGAGAGAAGAGTTGGTGAAGCAGACTCAGGATTTCTTCGAGAGAGGATTGATAAGGCCTAGTCGTTCTAGCTGGGGTTCTCTGTAGTTTTTGTGACCAACTCAGATGGATCTTTAAAATTTTGTGTGGACTATCGGGAATTGAATAAGGTAATCATTAAGAATAAGTATCCCTTGCCTCATATTGACAATCTTTTTGATCAACTTCATGGAGCTTCTGTTTTCACCTAATTAGATCTAGCTTTAGGCTTTAACCAGCTAAGGGTAGCTGAAGACAGTATTCCCTTGACCGCCTTCAGAGGACCCAACTGTTTTTATGAGTGGCTGGTTATGCCTTTTGGGCTAACCATTGCTCTAGCTTATTTGTGGATCTGATGAACCGTGTCTTCTAGGATGTGCTGAACAAGTTTGTCCTCGTGTTCATCGATGACATTCTCATCTACTCCAAGTCTGAGGAGGAGCATAAGCGTCATTTGGAAATAGTACTAGAGACATTGAGGAGGCATGTTCTAAAAGCTAAGTTTTCTAAGTGCTATTTTTGGAAGTTGGAAGTTAAATTTTTAGGACACATCGTATCTTGAAAAGGTATTTCTGTGGATCCGGCCAAGGTAGCAGTTGTTCAAGAGTGGAAGCAACCGCAGACTCCTACGGAAGTTCACAGTTTTCTTGGTTTGGTAGGGTACTGCAAGAAATTCATCCGGGATTATGCTAAGATTTCTTCCCACTAGATCAAACTAACAAGGAAGGGAGAAAAGTTTAAATGGAATCCTAAGTGTGAAGAAGAATTTCTAGATTTGAAGGCCAGGTTGACTAGTGCATCTGTTCTGGCTATTACAGAAGGAAGGAGTAAATTTAAATTCTACACCAATGCTTGTGGAGTAGGGCTTGGTGCTATGCTAATGTAGAATGGAAGAGTAATCACGTGCTCGAGAAGGCAGTTGAAACCGCATGAAAAGAACTACGCTATACATGATTTGGAATTGCTGGCTATTATCTTTGCTCTGAAGATTTGGAGGCATTATCTGTTGGGAGAGAAGTTCGAGCTTTTCACTGATCATAAACCTTTAAAGTATCCTTTCTCCTAGAAAGATATGAATTTGAGGCAGTAGAGATGGGTGGAATTTTTGGTATCATATGACCTGGACATTCTCTATACTCCAGGGAAAGTGAACATAGTGGCGGATGCTGTGAGTAGAAACGCAATTTTGGCTATTTTTGAAGTTATCCTGTCTCTACAAGGAAAGATTGTAAGAAATCAAATGAAGAATAGAACTTTCGAGGAATTAATTCTT
This sequence comes from Allium cepa, assembly GCA_030765085.1. Lineage (NCBI taxonomy): Eukaryota > Viridiplantae > Streptophyta > Magnoliopsida > Asparagales > Amaryllidaceae > Allium > Allium cepa. The sequence continues at coordinate 86,050,879 of CM060942.1, read as the reverse complement.
GGAGTTAAGGAAGGTCGATATTCGAATTTCAGGATGGACGTTCAAGGACCTTTGAGAATCAATAGATGATTGTACGGCCAGATGTGGACGGATTGAAGCAAGAAGTTTTGCTGGAAGGCTACAAATCAAGGTTGAGTATCCATCCAGGGATCTCAAAGATGTATAAGGATTTGAAAAGAGTTTCTGGTGGCTAAGCATGAAAAAGGATATTGCTACCTTTGTCAATGGATATGCGATCATTCAATTAGTGAAGGGTGATCAGCAGAAGACCACGGGATTGTGGTGGCCTCTGGAAGTTCCAAAGTGGAAATGTATGATATCGATGGAATTCATCGACGTTGTGAAAGGACTAGAAAAGGAAATGAGGGAGTGTAGTAAATTGTAGACAGGCAGACCAGTAGCGCCCACTTTATCCTAGTTAAGGCAACCAGAACTGCATAGTCTTTAGCAGAAATGTTCTTGAAAGAGATCGTCCAGTTGCACGGAGTTCCCGTCAGCATAGCAATTGATCATGACCCAATCTTTACCAGAAAATTTTGGAAAGCTCTGCAAATAGCTTTTGGAACAAGATTGAATTTAAGTATAGCTTATCATCCTCAAACCAACGGTCAAAAAGAAAGGCTGAATTGCATTCTTGAAGATATATTGGGGGCTTGTGTTCTGGATTTCGGCGGATCTTGGGAGGACCATCTACACTTGGTGGAATTCTCGTACAACAACAGCTATTAGGAAAGTATTAAGATGGAACCCTATGAAGCTTTGTATAGGAGACCATGTAGATTGCCTTCTTGTTGGGTAGAATCCGAAGATTGTCTAGTTCTTGGTCCAGATTTGATTCGAGAGGCATTTGCCAAGGTGGAGCTAATCATGAAGAGAATGAAAGTAGCCTAGCATCGTTAGAAGAGTTATGCGGACAAGAGACGAAGACAATTGGAATTTGAAGTCAGAGATTTGGTATTTGTCAAGTTTTCCCCGATAAAAGGTGTGATCAGATTTAGTAAGACGGGAAAGCTTGCCCCAAGATATATTGGACCTCTCCGTGTGCTTGAGAGAATAGGTGCTTTGGCCTACAAGATTGAATTGCCAGAAACAATGGCTGGAATTCACAATGTATTTCACATATCTCATCTGAGGAAGTACGTGTACGACCCATCTCTAGTTGTAGAACCGACGATGTATGAAGATTTAGAGGTCGAATCAGACTTAAATGTGGTCAGGCATCCGGTCCAGATTATGGATCAAGATGAGAAGCAGCTCAGGAACAAAGTGGTGAAGCTGGTAAAGATTCAGTGGAGCGAGGATCCTAGAGATTGTACCTGGGAAACTCTATATAGCATTAGAAAAGCCTATCCAAATTTGTGTCAAGATAGTTAGGAATATTTGTTTGAATGATTTGTTTCCTTTGGTTGTTAGTTTATGGCTGATATGTATGCTTGATTGTTTGAAAAAAAGCTTTTGATGACCCGAAATTTTTGGCAATACTAATTTGATGATTTTCTAATATAATTATTTAAATTGGAAAATTTATCTTTTCGAAACAAAAAAATATGTTTCTTATTATAATATATATATCTATATATATGTTGTGATTAGCAAGCATTGATTTGAATTCAATAATTTTCAAAAGCTATTTAAAGTTAAATTCCATATTTTTAAAACACTAAAGATAAATATTTATTAATTAAAAGTATGATAGCTTGAAATAAGATTTAATAAAAAGGTTTATACACTTTCCTTTTAAATTACACATGAACTAAATATAGTTTGTATATATATAAAATTTAAAACATAAAACATAAATTAATAAAAACATAAGAAATATATAAATTTTCGGTTTTGACATTTGTGAGCTAGGAGTAACATGAAAAGACAAATGGCATCTGTTTCTTTTAATTGAGAAAAATATAAATAAAATGTTAGAGAAGGCTATATAGTTCAAACTTTTCCGCATTCTCATTTCTCAATCTTAATTTTCTTTCATCTTGCAAAGGAATACTAAAACTAAAAAGAAAAATCAAACAACTTCAAATTTCAATCTGACCAAAAGCAAACATAGCAGATTCAAGATCAACTATCAATTCTTAATCAAGAGCAGATTTCAAATTTTCAAGCCCTATTTCTCTGTTTAAACATAATCTGGTGAGTACACAATATTTTTTTATGCTTAATCTGTTTTATATGTCGTTGCATGAGATAAATAATTAAACTAAAGTTGTAGAAATGTTGCATGGATGTATTTTGTTTGAAATTTAGTGAATTACTAGGGGTATATCCATGTGCATGTCTGTGTATATGTATATTCAAGCTCTATTCTTAAATTACAGGCTCAATCAACCTAAAGAAATTCTTATCTCTTCATCTACACAATTTCTGGCTATGATCTCCAAAGGAAAGATGTTTGCATGGATGTTATATTATTTTTGAAAATAGTTCCTGGTGAATATATTGGGTAAACATTTCTAAAAGAAGAAGTTACAGAAAAAATAAATTCAAGATAGAAATTTGATTTATAAAATTCCAAGTTTTATTTATATAAACTGATTCGTATTGAAAATGATGAATTTTGATAATCATATCATGATTTTAAAGTTTGTGGTTGTTGAGATTTCTCGAGTTGAACGGTTTGGGAATTTCATTGATTCTCGACGATCGGAGGGAGGTTGGGTGTCATGCTTGATGCTGCAGGAAGCTGGTGTGATGAGGATCAAGGGAAAAATGATTGGTGGATTTCTGGATCAACTTGGTGGCCTAGCGACGGCGATCTAGGGTTTTGAAGACTGTTTTGGTCGATGATGATGTCGAGGCGATTACTTCGTCGTGGGTGCACCGGAATGGATCAGAGGTGGGGGAATCGAAGCGTGGTTTCGAGACAAAGCTTTGGGTTAGTCGACGAGCTCTCAGGTGTTCTAAGCAGCGGCACGAGGTGTTTTCGTCGATCGGTTTGGGTTCCAAGAAGTGCTTGATTTGCTCGATTTCGATTTCCAGTTGGTATCGATGATCTAGGTGGATAGATCGACTAAGGGGGAGATCGATGACATGTGGTTGGTCGAAACGTTGGTGGGACTTGATCAGATCGAGGGTGCAGGTGCACGGTGCACGTGTGCATGTGTCTGGTGTTGTTCGTAGAAGAAGAAGAGGAAGAAGGAGAAGAAGAGAGGAGTAGGGAAAGTTGGGGTTTTGCTCGAAGTCGAACGTAAGTTTCACAAGGGAAGAGAAGTGGCTGGGGTTTGGCTCGAGAAGTTTTGTCTTGGGCTCGGGTTTCTTTTATTTGTTCAACCATGTTTAAAAGTAAATAATTAACAAAGTTTTAAAAGCTAAAGAAAATGAATAAGTTCCAAAGCTTAAAAATAAAGGAAGATAAACAAGTTTCCAAAGTAAATTATTAACCAAATTCCAAAGCAAAAGTATTAAACAAGTTTTCGAAGCAAACTCCAAATTTAAAGTTAAATGTTTTTTTTGGCAAAGCCAGCGGGGTTAACTGGGCCCCTACCAGTTTTATTGCAAGACAATAAAAAGGTACAACATCGTGAAAAAGAAAAAAAATTAAAAATAACAAAATCAACAGACTCATCCCCAAGCTTCAACCAGAGAAGGAGGTGTTGAATATGCGCTTATATGATTTTTGTTTGATGATAATAAACATATATTCATTTATTTAAATGTATTTGATAATATACTATTTTATTTTTTCACAGATTAAATAAATATTTGCAGAATAAAATAAATAACACGAAATTTGAATTCAAACGAATATTTTATTCAAACAAATATTTATTACATCTTTGAATAGTACAATTTCAAGCTCTCACTATAACTATACAACTTTGATTACAATTACATCACATTTCACATTTACAATTCACCTCACTACATATCACTCACACTCGTATTTATCTTCAACTTCATTCCAGTTTGAATCCAGCATCTGAGAAATCTGCAAAAATATTCACTAACGCAGTAAAATTGAAAAAGAAATATTTTTGCAAAATAAAATAAGATATGATTTTTGAAAATAATATTTGCCTCAGTTATTTGGGTTGTTCGCCATCATTTAAATTTGAATTCATCATACACGAACAACTTGTGACATACACAGTGTATTACTGTATATGCCACAAGGCCGTGCACGCCGATATATACACTTGATTGTTTTACAGGGACAGGTGAGCACATGTCAAACCCAAATGAAAAATCAGGTTCAACTCACGTGCAATAACATTGAAAATCACGACACAAGCACAAGGTCAAATCCTAGTTTTGAAACTGGATTCAACACAAGGCGACATGATATGAATGCAACGAAGACCAACATCAAAATGGACTGCAACATGGATATCACAATCAAACTGCAACAAGGCAACTAGGAATGAACAAGAACATAACAGCACCAATGCATGTAAGTCAGTGGCAAAACACAAACTGTAGTGGACAGACCAGAGTACATCAGTGCCAAGAAACTCAAGTGCACGACTAAACCGACGATGAATACAACTTGAAGCATACAAGCTCAATGAAGATTGCAGCAACAACAGTGAGCACACTCATATGAACAAATGCAAAGAACAATGAAGTATGCACAGCAAATATCATACTACAAGTACAAGCAGCAGTGTGCAACTCGAAAATGTACACAAGTAAAAACAGGAATAAAATATGAGACTCAACGGTGAGGCAGACTCAAGTGAACAGGTAGCACAAGAACCAGAAACTACTGAAGCTACTTCTAAGAGAGAAGCCAAAGCAAATGAACCAACTGCAAGTGCAAAAGTATCAAGTACAGTATGCACAAGAAGCAAATGACAATAAGCAATGAAGCAACAAGCTCGAGCACAAGAACATGACAGCAAACAGAAGTGCACAGCAACAGTAAGGCAATGCACAAATACAGGTGAATCAAGTGACCAACATACTACAGTGAACCATCAAAATGCAAGCACAAAGTGCACAGCAACTATTAACTGCCACAAGACCACCATGCAAAGACCAGAAGTACAGAATGGCCAAGCAAGTACACCAACATAAGCAACAACATGAACCAACTATATGAAGTACACAATAGGCCGAGTTTCAAGATACTAAGCAACAGCAACATGAATGTCACAGCTACACGATACCAAAATATCAAGTTCAGGTGACATCAACCAAACAGTGACAATGCAGACACAACTGAAATGAGACAGGTCAAGAAATGGAGTATCAAAATGATGCAAATAACAAGTACAGGCCGCAACAGTATGCACCAGTACAAAACAAGTCAATGCAACATGAACCAACTCCAAATGTATCAGTAGCATATATTACAGGGATGAACACATGAGAATGGACAAGGCACAGATCAAGTTCAAGTTATACAAGACAGCTACAACACAAAAGTTTTCAAACCAACTACAAATGCACAGCATACATACGAATCAGAGTACCTAAAGACAATGGCGTGAAAATCAATACTACAGAGATGAACAAATTGTAACAGTGAAAAGATGACAATGCCACCAGAATTTCATATCAAGCAAGTGCAGTCAGTTCATGTTAAACCGATCAGAAGATGGCCAGAGACTATAGTTCTCAGTGAAGTCGAAATCAGTGTCAAGGCCGAAGTCATAGTAAAATCGCCATGTCAATGTTGAACAAGTCAACAAAGTATAAATTCCAGAAATCAAAATACCGTGGTCATCACGAAATTGAATCAAACCGTGTTAACCAAGTAAACACGAAATATTCGAAATTGAAGAAGTCAGAAGTCATCACATTCGTTGAAGAAAAATCAAGTGGCAGAGATGAATAATTGACAAATTCAAATAAAATATATACGACGAAAATACAGGGGGGTCGAACCCTATAAAAGTGATTAACATCATCGGCAATTGATGGATTCGAGTTCAAGCAAAACTGAGAATAATAATCATTCATCTCGAATCAGATCGAGTTCAAGTACGAAAGATTAGAAGAAGCAAAAAGCACAAAATACATACCGAAGTAATCGAACTCGACGAAAGAGAAGCAGCCACATGCGAAATCGAAGAGACGATTATTCGACAAAGCAAGCATCCAAGATCAGAAACTCGAATCATCGAAGCGGCGCTTCAATTTCTCAAAATCCCTAATTTAAGAGCGAAAAGGAAAGAGATCGAACGAAGCCCTAATTTGCAAAGACACGGCCACCATTATCTCGAACATAGAAGGACCGGGCCAAAAATTATAAAAGAAGAAAAAGGGGGCCGGCCGTTAATTCTAACATTGGACTTTATAATTATAAAGGGCTTTTAGATTACAATTAGGGTTTATTTTATTTTTAAATTGTTTTTAAATTTGTAATTTCTTTTTTAAACCGTTTAATTTTCTAGTCGTGTGACTAGGGTACAAACTACGGTGTGTAGTTTGAGAATTCGCAACTCGGTAGTTGAGTTGTGGCAGGGTTTTGAGCGTAGAATTAGATTAGTCAATAGCGGGTATAGCGAGTTTACGTGTGTAAGCGAGGGACTATCTAATTTCTAGTAGAAATCTTGGGGGCAGCACGTAGGCAGGGTTTTGCCGAAGCTGGGTAAATTCTGTGTTGTTCTGTTTTATTCTGTTATTTATATTCTGCGATATCTGTGCTGCTATTCTGTGATCCGTGTTAAATATTAATTAGCTTCTGCAATTAATTTTTATAATTTTCACTATCACCCTATTCACCCCCCCTCTAGGGTGAAATCGATCCTACAGGAGGGAAATCAGCAGCACAAAAAACAAGCTGAGAATGAGTACGAGACTTGATATCTTTCCATATTAAAGCATCAGTTCTTCTAAAATTATCAAAAACCATTGAATTTCTCTCTGCCCAGATCACAGACATACTTATTTTCAATACAACAGCTAAAGCTCTTCCTTGTTCCTTTCTCCGCTTAGTTGCTTTATAGATTATATGCCAGAGAGCACAAGTTGTAGAACCAGATAAATGATAACCAGTAATACAACTTATCCTGTCTATAATGAAGTGCAATGCAGGACAACCAAAGAAAAGATGATCAGTAGACTCATCATGAAGTTGACAGAACAAGCACAATTTGGAACAAACCATACCATAACTACTGATAACACTTCCTGTAAGTAAAGCCTGATTTATGACTTTCCACATCATTAAATTTTCTTTTGGAGTTGAATCAGAATTCCATATCACATTGTACCATTTAGCAGCTGGAAGTGGATCACTATCAGTAACATAATTGTATACAGTTTTAACTGTGTGTAACTTATTATCCCAAGTAACACAAGCATCCTGCTTCACACTGTAAATATGCTGTTGTATATCATCCCACATCTGCTTAAGCACTTGATTACTGATGGTTGGTAACATTATTTTACCATTATGTAAAAAGTCATTAGCTAATGCATTTTGGTGTATACCAGACTGTATTATCTGAGCATGATCACAAACATTATAGAGGATATGACCAATTCTAACCCATGGATCATGCCAAAAGCTAACAGCCATTGTAGTATTTATGGGATATAGCACCATAGGGAGGAAAACATGCCTGAGATTCAACATACTTCTCCAAATCCAGCTGCAGTTCTGAGGTGTTTCCATAGTCCAAAAATGCTTATTCTTTATGCTGTGATTCCATGTCCAACTAACCCACAAACTATTCTTCTTATTTAGAAGGACATCAAATTTCTTACTTATGGCAGATGTATTCCATTTCCTGATATCTATAACTCCCAGCCCACCAAGTTTCAAAGGTGTCTCAATTCTAGAAAAGGAACAAGGCACAATCTTTCTGTTGTGTATACTTCCTGTCCAAAAAAAATCTAATCATGGCAGACCTTATTAGTTGCAACATTTTAACAGGAAGGAAAATGGTTTTAGCCCAGTAGACCAAAGTGGGAAAAACAACAGATTTAATAATAACTAGCCTACCACTCTGTGACAAGCTCCTATTGTCCCAACTAGTTAATGCAGAGGTGATTTTATTGTAAAGGGAATGCAATCAGCCTTAGTTATTCTTTTAGATATTAAAGGTAGACCAAGATACCTCATATCATTAGTCATGCTAGAGAGACCAGTTTGGTTATGAAGAGCAGCAGCCTGCATTTGACTAACCCCAGTGACCGAAAGAGAAGACTTGCCATGATTAATAGAGAGCCCTGTCACACTGTGAAATTCATTCAAAACTTCCAAAACACCATTCAAAGAAGGCATTTCAGGTTTGGTAAACAACATAACATCATCAGCAAACATAATTGAGGTAATTTGTAAATCAGAGCACTTAGGATGATACTTAATGAATTTATGTTTGAACCTATCTCTAAGAATTACAGTTAACACTTCCATGACCATCAAGAATAAGTATGATGATATTGGGTCACCTTGGCGAATTCCTTTGCTACTTCTGAAATTACCAACAGGTCTGCCACTTATAACTACAGAGAAGGATGGGGTAGATATACATACATATATCCAGGACACAAAAACTTTAGGGAACCCCATCACTGCCAATATCCTAACAATAGAATCCCAATGGATTGAATCATAGGCCTTGGTTATATCAAGTTTAAGAGTAGCTGCAGGAACCACATTCTTCCTGCCATAACCTTTGAGTAATTCTTGAGCAAGGAGAACATTATCAATTATGTCTCTAGATGGTATAAATGCAGATCGGTTATTGGAAACAACAGAAGGCAGAACTTTGACAAGACGAGAAGCTAGGATTTTTGATATACACTTGTAAACAACATTACAGCAAGAAATAGGTCTGAATGACGTTACACTTGTAGGAGGAGTGACCCTAGGGATCATGGCAATGTTGGTGCTATTGACTTCCCCAAGCAACTTACACTTATTGAAAAAGTTGTGGATTGCAGCACAAAAATCATCACCTAAAACATTCCAAGTTGTTATGAAGAAGATGAATTTAATCCATCAGGGCCTCCTGCTGATTGCTTGTTCATAGAGAAAAGGGTGGCTTTGATTTCTTCATTAGTAACAGGCAAAATAAGAGAGGAAGCTTCCATAGTAGAAATGCAAGGTAGATCAAGTGTGGATATGAGGTTCAAATCTGGAATGAAACCATTAGCATTGCTAAACAGATTGGTGTAGTATTGGATAAATGCTTGATCAACAGTGTCTGCAGTGTTAAAAAGTGAACCATGCTCATCAGTAATAGTAAAAATATTCTCTCTAGAATGCTTAACTTTAATAGAATCATGATAGAATTTAGTATTTCTATCCCCCTCAACTATCCATTTTTTGTGCAATTGCTGCCTCTTCATGCTTGCTTCCATGGTGAGGGCAATGTGAACTTCCTTGTGTAATTTCCCCTCTTCAGCAGATGCTTGGATATCAAGAGGGTGGTCCATCATGTACTCTTGTTTAATCTTCAGCTGCTCTTTCAGTGTAGTGGACAGTAGGCTACCAGAACCAAAAGTAGTAGATACCCACAGTTTGATAGCAAGCTTGATACTTTTTAATTTCCTGCAAAATTTATACATAGGGTTACCATAACAAATAAATTCAGAGTTTGCTTGTTTAACAATGCTCAAAAATTGTTCATGCTTGGACCAGGCATTAAAAAATTTAAAACTTCTTTTTTCCTTCCTCAAATGGTTCCCAAAAGATAGGACAAGGGGGGAGTGATCTGAAAGAATAGGCTGTGGAAGAAAGACAGAGAGACAGGGCCATTGATTCAGAGATTGTAAATTACTAAAAGCATGGTCAATAGTAGTGAAGATACGAACACCACTTCTACTTCTATTATTCCATGAGTATTTAGCCCCAGATTTGTTAACCAATAACAAATCAGAATCATGCACTGCAAGATTGAGAGATTCAATGTCTCTAGGTAGAAGAGGAGATCCACCATATTTATCATCATAAGCAAAAAAGGAGTTGAAATCACCTAGTACAAGCCAGGGGTGAGATGCTTGTCTTAACGATGGAAATGAATTAAGGAAAGCATTTCTAGAGATGACAGAGTTATCAGCATATATAAAAGTTAAGTAGAAAGAAGTTTAAGTTTGACAAACATGGACATGAAAGTGAATATACTGCCTAGCTGAGAGAATAGGAGAAAGAGTTGTAACAGTAGGATCATAAATGACAAGAATTCTTCCATAAGTAGCAGCTTCAAGGTTATGATGTATTGACCATTTTGGATTAATGTAGTTTGCTGCTTTTTGGGATAAAGTACTATTGAGCTTAGTTTCAAGAAGGCCAAAAATACATATGTTATGCTCTGATATATATCTTTTCACTTGATCAAGTTTCAAATTATTATGGGCTCCTCTTATGTTCCAAGATGCAATATTTTTTAACATTAAAAATTATTGATTTTGAGTGCTGCTATTTCTCCTCTGAGCTGACAGAGACCTTGTTTCAATTTTCCTTCTTGGTACAGACCGGGGAGAGGTTGGTTGAGATTTTGTATGAGTGGGAGGGACATGAAGTGATGCTGATTGTGATTGTTTGTTTGAAGGTGGTTGTGATTGTGATTGTTTGTTTGAATTGAATTGTGATTGTTTGTTTGAATTGGATGTAGGCCAACCAGGAAGCTGTATTGAGAATTTGTAATGTGGAGAGGTAGGTGGTTGAATTTGAACAGAAGCAGAATGCAAGGAGGTTATAAGTTGATAGATTTGTGTTTCAAAAGATTGACACCAACTTCTTTCAAAATCAGTTGCATTTACTTGTGTGTGAGCATGTTCTTCAGTTGCAACACTAACAACCCCTATTCCATTCTTTACTGGAGTGGAAAGTTTATTATTACTTTCCTGCACACTAGGTCTAGCAACCTGAATTTGTGTACATAATTCATTTTGTTCATCATTAGTTTCATTCTCTTTATGATACTTGGTTGTCACATTGTGTTCTTGTCTACTTTTGTCTTCACCTGTAATTTCTCCTTCCTCCCCATCATACATTTCCAATATATAACATTCATTATCTGCACATTGCAGCAAGTTGTATTGATTTTGTGTGCTTACTGTGCAACTTTGCTCAACACTGGGTAGTACACTCTCCTTACCATTTTCTTTATTGCTTTGCGCAGGACCATCATGTATTATAGTTCCATTTTCACCTGATTTCTTCAGAGCAACTACTTCTTTATGCTCACAATTTACAACTTTTTTCCCCTTATTCTTAACAACCTTTTGCCATATCTGTTTCACTCTGTCCTGCTTTACTATACTTTGCCCCTTCTTCATTTTATTCATTCCTCCATTACTTGTATTCAGCTGCTCTTTTTCTAAACATTGCTCTACAACACCTACTCATTCAACTTTCTTACAACTTTCTACAGTATGACCAAACTCTTTACATTCAATACATATTTCAGGTTTCCACAAATATTCAACTTTAACAATTTGCTCAGAACCATTTAACATTCGAACTGAAAAATCATCAGGTAAATCTTGATTTGGAGTTACTTCAACTAAACATTTCGCAAAAGATATGCGCTCAAATTTTTCAGTTGAGGCATCCAAACAAAGAAGTTTCCCTACTCTTGAAGCTAACTAGTTGATACCCAATGGTGACCAAGCATAAAGTGGAATATTGTAAAGCTTAATCCAAACTGGAACTGATTTTATACTACTACAAGTATTGATAATGTTCTCATCCCATGGCTTCACTATAAAAAGCTTGTTTCTCATAACTACAGGATCAGATTCAACAATTCTTGACCTATCTTCATCATTAGTAAATTTGAAGAGAAACAAAAAACCATCTGACTTTACAGATATTGAACCACGAAGTTTCCAAACCTTTTTGAGATAGTACACCACAGTAGCATAAGGGAGAGGGTTATCAAGGAAAAATCCAACAAGATACTCCTTCCACATAGAATTGCCAGCCTGAATAACATCAGGTGATGGCACAATTGAGTTACCAATAAAGTCAAGTTGAAAATCACGAGGTACATATTTCCCTGCATTGCTGGGCTTTGCTTTAAAGAGTGAATTCCAAGAACGAGGAGGAGTAGGTGAAGCTTGAGGTAGTAAAGGAGCTGAAGAAGGGAGAATGGTCACAGGGAGAAGAGGAGAAAGTTTAGGAATAGCATCTGCAACATTTGCAGGCACTACAGTATTACTGACAAAGGATGTAGAGGGGACTGACACAGGGAGATGGGTAGTAGCTGATGGTGGTACAAGAATCGGGGAAGAAGGACAGGGTTGAAGAGGAGAAAGGGCATGAGACTGTTTAGAGGGAAGAAGAATAGAAGATGGAGGGGACCCCATTTTTGAAAGTTTTTTGACAAACTTTTTAAAATTGCTTTGATTTAAAATAATTATATATTAGGTTAATTTTTAATTAAATCCCTAAGTATTTTCAAATTAAATTTAATAATGTAGTTGAGTAAGTTTTTAAGGTAAATATATTAAACTTTAATTAATAAAAAGGCTCATGTGATTTTGAACAAAATAATTTCAAGCATTTAATTTAAATAAGATTTAAATGATAATTAAGTAATTAATTAAGATAAATGGTTTATCTTTATTTAATTAAGGTCTTAGGTAATTAAAGGATAATTAATTAATGTGAATAATTAAAGGATGATTAATTAATTTCATTAATCAATTAAAATAATAATAAATGATTTATAATTAATTAAATAAAGAAGGATTTAAGAATATTTAATTTAATTTATTTGGTGATTAAATTTAATTAATTAGGAATTGTATGACTAATTAATCTTGCTTATGAATGATAAACTATAATTGAGTGCGTTGGATTGTTTCATATCTCTGATATGTAATTTGTGATGTTCTACGAATATGAAGTGCTTTGGTTAAACTGTGATAATGTGGGTTATCTATTTACAATGAATTATTGTGTGAATATGTTATTCTGAATATAAATAGAATTGTTTAAACTTAAACAACTTGGCCTTCAAGATGGCGTTTGGATTTCGATTAGACCAGGATCATATATCAAATTGATATCCAAAAACCACATCGATCCAAATTAAACCATAGGTCGTGAAATTTCAAGTGAAGATCGAGATGAAGATTCAGAATGCAAGGGCTATTTGTCGTTAACTCTAAGGGTGATTCCAAAATGTGTGTAGTGAAGATAGTGCCTTCGGTTTTGTTTGGACCCGAAACGGAGTTGTATGGATGAATGCTATCGGACCATCATCATTGGAGGACGATGAGCATTCCATGATATGTTTTCTAAAAAGGTAATCGTAGCCTCAAGCCTCATCAACCGAGAATGGCTAAAATAGGGGAGGTGCAACAAGGCTAGGTGGGTAGCACCCAAATAGGATGAGATTTTCCCGTCTATGGGGTCCCTTTTATCGGTAGTGTGATGATCCGGAATTTTGGACAATATCAATTTAATAATCTGTGTTAAACATTAAATTGATTTGATAATCTTTGTGAATAAATTTGAATTTATTTAATCATTTTCCTTTAACTAGTATTTAATTAGTGAATTTTATTTTTTAAAAAGCTAATAAAATATTTTCTATTTATAATGTATATATATGTATGTATTGTAAATAGATAAGCTTTGGTTTGAAATTTAATAAATTAATATAATCTTGTTTTTTAAATTCTAATATACATTTTGATAATTTAAAAATTATGATTTAATTTAATAAATAACTTTTCAAAACTATTTAATAAATAACTATATGGTTTTAAATACTTAAAATAAATGATTAGTTGTTTAAAATTATATTTTAGATTAAGTTTAAAATTTAATAAGATTAATTAAACGGTTTGTTTAAAATTATTTTTTAATAAATATGATTTGAAATTATATATATAAGTTTAAATTACAATATAACATATGATATATTAATTCATTTAAGTGATATAAGTAATTTATATATATAACATGACAATTTCTTTTATAAATTATTTAAAATTGATAAATTTGTTATTTTCAAATAATATTAATAAATGTATAGATATATAGGTTTTAAAGACAATAGAATTGTTATTTTTAAAATTAAATAAGTAGTTATATATCTATAATTAACTTGATTTTCAAATTAAATTTTTAAAATTTAATTTGAATTTGAATTTGGACAAAAGAATAGATCTTTAAAAATATTTGGATAAGCTGTTATTTATAATTTGTTTCTATTACATTTTCTTTACATAAGAAATTCATATATGTACTTACATAAGAATTAATAAATTATGTTAAACGCTTTATTTAACATTTTAAATTAAAATAAAATACTTAAAGGATAAGTGTTATCATATTAAAACTTAATATAACATGTATTAATTAATGAACAAAGATATATGATAAGTGTTGAACTTTAAAACAAGTGGCATTTGTAAATTTGATTTTTCTTTTATTTTTGATAAATCAAATTTCATCCTATGTACATTGTTTTCTCATTCATCGTTTTCTTGTCTATCTTTTTACTCACTAAGAAGAAAACTTAAACTATCTTTCAAAACAAAATCTGCCTCACAAACCAGAAATCTAAAATCTAGAAATCGTCCCTCAAAACTAGACTTGTAAATCAAAAATCTGTAGCTCATTTGCAAAATTTAAACATCTTCCTCAACCTGTAACGAAATATCAAAATCAAAAGCCAGCAAACCATTTTTCAAGTTCAAAACAAAATCCGGTCAACATTTTCTTTTCAAACCTGAGAACAACAGAAGCATGCAAGCATTCTTCTTAAATATGGAATCAAAAAGCCTGCAGGCATTCTTAAATCTGAGATTTGATCAAGCAAGAACAACTAGCCTGCATTTTTAAAAGCCTGAAATCAGAGCATGTAAGCATTTTTGTTCAATCAGAGTTTCAACAGCATGCAACTGCAGTTTTTAAGATCAAAGAACATCCTTCCAGCAACTCATTTTTTAAAAGTTTAAAGCTATTTTCAAAAACAAAGTGGCTTCGTTCATCTTCATGACAGGTGAGTAACATCACTTTAAAAAAAAGCTTAAGTATGGATATCTGGTTGCATGATTTATGTCTGGAACAAATATGTTGTGTGAAATTATATTCGGTAAATTTTCTGCATATATATGGATGCGTGGATGAGTGTATATGTCTATTGCCTGTATCATCTCTGCTACCAGTTTTTCAAGCTCAATACATATTCAAAAATCATTATCACTTGATCCAAATCTATGTTAGGACTTAAGTTTTAAACAAATTTTGTTTGCTTAATCATAGAGATGGTTTTAAAAATAAAATTTATTTAAGTTAAAATGAATTTAAATTTTCTCTGAAAAACAAAAAGAACAGTAAAGCTTATGTTTTGTCAAAATTTCAAACATCTTAATTTCTAAATTGGATTATAGAATCTGATTTGTATTAATAAATTATGAATTTAGGTGGTAATATCAATATTTTTAGATTGTTAATTCCAGAGACAATCGGGTTTGGGGTTTTTTTTGGGATTATTGCCAATTCACGGCGATCGACGAGATGATTAGAGTCGAGATTCTGGTCGGAGTTAGCTTGTAGGAGGATGGTTCCAGGAAAAATGTCGATGAATTTTTCTATTAAACGAAGTGGCCGGGGGATGGCCATTTAGGGTTTGAGGGGTGTATGGGTCGCCGATGTTCTTGAGGTAATGGCGAAGTCTTGGATGGATCTAAGGTGTTCGCTTGAGGGGGAAAATAATGATTGGAGATCGAAGCATCAATGGCGAGGACGACGATTTTCATCATGGTCGAGATCGACGTTGATGGATGATTTACTGATGATGGTTGTTTCCAGCACTAGGAGTTTGACTGTTCGATTTTATTTGGCCATCGTTTCCGAATTTCTGGAGGATCGTGAGGACTGGGGTAGGTGGCGACGACTTGTTGGAGGTTTTGGTGATGACCATAGGTGGTCGGAGCCACCGTGCATGTGCACGGTGCAAGTCTAGGTGTCAGGCCTTGTTTGCTTTGGGGAAGATGATTTAAACTCGGGTTTGGTTCGAGTTGTATATAAGTTTGTCTCGTGTAGCCTGGGGGTTTTCTCGAAGCAGTTATTCGATATGACTCATGTGACTCGTGAGTGAGTTTGGTTACAGGTTTTAACCTATATGGTTTTTACATTTAAAATAAATTTAAAAATGTAAAGTAAAATTTAAACAAAATGTTAAATCAAATTTTAAAGTATGGATTCAAATTGAATCTATAATCTAGTTTTAAAATAAATAAGTTTTTAAAATTTCAAAGTGTTTAAAACAACTTTGAATGTTAAAAGTATATTTTAAAATGATTTTGAATTTAAATGAAGTCGGTTTAAAACTCATATAAATTTCTTTTATAAGATGAGTGTTTTCTTTTATCAAGTGACTTAAAAGGTTTTTAAATTGTTTTAATTTTTGTAAAAGTTAAATTTGAAGTTGTTTAAATCTTTAATTTGAAATGAATTTAAAGGAAGATTTAAAAGTAAATTGTTTCAAAGGCTTTTGTTAATGATAATTATAGTAATTTTAAAAGGCTTATACTTTATTTTAAAGATTAATTAAGGTCTAGTGATTTAGAATAAATTAAATTAATAAGTTAATTAAAGAGGGATTAATTACTTTAATTAATTATTAGTTATGCATTAATAAATAAGTAATTGAAGGTTAAGTTGGTTAATAAAAGAATAATTAATTTGTAATTAAGGATCATTAATTAGATAAGTTAAGATTTTTCATTAATGATTAAGAAATTAATTAATCAAGTAATTAAAATTAATTAAGTATCAGTTAATTACTTAATTAACTAAATAATTAGAGATTAATTAAATTGGTTATTAAAGATTAATTAATTTGTAATTAATAATTATTAAACTAAGTTTAAATTACTTAAGAGAAGTAATTAAAGAATTGTTATTAGTTAATGAAGATCATTAACTAGGGATTATTAAATAACTAATTAATGTGATTAATTTTTAATATTTAATTATGTTAATTAATTAGAAATAATCATTTGTGGAATTGTTAAGAATAATTACTTAGTGAAAGTAATTAAGGAATTAATTAGTCAATCTAATTAATCAAAATAATATGATTAGTTTAAGTTAATTAATTTAGTTTAATTAATTTAAGATAATTACTATATGATTGGTTAAGCATAATTACATAATGTAATTAATGAAGTGTAATTACATAGTGAAGTAATTAAGATGGGTAATTACTGGATGTAATTAATTGAAGTATGGAAGTAGTTATGGGTTAATTACTTTATGTAATTAATATGAAGGATAATCTTAGTGAAAGTAATCAATAATTAATTACTTAGTGTAATTAATTTAAGAAGTGATTAATAAAATTATCTGAAGATAATTAAGAGATGTAGTTAATTAAGGGTTGTTAATTACTAAATGTGATTAATCAAGAGTGATTAATGAATAATTAATTAAAAATTAATTATTAAATATGATTAATAATTAATTAAGGAGTAATTAAGGATCATAAATTAATATAATTAATGATGTAATTAAGGGTTGATTAATTAAGGAATAATTAATCAATGAAGTAATTAGTTAATGTAATTAATTATAATTAATTAATTAATTAATGAAAGTAATTAAAGGATAATTACTGTATTTGGTTAAGGATAATTAATTTGTGAAATTAATTAAAGGTTAATTATTTAAATGTAATTAATGGATAATTAATCAAGGTTGATTAATTTAAATGATTGATTGGATGGTGATTAATTAATTGACTTATAATTAATTAATGGTTATATAAGCAAGATTTATATGATGAAGTAATTAATTTAATTTATTTTAAAGTAATTAGTGATGAAGTAATTAATTTAACTCATTTTAAATTAATTATAGATGGTGATTAATAGATCGTTGCTTATGGATGTTGAATAATATTGTTTGCCTTGAATGGTTTGAGATCTTAGATATGAGATAAGTGATGTTGTGTGATATGGATGCTTTGGTTAAAGTGTGATGACAATGCGGATTATCTGTCTGTGATGGTAATGTGCATTATCTGTTTGTGATGATGATGTGAATTATCTATCTGTGTGTACATAGATAATAGAATTGAATTTTTTTAACTTTCAAACAACTTGAACCTAAAAGATGGCGTTTTGGATTTCGATGAGACGGGGATCGGGTTTCCAGATTTGGATATCCAAAAACCACATCGATCCAAGTTAACGATAGGTCATGAATCTCAAGTGAATATGAAGATTCACAGTGCAATGGTTATCATCGTTAACTCTGAGGGTGATTCCAAAATGAGTGTAACGAGATAATGCCTTCAGTTTCATTCGAACCCGAAACGAACTTGTATGGATTGAATGCTATCAGAACAACGTATGGAGGACGATAAGCATTCTAAGAGATGTATTCTATAAAGGTAATCGTAGTCTCAAGCCTCATCAACCAGAAATGGCTAAAACAGGGGAGGTGCGGCAAGGCTAAGTGCGTCATGCCCAATTAGGACGAGATTTATCCTTGTCTAGAGGCCCCTTTATATTCGGCTGTGTGGTAGTTGGTTGCAAACAACTGCGGGTTAGTCTTGTTCGGGACTGTCCATTAAGGGATGGTTTCGGCCTTGTGTTGCAGGGGATTTAGGATGGACCCTCGGTACGGTGATCTAGGCCACGTACTATGACGGGCGGTACTCCAGCAGCCCTGCCATTGTATGGAACCCAATCTCCAATAAGTGCCGTACGTTTTAGTTGTGCCCAACTATGTTGGAACATAAGATGTAAGCATTCCAGCTATTTCTGTAGTTTATTTGAAACCCCTAGACACTATTATAATATCACTGGATTTTCTATCAAATGTTTTGGTTAGCGTAAGGTAAAAACTTACCCATGTTTATTTGTGGGAAATCTTACGTGATACCTTTTGTTTTCAAAGGTTTTCAAAAGTTAAGCAACTTTAACCTGTTACTCACACCAGACCCATGTCTGACCTGGAGTTTATCTTATGTTTTCTTAAACTCTTGGGTACTCAAATTTTTACGACTAGCCAGGGGATTCAGGTTAGCTTTGACGAATTCTGGAGGAGCAATGGAGCAGGAGGCTTCAGCGTTGTAGATATATATATATATATATATATATATATATATATATATATATATATTGTTCGACTGTGTGTTCTCTGAGTCATTATGTTGAGTTGTATAACTAGACAGGTGTTTATAACCGTCTAGTATGTGTTGTATAATATGTGTAACTCCGGTAGATGTTGTATACTGTGTAAATATTTATATGATTTATATAATTTATTCATTCCGCTATTGAGATTCTATTGTCGTTTCTTTCTTTCTTCTCTATCTTTCTCTTTTCTATCCCTTTCTTTCTTAAAGGTGATGCGTCTTTCTATGGAGAGAAAGGCGGGTCATCTCGGTTGGTATCAGAGCGCTAGGTTGTGTGAAGACCTAGGCTTTGGAGTGATTACTTTCTTGAGAGAGCATATTTGTAATTTTGATATATATATATATATATATATATATATATATATATATATATATATATATATATATATTTCTACCTATTTGTTGGGTTACCTGTTCGGGTTTTCTAATATAAGTTATAAATGAAGATAAGGTAGTGGTGTGTGTAACATGACTACTACCAATGGTTGAAGTCTGATTGTTGAGGTTGGAAGTGTATATGTTGAGACTGTAGACCTAGTACCGTCTCGAGTAAGCTTTGATGTGATGAAGGATTTCATCAATCTCTGAAGGAAACCTTTAAAAGGTTCAGGGTCCATCTTTGAAGTTGGTTGAATAGAGTTTGGATCTGTCGGTTAGGCAGAAGCAAGTGTTGATATCTTGATACCTCAGGAAGTAGTAGCTGCGTGATGAGACGCAGTGACTATGGATGTTTTTTAAGATTTTTTTCTTTTGGAGCAAGAGTAAGAAAGTATGTTTGCATCGGTGATGTGGCTGAGTTCAGCTGGTTGTTTGTGTTTGGCTTTGAGGCCCGAGTTTCTTGAGGAACTTTTGGTTAAGGAAGTCTTTGGCAATGGTGTAGGTCGGTGCTGGCAAGGAGGTTATTTGGCTAAGCAGTGTCTGAGAGATGGTGTTCAAAAACAGCAGAGTGTATCCATTTCTTCTATGGATTGGCTTGATAAGCGTAAGCTATTCTGATTGGTAAAGAGAGAGCAGTTTATTTGGACATGAGCCTTGGTTGATCATAAAAATGACTTGCGATAGTTGAGTGTTCTCTTGGGTTCTCTTTACATGGGGTCGAGGCAACTCTAGGGAGTGATTTCGGTGGTTCAGCCTTGTAGAAGGATGGTTTGTAGAGATAGAGTTTGGTGAAGAAGCTCAGATTATTGTGGAACTTCAGAGTGTTCTTTTATGGATCTGTTGAACCATATTTCTGGAAAGGGTTGTCCAGTTTGTGCTCGTGTTCACCATCTGCATTCTCATCTTCTTCAGATCAGAGTTGTGCAGCGGAAGCAGTTTGGGAGTGCATCTGTTTTATCTTTTCCGGATAGGAGAAGTAAATTCAGTTTCTGATGTTTGTGAAGTGGATCTTGTTCCTGATTTTGGATTGATCTTGAGAGGATCATTTTGATGGGTTGTTTTGGTCCAGTTTGTTTCTAGAGGCATCACCGAAGGTTGAGCTGATCAGTAAGGATGTAGGCATCCCTGGATCGTCAGAAGAGTTTTGTGGATAAGAGACGGAGGGATTTGAATTTGAAGTCGGAGATTTGATTTTGGATAAGTTTTGTCCAATCAAAGAAGCTATAAGATTTGGTAAGACTGGGAAGCAAGCTTCGATATATATTGGATATTTCCGTTTTCTTATAG
Source organism: Allium cepa (assembly GCA_030765085.1). NCBI lineage: Eukaryota > Viridiplantae > Streptophyta > Magnoliopsida > Asparagales > Amaryllidaceae > Allium > Allium cepa. The sequence continues at coordinate 86,030,198 of CM060942.1, read as the reverse complement.
GGATAAGTGCTTTGGTTTTCTGGAATTGAATTGCCGGTTTGGATAACTGGAATTCAATATGTTTCACGAATCTCTGAGGGAGTATGTGTATGATCTATCTCTGGTTTTGAAACCAGCAGTCCAGGAGGATGTGGTTGTTGAGTCAGACTCGTCTGTAGTCTGATATCCTATTTATTTTCGTGGATCTAGAAGAGTAGGAGCTCTGTAGCTTAGTAGTGTAGATTGTTTGGATTCTGTAGAGCGAGTATCCCGGTATTTGTACTTGGGAAACTCTAGAAAGTTCTATCCAGAATTTTGTCTGGATAGTTTGGTTTGTTGCTTGAGTAAATTGGTTGCTATGGTTGTTAGCATATGGTTGATAATATATGCTGGTGATTCAAAATTTAATCTTAGATAGACTGTTAAATTACCTTTGCTTTTAAATTTCGGGGACGAAATTCCTTTAAGGGGGGAGGAATGTGATGACCTGGAATTTTGGGCAATATCAATTTAATAATCTGTGTTAAAAATTAAATTGATTTGATAATCTTTGTGAATATTTGAATTGATTTAATAATTTTCTTTTAACTAGTGTTTAATTAGTGAATTTTATCTTTTAAAATGCTAACAAAATGTTTTCTATTTATAATGTGTATATATATGTATACATTGTAAATAGATAAGCTTTGGTTTGAAATTTAATAAATAAATAAAATCTTGTTTTTTAAATTCTAATATAAATTTTGATAATTTAAAAATTATGATTTAATTTAATATATAACTTTTCAAAATTATTTAATAAATAACTATATGGTTTTAAATACTTAAAATAAATGATTAATTGTTTAAAATTATATTTTGGCTTAAGTTTAAAATTTAATAAGATTAAATTAAATGTTTTTTTAAATTATTGTTTAATAAATATGATTTGAAATTATATATATAAGTTTAAATTACAATACAGAATTTATATATTAATTCATTTAAGTGATAAAATTAATTTATATATATAAAAAGACTATTTCTTTTATAAATTATTTAAAATTCATAAATTTTTTATTTTCAAATAATATTAATAAATGTATAGATATAGATAGGTTTTAAAGGCAATATAATTGTTATTTTTAAAATTGAATAAGTAGTTATATATGTATATAATCTTGATTTTTAAATTAGATTTTTAAAATTTAATTTGAATTTGAATTTGGAATTTATTTCTAAATTCAAAAGAATAGATCTTTAAAAATATTTGGTCAAGGTTTTATTTATAATTTGTTTTTATTACATTTTCTTTACATAAGAAATTCATATATGTATTTACATAAGAATTAATAAATTAAGTTAAAAGCTTTATTTAACATTTTAAATTAAAATAAAATACTTAAAGGACAAGTGTTATCATATTAAAACTTAATATAACATGTGTTAATTAATGAACAAAGATATATGACAAGTGTTGAACTTTAAAACAAATGGAATTTGTAAATTTGATTTTTCTTTTATTTTTGATAAATCAAATTTCATCCTATGTATATTGTTTTCTCATTCATCATTTTCTTTTCTATCTTTTTACTCAACTAAGAAGAAAACTTAAACTATCTTTCAAAAACAAAATCTGCCTCACAAACCAGAAGTCTAAAATCTGGAAATCATCCCTAAAAACAGAAATGTAAATCAAAAATCTGTAGCTCATTTGCAAAATTTAAACATCTTCCTCAACCTGTAATGCAATATCAAAATCAAAAGCCAACAAACCATTTTTCAAGTTCAAAACAAAATCCTATCAACATTTTCTTTTCGAACCCGAGAACAACAAAAGCGTGCAAGCATTCTTCTTCAACCTGGAATCGAAAAGCCTGCATGCATTCTTAAATCTGAGATTTGATCAAGCAAGAACAACTAGCCTGCATTTTTAAAAGCCTGAAATCAGAGCTTGTAAGCATTTTTGTTCAATCAGAGTTTCAACAGCATGCAACTGCAGTTTTTAAGATCAAAGAACATCCTTCGAGCAACTCATTTTTTTTAAAAGTTTAAAGCTGTTTTCAAAAACAAAGTGGCTGTGTTCATCTTCATGTCAGGTGAGTAACATCACTTTTAAAAAAAAAGCTTAAGTGTGGATATGTGGTTGCATGATTTATGTCTGGAACAAGTATGTTGTGTGAAATTATATTTGGTAAATTTTCTGAATATATATGGATGTGTGGATATGTGTATATGTCTGTTGCCTGTATCATCTCTGTTACCAGTTTTTCAAGCTCAAGACTTATTCAAAAATCATTATCTCTTGATCTAAATCTATGTTAGGACTTAAGTTTTAAACAAATTTTGTTTGCTTAATCATAGAGAAGGTTTTAAAAAAAAGTTATTTAAGTTAAAATAAATTTAAATTTGCTCAGGAAAACCAAAAGAACAATAAAGCTTATGTTTTGTCAAAATTTCAAACATCTTAATTTCTAAATTGGATTACAGAATTTGATTTGTATTAATAAATTGTGAATTTAGGTGGTAATATCAAAAATTTTAGATTGTTAATTCCAGAGATAATCGGGTTTGGGGTTTTTGGGATTACTACCAATTCACGGCGATCAACGAGATGATCAGAGTCGAGATTCTGGTCGGAGTTAGCTTGTAGAAGGATGGTTCCAGGAAAAATGTTGGTAAATTTTTCTACTGAACGTAGTGGATAGGGGATGGCGATTTTGGGTTTGAGGGGTGTTTGGGTTGCCGATGTTCTTGTGGGTAATGGCGAAGTCTTGAATAGTCAGAAGTGTTCGCTTGAGGAGGAAAATAAAGATTGGAGATCGAAGCATCTATGGCGAGGACGACGATGTTCATCATGGTCGAGATCGACGTTGATGGATGATTTACCGATGATGGTTGTTTCCAGCACTAGGAGTTTGACTGTTCGATTTTATTTGGTCATCGTTTCCAGAGTTTTGGAGGATCGTGAGGACTGGGGAAGGTGGCGACGACTTGCTGGAGGTTTTGGTGATGATCGTAGGTGGTCGGAGCCACCGTGCATGTGCATGGTGCAGGTCTGGGTGTCAGGCCTTGTTTGCTTTAGGGAAGATGATTTGAACTTGGGTTTGGTTCGAGTTGTATGCAGGTTTGTCTCGTGTAACATGGGGGTTTTCTTGAAGCAATTGTTCGATATGACTCATGTGACTCGTGTGTGAGTTTGGTTACAGGTTTTAACCTGTATGGTTTTCAAATTTAAAATAAATCTAAAATAAATTTATAAATGTAAAGTAAAATTTAAACAAAATGTTAAATCAAATTTTAAAGCATAGATTCAAACTGAATCTGTATTCTAGTTTTGAAACAAATAAGTTTTTAAAATTTTAAAATATTTAAAACAACTTTGAATGTTAAAAGTATATTTTAAAATGATTTTGAATTTAAATGAAGTCGGTTTAAAGCTCTTATAAATTTCTTTTATAAGATGAGTGTTTTCTTTATCAAGTGATTTAAAAGGTTTTTAAATTGTTTTAATTTTTGTTAAAGTTAAATTTGAAGTTGTTTAAATCTTTAATTTGAAATGAATTTAAAGTAAGATTTAAAAGTAAATTATTTCAAAGGCTTTTGTTAATTATAATTAAAGTAATTTTAAAAGGTTATACTTTATTTTAAAGATTAATTAAGGTTTAGTGATTTAGAGTAAATTAAATTTATAAGTTAATTAAAGTGGTATTAATTACTTTAATTAATTATTAATTAGGATTAATAAATAAGTAATTAAGGGTTAAGTTAATTAATAAAAGAATAATTAATTTGTAATTAAGGATCATTAATTAGATAAGTTAATATTTTTAATTAATGATTAAGAAATTAATTAATCAAGTAATTAAAATTAATTATGTATCAGTTAATTACTTAATTAATTAAATAATTAGAAATTAATTAAATTGGTTATTAAAGATTAATTAATTTGTAATTAATAATGATTAATCTAAGTTTAAATTGCTTAAGAGAAGTAATTAAAGAATTGTTATTAGTTAATGAACATCATTAACTGGGGATTATTAAATAATTAATCAATGTGATTAATTTTTAACAGTTAATTATGTTAATTAATTAGAAATAATCATTTGTGGAATTGTTAAGTATAATTACTTAATGAAAGTAATTAAGGAATTAATTACTCAATGTAATAAATTAAAGTAATATAATTAGTTCAAGTTAATTAATTTAGTTTAATCAATTTAAGATAATTACTGCATGATTGGTTAAGCATAATTACTTAATGTAATTAATGAAGTGTAATTACTTAGTGAAGTAATTAAGATGGATAATTACTGGATGTAATTAATTGAAGTATGAAAGTAGTTTTGGGTTAATTACTTTATTTAATATGAAGGATAATCTTAGTGAAAGTAATTAATAATTAATTACTTAGTGTAATTAATTTAAGAAGTGATTAATAAAATTATTTGAAGATAATTAAGAGATGTAATTAATTAAGGGTAGTTAATTACTAAATGTGTTTAGTCAAGAGTGATTAATGAATAATTAATTAAAAATTAGTTATTGGATATGATTAATAATTAATTAAGGAGTAATTAAGGATCATTAGTTAATATAATTAATGATGTAATTAAGGGTTGATTAATTAAGGAATAATTAATCAGTGAAGTAATTAATTAATCTAATTAATTAAGGATTAATGTAATTAATTATAATTAATTAATTAATGAACGTAATTAAAGGATAATTACTGTATTTGGTTAAGGATAATTAATTTGTGAAATTAATTAAAGGTTAATTACCTAAATGTAATTAAAGGATAATTAATCAAGGTTGATTAATTTAAATGATTGATTAGATGGTGATTAATTAATTGGCTTGTAATTAATTAATGGTTATATAAGCAAGATTTATGTGATGAAGTAATTAATTTAATTTATTTTAAAGTAATTAGTGATGAAGTAATTAATTTAACTCATTTTAAATTAATTATAGATAATGATTAATAGATCATTGCTTATGGATGTTGATAATATTGTTTGCCTTGAATGATTTGAGATCTTAGATATGAGATAAGTGATGCTGTGTGATATGGATGCTTTGGTTAAAGTGTGATGATAATGCGGATTATCTGTCTGTGATGGTAATGTGCATTATCTATTTGTGATGATGATGTGAATTATCTATCTGTGTATATATAGTTAATAGAATTTAATTTTTTTAACTTTCAAACAACTTGGACCTAAAAGATGGCATTTTGGATTTCGATGAGACCGGGATCGGGTTTCCAGATTTGGATATCCAAAAACCACATCGATCCAAATTAACGATAGGTCGTGAATCTCAAGTGAAGATGAAGATTCAGAGTGCAAGGGTTATCGTCCTTAACTCTAAGGGTGGTTCCTAAATGAGTGTAACGAGATAATGCCTTCAGTTTCGTTCGAACCCGGAACGAACTTGTATGGATTGAATGCTTTCAGAACATCGTCTGGAGGACGATAAGCATTCTAAGAGACGTATTCTCTAAAGTTAATCGTAGCCTCAAGCCTCATCAACCGAGAATGGCTAAAACAGGGGAGGTGCGGCAAGGCTAAGTGCGTCATGCCCAAGTAGGACGAGATTTACCCTTGTCTAGAGGTCCCTTTGTATTCGGCTGTGTGGGTAGTTGGTTGCAAACAACTGCGGGGTAGTCTTGTTCGGGACTGTCCAGTAAGGGATGGTTCCGGCCTTGTGTTGCAGGGGATTTAGGATGGATCCTCGGTGCGGTGATCTATGCCACGTACTATGACGAGCGGTACCCCAGTAGCCCTGCCATTGTATGGAACCCAATCTCCAATAAGTGCCGTACGTTTTAGTTGTGCCCAACTATGTTGGAACGTAAGATGTAAGCATTCGAGCTATTTCTGTATTTTATTTGAAAACCCTAGACACTATTATAATATCACTGGATTTCCTATCAAATGTTTTGGTTAGCGTAAGGTAAAAACTTACCCATGTTTATTTGTGGGAAGTTTTGCGTGATACCTTTTGTTTTCAAAGGTTTTCAAAAGTTAAGCAACTTTAACCTGTAACTCGCACCAGACCCATGTCTGACCTGGAGTTTATCTTATGTTTTCTTAAAATCTTGGGTACTCAAATTTTTATGACTAGCCAGGGGATTCAGGTTAGCTTTGACAAATTCTGGAGGAGCAATGGAGCAGGAATCTCAAGTGATGATGAAGATTCAGAGTGCAAGGGTTATCGTCGTTAACTCTGAGGGTGATTCCAAAATGAGCGTAACGAGATAATTCCTTCGGTTTCGTTCGAACCCGAAACGAACTTGTATGGATTGAATGCTTTCAGAACATCGTCAGGTGGATGATGAGCATTCTTAGAGATTTGTTCTCCAAAGGTAATTTCTGCCTCAAGCCTTATCAACCGGGAATGGCTAAAATAGGGGAGTTGCTGCAAGGCTAAGTGGGCCATGCCCAAGTAGGACGAGATTTACCCTTGTCTAGAGGTCCCTTTACATTCGGCTGTGTGGGCAGTTGGTTGCAAACAACTGCGGGGTTGTCTTGTTCGGGACTATCCAGTAAGGGATGGTTCCGACCTTGTGTTGCAGGTGATTTAGGGTGGATCCTCGGTACGGTGATCTAGGCCACGTACTGTGACGGACGGTACCCTAGTAGCTCTACCATTATATGGAATCCAATCTCCAATAAATGCCATACGTTTTGGTTGTGCTCTACTATGTTGGAACGTGAGATGTAAGCATTCTATCTATTTCTATATTTTATTTGAAAACCCTAGACACTATTATAATATCATTGGATTTCCTAACAAATGTTTTGGTAAGCGTAAGGTAAAAACTTACCCATGTTTATTTGTAGGAAGTCTTACGTGATACCTTTTGTTTTCAAAGGTTTTCAAATGTGTAGCAACTTTAACCTGTTACTCACACCAGACCTATGTCTAACCCAGAGTTTATCTTCTGTTTTCTTAAACTCCTGGGTACTCAAATTTTTACGAGTAGCCAAGGGATTCGAGTTAGCTTTGACGAATTCTGGATGAACAATGGAGCAGGAGGCTTCAGCGTTGTAGATATATATATAGTGTTCCACTGTGTGTTCTCTAAGTCATTATGTTGAGTTGTATTTGAGCTGTATAACTAGACTGGTGTTTATAACCGTCTAGTATGTGTTGTATAAGCTGTGTAACTCTGATAGATGTTGTATATTATGTAAATACTTATGTGAGTAATATAATTTATTCATTCCGCTATTGAGATTCTGTTGTTGTTTCTTTCTTTCTTCTCTATCTTTCTCTTTTCTATCCCTTTCTTTCTTAAAGCTGATGCGTCTTTCTATGGAGAGAAAGGTGGTTTGTCCCACGCTGTGTAGGCGGTTGTTGGCCATAACCGCGGGGTTGTCTTATTCAGACTATCTAGCAAGTGGTAGCTCCGGTCTTGTGTTGCAGGGGATCAGGGTGGATCCTCGTTACTTTGATCTAGACCAGGTACTATGATGGGCGGTACCCTAGTAGCACTGCCATTGTATGGAGTCCAATCTCCAATAAGTACTTGTACGGTTTTGATTGTGCCCAACTATGTTGGAACGTGAGATGTAAGCATTCCTACTATTTCCTTTTTTATATTGAAAACCCTGGACACTATTATATTATAACTGGATTTCCTATCAAATATTTTGGTTATCGTAAGGGGAAAACTTGTACGTGTTTATTTTCGGAGAGTCTTACGAGATACCTATTATTTCAAATGATTTTCAAGTTAAACAACTTAACCGTTTCGTCAGACCAGACCCATGTCTGACCCGAAGTTTATTTCTATTTTTCTTAAACACTTGGGTACTCAAATTTTTATGTGTAGCCAAGTGATCATGTTGGCTTGACGTATTTTGGAAAGCTTGAAGCAGGAGACTTGGCGTATCTATATATCTATTCCACTGTGTTAGTATCATCTGTTTTGCATTTTGGGACGTAATGTATAAATAGGTCTTCACGACTGTCTAATGTGATGTTTGTAACTGAATGAATCAGATGTATGATGAATATTATGTAATATCTATGTGATGTAATATATTTTTCCGTTCCATTGTGAGATTCTGATATTGTTTAGTTCTTTCTTTCTATCTATTCTTTTCTACCTATTTCTTTCTAATCTATGATACATCTTTCTATGGAATGAAAGGATAGTAGTCACAATAATAGATTATTGGATTCACAATGCTGGGAACCATCCTATTTTTTCTAATAAATTTTTATACATATATTGTTTTCAGTTAAATATCGTTCAAGACGATGTACATAGCCTTCATAAGTGAATCAGCCACAATGTCTCATTCGAAACATTTCCAATCTATATACCCTATATTAAGGTCAAACATGAATTTAAGATTGGCCTACTATTTTCAAGTCACATATGAAGTTTGAATCCATACGCTCCTATACAAGGAGTTTGTTATTTTCATAAATAATTCTCTAGTATTTTGTAAATTGTGAATGCTAATAACTGCCATTTAGTGTTTTAAACTCGGATTTGATATTTGTTTCATGTATAGTGCAAAAGTGAACTTCAATCTAGTATATAACATAACATATATGATAATGCATAATGAATCTATCTAATATGCTCCATATTAAATATGTTAATGTGGTGTCTATGCATATCAATTGGCCTAATCTAAACTTCCTGTTATGAAAAGTATAAAAGACACATATTTCAATCCCTTCATCGAGAATTAAACAACTAGGCTTTAATTATTTTTAAATAAGTACATCATTACTAATCAATAGCATGTTGTTTACTAATATACTAATAAAAATGCCTTTTGTACAGTGTATTTACTTTCTTATAGACAAATGCCACATCTGCATTTTGACTGTAATCGAACTATTTGATTTCTTTATCAAAATGGTTTCTCAACCTTTAGATATCATTTTAAGATCATACACTGATCTCAGGATGTTTGCAAGCTTTATTATCACCCCTACTAATTTTAAGATATTTTGGTTATGGTGTGTAAACAATCTCCTCATAATCATTATTTAAAAGTTTTATTTCAAGGTCAATGTGTCAAAACGGATAGTCATAGTGGGCGACAATTTGCAAGTAGTATTTAAATTGACTTAAGCATGCTGACTGGAAGAATTCCTTCATTGGTTGTAATATTTGCAATCAAAATGGTCATTTCCCATCAATCTTGCATAATACATTTCCAACTGCATTCATCCTCTTCTTGAATAACATTTATAGTTGACGGATCATATTCTTTTAGTTATAATTTCCAAAGTTATAAATGTTATTAGAATCCATTTTGGATTTAAAGCCACACACCATGTGGTGAAGTTTATACTCTCCATAACCAGTCGACAATTGAGGAAATCATCATTGTAAAAAATCCATTTTTCGATATTGATAAACTATTCTTGGTTCCTCTTCAATATGGAAAATTCCTATTAGACATTCTAGCAATCCATGTCTATTTGAGCTTGATTAAAAGTTTATATTCGACATAATATATTTTCATATCATAATCTTGGATCACACTTGAATCCATCATACTATCACTAGTTTCTCTAGAAATAAATTACTTCTGTTAGAAGATGGTGCATCTTGAAAAAACATAAGCATTTAAAACATTTCATGAACTTCCTATAGACATACATAAAATAGATTTAGGTTATGTTCATGAAACTTATATTAATAACATAGGTTGAATAATTAGATACCTTAAAATATTTAAGATGAGGTTTTTTCCCAGTTCATATCTTACATGGAATCATAATCTCAGATTTTGATGAAACTAAATTCAACATAAGTGCTTACTCTTAAGTACATATTCACAAAGAAAGAGGTAACTCAACTTCACTCATTATCAATCATACTTTGTACAACCAAAGTCTGACTGTTCACTTTCGATATATTATTGTGCAGTACATGAAGGAGTGACTTTGAAAGTGACTCATGCTCTCTTTTAGGTTCTCTTGGAACTCTTATCCAAGATACTCACCTAGTCTATCAAATCGAATTGTTTTTTTGCATGTTATATTTTTCTACTTTCGTTTTATATTTTGAATATATTACAAATACACATGTTTGTATATGGGAAAATCCATTAGGTAAATTTAATTAAGCAAGTGTATTTTCTTTTGGTATCATTTGACCTTGAATTGCGTAAATTATATGTATTATTCTAAAGAGTTGGTTGTCTCATTTCACGCTTCTACTAAATTGGTGCTTTGCCTTTAATTCTTTAAGATACAATTCACAAGTACTGTATGATTCATAGCCATATGGTTACAGTAATTTTATCACAGATATGGCTTAGTTCATGAGTTCAAAAATAATTATTCAATATTTTAGATGCTTTTGCATTTATCATAGCTAATATAGCATTATTGGTATGATAACAAATACCATCATCAGTATACCAACAATTGATTTATTTTATGAAAAATGTTCATAGTATTTATATTAAAACAAAACAACATCTATTTTTGATAAAAACCATAAGTGGTTATTATTTCATAAATAATAATTATAAGAGATTTAGGAATATGCCCTGTGGGCAGTTATGTAACTACTTGGAATTTTTACCTTTTCGAAAGGGAACATTTAATTTATTTAAACTAGTATAAATCACATGTACGTGCATGTAATAGCTTTGATGGTCATAATATTTTTATTTCAAAAAGTTCCATTGATGGTGTTGCGTTGCAAATTTATAGTGAAATTACATTTAAGGTGCTTGGGAAGGAGATAGTGGTGGAGGTTGTAAACCGGCAAGATTCCTTGATGGATATAGGGCATTTCCAAAATTTCAAAAGACACGGTTGAAATTTTATTCATCAAATTCTCATTATTAATAGTAGAAATATTCAAATTTGAATCAAGTCTAATAAATAATAATAAAATTAGTTGATTTTTAATGAAATAGTTTGAAATAGATTTATAGGACTTTTCAATAATTTTCAATCTGAAAATTATTTAAATTATCAATCGACGTATTTTATGGCCAACATTGTTATTTTTGGAATTTCATAGAATTAAATAACTAGCATATTTTAATATTGTTTTGTGATCGTGGAACATTGTTTTGTACGATCATATTTTTATTTCTGTCATTCACGTTTAGTACACGAATGAGATATTATGTTGCAGAGTATTGTAAAACTTTCTTTTCAAACTTTTGCAAATCAAATCAACAAAAGATTTTTCAATAAGCCATAAGTGTGATTGGATTTGTGATATGATGGGATTATTGATTTTTATGTTGCTTAGACTTGAAGGAATATGGGTTATTTTGTTTACGTGTACACAACACATGTACACAGTGAACATTTCCTTCTTCTTCCTCTATAAATGAAAACCAACTCGCCTCCTCCTTTCAAAAATTACTACCACCCAACCCATTCACTTTCAACCAAAACTCCTAACATGAAAGTTGTTCATTATCACCTCTAATATTTTCTAAAAATGGTCGCTCGACATTTCATTGTGAGTGATGGTGCAAATCATCTGATATCCACCACTGTTCAAATAGTGGTGTAATTTTGACGAGCATGAAATGGAGTTCGAAGGTTATGGTGTGTTCTTATCGCCGAGTTCTTATTTTTGATGGTGGTCGCAAGATTTTAGTGGGCTGGTGTTGACCATTGGTGATTTTTGAACATTTTTTTGTTCATCTCATTATTTCTAGGGTATTGTTAGTCGAGGGGAGCATCGATGGTGACAGGGAGAAACCTTGGGTCAAGGTGGAGATGGCGGCAGTGGTTGGAGATGGCACGGTTGTCGAAGGTTATGCAGTGAAGTCAAGTTAGAGTTTGGGTGCTTTTTTGTGGCATTCGATTTATCACATGGTGGCAACGTAAGGAAGCACCTAGTTGGCTGAGGTGTAGGGTCGCAATGCTTTGGGGTGAGGAAAGTGGAATGGTGTTGGAAGAGTAGAAATTTTGCCTGAGGCAGGGTGTAAGAGTGGTGGAAGTGACTAAGTCATGCTCGATTATGTTTTGTTAGGCCCAATTTTAAGTTTGGAAGGGAATAGCTGTTTGATTCGGGTTTGACTTTGGTGTGTGGAGATGGACCTTTAGCCATTGGACGTGTGGTAAAAATTAGATTCTAATTTAATTGTTTTAATTATATAAACATGTGTGCTAGATATAAAATGTGATGTCCAATTCGTTTTAAATTCGATTAACCCACGGATTTTTGCATTAGACTCGTATTGACGAGTATATCATTAAGGTATAACGATTTAATGAAGTTTAAAATATTGATAAAAATATAAAATAATAATGATAAATTATAATCACATTGTTTTGAATAATAACAAGGTTAAATTAGTTAAATTCCTTTTTAATATCTTCTATTTAGCAGAATAAACTACCGTTCTGCTAATTAAATTAAATAGATTATTTTGGACATTTACTGTATAGAATAAATCCTTGCTCTGTTCTTGCAAATTATACTGATGATTTTTAAGTTAATTGATACGTGAATTAATTAATGTTAGATAAGTAAAGTGTTTACTATTGATTGTTAATTGTTTAATGCCAGATGCTTGGTAGCCTGGCCATATTGGCTTTGACTTCGACTTTGATATGCTGTGAAATGGAATTCTTTTTAAATGGAAATAGTGATAACATTGGTTAAGTATATGGCAATCCTATGCCTCATTATAGTATTTTGAAATACTATTATTTGATATATTTGATTTAAAAATGGTTTTGGTTTGAAGGATGACTTTAAAAGTAATTTTGGAATGTTCGATGGCATTTATTTAGAAATAGATTTTGAACTTATCTATTTTACTCCAACCCTTTTAGAAATGTTTTAAAAGTATTTCAAAAGTATTTATTTCATAGAAAAGTTGATATAATAATGAATATTTATTTTTAAAGAAAATAAATGAGTTTATCTTTTATTATAAAGTGATTCTGTTTTAAAAGAGGATAACAATATTTTGGAATAAATATTTGTGAAATGTTTTATACAAAACGTTGAATAAAAGAAAGAGATATATAAATGCTATTTTATAAATAAAAGAGAGATTTATAAATGGTATTTTATAAATAAAAGAATGAATTTATAAGTGGAATTTTAACAATAATGAAGATTTGTTTTAAATATATAAGATTTATGAAAATGTGTTTTGGATTCATAAAAGGACTTTTACAAAGGATTTCCATAAAGGAGTTTTATAAAGTGAAAAATAGGAAAGAGTTTTATAAATATAAAAGAGTTTTATAAAGACAGAAATGATTTTTATAAATAGAAAAGAGGTTTATAAATAAATTTAGAGAATTATAAAAGAAGTTTTATAAATTAATTTGGAAATTTGAAAAATGACCTGCAAATATGAAATGGGTTTATAAAAAGGGAATTTTATAAAAGGAACAAGATTTGATTTTGATAAATAATCCTTCTTCATTATGATAGTATGGAGGAATTCTTACCATACATAACATCACAGTGGTTTGGGTTTACAGTAACAATGTTTTGTATGGCATTTGTTTTGGCACAGTTAAATTTAATTTTGGGAAAATAAAACATATTTTTTAAGTATTGGAAGTGAAATGGTTTGGAAATATACTTATATTGTTGAAATATACTTAGTGGCTTTATATGTGATTAACCATGCTTGGTTTCTTGTAAAATTAAACCTTCGATTGATTTGATAGTTGAACAACCAATTATAAAATTTTGACCAAATATAACTGCGGAAATATTTAGAAGAAACATGAGAATTTTATGGTATGGTTATTTTCGTTGATGCTCTATTGTACATATAAGCTCGTTATGTTCTTTTAGGAAAAATGATAAGGAAATCCATCTGCTTAAATAGTTAGGAGGTGATCTCAAATCTTATGTAATATCTATTTATTTCCAAAAGAACTGAGTAAGTTTGTCGAAATCTACCGATTGTCGGTTCGAAGAAACTAGGATCAGGCATGTTATCTAAAGATCACTTCGAAATGACTTATGCGTTCAAATTGAAGATATTTTGAAGATGATTGAAGACAGAGTTCTTTGAAGTGCAAGAGCTACTTGCTACTAATCCTAAGAATGTAGTATGAGTAGTGCCTTCGGTTTGCTCATATCTTGAATAACTTGTATGGATGAATATTGGCACTGCATTGTTGCTTAGAGGGTCGTATTAGCATTCCAAATGGGATTTGCTAAGAGAGGAAAAAGGTAATTGTGACCTCATAAGCCTCATAAGTCGATAACGGCTAAAACAAGGGATATATAGCATAACATGTGGTTCGCTACCATTAGGAGCAACATTCCTCGATTTAGATTATATATTTGTGGATTTTTGTATGCATGTGCATGGGAAGAGTAGGGCCATAGCCTGATGCATATATCTCTATTTTTTTTTCGAAAATAGAAATTATATATACCCAGACCAAAAGTTGTCAACAAGCCTGACAGGTAACCGGAATACCAAAATAGAGATATGAGATAGACAATGGTACATAAAAACAAAAAAACAGGAAAATAATAGAGAACAGCGAGCCATCGGGGCAAAGAAACTCTGGGATCAAGCACAGAACAGTCAGCATCAGCTACTGAAAATCCCCCGCCCATAAAAAAAAACACATTGTCATCGAGTTCCGGCAAGGCCACCACCCAATGACGATGTCGAGAGACGACCGAGCAATAGATGAACAGCCCAACAGACGAAACACCATAATAGAAGCATATATATCTATCCTTGTGCTTGAGGGATGAAATAATCTGGTATGCCATGTTAATAGGGCAGTCGGCTCTGTGTTGGTAGGGGTAGATAGTTTCGATCTCAGTACATTTTCTAGAGGTGTATTGTAGCAAACGGTACCCTAGTGACCTTGTCATTGATAAAATTCATTTTCCAATACATGCCTTATGGACTTAGTTTTGCCCAAATGTTAAGACGTGAGATGCAAGCATTTCAACTATGCTATATATTTATTTTAAACCCTAGATGTTATCATAATATCATTATTTTTTATTTGAAATGGTTTGGTTATCGGAAGGAAGAAAAACCCGTTTGTGTTTATGTATGATGCTGTCTTACTAAATACCTTCATTTTAAAATGGTTTTATAATATTAAAATTCCATTTGATTATATTTCTCATGCTGATTTACCTGTATGATCCAAGCGTTGTTTTCTTATAATGCTTTGGTCAGCCCGAGCATATTTTCAGATTTAATTATGGATCTTTGGAGCTTCAGGAAATGAGCTAGATGCCTCCATGATGTATTTATATCTCTTTATTTCCAATGCATTTGTTGTGTTGTATTTATCAACATTTGTGAGGATAGACTTTTGTAACTGTGTAGGCTGATGATGCATTAGTTTACTCTGATTGAAGTATGTATGTTGCAGTTCTTTTACAAAGATCATTGGTATATTGTATATTACTCATCACGTTGTGATATTCTATTATATCTTTTCTTTCTTTCACCATAACAAACTGTCTCTCTGGCACTCGGAGGCTCGACAATGAATACCATGGACGTATTAGCATCAACTTATGAGGGTTGAAAAGGTGAGTTGTTACAAGTTATGTAATTTGTTACATATATCTAATTTTATAACCAATCTTATTCATACTAAAGATCTTTAATTTCCTATTATATTCTTGTTATATTGT
Source organism: Allium cepa (assembly GCA_030765085.1). Taxonomy (NCBI): domain Eukaryota; kingdom Viridiplantae; phylum Streptophyta; class Magnoliopsida; order Asparagales; family Amaryllidaceae; genus Allium; species Allium cepa. The sequence goes on along the minus strand of CM060942.1, from coordinate 86,014,618 downwards.
GACATATGATTAATTAGTTAATTTAAGTATAATAATATAGAAAATCCTTAAATGATATGTTATGTCATGCCAATTACAAGGAGTTGAAATCATGAGAAAATTATCTCAATATGAAATAACATATTATTTTAAATATTCTTGCTCAAGCTGTTTCTAGAAAAGATATCAATATGTCCGTTGAGACTAAAGTGTGTAATGCTCTCCAAATGTGGGTACTATATTAGTCATGGCTGCTAGGGACCCCAAACGGTTACATGATTACAATTTTTGGATAATAATGGAATGAATCGTCCAAAAGTTTCCTATTGATTAATAACAATTAGGTCAAGCAGGGAGGCTCAAGGTGACAACATGACATAGTTCCCTCGACTTGAAAATAATGTGGAACTTCAATACGAATACTCCACTTTGATTATAACTAAACCATGGCATAAAGATTCATCAAGCCACTATAGTTGGTCAAATTTGAAGTATTGAAAGTGAAATATTGTTCAATAGAGAATTCGTCTCCTTAGCTGTACTTTAGTCAACTCGAAGACAAAATCTCTAACCAGAGAACTATGATTAATAATAAATATTATTATCAAACTAAGGAATTTGTTTGTAAGATAAATAAGTTGAATAAGGATAATATTAATATTTTGACTATATCTAAATTCCATATATCCTAAGGTGATATATTGTTGACATGGAGAATGTGTGTAAATAATTATTTTTTAAAGGTAACGCTTAAGAAAATATAAATATGATTTTAACAATAAGCTCTATAGGCGGTTTCGACTAGACTGCCACATCAAAAGCTAAGATGACATCTGAATGTTAATATTTCAACTGTTAAAAATAGATCGCAAATTGAATTCACAACTCTTAGTCTCATAATCGTATTTCCGAATTCTTCATAAGACAACACGATTTAAATAATTTCTAAAATGTTTTAAATTAATTAATATTTGATAAATATTGATTATTATTTAATTTATTTAACATTTTGGAGTTGGTTGGAATTATTTGACGGTTATACAAAAATTATATTTATACCCATCAATATACGATATCTGTATAACTTTAAACGGTTTAATTAAAAAATAATTTATTGACGAGCCTTTTCGAAGATAAATCCACGTAGGGATACATGCTTGGTTGATGATTCATTGTGTAGGAGGTGATTTGGCTAATTAAGAATTAAAAAGGAAAGGTTTTAAATAAAGAATAAGAAAGGTTTCTATTCTTACAAAAAAACAAATCCCACTCATTTATTTCCTCATTCATTTTTCTTTTCTCTCTTCCTCTTCATCCATGGTTGAAAATTTTCTATAGCCATTTTCTAAAAATTATCAACTCCCAATCGATTCAAAACGTAAAAAATGAAACAATAGCTATTTGGTTCATCTTTCCCTTGCAAAGTTGGATGTTTATTTACTTAGAGATTCGAAGAGAAATCTCAAATAAAGTGTTACAAAAATTAAAGACTTTTCAAGCTCAATTTTTTTTAATTTTTTTTATTTATTCCGGATGTTTAGTCCAAAGCAAATTCAAGTATATGTGTATATAGACTGTCACTTATTAAATATAATCTAAAATTATTATGTATTGTAACGACCTAGAATTTCAGGCATTTGAATTTAGAATATTTAATTGATGTTAAATATTAAAAAGTTATTTTTATAAGTTAAATAACCTAAATTTCAAATATAATGATTTATTTGATAGTTAAATTGTTGAATTTAATATTTGGGATTATTAAAATAATTAAATCTTGAATTGAAGTTAATTAAAATGATTTCAAAAGTTGGTTTAGATTCAATTTAAGTAAGAAGAAAGAGAGTGAACATTTAAATTTAGATTTAGAAGTAATCTAACTAATTTTGGAAATTACTCATTTTAAATAACTTGTAAAAGTAGCTTTCTCGGGTACAGTCTTGGATTTCGACGAAACCAGTTTCATTGGATCCGTAATAGCGAATTATTATATGCTGACGAATTTCGTAGCGATCAGACGTATTATTTGGTCGTGCGAGTTCGAAATGCATAAAAATTAATTAAAGGAATTTAAATTAAAATAATTTGATTTTGAAAAGCTATCTTCTATATATGATGGGATTGGATCTCGATATATATTCCATTATGTTTGGATTAAGGATATAACATATATAACGCGAGACGACACTCTTCGTTTGAAGTTCGAAATTTTCACAGATGAACAACACTTTAGAAAATTTTCTATAAATAGGGCTCAACTTTCATCCATTTGCAAATACTAAATTTCTCAGCCGCCATTAAACTAAACCATCCAACGATCAACGTTCATCGGAACCTCTGGAGGCGAAATCAGTCAACGACTTTAACTAGGGAATTGTATAGCACGATTAAGCGAAGACAATCAACAACTGGATCGTTGATTGACGAGTCGAGGAGATGGCAAGATGGCTTTGTTAGCAGCCACAGTCATGGGTAAGGATGCGAATGGCGACGAGGTGAGCGGCGAAGCGCGCAACAGCAGGCAACGCATCTGTGTGGTGGTTGGACATGCGTTCGTTCGCAGTTTTATAAAAAAACATAGGCTACGGCTGTAAAGGAGACGTGCGCGTGAGGGGAAGAATGAGTAAAGGTTTTATTTTATTTTTTTATTAACCAATTATAAATAATTTAATTCAAAGTTTGTTAATCCATATTTAATTCATACGAGATCCATTTCGAGCGCGATAAGTTGTGTTACTTTTGTATCCGCGAGCACTACGCTATCGAGTTGGATTGGACAGATTTGGAGCTAGTGAGAATTTTGGGTTAAAATTGGACGTTCGTTCAATTTTAATCCAAACGGTAATGTTTGACGAATCTAAAAATCAATGTGAGTTAATCTCACCTTTTTGTCAACTTGATACATATTTTTAGTCGATAAAAATTATATGTTGGATATTTGGATATATTATTATTGATAATTATTGACGTTTGGATAATTTACTAATTACTATTTGTTGGATTGGATATATTCCCAACTGTTCGTGTAACAATCTGGGATTTTTATCATCTTGAATTATGGATATTTATTTTAGTATTCAATAATATGGTCTTTTAATCAAAAAAATCCTTATAAAATGGAAATTGGTAATAATAAATAGTTTAAAACAAGATAAGATTTTGATTTTTCAGGTTTTATTTATAAAATAGAAATTGATCTAATTTGGAATTTCTTATATGTACTTAAAACAAAAAAATCTATATTTGAATTAAATTCAAGTTCATAATAGAAAATTTGTTTAAATCAAAACTGGAGTCTACAAATTTTTGGCTTTTGTTATAAATGGGAATTTGATGTTATAAACTTGCATTTACTTATGTTGTATATAAAAATCATTCATTTTGGGTATATACATGCAAGTTCATAAGAAATATATGTTATTTGTAAACTAAATAAAAATAATATATAAGAGAAAACAATATATGATGAGTGAGTAAATAAAGATGTTATTCTCATACTTTAAAATAGAAAAGCAAGCAAATATATGTATAATAGGATGTGAGGGTTAACTGAGATAAGGACCTACTGATCAAAAACATCACAAGATACAAAACAAAACAATATATATATATATATATACCTGGTGAAAGATGTAGGCTAGCGATCGTGTGAAATGGGATATCTTCCTTGGTCAAAAAGGTTATCCTGATGTATATATTTTAAAACTCAGCAGCTAAATCATATCAAGCCATCAAAATTTCATATCAAAAAAATAAAAATCTTTTTCGAGCTCCAAATTTTGTACTAATTCATCATTACTTTGCCTATACACACATATATATAGAGTTGATGTATGTATGCTTCAGTTTTATAAAACCCTGTAAATACTGATAAGAAGAAAAGAAAAAAAGACATCCTGTCTTTAATAAAATACATATCAAAGCAGGTTTATCAAGTATTCAAGTTGTAGTTTGGATTCAAATTGGAAACTTTGAAGAAATCAAAGCATGATCAAGGTGAGAACTTTAAATTTGAAACCTGGAATATGCTTATCATCACTTGGTTATGTTAATAGAGGTATAATTCTATATATGCTTTAGTTTTAAATATCAATATCTCTCATTCTAATTTGAATTGGCTGATGATGCTAATCGATGAATTGTTTGTTTTTGAATATAGATTACACTAAAAATAATTTAAGGTTGATTTATGATATATATTGTGTGAAATGTTGAATTTATAGTAAGCAACTAATATTTTGGCAATTTTAAATATCCTTAAACCATTGATTCATGTATATACTCATGATCGCCATATGAAAATACGGATTTTAGTGAAGAAATTGTAATTTTAAGTGGCTTATATCACGAAAAGTCGAGAGATGATCAAAATTTGGTTAAAAATTAATTTTCAGCGATACGATTAACGATAGGTGGTGCAGTTTGGCCGGGGAGAGGCATTGCGACGAGGATGAGAGGTTCACCATAGTGAAATTTTGAATTAGGCTTTGGTTTGATGAGGCGCGGTGATTTTAGGGTTTAAGCCGTGACTTGGTTGGGTACAGGGAATTGAATCGCGCATCCAAATTAGAACGTCGAGTGCGACCGCGATGAGTTTGCAGGTACTCGGTGCATCGGCGATCTAGGTGGTGCAAGCGGCTTAGGTTTATGATGAATGTGGTGGCCGTGGGAGGAGCTTCATTAGACATAAGCTGTCCGCATGTGATAGAGTTCGCTTGAACTCGCGTGCATGGACCGGAGTAAGGGCGAAACAGTGGAGTGGGGGTGGTGAGGTGGAATTGGGCGTATTGGTGGTGACTGTTGGTCGAATGGCATGGTAGTTTGGACATGTACGTGCACATGTGCACGCATGCATGGGTTGATCTGCTTTGAGCTGTAGGTCGTCAGGGAAGAAGGTATTGTGTGGTCACGGTTGGTATTTGGTTCGATGGATTAATGCCTTTTGGTTCGAGGGAAGATAGCAAGGTAATCGAACATTTTGATGTGGGTTTTGGTTTTGCCTAGTTCAGCTGGATATTTGGGAACAGGAGAGAAAAAGGAGGAAAAATGTAGCGGTTTTGAGGTGAGGTGGTTTAGACTTCGGCCTATTAAGGCATGTAGAAGAAGGTTTTATTTCAAGGTGCTAGTTTATATGTACATATAGTAAACTAGTAAACTAGTAAACTTTGTAAGGTTATAACTAACACATATGAATCTAGATTATTACAAAACTTCTTTTGATGGATTTGTATCGACGAGTTCTTCGATTTCAAAAAGCCCGGTATCAAATTGACCAAGTGATAATTTATGATATTTTAAAATGGTTAAGTTTTAAACATGAGAAATAATAAAATTAAGTCGTTTTAAAATTATATGTTCTACTATCGACATAAGTTGCCAAGTAAAATATTAATGAATTAAATTGAAGTTAATAAGACGATATGAAATCTATTTAGTGGAATAAAACACCATTCTGCAAAATGTACTTAAATTGGTTTCCTATTGGTAGAATAAATCACCATTCTACAATGATTACTAAATAAGCATGTTTTTGAACATTGATTAGTAGAAATAAACCCCATTCTGCTATCACATTTTAAGCTTAAGTTTGTGCTAGAATCCGAAAAGGCTTTCCTTGCCCGAAATATCCTCCGTCTTAGATTATGTATCCTCCTTCGAGTCTCTATCCAAGTATGGGCTCGAATTCATTGGTGCCCTACAAAAAAAGAATCTTAAATTCGTCACTGGACTTAAGAAGTATTTGACGAAGTCGCTCGTGCTTCAGCTTAAGCTCTCTTTCGAGGAGCTTATGGATTCGGTACTTCACTTTGATGCGGTCGAAAAAGAAACGGATAGTAGTGATGAGGCCGATGTTTAAATGAGCCCAACTAAGAAGAAATTTCCCTTTTAGAGATCCCAAACATTTCCTCCTAAAAAGAAGATGAAGCAAGACAATTCTGGTTCTCATTCCGGTGTAGCACCTCCTTCAACGAGAGTGTTAGCTTGCTTCAATTGTGGTTCTAGAGATCATCTAGTTAGAGAATGTCCTCAAACCCCAAGTGCCATTATTGCAAGAAGGAAGGACATATAGTTTCAACATGTCCTAAGAAGATGAAGAGTTCAGGTTCAGGGAATTTGAACGTGGCTCAGGCTTCTGGTAGTGCATCTCAATCGCGAGGTATATCTCTTACTATTTGAAAGGTTCTATTCTTTTTCATGGCTGTTCTTTTTGAATCCTCTTCGATACGGGTGCTTGGCATTTATCTATACCGAAGAAATTTGTTAATGCTATTAGATAATCTAGTCTTGTTGCTTACTTGAAGATTGTGAATCCTTTAGAGGGGATCCACAATACTTGATGTGAGAATTTGGGTATTTGTTCCTTGTAGTTTATCTTTGCATGTGTATTAGCATGTTATTTTCTATCTTGAGTTTGGAATAATTTGAGAGGGAGTTGCTGCATTTTATCAAGCCACATTCTGTGATTTGAAAGGTCTTATAGTTAGGTATCCTAATTCAGTTGGTTAGTTAATTCTTGTCTTTGGAATATTGATTATGATTTCGAAGTCTCTATGTTCGCTCTTGAGTATCGAGATGTTAATGATATATCTCGAATTCCTGTCATCGTGACTATGTTGATTTCTATAAGTCTGTTCGGTATGACATCCAATCGAAAAATCGAATATTATATTGTCCTCATTTCTGGTTTTAGCCTTTCGGTCATTCTTCCACGAGGATGCACACTAAGGAAATGAGGCGTTCCTTAGAATTTAATTGGTATTTCCATTCTTACCTCTTTTGTGATAAATTTTTTGGATACTCATTTGTAGTCTCAGTAAAATTACTTCACTCGAAGTAATGATTTGCCGTTTGTGTTCTTCTTCTCATTCGAGAAGATATTTTACTCTTACCCTTATATCTCGCTGATTTCTTTTCCGATCTATTGGTGGTGCTAGGGTCTTTCTTTAGCTTGACCCTACACCGATTCTCATTAGCTTCGAGTTGCAGAGGATAGTGTTCTTTTACCGCATTCCGCACTTGTTATGAGTTTCTGAGTAGTTCGTTATATCGTTAGGAATAATGAATACTCCAATCTATTCCCTCAAACTTGTAAATCGAGTATTTTCAAGGAACCTCTCGATGTGTCTCGTTTTGTGTTTTGATTTTGGGTATATGTAATAAATTGTACCTTCAATTTTTTTTCAAAATTGAAGATATATTTCTAAGAGGAATTGGATTTGGTTTTTGGGATAAATAAATAACATTTTGAGAACTAAATATGAGATACTTCTTTATAGAAGATGATTTTTGTGTTGGGTTGTCCATCAAGTGCTTTAAGAATTTCCTAAACGCTGTGGTGAGACAATCAGACACGATAAATCACTACAAGAAAAATGAGTTTTAACAGCAGTCATTGTCAGCGTTTAAAACTTTAATGCTGTAGAATGCGTTTGTGAGAATATTGTTTTTAAGGGTTGAACGCTGACAAAACTATTCGTGCTTATTTTGTTTGCCGCACCGCATACATCAGTGATTATTTCGTTTGCCGCCACTTCCCTCCCCAATTTCCATTCTCAGTTTCCATTCCCTCCCCAATTTCTAGTTTCCATTCCCTCCCCAATTTCTAGTTTCCATTCCCTCCCTTCATAATTTTCATACTTTCGGCCATGCATCGATTTTGATTTCAACAGTAGAAATCATCTTCCTTCATCCACCGCTTCGATTTTGGTTTAGCATCTCTGTCCTAGACTTCGATTTTGGTAACCCTAAACTCAACAGAACGGGAAACTGGTGAGCGTTTTTTCTCAACCCTAGTTTTCAGTTTGGAAATTTAACTGCTTCACTTTATGATTTCGGTTTGGAAACAATAACAGTAAAGTTTGGAATAAAAGCTCAACGTAAATGATTTCGGTTTATGAAAATTGAAGATGAAAGCAAACTTAAGATAACAATTGCCCGAAAAATTTACATCTTTTGCTGCATCCATTAATTCAAGTGTGTTTCGTATTTTTGAGTTGAGATAATAGTTTCATACCTCATCAATTGGGTTCATTATCAAGTGACGTTAGGTTACTGCGACTTTGTGTTGTCCACTGCATAGAAAACAAACCATGTAAAACACAGTTATTATATTTATATCCTTCATGTTATGTGATAGACATGTTAGCTAGGTTGTTTGCACTATTATATCATATAAGTTCAACTACTACTGGTTATTATTTTGATTGTAGTTTACTTTTAGAGTGAATTACGAGGGTGCAATATCAAAATGATTCTATGCTCGCATATACATATATTTACTTAACATGTTAACTAGTTGACAATAAGTTAATTAAAGTGGCTTTTGAACTGAGTTTGGAATCAGATGTACGTAATTCTACCGAGTAGGGCTTGTTGATTTGTTGAATCCTGTATATAGCATACCACTATTAGAAATGAGCACCAAAGAGTTATGAACATTCTCCATTATGAACATTCCTACACGGCTTCATCTTAAATTGTATGAAACATTATATTTCAAGGATATATTTTCATGCTTTTGAAGTAAATTTGCAATGTGAGAAGAAATATTGGTGATCAATTAACATACTGCAGATTAATCCTTGAATTGCAGTTTCAACTTGAAGTTTCCATAGAAGATGATTATCTTCTTCAAAATGGATGGTGATAAGTTGACTTTGTGGGCTAAGGACAGGCTTGATCAACTTTCCAGCTGCTTCTGCAGTTTGTTGTTGAGGATTGGTGATATTATCAGAGGTTTCTGAGTTGGTGTCTCCTTCAGCCGTGTTGAAATCAATAAAAGAGATAACTAGCTTGATGATTCAGAAACTTGCAGTTGCAAGATTGCTTCAGATGCAGTATGCTCAGGTTAGTTGCAGCCAGAATCAAATGTTGAATGTGTTCTGATGATTTCTTGGCAGGGCAATTACTTTCTTTCTGCCTTTGATTGCTTTCTTGATATCTGTTTTTCTTTTCTGAATCTTCTTGCTTTGGAATTTGCTTAAAAACTTGTTGCAGTCAGAAACTTGTTGATTTCTTTGGCACGACACCTGTTTTAATAAGAAAAATCAATTATGTAACCCAAATGATGAGATATACCTGATGGGTTATCAAGATATCAGATGATGATAATTCTCTGATGATATCTTGACTTCTTTCTTTCTTCAAAATCTGATTTCAATGCCGTTAAGCTTGAAACAGCTCTGATACCATGATAGAGAATTTGAAAAACTATGTTTAGCAAGAGAATTGATATACAATAGCAATTGCTTTTTATTCAATCAGTTTGTAATTGCCTCAGTTTGTACATGATATAGTTGCATTTATAGTGTGCAACTCTATGTGGGCCGATTCAGATACACAGCCCAATTGGCTATATTATACCCGAACCGCTATTTGTAAAATTGGGAAGATTGGGAAGATTCCTAAATTTGATGAGGCATAGTTGAATAGCATAAAAATTGGGAAGATTCCTAAATTTTATGCTATTTAGCTCTTGCCTTATCAATATCATAGGTAATCTGAAGATTCTGGACTTTGGTTAAGCTCCTTTACTGGGCTGGATGTGTTGCTTCACCCTACGTGTGGGACTCCGGTTCATGCTGTGATGGCACAAAGGTAACCTAAATTCTCATCACGCAAAGGTAACTAATAATATTATTTAGTTATTTTCAGCAAGTAATTTCCTTTATGTTATATACCTGATTATTTCTGAAGCATACTGTTCCTAATCCAATGGTGAGATCATTTGGTTAACAGTGAATGGATATTGCTGAACTTTGCATGTCTTAAAAGCCAAGTTAGCGTTTCTCAACTTATAGTTCGAATGAGCTGCAAGTAAACTCCTGCACTTTGAGAATCTGAACATCAGTAGGGGGATTATCAAAAACATTCAAATAACTTTGAGAATCTGAACATCGGTTTATAATGACAAATTGAGTTCAATAACATTATAGATTCAATTCTTTTATATTAAAGGTTAAGAAATTTCTGACATCATTGGTGAAACTTTGTAAAATTTTTGTCCAAAAGTATTGGATAAATTTGTACAATTTTTGTCCAAAAGTATTGTAAAATTAAAGGTTAAGAAATTCTTCCATTCATGTATTGGAAAAATTTGTACAATTTTTTGTCCAAAAGTGAAGTACATAATAACAAAGATTGAGTTTATTTTGATCTTGAAAACCATTTTTGGCAGGAACTTTGTAAAATGTTAATGCATTTTTCTTCAAATGTTAATAAATTCTTTTAATTGTTGTAAACCGGTCTAATGATGTTTGTAGATTGTTTAAACTTAACTTAATATTTATATGGCCATATTATATTTACATTAACAGTAATAATCATTTGTTATTCAGACCAAGCTTACCATGAAAGAATATACTAGCAGTACATGTTCATAACTAGTGGATCACATTCATTTTGTCCCCATTTTCTTTTTCTTTATGGTAATTTTCAGTATGTTGTTAATGATGACACCATATTCACCTGTTTCCAAGTTTTGTTGAATAATCGATTTGAGTCTTTTTTAAACCCATTACAGATTTCAGGATTGGACGTCTGAACAGTCACTGAGTTCTGAAAAATTATTCAATGAAAGGCGAAGAAACATATTTGCTTCTATCTTAAGCAATATATGGGGATCAGTCCACTGGTGGATTGATGCATTAAAAACCAGTTTCAATTTTCAGTCTAAATAAGATTCAACTCCTAAGAAACAAAAGTATAAGAAGAACGTACTAGATCCTCAAGGTCCATTTCTTCAAAGATGGAATGAATAACAAGATATTAAAATGAAAGAGAGAACCAAGAACTTGATTCGCAGACAAATGCTGAATGAAAGCAAAATTTTCAGGTGAACTTGCCTAATTTCTTGTATTGGATCGGAGAGCAGCCAGTGATCTTGATCATTGGCAAGGCTTGATGATGACCTCAGTTTCAGTTTTCTTGATTTTCTTAATAAAAAAACTGAAAGCAGCCAAATAGTTGAATGATGATGATTTTCTGATAACTCTTCTTGGCATGGCTTGATGATGAACTAAATGATTTAATATTTAGTTCAATCTTTTTCAGTTTGGTATTATTTGCTTATTGTCTTCTGCATTTGTGATTGAAACAAAAATGGTTAAATGTTTGTTTTGTTGCTGTGGGATGGTTTTGAATGACTGTTGTAACTGTTTGTAGTGGATAAGTGCTTGATATGTGGTTGAAGTGGGAAGTTTTCAAATTCAAAACCATTGAAAACCATTTATATGTGGTTGCCTGATCAAAAACATTCCCAGTCTGAAAGTTTTCAAATTCAAAACCTGTAAACCAAGATTCAGAACAAAAGCTGAGTCAAAATCTTCAATCTGGAACAAGGGTCAAGATCAAGCAATTCCAAAAACAAATCAAGTTTCAAGTGATTCAAAGATCAGGTAGAAGTAAAATGCAGATTCAAATTAAATCCAGATCAAATAAAAAGAAAAAAATATATACTGCTCTGTTCTCCACTGACAGGTGAGCAAACTCACTTGAACCCATCTATATGTTTTGATATCTGAATTGATACTTGATGCCTGTGATGATGGATATGGGTGATAACTTGAAATGTTCTGTTATGGATATAAATGCATGTATATAAATTTAGAAATACCTGTGCCTATCTGTATATGTGTGTATATATATCACCCTGTTAGTATTACAGGTTCCCATCCATTAAAATAAATTCGATTGCTCTTCCTATAATCTATTTTAGGCCTTGATCTTTGAGTGAAAAATGGTTATAAGAGTGTGATATCACTTTTAAAAATAGTTTCAAGAATGTATATCTAGTAATTATTCCTAAAATAGAAATTTGCAGTGAAAATCATTTAAAGTCAGAAAATTAAGTATTTAAATTCCAAGCTTTGATTATGCAAAATGATTCGTACTTAAATATGATGATTTTTAATGGTAATATTATAATTTTTAAGTAAGTATTCGAGGAGAATTGGCAAGTCTTAGGTATTTCTTGTCTTGATTGTCATTTATTGTGATATTGCATTTATGAAGTATATTATTCCAAATTGAATTTGAAAAAGGAAACTTTTTTTGGGCTTTGGATACAGAGATAACTTTATGAAGCTTTTTTGAAAAGTGATTGGGTCCATTCTTCTCTGGATGGTGGCTCGCCATTAGCTGCATTAACGGTATGTTTCATTCAAAGTTCAAACGTTAAAATATATAGGCTGATAGCCTGATCGGTATTTTTATTCATAACTTATTGAATTTACTGTTAGTAATGTGGCATGAAAACTTGACTTCTTTCCTTTGAGGTTTATATTACTAAGTTGTTTTTTAGCAACATCATTATTTTTCTTTGGAATTAGTGCAATTTAATCATTAAATATTCAGTTTGTCATTTGTTTTGTTTATGATATCAAATTTGATCCATCTCCCTATTATTCAATGGATTATCTCAAACTTTAGGAAACAAACATCTACTGAACAGTAGTATTATGCTAGCTTTAGGTGCTGAATTATTATGCATTTTACTAGACTTTAAGATTTAGTTGTTAATAAACTTAATTCAATGCATTAGCTTCTATAAGCAAGCATTGATTTCTTTCCCTTCTAACTTCAGATTTTTTTAATAAATCAAAGTTCAAGTTGTGGCAGTATTTACTGTGTCATTGTTTGTTTGGATAATATGCAGGTTGTTGAGATGGTTCGGGATTGGCACGACTGGGCTGAATGGTTCAGGATTGGCATGACTAGGTGGTGATTTCTGGTTTGCTGAGGAAGTGTGGGTATTGTTGTTGTGTATGTTGTTTGTATGGAGATGTAACAGAAAATGCGGTGAAAGAGGAACTGTTTGTATGGTGGAACAGTGAATGTTGAAGAGGCAGGCGATGTAGATTGAAGTGAAGGAGTTTGCATTGAAGTTGCAGTGGCTCGGCTGAAGTGGTTGAATGACTGGGTGGTGTGCAGAGGTTTAGGGAAGTTTGTTCTGGGTAAAGGAAGTGGTGTGCAAGGGAGATTGAAGTAGCATGGTTTTGTAAAGTAGTGTGTTCAGATTGGTGTATGTTGTGGAGGAGTAGAAGGCAGTGGGAGGTGGTTGTGATGGTTTGCAATGAAGGTGATCAAATTTTGATTTGAGGGGAGGAGTTCGTGATAGAAACTTATGGGTTGTTCTTTGCGACGGTGAAAGAGATGTATTTGATTTAGGTGATAGAGATGTATTTGATTTAGGTGTTTTTTGGAGAAACCATTTTTGTTTATGGATATTATTGAAACTTGGTTTATGGATGTCTTTTGTTTATTAATACTGTCTTAACTAGTTTATGTAACTAATTAATAGTTATTAGAACTTGTTATATATACTAGTTGCTTGAATATGCTTAAAATATAGTTTTGGAATATTCAAAAATAGAGTGGAATATTGAAGCTGTTATATAAATAGAAGACAGCGTTTGATTAATGCTGTCAATGAAGAAACAACAACGTTTAATTCGTGCTGTAATTATCTTGAAATTGTCAATAACAGCGTTTTTTACATGCTGTCGAAATAGTTGATGATTCAATAACAGCGTTTTTAACATGCTGTCGAAATTGTTGATGATTCAATAACAGCGTCTAGAAAACATAATACAGCACGTTATAGACGCTGTTGAAAACATTATTGACAGCTCGTAATAAACGCTGTCACAGAGATGTTTCAACAGCGTTTATAGAAACGCTGTTGTAAGTTATGTATATACGACAGCATGTCGTTATACAGCGTTTCTAATAACGCTGTTGTATCATATTACAGCGTTTATCAAACGTTGTTAAAAGCCTTTTGTGGTGTAGTGAATTGTGTTTTAATAAGAATAAATTTGGAAATAAATTAAAAAGATTTGAGAACTAAATTTAATTCTAGATGACATATGCATCCATTGAACAATAGTGAGATAGGATGAGTGGCAAACTGGTTTTGATCATTTGGTCAAAGCTACAGCCAATCAATAGGTTTACTTATCATAATTCAGTGGCGAGGCAATGCCATTATGATAATTGAAATGTATGAGTTTGAACATAATTATGTTTTTTTGTTGAAATAATGAGATAATACTTTGTTTGAAAAATAAATGGTTATTGAATATTTTAAAATAAGTTATTCATGTTAAAGATGGAGTTTGTTATGAGAATTTGAGTAATTGAAAATAAAGAGTAGTAAATTTTAAAATTTTAACTTAAGAATTGTTGAAATGAAATTATAAAAGTTCATTCGAAAATTTAATTTTTGAATAAAAAGAGGAATATGAGTTGAAATTATTTGCCTTTTTTTATATAAGAACTATAGGAAGGGGTTTGGAAAATTTCCAAGTGTTGAAAATTGAGATTTTGAATTTAAAGGCAATGAATTTTAGAACTTTAACAAGTTTGATTGTAAATAAAAATTTAGATTATGGTTTTGAAGATAATGAATTTCAAACTCTAATAAATTTTAATTGTGAATTAAAATTTATATCTATTGTTCTCCTCATGATTGTCTTGACTTAGTGCATTAGTCTAACGACTGGCATTTTGTGGTCATTTGAGTAAAGTGATCTTTGAAGTAACCATCTCTCATCGGGTCCTCTTACCTCAGTTATTGTTAACTTAGTATTAATATGACTCCTTCCGTAGTGATATACGGATAATCATCAGTTTGTGTCAGAGTTTGGATAAGCGATGCTAAATCCCAACTTTATTCGAGAAACTTCTATGAAATCATTCTCCTTCGATATATTTTTGAGTAGCACCCCGTTGTGGCTTTGTTCCGAAAGTGGGATACTTTCGAAATCATGATGCATTGCTCAAGAAATTCAATAGTCTTCAAGTCCTAAATCATTGAATTTACCTAGCAATTTTATCTTGGTCTTCAAGGAATTCTGCTCTCGTGCTTATCCATCCTTCCTTTGAATGATGAAATAAATGTGTTGAATACAAACTCTTTTCTAGAAATTGTGAGAATGCAATTTTGTTAAGGGGGGAGTCTGTAACAACCCTAGTTTGGAGATTACATATATATATTAAACTATAACAGAAGTTGTAATTTAATATTGTAAATTAAAATATAATTGGAAATTTTAAAGTAGTAATTTGGAGTAAATAATTAATTTTTTAAATAATATGGGAAAAATAAAGTTTGAAACTTTATTTTGTTTATTTGGGAATAATATGGGATTAAATATCGATTAGATAAGTATTTGGTTTATGAAATATTGGGTCTTTATTAGTTTGGAGCTAATAAATTAATTAGGTGATATATTTCAACGTTAAATTGTTTAACTAATTCTAGATTAACGAAAATAAATTTTTAAAAACTTTATTTTGAGAATTTGAGCAGAAGATAATCAACAAATTTGATTTAGGTAAATACAACAATATTGGACAATATTGTCAATATTAATCTTTTATTGAATTTGAAATGAAAAATACGAAGATAATATGTGTTTTATGAAAATAAAGGATGAAATATTGTTTGAAAATAATATTTTGATGATTAAAAAGAGTTAAATTGGTTTATGGTAATTTATTTGACAAGAAAATAATTTTTGTACAAATTGTCGCATTGAAAATAGTGTTTTTGTAATAAAATAGCGTAAATTATGTAAATTGTAAAATATTGTTGAAAATAAGGTTTTATTTGTAAAAATAACTTCTTGTTGTTAAAATAGATTTTATCTTGTTAAAATAACAATTTTAATTGCAAAAAAATAGATGTATACATTTTGTTTGGCCTTAAAATGAAGAAAAGTGTGTATATGTTGATATATATGATAAAATTGTGCACAACTCAATTTTTTCTATGTATTATAAGGTTTGGGATTTATAGGTTTCGTATTTGGATCCATCTAATACTATAGATATTTCTGGTGAGATAGGAAACTAACAGTACGATAATTTTCTCATCTTCTTTCTCAAATACAATTTACAGAAAGTGAAAATAAGAAAAACAATAGCGGCCTTCCTCTAAAATAAATTCCCACTCCTAATTTGCTGTTAATTCAAGAAGAAAATATATTAAATAACATAACACAAGATAATCTCCACAAATACTAGAGTTATTTCATCAAAATTCTTGAACTGAGGTATGAATTTGTCTTCAATGTTTTTTTCCTATTGCATGCCTTTCTTTCAGCTTTTACGGGTTCTGGAGGCACTTTTTCATCTCTAAAGTTTGTGTAACGACCCGATATTTTCAACCATTCGCATCCGCACATGTCGGACTAGAATTATTCAAAATACCCAATTGTAATTTAAATTTGGCAAAACTCAGAACATACAGTAAATAAATAAATCATAGATCACAGACACAGAGTAATAAAATGCAGCGTGCGTTCTGAGGTGTGAAGGGGGAGAGAAGACATAATTGAGGTTTTGAATAAGAGGACCTTTGCAATTTTTTTTAGTAAAATAAGAGGTGTTAAGCTTTTCATCATTCTGGCGTCGAGCTATTTTTCCGCAGGACCTCCTAATCATGTACAAAGCTGAATACAACACTGGAATCAAATGCATAACTGAGAGTGAAATAGATGGCTGGATCTTCAAGCAAAGCTCCAACTTCGAAGGTGAGTCTCTAATGCTGTATCACTCAAACTTACCCAAGCGTAAAGCAAAACAAAAAATACTCGAGTCAGGACATTCATACTTATAAATATAAACCACATCAAGTGAACTGTAATATAAGGTACAAGTAACTTAAAGGATGCTTGGGACCGCCCATCCTCCAAGGATCCGTTAAACTATTTACTATGTAGTAATATTTCGCTATTATAATAATGTCTATAGTAAAATAAAGTTACTTGTAAATAGCGTTAAGGGTTACCCAATATCCCTCTTAACACATAATAGTGCCAATAGTTTATACAGTACCTGCATACCTCCTGATCGGGAGGCTACGTGAAGATACTCCATATGTACGACACAAATCAAACTCGTACAAGGCTCGCTAGGGTAGGTGACACAGCACAACTAGGCAATGCCAGGGTAGATTTACAAATTACGCATCCGGGCTGGTAGTGACACATAGCGCGCAGCTACCACCCACCTCGAGACACACCCACAAAAATCAAATATCAAAAGTGGCCACCAAATCAATCTCAAAGTCAAAATATAATATCGAAGGAGTGTGTCCGATAAGAGAGGCTACCTCACTGGCCCGTTAGCGCTCCTGTTTTAGCTACCTTATGCTAACTCATCGGAGTCGGGTCCACATACATACCTGAAAGGAATGCTGCCACCATCCAACTTCATTCTAGAAATCTCCACCGCATACATGGTTGTTAAAGTGGTTTTCGATATCGATAGAGAGTATGCCCATATCCGATTCCGGTCTTTTTAACAACCTACCGTTATTATAACCCATGGATATTTATTTTCTATTCCAAAACCATTAAACCAAACACCATTACTTTCCAAAATAATATCCATTTTAAAACTAAGTACTATCTTATTTCATTTCGAAACCAAATCAAAATATCATTTTAATTCCAAAAACCTAAATTTCCAAATCACTGAATATTTCCTTTAATTTATTAAACTTTAAATATTCCTTTAAAATCACCTTAAACAAAAACCAGATTATAAAATCATATTCTTAAATCATCAATTTCAATGAGTTTCAAGTCACTATATTTAAAGAAATTCTTAATTAAATACAATTTCCAACTCATAACGCCTTTAAAATGACCTTCATATAAACCATTAAATATGAAGTAGTTATCCTTCCAAAAGGAATATTCAATTTCTAGAATTTCAGCAACTTCTAAGTTCATTTGTTCAATTTCAACATTTCAAACATTGTAATTTTCAAAACAGCAACACTTATAAAGTGCGGCGGTAGGTATATTTAGTATATATCAAAATATAGTTCAAATTCGGAAACTACATCATCCATTTAGTAATTTTAGCACGTAGTTCAAATTTTAGAAGTTACAGCACTTCAGAAATACTGTTATAGGTCTCTTTAGTATATTTCAACACATAGTTCATTGAACCACAGCATTTCAGAAATGCTATAATTTCTGTTATTCCTTTTAAAATAACATATCTTCAATTTTTCTTATTTTTAACTTATAAAACTTATTCCACTTTTCAAAAAAATTTGTTTGGAAATTAGTTAACTTATATATTTAATAAAATAACATTTTATAATAAATATCCAATTTAAATTAAATTTCATTTGTTGAGTCAATACTTTATAAGTTTCTTAACTTTTATTTCAACTCATAACTTAATATTTTATTTAACATACCCATTTTCAAATCATAATAATTTCTTTTCACAAAACATAACCCTAAATAAAATATTTTATCATTATTAATATAACAATCCAATTCTCTTTTTAAATCTATTCATTTAGACATCAATTCACTATGATTTCAAGTTAAATAAATTTTATTACCAAATGCCCAGTTAAAACTATATTTCATTTTATCAATTCAAAATACATTATTGATTATTCGAATATACTCATTTCATATATAAACTCTATTACAATCACTAGGTCGAATTTAAAATCCCTCATTAAATCAAATAAATTTATTAAGTTATTTATCTTCAATAAAGATCTTTAAATTACAACTTTAATATGAAATAATGATTTTGATTTACACTTTAACCCAATTATTAACTTATAAAATTTTTACTTATTGAAAATCAATATCTCTTTATACTAAAGCCATTAAATCAAAATTTTAAGTTAGAATTTCATATATTAAAAATACTTAATAAATTTTTAGGAAAATATTATTTTCAAAATATTAACCATGGGCCTGTATAATATTTTCTAACCTAGGCCAAGCGATACGGATGTGTATCATTTCAATCCCTAATTTAAAAGAAAATCCGAGTTCTATCATTTCAAACACACAATCCCATGTAAAATAAATACAATGAAAATCACTCGAGCCTATCATTTCAGCTCATAATGGGTTTTCCTTATTCTAAGTCCGTTCGGATATGTATCATTTCAACCAATAGTGATAGGGAATCTTGCAGTGTGATAAACAGGAAATAAATAACAATATAGCATATAATATCATAATGGATGATGTAACAGGTATGTAAATAGCATTTAACATTATATAAATTTATCATAGGCATGTATGAATAACATACCAATTTGTACAGATCCACTTGTCACCATTTCACAATAATAATAAAGTGATGAAACTCACCTTTTTAAAGCTAGAATTTAAATTCAAATACAAATCTAACTCTGCAATGCACGAAAAGGCACGACAAAGCCCGACTATATTTTTGAGTGGATGAAGAGTCATGTGACGCCCCACCTCTATACCCACGCTAGCCAAGAACACTACGGAGTAATGCCGTCAACTAGCGCGAAGAATAAGGCTATTGAGGAGCGACCATCCGTGTAATTACTTTGTGCGAGCACCGATATGCCAGATAGTATACCATGCATTTTATTTCAGGAGGAAATCCGACAT
Source organism: Allium cepa (assembly GCA_030765085.1). Classification (NCBI taxonomy): domain Eukaryota; kingdom Viridiplantae; phylum Streptophyta; class Magnoliopsida; order Asparagales; family Amaryllidaceae; genus Allium; species Allium cepa. Next base: position 85,995,218 of record CM060942.1, on the reverse strand, counting down.
ACCGATACAAACTCAAAGCTACTACACATTGGCTATAAATATTCTTTGGAAACAAATATAGAAATAAACATAACACAAATCAGTCACAGACATCCATATCACAAAGACGGAAATAGATATGAATATATAACACATAAAAGTGTTCATCAGAGTAGTGGTCTAATAAGATCCACAATATCACAAAAGGATAGCTACAAGTGCTACACAAAAGAATAAGTATACATCATAGAGTCTATATCTCAAATGTATACAACAAAATGAACTACTAATCTAAGTAGTTAGCCAAAAGTCAGATGATGGTCCGATAAGGAGTCAAGTGGAAGCACCTGTAACATCTCGGTCTGACACGAGTATTATTTAATAAGAAAATAATAAACGGATCAGTCTAACTATGAATATCAGATGAAATGGTATAGAATAAGAGATATGACAAAACATATAATAATCACAATGCCATGTTGTGATAAATATGTAATTGAAAATCGACAAGAGATTAATCAATATCACAAGAATCTTCTCAAAGATAAAAAGGAATGTCATACTCTTTGTTTCATTCACCAGGCCGTAAATATTGACAACATATCGATGCCAATCATAAAATTGACGAAACACAAAATTCTAGAAATCATCAATAAAAATCCAGAAATCACAAAAAGGGGGGAGGCCTTTCACAAAACGGGAGTATGAAAACTCACCAACACGTGTATCACAAAACGGGACGCTATCCCATGGTCACTAACCATAGAGCCGGTGTAACGACGTAGTACAACGGTACGCCCGAGGAACCTGAAACTCGTAAAATTCAAAACAACGACGTAGTACAATGGTACGCCCGAAGATCTGGACTGCATAAAAACGTGGGTCGCTAGCCCACAAAAATTGAGTCGAAACTCCAAGAAATAAATAGGTCGTTAGCCTATAATAAAAATGAGACGAAACTCAATAAAACGAGGTACCGTCCCCTCCGTGGACAAAGAAACATAGCATGACGCTAGTCCAAATCACAAAAATGATCATCATTGATCATCAAGAAGTGTCAATTACACTAAGCTAGTAAATATATGAGCTTAGCTTCATGTCCCATAACCACTAGCTTAACTTAAATATTTACGAACAAATTGTAGATCTCCACTATAAAATTGTCACGAGAGATTCAATCGAACAAGTCAAAGAATTAACCAACGAAGTAAACGCAAGCGTTTCATACCACTTGTTTTATTAAGTCGTTTAATTGGATTTCTCATACGAGTGAGGTAAAGGTTTGTATATACTAGTAGGTTGAAAAACGGTTTGAGAAAATGAGCTTTGTAATAAAATAGTGATGAAATCATTTTGAAGAAAGAGTTTTGATATTTACTATTAGTATAGAAAACCTTTATATTTTTAAAGCGACAAATCACAGAAATGATTGTAGAAACAATCGATCACTAAAATTCACATTCAAAGGCGTGAATAAAATCCAAAGATAATGATACCGAATCCATCAAAATGGATATTCCCAAAAATCCCGAAGAAAATGCCATCAAAGTCGATTATGAATGATTGCAACAAATCAGAATCAACACGGATCGATAAAATTAGAATTCTTAAACAAAATAGGCAAGTAGGCAAAACACAGCAGGTTCAAACGTCTGAAACATTTGGTTCAGACGTCTGAATCTGGAAAATTAGTAATTTTCCAGAACGTAATTCAGACGTCTGAACCAAATGTTTCAGACGTCTGAAATAGGTGTTTTTAGCCTATTTCCTTTCTGTTTGAAATCTAGCCAATTTAGACTTTTACAAATCCAGATTCAGACGTCTGAAACTGGAATTCAGAGCATTTCCTGAACCTCGACCAAATGGCCAAATGAATATAAAAAACGATCGAACGAGAAAATGACGACTAAGGATTTACGCCACGTGACAACCCAGCCTTAATGACTCTTCGATATGCCTCAAATATCAATGTCCAAATATCCATAATAGGATTTTCATAGATTTTGATTTCAAAACATCAAAAATTGGAATATACACCAAATCAATCCGAACCAAAATCAATTGCACAAGAATAAGTGTTAGGAATTCATACCTAACAATCGAAGATAATTATAGACAAAGATGTGAGATAAAAATCTCACCTTTGTACCCAAAAACAATGAATGAGATGCTTGAAGACAAGGGAAAATCAACCACACTTTAATCTCAACACAAGAAGCTTGAATCCAAGCTTAAAAGAGAAACATTTCCCAAATTAGGTTTAAGAATTTTCTGAAATCAAACAGAGAATAAGTTGGAGAAGAAGGAGATGATACTTTCTAATGCTTCTCTTTGAATTTGGAGCTAGAACTTGGATTTTGCAATTGAACTAGGGCTTGGAGTTTTAATTTCCCCCTTCCTCTCTCCATTTTTTTTATGAAGCTTGAGTGTTAGGAAAATAAGAATGAAATGAAGAGGAGAGGTGGACTGAGCTAGAGTATAAGTGGGGTTAATGGGCCGAAACCCAACCCAAAGCCCTAAGTGAAAAGTAGCAAAATTCTACTATCTCCAAACATATCGAAGTTTATACTCAAAAAGGTCGCAAGTAGCATTTTGAACTCAATGGAAGTGGTCTCGAGTCCTAATTCGACTGTTTGCAAAAAGTATCTTTTAGGACTATAATCCAACAAATGATGAAATATTTAAATAAAATATTTAAATATACAATTGATAAATATGCGGGTTGTTATAGACTCCCTTCCTTAAATAAATTGCATCCTCGCAATACTTAAGAAGAAAATAAATAGTAACAACCATAAAAGCATATCAACACAAAAGAAAATTTGAGATAAGAAGTTCGGCGTAAAGAGCACGAAAGAGTAAACTCGGACGAGTTTGCGCGATGAATTCTCTAGATAGTCCAAGACCAATCCTTGGGATTTGAGAACCATTGAACTTTCACAAGAAAAACATCTTTATTCCGAAGGCCCTCAACCTCCTTAGCAATGATGCGAATAGGATGTTGCTCAAAAGTCAAATAGGCCAAACTTCAATTTCTTCAATAACACAGGGCTCTAGAATAAAATCGGAATCCCTAAGGCATTTCCGCAGATAAAAGACGTGGAAATCATCATGAATAGGAGAAGATTTAACCGGTGCAACACCGTAGTACAATAACGGCATGCTAGAAGAACTAAAGCTCGAATAATTTCAGAACAATAACGTAGCACAAAAACGGTACGTCCAATGAACCGAACACCATAAAAGAACATCGGACGCTAGTCCATAAAAGGAATGAGATAAAGCTCAATAAAATGAAGTATATCAAAACGTCCGATGAACTTGATAAAAAAGATAATTTCATTCAGACATCATCAAAGAATCAACCACTTGTTACTTACGACTAAGGGCATTGGCAACATGACTTCCCCTCCGGGAGTAAACAAAGAATATTAAGATCATAAGATGCAAGGAACTCTAGCTAAAACTAAGTTACTTATGAGAAAATAAATATTCCAAAGATTTATGATCGAGGTAGAGAACAAATTTCTCATCCAAAAATGATAATGCCAAATTCTAGAAGTGAAATCAATAGCCGCGAATACTAGATCACGTATGGCATATCTAGTCTCGATAGGCTTAAAGATTTATAAGCACAAGCGACAGCACATTCTCTTTTGCAAGAGAACGGCATCCAAACCAATACGATTAGCATTGGTATAAACAATAAAGTCTTGGTTCCCTTTGGGAAACACAAGAATAAGAGTATCGAAAAAGAGTTCTTTTAAATAATCTTCTTTCCCGAAAAGCTAAAACTTTCAAAATTACAATTATCTCAATGTAAAAATCTTTCTAGAAAAAATTATATTTTACAAGTCAATATATCGTGTCTGATTGTCTCATCAAAGCATTTAGGAAATTCCTATCGATAACGTTGATCAAGCGCATCGACCAGAACTCTTAAAACACTAAATGGGCAATAAAATCACAAAATCTTCTTTTATAGGATAAATAAGTCTCTTAAAAAGTTTTAAGAATATTCTTTGCTCGTTTTAAGAACAAAATCCAATTATACTTATAAATAAATCTTCATGAAAAAAATTTTTAAAAATTTTAAATTGCTATTTTCATCCAAAATCAATATATACAAGGATGGAGTCATCGAAATCGTAGAATACTCGATTTATAAAATGGATGAAATAAGATGGGCCAACTGAATGACATAATAAGTTATTCATAAATATCATAACGAGGGCGGAATGTGGTAAATGGAACGCTAACTCCAGCAACTCGTAGAAAATGAAATTCGGTGGCAAGGTCGAACTAAAAAGACCTTAATACCACTCAAAAGATTGCTTAGGAGATAATCCTAGGACAAGCTCGAAGATACCAGAAAATTCACAACTACCCAAATGAGAGAAATAGCACTTTACTCAACATGTGAGCTTAAAGAATAAAATGATGCCATCAAATTGGAATCGAAATCATAAAGGAAAAATAGAAATCTGCTTAACAGATTGAGATGTCCAAGATGAATAGTCCACACGGGACAAATGATATGGCTTCATAATAATTTAGCCCACCCTTTCCAAAAAAACAATTCCGAAGCCTAAGTAAAAATCGGCCTGGAAAGAAAAATCACATAAAATAATTTCGACATTAATAAAAAGTAAACTGAGTGTTACGGATCTACCATCCGGATTCATAATTCTCAAAGAAGTCATCAAGCCCAAAATATTCAAAGAAAAAGAATCGACAAGTTCTTTTGATATAAAAATCCATATAAAAAAGAACTCAAATAGGAAGATCACGAAATAAAACAATAGCATCAAGGATTGAATGTAAAATACCTTGACCAAGAGAAGAGTTGCTGGGGGCTTGCAGCTTTCCTTCTTTCTTGCTTGGAAGCTTAGGACACGAAGATAAAAGATGACCCAAACTTTTGTAATAACGACAAAAGAGGGGTTTCAGACACTCCCTTGCATAGTGGTCCGTGGAACCACAATTGTAACATTGTCCTCGACTAGAGGTAGGAGCTTTTGCTATCGGGGTTTCTTTCCTCCCTTTCTTGTAGGGAATGGGGCCTTTGAATTTAATAGGCCTCTTCATGTTGTCGTTGAAGTTCTGTTTGGCAACCACAACTTCAACATTACTCTCTCTGTCAGCCTCTTCAAGACGAAGAGCGATATCAATGAGCTGATCAAAAGAAACTTCCAGTTTCAGAAGTAAAGGCTTTTTAAGGTTCTTATTCAACCCATAGACGAACCTCTGATTTTTCTTCAATGAGGTATACTCGAACCCACACTTAGAGAGAGATTCGAAAGATGCGACGTAGTCCGCCACAGAAGATTCACCTTGAACAAGGTCAATAAAACGCCGGGCCAAAGTTACCTTTTCAGCCTTTGGCACAAATTTTAGTTCGAATCGTCCCCCGAATTGCTCCCAAGTAAGATCCGCTTCGATAATCTCCGAAGTTAAGAGCTCATACCAATCTAACTCTCTTTCTTGGAGCATGCTAGAAGCCACTTGGACTCGATGAAGGTCAATAAGATTCATGCGAGTAAAGATGCGATCGCATGATTTGAGCCAAGCTTGAATTTCTATAACACTCTCGGATCCCTTGAATGGCCTTCCACCCAAATAGGTATAGTCTCTGCACAAGCGTCAAAACCAGATCTAGGATGAGTAGGCTTAGGAATGGGTCCGGCTGCTTAAGCGTTCTTTACTAGATCAAGAAGCTGCTGGGCAGACTTAAATACTCCATCCTGGGGAGTAGCACTAGATTGTCCGGCACTGGGACGATTTGATCTAACCATATCTCTTCTTTAAGAAAGAAAGAAGAAGAAAAGTTATTCTCAAAATAATATCAAGCAATCTTGATAGATAAAACAAGGAATCATAAAGAAAATAGGATGAATCGGTACGAAGACTCGAATTAAATCCTAAAGCACGACTCCTAAGAAAGACTTAGGATGACGATCCTTGCTAGATTATTCTATACTGTTCCGAAGTTTGGCTTTGACACCAAGCCGTGACGACCCACCTCTATACCCACGCTAGCCAAGAATACTACGGTGTAATGCCGTCAACTAGCGCGAAGAATAAGGCTGTTGAGGAGCGATCATCCGTGTAATTACTTTGTGCGAGCACCGATATGTCAGATAGTATACCATGCATTTTATTTCAGGAGAAAAACCGACACCGATACAAACTCAAATCTACTACAGAGTGGCTATAAATATTCTTCGGAAACAAATATAGAAATAAACATAACACAAATCAGTCACAGACATCCATATCACAAAGACGAAAATATATATGAATATATAACACATAAAATGTTCATCAGAGTAGTGGTCTAATAAGATCCACAATATCACAAAAGGATAGTTACAAGTGCTACACAAAAGAATAAGTATACATCATAGAGTCTATATCTCAAATGTATACAACAAAATGAACTACTAATCTAAGTAGTTAGCCAAAAGTCAGATGATGGTCCGATAAGGAGTCAAGTTGAAGCACCTATAACATCTCGGTCTGACCCGAGTATTATTTAATAAGAAAATAATAAACGGATCAGTCTAACCGTAAATATCAGATGAAATGATATAGAATAAGAGATATGACCAAACGTATAATAATCATAATGCCATGCTGTGATAAATATGTAATTGAAAATCGACAAGAGATTAATCAATATCACAAGCATCTTCTCAAAGATAAAAAGGAATGTCATACTTTTTATTTCATTCACCAAGCCACAAATATTGACAACATATCGATGCCAATCATAAAATTGATGAAACATAAAATTCTATAAATCATCAATAGAAATCCAGAAATCACAAAAAGGGGGAAGGCCTTTCACAAAACGGGAGTATGAAAACTCACCAACACGTGTATCACAAAACGGGAAGCTATCCTATGGTCGCTAACCATAGAGCCGGTGCAACGACGTAGTACAACGGTACGCCCGAGGAACCTGAAACTTGTAAAATTCGAAACAACGACGTAGTACAACGGTATGCCCGAAGATCTGGACTACCAAAAAACGTGGGTCGCTAGCCCACAAAAATTGAGTCGAAACTCCAAGAAATGAATAGGTCGTTTGCCTATAATATAAATGAGACGAAACTCAATAGAACGAGGTACCGTCCCCTCCGTGGACAAAGAAACATAGCATGACGCTAGTCTAAATCACAAAAATGATCATCAATGATCATCAAGAAGTGTCAAATACACTAAGCTAGTAAATATATGAGCTTAGCTTCATGTACCATAACCACTAGCTTAACTTAAATATTTACGAACAAATTGTAGATCTCCACTATAAAATTATCACGAGAGATTCAATCGAACAAGTCAAAGAATTAACCAACGAAGTAAACGCAAGCGTTTCATACCACTTGTTTTATTAAGTCGTTTAATTGGATTTCTCATACGAGTGAGGTCAAGGTTTGTATATACTAGTAGGTTGAAAAATGGTTTGAGAAAACGAGCTTTGTAATAAAATAGTGATGAAATCATTTTGAAGATAGAGTTTTGATATCTACTATTAGCATAGAAAACTTCTATATTTTTAAAGCAACAAATCACAGAAATGATTGTAGAAACAATCGATCACTAAAATTCACATTCAAAGGCGTGAATAAAATCCAAAGAAATCGATACCGAATCCATCAAAATGGATATTCCCAAAAATCCCGAAGAAAATGTCATCAAAGTCGATTATGAATGATTGCAACAAATCGGAATCAATACGGATCGATAAAATTAGAATTCTTAAACAAAATAGGCAAGTAGGCAAAACACAGCAGGTTCAGATGTCGGAAACATTTGGTTCAGACGTCTGAATCTAGAAAATTAGTAATTTTCCAGAACGTAATTCAGACGTCTGAACCAAATGTTTCAGGCGTCTGAAATAGGTGTTTTTAGCCTATTTCCCTTTTTTTGAAATCAAGCCAATTCGAACTTTTACAAATCCAGATTCAGACGTCTGAAACTGGAATTCAGAGCATTTCCTGAACCTTGACCAAAAATGGCCAAATTATTATCGAAAACGATCGAACGAGCAAATGACGATTAAGGATTTACGCCACGCGAAAACCCAGCCTTAACGGCTCTTCGATACGCCTCGAATATCAATGTCCAAATATTCATAATAGGATTTTCATAGATTTTGATTTCAAAACATCAAAAATTGGAATATAAACCAAATCAATCCGAACCAAAATCAATTGCACAAGAATAAGTGTTAGGAATTCATACCTAGCAATCGAAGATAATTATAGACAAAGACGTGAGATAAAAATCTCATCTTTGAACCCAAAAACAATGAATGAGAAGCTTTAAGACAAGGGAAAATCAACCACTCTTCAATCTCAACACAAGAAGCTTGAATCCAAGTTTAAAAGAGAAACATTTCCCAAATTAGGTTTAGGAATTTTCTGAAATCAAAGAGAGAATAAGTTGGAGAAGAAGGAGATGATACTTACTAGTGCTTCTCTTTGAATTTGGAGCTAGAACTTGGATTTTGCTTTTGAACTAGGGCTTGGAGTTTTAATTTCCCCCTTCCTCTCTCCATTTTTTTTATGAAGCTTGAGTTTTAGGAAAATAAGAATGAAGTGAAGAGGAGAGGTGGACTGAGCTAGAGTATAAGTGGGGTTAATGGGCTGAAACCCAACCCAAAACCCTAAGTGAAAAGTAGCAAAATTCTACTATCTCCAAACATATTGAAGTTTATACTCAAAAAGGTCGCAAACAACATTTTGAACTCAATGAAAGTGGTCTCGGGTCCTAATTCGACTGTTTTCAAAAAGTAGCTTTTCGGACTATAATCCGACTAACGATGAAATATTTAAATAAAATATTTAAATATACAATCGATAAATATGCGGGTTGTTGCAGACTCCCTTCCTTAAAGAAATTGCATCCTCGCAATACTTAAGAAGAAAATAAATAGTAACAACCACAAAAGCATATCAACACAAAAGAAAATTTAAGATAAGAAGTTCAGCATAAAGAGCACGAAAGAGTAAACTCGGACGAGTTCGCGCGATGAATTCTCTAGATTTTCCAAGAGCAATCCTTGGGATTTGAGAACCATTGAACTTTCACAAGAAAAACATCTTTATTCCGGAGGCCCTCAACCTCCAAGCAATGATGCGAATAGAATGTTGCTCAAAAGTCAAATAGGCCAAACTTTAATTTCTTCAATAACACCGGGCTCTAGAATAAAATCGGAATCCCTAAGGCATTTCCGCAGATAAAAGACGTGGAAATCGTCATAAATAGCAGAATATTTAACCGGTGCAATGGCGTAGTACAATAACGGTATGTCAGAAAAACTAAAGCTCGAATAATTTCGAAACAATAACGTAGCACAAAAACGGTACGTCCAATGAACCGAACACCATAAAAGAACATCGGACGCTAGTCCATAAAAGAACCGAGATAAAGCTCAATAAAACGAAGTATATCAAACGTCCGATGAACTTGATAAAAAAGATGATTTCATTCAGACATCATCAAAGAATCAACCACTTGTTGCATACGACTAAGGGCATTGGCAACATGACTTCCCCTCCGGGAGTAAACAAAGAATATTAAGATCATAAGATGCAAGGAACTCTAGCTAACACTAAGTTACTTATGAGAACATAAATATTCCAAAGATTTATGATCGAGGTAGAGAACAAATTTCTCATCCAAAAATGATAATGCCAAATTCTAGAAGTGAAATCAATAGCCGCGAGCACTAGATCTTGAATGGCATATCTAGTCTCGATAGGCTTAAAGATTTATAAGCACAAGCGATAGCACATTCTCTTTTGCAAGAGAACGGCATCCAAACCAATACGATTAACATCGGTATAAACAATACAGCCTTGGTTCCCTTTGGGAAACACAAGAATAAGAGTATCGAAAAAGAGTTCTTTTAAATAATCTTCTTTCCCAGAAAGCTAAAACTTTCAAAATTACAATTATCTCAATGTAAAAATCTTTCTAGAAAAATGTACATTTTACAAGTCAATATATCGTGTCTGATTGTCTCATCAAAGCGTTTAGGAAATCCCTTTCGATAACGTTGATCAAGCGCATCGACCAGAACTCTTAAAACACTAAATGGGCAATACAATCACAAAATCTTCTTTTACAGGATAAACAAGTCTCTTAAAAAGTTTTAAGAATATTCTTTGCTCGTTTTAAGAACGAAATCTAATTACACTTATAAATAAATCTTTATGAAAAAGATTTGTAAAAATTTTAAATTGCTATTTTCATCCAAAATCAATATATACAAGGATGGAGTAATCGAGATCGTAGAATACTCGATTTATAAAATGGATGAAATAAGATGGGCCAACTGAATGACATAATAAGTTATTCGTAAATATCATAACAAGTGCAGAATGTGGTAAATGGAACGCTAGCTCCCGCAACTGGTAGCAAATGAAAATCGGTGGCAAGGTCGAACTAAAAAGACCTTAACACCACTCAAAAGATTTCTTAGGAGATAATCCTAAGACAAGCTCAAAGATACCAGAAAATTCACAACTACCCAAATGAGAGAAATAACACTTTACTCAACATGTGAGCTTAAAGAATAAAATGATGCCAACAAATTGGAATCGAAATCATAAAGGAAAAATAGAAATCTGCTTAACAGATTGAGATGTCCAAGATGAATAGTCCACACGGGACAAATGATATGGCTTCATAATAATTTAGCCCACCCTTTCCAAAAAAACAATTCCGAAGCCTAAGTAAAAATCGGCCTGGAAAGAAAAATCACATAAAATAATTTCGACATTAATAAAAAGTAAACTGAGTGTTACGGATCTACCATCCGGATTCATAATTCTCAAAGAAGTCATCAAGCCCAAAATATTCAAAGAAAAAGAATCGACAAGTTCTTTTGATATAAAAATCCATATAAAAAAGAACTCAAATAGGAAGATCATAAAATACAACAATAGCATCAAGGATTGAATGTAAAATACCTTGACCAAGAGAAGAGTTGCTGGGGGCTTGCAGCTTTCCTTCTTTCTTGCTTGGAAGCTTAGGACACGAAGATAAAAGATGACCCAAACTTTTGCAATAACGACAAAAGAGGGGTTTCGGACACTCCCTTGCATAGTGGTCCGTGGAACCACAATTGTAACATTGTCCTCGACTAGAGGTAGGAGCTTTTGCTACCGGGGTTTCTTGCCTCCCTTTCTTGTAGGGAATGGGGCCTTTGAATTTAATAGGCCTCTTCATGTTGTCGTTGAAGTTCTGTTTGGCAACCACAACTTCAACATTACTCTCGCTATCAGCCTCTTCAAGACGAAGAGCGATATCAATGAGCTGATCAAAAGAAACTTCCAGTTTCAGAAGTAAAGGCTTTTTAAGGTTCTTATTCAACCCATAAACGAACCTCTGATTTTTCTTCAATAGGGTATTAATATACTCGACCCCATACTCAGAGAGATTCGAAAGATGCGACATAGTCTGTCATAGAAGATTCACCTTGAACAAGGTCAATAAAAGGCCGGGCCAAAGTTACTTTTTCAGCCTCCGGCACAAATTTTAGTTCGAATCGTCCCCCGAATTGCTCCCAAGTAAGATCCGCTTCGATAATCTCCGAAGTTAAGAGCTCATACCAATCTAACTCTCTTTCTTGGAGCATGCTAGAAGCCACTTGGACTCGATGAAGGTCAATAAGATTCATGCGAGTAAAGATGCGATCGCACGATTTGAGCCAAGCTTGAATTTCTATAACACTCTCGGATCCCTTGAATGGCCTTCCACCCAAATCGGTATAGTCTCTGCACAAGCGTTCAAAACCGGATCTAGGATGAGTAGGCTCAGGAATGGGTCCGGCTGCTTGAGCGTTCTTTACTAGATCGAGAAGCTGCTGGGCAGACTTAAATACTCCATCCTAGGGAGTAGCACTAGATTGTCCGGCACTGGGACGATTTGATCTAACCATTTCTCTTATTTAAGAAAGAAAGAAGAAAAGTTATTCTCAAAATAAATTTCAAGCAATCTTGATAGATAAAAAAAGGAATCATTAAGAAAATTGGATGAATCGGTACGAAGACTCGAATTAAATCCTAAAGCACGACTCCTCAGAAAGACTTAGGACGATGAACCTTGCTAGATTATTCTACAATGTTACGAAGTTTGGTTTTGATACCAAGCTGTGACGCCCCACCTTTATACCCACGCTAGCCAAAAACACTACGGTGTAATGCCGTCAACTAGCGCGGAGAATAAGGCTGTTGAGGAGCGACCATCCGTGTAATTACTTTGTGCGAGCACCGATATGTCAGATAGTATATCATGCATTTTATTTTAGGAGTAAATCCGACATACCGATACAAACTCAAAGCTACTACACAGTGGCTATAAATGTTCTTCGGAAATAAATATAGAAATAAACATAACACAAATTAGTCACAGACATCCATATCACAAAGACGGAAATAGATATGAATATATAACACATAAAAGTGTTCATCAGCGTAGTGGTCTAATAAGATCCACAATATCGCAAAAGGATAGTTACAAGTGCTACACAAAAAAATAAGTATACATCATAGAGTCTATATCTCAAATGTATACAACAAAATGAACTACTAATCTAAGTAGTTAGCCAAAAGTCAGATGATGGTCCGATAAGGAGTCAAGTGGAAGCACCTGTAACATCTCGGTCTGACCCGAGTATTATTTAATAAGAAAATAATAAACGGATCAGTCTAACTATAAATATTAGATGAAATGATATAGAATAAGAGATATGACAAAATGTATAATAATCACAATGCCATGCTGTGATAAATATGTAATTGAAAATGGACAAGAGATTAATCAATATCACAAGAATCTTCTCAAAGATAAAAAGGAATGTCATACTCTTTATTTCATTCACCAAGCCACAAATATTGACAGCATATCGATGCCAATCATAAAATTGATGAAACACAAAATTCTATAAATCACAAAAAGGGGGGAGGCCTTTCACAAAACGGGAGTATGAAAACTCACCAACACGTGTATCACAAAACGGGATGCTATCCCATGGTCGCTAACCATAGAACCGGTGCAACGACGTAGTACAACGGTACGCCCGAGGAACCTGAAACTCGTAAAATTCGGAACAACGACGTAGTACAACGGTACGCCCGAAGATCCGGACTCCATAAAAACGTGGGTCGCTAGACCACAAAAATTGAGTCGAAACTCCAAGAAATAAATAGGTCGTTAGCCTATAATAAAAATGAGACGAAACTCAATAAAACGAGGTACCGTCCCCTCCGTGGACAAAGAAATATAGCATGACGCTAGTCTAAATCACAAAAATGATCGTCAATGATCATCAAGAAGTGTCAATTACACTAAGCTAGTAAATATATGAGCTTAGCTTCATGTCCCATAACCACTAGCTTAACTTAAATATTTACGAACTAATTGTGGATCTCTACTATAAAATTGTCACGAGAGATTCAATCCAACAAGTCAAAGAATTAACCAACGAAGTAAACACAAGCGTTTCATACCACTTGTTTTATTAAGTCGTTTAATTGGATTTCTCATACGAGTGAGGTAAAGGTTTGTATATACTAGTAGGTTGAAAAACGGTTTGAGAAAACGAGCTTTGTAATAAAATAGTGATGAAATCATTTTGAAGAAAGAGTTTTGATATTTACTATTAGTATAGAAAACCTTTATATTTTAAAGCGACAAATCACAGAAATGATTGTAGAAACAATCGATCACTAAAATTCACATTCAAAGGCGTGAATAAAATCCAAAGAAATCGATACCGAATCCATCAAAATGGATATTCCCAAAAATCCCGAAGAAAATGTCATCAAAGTCGATTATGAATGATTGCAACAAATCGGAATCAACAAGGATCGATAAAATTAGAATTCTTAAACAAAATAGGCAAGTAGGCAAAACACCGCAGGTTCGGATGTCGGAAACATTTGGTTCAAACGTCTGAATCTGGAAAATTAGTAATTTTCCAGAACGTAATTCAGATGTCTGAACCAAATATTTCAGACGTCTGAAATAGGTGTTTTTAGCCTATTTCCTTTCTGTTTGAAACCAAGCCAATTCAGACTTTTACAAATCCAGATTCAGACGTCTGAAACTGGAATTCAGAGCATTTCCTGAACCTCGACCAAAAATGGCCAAATGAATATAAACGATCGAACGAGCAAATGACTACTAAGGATTTACGCCATGTGACAACCCAGCCTTAACGGCTCTTCGATACGCCTCAAATATCAATGTCCAAATATCCATAATAAGATTTTCATAGATTTTGATTTCAAAACATCAAAATTGGAATATACGCCAAATCAATCCGAACCAAAATCAACTGCATAAGAATAAGTGTTAGGAATTCATACCTAACAATCGAAGATAATTATAGACAAAGATGTGAGATAAAATCTCATCTTTGAACCCAAAAACAATGAATGAGAAGCTTGAAGACAAGTGAAAATAAACCACACTTCTATCTCAACACAAGAAGCTTGAATCCAAGCTTAAAAGAGAAATATTTCCCAAATTAGGTTTAGGAATTTTTTGAAATCAAAGAGAGAATAAGCGGGAGAAGAAGGAGATGATACTTACTAATGCTTCTCTTTGAATTTAGAGTTAGAACTTGGATTTTGCAATTGAGCTAGGTCTTGGAGTTTTAATTTCCCCCTTCCACTCTCCATTTTTTTATGAAGCTTGAGTGTTAGGAAAATAAGAATGAAGTGTAGAGGAGAGGTGGACTGAGCTAGAGTATAAGTGGGGTTAATGGGCTGAAACCCAACCCAAAGCCCTAAGTGAAAAGTAGCAAAATTCTACTATATCCAAACATATCGAAGTTTATACTCAAAAAGGTCGCAAACAACATTCTGAACTCAATGGAAGTGGTCTCGAGTCCTAATTCGACTGTTTGCAAAAAGTAGCTTTTCGGACTATAATCCGACTAACGATGAAATATTTAAATAAAATATTTAAATATACAATCGATAAATATGCGGGTTGTTACAAGTCCGATCCTACTCTTGTATGCAAACAAATACACATATATCAGAATATAATTCTCAACACAAAGATTAGAATTTGAACAATGGAACCTTTGCTCTAACGCACAAGTGAGCTTGGCCATGTTCAAGTAGGCTTGACCACACCATACATAGGCTCGTCATTATGAGTTCAGATCTGGTAATGTCATCATAGCCATGGCTTGAGGTAGAGTTTTGGTCAAGGCAAGGCATGGTGGAGTTTTGGTTGTGGTCGAGCTACATAAAGAGGAGGCGAAGGAAAATTGGAGTTTGGCTAGGTTAGTTCAAGGTTTGTGATGGTTTGGCTCATATGGTGGTCACGGCAAGGATTTGGCTGGTGGTGATGGTTGATGGCGGTGGTCATAGTTGTGGCTAGAGGCAAGAGGCCAAGGCTAGATTTGAAGAAAAACAAAGAAAGATGAAAAGAATAGAGAAAAGAAATTGAAAAAGAAGAGAAGCCATGACTTTAGAGCTTGAACATATATTTTTCTTCACACAAATGATAATGAGGAGTTTTGAGAATTGTTTTTGCGTGAAATATCAAAAGAAGTACATGGCTAAAGATGGAAGAAAAAATGAAACGGCTAAGGAGGAGTAAATGATAGGAAAAAAATAGGCATAAACTAAGGCTAAATAAACTTGCATATATTTTATTCTTAAATGCAAATGAATATGAGAAGTGGGAAATAGATATTTGTACGTGAATTGATAAAGTTTCTCAGGCTAAAAGATGGAGTGGTTTGGAAGGCAAGCAAAGAAGTAAATGCTAGGAAACGGAAAAGGCATAAGTTAAGGAGAAAGAACATATATATTTATTCTTAATTGCAAATGAAAATGAGGAGTTTGAAATGAGAAATAAATCTACTTGTACATGATTTGTGGAATGATTTCTCATGGCTAGAAAAAAATATACACGGCTATGGTAGGTAATTAAATAGATAGGTAAATAAAAAGGCAAGAAATAAAGCAAATGTAACCTATGCTTCTTAAATTTTCTCCAAGCCATTTATTTGCATAGATTTCTTTCTTTCTAGAAATGAAATGAGAGATGAGAATGACTTGATTTGTATATGAATAGCAAGTGAAATGCACTCCCAAAAGAAAAATGAACGGCTAAGGGAAGTTTTGAATGGTAAGAAAAGGAAAAGTATCATTTTGAATTAATGAAAGAGCAAATTATGACCATTGAATTTCTTAAACCATTTATCAAAAGTAAACCAATCAAAAACTAAAAAAATAAAAATAAAATAAGAGTTAAACAAAACAAAATTAGAAAGATGAAAAACAGAAAACAGAAAATAAATTAGGAAAATGAACATAGCAAAAATAGAAAATAAAATATCGAAAGTTATTGCGTGTAAAACACTGTAATCGAAACGAAAACAAGAATTAATATTAAAATACATTTTCAAAGAAAAATATTAGATTTTAGAAATTCAAATTTAAAATTTTCAGTTGTGGTCAAACTTTGACTTTTAGTTGACCAAAATACATAATTTTCAGAAAATGTTTATTTTATTGTATTTGGAAAATAAATTACAAATAAATTCCAAACTTACATTAGAAAATTCCAGAAATTAATTTTAAATAATTTAAAAATTAAAATTTTCATGTAAAATTTGATTAAAAATATTTACAAAATCATGGGTTGTTACTCTCTCCCCCGCTCAAAACTTTTCGTCCTCGAAAAGGAACGAGGTAGGAGAATAGAAACGACCAGAAAGAAAATAGATTGAAAAATAAAATAGAACAATAAATTTTTAAACCATATAAAATTCAATTTAAATTAATAATATTCAATAATTTATTTTAATTCATTTGATTTCACTCTGGTTAAATAAATCTTAACTATTTCTAACTTCATTGTCATATCAACCAATTATCTTAAATCAACAATTTCTAAAACCATGAATTTGAAAATCATTTATCATACTCATAATTTACTCGATAAATTTCATTACATTTATTTTAAATATTGAGACGACCCGATTTTCTACTCCCAGAAAATCGCATCATCTTGAGGAAAGAAAGGGATAGAAAAGAGAAAAGAAAGAAGAGAAAGAAGAAACAGCACAAGAATCTCAACGGCGGAACGAATAAATTATATTAATAACATAAATATTACATAATTTACAACAGTTATCAGAGTTACATAGACAATACATCACATACTAGACAGTTATAAACACCTGTCTAGTTATTACAACTTAATACACAATACAGAAACTCTCAGGGATACCAACACAGCGGAAAACTATATAACTATACGCAGAAGCCTCCTGCTCCATTGCTCCTCCGCAATTCGTCAAAGCTAACCTGAATCCTAACCTGAATTCCCTTGGCTACTTGTAAAAATTTGAGTACCCAAGAGTTTATGAAAAACAAAAATAAACTCCGGGTCATACATGGGTCTGGTGTGAGTAACAGGATAAAATTGCTTAACTTTGAAAAACCTTTGAAAAGAAAGGTATCACGTATGACTTCCCACACATAAACATGGAAAAGTTTTTACCTTACGCTAACCAAAACATTTGATAGGAAATCCAGTGATATTATAATAGTGTCTAGGGTTTTCAAGTAAATAAGAAATAGCCGAAATTGTTACATTCATTAAATTCCAACTACTAGCCACAAAAGTGGGTAATACAATCAAAACCGTTGGCACTTATTGGATTTTGGATTCCATCAATGGCTGGGCTACTGGGGTACCGCCCGTCACAGCACGTGGCCTAGATCACCGTACCGAGGACCACTCCCGATCCCCTGCAACACAAAGCCGGAACCATTCCTTACTGAATAGCTTCGAACAAGACAACCCCGCAGTTGTGATCAGCAACCACACCACTAAGCCGAAATAAAGGGATATCTAGACAGGGATAAATCTTGCTCTCAAGTGGGGGCTACCCACGAAGCTTTGCTGCACCTCCCCTGTTTTAGCCATTCCCGGTTGATGAGGCTTGAGGCTACGATTACCTTTATAGGACATAACACGTAGAATGCTCATCGCCCGCCTGATGATGTTCTAAAAGCATTCAATCCATACAAGTTCGTTCCGGGTTCGAACAAAACCGAAGGCATTATCTCGTTACACTCATTTTGGAATCACCCTCAGAGTTAACGACGATAACCCTTGCACTCTAAATCTTCATCTCGAACCTATAAGTACTATTCCGTCAAACTCATTACGGAATCACCCACAGAGTTATACTGACATATAGTTCTTACACCTCGAGTCTTCACTCACTCCACTTAGATTCATGACCTAACGTTAATTGGAATCGATGTGGTTTTCGGATATCCAAATATGGAAACCCGATCCCGGTCTCATCGAAATCCAAAGCGTGTCTTTTAAGGCGAAGTTGTTTTGAAGTTTAAAACAATTCAATTATTATCTATATACTCACAGATAGATAATCCTCAACACAGTAGATAATCAACATTATTATTACCAACAGATAATTCATATCAAAATCAGATAATCCATATTATCATCCAAAAGCAACCAATGCATCCATACATTTTCCATCTCATAACTAGATTACAATCCATACCAGACAATTAATATCAATCATCAATCATAAGCAATGATCTAATGATCACACCATTAATAATTAATTTAAAATGAATTAAATTAATTACTTAACCTCTAATTAATTTAAAATGAATTAAATTAATTACTTCATCATTAAAATTCTGCTTAACTTAACCATTAATTGATTATAAATCAATTAATAAATCACCTTCTCAATATTTATTTTAATTAATCATTACTGATTAATAATCCCCTAATTACAATAAGTAATTAGCTTTAAATTAATTACACAAGTTAATTATACTTAATAATTAATCTTTAATTACTTAACCAATTTATTAACTAAAGTTAATTACATTAATCCTTTATTAATTAATTACTTCAATTATTCCTTAATTAATCAATTCCAAATTTACATCATTAAATTAATTAATGATTTCCAATTATATTATCAATTAATCTCCTATTATAAATTAATTACATTAAGTAATTAATTTTCAATTAACCATATATATTAATCACCCTTGATTAATAACAATCCAGTAATTAGCTTCCCTTATTACCCATTCCATAAATTAATTACCCTTAATTAATTATCCCAATTAATCCTCTAAGTAATTAAATCCAAATTTACTTTCATCATTAAGCATCTTTAATTACATCCTGTAATTATCAATTAATTACTTCCCTAAGTAATTACAATTCCATTAATTACATTAAGTAATTATTTAACAAACCATTAAGTATTTAAACTAATTAAACTTAATTAATTAATCTAAACAAATCACATCAACCAAATTAATCACATTAAGTAATTAATTCATTAATTACTTCCATAAAGTAATTAAACTTAAACAAATGATTATTATTAATTAATTAATCTAATTAATTATTAAAAATTAATCACATTAATTAATTGTTAAAATGATCTTAAGTTAATGACCTTCATTAACAATTCTTAATTACTTAATTAAGAAATTAATCCTATATTAATCATTATTAATTAAAAATTAATTAATATTTAATTACCAATTAATTAATCTCTAATTATTAATTAAGTTTTAATTAAAATCTAAATTATCTTTAATCACTTGATTAAATAAATCTTAATCATTAATTAAAATTTAATTAACAATCCTTAATTATAGATTAATTAACCTTAATTAATTAATCTCAAATCTTAATTAATTAACTTAAAAATTATTAATTACTTAATTAATAATTAACTTAAAAATTATTAATTACTTAATTAAACATCCACATTATTCATTAATTAATTAATATTCCATTTAAATTAATTTAACAATTTAAATGAAACCAATTTCTTAAGTCCTAAATTAAGAAACATTCTTCTTATATAAAGTATTTTAAACATTTTGTTTCAAACAAATTCAATTTAAAAATTTCATTTTAAAATTCAAACTAAAACACAATTTAAATTTCATTCCAGATTCAAACTTAAAAATTTAAAACTTTACTTACATCTCCCTTCTTCATTTTTAAATTATTTAACCCTTTCTAAAATAGTTAAAACAAATTTAAATTTAAAAACTTATTTAAAAATATAATTTCAGGTTTAAAAACTGAATTTTAACTTATTTTAAATTCTTATTTCATAAATTAAAACTCATAGTTTAAAATCAAAACCAATGTTCCTTTATACATTAAAAAGTTTAAAATCTAAATTTACTTTCCAGATTTAAATTAAATTTAAACTTAAATTTATCTACCTGAGCCTCATATTTCTGTTTTCCAGATTTTAAACTTTGTTTTAAGTTTTAAGTTGCATTATAAAATTTTACTTCAGATTTAAAAACAGAAAATAGTTTCCTGCTTGGTAAAAAAAAAATATCTTAACTTCCTGAATTCAAAATATTTCAAAATCCAGGATTTAAATTGTTGAATTCATATTTAAATTTCAGGCTTAAAAAAATTCCAATTTGAACTTAATCTTATAATTTGAACTTTACCTTTAAATTTTTAAAAACAGAAAGACAATTTCTGTTTTTGGTTTAAACCAAACTTGAGTTTGAAAGCATTTCAAATTTATTTCAAGATCTAAAATTTAAACTTATTGAATTCAAATTCAATTCCTAATTCAACTTAGTTTCAGATTTTTGTTAGCATTTTAAAATCTTCTTTTAAAACTGAAAAGCAAAACAGGTTTCTGTTTATAATAAAACCTGAAACAAATTGTTATACTCGAGCCACTTTAAAATTACTTCGAGTTAAATCTTCCCTTGCTTCGAGTTTAATCCCAAATTCCCCGAGACAATCACGAGAAACCAAACTCTGTAACCAAAAACACAACATCACCAACATCCCTATAGCCACCTTGCTCCTGTGCACCTGCACATCGTCTCCGGCCATCACTGGCCAACTCCACGACCATCCCACGGTCAACAACCCTCCCCTCAGACCAACCAACCACCAATTTCAACAACACCTGCTCAAATTCGAGTTCGAGACCCAAATTCCAAAACCTGGAAACATCAGACTATAAACCATCCAAATCTGTCAACGGCAGTTCCTCCCATCTCTGGCCACCATCAACTTTGAATCCCCATCGGCGACTTCATCAATCCATCCTCTTCCAGCAACCAAGATCCCAAGCCACTCGAACGCTAGAGGAAATCGAACTCTAACAAATACTGTAACCCAGTAAAACTAGGGTTCACAACCTTAAATCCCAAATCTCAATCTAAAGATTTAATTTCAACTCAATCTAGACATTTTCCTGTAATCTTTGATAATTACACCATATTAAGAAGCAATTTCAACCAAATCAATTGCAAGCATCAACTATGCTTACCAATTATGTATAACACAGTAAATTTGAAATTGTTTTATGTTTACAGCACTATAAATTGTAATTTTTGATTTAAAATTCATGAATTCACTTGATGTTTCTATTAATAAACCTGAAACATTAAATTATAAAGTTGGAATTTCACTCTATACTAATTGTTGCTCTGTGTAACTAAATTTTACAGGTTACAGACAATTTAATTTATATCAAATTTATACTTACTCTATTCTAAACAAACAAATTTTATTCAAAAGTCTAAGTCCTAAAGCAAACAAGTCAAGGAAAGAATTCAGGGATCAAACATGAGTTTGAAATTTCGAAGAACAAACATGCAACATTCATTATCATGTATACAGGCATATATTTACAGCAGTTTCATATAAATTCATTTCCAATTTAAAAAAACATCTACAACTTTACCTATTAAATAAATTTATATATGAGTTACTCACCTTAATTATGCAGACAGAACTTTGATTTTGAACATGCAGAGCACAGTTTGAAATCCCCTGTGATACTTTTGAAACTTGCATCCAATTTAATGTCTTTAAACTTGTTTTAGAAGATGCTTCCAGATTTAAAGAATTCATGAATGCAGATTGATGAGGTTGCATGCAGTAGCCTATTTTTCCCAGATCTTGAAAGAAATGCAGGTGCTTGCTTGAAATTGTTGCATGCAGGCTTCATACTTGATTTATGTATGCAGATTTTGAAAATGGATATGGGATTTGAGATGTATTTCTGGTTTGAGGAGTTACAGGGAAGGGTTTGCTATGCATTTTGAAAATGAGGAGTTTGTATGTGCTTCCAGTAAAGATGATGCAGGAAATCATGATTTCCATATTTCAAAGAAGGAAATGCAGGCTTTTTATAAACAGATTTGCATAATTTGTTTACAGGGGTTGATTCTCAGATTTGCATGAGGATGATTACAGGGAAAATGGTTTGCAGGTTTGAAAAACAGGAGTTACAGGCCTTTGAAAATGATATGCAGGAAAATGTTACAGATTTGCAAATTGGTTTACAAGAATTTGATATGCATTTTGATATGAGGAATTTGTTTTAGAGTTTATGTGTTTTCAGCTGAGAATATTTTCTTTAGTTAATAAATGAAAATGAGAAAAAGGCAATGGAAGAAAGAATGCAAGTTTTTAGAAACTAAATTTATGATTTATTAAAAACAAAGAAAAATAAAAGATCAAATTTGACACTTGTAAATGTTTTGTGTGTTTAAACTTACACATGTTAATTGTGCCTTAATATGCTTACATTTGTCATCTTAAATTAATTGGTATTTATAATTAGAGTTAATGAAATATTAAGCTTAGTTAATTAGTTTATAAATACTTAGTTATATATATAGATAAATAATTTTTTTTAGAAGAATAAAACAAAGTATTATTATAAATGAAAACAATATACAAATCAATTATTTGAAAATAACATTTTTAATCATTTAAAATAAATTTATAAAGAGATTAGGACTTATTTGTCATTTAAATGAATACATGTTTCATAATTTAAATTGTATTTTAAATTCTCATATTTAATCCACAAATCACATTTTATAAATCAATATTTTAAGAAGAAATAAAACAAACATTTTTATAACTTGTTTTAATATACAAACTTAAGTCAAAAATATATTTTAAACAAATAAAACATTTATTAACTTATTAAAATATATTCACTAATTAAATATTTATTAAAGAAGATTATTGAATCAATTCAAATTTATTAACAGAAATTATCAAATCAATTCAAATTTTAAGCACAGATTATTAAATTTATATTGCCATAAATTCCGGGATATTACAATCCTCCCACCTTAAAAGAATTTCGTCCCCGAAATTTAAAACAAAGGTAATTTAATAATCTATTAAAAGATTTTATTTTAAAAACAACATATGTTATTCATATGCTAACAACCAATACAACCAATTCACACAATCAGAACAAATCTAATTATCCAAAAGGATTTTGGATAAAACCTTCACGAGTTTCCCTGGTATATATATATCGGGATACTCGCTCTATAGAATACAAACAATAAAAAACAACTAAACTATAGAGCTCCTATCAACAACTCTAAACAGAATATCAGACTACAGACGAGTCTGACTCAACAAACAAACCTCCTGAACTGCTGGTTTTACAACCAGAAATATCAAACACGTACTCCCTCAGAGATACATGAAATACTCTGAATCTCAGTTATCCAAACTCGAAATTCAACTCCAAAATACCAAACACTTATCTTACCAATCACAGAAGAAACCCAAAATACCTCAAAGCTAGCTTCCAAAACTTACCAAAACTTATAGCTTTCTGGATCAGAGAAAAACTTAACCAAAACTCAACCTCCGACTTCAGAATCCAAATTCTTCCGTCTCTTATCCATAAATACTCTTCGGATGATCCTGGGCTACCAACATCCTTCCTGATCAGCTTAACTCTACGCTGATTCCACTAGAAACAATCTGGATCAAAACAATCCAACACAATGATCTTCTCAAGATCAATCCAAAACCAAGAACACAAACTCTTCTCCTTAAATAACAGAAGACAAAACTAACTTCTCCTTGTCTGGAAAACAAAATAGAAGCACTCCTAAACTGCTTCCGCTGCTCAACTCTGATCTGAAACAGAAGAAAATGCTGACGAAGAGCACAAGCACAGATTGGACAACCCAACACAGAAATATGGTTCCACCGATCCATAAAGAAAACTCAGATGTTCCTCCGAAACCTGAGTTGCTTCACCAACTTCTATCTCATGGAACCATCCATTTACAAACTGAACCACCGGTACCAATCCTGGAAAGGAAGCTCGATCTCCAGATGCAGGCAAACTTTGACTTCCTTGAAGAAATCCGAACAATCTCCAACAATTAACAGAACATTCAACCATCGCAAGTCACTTTTGCGATCAGCCCAACCTAATATCCAAAGAAACTGCTCTCTCTCAACCAAACAGAACAGCTTATGCTGGCCTGGCCAATTCACCAAAGAAAAGGATTCACTCTTGCTGCGTCTGAACTCTATTTCAGAAAAAGTACTCAACCAAAAGACTTCCTGCTAACACAGAGCACTCGAGCTGCACTGCTAACATCAATGCCAAAGAATTCTCAATCCAAACTCTTCGAGTAACTCGAACCTCAAAGCAACAGAAACACCCTGCTGAACTCAGCCACAATACCAAGCAGACACACTTCCTTACTCTTGTTCCAAAGAAACATCTTCGGAAATATCCATAGTCACTGCATCCCATCACGCAGTTATAACTTCCTAAGATATCAAAATACCATCATTCACTTGATTCTGCCCAAACGACAGATCCAAACTCAACTCATCCAATTCTGCACTTCAAAGATGAACTCCGAACTTTTACAAGTTACCTTCAGAGATCGATGAAGTCCTTCATCACTACAGAACTCACTCGAGACGGCATTCGGTCTACAGTCTCCACAAATACACTTCCAACTTCGAGCATTCAAACTCCAACCAATCGGTAGTAGTTGTGTTACACACATCACTACCTCATCTACCTTTGTAAATTATATTGGCAAACCTGAACAGGTAACCCAATCAGATAGGTAGAAATAATTATATATATATATATATATACACATATATATATTGAAAATTACAAGTACGCTCTCTCAAGAAAGACACCACTCCAGAGACTAGGTATTCACTCAACCTAGCGCTCTGATAGCAACTGAGACGACCCGACTTTCTACTCCCAGAAAATCGCATCATCTTGAAGAAAGAAAGGGATAGAAAAGAGAAATGAAAGAAGAGAAAGAAGAAACAACACAAGAATCTCAACAGCAGAACGAATAAATTATATTAATAACATAAATATTACATAATGTGCAACAGTTATCAGAGTTACATAGACAATACATCACATACTAGACATTTATAAACACCTGTCTAGTTATTACAACTTAATACACAATACATAAACTCTCAGAGATACCAACACAGCGGAAAACTATATAACTATACGCAGAAGCCTCCTGCTCCATTGCTCCTCCACAATTCGTCAAAGCTAACCTGAATCCTAACCTGAATTCCCTTGGCTACCCGTAAAAATTTGAGTACCCAAGAGTTTATGAAAAACAAAAATAAACTCCGGGTCAGACATGGGTCTGGTGTGAGTAACATGTTAAAGTTGCTTAACTTTGAAAAACCTTTGAAAAGAAAGGTATCACGTAAGACTTCCCACACATAAACATGGAAAAGTTTTTACCTTACGCTAACCAAAACATTTGATAGGAAATCCAGTGATATTATAATAGTGTCTAGGGTTTTCAAGTAAATAAGAAATAGCCGAAATTGTTACATTCATTAAATTCCAGCTACTAGCCACAAAAGTGGGTAATACAATCAAAACCGTTGGCACTTATTGGATTTTGGATTCCATCAATGACTGGGCTACTGGGGTACCGCCCGTCACAGTACGTGGCCTAGGTCACCGTACCGAGGACCACTCCCGATCCCATGCAACACAAAGCCGGAACCATTCCTTACTGAACAGTTCCGAACAAGACAACCCCGCAGTTGTGATCAGCAACCGCACCACTAGGACGAAATAAAGGGACATCTAGACAGGGATAAATCTTGCTCTCAAGTGGGGGCTACCCACGAAGCTTTTCTGCACCTCCCCTGTTTTAGCCATTCCCGGTTGATGAGGCTTGAGACTACGATTACCTTTATAGGACATAACACTTAGAATGCTCATCGCCCGCCTGACGATGTTCTGAAAGCATTCTATCCATACAAGTTCGTTCCGGGTTCGAACGAAACCGAAGGCATTATCTCGTTACACTCATTTTGGAGTCACCCTCAGTGTTAACGACGATAACCCTTGCACTCTAAATCTTCATCTCGAACCTATAAGTACAATTCCGTCAAACTCATTACGGAATCACCCACAGAGTTATACTGACGTATAGTTCTTACACCTCGAGTCTTCACTCGCTCCACTTAGATTCACGACCTAACGTTAATTGGAATCGATGTGGTTTTCGGATATCCAAATATGTAAACCCGATCCCGGTCTCATCGAAATCCAAAGCGTGTCTTTTAAGGCCAAGTTGTTTTAAAGTTTAAAACATTTCAATTATTATCTATATACACACAGATAGATAATCCTCAACACAATAGGTAATCAACATTATCATTACCAACAGATAATTCATATCAAAATCAGATAATCCATATTATCATCCAAAAGCAACCAATGCATCCATACATTTTCCATCTCATAACTGAGATTACAATCCATACCAGACAACTAATATAAATCATCAATCATAAGCAATGATCTAATGATCACACCATTAATAATTAATTTAAAATGAATTAAATTAATTACTTAACCTATAATTAATTTAAAATGAATTAAATTAATTACTTCATCATTAAAATTCTGCTTAACTTAACCAATAATTGATTATAAATCAATTAATAAATCACCTTCTCAATATTTATTTCAATTAATCATTACTGATTAATAATCCCCTAATTACAATAAGTAATTAGCTTCAAATTAATTACACAAGTTAATTATTCTTAATAATTAACCTTTAATTACTTAATCAATTTATTAACTAAAGTTAATTACATTAATCCTTTATTAATTAATTACTTCATTTATTCCTTAATTAATCAATTCCAAATTTACATCATTAAATTAATTAATGATTTCCAATTACATTATGAATTAATCTCCTATTATAAATTAATTACATTAAGTAATTAAATTTCAATTAACCATATATACATTAATCACACTTGATTAATAACAATCCAGTAATTAACTTCCCTTATTACCCATTCCATAAATTAGTTACCCTTAATTAATTATCCCAATTAATCCCCTAAGTAATTAAATCCAAATTTACTTTCATCATTAAGCATCTTTAATTACATCCTGTAATTATCAATTAATTACTTCCCTAAGTAATTGCAATTCCATTAATTACATTAAGTAATTATTTAACAAACCATTAAGTATTTAAATTAATTAAACTTAATTAATTAATCTAAACAAATCACATCAACCAAATTAATCACTTTAAGTAATTAATTCATTAATTACTTCCATAAAGTAATTAAACTTAAACAAATGATTATTATTAATTAATTAATCTAATTAATTATTAAAAATTAATCAAATTAATTAATTGTTAAAATGATCTTAAGTTAATGACCATCATTAACAATTCTTAATTACTTAATTAAGAAATTAATCCTATATTAATCATTATTAATTACAAATTAATTAATATTTAATTACCAATTAATTAATCTCTAATTATTAATTAAGTGTTAATTAAAATCTAAATTATCTTTAATCACTTGATTAAATAAATCTTAATCATTAATTAAAATTTAATTAACAATCCTTAATTATAAATTAATTAACCTTAATTAATTAATCTCAAATCTTAATTAATTAACTTAAAAATTATTAATTACTTAATTAGACATCCACATTATTCATTAATTAATTAATATTCCATTTAAATTAATTTAATAATTTAAATGAAACCAATTTCTTAAGTCCTAAATTAAGAAACATTCTTCTTATATAAAGTATTTTAAACATTTTGTTTCAAACAAATTCAATTTAAAAATTTCTTTTTAAAATTCAAACTGAAACACAATTTAAATTTCATTCCAGATTCAAACTTAAAAATTTAAAACTTTACTTACATCTCCCTTCTTCATTTTTAAATTATTTAACCCTTTCTAAAATAGTTAAAACAAATTTAAATTTAAAAACTTATTTAAAAATAAAATTTCAGGTTTAAAAACTGAATTTTAACTTATTTTAAATTCTTATTTCATAAATTAAAACTCATAGTTTAAAATCAAAACCAATGTTCCTTTATACTTTAAAAAGTTTAAAATCTAAATTTACTTTCCAGATTTAAATTAAATTTAAACTTAAATTTATCTACCTGAGCTTCATATTTCTGTTTTCCTGATTTTAAACTTTGTTTTAAATTTTCAGTTGCATTACAAAATTTTACTTCAAATTTAAAAACAGAAAACAGTTACCTGTTTGGTAAAAAAACAATATCTTAACTTCCTGAATTCAAAATATTTCAAAATCCAGGATTTAAATTGTTGAATTCATATTTAAATTTCAGGTTTAAAAAATTCCAATTTGAACTTAATCGTATAATTTGAAACTTTACCTTTAAATTTTTAAAAATAGAAAGACAGTTTCTGTTTTTGGTTTAAACCAAACTTGAGTTTGAAAGCATTTCAAATTTATTTCAAGATCTAAAATTTAAACTTATTGAATTCAAATTCAATTCCTGATTCAACTTAGCTTCAGATTTTTGTTAGCATTTTAAACTCTTCTTTTAAAACTGAAAAGCAAAACAGGTTTCTGTTTATAATAAAACCTGAAACAAATTGTTATACTCGAGCCACTTTAAAATTACTTCGAGTTAAATCTTCCCTTTCTTCGAGTTTAATCCAAAATTCCCCGAGACAATCACGAGAAACCAAACTCTGTAACCAAAAACACAACATCACCAACATCCCCATAGCCACCTTGCTCCTGTGCACCTGCACATCGTCTCCGGCCATCACTGGCCAACTCCACGACCATCCCACGGTCAACAACCCTCCCCTCAGACCAACCAACCACCAATTTCAACAACACCTGCTCAAATTCGAGTTCGAGACCCAAATTCCAAAACCTCGAAACATCAGACAATAAACCATCCAAATCTGTCAACGGCAGTTCCTCCCATCTCCGGCCACCATCACCTTTGAATCCCCGTCGGCGACTTCATCAATCCATCCTCTTCCAGCAACCAAGATCCCAAGCCACTCGAACGCTAGAGGAGATCGAACTCTAACAAATACTGTAACCCAGTAAAACTAGGGTTCACAACCTTAAATCCCAAATCTCAATCTAAAGATTTAATTTCAACTCAATCTAGACATTTTCCTATAATCTTTGATAATTACACCATATTCAGAAGCAATTTCAACCAAATCAATTGCAAGCATCAACTATGCTTACCAATTATGTATAACACAGTAAATTTGAAATTATTTTATGTTTACAGCACTATAAATTGTAATTTTTGATTTAAAATTCATGAATTCACTTGATGTTTCTGTTAATAAACCTGAAACATTAAATTATAAAGTTGGAATTTCACTCTATACTAATTGTTGCTCTGTGTAACTAAATTTTACAGGTTACAGACAATTTAATTTATATCAAATTTATACTTACTCTATTCTAAACAAACAGGTTTTATTCAAAAGTCTAAGTCCTACAGCAAACAAGTCAAGGAAAGAGTTCAGGGATCAAACATGAGTTTGAAATTTCGAAGAACAAACATGCAACGTTCATTATCATGTATACAGGCATATATTTACAGCAGTTTCATATAAATTCATTTCTAATTTAAAAAAACATCTACAACTTTACCTATTAAATAAATTTATAAATGAGTTACTCACCTTAATTATGCAGACAGAACTTTGATTTTGAACATGCAGAGCACAGTTTGAAATCCCCTGCGATACTTTTGAAACTTGCATCCAATTTGATGTCTTTAAACTTGTTTTAGAAGATGCTTCCAGATTTAAAGAATTCATGAATGCAGACTTGATGAGGTTGCATGCAGTAGTCTATTTTTCCCAGATCTTGAAAAAAATGCAGGTGCTTGCTTGAAATTGTTGCATGCAGGCTTCATACTTGATTTATGTATGCAGATTTAGAAAATGGATAAGAGATTTGAGATGTAGTTCTGGTTTGAGGAGTTACAGGGAAGGGTTTGCTATGCATTTTGAAAATGAGGAGTTTGTATGTGCTTCCAGTAAAGATGATGCAGGAAATCATGATTTCCATATTTCAAAGAAGGAAATGCAGGCTTTTTATAAACAGATTTGCATAATTTGTTTACAGGGGTTGATTCTCAGATTTGCATGAGGATGATTACAGGGAAAATGGTTTGCAGGTTTGAAAAACAGGAGTTACAGGCCTTTGAAAATGAAATGCAGGAAAATGTTACAGATTTGCAAATTGGTTTACAAGAATTTGATATGCATTTTGATATGAGGAATTTGTTGTAGAGTTTATGTGTTTTCAGCTGAGAATATTTTCTTTAGTTAATAAATGAAAATGAGAAAAAGGCAATGGAAGAAAGAATGCAAGTTTTTAGAAACTAAATTTATGATTTATTAAAAACAAAGAAAAATAAAAGATCAAATTTGACACTAGTAAATGTTTTGTGTGTTTAAACTTACACATGTTAATTATGCCTTAATATGCTTACATTTGTCATCTTAAATTAATTGGTATTTATAATTAGAGTAATGAAATATTAAGCTTAGTTAATTGGTTTATAAATACTTAGTTATATATATAGATAAATAATTTTTTTTAGAAGAATAAAACAAAGTATTATTATAAATGAAAACAATATACAAATCAATTATTTGAAAATAACATTTTTAATCATTTAAAATAAATTTATAAAGAGATTAGGACTTATTTGTCATTTAAATGAATACATGTTTCATAATTTAAATTGTATTTTAAATTCTCATATTTAATCCACAAATCACATTTTATAAATCAATATTTAAAGAAGAAATAAAACAAACACTTTTATAACTAGTTTTAATATACAAACTTAAGTCAAAAATATATTTTAAACAAATAAAACATTTATTAACTTATTAAAATATATTCACTAATTAAATATTTATTAAAAAAGATTATTGAATCAATTCAAATTTATTAACAGAAATTATCAAATCAATTCAATTTTTAAGCACAGATTATTAAATTTATATTGCCATAAATTCCGGGATATTACAATCCTCCCACCTTAAAAGAAATTCGTCCCCGAAATTTAAAACAAAGGTAATTTAATAATCTATTAAAAGATTTTATTTTAATAATAGCATATGTTATTCATATGCTAACAACCAATACAACCAATTCACACAATCAGAACAAATCTAATTATCCAAAAGGATTTTGGATAAAACCTTCATGAGTTTCCCTGGTATATATATATATATATATATATATATATATATATATATATCGGGATACTCGCTCTATAGAATACAAACAATCAAAAACTACTAAACTATAGAGCTCCTATCAACAACTCTAAACAGAATATCAGACTACAGACGAGTCTGACTCAACAAACAAACCTCCTGAACTGCTGGTTTTACAACCAGAAATATCAAACACGTACTCCCTCAGAGATACGTGAAATACTCTGAATCTCAGTTATCCAAACTGGAAATTCAACTCCAAAAAACCAAACACTTATCTTACCAATCACAGAAGAAACCCAAAATACCTCAGAGCTAGCTTCCAAAACTTACCAAAACTTATAGCTTTCTGGATCAGAGAAAAACTTAACCAAAACTCAATCTCCGACTTCAGAATCCAAATTCTTCCGTCTCTTATCCATAAATACTCTTCGGATGATCCTGGGCTACCAACATCCTTCCTGATCAGCTTAACTCTATGCTGATTCCACTAGAAACAATCTGGATCAAAACAATCCAACACAATGATCATCTCAAGATCAATCCAAAACCAAGAACACAAACTCTTCTCCTTAAATAACAGAAGGCAAAACTAACTTCTCCTTGTCTGGAAAACAAAATAGAAGCACTCCTAAACTGCTTCCGCTGCTCAACTCTGATCCGAAACAGAAGAAACTGTTGGCGAAGAGCACAAGCACAGACTGGACAACCCAGCACAGAAATATGGTTCCACCGATCCATAAAGAAAACTCAGATGTTCCTCCGAAACCTGAGTTGCTTCACCAACTTCTATCTCATGGAACAATCCATTTACAAACTGAACCACCGGTACCAATCCTGGAAAGGAAACTCGATCACCAGATGCAGGTAAACTTTGACTTCCTTGAAGAAATCCGGACAATCTCCAACAATCAAGAGAACATTCAACTATCGCAAGTCACTTTTGCGATCCGCCCAACCTAATATCCAAAGAAACTGCTCTCTCTCAACCAAACAGAACAGCTTATGCTGGCCTGGCCAATTCACCAAAGAAAAGGATTCACTCTTGCTGCTTCTGAACTCTATTTCAGAAAAAGTACTCAGTCAAAAGACTTCCTGCTAACACAGAGCACTCGAGCTGCACTGCTAACATCAATGCCAAAGAATTCTCAATCAAAACTCTTCGAGTAACTCGGACCTCAAAGCAACAGAAACACCCTGCTGAACTCAGCCACAATACCAAGCAGACACACTTCCTTACTCTTGTTCCAAAGAAACATCTTCGGAAATATCCATAGTCACTGCATCCCATCACGCAGTTATAACTTCCTAAGATATCAAAATACCATCATTCACTTGATTCTGCCCAAACGACAGATCCAAACTCAACTCATCCAATTCTGCACTTCAAAGATAAACTCCGAACTTTTACAAGTTACCTTCAGAGATCGATGAATTCCTTCATCACTACAGAACTCACTCGAGACGGTATTTGGTCTACAGTCTCGACAAATACACTTCCAACTTCGAGCATTCAAACTCCAACCAATCGGTAGTAGTTGTGTTACACACATCACTACCTCATCTACCTTTGTAAATTATATTGGAAAACCTGAACAGGTAACTCAATCAGATAGGTAGAAATAATTATATATATATATATATATATATATATTGAAAATTACAAGTACGCTCTCTCAAGAAAGACACCACTCCAGAGACTAGGTATTCACTCGACCTAGCGCTCTGATACCAACTGAGACGACCCGACTTTCTACTCCCATAAAATCGTATCATCTTGAAGAAAGAAAGGGATAGAAAAGAGAAAAGAAAGAAGAGAAAGAAGAAACAACACAAGAATCTCAACAGCAGAACGAATAAATTATATTAATAACATAAATATTACATAATGTACAACAGTTATCAGAGTTACATAGACAATACATCACATACTAGACAGTTATAAACACCTGTCTAGTTATTACAACTTAATACACAATACATAAACTCTCAGAGATACCAACACAGCGGAAAACTATATAACTATACGCAAAAGCCTCCTGCTCCATTGCTCCTCCACAATTCGTCAAAGCTAACCTGAATCCTAACCTGAATTCCCTTGGCTACTCGTAAAAATTTCAGTACCCAAGCGTTTATGAAAAACAAAAATAAACTTCGGGTCAAACATCGGTCTGGTGTGAGTAACAGGTTAAAGTTGCTTAACTTTGAAAAACCTTTGAAAAGAAAGGTATCACGTAAGACTTCCCACACATAAACATGGAAAAGTTTTTACCTTACGCTAACCAAAACATTTGATAGGAAATCCAGTGATATTATAATAGTGTCTAGGGTTTTCAAGTAAATAAGAAATAGCCGAAATTGTTACATTCATTAAATTCCAGCTACTAGCCACAAAAGTGGGTAATACAATCAAAACCGTTGGCACTTATTGGATTTTGGATTCCATCAATGGCTGGGCTACTGGGGTACCTCCCGTCACAGTATGTGGCCTAGATCACCGTACCAAGGACCACTCCCGATCCCCTGCAACAAAAAGCCGTAACCATTCCTTACTGAACAGTTCCGAACAAGACAACCCCGCAGTTGTGATCAGCAACCGCACCACTAAGCCGAAATAAAGGGACATCTAGACAGGGATAAATCTTGCTCTCAAGTGGGGGCTACCCACGAAGCTTTGCTACACCTCCCCTGTTTTAGCCACTACCAGTTGATGAGGCAACCAATGCATCCATACATTTTCCATCTCATAACTGAGATTACAATCCATACCAGACAATTAATATCAATCATCAATCATAAGAAATGATCTAATGATCACATTAAATTAAAATGAATTAAATTAATTACTTAACCTCTAATTAATTTAAAATGAATTAAATTAATTACTTCATCATTAAAATTCTGCTTAACTTAACCATTAATTGATTATAAATCAATTAATAAATCACCTTCTCAATATTTATTTCAATTAATTATTACTGATTAATAATCCCCTAATTACAATAAGTAATTAGCTTTAAATTAATTACACAAGTTAATTATTCTTAATAATTAACCTTTAATTACTTAATCAATTTATTAACTAAAGTTAATTACATTAATCCTTTATTAATTAATTACTTCATTTATTCCTTAATTAATCAATTCCAAATTTACATCATTAAATTAATTAATGATTTCCAATTACATTATCAATTAATCTCCTATTATAAATTAATTACATTAAGTAATTAATTTTCAATTAACCATATATATATTAATCACCCTTGATTAATAACAATCCAGTAATTAACTTCCCTTATTACCCATTCCATAAATTAATTACCCTTAATTAATTATCCCAATTAATCCCCTAAGTAATTAAATCCAAATTTACTTTCATCATTAAGAATCTTTAATTGCATCCTGTAATTATCAATTAATTACTTCCCTAAGTAATTGCAATTCCATTAATTACATTAAGTAATTATTTAACAAACCATTAAGTATTTAAATTAATTAAACTTAATTAATTAATCTAAACAAATCACATCAACCAAATTAATCACTTTAAGTAATTAATTCATTAATACTTCCATAAAGTAATTAAACTTAAACAAATGATTATTATTAATTAATTAATCTAATTAATTATTAAAAATTAATCACATTAATTAATTGTTAAAATGATCTTAAGTTAATGACCTTCATTAACAATTCTTAATTACTTAATTAAGAAATTAATCCTATATTAATCATTATTAATTACAAATTAATTAATATTTAATTACCAATTAATTAATCTCTAATTATTAATTAAGTGTTAATTAAAATCTAAATTATCTTTAATCACTTGATTAAATAAATCTTAATCATTAATTAAAATTTAATTAACAATCCTTAATTATAGATTAATTAACCTTAATTAATTAATATCAAATCTTAATTAATTAACTTAAAAATTATTAATTACTTAATTAAACATCCACATTATTCATTAATTAATTAATATTCCATTAAAATTAATTTAATAATTTAAATGAAACCAATTTCTTAAGTCCTTAATTAAGAAACATTCTTCTTATATAAAGTATTTTAAACATTTTGCTTCAAACAAATTCAATTTAAAAATTTCTTTTTAAAATTCAAACTGAAACACAATTTAAATTTCATTCCAGATTCAAACTTAAAAATTTAAAACTTTACTTACATCTCCCTTCTTCATTTTTAAATTATTTAACCCTTTCTAAAATAGTTAAAACAAATTTAAATTTAAAAACTTATTTAAAAATAAAATTTCAGGTTTAAAAACTGAATTTTAACTTATTTTAAATTCTTATTTCATAAATTAAAACTCATAGTTTAAAATCAAAACCAATGTTCCTTTATACTTTAAAAAGTTTAAAATCTAAATTTACTTTCCAGATTTAAATTAAATTTAAACTTAAATTTATCTACCTGAGCTTCATATTTCTGTTTTCCATATTTTAAACTTTGTTTTAAATTTTCAGTTGCATTACAAAATTTTACTTCAAATTTAAAAACAGAAAGCAGTTTCCTGTTTGGTAAAAAAACAATATCTTAACTTCCTGAATTCAAAATATTTCAAAATCCAGGATTTAAATTGTTGAATTCATATTTAAATTTCAGGTTTAAAAAAAATTCCAATTTGAACTTAATCGTATAATTTGAAACTTTACCTTTAAATTTTTTAAAACAGAAAGACAGTTTCTGTTTTTGGTTTAAACCAAACTTGAGTTTGAAAGCATTTCAAATTTATTTCAAGATCTAAAATTTAAACTTATTGAATTCAAATTCAATTCCTGATTCAACTTAGTTTCAGATTTTTGTTAGCATTTTAAACTCTTCTTTTAAAACTGAAAAGCAAAACAGGTTTCTGTTTATAATAAAACCTGAAACAAATTGTTATACTCGAGCCACTTTAAAATTACTTCGAGTTAAATCTTCCCTTTCTTCGAGTTTAATCCAAAATTCCCCGAGACAATCACGAGAAACCAAACTCTGTAACCAAAAACACAACATCACCAACATCCCCATACCCACCTTGCTCCTGTGCACCTGCACATCGTCTTCGGCCATCACTGGCCAACTCCACGACCATCCCACGGTCAACAACCCTCCCCTCAGACCAACCAACCACCAATTTCAACAACACCTGCTCAAATTCGAGTTCGAGACCCAAATTCCAAAACCTGGAAACATCAGACAATAAACCATCCAAATCTGTCAACGGCAGTTCCTCCCATCTCCGGCCACCATCACCTTTGAAGCCCCGTTGGCGACTTCATCAATCCATCCTCTTCCAGCAACCAACATCCCAAGCCACTCGAACGCCAGAGGAGATCGAACTCTAACAAATACTGTAACCCAGTAAAATTAGGGTTCACAACCTTAAATCCCAAATCTCAATCTAAAGATTTAATTTCAACTCAATCTAGACATTTTCCTGTAATCTTTGATAATTACACCATATTCAGAAGCAATTTCAACCAAATCAATTGCAAGCATCAACTATGCTTACCAATTATGTATAACACAGTAAATTTGAAATTGTTTTATGTTTACAGCACAATAAATTGTAATTTTTGATTTAAAATTCATGAATTCACTTGATGTTTCTATTAATAAACCTGAAACATTAAATTATAAAGTTGGAATTTCACTCTATACTAATTGTTGCTCTCTGTAACTAAATTTTACAGGTTACAGACAATTTAATTTATATCAAATTTATACTTACTCTATTCTAAACAAATAGGTTTTATTCAAGAGTCTAAGTCCTACAGCAAACAAGTCAAGGAAAGAATTCAGGGATCAAACATGAGTTTGAAATTTCGAAGAACAGACATGCAACATTCATTATCATGTATACAGGCATATATTTACAGCAGTTTCATATAAATTCATTTCTAATTTAAAAAAACATCTACAACTTTACCTATTAAATAAATTTATAAATGTATTACTCACCTTAATTATGCAGACAGAACTTTGATTTTGAACATGCAGAGCACAGTTTGAAATCCCCTGTGATACTTTTGAAATTTGCATCCAATTTGACGTCTTTAAACTTGTTTTAGAAGATGCTTCCAGATTTAAAGAATTCATGAATGCAGACTTGATGAGGTTGCATGCAGTAGCCTATTTTTCCCAGATCTTGGAAGAAATACAGGTGCTTGCTTGAAATTGTTGCATGCAGGCTTCATACTTGATTTATGTATGCAGATTTTGAAAATGGATAAGGGATTTGAGATGTATTTCTGGTTTGAGGAGTTACAGGGAAGGGTTTGCTATGCATTTTGAAAATGAGGAGTTTGTATGTGCTTCCAGTAAAGATGATGCAAGAATTCATGATTCCCAGATTTCAAAGAAGGAAATGCAGGCTTTTTATAAACAGATTTGCATAATTTGTTTACAGGGGTTGATTCTCAGATTTGCATGAGGATGATTACAGGGAAAATGGTTTGCAGGTTTGAAAAACAGGAGTAACAGGCATTTGAAAATGAAATGCAGGAAAATGTTACAGATTTGCAAATTGGTTTACAAGAATTTGATATGCATTTTGATATGAGGAATTTGTTTTAGAGTTTATGAGTTTTCAGCTGAGAATATTTTCTTTAGTTAATAAATGAAAATGAGAAAAAGGCAATGGAAGAAAGAATGCAAGTTTTTATAAACTAACTTTATGATTTATTAAAAACAAAGAAAAATAAAAGATCAAATTTGACACTTGTAAATGTTTTGTGTGTTTAAACTTACACATGTTAATTATGCCTTAATATGCTTACATTTGTTATCTTAAATTAATTGGTATTTATAATTAGAGTTAATTAAATATTAAGCTTAGTTAATTAGTTTATAAATACTTAGTTATATATATAGATAAATAATTTTTTTTAGAAGAATAAAACAAAGTATTATTATAAATGAAGACAATATACAAATCAATTATTTGAAAATAATATTTTTAATCATTTAAAATAAATTTATAAAGAGATTAGGACTTATTTGTCATTTAAATGAATACATGTTTCATAATTTAAATTATATTTTAAATTCTCATATTTAATCCACAAATCACATTTTATAAATCAATATTTTAAGAAGAAATAAAACAAACATTTTTATAACTTGTTTTAATATACAAACTTAAGTCAAAAATATATTTTAAACAAATAAAACATTTATTAACTTATTAAAAGATATTCACTAATTAAATATTTATTAAAGAAGATTATTGAATCAATTCTAATTTATTAACAGAAATTATCAAATCAATTTAAATTTTAAGCACAGATTATTAAATTTATATTGCTATAAATTCCGGGATATTACAAATATTCTAATTTATTTATAAATTTCTTTAACACCATTTATATTGTATTTTATTCAATTAACTTTTCATTCTATTTACCTCTATTAATCTTTTTATAACTAAAATTTAAGTGTATAACATTTATTATAACCACTCAAATTTTATTTATAAATCCTTTTTATATTGTATATTATCCAATTACATTGTTAACTTTTAATAATTATGGTAAGTTATATTGGAATGCAATTGAATATTATACAAATAAAATTTTGATTTCATTTTATAATTGACATTATCCTTTAAGACAAAGTTTCAGAATTAAATTTCTAATTAACTTCAATCTATTTAGAGATTTATAAATGTACACAATATATATCAAATCAAATTTTAAATCATATATCATATATATCATGAATCAACTCATGTTTAGAAATAAAAATTAATTTAATTTCCCAAAGCAAAACTATAGCAAAGCAACAGAATGGTTTCTTCACTACGAAACTCGAAAATGAATGTCGATGATGCGGCCTGGATCATCGAAATTATTTTCCAGTGACAAAGAAAAGTGCACTTATTTAAAAAATTATTTGAAGCAATTTCTACTTAAAATAATTCAAATGATACACCCTTCAAAACTTTTAAACACAAAATTTGCAACCATCAATAAAACATTTTAAATATAGCTTTACAAAGCAAGAATAGGGGTTCAAATTTGATTAACTCAAAACGAAGAAAATTTTGATTTGAGTCTAAGTTGGAACCAAAGATAAGATGATTAACTAATCGAATAAGGAGATGGATAAGCTTATCATGGGAAACTTCAACCGGGTTAACAGTGAATTCAAAATTAGATTGACGTGGAGTTTTAAGGCAAATCTACATCCGATCTCAAGAGGTAGAATTCAAAATAACAAGAGATACTAGCATCTAATCTGAGGATATAGAAATCTTCGGTGAATCAATGCCAATTGTAAAGGAGTTTCACCCCTTCCCAAATCAATTTGAGATTGGCGAGACCGTCGACTCATTGTAAAGATCATCCGAAGTGGAGTTATGGGATACTCCAAAATCAAAAGTAGACGGATAGTGGGGAACAAGAATGAAATTTTGGAACCGTAGGGAAAGTTTCAAAATTAAAAGGAAATCGAGTCAAAAAGGAAGAGATTCAACTCGAACGAAAGTGATTCTGTAAACAAATTTACCATATATGCTAAGTTTTGCCTAGAGCCAAAGCTCGGATACCAAATGTAACGACCCAATATTTTCAACAATTCACATCCGCACATGTCGGACTTGAATTGTTCAAAATACCGAATTGTAATTTAAATTTGGCAAAACTCAGAACATCCAGTAAATAAATATATCACAGATCACAGGCGTAGAGTAATAAAATGCAGCAGAAGTAAAGAAATAGTAGTTCATGAGGCTACTATACATGTACATAAGAGTTAAACAAGATACAATAGAAATAACAAGATGATAATAATATACATAGCTGAATACAATGCTGGAAACAACTGGATAATTGAGAGTGAAATAGATGGCTGGATCTTCCAGAAAAGATCCAACTCCGAAGGTGAGTCTCTAATGTTGTATCACTCAGTTTGACCCGAGCGTAAAGCAAAACATAAATCACTCGAGTCAGGACACACATATTTATAAAATGTGAACCAACTTAAGTGAATTGTAATATAAGGTACAAGTAACTTAAAGGATGCTTGGGACCGCCCATCCTCTAAGGATCCGTTAAACTATTTACTAAGTAGTAATATTTTGCTATTATAATAATGTTTATAGTAAAATAAACTTACTTGAAAATAGCGTTAAGGGGTAACCCAATATCCTCCTTAACACATAATAGAGCCAATAGTCTATACAGTACCTACGTACCTCCTGATCGGGAGGCTATGAGAAGATACTCCATAGGTACGAAACAAATCAAACTCGTACAAGTCTCGCTAGGGTAGGTGACACGACACAACTAGGCAATGCCAGAGTAGATATACCAATTACACATCTGGGCTGCTGGTGACGCATAGCGCGCAGCTACCGCTCACCTCGAGCCACACCCCTAAAAATCGAAAATCAAAAGTGGCCACCAAATCAATCTCAAAGTTAGAATACAATATCGAAGGAGTGTATCCGTTAAGAGAGGCTATCTCAAGGCCCGTTAGCGCTCCTGTTTTAGCCACCTTATGTCAACTCACGAGAGTTGGATCAACGTATATACCTCAAAGGAACGCCGCCACCATCCTACTTCATTCTGGAAATCTCCACCGCAGTACACGGCTGTTAAAGAGTTTTCGGTATCAACAGAGAGTATGCCCATATATGATCCCGGTCCCTCTAACAACCAACCGTTATTATAACCCATGGATATTTATTTCAAAATATTTCTATTCGAAAACCATTTAAATCAAATACCATTACTTTCCAAAATAATATCCATTTCAAAACTAAGTACAATCTTATTTCATTTAAAAAACAAATCAATATATCATTTAAATTCCAAAAACCCAAATTTCCAAATCATTGAATATTTCCTTCAATTTAATAAACTTGAAATATTCCTTTAAAATATGTGACGACCCGAACTCGATGTCCGACAAACGACATCAAATTTGTATCGCCGGAGCTTATAACAATGTTAGATGTAAATAAACAGCGGAAACAAAATGAATATCAGTGATTATAACACAGATACAACCTTGATATAATATCCATTACAACATCGATCACTAATATCAGAGTGATACACAACAAAAGATACAATAAAGTGAAAACTCCACAGCGGAACAACAGATACTCCAAAAATTGCCAACATACTTCAACTTGATAAGGCCTTCAAAAACTCCAAAAACTCCAAGCACATCGAAAGACTTCCAAATCCAAAAGCTTTCCAAAATTCGACAGCTTCCCAAATACGGATAACCTGCTTCTAGGCTGCCTATGTGGAAATTATGGGCACCCAGAGTTTAGGAAAGGAATAATAAACTCCAGGTCAGTCATGGGACTGGTATGAGTAAACAAAAACAGTTTATCTTTTAAAAACAACCAAAAGAATTTACTTTTGAAAATCGCAATGCTTTTTTGGAAAATGAAACTTCCATACGGTCTCCCGCCACACACTCAATGCAAGCGCACACTTGGAGGAGATTTCTCCTTATGACAGTAAAAAAATGTTTGATACGCGAAAACCATTTGGTAATATTATTAGTGCATAGTGCGGAAAACATTTCGAAAGTATAATATCAATCTTAGTCAGCATGGGCATTTCGCACTTATGCCAACTATAGCTACCATGTTCAATAGCAGGTTACCGCCACATTTCATGGCAGGTTATACAACTAAAACCGTACAAGGTACGTATTTTTTTCTTTGGATTTTTCAACAAATGGTCGGGCAAAGGAACTTCCCACATAAAATGAAACGCCTCTGGAAGGACGTCCCCGAGAACCTAACCGGATCTCTGCCAAACAAGGCCGACGTTATCACATGCTTTAACCAAGTTGTAACTATGTAACTAACATACGAGCTATATCATCCCCGGTCGTTACCGACCTTTATCCAAGCGCTCGACACCAACAACCACAAAGTAATAAATTTGCAGCAACCACATAGGTTCGATATCTGGGCTCTACACCATGATATCACCTTCTATCCAGAAGGAAATGGACATACCCTCGGGGCGCTACCCCTAAAAAAACCTTGTCGCAACATTCCCGTTTCGACCATTTCCGGTTGTGAGGCTCGACGAAGTCTCGTCCACAAAGCTATGTTTTTTCAGAAAGCCATGCTTCGATCAACAAATGATCAGCAGCACTTCGTATGCAACATTACCAAATTGGGAATGTATCACTAGTAACATCAACTACATAACCTCTGAGCTCGTACGTCTCAGAGAAGGGTGTTAAGCTAAGAGAATAAATCTCCGCCACCAACAGAAATGTATTTGACAGAAACCAGCTTTACATCTCAATTTGTAACGTCGGACACACATCCATACAAGTCTGTTCTGGGTTCGGACAGAACCGAAGGCACTTCTGAAGAAGCCCTTGCAATCCGGGTATTCACAATCTCGATCGGACTTCCCATCACATAGGGAATCTCTATACCATAGCTACTCAGTGTAGAGACAATCGATAGGTTGTCCTATTGCTGTCGCAAATACCCGGTCTTCACCACCGGTCTTCATATGCTATCCATATCGTCGTATCACTATTCGAAATGGGTTATATGACACAAAGGTCCTCTCCAGGCTAAACCGAATA
Source organism: Allium cepa (assembly GCA_030765085.1). Lineage (NCBI taxonomy): Eukaryota > Viridiplantae > Streptophyta > Magnoliopsida > Asparagales > Amaryllidaceae > Allium > Allium cepa. The sequence goes on along the minus strand of CM060942.1, from coordinate 85,952,210 downwards.
ATGAGCGCAATTAAAAATCATATGGATAATGGGGTCTCAGTTAAATCATAGCTTAAAGCCCAAACCCTTTCATTCGAATGGTTAAAATAAATTGCCATTTTCAACCTTTTAAACAAAAAGATTCATTTCAAAAACCTTCAATGGTTTAAACAATTTCCACACTTTAATCTTTTAAACAAAAATATTCAATTCACAAAGTTCACCTCATTCACAAAGATCCATTCGTGGATTTCAAAACAATTTCCATTTCAATTGGATTAACTCGTTAAATCTTTAAATCAAGATTTAACTTATAGCTTTCAAAACTCGTTTCCAAAGATTCATTCATAGTCTTTCAAAACAATACCATTTCAAGTTGGATTAACTCATCCGGTCTTTGAATCAAAGACTCATTTCATAGTTTTTAAAACATTTCAATTCCATTTCAAACTTGAAACCTTTCAACACAATTTGGAAATCCTTTCTTTAAATGAAGGCTATTATTATTCGAAAACAAGTAGTTTTCGTTTTGGAAAAAATCGATCTTATTTATACAAGTTAAAGTCTTTGGGTTAGTTCAAATTCCCAAAAACAACACTTTAAAAATGGTTTAAAACCCGCATAAACTTGTATAATTCTTATTAAATCATAAATACCAATATAGGATTCAATTTCAGATATTGAATTCCAGTGTAAATCAAATTATTCAAATTTCAAATCTTTATTAAGTTATTCAAAATAACTTACATTTTTAAAACACCCTTTCAAAGGCTTTTCACTTTAAACCCAATCCATTTCCAATCTTTTGTATTTAAAATGCAAATTTAAAATTATTTTAAAATCTGTGACTTAAATGATTTCCACATGCAATCCATATTTGTGTGTGTAAGGGAATTTACACTATTTGTGCACAACATCAATCATCACAGATATACCAATATCGATAAGCGGTATAGTCAATAAGGCTTATCTTCATTCATAGTTTCACAGATAAAATAAATTTATCAGTCACAAAGATTCATCGTTACAATTCGATGTGGGTTTCGGATAACCAACTAGAATCCGACTCCCTGTCGCATCGAAATTGAAATGCCATCTTACGGGCAAAAGGGTTTTCATATACATACAGAACAAGTCGCAAATCACAATTTAGCATAAGGCAAGTTACATCACAAAGTATCACGATCACAACAGGGGTGTTAATCAGCTCAAGGCACTTCAATAAAAATCAATCATATAACGAGAGATGAATTAACAAAGATTATAATTGATTAATCACATAATTATTAATTATCTTTAAATAATGATTGATTACCCTAAATTAATTAAATCTTAATCACCTCCATTAATTAATTTATCCTTAATTAATTATCTTAATTAATTTATCTTTAATTATAAATAGATTACTTTGAAATAAATAATTAATCACTCTTTAATTAATTATTCTTTAATTATTAAGTAATTACAAATCATCAATTATTTAATCATTGTTAACAGATAAACCTTTTTAAAACATTCGATTAACTTCTCAATTAATCTTGTTAAGTTTTATTTAAAATAACTCTATTTCAAAGATACAGGTTTAAAGCATTTTTTTCCCAAAACTTAAAATTTTTGTTAAATGCTAACTCACGCGCGACCCTGAATTACTTCGAGACAGGACTCGAGCTACAGCCCATTCCTCCCGAGCACGTCCCCGAGTATTCTCCTTCTCTTTCTCTCGTGCTTCTTCTTCCTCTTTTATTTCGTTCTTCTCTTTTTTTTTCAAGTTATACACTGCTGAACCAACTCACGCATGAACGCGAGAGAGAACCCGAGCCAACCCATATTTTACTCAAGTGCTCCTCCGAGTTCCCCTGAGCCCAACACCTCCCGATGCAGAATCGACGTTATGCACGTGCACGGCGTCGCGCCGCCGCTCTAGCGAACGTCGCGAGCTTCAGCAAGTCGAGATTCATCCCTCTACTCCAAATCGAGGTTCCATTCGAAGCCATCAACCCAAAATCAAAATTTGCAGTTTTGCTCGAGAAACTGCAATCAAATCGACCAATCTAAACGCCTCGCCTGAGAAATTTCGGCCACCAGAAAACACCAGCCTCCGGCCACGAATACGTCAACCTCCCTACTATCATTTCCCAAAAGCATATGCAGCTCGATGCACGATTTAGGCCACAGCGATCAAATTTCCCGACCACACCAAAATTAGGTTTAAAAACGAAATCCTCTCGCCGCCATCATCTAAATGATCGAGAGTCTCTACGACTATTTTTCCAAACATCGCCGATCACTCACCTAGCCTCAGCCCAAACCCCGGCCTCGCTAGTGCCTCCGACCGCTTGAAGTTGCCTAAAACCCATTCCCAGTACATTTCGAAACTGCTCTGGGAATACAACACTAAGAATTATCATATTGGCCTTAAAAATCCTATTTTAAGTGAGTATTCAAGTTATATAATTGAATTTGTAAATCATAATACTCGAATTTAATCCGCATTTGGATTTTCTCTGTAAAAACAAATTTGTACAACCTATATATTGTTTATTTCACTTAAAACTATTTTTAAATCTTCATATAGATGGAAACAAACCTGTTTTACGTTAAACTCGAAATCTATAAATAATTAGATGAAGAGAAATATAAATTAGTTTGCAAGCTTCATGCCTGTCTAAAAAATATAACAGAGAGGAGGAAAAAAAACAGATTCATCTCAGGCATTTACACACACACACACACACACACACACACACACACATATACACACACACACACACATACGGAGTTGAAATTGAAGAAAATACCCAAGCATACACATGTTAAACATGAATTATACATGGATTTAAAGCTAACTTAAACCTTTATATGATGTTGTTTACTCACTTAGGAATATTGATGAACAGAGATGCTTCTGTGTTTGGAAATAAACAGTTTTGATCCTTTTTTTTCTTCAGTAGATTGTTTTTAAACTTGAATATAAAGTGATGTTTTCTATTTCTTTTTCTTTCTGATTGGATGTGTACATATATATAAAGGGGTTTGTACAGGGTATGGAAGGTAGTTATTAACTGGGACAAGATTTTTCTCTTATCAGATATATTTTATCTTTGTTTGTTGACTAAGCCAATCTTATTTCGACTGATATGATTTGATTTAAGCTTAAGAAGAAAGCATTAAATGATTTTGTTCCCAACTTGGTTTACATACAATTCCTTTTTGATTTTTGTAAGTACAAAATTTTGATTTTTTTTTATCTTTGCAGATTTTTGTAATCTAATGTTTGTTTTATGTTGTAGATTTTTTATCTTCTTGTATAAGCCTTGTTTCCTTGTTTATATTTTTTTTTGTTTACAGCCTACTTGTCTAATTTGTTTGGTTTTGCATACAACTTTTTTTTTCTTTTCCTATTGTTTTCCTGGTTTATATAGCTCTCATGCAAACTTGTATGAATTTCCATGTCATTTTATAACTATAAAATCTTATTACAAACATGCATTTTTTTTCTATTTGAATTATAACTATCAATATTTAATTCATCACATATATTTTATTTTGTTTTATACCTTTTTATAACTTCATAAAGAAAATAAATAAAAGCACAATTTATACATTTAATAAATAGTCATACGTATTATTTTTCCAAAGTACAACTTTTTAAAGAAAATTCATTTTGAATACTTTTTGAATTTCCAAATCAATATTTTTATTTATAATCCAATTCAATTTAATATATTTATTTTGAGTTTCAAATCGAAATTTTAAAGCAAATATATATCTCTTATTAAATTTGAAAAAATTCAAACAAATACCCAATTTAATTCCAAAAATTAAATTAATTACCAATATGAATTTTTTTTAAAATCGGGATCGTTACAGATTCCCCCCTTAAGAAATTTCGTTCCCGAAATTTTCCAAGAAGATAACAAAGAACAGATAAGAGATATAGAAATATCTTTTCAGATCAAACTTGGATATCAATTCTGCATTTGGCTTGCAAAATCAGAATATCAACAATAGATATGAGAACAAACTCAATCAACTATGAAACAATTGGGTTATCTGATCTACGAAGTATACAAGGCTATTGGTTAGTTTGAAGGGATAACCGACCATTCATAGATTTTATCGAAACCCAATGAAATAGACAAAAATAGATTCGATTACGATCTCAGATTCAAAATTTAACTCGTTTATGATTTGCTGAGAAATAAAACTATGGATAGTTCCCGTATCGAACAACATTCGAAATTTTTTATCGTAAAGGAGAAAGTTACCTTCCAAAATTCCTTTTCCGTTATCAACCTTTGAATTTGAAGGATCATCTTTGATTGCATACACCTTTGCTACCTGAGCTTGCTTCCTTTTCAGGCAATCTTTGATTTCATGACCTGGCTTGTGACAGTAATAGCATTTCTTAACTCCCTGACCAGTTTCCACAGGCTGTTCTTTCTTAACTTGTTTCCTCAGATTCTTGCGGTTGTTTGCATAATGGCCCTTTTCTTGGTAATTGTAACATGTTATATCTTTCGCCGGGTTTCCCTGACTGTCCTTCTTTTTCACGTCTTGATATGGTTTCTTGTCCCCAAACTTTCTTTTCTTCCAATTTTGATTGCTCGTATTTCCTCCTTCCCTTGGGGTTTCCTGCATATCCAGGGTAGCACATCTATACCCCATATCTATCAATTCAGAAAAAGATTCTTTAACGTGGGCTGTCATCCTTCCGTGGAATTTCTTGTTCATTCCATGAATGAAACTTTCATTCTTTTTCAAAGGTGTATTCACTAGTTTCGGACGAAAACGAGATAATTCACTGAATTTGTTCAAATATTCCTCAAATGATAAAACTTCCCTGCTTCAAATCCATAAATTCCTGGTACATTCTAGAGATACCAACCGATGGCATATATCGTTTCTCAAACACTTTCTTAAATCGCTCCCAAGTGAATTCTTCTTCTGGCTTATCCACGGTAATTGTCTCCCACCAAGCTAATGCTTCTTCTTGGAGTTGCCAAGAAGCTATCAATCACATTTGATCATCTTATAACTTCAATCCTCTAAAGATTTTTTCACATGAACAAATCCAGGCTTGTGCTTCGATAATGGATTCTTTGCCAGTGAACGGCTTACCACCAATTCTATTAAAGCTTCGATACAATTCAGCCAAATCCGGCTTAGGCTGAGTGCAAATGGCTGCTGTTACAGAGACTTGACCAGTGTAGTGGTATTTCCCCGTCCCCTACCTTTTCCTCTTCTTTCGCTCATTCTCAGTATCTGTAAATAATAAGAAAACTTGATTTAGGCATATGGACAAGATATCTTAGGGAATAATAACAGTTAAAGGAAGCAAAGTAAATAACTTTGGGGTTTCGGTTTCTCGGTTGTACTCATTCTAGGGTATACTTCACCCTATCTCTAATGAGCCATCAAATGTGTTATACTCTGTAGCTAAAGTTCTTACTCAACCTTCAGCTTTGATACCACTTGTGACGACCCGAACTCGATGTCCGACAAACAACATCAAATTCGTATCGCTGGAGCTTATAACAACATTAGATGTAAATAAACAATGGAAAAAAATGAATATCATTGATCATAACACAGATAAATCCCTGATATAATATCCATACAATATCGATCACTAATATCAGAGTGATACACAACAAAAGATACAACAATAAAGTGAAAACTCCACAGCGGAACAACAGATACTCCAAAAAGTTGCCAACATACTTCAATTTGATAAGGCCTTCAAAAACTCCAAAAACTCCAAGCACTTCGAAAGACTTCCAAATCCAAAAGCTTTCCAAAATCTGACAGCTTCCAAAATACGGATAATCTGCTTCTAGGTTGCCCGTGTGGAAATTATAGGCACCCAGAGTTTAGGAAAGGAACAATAAACTCCAGATCAGTCATGGGACTGGTACGAGCAAACAAAAACAATTTATCTTTTAAAAACAACCAAAAGAATTTAATTTTGGAAATCGCAATGCTTTTTTGGAAAATGAAACTGCCATACGGCCTCCCGCCGCACACTCAATGCAAGCGCACACCTGGAGGAGATTTCTCTTTATTACAATAAAAAAATGTTTGATGCGCAAAAATCATTTGGTATTATTACTAGTGCATAGTGCGGAAAACATTTCGAAAGTATAATATCAATCTTAGTCAGCATGAGCATTTCGCACTTATGCCAACTATAGCTACCATGTTTAATAGCAGGCTACCGCCACATTCCATGGCAGGTTATACAACTAAAACCGTACAAGGTACGTATTGTTTCTTTGTATTTTCCAACAAATGGTTGGGCAAAGGAACTTCCTACATAAAACGAAACGCTTCTGGAAGGAGTCCCCGAGAACCTAACCGGATCTCTGCCAAACAAGGCCGACGTTACCCCACGCTTTAACCAAGCTGTAGCTAGAAAACTAACACACGAGCTATGCCATCCCCGGTCGTTACCGACCTTTATCCGAGCGCTCGCCACCAACAACCACAAAGTAATAAATTTGCAGCAACCACATAGGTTCGATATCTGGGCTCTGTACCATGATATCAGCTTCTATCCAGAAGGAAATGGACATACCCTTGGGGTGCTACCCCTAAAAAACATTGTCGCAACATTCCTGTTTCGACCATTACCGCTTGTGAGGCTCGACGAAGTCTCGTCCACAAAGCTACGCTTTTTCACAAAGCCATGCTTCGATCAACAAATGATCAGCAGCACTTCGTATGCCACATTACCAAATTGGGAATGTATCACTAGTAACCATGAACTACATAACCTCTGAGCTCTTACGTCTCAAAGAAGGTTGTTAAGCTAAGAGAATAAATCTCCGCCACCAACAGAAATGTATTTGACAGAAACCAGCTTTACATCTCAATTTGTAACATCGAACACACATCCATACAAGTCTGTTCCGGGTTCGAACAGAACCGAAGGCACTTTCGAAGAAGCCCTTGCAATCCGGCTATTCACAATCCCGATCGGACTTCCCATCACTTAGTGAATCTCTATACTGTAGCTACTCAGTGCAGAGACAATCGATAGGTCATCCTATTGCTCTTGCAAATACCCGGTCTTCACCACCGGTCTTCAAATGCTATCCATATCGTCGTATCACTATTCAGAATGGGTCATATGACACAAAGGTCCTCTCCCAACTAAACCGAATAACGAGCGCAATTAAAAATCATATGGATACCGGGGTCTCAGTTAAATCATAGCTTAAAGCCCAAACCCTTCCATTCGAATGGTTAAAATAAATTACCATTTCCAATCTTTTAAACAAAAAGATTCATTTCAAAAACCTTCAATGGTTTAAACAATTTCCACACTTTAATCTTTTAAACAAAAAGATTCAATTCACAAAGTTCACCCCATTCACCAAGATCCATTCGTGGATTTCAAAACAATTTCCATTGCAATTGGATTAACTCGTTAAATCTCTAAATCAAGATTTAACTTATAGCTTTCAAAACTTGTTTCCAAAGATTCATTCATAGTCTTTCAAATCAATACCATTTCAAGTTGGATTAACTCACCCGGTCTTTGAATCAAAAACTCATTTCATAGTTTTCAAAACATTTCAATTTCATTTCAAACTTGAAACCTTTCAACACAATTTGGAAATCCTTTCTTTAAATTGAGGCTATTATTATTTGAAAACAAGTAGTTTTCGTTTTGGAAAACTTTGATCTCATTTATGCAAGTTAAAATCTTTAGGTTTGTTCAAATTCCCAAAAACAACACTTTAAAAATGGTTTAAAACCCGTACAAACTTGTATAATTCTTTTTAAATCATAAATACCAATATGGGATTCAATTTCAGATATTGAATTCCAGTTTAAATCAAATTATTCAAATTTCAAATCTTTTTTAAGTTATTCAAAATAACTTACTTTTTTAAAACACCCTTTCAAAGGCTTCTCACTTTAAACCCAATCCATTTCCAATCTTTTGAATTTAAAATTCAAAATTAAAATTATTTTAAAAATCTGTGACTTAACTGATTTCCACTTGCAATCCATATTTGTGTGTGTATGCTGTGGCCCAGGGATTTTAAACAATAGTGCACAACATCAATCATCACAGATATACCAATATCGATAAGCGGTATAATCGATAACGCTTATCTTCATTCACAGTTTCACAGGTAAAATAAATTTATCAGTCACAAAGATTCATCATTACAATTCGATGTGGGTTTCGGATAACCAACTGGAATCCGACTCCCCGTCGCATCGAAATTTAAATGCCATCTTACGGGCAAAAGGGTTTTCGTATACATACAGAACAAGTCGCAAATCACAATTTAGCATAAGGCAAGTCACATCACAAAGTATCACGATCACAACAGGGGTGTTAATCAGCTCAAGGCACTTCAATAAAAATCAATCATATAACGATGAGATGAATTAACAAAGATTATAATTAATTAATCACATAATTATTAATTATCTTTAAATAATGATTCATTGTCCTAAATTAATTAAATATTAATCACCTTCATTAATTAATTTATCTTTAATTATAAATAGATTACTTTAAAATAAATAATTAATCACTCTTTAATTAATTATTCTTTAATTATTAAGTAATTACAAATCATCAATTACTTAATCATTGTTAACAGATAAACATTTTTAAAACATTCGATTAACTTCTCAATTAATCTTGCTAAGTTTTATTTAAAATAACTCTATTTCAAAGATACAGGTTTAAAGCATTTTTTTCTCAAAACTTAAAATTTTTGTTAAATGCTAACTCATGCGCGACCCTGAATTACTTTAAGACAGGACTCGAGCTACAGCCCATTCCTCCCGAGCACGTCCCCGAGTATTCTCCTTCTCTTTCTCTCGTGCTTCTTCTTCCTCTTTTATTTTGTTCTTCTCTTTTTTTTTTCAAGTTATATACTGCCGAACCAACTCACACACGAGCGCAAGAGAGAACCCGAGCCAACCCATATTTTACTCGAGTGCTCCTCCGAGTTCCCCTGAGCCCAACACCTCCTGATACAGAATCGATGTCGTGCACGTGCACGGCGTCGCGTCGCCGCTTTGGCAAGTGTCGCAAGCTTCAGCAAGTCGAGATTCATTCCCTACTCGAAATCGAGGTTCGATTCGAAGCCATCAACCCAAAATAAAAATTTGCAGTTTTGCTCGAGAAACTTCAATCAACTCGACCAACCTAAACGCCTCGCCTGAGAAATTCCAGCCACCAGAAAACACCAGCCTCCGGCCACGAACACGTCAACCTCCCTACTATCATTTCCCAAAAGCATGTGCAGCTCAATGCACGATTTAGGCCACATCGATCAAATTTCCCGACCACCTCAAAATTAGGTTTAAAAACGAAATCCTCTTGCCACCATCACCCCAATGATCGAGAGTCTCTACGACTATTTTTCCAAACATCGTCGATCACTCACCTAGCCTCAGCCCAAACCACGGCCTCGCTAGTGCCTCCAACCGCCTGAACTTGCCTAAAACCCATTCCCAGTACATTTCAAAACTGCTCTGGGAATACAACAATAAAAATTAGCATATTGGCCTTAAAAATCCTATTTTTAAGTAATTATTCAAGTTACATAATTGAATTTGTAAATCGTTATACTCGAATTTAATCAGCATTTGGATTTTCTCTGCAAAACAAATTTGTACAACCTATATATTGTTTATTTCTCTTAAAACTATTTTTAAATCTTCATATAGATGGAAACAAACTTGTTTTATGTTAAAATCGAAATCTAAAAATAATCATATGAAGAAAAATTTAAATTAGTTTGCTAGCTTCAAGCCTGTCTAAAAAAATTACAGAGAAGAGGAAGAAAACAGATTCATCTCAGGCATTTATATATATATATATATATATATATATATATATATATATAGACACACACACACACAGAGACAGAGATGCTTCTGTGTTTGGAAAAAAACAGGTTTGATCCTTTTTTTCTTCAGTAGATTGTTTTTAAACTTGAATATAAAGTGATGTTTTCTATTTCTTTTTCTTTCTGATTTTTGCTTTTGAATGAACTAAATGTATATGGATGTGTACATATATATAAAGTGGTTTGTATAAGGTAGGGAAGGTAGGTATTAACTGGGACAAGATTTTTCTCTGATCAGATATATTTTATTTTTGTTTGTTGACTAAGCCAATGCTTATTTCGGCTGATATGATTTGATTTAGGCTTAAGAAGAAAGCATTAAATGCTTGTGTTCCCATCTTGGTTTACATACAATCCCATTTTAATTTTTGTAAGTACAAAATTTTGATTTTTTTCTTTACATATTTTTGCAATCTAATGTTTGTTTTATGTTGTAGATTTTTTATCTTCTTGTATAAGCCTTGTTTCCTTGTTTATATTTTTTTGTTTATAACCTACTTGTCTAATTTGTTTTGTTTTGCATACAACTTTATTTTTCTTTTCCAATTGTTTTCCTGGTTTAAATAGCTCTCAAGCAAACTTGTATGAATTTCCATGTCATTTTATAACTATAAAATCTTATTACAAACATACATTTTTTTTTCTATTTAAAGTTTAACTATCAATATTTAATTCATCACATATATTTTATTTTGTTTTATACCCTTTTATAACTTCATAAATAAAACAAATAAAAGCACAATTTATACATTTAATAAATAGTCATACATATTATTTTTCCAAAGTACAACTTTTTAAAGAAAATTCATTTTGAATACATTTTGAATTTCCAAATCAATTTTTTTACTTATAATCTAATTCAATTGAACATATTTGTTTTGAGTTTCAAATCCAAATTTTAAAGCAAATATATATCTCTTATTAAATTTGAAAAAGTTCAAACAAATACCCAATTTAATTCTAAAATTAAATTAATTACCAATTTGAATTTGTTTTAAAATCGAGATCGTTACAAAATCACCTTAAACCAAAACTATTTTATAGAATCATATTCAATCATCAATTTCAATGAGTTTCAAATCGCTATATTTAAAGACAATTCTTAATTAAATACAATTTCCAACTCATAACGCCTTTAAAATGACCTTTATTTAAACCTTTGAATATGAAGTAGTTACCCTTCCAAAACGAACATTCAATTTCTAGAATTTTAGCAATTTCTAAGTCCATTTGTTCAATTTCAACATTTCAAACATTTTAATTTTCAAAACAGCAGCACTTATAAAGTGCCGCAGTAGGTATATTTAGTATATATCAAAACATAGTTCAAATTCCGAAATTACGACATTATAGAAATGCTGTTATAGGTCCATTTAGTAATTTCAGCACATAGTTCAAATTTCAGAAGTTACAACACTTCTGAAATGGTGTTATAGGTATCTTTAGTATATTTCAACACGTAGTTCATTGAACCACAACATTTTAGAAATGCTATAGTTTCTGTTATTCCCTTTAAAACAATATATCTTCAATTTTTCTCATTTTTAACTTATCAAACTTATTCCACATTTCAAAATTTTTGTTTGGATATTACTTAACTTATCAATTTAATAAAATAACATTTTATTAATAAATATCCAATTTAATTAATTTGTTGAGTCAATACTTTACAAATTTCTTAACTTTTATTTCAACTCATAACTTAATATTTTATTTAACATACCCATCTCCTAAATAAAATTAAATCTCCATTTATTTACTTAACTTAATATTTCCATTTAAAAATCCAATTCCCAATTTCAAGTTATGTCATCTTTAAGGAACTTTTTTCCATTTTCAAATCAATGTCATTTGCTTTTTACAAAACATAACCCTAAATAAAATACTTTATCATAGTTAATATAACAATCCAATTCTCTTCATTAATCTATTCATTTAGACATCAATTAATTATGATTTAAAGTTAAATAAATTTTATTACCAAATGTCCAATTAAAACTGTATTTCATTTTCTCAATTCAAAATACATTATTTATTTTTCAAACCTACCCATTTCATAAATAAACACTATTACAATCACTAGGTTAGATTTAAAATCCCTCATTAAATCAAATAAATTTATTAAGTTATTTATCATCAATATAGATCTTTAAATTACTACTTTAATACCAAATAAAGATTTTGATTTACACTTTAACCCAATTATCAACTTATAAAATTTTAACTTATTGAAAATCAATATCTCTTTGTATTAAAGCCACTAAATCAAATTTTTAGTTAAAACTTCATATATTCAAAATTATTAATAAATTTTTAGGATAATATTGTTTTGAAAATATTAACCATGGGCTTGTATAATATTTTCTAACCTAGGCCAAGTGATGATGTGTATCATTTCAATCCGTAATTTTAAAGAAAATCCAGGTTCCATCATTTCAAACTCGTAATCCCAAGTAAAATAAGTACAATAAAAAGAAATCACTCGAGCCTATCATTTCATCTCATAATGATTTTTCCTTATTCAAATGTCCGTTCGGGTATGTATCCTTTCAACCAATAGTGATAGGGAACTTGCAGTGTGATAAACAGGAAATATAATAACAGCGTAGCATATAATATCATAACGAATGATGTAACAGGTATGTAAATAGCATTTAACATCATATAAATATATCACAGGCATGTATGAATAACATATTAATTTATACAGATCTACTTATCATCATTTCATAATAATACAAGTATATATGTCTAGAGTGATGTAACTCACCTTTTTAAAGCAAGAATTGAAATTCAAACCCAAATCTAAACTCCGCAAAGCATGAAAAGGCACAAAAAAGCCCGACTATATTTTTGAGTGGATGAAGAGTCAGATCCAACTCTTGTATGCAAACAAATACACATATATAAGAATATAATTCTCAACACAATGATTAGAATTTAAACAATGGAAAAATATGAAATATAGTGGCATAACCTTTGCTCTAAACCACAAGTGGGCTCGGCCATGTTCAAGTGGGCTTGACTATACCACTCATAGGCTCGGCATTATGAGTTCAGATCTGGTCATGTCATCATAGGAATGAAAAGAAGTAGAGTTTTGTTCATAGCAAGGCAAGGCATGGTGGAGTTTTGGTTGTGGCCGAGCTACATGAAGAGGAGGTGAAGGAAAATAGGTGTTTGGCTAGGTTGGTACAAGGTTTGTGATGGTTTGGCTCATATGGTGGTCACGACAAGGCTTTGGGTGGTGGTGATGGTTGATGGAGGTGGTCATGGTAGTGGCTAGAGGCAAGAGACCGAGCCTAGCTTTGAAGCAAAACAAAGAAAGAGGAAAAGAAAAGAGAAAAGAAATGAAAAAAGAAGAGAAGCCGTCACTTTAGAGCTTGAACATATATTTTCTTCACGCAAATGATAATGAGGTGTTTTGAGAATTGTTTGTGCATGAGTTATCAAAAGAAATACATGGCTAAAGATGGAAGAAAGAAACGACTAAGGGGAGTAAATGATAGGAAACAAAAAGGCATAAACTAAGGAGAAATAAACTTGCATATATTTTATTCTTAAATACAAATGAATATGAGAAGTGGAAAATAAATCTTTGTACGAGAATTGATAAAGTTTCTCACGGTTAATTGATGGAGTGGTTTGGAAGGCAAGCAAAGAAGTAAATGTTGGAAATGTAAAAGACATAAGTTAAGGAGAAATAAACATATATATATTTATTCTTAATTGCGAATAAAAATGTGGAGTTTGAAATGAGAAATAAATCTTCTTGTATATCATTTGTGGAATGATTTCTCGCGGCTAGGAAAAAAATATACACAATTATGGTAGGTAATTAAATAGATAGGTAAATAAAAAGGCAAGAAGTAAAGCAAATGTAACCTATGACTCTAAAATTTTCTCCAAGCCATTTATTTGCATAGATTTCTTTCTAGAAATGAAATGAGAGATGAGAATGATTCGACTTGTACATGAATAGCAAGTGAAATGCACGGTCGAAAGAAAAATAAACGGCTAAGGGGAAGTTTTGGATGGTAAGAAAAGGATAAGTTTCATTTTGAATTAAAGAAAGAGCAACTTATGACCTTTGAATTTCCTATACCATTTATCAAAAATATACCAATCAAAAATGAAAAAAATAAAGATAAAAAAAAAGTCAAACAAAATAAAATTAGAAAGATGAAAAATAGAAAATAGAAAATAAATTAGAGAAATGAACATAGGAAAATAGGAAATAAAATATCGAAAGTTTTGCGTGTAAAATACTGTAATTTATCTAATTCAAAAAGTATAAATCAGAATTAAATGAAACAAAAAGCAGAATTAATATAAATAAAATACATTTTCAAAGAAAAAGAACAGAATTTAAAAATTCAAATTTAAAATTTTCAACTATGGTCAAACTTTGACTTTCAATTGACCAAAACACAAAATTTTCAGAAAATATTTATTTTATTGTATTTGGAAAATAAATTAAAAACAAATTCCAAACTTAGGTTGGAAAATTCCAGAAATTTAATTTTAAATAATTTAAAAATTAAAGCTTTCAAATAAAAATTTAATTAAAAATATTTACAAAATTATGGGTTGTTACAGCTTGTGTCTTGACTCCAAAATCATCCAAATCTTTGCTAAATCACTGAGGTGAGTAAAACACTCATAAAATGCTTGCTAAATCTTAAGCTGCTGTAAGAAATTGTTGTGTAAAAGCTTCAGTTTATGTACATCTCTATGTCTCTTGTTTTATTGAGTTTCATGTTTCTGGTTGCCACTTTGAGTGGTCATAACTTCTTGATTCTAACTTGACATGCCACCGAATCTGTTCCAAATTCTAGTTTAGATGTTAAACTATGTGCATTTCTTTTATTATTGCAAAATTCCGTCGTTTGATAAGTCATGTTGCTTCTAGAAAATCAATACATACCAGAAAATTGTACAGGAACCACCTCCGTAGACTGGGACGACAAAGATTTCCACCCAGCACCTCACCAGATCGACCTAACTGTTGACCTAGAGGTCGACCTGGCGGTCGACCTGAGGGGGCACAGGGCTCGACCACTTGGTCGGCCCATTCCTGTGTGTTATGCCTTTTTTCGTGAACTTTTCGCAGCATTTTATCCTCCTTTGGTATGTTTTTGCGACCTATTCATATGCATTTTTGAGATATTTTGATGAAAGTTAGGGGCTATGATATCCATCAATGGATTAGCCAAGTTTTGGAGGGATTTGGTATCTAAAATTTTGAATTAAATTCGATTTGAATTTGAATATCGATTTAGAGTATTGCCTTCGTAATTCTTCGATTTCAAGCACTATTTTTTCCAAATAAATTTTGAGAATTTTTCTAAATGATTTAAATTTTGAGATCATCATTATTAAATATTTTAATTCATTTAAATTATTTATAAATTATTACAAAGTATTTTAAATATATTTTTATTCCTTATAATAAGGAGAAATTTCAATGAAATGTCTTCAAAATGATTTTAGAAAATTATTTTAAAATCCCATTTTCTTAATTAAATTATTTTATAAGTAATATACATTATTTGGGATGAACGTTAACACTTTTCCGATTCCTATTTGGGAGATTATGACACATTCTGGGATTGTCAGTACTGTAGACCTTCGGGTCATCTAGGATTTACGACTCCGATCGTCAGGGATTTACGACTTCGGTCGTCTGATAGAGGTACCTTATACACACACACACACACACACACACTAGTAGTAAGGGAATGGCACATGCAAAATTGCTTCGACGTGCAAATTGGATTCGGCCGATCCGGGGAATTTTTATGAGTTTTTGATTTCGATTTCACCAATTTGAGATGATGAATTTTCTTATAGCGTTGAGTTAGGAATTTTCTTATATGTTGTTTTATGGTGATTTTGATATTGGGATTATAAATTCTTATTGATTTTCATGAGTGTTCATTTAGAGATTTTGATGATTTCACATATGGCTTATATGTTGCTTATGTTTACTTACATTGTATAGCCCTTTGAATGCGAAACATCTATGCCATGTTAAACCTTATCATGTGATTAACTTTAAGCCTTTATGGAACACCTATTCTTATTCATATCAATAGACTTTACATATATCATTCCTTTATCTTTAAAGGAATGTCTTCCTTATGCACTTATAATCCTTTATCTTTTGCTAATATCAAGTTCTAGTTAGCATGACCCGTGTATTAATTATTCGCATCAGACCGAGTTGCAAGTTAGCTTTTGAACCTATGCTAGCATTACCTTTTAGGCTTCTTCATAGACTTTGGTTATGGCGTAATTTTGTGTAGTAGTCTTTTGTTTGGAAACCTTATAATGTATCTATTCTTTTGTGTGGATGTATGTATATGTTGTGGTTGAATACCACTTGTGGTATGTTGTATTACATTTGATGTAATTGTATATGTATATTATCTGTGTTGCCGTTCTGTGACTTGAGATTGTTATTTCACATATTCTGTTTCAAAATCGATCCTATAGCCACCATAGTAGTTTATTGGAAAGGAATTAAGTATATCAAATACTCGAGATGAAATGATAAAAAAATAAGTGTCAAAACCGACGTACTTAGCTCTTATCCAATGCAAGATTATAATGGTCGCCCTTAACCAGCACTACTCTTTGCACTAATAGGCAGAACTACTATGTAATTCTCTTTGTTAATATGGGTCTTGGGGTGGGGCGTTACAACGATTTTCTTGAAAGTTAAAACATGGCCTCAAGCCTCATCAATCGGAAATGACTGAAAATCAGGGGAGATGAAGCATGGCTAAGTGGGTCGCTCCCATTAAGGTATGTTATCACCATTCTAGATACATCCACATGTTAATGAATTAGTTGTACATGAAATCACAATTGAAAGGGTTGCAAAGCAATAGGGTGATTACATATTCGGTACTAGTAGTCAAGCGCTAGACCGGTCTTGAGTTTAAAAATACTTCAACAAAGATTTGAGTATTTGCATAGCAAATTAAGGAATTCGAAGAACTGATCTAAAAGAAAGTTGAAGCCACTGAAAAATTAATCGTTTGAAAAAAAGAATCACATGATTTCATACAATTCTGAAGGAGATATGATTGTTACAATATAGGGTATTTTCGGCCAAAACTAAACCCGTGAAAGGACTTGAAGAATGGAGTTTTGATATAGAAATTTTCGAAATGGAAAGAAGGGTTCAACAACAAAGTTATTGCCATTGAAATTATACACTCTTTCAAAAAAATATTATTTGATTTGGAGTAGTTAAGTAGAATATAGAAGCCATGGAAATAAGTGGAAGAAAGAGGGAAAATAGGGAAGGGGAAAAGAAGGGAAAAAAGAGAAAGAAGATGTGAGGGAAGGTACAAGAGATGGCCTTGGAGATGGTGGAGAGGACGGAGACTATAGGGGTGGAGGAAGGGTTGAAGGAGAGGAGGTACGGTATAATGATCCTGACTCGACCTTTGAAAATCGCCACCGAATACGACACTCGTATTCAAATACTGCAGATTCAAACGTCGAATCTGGTTCGCCGAAGCTTATAACACATTAAGTACAACACAGAGGAAGAAATGAAATAATACATTTGATATAAATCATTAGATACAATATCTGATACAATGATGATACAATAGAATGATACAAAAGATATCAATACTATCAGAGATAAAAGAAATAGCAACGGAAAGATAATGTTTTCAATGCCAAACTCCAAGAACTCCATCTCCAATCCAAAGTTAGCTCGAACCTTCATAACGCTTCACAAATATAGGCAAGGTCCGTCGCGAATCCTGAAGTGTAGCAAAAGCGATCCACAAATCCAAAGGGCTGGAAGCTATCGAATCTACACCTACTACAGATTATCTGGAAAACCCAGCTCTAGACTGCCCGTGTGGAAAATAGTGGGCACCCAGAGTTTAGAAAAGGAACAATAAACTCCAGGACAGTCATGAGACTGGTATGAGCAAACAAAACAGTTTTATCTTTAAAAACAAACAAAAGAATTTAGATTGAAATCCACAATGCTTTTGGAAAATGAAACTACCATAAGGCCTCCCGCCACACACACAATGCAAATGCAGAATTGGAGGAGATTTCTTCTTATGATAGTCAAATATGCTTGATACGAGAAAATTTTCTTTGATATTATTACCATAAGTGCAAAGTGTGGAAAAACCATTTCGAAAGTATAATACAAGTCCTAGCCAGCATACGACCAGTATCATATGCCTACTATAGCTACCATCCAAACAGTGGGGTGCCACCATAAGTAGATGGCAGGTAATACAACTAAAACCGTACAAGGCGCGTATTGGATGAATGGATTTCCAACAAATGGTTAGGCTAAGGAACTTCCTATTTCCACATGGGAACGCCTCTGGCGAGACGCCCCGAGAACCTACCCGGCTCTCTGTTGACACAAGGCCGGCTACCCCCTTCCCGGGGAATAAAACCTAAGATATGCCACCCCCGGTCCTTTGGGACCTTTAACCGAGGATCCTCTACACCAACAACATCACACATTAATAGATATATACTACAGTGCCCACATGAGTAAGTATCTGGGCTCCATACCATGATACTACCCTTTTCCAGAAGGAATGGTCATACCCTAGGGGAGCTACCCCTGAAACCTTGCCGCATCTTTCCTGTTTCGACCATTACCGGGTTGTGATGCTCAATGAGGTTTCATCCACAAAGCTACGCTTTTCACTAAGCCATGCTTTGATCACAAATGATCATCAATATACCGCAGCACTTAGCTTGTCACACTACCAAATTGGGAGTATATCGCTGATAACCATCAATTACATAACCTCTGAGCTCGTACGTCTCAGAGAAGGGTGTTAAGCTAAGAGAATAAATTCTCCTCCACCAAGCAGAAATGTATTTGAAAGAAATCGGATTTATATCTCAAAGTGTAGTGTCAAACACACGACCATACAAGTCTATTCCGGGCTCGAATAGAAGCGAAGGCATTTCCCAAGAAGCCCTTGCAAATCCGGGTATTCACAATCCCGATCGGACTTCCCATCACTTAGGGAATCTCAATACTGGCGCGACTCAGTGCAGAGACAATCGACGGGTTGCCCTTTTGTTCTCGAAAATACCCGGTCTTCACCACCGGTCTTCGAATGCTATCCATAATGACGTATCATTATTCAGAATGGGTTATATGACACAAGGTCCTCTCCCGGCTAAACCGAATAACGAGCACAAAATTTAAAAACATATGGATATAGGATTTCAGTTAAGTCACAACTTGTTATCCCAAACCTTTCTTTAAATTGTCTAAAACAAATTACCATTTCAAATCTTTTTTAATAAAAAGATTCACTTCACAAAGTTCCTCAATTTTCGACAAAGGTTCATTTACGGCTTTTGAAAACAATTTCACTTCAAATTGGATTAACTTATCCAATTTTCAAAATAAAAGATTTAATTCATAACTTTCAAACTATTTTCAATTCAATACCATTTGAAATTCTCTTCGATTTCAAAACAAGGTTTAATGATCTTTCTCATAAGTTAAAGCCATTTAAGTAAACACTTGGGTTTAAATTTACTTTCCCAAAACAATGCTTTTTAAATGGTTTAAAAATCCATATAAGCGTCTTTATAACTTGTAAAATCTTTTAAACCATAATTCCCAAATTATTGAATTCAATTCGAATATTGAATTCGAATTTAAATCAAATTATTTAAATTTCAAACTTTATTATGTCATTCAAAATAACTCTTATTTTTTTGAAACTCATTTTCAAAAGCTTTTAATCCCAATTCCAAAACTATTTGGATTCAAAAATTCAATCTTAAAACAATTTCAAAAATCTATGACTTAACCCATTTCCACATGCAATCCATATTGTGTGTGTAAGGTGTGGTCCAGGGGTTTTACCCAATAGTACAACAACATCAATCATGACATATTACAACTACAACAATATCGATAAGCGGTATAACCTATAACGCTTATCTATATACACGGATTCGCATATAAAGTAAATTTATCAATCACAAAGATTCACCATTACGATTAGACGTAGGTTTCGGATAGCCAATTGGAATCCTACTCCCTGTCGCATCGAATTCCAAATCCGTTCTACGGGTCAAGGGGTATTTACACAGAAACATGTCATAGAAATCACAGATCAATACACAGCAACTCACATCACAAAATATCACAAAGCATCACATATGAGGAATATCAACCATCCAAACATCCAATAGAATCCAAACATCCATAAGTAAAAGTAAATTAAATTACCTGATTTAAATTAAATCAGATTAATTACTTATTTTTTTATCTTGGTTAATTAATATTAATTAATTACAAATCAATTTGATTAATTACTCCTTAATCATTTATTAATTAAATTTTAATTTAAATTAATCCTTTGATTAATTATCCTTAATCAATTATTAATTATCCTTTAATCATTAAATAATTATCCTTAATTAATTACATTGATTAATTAACCATTAATTATAATTTAATTAATTACAATAAGAAATTATCCCTACAAATT
This sequence comes from Allium cepa, assembly GCA_030765085.1. Taxonomy (NCBI): domain Eukaryota; kingdom Viridiplantae; phylum Streptophyta; class Magnoliopsida; order Asparagales; family Amaryllidaceae; genus Allium; species Allium cepa. Next base: position 85,931,818 of record CM060942.1, on the reverse strand, counting down.
TCATTTATTAATTAACCTTCAATTTATCCTTAAATTAGTCACCTTAATTAATTAATCACATAAATCAATTACCCTTAAATTATAAATTAATTAACCTTTTAATCATTAATTAATTACCGAAATCATATAATTAATTAACCTTAATCAATCTTTAAATGAATCTTTGATTAATCTTTAATTTAACCTCTAATTAAGTAATTTTTTTCTTTGAGTAATTAATCTTTAATTGCTTTTGTTAATAAGACCTCAAATATTTAAGATAAATCATTTATCTCGACTATCACTGAATTACTTCATCAAATTAAATTTGAAGACACTTAGGGTGATTTAAATGATTAGCTTAATATGATTATTCAAACTAAAACAAGTTTTAAAATTATTTAAATTTAGATTTGGGGTTTGTTTTGAAAATTTTTGTTAATCCTTTTCTTTTGAAAATTTATATATAACTTTTATTACGTAATTAACTTTAAGTGATTAATTTACTCTAACAAATAATTTAACTTAACTTCAAAAAGTTAATTAACCATGATGACGTTCTTTATAATAATTAACTAACTTTTAATGCAATTGAGTTTATTTGAAATAACTTTTTTTTAAAAAATCTACGTGTAGTTTTAAATCATTGTAAAACTTTAGACCAATATAACTAGGATAACATTTATTGTTTGCAAAAGAACTATTTTACAAAAAAAACGTTTTAAATTCTACTTGGTTTGGTTTTAAAACAACAACTGTTTTCATACAAAATTTCCAGACCCGAGACCAATTCACGTTTACCCGAGCCAATTCCTGTTACCCCCGTACCCAACTTTGAGTTCCAGTCGAATCCTCCCGGAGAAAGTTTCCCACTCCTGCTTCTTTTTTTTCCTGTTATGTTTTAAACTTATACATCGATTACGCTCGCGAATACTTCGAGTACTATCCCGAGCCACAAGCTTCTTTCCCCTGATCCTTCTTCGAGCTTTCTTCCTCTTCTCAAACGTTTAGATCGACCAGGCACAAAAATGCACGCGTGCACTTGCACATTTGCTCGCCGACGAACTAATCACCAGTGAGACCCCCAGCACATCGCCACCGACCATCCCACGTCAGGCAAGCGCCCAAAAAGTCAAACCAATCGGAACCCAAAATTGAGTATAACCACAATTCCTAGACTAAAACTCGATCAACTCAAATGCTTCGACGATGACAATGCCGATCACCTGAAAACCCTGTCACCCTGGTCGAGGTAACATCAGACTCCCCTCCTTCGATTACCACCGGATCGATCGCCTCACGTGCCCCAACGCTAACGAATTCTCCCCCAAAACTCCATCGTTAAACTGGGTTATTAAACCCTAAAATCGCGTCGCTAGATCGCCACGATACCAAGAAAATCATTGCGTATTTTTCCCATGTTCGCCGTCCCACAACATCCCTCTGTCCAAGATTCCAATGTCACTAACCTCCTTGACCACCGTGAATTTACCAAAATACAAATTCCATCCAACTCTGGATTTCTCAATCAATACTACATGAAAAATCACGATTTCCATTCTAAAAATCATTGTTTTTAAACCCAAATCGATTTAAATAACCAAGATCTAAAAATAAAAGTATTGAATTTTCAGATTAGCAAGGATTTTGCTGTAAAATTTTCTTTTCCTAAATATTTACTAAACATAAAATGCTTAGAACTGTTTGTAAGATTAAATCAGGTAGTTATAACCAAGTTTCATTTTGAGTTCAAGTTTTAAAATTGTTTGTAGGTGGTGACTTGAAATCAGGTTTTAAAACCTGTAAGGTATGAACAGAGGTGATTTTATTCCTATACATATAAACATTCACACAAATATTTCAACATGCAGTCATATCCACATAACTATTCTATTCTATTCACATCATAGCTCCAAATATAAATTAAAACATCAAGATAACAGCAAGGTCAAAGAGTTTGCTCACCTATTTTTGAAGAACATAGAACTGTACTGCTGTTGAATTTTTTTCCTTTTTATTGCTTTAGCTATTTTAATTTCGAACTGCAAGCTTTTGTTTGTTGCTGATTACAGATTTTGATAACCTGTTTGATTCCAGGTTGCAACTGACGTTGAATTGATTTCCAAATGAATTACTTGCTTAAAACTTTCAACAACAAAAATTCTAACTCAAAATTGTAAAACCCCACCTCTATGCCCACGCTAGCCAAGAACATTACGGTGAATGCTGTCAACTAGCACGGAGAATAAGGCTGTTGAGGAGCGACCATCTGTATAATTGCTTTGCGTGAGCATCGATATGTCAGATAGTATAACATGCATTTCTTTTCAAGTGGGAAATCCGACATACCGACACAAACTCAAAGCTACTACACAGTGGCTATAATATCTTCGGAAATAAATACAGAAATAAACATAACATAAATCAGTCACAGATAATTCATATCACAAAGGCGGAAATAGATATGAATATTACACATGAAAGTGTACATCAGAGTAGTGGTCAAACAAGATCCATAATATCAAAAAGAATAGATACAAGTGCTAGACAAAAGAAAAAGTATACATCATAGAGTCTGTATCTCAAATGTATACGACAAAAACTACTAAACTAAAGTAGTTAGCCAAAAGTCAGAAGATGGTCCGATAAGGAGTCAAGCAGAAGCACCTGTAAAACTCAGTCTGACCCGAGTATTATTTAAGAAGAAAATAATAAACGGATCAGTCTAGCTATAAATATCAGATGAAGTGATATATAATAAGAGTTATGACATAAACATATAATAATCACAATGCCAAACTGTGATAAATAAGTAATTGAAAATCAACAAGAGATTAATCAATATCACAATAATCTACTCAAGATAAAAAGGAATGTCATACTCCTAATTTCATTCACCAAGCCACAATAAATGACATATATATTCATGCCAATCGTAAAAGTTGGTGGTAAATTCCAGAATTCAACACACGAAATCCAGAAATCCCAGTCAAAGGGAACAACGATGTCGTACAGCGGGACATCCGATGAACCAAATCACAATCAAAGGGAACAACGACGTCGTACAGCGGGACATCCGATGAACCAAATCACAATCAAAGGGAACAACGACGTCGTACAGCGGGACAACCGATGAACCAAATCACAATCAAAGGGAACAACGACGTCGTACAGCGCGACATCCGATGAACCAAAACACAATCAAAGGGAACAACGACGTAGTACAGCGAGACATCCGATGAACCAAAACACAATCAAAGGGAACAACGACGTCGTACAGCGAGACATCCGATGTACCAAAACACAATCAAAGGGAACAACGACGTCGTACAGCGAGACATCCGATGTACCAAAACACAATCAAAGGGAACAACGACGTCGTACAGCGAGACATCCGATGAACCAAAACACAATCAAAGGGAACAACGACGTCGTACAGCGAGACATCCGATGAACCAAAACACAATCAAAGGGAACAACGACGTCGTACAGCGAGACATCCGATGAACCAAAACACAATCAAAGGGAAAAACGACGTCGTACAGCGAGACATCCGATGAACCAAAATCTCTAAGACATTGCTCAATGCTAGTCTAAAACATAAAATGATCGTCATGATCAAAGAGAAGTGTCGATTACAGTAAGCTAGTAAGTATATGAGCTTTGCATCATGTCCCATAACCACTAGCTTAACTTAAATATTTACGAACAAATTGTAGATCTCCACTAGAAAACTGTCACAAGAGTTTTAATCGAACAAGTCCAAGAATTAACCAACAAAGTGAACGCAAGCGTTTCATACCACTTGTTTTACTAAATCGTTTAATTAGATTACTCATACGAGTGAGGTAAAGGTTTGTATATACTAATAGATTGGAAAATGGTTTAAGAAAACGAGCTATGTAATAAAATAGTGTTGAAATCGTTTGAGGAAAGAGTCTTGATATTTACTACTAGTATAGAAAATCTTTATATTTTTTAAAGTGACAAAACACAAAGATGATTGTAGGAACAATCAATCACTAAGATTCACATTCGAAAACGTGAATAAAAACCAAAGAAATCGATATAAAATCCATCAAAGTGGATATATCTAAAATTCCCAAAGAAAAGGTCATCAAAGTCGATAATAAATGACGACAACAAAAGGGAGACAACACGAATCGATTAAAGTTGGATATTCAAACAAATTAGCAAAATAGGCAAATCTGGCAAAAATCATCAGGTCGGTCGACCGGACTCCCTGAGTCGGTCGACCGAACCAAAGGATGGAAACCTCTCGGGACAGCAGGTCGGTCGACCAAACCCTGTACTCGGTCGACCGAACCTTAAAACAGAAAGTGCTTATGCACTTGGAAGCAGGTCGGTCGACCGAACCAGGGGGGTCGGTCGGCCGAACCTGTTTCCAGCCTCTTCCCTGCCTATTACAAATGAGGTTCAATCATGACCAAAATTGCATTCGCTCGAGAAACGACGCTAAGGGTTTATGTCAATCGACGACCCGGCCCTATATGCTCCTCGATGCATCACCAAAAACATGTTCAAACATCAAAGTTAGGATTTTTAACGAATTGAACTCAAAACACTAAAAATTGGAATATACACCAATTCAATCCAATCCAAAAGCAAATACACACGAATAAGTGTTAGGAATTCATACCTAACATTCGAAGATAATTCATAGACTTAAATGTCAGATTAAAAATCTCACCTTTGAACCCAAACGAATGAAGAAGATGCTATGAAGCAATGGCAAGAACAAGCACTCTTTAATTCCAACTCAACAAGCTTGAATCTAAGCTTAAAAGAGAAACATTCCCAAAATTAGGTTTAGGAAATTTCTAAAATCGAAGAGAGAATGAGTTGGAGAAGATGAAGAGAAAGCTTACCAATGGGTTCTCTTGAGTTTGGAGCTAGAAGATGGATTTGCTAATGGAAACTAGGGCTTAGGATTTCCTAGTTCATTTTCTCTTCCCCCATTTTTGCTTGATCTTGAGTGTTAGGAAAATAGAAAAGAAGTAATTGAAGAGGAGAGGGGTTGGGACTGAATACATAAGTGGGCTCAGCCCAAACCAAAACCCTAAGTGAAAAGTAGCAAAATTCAACTTTCTCCAAATATATCGAAGCTTATACTCAAAAAGGTCACAAACGGCATTTTGAACTCAATGGGGGTGGTCTCGAGTCCTAATTCGGCTGTTTGCAAAAAGTAGCTTTTCGGACTAAAATCCGATTAACGATAAAATATTTAAATAAGATATTTAAATATAAAATCGATAAGTATACGGGTTGTCACAGACTCCCCTCCTTAAAGAAATTGCGTCCTCGCAATACTTAAGAAGAAAATAAGAAGTAACAACCATAGAAGCATATCAACACAAAAGAAAATTTGAAATAGGAAGTTCGCCATAAAGAGCATGAAAGAGTTAGCACGAACAGGATCGCTCGATGAATTCTCTGGATTCCCAAGAGCAATCCATAGGATTTGAGAACCATTGAACTATTATCAAAAAGAATATCTTTATATCGAAGGCGCTCAACCTCCAAAGCAACGATGCGAATAGAATGTTGCTCAAAAGTCAAATTTGGTGAAACTTCAATCCCTCAATAACACCGGGCTCAAGAATAAAAACCGGAAACATAAAGGCATTTCCATAGTTAAAAGACGTGGAAAACATCAAGAATAGCAGAAAGTTGAGCCGGTGCAATGGCGTAGTACAAATACGGTACGCCCGAGAAACTAGAAACTCGAATAATTTGGAACACCGACGTAGTACAAAGACGGTACGTCCAATGAACCGAAAAGCCAAGTCATTGATGCAGTGCAAACGGTACATCCAATGAATCAAAAAGCGAAGACATTGATGTAGTACAAACGGTACATCCAATGAATCAAAAGCAAAGATATTGATGTAGTACAAACGGTACATCCAATGAATCAAATAGCAAAGACATTGATGTAGTACAAACGGTACATCCAATGAATCAAAAAGCGAAGACATTGATGTAGTACAAACGGTACATCCAATGAATCAAAAGCAAAGACATTGATGTAGTACAAACGGTACATCCAATGAATCAAAAAAAACGAAGACATTGATGTAGTACAAACGGTACATCCAATGAATCAAAAAAAGCGAAGACATTGATGTAGTACAAACGGTACATCCAATGAATCAAAGCCCGAATGATTTCGGAACACCGACGTAGTACAAAAACGGTACGTCCAATGAACCGAACACAATAAAAGGACATCAGATACTAGTCCATAAAAGAAATGAGATGAAACTCAATAAAACGAAGTACACTAAAACGCCCGATGAACTTGGTAAAAAGATGATTCCATTCTGACAACATCAAAGAATCAACCACTTGTTGCTTACGACAAAGCGCACTGGCAACACGATTTCCCTTCTCAGGAATAAAAGAATATCAAGATCATAAGATGCTAGGAACTCGAGTCAACATGGAGTTCCATATGAGAAAATAATTATTCCAAAGATTTATTATCGAGGTAGAGAACAATTTCTCGTCCAAATATGATGATGCCAAATTCTAAAAGTAAAAACAATAGCCGAGAGCACTAGATCATGAGTGGTGTATCTAGTCTCGATAAGCTAAAATGATTTAGAAGCACAAGTGATAGCACGTTCTCTTTGGCAAGAGAACGGCATCCAAACCAATACGACTAGTATCGGTACAAATAGCAAAGTCTTGGTCCCCCTCCAGGAATCACAAGAATAAAAGTATCGAAAAGAAAGAATTTCTTTTAAATAATCTTATTTCCTGAAAAGTTAAAACTTTCAAAATTACATTTATCTTTATGTAATAATCTTTGTACAAAAATTTACATTTTTATAAGTCAATACATCGTGTCTGACTGTCTCATCAAAGCGTTTAGGAGATTCCTATCGATAACGTTGATCAAGCGCATCGACCAGAATTCTTAAAGCACTCAACGGGCAATACAATCACAAAATCATCTTCTATAGGATAAGTAAGTTTCTCAAAAACTTCTAAAAATATTCTTTGTTCGTTTTAAGAACAAAAATCAAATTGTACTTATAAATAAATCTTATGAAAAAGATTTTCAAAATTTTAAATTGCTATGTTCATCCAAAAATCAATAAATAAAAGAATGGTCTCATCGAAATATTCATAGAATATTTGATATATAAAATGGATGAAATAAGCTGGACAAAATTGAATGACATAATAATTCATTCATAGGAATCATAATGAGTGCGGAGTGCGTAAGTGGAATGCTAATTTCCGCAACTCGTAGCAAACGAAAACCGGTAGTAAAGTCAAACTGAAAAGACCTTAACACCACACAAAAAATTTCTTAGGTGATAATCCTAAGACAAACTCAAAAATACCGGAAAATTTCTCAAACTACATGAATGAGAAAAATAACACTTTCCTTATAAGTGGGCTTAAGGAATAAAATGATGCCATCAAGTTGTAATCAAAATCATAAAGGAAAAATAGAAATCTGCTTAATAGATTGAAAATGTCGAAGATGAATAGTCCTCTCGAAAAAATAGGATATGGGCTTCACAATGATTAAGCCGATCCTTTCAAAAAAATCAATTCCGAAGCCTAAGTAAAAATATCGGCTCGGAAAGAAAAGTCTCATAAAATAATTTCGACATCAATAAAAAGAAAATTGAGTGTTGCGGATCTACCATCCAGATTCACAATCCTCAAAGAAGTCAACAAGCCCAAAATATTCAAAGAAAAAGAATCGACAAGTTCTTTTGATATAAAATAGTGAGCCATATCAAAAAGAACTCAAATAAGAAGATCACGAAATAAAACAATGCCATCAAGGATTGAGTGAAAAGTACCTTGACCAAGAGAAGAGTTGCTAGGGGCTTGCACAATATTTAGCTTTCTCATGTCCTTGTTCAAAAGTTTGGGACACGCAGATAAAAGATGACCCGGCTTCTTGCAATAGCGACAAGAATGGGGTTTTGGACACATATTCGCATAGTGTTCCATAGAATTACAATTGTAGCATCCTCCACGATTAGGGATTGGAGTTTTTGCTACAAAAGTAGTTTGCTTCACTTTCTTGATGGGATTGGGGCCTTCGAATTTAATAGGCCTCTTCATGTTGTTGTTGAAGTTCTGTTTGACACGCACAACTTCAATATCGCTTTCTCTATCGGCCTCTTCAAGACGAAGAGCGATATCAATAAGCTGATCAAATGAAACCTCAAGTTTCAAAAGCAATGGCTTCTTAAGATTCTTATTCAAGCCATAGACAAATCTCTGATTTTTCTTCATCGGTGTATTAATATACTCAACCCCGTATTTGGAAAGAGATTCGAAAGATGCGACATAGTCTGTCACAGAAGATTCACCTTGAACCAGGTCAATAAAACGCCTAGCCAAAGTTACTTTTTCAGCCTCCGGCACAAATTTCAATTCGAACCTTTCTCGGAATTGCTCCCAAGTGAGATCCGCTTCAATGATTTCAGAAATTAAAATCTCATACCAATCTAATGCTCTTTCTTAGAGCATGCTAGAAGCCACTTGGACTCGATGTAGATCAATAAGGTTCATGCGAGAAAAGATGCGATCGCATGATTTGAGCCAAGCTTGAATTTCAATAACACTCTCGGATCCCTTGAATGGCCCTCCACCTAAATCGGTGTAGTCTCTGCACAAGCGTGCAAAATCGGATCTAGGATGAGTAGGCTCTGGATTGGGTCCGGCAGCTTGGGCGTTCTTAACAAGATCTAAAAGCTGCTGGGCAGACATAAAAACTCCATCTTGGGGAGTAGCACTAGATTGACCGACGCTGGGACGGCCTGGTCTAACCATTTATCTTTTTTAAGAAAGAAAGAAAGAAGAGGAAAAAGTTATTCTCAGAATAAATTTCAATCAAACTTGATTGATAAAACAAGGAATCATAAAGAAATTAGGATGAATCGGTACGAGGACACGAATTAAATCCTAAAGCACGACTCCTAAGATGGACTTAGGACGATGATCCTTGCTATAATATTCCATATTGTTCCGAAGTTTGGCTCCGATACCAAGCTGTGACGCCCCACCTCTATGCCCACGCTAGCCAAGAACATTACGGTGAATGCTGTCAACTAGCACGGAGAATAAGGCTGTTGAGGAGTGACCATCTATATAATTGCTTTGCACGAGCATCGATATGTCAGATAGTATAACATGCATTTCTTTTCAAGTGGGAAATCCGAAATACCGACACAAACTCAAAGCTACTACACAGTGGCTATAATGTCTTCGGAAACAAATACAGAAATAAACATAACATAAATCAGTCACAGATAATTCATATCACAAAGGCGGAAATAGATATGAATATTACACATGAAAGTGTACATCAGAGTAGTGGTCAAACAAGATCCATAATATCAAAAAGAATAGATACAAGTGCTAGACAAAAGAATAAGTATACATCATAGAGTTTGTATCTCAAATGTATACGACAAAAACTACTAAACTAAAGTAGTTAGCCAAAAGTCAGAAGATGGTCCGATAAGGAGTCAAGCAGAAGCACCTGTAAAATCTCAGTTTGACCCGAGTATTATTTAAGAAGAAAATAATAAACGGATCAGTCTAGCTATAAATATCAGATGAAGTGATATATAATAAGAGATATGACATAAACATATAATAATCACAATGCCAAACTGTGATAAATAAGAAATTGAAAATCAACAAGAGATTAATCAATATCACAATAATCTACTCAAGATAAAAAGGAATGTCATACTCCTAATTTCATTCACCAAGCCACAATAAATGACATATATATTCATGCCAATCGTAAAAGTTGGTGAAACATAAATTCCAGAATTCAACACACGAAATCCAGAAATCCCAGTCAAAGGGAACAACGATGTCGTACAGCGGGACATCCGATGAACCAAATAGCAATCAAAGGGAACAACGACGTCGTACAGCGGGACATCCAATGAACCAAATCACAATCAAAGGGAACAACGACGTCGTACAGCGGGACATCCGATGAACCAAATCAGCGAGACATCCGATGAACCAAAACACAATCAAAGGGAACAACGACGTCGTACAGCGAGACATCCGATGAACCAAATCACAATCAAAGGGAACAACGACGTCGTACAGCGCGACATCCGATGAACCAAAACACAATCAAAGGGAACAACGACGTCGTACAGCGAGACATCCGATGAACCAAAACACAATCAAAGGGAACAACGACGTCGTACAGCGAGACATCCGATGAACCAAAACACAATCAAAGGGAACAACGACGTCGTACAGCGAGACATCCGATGAACCAAATCACAATCAAAGGGAACAACGACGTCGTACAGCGAGACATCCGATGAACCAAAACACAATCAAAGGGAACACGACGTCGTACAGCGAGACATCCGATGAACCAAAACACAATCAAAGGGAACAATGACGTCGTACAGCGAGACATCCGATGAACCAAAATCTCTAAGACATTGCTCAATGCTAGTCTAAAACATAAAATGATCGTCATGATCAAAGAGAAGTGTCGATTACAGTAAGCTAGTAAATATATGAGCTTAGCATCATGTCCCATAACCACTAGCTTAACTTAAATATTTACGAACAAATTGTAGATCTCCACTAGAAAATTGTCACAAGAGTTTCAATCGAACAAGTCCAAGAATTAACCAACAAAGTGAACGCAAGCGTTTCATACCACTTGTTTTACTAAGTCGTTTAATTAGATTCCTCATACGAGTGAGGTAAAGGTTTGTATATACTAATAGATTGGAAAATGATTTAAGAAAACGAGCTTTGTAATAAAATAGTGTTGAAATCGTTTGAGGAAAGAGTCTTGATATTTACTACTAGTATAGAAAACCTTTATATTTTTTAAAGTGACAAAACACAAAGAAGATTGTAGGAACAATCATCACTAAGATTCACATTCGAAAACGTGAATAAAATCCAAAGAAATCGATATAAAATCCATCAAAGTGGATATATCTAAAATTCCCAAAGAAAAGGTCATCAAAGTCGATAATAAATGACGACAACAAAAGGGAGACAACACGAATCGATTAAAGTTGGATATTCAAACAAATTAGCAAAATAGGCAAATCTAGCAAAAATCATCAGGTCGGTCGACCGGACTCCCTTAGTCGGTCGACCGAACCAGAGGTTGGAAACCTCTCGGGACAGCAGGTCGGTCGACCAAACCCTGTACTCGGTCGACCGAACCTTAAAACAGAAAGTGCCTATGCACTTGGAAGCAGGTCGGTCGACCGAACCAGGGGGGTCGGTCGGCCGAACCTGTTTCAGCCTCTTCCCTGCCTATTACAAATGAGGTTCAATCATGACCAAAATTGCATTCGCTCGAGCAACGACGCTAAGGGTTTATGTCAATCGACGACCCGGCCCTATATACTCCTCGATGCATCACCAAAAATATGTTCAAACATCAAAGTTAGGATTTTTAACGAATTGAACTCAAAACACTAAAAATTGGAATATACACCAATTCAATCCAATCCAAAAGTAAATACACACGAATAAGTGTTAGGAATTCATACCTAACATTCGAAGATAATTCATAGACTTAGATGTGAGATTAAAAATCTCACCTTTGAACCCAAACGAATGAAGAAGATGCTATGAAGCAATGGCAAGAACAAGCACTCTTTAATTCCAACTCAACAAGCTTGAATCTAAGCTTAAAAGAGAAACATTCCCTAAATTAGGTTTAGGAAATTTCTGAAATCAAAGAGAGAATGAGTTGGAGAAGATGAAGAGAAAGCTTACCAATGGGTTCTCTTGAGTTTGGAGCTAGAAGATGGATTTGCTAATGGAAACTAGGGCTTAGGATTTCCTAATTCGTTTTCTCTTCCCCCATTTTTGCTTGAGCTTGAGTGTTAGGAAAATAGAAAAGAAGTGAATGAAGAGGAGAGGGGTTGGGACTGAATACATAAGTGGGCTCAGCCCAAACCAAAACCCTAAGTGAAAAGTAGCAAAATTCAACTTTCTCCAAATATATCGAAGCTTATACTCAAAAAGGTCGCAAACGGCATTTTGAACTCAATGGAGGTGGTCTCGAGTCCTGATTCGGCTGTTTGCAAAAAGTAGCTTTTCGGACTAAAATCCGACTAACGATAAAATATTTAAATAAGCTATTTAAATATAAAATCGATAAATATGCGGGTTGTTACAAAAATTTTCTGAAAGTATTTACTTACAGTTTTATATATTTTTTTCTTTTTTGAAATAGAGGAACCCTGGACTGCGACTTGAAAACTTGATTACTGATCTACAACTTTGATTTTCTTTTTATTGCTTTAAGATAAATTCGAACTGGAACTTGAAATAAGATCCATTTCTTTGAACTTGCATTGCTTTGGGTCCCCAGATTTTGTTTTGATCTTCTGCTCTAATTCCTGAAACCTTTTGATTTCTTCTCTGTTCCAGGTTGAAAGCCTTTGAATTGAATCTTGATTGTTGTTTTGAAATTTTTTTTCTCTTGGTTTCCAGATTGAAGCTTGCTTCAGGTTTGAAGCTCTAACCTGATTCTTTTTCTTTTTATTTCTGAATTTTCAGGTTGAAGATGTTTCTTTCCACTTGTCTAAATTCAAATAAGTTTATATTTCAGCCCTTACTATATTTTTAATGTGTAAACATGTTTCTATGTTTTAACGTTTGTTTAAGTTAAATACTTACATTTTTATCTTTTATTTAAGTTAAATTCTTGTGTTTTATCTCTTAAACACTTTAAATGGTATTTAAACATAACTTTATATTATATTTATTTTCAAGCAAAAAAGAAAAGCATTTTAAAATTTCTATTAAATCTTACTTTGCTTTTAGCCCTTTATTAATTTATTTACATACACTTGTAGTTATTTTATTTTTACAACTTTTAAAATCCATTACATCCAAATAACCTTGTATTATTTTCTATTTATTTTCCTTTTTATAACTATTTATACAACCATAAGAAAAAAATGATTCATATCTATCTAACATTTTTTTAATTTTATTTTATATATTGATATTTAAATATATTCAATTAAATTTATATTCAAGTCCTTAGTTATTTTTATATTTTCAAATTTTATTTTCTTGTATTAACAATGTTTATTTATGTTTTGCACAAGTATAAAGTTTCAAATCTTGTACTTATTACTTTTATATATTTATATACAACAATATTTATTTTCAAATTATTTATAATTGAATTCTAATCCAAATTACTATTTTATAACACATAATTTTAACTTATTCTGGAATTTTCATATTTATTCCAAAATAAAATCCAATTTGTTTTATATATGTTCATTTTAGTATTTTCACATTAACAATATTCATTGTCTATATATTTATTAAATTTCAAAATTTAACTCCACAATTATAATTCACTTGTACGAACATATATATCATTAAATTTGATGAATTCAGTTTTATTTTTATATTTCAAATGCCAATAAATTCTAAATAAATTCACGTAAGAATCCAAAATTAAATTTGATCACCAATTTTTCCAAAATTTAATCCTAAATATTAAATCAATTATCATTTTATTTTTAGCTAAAATCCAGGATTGTTACAGATTCCCCTCTTAAAAAATTTCGTCCCCGAAATTTGCAAGGGAGACAACCAAGAATGGATAGATACACGGAGATGGAGAATCGACTCATAAATCAAGATACTTATCTATTCTGTATTTGGCTTACCAAATCGGAATATCGATAATATGAGAACAAACTCACACCATTATTTCACGAGATACTCGGGTGCACCGGCCTACGAATATGCAAGGGCATTGATTAGCTCGAAGGGATAACTAATCATTCGTAGAATATACCGGATCCCAGAGAATAGATAGATGGATTTAATCTTCTAAAATTCTCAAATACTAGATATGGATTCCAAATTCAGGTCGTAATATCCCAAAGTAAAACCAACTTATCCCTCTTCAGACCTTGATACTCACAAGAAATTACGATAAAATTTCAAATTTGGTTTTAACCGATATCATTTTATCGATACAATTTATTTAACTTTATAATTTAGTTAACCAATTTATTTCAAATCAAATTTCAATTTCGCTAAGGTTAAAAACGAAAAGCTGATAGAAATTTGACGAAGAGAATATGAATTAGAGACTTATCTACACGATTCGTAGGGCCACCATCACACCGAAGCTTCTTCCTCGAGTTGCCATGAAGAAATCAAAGAATTGGAAAGACGAATCAAAAGAGATTGATAGGAAAGATATTTCCATTGTCGTAGGTTATTGACCATTTGTACTAGTATTTCCCTGTCTGTAGGATCTTGATTAACCCTAGAGGGGGGGAGGGAGGGGTGAATAGTGTTATAGCAAATTTTCTCGAATTAAACCCAAAACCAAACTGCAGATAAGTAAATATGCTGAAAAGTAAATCACACACAAAATTTACCCAGCTTCGGCAACCCCTGCCTACTGCTGCATTCCCAGATTTTTATTAGAATTAAACAGTCTCCCGCTTACAAACACTCCAACAGACTCGCACGCCCTGCTACCGCCTATAGAGTTTTGCAAACTCGCACACCCTGCTCACTGAACTAATTCTAACTAGACAATCCGACACAACCTAAAACCTAGGTGGGGATTTAACAAGAACTGATTCGAAAAGAAAAGATTAAAAAATAAAACTAATAAAAAAAAAACCCCTTAATAAAAATAAACCCTAAAAATAAACTAAAGCCCTTGTTATATTAAAACAAGCCGGCCCAGTTCATTTCTTCTCCCCGTTCCCTTTTCTTTTGCTATTGTAAAATGGCGGCCTTTCTCTGAAATTAGGGCTTGAGTTTTTGATCCAAATTAGGGCTTTTTTGAAGCATGCCTATGTTGATCGATTCTCTGGTTTGCGTGTTGACTTGTTCGCTGCTTCTCTGATGATCGATTCTCTGGTTGCTTTGCTTGCGCTCGTTCGTAGCTGCTCCTCTATTGACCGAGTTCGATAGATTGTGGTATGTATTCTCTTTCCTTTCGTTGCTGGTTTAATGCTTGCTTGAACTCGATGGATTAATTTGCCGATGATGATTGTTATTTATAGGAGTCGAATTCCTAAATTTACATCGTATCAATTCGATACTTTCCTAATTCTTACTTTCCTGATATTTGCGCCTTGATGCGCACGGCATTGATTTTGTAGCATTCGATTTTTTCTTGAATGATATGGCAAAAATTTCCTCTTTTGATTTTTGAATTTTTCAAAGATTACATATACGCACTTGATTTTTTGACTTGGTCATCTTTGCACTTTTAATCTTCTGTCATCTTCAACTTCACTGTGAATTTCTTTGATATTGTTTCTGCTGCATACATGTATTCCTGTAGCATGGTCGTGGTTTTGAAGTCTCTGTCAATTGTTGATTTTGTTCTTTGTTCAGTAGCTTACGGCCATTCTTTTATACGGCTTGTTTATGCGATTCCATGGTCTACTCATGTACTGTGACTCCTACATCATGGTTTAGTGTTGTATTTGTATTGTGCTCGACCTAATGCTGCAATGTTCACTGTTTATAATGTTGCTGCATCATGTTGCATTGAACACCTCATTTGATCTTCTTGCATTGTTTCATGTGTGTTCAATATCACTAGATGTTGTTGCTTCACCACTGAGCCTTAATGTAGTTGATGTTGCTTCTGTACATTTGCCTGAGTTATTTGTAACTGCTACTACACATTGTTGTATTTGGACTTGTTCAAGCTTTCATGCATTGCATATTTCTGGTGCACTTGATTCAGTAGTTTGCTTCATTTTGACCTGATCATTTGTATACATACATTCATTGGTCATTCATTGGTGTCACTATTTGATATAGTTTGCATTGCATATTGAGTGTTGGTTTTTTACTGGTTCACTGGTCTGTTGGTTCATTGTGTCGTTTGGTCGACATACTTCAAGTAGTCTTCATGTAGCTTATTCTCTAGTATCTTGGTTTGTATCATATGTATTAGTGTATTTGCTTTATGTCGAGTTGCAGACCGGGATCTGTTGCATTTCAGGCTGCATTTGTATCACTTGATATTGTTTGTGATTGTTTCCACTTTCACTGGCTAGTTTGAGTACTTCATACTTTGTCGTACTGATCATCCATATATATGTCTGATGTATGTCCATTTGTCGATTTTCCACTGTGTACTTGCACCACTTTCTATATCACTGTATTTTCACTACTGTAGCATATTTTGATAGTGTCATTGTGGTCTGGTTCCTTGTTGCATACATGTTGGTTTAGTTGTGCACTTGCTTGAGTTTCACTGAGCTTAATATCATGGTGTACATGTGAGTTGTACTCTCTGTTTTGATTTGCACTGCATCACGGGTCTTTGTATTTTCCAGTTTCATCACTGTTTCACTTCCACACTGTTGCATTGTTGTTCACCTCTCTTGTATCATTGGTGTTTCTTACTTGATGTTGTTAGTCTTCATGTGCCCAGTTGATGTTATCTGGACATTTGCATCAATTCTGGTTGGTCTGACCTGAACTTGATTTTGTAGTCTGCCTTGTTGAGTTCCTGTAGTTGCATTCACTTCATGTTTGCATTGTTGTTCACTGAGCCTTGATAGTCAAGTTGCACACTTGTGGTCTTCATTTTTGCTGTTATGTTGGTGGCAATCTTGTACAACTGTATTTGCACTTGCTCACTCCAATTTTCACAGTTGCACTTACTCCTCAGTTTTGTGTCTTGGGTTGAAACCAGTTTTAAGAACTCGGGTTTGACCTTGTGCTCGTGTCGTGATTTTAAATATATTGCACCTGAGTTGAACCTGTCTTTATATTTGGGTTTGACCTTGTGCACACCTGTCCCTGTAGCGTTATCAAGTGTATATCGATGTGCACGGCCTTGTGGCATATACAGTGATATACTGTGCATGTCACACTATTCGTGTGTGATGAATTCAAATGTACATGATGACGAACAACCCAAATAACTAAGGCAAATAATATTTTCAAAAATCCATATTTTATTTTATATTGCAAAAATATTTCTTTTTCAATTTTACTACGTTAGTGAATATTTTTGCAGATTGCTCAGATGTTGGATTCTAACTGGAATGAAGTTGAAGATAAACTACGAGTGTGAGTGATATGTAGTGAGGAATTTATGTAAATTGAATTGTGATGTAATTAGAATCAAAATTGTATATGTATAGTGAGAGCTTGAATTTGTGCTATTCAAAATTGTAATAAATATTTGTTTGAATAAAATTTCTGTTTGAATTCAAATACTCTGTAATTTATTTTATTCAACAAATATTATTTAATATGAAAAATAAAATAGTGCATTAACAAATACATTTAAATGAATATATATATATATATATGTTTATTATCATCAAACAAAAATCATATAAGCACATATTCAACAATCTCCCCCTTTTGATGATAACAAACATATATTTAAGATTTTGACCGTGTTAAATGTATTTGATCAATGATATACTCTAATTACTCCCCCCTATTTAAATGCTTCCTCTCTACATGATGCTCCCCCTACATATATGCATACAGATAGAAATATATAAATGAGCCTAGATGCAAATGGAAAATTATTTGACCTTTGCTAGATTTTATTTGACAAAATCTTAACTTTTCTCCCCCCCTTTTGCTATCAGCAAAAAAAAAATAGTGTTAAAGAAAAATAGAGATAAAGTGATCAATATTAATCCAACATTAAAACTCAATTTGATTATAAATATTAAACTTCAATAAAAATCAAACAAAAATCATAACTACCCTTGTTATGCGCATATTCCACTTTTAGAATGATGGAAATGATGTTCTCATATAAAATCATACAGTTGTATCTACTTGTGGTACATTTATATCAAGAATTTGAATATCTACTAATCATGCATAACCGTTAGGACTTTTAAATGAGATTAGTAGTATTCCAATTTAATTTTAAAAATGAAATCAAGTATCTTCTAATCACGCATAACCGTGAGGACTTTTAAATGGGATTAGAATCAACTTGTTTATTTAATCAATCAATTTTGACATGCCTTCCATACATGCATGACCGTGAGGACTTTTAAATGAGCATGGAAGCACATAATCAAAAATCCAAGTAATTCACCCATGCATAACCGTGAGGACTTTTAAATGAGAGTGAATACTTTGCTATTTATTTATTTTTGCCAAAAAAATGTAAAATGAAAAACAAATGATCCCTGATTATAGTACCACATATCGACAAACTGTATTGAATTTTTGATAAACAATGGTCGATAGAAATATGATAGATATAGAAATGGTCATGGAATCTTTACCCAATAAAAAGTTTTTATAACTCTTGTTTGAATTCCTAAAGAAATTCTCAAAATATACAGTCTCGAGTAATGTATGTTAAATATCAACACTTATCACCTTCTCAATCACTATTTATCTTTTTGATAATTAGTAGGGAGTCAGATTAGTCAAAATTTGTCATTTTAAATCAAATTAAAATGACTAATCTGAAAATATGGTCAAAAATGATTTTCTCGAAGGGGTTATATGAGAAAAAAATTTCTGCTATTTGAAAATTATTTGTAATGAAAAATATGTAGATATTTTCTTTGAAAAACGATGCAGTTGCTAAATGTCTCACCATAAATCACGTTCAACTAGTAAGTTTTCTATCAACTAGATTACCAGTATGATCTGTATCTGAATTTCTCTTTCACTCTAAAATATCACTAATTAAATTTGATAGACCAGATCATGAAGTGTGCATAAAAACTCAAACTCAATTTTTAACAGCATTTTAAATGACATTCTCTTGAATTTGGATTGAAGCCGTGTAAATAATCAGATAACTGTGAATATAGAGTTAGCCGTATTATAATCAAAAAATATTGTCATCCAACAAAACACTATGTTTAATCCAAACAAATATGTACGAAGTAATTCAAAGAATAGTGTTTTTGGCATGAATATAATTGGCCAACTATGTTGAACAAGTCAGAATCAAAAAACATCATCTTTACAACATCTCAATATTGGCTGATTTCATTCAGAATATGGTGCAGATTATCACATTTAATATATCGATCAAATAAATATACCTTCACCTGTTTTACCTTTACGATAATTTTACGTGATTGCCCATTGTGATTCTGTCACCTTTGTACTAGGCTAAGGAACTTTGCTTTGTTGCCCGTTGTGTTTCTGGAATAGCCAAAATCCAGAGAACACTGTTGTTGTTCCTTAGCCTGTCACCATACCTACACGATGAAAGATTTTTGTGACCTATTTGTTTTTATAGGTCCATGATTGTTAGTGGCTGAAACATTGTGAATAAACAAACCCTTTGGAACCCAAACTTGTTTTGTCCTTTCATTCTTGTTCCAATAGACATAAAATTTGTTTGTAGAATTCTTAGGAACCCAAACTTGTATAAATTTTGTGTTCTTGTTCCTATGACTACAATTTTCAACACGATGTCCAATTATTTCACATCTAGCAAAGACACTCTTTCCTTTTGCATTATCATCAACTTGTGTTTTCCTAAAGCCTAGTCCTTTTCTGTTGTTAGCAAAAATTTGATGTCCTAATAACATGTTGAATGATTTTTCTCCTCTTGAAAAGTTATTCAGAAATTTCTCAAGATTTTGGACTTTGGTTTTTAGTGTTGTGTTTTCAGTTACAAGTGAGGTGCATCTTTTTATAAAATCCTTTTTCCTAGTGTCAATAGTTTCCGTAAGACTCAAGTTTTCTTTTTCAAGATTCTCAAAGCTATTCTTAAGTCTTGATAATTCTGAATCTAAAATTTTACATTTTTTACAGTCTAGGTTTTGAATATTTTCATGTTCAGTTTCTAACCTAAAATTTTTACGAGCAAGTTCTCTCCTATCAGATTTCAGTTTTTCAATTTTAGATTCAAGAGTATCAACTACTTTAGTAAGATCACAATACATAAAAACAAGTTATTTATAAGAATATTGACCTACCTCACTAGATTCCTCTGAGCTTGCTTCTGAATCTGATTTTTCCATAAGACACAAGTCAGCCTCCTCTGAGCTATTATTCGAAACGTCCTCTCCTTCCTCATCATCCCAAGTTGCTGCAGAGGCCTTCTTCTCCTTTTTCTTTCCTTTGTTGTTTTTGAGAAGTGGGCATTGTTGTTTGAAGTGGCCAGGCTTGTTGCAGTTAAAGCATGTCAGTTTATTATCGGAATTGTCAGAATCTTTTGGCCTATTACCACTTGTTTTCTTCTTGCGTGGCATGAATCTTGACCATTTTCTAAGATTATTGACAGCCATTGCAAGCTCTTCAATTGGATCTTCTTCTTTGCTCTTTAAGGCAATCGTCTTCTTCTTTGATTCGGAATTGTTGCGTTCCTCCTTTGCCTTTAGCTCAAGCGCATATGTTATCAAGTTACCGATCAACTCCTACATGCTTAGTTTACTTAGATCTTTCGATTCTTGTATTGCCGTGACTTTTGCCTCAAAGCTCATTGGTAAGACTCGTAGTACCTTCCTCACAAGCTCTACCTCAGTGAATACCTTCCCAAGCGCTCTAGCGTTGTATATCAAAGTTGAAAAGCGTCCAAACATGTCCTTTATGCTCTCGCCTTTGTCCATCACAAAGTTCTCGTATTCATTGCTGAATAGGGCTAGACGAGACTCCTTGACTTGAGAAGTTCCCCCATGTGTCACCTCCAAGGTATGCCAAATTTCCCGTGTAGTTTTACAATGAGAATTCTATTAAATTCAGTCTTATAAAGAGCATAGATCAAAGCATTCATGGCTTTAGCATTTGTAGTTTTTAATCTCTTATCGTTAGCATCCCACCTATCCTTAGGTTTAGGAATCTCAGTACCACCAACAGTAATAGTGGGAGATCCATAGCCAGTTTCAATAATGTCCCAAACATCATAATCAACAGAACTAAGATAAATACCCATCCTAACTTTCCAGTAAGCATAATTATCCCCATTAAACATGGGTAGCCTAACAATAGATTGTCCCTCAGAAAAAGCATTATTTGATGGATTCATGACTCTAGAGTTAAAAAAAATACCTCGCTTTGATACGACTTGTAGGATCTAGATTAACCCGGGGGGGGGGGGGGGGGGGGGTGAATTGGGTTATAGCAAATTTTCTCGAATTAAACCCAAAAACAAACTGCAGATAAGTAAATATGCTGAAAGGTAAATCATACACAAAATTTACCCAGCTTCGGCAACCCCTGCCTACTACTGCATTCCCAGTTTCTATTAAAATTAAACAGTCTCCCGTTTACAAACACTCTAACAGACTCGCACACCCGGCTACCGCCTATAGAGTTTTGCAAACTCGCACACCCTGCTCACTGAACTAATTCTAACTAGACAATCAGACACAACCTAAAACCTAGGTGGTGATTTACCAAGAACTGATTCGAAAAGAACAGATAAAAAAATAAAACTAATAAACAAAAACCCCTTAATAAAAATAAACCATAAAAATAAACTAAAGCCCTTGTTATATAAAACAAGCCGGCCCAATTCATTTCTTCTCCCCGTTCCCTTTTCTTTTTCTATTGTAAAATGGAGGCCTTGTTCTGAAATTAGGGCTTGAGTTTTTGATCCATATTAGGGCTTTTTTTGAAGCACGCCTATGTTGATCGATTCTCAGGTTTGCGTGTTGCCTTGCTCGCTGCTTCTCTGATGATCGATTCTCTGGTTGCGTTGCTTGCGCTCGTTCGTAGCTGCTCCTTTGTTGACCGAGTTCGATAGATTGTGGTATGTATTCTCTTCCCTTTCGTTGCTGGTTTAATGCTTGCTTGAACTCGATGGATTAATTTGCCGATGATGATTGTTATTCATAGGAGTCGAATTCCTAAATTTACAACGTATCAATTCGATACATTCCTAATTCTTACTTTCCTGATATTTGCGCCTTGATGCGCATGGCTTTGATTTTGTAGCGTTCGATTTTTTCTTGAATGATACGGCAAAAACTTTCCTCTTTTGATTTTTGACTTTTTCAAAGATTACATATACGCACTTAATTTTTTGACTTGGTCATCTCTGCACTTTTAATCTTCGGTCATCTTCGACTTCACTATGAATTTCTTTGATATTGTTTCTGCTGCATACATGTATTCCTATAGCATGGTCGTGGTTTTGAAGTCTCTGTCAATTGTTGATTTTGTTCTTTGGCCAGTAGCTTACGGCTGTTCATTTATACGGCTTGTTTATGCGATTCCATGGTCTACTCATGTACTGTGACTCCTACATCATGGTTTAGTGTTGTATTTGTATTGTGCTCGACCTGATGCTGCACTGTTCACTGTTTATAATGTTGCTGCATCATGTTGCATTGAACACCTCATTTGATCTTCTTGCATTGTTTCATGTGTGTTCAATATCACTAGATATTTTTGCTTCACCACTGAGCCTTAATGTAATTGATGTTGCTTCTGTACATTTGCCTAAGTCACTTGTAACTGCTGCTACACATTGTTGTATTTGGACTTGTTCAAGCTTTCGTGCATTGCATATTTCTGGTGCACTTGACTCAGTAGTTTGCTTCATTTTGACCTGATCATTAGTATACATACATTCATTGGTCATTCATTGGTGTCACTGTTTGATATAGTTTGCATTGCATATTGAGTCTTGGTCTTTTACTGGTTCACTGGTCTGTTGGTTCATTGTGTAGTCTGGTCGACATACTTCAAGTAGTCTTCTTGTAGCTTATTCTCTGGTATCTTGGTCTGTATCGTATGTATTAGTGTATTTGCTTTATGTCGAGTTGCAGACCAGGATCTGTTGTATTTCAGGCTGCATTTGTAACACTTGATATTGTTTGTGATTGTTTCCACTTTCACTGGCTAGTTTGAGTACTTCATACTTGGTCGTACTGATCATCCATGTATATGTCTGGTGTATGTCCATTTGTGGCTTTCCCACTGTGTACTTGCACCACTTTCTATATCACTGTATTTTCATTACTGTAGCATATTTTGATAGTGCCATTGTGTCTGGTTCCTTGTTGCATACATGTTGGTTTAGTTGTGCACTTGCTTGAGTTTCACTGAGCTTGATATCGTGGTGTACATGTGAGTTGTACTCTCTGTTTTGATTTGCATTGCATCACTGGTCTTTGCATTTTCCAGTTTCATCACTATTTCACTTCCACACTGTTGCATTGTTGTTCACCTCTCTTGTATCATTGGTGTTTCTTACTTGATGTTTTTAGTCTTCATGTGCCCAGTTGATGTTATCTGGACATTTGCATCAATTCTGGTTGGTCTGACCTGAACTTGATTTTGTAGTCTGCCTTGTTGAGTTCCTGTAGTTGCATTCACTTCATGTTTGCATTGTTGTTCACTGAGTCTTGATAGTCAAGTTGCACACTTGTGGTCTTCATTGTTGCTGTTATGTTGGTGGCAATCTTGTACAACTTGTATTTGCACTTGCTCACTCCAATTTTCACAGTTGCACTTACTCCTCAGTTTTGTGTCTTGTTTTGAACCCAGTTTTAAGAACTCGGGTTTGACCTTGTGCTCGTGTCGTGATTTTTAATATATTGCACCTGAGTTGAACCTGTCTTTATATTTGGGTTTGACCTTGTGCATACCTGTCCCTGTAGCATTATTAAGTGTATATCGATGTGCACGGCCTTGTGGCATGTACAGTGATACACTATGCATGTCACACTGTTCGTGTGTGATGAATTCAAATGTACATGATGACGAACAACCCAAATAACTGAGGCAAATAATATTTTCAAAAATCCATATTTTATTTTATATTGCAAAAATTTTCTTTTTCAATTTTACTGCGTTAGTGAATATTTTTGCAGATTGCTCAGATGTTGGATTCTAACTGGAATGAAGTTGAAGATAAACTACGAGTGTGAGTGATATGTAGTGAGGAATTTATGTAAATTGAATTGTGATGTAATTAGAATCAAAATTGTATATGTATAGTGAGAGCTTGAATTTGTACTATTCAAAATTGTAATAAATATTTGTTTGAATAAAATTTCTATTAGAATTCAAATTCTATGTAATTTATTTTATTCAACAAATATTTATTTAATCTTATTCAAATTATGTGTAATTTATTTTATTCAACAAATATTTATTTAATCTATGAAAAATAAAATAGTATATTAACAAATACATTTAAATGAATATATATATATATATATATATATATATATATATATGTTTATTATCATCAAACAAAAATCATATAAGCACATATTTAACACTGTCCCCTTTCTCGTTCTCTTCTCACACTCATACTCACTATCAGTGGATAGTAAGAGAATTTACTGAGGCATTCGAACGGATGTCTTAGGGATTACTTATTCTAGGGTATACTTCACCCTATCTCTAATGAGCTACTTAATGTGTTATACTCCTGAGCTAAAGTTTTAACCTTCAGCTCTGATACCACTGTAACGATCCTAACTCGACCTTCGAAAATCGGCACCGAATACGACACTCGTATTCAAATGCCGCAGATCCAAACGTTGAATCTGGTTCGTCGGAGCTTATAATAAATTAAGTACAACATAGAGGAAGAAATTAAATAATTCATTTGGTATAAATCATTAGATACAATATCTGATACAATGATGACACAATAGAATGATACGAAGGATATCAATACTATCAGAGATACAGAAATAGCAGCGGAAATATAATGTCTTCAATGCCAAACTCCATGAACTCCATCTCCAATCCAAAGTTAGCTCGAACCTTCATCACGTTTCACAAAGATAGGCAAGGTCGGTCGCGATTACTGAAGTGTAGCAAAAGCGATCCACAAATCCAAAGTGCTGGAAGCTATCAAATCTACACCTACTATAGATTATCTGGAAAACCCAACTCCAGACTGCCCATGTGGAAAATAGTGGGCACCCAGAGTTTAGGAAAGGAACAATAAACTCCAGGTCAGTCATGGGACTGGTATGAGCAAACAAAACATTTTTATCTTTAAAAACAAACAAAAGAATTTAGGTTGAAGTCCGCAATGCTTTTGGAAAATGAAACTACCATAAGGCCTCCCGCCACACACACAATGCAAATGCAGAATTGGAGGAGATTTCTCCTTATGATAGTCAAATATGTTTGATACGAGAAAATTTTCTTTGATATTATAACTATAACTGCAAAGTGTGGAAAAACCATTTCGAAAGTATAATACAAATCCTAGCCAGCATACGACCAGTATCATATGCCTACTATAGCTACCATCCAAATAGTGGGGCGCCACCATAAGTAGATGGCAGGTAATACAACTAAAACTGTACAAGGCGTGTATTGGATGAATGGATTTCCAACAAATGTCCAGGCTAAGGAACTTCCTATTGCCACATGGGAACGCCTCTGGCAGGACGCCCCGAGAACCTACCCGGCTCTCTGTTGACATAAGGCCAGCTACCCCCTTCCCGGGGAATAAAACCTAAGATTTATCACCCCCGGTCCTTTGGGACCTTTAACCGAGGATCCTCTACACTAAAAACATCACACAGTAATAGATATATACTACAGTGCCCACATGAGTAAGTATCTGGGCTCCATACCATGATACTACCCTTTTCCAGAAGGAATGGTCATACCCTAGGGGAGCTACACCTGAAACATTACCGCATCTTTCCTGTTTCGACCATTACCGGGTTGTGAGGCTCGATGAGGTTTCGTCCACAAAGATACGCTTTTCACAAAGCCATGCTTTGATCACAAATTATCAACAAATGATCATCAATATACCGCAGCACTTAGCATGCCACACTACCAAATTGGGAGTATATCGCTGATAACCTTCACTTACACAACCTCTGAGCTCGTACGTCTCTGAGAAGGATGTTCAGCTAAGAGAATAAATTCTCCTCCACCAAGTAGAAATGTATTTGAAAGAAATCAGCTCTATATCTCAAAGTGTAGTGTCAGACACACGACCATACAAGTCTGTTCCGGGTTCGAATAGAACCGAAGGCACTTCCGAAGAAGCCCTTGCAAATCCGGGTATTCACAATCCCGATCGGACTTCCCATCACTTAGGGAATCTCTATACCGGCGCGACTCAGTGCAGAGACAATCGACGGGTTGCCCTTTCGTTCTCGAAAATATCCGGTCTTCACCACCGGTCTTCGAATGCGATCCATAACGACGTATCATTATTCAGAATGGGTTGTATGACACAAGGTCCTCTCCCGGCTAAACCGAATAATGAGCGCAAAATTATAAACATATGGATATAGGATTTTAGTTAAGTCATAACTTGTTATCCAAAACCTTTCTTTAAATAGTTTAAAACAAATTACCATTTCAAATCTTTTTAAATAAAAAGATTCATTTCACAAAGTTCCACAATTTTCCACAAAGGTTCATTTACGGCTTTTGAAAACAATTTCACTTCAAATTGTATTAATTTATCCAATTTTTAAATTAAAGATTTAATTCATAACTTTCAAACTATTTCCAATTCAATACCATTTGAATTCTCTTCGAATTCAAAACAAGGTTTAGTGATCTTTCTCATAAGTTAAAGCCATTTAAGTAAACACTTGGCTTTAAATTTACGTTCCCAAAACAATGCTTTTTAAATGGTTTAAAAACCCATATAAACATCTTTATAACTTGTAAAATCTTTTAAACCATAATTCCCAAATTATTGAATTCAATTCAAATATTGAATTCGAATTTAAATCAAATTATTTAAATTTCAAACTTTATTAAGTCATTCAAAATAACTCTTATTCTTTTAAACACATTTTCAAAAGCTTTCTATTCCAATTCCAAAACTTTTTGGACTCAAAAACTCAATCTTAAAACAATTTCAAAAATCTGTGACATAACCCATTTCCATGTGCAATCCATATTGTGTGTGTATGTGTGGTCCAGGGGTTTTACCCAATAGTGCAACAACATCAATCATCACAGATTACAGTCACAGCAATATCGATAAGCGGTATGTCCTATAACACTTATCTATATACATAGATTCGTAGATAAAGTAAATTTATCAACCACAAAGATTCACCATTACGATTCGATGTGGGTTTACCAATTGGAATTCGACTCCCTATCGCATCGAATTCCAAATGTCGTTCTACGGGTCAAGGGGTACTTACACAGAAACATATCACAGAAATCACAGATCAATACACAACAACTCACATCACAAAATATCACAAAGCATCACATAGGAGGAATATCAACCATCCAAACATCCAATAGAATCCAAACATCCATAAGTAAAAGTAAATTAAATTATCTGATTTAAATTAAATTAGATTAATTACTTATAATTTTTTTTATCTTGGTTAATTAATATTAATTAATTACAAATCAATTTGATTAATTACTCCTTAATCATTTATTAATTAAATTTTAATTTAAAATTAATCCTTTGATTAATTATCCTTAATTAATTATTAATTATCCTTTAATCATTAAATAATTATCCTTAATTAATTACATTGATTAGTTAACCACTAATTACCATTTAGTTAATTACAATAAGAAATTATCCCTATAAATTTCATTGATTAATTAACCTTTAATTAATTATCCTTAATTTAATAACCTTAATTAATTAATCACATAAATCAATTACCCTTAAGTTATAAATTAATTAACCTTTTAATCATTAATTAATTACCTAAATCATATAATTAATTAACCTTAATCAATATTTAAATGAATCTTTGATTAATCTTTAATTTAACCTCTAATTAAGTAATTTTTTTCTTTGAGCAATTAATCTTTAATTACTTTTCTTAATAAGACCTCAAATATTTAAGATAAATCATTTATCTCGACTATCATTGAATTACATCATCAAATTAAATTTGAAGACACTTAGGGTAATTTAAATGATTAACTTAATATGATTATTCAAACTAAAACAAGTTTTAAAATTATTGAAATTTAGATTTGGGGTTTGTTTTGAAAATTTTTGTTAATCCTTTTCTTTTGAAAATTTAATTTATATAACTTTTATCACGTAATTGACTTTAAGTGATTAATTTCCTCTAACAAATAATTCAACTTAACTTCAAAAAGTTAATTAACTAACTTTTAATGTAATTGTGTTTGTTTGAAATAACTTTTTTAAAAATAAAATAAAAATCTACGTGTAGTTTTAAATCATTGTAAAACTTCTGACCAATATAACTTGGATAACATTTATTGTTTGCAAAAGAACTGTTTTACAAAAAAACGTCTTAAATTCTACTTGGTTTGGTTTTAAAACAACAACTGTTTTAATACAAAATTTCCAGACTCGAGACCAATTTACGTTTACCCGAGCCATTTCCTGTTTCCCCCGTACCCAACTTCGAGTTCCAATCGAATCTTCCCCGAGAAATTTCCCACTCCTGCTTCTTATTTTCCGTTATGTTTTAAACTTATACATCGGTTACGCTCGCGAATACTTCGAGTACTATCCCGAGCCACAAGCTCCTTTCCTCTGACCCTTCTTCGAGCTTTCTTCCTCTTCTCAAATGTTTGTATCGACTAGGCACAAAAATGCACGTGTGCACTTGCACAGTTGCTCGCCGACGAACTAATCACCAGTGAGACCCCCAGCACATCGCCACCGACCATCCCACGTCAGGCAAGCGCCCAGAACAGTCAAACCAATCAAAACCCAAAATTGAGTATCCCCACACTTCTTGGACTAAAACTCGATCAACTCAAATGCTTTGACGATGACAATGCCGATCACCTGAAAACCCTGTCACCCCTGTCGAGGTAACGTCAGACTCCCCTCCTTCGATTACCACCGGACCGATCGCCTCACGTGCCCCGACGCTAACGAATTCTCCCCCAAAACTCCATCGTCTAAACTGGGTTTTTAAACCCTAAAATCACGTCGCAAGATCGCCACGATCACCAAGAAAATCATTGCGTATCTTTCCCGTGTTCGCCGTCCCACAACACCCCTCTGACCCAGATTCCGATGTCACTAACCTCCTTGACCGCCGTGAATTTACCAAAATACAAATTCCATCCTACTCCGGATTTCTCAATCAATACTACTTGAAAATTCATGATTTCTATTCTAAAAATCATTGTTTCTAAACCCGAATCTATTTATATAACCATGACTAAAAATAAAAGTATTGAATTTTCAGATTAGCAAGGATTTTACTGTTAATTTTTCTTTTCCTAAATATTTACTAAGCATAAAATGCTTAGAACTGTTTGTAAGATTAAATCAAGTAATTATAACCAAGTTTCATTTTGAGTTCAAGTTTTAAAATTGTTTGTAGGTGGTGATTTGAAATTTTAAATCAGGTTTTAAAACCTGTAAGGTATGAATAGAGGTGATTTTATTCCTATACATATAAACATGCACACAAATATCTTCAACATGCAGTCATATCCACAACCATTCTTGCCTATTCACATCACAACTCCAAATATAGATTCAAACATCAAGATAACAGCAAGGTCAAAGAGTTTGCTCACCTGCTTTTGATGAACAGAGAACTGTGCTGTTGTTGAATTTTTTTTCCTTTTTATTGCTTTAGCATTTTGAATTTCGAACCGCAAGCTTTTGTTTGTTGTTGATTCAAGATTTTGATAACCTGTTTGATTCCAGGTTGCAACTGACCTTGAATTTATTTCCAGATGAATTACCTGCTTAAATCTTTCAACAACAAAAATTCTAACTCAAAATTTTCTGAAAGTATTTAATTACAGTTTTGTATATTTTTTTCTTTTTTGAAATAGAGGAACCCTGGACTGCGACTTGAAAACTTGATTACTGATCTGCAACTTTGATTTTCTTTTTATTGCTTTAAGATAAATTCGAACTGGAACTTGAAATAAGATCCATTTGTTTGAACTTGCATTACTTTGGGTCCCCAGATTTTGTTTTGATCTTCTGCTCTAATTCCTGAAACATTTTGATTTCTTCTCTGTTCCAGGTTGAAAGCCTTTGAATTGAATCTTGATTGTTGTTTTGAATTTTTTTTCTCTTGGTTTCCAGATTGAAGCTTGCTTTAGGTTTGAAGCTCTAACCTGATTCTTTTTCTTTTTATTTCTGAATTTTCAGGTTGAAGATGTTTCTTTTTTTTCTTGATTGAAGACAGATTTCTTTTTGGTTTGCACTGGTTTTGATTTTGAACTGTTTTAGAAATGAGTTGTTTTAAACTTTGATTTCTCAGATCTGAGCAAATTTTTTTAGAAAGGTAAAAGTATCTTTACTTGTCTTTTCTTTTTTTGGTTCCAAAGATCAAATCTAAAAGAAAATGATTTTCTTGCCACTTGTCTAAATTCAAATGAGTTTATATTTCAGCCCTTACTTTATTTTAATGTGTAAACATGTTTCTATGTTTTAACTTACTTATGTTTTTATCCTTTATTTAAGTTAAATACTTTTATTTTATCTTTTAAACACTTTAAATGGTATTTAAACATAACTTTATATTATATTTATCTTCAAGTAAAAAAGAAAAGCATTTTAAAATTTCTATTAAATCTTACTTTGCTTTTAGCCCTTTATTAATTTATTTACATACACTTGTAGTTATTTTATTTTTACAACTTTTAAAAACCATTACATCCAAATAACCTTATATTATTTTCTATTTATTTTCCTTTTTATAACTATTTATACAACCATAAGGAAAAAATGATTCATATATATCTAACATTTTTTATTTTTTTATTTTATATATTGGTATTTAAATATATTCAATTAAATTTATATTCAAGTCCTTAGTTAGTTTTATATTTTCAAATTTTATTTTCTTGTATTAACTATGTTTATTTATGTTTTGCACACATATAAAGTTTCAAATCCTGTACTTATTACTTTATATATTTATATACAACTATATTTATTTTCAAATTGTATTAATTGAATTCTAATCCAAAATACTATTTTATAACACATAATTTTAACTTATTCTGGAATTTTCATATTTATTCCAAAATAAAATCCAATTTGTTTTACATATATTCATTTTAGTATTTTCACATTAACAATATTCATTGTCTATATATTTATTAAATTTCAAAATTTAACTTCCCAATTATAATTCACTTGTATGGACATATATATTATTAAATTTGATGAATTCGGTTTTATTTTTATATTTCAAATGCCAATAAATTCTAAATAAATTCACGTAAAAATCCAGAATTAAATTTGATCACCAATTTTTCCAAAATTTAATCCTAAATATTAAATCAATTATCATTTATTTTTAGCTAAAACCCAGGAATGTTGCAAAAGGAGTTTTGATTGGCGAGGTTTTTGGAGTTTTAGATCTATAGTTCTCTGTAGATTTTTAGGGGAAAGAAGAAGTGTGCATAGAAACTTTCTCCAAAGAAAAATTATGTTTGTAGATGTTATCAGATAAGAAACATAAGGTCGTATGAAATTAATGGTCATGTGACTGACTAGAGTCTCTTGGTTAACCAAGGCTCAGTAGACCAAACAAACCCAATAAGCTTTAGCCAAATAAAATACAACTAAACACTACCAATTCATGTTATTTTTTTACAGTAATTTAAATTTTTAAAGCAATATGAATTTGATTTTGACAAAACAAAAAGTCGAGGAAAGTTCAAAATTCAGTCTACTATCATATAAAAAGAATAAAATTTTAAAATTCAAATTTAAAATTTTCAACCAAAAGTCAAATTTTGACTAAGTTTGACCAAAATTGGAAATATCACAAAAAAAATATTCTATCAAATTTTGTCAAATAAAACATCAACATCACAAATTCAATTTCTTTATTTAATTTTTATTTAAATTCAAAATACTGCCATTTTAAAGTTGTTAAAAGTTACAGATCATTACATTTTATCTTAATTAAAATATGTAATATAAATTAATGCAATATTAATTTGTTTCCCCTTATCATATTTAAAAGGTTAAATGCCATAAACTACGCATTCAGTTCTCACCAAATCACATGCAAACATATCTTATTATCCTTATTATTCAATCGACAATACCCTAAGAATTATATTACCATAAGTTTACATTTTATTACATTCATTATTTTACTATTAACATCTTTTACCTATTAACTGCAATAATTAATTACATCAATTTTCATTGATTTTCAAATTAATTCCAAACATATTACATAATGAGATGATAAATGAATAATTGTTACCTTTAAGTAATTTAGTCATATTTATAAGATTATAACCTACAACAAATGTTATGACTACGTGCACATCGTTGATTATATTCAATTTCAATTATGTTACCCGCCACCTTGGGTCGGCTGCAAAACGATAGCTGATGATATTATTATTAGCACTAAACAAGATTCTTACCAAGAAGAGGCGGAAGGTATAAGGGTTTGATGCAATCGACATGTTTCGGCATGCCTAGCCCAGTGCGTAGAAGTCACCTACTATGGGCCGAGGTACCTTGTTCCTAAGCCCATGAGGGAAGTCCAACCCATCTTTGTCTATAAATAGAAGGGCAGGGGCATAATAAAAAGGGCCTTTTTTCGAGAACACTTGTGACGACCGCCCATGACTCCTGCACTAAATAAGGAGATAGGACGCTGTAAAGTGTGCCAGGCCGCCATGGACGATCATCAGGGTAGGGTAAAACAATAAACTCTATCGTATTACTCACAGCGCATGGATAAAATACAATAGAAAAGTATACATAGTGAAGCTCCATAGAACAGAATCTCATCCTATAAACTCATAATAGTTTTATACAATCATCTGAATAGTCAATACATCAAGCCTCACTACATAACACTCAGAGTATCAAAGCAAACAGCGGAACATCCAGTACATATAGTAAGAAAACAATATGCAAAAGCCTCCTGCTCGTCTTCGTCATCAACTACGTTAGCCACTAAGAACAGCACCTGTCACCTGCTACCTAGTCTGCCCATCCCAAAACGGATGAATAGCCAAAGGTAATAAGAGTTGAACATAAAACCTTGAGTCAGACAAAAGTCCTAGTGAGCAGTAAATCAACTATCAAACATACCAAAAGAGCATAAAAGACAAAAAGGAATAGGAATCCAACCATCCCACTCCACCACTTTCTACAGTGATAGCCCCCAGACACATTAAGCAGAAACAAGCATAGCAAAACAGAAAATTAAAGTAAAGCAATTATCACTCGAGTCAAGGTCGTTGTTTTCCAAGTACAAACCCCCAAGGCCTAAACCAAGATCAGATAAGCACCCACAAAACATCGCTCTTGAGGCCAAGTGACGGTACAACCAAACGTC
Organism: Allium cepa; assembly: GCA_030765085.1. Classification (NCBI taxonomy): domain Eukaryota; kingdom Viridiplantae; phylum Streptophyta; class Magnoliopsida; order Asparagales; family Amaryllidaceae; genus Allium; species Allium cepa. The sequence goes on along the minus strand of CM060942.1, from coordinate 85,898,639 downwards.
CATGACTCTGGCTATCACTGTTATCATTGCCTCGATTTCATCGTTAATTGAATGACCGTCTCATTCCTTCACCCATCTGTCAAGGGCTAATGGTAACCCCGGTTCTAGACATAACTCCGCACGTCATCGTGACCCGTGCCTAGGACTATCGAATCTGCCCAGAGTACTCGACCACCTACCTGTAGTCTTTTGGATGTCCCGACCACCTACCTGTAGTCGTCCCGACCACCTACCTGTAGTCGTTTGGACGCCCCATGTACTCTTGCTTTGAGTTTTCTAGAACCTTCAATAACGATGAAATCCAAGCCTTCTAGTCATCCTCCTCGACGACTATTCTTAAACTAGCCCAAGCTGCCTCTCGAGCCACCATTATTCACGAACTCGAACCATATCACCTAGTTATCAACATGCTTGGGATGATCCCGTCTGGATTAAACCAAGGCTATCTCATATCATGCTTTGCTTCATCGCATCATAGCAAAGTCCATCATCATCAAATCTATCCATATGAGCCTCACCATCCGCTTCATATGCCACAAGCAGCTTTCACTATCCAAGAGCCTTTTCACTTAGCTTTTGAATTATCTTCGACCAACTTGTCCAAATCAACTATGAGCTAATTTGCAACCATCTATCAATCAAATCAATCATTAATCCAAGCAATCAAGCATTCAACAAGATCTAAAAGCATTTATAACTAGAATGGTAGTTTCGTAAATAAAGTGTCCAATTCTAACAAGTATGAATCATAAGCAATATCTCTACAACTTGATGGATAAACTTGCATAGAGTAACATGTGATAAAATGGATATCAAAACTTCATAAACGATAGATCTACATGCAGACTTAAGGGAAATGCATGAAATCACTATCCTTAACACACAAACAAGCCACCGATCCAATATACTCCTTTGGGTCCGTGTGAGAGATAACTACCACTCACCAAATCACCTAAACACCTCAAAAGATATCAACTTCAGATCTGGACAGCGAAGAACTAAGCTAGATCCGACAAGATTTCGCTTCAAACGGTGAAATCTCTCTTCAATGGATGGAGGTCTTCAACTTTGGCTCTTGGATCTTCGAGTTGATCTTCAATTTGGATGGAAGGAATCACTAGATTATAGTAGAGAAAAGAAGTGAAGAAGTGTTGTTGTCGAGCTCTGAAAATGGCAGCACTTCGTCGCTTCAAAATCCGGTGCCAAAATAGTGAGATATGGACGTGTATTTATAGGCTGAAACCTTAGGTCGTCCACCCCCTTAGGTCGTCCACGACATAACTATCCCGACCTACGACCTATCAAGCCTAGCCGACTCAACGACTTAACGGCATACGACTTAGCAAATGCCGCGACCTAACTACACAGGACCAAACGACTTAACCTATGCGCGATTCAACCCAGACACGACTCAACATTCTCGTGACCTATCAACCTAACACTGTCTCCGACCTAGCGACTTACAGACATATACGACCTAACCCTAAGTCGCTTGCAACCTTAATTCGTCTCACGACCTAACTCCAACACAGGCTAACCACTAGGTCGATATCCCGTTAAGTCGTCCCAAACGACCTACGACCTAAGCATCTCACGACATATCTCCTTTGGTCGCCTAAACCCTTAAGTCGGTCACTACCTATGAGTCGCTCAAATCTATAGGTCGGTAAATCCTTAACCCGGTAACTCTTAGGTCAGTCAAACCTTAACTCGTTAACTCGTTTATCACCTTAAGTCGTTAGCTCCACTAATTCACTCACTCCTTAACTCTTTTAGGTCGTCTAACGACCTAACTACATACACACCTAGCGACCTATTACTATCGCGACTTAGCGACCCAACACAGACACGACCTAACTACCACTTAGGTCGTTTATGACCTAGCTACCTTAGGTCGCTCCGCCTGCTAACTCCTATAGGTCACCCTAACACTTAGGTCGTTAACTCGCCTAGGTCAGCCCAATCCTATAGGTCGCTCAATAGTATAGGTCGCTCCACTCGACCTAAACCCCTTAGTTGCTCTATCTCCTTAACTCGCTCCAACTCCTTAGGTCGCGAGCTCCCCCTAACTCGCTCACACGACCTAACTTCCACACGAGCTAACTCTGGATGACTTAAACAATACTAACGACCTAGTGGCACCTATTTTACGATATATCGATACGTAAAATATAGGTCGTTACATTCTCTCCCCCTTAGGAATTTCGCCCCCGAAATTCCAAACAAACAAGAGCAACCAATACTATTCTGCATGCCTACCATCCATAGCAATCAACAAACCATGCATCCAATTTCTAGCCTAGCATGCAGAATTCTAAGACTAGAACAAGTTACAAATTCATGAGATGCCACGACACCTTAGGGCCATACCTTGAAGAGTTCAGGATGAGCTGCCTTCATCCTCTCTTCCTCCTCCCATGTACAGTCGTTAACATCATCACTCCATTGTACCTTGAGCAACGTAATCATCTTCCTCCTAAGCTGTTTCGTGTCAGTTTCAATAACACGAAGCGGCCTACGAGGTCTCGTAACAACTGGATCAACCTCCAAATCTTCATAACTATCAGCAGAAACCACTGTACTTGGGTCGTGCACATACCTCCGTAGATACGATACATGAAAAACATTGTGCACACCCGACATCTTTTCTGGTAACTCCAATCTATAGGCGAGCTTTCCAATTCGCTCGATGATCAGAAATGGTCCCACAAATCTCGGAGTCAACTTTCCGTTCTTCCTGAATCGAATAACATTCTTCAGTGGAGAAATCTTCACAAAAACCATATCATCTATGTAGAATTCCAAATCCTTACGACGCTTATCGGCATAACTTTTCTGACGGTCTTGGGCTGCCTTCATTCGTCGCCGGATGATCCTTATGCAATCGGTAGTCTGTCGAGTCATTTCTGGCCCAAGTATCAACTTTTCTCCAGTTTCCAACCAACATGTCGGAGAGTTACATGGTCTTCCATACAATGCTTCATACGGTGCCATACCAATACTTGACTGGTAACTGTTATTATACGCAAATTCCACGAAATGAAGATGGTCTTCCCATGATTCTCCGAAATCCAAAACACATGCTCTCAGGAGATCCTCCAAAACTCGGTTGACTCTCTCGGTCTGACCATCTGTTTGAGGGTGATACGCTGTACTTAAACACAACTCGGTTCCCAAAACTTCCTGGAAGCTCTTCCAAAATCCACTAGTGAACAATGGATCTCGATCGCTCACTATACTCTTCGGAATACCATGGAATCGAACTATCCATTTAACATACAACTCAGCCAACTTCGATGCAGTCCTAGTTGATCGAACAGGAATGAGTCTTGCACTCTTAGTCAAACGATCTATGATTACCCAAATCCCTTCATTTCCTGCTCTGGTCCTAGGTAACCATCAATAAAATCCATCGATATTTGCTCCCACTTCCATGTGGGAACTTCTAATGGCTGAAGCAATCCACTTGGCTTCTTCTGTTCGGCTTTTACCAACTGGCAATTCATGCATTTGGAAATAAAATTTCCAATATCCTTCTTCATTCCTTCCCAGTAATAGGTCCTCTTCATATCCCGATACATCTTATTCCCACCTGGATGAATTGTCAACTTTGAGTGATGACTTTCCTAAGAACTTCATCTCTCAATCCATCTATATCAGGAACTACTATTCGTCCTTGCTTCCGAAGCCAACCCTCTCGATCGACCTCGAATCCTTTATCCTTTTCTGGATCCAATCTAGATTCCAAATCATGGATAATCTTGACAAGCTTATCGTCTCGCTTTTGGCTCTCGCCAATCCTTTTCACAAGAGAAGGTCTTATCGATAAGTTTGCCAACATTTCAGGTTCCAATTCACACCTAGGCCTGAAGTCAAATTCAGCCAAATACTCAAGACTCTTCCATTCCGAAAACATGGCTCTCAATCCTGCATGTCTTCGACTTAATGCATCTGCAACTACGTTACCTTTTCCCGGAGTATAGGCTATACCAAAATCATATGATGCTAAAAACTCTAGCCATCGTTGCTGTCGGAGATTCAAATCTTTTTGGGAGAAAAGATACTTCAATGACTTATGATCTGTAAACAACTCAAATCGAACTCCCAATAGATAATGTCTCCACATCTTCAGAGCAAAAACAATCGCCGCCAACTCCAAATCATGAGTCGGATAATTCCTTTCATGCGGCTTCAGTTGTCGACTTGCATACGCAACAACTTTATCCTTTTGCATCAGTACTGCTCCAAGTCCAGTACCACATGCATCGGTGTAAACCACCATCTCATCATTCCCACTTGGAATAGTCAAAACAGGAGCACTTGTTAGTCGCTCTTTCAGGATTCCGAAAGCTTGCTCACACTTATCATCCCATTTGAATACTTGGTTCTTTTTCGTCAATCCTGTTAACGGTGCAGCTATCTTGGAAACGTCTTTGATAAACCGATGATAATATCCTGCTAATCCAAGAAAACTTCTCACATCAGATGCATTCTTAGGTCTAACCCAATCCTGGATCGCTGCCACCTTGGCGGGATCAACCTCTATTCCATTTCCAGAGATAACATGGCCTATGAACCTCACTTCACTCTTCCAGAAGTAACACTTCGAAAACTTAGCCCTCAGCTGTTGTTTTCGCAAGATTTCCAAAACAATACGCAAGTGTGTCTTGTGCTCCTCTTCAGTTCTGGAATAAATCAGAATATCATCCACAAACACAAGTACGAACTTGTTCAACTGATCTCTGAACACCCTATTCATAAGATCCACAAAATATGCTGGCGCATTGGTCAACCCAAATGGCATTACCAGCCACTCATAGAAACCGGATGGTGTCCTAAAAGCAGTCTTCGGCAGACTATCCTTAGCCACTCTCAACTGGTGAAATCCCGTTGCCAAATCCATTTGAGAAAACACCTTAGCTTCGTGAAGCTGATCAAACAAGTCATCTATTCTCGGCAATGGATACTTGTTCTTTTTAGTCACTTTATTCAGCTCACGATAATTCACACACAACCTCAACGATCCATCCGCTTTGGTTGCAAACACAACTGGTGCACCCCATTCGGACACACTACGCCGAATGAATCCTTTCCGTAAAAGGTCATCAACTTGCACCTTCAACTCTTGCTGTTCCCTAGGCGCCATCCGCCTAAGAGGCATCACAACGGGTTTGGCTCCTTCAACTAGATCGATATAAAACTCGATCTCCCTATGCGGAGGTAACCCTTTGACCTCGTCGAAGACATCCTCAAATCCATTCACAATAGCCATCGATGACAGTCCATCCCGTGGAACAACCAGCGAATACATGAAGCTCATGAAGACGTCTTCTTCATGCTTACATCGTATCACAACCTTTCGCCCCTCCACATTCTCGACTGTCACCTCCAGCCTTTCACAATCAACCTTTGTCGCATACTTCCTAAGCCAGTCCATACCCAAAATAATTCCGAACCCCGCAAAGTTCAGAACAAAATAATCACAAACAAAAGAGCAATCATGACTCGATACAACTAGACCACGGCATAACATACACAAACAAGACGAACCCCCAACTGGATTTGTCACAACCAATGGTCTATCAATAATACCCGGTTCCAAACCCAACCGGCCTACAAGTTCATTACAAACAAAGGAGTGCGACTCCCCAGTATCAAACAATACTCTAACTGGAACACCACATATAGAAAGAGTACCTTGAACCACCACACTCTTTCCTTTCTCTTCGGCAGTAGGAACTTTCGAAAATGATGGCACAGCCCCCAAAGCATAAGTTTGCACAATCTGCCTGTCCTTCCTCGGTTCTGGACAATTCTTCTTGATATGCCCCGGCTTATCACAGTTGTAGCACTTCCCTGGGACCTTCGGATTCTTACAATCTCTGGAGAGATGGCCCTTCTGCTGACAGTTATAGCAGGCCATTTCACCCTTCGGCTTCTTGTGGCCATCCTTACCCTTCTGTTGCTGCTGCTTTCTTTTCTTGTTTCCACCCTGCTGTGGTTTAGACCCTTCCTTTGTTACAGCCACAACAGATTCTCCTTTAGGAAACAAACTCTCGTGCCTTAGAGCTTTTTCCACAAGCTTCTCAAATGGATCGTCCAGATGATCCACTAACTGCTCCCCAAGATAAGTGTCCAAGCCTGTCACAAACTTCTCATTCTTCTGATAGGGAGATTCAATATATGACCGAGCATACTTGGACAAGGCCTCAAACTCAGAAACATACTCAAGAACTGACCTCCCACCTTGCTTGAGCTCTACAAATCTCTTGAATAGAACAGACTTCTGAGCGGTAGAAATGAACTTAGCTTCCAATCTAGCTTGGAATTGCTCCCAAGTAATCTCTTCTTCTGGAGTATCAATCGTGACAGAGTTCCACCAATCAGAAGCTCTTCCTTGAAGCTGTCCTGATGCAAGCTTCCTCTTAGTTGCATCCTCAATTCCCAAATCACCAAAGATCCTTCTACAAGCATCAATCCACCTCTGAACTTCAATGGTTGATTCTGTCCCCAAGAAAACCTTTCCTCCAAGAGCAGTATAGTCCTTGAACAACTTAGCAAAATCCACTGGCTTTGGAGCTTGAACTTGAACTCCCACATCTACTGATGGCCCCGGAGCTGGCATCCTCCTCATGATCGAAGTCATCATAGCCTCGAACATAGGAGCATAATCAGCAGCCCCCTCAACAGCACGGCCTTCCCTAGCAGCTGGTTTCCCTCTTCGACTCATTCCTAATATCTATTAGAAAATGATTAATATATCCTGAGAAACAACAGCATAAGAAGTTCAAATCCTTCTAAGCTACTATATTATATATAGTAATCATCCATAAAAATTACAATTACGTCTCTCATACGTAGTTACGTCAGCGAGCGTTGGCTAAAATCGATTAACCAAAGCTCTGATACCAAATGTGACGACCGCCCATGACTCCTGCACTAAATAAGGAGATAGTGCGCTGTAAAGTGTGCCAGGCCGCCATGGACGATCATCAGGGTAGGGTAAAAAAATAAACTCTATCGTATTACTCACATAGAATGGATAAAATACAATAGAAAATTATACATAGTGAAGCTCCATAGAATAGAATCTCATCATATAAACTCATAATAGTTTTATACAATCATCTGAATAGTCAATACATCAAGCCTCACTACATAACACTCAGAGTATCAAAGCAAACAGCGGAACATCCAGTACATATAGTAAGAAAACAATATGCAAAAGCCTCCTGCTCGTCTTCGTCATCAATTACGTTAGCCACTAAGAACAGCACCTGTCACCAGCTACCTAGTCTGCCCATCCCAAAACGGATGAACAGCCCAAGGTAATAAGAGTTGAACATAAAACCTTGAGTCAGACAAAAGTCCTAGTGAGCAGTAAATCAACTATCAAACACACCAAAAGAGCATAAAAGACGAAAAGGAATAGGAACCCAACCATCCCACTCCACCACTTTCTACAGTGATAGCCCCCAGACACATTAAGCAGAAACAAGCATAGCAAAACAGACAATTAAAGTAAAGCATTTATCACTCGAGTCAAGGTCGGTGTTTTCCAAGTACAAACCCCCAAGGCTTAAACCAAGATTAGATAAGCACCCACAAAACATCGCTCTTGAGGCCGAGTGACGGTACAACCAAACATCCATGACTCTAGCTATCACCGTTATCATTGCCTCGATTTCATCGTTAATTGAATGACCGTCTCATTCCTTCATCCATCTGTCAAGGGCTAATGGTAACCCCGGTTCTAGACATAACTCTGCACGTCATCGTGACCCGTGCCTAGGACTATCGAATCTGCCCAGAGTACTCGACCACCTACCTATAGTCTTTTGGGTGTCCCGACCACCTACCTGTAGTCGTCCCGACCACCTACCTGTAGTCGTTTGGACGCCCCATGTACTCTTTCTTTGAGTTTGCTAGAACCTTCAATAACGATGAAATCCAAGCCTTCTAGTCATCCTCCTCGACGACTATTCTTAAACTAGCCCAAGCTGCCTCTCGAGCCACCATTATTCACGAACTCGAACCATATCACCGAGTTGTCAACATGGTTGGGATGATCCCGTCTGGATTAAACCAAGGCTATCTCACATCATGCTTTGCTTCAACGCATCATAGCAAAGTCCATCATCATCAAATCTATCCATATGAGCCTCACCATCCGCTTTATATGCCACAAGCAGCTTTCACTATCCAAGAGCCTTTTCACTTAGCTTTTGAATTATCTTCGACCAACTTGTCCAAATCGACTATTAGCTAATTTGCAACCATCTATCAATCAATCAATCATTAATCCAAGCAGTCAAGCATTCAACAAGATCTAAAAGCATTTATAACTAGAATGGTAATTTCGTAAATAAAGTGTCCAAATCTAACAAGTATGAATCATAAGCAATATCTCTACAACTTGATGGATAAACTTGCATAGAGTAACATGTGATAAAATGGATATCAAAAATTCATAAACGATAGATCTACATGCAGACTTAAGGGAAATGCATGAAATCACTATCTTTAACACACAAACAAGCCACCGATCCAATATACTCCTTTGGGTCCGTGTGAGAGATAACTACCACTCACCAAATCACCTAAACACCTCAAAAGATATCAACTTCAGATCTGGATGGTGAAGAACTAAGCTTGATCCGACAAGATTTCGCTTCAAACGGTGAAATCTCTCTTCAATGGATGGAGGTCTTCAACTTTGGCTCTTGGATCTTCGAGTTGATCTTCAATTTGGATGGAAGGAATCACTAGATTAGAGTGGAGAAAAGAAGTGAAGAAGTGTTGTTGTCGAGCTCTGAAAATGGCAGCACTTCGTCGCTTCAAAATTCGGTGCCAAAATAGTGAGATATGGACGTGTATTTATAGGCTGAAACCTTAGGTCGTCCACCCCCTTAGGTCGTCCACGACCTAACTATCCCGACCTACGACCTATCAAGCCTAGCGGACTCAACGACTTAATGGCATACGAATTAGAAAATACCGCGACCTAACTACACAGGACCAAACGACTTAACCTATGCACGATTCAACCCAGACACGACTCAACATACTCGCGACCTATCAACCTAACACTGTCTCCAACCTAGCGACTTACAGACATATACGACCTAACCCTAAGTCGCCTGCAACCTTATGTCGTCTCGCGACCTAACTCCAACACAAGCTAACCACTAGGTCGCTATCCCATTAAGTCGTCCCAAACGACCTACGACCTAAGCATCTCACGACCTATCTCCTTAGGTCGCCTAAACCCTTAAGTCGGTCACTACCTATGAGTCGCTCAAATCTATAGGTCGGTAAATCCTTAACCAGGTAACTCTTAGGTCGGTCAAACCTTAACTCGTTAACTCGCTTACCACCATAAGTCGTTAGCTCCACTAACTCACTTACTCCTTAACTCTTTTAGGTCGTCTAACGACCTAACTACATACACACCTAGCGACCTATTACTATCGCGACTTAGCGACCCAACACAGACACGACCTAACTACAACGTAGGTCGTTTATGACCTAACTACCTTAGATCGCTCCGCCTGCTAACTCCTATAGGTCACCCTAACCCTTAGGTCGTTAACTCGCCTAGGTCGGCCCAATCCTATAGGTCGCTCAATACTATAGGTCGCTCCACTCGACCTAAAACCCTTAGTTGCTCTATCTCCTTAACTCGCTCCAACTCCTTAGGTCGCGAGATTCCCCTAACTCGCTCACACGACCTAAGTTCCACACGAGCTAACTCTGGATGACTTAAACAATACTAGCGACCTAGTGGCACCTATGTTACGATATATCGATACGTAAAATACAGGTCGTTACAACACTGGAGAGACTCTACTGCTTTCAAGACTCACTCTATTTAACTTAATGCGCATATTCAAGTCTTTATAGTGCAGATTGTATCTATATTCAATCATTTGTGAAAGAAATAAAGATCAAGACTTAAAGTAGACGTAGGTAATTTCGCTGAACCATTATAAATCCGGTGTTCTTGTTTTTGCATCTAATTTAGAATACAGTACTCTGTTTTAATTTACTTTCTTCATTAATCTCTCTACACAATCCTTCCTAAGGGTGTTAGTGACCAATTTTGGTGCTAATAAATTTACAAAATATGTAATTCCAACATTCAATTACCTTATGTCCATTAATTACACATTTATTATTCAAACAAAAAATATTGAGAAGATAGTTACAACCATCGTTTATAATACTAGTTCATGTCCATTATCTTATCATTTACAACCAAGGGTTATAACAAAATGATTCTATACTCTATATTAACCTATTCCAATCAATTACATATAATCTCATAATTAAATGCATCATTTAATTTATTTCATTATTTACAGTTATATCTAAACAAACTTACAATTATGTTATTCCATATGTCTATGCCGAACGACATCCAGTCTATGTCGAACGACATCTAGACCAAACCATATGTCTATGCCGAACGACATCCAAGCCGAGCCACACGTCTATGCCGAATGACATCCAAACCAAGCCATGCTTGGCCGATCCAAACTTAAGTTACACCGGTCTTTTATACGACCCATATTTTTTTTAAAAATATTCTTGGGTACGACCCAAATTTTCGAAAAAAGGGTTAAAAAATATTTTCCCCCCGAACCCTAGCCGCAGCGCAATGCCTCCGGATAGCGATTTCAAAACTCAACTTAATAAAGGAACATCCTATCCACTTCCCTTAAATCCCATGATTGACCATGGCATAAAGAATCCAGCGGAAGCTTCTGAATGGCAACAAGGGAATGGACAAGCAACCGCTACTCAAACGGTACTCTTAAAGGGATATCGTATTGATCACGTTTGAGGAGAATCGACCTCCATATATATTTTGGCAGCTAGTTAGCTGGAGAGCCTCTTACAACCATGGATCGTTTCTATAACAAAATGAATCTGAATCAAAGCGTGGAGGAGCATAACAGACTAGGAAAAATAACAATGAAGGCCCGTTGGCTAAGGACTTGATCCTAGTAGACAAAACAAGATCTCAAAATTCGACTCATATGTTTTTTGTAAGATTCGATCGACAACCTCTACTTGAAGACTCGCAACTCAGAGTAGTACTGGAAACCAACCTCGAGTGTGTACACCAAAGTCTAAAGAAAATAAAGGGAATGTTGTGAATTCCAAGATGCCCACTGATCCTAATACGGGCGATTACAAACACCTCCGAGGTGTGGTCGAAAAACTGATCTGGAAAGGAAAGCTTCAATAGTATGTACAAGTCCTGCAGAATGGCGGGCAACGAACATCGGATGCCTATTAATAAAGGGCTATGATTATCAATTGGATTGCTGATGGCCGACATCCCTTTAAAAGGACCCAGGGGCAAAGTTGAATAGCAAGCACACGATGCTGCTTCACTTATCAATGGGATTTACTTCAATATTCTTTGAATTATTTCCATTTCTATTTCTATTTCAATTGTTCTATGAACTACGACCAACCTGAAGCTCATGACGTCGGGATCTATCCAGAGTAGACATGGTGTGATCATCTACACATCAAATCCTACCCTGAACGCGAAAGATTGTTCGAAAGCCTGACTTGGAGTAGTTGTGATAGACTACCTACTCGTCAACCATCGCTCTCAATAATCCATTATCCTTATTTTCTAGAAAGAGATTCGAAGCAAAATGTGCGAGACTTGATTATCTAACCTATCATGGATATGATCCAACCATCTGTTATGTACCTCCTTCCTTGACTTGATTTGAAGAGCTATAATCAACAAGAGGACGAAAATCGACCGTCCATTCTTCAAGTTTCGTCATTCATGCTGGGGGAAGAGTCCCATTCCATAAGCAAATGTGGTTTGATCGTTCATTCGACTGCATTTGCCTCGATACGTTAAATGAAACACAAATTAAACGGATGAAAATTCGAGTTCTCTCGAAAAAAATCTCTAAGTCCCTAAAGCAGACTAGAGTATAAAGGAATTAAAAACCTCTAAGTCCCTTGAGTGAGGACTAGAGTGCTCTAAGTCTCTAAAGCGTGGACTGGAGTATAAACGACTTAAAAACTTCTAAGTCCCCTGAGTGCAGACTAGAGTACTCTAAGTCCCCAGAGCATGGACTAGAGTATAAACGACTCAAAAATCTCTATGTCCTTGAAGTGGACTAGAGTACTCTAAGCCCCTAGAGAGCGGACTAGAGTATAAACAACTCAAAAACCTCTAAGTCCCTTGAGTGTGGACTAGAGTACTCTGAGTCCCCAGAGCATGACTAGAATATAAACAACTTAAAAACCTCTAAGTCCTTGAAGCGGACTAGAGCACTCTCTGTCCCCTGAGTGCGGACTAGAGTATAATCGACTTAAAAATCTCTAAGTCCCCTAAGTGCGGACTAGAGTACTCTAAGTCCCCATAGCGTCTACTAGAGTATAAATGACTCAAAAATCTCTAAGTCCCTGAAGCGGACTAGATACTCTCAGTCCCCTGAGTGCAGACTAGAGTATAAACGACTTCAAAACCTCTAAGTCCCCTGAGTGTGGACTAGAGTACTCTAAGTCCCCAGAGCGCGGACTAGAGTATAAACGACTCAAAAATCTCAAAGTCCCTGAAGCGGACCAGATACTCTCAGCCCCCCCGAGTGCGCACTAGAGTATAAATGACTTAAAAGCCTACAAGTCCCTTGAGTGCAGATAAGAGTACTCAAAATCCCCAAAGCGTGGACTAGAGTATAAACGACTCAAAAATCTCTAAGTCCCTAAAGAAGACTAGAGTACTCTCAATCCCCTGAGTGCGGACTAGAGTATGAACGATTTAAAAACCTCTAAGTCCTTTGAGTGCGGACTAGAGTACTCTAAGTCCCCAGAGCACGGACTAGAGTATAAACGACTCAAAACCTCTAAGTCCCTAAAATGGACTAGAGTACTCTCAGTCCCTTGAGTGCGGACTAGAGTATAAACGACTTAAAAAACTCCAAGTCCCCTGAGTGCGGACTAGAGTACTCTAAGTCCCCAGAGCATGGACTAGATTATAGACGACTTAAAAACCTCTAAGTCCCCAGAGTACGGACTAGAGTACTCTGAATCCCAGAGCATGGACTACAATATAAACGACTTAAAAACCTCTAAATCCCCAGAGTGCGGACTAGAGTACTCTGAGTCCCCAGAGTGCATACTGGATTATAAATGACTTAAAAACCTCTAAGTCCCCGAAGTGGACTAGAGTACTCTCAGTCCCCAGAGTGCGGACTAGAGAATAAACAAATCAAGAAAAATATCTATGTCTTAGAAGCGGACTAGAGTACTCTAAGTCCCTAGAGTGCGGACTGGAGTATAAAAGAATTGACGAAAATCTCGGCATTCTGAACTGTGGACTAAATCATAAACCATTCGACAAATCTCTAAGTCCCCGGAGAGTGGACAGAAGCATGAACACAAATTGGGCGCAAGTCGATCAGGGGGAGAATAACACTAAGTCACCAGAATGCAGAGTGGTGTATAAACATCGATAAATAGACGAGGGGATTCCAACCGTTCTCTATTCCTCAAACATCGGCCTGAAATCGATAGGAGGATTATTAACTCGTTAAGGATGGAGTTCGACCATCCAACTAGTGGCCTGGCCAAATCAATGTTGTGTGCAGGAGTAAAAATCTCTAAAAGCTAAATACGACAGCTTACTAGCTCTAGCTTGGTGTTCTTAACAACTTAAGGCAACGATTACAAGGAGGCCTCAATACAGAACCAATCAAAACGACATCCAAAGCTACGGACGATCGACTATATCATACTTTAGATCAAGAGATAATAATGATCTGCACCAAACACATACGAATGTGCCTCGGATATTCCTTGAAAAATTATGACCTCCAAAGTGTGGAAAGGAAGGTAAACCATGAAGAATTCATCAAAAATTCTCCGACACACTCCTTCAATCCGTTAGGAGGAGTATGAAACTAGATGAGCATGACCCGACTGTATTTGAGCCAACTTTACCCCAAGATCTGATTACAGAACATGAACCAAGGTGGATGTTGCTGACTGTCCAGTGTCCAAATTACGCCCTAAAATTGATGAGGTATCGAAGTATTCCTCTTGTAATGAAAAACCACAATACAATCCAAGATAGGCGAGACCCAGCCTCCCATCAACTTACCTAATCCCACGATTCAACGAGAAAGAGAGTAAAGCTAAAGTCGGCATGGCAGGTCTTCCTACTTAACGGTATATGCCCCAAACCAAGGGGCACGAGCAAGAAGTAAGATGAATGTGAACCGACTATTCACCAATCAACTATGTGTCTTTGGAGTTTAGAAGGGAATATAAACATAGCTAGGGCGAGACTTAACTATCCATGCAGTGCGTTTTTCAACTCGAGACTAGGAGAATATGCATGGTCTTCCGAAGACTACCTGCGATAGCTCAATGTTGAAACTTATATATAGTGCTTACAGCTACTCAGGGCTACGACCGAAAGGATGCCTAGATATAGAATCATTAAATCGATACCTTATCTCGTGGGCAACTGACTATCACTCCAACCCGAAGGACATGTAAAGGATCATGAATGCATTGAATAGAAAGTGCATTACTCGAATATACAAGCAAATTCTAACTCATAACAAGATCCTGCTATACAGCTGCACACAACTCGAGGCTGACCCCTACTCGACACTTCCTTTAACGTGCTTAAAGCCTGATCTTTGGCTATTTGCTGGTAATTGATCAGGGCATTCATAGTCCTTCACTATTAGACTTAATAACTCATGATAAGACTCTAGGATTCGACTAGAGTAACTATCAACATTGACCGTCCCAACCATATTTCACATTGAATGTTATGCAAAATAGTTACATCTTAACTCAAAGAATCTGAGATTGCACCTCCTAAGCTGACAGTTGACATTATAGCCATCCATGGCAACCCTTTTCGGGTGCTGAATATCGAATCACAGCTTAATCTAGTGATGATAAAAGAATTAGTTGGATTTTTCTAAATAAATGATATGTTCCCTTGGACTCATTTTGACATGCACGTGTGATTTCACTAACTATCGCGAGCCATGCATTAGATATCGACCCGGAGCTACAAAAGCTAGCGCAATGTCTATTGATTTTAACATGAAAGCTCCACTCTTACTTTGGGGCTCACCCCATTAAAGTCTATGCCTTCTAGCCGTTGCAACCGGTCATACAACGACCCGAGACGTCTGAAAAACTAAGCCAATTCGATATCACTTATTTCCCTCGAAGGTCTATCCAAGGATGGAAATTAGTAGACCTCATACCCAATTTCACTACATCATATGACTACTGGAAGGGTAGTAGAGAACCAACTGACATATGGAAAAAGTACGCGAATGGAGCATCAAGTGATCAGTGTTATGGCGCAAGAGTCATGTTAATGACTCCATAGGTATGATCGATCTGCTACGTCCTGAAGCTCGATTTACCTATAACAAACAACGATGCTTATTATGAAGCCTCGACCGCCAGCCTCAAACTTGCTAGAGGATTTGGCGTGGAAACTTTACATATCTTTTGTGATTCTTGATTGGTAGTATGCAAAGTTAAGGAAGTTGATCTTACTAAGGGACATCGTCTTGCCCCTTATCTCGGCCAGGTCCAAGAGCTACTAGCCGACTCCACGTATTACATCATTACACAAGTACTCAGCGAATAAAATGAAAAGGATCTAGTCACTGGCCAAACTGGCGAGTTTTAGGGACGTGCAACGGACATACATTGTTTCGGTTGAAATATTTAATATTCCAAGCATTGGAGGATGGAGAACGGCTAGGTCTTGGAGACAGAGCCAAAAAAGGTGTCATGGTTGATTCCTATCAAAGGCTATCTACAATGAGTAATTCTTACTGAACGGAGGAATGGAAAACGACAGATCCTCCTCAAAGCTTCAAGCCAAATCATCCAAGAATAAGTCGTGTGTAGAAAGGAGTTTATCCATCTCCATGCTTTGGTGTGTCGCCCATGATGATATCTTGAGCAAAGTCCATGAAGAAGAATGCGGAGATAACATCAGGGGAAAACCATGATAAAAAAAATACTCTGCTACAGGTATTACTGGCAAACTATCAATCCAGATGTAGTTGATCATGCTAGACAATGCGATGAGTGCAAGATGTTTGCAAAAAATTCGGAAACCCCGCCGATGGAAATTACTCAAATGGCTAGTCCACGGCCATTTTCCACTTAGGGGCACTGAAATAATCTTCTTGCCAATCCTAAAGGTGGTGCGAAATACACCATCATAGCAGTTGATTACTTCACCAAACGGGTAGACGAAGAACTCTTAACCACGACAAAGATGAAGAAAATAACCAACTTCATTATCCGTAATGTCATCTGTCCTTATGACCTTCCATGATCTGTTATAATTGCAAATGGACAGGTTGAAGCTATGAACAAAATCATAAAGTCTGTATTGAAGTGAGGTTTGGAAAAGGCTAGAGATAAATGGGTGGATGAACTCCCAACAGCGTTATGGGCTTATAGAATTACCCATGAGTCCATGATTGGCCGTACTCCATTCGCCCTTGCTTACTACTCTGAGGTCGTCATCTATATAAAACTTCAATTCCCCTCTCATTAAATGGCTGATTACAACCCATATTTCACAAAAAATACAAATAAGAAATCACAATTGAATTGCAATTATACTAGATGGAATTGGCGATGACTTATGAGCATATAAAACGCATCCGACAACCAATGGCAAGAACATGTACCCGAACATGCATGTGTACATCTGAAAAAAGTTCGACTTCTTGAAATCAACGGGGAATTGAATTCTCACTTAAGGCTATTAAGAAAATACTGGATCAAATAGCCAAAGCTTACTTGCCCTATAGAACCGGACACAGATGGCTACTGATGAACTACAACCCTAGATTTATAATATTAGGAATCGACCAAGCGTCATTAACGACCAAAGAAGGATATGGCACCTTGGGAGGATGTTGAATAATAATGACTATTCAGGAAACATGATGGATATCTTTCTGTAAACAAGGAATACTCGCTGATTCAACATGTTGCTTCACACGACCCACTTTGAGGGGAAAGTGTTACCCGGCACCTTGGGCCGGCTGCAAAAGGACAGTTGAAGATATTATTATTAGCACTAGACAAGATTCTTACCAAGAAGAGCCACAAGGTATAAGGGTTTGATGCAATCGACATGGTTCAGCATGCCTAGCCCAATGCATAGAAGTCACCTACTTTGGGCCGAGGTACATTGTTCCTAAGCCCATGAGGGAAGTCCAACCCATCTTCGTCTATAAATAGAAGGGCAGGGGCACAGTAAAAGGGGCTTTTTTTGAGAACACTGGGGAGACTCTACTGCTTTCAAGACTTACTCTATTTAACTTAATACTTGTATTCAAGTCTTTATAGTGCGGATTGTATCTGTATTCAATCACTTGTGAAAGCAATGAAGATCAAGAGTTAAAGTGGACGTAGGCAATTATATTGAACTACTATAAATCCGGTGTTCTTGTTTTTGCATCTAATTTAGCATACAATACTCTATTTTAATTTACTTTCTTCATCAATTTCTCTAATCAATCCTTCCTAAGGGTGTTAGTGACCAATTTTGGTGCTAACAAATTAACAATATATAATTCCAACATTCAATTACCTTAATTTCATTAATTACCCATTTAATATTCAAACGGACAAATTATTGAGAAGATAATTAAAACCATCGTTTATAATACTAGTTTATGTCCATTACCTTATCATTTACATCCAAGGGTTACAACAAAATGATTTTGTATTCTATATTAACATATTCCAATCAATTACGTATAATCTAATAATTAAATGCACCATTTCATTTATTTCATTATTTATAATTATATCTAAATAACCTTACAATTATATCCATCGATTGAAACTGGATTAAAATGGTTATCAATTACATTAAATCAACATTACTATATTACATTCTAATTATTTTATCATTACAAATCATAAATTTTAACTTCTTACAATATTAATATTTCAAAATCTTATTAAGTTTAATATTTAATTACCGAAAAATAGGGGTCGTCACATTCTCCCCCACTCAAAACTTTTCATCCTCGAAAAGGGAAAAGGAGGAATTAAGGATTAATATATTTTATTCAACCTATTTAATTTATAAAAAATTAACATATTTAAGTATTTTAAACAAAATATACTAATTAATAAAAAAAAATTAAATCTTCATATCATGTTTACTAAATTTTGAAAAAATATTTTCACTTCCACAAAAAATTTCTAAGTCTAAAATTCACAGAAAATTTTGGCAGAGTTTCATTTGTACGAAGAGGTCCGAATAATAATAATAATAATAATAATATTAATAATAAACATATATATATATATATATATATATATAACATATTTGAAAGTAAAATATCCCAATCACTCGAAAACAATATAATATCGCTAGAAAACTGTCATCCTAAAATGTTTCTATTTGTCCGGCAAACAACGCTTATTTATGAAATCAAAAGAAGTTGCTTTGCTTCCATAAACCTGTATTTCACTTATATAATCCAAAATATTATGCAAAAAGAGAAATCTTTAAGTTGTTCAAATTGCAATAAAAGAAAATCACAATAAAACATATACAAACAAACAATACAACCATTATATGCAACCATAGAATCCATCATACATTCATAGCAACCAAAATCAATGATTGGTTTAGTTCAAAAACTTTTAATTGTACAAGGGTGACCAATAAACTATCAAATGTATCCTACGCTCAACAACCTTTGGCAATTACTCAATAGACTACACAAACAACCTTAAATAATTAGAAGTATCATTTCCTATAAACTATCAAATGTATCCTACGCTCAACAACCTTTGGCAATTACACAATTGACTATACAAACAACCTTAAATATTTAGAAGTATCATTTCTAAACATCTCATAAGCCAAAACAGCCAAGGATTTCAACACATATTATTTAAGTTTATTTAATTGGTTTCTTTTCACATCATTATTTACCCTTTTTTTTCTTTTTTTCATTCATTTGATGTCTTTTTCTTCCTTTCATGTACTTACATAAATTATTTCACAATATTAACTTACATTCATAATATTTCTCATACATCGAAATTCTTATTTAGACATAATTTCATTGAACACTTTAATTACATAAGTTTTAGTTGTATAATATTCCATTACATATTCTATTAACATTTCAACTTATTAAACATTTTTGGTAAGTTATATATATATATATATATATATATATATATATATATTAGGAATGTAATTGAATGTTACATAAGTTTTGGTATTTGCCGTTGAAGAGAAAAGAAATATTTTAATATATCCAAAAATTTAATTAAAACATTTAACCTCATTCACTTAATAAGAATATAAGATATATTTAAAACAACTTCGTAGCATTATGTAAGAATTTTCCAAAAGTATAAACAATGTTAGAAGTTTATATCAAAACATTAGGAAAAGTCCATATTTTTAATAAAGTTCCTTAAATCTGATAATTTATCAGACTCATTATTTTAAAATAAGTATAACCCTCGATTATTAAATTGAAACTAATAGTATACTCAAATTCTACATTAAATATCCACATCAAAGTATAAAATTTCATATCTTCATAATTAATTTTACACACTTGTTTAAAATGAATATTCAAATCAAGGAAAAACATTTAGTATAGTTTAATACGAAAATTTAAATAGTGAATAAACCTATATATTTACTGTTAGTGCTTCGAAATAAAGTTAATATTTTAAACCATAGTTCCGAAATAGAGATTCAAATTATTGGTGAAGTAAATTATTATAATAAAACTTTGCAAATCATTTTTTTCATTTATATAATATCTTTAAAGTATACATTCAAAGAAACTTATATAAATTTTACTTGAAATATTCATTTGAAAACTTCATTTGCAAATCAACCATCTCACTTTAATACTTTACGGAAAAATTTCATATGTAAAATTTCTTGCTTGATTTACAAATGCCATATAATTTTTTTAAATAACATCGTTATAAATATATGTAAAATATTTGAAAACAATTATTTACATCATTATTTATATTTAAAAAGAAGTTATTGAAAACCTTAAATCCATTATTTATAAATTTTATTAGTTTTAAATCTCAAAGTACTTTTGAACATCATCAATAAATCAATAATCATTAACTTTTATTATGTTTTATTTAATTAATAACTTCTCACAATATTTACAACACTAATAATTTACCACAAAACCATGTTGTACATAAATAAACAATATTTTAAACATTTTAAAGTATCTAGAAATGGAAAAGACGACAAAAATATCATTTATATAATACTTTATCGAAATACTTTTATAACTCGATGTTTTAACAGGTTTATCCTCGTTCTTACATACTCTAATCGTACAATGATTAGGCGTGAGACTAGAAGTTTTCAAGTACTTAGTAGACCTGTTTCAACACCGATTTAAAATACTTAAAAACATGTATGAGAAGTAACACTCAAAATATGATGTCAAATGATGATGTTACGATAGCAATGGCCCATTGCTGATCTAGTGTTTACGCAATGGACACAAAACTTACTAGAACACCTTCCACCTTTCGAATTCTAAAAAAATATTGTAACAATTTCGTAAACAAGGAACCATCGACCGCCACTGTAGTGGTAACTGTTGATTCAATGATTTACGCGATGGATGCACTTCCTTTCTGGAAGATCCATAAACAACAGATCCCAGGATCAAAAGTGCCTCTATTGGGTAAACTAAAGAACAATCTACCCTGAAAAAAATCGAGGAACTCATGAGTTAAAGTACGGACGACCATATCAGTTCGAATACATTTCTAAATTCACCCAAGTATATTAGGGTTTATCGGTTGAATTCTTTTCTGGATTCCTTAAGTCCATCTTGGTCGAAGCATATCATAATATACTTCTTCATGGAGGATACTTCCTCATTCCTTTTACTTCACAATAATAACATACCATATATGGTACTCTTTCAAAATCATAACTTCAACCATCACTCTCATATAAATTCCATTACATACAAGATTTCATTTTCAGATGGTGTACTTCCCAAAGTCAACAGTCTCCAATATATCAAATCATTATTATATAAATTCCGTTGTATACAAGGTTTATCTCTTCGGATCGCATACCGTCCAGACCAATAGTCTTCCAATCACCATATACTTATATAAAGTCCATCTTATATAAGAATCAAATTTTCCCAAAATCACTTTCGTTGTATGAAGAGCCATATGAGGTTGAACATCTTTGTTTATTAATGGTTTAGAATTTAGAATAGTATTGTATATAAAATAGAACAAACTAGTTTGTATAAGAAAAATAAAATAAAATAGTTTTGTAAAATGGTTTTAAATTAATAGTAGTTTTGCATAAAAGAAAAATTCCAATTTAAATTAAAAAGAATATCCAACCCAACAACTTTCAATTTCAACATCAAAACATATCAATAATATTAGAACATAAGATGTACATATGTCATCATTTTGCAAAATCACACTCAATCGCTCGCTCGATCACATAAGTCCTCTTTCGAACTAGTATTGCTCATTCGACTTCCCGAATGCGGACTTTGATAAGATTTCTTGACTAAAAATCATCATTTTCCTTGCATAGCCATACATTATGATAGAGAATTTTAGAATCAAATCAAAAATCCTCATCAAATATTCGCCATCAAGAATCGAATGAAAAATCCTTAGTACAAAATGGTGTAATCCACCTCGAACTTGTGTACTCAAATCCGGATCAAATTATTTATGCGAATAAAATAATATACATAGAAGTTACATTCTTAGTCCAATTTGTTTCATCACCATTACATTTGATTTAAATTCATTATTAATCTCGTTGATTAACACAAATATCACTTCAAACTTTAATATTTGTTTCATAGGATTTCTCCATTTAATAAAAAACATTAATATATTCCTTCTCATAACATTGTTTGTATTTCTCTTTATTTTTAAATTAAATTCAATTTCACAAGTTGTGACGACCTGAACTCGATGCTCGACAAACAACATCGAATCCGTATCGCCGGAGCTTGCAACAACATTAGATGAAAAAACAACACAACGGAAACAAAAGATAATATCATTGATATACATATATGGATACAATGTGATATACATCATGATACAATAAACCAACACCATCAGAGAATAATACAACACAACACCACATCAGAATATCGACAACATGAGCAAAGTCTTCAAAAGAATCCAATACTGCAACTCCAAACCAAACTCCGAAAACTCCAATCTCCAAATCAAAATCTTGAACCATCATCATCAATGATGAATTGAAACAAACTCTATCCCAAACACGATTGCCAAACAAAAACATCAAAGATCCAAAAGCTGAAGAAGAACTCCAAATTCTACCAAACTAAAGACTTCGAAAGCAATCGAATCTACACCTATTTATTGGGTTATCTGAAAAACCAAACTCTAGACTGGCCGTGTGGAAAATTGTGGGCACCGTAGAGTTTAGAAAGGGAACAATAAACTCCAGGTCAATAATGAGACTAGTATGAGCAAACAAAAACAATTTTTTCTTTAAAACAAACAAAAGATTTTAAAATTTGAAATCTGCAATGCTAATTGGAAAATGAAACAATCATAAGGCCTCTCGGAACACACACCATGCAATCACACTTTTGGGGGAGATTTCTCCTCATGATAGTCAAACATGCTTACTATGCAAAATCCTTTTGATATTATTATTAGTGCATAGTGGAAAACATTTCGAGAGTATAACATTAATCTTAACCAGCATAGGTACCATTATATTATGCCAGCTATAGCTACCACCTAAGGTGGCAGGTTATATAATTGCAATCGTAAAGGGCTCGTGTTGTTTGATTGGATTTCCAACAGATGGTCAGGCCAAGGAACTTCCCATTGCTCCATGGGTACGCCTCTAGAGGGACACCCCGAGAACTTACCCAGCTCTCTACCAACATAAGGCCGATTTCCTCCCTGCCCGGGAGTAATACCTGAAGATATGCCACTCCCGGTCATTTGCGACCTTTATCCGAGGATCCTCAACCACAATGCAACATCACACAGTAACAAATATACAACATCCACATGAGTAAGTATTTGGTCTCCATACCATGATACCACCCTTTTCTAGAAGGAATGGATATACCCTAGGGGCGCGACCCCTGCAACCTTGCCGCATCATTTCTGTTGCGACCATTATCGAGTTGTGAGGTCCTGATACAGTAACGTCCAAAAAGATACGCATTTTTACAAAGTCATGCTTTGATCAACAAATGATCAGCAGCACTTCGTATGCCACATTACCAAATCGGGAATGTATCACTAGTAAGCATCAACTACATAACCTCTGAGCTCGTACGTATCAGAGAAGGGTGTTAAGCTAAGAGAAAAAATTTCCGCTACCAAACAGAAATGTATTTGATAAAAACCGGTTTTACATCTCAAAGTGTAATGTCAGACACACATCCATACAAGTCTGTTCTGGGTTCGAACAGAACCAAAGGCACTTCCTAAGAAGCCCATGCAATCCGGATATTCACAACTCTGATCGGACTCCCCGTCACATATAGCGAACTCTATACCGTAGCTACTCAGTACAGAGTCATTCGACAAGTTATCCTATCATTCTCATAAATATCTGGTCTTCACTACCGGTATTCAAATGCTATCCATAATGTCGTATCATTATTCGAAATGGGTTATATGACACAAGGTCCTCTCTTGCTAAAACGAATAATGAACGTAATATTTAAAAACATATGGATATGGGATTTCAGTTAATTCACAACTTTAATACGCAAAACTTACCTTTCAAATGGTTTAAACCAATTACCATTTCAAATCTTAAACAAAAAGATTCATTTCATAAAGTTCACCCAGTCTCACAAAGATCCATTTACGGATTCCAAAACAATTTCCACTTCAAATTTGGATTAACCCATCCAACCTTTAAATCAAGACCCAATTCATAGCTTTCAAAATCGTTTCCAAAGATTCATTCATAACTTGGAAAACCATTTTTATTTTAAACCTGAAATCTCTTTAATACAAATTGGAAATTCCTTCCTTATATGAAAGCTTTTATTATTTGAAAACAAATAGTTTTCATTTTGGAAAAATCTGATTTCATATATACAAGTTAAAATCTTTGGGTTAAATTCAAATTCTAAAAATAACACTTTAAAAATGGTTTAAAACCCACATAAAATTGTATAACCTTTTTAAATCATAAATTCTCAACATAAAATTCAATTTCAAATTCAAAATTTAAATTTAAATCAAATTTCAAAACTAAATCAAGCTATTCAAAAATAACTTTTATCTTCGAAATTCCTTTTCAAAAGATTATCACTTTAAACACAATCCATTTCCAAAACCATTTGGATTTAAAAATTCAAATTTAAAACTATTTCAAAAAACTATGACTTGACCAATTTCCACGTGCAATCCATATTTGTGTGTGTATAGTGCAGTCCAGGGGTTTTACCCAATAGTGCAACATCACCAATCATTACAGATACAATCATAGCAATATATCGATAAGCGGTATAATCCTATAACGCTTATCTACATACACAGAACTACATATAGATAATATAAATGCATTATAGATAACTAAATTACATTCATCACAGCTTGAATTAAAACAATTCAAATCACAAGGCATCACACAACAGAGATGACAAAACAATTCACATCATTCAATAGAATACAATCATCCATAAATAAGGTTAATTGATCATCTGATTAATTAAAGCCAGATTAATCACTAATTCTAGTTGTTAACATTAATTAATTACAATTTATGTTAATTAATTATCCTCTAATTATTTATTAATTGACCTTAATTAATGAATTAATTAACCTTAATAATTAAGGAATTAATCTTAATTAATTAATTAACCTTAATTAATTATTATTAATTAATTAATCAATTAATTAACCCTTAATTTAATTACCATTTAATTAATTAATCTTAATTAATTATAATAGGTAATTATCCCAAATTACTTAATTAACTTAAACCATTAATTAATTACTTTTAAATAAGTAATTATCTTTAAGAAATTAATTACTTCTAATTACTTATATATTAATTAATCTTCTAATTAATTAATTTATTCTTAATTGTGAAATTAATTAACTTTAATCAATCTTTGATTAAGTAATTACCCTTACAATTTCTTACATTAAATATTTATCTTAAATTAAGTAGTCACTTAAGACTTTAATCAAATCAAAGACAATCCCTTCATCTTAAATCTATTTCTTTAAATATCAAAGGTTATTTTTAAATATATTTAAAACACTTATTAAACTTAATAATATTAAAATATTTTATATTTAAAACCTTTAATTAATACAAAAACAAACACGAATTGTATAAGAGAATTTATTTACAAAATTCATTAAAACTCAATTACACTTTAAAAAACTTGATTAAAATTTTAAAATCAAAATCTATTTTACACAAAGCTCTCAATCCCGGGCCAATCCCTTAATCTTCCCGAGTAAAACTTCCTGCCTCACAAAAATTCAACTGCTTTGAGTTTTTCGACAATTCCCACGCGCTTGAACCCGAGATTCACCTTTCTTCCCCAATCTCCCAAACACCATCAACACACATGTAAACTTGTGCACACGCACAATCAACTCGATCGCCTCTGACTGGCGTCAAATCACCAACCTATCATTGATCACACCCGTAGGCATCGCGAACACTCAGAAATACAATTCCGACCAAGATTTGAATTTTGACTATTCGATTGAAACACTGGAACCAAATCAATCATCAGAAAATGCCTCGCATCACCTCTCTCTAACACTAGAGATCACGTCCACTCGCCTGAACCCTCGCCTCCCTTCCCCCCTTCCATTCCACCACCTCCGGTGCAGTTCGATGCTATTATGAAGTCACGGTGAATAGTTTTCACACTTCTACCAAAACTAGGGTTAAATACCAAATCATCTTCATTTAACTTCCATGATGAATAAAAAAAATCAACTCGCATTTTTCTCGAGTCCTACGATCCTTTCAGCACCCCTGGAAGCAAACCCGACCCCCAAACGTGCGTCGATCACCAGAATCTTCCCCAAAACCTTTTTTCATTCACTTCGCAAATGTCTTAATTCAAAAATAAAAATTCTGATCTTCATTTTAAAAATCATTATTTTCGAATTGGATTTGGATGTTGTTAATGAAATTCGAAATTGTGATACTCAAATTTGCCATAGTTTTAAGTTTTCGCTGTATTATTTCATTTAAAAAATCATTTGCTAAATTTAAAATTATAAAACTACCTTTATAATCATATTTATACTTAAACAAACAATTTTTATTTAAACATCAAAGGTTAATACTGACTCGTTTGAGAGATTTGAATTTTTGAAATTTACTTGTGCTTGTAACCTCTAAGCAGAGGTGTATACAGACATGCACACACCCAATTCTTTATGTATATAAGCATATTTGCTTACACATAAACATATTTACAACTTCCTTTCAACATTCATCTTAACATCAGATTAAAGATTAGAATAAAGGCAAGTTTGCTCACCTGATCCACTTGAAAGCAGAAACTGGAATTTTTGTTTTAGACTTGAAAATTTATTTGAACTTTTTACTGTTTGATTTTGCTTTGCTTTGAAGCCTGGCTTAGTTTCCAGATTTGATCCCTACTTGACGCTGTTGACCATTTGCTTTTCTCTTTTGCTTGATATGTTCCAAGTTTGAAGATTTATTGATTTTTCTTTTCTAAGTATGTTTATTTTGATCTGAATTTTGCATTGATTTTCAGAGCTGAGTTGAACTTGACTGCTTTTAAACTTTTCCTGGTTTGAAGTTTGATTTAGGTTTGAAGAATTTGAGGTTTTGATTGTTGGAATGCTTGATTACATGTTTTTGAAAATTTGATTACAGATTCTTGAATTGGATTGATAACCCGATTTGCTTCAGGTTGAATTGCTTTGATCTTTGTTTCAGATTTTAGATTGAAGATGGATTAAAAATTTTGTTTTCTCGGATTTGAGAAGAAAAATGAAAATAGCCTGATTATTATATTTTTTCTTCCTATGCATATTTTTCTAAATTAAATTTTAAAAGAAAATAAATTGTCATGCCACTTGTACACTTGGTTCTAACACTTGTAATTACACATTTTAATTTCCTTACAAATGTCTTATGTGAACAAATTTGTGTTTATATCCTCGATTCAAATATTTTTGTTTACACTTGTTATAACAAATGTTTTCATATATAAAAGTTTCTATTATTCAATAAATGCATTCTCCTTTAAAAATCTTAAGAAAATTTGAATTTTATAATAAATTATACTTTAATAAATAACACACATATGTATACTATGAAATTTTTGCTTTTAAACAACATTCAAACTTTTACTATATGTTAAACACTGCAAATAATATTTTAAATATAACTTAATATCATATTTCTTATTTAAATAAATACATCTCTTTATTAATCATTTATATAATCTTTTAAAGAAAAAGATGGTTTTTACAGTTAATTACTCAAGAATAAATAATTTTATTCTTAATTAGCATTTGAAAAATTTATAATCAAATTCAAAACTTCATTTTTTTTAAATTAGAATGCATATTTAACAAAATTAGAAACAATTTCTTATTAACTTAGAAAATCCAATTTATTTTCAATATATTTATTCTTAAATCCAACCTTTTTTTATAAAATACTTATCTTTAAATTTCAAGCCAAAATTCTATTTTTAATCTAATAGTTTTATTTATTCTGGAAATTTCTAATTAATTCACAAATAATTTTCACAATTTAATCCCAAAATTAAATTAATTTATCAAATTAAACTTGGTTAATTTTCAGGAATGTTATAGATTCCCCCTCTTAAGAAAATTTCGTCCCCGAAAATTGCCAGGGAGACAACTAAGAACAGATAAAAATAGAGAAATATCTTTTCAGATCAAATCAAATATTTATTCTATATTTGGCTTACCAAATCAGAATATCAACAGTAGATATGAGAACAAACTCATTCAATATTTCACGAATTTACTTGGGTTATTTAGATCTACGAAATTTACAAGGGTATTGGTCAGTTCGAAGGAATAACAAACCGTTTGTAGAATATATCGAAACCCAATGAAATATAAAAAAATAGATTTGACTACGATTTCTGATTCAAGATTTAACTTATCTACGATTTGTTGAGAAATAAAGCTATATGCGGTTCCTGTGACGAACGAAACTCGAATAATTCTATCATAAACGAGAAGGTTACCTTATAAAATTTCTTTTCCTTTATCAGCCTTTGAGGTTGAAGAATTGTCTTTGATTGCATATACACTCGCTTTTTGAGCATGCTTTATTGCTGGGCAATCCATGATCCTATGTCCCGGCTTATGGCAATAATAGCATTCCCTAGGTTCCTGGTCTGACTTCATAAATTGCTGCCTTCTTCCTTGCTTCCTGGGATTCTTACAATTGTTGAAGTAATGGCCTTTCTCCAAGCAATTGAAACAAGTAACATCTTTCAGCTTTTTCTTCTGTATATTCTTCATTCCTTTACCTTTCCTCGGTTTCTTTCCACCAAACTTCCCTTTTCCTCCAACTCAGATTGCTGGTGTTTCCCTTCACCTTTGAAACTTCTTGCTTATCCAGAGTATCATATCTATAGCCTATATCGATTAATTTAGAAAAAGATTCTTTTACTTGAGTAGTCATCCTCTCCTGAAACTTCTTGTTCATTCCCCGAATAAACTTTTCATTCCTTTTCAAAGGTGTATTCACCAACTCTGGACCAAAACTAGATAATTCGTTGAATTTGTTTAAGTATTCCTCAAATTATAAGCTTCGTTGATTCAAATCTGTGAACTCCTGGTACATTTTAGAGATACCAGCAAACGGCATATATCGCTGCTCGAACACTTCCTTGAAATGACTCCAAGTAAATTCTTCCGCCGGCTCATCCAATGTAACTGTTTCCCACCAAGCTAAAGCCTCTTACTGGAGTTTCCAAGAAGCTATCAATCGCATCTGATTATCTTTCAATTTTAGTCCTTTTAAAATCCTTTCACACGATCGGATCTAGGCTTGTGCTTCGATAATAGTTTCCTTGCCTGTGAATGGCTTTCCACCAAGTTTAGAAAAGCTTTGATATAAATCAGCCAGATCTGGTTGAGATTGAGTGGGAATATTTGTTGTTACAGGGACTCGACCAGTTGAAGTAATACTTCCCCGTCCCTTACCTCATTCTCTTCTTCCACTCATTCTTACTATCTGTGAATAGTAAGAAAACCGATTTAGGCATTCGAACGCAATATCTTAGGGAATAACAACAGTTAAAGAAAATAGATTGAGAAATTTGGGTTTCGGTTTCACTAGTTATGTGACGACCCGGAATTTTCGAATGTCTAAAATCGGGAAATTTAGTTTATTTTAATATTTAAAAGTTAGTTTGTAACTTAAATTTGAAATATCACCATTATTTAGAAATTTAATTATTGGACTTAATTACTGGAAATTGGGTAAAATGTTGAATCTAGAGTTTTAAGCCTGTTAAAAATAGCCTTCCGAGGCGTAGTCTCGAAATACAATGAAACCAGTTCCATTGGATCCATAATATTATACTATTATCGGATTTCAAATTTTATAGCATTTGGAGTTGTCGTATGATCGTACGATATATAAACATGCCAAAAATCTATATCGAAATTCATTTCAAAAAATGGATCCAAAGGCTATCTTTTCCATACGATCGAATTAGGACACGAAACTTTTTCCATTGCGTTCGGAATATAGGTATAACATTATGAACGCCTAGCGGTACTTCTCCATAGGAGGTCAAGATTTTGAGTTGCGTAAATGGAGACGATTTAAATTTAAATTCGATAATAACATATATTGTCCATTCAAATTCCCTTCACGTCACTTTTTTTTCCATAAGCAGAGATTCCTTCACCAGCCTATTTTCTTTCTCCATCGTAACTTTCTGCCTCCTCTATAGCCAACCTTTTCGTGCACGCCAATTTCTATCCAACATCGGGTCCTGCCTTTTCTTTTCTTTAAATCATGTGCCATCCTTCTTCTCCTCCCTTCAGTTAAAAATCCAAAGCCGAGTAAAAAAATAAATTGAAACCCCTCGATCAAATTTCAATCTCGTACCTACGTTTCCTTCTCTCCAGCTTCTATCAAAATCAATGCTAGATTGGAAGCCTGAGAAAACAGATCATCATCTTCAAAATTTAGAATGGAATCCTGATTTCGTTCCTTTTTAAAAAAAGAGGGTAAAACATAAATCGAAGTCGATCGGTTGATTCAAAGCCCTGGTACTCGTTTCAAATGCTTCTAGAGTTTGCGAATTCGTATTCGTGGTTTGGGTTGGAAGAGGGGTAAAGTCGATGCAACAGTTGCGGTTGTGGTTCGCATGGAGACTGGGATGTCGAAATCGTAGGAAGAGAGAGCGGCGTTAATGAGCGATGTTTTCAACGGTAGTCGAGAGTGAGTCGGGGCAGTTGGCGTGAAATCATGGTAGGATGGGTTCGCGGGTTGACAGTAAGTATTCTCTAAATTGATTTTAGTTTTTGATTTGGGAAAGTTAATTTTATTTTTAACAAGAAGTTCCAAATGTTTTGATTTACAAGAGGAAGGAAATTACAGTAAAGCAAATTCATATTTTTGTTATTTACTGGAATAGAACATAATATACACACTTATATTTTAATTTATATATATATATATATATATATATATATATAGAGACAAAAAATAATTTATATGGATAGTATAGTTAATAGAAAATTTATTTTACGGAAGGTATGAGATTGCTGTTTTTATAATTAAATTGATAAACGATAAGACAGAAAATAGTAATATATATATAAGGTTTAAAAATAGAAATTTTAAATGGTAGACTATTTGTAGGTTATATCAAATGTTAATAAACCATAAAATGTTATGCAAGGTCTGAAATCATGAAGAAATCAAGCCGAAATGGAAATTGAGTTGCAAATAAAATCAAAGGTGAGTTAATCTCACTCATCTGGTTGCTATTTAAATTTAAATGGTTAAATTTAAATAATTGGTTGATTGATTGATTTGATTGGATGTGCTATATTATATAGTAGTATATAGTATATATATTGGAGTGATTGATTTCCCGCATTATATAGCGAACGAGACCCTATGTGCCGCATAATAGCGGATGTTATTAAAACCCATATACCACGATATTCCACCTCGAAGTGGAATTGGTATTTTATATTGTGCTAACGTCTGTGGATGCAGGGAAACAGGTGGGAGGGATCCAACTGGATCCCTCAACATTTATTTAGATTATTTAATATTCTCAGTTATAATTATTTTTTATTCTGTGATGAATTATATTTGAATATTGAATGCTACGGTTTGCTTGAATATATTTCAGTTTACTGAGTTATCAAAATATATAGAATTGGATTTTAGAAAAGAAATAAAAGAGTGAATTTTTAAGTAAATAATTATAGAGAATGTGGATAAAAATAAGAAAGAATTGGAAAGAAATAAAATGGATTTTTAAAATCCTAATAAATAAGCTCCGAGTATGAAAAAGGGACTTTGAATAAACAGAAAATAATGAATTTTAAACTTAAGTGATATTATTTATAGGAATAAAGAATTTATCTTAAAAATTCAAGTTTAAATTCATTGAAATAGATAAAGAAGGAATTTATTTCAAATGGAGTAAATTGGAAATCAATTTGGAAATTGATTTAAGTATTTGAAATTGGAAATTTAAAGGAGAATGCGACTATGAAATTTATAAACTTGGTTTATAAAAGCAAAGTGATATATCGGTGGATATTTGGAAGATAAATTCATGATGAGAATTTATTAAAAGACTGGGAAAATTTGTTTAAAGATAAATAGTGATTTATTTTTAAAGGATGTGAAGAGAAGTATATTTCCCTGGATAGCCAAGTACATTCTCAAAGTAAATTTTTAAATATAAGTTAAAGGCTTTAATGTTATTTTAAAAGACATGTTTTAGAAAATGTATTATTTCTAATAATTTAAATTCCAAAGTAAGTATTTTTCAAATCTATTATCGTAGTAATTATTCAAAAGTGACTTGGTATTTTGTTTTAAAAGGGAGAAAATCTAGTTTTGTATTTTGCAAAGTAGTTTTATTTTAAATATTCTTAAAGTATATATTTTGAATAAGTATTAAAGTAATTTTTAATTTAAATGTTTTAAAGTATATTTTATGATAAAGTGTTTTTAAATTATTTTAAAAATCTAAAGTTTTTGTGCTTGGTGTTTTCAGTGGAAATAAATATTTGGGAATTCATTCCATGAGGAGAATGTGGTTTGAAACTGTTTTCAAAAGGGTTGAAAAGTGGAAATATATCTTGTGAAGATATTTTGAGATTAATAAATAATTTGGATAAATTATTTATTGTTTGATGGTTGTTTATGAATGACAATTGATAGTGAAATAACCGACTATCAATATTGGCCAATGCGCTGATAGTTTCGAAGAGACCGGGATCGGGATTTATTTCTCGAAAACCAGTACGATCCGGTTATTACATTTTTGTGAGGAAGACGAGTTTGGATTCGAAGGTGGATCATCGAAGTGAAAGGGCTAGTCGCTACTAATCCTGAGGATATTTCCAAAATGGATGTAGTAGGAGTAGTGCCTTCGGTTCCGTTCGAACCCGGGACATACTTGTATGGATGAATGCTTTCAGAACATCGTCAGGTGGGCGACGCGCATTCTAAGGGATATGTTTTAAAAAGGTAATGCCTAGCCTCATGCCTCATCAACCAGGAATGACTGAAAATCAGGGGTTATGCAGCAAGGCTAGGTGGGTAGCACCCATTTCAGGGTGAGGTCATCCCTGTCTAGATGTCCCTTTTTATTCGGCTTAGTAGGGTGGTTGCTGATCACAACTGTGGTGTGATCTTACTCGGGATTATCCAGTACGGGGTTGTGATAACCCGGATTTTTGGATATCTGTAATTGATAAATTAACTCAGTTTAATCAGTAGAAATACAGATTTATAAGTTAAATAAACAATTCTGGTAATAAAAATATGTACTTGAATAAGTATTGGTTTGATAATTTTTCTAGTATAATTATTTTGGTATAAATAGATTTTAAATGGTATTATCATTTACAAATTGAATTGGTGTTTGTTTATTTGTTTTTTAGATCGAATGCTAAATTGGAATTTGAATTTGAATTGGAAATTCAAAGAGTAAAATATCTTAAAATAAATTGGATAATATATATATATATATATATATATATATGATTTCATCAAAATATAATTTGTTTATATTATTTTCTTTAAAATATTTTATATAAATTAAGGAAAGCAAATTTCTCAATAGAAAATTTAATATAAAAGTATAATTGGAATTTTTATCATTTCGTTTTCAATTGTAAATTGGTGAATAGAAAGGGGTAATTTAAATATTAATACACTTAAGATATTTTTAAGTATAGAACTAAATTTTAATTTAATATAAATATTTATTACTGAAAATAAGCATATGTAAATATTTGAAAACATGTACATGAGTAACCTATTTAAAAGATATTAAACATTTGTAAAACAAGTATTGAACAAGTGTAAGAATTTAAGAAATATAATTTAACATTTGTAAGTATTATGATACATGAAATTAACATTTGTAGCATTTATAATACATATAGTGACAAGTGTCATTAGCTTCTTATCTTTAATAACAATAATTCAAAAAGGAAAAAAAATATACATATAATTAAATTTCCTCTATTATCATTTTTCTTTTGCTCAAAAACAAAACTTAGCAAACAAAGATATGTAAACCCAAATACTAGCAGCTCAGAAAAAAAGAAGAGAGAAGAGGAAATTTACAACAGAACCTGAAAGAAAATCAAGTACAAAATCAAATCATCTAAAGCTTGCATTTTTTTTCAACCTGAGATAATGAAGCCAAGCTGAAATCAAACATAGTTCAAATACAACTTCAAATCTGAGCAATTCAACAACAAAACAGTACTGATTAACAAGTATGGCGATTCCAAATCTAAGTAGAAAATTTCCAGCTCAGGCTTTCAATTCCAGTTTCAACTTCCCTGTTCAAGTTTATGAGGTGAGTGAACTACCCATTTTTTCTCATTTTGAATCTGCCAGTATCTTGATCTAATGGAATATTTCTGAAGTTTGGATGTAAGAATTTGCTTGCATGTTTGAGTAAACATGGAAGAAATGTATGCATGTTGGAGACAAGAACCTTTACTCTGTTTAAACCAAATTCTGTGAGTAATCTATGCTTAAACAAGTTAAATTTGGATTCATAGAGTAAATGCTGAAAGTAAAACTAGAATGCATGTTTGAAATTATGAATGTAAGTTGTGTAGATCTGAAATATGTTTATATGGAAGCAGGAACTTGTATACATGTATGAATATATCTGTAACACTTTTGTTTTAAGTTACAGAGTTAAAAGTTTAAATCAAAAATTCCAATTTCTCCCTATCTAGACTCTATTAGACTTAGGATATCAAACGAATTATGTTTCTTTATACATTTACTAAGATTTAAAATAATTCTTAAGTGAAACAATTTAGTAAAATTCTGGAGATATTGAAAACACAGTGAAAAATTATAAATTGACAAAAACTTAAGTATAATAATTCTTGAATTAACCTATATAATCCGAATCTCCAGTTTTGAAAAGATCGAACGTCGTTTACCAAAAATATCGAACGTCGTTTTGAAAAGACCAAGATCAGATATGTTATCCGAAAACCACTTCGATCCGATGAATGCGTTTCGAAGTGAAGATATTGTGAAGAGCATGGAATTGGAGATTCAGTTTGTTCAGTTCTAGCAACTTGTATGGATGAATGCTATTGACGCATTATCATTGGACGACAATGGGCATTCTACGTATGATTTTTGTAACAGCCCAAACCTCACCTAACGCGGATATTGTCCCCAACTTAGTTACCTCCGCCTCATGGGCCAAACCAAGGTATAGGGTTTTATTCCTCAAAAGGCCTCGACGTTGTTATGATATGAAGGCTTTGGTATATAATCATCCACTTCATAGTGTTTTTCCACGATATGAGACTATTATTCCCATTTTTAAGGGGTGTTACAATTTCCCCCCTTAGAGTCCAACGCCCTCATAGGCTCATGAACACAACACCACCCAAGGGTCGTGGCTATAACACGTACAGACCATAATTCTAGATGGGTATGGCTCTGATATCATTGTAACAACCCACACCTCACCTAACGTAGATATTGTCTCCAACTTAGTCACCTCCATCTCATAGGCCAATTCAATGTGTGCGGTTTTGTTCCTCAAAAGGCATCGACGTTGTTATGAGATGAAGGCTTTAGTATATAAGCACCCACTTCATGATATTTTTATGTGATGTGGGACTATTATTTCCATTTTTAAGGGATGCTATAATTTTCCTGAAAGGTAAAACGTCTCTTCAAGCCTCATTAACCGGGAATGACTGAAAATCAAGGGAGATGGAGTAAGGCTAAGTGGGTCGCTCCCATTAGGGTATGTTATCACCCTTCTAGATACATCTACTTACTTATGGATTGGTTGTGTATTAAATCAAGATTGAAAGGGTTGCAAAGCAACCGGGATGATTACATATTCGGTACTAGTAGTCAAGTTCTAGGCTGGTCTTCTGTTGGCAGGGTTTGTAGGTTCGATCTCCGTACATTTTCTAGACGTGTACTGTGACAGGTGGTACTCCAGTGCCTAGTCATTAGTTGGAATCCATTCTTCAATATGCACCATATAGTTTTGATTGTGCCGAACTATGTTGAAATGTGAGATTCAAGCATTTCTGCTATTTTCATATCTTACTTTGACGTCTAAACATTATTATAATATCACTGGATTTTCTGATATAAAAGTGTTTTTGGTTATCGTAAGGTAAATGCCATCCATGTTTATTTGCGGTAAGGTATTACGGGATACCTTTGTTTTGAAAGGTTTTTGTTAACTTTAAAAATCAAATTGATTGTGATTTAAGTTCTCAAGCTGGTTTCACTAGACTGACCCGGGTGTGTTTTTTCCTAAATGCTCGGGTCAGGCCAAGCATATTTTCAGGTTTAGATGGATATTTGGAGTTTTAGGAGAGGAGTCGGAGTTCAAAGACATATTCGCATAGATGATTATATTTCCGTTGCTTACATTGCTGTGATTATTTGGTAGTTGTGAAGACAGGGTGTTATAACTGTCCGTGCTGAAATAGGTTGGTGTACTCTGATGTTTATATATATATATATATAAATCATAGTTTTGTTTTGTGTAAAGATTGTTTATATACACTATATATTATTTGATCCGCTATGATATTCTTTGTTATTTATTTTCTTCTTGTCTTCTATTTTCTTTCTTTTTCCTAACTATCTGCCTTTCTGCTTAATTTGGTGTTGGACATGAGTAGTTATTATCAGTTTAAATTATGTAAAAAAGTCGTCATTATAGTTGGAGCGGATGAGATCCTATTACGTTATCATGCAAGAGCGGATGACCCTTTGTATACGAATCCCACCTCAAAGCGGTTGATTTATATTTTTACGATTATATATTGTATGCAATGCAGGGGGATAGGTTGGAGAGATCCAACAAGACTCCTCACATTGTTGATTTTAGTTTCATATATAAAGTGATATATGATTTGTTAAATGCCATATTAGTGACATGTATATGACTTTCTTAATTAGTGTTTTATGTTGAATATGCGCTTATATGTTTTTTGTTTGATGATAATAAACATATATATTCATTTAAATGTATTTGGTAATGTACTATTTTGTTTTTCATAGATTAAATAAATATTTGTTGAACAAAATTAAATTACACTGAATTCGAATTTGAATTCAAACAGAACAAGTTAAACAGATTTTGAATTCAAACAGAAATTTTATTCAAACAAATATTTTTTACAATTTTGAATAGTACAATTTCAATCTCTCACTATAACTATACAACTTTGATTACAATCACATCACATTTCACATTTACAGTTAACCTCACTACATATCACTCACACTCGTATTTTTATCTTCAACTGCATTCCAGTTTGAATCCAGCATCTGAGCAATCTGCAAAAATATTCACTAACGCAGTAAAATTGAAAAAGAAATATTTTTGCAATATAAAATGAAATACGATTTTTGAAAATATGATTTGCCTCAGTTATTTGGGTTGTTCGTCATCATTCACACTTGATTTCATCACAAAGTCGTGCACATAGATATTACAGGGACAGGTATACATAAGTGGCTGCAGTACACACACATACATTTGTACACGTGTGCACTGCCTCGCCAACTCGTGTGCACAAATCAAACAAAAGCACTGCTAACAATTCAGCACAAGGTCAAACCCAAATAACACACGGGATTCAACTCAAGGCAGTAGTGTATATGAACACAATCAAACTACAACAGGCCAGAGGTGAAAACAATGCAATACTGAAGTGATGAAGTGCATATAAACAACTGCAACACACATGCACGACTTATGACAGTGAAAACTCGAGTCACAGTACAAGCCAGCAGATACATGAAAAATGGAAGTAACTCATGCAACAAAATGTCACAGCAAGATCAGGGAAGAAACCAGAATGGAGCTGAGACTGCACGAACATGAATGCATCAATAAACCATCTGCAGAACCTCAAGTGACATGGTGAAGTAGTACAAAAGAGCAAGTGCAATTCGAACCAACATGGCCAAGACTACTGAAAACAACATGACAGCACTGCATCAATGCATAATGAATACTGCAACTACACAGACCAAACATCAACAAGCAGTGCAGACCAAAGAAATGTCACCAAGAATATATGAACAAAGTACATACATGAAGCATGAAACCACAAGTTACAAACATCAAGTCAGGCATGAAGACAACACAGTTCATATACAAAGCTCAAGTCACAATGTCGAGCATGCATGAAACAGTACAATGAAACAGTGATACAAATGCAACAGTGAAGCTACTAAAGGCAACATGAAGAAATGCACATGTCACCAGTACATTGAAGACTGCAGCATCAATATTTATGCACAGATGCAACTTAAGTTAAAAACTGTGCATGTGAAGTATACTAAGAGCAAATGAACCAACTGCAAGAACTCAAAGAACCAGACACAACAGTGCACAAGTACAGGGAACAACTAAATAAACTACAACAACTCAAGTGCTACCAGTGAAACACAAATGAACAAATATCACAATGAACCAACAATACATGCAGGTGAACAGAAGTTTTGAATCAAAACATAATCAAGGCCAGTTGATAACAGGGAACACAAGTGTGGCAAATGCAATATGGTGAAGCAGCATGTAATGACATTATATACAAATGTAAAGAACAATGGTGATACACTGCAGATATCCAGACAGCAAGCACATGTATCCAAGTACAAGCTTGTGTCGAAGTTACCGAAGTCAGCATAAAATTTTACAGGGCAATCAACAGAGATGATCAAGTGACCAAAATTAAAGCTAACACATATATATATACACATGATGCAAATGCACAAGTACATGCTGATCAGAAGATGGCCAGAGATTACAGTTCTCAGTGAAGTCGAAAAAAAACAGTAAACAAGCTATAGTTTAAATCACGAAATCAATGCTACAGTGGAGGAATGCAAAGATGACTGAAGCCGTGTCAATCAAGATGATTAAACAAGTCGAAAAATTCATGTACGCATTCTTTGAAATAGCCAAAGTATCAAAAAGAGGAAAGTTTTAATGCCGTGTGAACCAAGAAATCAACAGTCGAAAATATACGTGTGACAAAGTCAAATGTCACAAATTAAAGCCGTGGTCAACACATGAATTCGAAACCGTGTTATTCAAGTGATTTGAAGAAGTCAGAATCAATCTTAAACATTCAAGCATCATCAAGTGGCCGAGGTAATTCATTGACAAATTCAAACACGAATATACGAACGAAAACTCAGGGGATCGAACCCTATAAAAACCAAACTATCATCATCGGCATAGACAGGAGTTCGCAATACAGAAATCAAGCAATTGCAAGCAATAAAAAGAACATACCAATTCGAACACGAACTCCATCGAAGCAGCCGCATAAGTAACGAGGAATCAATCGATCAAGGCGACACGCAAAATATCAATGGATCGATCGAATTAAAGCCGGCGACTTCAAGCCCTAATTTCCAGAACAGAGAGAACGAAAGCCCCAATTTTACAAGCCCTAATCTCAGAAAGAAGAAAACAACATCCGGCATTATTCTCGAGCAAAAAAAAAAGGAACCAGGTCGATAAAATAAAAAGGAGAAAGGGGACGCAAATTTTTTAATTAGTGGGCCGGCCTTTATTATTAAAGGGGAATTAGTTTTTTTTTTAGTTTGGGCTTAATTTTTTAGAGTTTTTTTTTAGTTGAGAAAAAATTACACATTCAAGTTCATATTTTAATTTTTGCTCCTGGTGTATTTTTTGAAGTTGTTTTTCTTTTCAAGTCAAAGGAGTAGTAAATCACCACCTAGGTTTAGGTAGTGTCAGATTGTCTATTTTGAATTAGTTCAGTGAGTAGGGTGTGCGAGTTTGCAAAGCTCTATAGGCGGGAGCAGTGTTTGCGAGTAAGCGAAACTCTATAGGCGGGAGCAGGGTGTGCGAGTCTAGTAGAGTGTTTGTGAGCGGGAGCAAAAGGGTCTGCGAGTCTAGTAGAGTGTTTGTAAGCGTGATACTGTTTAATTCTAATAGAAATCTGTGAATGCAGCAGTAGGCAGGGGTTGCCGAAGCTGGGTAAATTTTGTGTGTGATTTACTTTTCAGCATATTTATTTCTGCTATTATATTTCTGTGTTTAATTCGAGAAAATTTGTTATAACCCTATTCACCCCCCCTCTAGGGTTAATCTAGATCCTACATTTTAGTAGCACCGAACCTCATTTTTGGTATTTCAAAATACTATAAAATAGTGTTGGTTTAAAGGGATTTCAAAGAAATTTTGGAATTTGTATATTTTTTTTAGTAATTATTCTTGAATTATATGAAGGAATAATTTATTTAAAAATAAAAGTACATTTTTTGAATATTATAAATATACAGATGTATAAAAAAATTTAAATAGATATTTTCAAACTGTCAATATAAATAATTTTGAAAATATTACTATAAGTCCGTTTCTTATAATAAAGGGATGATATTAAAAGGAAACTAGAATTATTTTTACATTAATATTTATTAACCATTTTAGACAAAGTAATATATAAATATTTGTATGTATGTATATGTGTACATATATGGAAGATTAATTACAAATATAAGATATTACAAATGGGATAATTTTTAATAGTAATATTTTACAAAGGAAGTAAAGATTTGTATAATCTTATACTGTTAATAAAAGTATAGATTTAAAAAATATTCAAATAGAGATTTTCGAACTGTAAATATAAATATTTTTGAAAATCGTAATATAAATCAGTTTCTTATAATAAAGGGATATGGTTAAAGGAAATTAGAAATATTTTTACATTAATATTTATTAATCATTATAGACAAAGTAAATATATATGTGTGTGCGTGTACATATATGAAAGATTAATTACAAGTGAGAGATTATGTAAATGGGATAATTTATAAATGCAACACTTTACAAAGGAAGTAAAGATTTGTAAAATCGTATATTGTTAATAAAAGTATAGATTTATAAACGGATTTCATAAATTAAAGAAAACTATTATTATTTAATAAATTGGATAAGAAATCAAACAGTGGATTTCTTATATGGTTTGGAATGATATTTAAGAAACAGTAGACTCTATTTTGGAAATTGAAGGCAAGAATAAATTTGGAATGCTAAATAATATTTTATAAATAGAAAGGGATTTATAAAAGGAATTTATCCAAATGGAAGTAACGTTAGACAGATGGTGATTGATGTTTTAATTGAGATTTATGAATAAGTGAGATTCATAAAGGAAATAAAGTTATAAATGGAATTCATAAATTAATGGGTTCTATGTAAGGAAGTTTTTATAAAATGAAAAGAGATTCTTAAATGTTGTTTTACAAATATGGAAATGACTGGGTTGAAGATTTAAGAATGGATATTTATCAAAGAAATATATTATGTTATAAAATTGTTAGTCATGTTAATATTTGTTAGAACCTTGTATTTTGATATTTTGATCATGATAACTGTTTAAGTAAATATTATGTGAACTAGCCATATTTGTAGAAGAAGAAGCTATTCTACTTGACAATAGATTGCAGTCCAAGAATTTAGATAGAAGTTTAAATGTTGTTTATGGTTTGGTCATAGTTTAGTCTAGTAGTTGATTTTTGTTAAAATCTCTCCAAGATGGTATATGCAAACACACGTATTTAATTTTTTTCCAAATCATGCTACATATACCAACCGAGGAGATATATCCTATCTTGAATAGTACTTCACTTCCAATACTTCCACTCAACCCACCTATAGTCACTCGATGGACGCCATGTCATGATTTGGATATCATCAAAGCAAAGCTTTCATATTGAAGGTCCACAGTATTCTCAAGTCGAGAGAACTGTGTAAATTAGTCACATCCATATTTTCTGTTTGACCTTAGTTATATTAACCAATAGAAAACTATCGAGTGAGTCGTTTCATAGTTATCTGATAACACTTAGTACGTAACCCCTAAATGCCTCCAGTAGTCATGAATAATACACTGTCCAACATTTGGAGAGCATTACGTACTCCAGTCTAAATGGATACATCGATATCCAGTCTCGATGTATCTTGACTAGGAAAATTTAAAATGTTATATTTGTTTTGTTTTGATAAATCAATCTGGTTACAACACTTTGTAACTACTATCACAAAATATGACATTTATGGATTTTTCAATTAAATATACTTGTAATTAAGTTAACTAATTAATATAATCACATTATATCAAGTATATAATAGGAAGAAAGTACCTTTTATTTTGAACTAGGTTGGTCAACAAGTTAGATACATGTAATAAACTACATAATTTCACCTAGGGCATACCCCTAACTCTATTGATCTCCCACTTGCACTTGGGGTCAATTATAGAATCTAATTCCAACTTCTCCAATCAGCTTTCTCAAAACTAATTAGGTTAGTACCTTAGTAAATGTGTATGTTATTATGTTTTAATTATCTACTTTGTCGATTAACTCCCTCCAACACTTAAAAACTGCCTTTGTCATTTGTAACGATTAGAAGTATGTATTTCGACTTCTAGTGAGCTTTAAGTTCTATCATGACCAACTTCATGACATTTTTATTTTATAACAATAATATGGGATTCTCAACATTTGGAATCACCTTTGGCTCCACTATAAATTTGCGCATTTATATCTATATACATCGGTTTATTGTAGTGCTATTCAAGTTAATGTTTTCAACATTTCATTGAATCGACCACACTCATTTTTATTTTGAAACATTTTAAAATTAAAGATTTAACTTGAATTTTATCATTGACATGTTATACTCAATATCACTTATAAAAGCTTGTGTCCGAACGTTCCATCATAACGAGTTCATTATTTCTACAAACAATTATCCTGTATTTCATAAATACACGAGAACACCTCAAACAACCATTTAGTGATATCAATTTGGATTTTATATTTTCTCCATGTATTAAATACATAAACAAAACACAATATCATAACAACATAACCTATATGGTAATTCCTATTGCTAATGCATAAGGAATCCAACTTACATGTTCTCCTTTTAGTAGGGTGCTCTTGTATATCATTTTGGGACAATCCCTACATCTTTTATGCTCACCATAAAAGACATCATTTACAATCCAAAATTGAGTATTATAACAATTAAAGTTGACTTTAATACAAGCATATATTTAAAATCAACAAGGTGTTGTTTACTTATAGTTTAGAAATATCAATGTACCTTTTAACGTTCTTTCTTATGAATACACGCTTCCTATGCACTTTGATTGAAAATCAAGCTATTTGATTTTTCTGTCAAAATAATTATTCAATCTTGATGCCTATAAAATTATACATTCGTATTATTTCTTGGATCATTTCCAAAGACTCACAAACCCAATACCGCTCCCACTAACTTCATGGCATTTTTGGTTAATATCTGTAAACGACTTACTCTAAATCATTATTTAGAATTTTCTGTTTCAATCATGTACCAAACACAAAGTCTTATCAAGCGATAATTTTGTGAGTAAATCTAAATAAACTTGAGCATGTTTAATACCAAAACTGTTACGCTAATTTCAACAATTGAAATTTGTGATATTACACTTATCAACATTGCTCATTTAATTCCAACCACACTAGTCTTTCCAATAAAGACACAATCTCGGCCGATGGGTCGCATCTCTTTGGTTACAACCACCAAAATCATATTTTGATAGCGTACTTGGAATTCTTTCAGATCTACACATCATATCATATAAATTAAACAATCTTAATGGTTTAATTGAACAACCGAAGGTAATGTAT
The DNA here is from genome assembly GCA_030765085.1 of Allium cepa. Taxonomy (NCBI): domain Eukaryota; kingdom Viridiplantae; phylum Streptophyta; class Magnoliopsida; order Asparagales; family Amaryllidaceae; genus Allium; species Allium cepa. Next base: position 85,855,090 of record CM060942.1, on the reverse strand, counting down.
ATTTTCAAAATTTATAAGAAAATCATATTTTCTCTTCGATATATGAGAATACTTATTAGACACTAATGGTATGTGTTCATTTAGTTTAGTTAATTTCACTTCATCTCAGATAATCATTTATATCTATGGATCAGATCCAATACTACTCCCAAAAATTTCTCAAAGAAATTCCTTCACAATGAAGTTCATATATCTTGAAACAACAATTGTATCTTAGTGCAAATAGAATAGGGATTCATAAACGCTTTATGAACCTTTTTATTTATAAAACTGATTCTTGTTTACAAAAATTATGTTCAAAACATAAATATGTCATTTGATGACAGACCTTTCCAAAATTTTTTTTGGAGATTCATACAAGATCCCTCATGAACAATTATTACGTGCAATCTTTTGACTCAACAACCTACCGACTCCGTGGCCTAGGATATGTTGGGATTTTTTACAAACCCTTATCTTGTACGATTTTGTAAACTATTGTTTAGATGAAATAATATCAACCTTGTGCACTAATCTTAAGTACATGACCTTATAGAAAGAAAATAACTCAACTTCACACACAATTAATGGTAAATTGTCCAACAATGTCTGATTACTCCTTATCGACGCATCATTACGTATCACATGAAGGAGTGATTTTGAGATTGAAGCTATATTCATTTTTGGTATATTTGAAAGTCTTTCCAATATACTCACTTATTCGACCAAATCAAATCATTTTATTCTATTGCATGTTATTTTATTTACCTTTCTTTTATATTCTATGATTTTATCATTAATTTACTACATGTGTATCTAATACACATGTTCATGTTGGTAATAAATCACGATGAATATAACAAAGTATGTGGAATCCTTTTCGCATTAAAAGACTTGTGATTGCATACATCAATATGTATTAATTCAAATCATCAACTCTTATGATGCTCCACTGAATGGGTGCATAGCCATTAATTGTTTGAAATATAATTAACCTGTATCACATGATTCATAATCATATAGTAAAATTATTTCTCAAAACTAGGGCTTAGTCTATAATTCCAAAACAACTGTAAATAATATTGGATACATATATATTTTTGTTGCATCACTTTTACTATTAAAACAAATTTCATAATATAGTTCTATTTCATAATGAATATTCATAGTACTCATATTGAAATATAGTTATATCTATTTGTTAGTCAATACCAAAAATAAACATTATTTCGCAAATAATGTTCGATACATTTTACGAAAACAGTTGGCGTAAATTGATTCAATCATTAGGTGATATGTGGCATGTCCCACTATTTCCGCCATTACTATAATAGTGTACTAAATTTAGAGGTACACCATTCACTTAATATTACTTATTTCATATGTTACAACTAGTTTACACAGGAGAGTTCTTTGATCAAATATCTTGAACTCAAAAAAATAAATGTTATAGTAAACAATTTTCTATATGAAAATACATTTTAGAATAAAAATCATATTTCATATTCCAATATTAAGTATTAGTTATTATTACAATTCTTGTTTCCAATGTTTCTCTATGAAGTAGAAGTGACTATACATTCTTTTCATTCCAACTTTACCTTAAACTACATCTATTCTTATACATTTGTTTTTCTTTCAAATGGTCAAACTATTCAAAAGAAAATCTTACTACAATATCATAACAAACCTTTTATAAAAGTGCATTCGATTATTCTTAACATTTAAGACATCAAATATGTTGCACTTTATATAAACTGATCAAGATGACATTTAGACGATCGAGTTCTTAGATGTATCTCGTAGTTTATGGTCTTGTGTTACATTAACATAATATGATCCTTTTGAAATCATTCAATTTGTATACTTGATCTTAGAATACTGTTTATTGGCTAGCTTCGAATCAACTAATTTCATCAAGATATTGTACCCTACAAACTATAACTGTTCACCATATAACATTTATATATGGAAGTACATGGATCAAATATCTATAGTCTTGAATTGCATTTAGAGTTCAAAAACTCATGAAAAGCAATTCACGGTCTAAACCAAATAAACATATAAGTGAACAACTTATGAATGTATTAAGTAGTTGAAATTTGGCATTTGCATGGATATAGAAACATTATATAACATGCAATTAGAATTATTAGTAAGTGTACATTATATTTCTATTTGTCAACTTCCAATTAAGTTTGTTTATATATATTAATTGGATAATGTTTTATCAATCATATTAAATGCACAAATTTATCATTGTAGATAATTATAACATTATATAGCATATGTTCTTACAATATTAGAAAGGTTAAATGTTACCATTTCATTTTTCTAATGAGGATCCCGCTAGTCTTTTATATTTCTCCAAACCCTAAGATGAAACATAGAAGTCTTACAAGTTCACTAGTGTGTGTTAGTATTCGTTTGTTTTGGTATTCTAACCTTGAGTTTGCTCAACAAATCATATCCCCATAAATGAAGGATAACTTATCGGTAGTATCATGTACAACTCCTAATCCATTTTCCTTGTTCTAATCTCATTTTGACCATAAGTTTGCTCAACAAATCGAAAGAGATTATTCTCATACCTACCATATCATGATGGCCTAAGTACAGACAAGTACCTTGAGTTTGCTCAACAAATACATATAGTTATCTTACATCATCTACTCAATATATTAATAATACTATGCGTAACATCCCTAGAATGAATTTTCTCAACAACTAAGGAGTACCTAAGTAAGTTACTAATATATATATGGTAGAGGATAAAGTTATATTGAAGATTCATAGTCTTCAATATATATATTAAGTGATATCGACTTTAGAATAATATATTTCTTATGAAATACTCCAGCAATTCGTGTAACATCCGCCTTTTTATATGCTTTAAATCGATGATAAACCACACATGTCAGACTTAAACCATACAGAAGGGCATGTTATGGGGTAAATAAGAAAAAGCAGAGAAGAAAAAAACAAAATAAAATTCTTGCAGCGGAACGATAAAATATAATAATCAAATAAACAGTTCATGAAGCTGTTTTTAAAACATTTGATTATACTTATACAATACATATCAGAGTTTCACATACCAGAGAATAATAAAATGCAGTGGGGTACACGATGCAGTGAATAATAAAATAGATAATAGTAATAATATCTTCGCCTTCGTCCCCCAAAATAAAGTCTTCAAATCCAATAATGCTCTGACTGACCCAAGCGAATTGAAAAGACAAAATACTCGAGTCAGAACTAAAAGATCTAATGTAAGTTAAATCAACTGAAACAAATATAAGTGTAACGGCGTCAGAGATATTTATGGGATTTGACATCTCCTATCCAGTGTCAAACGTGAATGCGGTAACTTAGAAGATGCTTGGGATTCACATCTCCTAAGGATTCGTTAAACTATTTACTACGTAGTAATATTTTGCTATTATAATAATGTCTATTAGTAAAATAAAATTGCTTTAAAATAGCGTCAAGGGGTTACCCATATTCGCCCTTAACACGTAATAGTGTCAGTAGTCTATACGGTACCTGCATATCTCTTGATTGGGAGACTACGAGAAGATACTTCATACGTATGACACAAATCAAACTCGTAGTAAAGCTCGCTAGGGTAGGTGACACGACACACAAGGAAATGCCATGGTAGATATACCAATTACGCATACGAGCTGGGGATGACGCATAGTGCGTAGCTACCGCCCACCTCGAGCCATACCCCTAAAAAATCAAAGGGCCCAATCAGTCACAGAGTAATAGAATGGTATCGAAGGAGTGTGTCTGATAAGAGGAGCTACCTCACTGGCTTGAGATCGCTCCTATTCTAGCCATCTTAAGCAAAATCATGGGAGTCGGGTGCATGTCAATACCTTAAAGGAACGCCGCCACCATCCTACTTCATTTTGGAATCTCCACCGCGAACACGGTTGTTAAAGTGGTTTTAAGAGTTGGTAGAGAGTATGACAACTTTCGATCCCGGTCTCTTTAACAACCAAACGTTATTATAACACCATGGTCATTTCAAAATAATTGTACTTCAAAACCAGAATCTAATATCCATTTCAAAACTATATAAATACGGTATCATTTCCGTTTCAAAAAAACCAGTCAATATGATATCGTTGTATTAAAACCCAAATCAATATAATATCGTTTTTATTTCAAATATATCCTTTCCAAAATCATAGCACTTTAAAAATTATAATATTTCAAAACCAATCGCTTGAAATATAACCCTTCCAAAACACAATACTTCGAATTTCATACTTCCAAAACTTAAATGGTTTGGATATTCAAACAGCATATAAAGTAAAATAGTTTGAATTTACTATTTCTTCATAAAGTAAAATAATTTCCTCGACTTCACAATTTTATTCACTTTAAATTAAATCTCGATTCATAACGTTCAATAGACTTTCAGTTCAATAAACCATTTCAATTTCAATATATTTCAAACTTTGAGTACTAAACAACTTCAAAACTAAGGTTGGTAATTACGATTCAGCCGTTCAATGTTCTATTTTTAATTTTGAAATATTTGCATAATAAATCAATTTTAATTTAAATAAAACTCAAATTACAAATAACTAAATATTTCCTTCAATTTACTTGTACTTGAAATATTTATTTAATTCAGCTTAAACAAAAATCCAGTTATAAAAATCATACCTTTAAAATCACAATTTTATTATATTTCAAATCAATTTCCTACTTATCTTCCCACCTTATTCTCATTTAAGTCATTATAAACCCCAGAAATAACATTTTAATAAATACTTAACCATATTATATCTTAATAAAATCCAACTTTATTATTAAACTTATTTTATACTTTAAATCAAAAAAATTCATAGCTTAAAACCTAGAATTTAACTATATATATAATAACATAAAAAAATATCCAAATCAATATCTCATAAAACCATATATTTCTTTAAAAAACCATAGAAATCATTTCTCTCTCTCTCTCTCTCTCTCTCTATATATATATATATATATATATATATATATATATATATATATATATATATAGACCACGGTGTCTATATTTAATTTTTTACCCTATGATCAAGTGATACAGATATTTATCATTTCAATCCGTAACTTAAAATAAAAATACTATTATATATCGTTTCAAACCGCAATCCCGAATAAAATAAAACACATAACAACTTGCAGTTTATAACAATATAAAATACAACATCCATTCATCCAATATCAATCATCAACCATTTATCACAATCATCATCCAATTCAAACAACTACATCAATATAGAATAGAGAATAAATAACAGGGATTTACTTGCAGTTTATATTCAATAATAAATTAAATAACAATTTTGCTCAATAAAATTCAATTTAACTGGAATGATGATAAAATATGTCAAAAAGTCATAAATAAATTTCTAATCACATCAGAACTTAATTTAACACACATAAGAAATTTTAGAAGTTATGAGTGAGTTAAAACACTCACCTTTTGAATTTAAATCCAATTTAAACCCAAATTTGAACAGTCTTAGAATTCGTCCAAATCAGCATCAAAATTTTCGGAATTTCAATACGATCCTAACGGAGAAAACCGTGCATAATTTCGACCTCGTATGTAAAAGTTACGTGTATTAGAATGATTGAAATAGAAATTAAAATAAAATAAACAACAAAACAACAATGCCACGTCACCTACATCTACTACTGCCTCAACATGTTCGAACCTAATCTCGTAACCGAAATAGAGCATTGGCCACCCAAAATCGCCACCCTCCGACCGTCATAGCCAACGCCACCACTGCCGTACGCTCCGTCTCCGCCTCACGCACCCACGCCACGATGGCCATCACACCCGGCCTCCCCTATCACCGCCGCCACCCTAGTTTCTAGGCTTTTCAAACCCTAAATCGAAGATTCCGGCCACCCCAAGTCGAATCAGGAGATGCGGTCACCACCATTAGCATCCAGACGACGAGCACAACAAAACCCACAATCCAATTTCGTCGATTGATGTATCGAAGTCGAAAACCCCCAATTCGGCCTTAGGGTTCCGTGATTTCATAGATTGGCCGCGATTTGCCGATGATTGAAGAACAATTACGAAAAACGAATGACAGAAGCTGATTCGTATCGATGACATCTTCGATTTACATATTTTTTTGAATTTTTTGAGGAGTTTGAAATTTTGATTTGATTTTGAATTACAATTGGATTTGGAAGTGAGAATTTGTTTGTCTACCATTGAGGAGGAGAGACATCTGAATTGAACTTATAGAACAATGAACGTAAGGAATAGGCTAGGGTTTATAATGAGGTATTTATAGGTTGGTCAGTAATAGAGATGAATGGGCACGATTGGTTAGGACCGTTAAGTGACAAATGGCCCGAAAAGCCCGTTCTAACTCCGGAATGAAATTAGGTCAACCCATATATCAAAATAGATGCTTTAAAATATTTTAAACGCAATGGAATAGGTTTCAAGTCTAAATTCCATCGTATTAAGAAGTTATGCTAAAATCAAGTTACTTCAAATCGATTTCAATTGATTTCAATTAAATTGATTTCTGGGCGTTTCGAGTTCGTACAATCAACGACAAGTCCAATCGCCACGAAACTTGAAATTCTATAATAATTCACTGTTACGGATCCGATGAAACTGGTTTCGTCGATATCCGTGTCAGTAGCCAAAATGGCTATTTTCTAGTTAATTAAATAAATTAATAATTAATTAATTAAATCACTCTTTCAGTTTAAATTTAATTATTTACCATTTCTATCATTTTTGATTTCTTAATCATTTACAATAACTTAGACAATTTTACATGTCAATTTAGAGTTGATTAATTTATCAATTTCAGTGTTAACCTCAATTAATTAAATTCAGAAAATTATAAATTTAATTTTCCAAAATCCATTTACTAATTTTTAACCTGTTATTCAAGTCTTTTATCATAGTAAGGATATAACTAACATTAGTTTACATCTTAGTACAGTAATATTTCCCCATTTCAACTTAATTTCCATTTACGTAATATTTGATTATTTAATTTCAATTATTTGCAATTAATCCAATTATTAAATTTAAATTCCAATAAATTAATAAATCTTGATTTTCCCTCTTTTAATTCAACTTATTATTATATTATGAATAAAATTAACATCAATACATCTCATTCCCGTTATTAATTCATTAACAAATTTCAAATTTTTTATTTATTCTAGATTTAATTACCAAAATCTTATTAAATTATCAAATTTATTATCGAAAATTTACGGGTCGTTACACTCTCTCCCACTCAAAACTTTTCGTCCCCGAAAAAGAAAAAGAAGGGAAAAAGAAAGAATCAAGTACTCAATATATCTTATTCAAAATATTAACTTTATATAAAAATAAATTTACAAAATAAATAATTTAAATAAAATATACCAATTTATAACTATTAAATCCTTTTATATTCAATTTAATAAAGTTTGGGAAACATTTTTCAAAATTTTTCTAAGTCCAAAATTTACGGAAAAATTCGACAGAGTCTCCTTTGTATGGAAAGGCTCTGGAGAAAATATAATATCAAATATAACAATATATAACATATATCTTCCAAAACATTATATCCCAACGCAGGAAAAATAATATAATAGCACTATAAAACCGTAATATGAAAACGTACCTATTTGTCGGGCAAGCAACGCTTAATTATGAAACCAAAAGCAGTAGCGATTGCTTCCGTAACCTATATTTCTCTTATATAATCTAAAAGAGGTTAACAATTATGAAATGAAATATTTAGTTGTTTCAGTCACAAATAAACAATCGATATAAACAACAGTCACTTGAAACAGGGCATATAATCATCACATAAAATCAACACAAATTAATCATTCCTTCGTATCAAACAAAACAAATAGTTGTCCGGGTTCAAACTTTAAATTGTATGGAATTGAAAATAAACTACTTAGTGCACCATTTACTCAACAGTCTTAGATGAAACTAAATAGATTATTCATTCATCCAACAATTTTACTGTATCCTTCCCCAAACAACCATAACTAAACAAACAACAATTTCAAATAATAGATCTATTTCATCCTTATTAATTTAATTTCATAACATTTGTTGTTTGATTTCCCCTTTCATTCATATAATGATTTATCTATTAATTTTACATTTATTTCTTACAAATTTTCTTTTTTTATTGCATTACAATCATTCATTTCTCAATTTCATTTATTTCCATTCATTTATCCATAGTATTCAACATTTCCTAAGTTCAAAATCTTTTACTTACAATATTCATCTTTCTACTTATTTTTATTATAAATGACTTTAACATTTACTTAAGTTTATTATCATTTATTTATAAATTTTCTATTATATTCAGTTAGCAGCATTTTAGTCATAGCTTAAGTTTATACAATTGTAACATCAAATTCTTATTTATAAAAGCAAATCCATTGAATACTTTCATTACTTCAAGTTTACTTTTATAATTTCCATTACATTTTCTTATTAGACATTTCAACTTTTAAAATCTTTGGTAAGTTATATATATGTTTTTTAAGAATGCAGTTGAAATTTATAAAAGTTTATATCGTTTCTTTAATTTATTTTAATGTTCAGTGCTTGTAATTTCATATAGAAGTTTCAATTATTAGTTAAATTCCATTTCACTACACTAATTAAAACAATTAATTAATAGAAACTTAGAAACTAAATACCGGGTTAAATTTCAAATCATTTTAAAATAATAAATAGTTGTATATACTTACAATTTATATCCAATTGAATTTAAAATAATATATAATTTATATTTGTTTATCAAAATAAATCTGCAGTAAAACTACCACAGTGGCCTTCACATTTTGAAAACTCGAAAATGAATGTCGATGATGCATGTAATGCCCCACTCCGAGACCCACATTAGCAAAGAGTATTACAAAGTAATACCGTCTGCTAATACGGAGAATAGAGCTGGATAAAGAGCGACCATCTATAGCATTGTCTTAACTATCTACTGAATACGTCGATAAATGTAGCATATATTTTTTTTTAGGTGGATCGACATATCCAATAGATATTTATGACAAAACTATAATGGCTATAAGATCTAACAAAAAAAATATAACAACTCAAATGTAAAACACATCAAAGAACGGTAGATCATCACATACATATACACTTATACAGATACATCACAAAGTATACAAAATGATACACGTCAAGTGGTGTAGCAACCAAAGTATATAGACGAATCAAAAGAATATACAAAAAGCTATAACAAAAGAAGCTAGCAGAATAGTCCACGTGGATGTAGAATAGGCTAAGTCCAAATGTACCTAACTAGAAACACCTCGATCTGACCCGAGTATAAAATACACATGCCAGTCTATCTAAACAAATCAGTTAGACAAGCTAAATGATAATGAACATGTAAGGTCATAAAGTACCACAAATGTCTCTAAAAGAGATAACATGATCATCTAACCAAAGATGAATCATAACAAGCTACCACCGTAACGCGTGACTGCATGAATGCAAGTCATCACAAGAATCGCACTAAGGCAAGACACACAAGAATGGATTACAAGAAATTTTCTTATATTTTTTTACAAGAGTTTTCTCTCATATCCATTTTCTTTTATATAGAGAACTCAAACTTTAATATTTCAAAAATTTTAAAGCCGCTTACTTCAATTTTCGATTCAATCATCTTTACATTAAATTTAAAGTAAATTAAATTAGAGTTGTTCCATTCTCTAATTCCAAAAATAAATATAATACAATAAGTAATATATATTTTTTTCACTAAATTTATCAAATTTTAAACCATTCTACTTTATAATTTAAAAGGACACTTTATTAGATCCTTCACCGATGGCTCTAAATATTGACTAATTAAATTTTCTCAAAATTTTTCTAAGTGTTTATTTTTTCAAAAAATTCGGCAGAGTCTCCTTTGCATGAAGAGCCTTTTACAATTTCATAAATATGAATCATAGATATACATCGACCAACACAATATATATATATGTATGTATATATGTATATATATATAATTCTTAACAAAACACATAGCAATTCATACCTTTCATTTTTAGCACTTAAAATGCGAGCATGCTTACTTGTATACTTACTATTTTGCCAATTAATCATTCGAATATCCGCTTGCACCTGTACTTAACTTGTTGAAACATATTAGCATGCAATTATAAACATATGAAGCACTAAAATCATAGTCTAAATAAAACAACAACTCAAAACTTCAAATTTTCAAATTTAGGCCTCCTATGAAGACTCAGGCTTTTGACATAGTAAAACCCATAATCTGAAAATGCTCATAACATAAAAGTTATTCTACTCAATCCATGCTTTTTGGTGATATAAAGATCATCAAAATCAGATTTATGTTTTGAAAGTTATGCCCAATTTACTTTCAACTTTAAACTAAGAAATTATAAAAGAGGATAGAGATGTCCATCAGTTTTCAAACTCATTTTTGAATAACCAAACTGCAAAATTTTCAAAAATTATACAATGATGATTTCTAGCTTACTGAAAGTACTCTCTTTTGCAAAAAGAATGGACTCATTAAGATTTGTAAATCATAAGTTATCGCTGTTTTAAACAGCTCTTTTTAATCAAAATTTTCCGACACAAGACCTTTTATTGTCAAAATTTTCAAACCATAATTAAATCCAAACTACATAATTTTAGATCAAAAATCTTTTCTCTAAAACATTTATAATATGATCCTTTTCTCCGGAAAGCTAAGACATCTAGAATAACACTATAATTTATACAATAAACTTTCAAAATGGTTTACAAAGAAAACTTTTTCCCAATTAACAATCAAGTGTTTTAAAAGAAGACTCAAATTTTAATTAAGATAATTACTTCTTATATTAGTAAGAAACAATTATTTATCCAAACTATACTTTGGAATTACATATTGATTTGATTTTTTTTAGATTGCTTTCGCAATTAAAAATCTTATCTTGTTGCTCTATTTATTATCATTTCTAGTTTTTCACAAAAAATTGCATTTTATAATAAATGAATCATTTATATTCAATATTCTCTTAATCCACAAAGCTAAACATTTATTTTATTATCACTTAGAACTAGCCAAGATTGATAACTAATTTAAACTTGTTTTCAGTTGAACTTCACAAATGCATAATTAATAAGTTTTTAACATTATTTAAATTCATAACCAAACTTACTCTAATGGTTTTGCTCCTTATTAAATTTCATGCTAATTCAAAAGCACCATTAGCATTTTCTTAAATTTTCCCAAGGGCATACTTTTTTTCACTTGTTATTAATCAAATGATTAAAAGTTTAAATTAATCTTCATAACTATCCTTTAACTTTTTACTAAACCTCATTCCAATCAATATTTTTGTTTTCTAAACAATTCATTTTCTTAATTTGAATTCATTGTTTTATTAAAAACTATTACATGATAGTTTCATCCAATTAAGGTATTTCCTTAATTAAAATTATTTGCCATATAAATGAATTAGCATAATGTAATATTTTCCAAAATACTTTACCTAAAAGCTTACTTAAGAATTTTAAATTTTCCATGTATGTAAACTTCCACAAACATGTAATATGACCAATAATGAATACAATTTATTCAAATGAAACCATATTCAAATTTTCGAAGTATCAATTTATATAATGATAACATCTAATTAATACATTTACACTGAATGACATTATCAAGGACTGCAAAGTTGACCAAGATCAACATTGCCTCTCCATTGCCCTCATTGTCACATTATTTTCATAAGTCCTTGAGTATATATAAAATATTTATCTCAAATGGCAATTTAGTATTTTTAAAAACTTTGCAATATCTATATATTTTTGCATTCAACATCCATACTAGTAAATATTGCCATTTCAAAAGCATGTATCACATCGCCCCATAAGCATTCAGGAATCGCTATCGATAATGCTAATCAGACGCATCGACCAGATTTCTTGAAATACTTATTAGCCATTGACACAAGAAATTATAAAAATTATTTTGATTTCTTAAGAAATCTTAAACTTGGTTATAACAATGTTTATTTTCAAAACATAAAATGTTTTCTAATTATATAACTATGCGTCAATTCATAAAACAATCAAGTTATATACATAAGTATATCTCTTGTTAGAAAGATTTCCCATTCACATGGATGCTTTCTTTCCCAAAAAATCGTTTAGTAATTTAACTTCTTTTGTAACAATCCAGTATTTTGTGATTATTTCAGCTGTTTATTTTAATTATTTAAATTGAAACTCCTGATTTAAAAACTTTATTTTATTTATTAAAATGAATAAATTTTGTTATTTTAAAAGTATATTTTGATTTTGTGTGAATTATAATTTCAAACCTGAATAAATAGAATATTTCCAGAAAAGTGGATTTTTGGTCAATCTGGTCAAACTTTGACTTTTAAATTTAAAATTTAAATATTTGAATATTCTAATTTTATTTTTTAGTATGAAAATATATTAAATATCAAGAATACTGCTTTTTGTTTCGTTGAAATCCGATTTATATTGTGAAAGTTGTGCTTTTTACAATATTGGATGTAAATTGATTTATTTAATAAAATTATCTATTTTAATTTATATAAATAAAATTTTTATTTGTCAAATCATGTTCTAATATGTGTTATATGACATGTTAGATATATATTTTATTTCAAAACATTTTTAAAGTGATGTTATAATTTTTCCAAAGTTTATTGCATTTATTTCCTATTTCTAAAGGATATTTCTATTTTTCTGCTATTTTCTTCATTTAAATTATATTTAATTAAAATTTATTTATTTTTGTCAATGAATTTTATTTTATTATCTTTGTTTATAAATATTTTTCAAGTTCATAAAATTTTTCCAAAGTTTATTCTGTTTATTTTCAAATTTTCTAGACTAGTTTTAAATTTCTGTGCTATTTTCTTATTTTAACCATATATTATTAATATTTATTTATTTATATTTTTGTTATATTTTCAAATTTTAACTGAATTTATAAATATTTTCAGTTATTTGAACTAATAAAATAATAATAGAGAAATTTGAAAGATTTTGATGACTTTTGATTTCCTAAGGCCATTTATATTCCTACCTTTTCACATTTCACCATTTCTTTTCACACTTTGGCCATAACTCCTCATTCCTTTCAGCCGCATACTTCTTTCCTCATTCACGTACAACAATTTCTCTTCTCACCTGAAAAACTCGGCCTCCATTGCTTTGAGAAAAATTGGTAAAATTTATTTCTTTTCCTTAGTTTTATGCTTGAATTCATATTGTTTGCACTTGTTCTTCTTTCTTTTAGATTCGGTTATGATCCACCTCCATCCCTGCCGCCTCCACAACCACCTGAGCACATCCCCATCACCTCCTCCTCTCTGACCAACCCCAAGCCGAGCCACCAAGGTGGTTGATCCTTCACCAAAATTCACCAAAACTCCATCAATATGTCCATAGCGGGGCACAATCCACTTTCACCACTTCATCACCCCCTTATCCGCCACCTACTCCACCACCACTACTTCCAGCTCCACCTGAACCCTCTTCCATGTCACCCCCTTAACTACACCAGAGGAGACCGTGACCCATAAGCCTTGGACGAGCCTTGTATGGCCTTGAAATCTTGTGTTGTTCCTTGCTTTGTTGTTTTGTAGTGTTGTTCATGCATGTCCACCTTTGCACCATCAACAAACCTATGTAGACCGACCCATATTCAACCTAAGCTTGATCCAAACCCTTGACTTTGACTTGTATTATACTTAGGGCCGAACCCAAAGAGAGTTGGAAGCGAGTGCAAAGCAATTCTGCTTTAATTTGTGCAGTTGATTCTAGCTTAAATTTATCGTATTTTTGAATTGGAAGCTTATGTGTATTATATTGTTTGGTTTGATTTGTTTTCAAGGGAACTAATCTTTTGGCTCTCCCACTCGTATCTGTGTCATGTTATCGTGCTTTTGTGGATCTCTTTTGCGCATTCGTTGTTGTGTCTCTAGCTTAAACCGATGAGTTATTCTCACCAGACATTGTATACCTATATAACTAGTAAATTGACCACTTTTGAATCTGTAAAATGCATCACCATATTATATCTGCTATGCTATGATTATACGATGTTCACCCATTGTAACGACCCGAAATATTCGAACCCGAAAATTTTAGAAAGTTATGAAAAAGAAGAAAGAGATAGAAGAAGAAGAAACACAACACAAATCTCACATTCGCAGCGGACAAAATATAATAATAAATAACAATAGTTTACAAAGGAATATTATATCTGCCGATTACATTTTAGTACATCAAAGTTACACATATATACAGTCACTAGGTACACAATTACCATGCCTCAAATATACAATAATATAACTCAGCGGAAACACTCAATACGTTCTTGCCATCCAGCTCGCCTACTGAGAACCAGGACATCCTTACCTGAAAATCTGTAATACTCGGTCTGACCTGAGCATTACATCAAAGTAACACCCATGTCAGGCTGGAAACCAACGTGAGTAAACTCATCTAACATGGAATACAAAAGTATACATCTCATATAAACCCGGGTAACTTATATCAATTTTCACTTCACAAGTTGTTATAGGCATCACTTATTTCACAAATCAATTTCTAAGTGCCAGAACTTAGATTATATGGTCCAATTCACTTAAATCATTCCATTACTACCTATTGACTCCACGTATCAAGTTTATATAGATTCGAAGTGGTTTCGGGTATTAACTAATAACCGACTCCGGTCTCTTCGGATTCAGTTCATCATAACACATGTTATTCAAGTGAAATGCAATTCAACTTTAAATAAAAGATGTCACCCTTTATACACAGAAATTCATCAATGTCAGATAACCACATTATCATTGCCCATGTAACGACCCGGAATTTTGGGTCGCCAAATTTGAACATTTAGTTCATTTTAAATGTTGAATATGGACTATAATTTGAATTTTGAAATAAAAGACTTTGGTTAAGTTAATAGAATTAGTTAGATTTTAAATACGGGAATGAAATTGAAATTTGAATAATAACAATTTAATATTAGAATTTGGATAATTGGTAGTTCTGAGTGTAAATAGTTATAAAATGATTTTAAAATTTATTTTTGAGTCTATGTGGATATAAATAATGTTGTTGGACTTTTAGACGGAATTAAAAGTTGATAAGTTAATATTTGGAATTTTATATAAATTGAATAATGGAATTTAATAATATAACAATGCAAATATTCAGATTTCGATTTTAACTGAACCAGAATGATTTTAAATGTGAATATAAATTTTATACGAGTTATAATAGAGTTAACAAAGTTTTAAAAAGTGAAATTTTGAGTGATTTCGACAATTTCGGGAATCGCCCGATTTAATCGACGAGTTAAAATAGCCTTCCGGGGCACAGTCTCAGAATTCGACGAAACCAGTTCCATTGGATCCGTAATAGTTAGCTATTACCGGATTTCAATTTTCGTAGCAATCGGAGTCGTCGTTTGACCGTGGCAGCTCGAAACGCATCGAAATCGTTTTAACCGATTTAATTTTAAATTGATCGTTTAATTTCGTAACTCGCACGTACGATCAAATTAGCTTACGAAACCTGTTCCATTGTGTCCAAAACGCGGAAAAACCCTAGAATCGCATGTCGGAACGCGTAGTTTGGAGGTCGTTTGCATAACTTGTTAAATTGAGAAATTATATTAATTAAATAATATTAAAACAATTATATATATTATATTATCTCCTAAAACCTAATTATATTCATCAGGCCGCCATTCTATTATTCACTAATGGCCGATATCGTGCCTCTTTCTTCTTCGTTTTTCTCCAAATCCACTCAATGATTTCCAAAATCTCCAACTAGAGAAATGAAGGGGATGTCAAGATCTTTAAGATGGACGGTGGCGATCGTATATGGATGTGTAGATGGCCGGCGAATCAAGGTGGAAGGGCCGCCGATCGTGGTCGTTTTCGTGGAGCTAGGGGAGACCGGACGTCGCGTCGTTTCAGGCGAGGGTGGAGGTTGAGGCGCTCTTCGAGATGGGAGGTTCTGATCGACGTGAAGTCGAACGATTTGGGTGCGATTTCGAACCCTAATTGGCGATGAATGGGTTCAAGCTTTTGGAGCTTGCGTGCGTACCTGTAGATGTTGCGTTCAAGATGGAAGAAGAGTGTCGGCCCGTGTTGTTTTGGTATTATAAAAATTAAAAAAAAGTAAAATTTGTTTTAAATCTTGTTTAAATTATAAAAATTCATATCTAGTTCATGTGTGATCAGAATTCAACAAATTTGGTAGCGACGGAATCGCGGAAAAGTGTACTACGCAATGGTGCAGTTCTGGAACCATTCCGGGCAAGTAGAAATTTGAGTTAAATCGAACGTCGTTCGGTTTAATTTAAATTTCGAACGCTTGCCGAAATGCAAGGTGAGTTATTCTCACCCACATCTGGATATTGGCTGATTTAAATAATAAATATTTAAATATCTATGTGATTGGTTTCATATTATTGTTATTATCAGTCTGGATTGATATTTATATATGTGGTGTGCTAATATTTGTGGATGTAGGGAAAACAGGTTGGAGGGATCCAACTGGATTCCTTACAATATAGTGACTATTTCTATGATTTATGATGCAAATCTGTTTATATATTGAGATTGATAACTCTGAATTAAATTCTATTGCGATATTGCTGGATAAGTATATACACAGAATTTTAAAAATAAAAGTATATAAATTGTCTTTTTAAAGAAATGAAAGAAACTGATAAATATAGAAAATAAAAGAATAAAAATTGAAACCTGGTTTGGATGAAGAACGAAATTTGTAAATTTGGATATAAATAAAGTGGGTATTTATTAGATGATAAATGTGAAGGTATAGAATTCTGGTGATAAACATGAATAAGAAGTTATAAATTGTTAAAAATAACGAATGGGTATTTTGATAATAATGTTTCCTGGGAATTAAATGTGATTTTACTAAATAAATTTATAATAAATTATTTAAAAAAAAGAGATATTTTAAACCTACACTTTGAAAGTAAATTTATGTTATTAAACCATAAAACTAAATTGAATAAATCGACAGAAATTGTGAAAAGAATTTCTGGAATGTTTAAGTGGAAATGAGTTCCCTGGGAAAAACCAAGTTCGAGTTTTAGACAGATTTTATTAAAAGAAAGTTTTAAGTTCAAACCTGTTTAAAAGAGTGTTTTGAAATTTTTTATTTTCAAAAGTAACTTTTTATAAATTAGCAGTAGCAAAGTAATTATTCTTTTTACAAATGGATTTGTTTTAAAAGGCTAGTTTTGGCCTAAGTTATTTGGAATTAGTATAAACCTTTTACAACTCTATTTTTAAATTTAGTTTAACTTAAACCTTATTTTTAAATCAAGTTATATCTTATAAATAGTTTTACTTTAAATATTTCGAAATTATATTTTGAGTAAATAACTAGAAGTAAATTTGCATATTTTAAAGTATCTTTCAGTATAAAATATTTTAACTGTTCTAAATCTAAATGTTTTGAACTTGGTTATTTCCAATGGGAATATATAGTAAAGGATTTACCTTGTAAAGGAAGAACTTTGGGAACTGTTTCAAATGAGCTTTGAAAATTTGGAATTATATCTTGTAAAGATATTGTGGCAAATAAATAATGTGGGAATTATTTATTGTGTGATGGATGCTTATGGATGTTTATGAATATAAATTGATAGTTAAATCATCGACTATTAATATTGGACAAATGCGTTGATCATTTCGAAGAGACCGGGATCGAGATTTATTTCTCGAAAACCACTTCGATCTGGTTTGTACGTTTCGTGCGAAAAACATGTTCGAAGTCGAAGATGGAGCAGTGAAGTGCAAGGGCTAATCGCTACTAATCCTGAGGATATTTCCAAAATGGATGTAGTAGGAGTAGTGCCTTCGGTTCCGTTCGGACCGGGACGGACTTGTATGGATGAATGCTTGCGAAACATCGTCAGTTGGACGATGGGCATTCTAAGCGAAACGTTTCTAAAGGTAATGCTAAGCCTCAAGCCTCATCAACCGGGAATGACTGAAAATCAGGGGATATGCAGCAATGCTTCGTGGGAAGCCCCCACTTGAGAGTAAGGTCATCCCTGTCTAGATGTCCCTTTTTATTCGGCTTAGTGGTGCGGTTGCTGATCCCAACCGTGGGGAGATCTTATTCGGAACTGTCCAGTAAGGGATGGGTCCGGCCATGTGTTGCAGGGGATCGGGAGTGGTCCTCGGTACTGTGATCTAGACCACGTACTGTGACAGGTGGTACACCAATGCCTATTCATTGTTGGAAATCCATTCTCCCTACGAGCCTTTTACGAGTTTTGTTTGTATTACCCACTTTTGTGGCTATTAGCAGGAATTTAATGAATGTAATAATTTCGGCTATTTTATAAGTATTTGTAAATAGACCCTATTATAATATCAGAGGATTTCTATAAAAAGTGTTTTAGCTATCGTAAGGTAAAAACCCGACATGTTTATTTGTGGCGTGGTCTTACGAGATGCTTTTTTTTCAAAAGGATTTTTGAAACTTTAATAAGCAATTTGGATGCATTATTATCAGCTGGTATTCCAGACTGACTCGGGTGTTATTTCATTATAATGCTCGGGTCAGACCGAGTATTATTTGTACTGGACATGATGCTTTGGGGCAGGAGAGGAGCTGGAGTCCGAGACGTATCATTCGTATTTGTATATATATATCCGCTGCTATGATTGTATGATATGTCTGACTTGTGATTGTTAATGTATGAGATACTCTGATGATGTGATGTATAAAACAGTGATAGATTTCATTTTGTGTAAAGTTCTATATTTACTATTATATTTTATTCCGCTGCGACTGTGAGATTTTGATATTGTTTAGTTTCTTCTTCTTCTATCTCTTCTTCTTTAACCCTAATGGTTCGTAAATGGATGTCACTTGAGTTAATAGAGGTAAAATAGTGTTGATTCAAGGGGTACGGATTTGCGGGCTGTCACACTTGGTATCAAAGCTTAGGTTGGCGACAACCTAGGCTTTGGTGGGGGAAATTACTCATTAAATAGAGTCAATAGTACTCTATAATGAGTTGAGTGTAATAATAGCTATGAGAGCGTACTTGTTAGTGGATATAAAATTGTTTTTATACTATGTTGACTTGTTGGTTGAGTGTTTATGAATTCTGGTCGGTGTGGGAAGTACAACCATATCGATAGGGGTTTCTAAACTCTTGAACAAGATAAACCGACATAGTATTGTTTTTAAAGAGGGTAAATGAAATAATTTTACCCAAAATTATATTTTGATATAAAATAAATAATTTGCTGAAATTATTATATATATTTTTGGATGATTGGTTGATAATGTCTAAATCAAATAAGAATCTAAAATTTAATCTGAAATTTGAAATAGTTATAATGAAAATAAATTCTACAAATATAAATTATATAGAAGGAAGAATAACTAAATTTGAATTAAACCAGAATTTAAATCTCGAAAGTTTTGGAAAGGATTTTAATTGTAATGAAAATAAAAGTTTGGAAATTTAAAATCCTGGGAAAGTTTAAAATGTTTGCTAAAGTGTTTGAAGGTAATGATGGAATATTGTTTTGGGTAATATTTTTGAATGGGAAACTGTTTTGAAATGAATTTGGGAGAGTAAGGAAGCATTGAACTCACTTCAGTCGCTGGAAAATAATCCTGATGATGCTGGCCACATCATTAGAATTCATTTTCGAGTTTCTAAAGTGATGGATTGCTCCCTTAGGACTTGGTTATGGTATTGTTTGGATTTGTTGGGTATACTAGTTGTTTTGGGAATTTCAAAGGAGTAAATTTATTTTGGTGCAACCAATTGTTTTGAAATCAGGGGATTTGATTTGATATACCAAATGGGTATGAATTGATTATTATTTCAAAATGGTTTTGGACAAAACCGGGTAATTGAATTCTGGAAAATTCTATTTAAATGATGTGTAAAATTAAAATGAATTAACTATTGAACTTATTAAGTGAAGTTGATACCTATAAGAAGGAAGAAATGAAAATTTTAATCTTGGATTTGAAACTTAACTTGAGTAATTGGAAATGAATAACATATATTAAAGTGAATTGGAAATTTGAATTTAACTTGGATAAGTTAAATAAATTGGACTTATAATTTGAGATTGAGGATTTAAAATTGTGTAACGAATTAAATTGAAAGAAGATTTGTATCCTTAAGAATTCAGTGACACACACACACACACACACACACACATATATGTAAAATTGAACTTGTGATTATATGATGTAGATGGATTGAAATGAGCAATATGAGCTTTAAATAAATAAGTTGGCGAACTTATAAAAATAGAAATGGAGTTATAATCACAAATGGGAAATAGTGGAATGGTATGGTGAATTCAAACTTAATCTCAAATAAAATGTGAATTGAAATAAGGTAGAGTGAGATATAAAGGAAGTGAATGAACTTAAGTTAGAAAGTAAGTTTTGGATTTGTATATGGAGAATTAAATTGATTTGGATTAAATTGAAATTTTAGAAATTCCATTTAAAATGTGAAAGATGAAGAGAATCAACTAGTGAACTTGAAGTTGGTTAAAATAAGAACAGGGGTTGATATTTATAAGGAAGGGAAATGAAATTTTATCCTGGAATGTGAATTTAATTTGAGCATATGAAGGTAAATAAAATATATTTGAATTTAACTTAAGATAAGTTAAATAAAATTGAGAATTTGAAATTGAATTAAATCAAAATGAATTGGAATTAAATTGAATTGAATATAAATGTGAAATGTAAATTGTTTATAATTGCATAAAGAAATTCATATTCTTAAGTTATCAAGTGTTATAATTTAAATTTGTGATTATAAAATGGAAATGGACTTAAATAAGCAATATAAACTCTTGAATGGAAGTGAAATTGTAATTCATTAATGGGAAGAGTTGAATGGTGTGACAAATTCAAAACTTGACTGTAAATGAAATGTAAAGTGTAATGAAGCAAAGTGAGAATATAAAGGTGGATGTTCTCAAGTTGGAAAATAAGTCTTGAACTTATGTATGGGGAAAATGAAATTTGTTTTGATAATGAAATTGAGATTAAATTTCAAGTTGTGTAATAAAAAAAATTAGATTCTATTTAAAGGAGTGAAAAGGAAAGGTAGAAAATTTAAATTTGCTAAATGAAATAATTGGAAAATGGTCATATTATAAATGAATTCAGAGTGAATTGAGGAAGTGAGTTAAAACCTAATATGGATTAGGTTAGAGACTAAATTGAATTACAATTAAATGGGATTTGTATGGTAATGAATAAAATTTTGATAGTTTGGTCAGAATTTGGAAAGCAAATAAAAATCCAGTTGTGACATGGGATTTAATTTGTAGTAATAAATATTGGAAGTGTGAATGACTAATGGAATTAGATTGTAATAATGATGGTCTTGAAGTGTAATGTAAATTCAAATGAGTGAAATAATTCAAATGGTCTTTTTGTTAATAAAATAAATTTGTACATGAATTGAATAAATAAGCAAAGTGCATTAAAATTTGTAAATGGATTGGAATTTGATTTGGATGAGAATCAAATGAAAATAAAATTTGATTTATAAGAAGAAAATGAAAATATTTGTGATTGAGCTTATAATGTTGTCTTGGATAGATTTTGTTTAGATAATCTAAAATTGAATTGCAAGTGGAATGGATTTAATTAATTTTGTGATATGGATATAAGAGTTGTAAATAAATCCAGGATGGTACGATAAAAGTAAAACTTGAGTTGAATAATGGATTTGAAATATGAAAATCAAGACTTGGTTTAAAAAGAATAATAATAAGAATAATAAAATAATAAAAATAAACTTAAGATGGATAATAAATTTGAAAGGTGAGAATAGGGATTTGATTTAAAAATTGCAAGGAAATAAGAATATTTGGGTTGTGAATAATTCCAAATGGAATAAGAATGCTTGGATTGTGAACCATGCAGAATGGGATAAAATTAATATAAATCTAAGTTGGAAATTAATTTTAATGGTTATGAGCTTAAGTGGTGATTATTTTTGCTTGAATGACATGAGTATTTGCATGTATTCAAAATTGAGTTGGTTAAACAGCAACTGAATTGGTTTGGAATTAATTGGAATGGATTGAAATGTATTAAGTGATTTTTTGCATATGAATGGAAATGGATCATAAAAGAAATGCAAATGTTTCAAGTTTAAAATAAAATTTGATTGTTAACCAAATTGGGAATGTAAGTTAAAGTAAAGAAATGCAAGTAAGGCATATGTTAATCATATTGATATAGAAATGAATGGGTTGTAATAAATATGAATGGTATATAGTAAACTAGAATGTAAATCATTCAAGTGAAATAAAATGAAGTTGGTTTGGATGAAAGTAGAATGGGCTAAAATCTTAATAAATGGATTTGAGTATAAATGTGAGTGAGTTATAATAGAAATGCAAATAAATTAAATTGGAAATACATTTGATTGTGAATCGATTTGAATTCAAATTGAAGTAAATTGATGATAGTAAAGCCTACATTCATAATGTTGAAGTGAATATGAATTGGGTGTGGTAGTCATGAATTGGGAATGGTAACTTGAATGTATTCATTGTAGTGAAATACAAAATGAAGTTCGAGTTGGAAAAAAAAGAAACTAAGGTAGTTTTAGTGCTTGTGATTGCTTATAACATATGGTTTATATGTAAACTTGAGAAATGTGTCGCGTAGGCTTGGTAATTGATGTATTGTCTTAATAAATGAATGAAATATTCATTTCTTTGAATACTGATGAGTTTGTTTGAGTTAGTACAGGTACGGAAGACATTCGAGAGAGTTGGAGCGCGTATATGCGTTATATTAGCCGCTCGCTATTAAAATTTGCTAAAAAGATACGCCTACGCAAATATAATTGGGAAAATGATATATATATATATATATATATATATTGTGATATATTTTGGTTTCCGACCGTGTGGGTCGATGTATATATATTTGTGTGTATCGCGATATCGCGAAAGCTCCTCCGTGCAGGGGAGACTCTGCCAAAATTTTCCGAAAATTTTGGGAGTTAGAAACTTTTTGGGGTTTTGGGAAAAGTTTAGTGACTAGTAATGTTGTTTTGAAATAATGTTGAAACAAAAGCTTTTGATTATAAATGAAGCACATGGGTTTGGAGATTGAGCTAAAAGGATTTTGGAAAGTGTATATAAGCTTTTAACTAAACAAATTGGGTAAGTAAATGAGTTTGAGAGTATGTTCTACCTTAGCAAATTTCGAGGACGAAATTTTTATAAGGGGGAAGGAATGTAACGACCCAGAATTTTGGGTCACCAAATTTGAACATTTAATTCATTTTAAATGTTGAATATGGACTATAATTTGAATTTTTAAATAAAAGACTTTGGTTAAGTTAATAGAATTAGTTAGATTTTAAATACGGGAATGAAATTGAAATTTGAATAATAATAATTTAATATTAGAATTTGGATAATTGGTAGTTCCGAGTGTAAATAGTTATAAAATGATTTAAAAATTTATTTTTGAGTCTATGAGGATATAAATAATGTTGTTGGACTTTTAGATGGAATTAAAATTTTATAAGTTAATATTTGGAATTTTATATAAATTGAATAATGGAATTTAATAATATAACAATGCAAATATTCAGATTTCGATTTAAACTGAACCAGAATGATTTTAAATGTGAATATAAATTTTATACGAGTTATAATAGAGTTAACAAAGTTTTAAAAGTGAAATTTTGAGTGATTTTGACAAATTCGGGAATCGCCCGATTTAATCGACGAGTTAAAATAGCCTCCGGGGCACAATCTCGGAATTCGACGAAACCAGTTCCATTGGATCCGTAATTGTTAGTTATTACCGGATTCCAATTTTCATGGCAATCGAAGTCGTCGTTTGACCGTGGCAGCTTGAAACGCATCGAAATCGTTTTAACCGATTTAATTTTAAATTGATCGTTTAATTTCGTAACTCGCGCGGACGATCAAATTAGCTTACGAAACCTATTCCATTATGTCCGAAACGCGGAAAAACCCTAGAATCGCCTGTCGGAACATGTAGTTTGGAGGTCGTTTGCATAAACTGTTAAATTGAGAAATTATATTAATTAAATAATATTAAAACAATTATATATATTATATTATCTCCTAAACCCTAATTATATTCATCAGGCCGCCGTTCTATTCACGAATGGCCGATATCGTGCCCCTTTCTTCTTCGTTTTTCTCCAAATCCACTCATTGATTTCCAAAATCTCCAACTAGAGAAATGAAGGGGATGTCAAGATCTTTAAGATGGACGGTGGCGATCATATATGGATGTGTAGATGGCCGGCGAATCAAGGTGGATGGGCCGCCGATCGTGGTCGTTTTTGTGGAGCTAGGGGCGACCGGACGTCGCGTCGTTTCAGGCGAGGGTGGAGGTTGAGGCGCTCTTCGAGATGGGAGGTTCTGATCGACATGAAGTCGAACGATTTGGGTGCGATTTCGAACCCTAATTGGCGATGAATGGGTTCAAGCTTTTGGAGCTTGCGTGCGTACCTGTAGATTTTACGTTCGAGATGGAAGAAGAGTGTCGGCCCGTGTTGTTTTGGTATTATAAAAATTAAAATAAAGTAAAATTTGTTTTAAATCTTGTTTAAATTATAAAAATTCATATCTAGTTCATGTGTGATCAGAATTCAACAAATTTGGTAGCGCCGGAATCGCGGAAAAGCGTGCTACGCAATGGTGCAGTTCTGGAACCATTCCGGGCAAGTAGAAATTTGAGTTAAATCGAACGTCGTTCGGTTTAATTTAAATTTCGAACGCTCACCGAAACGCAAGGTGAGTTATTCTCACTCACATCTGGATATTGGCTGATTTAAATAATAAATATTTAAATATCTGTGTGATTGGTTGCATATTATTGTTATTATCAGTCTGGATTGATATTTATATATGTGGTGTGCTAATATTTGTGGATGCAGGAAAACAGGTTGGAGGGATCCAACTGGATTCCTCACAATATAGTGACTATTTCTATGATTAATGATGCGAATCTGTTTATATATTGAGATTGATAATTCTGAATTAAATTCTATTGCGATATTGCTGGATAAGTATATACACAGAATTATAAAACTAAAAGTATAAAAATTGTCTTTTTAAGGAAATGAAAGAAATTGATAAATATAGAAAATAAAAGAATAAAAATTGAAATTTGGTTTGGATGAAGAACGAAATTTGTAAATTTGGATATAAATAAAGTGGAGTATTTATTATATAATAAATGTGAAGGTATAGAATTCTAGTGATAAACGTGAATAAGAAGTTATAAATTGTTAAAAATAACGAAGGGGTATTTTGTTTCCTGGGAATTAAATGTGGTTTTACTAAATAAATTTATAATAAATTATTTAAAAAAAAGAGATATTTTAAACCTGCACTTTGAAAGTAAATTTAAGTTATTAAACCATAAAACTAAATTGAATAAATCGACAGAAATTGTGAGAAGAATTTCTGGAATGTTTAAGTGGAAATGAGTTCCCTGGGAAAAACCAAGTTCGAGTTTTAGACAGATTTTATTAAAAGAAAGTTTTAAGTTCAAACCTGTTTAAAAGAGTATTTTGAAAATTTTTATTTTCAAAAGTAACTATTTATAAATTAGCAATAGTAAAGTAATTATTCTTTTTACAAATGGATTTGTTTTAAAAGGCTAGTTTTGACCTAAGTTATTTGGAATTAGTATAAACCTTTTACAACTCTATTTTTAAATTTAATTTAACTAAAACC
The DNA here is from genome assembly GCA_030765085.1 of Allium cepa. Lineage (NCBI taxonomy): Eukaryota > Viridiplantae > Streptophyta > Magnoliopsida > Asparagales > Amaryllidaceae > Allium > Allium cepa. The sequence continues at coordinate 85,829,239 of CM060942.1, read as the reverse complement.
TTATTTTTAAATCAAGTTATATCTTATAAAATAGTTTTACTTTAAATATTTGAAAATTATATTTTGAGTAAATAACTAGAAGTAAATTTGCATATTTTAACGTATCTTTCAGTATAAAATATTTTAACTGTTTTAAATCTAAATGTTTTGAACTTGGTTATTTCCAATGGGAATATATGGTAAAGGATTTACCTTGTAAAGGAAGAACTTTGGGAACTGTTTCAAATGAGCTTTGAAAACTTGGAATTATATCTTGTAAAGATATTGGGGCAAATAAGTAATGTGGGAATTATTTATTGTGTGATGAATGCTTATGGATGTTTATGAATATAAATTGATAGTTAAATCACCGACTATCAATATTGGACAAATGCGTTGATCGTTTCGAAGAGACCCGGATCGAGATTTATTTCTCGAAAACCACTTCGATCCGGTTTGTACGTTTCGTGCGAAAAACGTGTTCAGAGTCGAAGATGGAGCAGTGAAGTGCAAGGGATAGTCGCTACTAATCCTGAGGATATTTCCAAAATGGATGTAGTTGGAGTAGTGCCTTCGGTTCCGTTCGGACCGGGACGGACTTGTATGGATGAATGCTTGCGAAACATTGTCTGGACGATGGGCATTCTAAGTGAAACGTTTCTAAAGGTAATGCTAAGCCTCAAGCCTCATCAATCGGGAATGACTGAAAATCAGGGGATATGCAACAAGGCTTCGTGGGTAGCCCCCACTTGAGAGTAAGGTCATCCCTGTCTAGATGTCCCTTTTTATTCGGCTTAGTGGTGCGGTTGCTGATCCCAACCGTGGGGTGATCTTATTCAAAACTGTCCAGTAAGGGATGGGTCCGGCCTTGTGTTTCAGGGGATCGGGAGTGGTCCTCGGTACTGTGATCTAGACCACGTACTGTGACAGGTGGTACCCCAGTGCCTAGTCATTGTTGGAAATCCATTCTCCCTACGAGCCTTTTACGAGTTTTGTTTGTATTACCCACTTTTGTGGCTAGTAGCTGGAATTTAATGAATGTAACAATTTCAGCTATTTTATAAGTATTTGTAAATAGACCCTATTATAATATCAGAGGATTTCTATAAAAAGTGTTTTAGCTATCGTAAGGTAAAAACCCGACATGTTTATTTGTGGCGTGGTCTTACGAGATGCTTTTGTTTTCAAAACGATTTTTGAAACTTTAATAAGCAATTTGGATGCATTATTATCAGCTGGTATTCCAGACTGACTCGGGTGTTATTTCATTATAATGCTCGGGTCAGACCGAGTATTATTTGTACAGGACAGGATGCTTTAGAGCAGGAGAGGTGCTGGAGTCCGAGACGTATCATTCATATTTGTATATATATATCCGCTGCTATGATTGTATGATATGCCTGACTTGTGATTGTTAATGTATGAGATACTCTGATGATGTGATGTATAAAACAGTGATAGATTTCATTTTGTGTAAAGTTCTATATTTACTATTATATTTTATTCCGCTGCGATTGTGAGATTCTGATATTATTTAGTTTCTTCTTCTTCTATCTCTTCTTCTTTAACCCTAATGGTTCGTAATTCGGTGTCACTTGAGTTAAGAGAGGTAAAATAGTGTTGATTCAAGGGGTACGGATTTGCGGGCTGTCACAGCCCACCTAACACATCATATCACGAACCATTTCATATCAGGGGTATTAATCAATTCGGGGCATTTAATCATCATTTAATCATACAGAAGCAAGATAAAACAATCACACCATCTCGAATAAATCTAATTATCCATAATTGAATTAAATCAATTACGTTTAAGTCCTGCTTATTAATTAATTACAACCCAATTGTTTCACCATCTCATAATCTTTCATCTTAGTTAATCCTTCTTGATTAATTATTCTTTAATTACATTAAGATTATCATCATTATACAATTAGTTTCATTAAGTAATTATACTTAACATATTCCATGAATGTTTATTCTTAATTAATTGCATCCATTAATCAACCCCAATTACTCATAAACAGTAATTACCCCTCTTTTATTACTTACTTAAGTAATTAACCCCTTACTTAAATATTAATCCTTTTTGATTAATTACACCAAGTAATTTATCCTTAATTACTTCTACTAAGTAATTACCCTTTAATTTCTTCCCATTAATTAATTCCCTTTTAATTTATTACATCCTCTAATTATGAATTACTTCACTAAATCTCATCAAGTATTTATATTTAATTAATCTCCAAGAGATTACCGTTTAATTAATTAACAAATAAATTTCAATCGGGTAATCCATCCTATAATTACCCTTAAACCCAGTTAATAAATCTTAATTGTATATTAACACAACAAATTAAGTATTCCTTATTTACCAGTTAATTAATCATTAGCCATTAGTTAATTAAATTACTTAATTACTTAATTACTAATCATTCGTTAATTAACTTTAAGTAGTTAGTTACAAATTTATTTATCAATTAATCATTAATTAATCCAAACTCTAATTACAATTATAATTTAATTATTCTTAATTACTTTCTAAAATAATTAATTAATAATTATTATTCAACTTAATTAGCATTTTAAAAGTCTTCTTTTAAATTTGAAAATCAATTCATTATTAACTACAAAACTTAATTGTTAATTAACTTTATACTTAAATTAATTGCTTAATCAAAATAATAATTAAGTGTTTAAAACATCGTTAAAGTATTAACAAAAATAATTAAGGCTTGTTTTAAACTCTTGACTTAAACAGTTAAACCCCTTTATTAAGTTACAGTGCCTAATACTTGTAGAAAAACAAGTTACATAACTTCATCTTTATAATGCAATACTGTAGTTTTGGGATAAACCCGAGACTTCCCTTAATAAAACTCGAGTAGCACTTCGAGTTAAATACCCATTTCCCCGAGTCACCTGTACGTTCTTCTTCTTCTTTTTTCTTCTGTAGTTTAAGTTTTAAAACTTAAGTATAAATAGCATCGGGTAACTCACCCTCGAACATGACATTAATCCCGAAGCTATCACCACATCTACTCAAGCACGGCTGGAGACGCACGACCTCAACGTCACTGACACCGAATCCCACCACCGTACACATGCACGGCGACGCCACTGAGCTCCGGCGAACACCCACATCGTCGCCAAGTCACAAAATCCACGTATACACGAAAATCAAATTCGAATCACTTTCATAAATTTCAAATCAAAATTAAGGCATTCGCTCGAAAACTGAAACCAACATCCCTCAGCGCCACGTCTCGTCATCGCCACACAAGCCATCGGAGTCGCCTAGATTTCGTCCATGCCTCGACAATACGACAACCAACCATCCACCAGGAATTCGTGACACTCGATCACGTGTAGGAGTTGTACTCGACATATTACTGACATGAACAAAAACTGGAAATAAAACCCTAAAATGATCTCACTCATTTAATTTAAGCACTAGAAAATTTCTGTGATAATTTTCTTGAGATTGATGATGTTTATACTAGCTTCAAACAAAATTTCAACTGTAATTATTGGATCAATCATCTAAAATTGGTAAAAATGAAATTTTATATCAAATACAAACTTCTCTCAAATTACCGAATTTAAAATCTTCGTCTTTGTTTTAAAAATCATAAAATTCAGTAAGGATTCAAGATATAAACTTGAATTAGCTTCTTGTAACAATTGAATTTATCAAATAATTACTTGATTTCCTGTAAAATAGTATTATAGTAGTATGCTTTTCAAAGATGTTTTAGACAGCTTCTAAAAATCTTAGTCTAAGTTTAAATCTCTTGGTTGATTGAAAAATGAAAACTTACAATGATTCAGTTGAATACAACTTTAAATTTGAATGATAATCAACCCTAATCCATAACAGAGAAGAACAGTATGCAAAGTGACATATATATATACACAGAATTATATACAAAGATAAAGCATATACAAACTACACTGTTAATGAATCATGAACTATTTTAATTAACTTAAACTTTAAAAATCTTTGTTTACTCACCAGAAACAGTTACTGGATAGAAAACACTCTGATGTTCTTGAAAACAACCTTTGAACCTGAAGTTTTGAAACTGTCTTTGTTCTCTGTTCTGTTTTTGGTTTGAATAAAAATTTGATTTTTGCTTCTTTTTTTCTTTTTCTGTATATGTTTTTCTGAATGAACCAAATGGCTCAGATATATACATATATACAAGATAACAGTATTTATGAGGGAGGTATTATCTGGTCAATGTTTTTCTTCTCTTGGCTTTGATTGATCAGATTTTTGTTTCTGAAAAAGATAGGATTTGTAAATATTTGAATAGACCAAATATTAGGCTGAGATGATGGCAATTAAATGCCTCGTCTCTTAATTAGTTTACATAATTATCATCATGTTTGCTATAGATAAATATTTGTATGAAGACATACATATGGCAGGTAGACATATGGCTTGTAAATGAAGATACTTGTATAAAAATGTTTGGTTTTATTAACTTCTAATTTGAATAGTTAAATACATATGTTTGTGTTAGGTTTATACTTTATACTTTGACTGATTTCCATTTTTCTACATTGTTTTCATGCTTATTTTAGCTTTATACATTTATGCTTTCAATTTTCAGTTTATGTTGTATGTTTACCAAAATTACTTAATCCTTGTTTTTCTTTTATTTTTATTTCTAACTATCAATATTTAAGTTATATTCAATATGGTTTACTTACCTATATTTATATTTATTTCTATTTGTATTTTAACTATCAATATTTAAATTATATTCATATGTTTGACTTATATTTAATATTTATATTTTATGTTGATAGACTTTGATTTTATTTTAAACATTATTATCCACCTATATCTATTTACCAAATGTTAATAGGATAGAACATTTTAATTCAGTTATATAAGATATATTTTATTGTAAATATTATTAAGAGATTTTTTTTAAATTTACAAAATAAAATTTCCTTTTCAAAAATACAAATCTATATAAATAAATGGCAATTATTCCAAAATTTATATCCATTTTAAAATGATCAGTTTACATTTCATTTAATTGGATTAAATATTTATTAAAATAATACTGCTAAAATACTGGGTCATCACACCCATGCTTAAACACCTGTTATATCATCTGTTACTGTTATATTATGTTGTTTTGTTATTTATATCAGTTTATCACACTGCAAGTTCCCTTTAGATTAGAATCACTATAGGTTGAAAGATACATAATCGAGCGGACTTTAGAATAGGGGAAAATCATTATGGGCTGAAATGATAGGCCTGAGCGATTTTCAAATTATTTCATTTACTTGGGACTGCGGGTTTGAAATGATAAAACCCAGGTTCTTTGTAAATTATGCGTTGAAATGATATATTACCCGTATTACTTTACCTAGGCTGGAAAATTATATACAGACCCGTATTTAAAGTATATTTTTCTAAAAAATTTAAAATATATTTGAAATGTAATTATTATAATATTTTGATTTAAAACTTAATTAAAAATGATATTTATAAGATATTATTGATTTTCTGAAAATTATAAGTGAAATAAATTAATGGTAAAGTTAGAAAATTTGAAATGTAAGTTATTTTGGAAATTTTAAATTGGTGATAAATGGAATTTAAATTAAATACGAAAATATGATAAATTTATGTTATTTTGAATTTAAATGAATTTAAATGATTTTTATGATATATTAATGGTAAGTTAAATGTGAAATAAATGAATATTGAGTTGAATTTTGAAATATAACTTAAATTGGAAAATTGTCTATTTTGTTTGAAATTAAAATTTTGAAGTTAAGTAAATAAAATGTTAAATAAGCTATATTTTGAAATTTGAACTTAAGTGTTAAGTTAAAAATTTAATTATATGAATTGAAATTGAATGTTGGAATTTAATAAGTGTATTATTATTAAATAGTGATTTTTGAATGGGAATTTAACTTTATAAAATCATGAATTTAAGAAAAAGTAATTGATAGTTACAAATAAAAATATATTCTTTTATAAGTTTGAAATGGTTTAAATGAAAAATATAATTGTTTGTGAAATTATATTGAATATTTGAAGTAAATTGACTGCATTCTCGAAGTGCTATTATTTCTAATGTAAATGATAATACCGCATTTGTAAATGATAATACAGCATTTGTAAATGCTGTAGTTGATAGAAATGAACTAAATGGCTAAATTTAATTAAAGGCTATTATTGCATTTTGTAAGTGCTATAATTGTTGAATTTAACTATGTTCTATTTGAAAATAGTGTAACCTTATTACAGCATTTTTAAATGCTGTCTTTTGTTAAATTGAATTGTTTGAACGTAACTTTCTGTAGCATTTTCGAATTCTGCGAAAGTGGAATTTTCATTGTTTTTAATAAATTTAAGTGAATAAATGAGTTTTGAAAGATTAAAATTTTGGAAATTTAACAATTTAATTTTTAAATATAATAACTTCAATTTATGATTTAAAATGAAGTAATTTGTTCTGAAATATAAACTATTTTGAAATGTGTGTTGAAATGGTATTTTAAATAAATGCATGTGGTTTGGAAAATACGATATTTTGATATTTTGAAATGGATTTTTGAATGATATTGAATTGTGAAATGATATTTGATTTCGAATTATAAAATACCATTTTGAAATTTTAACCGCGGGATGTATTTAATTTATGGTTTAACTGATCCTTAAAGGATGGGCGACTCAAAGCATCCTTTAAGTTATTGTACATTACTACAGTTCACTTGAGTTGATTTACATTATATAAGTATATATGTCCCGACTCGAGTGTTTTGTGTTTTACTTTACGCTCGGGTCAGCCAGAGTATTCACAGCTTTGGATTCCCTTTCTGGAGCTGATCTTTGCTGGAGTTCCTGCTTATCTACATTTATATCTACTTCTGTTTCAGCTATTCTAGTTTATCTCATGTATTAGTGAACTACTATGTATTTGGGATTTATATTATGTTGTTTTTAGACTGTATTTATGTATTTAGTTTGAGATTCTGTTATAGTAGCTTCATGAACTACTATGGTATTTTAAATTTCCGCTACGAGCTATTCTGATATTTCCGTGTCTATGATTCTGTGATTTGTATTTCATTTGCTCCAAATTTATTTACAATGCAGTATTTTGAGCGATTCAAGTCCGACATGTATGGATGCGAATGGCTGAAAATATCAGGTTGCTACATTTGGTATCAGAGCTTTGGTTTTAGGAAAACCATAGCCTGTGGAGAAAAAACTCATTAGATATAGGGTAGAAATACCCTAGAATGAGTGAAATCAATCTCAAAATCATTTCCTTGTGAGAGAGCGTATTTTCAAAGTATAAAATGATTTCCAAATGATTTTAAAGGATTTTCAAAAATTATTTTGGTATAAAAAATTTCTTATTTTGAAACCAAGATTTTTAAACTCCATCCCTTCGATATCTACCTTGTTAGAAATCTCTTGGTTAGGATTCTTATCGATTAGGATTCCTTGAACTTTGGAACGCTTCCATTTGTTCTGAAATCCAGTCTTGTCTCCCCTATTGGTATTAACTCGATTTTGGAGCATTCCATAACTTCATTTTGGAATGACCTCTATAAAGATCGGTGATTCCGCAAACTTTTGAATGATTTGTAAAGGGGTGAAACTCCTTTACAATTGGCATTGATTCACCAAAGATTTCTGTATCCGTAGTTTTCGATGCTATCTACCTTTTGCATTATCTGGATTCCATCCCTGGCGATCGAATGTTGATTCGTCTTAGATTTCTGAATTTATTATATTCCTGAAGTCATGGTTGACCGGTTAAGGTCGCCCGCGATTTATATAGGCTTATCATCTTCTATTTGGTAATTAAATTATCTTATCATCATCCGAGCTTATCCTCGAACCAAAATTCTATTCGATTTGAGTCCTCTAAATTTGAATCTCTGTTTGTTTGAAATCTATCCCTGAATCATTCTTTGGAAATTTGTGTTTGGTTGTATTTTGGAACTATGTATATATCGAAATTATTATTTTAGTAAGGATGGCCTTATTTTATATAAAAGTGAAATGTTTTCAATAAGGGTTTTTATATCTTTTGAAATGGAAATTTGAAACTACAAAAGGATTTGAAATTTTGAAAATTGATAAGAATTTGACTTGCATATATATATATATATATATATATATATATATATATATATATATATATATATATTGATTTATAATGAAAAGAGTTTTGAATGTTAAATTTCGAGGAATCGAACTCTAGTGTTTGGAAATCGATTTTAAGATTTGGGAAAATATATAATAATAATATGATTTAAAGATATTTCTCCGAATAAAATGTTTTAAATGTATTCAAATGAATTCCAATGATTTCGAAGTAATTTCAAATAGGTTTCATGAAAATAAAGTCCAGAACCCACTTATGCCGCTAGAAAATAATTTCGGCGATGATTACATGCATCATCGACATTGATTTTCGAGTTTCTGAGTGGGGGAGAGGCCACTCTAGTAGCTTTGCTATGCGAGTGATTTTGTGAAACAAATTTTGATTTTAGATTTTGAAGCATGGTTTGATATTCGAAATATATATATATATATACACACACACACACACACACACACACACACACACACACACACACACACACATTTTAAATGATTTAAAGTAAGCTGGTGTTTAGTCCTCGAGATTCATATTTGTTTTGGTATAACCCTATCTTTTCAAATTGGTTTACTGATTTGTTGGTGATTTCCAACTCTTGGATTGAAATTATGATTTCTTCGACTATTTTGAAGGTACGAGCACTTCCAAATACATGTTAACTTTTCAAGGCTAAGAAATGTTGAAGATATAAGGTATTTAATAAAAAATATAAGTTTAGTTTGGTATGATTAAAGTATAAAGTAATATGATTTATATAATTTAGAAATTGTTTGTTGAGTGAAATAAATAAGACTATGTTGAATTATACTGGTATGAAATATAAATTTGAAATGGTTTGAATAAAGTATATATTTGGAATAATAATCTTTTCAATGGTAAATTCGATTTTTCATATAGAAATAAATAGTTTGAAGGTGTTGTTGAAAAACTAAATTGAATTGAAACTGATGGTTTGAATTGAATTAAAATTGGAAATTTTAGATTTGGGTTTAATTGAATAAACTCATGAAATGTAAAGAATTAAAGGAATGTTTTATGATTTCAAATGTATAATCCAAAAAGTTATGATTTTCAAAGTGTAATGATTTCAAGTATTTTGGTTTCGAAAGGTTTATAACTTTGAAAGTATTATGGATTTTGAAAGTGAATATATGTTTGAAATGGAATAAATTTGTTTGACCTAAATTTTGTTGATTTGGAAATTTGGATTATTTTTCTAACTTATTAATTTGGAAAATTTGAAAGTAAATATATGTAATTTGGAAGAAATGATTTGGCAAAATCGTATATGATTGTGAAACTGAAACGTTATTGAAAGTGATTGAAATTGAGAACCTTGATTTACTAAATACTTGATTTGGGAGTTATCGAACTTATATGTAACGACCCAGGATTTTTAGAAATTAAAATTTGAATATTTAATTAATTTTAAATATTAAGAAGTGAATTTATAAGTCAAATAAATTTTTATTTGAATTATTGAATTTAATTGGATTTTTAAATCGATAATTTAATATGTTAAATTATGAAAATAATTGAAAATTGAGTTAAATATGATTGAAAATGATTTGTAAAATTTTATTTTATCATTTTGAAGTTAGAACGATATTTTAGAACTTTTAAAATCGAATTAAAAGTTAATTTGTGAAAATTGAATATTTTAATAATTTAATCGACTAGTGAAAATAGTCAATTTTTGAACAGTCTCAGAATTGGATGAAACCAGTTCCATTGGATCCGTAATAGATAGTTATTACCGGATTTCAAATTTCGTGGCAATCGGAGTTACCGTTTGATCGTGGCAGCTCGAAACGCCTAGAATTGTTTTTAATTTTAATTTGGCGAGTTAAAATAGTCATTTTTCAAAAAGTCTCGGATTTCGACGAAACTAGTTTCATTAGATCCGTAATGTGATATTATTGTAAGGTTTCAAATTTCGTGTCAATTGGATTTACCGTTTGTCCGATACAAATTAAAACGCCTAGAAAATCGCTTAAATCGGTTTAATTCAAATTGAACGTTTGTTGCCATAACTCGCACAGATGTCCGAATTAGCTTTCGAAACCTGTTCCATTGTGTCCGGAACGCGGCGTAAACCCTAGAAACGCTGGTTACGGCACGTGAATCGGAGTTCGGAATTCCCGGATGAATAGTGTTCGAAAATTCTCCTATAAATACCCCCATAAATCACAAGAAAATAAAAAAATTCTAAACCTAACCCTAATTTTAAACTACAGCCGCCACTTGATAATGGATGGCCGAAAATTGTCCATCTTCATCCCTCCAAATCTTCAAATCCGTGCAACGATTCAAGAATCTTCCAACTAGAAACTCGTAGAGCACAACACGAACTACGAATCCAACGGTTGTGATTGAGAATGGGGCTGTGGATCGACGAAAATATGGGTTTGAATGGCCGGAAGTCATGCGTGTTTTTCAAGGGGTAGAAGGGGCCGAGCTCAAGGCGGTTCTGGGCGAGTGTGGAGGTGGCTGAGGCGGTTCAAATGGCGGTGGTGTGATCGAGTTTAGTTGTCGTTTGAGGGGTGCGAATTTAAACCCTAAATGGGAATGATGGGTTCGGCCGTGCTTTTTAATCACCTGGAGATGATACGTGAGAGGGAGAAGGGGGTGTGCGGCCTGATGGAGGGGGATTTGAAATCAACGGCCACGATCTTGATTAGGTTGAAAATTATAAATGAAATTGTAAATTAATTATAGTTTAAATCGTGTAAACTTCAAAAATTGATATCTTTTTCATACGAGGTCGAAAACGCGCGAAACCAGTTGCGTTGGAATCGTATGGACGAGCACTACGCGATTGAACTGGATTGGAGTCGTTTAGAGTTAGTGAGAATTTTGGGTAAAATTAAACGTCCGTTTAATTTTATTCGAAATAAATCGCTAAAACGAAATTAAAATCAAGGTGAGAACTTCTCACTCAATCGAATCAGTTTCGATTTTATTTTAAATAGTTAGATTTAAAATATTTGAATGCATGTTTGAATGATGATTAATATCTACTGATTGTTAAAATAGACATTATGCACCGTTAGTAAGCGGATGTTATTTATTAAAAACATATACCGCGAATATTTCATAAATAGTGGAATTGGTATTATATATAATAGCAATATATATATATATATATATATATATATATATATTGGCATATGTATAAATTGGAGTTATTGATTTTCCGCATTTTTGTTTAGCGGATGAGACCCTATTGCGCCGTCTATTAAGCGGATAATATTTTAAATCCCATATACCGCGATAATTTCGTACTGGAGCGAAATTGGTATTGTGCTAATGTTTGTGGATGCAGGAAACAGGTTGGAGGGATCCAACTGGATTCCTCAACAGTTTTTATTTGATCTCAGATATTTTGATATTTGATGGATTATCATATCGATATATGATATCGTTATTGTCGTGATTGACTATTTGGTGTGTAGCATCAGTGAACCAAATTTTGGGATTTTAAAATGATTTTTAAAGTGATTTTTGAAAATATACTATATGTTTGGAAATTCATTCATTTTAAATAAATAAACGATATAATTTTTAATGTTATAAAAATTATGAATTTTTGAGAAATATAGATAAAGGTTGATTTTTGAAAATATGGGGTTAATGGTTTTATAAAATTATGATTTTTGAATTTATTATAATAAGTTTAAAAATAGGATTTATGAAGTTTGATTATTTTATAAATCAAAATGAGGAAATTATAAAGGAGTTTAAAGGCATTTTTAAAATAGTAATATAAATTGATTTATATTAAAAGATTTATAAATTGATATTTATAAATTAAAATGTTGGAATTATAAAACGAGTTTTTATAAGTGTTAGAATGGATTGTGAATGAATTTCATAAATGAATGAAATTCATAGAATTATAAACGGTGAAGTTATAAATGGAATTTTATAAGCAGTAGGTTTATAAAATTTGAAAAGTTAATTGAAGAACGGATTTTTGATTAAATGAATCTTATAAGTTATAAGATTTATGAATTGGGATGTTTAAAAGAACGATTTTGCAAACAAATAAATTATAAGTGTTTAACTTATAATGTGAACTTTTGGTTTATAATTGAGTTATAAATCGAATAGATTAATAAAGGAGATTTATAAAAAGTTGTTATAAAATAAATAGATTTATAATGGAATTTATAAACGTTTTTATAAATTCGAAAACGACTTATTTTGATAAGTAAATTGTTGAAACCTATTAATGAAGTTATATTCACGTTTTTGACTGTGAATAATCCTTTGAAATAAAATGAATAAAAGGATGAAATTTGTTAACGTAGTATATTCACGTTTTTGAACAGTGAATAATATGTTAAAGATAATGTTTAGATTTGATGTTTTAAATGGAAATTAAAACGATCTAACGATGTTTTAAATGTGTTGAGATTCGAAACCATAGATTTCAACATTCATTGTTGAAATAGACGTTTTCGAGAAATAGAAGGAAATAGTGGACTATAACACTGTTGTTATAGTAAATGATTTCCGAATGGAAATGTTTTGTATAGTATTGGGATTTATATATCTATTTTAATTTCGAATCCCTATACTAGTGATTTTGGGTTGTCGTAACGATGTTTTACGTAACATTCGTTTTGGCCCAAATAAATATGTTTAAGAGAATGATTTCCTTAAAGAATGAAATATATACTTAATCTCGATTTAAGTATATTGAATATTTTCTAAGTGTTGAAACTAAATAAAATTTGTGAATTACTTATGAATAAATAAGTATGGAAATGTTTTCTAATATTTTAGTGAATACTTTGAGAATTTATCTTTTTGAAGATAAATTGAAATGAATAATTGAAATCGTATATGCATGGATATTGTGAAATATAAATTCACTATGGAATTTATAAAAGAAAGTGGAATTTGTTTAAAAATAAATGTTGATTTATTTTTAAAGAATTGGAAATTATATATCTTGTAAAGATATTTTTGGAAAATAAATAATTTGGAAAATTATTTGGAATCTGGTGATGTTGTGCATATCCATTGATAGTTCAATAACCGACTATCAATATTTCCCTTTGAATGGGTAATTGATGTGATTTGTTTGAATTTGAATGCCACACTTATTTTTGAATAAGCGCTCACTATTCGGGTTAACCGGGAAAGGACCATGGGGTCGTATAACCCATTCCGAATATGTGATACGTCGTTATGAATCGCATTGAAGATCGGTGTTGAAGACCCGGTATTTGCGAGAGCGATAGGATGACCTGTCGATTGTCTCTGCACTGAGTTGCAACGGTATAGAGACTCCCTAAGTGATGGGAAATCCGATCAGGATTGTGAATATCCGGATTGCAAGGACTTCTTTGTAAGTGCCTTCGGTTTTGTTCGAGCCCGGAACAGACTTGTATGGATAGTATGCTTGACATTACAAGTTGAGATATAAAGCCGATTTCATTCAAATATATTTCTGTTGGTGGCGGAGAATTTATTCTTTTAGCTTAACACCCTTCTCTGAGACGTACGAGCTCAGAGGTTATATAGTTGAAGGTTATCAGCGATATATTCCCATTTTGGTAATGTGACATGCTGAGTGTTGCTGTGAAATGATCATTGTGTTGATTATTTGTGATAGGATCGTTTATTTGATCGTCTATCCGGGTGATCATTTCTATGATCATTTGTTGACCCAAAGCATGGCTTTTGTATAAAGTATGTTTTTGTGGACGTGACTTCGTCGAGCCTCACACCCCGTGAATGGTCAAAACAGGAAAGATGCGGCAAGGTTATGAGGGGTAGCGCCCTTTAGGATGTGTGCATTTCCTTCTGGAAAAGGGTGGTATCATGGTATGGAGCCCAGATACTTACTCATGTTGAAAACACTTTGTTATGATTGTGTGAATTGATTACGAGAGCTCGGTGAAAAGGTCCCAAAGGACCAGGGGATGGCATATTCGGTCAGTTGTTACTCAGTTAGGGGTAACCCGGCCTTGTGTTGGTAGAGATCCGGTTTGGTTCTCGGGGATGTCCATCCAGAGGCATTCTCATGTGGCAATGGGAAGTTCCTTGGCCTGATCATTCGTTGGAAATCCAAAGAAACAACACGTGACTTGTACGGTATTAGTTGTAGAACCTATCATTCACTTATGGTGGCGACCCACTGTTTGGATGGTAGCTATAGTAGGCATAGTTCGGAATGTCTATGTTGGCTAAGATTTATATTCTACTTTCGAAATGAATTTTTTTCTCTACACTATGCACTAGTAATAATATAAAATGATCTTTTTAATGCGTATCAAGCATCTTTGACTATCATAAGGAGAAATCTCCTCCGATTCTGCGTTTGCATGTGTGTGTGTGCGGGAGGCCTTATGGTAGTCTCATTCTTAAAAGAATTGCGAATTGACTTTAAAAATATTCCTATATTTTGATTTTAAAGATAAATAAACTGTTTTGAGTTCTCACACCAGTCACATGACTGACTCGGAGTTTATTGTTTTCCTTCCTAAACTCTGGGTGCCCACCAATTTCCACACGGGCAGTCAAGAGTTAGGTTTATCAGGATATTCTGGATATTCAGGAGTTGCTGGAGGCAAGATGGATGGCATGGCGTATTATTAGTATATAGTACTTCTTTTCCGCTGTTGATGTTGTTTGTTGTTGTACACTCTGATGTAATGATAATATGATGTGATGTAATGTAATAACTGATATAGTTCTTCGTTTAAAAGATTATTCATTTATTATTATATGATGTTCCGCTGCGAATTGTGAGATTCTGATGTTGTTCTGTTGTTTTCTGTTCCGTTCTATGTTCTATTTTCTATTTTCTTTTCCCTCTATTTTCTCTTCTTTTCTACCTATTTTCTTTTTTTAAAACCATAACATTTCGGGTTTTTGGCCTTCGATTTCTCGGCAGTCGATAAAGTGAGTATCGATGTTGAATTTTCGAAAGTCGAAAATTTACGGGGCGTTACATTATATAAAAATTGATTTGTATAGGTATGAAGTGATTTGAAACTATTGATCTGTAAAGGTACTAAATTTGTAAATCTGAAATCCTATATAATCGAAGTCTATATATGTATGATTGGATATACTATTGATTTTGGAAAGATTCGATTTGAAATGGAATCTTATATATAATCGACTTTATATAAGTATGATATTTGAAAGCGATTTTTGAAAGGTACTATATGATACATATTTTGAAGTAAGGATATGGAAAGTGCCTTGTGCTTGATATCCGCTTTGTAGCCACACTGTGGATTCATTTTATCAATATTATTTTCTCTAATTTGGGTTTTTCGGATATGATAATCGAGTGTCCATCGAATTCCATGGCAATATCCATGGTCTTAAGAGCAGAATTTAAATGATTTTTATAATATATTAATGGATTTTGAATAAGTTAAATGTGAAATAAATGAATATTGAGTTGAATTTTGAAATATAACTTAAATTGGAAAATTGTGTATTTTGTTTAAAATTAAATTTTTGAAGTTAAGTAAATAAAGTGTAAAATAAGCTATATTTTGAAATTTGAACTTAAGTGTTAAGTTAAAAATTTAATTATATGAATTGAAATTGAATGTTGGAATTTAATAAGCATATTATTACTAAATATTGATTTTTGAATGGGAATTTAACTTTATAAAATCATGAATTTAAGGAAAATTAATTGATAGTTATAAAAGTAAAAATATATGATTTTATTAGTTTGAAATGGTTTAAATGGCAAATATAATTGTATGTGAAATTATATTGAATATTCGAAGTTAATTAATTGCATTCTCGAAGTGCTATTATTTCTAATGTAAATGATAATACAGCATTTGTAAATGCT
The DNA here is from genome assembly GCA_030765085.1 of Allium cepa. NCBI lineage: Eukaryota > Viridiplantae > Streptophyta > Magnoliopsida > Asparagales > Amaryllidaceae > Allium > Allium cepa. The sequence goes on along the minus strand of CM060942.1, from coordinate 85,813,264 downwards.
GTAGTTGATAGAAATGAATTAAATGGCTAAATTTAATTAAAGGCTATTACTGCATTTTGTAAGTGCTATAATTGTTGAATTTAACTAAGTTTTATTTGAAACTAATGTAACCTTATTACAACAATTTTAAATGCCGTCTTTTGTTAAATTGAATTGTTTGAATGTAACTTTCTGTAGCATTTTCTAAATACTGCGAAAGTGGAATTTTCATTGTTTTTAATAAATTTAAGTGAATAAATGAGTTTTGAAAGATTAACATTTTGATAATTTAATAATTTAATTTTTAAATATAATAACTTCAATTTAAAATGAAGTAATTTGTTCTGAAATATAAACTATTTTGAAATGTGTGTTGAAATGGTATTTTAAATAAATGAATGTGGTTAGGAAAATACAATATTTTGATATTTTAAAATGGATTTTTGAAAGATACTGAATTGTGAAATGATATTTGATTTCGAAGTATAAAATACCATTTTGTAATTTTAACCACGGGATGTATTTAATTTATAGTTTAACTGATCCTTAAAAGATGGGCGACCCCAAGCATCCTTTAAGTTATTGTACATTACTATAGCTCACTTGAGTTGGTCTACATTATATAAGTATATATGTCCTGAATCGAGTGTTTTGTGTTTTAATTTACGCTAGGTTCAGCCTCAGTATTCACAGCTTTGGATTCTCTTTCTGGAGCTGGTCTTTGTTGGAGTTTCTACTTATCTACATTTATATCTACTTCTATTTCAGCTATTCTAGTTTATCTCATGTATTAGTGAACTACTATGTATTTGGGATTTCTATTATGTTGTTTTCATACTGTATTTATGTATTTGGTTTGAGACTCTGTTATAGTAGCTTAATGAACTACTATGGTATTTTTAATTTGCGCTGCTAGCTATTCTGATATTTCTGTGTCTGTGATTCTGTGATTTGTATTTCATTTTCTTCAAATTTATTTACAATGCGGTATTTTGAGCGATTCAAGTCCGACATGTGTGGATGCGAATGGCTGAAAATATCAAGTTGTTACATCTTCAAAATGCATCCATGAAATTATTAAACATTAAATTTTTATTTCATTTTAACCTTTGGTTATATACCACTTATGAATTAAATTTCATTTCAAAATTTAATCTTTCTAATAATTCTTGCGGTGCTACAACTTAAAGACATCGCAAGTTCTTATCATTTGCATTGAGTAAGATTCTAACTCTCAATTATATCACCTACTCAATATTATTTCAACAATTACTATGCTAACACACATTCATGCAATTATTAACCAAACAAACATTTATTAAAAACAAAACATTAAATGTGCCCAGCGAAAACATCACACCATTTCCGCTGCGCAACTCTAATCATTAAGGATCAAAGCACATAATTTAAATCTAAGCCATTTGGGGTCTAATTTCCACTATTTTAGAAATAGTGATATTTAGAACCCTCATAATGTTTTCAAATTTATTATCCATTCTAAGGAAATGAAAAGACTAAAGGCACGATTGAGGAATTCATAACACTTGTATTACACTTTGATGTACTGTAATATGTGTTTCTATTCTGTTTTTATCATATTTTGTCCTGGACTCAGCTCTGATACCAAGTTGTCAGCCCCACTCCGAGACCTACATTAGCAAAGAGTATTACAAGGTAATACCGTCTGCTAATATGGAGAATAGAGCTGGATAGAAGCAACCATCTATAGCCTTGTCTTAACTATCTACTGAATACGTCGGTAATGTAGCATATAATTTTTTTTGGTGGATCGACATACCAATAGATAATTAATACAAAACTATAATGGCTATAAGATCTAACAGAACAAAATATAAAAACTCAAATGTAAAACACATCAAAGAACAGTAGATCATCACATATATATACACTTATACAGATACATCACAGAGTATACAAAATGATACTTGTCAAGTGGCGTAGCAACCACAGTATATAGGAGAATCAAAAGAATATACATATCCAAGTTACAACCAAAAAGAACTACACAAAAAGCTATAACAAAAGAAGCTAGCAGAATAGTCCACGCGGAAGGAGAATAGGCTAAGTCCAAATGTACCTAACCTGAAACACCTCAGTCTAACCCGAGTATAAAATACATGGGTTAGTCTAGCTAAACAAATTAGGTAGGCGAGCTAAATGATAATGAACATGTAAGGTCATAAAATACCACAAATATCTCTAAAAGAGGTAACATGATTATCTAACCAAATATGAATCATAACAAGCCTCATGTCCTCGACAACTCAAATAAACAAAGGATATGAATATCCCACATCCAGCCAAAAAGGCAAATAACAAATACCAATGAAGGTAACAAAAGTTTTCACAAGGTAATCGTTATGTATCGAGTGGTTCAAAAGACCGACTCTGAAAGGCGATACTCCAGGGAAATATAAATATCAATGAAACAAAAGATGCACGTGCTTAGTACTGTATAAACAAGGATCCACAAGCCCGAAGGTAACAAATTCAAGTATCTCTCGAGCGGTGATGAAGGACCAACTCCGAAAGCGATACTATAGGGCAAAAAACCCGAAGGAAACAAACCCAAAGTCACAAACCCGATGGCACAAACCCTAAGGCACAAATCTGAAGGCAACAGAATGTAGTGGCGAAAGTATGGAGGCCCAGTACTGGACACCACTAACTGGCAATATGTGTCACAAACTCTCGGAAAGGAACCCGAAAAGTGTTAATGTGTGTCCCATACCACATGTTTTCACTAAACGGTTTACTAACCGTTAGTCAATTCCACACTTAAAGCAGTAGAAAGTTTACCTCATCTCATCGGTAAACCAGACCCGAAGGTCAAAACGATCAAACGAATAGATCAGTAATTAACTGAAAAGATAAACGCATGTGTTCATAGCACGTGTTTTATCCAATCATTTAATTCTCCTCCCTCTTCGCTCGTAGTGCAAAATTGTGTGTTTTATATAGAAAATAAGTTGAGGAAAATGAGTTTTAGGAACGCTTGAAAATCGCTTTAGAAATTTCTTTTGAAATTCTCCTATTATGGAGTAATTAATTTAATACTTAAAAATAATATTAAATAATAATTTCAAAAGTCAATTTACTTGAAAAATATTTTGTAATGCTTTATCAAACCCGTGTACGAAATCTAGAGAAAAATCTCAAAGAAATCTGAAAATATAAGAAAAAGCCGGAAATTATTCTATATAAAAAAAGCGGTGAAAACACGCTGCAAACCCAAGTTCGACAGCAGGTTTGGACCAGCATACAGAGTCCAAATGATATGAAATTTTGTAGGAATGTTGTTTAACATTCCTACTCCAATTTCCAAAAAGATTCACCCAATTATGACTTGAAACGAAGAAACTGCATCGTTCCGAAGTTGGACTAAAACCACTATAAACTGCTGTGTAAAAACAGCGCAAAGATTCAACTTCGACGATGAGTTCAAATGGGAAATTGAACCCAAATCTTGGTGAAATTATGTAGGACCATTGAATAATTCTTCTACTTCTATCTGCAAAAATAATCGTTCAAATCCTGTTAGAAACCAAGAATCTGCATCATTTCAAAGTCGGACCAAAACAAGGTTAAAAACACTGAATTACAGCAAGCTACGAGTACAAGTTCGACAGTAGTTTAGAAATAGCAAACAAATTCAGATTATTATGAAATTTAATAGGAATGTAATCCAATACTCCTACTTAAATCTGCAAAAAGAATCACTCAAATCCAATTTGAAAGGAAAAATCTGTGTCGTTTCAAAGTTGGACCAAAACAAGATTTAAAACACAGAATTACAGCAAGCTGCGAGTACAAGTTTGACAGTATTTTCGAAATAGCAAATCAAACCAGATTGTCATGAAATTTTACAGGAATATAATTCAACACTCCAACTTCTATCCCTATAAAGGTTCACTAAAATAAGATTTGAAACGAATGAGTTATGCTGTCTCAAACATGGACTCAGGCTATGTTGCAACAGTTCAAAAAAACCAAAATGTACAGCCCTGAAACCATCCTGGGTTCAAATTCCAGGCATAAAATAAAGGAACAAATCGCACCAGATTGAGCTCAAAATCGGCTTGAGTGTACTAGGAATCTTATTCTTTCAAACAAAAAAAGAATCATGGAATTCGAGTAAGACATCAATGAGTTATGTTGTCTCAAACATGGACTCAGGCCATGTTTGCAGCAACTCAAAACAACTACATGTAAAAATCTGTGCCTGAGTCGATTTTGCAGCAATGTTTTGAACATACAATCGGCAATATCATTCAACCAAAATTTACAGAAATAAAGTTCAACATGTAAGCTACCAAATGCATGAAATTCGGCAGCATTTCATTGCTGGAATCAAAAGTTACAAGCATTCAAAGTGGCAACCAGAGAAGGTTTTGACACAAACAAATTTGAAAGTAAAAACAAATTACAAAAGCAAATTTCGACGATTTTGAGCTTGGCCCAGCTAGTTTTTGTGAGCTTTGTAACTCACCTTGCTCATGTTGAAGATTAAACTCGGATTTACAGCTGAAAGATGAGAGCATGGAGCAAGAATTTGCTTTGAATACTTGTAAAAACTCAAAAATAGAAACATGCAAGCCAAAAAAAAAAAGATTACATAGAAACCCTATATCAAAAATTAGATTTTGATGAAATGGTTCGGTTTTGGAGTAGATTACCTGTAGAATCTGTTTTAATTTGAAAGAAAACGACAAGTTTTAGATTTGATTTGGAGATTTGGCTTGGATTTTGATGTTTGTGGAGTGAGTTTCTTTTTCTTATTTACTGGTAAGAGGAAGAAGAAGATTAGAGTGATTTTGGACGTACTGTAAAATGTTTCTCACTTCCTCCATCTGGTTGAGTTAGATAATGGGCCAAATGGACTCAAAGATTAAAAGGAAAAAAGAAATTAGGCTAAGGTATTTATTTAATTCACACTTGTATCGAAATGTGTTCATATATACACTATACACAAAACAAAATATCATTTCTTTTCAAATTTTCACACAACAAAGTATGTAAATTTACATACTTATGAAAAAAAATATTTTTTACTATATAAAAAGATTAATTTTAATTTTTAAGACATTTTTGTTATTAAAATCCTTCATTTTACATAAATAAACAATTTTCACAAATAAATAGACAAAATATTATCGTTAACTTCTAAAATTCCACAAAAATATTTTTTCTTGCTTAGAAAAAGATAACCAACCATTCTAAACCCAAATTTATAATTAAAACTCATTTTTAAATCAATTTCCACCTTTTTATTTGATTAAACATCCTTTAAAAATCAAATACTTCTTTTAGAAATTAATAGAAGAAGTAATTGTCCATAATTAATACAATTATTGCATTTTCTCTAAATAAAAACTATTTTTCATTTATATTAACCCAAAAAAAAAGTTTCAAACTTTATTTTCTCATTTAAATTTCCAAAATTCATTGTTTATTCCAAATAAACAATTTAAAATCTTCAATTTTATACAATATTAAACTATAACTACCGTTATAATTTAATATTAAAAGGTAATCTCCAAAATCAGGGTTGTTATAATGCGTGAACTCATCATGGAAATTATTACCCAACGATAGATAGGGTGGTATAGAACTTATTTCTTTTTAAAATTTCTTTAAAATAATTCTTTCGATTTATATTAAAGTATTTATATCAGAAAATACTTCTTAATCATATTATTATAATATTCCAAAATCAATCAAAAGAAATTTTTCCAAAAGTCCCAGAACTCAAGTTCTAAGTTTTCGATCTTTTATTCATTTTATTTCAATCTTATTTCAACTAATATCTAAAAATTTCACTACCTAACAACCAATATATTACAACCAAATATAACCTTTATAAAATTTATTACTTTATATATAGAAAATATAAAAGGCAAAATTATATCATTCACCTATATTCAAAACAAATACTGTGTCGGACTATCTTATTAAGTGTATAGAAATCCCTACTGATGTCATAGCGTCCTATGCACCAACTAGAATTTGTAAGTACAAAACAGAACAAATTAACACAATATTAAAACCTTTTTATAGCACTAACAAGTACGCTCTCATATATATATATATATATATATATATATATATATATATATATAGACACACACACTCAGCGACTCATCGTAGGGTATTACTACCATATTAATAAAGAGTCAGACCCCACAAAGCTAAGGTTTATCGCTAAACCAAAGCTCTGATACCAGATGTAACATCCGCCTTTTTATACGCTTTAAATCGACGATAAACCACACACGTCAGACTTAAACCATACAGAAGAGCAGATTGTTATGGGGTAAATAAGAAAAGGTAGAGAAGAAAAAAAACAAAGTAGAATTCTTGCATTGGAACGATTAAATATAATAATCAAATAAACAGTTCATGAAGCTGTTTAAAAAACATTTGATTATACTTATACAATAAATATTAGAGTTTCACATACCAAAGAATAATAAAATGCAGCGGAGTACATGATGCAATGAGTAATAAAATAGATTATAGTAATAATATATTCGTCTTCGTCCTCCAACATAAAGTCTTCAAATCCTGTAATGCTCAGACTGACCCGAGTGAATTAAAAAGACAAAACACCCGTGTCAGAACTAAAAGATCTTATGTAAGTTAAATCAACTGAAATAAATATGAGTGTAACGGCGTCAGAGATGTTTACGTGAGTGCAGTAATTTAGGAGATGCTCGGGATTCACATCTCCTAAGGATCCGTTAAACTATTTACTATGTAGTAAGATTTCGCTATTATAATAATGTCTATTAGCAAAATAAACTTACTTTAAAATAGCATTAAGGGGTCACCCATATAGCCCTTAACATGTAATAGTGTCAATAGTCTATGCAGTACCTGCATACCTCCTGATCAGGAGACTACGAGAAGATACTCCGTAGGTACGTTACAAATCAAACTTGTAGTAAAGCTCGCTAGGGTAGGTGACACGGCACACAAGGCAATGTCAGGGTAGATATACCAATTACGCACACGGGTTGGTGGTGACGCATAGCGCGCAGCTACCGCCCACCTCGAGCCACACCCCCAAAAATCAAAGGGACCAATCAATCACAGAGTATTAGAATGGTATCGAAGGAGTGTGTCCGATAAAAAGGGCAACCTCACTGGCCCGAGATCATTCCTGTTTTAGCCGCCTTAAGCCAATTCACAGGAGTCGGGTCTCATACCTCAAAGGAATGCCGCCACCATCCTACTTCATTCTGAAATCTCCACCGCGTATATGTTTGTTAAAGTGGTTTTCGGAGTTGGTAGAGAGTATGACAACTTCTGATCCCGATCTCTTTAACAACCAAAAGTTATTATAACACCGTGGTCATTTCAAAATAATTATACTTCAAAACCAGAATCTAATATCCATTTCAAAACCATATAAATATGATATCATTTCCGTTTCAAAAAAGCCAATCAATATGATATCGTTTATTAAAACCCAAATCAATATAATATCATTTTTATTTCGAATATATCCTTTTCAAAACCATAGCACTTTCAAAATTATAATATTTCAAAACCAACCACTCGACATATAACCCTTCCAAAACATAATACTTTGAATTTCATACTTCCAAAACTTAAATGGTTTGGATATTCAAACAGTATATAAAGTAAAATAGTTTGAATTTACAATTTCTTTATAAAGTAAAATAATTTTCTTGAATTCACAATTTTATTCACTTTAAATTCAATCTTGATTCATATTTTCAACTCACTTTCAGTTCAATAAACCATTTCAATTTCAACATATTTCTAACTTTGAGTATTAAACAATTTCAAAACTAAGGCTGTTAATTTCGATTCAGCAATTCAATGTTCTATTTTTAGTTTTGAAATATTTGCATAATAAATCATTTTTCATTTAATAAAACTCAAATTACAAATAACTAAATATTTCCTTCAATTTACTTATGCTTGAAATATTCGTTTAATTCATCTTAAACAAAAATCCAGTTATAACAACCATACCTTTAAAATCTTAATTTTATTAAATTTCAAATCAATTTCATATTTATCTTCCCACCTTATTCTAATCTAAGTCATTATAAACTCTAGAAATAAATTTTCAATAAATACTTAACCATATTATATCTTAAAAAAAAATCCAACTTTATTATTAAACTTATTTTATTCTTTAAACTAAATTTTTTCATAGCTTAAAACCAAGAATTTAACTATATATAAAATAACATAAAAAATATCCAAATCAATATCTCATAAAACCATATATTTCTTTACCAAACCATAGAAATCATTTCGATATATATATAGACCATGGTGTCTGTATATTTGAAATAAAATACGGTTATATATCATTTCAAACCGCAATCCAGAATGAAATAAACACATAACAACTTGCAGTTTATAATAATATAAAATACAACATCCATTCATCCAATATCAATCATCAACCAATTATCACAATCATCACCCAATTCAAACAATTACATCAATGTAGAACAGATAATAAATAACAGGTATTTACTCGCAGTTTATATTCAATAATAAATTAAATAACAATTTTATTCAGTAAAATTCAATTTAGCTGGAATGAAGATAAAATATGTCGAATAGTCATAAATAAATTTCTAATCACATCAGAAAATAATTTAACACACATAAGAAATTTTAGAAATTTTTAGTGGGTTAAAACACTCACCTTTTGAATTTAAATTGAATTTAAATCCAATTTAAACCCAAAATTTGAACAGTCTCAAAATTCGTCCAAACAAGGGTCAAAAAGTCTGGAATTTCAATATGATCCTAACGGAGAAAACTGCGCGCAATTTCGACCTCGTATGTAAAAGTTGCGTGTATTAGAATGGTTGAAATTGAAATTAAAATAAAATAAAAAAACAAAACTACTGTTAATCGGCATTTTGGCCTGCCTACAAAACGACAGTCGAAGACATTGTTATTAGCACTAGATAAGATTCTAACCACGAAGAGCCTGGAGGTATAAGTGTTTGATGCAGTCGAAATATTTTGGCAATCAAGAGCGTTCGGCATTAGAACGACGCTCGGCGTTGAGAAACGTTCGATATTGTATATCATTCGGCATCTATGGACATATAGGAGCACTCGGCACCAAGAACGTTCAGCGTAAAAGGAACATTCGACATCCATGGACGTTCGGCACTACAAGATACGTTCGGCACGACTAGGTCAACTGGTATTAAAGAGCGTTCGGCTTCTGGAGCGCTTGGCACTCATGCTTCACTTGGAATTCCTGGACTGTTCGGCATTCCAGCCTCGTTTGGCCTGCACTCCTCACTCAACACCTCACCCCGTCCGGCACAAATCTCGTTCGGCCATCACCTGTCGTTCGGCCATCCAGAGTCGTTCGGCACCAATGGGTGTTCGGCATGTAGAGCGTCCGGCCTTACTTCGTTCGACAAAAAGATGAAGGTTCGACATTTGGCTGTTCGGCATGTTTGGGTCGGCACACAGGGCTTATTCCATTTGGACCAAGATATCCAGCCACCAGGCCCACCAGGGAAGTCCAGCCCATCTTCGTCTATAAATAGAAGGGCAGTGGCATAGTGAAATGGACCTTTTTCCGGAAACACTGGGGAGACTCTGCCATTATTTATACTCTCCTCTTTTTAGTTCATATTGGTATTCAAGTGATTAATTTACGGATTGTATCTGTTTCAAGTAATTGATAAAGCAATAAAGATTAAACTCAAAATGGACGTAGGCAATTATGCCGAACCACTATAAATCTGTTGTTCTCTTTTTTAATGTTCGTTTTGCATTGAATTACACCATTCTTCTGTTCTAATCTACTCTCTTCATTAATCTCTCTACATAACTTTACTCAAGGGTGTTAGTGGCCAATTTTGGTGCTAACATTTTGGTGCTTTCACTGAGAATTGAATTCTCAGCTTGATTGGATCTCATCGCCTACTAGTGGATTTCCATATTCGCGAGTTAAATCCAGTTGTCTAGTAGAAAACTTCCTATTCTACTCAGATTTGAAATAAATCTAAAGGAAGCTGATAGCCGTAGATTGGATTCAATAATGTACGCAAGATTTGGTGATTGGATGTTGGAGTTTGCACTCAATTCGAATGAAGGCCGACCCTCCTCTGAAGGCTATTCAGCCGGTCGTCCCAGAAAAGGCGTATGTTGACCACTCCAGAAAAGGCATATGCTGAACGCCCCAGAAAAGGCATATGCTGATTGCTCCCGAAAAGGTCTATGCCGACCGCTGCAGAAAAGGTGTATGCCGACCCTACCTTGGCCGACCCATATTGGCCGGTCCATCTTGGCCGACCCTGCCTTGGCCGACCCATCTTGGCCGATCCATCTTGGTCGAGCTGCCTTGGCCGACCCATATTGGCCGATCCACCTTGGCAGATCCACTCTTGGCCGATCCTGCCTTGGCCGACCGACTCTTGGTCGATCCTGCCTTGGCCGATGCTGCCTTGGCCGATCCATCTTGGCCGATCTATCTTGGTCGACCCTGCCTTTGTCGACCCATATTGGTCGATCCACCTTCCTCAAACAATCTTGTATGCCGAGCAACTTTGTCATGACCCCTATTTTCAAAAAAATATATCATACTGATCACCCAGGGCATTCTATCTACTTCCCTTACATCCCCTAGGCATAGAGGATCTAGCGATAGCTTTTGAATGGCAATAAGGGAACGGACAAACAACCGCTATTCAAACGATACTCTCAAAGGGATACCATACTGATCACCCTTGAGGAGAATCGGCCTCCATATATATCTTGACAGCCGGTTAGCTGGAGAGCCTCCTACGACCGTGGGTCGTCTCTATGACAAAAATGAATCTAAACCAAAGTGTGGAGGAGCGGAACAGACTAAGAAAAATAACAATGAAGGCCCGTTGGCTAAGGATTTAGATCATAGTAGCCGAAACAATACCTCAAAATTCGGCTCGTATGCCCTTTGAAAGGTTCAATTGAAAACCTCTACTTGAAGACTCACGACTCGGAATGGTACTGGAAACCAACCTCGAGAGAATACACCAAAGCCTAAAGAAAATCAAGGGATTGTGGTATATTCCCAGACGCTCACTGATCCTAACACGGGCGATTACAAACACCTCTGAGGTGTGATCGAAAAGCTAATCTAGAAAGGAAAGCTTCAACAGTTTGCACAAGTCCTACAGAATGGCGGGCAGCGAATATCCGATGCCTATTAATAAAAGGCTATGGTTATCAATTGGACTGCTGACGGCCGACATCCCTTTGAAAGGATCCAGGGGCAAAAGTCGAATAGCAAGCACACAATGCTGCTTCACTTATCAATGAGATTTATCATAATCTTCTTTGAATTATTTCCATTTCCATTTCTATTTCAATTATTCTATGAACTACGACTAGCTTGAACTAAACTACTTTCAAAACGATACAGGTGACCAGGTACTCGGATTTGGTTGCCGACCAATCTACGCAGACCATGATCGGACGTGTGAAGTTACATCTAGACGAGCATAATTCAATCTCTCATCATCAATCATGTGCTTTTAATTTGGGGCTAAGAACTAGAGATTGAAAAGCTCATCACGATTAGAAACCAAATACAAAGTCAACATGACTGACCATCCATTCATTGACCTCCACATTTGACTTGGAGACCTGAGCAAGGCTTGAAATGAGTATGGCCCGATCGTCCACTCAAATCAAGTCATAGAACAAAGTCTGACAAAATACAAATGCCCCTCTTGAAGCTCAGTGATGTCGGGATCTATCTAGAGTGGACGTGATCTGATCGTCTACACATCAAATCCTACCTTGAACACAAAAGGTTATTCGAAAGCCCGACTTGGAGTAGTCGTGATGAGCTTACTGTGTGTACTCAATAATATTCTTGGTTTCTAAAAAGAGATACAAAAAAATTGTTTGAGATTTGACTATCTAACCCAGCATGGATGTGATCCAACCATTTGTCGTATACCTCCTTCCTTGACTTGATTAGAAGAACTATAATCACCATGCGGACGAGAATCGGCCATCCATTCATCAAGTTCCATCCTTCATGCTGGGGGCAGAGTCCCACTCCATGAGAAAACGTGGTCCGATCATTCATTCGACAGCATTAGCGATACGGTAAAACAAATACAAATTAAATGGGTGGAAATACGACTGCTCTCCACTTCCATATCCAAGTCCCCAGAGTGCGGACTGGAGTACTCTAAGTCTCCAGAGTGCGGACTAGATTATAAACAACTTAAATCTCCAAGTCCGTAGAGTGCGGACTGGGGTACTCTAAGTCCCCAGAGTGCGTACTAGAGTATAAACGACTTAAACCTCCAAGTCCCCAGAGTGCGGACTAGAGTACTCAAAGTCCCCAAAGCGCGGACTAGAGTATAAATGACTTAAATCTCCAATTCCCTAGAGTGCGGACTGGAGTACTCTAAGTCCCCAAAGCGCGGACTAGAGTATAAACGACTTAAACCTCCAAGTCCCCAGAGTGCGGATTGAAGTAGTCTAAGCCCCCAGAGCGCGGACTAGAGTATAAATGACTTAAACCTCCAAGTCCCTAGAGTGCGCACTGGAGTACTCTAAGTCCCCAGAGCACGGACTAGAGTTTAAACGACTTAAACCTCCAAGTCACCGGAGTGCGGACTGGAGTACTCTAAGTCCCCAGAGCACGGACTAGAGTATAAAGGACTTAAACCTCCAAATCCCCAAAGTGCGGACTGGAGTACTCTTAGTCCCCAGAGCACGGACTAGAGTATAAACGACTTAAACCTCCAAGTACCCAGAGTGCGGACTGGAGTACTCTAAGTCCCCAGAGCACGGACTAGAGTATAAATGACTTAAACCTCCAAGTCCCCAGAGTGCGGACTGGAGTACTCTAAGTCCCCAGAGCGCGGACTAGAGTATAAATAACTTAAACCTCCAAGTCCCCAAAGTGCGGACTGGAGTACTCTAACTCCCCAGAGTGCGGACTCGAATATGAGCGATTCGGATCTCCAAGTTCCCTGAATATGAACTACGACACTAACGACTTGAATTTTTCAAATCCCTGACATACAGGCTAGAAAGTATTCTAAGTGCTCGAAGCACAGAATGGAAGTTTAACAACTCCCGAAGAATTCCCGAGTTATATGAAGATGGACCGAGAAGTCTATGTTACTCACAACTGCTTGGATTAAAATCACAATCACAAAGAAAACTGAACAATAAGAGTCTTTTGTAAGACAGAGAAAGGAACTAAACTTTATTTAGAAATGAGTTTCTATTACAACCCCTCTAAAGTTCAAAGTCGACATTCTATTTAAAAGGACTAAGGAAATAGATGAAAATAATTACATGACTTAAACGAACTCTCGTTGAACGAGGTAATAATCACTTCTTATGCTTCTTCAACTTCTTTCTAGACGGCTCCTCTCCAGCATTTACCCTTGGTACTCTTCTTTGATAGAGTGGTAGCAACTGAAGAAGTACGAGGGACTTCCATGGTCTTGGACCCGCCAGGAAGGATGACCTTCAACGGCTCGTTCAAAGGATCATCCAAGTCCACAACTTGGGGCTCTACTATGACCATTGACCGTCTCCTCCTTCTTTATCTGGAGCCGCTTCTTCATGCTCAATTCAGATGTGTGCTCAGAGACGCCTGTAATTTCTACTTCACAACCCCCGTCGGTAGGAGAGGAGGTTTCGAACTTGTCTTCATCAAGCGCTCCGATCACCTGAGCGTCTAGACCAGGAGCCTCCCCCGCGTGAGTGGCTTCACTTGTTTTCTCCCCCACTTCCTTGGCGACATCGCTCCTCGGAGTGGGCTCGGGGTCAGAATGGCCGTCACAAAATCGTGGAAAACAAGCATTAGAATGCAATAGTCCTGCATAAAGAATGACGACTTTCGAAATCTTAAAGAGAATCTTAAAGAGAAGGATTATCTACCAGGTTCGGGCAAACTCTCAGCCACCCGGAGGTCTCACCCTCTGGAATGGGAGATAGAATGCGGACACTAGTACTCTAAGTCCCCTGAGTGCGGACTAGAGTGTAAATGACTCAAAAACCTCTACGTCCCTAGAGTGCATACTACAGTACTCTCAATCCCCAAAGCACGGACTAGATTATAGACGACTTCAGAAAATTTGCTAAATCCCAGAAGCGGACTAGATTACTCTTAGTTCCTAGAGTGCGAACTAGAATATAAACGAGTTGACGAAAATCTCTACGTCTCGAACTGTGGACTAAAGCATAAACCTTTCGACAAATCTCTAAATCCCCGGATCGCGGACCGAAGCATGAACACATATTGGGTTGAGTCAACCGGGGGGAGAATAACACTAAGTCACTAGAATGCAGAGTGGTGTATGAACATCGATAAATAGACGAGTGGATTCTGACCATTCTCTATTTCGCAAACTTTGGCCTGGAATCGACAGGGGGATTATTAACCCGCTAAGGATGGAGTTCGACCATCCAACTAGTGACCTGGCCAAATCAATGCTGGAGGCAGGGTTACAGATTACTAAAAAGCCGAATACGACAGCTTACTATAGCTCTAGCGTGGCGTTCTTTATAACTTGAGGCAACGACTACAGGGACTCAATACAGAACCAATCGAAACGACATCCAAAGCTATGAGCAACCGACTATATCATACCACAGATCGAGGGTCAATACCAATCCGCACTAAGCACATATGAATGTGACTGGGATGTTCCTTGAAAAAATATAACCTCCACGGTGTGGAAAGGAGAGTAAACCATGAAGATTTTTTCAAAAATTATCCACCACCCCACTTCGATCCATTAGGAGGAGTATGAAACTGGATGGGCATGACCCCACTACATTTGTGGCCAACCTTACCTCGAGATCTGATTATAGAACATGAACCAAAGTGGACATGGTGACCGTCCAGTGTTTGAATTACGCCCTAAAACTGACGAGGCATCGAAAACCACGATAAAATCCAAGATAGGCGAGACCCCCGTCTCCCATCGACTAATCTAATCCCCGATCCAATGGGAAAGAGAGTAATGTTAAAGTGGGCATGGCTGACCTTCCTACTTATTGGTATGTATGCCCCAAACCTGGGGGCATGAGCTAGAAGCAACATGAATGTGAACCGACTATTCATCGATCAACTCTATGTTTTTGAAGTTCAGGTGGGAATATAAACTTAGCTAGGACAAGACTCAACCATCCATGCAGAACATTTATCAACCCGAGACTGGGAGCAGATGCGTGGGCATCCAAAGACTGGCTGCGATAGCGCAATATTGAAACTTGTATATAATGTTTACAACTACTCAAGGCTACGGCCGAAAGAATGCCTGGGATAGAATCATTGAATCGATACCTAAGCTAGCGGGCAACTGACCATCACTCCAACCCGAGGCATGTGGATCATGAATGTTGCTCGAATATGGAAGATGGAACCCCTGCAAAACAACAACGCATGATGACAGACGATATAGTGTTTAGGGGTCGAGATGCAGACAAGGTGAACAGCTCCGTCCACATCCAAAACACTGACAATTGACAAGTAGTGCCCAAGCCCTGGCACAGGCAGTGTTCTCGAATCCATAAAGACATACATCCGAGAGATGATGATGGGGGACATAGGGAAACGGATACAGCACCGGTTGAGCCGACGATTGACATACCAGTCAGCCGGGATGACCCGTCATTGGCCGAGGATCTTACTGATTTTCTCCGGGAAAATCTGGACGTTTTCGTTTGGACACACTCTGATATGTGCGGGATTTCTCCAACAATTTCGAGTTATATGTTGAACACAGACCCGAAACACGTTCCCGTAAAACAGAAAAGGAGATGTATGGACCCGGAGAGGTCCGCGGCTCTCAAAGAGGAGGTGGACAAACTCAAAGCCAACGGGTTCATCCGTGACGCCCTCTACCCTGAATGGATATCCACCCCAGTGCTAGTGAAAAAAGAAAATGGAAAGTGGAGGACTTGTGTTGATTACTCCAATCTGAATAAAGCATGCCAGAAGGATAGTTGCCCTTTACCCAGAATCGACCAGCTCGTCGACTCTACCAACGGACACGAATTACTGTCATTCATGGATGCTTATTCGGGATACAATCAGATCCCGATGAATATTCCAGACCAAGAGCACACCAGTTTTGTCACGAATATAGGGCTATATTGCTATGTAGTAATGCCCTGTGGATTGAAAAACATGGGAGAAACCTATCAGCGTCTGGCGAATCGAATTTTAAAGACCAGATTGGTAGAACAATGGAAGTCTATGTGGATGACGTGCTCGTGAAGTCATGTCAGTCAAACGACCACATCCGAGACCTAGCCGAGATGTTTGATATACTCTGGCATTATGAAATGAAAATCAATCCTTTGAAGTATTCATTTGGTGTAGCATCGAGAAAGTTTTTGGGTTTCACTGTGAAAGCGCGGGGAATCAAAGCTAACCTGGAGAAGATTCAAGCTATCCGAGACATACAAGTGTCCAGAACTATGAAGCTAGTACAAAGCTTGAATGGAAAGGTCGCTGCGCTGAGTCGATTCATATACAGAGCTACAGACAAGTGTATTCATTTCTTCGATGTGATAAAGAAAGGAAAGAGGAATTTCGAATGGACATCCGATTGTGAGGAAGCATTCCGAGCTCTGGTAAGGCATTTGGAAAGTTCCCCGGAGCTATCCAAACCAATAGACCACGAAATGTTGTATGTGTACTTGGCAGTATCACAGCATGCTATCAGTACGTCTTTGGTTCGCGAAGAGGACCGAGCTCAAAAGCCAGTTTACTATGTTAGTAAACGTCTGACGGGGGTGGAAATAAACTAGCCCAAGATCGAGAAATTAGCCTACTGCTTGGTGATTGCATCACGGAAGCTTCGCCAATATTTTCAGGCACACTCATTCAGTGTTTACACTGATCAACCCTTGCGACAAGTACTCCAGTGACCAGAAACTTCTGAAAGGATGTTAAAATGGAATATCGAGTTGAGTCAGCTCGATATTACCTACCTGCCATGAAGGTCCATATAGGGGCGAACACTAGCAGACTTCATTGTTGAATTCACTGTGTCAGACGACTCAAACGGCCACAATGTCATACCTCCCGTTTAATGGAAGATGTATATCGTTGGGGCATCTAACGACCGTTGTTCGGGGCTGGCATAGTTCTTGTGACTCCTGAAAACTGATCAGTTGGTTATGCTTTGAAGCTTGAATTCCCAGCAACAAATAACAAAGCCGAGTATGAAGCATTGATTGTCGGCTAAAGACTCATCACAGAACTGGGGTAAGATCGGTTGAAATCTTTTGCGACTCACAACTGGTGGTGTACCAAGTGCGGGGAGACTACCAAGCAAGGGGGCAGAGACTTACCCCGTACTTGGTCCGAGTTTAGGAGCTGCTAGCGAATCTCGAGTATTATGATATTTCACATGTCCCACGTGAGCAAAACGAAGCAGCCGACTCGTTGGCAAAATTTGCAAGCACTGGCGATGCGTAGGAAATGGGATTGTTTCCCGTTGAAACTTTACATACTCCGAGTATAAATATGATGAAGATAGATTTCGTGTTAGAAACCGAAATTGATAAGGAATCATGGATGACCCCATTTAAACAATACCTACTACATGGGGTCTTATCCGAAAGAAGGAGCAAAAGACAACAAGTCATTCATAAGGCTTCGCGACATGTAATGGAGAGTGGAATAATGTATCAAAGGGGATTCTTGACCCCCTTTACTCTGGTGCGTAGCCCATGATGAGATAAAAAGAGTCCTGGAGGAAGTCTATGAAGAAGAATGCGGCGATAACATAAGGGGGAAAACCATGATAAAGAAAATACTCTGCTACAAGTATTACTGGCCAACTATCAATCCAGATGCGGTTGATCATGCTAGATAATGCGACGAGTGCAAGATGTTTGCAAAAAACCCAAGAACCCCTTTAATGGAAATTACTCAAATGGCTAGTCTATAGCCATTTGCCGCTTTGGGGCATTGAAATCATCTTCTTGTTGATCCTAAAGGTGGTGCGAAATACACCATCATAGCAGTTGTTTACTTCACCAAATAGGCAAACAAAGAACTTTTAGCCACAACCAAGAAAAAAAATCAACCTCACTGTCCGTAACGTCATCTGTCCTTATGACCTTCTATGATCTATTATTATTGCAAATGGACAGGTTGAAGATGCGAACAAAATCATAAAGCCTGTTCTGAAGAGAAGTTTGGAAAAGGCTAGAGGTAAATGGGTGGATGAACTCCTTACAACACTATGGGCTTATAGAACCACCCACGGGTCCGTGACTGGCCATACTCAATTCACCCTTGCTTACCGCTTTGAGAAAATACAAACAAGGAATCGCAAGTGAATTGCAATTAAGTTAGATGGAATTGGCGATGACTTATGAGCATATAAAACGCATCCGAGAGCCAATGGCAAGAGCATGTACCCGAACATGCATGTGTATATCCGAAAAAGTTCGACTTCTTGAAATCAACATAAGTTGAATTCTCGCTTAGGGTTATTAAGAAATGACTAGATCAGGTAGCCGAAGCTTACTAGCACTGTAGAACCAGACATGGACGGCCACTGATGAACTACAACCCCGAATTTACAACATTGGGAATAGACCAAGCCTCATGATGACCAAAGAAGGATACGTCACCTTGAGAGGATAAAACTAAATGATAATGACTATTCAGAAAACGTGATGAATTTCTTTCTGGAAAAAAGGAGTACTCGATGATTCAAAGCGTGTCGTGTTGCCTCACACGACACACTTTTGGGGGCAAGTGTTAACCGGCATTTTGGCCCGACTACAAAATGACAGTCGAAGACATTGTTATTAGCACTAGATAAGATTCTGACCACGAAGAGCCTGGAGGTATAAGTGTTTAATGCAGTCGACATGTTTTGGTAATCAAGAGCGTTCAGCATTAGATGGACGCTCGGTGTTGAGAAACGTTCGATATTGTATATCGTTCGGCATCTATGTAATGCTTGGCATATAGGAGCACTCGGCACCAAGAACGTTTAGCGTACAAGGAACGTTCGGCATCCATGGACGTTCGGCACTACAAGGTACGTTCGGCACGACTAGGTCAACTGGTATAAAAGAGCGTTCGGCTTCTGGAGCGCTCGGCATTCATGCTTCACTCGGCATTCCTGGACCGTTCGGCATTCCAGACTCGTTTGGCCTGCACTCCTCACTCAACACCTCACCCCGTCCGGCACAAATCTCAATCGGCCATCACCTATCGTTTGGCCATCCAGAGTCGTTCGGCACCAATGGGTGTTCGGCATGTAGAGCGTCCGGCCTTACTTCGTTCGACATAAAGATGAAGGTTCGACATTTGGCTGTTCGGCATGTTTGGGTCGGCACACAGGGCTTATTCCATTTGGACCAAGATATCCAGCCACCAGGCCCACCAGGGAAGTCCAACCCATTTTCGTCTATAAATAGAAGGGCAGTGGCACAGTGAAATGGACCTTTTTCCGGAAACACTGGGGAGACTGCCATTATTTATACTCTCCTCTTTTTAGTTCAAATTGGTATTCAAGTGATTGATTTACGGATATTATCTGTATTCAATTAACTGAGAAAGCAATAAAGATTAAACTCAAAGTGGACATAGGCAATTATGCCGAACCACTATAAATCTGGTGTTCTCTTTTTTATTGTTCCTTTTGCATTGAATTACACTATTCTTCTAGTCTAATCTACTCTCTTCGTTAATCTCTCTACATAACTCTATTCAAGGGTGTTAGTGACCAATTTTGGTGCTAACAACAACAATGCCATGTCACCTGCATCTACTACTGCCTCAACACGTTCGAACCCAATCTCGTAGCTGAAATCGAGCTTTGACCACCCAAAATCGCCACCCTCCGACTGTAATAGCCAGTGCCACCACCACCATTCGCTCCGTCTCCGCCTCACCCACCCACGCCACGATGGCCATCACGCCCGGCCTCCCCTATCGCCGCCGCCGCCGCCGCCCTAGTTTCTAGGCTTTTGAAACCCTAAATCGATGATTCCGGCCACCCTAAGTCAAACATGGAGATGCGGTCACCACCATTAGCCTTCAGACGACGAGCACAACAAAATCCACAATCCAATTTCGTCGATTTTTATCGAAATCGAAAACCCCCAATTTGGCCTTAGGGTTCCGCGATTTCATAGTTAATTGAAGAATAATTACAAAAAATGAATAGCACGCGCTGATTCGTATCAATGACATTTTTGATTTACATATTTTTTTGAATTTTTTTGAGGAGTTTGAAATTTTGATTTGATTTTGAATTGCAATTGGATTTGGAAGTAAGAATTTGTTTGTCTGCCATTGAGGAGGAGAGACAGCTAAATTGTACGCACAGTACAATGAACATAAGGAATATGCTAGGGTTTATAACGAGGTATATATAGGTAGGTCAGAAAAAGAGACGAATGGACACGATTGGTTAGGATCTCTAGATGATAAATGGCCCGAAAAGCACGTTCTAACTCCGGTACGAAATTGGGTCAACCCATATATCAAAAATAGATGTTTTAAAATATTTTAAACGCAATGGAATAGGTTTCAAGTCCAAATTCCAACGTATGAAGAAGTTATGCTAAAATCAAGTTATTTCAAATCGATTTTAATTGATTTCAATTAAATTGATTTTAGGGCGTTTTGAGTTCGTACGATCAAACGACAAGTCCAATTGCAATGAAACTTGAAATCCTATAATAATTCAGTGTTACAGATCCGATGAAACTGGTATCATTGAAATCCAAGTCAGTGGCCAAAATTGCTATTTTCTAGTTAATTAAATAAATTAATAAATACATAATTAAATCCCCCTTTCATTTTAAATTTAATTATTTACCATTTCTATCATTTTTGATTTCTTAATCAATTAGAATAACTTAACCAATTTTATATGTCAATTTAGATTTGATTAATTTATCAATTTCAGTGTTAACCTCAATTAATTAAAATTAGAAAATTGTAAATTTAATTTTCCAAAATCCATTTATTAATTTTTAAACCTGTTGTTCAAGTCTTTTATCACAGTAAGGATATAACTAACATTGGTTTACATCTTAGTGTAGTAATATTTCCCCATTTCAACTTAATTTCCATTTACGTAATATTTGATTATTTAATTTCAATTATATGCAATTAATCCAATTATTAAATTTAAATTATAATAAATTATTAAATCTTAATTTTCCATCCTTTCTATTCAACCTATTATTATATTATGAATAAAATTAACATCATTACATCTCATTTCCGTTATTACTTCATTAACAAATTTCAAATTTTTATTTATTCCAGATTTAATTACCAAAATCTTATTAAATTATCAAATTTATTACCGAAAATTTAAGGGTCGTTACACTTCAAGTATATGACATATCAGCAATCACGGTATATGTACATTTACATATGTATTTATTTCTCAAGTCTATTTTGGTTTCTTCAATGTTCCACATTTAGTTTATACACGTATCATATAATTTTTATTGTTATATAACTTTTATATTTCATATTACTTATATTATAGTCTTACGTATAATATACCATTAATTAAATCTTATCTAATTAATTTTAATCAATTAGCTCTTTAATTAATTTTAAATTAGTATTCCAATATAACTTTTATATTGGACACATCTACTATAACATTTATAGTATATACTATAATCTTTATAATATACTACACATATTTCCATATATACATGTGTTTTATTTAATTAATTAACCTTTAATTAACTTATTCAATTAAACAATTTTTATTAAAATTTATTAATTTCAAAATTTATCTTTTATACATACATGTATACTTACGTTATCTTAAAATTAACATATATCAACGTATATCAACGTATATCATTATTCTTTCAAACATTTTGAAAACTCATGTAGTAATATAATTTTTATAATAAACATGTTTTATTTTAAATTTAACTACTAAATTTAAAACCCTTAATATTAATTTTCATAATGATTTCGAAAAGTAGCCCAAGGCCCAAATTAACTTGGGTCTTTTCTATTAGGAGCAACCTTTGGGCTCACTTCAACTTTCGTGCCAGGCCGGTTACCAGGTAGGATAGGGTACTTGTTTACCCAATTTCAATCGTAGACATTACTTTCTAGACACCGTACTAAGTGGGCAATCTTAATTAGTTAGTCATTATATGACTAATTTAAACCACATAGGCTATTGGGCTCCGATACCCACAGTGGAATTTATAGGTGAATTTCAAATATTTTACCCTACTGGATCTTTTATTGGGCCTATGAAGTCTAACTGAATTAAAACATTTCTAAATTTCATTTAAATAAAATCATTTATTTTATTCAAATCCAAATATATTAAGATATGAAATTAATTTTATTTGATGTAGTTTATACATAAATGTATCGTATACATATATGTGAGAGTGCATGTGTAACATAATAATCCGTGAAAGATATATTATGCATATATGTAGATGTTGAGATTTACATCACAACAGACATATTAGTTTATTTTATATGTCATGTATGTTGTCCAAATATGTGCATGTATATGTGTTACAAAACACACACACACACATAGATATATTATATATAATATATGTACGTAAACATTTATATATAGATAAATATATAAATATATAGAAAGAGAGAGAATAATTTATTAAAAATTATTTATAATTCAAAATTAACTAAGTTTTGCAAGCATAATAATTTTAGTATTTTAATTTGTATATATTATGAATAAAGTAACATTTTCATCCGTAAATAATAACATAAAATAATCTATTGATGAAAATTCAAAATTTACTATTTTAGAAAATCTATGATCATAAAATATAGCTTAGGAAAAATCTGGAAATTTTTCAAGGATGAATTATTATTTTTAAAAACAAATACATTGATTTCAAAAATAATTATTTAACATAAAATAATTTATTACTAAAAATTCCAAATTCAGAATTTTAGAAATTCTAGGATCATGAATAAAAGGTTACAAAGAATTTTGAATAATTTTTCAATTTAATTATTATTTTTATAAATCATAAATAGATTTTTTGAAATAATATTAGTTATTAAAAATAATAAACTTTATTGATATATACCTAAATTTTTCTATAAGTTTTTGAAATGATATAACATTTTTTTAAATATAAAATTGAATTTTTAATGTAATAATTATTTTATATTTAATAAATAATTCAAAAATTCAATAAATGTTAATTTAAAAATATGAATATATGTATGATAATTAATTTTTGAATTTTTGAATTTATATTATATATAAATAAGTGTACTAAAACTTTGAAATCATATATATGTCTCATATATGCATATATGTTATTATGAGAGAGAAATATACACTAATATATATATATATATATGTATGTATGTATATATGAATTTATTAGTAAATATATATGAAACAATTATTGATGAAAAAAATTAATTTTTTTTGCAGTAAACAACATTTGCCTATACATAAATCAAATGGTATAATAAAAAAATTATGCACATAACCAAATTGATTTGTGACAACCACGTCTACTTACAAAATCTCACATAACTAAACATATAGTAGGAATATATTTGAAAAAATATGAAATTGCACATTATAGGATCATAGAATATAATTTAACTACTGTAATATGAATTAAAATTACCAATTTAATGATGCCTTTAAATCCACGTTCAATCAATGACTTACCTTCCCTTTACTGTTCCTGATTCGTCAAATTGCAAGTCTGGAATCACCGACCTCTAACTATTGAATAGTATTATTTTAATTTGAAATATATTTGAGAATTTTGAAGTGGATTGAGAGCTATGTTTTAACCATCAACGTAGAAGGTAATGGCGCCCAAAAAGGTTAGTAATTTTTTTAGAGATACATACATACATACTTATATGCATACACACACACGCAAATATATATATATATATATAGACACACACACACATATATATATGGTGTTGTATTAAAGAGAAATAAGGAAAACATATTTACCTATTCTCACTTTATCTCAACCCATTACATGCATACATACACGTACGCACACACGCGCGCGCGCACACACACACATATATAGTGTTGTTTTAAAGAGAAACGAGGAAAACATTTTTACCCATTCTCATTTTATCTCAACCTATTATCTCCAAGCCAATTTCCTATGATTTAGTAACCCTTGGACCTTCCGAAAACTGAAATTTTATCTCAACCCATCTAAGCCCAAGCCAAAATATTGTGCAATTAAATCTAATTTAATAGCTTGTCGATATTGTATATCGATCGATATATTTATAACAGTTATAAATATTATAAAATTATTTATTTATCAAATCATATTCAAATTTTATAATAATTAATTTAATTAATTTATAACGATTATAAACTAATTAAATCGTTTGGTCTTAAGGGAATTCATCATTTCGGCTGTGTAACTCTTGGGTGTAAATTTGGTCAGCGAGTAACATTGAACCATTCTAATGTTAATTTTCACATGTCAATTAGCAGGTGGTGTGAATTATAGCCAAATTTATCGCTTACTCATTTTCGGTAAAATCCATTTTTTGTTTAATAAGCGTTACACAGTTGTGACATTTGTTTACACCAATTCTCTTGGTCAAAACGATATCACTTTGGACTTATGGAATTTGATAATGGTCAAAATTCAAACCTCATCCACATTCAACTTTATAGTCTAAATAAAAAGTCCTTGGTTCAATAATAACAATTACTTTCAATCGAAATGCTCTAGCCAGACACTTTGACTTTGAGTTGACTGTGATACTAACCGCATATAACTGAGGAGATGAATTCTCTCTTGAACAGTGCATCACTTCCAATACTTCCACTCGACCCAACTATAGTCACTCGATGGACGCTATGCCATGATTTGACTATAATCAAAGCAGAGCTTTCATATAGAAAATTCAAAATATTCTCAAGTCTAGAGAACTGTGTAAATCAGTCACATCGATATTATCTGTTTGATCTTAGTTATATTAACCAATGGAAAACTATCGAGATAGTCGTTCCACAGTTATCCAATAACTATTTGTACGCAACCCCTAGGGTTCCTCCAACAGTCATAAGTAATACACTGCCCAACATTTGGAGAGCGTTACGTACTCCAGTCTCAACCGATACATCGATATATAGTCTTGATGCATCTTGACTAGGAACATTTAAAATGGTATATTTGTTTCGCTATGATAAATTACTCATGGTTATAGCACTTTTTAACTACTATCACAAAATATACCATTTATGGATTTTTTCTACTAAATATACTTTTAATTAAGCTAATTAATTAATATAATCACATTATATCAAGTATATAATAGGAAGAAAATACCTCTTATTTCGAAAAAGATTTATCAACGAGTTAGATATATGTAACAAATTACATAATTGTCCGTAGGACGTGCCTCTAACTCTATCAACTATAGCATCCAATAGATCAAATTATATCATAATCTATCATAGATTATTCAAACACATCATATATCACTATATATGGAATTAAAATCAACATTTTTTAGGAATTCAGTTGGATCCCTCCAACCTGTTTCGCTGCAACCACAGAAGTTATATAACATAAAATACCAATCCCGCTTTCAGGTGGGATATCGTGGTAATATAGGGTCAACAGCTATTATGCGGGGCACATAAAGTCTCATCCGCTCCAATAGGAGGGAATATATCCAACAATTAATATATATACTAATATATATATACATATATATATATATATATAATAAAATCCAACTGATAATAGTATATCAATTCATCCAATCAACAATAAATAATTTTAGCTATTTAAAATAAAACCAATTATCCATGATGAGTGAGATTTACTCACCTTGATTTTTATTGTCGCTTCCATGTTCCAATTCCAACAAAATTCGAAATAGCTCAAATCCTAGCTAAAACGAAACCATTGCCTAGTATTTGTCAATACAACTCTAACGCAAAAACCTATATTCAAATCCGACCTAAAACGAATGAGTTATCGATTCTATATTGTTTTATTATATAAAATATAACTAGTTTTAAACAAATTTTAAAGAAGTTGTTTTCTCACCTACGATGAAACGGCCCAAGGCCCGATACACGCACTGTACCCATCGAAATAGTGCCTCCCTTTCTTATCCATTTGCAAATCCCGAGCACAGGAACAGTTGTGCACACTTCTGCAGTTCACTGACACAACACCTCCCTCATCAATCGACCATCTCGACACCACCAATGGTCACCCCTCACCATCCTCCATCTCCTCAGCTCCACTACTTCCCTTCCGAGTTAGCTAAATGAATTGCGACATTCCCTGCTACAGGCTACGATGGTCATCATGCGATCAGAATCCACCATTTTTTCCCCTGACTCCCCATACCACCACGACCTTGATTCCATCCTCCACTTCTCACATGTCGATCAATTCAGCAAAAATTCCAAGCCCCAACTGCACAACTCAACTGCTTCCACTATTGAGCTTCCCAAAGACCATCACCGCATACAACAAAACCGCCACAAGATAAAGATCTCGACTTACAAACCCAAAGATGCCCTCTTTTAATTTTTTCCAAATTTTATTTTAATAGTTTTGATTTTTCCCAAAGAGGAAGCTTGCTTCATATATTTTTTCCGTTTCTCTATGCTTTCTTTGCTGAATTTAAATAAAAGTATGAACGATAGAAAGGCTATAGGAAGAATAGAGTGGCTTGCTTCAGATATAGGGTGGCTGATGAAGATAAGGCGTTGACTTTTTGAAATTTACAATATTATTAATTACAAAATATCTTATTTAAAATAGTTTAAAATCTCGAACCGCTATCGAGGCATGCTGCCTGGCATTCCTAATGTTATACCCTTGTTCGAATGCAATGGAACAAGTCTCGAGCCCTATTTCGATCGTATGGTGAAGATAGCTTTTTGAACCCAATTACTATATTATATTTTTGATATTAATTTCAGCGCATTTCTATCCCATACGACCCAACGTTAACTCCAAACACTATAAAATTTGAAATCTGATAATAATACACTATTAAGGATCCATTGACACTGGTTTCGTCGATTTCCAAGACTATGCCACGGAAAGCTATTTTTTAATGTTAATTTAAACGGGTTATTTTCAATATTGAGTAATCACTTTTAAATTCAATTTACAATTTTATTATCTTTTTATTATTAATAGAAATTAAATAAACCTTTAAATCATTTTTATCTGAATAAAATCCAAGATTTAAATCATTTAAATGATTTTTAATTATTAAATTCAACAATGCTAATAAATCATTATATTTGAAATTCAAGTTATAAAATCTAAAATTTAACTTTAAAATATTTAAAATCAATTAAATGTTCCAATTTCAATTAACCAAAATTCTGGGTTATTACATTGTTCCCCTCTTAAAAGAATTTCTTCCCCGAAATTGCTTGGATAGGAAAATGTCTAAACCCATTTCTTTTCTAAAACCAATTAGCGGAAATAACTTCCTAAATCCATTTATGCCTTTAACTTTCCAAAAATCAATTTGTTGAAATTTTATTATTACTTCTTAATAAACTTCCAAATCCATCCATAGTTTCAAATAATAATATCTATTCAATCACTTCGGTTATAACTCAAAAATCAATTTTTAGTTATCAGAGTTTCCTTCAAAGTTTCTAACTCTTTAAATTTTCGAAAAATTTCGCCAGTGTCTTCTTTGCGCGGCTAAACCAGAACAATTGCAAATCGCCACTACGTGCTCATATCAACAAAAGAAACAAAATCCAAGTGGCTTAATCATAAAACCACCAAATCAACAATGATTAAAACATGTACCTTTTTGTCCAGCAATCAAATTTTCTTTTGAAATTAAGACATCGATTAGCTCTTGCTTTTATGTACCTGCGTCTTATTTATCGATCACATCCAAGCGTAAAATTTCAAAAGTATCTTATTTTGTATCTTTTCAATTCTCAATATTTGTTTTATTAAGCTCGTAGATGTACATATATCATCTGTATGCACTATCAAATCTGATCGCTCACTCGATCACACAATTTCGCTTCCGAACTAGTACCGTTCACATGACCATCTAATGCAGACTTCGATTTGGTTCCTTGATTGGAAACCATCATTTTCCATGCATAGCCATTTCCTATGATAGAGAATCTCAGAATCAACCAAAAATCAATATCCAGTATTTGCCATCGAAAATCGAGTGAAAAATCCTAACTCGGGTCGATAAAAATTATCACGAAATTCTATGCTCGAATCTGGACCAAAGTTTCATTTGCATAAAATAATGTATAGACAACTTACATTTTTCCATTGATTCTTAGCTATCCCAAATTTTCCCCGTTTACTTCATTTATACTCAATTATCCACAATTACCATTCACATTCACCTGTTTACTTACTATATCCCTTTAATACCAATTTCACTTAAGAATTTCACCATCAAATTTTCTTAACTTTATTATAAATAAAAGTTCTTATGTTTATTGCCATTTCACAACTGAAGCTCTTACCCATTTCTAAATCAAATCCAATTTCAACCATATTCAAAAATCGTATTCAAATTAATAATTAAATTAATTAATTCATCCAATAATTTATTTCCAATCTCAATAAATTCTATTTTTTAACAATTACTTCATCTAGTCTAACTTAGGCTAAATTTCAAAATTCACTTTATACTTAACTTAAGTTAATAATTCCATAGTTCAATTCCAAATTTACTTTCCTTATATCCTTATTCAACAATTTTAAAGCATTGCCATAATTTGCAAATCTTCAAATATTATCAGCTATCAAACTTATTTTCTCATATCCTCAACAAAACATTTAAAAGAAGATCCCAGAGTTTAAGTACCTCATTCTAAAGTATTTCAAATCACTTTTAAAATCATATTTATATATATATACACACACAGGCACACACACAGATATATATATATATATATATATATAAACAAAATCTCTCTGTATATCAAATCATTCCTTTCAATTCCAAAAATCAAAACAAGTTTTACTAACTAAAAATCCAAAGGTTGCAATTCCTCTCTTGAAAACTTGAAAATTAATGTCGATGATGCTATAGTCATCACTGAAATTATTTTCCAATGACCGAAGTAAGTTCAGTGCTTTTATCACCTTAAAATTCGTCTTAAAAATATTTCCAAATAATACTATTATTATTTCCCTAAACTTTTGAAAATAATTTTCAAAACCAACGATATTTAAATTCTCAAATTCTCAGCTTTTAAACTCTTTCATAAATCATGTTTATAGTATACTTCTAAAATTTTATTTCGTTTCAATTTATAAATAAAATTTATAAACTATAATTCCATTTTTGCTTTATGAAATTATTTCTTAACCTGTAATCTTATTTTCATTATAATGTCAACTTTTATTCGATCACAACAACAAACAATAAAAGATAGTAGTTTAACAATATCATTTTCTAATAACCAAGCACACCATATACAACTATAATAATTTCTAAAAAATTAATCCTTTATAAATAAAATATAATTTGGACAAAATTATTGCATTTACCCCATTTCAAAACAATACCATGTCGAATTGTTCTATTCAAGTGTTTAGAGATCCTTATCGATGGCGTTAATTACTCTTATTGACCAGAATTCATATGCCACTCAACAAATCAACCAACTCAATATAAAATATTTTTTATATCGCTAACAAATATGCATTCATACACACACACACACTCAAACTCATTCAAGAGTGCCGCTGACCCTATCTCTAATGAGTAATCCCTACCAAAGCCAAGATTCATGCTTAACCTCGCTCTGATACCAAATGTAACAACTGGGATTTTCGACTCTCAAAAATAGACACTAATGCATTCACTTCATTACATGCTGAGAAATCAAAGGCTGAAAACCTGATTATTACGAGAAAATAAAAAGGAGAGATAGAAGGAAACGGAAATAATAACACAGAATCTCACAATCACAGCGAAACAATATATATAACAGGTAAAGCATAACCTCACACAAAAAGAACTATAACTGTTATTATATATACCATCATCAGAGTACAACAATCAACAAATCAATTCTACATAGTTATAATTACTTGTTCTCATAAGTGTTGAATATACAGCCTACACATACAATGAAATATAATCAAGTATGGGAATATGTCTTTGTCATCGAGCTATCTCTAGAGCCTCATAGTATCCTAACTTGATTCTATAACACTCGGTCTGGCCCAATCATTATAATAAAATAACACTGGAGTCAGTCTGGAAAACCAGCATGGAAAACACTCTCAATTTGAATTTAATTACTTTCAAAAATATTTTTGGAAACAAAGGTATCTCGGAAGACCATGCCACACATAAATGCGGTGGGTTTTTACCTTAGATAACCAAAAAATTATATATCAAATCATTTGATATAATAATATGGTCTATAGAATATAAATATAAAATAGTTGAAATGCTTGCATCTTACGTTTCAGCATAATTGGTTTACAACTAAAACCGGCACCTATTGGAGAATGGATTCCATACTATGACCACTAAAGGAACTACCTCCGATGAGCGCATTTCTAGATCAATGCACCCGGGGTCTGACAAGAACATCTTGTACCGTGCCACATAGAACCCGCCTAGTTATTTTTCGGTTGATGAGGCTTGAGGCTACATTTACTTTTTTGAATAGCAATCCCACTTGGAATGCTAAGACTGCCTTCTAGGCAATAATGCAATGATAGCTTTCATCCACACAAGTTGTTCTGGGTATGAACAAACCAATCTCTTCGAAAATCACCGTCTTCACTAGCTTCACGATATCACAATTCGTAATTCACAAATCAGATCGAATTGTTTTTCGGAATATTAAATCATATCCTGATCTCTTCGAAATGATCAATGAATTTGGCCAGATTTGATAGTCGGTTGTCTAACTATGAAATTACGCACAAAAGCAGTCAATGGGCCATATTAAAAATCTTCCAAAACATTTAATTCAAAATATCTTTATAAAGATATATATTCAAACCTCTTCTAGTATTTGATATGAAAACAATTTCAAATACTTATCCATAACAGGATATTTTAAACCCATATCAATACTTAGAAACATTTTCAAATTCAACTTATAACTCCTTAGAAAAATATTTCTGTCCAAATCATTCCGTCGCTAAAATATGCCTAAACCCTCCAATTCCAATACTTAGAGAAAATATTTTAAGTCTATTTCCCGAAATCATTTCTAATATCCACACTTAGAAAATATTCCATACTTAACTCATAAATCACCAGAATTTTATTACTTCCTTTTACAATTTCCAAAAATTATCGATTATACTTATTGATAATCCAACTAACAATTTAAATTTCCTTTAATGAATTCTAATTCATTTCCGAAGTTCCCGAGTCTAACTATTTTGGAAATTCCCTAAATTTCCAAAAATCCCATTATAACACTTCACTTAAACAATCACATCCATTTTAACAAATCTGGATTACAACCTCGAGAGCATTTATAATAAATTCCAATTACTTGCTTTTAAACTATATAAGTAGTAGTAATAAATTTCAAAGATATGGTTAGATCATTATTTGAAATATCAGAGCACTTTTGAATAAACGTCAATCTAATCCTAATTTATTTATAAAATTCTAATAGATTTGCAAAGACTTGTTATAAAACTTTGAATTCATTTCAAAAATTTAAATAATTAATCTTCTTGGAATATTTCAATGCTAAAACAATTTTTATATTACATAGTTTAGTCATTAAAATAACAGATTTAACTTCTCGATAAAAATATATTTTTAAATTTTTTTCCAATATAACCAAGTTCAATTTATAAATCTTCTCTCTCTCGATTCATAACACATCGACCACATTCCCAATTTTATAACTTTTCACATTCCAAAAATAGACTCTACCATTTCTTTTTAAACTAATTACCCCATCACATTATAAATTCTCACGGTGAATTTATATCTCTAATTTATCAAATGATAATCATTTCACTTTATTTATAAACTTTGCTTGTAAATTATATAATCTCATTCCTCAACTTATACAGGTTTACATTACAAAAATCTATTTATAAATCGATTTGTAAATTTAATCCCACTTATAAATCAATTTCTTAATAACCCAAACTATATTCCAAAGCCAATCAAATCTCGATTTTCTATTTCCATTTCATAATTTAAAAATCTTATTTAAAATCCACTATAATCAACTTTATATTTATTTCCAAATTCCATTTATTCTCCCAATCTATTTTATTCTCGATTTTTAAAACCCTTTTACATTTAAAAAAATATCACTTAAGTTTATCGTTTAAAAAATCCTTTTGATACATTATTTTAAAATCTCTATTTAAATTATTTTATGAAATAGTTAAGTACAAATTTATAATAAAATAATTTATTTTATCCAAAACAATACCTCTTTAAATAATCCAAAAAATCAATATAAATATTTCACTTCCAAAATCCCATTTTAAATTTCTTCTCAAATTCAAAAATAATATTTATGGTATTTTAAAATACCAAATCTAGGTCAGTGCTACTATAACATCTAATATATCAAATTATTTAATAATCTATCACAGATCATTCAAACACATCATATATCACTATATGGAATTAAAATCAGCATTTTTGCGGAATCCAGTTGAATTCCTCCAAACTATTTCCCTACAACCACATATGTTATATAACATAAAATACCAATCCAACTTCAAGGCAGGATATCACGGTAATATAGGGTCATGTGCTGTAATGCTTGGCGCATAAGGTCTCATCCGCTCTAATAAGCGAGAATATATCCAACTATTAATATCCATATATATATAGCAACGATCCCAATTTCTGAGACAAACGTAAATTTGTAATTTAAATGAATTTTTGAATTAAATTGTGAATTTAATTGTGAACTAGTTTGAAAATTTGGAAATAAATATATTTAAAGGTAGATGTAAAAAAATTAAGTTGATTTAGAAATTTAGTAATAAATATTCTATAAAAATTAATTGGATTTAAAAAAATTATATTTTGAAAAATATACATATCATTTGGAAATTAACAAGAAAAAATATATATGAATAAATTGGTTTGTAAATATATAAGTAAGATTTAACTAAAGATTTAAAATGCTTTTCTTATATATTTGAAAATAAATATAGTTAGTAAATAATATAAATATATGAATTTGAAAGTTGTATTGGAATCTAATATAGTAAATTTATAAAAGATATTTGAAAGTTAAATTTTAACTTGATATAAATAATTTTAATGAGTTGTTTAAAGTTAAATTTATATTTTTAAAAAAGACTTATGAATAATCTATATATGTGTTTATTCATTTAGTATAAGTAGATTTCAAACTCAATTTCTTATAAAGTTGTAAATATGAACATATGTTAAGAAATAAATACTTAAGGGTTTAAAATATAAATTACAAAATTAAATGAGACAAGGGTTTAAAACATATTTATAAATTAAATAAAGTATGGCATTTAAACATAAAAATACTCATTTTAAACAATTGTAGGCTTATCATTTTATGTAATTACATGTGTAAGTTTAATATGATTTGAGCCTTAACAAGTGGCATTATGGATTTCTTTTAATTTGAAAATATAAAAAAATAAAAAAATGAGAAAACCAAGTTATTCTCAGTTTTAAACTTCTGAAACTAAAAACAGAACCTGATCAAAAAGCAAAAGAAAAAACAGATAACGAAATCATATCCCATTTCAAAACTAAGATCAAAACACAAGAACAAAAAAAAAATGTTCAAAAACCAGGCAACTCAAATTCAAGCAAGTATTAGATTCAAAATGCAAACTGGAAAGAAGATCCAGATAAATCAAGCAAAAGAATAACACAGATCAAAGAAAGAAAAGAATCAAAGTAAAAGTAGTTCAAGATTTACAAGTTCAACATCAAAACCGTTACCAGATTTAAAGATCAAAGTTTCCAGATCAAATAAAGGAACTGTCCTCTATTTCTTCAATTTGTCAGGTGAGTAAACATTTTTAAGTTAAAATTTAAGTAGATAATTATCTGATTGCATGTGAGTTCTGTGATTATAATTGTTTTGTATGTATGTGTATAAATAAGTCTCTGTGTAGATATGAAATGTGCATATCTATTGATTTTAACTCCTTCGTTCTTAGTTCAGAGCCTATAATTTTGATCAAAAATCAAAATCTTTGCGTGTATTCTCTGTTAGACTTTGAAATTTAAACAAGGTAGTTTAGTTTAAACATAATCTAGGAGTTGAAAATAGAATCAAGTATTTTAAGATTAAAACTATGTTAAAATCTAGAAAATAAAGTAGAGATTTTTAAAACATGTAAAATCAATCAACTTAATTTACTGTTTTAAGATTATAACTTGAATTTACATTAAAAGCTAGGATTTTTAAAACAAAAATCAAAATTTTTAGCATTGGATGTGGTGTAGTTTGGAGTTGACCAGAAATGGTATTTTTGGGTTTTTCTGGTGACTGCAGCATCTATGGAGGTCAGGATTACTTCTGGAGGTGGAGTAGGGGTCGACAAGATTATCAAAAATGGCGAATAATTCCCTGCATCATTATGGCATCAGGAATCGATTGAGGTGCGGTTTAACACCCGGCTTTGGTCAGGGTTGTAATCTAGGCCGTTGTGGTGTTTTTGGTGATTCGAGTTACTCGAGACTGGGGGGAAAGTAGCATGGAAGTCGCGCCTGTGAGTGTGTGGCCATGGTTGCACGCCCTCTGGCGATCGGAGTCGTGGATTCGGGGAAGACTCAGGTGAAGGCTTATTTCCAGGATTTGATCAGAGTGGTTCGTTTTCGTTTTAGGCTTCATAGTGTAGAATTGGAGGTCGAGATTGTAAGTTGGGATGATCATCGAAAGATTGAAGGCGTCAGCGGTGGTCAGTAACGTCGCGATCGCCGGCGCAGGTGCACCAGTGAGGGGTGGATGTCATTAGTTGGTTAGAGGATGTGGTTCGAGGGGAAACTCGGGGGCTTCTGCAGTTTTTCTCGAGAGCGTCTTCGAGGACGTGAGTTTTAACTTTTCAAATTTTAACTTAGACAAGTTCTATGTTTTTAAAATTAAAAAGTAAGGTAAGGGAAAGAAGAAAAGAAGTTCGGGTTTAAACCTAAGTAACATTCGGTTATGACCTGAAGCAATATGCTGTGTTGTTTTTAAAAGTTTTAAAAACAAGGATTTTTGAAATTTAAAAATAAATTTAGTTTAAACCCTTTTTATATAAATTACTTTTTTTATAGTAAATGTTTCTTTAACATTTTGATTAAGATGTTCGAAATTTGTTAAATTTAAATTTTGTTATGTAAATTTAAAGTGAATTTAAAACTTGAGTTAGGAATGTAATTTTAAAAGTTTTTACTAAAGAAAGTTTTTAAATTCAAATTTGGAACTAGTTTTTAAAAACTATTAATTGATAAATTTTTAAGTTATTTTAAAGTTATGTTTTGATAACTTTAATTTATCAATTTAACTGATTGTTTTATTTTAAAAACTTAATTAATGATTTTAATTAAGTGAAGTTAATTAATGAAGATAAATGATGTAAATATGTTAATGTAATTAAGGCATTTAAAAGATAATGTTTTATCTCAAGATAATTAAGGTTTTGATGTCTTCATATTAATTAAATTAATTAAAGGAAATTAAGTATAATTTATTAATTTAATTAATCATAAAGGATTAATTACGAAATTAATTAGGGGTAATTAGTTTACTTGATTAATAAATGATTAAGGATTAAAGGTTAATTAATTTAAGGGTTATTTAATTTCTAATTAAAAATCACTAATTAGATAATTAAAGATTATTGATTAATGATTGGAGATTAATTAATTAAGTAATTAACTGTAATTAATAATTAATAAGTTAAATAAGGATTAATTAATTTATAATTAATAGTTAATTAATTAAATAATTAAAGATTATTTAATCAATGATCAGTAATTAATTAATTAAGTGATTAGTGGATGATTAATTAATAATTAAGAATTAATTTATCAAGTGATTAAGGTTAATTAGTTATGGATAAATAATTAATTAATTAAGATCAATTGATTTATAATTTGAATTAATTAATTAAGTAATTAGGAATTATTTAATTGTTAATTAAGAATTAATTATTAATTATTAATTAAGGATTAATTAATTAATAATTAAGGAAGGATTAAATTATATTCAAGTTTTAAATTATTGGTAAATAGTTAATTAAGGATTAATTAATAATTTACCAATTGATTAATTAATAATTGAAGGAGATTAATTAATTTATTGAAATAATTTTTAATTAATTAATGTTAATTAACCAGGATTAGTGATTAATCTGATTTAAATTACTCAGATGATTAATTAACCTCACTTATGAATCTTGGATTATATGGAATGCTTTGAATTGTTTGATATCTCTATTGTGTGATGCTTTGTAAAATGAATTGTTTTAATTCAAGTTGTGATGAATGTAATTTATTTTATCTATGTTAAATGTATGTTATTTATCTGTGTATCTGTGAATGAAAGATAAGCGTTATAGATTATACCGCTTATCGATGTTGGTATGCTTGAATCTGTGATGTGATGATTGATGATGTTGCACTATTGTGTGAAATCCCTAGACTACATTATACACACATAAATATGGATTTCACAAGGAAATCGGTTAAGTCACAGATATTTTGAAATCTAAATACTATTTTGTTAAAAAGTTAAAGTTCGAACTGGTTTTGGAAAATGGATTGGGATTAAATATGAAACGCTTTTGAAAAGGAATTTCAAAGATAAAAGTTATTTTGAATAACTTGATAAAGTTTTGAAATTTAAATAATTTTATTAGAATTTGAATTCAAGATTTGAAATTGAATTATATGTTTAGAAATTATGGTTTAAAAAGGTTATACAAGTTATAAATGTGTTTATATGGGTTTTAAACCATTTTAAAAGTCTTGTTTTGGAAATTTGAATTTAACCCAAGTTTTATACTTAAAGGGATTTAACTCGTGCAAATGTAATCGGATTTTTTCGAAACGAAAGCTATTTGCTTTCAAATAATAATAGCTTTTGTATAAAGAAAGGATTTTCAATCTGCGTTGAAAGATTTCAAGTTTGAAATAGAATTGAAATAGTTTTGAAAGCTATAAATGAATCTTTGTGAAAGATGGTTGAACCTTGTTTTGAAATTAAAGAGGATTTAAATGGTATATCTTTTATACATAAAAGATTTGAAATGTGAATTGTTTTGAAAGTTATGAATGGATCTTTGGAAATAGTTTTGAAAACTAAGAATTGAATCTTTGATTTAAAGATTGGATGAGTTAATCCAATTTGAAAATAAAATAGTTTTGAAAAGCTATGAATGAATCTTAATGAAAGATTGGTGAACTTGAAGTAAATCTGTTTGTTTAAAGATTTGTAAATGGTGATTTGTTTAAACCATTTAAAGAAAAGTTTTGGGTTCTAAGTTGTGACTTATCTGAAATCTCAATATCCATATGTTTTTAAATTATGGCGCTCGTTATTTGGTTTAGCCGGGGGAGGACCTTTGTGTCATATAACTCATTCTGAATATTGATACGACGTTATGGATAGCATCTGAAGACCAGTGGTGAAGACCGGATATTTTCGAAAGTGAAAGGATAACTCGTCGAATGTCGTTGCACCGACTGGTCGCCGGTATAAAGATCTCCGTATGTGATGGGGAGTTTGGATGTTGTTAGGGATTATCCGGATTGCAAGGCCTTCTTTGGAAGTGCCTTCGGTTCTGTTCGAACCCAGAACAGACTGGTATGAATGTGTGTCTGACGTTACACTTTGAGATGTAAAGCTGGTTTCTATCAAATACATTTCTGTTTGGTGGCGGAGATTTATTCTCTTAGCTTAACACCCTTCTCTGAGATGTACAATCTCAAAGGTTATATAGTTGATGGTTACTAGTGATACATTCCAAATTTGGTACTGTGGCATACGAAGTGCTGCTGATCGTTTGTTGATCAAAGCATGGCTTTGTGAAAAAGTGTAGCATTATGGACGAGACTTCGTCGAGCCTCACAGCCCAGTAATGGTCGAAACAGGAATCGTTGCAGCAAGGTTATTGTGACGACCGCCCATGACTCCCGCACCAAACAAGGGAATAATGTGCTAAAAGGTGTGCCAGGCAGCCATGGACGATAGTCAAGGTAA
The DNA here is from genome assembly GCA_030765085.1 of Allium cepa. Taxonomy (NCBI): domain Eukaryota; kingdom Viridiplantae; phylum Streptophyta; class Magnoliopsida; order Asparagales; family Amaryllidaceae; genus Allium; species Allium cepa. The sequence continues at coordinate 85,775,066 of CM060942.1, read as the reverse complement.
GGCGGGACAGAGAAAGTATATCGTATTACTCACAGCGCATGGATAAAATACAATAGAAAAGTATATATGGTGAAGCTCCATAGAACAGAATCTCGTCATATAAACTCATAATAGTTTTATACAAACATCTGAATAGTCAATACATCAAGCCTCACTACATAACACTCAGAGCATCAAAGCAACAGCGGAACATCCAGTACATATAGAAAGAATCATAATATGCAAAAGCCTCCAGCTCGTCTTCGCCATCATCAGCGTAGATAACCAAGGACAGCACCTGTCACCTGCTACCTAGTCTGCCCATCCCAACATGGATGAACCGCCCAAGATAATAAGAATTGAACATAAAACCTTGAGTCAGACAAAAGTCCTAGTGAGTAGTAAATCAACTATCAAACATACCAAACGAGCATAAAGGATAAAAGGAATAGGAACCCAACCATCCCACTCCACCTCTTACTACAGTGATAGCCCCCAGACACACTAAGCAGAAGCAAACATAAGAAAGCAGACTTTTAAAGTAAAGCAATTATCACTCGAGTCAAGGTCGGTGTTTTCCAAATACAAATCCCCAAGGCCTAAACCAAGATCAGATAAGTACCTAGAAAACATCGCTCTTGAGTCCGAATGACGATACAACCAAACATCCATGACTCTGGCTATCACAGTTATCATTGCCTCGAAACCACCATTAATTGAATGACCGGCACATTCTTTCAGCCGTAAGTCAAGGGCTAACGGCAACCCCGGTTCTAGACAAACTCCGCATGTCGTCGCAGCCCGTGCCTAGGACTTACCTACTCTGCCCAGAGTACTCGACTACCTGCCTGTAGTCTTTTGGGTGTCCCGACCACCTACCTGTAGTCGTTTGGGCGCCCCATGTACTCTTGCTTTGAGTTTACTAGAACCTTCAACAACGATGAAATCCAAGCCTCCTAGTCATCCTCCTCGACGACTATTCTCATACTAGCCCAAGCTACCTCTCGAGCAATCCATTATCAACCAACTCGAACCATCCCTCGAGTTATCAACATGCTTGGAAGGATCCCGTCTGGATTATGCCAAGGCTACATCACATCATGCTTCGCCTTATCTCATCATAGCAAAGCTCCATCACAACATCGTCATCAAATCTATCCATATGAGCTTCATCACCCGCTTCATATGCCACAAGCAGCTTTCACCATTCAAGAGCCTTTCCACTTATCTTTTGAATCATCTTCGACCAACTTGTCCAAATCAACTATTAGTTAATTTGCAACAATCTATCAATCAAATCAATCATTAATCCAAGCAGTCAAACATTCAAACAAGATCTAATAAGCAATTATACAAGAATGGCAATTTGGTAATTAAAGTGTCCAAATCTAACAAGCATGAATAATAGGCAAATGCCTCTACAACTTGATGAATAAACTTATACAAGTTAACATGTAGCAAAATGGGTGTCCAAAACTTCATAGACAATGGATCTACATGCAGACTTAAGGAAAATGCAAGAAATCACTATCTTTAGCACACAAACAAGCCACCGATCCAATATACTCCTTTGGGTTCGTGTGAGAGATAACTACCACTCACCAAATCACCTAAACACCTCAAAAGATAACAACTTCAGATCTGGACAGCGAACAACTAAGCTTGATCCGACAAGATTCCACTTCAAATGATGAAATCTCTCTTTGTTGGATGAAGATCTTCAACTTTGGCTCTTGGATCTTCAACCTTGATCTTCAATCTTGGATGGATGTAAGCACTAGATTAGAGTGGAGAAAAGAAGTGAAGAAATGTTGTAGTCGAGCTCTCAAAATGGCAGCACTTCGTCGCTTCAAAATCCGATGCCAAAATAGTGAGATTTGGACGTATATATATAGGCTGATTTTTAGGTCGCACGGTATTAGGTCGCTCACGACCTAAAAACATCACGACCTACGACCTAAAAGCACTCAACACTCGGCCGACTTAACGACTCATGCGACCTAGCGACTCAACAAACCCAACGACCTAAAACACACGCGCGACCTAACGACTTAACCCTATATGCGACCTAACACTCTAACACAGCCGCATCCTTTCCTAAGTTGCCTGGTCGACTTACGACCTAACGTAGGTCGTCCCACGACCTAACTAAGACACGAGACTAACAAACATGCGGCACAAGCGACCTAACAGAGCAACGGCTTAACGAGTACGCCTTCACGCGACCTAACAGGTATACTTCCTATCGACCTAACACATCAACCAGATATAGGTCGCTCACGACCTAAACTACAACAACCTATTCTATAATCCTTAAGTCGCTAACTACTATGGGTCGCTTCCTGTATTTAAGTCGTCTCAATCTATAAGCCATAACTCGTTAACTACCTTAAGTCGCTCCACTACCTTAGGTCGCTCAACACCTTAGGTCGCTCAACCGACCTAACTTCCACACGACCTATCTCCTACACGACTTAACCCCTACACGATCCAACTCCTAGGTCGTTCCAAACCTATAAGTCGCTCAACTCAAATCCCTTAACTCGCCCAATCATACTTATGTCGTTACTTCTATATATGTCGCTCCACTTAACCTAACTCTCATACGACCTAAGCATCACACGAGATAACTTAACACGACTTAAACTTTGGTCGACTCATACTCTAAACGTCCTAACAACATCAACAATTTAATGTCAACAGTTTTACGATCTTTCGATCCGTAAAAATACTAGTCGTTACATTCTCTCGCCCTTAGTAATTTCGCCACCGAAATTCTAATCAAACAAGAGCAATCATCACTATTCTGCATGCCTTCCATCCATAGCAATCAATAACCCATGCATCCAATTACTAGCCTAGCACGCAGAATACTATTATTGGAACAAGTTAAAAATTCATGAGATGTCACGACACCTTATGGCCATACCTTGAAGAGTTCAGGATGAGCTGCCTTCATCCTCTCTTCCTCCTCCCACGTACAGTCGTTAACATCATCACTCCATTGTATCTTGAGCAACGTAGTCGTCTTCCTCCTAAGCTGTTTCGTGTCCGTTTCAACAACACGAAGCGGCTTACGAGGTCTCGTAATAACTGGATCAACTTCTAAATCTTCACAGCTATCAGCAAAAACCACTGTATTCGAGTCGTGCACATACTTCCGTAGATATGATACATGAAAAAGGTTGTGCAGACTCGCCATCTTTTCCGGTAACTCCAATTTATAAGCGAGCTTTCCAATTCGCTCGATGATCGGGAATGGTCCAACAAATCTTGGAGTCAATTTTCCTTTCTTCCCGAATCGAATAACATTCTTCAAAGGAGAAATCTTCACAAAAACCATATCACCTACGTCGAATTCCAAATCCTTATGACGCCTATCGGCATAACTTTTCTGACGATCTTGGGCTGCCTTTATTCGTTGTCGAATGATCTCTATGCAATCCGAAGTCTGTCGAATCATTTTCGACCCAAGTATCAGCTTTTCTCCTGTTTCCAACCTACAGGTCGGAGAGTTACACGGTCTTCCATACAAGGCTTCATATGGTGCCATACCAATGCTTGACTGGTAACTGTTATTATATGAAAATTCCACCAAATGAAGATAATCTTCCCATGATCCTCCGAAGTCCAAAACACATGCTCTGAGGAGATCTTTCAAAACTTGGTTGACTCTCTCGGTCTGACCATCTGTTTGGGGGTGATAAGCTGTACTCAAACACAACTCGGTTCCCAAAACTTCCTGGAAGCTCTTCCAAAATCCACTAGTGAACAATGGGTCTCGATCGCTCACTATACTCTTCGGAATACCATGGAATCGAACTATCCACTTAACATAAAGCTCAGCCAACTTCGATGCAGTCCTAGTTGATCGAACAGGAATGAATCTTGCACTCTTAGTCAAACGATCTACAATGACCCAAATCCCTTCATTTCCTGCCCTGGTTCTAGGTAGACCGTCGATAAAATCCATCGATATTTGCTCCCACTTCCACGTAGGAACTTCCAATAGCTGAAGCAATCCACTGGGCTTCTTCTGCTCGGCTTTTACCAACTGGTAGTTCATACATTTGGAAATAAAATTTCCAACATCCTTCTTCATACCTTCCCAGTAGTAGGTTCTCTTCATATCCCGATACATCTTATTTCCACCTGGATGAATTGTCAACTTCGAATGATGACTTTCCTTAAGAACTTCATCTCTCAATTCATCTATATGGGGAACAACTAGTCGTCCTTGTTTCCGAAGCCAACCCTCTCGATCGACTTCGAATCCTTTATCCTTTTCTGGATTCAATCCAGATTCCATATCGCGGATAATCTTGACAAGCTTATCGTCTCGCTTTTGGCTCTCGCCAATCCTCTCCATAACAGTAGGTCTTATCAATAAGTTTGCCAACATCTCAGGTACCAATTCACATCTAGGCTTGAAGTCAAATCCAGCCAAATACTCGAGACTCTTCCATTCTGAAAACATGGCTCCCAATCCTGCATGTCTTCGACTCAACGCATCAGCCACTGCGTTACCTTTTCCCGGAGTATAAGTTATACCAAAATCATATGAGGCTAAAAACTCTAGCCATCGTTGCTGCCGAAGATTCAAATCCTTTTGGGAGAAAAGATACTTCAACGACTTATGATCTGTAAACAACTCGAATCGAACTCCCAACAGGTAATGTCTCCACATCTTCAGAGCAAAAACAATCGCCGCTAACTCCAAATCATGAGTCGGGTAATTCCTTTCATGCGGCTTCAGTTGTCGACTTGCATACGCAACAACTTTATCCTTTTGCATTAGCACTGCTCCAAGTCCAGTACCACATGCATCGGTGTAAACCACCATCTCATCGTTCCCACTTGGAATAGTCAAAACAGGAGCACTCGTTAGTCGCTCTTTCCGGGTTCCGAAAGCTTGCTCACACTTATCATCCCATCTGAACACTAGGTTCTTTTTCGTCAATCCTGTTAACGTGCAGCTATCTTGGAATAGTCTTTGATAAAACGACAATAATATCCTGCTAATCCAAGAAAACTTCTCACATCAGATGCATTCTTAGGTCTAACCCAATCCTGGATTGCTGCCACCTTAGCGGGATCAACCGCTATCCCAATTCCAGAAATAACATGGCCTAAGAACCTCACTTCACCCTTCCAGGAGTGACACTTCGAAAACTTAGCCTTCAGCTAATGTTTCCGCAAGATTTCCAAAACAATACGCAAGTGCGTCTTGTGCTCTCCTTCAGTTCTGGAATAAATCAGAATATCATCCACGAACACAAGTACGAACTTGTTCAACTGATCTCTGAATACTCTATTCATAAGATCCACAAAATATGCTGGTGCATTGGTCAATCCAAACGGCATTACCAACCACTCATAAAAACCGGATGGTGTCCTGAAAGCGGTCTTCGACACACTATCCTTCGCCACTCTTAACTGGTGAAATCCCGTTGCCAAATCCATCTGAGAAAACACCTTAGCCTCGTGAAGCTGATCAAACAAGTCATCTATTCTCGGTAATGGATACTTGTTCTTCTTAGTCACTTTATTCAGCTCACGATAATCGACACACAACCTCAACGATCCTTCCGCTTTGGTTGCGAACCCAACTGGTGCACCCCATTCGGACACACTACGCCGAATGAATCCTTTCTGTAAAAGGTCATCAACTTGCACCTTCAACTCTTGCTGTTCCTTAGGCGCCATCCGCCTAAGAGGCATCACAACTGGTCTGGCTCCCTCAACTAGATCGATACGAAACTCGATCTCCCTATGTGGCGGTAACCCTTTGACTTCATCAAAGACGTCCTCAAATCCATTCACAACCGGCATCGATGACAGTCCATCCCGTGGAACAACCAACGAATACATGAAGCTCATGAAGACGCCTTCTTCATGCTTACATCGTATCACAACCTTTCGCCCTTCCACATTCCCGACTGTCACCTCCAGTTTCTCACAATCAACCTTTGCCGCATATTTCCTAAGCCAGTCCATACCCAATATAATTCCGAACCCCGCAAAGTTCAGAACAAAACAATCACAAACAAAAGAGCAATCATGACTCAATACAACTAGACCACGGCATATCATACATAAACATGACGAACCCCCAATTGGATTAGTCACAACCAATGGCCTATCAACAATATCCGGTTCTAAACCCAACCGGCCTACAAGATCATTACAAACAAACGAATGCGACGCCCCAGTATCAAATAACACTCTTACTAGAACACCACACATGGAAAGAGTACCTTGAACCACCACACTCTTTCCCTTCTCTTCAGTAGTAAGAGCTTTCAAAGATGATGGAACAGCTCCCAAAGCATAAGCTTGCACAATCTGCTTGTCCTTTCGCGGTTCTGGACAATTCCTCTTGATATGCCCCAGCTTGTCACAGTTGTAACATTTTCCCGGCACCTTAGGATTCTTGCAATCTTTTGAGAGATGGACCTTCTGCTGACAGTTGTAGCAGGTCACATCGCCCTTCGGCTTCTTCTGGCCATCCTTCCCCTTCTGTTGCTGCTGCTTCCTCTTCTTGTTGCCACCCTGTTGTGGTTTAGACTCCTCCTTGGTCACAGCAACAACAGATCCTTCCTTAGGAAACATATTCTCATGCCTGAGAGCTTTCTCCACAAGCTTCTCAAATGGATCATCCAAATGATCCACTAACTGCCTCCCAAGATAAGTGTCCAAGCCTGTCACAAACTTCTCGTTCTTCTGATAGAGAGATTCAATATACGATCTGGCATACTTGGGCAAAGCTTCAAACTCAGAAACATACTCAAGAACTGATCTTCCACCTTGCTTGAGTTCCATAAACCTCTTAAACAAAATAGATTTTTTAGCCGTAGAGATGAACTTAGCCTCAAATCTAACTTGGAATTGCTCCCAAGTAATCTCTTCCTCTAGAGTATCAATGGTGACAAAGTTCCACCAATCAGAAGCTCTCCCTCGAAGCTGCCTGGATGCAAGCTTCCTCTTAGTAGCATCCTCAATTCCCAAGTCACCAAAGATCCTTCTACAAGCATATATCCATCTCTGAACTTCAATAGTTGACTCCGTTCCCAAGAAAACCTTTCCTCCAAGAGCAGTATAGTCCTTGCACAACTTAGCAAAATCCACTGGCTTTGGAGCTTGAACTTGAACTCCCACATCTACTGTTGGCCCCGGAGCTGGCATCCTCCTCATGATCGAAGTCATCATAGCCTCGAACATAGGAGCATAATCAGCAGCCCCCTCAACAGCACGGCCTTCCCTAGCAGCTAGTCTCCCTCTTCGACTCATCCTTAATATCTACAAAAAGGAATGACTTAGAACACCTTGAGAAACAACTGCATAAGGAGTTCAAATCCTTCTAAGCTACTATATTATATATAGTAATCATCCATCAAAATACAATTACGTCTCTCATACGTAGTTACGTCAGCGAGCAGCTAAAATCGATTAACCAAAGCTCTGATACCAAATGTGACGACCGCCCATGACTCCCGCACCAAACAAGGGAATAATGCGCTAAAAGGTGTGCCAGGCAGCCATGGACGATAGTCAAGGTAAGGCGGGACAGAGAAAGTCTATCGTATTAGTCACAGCGCATGGATAAAATACAATAGAAAAGTATATATAGTGAAGCTCCATAGAACAGAATCTCGTCATATAAACTCATAATAGTTTTATACAAACATCTGAATAGTCAATACAGCAAGCCTCACTACATAACACTCAGAGCATCAAAGCAACAGCGGAACATCCAGTACATATAGAAAGAATCATAATATGCAAAAGCCTCCAGCTCGTCTTCGTCATCATCAGCGTAGATAACCAAGGACAGCACCTGTCACCTGCTACCTAGTCTGCCCATCCCAACATGGATGAACAGCGCAAGGTAATAAGAATTGAACATAAAACCTTGATTCAGACAAAAGTCCTAGTGAGCAGTAAATCAACTATCAAACATACCAAAAGAGCATAAAGGATAAAAGGAATAGGAACCCAACCATCCCACTCCACCTCTTACTACAGTGATAGCCCCCAGACACACTAAGCAGAAACAAACATAACAAAGCAGACTTTTAAAGTAAAGCAATTATCACTCGAGTCAAGGTCGGTGTTTTCCAAATACAAATCCCCAAGGCCAAAACCAAGATCAGATAAGTACCTAGAAAACATCGCTCTTGAGTCCGAATGACGATACAACCAAACATCCATGACTCTGGCTATCACTGTTATCATTGCCTCGAAACCACCGTTAATTGAATGACCGGCACATTCTTTCAGCCGTAAGTCAAGGGCTAATGGCAACCCCGGTTCTAGACAAACTCCGCACGTCGTCGCAGCCTGTGCCTAGGACTTACCTACTCTGCCCAGAGTACTCGACTACCTGCCTGTAGTCTTTTGGGTGTCCCGACCACCTACCTGTAGTCGTTTGGGCGCCCCATGTACTCTTGCTTTGAGTTTACTAGAACCTTCAACAACGATGAAATCCAAGCCTCCTAGTCATCCTCCTCGACGACTATTCTCATACTAGCCCAAGCTACCTCTCGAGCAATCCATTATCAACCAACTCGAACCATCCCTCGAGTTATCAACATGCTTGGAATGATTCCGTCTGGATTATGCCAAGGCTACATCACATCATGCTTCGCCTTATCTCATCATAGCAAAGCTCCATCACAACATCCTCATCAAATCTATCCATATGAGCTTCATCACCCGCTTCATATGCCACAAGCAGCTTTCACCATTCAAGAGCCTTTCCACTTAGCTTTTGAATCATCTTCGACCAACTTGTCCAAATCAACTATTAGCTAATTTGCAACAATCTATCAATCAAATCAATCATTAATCCAAGCAGTCAAACATTCAAACAAGATCTAATAAGCAATTATACAAGAATGACAATTTGGTAATTAAAGTGTCCAAATCTAACAAGCATGAATAATAGGCAAATGTCTCTACAACTTGATGAATAAACTTATACAAGTTAACATGTAGCAAAATGGGTGTCCAAAACTTCATAGACAATGGATCTACATGCAGACTTAAGGAAAATGCAAGAAATCACTATCTTTAACACACAACAAGCCACCGATCTAATATACTCCTTTGGTCCATGTGAGAGATAACTACCACTCACCAAATCACCTAAACACCTCAAAAGATAACAACTTCAGATCTGAACAGCGAAGAACTAAGCTTGATCCGACAAGATTCCACTTCAAATGATGAAATCTCTCTTTGTTGGATGAAGATCTTCAACTTTGGCTCTTGGATCTTCAACCTTGATCTTCAATCTTGGATGGATGTAAGCACTAGATTAGAGTGGAGAAAAGAAGTGAAGAAATGTTGTAGTCGAGCTCTCAAAATGGCAGCACTTCGTCGCTTCAAAATCCGGTGCCAAAATAGTGAGATATGGACGTATATATATAGGCTGATTTTTAGGTCGCACGGTATTAGGTCGCTCACGACCTAAAAACATCACGACCTACGACCTAAAAGCACTCAATACTCGGCCGACTTAACGATCATGCGACCTAGCGACTCAACAAACCCAACGACCTTAAACACACGCGCGACCTAACGACTTAACCCTATATGCGACCTAACACTCTAACACAGCCGCATCCTTTCCTAAGTCGCCTGGTCGACATACGACCTAACGTAGGTCGTCCCACGACCTAACTAAGACACGAGACCGACAAACATGCGGCACAACCGACCTAACACAGCAACGACTTAACGAGTACGCCTTCACGCGACCTAACAGGTATACTTCCTATCAACCTAACACATCAACCGGATATAGGTCGCTCACGACCTAACTACACCATAGATCGCTCACGACCTAAACTGCAACATCCTATTCTATAATCCTTAAGTCGCTAACTACTATGGGTCGCTTCCTGTATTTAAGTTGTCTCAATCTATAAGCCATAACTCGTTAACTACCTTAATTCGCTCCACTACCTTAGGTCGCTCAACACCTTAGGTCGCTCAACCGACCTAACTTCCACACGACCTATCTCCTACACGACTTAACCCCTACACGATCTAACTCCTAGGTCGTTCCAAACCTATAAGTCGCTCAACTCAAATCCCTTAACTTGCCCAATCATACTTAAGTCGTTACTTCTATAGGTCGCTCCACTTAACCTAACTCTCATACGACCTAAGCATCACACGAGATAACTTAACACGACTTAAACTTTGGTTGACTCATACTCTAAACGTCTTAACAACATCAACGATTTAATGTCAACAGTTTTACGATCTTTCGATCCGTAAAAATACGGGTCGTTACAGTTATTTGGGGGTAGCGCTCCTTGAGGGTATGTCCCTTTCCTTCTGGATTATAAGTGGTATCATGGTATGGAGCCCAGATACTTAACTTTGTGGTTGCTGCAATACATATTGCTTTGTGGTTGTTGGTTGATAGACGCCTTGGATAAAAGTTGGTAACGACCGAGGGGTGGCATACTCGTGTCATTAGTTACCTAGTTACAGAGGTAACCTGGCCTTGTGTTGGCAGAGATCTGGTTAGGTTCTCGGGGACGTCCCTCCAGAGGCGTCCCATTTTGTGTGGGAAGTTCCTTTTCCTGACCATTTGTTGGAAATCCAAACAAAACAATACGAGCCCTGTACGGTTTTAGTTGTATAACCTGCCATGGAATGTGGCAGTAACCTGCTATTGAACATGGTAGATATAGTAGGAATAAGTGCGAAATGTCTGTTCTATCTAAGATTAATATTATACTTTCGAAAGGTTTTTCTGTATTATGCACTAATAATAATATCAAAACATTTTTTGCGTATCAAGCGTGTTTGACCATCTTAAGGAGAAATCTCCTCTAATTCTGCGTTCACATTTTGTGTGTGGTGGGAGGCCTTATGGTAGTTTCATTTTCGAAAAAGCATTGTGGATTTCAACTTTTAAAGTCTTTTGTTGTTTGTTTTAAAGATAAAAGTTTTTTTGTTTACTTATACCAGTCCTATGTCTGACTCGGAGTTTACTGTTCCCTTCCTAAACTCTAGGTGCCCACAATTTTCCACACGGGCAGTCTAGAGTTGGGTTTTTCAGATAGTCGAATATTAGGTGCAGATTCGATAGCAGTCAATCTATGGATATTGGCAACTGCATCGGGATCGAATTTGCTTCACTTCAGCATTGATGGTGGTTCTCGCTTTTTGGTTTAGAGTCTTTCTAGTCTTGGAGCATTGGCAATGGAGTCTCTATATGTGGTGTATCTATCCTGTTGAGTTTTGGAGAGATTGTCTTTTGGAGATATCTTTCCGCTATCGATGGTTATACAGTCTAGACCATCGTCTTGTGTTGTCTTCCGCTGTTGTATATCTTTTGGCTCTGATTTGTATTGATTTCCTGTTGTATCATGTTGTATCAGACATTGTATCTATTGTGTATCAATGATATTACTCTTTTTCTTTCGCTGTGTTGTTATACTTATTTTGTTATAACCTCCGGCACGAGTCACATTTCAACGGTTGAATCTGCGGCATTCAAGTACAAGTGAAGTACGTGTGTCGATTTTCGATGGTTGAAAAGCTGAGACCGTGACATCTTGGTATGAGAGCCGAAGGTTGAAACTTTAGCTCAGGAGTATAACACATTTGGTAACTCTTAGAGATAGGTGAAGTATACCTTAGAATGAGTATATCCCTAAGATAGCCGTCCATGTGCCTCTATAAATTCTCTTACTATTCACTTATAATGAGTATAAGTGCTAGAAGAGGACGAGATAAGGGACAGGGAAGTACGACTACAAATACTCGATACCCTACAACAACGGAAATATCTTTCTCTATGAGTCTTCTTTGATCCCTAATTCAACTATGTTCAAGGAGAAACAATTTCTCTTTTGGTTCTTTGATGGCTTCGTGGTAGATCGAGGGAGATGCTTTGTTGTAGTGTTGGCACTACGAATCATTGTCGATAATTTCTTAATTGGTGTTCTCTTCATCAGCTTCTTATCAATCTTACTATTTCTAACTTCAATAAATTTGGATTTAAATTCGAATAAATTGGTTAATAGAATATGAAGCTGAATTTGAATTGTATCGATAAAGCGATTTCGGTCAAAACCAAAATTTGGAAATTTTTGTTTCTTGTGTGGATCGAAGTCCGAAGAGGGATAAGCAGGTGTAAACTTTGGGAGTATTCCGACCTGAGTTTGGAATGCATACCCAGTATTTGACAGTTGTGGAAGATTGAATCTATTTGTTTGTTCTTTGGGTTTCGATATATTCTACGAATGGTTAGTTATCCTTCGGACTAACCAATACCCATGTATATTTCGTAGGTCTGGTGACCCGAGTATTTTGTGAAATATTGAATAAGTTTGTTCTCATAATTATTGTTGATATTCTGATTTGGTAAGCCAAATGCATAATGAATATTCAGTTTGGTCTGGAAGAACATTTCTCATCTGTTCTTTGTTATCTTCCCGTTTGGCGAATTTCGCGGACGAAATTTTCATAAGGGGGGAATTTGTAACGATCCTAATTTTTGAGACAAATGTAAATTTGTATTTTAAATAAATTTTTGAATTAAATTGTGAATTTAATTGTGAACTAATTTGAAAATTTGGAAATGAATATATTTAAAAGTAGATTTTAAAAAAATTATTTTCATTTGGAAATTTAGTAATAAGTATTCTATAAAGATTAATTGGATTTAAAAGTTTTATATTTTGAAAAATATACATATCTTTGGAAATTAATAAGAAAATATATATATATATATATATATATGAATAAAATTGGTTTGTAAATATATAAGTAAGATTTAATTTAAGATTTAAATTGATTTTCTTATATATTTTAAAATAAATATAGTTAGTAACTAATATATATTATATATGAAATTTGAAAGTTGTATTGGAATTCATTATAGTAAATTTTTAAAACATATTAGAAAGTTAAATTTTAATTTGATATAAATAATTTTAAAGAGTTGTTTAAAGTTAAATTTATATTTTTAAAAAAGACTTATAAATAATCCATATATGTGTTTATTCATTTAGTATAAGTAGATTTCAATCTCAATTTCTTATAAAGTTGTAAATATAAACATATGTCAAGGAATAAATACTTAAGTGTTTAAAATGTAAATAACAAAATTAAATGAGACAAGCGTTTAAAAAATGTTTATAAATTAAATAAAGTATGGGATTTAAACATAAAAATACTCATTTTAAACAAGTGTAGGCTTATCATTTTATGTAATTACATGTGTAAGTTTAATATGATTTGAGCCTTAACAAGTGGCATTATGGATTTCTTTTAATTTGAAAATATAAATAAATAAATAAAAATGAGAAAACCAAGTTATTCTCATTTTTAAACTTCTAAATCTAAAAACAGAACCTGATCAAAAAGCAAAGGAAAAAAACAGATAACAAAGTCATCTCCCACTTCAAAACTTAGAACAAAGCAGAAAAAAAATGTTCAAAAACCTGGCAACTCAAATTCAAGCAAGTATTAGATTCAAAATGCAACCTGGAAACAAGATCCAGATAAATCAAGCAAAAGAATAACATAGATCAAAGAAAAAAAGGATCAAAGTAAAAGAAGTTCAAGATCTACAAGTTCAACATCTAAGCTGTTACCAGATTTAAAGATCAAAGTTTCCAAATCAAATAATGGCATTGTCCTCTGTTTCTTCAATTTGTCAAGTGAGTAAACATTTTTATGTTAAAATTTAAGTAGATAATTATCTGACTGCATGTGAGTTCTATGATGATAACTATTTTGTATGTATTTGTATAAGTAAGTCTCTATGTAGATATGAAGTGTGCATATCTATTGATTTTAACTCCTTTGATCTTAGTTCAGAGCTTATGATTTTGATAAAAGTTCAAAATCTTTGCATGTGTTCTTTGTTAGACTTTGAAATTTAAACATGATAGTTTAGTTTAAACATAATTCGGGAGTTAAAAATAGATTCAAGTATTTTAAGATAAAAACTATGTTAAAATCTGGAAAATACAGTAGAGATTTTTAAAACATGTAAAACCAATCACCTTTATTTGCTGTTTAGGATTATAACTTGAATCTACATTAAAAGATAGGATTTTTAAAATAAAAATCAGAATTTTTAGCATTGGGATGATGGTGCAGTTTGGACCAGAAATGGTATTTTCGGGTTTTTCTGGTGACTATAGCATCTATGGAGGTGGCGTAGGGGTCGACAAGATTGGCAAAAATGGCGAATAATTCCATGCATCATCATGGCATCAGGAATCGATTGAGGTAGGGTTTAACATCCAGTTTTGGTCAGGGTTGTAATCTAGGATGTTGTGTTTTTTTGGTGATTCGAGTTGCTCGAGACTAGGAGGAAAGTAGCATGGAAGGCCTGTGAGTGTGCGGCCGTGGTTGCACGCCCTTTGGTGATCGGAGTCGTGGGTTCAGGGAAGACTCCAGTGAATATTTGTTTCCAGGACTTGGCCAGAGTGGTTCGTTTTCATTTTAGGCTTTGTAGTGTAGAATTGGGGGTCGAGCTTGTAAGTGGGGATGATTGTCGAATGATGGAAGGCGTCGGCAGTGGTCAGAACGTCGCGATCGACGGTGGAGGTGCACCAATGAGGGGTGGATGTCAGTAGTTGGGTAGAGGAAGTGGTTCGAGGGAAACTCAGGGGTTCTATAGTTTTTCTCGAGAGCATCTTCGAGGACGTGAGTGTTTAAATTTTTAAATTTTAACTTAAACAAGTTCTAAGGTTTTAAAATTAAAAAGTAAGGTAAGGGATAGAAGAAAAGAAACTCGGGTTTAAACCCGAGTGGCATTCGGGTATGACCCGAAGTAATATATTGTGCTGTTTTTAAAGGTTTTAAAAACAAGGATTATTGAAATAAAAAAAAAACAGTTTAAAACCTTTTTATATAAACTACTTTTTGTATAATAAATTTTTCTTTCACATTTTTATTAAGAAATTTGAAATTTTTTAAATTTAAATATTGTTAAGTAAATTTAAAGTGATTTAAAACTTGAGTTAGGAATTAAATTCTAGAAGTATTTATTAAAGAAAGTTTTTAAATTCAAATTCGGAACTAGTTTTTAAAAACTATTAATTGATAAATGTTTAAGTTATTTTAAAGTTATGTTTTGATAACTTTAATTTATCAAGTTAAATGTTTTTTCTTTAAAAATTTAATTAATGATTTAATTAAGTGAAGTTAATTAATGAAGATAAATATTGTAAATATGTTAATGTAATTAGGGCATTTAAAAGATAATTTTTTATCTCAAGATAATTAAGGTTTTAATGTCTTGATATTAATTAAATTAATTAAAGGAAATTATTAAGAATAATTTATTAATTTAATAATTATAAAGGATTAATTAAGAAATTAATTAAGGGTAATTAACTTACTGGATTAATAAATGATTATGGATTAAAGGTTAATTAATTTAAGGGTTATGCAATTTGTAATTAAAGATCATTAATTAAATAATTAAAGATTATTGATTAATGATTGGAGATTAATTAATTAAGTACTTAAGTCAAATTAAGAATAAATTAGGTAAATAAGGATTAATTAATTTATAATTAATAGTTAATTAATTAAATAATTAAAGATTAATTAATCAATGATTAGTAATTAATTATTAAGTGATTAATGGATGATTAATTAATAATTAAGAATTAATTTATCAAGTGATTAAGGTTAATTAGTTATGGATAAATAATTAATTAATTAAGATAAATTGATTTATAACTTGAATTAATTAATTAAGTAATTTGGAATTATTTAATTGTTAATTAAGAAGTAATTAATTATTAATTAAGGATTAATTAATTAATAATTAGGGAACGGTTAATTTATAATCAAGTTTTAAATTATTGGTAAATAATTAATTAAGGCTTAATTAATAATTGAAGGAGATTAATTAATTTATTGAAATAACTTGTAATTAATTAATGTTAATTAACCATGATTAGTGATTAATCTTATTTAAATTAATCAGATGATTAATTAACCTTACTTATGAATGCTTGGATTGTATGTAATGCTTTGAATTATTTGATATCTCTACCATGTGATGCTTTGCGATATGAATTGTTTTAATTCAAGTTGTGATGAATGTAATTTATTTTATCTGTGATAAATGTATATTATTTATCTGTGTTTCAGTGAATGAAAGATAAGCATTATAGATTATACCGCATATCGATGTTGATATGCTTGAATCTGTGATGTGATGATTGTTGATGTTGCACTATTGTGTGAAATCCCTGGACTACACTATACGCACACAAATATGGATTTTACAAGGAAATCGGTTAAGTCGCATATATTTTAAAATTTAATATTGTTTTGTTGAATCGTTGAAGTTTGAATCTGAATGGTTTTGGAAAATGGATTGGGATTAAATATGAAAAGCTTTTGAAAAGGAATTTCAAAGATAAAAGTTATTTTGAATAACATGATAAAGTTTTGAACTTTAAATAATTTGATTAGAATTTGAATTCAAGATTTGAAATTGAATTCTCTGTTTAGAAATTATGGTTTAAAAAGGTTATGCAAGTTATAAATGTGTTTATATGGGTTTTAAACCATTTAAAAGGTCTTGTTTTGGGAATTTGAATTTAACTCAAGTTTTATACTTAAAGGGCTTTAACTCGTGCAAATGTAATCGGATTTTTCCAAAATGAAACCTATTTGTTTTCAAATAATAATAGCTTTCATATAAAGAAAGTATTTCCAATTTGTGTTGAAAGATTTCAAGTTTGAAATGGAATTGAAATAGTTTTGAAAGCTATGAATGAATCTTTGTGAAAGACGGTTGAACATTGTTTTGAAATTGAAGAGGATTTAAATGTTATATCTTTTATACATAAAAGATTTGAAATGTGAATTGTTTTGAAAGTTATGAATGGATCTTTGGAAATAGTTTTGAAAACTATGAATTGAATCTTTCATTTAATGTGACGACCCGCCATCCATCTCCACAGAATGACGCATCATTAATAAGAAAGAAAGGGATAGAGAATAGAAGGAAAGAGAAGAAGAAGAAACTGCACATCAGAATCTAAACAGCGGAACGAATAAATTATATATTACACAACCATTATCAGAGTTACATAGATAATACAACACATACTAGACAGTTATAAACACCTGTCTAGTTATTACAACTCAATACAACGTCAACAAAGAGATACCAACACAGAGAATGCACAGCGGAAACTATATATCTAACGCCGAAGCCTCCTGCTCCATTGCTCCTCCATAATTCGTCCAAGCTAACCTGAATCCCTTGGCTACTCGTAAAAATTTGAGTACCCAAGAGTTTATGAAAAACAAAAATAAACTCTGGGTCAGACATGGGTTGGTGTGAGTAACAGGTTAAAGTTGCTTAACTTTGAAAACCTTTGAAAAGAAAGGTATCACGTAAGACTTCCCACACATAAACATGGAAAAGTTTTTACCTTACGCTAACCAAAACAATGATAGGAAATCCGGTGATATTATAATAGGTCTAGGGTTTTCAAGTAAATATGAAATAGCCGAAATTGTTACATCTATTAAATTCCAACTACTAGCCACAAAAGTGGGTAATACAATCAAAACCATTGGCACTTATTGGATTTTGGATTCCATATAATGGCAGGGCTACTGGGGTACCGCCCGTCACAGCACGTGGCCTAGATCACCGTACCGAGGAGTCACCCTAACTCCCCTGCAACACAAGGCCGGAACCATCCCTTATTAGATAGTCCCTAACAAGACAACCCCGACAGTTGTCGCGAATCAACCGCCCACACATCCGAATATAAAAGGGACTTCTAGACAGGGGTATATCTCACTCTCAAGTGCGGCTACCCATGAAGCCTTGCTACACCTCCCCTGTTTTAGCCATTCCCGGTTGATGAGGCTTGAGGCTACGATTACCTTTATAGGACACATCTCTTAGAATGCTCACCGTCCTCCTGACGATGTTCTGAAAGCATTCAATCCATACAAGTTCGTTCCGGGTTCGAACGAAACCGAAGGCACTATCTCGTTGCAATCATTTTGGAATCACCCTCAGAGTCAACGACCATAGCCCTTGCACTCTAAATCTTCATCTTCACTTGAGATTCACGACCTATCGTTAATTTGGATCGATGTGGTTTTCGGATATCCAAATATGGAAACCGATCCCGGTCTCATCGGAATCCATAGCGTGTCTTTTAGGTCCAAGTTGTTTTAAGTTTTAAAACAATTAAATTTAATTATCTATAAACACACAGATAGATAATTCACATCATCACAGTAGATAGTCAACATTATCATCACAAACAGGTAATCTATATTATTATCACAAACAGATAATCTACATTATCATCACCATAGATAACTTATATCATCACAATGCAACCAATGCATCCATATCACACAATACTAATCTCATCTCTGAGATTCAAACCATTTAAGTCAAACCATATCATCCATTCATAAGCAATGATTTACTTAATCACCATCTGTAATTAATTTAAAATAAATTAAATTAATTACTTCTATCTCTAATTAATTTAAAGTGAATTAAATTAATTACTTATCTTTGATTAATTTAAAATGAATTAAATTAATTACTTCATCATATTAATCTTGCTTACTTATCTATTAATTGATTACAAATCAATTAATTAATTATCCTCAAATTAATCACCTTAACTAATCACCCTTGATTAATTATCCTTTAATTACATTCAAGTAATTATCTTTAATTAATTTCCACAAATTAATTATCCTTAACCAAATACAGTAATTAACCTTTAATTACTCCATTAAATAATTAATTATAATTAATTACATTAGTCCTTAATTAATTACATTAATTAATTACTTTAATCACTTATCATTAATTAATTAATCTTAATTAATTAATCCTTAATTACATCATTAATTATATTAATTAATGATCCTTAATTACATTTTAATTAATTACTATATTAAGTGATTAACCTTAATTAAACCAAAATTATTAATCACTTTTGATTAATCACATTCAGTTAATTAACTAACCTTAATTACTTTATTGAGTAAATTAATTACTCCTAAATTAATTACATTTAATAATTAATTATATTTATTAATCAATCTTGATTAATTTCATTAGTAATTAATTACCTTTAATTAATTACATCTCTTAATAATTTTCAGGTGTCTTAATTAATCAATGCTTAAATTAATTATACTAAGTAATTAATTATTAATTACTTCTACAAAGTAATTATCCTTCATATTATTTACACAAAGTAATTAATCCCAAATCTCTTCCATATTTCAACAAGTTACATTCAATAATTACTCATCTTAATTACTTCTTTAAGTAATTTACCTTCATTAATCTCTTATCAACCCATCAAATGATTATTTTAAATTAATTAAACTTAGTTAATTAATTTAATCTAATTAATTAATTAATTAATTATAATCAGTAATTAATATCTTTAATTACTTTCATAAAGCAATCATACTTAACCAAATACCATAATTGATTTTCTAAATTAATTAATCCAATTAATTATCAAAATTAATTACATTAATTAATTAATAAATAATCATAAGTTAATGACCTTCATTATCTTATCAACAAATTCTTAATTACCTTTCTTAGGTAATTAACTTAAATTAATTAATATTAATTACAAATTTAATTAACCTTAATTAATTTATTTCAAATCCTTAATCAATTAAATAAATAAATTAATTAAATTATTTAAATTACCTTACTAATTGAAAATCATTAAATTCTTTGATTTACTTTAAAATAAAACATTTCTTATTAATGATTACATAATCATTAACAAAGTAATTTAAACAATTTACTTTTAAATCCGTTTTCAAATTTCATTTTAAATTTAAATTTAAATGGAAAACCAAACTTAACTTTATCAAAATTTTAAAAACATTCTAAAACCTTTTTAAACTTATGCTAAATAATTTCTCATCATGTAAAAGGAATCTAAACCCATATTTATTTAAGATACAAATCATATTTAAATTATGATTCAATATCAAAAGCAGTTTAAACATTTCAAAATTTTTAAAAAAACTTCTTTTATTTTCAAAACATGATTCAAATTTGAATCTTGTTTCCAGATTTAAACTTATGTTTAAATCTTCTACTCCAATTTTAAAAACTTATCTTTAAATTCAATTTAATTAAACACCTTTGAAGTTGTTAAACATTTTACTTTAAAAAAAAATTGAATTAAATTTAAAAACTGGAATTCAAATCTCAGTTTGAAACCATACCTTAAGTTTAGTTTTAAATTCTTGTTTAATATCTGCATTCAGATTTTAAACAAATTTTTGAATTGAAATGTACAGGTTTTCTAAAACCTGTTAACTTCAGGAACATACCTGAGCTCCCCTCTGTTTTACTTCAAGTAAAACCATTTACTTCTTCGAGCTAAACATTAAATCACCCGAGAAATACTCGAGTGCAAAAATATTCTGCAATCCCCAACCTTCAACTGACACTTTTCTTCACCGTGCATATGCACAGTGGTTCTGCCCACCTCCGACTACTACCTAACCAACGAGCAAGTTGCCGACCATCACTACATCACATCGCGACCATAGGAATCCACCCAAACATCACAAAACATAATCGAGCACCCAAATCAGAACCTGGCAGCAACAAGCACCTATTATATCCCAAACCTGGAAATCGCCCATCCTCTCTCCACCGGCCATCGGAGGCCCTGCAACGCCGTCCAACTCCTCTACGACACCTAAGCAGCCATCACACCAAAAATCACTGCACTCGGTCCCCTGTAGCCTCCATACCGATCAAATTATTGCATTGCCTAAAAACTAGGTTTAGGAATCAATTTCGACCACCACCTTCACCACAGTGAATTTCCACCACTACCCCCATTTTATCCTACATCACTAACCCCTAATCCATCACCAGAAGCAACCACGACCACCCTGACCCTTGAGAGCATCAGCAAAAACCCCAAAATCAATTTCCAGTAAAAACAAAATTGCTCTTCAATTCTACCCTTAAAATTTGTAATTCGATTTTTAAAAATCATGATTTAGTATAAGCATTTATAATTTAATCCTGAATTCATGATTTCATAAGTTTGAATTTTCCCAAAATTTAAACTTTACTGTTTATTTTAGATTACAGAGCAAATTACAATTAATTTAACTTAAGTACAATTTAAAGTTTTCTTTACAATCAAACAATCAGATATTATTTGAATCTTGGATCCTAACATAACTTGTTTAAAGGAAAAAATGGATTTTTGTTAAAATCTGTACTTCTGAAGTTAAGCACAGGAAGGAACATTTACACAACAAATACATTCTATCATTAGTATGCATATATACGGTAATGTATTTAAGATCATATACATAGGCAGATTAATCAACATGCAATTCATATAAACATACACAAACATACTTATTTAAGCAACAAACTTATATTTAAATTTTTAAGAGTGTCACTCACCTGATGTTTTGAAAGGCAGAGCACTAAATCTTTGAAAAACTGTTTTTGAAAGCTTTTCTTCTGATTATAACTGAGTTGCAGAATGTTACATGAAGTTGAGTTGTAGATTTTAAACATGCATGTAGGCCTGATTCCCAAATGCAGAAGACAAACCAGATTTATTATGCTTAAACTTGAATGCTTGTAGTTGCATGTTGCAGATTTACACAGCGGATTGCAGGCTAGCTTTGCTTTTGCATTTTCAACTTGAGAATTCAACATAGGACTTGCTTGATTTAAAACTTAGGTTGAAAAGAAAAAGCTTTTCCTTTTATGCTTTTGAAATGAATTTCAGGTGCAGGCTTTTGGAAATGGACTTTACAATTTGCATATTTGAAATGGTTACAGGGTTACAGATTTATAATTGAGGAGGAATTTCAGTTTTAACATGATTTTATTTTTGGTTTTAAGGGAGAGTTTTCAGATTTTGATTTGAGGAGGAAAATTTTCAGGTTTGAGCATGAATTTTATTTTTGGTTTTGAGAGTTTGGAAACAAATTGGTTTCAGCAGAGATTTTTCTTTTTAACTTTGAATAAAAAAAGAGGATTAGAAAAGATATAGCTTGAAGAAAACATGCTTATATAAGAGTAATTGATTTATTTAAAAATTAAAAGAAAATAAAAAATAAAATAGGACACTTGTCCTAAATTACTACATTTGTCAAATAGGTTGAATTATTAGTTTACATTTGTCTCTTTAGTTGCTTAAATGTTAACATTTGTTTTATACATATTTTACTTATTATTTTTATTTATTTTAAAAGTAAATAAAAACCCTTTTTCCTTTTTTTTGATAATTATGTATAAATTATTTTCATATGTAAATGTGTATGTGCATTCCTTTTAAAGAAAATGAAACAAAACAATTTATATAAAAATGAAAGCTTACTTACAAGATTTAGATATGTTTATTCATTTGAATTTAAAAATTAACTCAAATTCAAATGCTGTTCATATATTTAAAAATTCCATTTTAAAACTAATTTATATTAACATATTAAATTAAAAACAATAATAATATTGCCTTTTAAAACATACCTATATTTATACATTTATTATTATTTGAAAATAACATATTTATCCAATTTAAATAATTTATAAAAGAAGTTATAAATTACTTATCTTATTTATCTTAATTAAATACATTAATGTTTAATGTTTAAATGGTATTTTAAATTTTTGTATATAATTTCAAATTATCAAAAATGAATTATTAGAATTTAAAAACAAGATTTTAATTGTTTATTAAACCTCAAATCAAAACTTATCTATTCACAATATATATAATTGTATATATACATTATAAATAGGAAACATTTTATTAGTTTTTAAAAGATAAAATTCACCAATTAAACATTTATTTAATTGGATTATTAAATCAAGTTAAATTTTATTAACAAAATTTTATCAAATCAATTTAATTTGAAATACAGATTATTAAATTGATATTGCTAAAATTTTCGGGATATCACATTTAAAGATTGGATGAGTTAATCCAATTTGAAAATAAAATAGTTTTGAAAAGCTGTGAATGAATCTTCGTGAACTTTGTGAAGTAAATCTGTTTGTTTAATGATTTGTAAATGGTGATTTGTTTAAACCATTTAAAGAAAAATTTTGGGTACTAAGTTGTGACTTAACTGAAATCCCAATATCCATATGTTTTTAAATTATGGCGCTCATTATTCGGTTTAGTCGAGAGAGGACCTTTGTGTCATATAACCCATTTTGGATAATGATACGACGTTATGGATAGCATTTGAAGACTGGTGGTGAAGAACGAAAATTTTCAAAAGCGAAAGGATAACTCGTCGAATGTCTCTGCACCAACTAGTCCCCGGTATAGAGATCTCCGTATGTGATGGGGAGTCTGGACATGATTAGGGATTATCCAGATTGCAAGGGCTTCTTTGGAAGTGCCTTTGGTTCTATTCCAGCCCGGAACAGACTTGTATAGGTGTGCGTCTGACATTACACTTTGAGATGTAAAGCTGGTTTCTATTAAATACATTTCTGTTTGGTGGCGGAGATTTATTCTCTTAGCTAACACCCTTCTCTGAGACGTACGAGGTCAGAGGTTATGCAGTTGATGGTTACTAGTGATACATTCCCAATTTGGTAATGTGGCATACGAAGTGTTGCTGATCATTTGTTGATCAAGGCATGGCTTTGTGAAAAAGTGTAGCTTTGTGGGTGAGACTTCGTCGAACCTCATAACTCTGTAATGGTTGAAATAGGAATCGTTGCAGCAAGGTTATTTGGGGGTAGCACCCCCTGAGGGTATTCCTTCTGGATTATAAGTGGTATCATGGTATAGAGCCCAGATACTTAACTTTGTGGTTGCTGCAAAACTTATTGCTTTGTGTTTGCTGGTTGATAGGCGCCTCGGATAAAGGTTGGTAACGACCGGGGGGTGGCATACTCGTGTCAGTAGTTACCTAGTTACAGAGGTTACCCGACCTTGTGTTGTCAGAGATCCGATTAGGTTCTTCTGGACGTCCCTCCATAGGCATTCCCTTTTGTGTGGGAAGTTCCTTTGCCTGATCATTTGTTGGAAATCCAAACAAAACAATTCGAGCCATGTATGGTTTTAGTTGTATAGAATGCCATGGAATGTGGCGGTAACCCGCTATTGAACATGGTAGCTATAGTAGGCATAAGTGCGAAAAGTCTGTGCTGGTTAAGATTAATATTATACTTTCGAAAGTTTTTTCTACACTATGCACCAATAATAATATCAAAAGGTTTTTGCATATCAAGCATGTTTGACTATCATAAGGAGAAATCTCCATCAATTCTGCATTCGCATTGTGTGTTGTGGTGGGAGGCCTTATGATAGTTTCATTTTCCAAAAAGCTTTGCCGATTTCAACTTTTAAAATCTTTTTTTGTTTATTTTAAAGATAAAACTGTTTTAATTTGCTCATACCAGTCCCATAACTGATCTGGAGTTTATTGTCCCCTTACTAAACTCTGGGTGCCCATAATTTTCCACACGGGCAGTCTAGAGTTGGGTTTTTTAGATATTCGAATAGTAGGTGTAGATTCGATAGCAATCAATCTCTGGATATTGGCAACCGCATCGGGATCGGATTTGCTTCACTTCAGCATTGATGGTGGTTCTCGCTTTTTGGTTTGGAGTCTTTCTAGTCTTTAAGCATTAGCAATGTAGTCGCTATGTGTGAACTATATATCTTATTGAGTTTTGAAGAGATTATCTTTTGGAGATATCTTTCCGCTGTCGATGGTTACAAAGTCTAGACCATCTTCCTGTGTTGACTTCCGCTGATGTATACCTTTTGGCTCTGATTTATACCGATATCCTTTTGTATCATACTGTATCGGACATTGTATCTATTGTGTACCAATGATATTACTCGCTTTCTTCCGCTGTGTTGTTATACTTATTGTGTTATAAGCTTCGACATGAGTCAGATTTCAACGGTTGTATCTATGGCGTTCATGTACAAGTGAAGTACGGGTGTCGATTTTCAATGGTCGAAAAGCTTAGACCGTGACATATACTAATATATGCATAATATAACATCCAACTGATAATAATATATCAATTCATCCAGTTAATCAATAAATAATTTTAACTATCTAAAATAAAATCAATTATCCAAGATGAGTGAGGTTTACTCATCTTGATTTTTATTGTCGCTTCCACGTTCCAGTTCGGACTAAATTTGAAAGGTGTTCGAATTTAGCTTAAAATTTCAATAGCTCAAATCCTAGCCAAAACAAAACCATTACCTAATATTTGTCAATATGGCCCTAAGACAAAAACTCGCATTCAAATCTAACCTAAAACAAGTGAGTTATCGATTTTGTATAATATCATTATATATGATATAATTAGTTTTAAACAAATTTTAAAGAAGTTTTTTTCTCACTAATAAGGAAACGGCCCAAGGCCCAATACACGCACTGCACCCATCGAAACAGTGCCACCCCTTCTTCTTCATTTGCAAATCTCGAGCGTAGAAACAACTGTGCATGTTTCTACCGTGCACTACACAACACATCCCTCATCAATCGGCCATCCCAACACCACCAAAGATCACCCCTCACCATCCTCCATCTCCTCAGCACCACCGCTTCCCTTCAGAGTCAATCAAACGAATCGTGGCATTCCCTGCTATATGCAGCGACGGTCATCTCGCGATCGAAATCCACCATTTTTTTACCGCAGACTCACCATACCACCATGACCTTGATTCCATCCTCCACTTCTCACATCGTAGATCAAATCACCAAAAAATTCCAAGCCCTATCTGCACAACTCTGCCGCCTCCACTGTCCAGCTTCCCTAAGATCATCGCTGCATACAACGAAACCACCACCAGATAAAGTTCTCGACTTACAAACCCAAAGATGCCCTCTTTTAAGTTTTTCCATATTTTATTTTAACTTTTTTGATTTTTTTCCCGAAGAGGTAGCTTGCTTCATACTTTTTTTCTTATGTTTCTCTATGCTCTGTTCGCTGAATTTAAATAAAAGTGGGAACGATAGAGTGGCTACATGAAGAAAAGAGTGGCTTGCTTCAGTCGTAGGGTGGCTGATGGAGATAAGGGGTTGACTTTTTGAAATTTACAATATCATTAAATTACAAAAATATCCCATTTAAAATAGTTTAAAATTCCGAACATCAATCGAGGCACGCTTTGTGTTTCTAATGTTATACCCCTATTTCGAATGCAATGAAACAAGCCTCAAGCCCTAATTCAATCATATAGAAAAGATAGCTTTTTGAGCTAAATTATTATATTAAATTTTTGATATTAATTTTAGCGCATTTCTACCCGGTACGATCAGAAGGTAATACCAAATGGTACGAAATTTTAAATCTGATAATAATACACTATTACGGATCCAGTGACACTTGTTTCGTCGAATTCCAAGACTATGTCCCAAAAAGCTATTTTTATATGTTAATTTAAACGAGTTACTTTAAAATTCAATTAAATTTTTTTATTATCCTTTTTCTTATGAATAAATTAAATATAACTTTAAATCATTTTAATCTAAATAAAATCCAAGATTTAAGTCATTTAAATGATTTTCAGTTATTAAATTCAATAATTAAATTATCCAATAAATCATTATATTTGAAATTCAAGTTATAAAATCTAAAAATTAACTTTCAAATATTTAAAGTCAATTAAATGTTCCTATTTATATTAACCAAAATTCTGGGTCATTACATTTAATCACCTAATTTCTAATTCTATTCTCTTATACTCATTGTCTAATCATTCTGTCGTTGCACTCAAAATTTCATTTTAATCACTCGCACATTCAAACAAATTCAATTATTATCAAATTAACTTCCAATATTCACGAACTACACTATACACCATAAAGGAGAAGATTATAGGAAGGGGGTACTCTAAAGACTTATCCGTGATATTAAAAGAGCATAATCAGTCAAGAAAATTCTTTATATTGTTGAAGTCCTATTTGGTTGCTCACGGGGTAGAAGTCCTATTCAATTATTTTAGTCGGTAGAAGTTCTGTTCAATTGCTCGGACGGTGTAATACCTGTTCCTCTAGGTTAATTGAGGGTTTATAGTTACCATAGGAAGTTTGGGACTGGATGTAGAACGGGAAGTTCGAAGCAGTATAAAAAACCCTGTGTCATTTACTTTACTTCTATATTTATATTCCATACTAGAAGATAACTTAGTTAATATTCCCTATTACGATCCTAAGTAGTACTTTCGGTTTAAAGTTGTTTATAACTATTTAACTAATTTTGAAAGGTTAATTATTTAAATTATTAATGTGGTTTGAAATTAAAAATGATGTTTATTAATAATATTTTGGAAATTTACCATTATTATTATTTATATGATGATAAAGGTTAACGATTGTTTTATTGGTAATGATAATTATTATTTAAGTGGTCAAAAGTTAATAATAATTATTTATTTATGATGTTTTCGAGATTCATAAATAGAGTTTTGTAAGTAGACTTGGATTTTTATAAGAAGTGCTTATCAAAATTGTTTGTAGATTTATAGGAAAATTATTTACGAGGTAAAGAGGTTTATAAATAAATGGATCTTTATAAACGAGTTTTAAAAATGGATTTATAGATTCATAAAAGAGATTTATAAATAATTGCATGGTTTTATAAGGGTTAGAAATGACTTGAGGAATGGTTTATAAATGGTTTTAGGAATTTATATTGGAGCTTATAGATGATTTTAGAATTTGGTAAAAAGGAGATCTTTCTCAGGGTTTGGTAAATATACTTATACAGTTGAGATAAGTATATGAATATTTTCTAAGTATTTAAATAGAAGGGTTTGTGAATATATCTTTCTAAAAGTAGTTTGATACAAGTATTTACAAAATGGTTTTAATTAATGAAAAGATTAATTAAGGGGGCTTAGTTTTCTTGGTACTTAACCAAATGTTGGTTTTCCCTATAGGATAAATCCTTGATTTGAATGTTGTTATTCAATGGTTAAATAACCGACCATCGAATTTGGACTAAAAAGTAACTTTGGAAATATCTAAGAGAAACACGTGAGTTATGTGGCATGGTTATCTCTGATGATGCTATACTATGCGTGTAAATCTTGCTTTGTACTTTTAGGATAATGATAAGGAAGTCCATCCACTAACGGTTAAGAGGTGATCTTCGATCTTATCTTAATTGTTTATTTCCTAAAGAACTGGGGTTGAGCTTACTAGGATTATCGAATGTTGTTTCGAAGAGACCGGGATCAGTTATATTATTCGAAAACCACTTTGATCGAACTTAAGCGTTCAAAGTGAAGATATCTTGAAGATGATGGAAATGAAGACAGATCTCTCAATTATTTCGTTCAATCCTAGAACGAACTTGTATGGATAAATGCTGATATTGCATTGTTTCCTAAAGGCCAGTGTTAGCATTCCATACGGGAAATGCTATATAAACGGTATGAGCATGGCTTCTTCGAGCCTTACCTTCGAGAAATGAGTAAAGTAAGGACATGCAACAAGGCTAAGTGGGACGCACCCAAGTAGGGTATGATCATCCCAAGTCTAGAACGATTTCATGTATGATTCGAGATCCCATTGTGTGGTTGTTGATTACAACCATAGGGTGATCATATTCAGTGCTACTCGAGAACAAGGTAGTGTCAGTCCTGAGTAGCAGAGGTGTAACATGTTGTGGCCTTCCGTACATTTTATCTAGGGGTGTACGAATTCGGTCGATAGAACCTTACTCTTTCATGATGGAATCCATGCTCCAATATGAGCCTTTGGTTCTGGTTGTAGAACCTAGTATGCTGGAATTTAATTAATGTAATAATTTTGGCTAAATTAATTAGTAATTGTATATTAGACACTATTAATATCAGAGGGTTTCACTTGAAATGTTTTGTTTATCGTAAGGTAAAAACCTGTCCATGTTTATGTGCGACGTGGTCTTACGAGATACC
The DNA here is from genome assembly GCA_030765085.1 of Allium cepa. NCBI lineage: Eukaryota > Viridiplantae > Streptophyta > Magnoliopsida > Asparagales > Amaryllidaceae > Allium > Allium cepa. The sequence goes on along the minus strand of CM060942.1, from coordinate 85,746,135 downwards.
TTTGATTTTTGAAAGGTTTCGATAATTTTAAAAGTTCAGTTAGGTGTGTTTTCTCACGCTGGTTTTCCAGGCTGACCCGAGTGTTATTTTATTATAATGCTCAGGTCAGACCAAATATATTTACAGATTGTTTTGGATGCCTTGGAGCTTAGGAGATGAGTTGGAGGTCTTCAAGTTGTATTCACATATATGTTTATTTCCTCTTCTTTGTTGTTAAGATCATTAGCAATTCTAAGGACGAGATGTTAACTATCCATGTTGATGAATGTGATTGTTTTTGTACTCTAATGGACGTATGTATATAATAGTTTCTCTTTTGCAAAGATCATTGATATTATATTATATTTTCTTTCGCTGAGATCGTGAGATTCTGTGTTGTTTTAGTTTCTTGTCTCTTTTCCTTCTCTTCTATTCTTCTTTCTTTACTTTAACTAACCTTCTTTCCATTTAATTTGGACTGTACAAGTGTGGTTTATTGTTAGCTTGAATGGTATGGAAAAGCAGGTAGTCGCATGTATTTTTATTTAGTTATAAAATAAATATTGTGTTTAATTTATTTTGTGCATTCAAATTGTTTATTCGATCTGAAACACTGGTTAATGTAAGTTTGAATTGTTGTAATAAAATTTATATTTGTATTGTCAATTTAATTCGCTAATACCTATGGATTTGATGTTTAGTTAATTAAATTGTGTATGTATATTAGTATGCTTTATTTTTCGTGTTATCAAAAATTATCAATCAATATCAGTTTTGAATCTTTTTGTAAAGTTAATTTTGTTTTTCAGTCATTTTATTCAATATCTTATTATTAAGTCAATTATATGTATTTGAAATTTTAGTCTTAAATTTCAAATTTTACTTGTGTTTATATATATATATTTATGCAAAATATATATAAATTAATCACGTTATTGAAGCAAAATATTATTTGTAAAAATAGTTTACAATAATCTTCTTTTCCTACTAATATATGTTTTCAAATCTACAATTTTTAAACGCGAAGATAGTATATTGCGATTAAGCATAGTATTATTTGCACATATATATTAAATGTATTATTGATTAGTGTTTATAACAGAGGAAATCTAAACAATTCCAATTTTGTTTTCTTTTAATTCTGATTTGATTAGATCAATATGTACTGCGAAACTTTATTTCCAACTTTCTCTTTTTACCAAATACTCTCCTATTTTGAAAATATCTGATTTTATTATATACATTATATATATGGCAACGAAAATATCACATATATGGCAACGAAAATATCACATATATGTATAATATATATATATATATATATATATATATATATATATATATATGGTACTATAAATATCTATATACAATTAATATACCCACATTATAGAATGTGTCTACGTGTCTGTGTATGCACTTAGGCATCTATATTATCGATATTCACATGAATTGCCATTTTTATATGTAGATTAACATATATGTATATAAAATAGATATAAATCCATATGTGTGTGTGTGTGTGTATGTGCACACACACACACACACACACACATATATATATATATATATATATGTATAGATATACAGATGTTTATATTTCATTATATTATGTTGTTATATCATTGAATATGTATATGATATGCTCAAAATAAAATGCATAGTAAAATTAATTGGTGTGATTGATTAATAAACATAAAAGTTAAATAAAAAGATGCTATTTAATAAATAGATTGGATCTAGTGAAATCCATTAGAATTCATAAGCCGACTATGATCCAAATAGGGAAACTTTTTAAAATTCATGCAATTTTGCCACTATAGACAGGCTCGGTTCCAGCAATGATATTAGAGAAAGGTTGGTTAAGGTAGTCACTTGACACATTGGAAGCCCCGGGTTCAATCCTTGTAACAAGATAATAAGGGTTTCTCATACTGTGATCTATGTTGAACCTTTGCCTCTCACCCTTACATATCCTATGATGGTTATGCTAGTTGAAAGACTACATGTAAAACTCAAACGTCTGATACCTAGTTAGGTTACCTAAAAAGATTTTGGATTGAACCAATGATATTAGAGCCTATATGGTTTATGTCGTCTAGTTTGGAATTTAAGGCCAATTAATTAAACTAACCTATTTAATGGGTGTCCACTAAAGTACCGCTTAAGCGTTGGATTGAATAATCAATCATTCTCCCCTCCATATCTAACACCTTGGCCCAATAGGCGGGGCAAGTCCAAAAGGTTGGCACAATTATAAAGGCCCAAATTGATTTTAAAGAATAAAAGGAAATTTTATAAAATGTATTCAAAATCCTAAAAGTAGTTTGAGGAACTTAAATAATTAATTTTAAAATTACCATTTGAGATAATGCAGGATCGTACACGATTAATATATTTGCTTAGTTTGAATAGTTAAACAAAATAAAATTAACTAATTAATTAAAAGTTAACTAGTTAAACACATAAACACACAAAGAAATATATATATGTATGTATGTATGTATGTATGTATGTATGTATGTGTGTGTGTGTGTACGTACGTACGTACGTACGTACGTATGTAACTATGATTGTTATAGTTGTGTACCCAACTTAAATTTGTTTAAAGTATATTAAAATTTTTGCATCTCAAAATAAAAAGTCTTTTTTTTCATGTCCTCTACTCCAATCCTTCATGCTTCCTCGACTAGACCTAAATTTTCGAATACTTCTAACCTTCTGCTTTCTCTTCCTTGCCTTCCACTTCTTTACTACTAATCGATCCCCCTCCTCCTATCCTTCCTCGTGTACCCGACCCTCTTTATTTTCTAATGCTCCTATTCCCTCACCTACTTCTTTTCTGCCTTCTTCCAAACCAACCTTTGTTCCCTATTTCGCCGTAAGGACCCGTATTTTTGATATTTAAAAATATTAAATTGAATAAGATTTTGGGATTTGATATTGTCAGAAATTAAAGTTTATGATTTATTAATGAAAAAAGGGGCTAGAATATATAATACGATCTTAAATGAATTCTAAAATACGACAAGTTCAATGAGGTAAGGATGGTAACACAAATTAGAATATAATTTAATGCTATTGATTTGAATATAATTCATAATTATTTGAATGTATACTTCATCAATTGTAAATAATAAAATGTTAACAAAGAATGAAATCGTTTTTTATTTCTAATTGGAAATAAATTCATTAAAATCTTTCAGTTGAAAAAGGAAAAAGAAATGAAGTGCAATTAATGAATTTAATGTAAGAATGTTTTCATTTGGAATGTACATTATTTGAAAATATTATAATGGATTTAATATTGCAAAAGTTAGTTATTTTATAATATAAGAATGTTTACGTTTATGAATTTCAAGTAACGAATAGGCATTTTAAGGAAAATAAAAGAATGTTTGAGGAAAATAAAATGAACATTTTCATTCTGAATATAATTATAACGTTGTACGAAGAAAAAATTAAATTTTTAAAACAACATTTTAAGTAGTTAAATAGCAGGCGTAGGTTGCACGGAAATGATTTTAATGCTAATCTTGAAATTTAAAATAAATTAAATATTTGAGTCCATGATTACATGTCGAGAAAAAAAATGCTGTTTTTAAATTTGAATTTTTGAATCATGGTTTATATTTTATTTTATGTAGCGGCGATCCCGTTATATAGTTTGGTGTATTCAAATTTAGTTATATTATGTTAGTTAAATCTTTAATGGACGTCAATTTTTGTATGTTTGAGGTTAACAAAATTAATTAAGTGAACAAATTTTTGAAATTTGAATTCCATAAGTTTGTTTAGAGCATAAAGTTGGTCCGTTCATTCCACTTCTAATTAATAATGTCATACACTTTTCATTGTTTCCTCATTTGTTCCATTAATCATTTCCATTTACATTGTCGAAGATTTTTCATTTCACGAACGTTACCTATTTTCATATTTTTAACTATTTCCATCACCTCTTTTAATACCTAACTTTTCTTAGGGTTGTTCATATTTTTACTTTATTTCAATTCCCAGATTGTTTATATTTAGCTTTATTAGCTTTGTTTTTTTTCTCTCTTCACCTTCCTCCTTCCCTCTCTTTCATGTTTCTTCTTCAAATCTCCTTTTTCTCCTTTTTTCAAAGATTCCTTTTTTTCTTATTCTTCAAATCTTCTTCTTCTTTTTTAAAGCTTTGTTTTCTTTTTCAATTTTTCTTCTTCTTTAAATTTTCTCCTTCTTTTTCAAACCTTCTTATCCTTTCCAAATCTTTTTCATCAAATCCTGATCTAAACTTCTTTTTCACTTCCAAAGCTTCCTAAGAAAAAAGATTAAGATAGCAAGAAAACAAATCAAAAAGAGAAAGTAGTAGCGGATCCAAATCTGATTAGAAAAAGGAAAGCAAAAAGATGAGTGTTAAATTCACTCGTGAAATACTAAAATTTTATTGCAAGTTAAACCAAGTTATATAGTGGTAAAATTATTTATTGTTGGTTAGGATTTTAACTGACATTTAATTTGAATACCCTTGATAATTAAACACTAATATGTGATAACTAATAAATATTGTGACATGCTATTGAATTTGTTGATTAGTGGAATTGGTTGATTTGAATGTTGATTGTATGTTGTGATGGATGCGATTGTGACTGAATGTGTGTTCATTTATTTATTTTGATATATCCCTCTTATCACCCTATAATTTATTGTAATCATGTAAATTTTCATATTGATTATTTGAACGCCGAATAAGGATAAAAACTCTTGGATTTCTTATATTGACATGTGAATTTTTTTGTATGTTTAGATTTACTGTTTGAACCATAAAAATGATTTTGAGAAATAAACCGTCGTTACCTTATTTGATAGATTTCAAATTAATATTTTGAAACCTTGGGATGTTTTCATAAATTGAATTTTGAAACTTTGGAAAATTTTCTTAAATCAAATCTTTTAAACTTTAAATTCGAATTTTTTTTGTGAATTTGTGAGTAATTTGAATGAATTTGTTGTGAATTTGTTGTATTTTGAATATGAAAATAATAACTTTTCTGGAAGATATGAAACTTAAAAAATATAGTTATCTACATTTCATATTTCATTGATTTTGATTTAATTTACATAAAAATTTTAGTTCCGACTCGAGCGTATTATTTTCCTTTACGCTCAGGTCAGCCTGAGTATTTTAGTGTTTCGAAGATATTATTTCTTGAAGATGAAAATGGAGTTTGTAGACCATATTTATTAATATTGTTCTGCTACATTGCTTTTATTATCTATTAAATGTACAACTTTGATGATATTGTAAAGTGAATTTATTGGTTATTGTTAAACAGCTTCATGAACTGTTTCTTTTATAATTATATTTTGTCATTCCGCTACGAGATTCTGTGTACAATTCTTCTCCTTTTTCTTATTTTCTTTATTATACCCATTGATTATCTATGTTTTGGACTGTTTGAGTTAGACATGTGTGGTTTTTTATCAACTTGAATCATCTAAAAAAGGTGGGTCATCATGGTTGGTATCCGAGCTTAGGTTTAAAGATACCTTAGCTTGTTGAGGGTAAATTCATTGAGAGATTGGGTAATGGAATGACCTATTATGAGTTGAGTGTGTGTGTGCGTGTGCGTGTATATATGATAGAGCATATTTGTTAGTATTATAAAATGTTTTGAAATTGATAAATGAAATGATTTTAACTTGGACTATATTTTTGTGTATATATATAGGAATGAATTTGATAAAATGATATAATCCTTTATGATTGTTTCATGATTAGTGACTTTTATCACTTTATGATTGATTGATTGGAATGGTAGTGCTTACTATCATTTATTGATTGATTAGTTATGCTATCCAGTTTATGAGCATCGACTATTGGTTGTTGATCGGAGCTATGATTTTTGTCATGAAGTTTCTAAATTGTTTTAAATGGTTTGTAAGAAATTGCATATTTTCAACATGAGATATTGAAATAAATACATATCTTATTTCCCCACTATATTATTATACCGAGTATTTAATACCATATCCGAAAGTGATTTATAAAATATGGTTTAGATAGATATGATTTAAAACTAAAAAGTTATTCAAACTAAAAATTTGAGTGCTTGAATTTCGAGGTTTTTGTAATTGGTTTCTAAGACTTTGAAAAATATATAGTAGCATTATTTGGAAGTATTTTTCATGCTGATATTTTTCAAAATGATTTCGAAAGAAATAAAGTGTAGAACTCACTTCCGCCACTGAAAAATAACTCTGGTGATAATCGCGTCATCGTCGGCGTTCATTTTCAAGTTTCAAAGTGGGGAAGGCTACTATAGTACCTTTGTTACACGTTTGGATTAGTGAAACTGATTTTGATTCAAATCCCAAAAGTATGATTTGATATTCGAAAGATATGCATATATTTATTTCAAGTGATTGAAATAAACTCGGTGTTCATTTCTCGAGTTTCTATTGAATAATATTGTGAACACATTACCCAATATATTAGGATTGATTGATCTATTAATTGTGCATCTCGTTGAGATGATTGATTGCTGATTTCCAATTTTGAATTGGAATTTGATTTTTTCGATTATTTTGAATAGTCTGACACTTCCAAATTGATATTTTAAAATTTAAAGCTTGGTATTTTAGAAAGGTATATAAATGTTTAGTTTTGTAACTCTGAAGTTATAGGATAATATAATTTAAACAAGTTTTAAACTGTTAAATATTTTAGTAAGTAAAATTAATAAGGTTATTTTGTATTACATAAATATGAAACTTAGTTTAAAATTTTTTAAATGAAAATCTGTTTTTAGAAATGTTCATGAACTTAGTAATGTTTTATAAATTAATTTGTGTATAAAATGTTTTTTTCAAAACATATTTGATTTGGAAAAGTAAATTCTGATTTATAAACTTGATATAAGTAAAATTGAACTTATTTCTAAAAACTATTGATTGTGAAAATTTGAAATTTTAAATGGTATTTGATCTTGAAATGGAAAATGATTATTGAAATCCTATATAAATTTGAAATCGAACTGATATTTTGAAATTGATTGATTTCGAAGTCATTATACTCTATATAAATATTTCATTTGAAAGTTTTCGATCCTATATGAAAATGGTTGTATAAATATGAAGTTATTTCAAAGTCTATTAATTTGAAAAGTACGTGATTTGGAAATGAAATCTTATATATATAATGGAATTTATATAAGTGTGACATATGAAGTTATGATTTTGAAAAGGGTACTATGTATATTATGATACATTTTAAAGTAAATGATATTGGAAGTAACCTCCGTGAAGAAATATAGTATGATATGCTTCGAAACCTAACGGACTTGGATGAGTCCAGGAATGGACTCGACCGATAAAGACCTAGGTTCAGAAATGGATTTGAACCGATATATGTTTTCCATACTTAAACTCATCAGTTCCTCGATTTTTATTTTTAATTTTTTAGGTTAGATGGTTCTTTAGTTTATCCAATGGATGCACTTTCGATCTTGGGATTTGTTGTTTATGGATCTTTCGGGAAGGAAGTGCAACTATTGTGTAAATCATTGAAGCAGCGTACCACTGAGGTAAGGGGTCGATGATCCCTTGTTTATGAAATGGCTACGATATTCTTCTAGAATCCAGAAGGTGGATGGATCTTGTGGAAGGTTTTGTGTCCATTGCGTAAACAATGGAGCAGGCCACTGTTAACCGATTATCATCATTTGACATCAGATTTTTGAGCGGTACTTTTCATCTCTGTTTTTTAGTATTTTCACTTAGTGTTGAAACAGAACTACTAAGTACTTTGAGAATTCTAGTCTTCGCCCGATCAACATATGGCCAGAGTCTAAAAGAACGAGGATATAGCTCTTAAGACATCGAGTTATAAAAGTAATTTGATAAAGTATTATATAAAGGATATTTTGATTATTTTTCTTTCTTTTCTAAATACATTAGAATGTTTAAAAGGTTGTTTATTTATATACGACTTTTAATAGTTAATTATTAGTGTTGTAAATATTTTGAGAAATTATTAGTTCAACAAAACATATTTAAAGTTAACGATTATTTATTTATTAATAATGCTTGAAAAGTATTTTGAGATTAAAACTAGTAAATTTATAAATAATGGACTTAAGGTTTTCAATAACACCTTTCTAAATATATGTAGTGATGTAAATAATTATTTTCAAATAGTTTACATATATTTAGAAAGATGTTATTTAAAATATTTAAATGGTATTTATGTATGAAGTAAGAATTTTACAGATGAATTTTTGTAAAGTATTAAGGTTTAAAGATGGTTGATTTGCAAATGAAGTTTTCAAATGAACATATTAAATAAAATTTATATAAGTTCTTTAAATATATAATTTAGAGATATTGTATAAATGGACTATGTATTAAAAAAAATTCAGTTTTAAAATTTTATAAAAAAATAAATTATTTGGGATGTTTTATTTATAGTAATATGTTTGAAGTTAAATTTGAATCTCTATTTTTGAAAGTATGGTTTGAACTATTAACTTGGTTTCCAAAGTAATAATATGAAATTTATTATTTTATTTACTATTTGAATTTTGTATTAAACCAAAATAAATGTTTTTTGTGATTTTAATATTCATTTTAAAATAAGTATTTTAAAATTAATTATGAAGATATGAAATATTAAACTTTGACTTGAAAATTTAAAATAAGATTTGAGTATAATATTAATTTAAGTTTAATAATCTTAGAGTTTATACTTATTTAAATAATGAATCTAATATATTGTCAGATTTAAAGAACTTTATTTTAAAGCTTGTTAAAATATTTTGATATAATTTTTAATAGTAATATTAACTTTTGGAAAATCTTTGCATAATGCCAGAAGATATTTTAAATATATCTTATATTTATACTAACTGAATAAGGTTAAATGTTTTAGTTGAATTTTAAGATATATTGAAATATTTCTTTCCTCTTTAAAGACGAATACCAAATACTTAAATTTTATTCTGTAAATAAACTAAGTTATAAACTTAAGTAAATGAAGTAGAAACTTGAATAACATTTTATGAAATGATTCATTTATGACTTAAATATTTAATGGAAAATAAATTATGTAAGTGATTAATCTTTACATGAATGAACGAGTATTAAAAAGGAATTTAAAGGAAATGATTTATTAAAGAATCCAATATAATAAAATACGTAAGTTGTACGTAGATAATTTATTCGCATGACAGTTTTGATCTAGATTTAAGTACATAATTTGTAGTAATTTGCACCAGTCCGTATTAGGATTTTTCGTTCGATTCGTGATGGATTTTGATACAGAATTTTGATATGAATTTGAAGCTTTTATCATAGTTTAAGGCTATGCAAGGAGAATGGAGATTTCTAATCAAGAAATTGGATCAGTATCTACACGAAGCAGTCGAGTCAAAAATACTTGTTCGGAAGTGGAATTTTTGTATTTAAGCAAGTGATTAGAATTGATATTGTGTACAAATGATATATGTACATCGTTTAAACTTTAATAATTAAATGTTATGCTATGATTGTTACTTCTGTTCGTTATGCTATTTTGGTTGCGTGTAACTATTACATTCAATTAGAATTGATTGTAGAAGTGCATCATACTTATCGGTTCTGTTATATTGCTTTGTTGCATATGATTTCTATATTGTGTGTTACTATGATAGAATAATTATTATATTGCTCTTTTATCATGTTTAATTCTCTTGTATTATGTAAGTAAGATACAGGTTTATGGAAGAAATAGCCATTGCTTCTAGTTTCATAAAATAGAGTTTTGTTGCTCAATAAATAGATATGTTTTCGGACTACGTTTTTGTAGCAGTATTTCATGATTTTTCTTATAGATTGGGATGCTTTATTATTAAAATATGATATATACAATGTAATTATTGATATTGTTATTTTTTCGGACCTATCCGCGCAAAGGAGATGCTGCCGAAATCTCTCATAAATTCAGGACTTAGAAAATTTTCATGGAAGTTGAATTATTTTTATATTTATGTTAAACTTAAATATGTAAGTTAATAGTTTATAAATTGATTGTTTTGAATAAAATATATCATTTCTCCAAATTATTTCTTGTTTCTTTTCGAGGACGAAAGTTTTGAGTGGGGGAGATTGTATACTTGTATTTTTTATAATTAAAAATATTGAATTTAATATTTTCAGAAATTAAAGTTTAAGATTTATTAATGAAAAAAGGGGTTATAATATATAACCTGATCTTAAGTGAATTCTAAAAAACGTCAAGCCCAATGAGGTAAGGGTGGTAACGCAAATTAGAATATGATTTAATGTTATTGATTTGAATATAATTAATAACTGTTTGAATGTAAACTTCATCGATTGTAAATAATAAAATGTTAACAAAGAATGAAATGGTTGTTTTTCTAATTTGAAATAAATCTATTGAAATCTTTTAATTGAAAACGGAAAAAGAAACGAAGTGCAATTAATGAATTTAATGTAAGAATGATTTCATTTGAAATGTACATTATTTGGAAATATAAGAACGGATTTAATATTGTATAAGTTGATTATTTTAGAATATGAGAATGTTTACATTTTTGAATTGCAAGTAACGAATAAGCATTTTAAGGAAAATAAAAGAATGTTTGAGGAAAACAAAGTGAAGGTTTCCATTTTGAATATAAGCATAACGTTGTAAAAAAAGAAAATTGAATTTTTAAAACAACATTTACGTAGTCAAACGGCAGGATAGGTTGCACGGAAGTGATGTTAATGCTAACCTTGAAATTTCAAATAAATTAAATATTTGAGTTCATGATTACGTATGGAGAATAAATATTTTTTTTATATTTGAATTTTTGAATCATGGTTCATATTTTATTTTTGTGTAGCAGCGGTTCTCGTTACGTAAATTGGTGTGTTCAGATTTAGTTATGTTATGTTAGTTAAATCTTTAATGAATATCAATTTTTGTATGTTTGGGGTTAACAAAATTAATTGAGTGAGCAAATGTTTGGAAATTTGAATTCCAAAAGTTTGTTTACAACGTAGAATTGGTCATTTCATTCCTTTTCTAATTAATAATATCATATTATTTTCATTGTTTCTTCATTTGTTCAATTAATTATTTTCATTTACATTGTCTGAAGCTTTTTCATTTCACACACATTACCTACTTTTCATATTTTTAATTATTTCCTTAACCTATTTTAATACATACCATTTTTTTAGAGTTGTTCATATTTTTACGTTATTTCAATTCTCAGTTTGTTTATATTTAGCTATATTAGCTTCATTGTTTTTCCCTCTTCACCTTCCCCCTTCCTTCTCTTTCATGTTTCTTCTTCAAATCTCCTTTTTCTCCTTTTTTCAAAGCTTCCTTTTTTCTTATTCTTCAAATCTCCCTCTTCTTTTTCAAAGCTTCTTTTTCTTTTTCAATTCTTCTTTAAATTTTCTTCTTCTTTTTCAATCCTTCTTCTTCTTTCCAAATGATTTTCTTCAAATCCAGATCTATACAAACTTCTTTGTCGCTTTCAGAACATTCTAAAAAAAGATTAAGATAATAAGGAAACAAATCAAAAGGAGAAAGTAGTAACGGATCCTAGTCTAATTAGAAAAGGGAAAGCAAAAAGGCAAGTGTTAAACTCACTCACGAAATACAAAAATTTTATTGCAAGTTAAACCAAATTATATGGTGATAAAATTATTGATTGTTTGTTGGGAATTTTAATTGACATTTAATTAGAATACCCTTGATAATCAAACACCAATATGTGATAACTAATCATTATTGTGACATGTTATTGAATTGGTTTATTAGTTGAATTGGTTGATTTGAATGTTGATTACATGTTGCGATGGATGTTATTATGACTGAATGTGTGTTCGTTCATTTATTTCGATATATCCCTCTTATCACCCAATAGTTTATTGTAACCATGTAAATTTTCATACTGATTATTTGAACGCTGAATAAGGATAAAAACCCTTGGATTTCTTATATTGATATGTGAAAAAAATTAGTATGTTTAGATTTACCATTTGAACCATAAAATTAATTTTTGAGAAATAAAACATTGTTACCTTATTTGGAAGTTTTTAAACTTAAATTTTGAAACCCTAGGATGTTTTCATAATTGAATTTTGAAACTACGGAAAATTTTCATTAATCAAATATTTTGTATTTTAAAATTAAATTTGAATCTTTTTGTAAATTTGTAAGTTATAAGAATGGATCTGCTATGAAATCTGTTGTATTTTGAATATGAAAATAATAATTTTTCTACAAAATTTGAAACTTCAAAAATACAGTTATCTACGTTCCATATTTCGTGGATTTTGATTTAATTTTCATAAGAATTTTAGTTTTGACTCTAGTGTATTATTTTCCTTTACGCTCGGGTCAGTTGAGTTTTTCGAATATATTATTTCTTGAAGATGATGAACATGGAGTTTGAAGACCGTATTTGTTAATATTATGCCACTGCATTACTTTATTATGTCTGTTAAATGTGTAGCTTTGATGATACTATAAAATGAATTTATTGTATATTCTTAATGTAACGACCCACTATTTTGGGCCATTCAAATCGATAATAAACCACACATTTCGGACTTGAATAATTCAAAACGATAGATTGTTATTATATTTTGGAGCAATTAAAACCAATCACATAATCACAAACAAACAATATCAGAATAACTCGCAGCGAATGTTATCCCATCTTTTAGCAAGGCCATGATATCAAAAGATCAATGAAAATCAACGACAGTTCGTCCCAAAGATTGGTTGTACGCTGGCTGGCAATGGGATCAATGATTTTTTTCTGAGTCTGGATCAAGCTACAATTGATATAACGTGACAATCGAAGTTTTGGGAGCCAACATTTAAAGTTTCAAGTCAATCCAAGTTCGTATGCTCGAGATATGATCGATACAAGTTAAGGAAATCATGTCGTTCGTATCGATCCCAACACCTTATTCGAATCCATCTAGAGAAATCCTGTTCATATCCATATGTTCGTATCCATGAGGGAACGCCTGATTTCAAATCGATCATGTTTGAATCGATCCACGGTCGCGATGTTCGAATCCACCGAGTTCGAGTCGATCAGAGTAACTTCGCCTCGTATCCATAGTGTTCGTATCGATCCAGCGAAGCCTTAGTCGTATCCATCGGGTTATCGGCAGTTTGTATCGATCAGTCCCTAACGATCGCATCGATCGCCCAAAAATGCATTTAGTGTCGGTCGGACTTTGATCATTTCGTATGGATCGAAAAAATGATACAAAACACACACAACACGATGCAGACGATTGACATGAACGAGGTAATGCGGTTGATTGACACAAGTGACACAAAACACAATCAATGCGAAGCAACCACTAGCATCAATACTATCAAGACAAAATGATTGATGCGAACAAGGCTCCGATCTGGGGTACGAATAAGACTTGGTTGACTCGGCACAAAAGGTGGAGCGATCCAGGAATCTCATGCCACGTCACCTTGCACACATGTGCTAGAGATCGAGTCGAACAGACCGATACGAAATGTATCGATGCGATCGGCGCAGCCTACCAAAAGCGTGAATTTGCATCAATTATATCTTCTAATCCACAAACCTAAATGCTATGAAACTTTCACATGAGCTTGCGTGCAAGCTAAAGAATGTTCACGCCAAGTTTCGACTCCATCGGACAAATTCTTGATCGATACAAAATTGGTTCGTATCGATCACAAATCGAGTCAAAATTGCATAGGATCAATCGCGTGGGCCTCCTCACGTGTCAGCAAAAGTCTCTAGAAGTATGTGCAAGAAATCAGCCTCCTACGCCTATAAATAGAGCCTCAGAGCATACAAAAAGGGATCTTTTTGCCTCCTCGACGTCCAGACTCTACCGAATCCAACTTTGCACTCCATAGCTGTTGTTGTGCACGAATTTCAGAACTGTAATTTGTTGTAATCCATCGTAACCAATTGTAGTCGGTGAGTGAATATCGGTAAAGTTATCAAACTTGAAAGTGGATGTAGGCCGGATTGCCGAACCACTATAAACCCTATGTTTTTACTGCTTTCTTCTTTATTTTCTGAGTGTTCTTCATTTTTGATTCTCTATATATTTGTTATCTGTGATTTGTGATCTGTGATTGTGAACTAGTGCTTTCATCGACTATTGGGTGTTTGTGACCATTTTTGGCGCAAACAATTTGGTGCTTTCACTGAGAACTGAACTCAGGGATTCTATCGCTTGGAAGTTGAATTTGAAGGCTTAGGAACTCAGATCTGAAAGCTATGACAAGGCAGTGAATTAGAAGGCAAAGAGCAAAAAGGAGTTAGCATGAAGGGAGATAGGACGCTTCCTTAGGAGCGAACCAAGCTTCGGTCTTCATCACCAGAGATGAGATGGAGATGATGATGGGAGCTATGCATGAAGAGCTTCTGAAAAGACAGGAAGAAATGATGTAGAATTTGCTTCAACGAACTGAACAGATCGGAGTACAGAATCAAGCCAACGCAACCATATAAGATGCTGGAGATAGGGTTCGGGAGCACGGAGCAATGAGAATTCAGAATGGGGCAGGACCATCTGGCATAACCCTAGAAGTAGGGGGCACTTACCCAAAGCATGTTGACCCAACCCCGGCCAGAATACCAGGTGGAGCTGTGTAACACGACATCGACAAAGAAATGAATGCTCATTCAGGAGGTCAGATTCTAGGAATCCCTCGTGAACTCGGGGGAAAAAACAGAAGCAACGGATAAGGGCTACTGCTTGACGACAGTGACAGATTGGCAGAGATTGTTAGACGAGCCATGAGAGGTGGACTAGTGAATAAAGATCTGGGAGATGTGAATAGGAGTCCCTCTGCTCCCATGAGCACGCAAGCTAGGAATCCACCAGAATTCAAGTTACCAACATTGAAAATGTACAATGGGAGGATGGATCTGGCGGTTCATATGATGAAGTATATGAGGCATATGGAAGTGCCGGGGGCATCTGAGGAGTTCATGGCCCAGTGCTTCCCGTTGTATTTGACAGACATTGCGGCACTATGGCATAGTCAACTGGAGATTGGCTCCATTGGAACATGGGTTGATTTGACTGAGAAGTTCATGAGGCAATTCAGATTTCACATTTCGAGACCCAAAAATGTGATGACTTTGGCAGCACTAAAGCAATGGGCTGGAGAATCTTTGATGAGCTTTCTAACGCAATTCAATGCAGCGGCAGCATCGGTGGATCGACCAGATCCATCCATGGTTTTGATGGAAGCAGTATCTAGCGTAGCTGGAGGTAGAGAATTCAATAATTCATTAACAAGGGATCCCCTTATGGATCTATGGGAATTTTATCATGAGGCTGAAGGATTTTTACGATTAAAGGATGCAAATGCCAAAAGAGAGGAAGGAGAAGGAATCGATTTTTATGCAGTCAAGGGTGAAAATCCTCTTGAAAAAGATGCAGGAGCTAGCAAAGGGAAACAAAAGGCTAAGGATAACGGTGATGGATCAACGCGACCATGAAAGGAGCCAAGATTCACCTCATATATGGAGCTGAATGAGACTTTGGAGCGAATCTACCAAGATACCAGGGGCAGATTCCTTATCGAAAGACAATAAGGAGGGATCCAACCAACAATGAAAGAAGGCCAGACAAGTACCGCTTATTCCACGAGCTGAATGGTCATAGCATGAATGATTGCAGGAACTTGAAGGATGAGGTTGAGGGGCATATTCGGAACGGTCTGCTATCGTAGTATGTAAGAAGGGGAACAACAATGGTGGAATGGGAGCGGCCACCACTTGCATCAGCAGGGAACGACTCAAGATCCGAGCGTCATCTTATTATCAATTGATTGAGATAATGACGAACAAGTGGCAAACTCCAAACCAACATGATTAAGTTGTTTACACATGTACAGGACCACAAACAATCCTCAGGCATGCTCTGATACGACTATAAATCACATCAATGTAGGTGTTTGTGCTCTGACATATCTGTTTTTCTTTTGTTTTCTGTTTCCCATGTTTGGACCTGATTTTGTTTGACATTCCTATTGAAAAACTCAGTTGAATGGATATTTGGTTTTGATAATTCTGCAATGGCCACATTACTTACACATGTACGGGATCACGAACGGTCGCCAGGCATGCTTTGAGGTGGCGATAGACTGCTATAACTCATAATTCAGGTATTCACTCGAACGTGGAATCTTACATTAACGATACTAAGTCCCCCAAGGCATACATAATTCGCCTCGAACGGTACCCGATCGCAAACGATCACAATTCGCCTCGAAAGGCACTCGTCTTGAACGATCACAAATCGCATCGAACGGCACCCCGACCGCAAAAAGTCACCATTCACTGCGAACGATATCCAGCCATGAACAGTCACATATCACCTCAAATAACATACGATCTCGAGCGACTGTCATTCACAGCAGGTAGGACTATCAATCTCTTTCCAGGAATTAACAGGATACGAACATCCAACTTATCGGACTATAAAACACACCTTCCTATCGTAAGGCATGTTTTGGAGGCAAGTGTTATCCTGCCTTTTAGCAACGCCGTGATACCAAAAGATTAACTGAAAACCGAAGACAGTTCATCCCAAAGATTGGTTGTATACTGGCTTGCTATGGGTATCTATGAATTTTTCTCGAGTCCAGGTAAAGATACAATTGATATGACATGACAATCGAAGTTGTGGGAGCTAATGTTTCAAGTTTCAAGTTTCAAGTCAATCCGAGTTCGTACACGCGAGATATGATCGATACAACTAAGGAAAACACGCCGTTCGTATCGATCCCAACGCCTTGTTCGAATCCATTCAGAGAAATCTTGTTCGTATCCATATGTTCGTATCCATCAAGGAACGTCTGATTTCAAATTGATCATGTTTGAATCGATCCACGGTCGTGATGTTTGAATCCATCGAGTTCGAGTCGATCAGAGTGACTTCACCTCGTATCTATAGTGTTCGTATTCGATCTAGCGAAGCCTTAGTCGTATCCATCGGGTTATCGGCAGTTCATATCGATCAATCCCTAATGATCGCATCGATCGCCCAAAAATGCATTTCGTTTTGGTCGGACTATGATCATTTCGTATCGATCGAATGAACGATACGAAACACATGCAAAATGATGCATCCGATCGACACGAACAAGGGAATGCGGTTGATCGACGCGAGTGACACAAAGCACGATCGATGCGAAGCAACCACTAGCATCGATACTACCAAGACAAAATGATCCATGCGAACAAGGCTTCAATTTTGGGTACGAATAAGACTTAGTTGACTCAGTACAAAATGTGGAACGATCCATGAATCTCGTGCCACGTCACGTTGTGCACACGTGCTAGGGATCGGGTTGAACAGACCGATACGAAATGTATCGATGCGAACGACGCAGCTACCAAAAACATGAATTTGCATCAATCATATCTCCCAATTCACAAGTCCAAATGCTGTGAAACTTTTATAGGAGCTGACGTGCAAGCTAAGGAATGTTCACGCCAAGTTTCGACTCCATTGGACGAATTCTTGATCGATATGAAATTGGTTTGTGTCGATCATAGATCGAGACGAAATTGCATGGGATCGATCGTGTGGGCCCCATCACATGGCAGAAGAAGTCTCCCGAAGCTTGAGCGAGATACCAGCCTCCTACGCCTATAAATAGAGCCCCAAGGCCTATAGAAAAGGGATCTTTTTGGCTCCTCAAAGTCCAGACTCTGCCGTATCCAACTTTGCACTCCATAGCTGCTGTTGTACATGAATTTTAGAACTATAATTTGTTGTAATCCATTGTAACCAATTGTAAACGGCGAGTGAATATCAGTAAAGTCATCAAACTTGAAACTGGACGTAGGCCGGATTGCTGAACCACTATAAATCCTGTGTTAATTACTGCTTTCTTCTTAATTTGCTGAGTGTTCTTCATTTTTGATTCTCTACATATTTGTTATCTCTGATCTATGACTGTGAACTGGTGCTTTCATCGACTATTGGGTGTTTGTGACCGTTTTTTATGCAAATAACAAAAATAAAATAACCATAGTAGTTCATGAAGCTACTACATACATAGTCTCAAAACAAATACATAGTCTGGAAATAAATACCATAGGAAATCCAAATACACAAGTCCACTAATACATAAGCAAAGGCTGAAATGAAATAATTGAAATTGTAATAGATAGACAACTAGATAGATAGATAAATCTCTAGAAAATCTCTAGCTTTAAAAGATGAATCCAAAGCTTTGATGCTTAGACTGACCCGAGCATAAACCAAAACACAAACACTCGAGTCAGGACATACATACTTATAAAATGTAAATCAACTTAACCGAAATGCAATTCAAATGCACAAGTAACTTAAAGGATGATTGGGATCTCCCATCCTTTATGGATCCATTAAACTATGTAATAATATACGCTGTTATAATAATGACTAAAATAAAGTAAACTATTAAAATAGTGTTAAGGCATTACCCATATCCCCCTTAACACATTTTATAGTGCCAATAGTCTATAAAGTACCACTATACCTCTAGATCGGGAGGCTACCAGAGGATACACCATGGGTATGACACAAATCAAACTTGTACAAGGCACGCTAGGGTTGGTGACACGACACAATAAGGCAATGCTAGGGTAAATATACCAATTTTGCATCCGGGCTGGTGGTAAGGCATGGCAGCCACAACCGCCCACCTCGAGCCACGCTCCCAAAAAATCGAAGGTGTGCACCAAATCAATCACAAAGTAATAGAATGGCATACGAAGGAGTGTGTCCGATCGGAGGAGCTACCTCGCTTTGCCCGAGAATTGCTCCTGTTTTAGCCACCTTATGCTAACTCACGGGAGTCGGGTCCACACATATACCTCATATAGGATCATTGCCACCATCCTACTTCATTCTAGAATCTCCATCGAGTACACGGTTGTTAAAGTGGTTTTCGGTATTGGCAGAGTATGACAATACCTGATCTCGGTCTCTTTAACAACCAATCGTTATTATAACCCGTAGTTATTTATTTCAAATGGTCTACGTTTTCAAAACAAACATATTCATCTTAAAAAAACCATTTAAATCTGATGTCATTATTCTTTCAAAATGATATTCATTTTTCCAAAGTTGTAACATTTCCAATTTATACAGTTAGTTATAACACTTTTAGAAATGTGATATTTAGAAAAAACATAGCACTTGAAAATGCGACCCTTATATATAGTAGCATTTTGAAAATGTTACATCTTTAGAAATAGTAGCATTTTAAAAACATAACCAAAGATAGCATAGCATTTTAAAGCATCACCTAAAGTAGCATAACATTATCGAAATGCCAAAAATCCTACTATAAAATGTTTAAAACATAATATCTTCAAATTTTATCAAAGTTATTAAGTAAAATCTATTTTATGATGCAAAATTATTTATTAGGATACTAATTAAACTGTGATTTTCGTTAAATAAAATTTGTTACTAAAATATCCAATTAAAACTGTATTTTCTCATATTAGGTTAAAGGTACATTATTAACCTAAATTCAAATTTTTTAATAAAGAAACTGTTATTTATTTATTTAAATATCTATTTCATAATAAAATATTATATTACTAGGCTAGATTCAAAAATTCCTTATTATGAAATCTAATTAAATTATTAAGTTGGATTAAATTATATATATCATATGTAAAATCTTTAAATTACAATTTAAAATATTTATTAACTTATAAATTTTAACTTATAGAAACTAATATATATATATAATTTTTAAAACATTTAAACCGAGTTAAGTTAAAAATTTCATATATATAAAAATACTTAATAAATTTTATAAAATTATTTAAAACTAACCATGAGTCTGTATAGTATTTTCTAACCTAGGTCAAGTGATATAGATTTGTATCATTTCAATCCGTAATTTATAAAATTTTGGGTTTTTTCATTTGAAGCCCGTAATCCCAAGTTAAAATAAAAATCGCTTGAGCCTATCATTTCAGCTCATAACGATTTTTCCCTATTCTAAAGTCCGTTCGGGTATGTATCATTTCAACCCATAGTGAGGGAACTTGCAATGTGAGAAACAGAATATAAAATGAATAGAATAACTTAACATATCATGTAAAGTGATAAAACAGGTATAACATAAGATGATAACAGGTATAACATCAGGTGAGAACATCATATGATATCGTGTCACAGGAATATATGAGATAACTAACATCATATGCATATCAATACTGTTTCATATGTCATCGATTCACTAAAATACAAGTAAGTAGTCGAGAGTGATGGACTCACCATCTTTGGCTAAAGATGACAATTCAAACAATAAGACAACTCTGAAAAGGCATGACAAACACGAATCAAGCTTGAGTGGAAGTAGAACCCAAATCCAAATCTTAGAATCAACAAAATAAAAATAAAAATATATATATAAGTAAATAATCATACATAAAAAATAAATAAAACACAAAGCAAATAGGCTAGTCAAAGCACAAATGGGCTCAGCCATCATAGGAATAGGCTCGGCACCATGGTTTGTGCTCGGTCATGTTGACTTATGGCTTGATGGGCACGGCTAGGATGGCTATAAAGCACGTCTATGGTGAATACAAGTTGATGGCAAGGCATGAAGGCAAAAAGGCAAGGGAAGTGGCATTTGGGTTCGACCCTAAGCACTTTGGGTTCGGCCACTATGGAGTTTCGTTCGGCCATCATACAAATCTGGTCAAGGCAACGATGAAGTCACGGCTAGGCAAGAAAGAGGTAATGGCCGAGGAAAATTGGAAGGAAAGGAGAAAAACAAGGGTCGGCTAGGGTTTTTGGCAAGGATGTGGTTCGGCCATGGCTATGATGGTCATGGCTATGGGTTGATGATGATAAGAGTTCGGCTAGAGGAGGTGGTGGTGGATCATCATGGTGGTGGAGGCAAGGAGAAGGTCGGCTATGGCAAAAGTTTAGGCTGAAATAAGGAAGAGGAAGGAAGATACAAAATAAGAAAAACTGGAAAAGGAAGAAGAGAATTACTACAAAACTCTTGCGTAGAAGAAAGAAATGAGAAAGGGAAGTCGGAAGAAAACTTTTGTTACGTATAATGTTTCTTAAAAGATGGTTTTTCAAGATGAACAGACAAATAGGTCCTATTGGTTAACCTAGGCCATTAGCCAAAGCCTAACAACAAATAACAAGCCAAATCCTAAACCAAATGTAGCCCAAAATCCAAATAAAAATAGGAGAAATAAAATACGGAAAATAACTACATGTAAAACGCTAAAACTTTGCAGATTTGAAAAGTATAAATCAGAATTTAACGAAATGAAAAGCATAGAGAATGTTAGAATCAAATCTAGCTTCAAAGAAAAAGAATAAAAATTTAAAATTCAAATTTAAAATTTTCAACCGAAAGTCAAACTTTGACCATAGTTGACCAAAAATTAAATTTCAGAAAAATCTTTATTTTATTATATTTGGAAAAATAATTCTCAACAAGTCCCAAAGATATACTATAAAATTCCAATTTTTCAATTTTTAAATGATTTAAAATCAAAGTTTTCAAATAATTTTTATTTAAAATATTTGCTAATATTACGGGTTGTTACACTCTCCCCCACTCAAAACTTTTCATCCTTAAAAAGAAACAAGACACGACAAAAAAGGGAAATAAGATAGAATAAAGAATAATTCCTGAAATGAATAATTCGGGATTCGTAGAATGCATGCTCTCCTCCGTTTCCCAAGTACGATCCCGATCATCAGTACTCTACTGCACTTTGACCAGGTTGACAGATTTCCTTCTCAGCTGCATCGTATCTCCATCAATAATACGAAGTGGCTTCCTTTCGAAAGTACGGTTTGGCCCAGTATCCAAATACTCGAGAGCAGAAGGCTAGACAAGTAAAGATGGATCATGAAGAGACCGATGGAGATGTGAAATATGGAATACATTATGCACTCCAAAATACTTCTCAAGCAAATCCAAGCGATAATCTAAAGAACCAGCCCTCTCTAAGATGCGGAAAAGACCAATGAACCTAGGAGCAAGCTTTCCTTTCCGACCAAACCAAATCACATTCCTTAAGGGAGGTACCTTAAGGAAAACCTGATCACCAACAGAAAACTCCAAACTCCTCCTACGCCGATCAATATACTTCTTCTGCCTATCCTGAGCGCACCTCATCTTTCTCTTAATCTCCTCAACTCTCTCAGAAGCCTCCAGAATCACATAAGGACCAAGAACTAAATGATTACCAGATTCAATCCAGTAAGATGGAGATCTTCAAGGTCATTCGTAAAGAGCAGCAAACATAGACATTGCAATACTAGCCTGGATTCAATGATGAACTGAGATAGATAAAGGATTAAAAAAATTAAAATAGAAGATTTGAGATTATACCTGATAACTGTTGTAGTAGTTGAATTCAACGAGATGGAGATGATCTTCCCAAGATCCTCCACAATCAAGAACATAGGCACAAAGAAGATCCTCTAGAATCTGATTTACCCTTTCCGTTTGACCATCGGTCTGTGGATAGTAAGCAGTGCTCAGATTCAGGTGAGTACCTAAAGACTCCTGAAAAGCGTTCCAAAACTGCTAGTGAAGACGATATCTCTGTCACAAACAATGCTGACGAGAACACCATGAAGGCGAACAACCTCTCTCCTATAAGTCTCCGCCAAACTAGAAGCCGAACAGGTAGACCAAACTGGAATGAAATGAGCTGACTTGGTCAATCTATCCACAGTAGCCCAAATATTCGCATTACCCCTCCAAGTCCTCAGTAATCCATTAATAAAATCCATAGAAAACCGTTCCCATTTCCAATTAGGAACCTCATGAAGCTACAATAACCGAGGGGTCTTCTGATGATCGGCCTTGACTTACTGACAAGTCGCACACCTACTAACAAAGATGGAGATAACAGGCTTCATACCATTCTACTAATAATGCTACTTTATATCCTGATACATCTTCATCATACCTGGATGAATAGAAAGTCTGGATCGATGATTTTCTCGAAGTGACTCTTGCCTCAAACCATCGACATTCGGGACACAAATTCAATTATTAATCCTCAAAATCCCTCTATCATCAATCTGCGCTGCACTACTATCCTGACTACTACCACCAACCCTACTAAGAACATTCTCCTTCATAAGCTTAAGCATTCCATCCTCGTCCTTCTTAGAAATGATATGACCCATAAGAGGAAAAGAAGAAACAACAAGTTGACATAACATCGTCCTCTTTCGACTCGAAGCATCGGCAACAACATTAGCTTTCCCAAGTGTATAGTTGATGTCGAGGTCATAAGAAGCAAGAAACTCAAGCCACCTAACCTGCCTCTGATTCAAATCCTTCTGGGTGAAGATATACCTCAAAGGCTGATGATCCGTAAAGAGCTCAGTCTTGGTTCCCAAAAGATGATGCCCCTAAAGCTTCAATGAAAAAACCACAGCAAGAAATTCTAAATCATGGGATGCATAATTGGTTTCATGGGTCTTCAACTGACGACTGGCATAACCAATGACCATCCCATCCTGCATTAGAACAGCTCCAAAACCGTCACGACTAGCATCATTGTATACCGTTAATCCCTCATTTTCATTTAGAATGGTAACAACTAGTGTAGAAGTAAGCTTTCTCTTTAACTCATTGAATGCGGCTTCACACTTATCATTCCAAATAAACTTTTCATTCTTACGAGTCAACGCAGTGAGAGGTGCAGCAATCCGAGCAAAATTCTCAATGAATCTCTGATAATAACCGGCAAGGCCTAGAAAACTATGGATATTAGATGGAATCCCAGGAGTTTCCCAATCTTGCAATAGAATAGGGAGAAATATGGACTATAGGAAAGATAGAATGATCAAATTATAGAGAAAAAAGAGAAGGAAGACATACATTTATCACAGTGATCTTAACTGGATCAACCGAAACTCC
Organism: Allium cepa; assembly: GCA_030765085.1. NCBI lineage: Eukaryota > Viridiplantae > Streptophyta > Magnoliopsida > Asparagales > Amaryllidaceae > Allium > Allium cepa. The sequence goes on along the minus strand of CM060942.1, from coordinate 85,722,218 downwards.
TTTTCCAGAAACAATATGCCCACGTAATCGGACTTCATCCTTCCATAAATGGCATTTTGAGAATTTAGCCTTCAACTGAAAATCCTAAGAGTCTCCAAAACAAATTCAAATGCGAATCATGTTCTTCCCTTGACTTAAAGAAGACAAGAATGCCAATGATGAAGACTAGAATAAATTTGTTAAGAACATCAAGAAAAACACAATTCATAAGATCAACAAAGAAAGCTGGGGCATTAATTAAGCCAAAAAGCATATCTAACCATTCATAAAAACCATTCTCAGTATGGAAAGAAGTTTGGGAATACTTTCCTCGGCAACTCTAAGCTGATGGAAACCTGTGGCAAGATCAAGTTGAGAGAAAAAAAAAGCTCAGTAGAGCTGATCAAACATATCATTGACACGAGGCATATGATAACCGTTTTTCATGGTGAGCTTGTTCAGCTCCCTATAATCAACACACATCCTCAAAGAACCATCGTACATAGTGATGAAAACCACAGCTGGTCCCCATTCGTAATGGCTTGGTATAATTAGACCTTTGGAGAACAAGTCCTCAATTTGCTTCCTCAACTCAACTTTCTCACGTGGTGCCATTCTTCTGGGAGGAAGAACTACAGGTCGAGCTCCAGGAATAAGATCAGTACAGAATTCAATTTCCCTCTTAGGAGGTAAAGAAGTGAATTCACCAAATACATCAGGATAGAGTTTAACCATAGGAGTTGAATCAAGATCACCAGCAGAAGAATCAAGAGAATAAATAAAACTACTAGAAAAATCCCGAGGCATGCGACACTGATTCACTAGAGGATTACCAAAATCATCAACAAGAGAAATAGTCCAAGTTTTACATGAGATAACGGCTTCATGCCTCTTCAGCCAATCACTCCAAGCAACATATCAAAAGCATCGAAACCCAGAACATAGGAATCACCACTAAAGCTATGATGAAAATGAAGGAGTTTCACTTGGTTACAAATCCAACTAAGGTTCGTAGGATCACCGATAGGATTTTTAACACACAAAGGTTCAACAGCAAACTTAGGAGAAAGGAGATGCTCAAACTTATCACAAAGATCCATAGAAATAAAACTATGGGAAGCTCCAGTGCCAAATAAAACACGAACGAGAAATTCAAACAAAGTAAAAGTGCCCTGAAGAGTACCTTAGGTATCACTAGGAGCAGGTGGAGTGGCAGAGGTTACAGCAAAAATACCAAATGGCTTGCCCTTCTGCTGAGTAGGACAATCCTTCCTGAAGTGGCCAAGCTGCAGGTAAATATGGAAGAGATCACGCCTAGTCAATGGAGCTGGGGGAACAACAGCATCAACTAAAGTAGGGAAACTATTGGCATAGTGTCCCTTCTGATCACACTTGAAGTAAGTGATGGAAGATAGGTCGATAGGCTGCCTTTGAGAAGAAGAATATCCCAAAATCGAAGTCTTATTCCAATTCTTCTTCTACTGATGAAAGTTAGGCTTCCTCTTCTTGGGGTTACCAGAAGAAAGTTCAGATGAAGGAGCACGAGCAACAGAAGGATCCTTAGAAGTAGGATTCTCATACCTAATGGCCATATCCATCAATCCAGTGAAGGGGCTATGCATATGAGAAATGAGAAAATCATATTACCCTAGGAAAGCTCCAGCTATAAAATTCTCATACTTCTTAAGAGGGGTGTCAATCAGGCTAGGACCAAAGTTGGAAAATTCATTGAACTTCCACTCAACTTAGAAAATGACATGTCTCCCTGCTTAAGATTCATAAACTCCCTGTATAGCTGAGACTTCCTACTTCGGGCATTTACTTAGCCACAAAAGCATCCCTGCAAACGATATCGAAACATAAGAAAGATTCCAAAAAGAGAAAAATGAACCAAACTCAAGACCAACACCAGATGTTACCTAAGCTGCTCCCTAGAAATAATAGCCTCGATAGTGTCAGACGTAACAGACTCCCACCAATCCAGGGCTGCCAAATGCAACTGCCAAGCTGCCAACTGACGCTACTGAGCATCGGTGATCTTAAGACCGAAGAAAATCCTCTCTAATACCCTTAACCACTACTAAGCCTCAATAATGCTCTCTGATCCAGTAAACTTGGTACCACCAAGCTAAGTGAATTCCTTATAGAGAGTCGTGAACCTAATGGGTGCAACAGGCTCAGGAACTGGGGCAACTCCACGATCCCGACCTCTGACATTCCTATGACTCATCCTGAAAAATCAAGAATGAATTTCAGGAAAAAGGTAAGGAGAAACAAAGACAAGATTCAACTAGAAATGGAAATCCTAATCAAAGGACCTAATTAACAAGGTGGATAAGGATAGGAAGGAAGTTTAGGAAAAATTAGATTTTTAAAGCAAGAAAAGTTTATATCAAAATAATCTTTAAAAATACTTTTTAAAATCATTTGAAAAATAATTTATACTTAAAAATACGTACCCTCACAAAGAAATGAGTCTAAGATTGATTTCACTCATTCTAGGGTATTTCTACCCTATCTCTAATGAGTTTTTGCTCCGCAGGCTAAGGTTTGCCTAAACCCGAAGCTCTGATACCAAATATAATGACCCGCTATTTTGGACCATTCAAATCGACAATAAACCACACATGTCGGACTTGAATAATTCAAAACAATGGATCGTTAAAATATTTCGGAGCAAATAAAACCAATCATGGAATCACAGACACAGAATATTAGTATAACTCGCAGCAGAAATATAATAACCATACTAGTTCATGAAGCTACTACATACATAGTCTCAAAACAAATACATAGTCTGAAAATAATTACCATAGGAAATCCAAATACATAAGTCCACTAATACATAAGCAAAGGCTGAAATTAAATAACTGAAATGGAAATAGGTAGATAACAAGATAGATAGATAAATGTCCAACAAATCTCTAGCTCCAAAAGATGAATTCAAAGCTGTGATACTCAGGCTGACTTGAGTGTAAAGAAAAACAAAAACACTCGAGTCAGGACATACATACTTATAAAATGCAAATCAACACACGTGAACTGTAATTGAAATGCACAAGTAACTTAAAGGATGCTTGGGATCGCCCATCCTTTAAGGATCTGTTAAACTATCTACTATGTAGTAATATACGCTATTATAATAATGTCTAAAGTAAAGTAAACTGTTAAAATAGTGTTAAGGCATTACCCGTATCCCCCTTAACACATTTTATAGTGCCAATAGTCTATACTGTACTGTAATACCTCCAGATCGAGAGGCTACCAAAGGTGTTCCGTAGGTACGACATAAATCAAACTCGTACAAGGCACGCTAGGGAGGTGACACGACACAACAAGGCAATACTAGGGTAGATATACCAATTACACATCTAGGCTGGTGGTAACTCATACTAGCCACTACCACCCACCACGAGGCACCTCCCAAAAAAAAAATCAAAGGTGCGCACCAAATCATTCACAAAGTAATAGAATGGCATACAAAGGAGTGTGTCCGATCGGAGGAGCTACCTCACTTGAACCGAGAGTCGCTCCTGATTTAGCCACCTTATGCCAACTCACGGGAGTCGGGTCCATGTATATACCTTATTTAGGATCATCGCCACCATCCTACTTCATTATGGAATCTCCACTGAGTACACAGTTGTTAAAGTGGTTTTCGGTATTGGCAGAGAGTATGACAATATCTGATCCCGGTCTCTTTAACAATCAACCGTTATTATAACCCGTGGTTATTTATTTCAAATGGTCTACATTTTCAAATCAAACATATTCATCTAAAAAAACCATTTAAATCCGATGTCATTATTCTTTCAAAATGATAATCATTTTTCCAAAGTTGTAACATTTCCAATTTATACACTTAGTTATAACACTTTTAAAAATGTGATATTTAGAAAAAACATAGCACTTTAAAAATGTGACCGTTATATATAATAGCATATTGAAAATGTTACATCTTTAGAAATAGTAGCATTTTAAATACATTACCAAAGATAGCATAGCATTTTAAAACATCAACTAAAATAGCATAGCAATTTGAAAATGCTACAAATCCTACTATAACATGTTTAAAACATAATATCTTCAATTTTTGTCAAATTTATTAAATAAAATCTATTTTATTATGCAAATTCATTTATTTGGATATTAATTAAACTATGATTTTTGTTAAATAAAATTTATTAATAAAACATCCAATTAAAACTGTATTTTCTCACATTAAGTTATAGGTACATATTAAGCTAAATTTTAAAAAAATTAATAAAGAAATTATAACTTATTTATTTAAATATCCATTTCATAATCAAAATATTATATTACTAGGTTTGATTTAAAAATTCCATATAAACAAATCTAATTAAATTATTAAGTTGGATTAAATTATATATATCATATGTAAACTCTTTAAATTAAAATTTAAAACATTTATTAACTTATAAAATTTTAACTTATAAAAACTAATAAATATATAATTTTTTAAAAATTTAAACCAAGTTATGTTAAAAATTTCATATATATAAAAATACTTAATAAATTTTCGAAAATCATTTAAAAATAACCACAGGTCTGTATAAAATTTCTAACCTAGGTCAAGTGATATGGATATGTAAGATTTCAATCGGTAATTTATAAAATTCCGGGTTATATCATTTCAAACCCACAATCCCAAGTCAAAATAAAAATCGCTTGAGCTTATCATTTCAGTCATAATGATTTTTCCCTTTTTTAAAGTCCGTTCGGGTATGTATCATTTCAACCCATAGTGAGGGAACCTGCAATGTGAGAAACAGAATATAATATGAACACATTAACATAGCATATCATGTCAAGTGATAAAACAGGTATAACATAAGGTGATAACAGGTATAGCATCAGGTGATAACATCATATGATATCATGTCACAGTCATATATGAGATAACTAACATCATATACATATCAATACAATTTCATATGTCATCAATTTACTAAAATACTAGCACGTAGTCGAGAGTCATGGACTCACCTTCTTTTTCTAGAAATGACAATTCAAACAACAAGACAACTCCGAAAAGGTACGACAAACATGAATCAAGCTTGAGTGGAAGTAAAGCCCAAATCCCAATCTTAGAAGCAACAAAATAAAAACAATAATATATATAAGTAAATAATCATACATGAAAAATAAATAAAACACAAAGCAAATAGGCTAGTCAAAACACAAATAGGCACGACCATCATAGGAATAGGCTCGGCCACTATGGTTTGTGCTCGGCCATGATGACTGGTGGCTTGATAGGCTCGGCTAGGATGGCTATAAAGCACGGCTATGGTGAATACAAGGGGATGGCAATGCATGGAAGGAAAGAAGGCAAGGGAAGTGGCATTTGGGTTTGCCATAAGAACTTTGGGTTCAGGCACTACGGAGTTTGATTCGGTCGTTATACAAATTTGGTCAAGGCAACTATAAAGTCATGGCTAGGGATGGGAAATGGTCACGGCTAGGCGAGGAAGAGGTGATGGCCGAGGAAAATAGGAAGGAAAGGAGAAAAACAAGGGTCAATTAGGTTTTTTGGCAAGGATGTGGTTCAGCCATGGCTATGATGGTCCCGGCTATTGGTTGTTGATGGTGAGGGTTCGGCTAGAGGAGGTGGTGGTGGATCATCATGGTGGTGAAGGCAAGGTGAAGGTCGGCTATGGCAAAAGTTTAGGCCGAAATAAGGAAGAGGAAGGAAGAAACAAAATAAGAAAAGTGAAAAAAGAAGAAGAGACTTACTGTAAAACTCTTACGCAGAAGAAAGAAATGAGAAAGAGAAGTCAAAAGAAAACTTTTGTATGTACAGTGTTTCTCAAAAGATAGCTTTTCAAAATGAACAGACAAAAAGGTGCCTATTGGTTAACTTAGCCCATTAGCCAAAGCCCAACAACAAATAACAAGCCAAATCCTAAGCCAAATGTAGCCCAAAACCCAAATAAAAATAGGAGAAATAAAATATGGAAAATAATTGCGTGTAAAACGCTGAAACTTTGCAGATTTGAAAAGTATAAATCAGTATTTAACGAAACGAAAAGCATAGAGAATGTTAGAATCAAATCCAGCTTTATAAAAATCTTCATTTTATTATATTTGGAAAAATAATTCTCAACAAATCCCAAAGATATATTATAAAATTCCAATTTTTGAATTTTTAAATGATTTAAAATCAAAGTTTTCAAATAAATTTTATTTAAAATATTTGCTAAAATTACGGGTTATTACAGTTAAACAACTTCATTAATTGCTTATGTTATTATCATATTTTGTCATTCCGCTGTGTGATTCTATGTATAGTTCTTCTTCTTTTTTTATTTTCTTTATTATCCCCATTGATTATCTATCTTTTGGACTGCTTGAGTTAGACATGTGTGGTTTGTTGTCGACTTGTATCGTCCATAAAAGGTGGGTCGCCACATTCCCCTTGCCTTTTCCAATCGGTTCTCCTTCTACTCAGTAAGCATAGTCTTCTCGTTTGAGGAATAATCGTTTGAATGTGGGGAAGTACATTCATGTTGAGTTTCCCTTTTATTTTTCTGGTGATGCTTTAGTCCCTCTTTCGAAGGCTATTGATGTAGGCTCGAAAGTCTATCAACACTATCTGGTAGATTTTTTCCTTGATAAGCCCCTATCTTACACTCCTGTTGTTGAATAACTAAAAAGATTTTGGCACTCAAAGGGCTTTATTAAGGTAAAGTACGATGATTCCATTTTTTAAATTTTTTTCCCATGAAGAAGATAAAAATAATATTGTAGAAGTTGATCCTACTTCGATGAGGAATAATTTTTCTATTATCAAGGCATTAGATCCTAATGTTGGTAGTGTTTGTTTTACTATCAGATCAGTTCCAATAAAGGTTTAGTTTTCTAATATACCATTATTTTCTTGGTCCCACTTAGGTATTAATTGGTTAGCACATAGGTTAGGCATAATATTATGCATGGATGAGTTCACTGAAAAGCTAGAAAGAAGTGAATATGCTAAATGTATAGTTAAATTACCCCTAATTAGGAACTTGTTGATTGTTTTCCTATCAACTATCTATATGATGGTTAATAGGATGTACATGGTAGATATATTTGAAAAATTGAAACGTGTGTAAAATGTAAAATGTTTGTCCGTGCTTCATGTGATTCTATTAACATGGAAAATGAAACAATTCAAAATAAAGAGGTGAAAGTGAGAAGGGTAAAAAAGGCTATGGTAGAGCTACGGGTATGCCCTAGGGGTAACTATCTAATTTATTACATATATTTACCTCGATAACTAATTTTGTTCAAAATAAAAGGTGTTTTCTTTCTACTATATATTTGATATAATATAGTATACTAATTATTTAATTTAATTAAAAATATATTTAATAGAAAATCCATAAATGGAGTGTTTGTGATAGGAATTACAAATAGTTGTAATCATGAATATTGTACCACAATACTATAAAACACGTCGTTTTAAGTGTTCTTACTCTAGATGCGACAAGACTGGATATCAATGTATCCGTTAAGATTAGAGTATGCAACGCTCTCCATATATTAGCCAATAAATTACTTATGACTGCTAAGGCACCTAGGGTTTACATTTTTATAGTTATGGGATAACCATGGAACTACTCATTTAACAGATTTCTCTTTGTTAATACAACTAAGGTCAAACAGATGGTATCGATGTGATCGAGTTACACAGTTCTCTCAACTTGAAAATATAGTCGACCTTCAATATGAAAGCTCTTCTTTGATTATACTAAAATCATGGTAAATGGACGTGTTGGAAGTGAAGCTCTATCAAGAGAGGATTCATCTCCTTAGTTATATGAGGTCAGTATCATGGTCAACTAAAGTCCACTCAAATTCAATGTCATTGGCTAGATCATTTCAGTTCCTAATAATTGTTATTAATAACAAGGACTTTGTGCTTGTACTATAGAGTTGAATATGGACAATATTAGAATTCGAATCATTACCAAATTTCATAAGTGATATAGTTTGATGAAGAGAACTGGTGTAAATAAAAGTCACAACCCACTAATGCTTAATAAAGTAAAACGCGATTTTACCATAACCAAGTAAGCAATAAATTTGGCTAAAATGTCGCACAACATGTTAACAGACATGTGAATGTTAATATTTGAACAGTTCAATATTAATCGTTGACCAAATTTACACCTAACGAGTCATACAACGGAAATGATGATTTTCTTTTGACCAAACAATTTAATTAATTTATAATTGTTATAAATTAAAAAAATTAATTGATATTTATGAATTATTAATATAAAATTTGATTATGATCCGATGAATAGATATTATTAATTATAATTAGAATTGTTATAAATATATTAATCGATGTACGATATCGATAAACAATAAATTGGATTTAATTACATAATTATTTGGTTATAAATGAGTTTAAGCCCACCATAAGCGTTAGTTATTTCGGTTGCAACAAGGGGTATAGACATCTCATAACATAGGTAAGAGTAGCTTTAAATGGATGGCTAACATTAAAAGAGACTAAGTAAAAGATGAGATCCTAAATTCTCTCCTTTCCTTGCTCTATTTAAGAATCTCCTCTTATACTTGATATCTATCTATTTGTAGCCTCCATCTCAAGATATTGCTAGTCGAAATCCCCCTTTGGTATCTCTATTTTTTCAAGCTCAAATCAAGTAAATTCAACTATTATTGGATAGTTGGTGGTAAATGGTTTAAGGACTAGCATTCTTTAGGATCACAAATTTTTTCAAGAAGAACACATCATCATTTCAAGGTGTACTTCAGCGCATTGGAAGTGAGGTACACTTTTGATCAGAATATAATTAAAATTGTGCAAATATAATGTTTTCTTTCATACATACATACATACAGATACACGTACATACACACACATACATATATATAGGGGACGATTCTGATATGTAAGTGATATTGTCACAAAATTATTTTGGTTATATGTTTGCATATACTTATATAATTTTTTTATTATATTCATATCTATAATGGAATGGCACAGAAAAAAAATTCAATTAATTATTATTTTTACTTAATAATATATATATATATATATATACACACCAAATATATGCATATATATATATATAGTTTATAATTTAATTACTTCATCATACTTTGTAAAAATATTTTATATATAGCGTATTATACATATATTATTTTTGGTTGTAATAAAATAATTCTTTATATATATTTATTATTATTTATATCATTTAATTACATATATTAAAATATTAATATATATATATATATATATATTATGTAAAATTATATTTCATATTTTATAAAATAATAGCATTGCCAAATATATGCTCGTGCTCGACGAAAGGATAAAAATATATTATTTTACTATTAAACATATTTTAAATATAGGCCTAAAATCAATAATAATTAAAAAATTATTTTAAAATCATAAATTATGAAATAAATTTTCTAATTACAAAATATATTTTTGAAATTTATTGGATTCAATTTTATATTTCAAACTATTTTATATTATTATTTTAAATTAAGACCATATGGAATTGATAAAAAATGGTATTCTGAAGAAAATTATTTTTGGGTTACGGTCAAGACCAAGTAAGTAAATATTTTTATTAAAAAATATTTTGTGTACTTATATGTGTTAATATTTTATTATATATTTGTACACATGTTGTTAATATAATATTTATGTACAGACTAAAAAAATTATTTACCTTTATATATATTATTTTCGGTTTTCAATAAAAATTCATAAAAAATCAATTATATATTTTATTTGATATTTTTGTAATTGATTTAAATATATTTACATAATTATAGATGCATATATTTTAATATTAATATTTGATTATTATGTTCTTAAATATATAAATATATATTTGTATATATTTATATTTATAAATTTAGACATAAATATACATATTTAAAATAATATAAAAGTATATAAATACACATTTGGAAAATATATTTGCATACTGGATGTGCTAACATATGTGTTGCAATGTAAATCCCATCATCTACACACATGCATGTTATACCTTGCATGTATTGACATGTTACATAAGCACGCATGCATACATATATGCATATGCATATACGTATACATATACATATACATAGATACACACACATATATAGATATATATATATTTATATTTATATGTGTGCGTGTGTGTGATACACTTATGTACATATAACATAACACAAATTAAATGATACTATATCATTTTTTAAATTTAAATAAAATAAAAGATTTTATTTAAATAAAAATTCAGAAATTTTCTAAGTAAACTAGACTTTATAGGCCCAATAAAGATCCAATCGGGTAAATAAAATAAAATTCACCTATAACTTCCACTATGGACTGGACCAAAACCAATAATGGTGTTAAAATGTAATTGCTTATGCAGTCTAAGTTAGTCATATCAGGGTTAACTATTAAACTCACAGCCCAAAGTTTGCCCCTAATAGAAAAATCCAAATTTGAATTAAGTCTTGGGCTAGTTTTCAAAATGTTTGAAAATTAAAAATATAAGATTTTAAATTTAAATGTTAAATTTAAAATTAGAATAAATATATGCTAAATTTATAATGATAAAATCTTCAAAATGATTGAAAAATATAATACAAGTTAATTTCGAAGTACCTAAAATTTAATAATAAGATTAATGAAACAAATAAGTTAATTAATAAATGTATACGTGCATAATATATTATGATATATATGTATATATTGTATTGTTTTAAAATGTTTAAAATAACACATTATATACTATGTATAAGAAATGAATTCTGAATTAATATAATATATATCAAGTTGTTAATTATATAAACTAATTAAAGGTTAATTAATCAAATAAATAAATTAAAGCTTGATTAATTAATTTTTTTGAAAATTATTAATTAATTAAATGAAAATACACATATATGAGATATATGTGTTACAATATAAAGGTTGTAGCTTATATAAATATTTAATATAAATGTTATATTAGAAGAATATAAAATTAATTAAAGAGTAAAATAATTCAAATTAATTAAATAAGATTTAATTACAATAATGTTATACATAAAACTATTGTATAAATTAATTAAAATATAAAAGTTATATAATAATAAAAACTTATATAATATAAATGTATAAACCAAAGATGGAACATTAAGGAAACCCTAAACAAACTTAAGGAATAAATATATCTGTAAACGTACATATACCGCTATTTTCGATATGCTTGACGCTTGAATCACGAGGGAATTTTAAAAGAAGTACATTGTTTCATAAGTCGATATCACTCAATATAATATAATGAAGATTATGAATCTTTAATATAGTTTTGTCCTCTAATATATATATATATATATATATATATATATATATATATATTAATAGATTACTTGCATACTCCTTTGTTGTTGAACAAACTCAAGTTAGAGATTTTATCTGTAGTATTATTTATATATCGAATAAAAGAGGTAAGATAATTATATGCATTTGTTGAGCAAACTCAAGGTACGTTTACTTTACTTAGCTCATCGCGATATGGTGGTACGAGTGAATAATATTGTTTTGATCTATTAAGCAAATTCAAGGTCAAAGTGAATTTAGGACAATTTTTTTTTGGCAAGGCCGACGGGGTTCGATGGTCCCCGACCATTTTATTGCAGCACCAGAGATTACAGGACACAAACAACAACAAAGAGCAAAGCTCAAAGAAAACGGAGACAAAACATGGTGCTACAAGCACAAAGGAAAAAACAGACAAAAATAAAAGAAAATAACAACCAAACAATTATATACAGAAGGTCAATCTTATTCCAGGGTTGAAGGCGAAAAGCATCTTCAGGGAAGACTCAATTTCATGAATTAACCAAAATCTGAAGTTAGGAGCAGTTTTTGCATTGATGACATCAAAAACTCTGCAATTACGCTCTCTCTACACTACATATATAAAGCTCTTCAACGTGACACAAAAAATTCTCTTTCTTTTTTGCTTGTTACCAGTCTTTGCGTATATTTGCTCCCATTCTTCTTGATTATCATGCAAGGAACAACTACTTTGTAGCTTTATCATTACTTCAGACCAGCGAAGCTTAATTTCTGAACATTCGAAGAATAAATGCTCAGCAGTTTCAGGTTGATCACAACAGAAAGAACAGTATATGTTAACGTTCATACCAATACTGACAAGCTTAGCCTTGGTCAGCATGGAACGATGCAAAATCTTCCACAAAGTTAAATTTTCTCTCATGCTACTATCTTTATTCCAAGTTCTCTTCCACCATTTCCAATTTTGATTGGCATTGTTCTGGATCAAGAATTCATATGCCTCACCAATATTAAATTTTCCTTTTTTCTCTCCCTATACCAATTCATCAGAAGTAGTAGGCGGTGGGGTAAACTTTTTGATTCTATCCCATTGTTTTTGTACTCTCTGATTAGAAGAAAACGTTTGAAGCCCCTGAAAGTAATCGAGAACATCTCTGACCATCGTTTCAGAGTGGACTCCAGTTTGTTGAATTTCACTGTAGGTAAGTTGCCTTCGAAGAATGAATCCTTTGTCAAGCCATGGATCATCCCAAAAGCTGACATTGTGTACATGATTGGTGTTCATTTAAATAAGAGGAAGAAAGAGTTCCTTAGTCTTGTGCATGCTCCGCCAGGTCCAGCTCATATTTTGCTGTTTATTCATGTCCCACAATCTCTTGCATTTCAACACATTTCTTTTGGACCACTCAGCCCATAGACTATTGGGGCAGTTAAACAAGGTGTCAACGTGCCTTGCAAATGCTGCCCTATTCCATTGTTTTAAATTTATTATACCAAGACCTCCCTTATTCAAAGGCTTCTCAACAGTACTATACTTAGTTGGAGCAATAAATCTGCCCATAGTTCTGCCAGACCACAGAAATCACATTATAGCACTTCTAATCATATGAATAAACTTGGATGGGAGAACAAAAGTTCTGGCCCAATACACTTGCATTGCAAAGGTAACTGACTTAATTAAAGTTAATCTACCAGCTTGAATCAGTTTCCTAGTGGTCCAACAATTAAGTCTAGTAGTGATCTTCTCATACATCGGTAGACATTGGTTTTTTGTGATTCTGGATGTTGTAAGTGGAAGACCAAGGTAGGAAACAGTGGAAAGGTTACGAGATAAACCAGTTATTTGAGATATCTGAGCTGCTTGAGCTATGCTAACTCCAGCTAGAATGATATCAGATTTCTGAACGTTAACCTTTAGCCCCGTCATAGTATAAAAGTATTCTAGGGTTAGCATTATGTTCTTAACTGTGTCGATGTCAGGAGAGAAAAACATAATCAAGTCATCAGCAAACATTAACGTCGAGACTTGAGGGTCTTTACAAGATGGATGCAATTTAAATTTCCCTTGTTGTATAGTTTTGTTTATCATTCTCGTAAGTAATTCCATGACTAGAATGAAGATGTAAGCAGACAGGGGGTCTCCCTGCCTAATACCCTGGTTACTTCTAAAAAAGCCTTTAGTTCTACCGTTGACATTGATTGAATAAGTTGGTGAAGAGATGCATTCAAAAATCCAAGCAATAAAATGAGGAGGGAAATTCATGTACCCCATGATGCGAACAATATTGTCCCAATGTAACATATCAAATGCTTTCATTATATCAAGCTTCATCATAGCTTTAGGGGTAGAATTTCTACTATTATATCCTTTAATTAACTCATGAGCAAGAAGGATGTGGTCTAGAATGTTCCTACCTGGTAGAAATGCAGCCTGGTTACTGGATACAATTGATGGGAGTACATTCTTCAGTCTTGTGGTAATGACTTTTGAGATGCATTTATATATAGTATTACAACATGATATAGGAAGGAAGTCTTTAACATGATGAGCATTCTTGTGCTTATGGATTAATGCTATGTTGGTATACTTGAAAGACCTATAAATTTTACTCTTTTTGAAGAATAGTGTAATAGCTTTGCAAACATCTCTAGATACAATCGACCAACATGTAGTATAGAAATATGCATTCAATCCATCTGGGCCACTGCATGAGTTAGTACTAAGAGAAAACATTGCTGTTTCAATTTCTTCATGGGTAACTTCAGAGCATAGCATGTTGTATTTTTCCTCATCAAGCCTGGGCAAGATATCAGTTGGGATGTCATCAATGTTAGGAACGAAGTTGTTTGTGTTGCTATATATACTTGTGAAATGTTGCTCAAAAGCTTCCTTAACACCTTCAGCAGTAGTTTGAAGATCATCATTCATGTCATAGATAGTAATAATATTTTCCTTCCTCTGCTTGTTCTTGAAACTAGCATGAAAGTATGCACTATTCTTGTCTCCTTTTTCCCACCATTTAATTCTCGACTTTTGTCTAATCATATCACTTTCCTGAGTTAGTGCATCATAGTACTGCTGAGACAAATTAGTTTCAGAAGTACATAGGCTAGCATCCTGAACATTATCCATCATAGCCTTCTGAACCTCAACAAGCTTATTCAGAATATTAGTACTCATTCTATCTCCTTTGCCAAATTTTTTAAATGCCCACAGCTTCAATACATCTTTCATTTCGCTTATTTTCTCCTGTAAAACAAAAAGATGATTACCATTCTTATTTTGCTCCATGTAGTTAATACATTAGATTTAAAGTCAGGTTCTTGAACCCATGAATTAAAAAATTAAAAATTTTCTTTTCCTCTCGTGTCCATTCCACGAAGATGTATTATTTGAAGGGAGTGGTCAGAAAGAAGAGGAGGGGGGAGATGGTTGAAAAGGAGGGGCCATTTGGTTAGGGCAGATTGATTGGTGAAGGAGTGATATATCCTAGAAAAGTCCTATTACCTTGCCTTCTTTTATTATTCCACGAGTATAGCAAACGAACAGATTTTACAGTAACAAGATCAGCATCATTTATCACATTACTGAGTGGTTGAATCTCATTAAGGGACAACGGATTTCCTCCCACTCTATCAGAGAGTGTATGACAGCAGTTGAAGTCACCAAATATAATCCAGGGATGGGTGGACTGCCTCAGAGATGGAATAACTGAAAGCACCGAGGTTCTAACAGCAGCTGAATTGGATGCGTATATGAATGAGATATAGAAGGATGTACTGTCAGAAATATCTTGAGCATGACAGTGAATGAGTTGGGAAGTGGAGAGGATAGGAGTAATTTGAAAATGATGGGGATTGAATAGAATCATGATTCTACCGTAGGGAGATTCGTTTAGGTTGTTGATAAGCTTCCAGTCAGGATTTATGTATTCAGCTGCCTTAGTAGTTAAGGTGAGATTTAATTTGGTTTCGAGAATCGCCAACACCGATAATTGATGAGTAGTAATAAGCTGTTTACACTGATCTTGCTTGATGACATGGTGTGCCCCTCGTATATTCCATGATCCAATGCGTGACATCATTGGAGAACTCTGGCATTAAGTATTTCAATCTTCATTCTCCTTGTTACTGCCTGCGTAGAGGACAAGTAATTTGGAATTGTTGCTGAAAGGGGGGTGTTTTCGTTGCTTCCTGTTCCATTATCCAG
Source organism: Allium cepa (assembly GCA_030765085.1). Taxonomy (NCBI): domain Eukaryota; kingdom Viridiplantae; phylum Streptophyta; class Magnoliopsida; order Asparagales; family Amaryllidaceae; genus Allium; species Allium cepa. Next base: position 85,706,694 of record CM060942.1, on the reverse strand, counting down.
AGGGGTGGAGGCCATTTGGGTTAGTGTGAGGAAGGGTGGACAGGAGTGTTGAATGGATGGGGAATTGAGAGGAGATGAATTGGGTGGAGGTTTGTAGGATAAGGGTGGTTTTATATTGGAGTATATTTGTGGAGGAGTTGCATTTTGTGGTCTGACAATGTCTGCGGGATTGGTTGGTTTTGTTGCGCATTCTATTTCATCCTTGTGCATGTCAGCACATATATCAGTTGCTCTTTTGAATTTGTTGTTCTTGTTTTACTCCTATTGTTTTTTCCACCACTAGTACTTTTTCCTTCAACATGAGCACTCTCATTTTTTGTTGCATCTTCTTTACTTCCTTCATTGACTGTTGCTTTGCCTTTAGTATTGTTTTCTTTTTGTTGCATTTGTGTAGTATGTGCTGTCTTTATTTGTCTCATTACTTTATTGCTCTGCTCCCCTTGCCTTAAATTATTTTCATCATCATTTGTTATAGTTACCCTATTTTCTCCCAGTGTTCCACTACTCTTTCCACTATCATTCTTAGTTTCATCATTCATGTCAACTATAAACTATGTATCCTCCAAACCAAGTAGTGCTTCATATTTATTATATATCAGTAGTTTTTTAGCTGAAACCTCATCAGTTGACTTTTCAGTTTTCTTTGTTTCTCTGCTTACATCTTCAGTAATAGTTTGATAGTTAGCTTCTACAGTTTGAGATATGTTTTCACTAATTTCTTTATTCATTTCATCTCACCCGTTACCCTGCTCATGTCTATCACCCTCCTCATCCTTCTTTTCATCCGCATCATTGTCTCTAACTATTTCATTCACTACTTCTTCATTGCTTCCTCTCTTTTGTTTGCTGGTTGTTTCATTCACAACTGTTACAGTTTTCTTTTTATTGACTCGTTGCCATTTCCTTGAAATCTGCATTTGAAAGGGTTTGACCTTTTTATTGACTTGTGCATTTCCTGTAGTATCCACTTTGTTTTCTTTTCTTCCATTCTTTCTTATTTCATTTTCTTTATCAGATTTACTCGTAATCTTTTTATTACAGCATTCAGTTGTATGTCCAAATTTCTTGCACAAAACACATACATCTGGCCTCCATTGATACTCAACATATATTTTCTGATAGCCACCTTCCACCAGTTTAACTTCAAACTCATTTGCTAGCTCCTTGTCTGGTTTCACTTCTATTAAACATTTTGCGTAGCTCAACCTATTTTGCTTCTCGATCATTTCATCCATGCACAATAATCTACCCAAATGACTACACAACCAATTGATCTCTAAAGGCGACCAATAAAATAAAGGGAGATTATACAGATGAACCCAAACTGGAACTGAGGTAACAGAGCCAGTGATATTACTGACAGCAACATCATAAGGTTTTATTATGAACATCTTATTACCAGGATAAAGAGTTGTATACGATACAGCCGATAAGGAGTTATCCATTGTCCATGGAACCACAACTTGTTAAGCAAACTCAAGGTCAAAATTCCAAGATAGGCAAGCCCTAATACCCACTAGCGAAGTCAAAGAAATTTTATGTTTCGACTTAGGGTTTGGTGAATCATTAAAGACTAGTGGAAGTCTTATTATAAAAATGAAGCGATAACATTTAACCTTTCAAATATTGTAAGAATATATGTTATATAGTGGTGTAGTAATCTACGCTGACGATTTTGTGCTTTTAAAATGATTGATAAAACGTTTAACAACTAAGTACGAAAATGAATTGAATTAACGATTGACAAATAGAAATATAACATTTACTTACTGATAAATGATTATTGCATGTTAACGTTTCAACACCCATGCAAGTGCTTTATTATACAACTACTAAATGTTCGTAATTTGGTCGCTTACATAATTATTTGGCCGAGACGGTGTATTGCATTACATGAGTTTCAAATCCTAATGCATTATAATACTATAGATATTTGATCTATATACAAACACATATAAATGTTATATGGTGAACGATTTCACTTTGTAACGTAAAATAATTCAAATAAGAAAATAAATCATAGTACGAGATTAAGTATTCAATTTGGTTGATTACAATATAAGATCATATTCGATCTAATGTAACACAAGACAAAAAATACAATGTAGAACTAAGACCTCGATTGCTGAAATGTTTGTCCGATCAGTTTATGCAAGGTGCATCATATTTGATGTCGATAAATGTTAAGGATATTCAAATGCATTCTTGTAAAGGTTTCGTTTTGACATTGTTGTTAGTTCCTAAGATGATGGTTTTGATGACAACAACCTTAGGACTTGTTATGAAATACAAATACTAGAATCTTTGTCCAGACATATATGTATATGCAAGATATAGATATATATGCAGGTAATGAGAATGAAGACATTATAGTATAAAGATTCAAGATTCAACACTGAGCATAAAGATTCAAGAATGACGAATTTAAGATTGAAGACTGAAGACACATGAGTATCAAGAGTTCAAGAGTTCAAGATATCAATATAAGTAATAGAGTCCAGATTTATGTTAAAACTTCATAATAGCACTTAAATCTTTATTCAGATTCTAATTATGGAATGAAATCCACCTTCTCGCTTTAATAGTGGGATGGAACCCATGACCTCATTAGTAGGATGGAACCCACGACCTTCTCTAGTGGAATGGAATCCACGGAAATTTCAGAACGATTTATTTTTAGATTTTTTCAAAACTATCTTTTAAAAAGACATCTCTCTCTCTATTTAAATATTTTAGCCATAATTCAAAAACTATTTTTAATCATATTAATTTCAAAATCATTTCTTATTTTAAAACTATCTCCTTGTTTTAATGTTTTAGCTTTAATCCCAAAATATTTATATTTTTAGTTTTTATTACTTTTATATTTCATAAGGTCACTTTTCAAAGGTTTTTATAATAAAAAAGTATATTCAAAATAGTTTACAAAGTTCTAAGATAGTTTCGACAAACTTTAGATAGAAAATCTATTTTAAACAAAAATCAATTTTCAAAATATACTAATGGATGTTGACATGCCCCTACCCCCTATGTTGACATGGTAGCCATACAAATTCAAATTTCATGTTTTCAAAAGAAGTGTCTATTCGTCAAAACCTTTCGCGAATGGACATGACTGTTATTCTTCTAAAAATACCAATTGTTTGCAACAAAATTTTGAGTTAGTTTTTCTTCATTTCTTCACTCCTTCTCCACTCAAATATTCTCTTACATTTCAAATGTTTTAACAAAACTCTACTAAAATCCTCAGTGGATCAAACTTGATCATCTCTAGTTTGATTCTCTGCCATACTCTCTCAAAGATCTCGGTGCTAGTTAGAGTTATAGAACCATTTTTAATCAATGAATTATATCGAGTCTCTCTATCTATCACAATGATATTAGAAACGGTGTAATTCTAACCTATAAATCATTGGGGTGTGATTGTAGCCCGTAGATCAATTAGGTGATCTTGTAGCCTGGTTAAATCAAGAGAGTTTGCCCTGGACTCAAAGACATGAAGGTGTATCTCATGGCCTTAAAATCGAGGTTGTAATACCAACATTATATTTGAAAAGAAATCTACATAAGAAATTTTGTGAGACTGGATGTAGGGTATTCGAGCCAATATAAAATTCTAGTATGTTCTTTCCTTTGTTGCTTTTTTTATTATTTGAATCTGTTTCTGATTCTATGATTGTTTCAGTGTTTGTGAATTGCATCTGTTAGGATTTAATTTGAAAAGGTTTCAAAAGGATTCTTAAAATTAATTAAACACCATTCACCCTCCTCTATGTTAATTCTGCTTTAAAATCCGTAATCTGCATTTCCCGCATTTGGTATAGGAGCATTGGTTTTTAAAGTTATCATAATCTGAATTTTAAAAAAGTTTAAAATGGAAATTTTGGGAAATTTTGTTAACACTATTTCAAAACTAAAATCATCATTGTCTCATAAGTCTGCATATTGTTATTATAGAAAATCAAATTATCTACTGAATTGGGGTGCCGTGTAGGAACATATATGTTATACGGCTTTCGAAGAATCAGCATACAATGGATTATGCAAATTAAGAAAAAGAAATAGATACTTGATAGTGCATGTTCAAGACGCATGACTGGTAATCTGGAGATACTGAATGACATAATTTATGAAGATGGAGGAATGGCCAACTTTGGAGACATCTCAAAAGGATATGTGATTGGCATCAACAATGTCGGTAACTCTAAAACTCCTACTACTTCTGATGTTCTATTAGTTAGGAATCTAAAACACAATTTACTTAGCGTAAGTCAACAATGTGATAAGGGCAACAAAATTAAATTTAAAAAGGATAAGTGTCACATCGAAGATAATTAATCAAATATTATCATTGTAGGAATTAGCAAATGAAATATTAATATTCTTAGTATGAAAATCTCAAAATAATAACCTAGATCTTTTGGCTAATACGAGTGACCCTTGAATTTAGAATAAAAGTTAAGGGCATTTGAATTTCAATTTCTTATCTAGACTTTCAAAACTTGATCTAGCAAGAGGTCCCCCTAGAATGGATTTTAAAGTAGATAGTATATTGATGCTTGTTATTTAGGAAAACTTAGAAAGAGTTCATTTAAATTGAAAGATATGATTTCAACTTCAAAACTTCTTGAGTTACTTCATTTAGATCTGTTTAGTCCATCTCAAAATCAGTCAATAAATCACAGTAAATATGTTTTTGTAATTGTAGATGATTATTTTAGATTCACATGGACCATTTTTCTGAAACACAAAAGTGAAGATTTTTATTTGTTTAAAACTTTTGAAAAATTAATTCAAAATCAACTTTCTTCAAAAATCAGAACTAATCGTAGTGATCACGGTGGAGAATTTGAAAATGAAAATTTTGAGAATTTCTATAATAAAATAGGAATAAGTCATAATTTTTCTTTTTTAAGAACTCTACAAAAAAACGGAGTGGTAGAGCGTAAAAATAGGATGATAAAAGAGTGTACAAAAACTATGCTTTAAATAGTAAATTACCAAGAAATTTTTGGGCTGAAGCAGTCGCTATAGCTTGTTACATTTTGAATAGGATTTTAATCAGACCTTTAATCAATAAAACACCATATGAACTTCTTTTCAATAAGAAACCAAAGGTATCTTATTTTAAAAAGTTTGGAAGTAAATGCTTTATTCTAAATACAAAGGACAATCTGGATAAATTTGATCATAAATCTGACAAAGGAATCTTTATCGGATATTCTAATAGAAGTAAAGCATATAGAGTTTTCAATTTAAAAACTAACACCATTGAAGAAACAATGCATGTATCTTTTGATGAAAATTTTAAAGGTTTTGTTCAAATAAATGATGAAGATGATTTTGTTACTCTAAATAATGAATCAAATGAAATAAATTGTGAAACTGTTCATCCTAATAAAAAGATCAAGCTTTTAAAAGATCATCCTGTAGAAAATACACTACGAAATATAAAATCTGTTGTTAGGACTACAAATCAACTAAACAAGATGAGTAATGTAGGATTTATATCAACTATTGAACCTAAAAATCCAAAGGAAGCATCATCTGATGATTCATGGATTCTTGCTATGCATGAAGAACCGAATCAATTCACCCGAAATGATGTATAGGAATATGTTCCTAGACCCGAGGACAAAACTACAAAAGGAACTAAATGCGTTTATAAAAATAGAACGAATAAACAAGGTGAGGTCGTTAGAAATAAAGCTCGGTTAGTTGCACCAAGTTATTGTCAAGAAGAAGAAATAGACTATGATGAAACCATTGCACTCATAATAAGATTAGAAGCCAGTAGAATTCTAGTTGCTTTCAAAAACCATAATAATTTCAAATTATTTCAAATGGATGTCGAAAGTGCCTTTCTAAAAGGTTTTGTTAAAGAGAATGTTTATATCAGGACAACCTTCACTATTTAAAGAAGAAAAGTTTCCAAATCATGTTATATGGTTAGGAACAAGCTCCTAGAGCTTGGTATGAAAGACTAATATCTTGCCTATTACAACCAAATTTTGAAATTGTTAACGTATATAATACTCTTTTTATTAAAAGAAACAAAAATGATATCCAATTAGTACATATTTATGTTGATGATATAATTTTTGGATTAACAAACAATGAAATGAATAAAGAGTTTTCTGAAATAACGACAATAGAGTTTAAGATGAGTCATATGGGTGAATTTCATTCTTTTTAGGATTGCAAATAAAACAATTAGATAGTGGTATTTTCAATAGTCAAGAAAAGTATGCTAGGGATCTAACTAGTAAGTTTGGTATGACCACTGCTGTAACGACTTGGAAATTTTAAACATTTGAAATTGAAAATATTTAATTGATTTGAAATATTTGAACGATATTTTAACTTGAATTTCAAAATCATAATGAATTTGGCAATTAAAATTATTGAATTTAATTATAGAAATTTGGGTAAAATTTTGAATCTTCAATTTCAATCTTGTTACAAATAATTTGACATCTTAGAAAATTTATATTGACAATACGGAAGATAATGGAAGCTTTAGAATTTAATTTGGAAATGTTTTGTTCAGTTTTGAATTTATATCGTTTAAATCGATATTTAAAATTAGCCTTCCGAGGCACAGTCTCAGAATTCGACGAAACCAGATCCATTGGATCCATAATATTGTATTATTATCAGATTTTAATATCCGTAGCATTTGGACTGATCGTTTGGCCGTGTGATAAGCAAACACGCTGAAATTTATATCGAAATTAAGATAAATAACATGTCCAAAAAGCTGTCTTCTCCATACGATCGAATTTGGAATTAGAACCTTTTTCATTGCATTCGGAATAGGCGTATAATATTATAAACGCCTGGCGGCATGTCCTGATTGGGGTTCGAGATTGTAAGTTGCATTTATCGAGGCAATTTCAATTTGAAATTGAATTTAAATTAAATGAATATAAATATTCTCATGCAATTGATAAATTTTAACACGTTTCATTCCCTTCCAACAATTGGCAGAAATTAATAACACACATCATTTATAAAAAAATTAAATATCTCGTTCAAAGAAAAAAAATAGAAAATGAATGAGACTTTTTCGTTAAAACCAAAATAATGGCAGTCGAAATTTAAAAAAAAAACCAAATCACTTCAATTAATTCTCAAATCGAAGTCGACTCGTTCAATCTTCATATTGAAATCAAATTCGTTCGAGAAAATTTAATGGAAGCAACGCTTGAGAAGGGTTTCGATTATTGAAGGGCATTCGTCGACAGCACGCAAGCGATTGCATCTCATCGCGACTCAGCTGGAAGTGGAGGCTTGCGCACGTGATTGCGTCTCATTATGACTCAGCTAGAAGTGGAGCCTCGTGCGCACGACTATATGGGTATTCTCGAGGTAGACATTAAGGTGGAGGAAGGCACTCGATTTCGCGCAGCCGTGTGTGGAGGCTCGCGAAAGGTCGTGCGGTGCTCGAGCTAGGGTGGCGATGATGGTACTTGCTGGCGAACTGATGGTCGAGTCAGGGTTTTCTCGATTTGTAGTGGCTATTCAGGGTTGGTCGAAGCCTGAGTTTGCATCTCTCCTGTAAGGTATAAGATAATTTACCGTTTGAGGTTAATATATATATATATATATATATATATATATATATAGGAAGAGATTATATATGAATATAAATTATCTATATAAAAATGTATACACATATACATAAAGCAGAAAGAAATAATTGGGCAGTAAAGTGTATGCTTATTTTAGTTCTAAATTGTTGATATGTATAAGTTAGAAAACATTTGCAGTAATGTATTAACAGTCTGCTCTTAACTTAACTTAATTTAATATATATCTATATATAGATTAAGAAAAAATAATAATATATTTAAAGATATTGTTTTGAAAATATATGGGAATTTTAAATGTTAAAGAGTTACATAAAAATTTGATATTTGAATCTATATAATTTTTTTATAAGTGAAGGTTTCGAAAAAAAGAAAAGAAAATATATTTTTAAGAAGAAACTAGTTTAAAATAAAATTTTAATTTTGAAATTAAAATCATTGGTTAATTAAATTTATCCAATAGGAATTTAATTGTTTGATTTATTCGAATATTAGTAAAAGATATAATTATTTATACAAGGTCAATATTTGAAAGAAAACAAGCTGGAATGGAAATGGATTGCCAAATAAAAGCAAAGGTGAGATCTTCTCACTCAAATTAAAATAATTGGAATTTCAGTTATTGATTGATGGTTTGGTTGTGATAGTATATATGACTGTGTATATATATACTGGAGTGATTGATTTCCCGCATTATATATCGGATGAGACCCTATGCACTGCATAATAGCGGATGATATTATAAAATCCCATATATCGCGATATTCCACCGCGAAGTGGAATTGGTATTTAATTGTTATGCTATCATCTGTGGATGCAGGAAAACAGGTTGGAGGGATTCAACTGGATTCCTTAATATTTGAATTTATTTTCATGTTGTGATGTGATTATTGCTGATCTGTGACCGATTATATTTCTGATTGGAATTTATTGAAAGCTATGGTTTAGCCGAATATATTTTTGGTATCGTAGGATACCAGAGATATAAAAAATTGGATTTTGTAAATTAAATCTGAAGATTTTAAGTATAATAATTTTAGAGAATTGAATAAATTTAAAAGAAAGAATTCAAAAGGGGTAAAGATTTATTTTTGAAATCCTATTGAATAAATTACAAATATATGGGGAAGGATTTTAATAAATGGATTTGAGTAATATTGTTCAAAAGTTGAAGAATTTATTTAAAATTCAGATTTTAAATTTTTGGAAGAGATAAAAGAATTTATTTTAAAAGGAAATAAATTTAGAAATAAATTTGAAATTTGATTTGGTGTTTGAAATGATTTTGGAAATCAATTTGGAATTTGATTTGGTGTTTGAAATGATTTTGGAAATCGATTTGGAATTTGATTTGGTGTTTGAAATAAATTTGGAAATAAATTTGGAATTTGATTTGGTGTTTCAAATAAATTTGGAAATCAATTGGGAATTTTATTTGGTGTTTGAAAGTGAATATTTTGAAATCGATTTGAAAATCGTATATCTGTGCATATTTGGAAATTTAAATTTACAATGGGAATTAATAAAGGTAAGGGAAATTTGTTTCAAAAATAAGTATTGGTTTATTTTTAAAAGTATGGAAAGAAGATTTACAAATTTGAAATGTAAATTGAGATAAATCGAGAATGGTTTATTAATTGATTTAAATGAGCCATTTTGAAATGGAAAGTGTATTTTCCTTGAAAAGCCGAGTATGTTTTTGAAGTAGCTTTCAGATATAAATTAGAAGTTCTAAAGTTGGTTTTAAAAAGAATGTTTGTAGAAAAAATATTTTTATAATTTTTTTTAAATCTTTAAAGTAAATATTATTTAACTTAATTATAGAAGTGATTATTTAAAGATTTAATTGATATTTGATTTAGAAAATAGTTTTTTTTGAATTGTTATACTTTATCAAATAATTTTTATTTTTAAAATTATTTTGGGCTTGAAGTTTATGTGAGATATTAGTATAATACATTTCATAACTAATATTTTTAAACAAACTGTTTAAAAGTAGTTTTTATTTTGAATGTTTCCAAGAAAATATATTTGGATAAGTGCTTTAAATTTTTAAAGTATTCGACTCGGAAGATTTTCAGTGGAAACAAATAAATATTTGGAAATTTATTCCATGTAAGGAAAGTGATTTTAAATTTGTTTTCAAAGGGTTGAAGTGTAAAAATATGTCTTGCGAAGATATGTTGAAAATAAATAATTGGGGAAATTATTTAAAATCTGGTGATTGTTGTGAATATTGATCGATAGTTAAATAACTGACTATAAATATTGGCCTTTAATAGCATTTGATTTTCGATGCGACCGGGGGTCGGATTCCAAACGGTTATCCGAAAACCACTTGAATATTTGTGATGGATCTTTTGTTTAATAGATTAAAGTGGAAATTTGTTGTGATTTACTTGAAATCTGAATGTAACACTTTTTTTAAAATAAGTGCTCATTATTCGAATTAGCCGGGAGAGGACTCTGTGTCATAAATCCCATTCCGTATAATGATAGGACGAAATGTGTGACGCCCCACCTCTACACCCATGCTTGCCAAGGACACTACAGGGTTATGCCGTCAACTAGCATGGAGAATAAGGCTGTTGAGGAGCGACCATCCATGTAATTGCTTTGTGCGAGCACCGATATGCCAGATAAAATATAACATGCATTTCATCTCATGAGGAAATCTGACATACCGACACAAACTCAAAGCTACTACACAGTGGCTATATATAATCTTCGAAAACAAATGTAGAAATAAACATAACATAAATCAGTCACAGATAATTCATATCACAAAGGCGGAAATAGATATGAATATAACACATGAAAGTGTACATCAGAGTAGTGGTCAAACAAGATCCACAATATCACAAAAGAATAGATACAACTGCTAGACAAAAGAATATGTAAACATCAATGAGTCTATATCTCAAATGTATGCAACAAAAACTACTAGACTAAAGTAGTTAAGCAAAAGTCAGAAGATGATTCCAGATAGGAAGTCATGAGGAAGCACCTGTAATATCTCAGTCTGACCCGAGTATTAGTTAATAAGAAAATAATAAATGGACCAGTCTAGTTATAATTATCAGATAAATTGAGATATGACAAGAGATATGATGAAAAGACGTATGATAACCAAAAATGTCATACTACGACAAGTATACATAGAAAATCCACAAAAGTCATACAATATCTCAAGAATCTCGTAGCATCAAAAGAATGTCATATTCTTTATTTCATTCACCAAGCCATAATAAAATGACATACATATCAATGCCAATTGTAAAAGTTGGTGAAACATAAATTCTAGAAATCATCAATTAGAAATCCAAAAATCACAAGAAAAGGATGGCCAATCCCAAACGGAACGCTATTCCATAGACCGAACATCGACGCACCTAAATAAAGACGCCCCATGCAAAGTCAAACATCGACGCACCTAGAAAGGTACGACCCATTCAAAGACAAACATTGACGCACCTAAATAGATACGCCCCATGTAATGTCTAGCATCGACGGATCTAGAAATATACACCCCATGCATAAATAATCATCGACGTTCCTAAATAGATATACCCCATGCATAAATCAACATCGACGTATCTAGAAAGATACACCCTATGTAATGTCTAACATCGATGCACCTAGAAAGATACACCCCATGCAAAGTCGAACATCGACGTACCTAGAAAGGTATGCCCCATGCATAGACGAACATCAACGCACCTAGAAAGATACGCCCCATGCCCCGACTTATTGAGCCGATTGCTCCACGAAGTAAACAAACATCGACGCACCGAAATAGGTACGACCCATGTGTAAATAAACATCGACGCACCAAAATAGGTACGACCCATGCGAGAAATGAGACAAAGCTCAATAAAACGAAATACAGTCCTCCACATGGACAACGAGACATCGCACATTGCTAATCTAAACCATAAAATGATCATCAACGATCATCAAGAAGTGTCAATTACAATAAGCTAGTAAATATATGAGTTTAGCATCATGTCCCATAACCACTAACTTAACTTAAATTTTTGCGAACAAATTGTAGATCTCCACTAGAAAATTGTCACAAGAGTTTCAATCGAATAAGTCCAAGAATTAACCGATGAAGTAAATGCAAGCGTTTCATACCACTTGTTTTACTAAGCCGTTTAATTAGATTTCTCATACGAGTGAGGTAAAGGTTTGTATATACTAATAGATTGGAAAACGGTTTAAGAAACGAGCTTTGTAATAAAATAGTGTTGAAATCGTTTTAATGAAAGGGTTTTGATATTTACTACCAGTATAGAACTCCTTTATATTTTAAAGTGACAAATCATAGAAATGATCATAGAAACAATCAATCATTAAAATCCACATATGAAGACGTGAATCAAATCCAAAGAAACCGATAAAGAATCCATCGAAATAGATATTCAAAAATCCCTAAAAAGGAGTCATCAAAGTCATAATAAATGATAACAACTAATAGGATCATCACAAATCGATTTAAATTGGAAATTCAATCCAAAAAGGCAAAGTGGGCTGAAACAGCAAATTCAGTTGACCGAACAGAGATTTTCAGTTGACTGAACAGAGATTTCAGTTTACTGAACAGAGATTTTCAGTTGACTGAATTCTGCCTGGAAACTTTCTGTTTCCAGGGTCAGTCGAATGAACAGAGATTTCAATCGACTGAATCTTGCCTGGAAACTTTCGGGTTCCAGATTCAGTCGACTGAATACATATTTCAGTCGATTGAATCATGCCTGCGCTGTTTTTCAGCCTATCCAAATGAAGAGCAAACTCTTCCAAAATGCAACCGGACGAACATTGGCTCTAAGGGTTTATGCCAAACGACAACCAGGCCCTATGTGCTCTTCGGTGCATCACCAAAAGCATGTACATGCATCAAAGCTATCATTTTTAAAGATTTAACTTCAAAACACTAAAAATTGGAATATTCACAAAACCAATCCAAATCAAGAGAAAATGCACATATAGAGGTGTTAGGAATTCATACCTAACAACCAAAGATAATTATAGTCATAGATGTGAGATAAAAATCTCACATTTTCACAAAATCAATGAAGAAGAAGCTGTAGAGCAAAGGCAAGGACAACCACTCTTCAATTCCAACCCAACAAGCTTGAATCTTTGCAAAGTTTTTTCTATGAATTTGGAGCTAGAACTTGATTTGCAAATAGAAACTAAGGCTTGGAGTTTTAATTTCCCATTCCTCTCTCCATTGTTGCTAAAGCTTCAGTTTTAGGAATTAGAAATGAAAGAATGAAGAGAAGAGGTTCAGTTTGGGGTATTAAGTTGGCTAGTGGGCTGAACCCAAACCCAAATCCAAAGTGAAAAAGGTCAAATTTTTAGCTAGCTCCAAACATATCGAAGTTTATACTCAAAAAGGTTGCAAACGGAATTTTGAACTCAACTGAAGTGGTCTCGAGTCCCAATTCGACTGTTTGCTAAAAGTAGGTTTTCGGACAAAAATCCGACGAACGATGAAATATTTAAATAAAATATTTAAATATACAATCGATAAATATGCCGGTTGTTACAGACTCCCCTCCTTAAAGTAATTGCGTCCTCGCAGTACCTAAGAAGAAAATAAAGAGTAACAACCATAAAAGCATATCAACGTAAAAGAAATTTGAAATAGGAAGTTCACCATAAAGAGCATGAAAGAGTATGCCTGAACGGGATCGCTCGATGAATTCTCAGGATTCCCAAGAGCAATCCTAAGGATCTGAGAATCATTGAACTTTCACAAGAAGAACATCTTTATTCCGAAGGCGCTCAACCTCCGAAGCAATGATGCGAATGGAATGTTGCTCATAAGTCAAATCTGGTGAAACTTCAATTTCCTCAATAACAGCGGTCTCAAGAAAAAAAATCGGTATCCCTAAGGCATTTCTGTAGTAGAAAGACATGAGAAAACGTCATGAATAACAGAAAATTGAGTCGGTGCAATGACGTAGTACAAAAACGGTACGCCCGAGAAACTAGAAACTCGAATAATTTGGAACAACAATGTAGTATAATTGGTACGTCAAATTGGACCGAATACCATAAAAGATCATCGGACGCTAGCCCATAAAAGGAATGAGATAAAGCTCAATAAAACGAAGTATATCAAAATGTCCGATGAAGTTAAAAAAAAAAGATAATTCCATTCAGACATCATCAAAGAATCAACCACTTGTTGCCTACGACTAAGCGCATTGGCAACACGATTTCTCTTTCCGGGAGTATAAAGAATATCAAGATCATAAGATGCCAGGAACTCGAGTCCACATGAAGTTCATTATGAGAAAATAAATATTCCAAAGATTTATGATCGAGATGGAGAACAAATTTCTCCCTCAAAAATTGTCATGACCCGTCTTTCGCTAACCAGAAAGACGCATCGCTAATAAGAAAGAAAGGGATAGAAAGAGAAAAGAAAGAAGAGAAAGAAGAAACAACACAGAATCTCAACAGTGGAACGAATAAATTATATTAATAACATAAGTATTTACACAATATACAATACCAATCAGTTACATAGCATACACAACACATACTAGACAGTTATAAACACATGTCTAGTATTTACAACTCAATACAACACCACAAAGAGATACACCAATACAGAGAACACACAGCGGAACTATATATCTAACGCCGAAGCCTCCTACTTCATTGCTCCTCCATAATTCGTCAAGGCTAACCTGAATCCCTTGGTTACTCGTAAAAATTTGAGTACCCAAGAGTTTATGAAAAACAAAAATAAACTCCGGGTCAGACATGGGTCTGGTGTGAGTAACAGGTTAAGGTTGCTTAACTTTGAAAACCTTTTGAAAAGAAAGGTATCACGTAAGACTTCCCACACATAAACATGGAAAAGTTTTTACCTTACGCTAACCAAAACATTTGATAGGAAATTTGATGATATTATAATAGTGTCTAGGCTTTTCAAGTAAAATACAGAAATAGCTGGAATGCTTACATCTCACGTTCCAACATAGTTTGGCACAACTAATACGTAGGCACTTATTGGATTTTGGATTCCATCAATGGCAGGGCTACTGGGGTACCGCCCGTCACAGTACGTGGCCTAGATCACCGTACCGAGGACCACTCCCGATCCCCTGCAACACAAGACCGGGACCATTCCTTACTGAACAGTACCGAACAAGACAACCCCGTAGTTGTTTGTAACCAACTGCCCACACAACCGAATATAAAGGGACTTCTAGACAGGGATCAATCTCGCTCTCCAATGGGGGCTACCCACGAAGCCTTGCTGCACCTCCCCTGTTTTAGCCATTCCCGGTTGATGAGGCTTGAGGCTACGATTACCTTTATAGGACATAACACTTAGAATGCTCATCGTCCACCTGACGATGTTCTGAAAGCATTCAATCCATACAAGTTCGTTTCGGGTTCGAACGAAATCGAAGGCATTATCTCGTTACACTCATTTTGGAATCACCCTCAGAGTTAACGACGATAGCCCTTGCACTCTGAATCTTCATCTTCACTTGAGATTCACGACCTAACGTTAATTTGGATCGATGTGGTTTTCGGATATCCAAATATGGAAACCCGATCCCGGTCTCATCGAAATCCAAAGCGTGTCTTTTAGGTCCAAGTTGTTTTAAAGTTTAAAACAATTCAATTCAATATTATCTATATACACACAGATAGATAATTCACAACATCATAATAGATAATCAATATTATCATCACATCAGATAATCTATATTATCAACTCAAACAGATAATTCATATTATCAACTCAGCGCATCCACGGCATCCAAATCACACAACATCATTTATCTCATATCTGAGATCTCAATCATTCAGGGTAATAAATATCAATCATCATTCATAAGCAATGACTTATAAATCATCATTCTATAATTAATTTAAAATGAATTAAATTAATTACTTCTTCCTTAAATTAATTTAAAATAAATTAAATTAATTACTCATCCATATAAATCTTGCTTACATATTCCTTAATTAATTACTCTTAACAAGTTACCCTAATTAATCATCTGGATTAATTTTCTTTTAATTACATTCAAATAATTATCCTCTAATTAATTTCATAAATTAATTATCCCAATCAAATCAGTAATTAACTTGTAATTACTTCATTAATTAATTAATTATAATTAATTACATTCATCCTTAATTAATTACATTAATTAATTCCTTCATTGATTGATTGTTCATAATTAATCAATCCTTAATTATATCATTAATTATATAAATTAATGATCTCAAATTATTTTATTTAAAATAACTCCATTAAATTAATTATCAATTATCTCTATTGATTAATCATTCTTAATTAATCACATTAAGTAATTAACTTAAATTAATTACATCTCTTAACCATTTCCAAATAACTTAATTGTCTAAACCTAAATTAATTACACCAAGTAATTAATTATTAATTACTTACTTAAGTAATTATTCAACATACAAATTACATATTAATTACACTAAGTAATTAATTTCCAAAACTCCTCCATTAAATTACATCCAGTAATTTATTTCCTTAATTACTTCACTAAGTAATTTTCCATTTTTAATTACATTTGTAATTACTTCTCAAATCAACCAGTGATTAAATTAATTAAACTTAATTAATTAACTTAATTAATCAACAACTTAATTAATTACAATTCAGTAATTAATTTCCTTAATTACTTCCATTAAGTAATTATTCTTAAATAATTCTCAAATGATTATCTTTAAATTAATTAATACAATTAATCATTAAATTAATCACATTAATTAATTATAAATTAATACTATGTTAATGACCTTCATTAACCAATAACAAAACTCTAATTACTTTTCTAAAGAATTAATTGAATTAATTAATATTAATCCTTAATTTATTTATAAAACTCATTAATTAATCTATAATTATTAAATTAATCAAATGATAATTAAAAACTTAATTAATTATTTATTACTTGATTAATATAATTCAATTCATTAACTAAATTAATCAAATCTTATATTTAAATTAATTTCTAAATCACACTTTAATCAAATTTAATTAACTTACTTAAACTTTTAATTAATTAAGTAAATCCTTAATTATTTATTTAATTAACCTAATTATTAATTAATTAAATTAATTAATTACAAAACTTAATTACCTAGATTAATTAATTCATCCTTAAGTTCAAATCAACTTAATGATAATCATTAATTTCATTAATGATTCAATTATCATTATCAAAGAAATTTAAAAACAAATTTCTTTAAAAAATTTCTAAATTCCATTTTAAATTAAAACTAAAATGAAATCAAATTTAAACAATATTCAATTATTAAACACTTTTTATTTCATATTAAAGAAGTACTTAAGGGATTTTATAAATAGTTTAACCTATACTCAATTTAAATAAAATTTAAATTATACTTTAAATATTCAAGTGATTTTAAAACATTCAAATTAAAATCTTATTTCAATCCAGAATTCAAATTATGTTTTCAGATTCAAGTTCAAAAATTTAAATTTAAAATCCTGTTTTAAATTTCATTTCAGATTTATAAAAACATATGTTATACATACTAAAATATTCAAACTAAATTATAACATTTGAATTTATCAACCTATTTTCTTTTTGAAACTTTCAGATTCAAATTCAAATTTGAATCCAGGATTCTAAATTCAGATTTAACTTAGAATTTAAATCTTGTTTTAAAAACTTATTTTCAGATATATAATCACTTTATAAAAACTGTGCAGGTTTTATTATTTAATTAAATACTTTATTTTATTACTGCAAATTTATTCAAAATATGGAATTCAAATCTATTTGAATTCATAGTTTAATCTTACTTAAAGTTTAAATTTAGACCTGCCTTACTCATTTTTATATTTAGTTTTAAAATTCAAAAACCTGAAACAGTTCTGGCTGAAGAGGACAACACTGCAACCAAACTACCCGAGTCAAATGCTATTTTACTACGAGTCATCCTTACTCCTACTTCGGGCAAAAATTGAAATTACCCAGCACCACCTTCTCACCATATTCCAGAAACTAAATCTCATTTCTATGGCCACTGTGCACATGTACATAACCATGGCCATCTTCCGATCATCAGTGATGATCATTCCATCCACCATCCACCCTTGAATCCACTTGAACACCTAAGCATCAGAGAGCTACCATTTCCCAAATTCAAACAGAGCAGTTTTCTTATTTATTTTTTAAAAAAAAAACTGAAACACACTATACCCAGAACTCCTCAAACCTGTCAACAACAAATTCTCCTCCCTCCGACCATCATTCTAGCTGAAACTCCGGCTACTATCTCCACTTGGACCCAACTCCCAACCTTTCAAAACACTTAACACTCGATCAAATATTGAGTGAGAACGATTCTATTATCTATAGGTTCAAATATTAGGGCTACTGAACCAAAACCCTTACTGCTGTTAACCCGATAATCAATTCACAAATTTGATGATTTATATGATGTTCCTGATCCTTCATATTTATTCACAAAAACTTTAGACCCCAAATGTTTCAAATCCTTAAAATTTTCCCAAAACCATCTTTTAGCCTATCACAGCACTACTTCCCCAAATTACAACTAAATATTATGTCTCCTGATCTAAAAATCATGTTTCAAGACATTTTGATTACAGAGAAGTTCCTGTTTCCAATTCACCTTATTTTAAATTCTTATGCTTCAGTTTATCTTTAACAAACACATTTGTTTGTAATCCATTTCTCAATAACGGTTAGGTTATGAAACTACTAAAAGTTTGAATTTAAATGCCTAAGTCAGATACATCAGTCATTACTGATATAAACCAAAGCATACATACTTTTATAATTATAAAGTAATTTCCAAAAATTCATATACAAACAAATTGCTGCAAATCTTATCATGCATATCAATTCATTCCAAAGATGAAAACATGCAACCAGATTTTGTTAAAGAAAATTTAGAAGTTACACACCAGAAACGTGAAGAACAGAGCCCTCTTTTGTTATCATTCATAAATGAAGGCTTGCAAATTTTAAAACTCTGACCCATTTTATATGCATGCAGGCCATAGTAAAAATGCTGGAATTCATTATGCTTTGCAGGTGAAATTCCAGAGATGAAAATGCAAAGAATCTTCAGGTTGAAAGAAAAATGCATGCAGGCTTGATTTCGATTTGCTCATATTTGCAGAGATAAAAATGCAGTGGGTTTCCAGGTTGTAAAAATGTAGACTTCATTATGCTTTGCAGTAACTCTAAAGTTGCATGTTGTTGTTCTTGTTACAGGTTTGGTTTTGAGAGGAATTACAGATTTCAAAGTTTGCTTTTGAAATGAATTTGCAGATTTTGTTTGTGAGGGATTTTAGATTTTTAAGTGAAGTGTTTTCCTTTGATTCATTTATCTTTTTTTTTTGAAAAGGAGAATGAGGGGAAACGAAGATGTTTTAAAAGAAAGCTGAAATAAATTTGACAAAATAAATAAAAGAAAATAGAAATTTAATGACACTTGTCATTTTGTTTGATTTACAACTAACACATGTAGCTTAGATTGTTAAATTGTTAACATTTGTCCTTTATATAATTTAGTTATATATTTAAATGTTTAAAAAGAGTTTTCCTTAATTTGTTTTATGTTAGAATGAATATATATGATTTTATTATTTTTTTATAAAATGTAAATGAAACAATTTATAAATTAAAACTTATACAAATATTTTAAAGAATCTATTTATTTGAATTTAAAATAAAATTTCAAATCAAATTAAACTTTTGAAATCAAGGTTAAAATCAATTTATTTAATTTAAAATGATAATACTATTTCCTTATTTTAATTCCTTTAATTTTTATGGAAAATAGTATATTTATTAATATGGTTTAAAATAACAATTTAACAAATTTTATATGATTTATAAAGAAATTATAAATCACTTCTATTATCAAATGAATTCAAATCATATGCTATTTGTATTTTAAACTTATAAAATATACTCAAATCATATTACTCAAATAATATTTAAAAAAAATCAACTTTTATTTAAATTTAAAACAAAAATTAAGCTAAGATATAATTTAAACAATTTCTTTTATTTTAAATATTATCTAACCATATAATTTCTAGTTTAAACAGATTTTTAAAAGCTTAATATTAATTTAAACATAATTTCCTAATTACTCAATATTTTATTAGAATTTAAAAGCAAAACTTCATTTATTTGTTATCATGTAAGTTAAATTCCAAAACAAAGATAAACTATAATATATATATATATATATATATACAAATATATATATACATTATAATTTAAATATTTATTTTAGCTTTTAGAAGATAATATCACAAATTAAATATTATTAAATCTGATTATTAAACCAAAACATATCTTATTAATCAATATTGTCAATATCAATTTAATTTTATATAAAGATTATTAAATTGATATTGTCAAAAATTCCGGGATATCACAAAAATGATGATGCCAAACTCTAAAAGCGAAAACAATAGCCGCGAGCACTAGATCATGAGTGGCATACCTAGTCTCGATCGGCTTTAATGATTTAGAAGCACAAGTGATAGCACGTTCTCTTTTGCAAGAGAGAATGGCATCCAAACCAATACGATTAGCATTGGTACAAAAAGATAAAGTCTTGGTTCCCTTCGGGAATCACAAGAATAAGAGTATCGAAAAGAATTCTTTCAAATAATCTTCTTTCCCGAAAAGCTAAAACTTTCAAAATTAAATTTATCTTTATGTAATAACCTTTCTAGAATTTTCTTTTACATTTTTACAAGTCAATATATCGTGTCTGATTGTCTCATCAAAGCGTTTAGGAAATTCCTATCGATAACGTTGATCAAAGGCATCAACCAGAATTCTTAATGCACTCAATGGACAATACAATCACAAAATCATCTTCTATATGATGAAAATATCTCATAAAATTTTTGAGGGTATTCTTTACTAGTTTAAGATCAAAATCCAATTGTACTTATAAATAAATCTTTATGAAAAAGATTTGTAAAAAAATTTAAATTGCTATTGTCATCCGAAATCAATAAATACAAGAATGGTCTCATCGAAATATTCATAGAATACTCGATTTATAAAATGGATGAAATAAGCTGGACAAACTGAATGACATCATAAGTCATTCATAAGAATCATAACGAGTGCGGAATGTGGTAAATGGAATGCTAACTCCCGCAACTCGTAGCTAAATGAAAATTGGTGGCAAGGTCGAACTAGAAAGACCTTAACACTACACAAAATATTTCTTAGGTGATAATCCTAAGACAAACTCAGAAATACCAGAAAATTCTCAAACCACATGAATGAGAGAATAACACTTTCCTTATAAGTGGGCTTAAGGAATAAAAATGATGCAACCCAAAAAATTCGAAATCGGAATCACAAAGAAAAATAGAAATCTGCTTAACCGATAGAAAATGTCAAAGATGAATAGTCCACTCAGAAAATAGGATATGGTCTTCATAGTGATTAAGCCAATCCTTTCACACAAATCAATTCAGAAGCCTAAGTAACGCATAACATGCAAGTTGAGTGTTGTGGATGTACCATCCGGATTCGCAATTCTCAAGGAAGACATCAAGCCCAAAATGTTTTAAAGGAAAAGAATCAACTAGTTCTTTTGATATAAAATAGTGAGATGAAACCCATATCAAAAAGAACTCGATAAGGAAAATCATAAAACAAATGTCATCAAGGATAGAATGGCTACCTTGACTAAGAGAAGAGCTGCTAAGGGATTGCACTACATCTTGATAGATAAAACAAGGGATCATAAAGAAAATAGGATGAATCGGTACGAAGACTCGAATTAAATCCTAAAACACGACTCCTAAGAAAGACTTAGGACATGATCCTTGCTAAATTATTCTATATTGTTCCGAAGTTTGGCTCTGATACCAAGCTGTGACGCCCTACCTCTATACCCACGCTAGCCAAGGACACTACAAGGTAATGCCGTCAACTAGCATGAAGAATAAGGCTGTTGAGGGGCGACCATCCGTGTAATTGCTTTGTGCGAGCACCGATATTCCAGATAAAATATAACATGCATTTCATCTCAGGAGGAAATCTGACATACCGACACAAACTCAAAGCTATTACACAGTGGCTATATATAATCTTTGGAAACAAATGTAGAAATAAAAATAACATAAATCAATCATAGATAATTCATATCACAAAGGCGGAAATAGATATGAATATAACACATAAAAGTGTACATCGGAGTAGTGGTCAAACAAGATCCACAATATCACAAAAGAATAGATACAAGTGCTATACAAAAGAATATGTATACATCAAGGAGTATATATCTCAAATGTATACAACAAAAACTACTAGACTAAAGTAGTTAAGCAAAAGTCAGAAGACGGTTCCAGATAGGAAGTCATGAGGAAGCACCTGTAATATCTCAGTCTGACCCGAGTATTATTTAATAAGAAAATAATAAACGGACCAGTCTAGTTATAATTATCAGATAAATTGAGATATAACAAGAGATATGATGAAAAGACGTATGATAACCAAAAATGTCATACTACGACAAGTATACCTAGAAAATCCACAAAAGTCATACAATATCTCAAGAATCTCGTAGCATCAAAAGAATGTCATATTCTTTATTTCATTCACCAAGCCACAATAAAATGACATACACATCAATGCCAATTGTAAAAGTTTGTGAAACATAAATTCTAGAAATCATCAATTAGAAATCCAGAAATCACAAGAAAAGGATGGCCAATCCCAAACGGAATGCTATTCCATAGACCGAACATCGACGCACCTAAATAGAGACGCCCCATGCACAGTCAAACATCGACGCACCTAGAAAGGTACGACCCATACAAAGACAAACATCGACGCACCTAAATAGATACGCCCCATGTAATGTCTAGCATCGATGCACCTTGAAAGATACACTGTAACGATTCGAATTTTTCGCGTTCGAAAATCGACATCCATACTTCACATTGTACTCGAATGTCGCAGATTCGATCGTTCAAATTCGAGTCGCCGGAGCTTATAACACATTAAGTAAATAACACAGCGGAAGAAATGAATAACATATATCAATGTACAACATTTGATACAATATCTGATACAACATGAATAGTACAATGAATATACATCAGAGATACAAGAAATAGCAGCGGAAAGAAAAGATAACACAGCAGCGGAACAAATCTCCAAAATGGCCTTCAAGAAAGAACTCCAGTATCAGTAATCTCCATCTTCAAAGCACCAATCCAGAAATAGCGAGAACTCCCAAATCAAGATGAAGAGAAGCAACTCGATCCAAATGCGATTGCCAAATCCTAAGGCTGGAGGCTATCGAATCTACACCTACTATCGATTATCTGAAAATCCCAACTCTAGACTGCCCGTGTGGGAAAATAGTGGGCACCCAGAGTTTAGGAAAGGAACAATAAACTCCAGGTCAGTCATGGGACTGGTATGAGCAAACAAAAACATTTGGTCTTTTAAAACAACAAAAGAATTTTAAATTTGAAATCCGCAATGCTTTTTGGAAAATGAAACTACCATAAGGCCTCCCGCCACACACACAATGCAAACGCAGAACTGGAGGAGATTTCTCCTTATGGTAGTCAAATATGCTTAATACGAGAAAATTTCTTTGATATTATTACTATAAGTGCAAAGTGTGGAAAACCATTTCGAAAATATAATATAAATCCTAGCCAGCATACGACATTTCGTCGTATGCCTACTATAGCTACCATGTTCAATAGCAGGTTACCGCCACATTCCATGGCAGGTTATACAACTAAAACCGTACAGGGCGCGTATTGTTTTGATTGGATTTCCAACAAATGGTCAGGCTAAGGAACTTCCTACTGTCTATGGGATCGCCTCTGGCGGGACGTCCCGAGAAACTAACGTTACGGTTAGATCTCTGCCAACACAAGGCCGGGTTACCTCTGTAACTAGGTAACTACTACACGAATATGTCATTCCCCGGTCCTTTGGGACCTTTATCCGAGGCGCCTCAAAGCAACAACCACACAGTAAATGAGATTGGAGCAACCACATAGGTTAAATACCAGGGCTCCATACCTGATACCACCCTTTACCAGAAGGGAATGACACACCCTAAAGGGAGCGACCCTCATAACCTTGCCGCATCTTTCCTGTTTCGACCATTTCCGGGGAGTGAGGTCCTGATGCAGTCTCGTCCACAAAGCTACGCTTTGTGCAACAAAGCCATGCTTTGGGTCAATCAGATGACCAAAGCAATGATCACAAAGATAAATGATCAAACAAATGATCATATCACAAATGATCAACCAATGATCATCACACAGCAGCACTCAGCATGCCACATTACCAAATTTGGGATATATCACTGATAAATATCAACTACATAACCTCTGAGCTCGTACGTCTCAGAGAAGGGTGTTAAGCTGAGAGAATAAATTCTCCGCCACCAGACAGAAATGTATTTGATAGAAATCAGTTAACATCTCAAAGTGTAATGTCGGACATACAACCATACAAGTCTGTTCCGGGTTCGAACAGAACCGAAGGCACTTCCGAAGAAGCCCTTGCAAATCCGGATAATCCCTAATCACGTCCGGACTTCCCATCACATATGAAGATCTCTATACCGGGGATCAGCCAGTGCAGAGACAATCGATGAGTTACCCTTTTGTTTTCGGAAATATCCGGTCTTCACCACCGGTCTTCAATTGCTATCCACAACGTCGTATCACTATTCGGAATGGGCTATATGACACTAGGTCCTCTCCCGGCTAAACCGAATAATGAGCGCCATATTTTAAAACATATGGATATGTGATTTTAGTTAAGTCACAACTTATAAAATCCAAAACTTTTCTTTCAAATGGTTAAACAAATTACCATTTTAAATCTTTAAACCAAAAGATTTATTTCACAAAGTTTCACCTAGTTTCACAAAGATCTATTCATAGATTCAAAACAACTTCCATTCCAATTGGATTAACTCAATAAATCTTTAAATTAAAGATTTAATTTATAGCTTTCAAAACACGTTCCAAAGATTTATTTATAACTTGGAAAACCATTTTCATTTCAAAACTTGAATTCCTTTTAACATACATTGGAAATCCATTTCTTATATGAAAGCTTCTATTATTTGAAAACAACAGTTTTCGTTTCAGAAAAGTCCGATTTATACAAGTTGAAATCTTGGGTTAATTTTAAATATCAAAACATCACTTTTTAAAAATGGTTTAAAACCCCATATAAACCCATTTATAAGTTGAATACCCTAGTTCCCAAATTATAGAATTAAACTTCAAATATTGAATTCAAATTTAAATCAAATTATTTAAATTTCAAAACTCAATCAAGTTATTCAAATAACTTTTATTTTTGAAATTCATTTTTTTCAAATGCTTAAATTCTAATTCCAAAACTATTTTGGATTCAAAAATTCAAATTTTAAAATAATTTCAAAATCTGTGACTTAACTCATTTCCACGTGCAATCCATATTTGTGTGTGTGTAAGTGTGGTCTAGGGGTTCAACACAATAGTGCACAACATCATCATCACAGATTCAATTATAAAGATAAGCGGTATAACCCATAGCGCTTATCTATATTCACAGATTCATAGATAAAGTAAATTATCAATCACAAAAATTCACTAATATGATTCGATGTGGGTTTCGGATAACCAGCTGGAATCCGACTCCCTGTCGCATCGAAATTCAAATGTCGTTTTACGGGTCAAAGGGTTTCATATTTATACAACAGTATATTTATCACAAATATAGCAGATCAGCACAAAGTATCACATAGCATCACATCACATATCAAATATATCGATCCATCACACAACATTCAATAACAATCAGCATCTACAATTAAGATGAATAAACTGGGTGGTTTTAAATTTATTACCTACATGATTACTTTCATTTATTATTCCCTATTAATTAACTATCCATATTTATTCAATTAATAAATCTTCAATTATTAATTTAAAATCTAATATCATTCAATTAATGATTTCTTAATTACAGATTAATTATTCTAGAAAAATTAATCTTAAACTTTAATTAATCAAATTAAAACCCTTAATTACTTTAATTAATTATCCATTTCTTAATTAATTTATTTATATTAATTATCCATTTGTACTACCTTAATAATTAAATGAATTACAAATCATTATACTTTTCTTTTTTAGATAAACATTCCTTATTTAAATTATGCATTTAAAAACAAAAATGTTTTTAAATTTACATTAAATTCCATTTAACATTCTCTTTTTAAACTTAAGATCCAAATTTATTTAAAATAAGATTTTAAACAATACAACTTAATCTTATATGTTTACAAGAAACATATACTTAATTAATAAGTTGAAAAGGATTTAAATTTCAATTCAAATCAAATTCAAATCAATTTTAAAAATTACTTTAAAACTTCAAAATTGAAATACAACTTTCATTCTCATTTTAGTTTTAAATTCTTTAAAACTCTTTCTATAATTTACACCTTTAATTCAAATGAAAATCATTTGAAAGCAATTTAAATTTAAATCTTATTTAAAACTGAAGTTTAAATTTAAAATCCAGATTTTAAAACTTCAGATTTGAATTCATTTGATTTCCTAAATTAAATACTTAACCTTTTACTTCAAATGCAAAAACAACCATGCATTTTATACTTGAGAGTTAAAAATCAAATTTAAATTTAAAAACATAATTGATTTCAAATTTCAGACAATTAAAATTTGAATTCATATTCAAATTTCAAACTAAAACTCAGTTTAAAATCTCCACCTGCAATTTAAATTCACTTTTACATTTTAAAACAGAAAATCAGTTTCTGTTTAATTTGGAAACCAAACTTTAAAATTTACTGAAATTTTAAATCATTTCAAAAGGCACAGAATTCACATATTTGAATTCATATTTGAATTCAGTTTATTAAAGCCTAAGTCCAAATTTAGTTTACATTTTTTTTTCTAAAGAAAACAGTAAACAGTTTCTGTCAAATTTAAAACCCTTTACATTCTTGAATTTAAAATGTTTTCAAATTTCATATTTGAATTATTTGAATCTATACTAAATTCAGGTTCCAACTGAATTCAAATTTCAAGTTTAGATCCCTATTATTACTACAACTTTATTCTTTTAAAAACCTGGAAAATAATTCTGTTTCTTAGTCCTGAAACAAAACACACAAAATTCCCTTAAGTATTTCAAAGAAATTTAAATTCAAACTATTTGAATTCAACTAAAATTAAATTTTCAAAATTCTAAGTCACATTTGTATTTTTGCACCTTATTTTCAAATTTTATAAAACATGAAACAGGCTTCCTATTTCCCCTTTCTCTTTATTTTAATTTCAAACAAAATTTGAATTTTCTGCATTTAAATAATTATAAAATAAGAATTCAAACAAATTTGAATTCATTTTAGATTCAAGTTTAATCCTAAGTTCAAATTTCCATTTTAATTTAAACTCTACTTTCAAAATTCAAAAAAAAAACAGAACAGTTTCTGTTTTTAAAACCTGAAACAATGTACACAGAACTCTCTTATTTTACTTCGGGTCAGTAACCCACTTGCTCCGAGTTTTTTCCCAATTTACCCGAGACCTACCCGAGTCAAAAAACCCTGCAACCAAAAACAACCAAAACCTGAAACAGACCAACCCCATCCACCTTCAAACCTGTCAACACCAATTCCTCCACCCCACGACCATCTTCAACACCCAAACTCCGGTGATAGCTCCATCACTTCACCACCCATCAATACCCTAAACATCTTTGAACTCGATGCACAGAGGAGTTCAAATTCGACCCAAACTGTAACCCAATAGCAACTAGGGTTCAACACCATTAAATTCCCAATCTAAATTCCAAATTTGAATTGCAGACCATATCAATGATTCTCCTATGATTGTTGCTAGCTACATTCACTCCAGAATAAATTTCACTCAAATTCAATGCAAGGATCAATTGATTTTGATAAAATTGTAAAATACAGTCAATTTAACACTGCATTTTATTTTCTTAATACTGCAAACAAAATTTTTTAGTTTTAAAATCCTGGAATTCTCTTAATGATTCTGTTAGTAACCTTAAGCTATTCTAAAACATCATGGTTTAGTCAAAGCTAAGTAATAACAACAACAAAAACAAGTCAAAGAAAAATCCAAATATCAAACATCACTTGAAATTTCAGAAATCACACATGCACAATCATAACCATGTTCACAAACACATACTTGCAGATCAATTCATAAATATTTATCTGAAATTCATAAGCATGATTAACTACCTATTAACAGTTTTTTTTTTTTAAAATTTGAGTTACTCACTTGTATGCAAAATGCAGAGCACACTCAATTGCAGGCTCCAGATTTTATTTTAGCATGCAGGCTTCTTTGTTTAAAAATGATGCTTGCTTTTTAAAACATGCAGGCCTCTGAAATGCAGAGCTTCTTGTTCCAGAGTTTTGAAATGCAGGCTTGAATGCTTTTTTAAAAAATGGTGCTTTCAGGTTCTTTACATGCAGGCTTCAAATTGATGCATGCAGGCCTCTTTCTTCAGATGCTTCCAGAGTTTATGAGAATGAATGCATGCTAAAGTCTGTTGCATGCAGATAAACTTGCTCCCAGATTATGAAATGCAGAGCCTTCTTACTTGATGAGGATTAAATTGCAGGCTTCAAATGGATGTGCAGGCTTGTATTTTGAAGAAGAGGAGTTGGATTGTTTGATGCAGATTTGCAATTTTTGGAAAGAGGAGTTTTGAATACATGAATGTATGCTGCAGGTTTTGAATATGGTTGTGAATGAGATTTGTTTTGAAAAAGAGGAGGAGTTTGTTTGATTTCAAGGTTGCAGATTAGTATATGGTTTGAGAATGTGATTTGGTTTTCTTTTTGATATCTATGTTTTTAAAAAGCTTTGATATTGAGATGTGTGATGCAAAATCTGTTTTTCAGATTTTGCTGAGATATGCTAAGATATGTTATATGATGGCATATGGGAAGATGTGAAGCTTCTTGTATTTATTTTTTTTTAAAAAAATTTCATTATTTTAAATAAAAGTAATGATGCTATTTGTATGTATACATATATGTAAGATCTAAAGGTATGTATTTGTTTATACTTTGTAAATAAATGTATTTGTTTATTCATTTGTATGTAATATGTACATGTTCAATGTTAAAAGAATTTAATCAATATTTATGTATGTATATATATACATATATTGTATCTTAACAAATTTTTAAATGCTACTCATTTTTTTAAAACACTCATTTTAAACTTGAGATACTAACATATGTATTTATTTTACTTTTACAAATTTTTAAAAAGAAAGGAATTTAAAACAATTTGTACACTCACAAACAAATCACACACATATATATACATTTCTTAGTTTATTTTATTTTTGAATTAAGACTAGTATACCATTTAAATAAATAATTATCTATGTTTATATTATTTCAGATTTTTATTTCTTATTTTATAACCATTTTGTCCATTATTCCTACTTATTCTAATTTAAAGAAAGGAAATGAATTTTAAACTAATTATGTTTTTAATAAATAAACCCATATAAAATAGTATTTAGTTTTAAACAATTGTTTTGAAAATCATTTGTATCCAATTCAAAATACAACTTTTAAATCCAACTAATTTGATAAAAATATAAATTATTGAATTTTCAATTAAAAGTTCCATTTTAAAAATACCTAAATTTCACCTTAATGATTTTAAAGGCCAAATGTTTATTTTAAAAACATTTATCTCAAATGTAGGTTCAAATCCCCAATTTACTTGAATTAAATTTATTTATATCTATTTATATACATATATTCATACATTTTCCTTTTATTTATTTATTTATTCATTCTAGAAAATTTTCTAATTAAATCACAATTTATTTCAAAAAAATAATTTAATGGTCAATTTAAACTTAATGAATTTCAGGAATGTTACAGATTTCCCCCCTTAAAAGAATTTCGTCCTCGAAATTGCAAGGACGAGAAAGAAAAGATGAAAGATAGAGAAATTCCTTTCCAAATCGAACTGGATATAAATTCTGTATTTGGCTTACCAAATAAGAATATCAACAATAGATATGAGAACAGTCTCATATAATATTACACAAGATATTTGGGTCCATCGGTCTACGAATATGCAAGAGCATTGACTAGTTCGAAGAGATAACTAATCGTTCGTAGAATATATCGGATCCCAGAGAATAGATAGATGGATCAAATCTTCATATTAGTTAACCAATTTACTAATTTAAAATTTTCAATTTATTTAATATTTTCAATTTCAAATTCATTAGAGTTTAGATCGAAAAGCTGATAAGAAACCGATGAAGATACGAAGTAAGAATTTCCTACAACAATACGTATGGCCATCATCACACCGAAACTTCTTTCTGGAGCAGTCACGAAGCAATCAAAAGAATTCGAAATCGAATCAAAGGAGATTGATAGAGAAAAAATATTCCCACTGTTGCAGGGTATTGACCATTTGTAGTGGTACTCCCCTGTCCCCTATCTCGTTCTCTTCTCGCACTCATACTCACTATCAGTGGATAGTAAGAGAATTTACTGAGGCATTCGAACGGATATCTCAGGGATATACTCATTCTAGGGTTTACTTCACCCTATCTCTAATGAGTTACTTAATGTGTTATACTCCTGAGCTAAAGTTTTAACCTTCAGCTCTGATACCAAATGTAACGATTCGAATTTTTCGCGTTCGAAAATCGACATCCATACTTCACATTGTACTCGAATGTCGCAGATTCGATCGTTCAAATTCGAGTCGCCGGAGCTTATAACACATTAAGTAAATAACACAGCGGAAGAAATGAATAACATATATCAATGTACAACATTTGATACAATATCTGATACAACATGAATAGTACAATGAATATACATCAGAGATACAAGAAATAGCAGCGGAAAGAAAAGATAACACAGCAGCGGAACAAATCTCCAAAATGGCCTTCAAGAAAGAACTCCAGTATCAGTAATCTCCATCTTCAAAGCACCAATCCAGAAATAGCGAGAACTCCCAAATCAAGATGAAGAGAAGCAACTCGATCCAAATGCGATTGCCAAATCCTAAGGCTGGAGGCTATCGAATCTACACCTACTATCGATTATCTGAAAATCCCAACTCTAGACTGCCCGTGTGGGAAAATAGTGGGCACCCAGAGTTTAGGAAAGGAACAATAAACTCCAGGTCAGTCATGGGACTGGTATGAGCAAACAAAAACATTTGGTCTTTTAAAACAACAAAAGAATTTTAAATTTGAAATCCGCAATGCTTTTTGGAAAATGAAACTACCATAAGGCCTCCCGCCACACACACAATGCAAACGCAGAACTGGAGGAGATTTCTCCTTATGGTAGTCAAATATGCTTAATACGAGAAAATTTCTTTGATATTATTACTATAAGTGCAAAGTGTGGAAAACCATTTCGAAAATATAATATAAATCCTAGCCAGCATACGACATTTCGTCGTATGCCTACTATAGCTACCATGTTCAATAGCAGGTTACCGCCACATTCCATGGCAGGTTATACAACTAAAACCGTACAGGGCGCGTATTGTTTTGATTGGATTTCCAACAAATGGTCAGGCTAAGGAACTTCCTACTGTCTATGGGATCGCCTCTGGCGGGACGTCCCGAGAAACTAACGTTACGGTTAGATCTCTGCCAACACAAGGCCGGGTTACCTCTGTAACTAGGTAACTACTACACGAATATGTCATTCCCCGGTCCTTTGGGACCTTTATCCGAGGCGCCTCAAAGCAACAACCACACAGTAAATGAGATTGGAGCAACCACATAGGTTAAATACCAGGGCTCCATACCTGATACCACCCTTTACCAGAAGGGAATGACACACCCTAAAGGGAGCGACCCTCATAACCTTGCCGCATCTTTCCTGTTTCGACCATTTCCAGGGAGTGAGGTCCTGATGCAGTCTCGTCCACAAAGCTACGCTTTGTGCAACAAAGCCATGCTTTGGGTCAATCAGATGACCAAAGCAATGATCACAAAGATAAATGATCAAACAAATGATCATATCACAAATGATCAACCAATGATCATCACACAGCAGCACTCAGCATGCCACATTACCAAATTTGGGATATATCACTGATAAATATCAACTACATAACCTCTGAGCTCGTACGTCTCAGAGAAGGGTGTTAAGCTGAGAGAATAAATTCTCCGCCACCAGACAGAAATGTATTTGATAGAAATCAGTTAACATCTCAAAGTGTAATGTCGGACATACAACCATACAAGTCTGTTCCGGGTTCGAACAGAACCGAAGGCACTTCCGAAGAAGCCCTTGCAAATCCGGATAATCCCTAATCACGTCCGGACTTCCCATCACATATGAAGATCTCTATACCGGGGATCAGCCAGTGCAGAGACAATCGATGAGTTACCCTTTTGTTTTCGGAAATATCCGGTCTTCACCACCGGTCTTCAATTGCTATCCACAACGTCGTATCACTATTCGGAATGGGCTATATGACACTAGGTCCTCTCCCGGCTAAACCGAATAATGAGCGCCATATTTTAAAACATATGGATATGTGATTTTAGTTAAGTCACAACTTATAAAATCCAAAACTTTTCTTTCAAATGGTTAAACAAATTACCATTTTAAATCTTTAAACCAAAAGATTTATTTCACAAAGTTTCACCTAGTTTCACAAAGATCTATTCATAGATTCAAAACAACTTCCATTCCAATTGGATTAACTCAATAAATCTTTAAATTAAAGATTTAATTTATAGCTTTCAAAACACGTTCCAAAGATTTATTTATAACTTGGAAAACCATTTTCATTTCAAAACTTGAATTCCTTTTAACATACATTGGAAATCCATTTCTTATATGAAAGCTTCTATTATTTGAAAACAACAGTTTTCGTTTCAGAAAAGTCCGATTTATACAAGTTGAAATCTTGGGTTAATTTTAAATATCAAAACATCACTTTTTAAAAATGGTTTAAAACCCCATATAAACCCATTTATAAGTTGAATACCCTAGTTCCCAAATTATAGAATTAAACTTCAAATATTGAATTCAAATTTAAATCAAATTATTTAAATTTCAAAACTCAATCAAGTTATTCAAATAACTTTTATTTTTGAAATTCATTTTTTTCAAATGCTTAAATTCTAATTCCAAAACTATTTTGGATTCAAAAATTCAAATTTTAAAATAATTTCAAAATCTGTGACTTAACTCATTTCCACGTGCAATCCATATTTGTGTGTGTGTAAGTGTGGTCTAGGGGTTCAACACAATAGTGCACAACATCATCATCACAGATTCAATTATAAAGATAAGCGGTATAACCCATAGCGCTTATCTATATTCACAGATTCATAGATAAAGTAAATTATCAATCACAAAAATTCACTAATATGATTCGATGTGGGTTTCGGATAACCAGCTGGAATCCGACTCCCTGTCGCATCGAAATTCAAATGTCGTTTTACGGGTCAAAGGGTTTCATATTTATACAACAGTATATTTATCACAAATATAGCAGATCAGCACAAAGTATCACATAGCATCACATCACATATCAAATATATCGATCCATCACACAACATTCAATAACAATCAGCATCTACAATTAAGATGAATAAACTGGGTGGTTTTAAATTTATTACCTACATGATTACTTTCATTTATTATTCCCTATTAATTAACTATCCATATTTATTCAATTAATAAATCTTCAATTATTAATTTAAAATCTAATATCATTCAATTAATGATTTCTTAATTACAGATTAATTATTCTAGAAAAATTAATCTTAAACTTTAATTAATCAAATTAAAACCCTTAATTACTTTAATTAATTATCCATTTCTTAATTAATTTATTTATATTAATTATCCATTTGTACTACCTTAATAATTAAATGAATTACAAATCATTATACTTTTCTTTTTTAGATAAACATTCCTTATTTAAATTATGCATTTAAAAACAAAAATGTTTTTAAATTTACATTAAATTCCATTTAACATTCTCTTTTTAAACTTAAGATCCAAATTTATTTAAAATAAGATTTTAAACAATACAACTTAATCTTATATGTTTACAAGAAACATATACTTAATTAATAAGTTGAAAAGGATTTAAATTTCAATTCAAATCAAATTCAAATCAATTTTAAAAATTACTTTAAAACTTCAAAATTGAAATACAACTTTCATTCTCATTTTAGTTTTAAATTCTTTAAAACTCTTTCTATAATTTACACCTTTAATTCAAATGAAAATCATTTGAAAGCAATTTAAATTTAAATCTTATTTAAAACTGAAGTTTAAATTTAAAATCCAGATTTTAAAACTTCAGATTTGAATTCATTTGATTTCCTAAATTAAATACTTAACCTTTTACTTCAAATGCAAAAACAACCATGCATTTTATACTTGAGAGTTAAAAATCAAATTTAAATTTAAAAACATAATTGATTTCAAATTTCAGACAATTAAAATTTGAATTCATATTCAAATTTCAAACTAAAACTCAGTTTAAAATCTCCACCTGCAATTTAAATTCACTTTTACATTTTAAAACAGAAAATCAGTTTCTGTTTAATTTGGAAACCAAACTTTAAAATTTACTGAAATTTTAAATCATTTCAAAAGGCACAGAATTCACATATTTGAATTCATATTTGAATTCAGTTTATTAAAGCCTAAGTCCAAATTTAGTTTACATTTTTTTTTCTAAAGAAAACAGTAAACAGTTTCTGTCAAATTTAAAACCCTTTACATTCTTGAATTTAAAATGTTTTCAAATTTCATATTTGAATTATTTGAATCTATACTAAATTCAGGTTCCAACTGAATTCAAATTTCAAGTTTAGATCCCTATTATTACTACAACTTTATTCTTTTAAAAACCTGGAAAATAATTCTGTTTCTTAGTCCTGAAACAAAACACACAAAATTCCCTTAAGTATTTCAAAGAAATTTAAATTCAAACTATTTGAATTCAACTAAAATTAAATTTTCAAAATTCTAAGTCACATTTGTATTTTTGCACCTTATTTTCAAATTTTATAAAACATGAAACAGGCTTCCTATTTCCCCTTTCTCTTTATTTTAATTTCAAACAAAATTTGAATTTTCTGCATTTAAATAATTATAAAATAAGAATTCAAACAAATTTGAATTCATTTTAGATTCAAGTTTAATCCTAAGTTCAAATTTCCATTTTAATTTAAACTCTACTTTCAAAATTCAAAAAAAAAACAGAACAGTTTCTGTTTTTAAAACCTGAAACAATGTACACAGAACTCTCTTATTTTACTTCGGGTCAGTAACCCACTTGCTCCGAGTTTTTTCCCAATTTACCCGAGACCTACCCGAGTCAAAAAACCCTGCAACCAAAAACAACCAAAACCTGAAACAGACCAACCCCATCCACCTTCAAACCTGTCAACACCAATTCCTCCACCCCACGACCATCTTCAACACCCAAACTCCGGTGATAGCTCCATCACTTCACCACCCATCAATACCCTAAACATCTTTGAACTCGATGCACAGAGGAGTTCAAATTCGACCCAAACTGTAACCCAATAGCAACTAGGGTTCAACACCATTAAATTCCCAATCTAAATTCCAAATTTGAATTGCAGACCATATCAATGATTCTCCTATGATTGTTGCTAGCTACATTCACTCCAGAATAAATTTCACTCAAATTCAATGCAAGGATCAATTGATTTTGATAAAATTGTAAAATACAGTCAATTTAACACTGCATTTTATTTTCTTAATACTGCAAACAAAATTTTTTAGTTTTAAAATCCTGGAATTCTCTTAATGATTCTGTTAGTAACCTTAAGCTATTCTAAAACATCATGGTTTAGTCAAAGCTAAGTAATAACAACAACAAAAACAAGTCAAAGAAAAATCCAAATATCAAACATCACTTGAAATTTCAGAAATCACACATGCACAATCATAATCATGTTCACAAACACATACTTGCAGATCAATTCATAAATATTTATCTGAAATTCATAAGCATGATTAACTACCTATTAACAGTTTTTTTTTTTAAAATTTGAGTTACTCACTTGTATGCAAAATGCAGAGCACACTCAATTGCAGGCTCCAGATTTTATTTTAGCATGCAGGCTTCTTTGTTTAAAAATGATGCTTGCTTTTTAAAACATGCAGGCCTCTGAAATGCAGAGCTTCTTGTTCCAGAGTTTTGAAATGCAGGCTTGAATGCTTTTTTAAAAAATGGTGCTTTCAGGTTCTTTACATGCAGGCTTCAAATTGATGCATGCAGGCCTCTTTCTTCAGATGCTTCCAGAGTTTATGAGAATGAATGCATGCTAAAGTCTGTTGCATGCAGATAAACTTGCTCCCAGATTATGAAATGCAGAGCCTTCTTACTTGATGAGGATTAAATTGCAGGCTTCAAATGGATGTGCAGGCTTGTATTTTGAAGAAGAGGAGTTGGATTGTTTGATGCAGATTTGCAATTTTTGGAAAGAGGAGTTTTGAATACATGAATGTATGCTGCAGGTTTTGAATATGGTTGTGAATGAGATTTGTTTTGAAAAAGAGGAGGAGTTTGTTTGATTTCAAGGTTGCAGATTAGTATATGGTTTGAGAATGTGATTTGGTTTTCTTTTTGATATCTATGTTTTTAAAAAGCTTTGATATTGAGATGTGTGATGCAAAATCTGTTTTTCAGATTTTGCTGAGATATGCTAAGATATGTTATATGATGGCATATGGGAAGATGTGAAGCTTCTTGTATTTATTTTTTTTTAAAAAAATTTCATTATTTTAAATAAAAGTAATGATGCTATTTGTATGTATACATATATGTAAGATCTAAAGGTATGTATTTGTTTATACTTTGTAAATAAATGTATTTGTTTATTCATTTGTATGTAATATGTACATGTTCAATGTTAAAAGAATTTAATCAATATTTATGTATGTATATATATACATATATTGTATCTTAACAAATTTTTAAATGCTACTCATTTTTTTAAAACACTCATTTTAAACTTGAGATACTAACATATGTATTTATTTTACTTTTACAAATTTTTAAAAAGAAAGGAATTTAAAACAATTTGTACACTCACAAACAAATCACACACATATATATACATTTCTTAGTTTATTTTATTTTTGAATTAAGACTAGTATACCATTTAAATAAATAATTATCTATGTTTATATTATTTCAGATTTTTATTTCTTATTTTATAACCATTTTGTCCATTATTCCTACTTATTCTAATTTAAAGAAAGGAAATGAATTTTAAACTAATTATGTTTTTAATAAATAAACCCATATAAAATAGTATTTAGTTTTAAACAATTGTTTTGAAAATCATTTGTATCCAATTCAAAATACAACTTTTAAATCCAACTAATTTGATAAAAATATAAATTATTGAATTTTCAATTAAAAGTTCCATTTTAAAAATACCTAAATTTCACCTTAATGATTTTAAAGGCCAAATGTTTATTTTAAAAACATTTATCTCAAATGTAGGTTCAAATCCCCAATTTACTTGAATTAAATTTATTTATATCTATTTATATACATATATTCATACATTTTCCTTTTATTTATTTATTTATTCATTCTAGAAAATTTTCTAATTAAATCACAATTTATTTCAAAAAAATAATTTAATGGTCAATTTAAACTTAATGAATTTCAGGAATGTTACATACACACCGTGCATAAATAAGCATCGACGTACCTAAATAGATATGCCCCGTGCATAAATCAACATCGACGTATCTAGAAAGATTCGCCCCATGTAATGTCTAACATCGATGCACATAGAAAGATACACCCCATGCAAAGTAGAACATCGACGTACCTAGAAAGGTATGCCCCATGCATAGACGAACATCAACGCACCTAGTAAGATACGCTCCATGCCCCGACTTATTGAGCCGATTGCTCCACGAAGTAAACAAACATCGACGCACCTAAATTGGTACGACCCATGCGAGAAATGAGAGGAAGCTCAATAAAATGAAGTACAGTCCTCGACATGGACAACGAGACATCGCACATTGCTAGTCTAAACCATAAAATGATCATCATCGATCATCAAGAAGTGTCAATTACAATAAGCTAGTAAATATATGAGTTTAGCATCATGTCCCATAACCACTAGCTTAACTCAAATATTTGCAAACAAATTGTAGATCTCCACTAGAAAATTTTCGCAAGAGTTTCAATCGAATAGTCCAAGAATTAACCAATGAAGTAAATGCAAGCATTTCATACCACTTGTTTTACTAAGCCGTTTAATTAGATTTCTCATACGAGTGAGGTAAAGGTTTGTATATACTAATAGATTGGAAAACGGTTTAAGAAAGGAGCTTTGTAATAAAATAGTGTTGAAATCGTTTTAATGAAAGGGTTTTGATATTTACTACCAGTATAGAACTCCTTTATATTTTAAAGTGACAAATCATAGAAATGATCATAGAAACAATCAATCATTAAAATCCACATACGAAGACGTGAATCAAATCCAAAGAAACTAATAAAGAATCCATCGAAATAGATATTCAAAAATCCTTAAAAAGGAGTCATCAAAGTCATAATAAATGACAACAACTAATAGGATCATCACAAATCGATTTAAATTGGAAATTCAATCCAAAAAGGCAAAGTGGGATGAAACAAAAAATTCAGTTGACCGAACAGAGATTTTCAATTGACTGAACAGAGATTTCAGTTGACTGAACAGAGATTTCAGTTGACTGAACAGAGATTTTCAGTTGACTGAATTCCGCCTGGAAACTTTCTGTTTCCAGGTTCAGTCGACTGAACGGAGATTTCAGTTGACTGAATCTTGCTTGGAAACTTTCAGAATCCAGATTCAGTCGACTGAACAGAGATTTCAGTCGACTGGTCATGCCTGGGCTGTTTTTCAGCCTATCCAAATGAAGAGCAAACTCTTCCCAAATGCAACCGGACGAACATTGGCTCTAAGGGTTTACGCCAAATGACCACCCGGCCCTATGTGCTCCTCGGTGCATCACCAAAAGCATGTACAAGCATCAAAGCTATCATTTTCAAAGATTTAACTTCAAAACACCAAAAATTGGAATATTCACAAAACCAATCCAAATCAAGAGAAAATGCATATAAAGAGGTGTTAGGAATTCATACCTAAGAACCAAAGATAATTATAGTTATAGATGTGAGATAAAAATCTCACCTTTTCACAAAATCAATGAAGAAGAAGCTATAGAGCAAAGGCAAGGACAACCACTCTTCAATTCCAACCCAACAAGCTTGAATCTAAGCAAAGTTTCTTCTTTGAATTTGGAGCTAGAACTTGATTTGCAAATAGAAACTAGGGCTTGGAGTTTTAATTTCCCATTCCTCTCTCCATTGTTGCTAAAGCTTGAGTATTAGGAATTAGAAATGAAAGAATGAAGAGAAGAGGTACAGTTTGGGGTATTAAGTTGGCTAGTGGGCTGAACGCAAACCCAAATCCAAAGTGAAAAAGGTCAAATTTTTAGCTAGCTCCAAACATATCGAAGTTTATACTCAAAAAGGTAGCGAACGGCATTTTGAACACAATGGAAGGGGTCTCGAGTCCCAATTCGACTGTTTGCTAAAAGTAGGTTTTCGGGCAAAAATCCGATGAACGATGAAATATTTAAATAAAATATTTAAATATACAATCGATAAATATGCGGGTTTTTACAAAATGGGATTGCATTTGAAGATGGTGTTGAAGACTGGGTATTTTCGAAAACGACAGGATTACCCGTCGAATGTCTTTGCACTAAATTGCTTCGGTACAGAGATTTTATCACCCTTTGTGATGGGGAGTCCGGACTTGATTAGTGAATACCTGAATTGCAAGGGCTTCTTTCCTTAATTGGAGGAAGTGCCTTCGGTTCCGTTCGAACCCAAAACAGACTTGTATGGATGTATGTCCGACGTTACACTTTATGATGTAAAGCTGGTTTCTATCAAATACATTTTTGTTGGTGGAGGGGAATTTATTCTCTTAGCTTAACACCCTTTTCTAAGACGTATGAGCTCAGAGGTTATGTAGTTGATGGTTACTAGTAATACATTCCAAATTTGGTAATGTGGCATGCGAAGTGCTGCTGATCATTTGTCGATCGAAGTATGGCTTTTGTGAAAGCCGTAGCTTTGTGGACGAGACTTCGTCGGACCTCACACCCCGAAAATGGTCAAAACAAAAAGGATGCGGAAGGTTATTTAGGTGTAGCGCCCTCAGGATATGTCCATTTCCATCTGGAAGAAGGTGGTGTCATGGTATGGAGCCCAAATATTTAACCTATGTAGTTGCTGCAAATTTATTACTTTGTGGTTGTTGCTTTGTGGTTGAGGATCCTCGGATAAAGGTCGGTAATGACCGAGGATGGCATACTCATAGGGTTACCTAGTTACAGCTTCATTGAAGCGTGAGGCAACTCGGTATTGTGTTGGCAGAGATCAGGATAGGTTCTCGGGCCATCCCTATAGAGGCGTACCCATATGGCATAGGAAGTTCCTTAGCCTGACCATTTGTTGGAAATCCAAAGAAACTATACGCGCCTTGTATGGTTTTAGTTGTATAATGTGACGCCCCACCTCTATACCCACGCTAGCCAAGAACACTACGAAGTAATGCTGTCAACTAGCACGGAGAATAAGGCTGTTGAGGAGCGACCATCTGTGTAATTTCTTTGTGCGAGCACCGTTATGTCAGATAGCAAAAAATATAAGTTTTCATCTCAAAGGAAATCCGACTTACAGATACAAACTCAAAGCTATCACACAGTGGTTATATACAATCTTCGGAAACAAATATAGAAATAAACATAACACAAATCAGTCACAGACAATTCATATCACAAAGGCGGAAATAGATATGAATATATAATTAACACATGGAAGTGTAAATCAGAGTAGTGGTCTAATAAGATCCACAATAACACAAAAGAATATGTATACAACAAAATGAACTACTAATCTAAGTAGTTAGCCAAAAGTCAGGATGATAACCCCAGAAGAGAAGTCAAGCAGAAGCACCTGTAACATCTCGGTCTGACCCAAGTATTATTTAATAAGAAAATAATAAACGGATCATTCTAGCTATAATTATCAGATGAAATGATATAGAATAAGGAATATGACTAAACTCATAATAATCACAATGCCAAGCTGTGATAAATAAATAATTGAAAAATCAATAAGAGATTAATCAATATCACAATAATCTACTCAAGATAAAAAGGAATGTCATACTCCTAATTTCATTCACCAAGCCACAATAAATGACATATATATATCCATGCCAATCGTAAAAGTTGGTGAAACATAAATTCTAGAAATCAACACACGAAATCCAGAAATCACAATAAAAGGATGGCCAATCGCAGAAAAATGAGCCGGAGCTCCTCCAGACAGGGTATACTCCCCCATTGCGGACTTTGAGCCGAAGCTCCTCCTGGTGAGTCAAAAACTCCTC
Organism: Allium cepa; assembly: GCA_030765085.1. NCBI lineage: Eukaryota > Viridiplantae > Streptophyta > Magnoliopsida > Asparagales > Amaryllidaceae > Allium > Allium cepa. Next base: position 85,665,491 of record CM060942.1, on the reverse strand, counting down.
CTGACAGGGTATGGTCCCCCACTGCGGACTTTGAGCCGGAGCTCCTCCTGGTGAGTCGAAACTCCTCCTGACAGGGTATAGTCCCCCATTGCGGACTTTGAGCCGGAGCTCCTCCTGGTGAACCGAAGCTCCACAAAAAATGAAGTATCGTCCTCGACATGGACAAAGAGACATCGCACATTGCTAGTCTAAATCACAAAGATGATCGTCATGATCAAAGAGAAGTGTCAATTACAATAAGCTAGTAAATATATGAGTTTAGCATCATGTCCCATAACCACTAGCTTAACTTAAATATTTGCGAACAAATTGTAGATCTCCACTAGAAAATTGTCACAAGAGTTTCAATCGAACAAGTCCAAGAATTAACCGACGAAGTAAACGCAAGCGTTTCATACCACTTGTTTTACTAAGCCGTTTAATTACATTTCTCATACGAGTGAGGTAAAGGTTTGTATATACTAATAGATTGGAAATCGGTTTGAGAAAACGAGCTTTGTAATAAAATAGTGTTGAAATCATTTGAAGACAGAGTTTTGATATTTACTACTAGTATAGAAAACCTTTATATTTTTAAAGTGACAAATCACAAAGAAGATTGTAGGAACAATCAATCACTAAGATTCACATTCGAAAACGTGAATAATATCCAAAGAAATCGATATCAAATCCATCAAAGTGGATGTATCTAAAATTCCCAAAGAAAAGGTCATCAAAGTCGATAATAAATGACAACAACGAAAGGGAGATAACACGAATCGATTAAAGTTGGAAATTCAAACGAATTAGCAATATAGGCTAATATGGCAAATAGTAGCAGGTCGGTCGACCGGACTCCCTGAGTCGGTCGACCGGACTCCCTGAGTCTGTCGACCGAACCAGAGGTTGGAAGTGCTCCGGGCACCAGGTCGGTCGACCGGCCCAGGGGGCTCGGTCGGCCGAAGCCTGTAACTAGCACTTCCAAACAGAGGCAGGAAGTGCCTGGACTGCAGGTCGGTCGGCCGGCCCAGGGGGCTCGGTCGGCCGAACCTGTATACTTGCACTTCCTGCCCTATTACAAAGGAGGTGCAAATCCCGACCAAATTGCAATCGCACGAGCAACAGCGCTAAGGGTTTATGCCAATCGACTACCCGGCCCTATATGCTCCTCGATGCATCACCAAAAACATGTTCAAACATCAAAGTTAGGATTTTTAACGAATTGAACTCAAAACACTAAAAATTGGAATATTCACAAAAGCAATTCAAATCAAAATCAAATGCACATGAATAATTGTTAGGAATTCATACCTAACAATCGAAGGTAATTCATAGACTTAGATGTGAGATTAAAAATCTCACCTTTGCACTAAAATTTATGAAGATGAAGCTTGAAAGCAAAGGGGAATCAACCACTCTTCAAATCCAACTCTAGAAGCTTGAATCTAAGCTTAAAAGAAGAACATTCCCTAAGTTAGGTTTAGGAAATTTCTGAAATTGAAAGGAGAAAGAGTTGGAGAAGAAGAAGAGGAAGCTTACCAATGGGTTCTCTTGAACTTTGGAGCTAGGAGATGGATTTGCAAAGGAAGCTAGGGCTTGGAGTTTTAATTTCTCTTCCACCCTCCATTAACATAAAAGCTTGAGTATTAGGAAAATATAAGGGAAGTGAATGAAGAGGAGAGGGTTGGAATTGAGTTAAGTGGGGTTAATGGGCTCAGCCCAAACCAAAGCCCTAAGCAAAAAGTGGCAAAAGTCAACTTTCTCCAAACATATCGAAGCTTATACTCAAAAAGGTCGCAAACGTCATTTTGAACTCAATGGGGTGGTCTCGAGTCTCAATTCGACTGTTTGCAAAAAGTAGCTTTTCGGATCAAAATCCGATGAACGGTTAAATATTTAAATAAAATATTTAAATATATAATCGATAATATGCTGGTTGTTACAGACTCCCCTCCTTAAAGAAATTGCGTCCTCACAATAATTAAGAAGGAAATATAAGAAGTAACAACCATAGAAGCATATTAACACAAAAGAAAATTCGAATCAAGAAGTTCACCACAAAGAGCACGAAGGAGTAAATCCGAAAGTTTTCGTTCGATGAATTCTCAAGATTTCACATGAGCAGTCCTTAGGATTTGAGAACCATTGAACTTCTATCAAAAAGAATATCTTTATATCGAAGGCGCTCAACCTTCGAAGCAATGATGCGAATAGAATGTTGCTCAAAAGTAAAATTGGGTGAAACTTCAATCCCTCAATAACACCGGGCTCAAGAATAAAAACCGGAAACATAAAAGCATTTCCATAGTTAAAAGACGTGGAAAACGTCAAGAATAGCAGAAAGTTGAGCCGGTGCAACGGCGTAGTACAAATACGGTACGCCCGAGAAACTAGAAACTCGAATAATTTGGAACACCGACGTAGTACAAAGACGGTACGTCCAATTAACCAAAAAGCCAAGTCATTGATGTAGTGCAGAAGGTACACCCAATGAATCGAACAATAAAGACATTGATGTAGTACAAACGGTACATCCAATGAATCAAAAAGCGAAGACATTGATGTAATACAAACGGTACATCCAATGAATCAAACAGCAAAGTCATTGATGTAGTACAAACGGTACATCCAATGAATCAAAGACACTCATGTAGTACAAACGGTACATCCAATGAATCAAACAGCAAAGTCATTGATGTAGTACAAACGGTACATCCAATGAATCCAAAAAGAAAAGACATTGATGTAGTACAAACGGTACATCCAATGAATCAAAGACAAATAATTCGGAACACCAACGCAGTACAAAACGGTACGTCCAATGAACCGAAGCCCGAATGATTTCGGAACACCGACGTAGTACAAAAAGGTACGTCCAATGAACCGAACACAATAAAAGAACATCGGATGCAAGTTCATAAAAGAAATGAGATGAAACTCAATAAAACGAAGTACATCAAAAAACCCAATGAACTTGATAAAAAGATAATTTCATTTGGTCATCAACAAAGAAACAACCACTTGTTGCTTACGACTAAACGCATTGGCAACACGATTTCCCCTTCGGGAATAAAAAGAATATCAAGATCATAAGATGCTAGGAACTCGAGTCAACATGCAGTTCCTTAAGAGAACATAAATATTCCAAAGATTTGTGATCGAGGTAGAGAACAAAATTTCTCATCCAAATATGATGATGCCAAATTCCAAAAGTAAAAAAATAGCCGCGAGTACTAGATCATGAGTCGCATATCTAGTCTCGATAAGCTATAATGATTTAGAAGCACAAGTGATAGCACGTTCTCTTTTGCAAGAGAACGGCATCCAAACCAATACGACTAGTATCGGTACAAATAGCAAAGTCTTGGTTCCCCTTCAGGAATCACAAGAATAAGAGTATCGAAAAGAAAGGATTTCTTTCAAATAATCTTCTTTCTCGAAAAGCTAAAACTTTCAAAAATCACATTTTTATTTTTATGTAATAATCTTTCTAGAAAAATTTACTATTTTCAAGTTAATATATCGTGTCTAATTGTCACATCAAAGCGTTTAGGAAATTCCTATCGATAACGTTAATCAAGCACATCAACCAAAATTCTTAAAGCACTCAACGGGCAATACAATCACAAAATCATCTTTTACAGGATAATGAAATCTCTTAAAAAGTTTTAAGAATATTCTTTGTTCGTTTCACGAACAAAAATCCAGTTTTACTTATAAATAAATCTTATGAAAAAGATTTGCAAAATTTTAAATTACTATTTTCATCCAAAATCAATAAATACAAGAATGGTCTCATCGAAATATTCATAGAATATTCGATTTATAAAGTGGATGAAATAAGCTGGACAAATTGAATGACATAATAAGTCATTCATAAGAATCATAACGATTGTGGAATGCGGTAAGTGGAATGCTAACTTCCGCAACTCGTAGCAAACGAAAACCGGTGGTAAAGTCAAACTGAAAAGACCTTAGCACCACACAAAAGATATTGCTTAGGTGATGATCCTAAGACAAGCTCAAAATACCGGAAAATTTTCAAACGATATGATTGAGAGAAATAACACTTTCCTCATCATGCGGGTTTTAAAGAATAAAATGATGCCATCAAATTGGAATCAAAATCATAAGAAAAAATAGAAATATGCTTAACAGATTAAAAATGTCGAAGATGAATAGTCCACTCGAGAAAATAGGATATAGGCTTCATAATGATTAAGCCAATCCTTACAGAAAAATTCAATTCCGAAGCCAAAGTAAAAATATTGGCTCGGAAAGAAAAGTCACACAAATCAATCTCGACATCTAACCAAAAGCAAATTGAGTGTTGCGGATCTACCATCCGGATTCGCAATTCTCAAAGAAGTCATCAAGCCCAAAATATTTTCAAAGAAAAAGAATCAACAAGTTCTTTTGATATAAAATAGAGATGGAACTCATGTAAAAAAGAACACGGACAAGAAAATCACAAAGCAAATGTCATCAAGGATTGAGTGAAAAATACCTTGACCACGAGAAGAGTTGCTAGGGACTTGCAGCTTTCCTTCTCTCTTGCTTTGACGCTTGAGACACGAAGATATATAATGATCCGCACTTTTGTAATAGCGGCAAGAAATAGGCCTTGGACACCTATTTATATAGTGGTCCCTAGAGCCACAATTGTAGCATTCTCCGCGATTAGGGATAGGAGTATTTGCTATAGAAGTCTCTTGCTTCGCCCTCTTGTTAGGATTAGGACTTTCGAACCTAATAAAGGAATGCCTCTTCTTGGTGTTGTTGGAGTTCGGTTTGGCACTCCCAAGCTCGACATCACTTTCTCTATCGGCCTCTTCAAGACGAAGAGCGATATCAATAAGCTGATCAAATGAAACCTCAAGTTCAGGAGTAATAGCTTCTTAAGATTCTTATTCAAGCCATAGACAAATCTCTGATTTTTCTTCAATGGGATGTTAATGTATTCAACCTCGTATTTGGAAAGAGATTCGAAAGATGCGACATAGTCTGTCATAGAAGATCCACCTTGAACAAGATCAATAAAACGCCGGGCCAAAGTAACTTTTTTAGCCTCCGGCACAAATTCCAATTCGAATCTTTCCCGGAATTGCTCCCAAGTGATATCCGCTTCAACGATTTCAGAAATTAAAAGCTCATACCAATCTAATGCTCTTTCTTGGAGCATGCTAAAAGCCACTTGGACTCGACGTAGATCAATAAGGTTCATGCGAGAAAAGATGCGATCGCATGATTTGAGCCAAGCATGAATTTCAATAACACTCTCGGATCCCGTGAATGGTCTTCCACCCAAATCGGTATAGTCTCTGCACAAGCGTGCAAAACCAGATCTAGGATGAGTAGGCTCTGGATTGGGACCGGCTGCTTGAGCATTCTTTACAAGATCTAGAAGCTGCTGGGCAGACATGAAAACTCCATCTTGGGGAGTAGCACTAGATTCACCGGCGCTGGGACGGCCAGGTCTAACCATTTCTCTTCTTTAAGAAAGAAAGAAGGAGAAAAGTTATTCTCAGAATAAATTTCAATCAAACTTGATTGATAAAACAAGGAATCATAAAGAAAATAGGATAGAACGGTACGAAGACCCGAATAAAATCCTAAAGCACGACTCCTAAGATAGACTTAGGACATGATCCTTGCTAGATTATTCTACATTGTTCCGAAGTTTGGCTTTGATACCAAGCTGTGACGCCCCACCTCTATACCCACGCTAACCAAGAACACTACGAAGTAATGCTGTCAACTAGCACGGAGAATAGGGCTGTTGAGGAGCGACCATTTGAGTAATTTCTTTGTGCGAGCACCGATATGTCAGATAGTAAAAAAATATAAGTTTTCATCTCAAAAGAAATCCGACATACATATACAAACTCAAAGCTATCACACAGTGGCTATATAAAATCTTCGGAAACAAATATAGAAATAAACATAACACAAATCAGTCACAGACAATTCATATCACAAAGGCGGAAATAGATATGAATATATAATTAACACATGGAAGTGTAAATCAGAGTAGTGGTCTAATAAGATCCACAATAACACAAAAGAATAAGTATACATCATAGAGTCTATATCTCAAATGTATACAACAAAATGAACTACTAATCTAAGTAGTTAGCCATAAGTCAGGATGATAACCCCAGAAGAGAAGTCAAGCAGAAGCACCTGTAACATCTCGGTCTGACCCGAATATTATTTAATAAGAAAATAATAAACGGATCAGTCTAGCTATAATTATCAGATGAAATGATATAGAATAAGGAATATGACTAAACGCATAATAATCACAATGCCAAGCTGTGATAAATAAATAATTGAAAAATCAATAAGAGATTAATCAATAACACAATAATCTACTCAAAATAAAAAGGAATGTCATACTCCTAAATTCATTCACCAAGCCACAATAAACGACATATATATATATCCATGCCAATCGTAAAAGTTGGTGAAACATAAATTGCAGAAATCAACACACGAAATCCAGAAATCACAATAAAAGGATGGCCAATCCCAGAAAAATGAGCCGGAGCTCCTCCAGACAGGGTATACTCCCCCATTGCGGACTTTGAGCCGAAGCTCCTCCTGGTGAGTCAAAAACTCCTCCTGACAGGGTATGGTCCCCCATTGCGGACTTTGAGCCGGAGCTCCTCCTGGTGAGTCGAAACTCCTCCTGACAGGGTATGGTCCCCCATTGCGGACTTTGAGCCGGAGCTCCTCCTCGTGAGTCGAAACTCCTCCTGACAGGGTATGGTTCCCCATTGCGGACTTTGAGCTGGAGCCCCTCCTAGTGAACCGAAGTTCCTCATGACAGGGTATAGTCCCCCATTGCGGACATTGAGCAGAAGCTCCTCCTGGTGAGCCGACGCTCCATAAAAAATGAAGTATCGTCCTCGACATGGACAAAGAGACATCGCACTTTACTAGTCTATATCACAAAGATGATCGTCATGATCAACGAGAAGTGTCAATTACAATAAGCTAGTAAATATATGAGTTTAGCATCATGTCCCATAACCACTAGCTTAACTTAAATATTTGCGAACAAATTGTAGATCTCCACTAGAAAATTGTCACAAGAGTTTCAATCGAACAAGTCCAAGAATTAACCGACGAAGTAAACGCAAGCGTTTCATACCACTTGTTTTACTAAGCCGTTTAATTAGATTTCTCATATGAGTGAGGTAAAGGTTTGTATATACTAATTGATTGGAAATCGGTTTGAGAAAACGAGCTGTGTAATAAAATAGTGTTGAAATCATTTGAAGAAAGAGTTTTGATATTTACTACTAGTATAGAAAACCTTCATATTTTTAAAGTGACAAATCACAAAGAAGATTGCAGGAACAATCAATCACTAAGATTCACATTCGAAAACGTGAATAAAATCCAAAGAAATCGATATCAAATCCATCAAAGTGGATGTATCTAAAATTCCTAAAGAAAAGGTCATCAAAGTCGATAATAAATGACAACAACGAAAGGGAGACAACACGAATCGATTAAAGTTGGAAATTCAAACGAATTAGCAATATAGGCTAATCTGGCAAATAGTAGCAGGTCGGTCGACCGGACTCCCTGAGTCGGTCGACCGAACCATAGGTTGGAAGTGCTCGGGGCACCAGGTCGGTCGACCGGCCCAGGGGGCTCGGTCGGCCGAAGCCTGTAACCAGCACTTCCAAACAGAGGCAAGATGTGCCTGGACTACAGGTCGGTCGGCCGACCCAGGGGGCTCGGTCGGCCGAACCTGTATACTTGCACTTCCTACCCTATTACAAAGGAGGTGCAAATCCCGACCAAATTGCAATCGCACGAGCAACGGCGCTAAGGGTTTATGCCAATCGACTACCCGACCCTATATGCTCCTCGATGCATCACCAAAAACATGTTCAAACATCAAAGTTAGGATTTTTAACGAATTGAACTCAAAACAATAAAAATTGGAATATTCACAAAAGCAATTCAAATCAAAATCAAATGCACATGAATAATTGTTAGGAATTCATACCTAACAATCGAAGGTAATTCATAGACTTAGATGTGAGATTAAAAATCTCACCTTTGCACTAAAATTTATGAAGGTGAAGCTTGAAAGCAAAGGGGAATCAACCACTCTTCAAATCCAACTCTAGAAGCTTGAATTTAAGCTTAAAAGAAGAACATTCCCTAAGTTAGGTTTAGGAAATTTCTGAAATTGAATGGAGAAAGAGTTGGAGAAGAAGAAGAGGAAGCTTACCAATGGGTTCTCTTGAACTTTGGAGCTAGGAGATGGATTTGCAAAGGAGGCTAGGGCTTGGAGTTTTAATTTCCTCTTTCACCCTCCATGAACATAAAAGCTTGAGTATTAGGAGAATAGAAGGGAAGTAAATGAAGAGGAGAGGGTTGGAACTGAGTTAAGTGGGGTTAATGGGCTCAGCCCAAACCAAAGCCCTAAGCAAAAAGTGGCAAAAATCAACTTTCTCCAAACATATCGAAGCTTATACTCAAAAAGGTCGCAAACGTCATTTTGAACTCAATGGGGGTGGTCTCGAGTCTCAATTTCACTATTTGCAAAAAGTAGCTTTTCGGACCAAAATCCGATGGACGGTTAAATATTTAAATAAAATATTTAAATATATAATCGTTAAATATGCGGGTTGTTACATATAACTTGCCTTTTACTTATTGTGGTGACCCGCCGTTTAATTTGTAGCTATAATAGGCGTACTACAAAATGTGTATGCTAGTTGAGATTTATATTATACTTTCGAAATATTTTCCACACTATGCATTAATGATAATATTAATAAGATTTTGCGTATCAAGCATGTTTGACTATCATAAGGAGAAATCTCCTCCAATTCTACTTTTGCATTGTGTGTGTGGCCGGAGGCCTTAAAGTAGTTTCATTTTTCAAAAGCATAGCGGGTTTCTTTTCCTTTTCTTTGTGAAAATAACTGTTTTTATGATCTCACACCATTCCCATGACTTACTTGGAGTTTATTGTTCCCTTTCTAAACTTTGGGTGCCCATAATTTTCCACATGTGTAGCCTAGAGTCAGGTTATCATTTTTCTGGAGCGAAGTCGGAGAGTATGCTGTGGAGATCAACAGCAAGAGGGACGGTGAAGTGTATCACTTATACTATGTATTATCCGCTACATATGAGTTAGTGTATGTTCAGTTTTATGTGAGCAAGTTATAATGTCTGCCAGTGTTGTATTGTGTTGTTGTAAACTCTTATGTATGTGTAAACTGATGTAGTTCTTTGTTTTAAAGATTATCATTTATCTGTTATATATTGTTCCGCTGTGAAATGTGAGATTCTGATATTGTTTCTGTTTTTTCCTTCTTCTATCTTCTTTTTCTTTAACCCTAACGGTTCGGTTTTTCGACATTCGATTGTTCGGCATTTGATATAGTGGACGTATTGATGTTGACTTTCGAGCATCGAAAAATTGGGTCGTTACATTTGGTATCAGAGCAATTGGTTAAGCGATAACCTTGGCTCTGGTGGGGATTACTCATTAGAGATAGAGTCAGTAGTACTCTAGAATGAGTTTGAGTGTAATAATAGATATGAGCACATATTTGTTAGTAAATATAAAAATTGTTTTATATTGTATTGACTTATTGGTTGATAGTTTATAGATTCTGGTCGGTGCAGTTTGGCCACCTGTATCGATAAGGGTTTCTAAACTCATAAACAGATAAACTGACACAGTATTATTTTAATATCGAGTAAATGAGATAATTTTACCCAAATTACTTTTGTATATAAAAGAAATAATTTTCCGTAAATTATATGGTTGCTTGGATGTTAGAAAGTGATAATATTAAATTATTATCATTGATTATTAAATAAGAAATTGAAATCATAACCAAAGATTAAGAAATAAATTCATATACGAATGGGATTTCAAAATGTAAATTGTAAATGTGATTTATAATTTGAAATGGAATTTCAGAGAAATGTTTTGAAAAGAATTGAAATTTGGAAAATTTGGAAATTTAATCCCTTTTTAGTTTGGAAATGATTTTAAAAATATTTGCATTGAGTAAAATTAAATGTATGGAAAATTTGTTAAGTTGGACCAAATGAAGTGAAGTATTGAAATAAAAATTAGTAAGTGAAACTAATTGAAGGAGTGACAAAATTTTTTTTTTTTGAAATGAATTGAATCAATAATTATAAATGAAAGCTAAATTGAATTATATGGAAGTGAAATTCAATTTGAATAAAAGTATAGATAAACCAAAGTGATTAAGTGAAATAATACAGGAAATAGATGGAATGTTGCATTGAACTTAAGAAATAAATGGCAAAGTTAAGTAAAATTTGGTACTGAATAATGTACTTAGTCAATAATTGAATAAAGATTCAACTGAAAGTGTTGGAATGGTGATTGTGACAAAAATCAATGTGAATAAAGGAAAAGAAAATTGTTATAGCTAATGATCCATTGAAATTAATACGTAGGATATACGTATATTATTTTCACATAGCGATTTGATCTAGAATTCGAGCATAGAATTTCGAGATAGTTATATCGATCCGAGTTGGGATTTATCACTCGATTTTCGACGACGAACCTGGATATGGATTTTTGGTTGATTCTTGAAATTTTCTACCATAGTTTATGGCTATGCAAGGAGAATGATGGTTTCTGATCTAGAAATCAGATCTGAGTCCGCATTAGAAAGTCGGGTGGACGATACTAGTTCGAAAGTGAAATTGTGTGATCGAGTGAGCGATCGAATTTGATATTGCGTACGAATGATATATGTGCGCCACACGAGTTTGAATGAATTAAATATTGAAACTTTTGTAAAGAAAAGTATAAAATTATTTTGAAAGCTATGATTGGACATTATTGCTAGTAGGATATACAGGTAATTTAAATGCGATGGAAACTAGGATTTTTGATTTCGAAGAAAATTTATTGCTCGACAGAAAGGTATGTATTTAAATTTCAGTTTTAAATTTGATGATTTTCTTGTCTAGCCACTTGGATTTTTCTTTTCTTTTGGAAATATAGAGGCCTGTTGTGGCATATTGTAGTCGTACCGAGCTAGCCGCGCAAACGAGACGCTGGTGAATTTTTTTGAAAATTTAGGGAGTTAGAAAAATTTTGAGAAAATTTTGAAAATTTAAATTTTGAATTTAAAATTTAATAGTTGAGAAAAAAATAAAGTTTTTTGGAAACTATGGAAGGTTTTGGAAAATTAGTTAATGTAATAATGGGTCTTAAATAAAAAGATTTGTGCTAGCAAGTTGATAAAACTGTTTTGTTTTGGGTAAATAATAAAGGATTAAGGATCATTCTTCTTAACTAGCAATTTCAAGACGAAATTCTTTTCAGAGGAAAAGAATGTGACGACCCAAAAATTTTGAAATTGAAAATATTTAATTGATTTTAAATATTTGAATGATAGTTTAACTTGAATTTTAAATATCAGAATGAATTTAGCAATTAAAATTATTGAATTTAATTATAAAAATTTGGGTAAAATTTTGAATCTTCGATTTTAAGCTTGTTAAAAATAATTTGACGGCTTAGAAAATTTATATTGATAAAACTGAACATAATGGAAGCTTTAGAATTTAATTTGAAAATGTTTTGTTCAGTTTTGAATTTATATCGTTTAAATCGATATTTAAAAATAGCCTTCTAAGGCACAGTCTCGGAATTCGATGAAACTAGTTCCATTGGATCTGTAATATTGTATTATTATCGGATTTCAATTTCCATAGCATTTGGAGTGATCGTTTGGCCGTATGATAAGCAAATGCGCTGAAATTTATATCGAAATTTAATTAAATAACAGGCCTAAAAAGCTATCTTCTCCATACGATCGAATTTGGACTTGGTACCTTTTTCATTGCGTTTGGAATAGCGTATAACATCATAAACGCCTGACAACATGTCTTGGTTGGAGTTCGAGACTGTAAGTTGAATTTATCGAGGCAGTTTTAATTTGAAATTGAATTTTAATTAAATGAATATAAATATTCCCATGCAATTGATAAATTTTAACACGTTTCATATCCCTTCTAACACTTGGTAGAAATTAATATGTCATTTATAAATTTTTTAAATATCTTGTTCAAAGAAAAAAATAGAAAATGAACGAGACCTTTTCGTTCAAACCAAAATAATGGAAGTCGAAATTTAAAAAAAGCCCAAATCACTTCGATTAATTCTCAAATCGAAGTCGACTCATTAAATCCTCATATTGAAATCAAATTCGTCCGAGAAAATTTAATGAAAGCCGTGCACGAGAAGGGTTTCGATTTTTAAAGGGCGTTCGTCGACGACACGCAAGCGATTGCATCTCATCGCAACTCAACTGGAAGTGGAGGCTTGCGCATGCGATTGCATCTCATCACGACTCAGCTGGAAGTGGAGTCTCGTGTGCGATTGTGTGGGTGTTCGCGAGGTAGACATTGAGGCGAAGCAAGGCGCTCGATTTCTTGCAGCCGCATGTGGAGGCTCGCGAAAGGTCGTGCGATGCTCGAGCTAGGGTGGCAATGATGGCAGTTGTTGGCGAATTGATGGTTGAGTCTGGGTTTGCTCGATTTGCAGTGACTACTCAGGGTTTTTCGAAGCCTGAGTTTGCATCTGTCTTGTAAGGTATATGATAATTTACTGTTAGGTTAATATATATATATATATATACATAGGAAGAGATCATATATCTATATATGAATATAAATTATCTATATAAAAATATATACGCATATCCAGAAAGCAGAAAGAAATAATTGGGCAGTAAAGTGTATACCTATATTAGTTTTAAATTCTCTATATGTATAAGTTAGAAAACATTTGCAGCAATGTATGAACAGTCTGGTCTTAACTTAACTTAATTTAATATATATCTATATATAGGTTAAGAAAAGGATAATTATATATTTATAGGTATGGTTTTGAAAACATATGGGAATTTTAAATGATGAAGAGTTACATAAAAATTTGATTTTTGAATCTATATAAATTTTTTTATAAGTGAGGGATTCAAAGAAACAGAAAAGAAAATATTTTGTTAAGAAGAAATTAGTTTAAAATCAAATTTTAATTTTGAAATTAAAATCATTGGTTAATTATATTTGTCCAATAGGAATTCGATTGTTAGATTTATTTGAATATTAATATATGATGTAATTGCTTATACAAGGTCAATATCTGAAAGAAAACAAGCTAGAATGGAAATGGATTGCAAATTAAAAGCAAAGGTGAGATCTTCTCACTCAAATTAAAATAATTGGAATTTCAGTTATTGATTGGTGGTTTGGTTGTGATAGTATATATGATAGTGTGTTTCTATATATATATATATATATATATATATATATATATATATATTAGAGTGATTGATTTCCCGCATTATATAGTAGATGAGACTCTATGCGCAACATAATAGCGGATGATATTATAAAATCCCTTACACCGCGATATTCCACCTCGAAGTGGAATTGGTATTTAATTGTTGTGCTAACTTCTATCGATTCAGGGAAATAAGTTGAAGTGATCCAACTGGATTCCTAAATATTTGAATTTATTTTCATGCTTTGATGTAATTATTGATGATATGTGATTGATTATATTGCTGATTGGAACTTATTGAAAGCAATGGTTTAGCCAAATATATTTTTGGTATCGTAGGGTACCAGAAATATAAAAAACTTGATTTTGGAAATTAAAGAAGAAGATTTTAAGTAAAATAATCTTAGAGAATTGAATAAATTTAAAACAATGAATTTAAAAGGGGTAAAGATTGATTTGTGAAATCCTATTGAATAAATTCCAAAAATATAGAGAAGGATTTTAATAAATGGATTTGAGTGATATTATTCAAAAGTTGAAGAATTTATTTAAAATTCAGATTTTAAATAGTTGGAAAAGATAATGGAATTTATTTTAAAAGAAAATAAATTTAGAAATCAATTTGGAATTTGATTTGGTGTTTGAATTGATTTTGAAAATCAATTTGGAAATTGATCTGTTGTTTGAAATAAATTTGGAAATCAATTTGGAATTTGATTTGGTGTTTGAACTAAATTTGGAAATCAATTTGGAATTTGATATGGTGTTTGAAAGTGAATATTTGGAAATCGATTTGAAAATCGTACACCAGTGGATATTTGGAAATTTAAATTTACAATGGGTATTTATAAAGAAAAGGGAAATTTCTTTTAAAAATAAATAATTGTTTATTTTCAAAAGTATGAAAAGAAGATTTACAAATTTGAAATGTAAATTGAATTAAATAGAGAAGGGTTTATTAATTGATTTAAATGAACCATTTTGAAATGGAAAGTGTATTTTCCTTGAAAAACTTATGTTTTTGAAGTAGCTTTCAAATATAAATTAAAAGTTCTAAAGTTGGTTTTAAAAAGAATGTCTTTAAAGTAAATATTATTTAAGTTAATTATATAGGTGATTATTTAAAGATTTATTTGATAGAAAATGGTTATTTAAATGGTTATGCTTTATCAAATAATTTTAATTTTTAAAATTAGTTTGGGCTTGAAGTTTATATGAGATATTAGTATAATAAATTTCATAACTATTATTTCTTAAATAAAGTGTTTAAAATAGTTTTTATTTTGAATGTTTCCAAGTATATATATTTGGATAAATGCTTTAAAATTTTAAAGTATTTAGACTTGGTATATTTTCAGTGGAAACAAATAAATATTTGGTATTTTGTTCCACGTAAGGAAAGTGATTTGAAATTTGTTTTCAAAGGGTTGAAGTGTAAAAAATATCTCGGGAAGATATGTTGAAAATAAATAATTTGAGGAAATTATTTAAAATCTTATGATTGTTGTGAATATTGATTTACTTTAAATGGCATTTGAATTTCGATGCAACTGGGGGTTGGATTCCAAACGGTTATCCGAAAACCACATTGAATCTTTGTTTTGGATCATTTTTTTGAAGATCAAAGTGGAAATTTTGTTGTGATTTACTTGAAATCTGAATGTAACACTTATTTTTAAAATAAGTGCTCATTATGCAGATTAGCCGGGAGAGGACTTTGTGTCATAAAACCCATTCCGAATAATGATACGATGAAATGGGATTGCATATGAAGATAGTGATGAAGACCGATAATTTTTGAAAAAAAAGTATTACCTGTCGAAGGTCTTTGCACGAAGTTGCTCTGGCATAGAGATTTTATCACCCTTTGTGATGAGGAATATCCGAATTGCAATGGCTTCTTTCCTTAATTGGAGGAAGGGCCTTCAGTTCCATTCGAACCTGGAACTGACTTGTATGGATATAAGTCTGACGTTACACTTTTAGATGTAAAGCTGGTTTCTATTAAATACATCTCTATTGATGGTGGAAAATTTAATCTCTTAGCTTAATACCCTTCTCTGAGACGTACGAGCTCAGGGTTGTGTAGTTGATGGTTACTAGTGATACATTCCCAATTTGGTAATGTGGCATGCAATGATATTAGACATTGTTTTCTCAGAGATAATATAAATAAAGAGATTATTTCTCTTGAATTTATCAACACTGAGAATCAAATAACTTATATTCTGACCAAGCTCTTGAATCAATCAACCTTTACAAAATTAAGAAGAGAACTAGGTACTTGTTCTATAACTGAGATATAGAATATAGATATAGTAACATATATATTTAAATAAATAAAAAACAAAGTTTTTAAAGGGATGTCTACATGCCGCTACCCCCATGTCGACATACAATGGTAAAATTTGAATTTTGATTTTCCCTCTCAAATCAATTTGGTGGTTATATAAACCACATTGAATTCTTCTGTTTTCTCTCTTTAATTTTTCTGTAATAAACTTCTGAATATAGAAAATAATGACTTTCTCTTCTAGTGCAAACCAAAATGCAACATTTTCCTTCCCTTCTTCTAATTCTGGCCCATTTCAATGAACTACATTAGCTCGAGTCATGAAGATCGAGGAAGATTCGAAGGATTCCCTACAAATGCTGACTGAATTGCAAGTCATGCAAATAAAGATGGCAAAGGAACAAGAGAAACAAGGCAAGATCCTCAGAAATTTGCAAAAATTTATAATGGATAATCATGTATATCATATTGTGATTGAAGAAGATTCCTCTAACATATGTATTCATAATCCATTAGAGGATGACGAAGAAAAGGATGAAGTGTAAATGGGCGAGGACAATAAAGTTATTTGCATTGGAGAAGTTTTTTTGACAAAAATGTTAATTTGATCGAACAACGTGGAAATTTTTGTCCCTGTTACCCTAATTGGTCTATTCACAAGTCACGAATTGTCAAGGACTCTCATTAGATTGTTTTTATGATAATTTTTTTATGTACTGTTTATTTGTATATATTCGTTTATATGTTTGTGTAATATAACAACATATATAATAGAATTAGATTTATGTTTTCGCTTATTATACTTTGTTATCAGCATTTTGTTCCATAGTATTAGTTTAAGGGGGAGTTATGTTGTTTAGGATTAGTTTTTGTTGATGATAAAGGGGGAGAATTACAAAATAGATTAGATAGGCTTAGATTAAGGGGATATTAGTAGATTAAGGGCGAGTTGTTGGAATAGGGGGGAGTCAGAGTAGAATCGAAGTTTGTGGAGAAGATTTTACAAAACAAAGGTTGTCATCATCAAAAAGGGGGAGACTGTTAGTTCCTGAGATGATGATTTTGATGACAACGACCTCAGGACTTGTTATAAAATATAAATACTAATGTCTATGTCTAGGTATATATGAATAAGCAGGATATATATATATATATGCAAGTATTGAGAATGAAGAATGTACGGTATATAAATTCAAGACTAAGTTCGAAGATTCAAAACCGGATAGAGCTTCAAGACTAACGAATTCAAGATTGAAGAAATCAAAACTGAAGACTCATGAATCAAGATTTTAAGATATCAAGATATGTAATAGAGTCTAGATTTATGTTAAAACTTAATAATAGCACTTAAATCTTTATTTGGATTTTAATCATGGAATGGAATCCACCTTCTCGCTTTAATAGTGGGATGGAACCACGACCTCTTTAGTGGGATGGAACCCATGAACTTCTCTAGTGGAATTGAATCCATGTAATTTTCAAAATGACTTGTTTTCAGATTTCTTTCAAAACTATCATTTAAAAAGACATCTCCCTTCCTCTGTTTAAATATTTTTAGCCATATTTCAAAAGTTATTTTTAATCGTATTAATTTCTAAATCATTTCTTGTTTTAAAACTATCTCCTGGTTTTAATGTTTTAGCTTTATCTCAAAATATTTATATATTTAGTTTTTATTACTTTTATACTTCATAAGGTCACTTTCCAAAGTTTTTTATAATCATAAAGTATATTCAAAATAGTTTATAAATTTCTAAGATAGTTTCGACAAACTTTAGGAAGAAAATATCTTTTAAAACATAAATCAATTTTCAAAATATACCAGGGGATGTTGGCATGCCCCTACCCCCATGTTGACGTGGTAACAGTAGAAATTCAAATTTCAAATTTTAAAAAGAAGTGTCTACTTATCATAACCTTTTGAGAATGGACATGACCATTATTCTTCTATAAGTACTAGTTGTTTCAACGAATTTTAAGTTAGTTTTTCTTCTTTTCTTCACTCCTCCTTCTTCGCTCAAATATTCTCTTAATATTTCAAATGTTTTAACAAAACACTATCAAAATCCTAAGTAAATCAAACTTTATCATCTCTAGTTCGATTCTCCGCCATTCTCTCTCAAAGATCTCAGTGCTATTCAGAGTTATAGGATCATTGTAATCAAAGAAGTATATCAAGTTTATGTATCAAAATGATATTGGAAAAGGTATGATTATAGCCTGTAAATCAACTGGGTGCGATTATAGCCCGTAAATCAATTAGGTGATCTTGTAGCTTGATTAAATCAAGAGAGTTTGCCATGGACTCGAAGACATGAGGGTGTATCTCGTGGCTTTGAAATCAACATTATATTCAAAAAGAATATGCATAAGAAATTGTACGGGACTGGATGTAGGGTAACTCTGAACCAGCATAAAATTTCGGTGTGTTCTTTCCTTTACTACTTTTATTTACTATTTGCATCTGTGTCTGATTCTATGATTGTTTCTGTGTTTGTGAATTGCATTTGTTTGGATTTAATTTGAAAAGATTTCAAAAAGGTACATAAAATTAATTAAACATTATTCAACCCTCCTAGTGTTAATTCTACCTTAAGATCCGTAATCCGCATTTTCTATAATTGTAGCATGAGATTTCTTTTGACCATTTAGAAAGAATAACGAATGTACAAGAGGAATGTGATTTAACATATGATTGGAATGAAGAGAGTTAATAGTCACTTCTATTTCATATAGATACATAAGAATTGTAATAATAACAATAATTGATACTTAACATTAAAATAAAAGTACGATTTCTATTCCAAAATGTATTTTATATAGAAAACTGGTTTCCATGAGATTTATATCTTTGAGTTTGTGATATTTGATCAAAGAACTCTCCACTATAAACTGATTGCAATATATGAAACAAATAATCTATATTAAGTGAACGATGGACCTATGATGCAGCGCAATCTCCAGATTCACCTAAGGTTCTAAGTTGGCCACGGCCTAATGACTTAGGTCGGCTACGACATAAGGATACAGGAGGAGCACCACGAGATATCAAAATAGCAGCACGAGTGGAGAATGTGCAAAGTTTAAGTCGGCTGCGACTTAAGGGCTTAAGTCGGCTACGACTTAACAAAGCAAGGGAAAAGGAGCTACGACCTAAAGGGTCTCGAGCTAAAGAGTTACGACCTAAGGAAGAAGGTTTAGGTCGGCAACGACCTAAAGAAGAAGGCATGGACCGACCTAATGTTAAACCGCTTCTGGAAATAGGTCGTAAGTCGCTATGGACATAAGTTGTTTGTAACTTTTAAGTCATTCGTGTTTTGAATCGTATATGATGTTGAGTCGTTGTATTTGATAAGCCATGGTGTTTGTTGAGTCGCTATGTTCTTAAGTCGGTTATGTTTAAGTCGCTGTGTCAGTCAGTCGTGTTGTGATGGGTTGCTAAGTCGCTGCCGACTCAAGACGAGTCGTAAGTCGTTAACGACTTAAGGGTCAGGGTTTGGAAATTTCTATAAATAGCGAGTGTGTTGTAATTTTAAAGGGGGGTTAATGTTTGAATAAACTTGTGTTTGTGAAGCTTTGTGCCTTCATTAAATTGGTAGTTGAGTGTAATCTCCTATCTCCACCTACGGTATTCGAGTGCGCTCGAATCAACGTTCATCAAAGCCAATTCGTGGAATCAAGTGCGCTTGATCAACGCTTGAACAACTGTAGATCTCTTTTCACGGTATCGTGCGCGATCAACGTGTTAGAGATAGCTAGAATTCGGTATCTTCGGATCAACGAATTTGGGCTTTCAGTATCTTCAATACACCGATTGCTATTTTCACAGTCTTCAATCCTTTTCGTAATATCCGCTGCGTCAGTTTGGTATCAGAGCTAGACTTAGCCAATCATAGCTAAGTCGAGACTTGGAGCCGTGCATTGTTGAAATTTGAAGTTTGAAGTTGCAACAAGTTTGGAACTTTCGATCCATTTCATTTTGGATCAAAGTGTGGAAGTTGTTTGAATTTGATTTGTGTTAAAGTGTTGAGGCCGAGCCAAGTTAAGTCGTGTAGTGGTATAGCCGAGCTAAGGAGTAAGTCGCAAGGCCGAGATAGCGAGCTAGTGTTGAGTCGCATCGAGCCGGGCTAAGGTATTGAGTCGTGAGGCAATTTATTCCGAGCTAAGGGAGTGAGCGGGTCGTTGAAACTTGAACCGTGCATTTGGTTTGAAGTTTTTGAAGTCTTTGAAGATTGTTTGAATTTGTTGAAGTATTTGAGAAGTTTTGGACCATGCCACCGAGAAGAGCTAACCGTCATCAAAATATTGCCGAGATGTATAGAAGAGAGGATGCGGAGTTGATGGAGCAACGTATTAGTGAGAAGTTCAATGAAAAATTTGATGAAGGAATTGGTCGATTAGAGAGAATGATGCTTGAGATGAATCAAATTAAAAGAAGAGTTTCACCTGAATCGAGCCACGGAGGATATAGAATTTCACCACATTCAGATCGGGAGAGAAGAGAGAGTCATGAACATAGAAGTGTTGAAAATCATAATAGGAGGAATGTAGATCGAAGGGATGATGGTGGTAGGAGTGGAAGTGGTAGAGATGTTGGAGGGCGTGAATGACGACGTTATACATAAGATTTTGACGAAGAGTTTGATGGAGAAAGGGGAAGCGTTCATTACCGAGAACGAGATCAGGGACGACGACAATATCGGGATGTTGAAGATGATTGACGTTGGGAATCAGGAATTAAGATGGAGATTCCAGAGTTTAAGGGAGGAATGGTTGCGGAGGAATTCTTGGACTGGTTATCTAATGTTGAAGAAATCTTTGATTTCAAGGAAGTGCCGGAGAATTGTTGAGTAAAGTTGGTTGCTACTAGGTTGAGGGGGAGAGCTTTGGCGTGGTGGCAGCAAACTAAACTTACGATGGAGAGAATGGGGAAGTCGAAGGTTGTTGATTGGGATAAAATGAAGAAGATGATGAGAGCTACATTTTTACCTTACAACTATCAATCACTTATGTACCGGAGATTGCAGAATCTAAGGCAGGGGACAAAGTCAGTCAATGATTATGCAGATGAATTTTACCAACTCAATGCGAGGAATGATATAATGGAGACAGAAGAGCAACTGACTGCCAGATTTGTTGGAGGGTTACGAATGTAGATACAGGATATGGTTAATATTTTCGTTCCAAGATCTGTGGTGGAGGCACATCAAAAGTCGTTGACTTGGGAGAAGCAGGGAAGGCGTGGCGGTCGTGTGTTTACCAATTCCAACAATCAAGTGAAGGGTGTTAGTGGGAGTTCTAATGTTCCTAAACCTGTCGGTAAGCCAGTAGCGAAGGAGGGTGAGAAGGCAAAGGTTAGCAGTGGTTTCAAATGTTATAATTGTCAGGAGTTGGGTCATAAAAGCAATGAATGTCCAAAGCCGAAGAAGAGAGCAATGTTAGCTGAGGTTGAAGATGGGGAAGAAGATGCTGAATGTTTAAATGCACCTTATGTTGAGGAGGAGGAGGAAGAGTTGTCCGGAGATGAGGGGTGTAATTTGATGATGAGGAGATCTTGTCTGACACCGAAGCAGGAAGAGGAAAATAGCTGGTTAAGGAATAACATTTTTCAGTCTACATGCACAATTCTGGGAAGAGTCTGCAAATTTGTTATTGATGCTGGAAGTTGTGATAATATTATCTCTACAGAGGCAGTAAGGAAGTCGGAGTTGAAAACTGAGAACCATCCTAAACCATACAAGTTAGCTTGGTTAAGGAAGGGAGGTGAGGTGAAAGTTGGACGAAGAGCTCGTGTGAATTTTTAGATTGGGAAGAAATACAAAGATGAAATTTGGTGTGATGTTGTAAACATGGATGTGTGTCATCTGTTGTTGGGCAGACCATGGCAGTTTGATAGGGCAGTGCAATATGATGGTCGTGCTAATAGCTACAGTTTCATGTTTGAAGGCACTAAAATTACTTTAGTTCCCAAGAAGCAATAACAGAAGGAAAGCAAGTTGGAGGAGATTGAAGAATTGAAAACTCTGTTATCTTTGAAGGAGTTTGTCAAGGAAATAGAGGAAGAACTTGAAGTCTTTCTGTTGATTGGACGAGAGTGTAATGAAGTGGTTGAAATTCCTGAAGAAGTGAAACCAGTGCTGGAAGAATTTGACGATGTTTTTCCTGAAGAGTTGCCAACGGAGTTACCGCCGTTGAGGGAAATTCAACATCAAATAGATCTTGTTCCAGGAGCTGCGTTGCCACATAGACCACATTACAGAATGAGTCCAAAGGAACATGGGGAGTTGCGCAGGCAAGTGGAAGAATTGCTAGAATAAGGACGTGTGCAGGAAAGTCTAAGTCCTTGTGCGGTTCCAGCCCTGTTGGTGCCAAAGAAGGATGGAACATGGAGGATGTGTACCGATAGTCGGGCACTGAATAAGATCACTGTGAGGTACAGATTCCCAATGCCCAGGTTGGATGATTTGTTGGATCAGTTGAGCGGAGCTACTATTTTTTCGAAGATTGATTTGAAAAGCGGATATCATCAAATTCGAATTAGACCAGGTGACGAATGGAAGACCGCATTCAAGACGAGAGAGGGGTTGTATGAATGGCTGGTAATGCCGTTTGGTCTTTCGAACGCACCAAGTACCTTTATGCGGGTGATGAATCAGATCTTTAGACCATTTATTGGGAAATTTGTGGTGGTGTATTTCGATGATATTCCGATTTACAGTAGAAGTTTAGAGGAACACTTGCATCATTTGTGAGAAGTGTTGATGGTACTGAGACAGGAGCAATTTTATGCTGCAACAAAGAAGTGTGTGTTCATGACGCACAGTGTTTTATTTCTTGGGTATATTGTGTCAAAGGAAGGGATACAGGTATATCAGAATAAAGTTGAAGCAGTTCGAAATTGGCCACAACCAAGGACAATAACAGAAGTGAGAAGTTTTCATGGCCTAGCGTCATTCTACCGAAGATTCATTCCACACTTCAGTAGTGTGATGGCGACAGTTACTGATTGCATGAAGGGAAAGCAATTTTCATGGACAGAGGAAGCCGGATTCGCTTTTGAGCGGATCAAGGAACTTTTGACGACCGCACCGATTCTTGTGTTGCCAGATTTTCAGTTGTTGTTTGAGCTACACACTGATGCTTCTAAGGTTGGAATTGGAGGTGTGTTGAGTCAGAAGGGGCGTCCTATCGCATATTTCAGTGAGAAACTATCAGGGGCAAAGATGAGATACAGTACGTATGATGTAGAATTTTATGCTGTGGTACAAGCTGTTAAACATTGGAGACACTATCTGTTCCATAAGGAGTTTATTCTTTACAATGATCATGAGGCATTGAAGCATTTACAAGGGCAAGATAAGATTTCAGCAAGACATGCATCGTGGATTGCCTATTTACAGCAATTTACTTTCGTTGTTAAGCACAAATCAGGGGTGACAAATCGGGTAGCTGATGCTTTGAGTAGAAGGAGTCATTTATTAACGACAATGAATGTTGAAGTGACAGGTTTTGAAATACTGCCTGAGCTGATTGAAGTAGATCCATATTTTATGAAGTTCGTTGAAAAGGTCAAGGAAGGAAGACTGATGGATACGTATTAGTGGATGGTTTTCTGTTCAAGGGAGACAAATTGTGTATTCCAGATAGCAGTTTGAGATTGAAGATTATCAAAGAATTGCACGAGGAAGGACATGTGGGCCGTGATCGTACATTGCATTTGATTTCTCAATCTTACTTTTGGCCGTCAATGAGGAAAGAGGTTGAAAGGTTTGTGGAGAGATGCCATATCTGTCAGGTTTCGAAGGGAACATCGACCAATACAGGATTATATATGTCATTACCTGTACCAACTAAACCTTGGGTTGATGTGAGTATGGATTTTGTTTTGGGGTTACCTCGAACCCAAAGGGGGAACGATTCCATTTATGTAGTGGTTGATCGATTTTCGAAAATGGCACATTTTATTGCTTGTAAGAGGACGACGGATGATGTTCATGTTGCTCAGTTATTTTTCAAAGAGATCTATCGACTTCATGGATTACCAGAATCTATTGTGTCGGACAGGGATACTCGTTTTCTGAGTCACTTTTGGTTAAGTTTGTGGAAAATGGTTGGAACGAAGCTGAATTTTAGTAGCGCTTAGCATCCATAGACATATGGACAAACCGAGGTTGTGAACAGGTCCTTGGGAAATTTATTGTCATGTCTGGTGAAAGATAATCTAAAAGGTTGGGATATGAAGTTATGCCAAGCAGAATTTTCTCATAATCAGGAGGTGAATCGTAGTACAGGTTTCAGTCCATTCCAGATTGTGTATTCAAACTTACCGAAGGGACCATTAGATTTGACAGCAGTGCCACATCAGAAGGGAATTGTTAAGCGGGCTAGTGACTTCATCAATGAGTTACAGGAGTGCCATAAAACTGTTCATGAACGATTGCTTGCATCAAATGAAAAGTATAAACGGGTGGCAGATAAGAAGCGGAGGAGTGTAAACTTCGAGGGAGGTGATTTGGTTTATGCGGTGTTGACAAAAGATCGTTTTCTGGTAGGAACGTACAATAAATTAAAAGCGTGGAAAATTGGTCCAGTTGAAATTTTGAAGAAAATCAATGAGAATGCATATCAATTGAAGTTACCAGACGATGTTCATACTTCTGATGTTTTCAACGTCAAACATTTAAGTCCGTATTGTGGAAACGAGATTGTTGTGGGAGAAGATGGTGAAAATTCAAGGTCGAATTTCTGTCAACCGGGGGAGAATGATGCAGCGCAATCTCCAGATTCACCTAAGGTTCTAAGTCGGCCACGACCTAATGACTTAGGTCGGCTACGACATAAGGATACAGGAGGAGCACCACGAGATATCAAAATAGCAGCACGAGTGGAGAATGTTCAAAGCTTAAGTCCGCTGCGACTTAAGGGCTTAAGTCGGCTACGACTTAACAAAGCAAGGGAAAAGAAGCTACGACCTAAAGGGTCTCGAGCTAAAGAGTTACGACCTAAGGAAGAAGGTTTGGGTCGGCGACGACCTAAGGAAGAAGGCATGGACTGACCTAATGTGAAACCGCTTCTGGAAATAGGTCGTAAGTCGCTATGGACATAAGTTGTTTGTAACTTTTAAGTCATTCGTGTTTTGAATCGTATATGATGTTGAGTCGTTGTATCTGATAAGCCGTGGTGTTTGTTGAGTCGCTATGTTCTTAAGTCGGTTATGTTTAAGTCGCTGTGTCGGTCTGTCGTGTTGTGATGGGTTGCTAAGTCGCTGCCGACTCAAGACGAGTCGTAAGTCGTTAACGACTTAAGGGTCAGGGTTTGGAAATTTCTATAAATAGGGAGTGTGTTGTAATTTTAAAGGGGGGTTAATGTTTGAATAATCTTGTGTTTGTGAAGCTTTGTACCTTCATTAAATTGGTAGTTGAGTGTAATCTCCTATCTCCACCTACGGTATTCGAGTGCGCTCGAATCAACGTTCGTTGAAGTCAATTCACGGAATCAAGTGCGCTTGATCAACGCTTGAAGAATTGTAGATCTCTTTTCACGGTATCATGCACGATCAACGTGTCGGAGATAGCTAGAATTCGGTATCTTCGGATCAACGAATTTGGGCCTTTCAGTATCTTCAATACACCGATTGCTATTTTCACACTATTCAATCCTTTTCGTAATATCTGCTGCGTCAACCTATGAATTAAGTACGTTATTATAGTAATAGCAAAAATAGTGGGGGAGTGTCATGTAACACTTATTGATTATATTAAGTCATGAAACTAGTTTTCATAAAGCATACCGAACATTATTTGTGACACAATGACTATTTTTTAGTATCGATTGAAAAACAGACATATTAATATTTCAATGAGAATATTACGAACATTCGTTATGAAATAAAACTGTAATGTGGTATTTGTTTTCACAACAAAAGTGGTGCATTGGAATGTACTGAAGTATCTAAAATTATCCCAATTATGTCGACATTATAGACTAAGCCAAAATGTAACACCCTTAATATTTGGTAATATTATCCAAGAGATTTAATTATAATAAACTAAATAGAATAATGTAGAGAGATAAGGAGATCTAGATTGGTAAATAAATGTAGTGGTTGTGCTTATTAATAAATGAACTTAGAAATGGTTAAATATTAACTGATTAATTATAAGGCATTAAGGTCCCCACATTCACCACCCTTATAATATTATTCCTAAGGCCATACACATTCATTTCATCATAAGAAAAAAAATACAAATGTAAAGATAAAGAGAAAAGCCGGCCATTAGGAAGAAGTGAAGAAGGGAAAATCAAAATCTAAAGCTTAGGATTAAGCTAGAAGAAATCAACCTCAATCAATCTCCAATTTCCTTATCCAATATAAGGTGAATAATAATCACTACATCTCTGTTTTGGTTTCTATAATCATTTGTTTCAGATTTAAGGGTAAATTCCCTTTTACGATATATTGGATGATGACATGCTTGATTTATAATTTATTAGTTTAAACAAGATTGTTCAAAAGAGGAGTATGCATGGTTTTAGGGTAAAACCAAGGTTAAATGATTTTCAAATACCATGGAAGCATTATATGTTATGGAAAACACGATTTTAGAGTTGGATTTCAATTTTTATAATTTTCCAAGCCGTGGAGAATTAATTGAAAATTATCAAAGGAAAATATGGTTATTTGGGTTTATAAATTTATTTTGGAAACTATATTAAGAATTTGGGTCTGAAATTTTGATATGTTAGATAACGTGATTAAGGTGAATTTTTGGGGGTTTTATTAAGTGATTTAGTATGAAAACTAAATTATTTTGAAAGGAGAACCCGAACGATTTAATTGTTTTGCAAATAGGAATGGCTTATTTGTTAAATGTTATTTGACTTTAGACCCGAGAAAAATGCGAAAGCAAAATAATTAGAAGTTTATGTAACCAATCAAGTGATTACAGTGAGCAAGTTAGTTACAATTTTTTTAATTTATTTGGTAAAAACAGTCTTTTGCTCAGAAAAGTAGGTTCCGCCTCCTTTGGAAGGAGCTTTCGATCCAGAGCGTTCGCCTTCAACATAGTCAAAACCTTCTACCAAGAAATCAGTACTCATGTATCACTTAGCTAGTATGTAGTGGATTGGAGAAAGGCCGAAGGTAGGGTGTCGAAATGTAACTTCTGAAGGGGTCATTCCTTTGTTTTGTTTTATTTTAAAAGACAAGCGCTTCCCTGTTTACAAAGGGTTTTCAACATAGTCAAAACCAATGGGTTCGAAAAGGTATTTCAAAAGAAGCTTTCGAAGGATAGTCGCTGCCTCTGTTTTAAATGTAGTAACTTCCAAAGAAGCTACTTAGTTTTTAGTCGAAGCTTTCGGAAGGGGTAGTTTCGACATATTCGAAATCCTTCTGTGATGTGATGCCTTTCGATGGTATTGAAGACATTAATGTTATCGAAAGAACTGAATGTTTTATAAATATAAGCCACTTCCTACTACTTTCGAAAGAGGTTAGGAGTTTCGAAGGCAATGGTTTCGGAAGGGGTTTCGCTGCCAACCTCTAATTGTATTACCCAGATGTTTTAATGCTTTCGAAAGGATGGTCTCGATCCATCAAGCTTCCCCAATATTTTTTGAAATAAAGAATGGTGTCGAAAGAGATGCTTCCACATTTGTTCACTTTGACTCAAAAAATGTTATTTTAATATAAACTCAATGGCTTCGAAAGGTATATTTTCAATGATTTCAAAAGGTGTACTTTCAAATGGTTTTGAAGCTATGCTTCTATATTTATATAATAATACTTTAACTTAGTCAAAAGGTTTCGAAGGAAAGGTTTTAAAGTATTCGAAAGGTAGGAGTCTGTGGTTTTGAAGAGAGATTTTAATGCTTTCGAAGGAGGTTACCCTATGAGGTTGAAAGTAGGATTTCGAAGGTGTCGAAAGGCTTTTAAAACCCAAACTCAAATTTTTAAAGGAAAAACCCATGGCTAAGTAAAGGAGTTTTAAAAGCGTTTCAAGTATGTAAAATTGAAGAAGTGTTTCCTTAATAAAAATATAGGTTAAAGGGATTAACTATGAAAAGTATTTCAAGGACCTTAAACTCAGAGGAGTGGTATTGTATTATTATTATATTTACAACTTCAAGTTTAAATATATTCACATGATAAAGAACCCATAACTGCATCTTGGGGATAAAAGGGTAGAAGAACCAACTAGGTTAACCTAGTAGTGAATATAAATTGATTAAACTTCTTAATGAGTAGAATTGCATCCAGGGAGTCAGGGAGATCATAATATAGGATGCTAAAACCTTGAAGTTGTCCAAGGGATAGGTTTATAGTAAACCTATGAAAACTATGATTTGGAAGTTATTGGAGTAACCAATAGGTTCATAATGATCCCGTGAAAACTATATGTTAAGATTGGTTTGCAGGAGCTAATTGGTTTTGTAGTGAACCTATGAAAAATATATCCAATTAAGTATTGACATCAGTTAATAGGTTCCTAGTCAATCGATAAAGAATAGGATATGTAAGAAGTTGTTGGAGACATCGATAGGTTCCTAGTCGACCCATGAAAACTAGGATAAGGATGCAGTTATTTTAATGGGAAATAGGTTCGGCGGACCCATGAATTAATTAAGTTAACTGGAAGGAGCCTATAAGTTCTTATTGATTCCATTAAAATTATGAAACAAAAAAGGGTATTTGTGTATTATGAAAGGCTATTAGCAACCACTGAAAACTAATAGCTTAATAATGACCCTAGAAACTATATGTATGAAAGGGAGTCAATGTGAATCGGTGATGGGAAATCCATATTTTTCACATGCATATCATCATAATATTTTGAAATGTTATGTTTTAACCATTATGGATGCAGAAGCGCATTATATTGTTTTTGAAAAGGTTTTAGGATACTAATGAGGGGAAAACCCATTCCGCTAAGTGGCATGGTCTCACTAGATATCTAAAAGGATTGAGATGTTAGATTATTATTCCTACAAATCTTTATGTCTGACTCGAAGTTTTTGTTTTCCCTTAAACTCTAGTGTACTTAATTGATTTCAAGTAGTTTGAGGTTTGGGGTTTTCAAGTTCTCTTCTTAAACGAATAAAGCTTCCAATGGCATGCAGGAGGCAGTTAGCTATTTAGAGTTATCTTTTTCCGCTGTTTATTTTGGTTGTAAAGGCAGACTTAGCCTTATTATATACTTTGATCAACCAAGGGGGCATCTTCATATGCCGCACTTGGCGTATTGCGATAATTATATTTTTATGAACGTGGTTAACGTTTATGGGATTATGTAATGAACAATTATGTTTTGAATGGAATGTGGAAATTTGGTTTTGATTCGTTAGTTTTTTTCCATATTCTTGTGATCTGTGTATCAATGTATTTAGCACCGTATTCGATCGTAGAGGATTAATAACTATGGATGACTGCAGCATCCGTAACCATTAGTTTTGGGTCTTCGAGTAGGGGGATGTTACATATACTTTTGAGAAATAATTTTTATTATATATTTATGAATCATATGACACTATTTAATTATATCTTAAACACGTAAGGGCATGTATCCATCTAATTGGGGCATCATCCTCTTTGGATTGATATTTATTAATGTATGCAATGGAAGATCTGTTAATACCAAAATAGATCCAAATATTTAGTTATATTCGTCGATGAATAATCACCGACATGGATATGTATATTTGATACACATATAGCATCTCTACAGTAAACTCTTAAAGTATAATAGGGAAGTAAATAAAGTAATGTACAATAAAATAAAATGAATCAATTCTTTCGAGTTAGTGAGTATATTAGAAAGAGTTCCAAACATACCTAAAATGAATAAAGATTCAACCTCAATGGTCACTCCTCCGTAAGATACATAATGATTTATCGATAAGGAGTAACTGAAATTTGTTAAATGAAGTACAATTACTTAAGAGTTAAGCTGAGTTAACTTCTATCAATAAGGTCGTGTACTTGAGGGTAGCACACAAGTTTAAAATTAATTTCATATAAAGAATAGTATATAAAATCATACAAGATAAGGATTTATAAGAAACCCCAAAATATCCTAGGCCAAGGAGATGATAGGTTGTGCGAGTCAAATGACTATGTGTAATAACTGTTCGTCGGGTAAAGTGAATGAATTACCCAAAAAGGAATTTTGGAACGGCTATCATTGGATGACCAAGTTTTGTTTTTAACATAAGTTCTGTAAACTAAAAACCAAATCAGTTTGTATATATGGCATTCATAAAGTGTTTTTGAATAATATTACATTGCACTGAGAAACGACCGTTGTTTCAAGAAATACCAACTTTATAGCGAAGGAATTTCTTTGTGAAATTATTCTTATTAGAATGGATTTGGATATGATCCAAAATAAAACTGATTACAAAGGATGAAATGAAATTGATCGAAACTTAATGAAAACAAATATATTAGAACGTCTAAAGCGTATTCTTGTACAGTAAAGAGAAAGTGCGAGTTCTTGTCAATGTGAAGAATAAATAATCCTCGGCTTTAATTAAACCATTAAGAGTATTGACTCTATGATATGGTATGATGCACAAATTCGAAATAGATTCCAAGAGCATTATCAAAAAATGATTTTGACAATTTTATCCAAAGGGATACGATCCATTGGCCACAAATGTATTTTTATGAAACAGACGAATGCAGCTGGAATATAATGAGCCACATTGACAAGAATGTTACCGTGAACTTCAATTGAAATTAACATAATAGATTCACCATTCCATGTGGTCAAGTTGGTTCGGATTTTACTCACAAAATTATCACCTAGTTTGACTTTACATTTTGTATATACGCATTGAAACAGAAAATTTTGAATATAGATTCAATCTAGTCTACTTGCACATAACAACCAAAATGTCTTAAAATCAGTGGGAGCGATATTGAGTTTGTGTATTTTCGAATGTGGTCCTAGAATGGATATGAAAGTATCATTATGAAAAAATTGAATAAATGTTTTGATAGATGTATCAAATAGTTTGATTATCATTCAAAATATGGAGGAAGTGAGCATTTATAAGAAATAATGTTAAAAGGTACATAGATATTTCTAAATCATAAGTAAACAACACGTTGTTGATTGTTGACGATGTTCTTGTGTTGAAATCAGTTTTAATTGTTTTAATACTCAACATTCGGTTTGTAAATGATGTCTTTTATATTAATCATAAAAGATATTGGGATTGTCCCAAAACAATATGCAAGGACATCTATTGAAATGTTTAATATTGAACATAAAAGATGGATTCCTTATGCATTAGCAATATGAATTATCTACATGTTATGTTGTCTATGATAATGTGATTTGCATATATATTTGATACATGAAGCAAATATCAAATCCAAATAGGTACTATTAAATGGTTGTTTCAGGTGTTCTCATGTATTTATGAAATGCTCGAGTTACAGAAACAAAAAACCCCATATGAAGAAGTGTTTTGATGCATACTTTATAAGAGATATTGAATATAATAATATTTAATTTGGAAATGTTACAATTAGAAGAGATTGTGGATGAAACGGCTAAGTACCTTGAATAACATGATAATAAAGTTATATATATATATATATATATAATAAATGTCTAATTTCTTATAGTGCCGGGAGTGATTCCAAAATTTGAGAATCGCATAACATTTTTGTATAATGATAATGCCGCAATATAGTTCGTAATAGAACTTAGTGCATAGTGGAAGTTGAGATATGTAACAACTCGGCTTTTCAACTCCTAAATACGATACTAATACATCCGTGGTATTCATATGTCGGACACTCAAGTGCTGGAAAGACGAATTGTTAGGTTAAAGTAAAATAAAAAGGAATAGAACAAGGAAGAGGAGAATAGAACATCAGAATCTCACAACCGAAAGATAACATATAATATCATAGGATAGTACAAAACGTCGCTCTAAGATACATAGCATTAAGAGTTACAATTATAAGTATTATCGTTAACCTAGGTAGGTATAATAACCTATCCTCATGTATGATGATGTATGCAATATACAGTGGAAATAAGAATACTATGCTTGGTGAATGGAAGCATGCAAGTTGTATCCAAAAGCCCCAAAGTACATCGATGAAAACCTGCCTTTCCCAATCTATTTGAAAGAGAACCCATGGAAATAAGGTAAATATAAAACCATGTGTTAGATAAAAATCTCGTGTGAGAACTCAATAAATATGTATGGCATATGACAACTCCTTTTGAGATCAATCAAATTATCAGATTGAATTTCCCCTAAAAAGAGCTAACCATCTACTAAGTATATATTTCGATATAATAGATAATGTTCAGGGTGTAGAATATAAGTAAGAAATAGTTGAGCTATGTGTGCCTACAACAATAACTAGGTATAATATCGAAAGCTGCTAAGGTTTGTTTGCATAATCGTGTAGGATTCCATAGAGATCTCCCTCAAGGTGAATCCGACCTCTTGCACAAGGATCAGAGGTATCGTTTCAAACGTCGTACATCTCTAGACAAAATATAGCACAAACTTTTTCGTATAGTTTAAGCGGGTAATCAACTATCCATAACCTACTTAAATTGAATGAAAAGGCGGATAGTTAGGTGAAAGGAAGAAGAAGAAGAAAAGAAGAATCTAACAACACGGAATCTTAAAGTGGAATGGATAATCTGTAATATACAACAAATCTTTACACAAAAGCCAACTGTAATATAATATAAATGCAGACATCAGTCGGGAGTATATTAACCCATTTCAGCTCAGACAGTCGTAACAACATGTCCTTACAATTGCTGATAAATACAACAATGAATTTTAGCGAAAAAATAATCATATACAAGAATATGACTGTAATGACCCAGTTTTTCAATCACCTGAATTTAAAGTATTTAATTGAATTTAAATATTGAAAAAGTGAATTTTATATATTAAATCAGTTAAATAATTGAATTTGGAATTTAATAAGAATAAAAATGATTTATAAAGTTAATTTAAATTCCATTTAGATTAGAATAAGAATAGAAAACCTTTAAATTGGATTTAAAGGTGAATAAATGGAAATTGGAAATTTTATTATTTAATTAGATCGGTAAAAATAGTCATTTTTGGCACTGTCTCGGATTTCGATATAACCTATTTCATTTGATCCACAATAGCAAGTTATTACGGGATTTCAAATTTCGTATCGATCAAACTTACGATTTGGTCGTGTGAAGCTGAAACACACAGAAATTAATTAAAGGAAATTTAATTAAAATAACTCGATCCGAAAACCTATCTTCCAAGTACGATGGAATTGGCTCCTGAGATATATATTCCACTGTGTTTGAAATAAGGGTAAAACATTATGAATGCTAGGCGGAATGCCTCGATCGGAGTTTCGAAAATTTGGCAATGAATAGTGTTTTGTAGTTGTCTATATATGGACCCTAAACTTCAAAATCCTGGCTCTAAACTACAGCCGCTGCTACTTATATTTCGGTGGCCAGAAAACACCGATTCTCTTCCTCGATTGTTTCTCAATATAGGCAATATCAAGCTTCGATTCCTAAATGAAACATGTAGAGGGCGGTGAGATCTAGCTGTTCAACGGCTATGATCGAAAATTACATGTTGGATCAACGATAATTCTTGTTCAAAAGCATGATTTGAGGGCCGTTGTCTTACAGCTGGGTAGGCCGAGTTGAGCACGGCGTTGGCCATAAGTGCGTGGTGGAAGGGGATTCGATGTGGTGAATCCTGATCGTCGTCTAGGCAGGTGAGTTGGTCGCGACAATTGATGGAAGCGGGGTTGTGATGGGTTATCTCGACCTGGAGGAAACACGATAGGGATGGAAAAAAAGGGGAGGGCTGGATTTTCATCTCATGGAATAAACGGTCCAAATTTAGCAAGGTTTAAAACAAAGAAGAAGAATTTTTTAATTAATTATATTATGAATCGTGAATCTTTAAAAATGTATATCTTCTTATACAAGGTCGAAATTGGATGAAACAAGTTGTGTTGGGTTCCTATTGTCGAGCACTACGTTTTGGAGTTGGTTTGGATGGATTTGAAGGTATTGAAATTTTTGGTTGAAATTAAATGCTAGTTTAATTTTAATCGAAATAAACGATGTAATGATGACTGCAAGTCAAGTGAGTAAAACTCACTCATTCTGACCTGCTAATATTTTTATATAAGTAGGAATATTTATTATGTTGTTTTGGTGATTGTTTAGATGTATATTATATATTTTTTGGTGGTTGGATATATTCCAACATATTCTAGTGGATGAGACCCTATATGTTACCATGTATGAGCGGATGGGTCTTTGTACGCGCATCTGCCTCAAAGCAGACATTGTATATATTATTCTCATATGAATATTTGTTGTAGGTAACAGGTTGGAGGGATCCAACAGGATTCCTTACTATTGTTGATTTTATTTACAAATATTGATATATATGTTGTATCATGTGATTTTAGTTGTGTTGGATTCCATGATTGTTATTACCCACGTGAATCACCTTATATAGTATTGTTGTGGCATTGGGTCATATTAAGGAAATTCAAAATAATAAAATGATGATTTTGTTTAAAAATGGATTTCAATGTGAATTTGTAATTATATACGTTTTGATCATTTGAATAGGTTTAAAAGGAAGGATTTTAGTGAAATAAATACAAGTGTGATTTTTGAAGTTATTAAATTATAGTTCAGTGTACTTTAAATAGGGATTTCGAATGGTTTTATAAAAGTATATTTTGTAAATAGCATAATAGTTTTTAAACGATGCTTTATAAATATATAAATATAAATGGATTTGAGATATGATGAATATTATTATAATTGGATTTGAAACCAATATTTTATATTGGATTCAGAGTCAATGTTTTATAAATTGATTTTTATAAATAAATTAAACTTTTGCGAAAAGTGTTTATAATTGGATTTTATTTTTAACAAAAGAGATTCAGAAAGAATGGATTTATAAAATAGAATTTTATAAATATATAAGTGATGATTTCTCAAGCCAGAATTTTCTAAGTTTAGGGTTGCGGATCCACATCTTACCCAAAAAGCCCAAGACTAAATATACTTAGTGAAAAAAAGGCTATGTACATGTTTAACCTATTTTATCACAATATACACATATTTCTCAATATAACCTCAAATAAAAATGGATGGAACAAATTGTATGAAAATAAAATTATTATTAAAACATAATCAAAATATTTCAACAATAAAATGTTATTTATATAAATAAAGCCTTTTCTTTATCTATATTTCATAATTTACACAATTTTATTATAAAACGCTATTTTTACTACAACAACTTGTGCAAAAATTGTTTTCTTGTCAAATAAATTACAATAAATCATTTTACTCTTTTTAATCATCAGAATATTATTTTCAAACAATGTTTTATCTTTTATTTTAATAAAAAACATATTATCTCCATATTTCTCATTTTATATTCAACAAAAGATTAATATTGGCAATATTTTCCAATATTGTGGTATTTACCCAAATAAAATTGCGATTTGATTATTTTCGACTCAAATTCTAAAAATAAAGTTTTTAAAACTTCATTTCATTACTTTAAATTTATTTCAACAATTTAATGTTGAAATACATCACGTAATTAATTTATTAGCTCCAACCTAATAAATACCCTATATTTCAATTTATTTAAACCAAATATTTATCCAATCCATATTTAATCCCATATTCGTTCCCAAAAGAATAAAATAAATTCCTAAAAATTATTTTTCCCATTTTATCTAAAAAATTCATTGCTTATTCCAAATAAAAAATTTAAAATCTCCAGTTATATTTGAATTTACAGTATTAAATTATAACCTCCGTTATAATTTAATATATATAGATAATCTCCAAACTAGGGTTGTTATAGAGTCCCTCCTTAACAAAATTACATCCTCACAATCACTTGGAAAGAGTTTGAATTCAACACATTTATTTCATCATTCAAAGGAAGGGCAGACAAGCAAGAGATCAAAATTCGTCACTCTCTACTCAAGATGAAATAAAACCAAGATAAAAATTTCTTGGTAAATTCAATGATTTTCCAAAGTATAAATACTTGGCTTTACGGACAATTGAATTTCTGGAGCAATACATTATGATTTGGAAAGTATCTCACTTTCAAAACAAAAACATAACAGGGTGCTACACAAAAATCTATAAAAGCTGAATGATTCCTCTAATTTTCTCGAATAGAGTTTGGATTTAGCACCGCTTTATCAAAACTACAACCTCAAACTGATGATTTTCCGTATGTTACTACAAAAATCCATACTGATACTTAGATAAAAACAATTGAGGTAAGAAAACCCTATGAGAGATGACTACTACAAAGATCATCCTACTAAAATGATCTCAAAATGCTAAGGCAAGGCAATCACGAGGAATACAATAGATATAAATTTAGTTTACAATCAAAATTTAATAGAGTTCGAAATTCATTATCTTCAAAATCATTTTCTAATTTTTTTTTTGTTTACAATCAAACTTCTTAAAGTTCCAAAAATAATTGCCTTTAAATTCAAAATCTTAAATTTCAGTAGTTGGGAATTTTTCTAAACTCCTTCCTATAATTCTTAAAAAAATGATAATAATTTCAAACTGATATTCCCCTTTTATTGCAAAATTAATTTTCAAAAGAATTTTATAATTTCATCTCAACAATCCTTAAGATAAAATTTTAAGATTTACTACACTTTATTTTCAAATACTCAAATTCTCATAACAAACTCCATCTTTAACATGAATAATTATTTTAAAGTATCCAATAACCATCTATTTTCCAAATAAAGTATTATATTACCATTTAAGTAATAAAACATAACTATATTCAAACTCATACATTACAATTATCATATAGGAATTACCTTGCCATTGATTTATAATAAATAACAATATCGATTGGCTGCAGTTTTGACCAAACGATCGAAACCATTTTGCTACTCATCCTATCCCACTATGGTTCAATGGCTGCATAAGTCATCTAGAATAATATTCCGAAATCTTTTTAAAACTAGCAAATTAAATCTTATTAAAACTTAATTTATCGTGTTTGATTGTCTCATCCAGCGTTTAGGAAATTCCTATCGATAACGTTAATCGGGCGTATCGACCAGAATTCTTAAAGCACTTGATGGATAACCCAACACCAAAATCATCATTTATAAAAGAAGTATCTCATATTTAATTCTCAGAATGTTCTTTATTCATCCCCAAAAAAAATCCAAATCCAATTTCTCTTAGAAATATAGTTAAAATTTTTTTTTGAAAAAAACAGAAAAAAAACGATCATTATATATACTCAAAAATCAAAAACAAAAAAAGGACTCATTGAGATATTCCCAAAACACTCGATTCTCAAGATCAATGGAATAGACTGGAGTGTCCATTCTTTCAAACGATATGACGAACTACTCACATGACTCATAACGAGTGTGTAATGCGGTTAAGGGAATGCTATCCTCCATAACTCATAGCTAATGAGAATCAGTATTGGGTCAAGATAAGGAAAGACCCTAGCATCACACAATAGATCGAATAAGAAATCAGCGAGATATAAGGGCAAGAGTAAAATATCTTCTCGAAAGTAGAAGAAGAACACAAACACCAAGTCATTTCCTCGGGTGAAGTAACATTAGTAAGACTATAAATGAGTATCCAAAAAGGTTATCTCCAAAGAGGTAAGAATGTCGGTATCAATTAAATTCCAAGGATCACCTCATTTCCTTAGTTGGCTTCTTCGTAAAGGGATGACCGAAAGGCTATGAATCGAAAAACGAGATCAATATAATATTTGATTGCCCGATTAGGTGTCATACGTGAATGGACTTACAGAAATTAACAGAGTCACGATCATGGGAATTTGAGATATATCATCAACATCTCTATACTCAAGAATGAATAAAGAGACTTAGGAATCATAATCAATATTCCGAAGACAGGAATCAACCAACCAACTGAATCAGGATACCTAAATATAAGGCCCTTCAGATCACAGAATGTGGCTGGATAAAATGCAAGCCGCTCAACCTCTCAAATTACTCCAAACTCAAGATAGAAAATAACATGTTAATTCGAACGCAAAGATAAACTAAAAGGAACAGATCCCAAAATCCTCATGTCAAGTATTGCAGATCCCCTTAAAAGGATTCGTAATCCTCAAATAAGCAATAAGACAAGAACATCAATAGCCTTAACAAACTTCTTCCGTACGGATAAATGTCAAGCACCCATATCGAAGAGGATTTGAATAAAACAGTCAAGAAAAAGGAATAGAACCGTTCAAAATAATAGGATATATATCTTAAGACTAAGATGCACTGTCAAAAGCCTTTGCCACATTCAAGTTCCCCGAACCTGAACTCTTCCCCTTCTTAGGACATGCTGGAACTATATGTCCTCCCTTCTTGCACTAATGGCACTTGGGGGTTTGAGGACATTTCTAACTAGATGGTCTCTAGAAGCACAATTGAAGCAAGCCAACACTCTAGCTGATGGGGTGCAACAACGGAATGAGAACAGGAATTGCCTTGCTTCTTCTTCTTCTTAAGAGGAAATGATTGGGATTTCTGAAAGGGAAATTTCTTCGTATTTGGGTTTGTTTGATCCTCGACCTCATCACTACTATCCCTTTCTTTTTGGACGGCTTCGAGGTGAAGGGCCAAATCCATAAGCTCCTCAAAAGAGATCTTAAGCTGAAGCATGAGCGACGTCTTTAAATATTTCATAAGTCTAGATAAAAACTTAAGATTCTCCTTGTATGGGGTACCAATGAACTAGAGCCCATGCTTGGATAGAGAATCGAAGGAGGATACATAATCTAATATAGAGGATTTGCCCAGATTCAACTCGAGGAAGCGACGGGCAAGGAAAGCCTTTTAGGATTTTAGCATGAACTTAAGCTCAAAACGATCTCAGAAATGTTGCTATGCAAGAGTAGACTCATCTATCTCAGCTATAAGGAGCTTGTACTAGTCTAATGCTCGTTCTTGCAGCATATTTGATGTCACAAGAACATGGTGATGATTGGGAATCTCCATGAGAGTGAAGATGCGCTCGAATGTTTGGAGCCAAGCCTGAACCTTTAAAACTATCTTAGAGCCTTTGAATGGCTTGCCTCCGAAATGGGTGAAGTCGCTACACATACGCGCAAATCCAGATTTGTACGGAGGAGAGGAATGAGTCGGAGCAAAAGGTTGAGTGCTCCTAAGAAGCTTAAGAATCTGGTTGATCGACATATAAAATCCTTTGGGACGAGAACCGCTGGACCGTCCTGGCACTGAAAGGTGACCTCCACCCCTTCCAGCCATGAGCTAAAAGTTTAGATAAGATAGGATTATTCGTAGGAGTAGATATTTGCAATTGGAATCCACTGAATAAGGAATACTAAGGAATTTATAATTAACATTCCTAGATATATTCCTTTCTATCTACCCCCAAATAAGTCAAAAGATTAAGGACAAGGTTGAGTTCAACTACGTTTTGGGGATGATGTTTACACTTGTATTATAATTTGTATATGGTAATCGTGTATACTGTTCTGCACTTATTAAATTTTTTTTTTGAATCTAGCTCTGATACCAAGCTGTAGCGCCCCACCCCAAGACCCATATTAATAAAGAGAATTACATAGTAATTTTGTCTGCTAATGCGGAGAATAGGGCTTATCAAGGGCGATATCGTAGTCTTGCATTAGATAAGAGCAAAGTATGTCGGTTTTGGCACATATTTTTTTCATTTTACCTCGAGTATTCGACATACTTAATTCCTTTCTAATACACTACTATAGTGGCTACAGGATCGATTCAGAAACAAAATATGACAACAACATAATCTCAAGTCACAGAACAGCAACACAGATAATATACATATACACTTGCATAAAACGTAATACCACATGCCACAAGTGGTATTCAACTACAATACATACATACATCTTGATAAAAGGAATAGATACAACATAAGGTTCCCAACAAAAGACTACTAAACAACACTGTGCTATAACCAAAGTCGATGAAGAAGCCCAAAAGGTAAATCTAGCGTAGGTCTAAAAGCTAACCTGCAACTCAGTCTGACCCAAGCAATAATTACACAGGTCAGGCTAACTAGAACTTGATATTAGTAAAAGGAAAAGGAATAAGTGCATAAGGGAGACATTCCTTTAAAGATAAAGGAATGATTTATGTAAAGTTTATTGATACAACTAATTATAGGTGCTCCATAAGGGCTCAAAGTTAATCACATGATAAGGTTTAACATGGCATAGACGTTTCACATTCAAAGGGCGATACAATGTAAGTGAACATAAGCAATATATAAGCCATATGTGAAAACATCAAAATCTACAAAAACACATGAAACTCAATAAGAGTGTATAATTCCAATATCGAAATCACCATAAAACACACACACATAT
The DNA here is from genome assembly GCA_030765085.1 of Allium cepa. Taxonomy (NCBI): domain Eukaryota; kingdom Viridiplantae; phylum Streptophyta; class Magnoliopsida; order Asparagales; family Amaryllidaceae; genus Allium; species Allium cepa. The sequence continues at coordinate 85,625,448 of CM060942.1, read as the reverse complement.
GCCTTTCTCTAACTCAAGGCTATAAGTAAATTCATCATCTCAAACTGGTGAAATCGAAATGAAAAAACTCATAAAAATTCCCCAAATTGGCCAAATCATATTTTCATGTTGAAGCGATGTTGCATGTGCCATAGCCTAGTACTATATATATATATATATATATATATATATATGTATATGTATGTATGTATGTATATGTATATTAGATACCTCTCCCAAATGACCGAAGTTGTAAATCTCAGATGACTGAAGTCATAATCCCAAATGACCCGAAGGTCTATAGTACTGGCAATCATAGAATGTGTCTCAACTCCTAAATGGGAACTCGAAAAGTGTTAACGTGCGTCCTATACCGCACATTCGCACTTAACGGGTTACTAACCGCTAGTCATTGCCACATTAGAAAACAGAAATCATCATAAAATTCCAAAACTTGGTAAACTCAGAATCGCCTCATCTTATTGGCAAGTAAAACACTACGACAGGTTCTCATAGATCATACTCCAAAATAGTAAATCTCAAACCACAACTCACCAAATATTGGCCCTCCCAGATAATTCCTAAAGATTGGAATTATAATCTTAAAACTCGCCATAAATTGGCTATATAACTTAGAAATCAATAACCCAAATAGTTTCGATCGTACAAGTTCAGAATTAACCGATAAAGTAAACTTAAATGTCCCATACTATAGGTTTTACTCAACCGTTTAATTCTCTTTCTGATACGTCCGAAAAGTGTAAAAATATTGTATATTATTTAAAAAATAATTTACTTGTGAAAACAAGATTTTAAAACAAGTTTCTGAAATCATTTTTAAGGAATTTTCCTAAAAATTCATCTTGAATACTTTAAAATGATTTAATAATAATTTGAAAATATTATATAATAAAGATTTCCAAAACTAAACTATTTAGAAATTTTCTCAAAACTTATTTGGAAGAAATAGTGCTTGAAATCGAGGAAAAACGAAGAAATTACTCCAAATCGATATTTGAATTTAAATCGAATTTGAATTCAAAATTATAAATTTCAAAATCCTTCGAATCTCGGCTAATCCACAGATGCATATAATAGCCCATAGTCATCATCAGAAACATCTTAAAATTGCAAAGGAATCGATTACAAAATCCATAGCAAAAGAAGACTAAAAGCTGCGGAAAGAAATAGAACAAAAGGCCATCACTTCACGTACCGGGCCAACAAGGGAGTCGACCCAGCCCATTGGCTAGGTCGACCACCTAGTTGACCGCCAGGTCGACCTGGAGAGTGCTGGGTCAACCTCCCTGTTGACCCAGTCTACAGACATCTTCCTGCTTTCAATTTCTGCTTCGTATCGAACATCTAGAGAGCATTCCACATAGCAAACAGATGAATTAAGGATTGAAATTTAGCAAGCAATAAGTTTATCATCTAAACAACACTTTATAAAAGAACCAACAACAATTCGAGTGAAAATCAAAGAGTTACAACCAATAAAAGTAGAAACCAGAAACCAGAAAACAAAGAAATAAGGAACAGAGAATAGAATGTATACACTAACTATTTCTAAGCAATTTTCTTTACAGGAAAAGCTTGATTTAGTTAGCAATAGTGAGTTTTGAACTCCCCTTAGAGAATTAGCAAGAATTCAAGAGAAAGTTATGATCTACGGTGAAGAAAAGGAGCTCCAGGAACTTGTAACAGCTGAAAAAGAAACATGCACATCAAAACAAAGCTGTTACAGACAACAATACCTAGATTTTAAGATTTTTGATGGAATAGTTATAGTATTGGTAGAGATTACCTCTTATTTCTTTATTCTTATTGACTTTCATCTTGAATTAGAAGCAATTTGGGTGAGATTTGATTTTAGTTTGAGGAAGCCATGGATTTTCTTTTGGTTTCTTTTTACTGTAAGTTGTTTTGAGAAGATAATGAAAAAGAAAGCTACGTACAGGATGATTTCTCTAGCTAGAAGGTTCTAGGTTTACGGTTGTAGGTCTAAATCTTACCCAAAAAGCCCAAGACTAAATATACTTAGTGAAAAACAAGGCTATGTACATGTATTAACCTATTTTATCACAATATACACATATTTCTCAATATAAACTCAAATAAAAATTGATGTAACTAATTGTATGAAAATGAAATTGTTATTAAAACAGAATAAAATTTATTTCAACGATAAATATTATTTGTATAAATAAAGCCTTATCTTTATCTATATTTCTTAATTTACGCAATTTTATTATAAAACACTATTTTTACTGCAACAATTTGTACAATAATTGTTTTCTTGTCAAATAAATTACAACAAATTATTTTACTCTTATTAATCATCAAAATATTATTTTCAAACAATATTTTATTTTATTTCATGTTATCTCCATATTTCTCATTTTATATTCAATAAAAGATTAATATTGACAATATTTTTCAATATTTTTGTATTTACCTAAATAAAATTATATTTGATTATTTTCTACTCAAATTATCAAACTAAAGTTTTTAGAACTTCATTTTGATTACTTTAGATTTATTTCAACAATTTAACATTGAAATACATCACCTATTTAATTTATTATCTCTAAACTAATAAATACCGAATAGTTCAATTTATCTAAACCAAATACTTGTCTAATCAATATTTAATCCCATAATCATTCCCAAATGAATAAAATAAAGTACTGAACTTTATTTTCCCCATATTATCTACAAAATTCATTGTTTATTACAAATTAATAATTTAAAATCTCCAGTTATATTTTAATTTACAGTATTAAATTATAACCTCTGTTATAATTTAATATATACAGGTAATGTCCAAACTAGGGTTGTTACAATAATTGGAAAGTGATTTGATTTTTAAACGATTAATTAAATCAGGCCCGGTGACTACTTATGTGCTATATTTTGTTTGTTGTTTTGATAGTTAAACAACCGACTATAAATTTGGCCATTTTAGTTTCTCAACTTGAATTAGAAACAAATTTGTTATACACTTAGTACGCAATTGACTGTGTACGCTTGATTATCGTTTGTATTGATGACGTTGATTCGTATAGTGCGGAGCGATTCTATCGAGCTTTCTTCTTGGCCAAAGGACAACAAATTGAAAGTTGGAAACATGATAAGTCAACGAGACTTGGTTTCTATATGAGGTTGAGAAGCGCTTTTGCATTGTTGGTGCGAAGAGATTGAGATCAAGTTTATCTAAAAACCACTTCGGACCAACAGGTTGGTGATGATATTGATATTTCGAATTTTCATAGTGAAGGACTTCTTGTTGATCATTTAGGGCTAAAATCCCAATATACATGGAGTAATTAAAGCAGTCTCTTCGTCATGAAATATCCATTCAAGGGATGTTGCTACTAATTCTATAGGATGTGGTAGGAGAGTACCATCGCTTTGTCCTATTCCTGGACAACTTGTATGGATGAGTGCATGGCATTACATTTCTAAGATTGCATGCATTAGTTTTTATAAACGTACATTTATGGTGATGGCGAAGGCAACTTCTTTTAAATTAATACCCTCCTTAAGACATACGAGCTCAAAAGGTTGTATTTTTATGGAAGGCACTTACTAGTCAATGGGAATGACAATGTGGCATTCAAAGATAATGATGATGTATATGTGAAAGGTAATCGATACCTCTTTTGGCCTCACTCCTCGGGAAATGACTGAAACTGGAATAAAAGCAGCAAGGTTAAGTGGGTCGCTCCTAGTAGGAGATGTCTCACTCTTCTAGATATATCTTTACATGCTATGATGTCGTGTATTTGATTATTGTTGATGTATGCTTGTGGACACGGATTATAGGTTGGTAACGACCAGAGCGATGACATATTCGGTATCATCCAGCGAAGTGACAGGCCGGTCTTGTGTTGGTTTAAGCGGGCAATGTCTGCTCTCTAGGTACATCCCTCTAGAGGTGTGCCAAGTTTGGTTTGAAAAGGTAGTTGTTCACCTAGTCATTTGTATGGATTCCAATATCAACTACGTGCCCGCCATTTTGTTTGTGGAGCCTAGTATTGCTGGAGTTTAATAATGTAATAATTTCATCTATATTGATTATCATTGTATAGTAGACACTATTATAATATAACATGATTTGATAGGAAATGGTTGAGTTATTGCAAGGGAAAAACCCGTCTGTGTTTATGTGTGGACGTGTTCTTATGAGAAACCTTTTGTTTGATAAAGGAAAAGTTTTGGTAACTTTATAAATTCAGTTGAGATGTGTTTTTCACATGCTGGTTTACCAGATTGATCCAGACGTTCTTCCCTTTGAACGCTCGGGTCATATTGAGTATATTTACCAGTCCATATTTGGTGCTTTTGGAGATTCAGTAGGCGAGCTGAAGATCTTCATGTCATATATATGTATTTGTTTGTTTTTCTTCTGCTTTGCATTGTTGTTGTTGTAAATTATCAGCATTTGTCAGGACGGGTTATTATAACTTTTCAAGCCGATGATTACTTATTATGTACTCTGATATTGATTTATGTATATTAATATTTCTCTTTGTAAAGATTATTGCTCTATATTATATGTTATTCTGTTGCGGTGTGAGATTCCGTATTGTTTTGGTTCCGCTTATCTCTTCTTCTTCTCTTCTCTTCTTCTTTCTTCTCTCCTTCTTCTCACCCTCTCTTTTCTTTCTCATGATTATCTACAATTGGTATATTCTGGATCGGATGCGTGTAGTTTGTTGTCAGATTTAGAGGGTGCTATGTACGGGTCGTCACAGCTGGTATCAGAGCTTAGGTTTAGTATATTGCTAGGCTTTGATCTATACTTAGTATAGATCGGGTCAGTAGCACCCTAGATTGAGTTTGAGCGTATTATATATATAAGCGCCTATTTATTAGTGATATAAAAAAATTTATACTGTGTTGATGTATCTATTGAGTGGCCTATGAATTCTAGTGGGTATGTGGTATGCCGCAGTATCGATAGGGGTTCATAAACACTTGAACAAGGATGTCGATATATTATTATTTTTAAATTGGATAAATGAAATAATTTTACCTCGATTATATTTTATAAATAAAGGAACATTATTTTATAAATTATTATAGCGTATATACATTTATTATTTGGTTGTTTGAAAATGTAAATATACATATGTTGATAAAGTTTCTTTTATAATCTAAACAAAAGACAAGCAATTGTAAGAATAAATTATATGAATAATTGAAATAAGTGAAATTTTATATAAGTAAATATTTATAAATGTGATTTATAAATATATGGATTTTAAAAATAATTTAAAGCATGGAATTCACTTCAGCAGCTGGGAAATAATAAGGATGATGACGGTCGCATCATCAGTATCATTTTCGAGTTTCTGTGTGATGGATTTACGACCTTAGTGAATTGAAAATTTAACTTTTGTGTGATAAACAAGTTGAATTTAAAATCCAACTTGAATTTGATAATTATAAGTGAAATGAGTTTTAGACTTATAATATGAAATAAAAATTTAACTTTAGTAAAGTTAAATAAATTTAAGTTAGCATAATAAAATATATAATTTGAAGTTTAACTAAAGTAAAGTTAAATATATTAGAGATAGTGTAATAAAATATTTGATTTGGAATTTAAGTATTGGAAAGTTAAATAAAACTGAATTAGATTTAAAATTGTATTAGATAAGTTATTGAAAAGAATATACATTTAAGATTGTAAAATGATTATATAACCATGAATTTAATTTATAGAAGGTGAATAAACTTTAGTATACATTCATGAAAACTTAAATAAATAAGTTTATAACTTATAATTTGAGAGATAGTAAGTAAAGAAAATTTATTTGTGAAGTATGAAGGTTAAGAAATGAAATCTGAATTGGATTTATACGTTGAAATTTAAGTTAAGTAGAATAAAATGAAGTTTAAGTTAAATATAACTTAAGTGATGTTGAATGAAGTTGATATTGATATTAACAATGAACTAATAAAGTAAGTTAATAAGTTAAAGTGATGAATATGAATATAAACTTGAATTGTTAAATGAAATTCAACTTTGGTTGTAAAACAAATTAGCTAATTGAATACGGTTTGGAATGATTATTTGTTAGATTAATTATAACTTAAATTGGGAATGTTGGAATAAAACTTTAGTTAAGACGTTGTGAATTAATAATAGCATTGGAAGTGTTGAATAAAATGTTGAATTAAACTTAAGTAGTAATTGTATGAAACGAAACATGATTCAACATAATTTGAATCTAAATTGAGTATTAGCAAAGAATGTGAATATTAAATATCAACCAATCAGAATTAAATATGTTAAATCAAATTAAATGTAAACGAGTAAATATGAACGTTTGAGACTAAATTAATAAATTTGCGTATGTTGGATATGCATTGGTTGTTAGTTGATTGCATAGAAATTCGGTAAATACAAATGAAATTGAATTAATGAAATTGAAAACAATTTAATTGATTTCAAATTGGAAGTAAAGTGAATCTAAATAGAACTGAATTTGATTTGAATTAAAAGTTAACTAACTTGGATGTAAATTAGTGAATGTAAACTAATTGAATATGAATAAATGGATGTTAGTGTGACATCCCGCAAATCCGTACCCCTTGAATCAACATTATTCTACCCTAATTGACTCAAGTGGAACAGAAATACGAACCATTGAGGTTAAAAGAAAAGAGATAGAAGAAGAAGAAACTAAACAATATCAGAATCTCACAGTCGCAGCGGAATAAAATATAATAGCAACTATATATCTTTACACAAAATGAAATCTATAACTGTTTATACAACATATCATCAGAGTAACTCATACATCAATCATCACATAACAGACATACCATACAACATAGCAGCGGATATATATATAGGTACATATAATACGTCTCGAACTCCAGCTCCTCTCCTGCTCCATAGCAACCTATCCTGAACATATAATACTCGGTCTGACCCGAGCATTATAATGAAATAACACCCGAGTCAGTCTGGCATACCAGCTGATAATAATGCACACAATTGATTATTAAAGTTTCAAAAATCCTTTTGAAAACAAAAGCATCTCGTAAGACCACGCCACAAATAAACATGTCGGGTTTTTACCTTACGATAGCTAAAACACTTTTTATAGAAATCCTCTGATATTATAATAGGGTCTATTTACAAATACTTATAAAATAGCCGAAATTGTTACATTATTAAATTCCAGCTACTAGCCACCGAAGTGGGTAATACAAACAAAACTCGAAAAAGGCTCGTAGGGAAAATGGATTTCCAACAATGACTAGGCACTGGGGTACCACCTATCACAGTACGTGGTCTAGATCACAGTACCGAGGACTACTCCCTTCGTCCCCTGCAACACAAGACCGGAATCACCTATGGCAATTCCGAATAAGATCACCCCGCGGTTGGGATCAGCAACCGCACCACTAAGCCGAAATAAAAAGGAACCTCTAGACAGGGATGACCTTACTCTCCAGTGGGGGCTACCCACGAAGCCTTGCTGCATATCCCCTGATTTTCAGTCATTCCCGGTTGGTGAGGCTTGAGGCTTAACGTTACCTTTAGAACGTTTCACTTAGAATGCCCATCGTCCGCTGACGATGTCACGAAGCATTCGTCCATACAAGTCCGTCCCGGGTTCGAACGGAACCGAAGGCACTATTCCTACTACATCCATTTTGGAAATATCCTCAGGATTAGTAGTGACTAGCCCTTGCACTTCACTGCTCCATCTTCGACTCCGAAAAACGTTTATCGCACGAAAACGTACAAACCGGATCGAAGTGGTTTTCGAGAAATAAATCTCGATCCCGGTCTCTTCGAAACGATCAACGCAATTTGTCCAATATTGATAGTCGGTGATTTAACTATCAATTTATATTCATAAACATCCATAGCATCCATCACACAATAAATAATATTCCATATTATTTATTTACCTCAAATATCTTTAAAAGATATATTTCAAATTTCCAAAACTCATTTGAAAACATTTCCCAAAAGTCTCCATTTACAAGGTAAATCCTTTACCATATATTTCCATTGGAATAACCAAGTTCAAAACAGTTTAGATTTAAAACAGTTAAAAACATTTAATTTAAAATATACTTTAAAATAGGAAAATTAACTACTAATTATTTACTCAAAATGTAATTTCAAAATATTTAAAACAAAACTATTGTATAAGATATAACTTGATTTAAAATAAGGTTTTAGTTATACTATAATTAAAAATTTAGAGTTTTTAAAGGAATTAATAAAATTCAAACAACTATATTCAAAAACTAGCTTTAAGCAAAATCCATTTGTAAAAATAATTATTAAGATATTAATAAAATTTTACTATTGCTAATTTATAAATAAACACTTTAAAATAATAAATTTTTTTTTTTAAAACATTCTTTAAAACCAGTTTAAGCTTTTAAAACTTTCTTTTTATAAAATCAATTTAAAACTCGAATTTGGATTTTCCCTAGGAAATCTCATTTCTACTAAATCATCACAGAAATCCTTCTCACGATTTCTGTCCATTTATTTACTTTAGTTTTATGGTTTTATAACATAAATTTATTTTCCAAATCTTCAACTAATAACATTTATCTTTGATTATCATTCCAGATTTTACAACTTCCAATTTCCATTCTAAATAGATTTCAAATTTTAATCCTTTAAAATTCATTATTAACCATATCTTTTATTTCTCTAAATTCAATTCATCCATTTATAATTAACTTTGGATTTATAAATTTATCCAACAATATTTCTATACAAATTCATTTCAGTTTTCCATCCAAATCAGGTTTCAAACATTTATATTCTCTAAATTTCTTATTTAACAATTTCTCAATTTCTTTGAAACCCAATTTAATTTCTTCATAATTTAAACTGCAATTTCTTTTATAATTAATATTCTGGGTTTATAGTTTAAACCACAATATCACAATGCAATTCAACTCCAAATTTATCAATCTCAATATATAAACAGGTATCATAATCAAATAATTACTATATTGTGAGGAATCCCGTTGGATCCCTCCAACCTGTTTTCCCTGCATCCACAAATATTAGCACAACAGTATATATATCAATTCAATTTGATAATAACTAACATATTCAGCTAAACATCCAAACAACCAATCAATACTAACTGTCTACTTTACTAGTATCCAGATGTGAGTGAGAATAACTCACCTTGAGTTTCGGCGAGCGTTCGAAATTCAAATTAAACCGAACGACGTCCGATTTAACTTAAATTCCTACTTGCCCGGAACGATTCCATATTAGCATCATCGCGTAGTGTCCGTCCCTGCGATTCCGGCGCTATCAAAATCATCGAATTCTGATCACATATGCACACGGTATGAGTTTTTAAAGTTTGAATAACAATTTCAAAACAAATTTCTTTTTTTATTTTATTTACCAAACATATGGCCGACCTCTTTCTGCTTCTTCCCGAACGCAACAATACAGGAACACGCACGCATACTAACCCATAGCTTGAATCTAGGGTTCCAAATCGCACCTCACACGAACAACGAGAGGATAATCAGACGTCGCCGCCACCATCACCTCCACCGCCTCTACCTTCGCCTGAGAGCGTGCGCAGCTCGGTTATCACCCTGGCCTTGAAACCGAAGACGAACGACGGCCGTCCTAGCCCTTTTTTCTGCCTCCTCGTTGATCGAAACACGATCGCCACCGTTGGATCTGAAGATCCCCTCGCTCTCTACATCTTCCATGTTGGAAGAATCTTCTAAAACGTGATGGATTTTGAACGATCTGAGGTTAAATATTAATGAATTTCGGCCATTAAATAAGTAAACAGCGGCGGCCGAACTAACTAGGGTTTGGAGAAAAGTTAATATATATAATCGTTTTTTTTTTTTTTAATATTATTTTATTAATATAATTCTCGTTTTAATCACGTATGCAAACGAACTCCAATTCTCACGTTCCGACAGGCGATCCTGGGGTTTTTCCGCGTTCCGGACACAATGGAACAGGTTTCGTAAGCTAATTTGATCGTATGCACGAGATACGGAATTAAACGTTCAATTTGAAATTAAATCGATTAAAACGATTTCGATGCGTTTCGAGCTGCTGGAGTCAAACGACAACTCCGATTGCTACGAAAATTGAAATCCGATAATAACTAACTATTACGGATCTAATGAAACTGGTTTCGTCGAATTCCGAGATTGTGCCCCGGAAGGCTATTTTAACTCGTCTATTTAATTAAGCGATTTTCGAAATTATCGAAATCACTCCAAATCTCCACTTTTAAAATTTTATTAACTTAACAATAATTCATATAACATTTATAAACATATTAAAAATCGTTTTGGCTCATTCCGGACCAAATTCTGATTAATTGCATTTTTAATAATATTAAATTCATTTTAAATTCATATAAAATTCCAAATAATAATCTATTAACTTTTAAATTCTTCCAAAAATCTAACAATATCATTTATAACCTATGGAACTTAAAAATGCATTTAAACATCAATTTTATAACAATTCCCATCCAATTTCCAATTTATTCTCAGTTCTAATAATTATTATTATTACTCCAATTCAAATGGAATCACCATATTTTGAAACTATAACTCATCTTATTAACTCAACCATAGTCTTTTATTATCAAGATTCAAATTAGAATCCATATCCAACATTTAAAATGAATTAAATGTTAAATTTGGTGACCCAAAATTCCGGGTCGTTACAGTTAGTGAAATCCAGTACTAATGAATCATATGTGAATAAATTGAATAACCAATTCACTGAATAATAATGAGAAATGAATGTATATTAATTTGGTTATATTAGTTGAATGTTAGTTATTGATGGTTTCATTGGTTGCTGGTGTTTCATTTGCATATAATTGTTGTATAACATGTCTTGTATATGTTGTAAATTGACATTACTTTATATATGTGTGTGTGTGTGTGTGTGTGTGTGTTCTTATGATTTGATGAGTATTTAGTTAGTGCGGATGACATTACTTCGCATTTGGAGCTCGCTTTCCCGCTATATTAGCCGTATATGCTCACCGATAATGTATAAGGTATATATCTCAGAATATATAGTACTTTTACACTTTTCTCCTTAATGGACGCCTCATCCTCGAAGATGAGATGTATATTTGTGATATATATATATATATATATATATATAGTGTGATTTTACTACGATCGAATCGTGCAAAGGAGATGCTGGCGAAATTTTTCGTAATTTAAGACGTTAAATTTTTTTAGGAAAATTTGATTTTTTAATTATAACTTAAATGAGATTTGTTGGTTATTGAAATAATAGTAGTTGATTTTTTTGGAATGATACTAGTTAAGTACTATAAATGAATTTAGAAACTTAGAAAAGTTTTTATAAAGGGTTGCAACTAAATGATTTTGGAAAAGTTAAAGACTTGAAAGAATTTGATAATCTATTTCAACTAATTGGTTTTGAAAGTTAATGGAGTTGTAGCATCTTTCTTACTTAGTAATTTCAGGGATGAAATTCTTTTAAGGCGGGAGAATGCAATGACCCAATTTTTCAGTTGCTTAAGTTTAGAATATTTAATTGAATTTAAATATTGAAAAAGTGAATATTACATGTTAAATCAGTTAAATAATTGAATCTGAAATTTAATAAGAACGAAAATGATTTATAAAGTTAATTTAAACTATATTTGGATTAGAATGAAGATAGAAAACTTTTAAATTGGATTTAAAAGTGAATAAATGGAAATTGGAAATTTTATTATTTAATTAGATGTGTAAAAATAGTCATTTTTGGAACTATCCCGGATTTCAACAAAACAAGTTTCATTTGATCCGTAATAGTGAGTTATTATAGGGTTTTAAATTTCGTGTCAATCGGACTTATGCTTATGTCGTGCGAAGCAGAAACACACGGAAATTAATTAATGGAAATTTTGTTAAAATAACTCGATTTAAAAACCTATCTTCTAAATACGATAGAATTAGCTCCCAATATATATTCCATAGTATTTGGAATAGGTGTAAAACTATATGAACTCCAGGCGGCATGTCTTGATTGGTGTTCGTAGAATTTGGCTTTGAATAGTGTTTTGTAGTTAGTCTATATAAGGACCCTAAACTTCAAAACCCTAGCCCTAAACCATAGTTGTTGCCACATATATTTCAATGGCTAGAAAACTCCTATTCTCTTCCTCGATTATCTCTCTATCCGAGCGACGTCAAGCCTCGATTCCTAAATGAAAAGTGTAGAGGGCGGTGAGATCTAGCTGTTCAACAGTTGTGATCGAAAATTACGTGGTGGTCGAAGATAATTCTTGTGCAAAGGTGCGGCGTTTGGTGGGCGTTATCTCATAGCGGGGTGGGCCGAGTTGAGCGTTGCGCTGGCCATAGGTGCATGGTAAAAGGAGCACCGACGTGGTGATGCCTGATCATCGTCTAGGCGAATGAGTTGGTCGCGGCAAGCGATTGAAGTGGAGTCAAGATGGGTTATCTCAACTTGGAGGAATCATGAAGGATAGGAAGAAAAAGGGCAAGGCTGGATTTGCATATCAGGGAAAGAATGTTCCAGATAATGCAAGGTTTAAAAAAAATTTGTAAATTAATTATATTATGAATCATGAATCTTTAAAAATGTATATCTTCTTCATACGAGTTTGAAATTGGACGAAGCAAGTTGCGTTGAGTTCATATTGTCAATCACTACCTTTTGGATCTGATTTGGATTGATTTGGAACTATCGAAAATTTTAGCTAAAATTAAATGCTTGTTTAATTTTAATCGAAATAAATGCTGCAATGACGTTTGCAAGCAAAGCGAGTAAAATCACTCGTTCTGACTTGCTTATATTTTTATACAAGTGGAAATATTTTATTATGTTGTTTTGATGACTTTTTGGATGTATATTATATATATATATATATATATATATATATATATATATATATATATATATTGGTTGATTGGATATATTCCTGCATATTTTAGCAGATGAGACCGTATATGTTTCTCTGTATGAGCGGATGACCATCTGTACGTGCGTCTGCCTCGAAGCAAACATTATACATACTATTCTTATATGCATATTTACTGCGGATTACAGGTTAGAGAGATCTAATAGGATTCCTCACTATTTTTGATTTTATTTACAGATCTTGAAATATATGTCGTACCATGTGATTTTTGTTGTGTTTGATGCCATGATTGTTATTATCCATGTGAATCACCTTATTTAGTGCTGTTGTAGCAATGGTTCATATTATGGAATTTCAAATAATAAAACGATGTTTTGGTTTAAAAATGGATCTCAAAGTGATTTTTGAATCACATACGTTTTAATAATTTGAATAGATTTAAAATGAAGGATTTTAGTGAAATAGATAAAAGTGTGATTTTTAAAGTTACCAGATTATAGTTTTGTGAAATACTTTAAATAGAGATTTCGAATGGTTATATAAAAGTATATTTTATAAATAACGTAATAGTTTTTAAATAATGTTTCATAAATATATAAATATAAATGGATTTGAAATTGAAATTTGATAAATAGTTTTATAATTGGATTTGGAACCGATATTTTATATTGGATTCGAAGTCAACGATTTATAAATGGAATTTTATAAGTAATACACTTTTGTGGAAAGAGTTTATAATTGATTTTTTTTAATAGAAATGAGATTTAGAAAGAATGGATTTATAAAATAGAATTTTATAAATATATAAGCGATGTACAAAATAGAAGTTTTATAAAAATATAAACAAGATTTATAACATTGTTTTATAATGGCAATATCAATTTAATTTGATATGCTAAGTATGGATTTTCGTAAAGGAACTATATTCTCGTTTTTCAGGTGAATAATCTTCTAAGCAAATGTTTTGGAAGTGATTTTATAAATGGTATAATGTGACGCCCCACCTCTATACCCACGCTAGCCAAGAACACTACGGTGTAATGCTGTCAACTAGCACGGAGAATAAGGCTGTTGAGGAGCGGCCATCAATAGTTGGCCTTACACTAGTATTGGTTATCTCGATGGGAGTGATATAAATATATATATTCTTTCATTTTTCATCTCTGATTTATTTTCTCCCATCGACATACCCCAATTCCAGTATAAAACGAACTACGATGGTTCGTAATAGTTTAGAACAGTAAATATAAAATAACAACATAGATAATATAAATGCGGAACACAGATGAAACAGAAAGTCTCATATATATATAATAACTGATGTCAGTTACAATACATTCACACGGTACATATGATACAACTACAACAGTCGACTAAGGAAGTTACATATACAAGTACATTAACGTATATAATATACATGAATACATATCTTCCTATACAATTTTACATACTACTACAAATGACGACGACTACTCCAAAAGATATGAAAGAACTTCATAGCTCTAGCAGCAACCCAAAGCAGAATATCTACAACCTGAAATACTCGGTCTGACCCGAGTATTAAATTCAAAGAAAATAATACTCGGGTCAGTCTAATTCAAACTCAGTTATTAGTGCACAGAAGCAATAATAATCAAATAATGAATAGACGACAGTAATTAAACCAAGTCAGAATGCAATTCAGAAATATTGAATTGAAATAAACATAACAGTTCAAATCATTGAAATATCAATTAAAATATTAATTCATGTAGGGCTGCAGTACACGCACGCGTGCACTGCCTCGCCACTACAGAATATGGAATACGCAAAGAGATTCATAAGTCATAACAAATAGAATATCACAAAACCATACCGTGTGGCTGCAGTTCACGCTTGCGTGCACTGCCTTGCCACTATAGTGTCGATGTACCCAATGAATACCGTGTGGCTGCAGTTCACGCTTGCGTGCACTGCCGTGCCACTACAGTGATGATGTACCCATTGAATACCGACAGCAATCAAAAACTGCAGAGGTCAAGTTTGGACGACATAAATGCGAACCCAAATGTACACAATGAAAGTTCACAAACGAACACAAGGTCAAACCCGAATACCGGATTCAACTCAAGTGCATGTTTCATAACCCAAATATACATCTGCACATGTGCAGGAAAAAGGAATGTCCCATGCACAAAAAGGTAAAAGAGTGTGCACACGCATGAACATCAACATAAGAATTTCACGAGCCCAAACCATAAATATGAAACAAAAGGGAAATGTATAAAGGCAATATATCAGGTTCAGTTCAACATAGCATAGACAGTTGAACCAAGAAATGGACACAAAGGTCATGGGCAAACAAGGATGCCCAGAGAAGTGTACATGTTTATAATTTGATACAAGGAACTATATGCTGAACTAGTGTGCAAGTGAATGCAACGTGAACCAAACAGTGCCCAGATAAGTCAAAACAGCAAGGCACTGCAACAAATTCTAGTAACATCTAAATGAAAATCAGGGCTACAACTTCAAAAGAATCAGGTGAAGCAAAATGCAACAGTGGACAGGGTCACTGCTACAATTCAAAACCCATGTGCTAATGGAAATAAGCAGTGACACTTGCTGGTAAACAAGTGCAAGATATAATACAGTATACATCAAGCAATACAAGTCTCGACCAAAAATTCAAAAATATCACTGCAACAATGAAACTGTACATATACACAGAAATGCAGCATCAATGGTCACTACAAAAGCTACAGTGCAACAATGATGAATCAACAAATGCAACATATTCAAGTTGATACAAATGCACAGTTACAGTTCAACAAGACAAGTGCAGACAGATATGTGCATCAAGCTATGGAAACTAGACTGCAAAGATCAGTGATGCAGACTACAACTACTCAAGGCAACAGTGGTCATTGCACTGCAGATAGGACAACTAGGTCCAACCATCAAGTTCAAGTATGAAGTACACATGAAATGCACTTATTACTACAATTTACAGTATGACATAAATGCTCAAAGCAACCTGAAATCATTGATACCAAGCCACACTGAGCACAGATATGCATGTGTATAGCAAGTTTAAATAGATATGCAAGTGCAGACCCAAATGATACATGAATATACATGTATGGTAATACAGCAGTAGCACTTGTTAAAGACAGAAGGAAAAATCGATAACAGTTCAACATGCATCATTTACATGAAGCTACACTGCTGGATAAATACAACTCCATATGGTATGCACTGAAATTTGACAACAGCTCATATATATAATAAACAGAGGCAACATCAATGGATTTTTATGAACACAACCTAAATGTGCCCAATACTACAAGAAACAGACTCGAGCAATTAGACTCAGTGTGGCAAAAAAATGCAACCAAATGAAACTCATGCATACAGGGTACAATCAGGCATCACCAATCACATAAACTCGACAAAATGCAAGCATAGTGAACGAGTTCACCCAAAACATACGAGTCGTGTACATCAGTAAAAAAACGAACCAAGGGACAAGTGGCTGAAGCCTGGTTGCAACAGTTCCACTGGAAACAAACGAGGAATTTAAAACCATAGTCAATCAAACAAAAATTAAATATGCAGAAGACTCAAGTCAACACCCCAAGTAACACAAACGCATAATGGCCGAAATCAATACGCACAGCATTTGCAAAGCCGAGGATAGTTTTAGTCAAGTAATTCAAATGCAACAAAGTCAAAGACAATTACTTTTTTATACCAAAGTAAGTTTTAAAACTGTCAGAAAAGCAATTGAGATAGCATCTAGGAATCGCAACTCCAATCAATGTCATTTAAATCAATGACAGTTAAGAACAAGTAATAAGAAACAAATTCAATCACTGGCCGAGATAAAACAACATCGAAGCAAAAATTGAATTGCAGAGGCACCATACTAAGAAGGAACTAGATGTGAGTAAAGAGATTTACTCACCTTGTCGACGAATTTAGGGGAAGCCGGCCAGAATTCGAGCGAAGACGAACGAAGCTATCAACCGAAGCCCTAAATTTGGACAAACGAGTGAGAGAGAGGCCGCCATAATTTTCCTCTCGATCGATTAGGGCACACGAATGTAAATGAAAGGGGGATCGGGTCAAAGTACGTAAAGAGGGGGATTGTGGGCTGGGTTGAGAAATGAGTTGCGATTTGATTAAGTTTTATAATTTAATAATGTGGGCTGAAATGGGAGAGGCAGTTTGGTTGGGCTGGTTTATATTTAATAAATAATTTAGTGAAGGGTTTAGCTTGTTCGTTTAATAGTAAGTGCAATTTGATTGTTATAAAAATTATTCACACTTTCTGATAGCATTGTTCTTAATTCACAGGTACGCTATGGAAAACCAAGTAAACACTACAGAGATCGAACGTTTATCAACAAACTACTGAAAACCAAAGTTTGGACCGAAACCAAAACAAATGAACCACTATTTAAAAAAAAATCAAAGCCCCTCAAACTTTATAACCATTTGTAATTTAAATTTTAAAAACTTCAATTTGAAAATTGACGAAAATATCGGGTTGTTACAGACTACCCTCCTTAAAGAAATTGCGTCCTCGCAATCTTAAGGAACAAATGGACAAATGGTAACAACCATAAAGAACATCATCATACGATAAAGAAGTTAGAAATAGAAAGTTCACCATATAGAGCATGAAAGAGAAAGCCTGAACATGTTTGCTCGATGAATTCTTTGGATTCCTAAGAGAAATCCATAGAATTTGAGAACCATTGAGAATCTCAACAAGAGAAACATCTATATTTCGAAGGTGCTACACCCCCGAAGCAATGATGTGAATATAAGATTGCTCAAGAATAGAAATTGGAAATCCCTAAGGCATTTCCGTAATTGGAAGACGTGGAAAACATCATGAATAGCAGAAAATTAAGTCGGTACACCGACGTAGTACAATATAAACGCCAAAGAAATCTTTTAATTTCATAAAAGAAATTCACAAATTATCAACAAAATCTAATTATCAATAGATAATTCAGAAATCTCTAATCACAAATATTCGATTATCAAAAACGATAATCAAATCAACAAGTATTCGATTATCAAAATCGAAAATCAATCTTAAATCACAAATATTTAATTATCACAATTGATAATCAAATCTCAAATCGCAAATGTTTAATTATCACAAACGATAACTAAACCACAAATATCTAATTATCACAAACGATAATTAGAAACAATAAATATCTGATTATCAAAAACTATAATCAGAAATCATAAATATTTAATTATCACAATTGATAATCAAATCTCAAATCGCAAATGTTTAATTATCACAAACGATAATTAAATCTCAATTATCTGATTATCACAAGCGATAATCAGAAATCACAAATTTTCAATTAACGAGTCCGAAATTAACCGAAATAGCAAACGCACATGACCCATAACCACGAGTTTTACTAAATCGTTTAATTCACTTCATCGTTTCCTTGAAAGTGCAAAATTGTGTATTTTAAATAAATAACATTTTACGTTCTCAAACGGACAAGTCCGGAATTAAGCGAATCAGTAAAAGAAAGGGGTCATAGTCCTCGATTTTTCTGAAACGTTTAATTCGCTTCCTCATTCTTTTGAAAGCGCAAATCGTAAAAATTTTGAAAACAATTTTGATTTATATTTTGAAATATTTTGAAGAATAACAAATTTTTTAAAACACGTGATTAAAATAGCAATGTCAGTAGAAACTTCGACATACGTCAAAATTTCATCGAAATAATTGGCATCAAAATATAATACCAATGAATTTTCGTTCATCAAAAGTGTCACAAGAATCTTCTCAAAGATAGAATGGGATATCATACCCTAAACTTGTATTCATAACAAGTCAATAACACACGAATTCACCAATGCACAAGAATTGATAAAACTTATCAATAGAAATCACGAAAGTTGGTGAAGCACAAATTCTAGAAATCTACACAAGAAATCCAGAAATCACAAGATAAGAGTATGAGAACTCGAACGGAGTATGAAAACTCGAATGGAGTATAAAAACTCGAATGGAGTATAAAAACTCGAACGGAGTATAAAAACTCGAACAGAGTATGACATAGAATAAAAGATATGGCATAACATAAAATATCCATAATGACATACTACTATAAGTATGTAAATAATGATCAACAGGAGATCAACCGATGAGGGGTATGGCATAAATATGAAATATCCATACTGACATACGACTATAAGTATGCAAATAATGATCAACAGGAGATCAACCGATAAGAGATAATCAATATCACAAGAATCTTCTCAAAGATCCAAAGAGGTAACATACCCCAAATTTGTACTCATGACAAATTAATAACATATGAATTCACCAATGCACAAGAATAGGTGAAGCATAAAATTTCCAGAAATCAACATAAGGAATCTAGAAATCACAGAAAAAGGGAAAGAGGCCTATCACATGACGGTCCGAAGACCATGGGGAGCTACCCCGCATGTGTGAATGGAATCACACAGATTGAGGTCAAGACT
Organism: Allium cepa; assembly: GCA_030765085.1. Taxonomy (NCBI): domain Eukaryota; kingdom Viridiplantae; phylum Streptophyta; class Magnoliopsida; order Asparagales; family Amaryllidaceae; genus Allium; species Allium cepa. The sequence goes on along the minus strand of CM060942.1, from coordinate 85,606,042 downwards.
AACCAAAAAGCAGAAAGGTATGTGTGAATGGAATCACACAAGTGGTGTCTAGTCTGACCATCAGAACGATCATCATGATCAACGAGGGGTGTCAATTACACTAAGCATGTGTGAATGGAATCACACAGATTGAGGTTAAGACTAACCAAAAAGCAAAAAGGTATGTGTGAATGGAATCACACAAGTGGTGTCTAGTCTAACCTCGCAATGAAAGAGACATCGCGCAATTGCTAGTCTAATTCATAAAGCGATCATCAAGATCAACGAGAAGTGTCAATTACACTAAGCTAGTAAATATAGAAGTTTAGCTTCATGTCCCATAACCACTTGCTTAACTTAAATATTTACGAACAAACTGTAAATCTTCACTAATAAAATTGTCACAAGAGGTTCAATCGAACAAGTCCAAGAATTAACCGACGAAGTGAACGCAAGCGTTTCATACCACTTGTTTTGCTAAGCCGTTTAATTAGATTTCTCATACGAGTGAAATAAAGGTTTGTATATTCTAATAGATCGGAAAACGGTTTAGGAAAAGATTTTGATATTGAAAATAGAGTTGAAAACATTTTGATAAAAGAGTTTTGATAATTACTACTAGTATTAAAACGTTTATATATTATTATTATTTTAAAGTGACAAATCACAAAAATGATTGCAGAAACAATCAACCACAAGAATTCACATACGAAGACGTGAATAGAATCCAAAGAAATCGATACTGTATCCATCCAAAAGTATGTTCACGAAAATCCCAAAGAAAATGTTATCAAAGTTGCTAATAAATGATAGCAATAAATCGAGAAATTAACAAGAATCGATTAAATTTGGAAACCAAATCAATTCACTAAAATTCACCTTCGAAGACGTGAATAAAATCCAAAGAATTCGATTCTAAATCCATCAAAGTAGGAATATCCAAAAATTCCAGAAATAGAAGTTTTCAAAGTCGACAAAGGAGATATCATCTAATCGGAAAAGAAGAATCGATTAACAAATGGGATAACGAAGCAGAACGAGCATAAATGCATAAATGACTTCAGCAAAAATAAAAATCAAGTCAATGTCGAAGTCAACAATTAATGGCCATAATAGAGTACAAAACGATTCAACATCATCAACAAAGAATTCAACGGCAAACAAAGTCAGAGTCTTGGAAATCAAGAAATTAGAAATTTCTCAAAAACAAAGTGACCGAAGTCGAATGGAAATCAAGCCGAGGAAAACATAAAATATCAAGTTCAGAATCGTTGAGATTCGAACAAAATCAATCATCGGCTAAATCAAATCAAAGACGAAAACACAAGTATCAAAATCAAATGCATATGAATAAGCGTTAGGAATTCATACCTAACAATCAAAGACAATCATATGCAAATACGAGATATTAAACGTCGACAAATAGTTGTAACATATGTACTATCTAAGTTATGTTTTATATTTGTTCTAAACCCCAGGCTCTGATACCAAGCTGTGACGCCCCACCTCTATACCCACGCTAGCCAAGAATACTACGGTGTAATGCTGTCAACTAGCACGGAGAATAAGGCTGTTGAGGAGCGGCCATCAATAGTTGGCCTTACACTAGTATTGGTTATCTCGATGGGAGTGATATAAATATATATATTCTTTCATTTTTCATCTCTGATTTATTTTCTCCCATCGACATACCCCAATTCCAGTATAAAACGAACTACGATGGTTCGTAATAGTTTAGAACAGTAAATATAAAATAACAACATAGATAATATAAATGCGGAACACAGATGAAACAGAAAGTCTCATATATATATAATAACTGATGTCAGCTACAATACATTCACACGGTACATATGATACAACTACAACAGTCGACTAAGGAAGTTACATATACAAGTACATTAACGTATATAATATACATGAATACATATCTTCCTATACAATTTTACATACTACTACAAATGACGACGACTACTCCAAAAGATATGAAAGAACTTCATAGCTCTAGCAGCAACCCAAAGCAGAATATCTACAACCTGAAATACTCGGTCTGACCCGAGTATTAAATTCAAAGAAAATAATACTCGGGTCAGTCTAATTCAAACTCAGTTATTAGTGCACAGAAGCAATAATAATCAAATAATGAATAGACGACAGTAATTAAACCAAGTCAGAATGCAATTCAGAAATATTGAATTGAAATAAACATAACAGTTCAAATCATTGAAATATCAATTAAAATATTAATTCATGTAGGGCTGCAGTACACGCACGCGTGCACTGCCTCGCCACTACAGAATATGGAATACGCAAAGAGATTCATAAGTCATAAAAAATAGAATATCACAAAACCATACCGTGTGGCTGCAGTTCACGCTTGCGTGCACTGCCTTGCCACTATAGTGTCGATGTACCCAATGAATACCGTGTGGCTGCAGTTCACGCTTGCGTGCACTGCCGTGCCACTACAGTGATGATGTACCCATTGAATACCGACAGCAATCAAAAACTGCAGAGGTCAAGTTTGGACGACATAAATGCGAACCCAAATGTACACAATGAAATTTCACAAACGAACACAAGGTCAAACCCGAATACCGGATTCAACTCAAGTGCATGTATCATAACCCAAATATACATCTGCACATGTGCAGGAAAAAGGAATGTCCCATGCACAAAAAGGTAAAAGAGTGTGCACACGCATGAACATCAACATAAGAATTTCACGAGCCCAAACCATAAATATGAAACAAAAGGGAAATGTATAGAGGCAATATATCAGGTTCAGTTCAACATAGCATAGACAGTTGAATCAAGAAATGGACACAAAGGTCATGGGCAAACAAGGATGCCCAGAGAAGTGTACATGTTTATAATTTGATACAAGGAACTATATGCTGAACTAGTGTGCAAGTGAATGCAACGTGAACCAAACAGTGCCCAGATAAGTCAAAACAGCAAGGCACTGCAACAAATTCTAGTAACATCTAAATGAAAATCAGGGCTACAACTTCAAAAGAATCAGGTGAAGCAAAATGCAACAGTGGACAGGGTCACTGCTACAATTCAAAACCCATGTGCTAATGGAAATAAGCAGTGACACTTGCTGGTAAACAAGTGCAAGATACAATACAGTATACATCAAGCAATACAAGTCTCGACCAAAAATTCAAAAATATCACTGCAACAATGAAACTGTACATATACACAGAAATACAGCATCAATGGTCACTACAAAAGCTACAGTGCAACAATGATGAATCAACAAATGCAACATATTCAAGTTGATACAAATGCACAGTTACAGTTCAACAAGACAAGTGCAGACAGATATGTGCATCAAGCTATGGAAACTAGACTGCAAAGATCAGTGATGCAGACTACAACTACTCAAGGCAACAGTGGTCATTGCACTGCAGATAGGACAACTAGGTCCAACCATCAAGTTCAAGTATGAAGTACACATGAAATGCACTTATTACTACAATTTACAGTATGACATAAATGCTCAAAGCAACCTGAAATCATTGATACCAAGCCACACTGAGCACAGATATGCATGTGTATAGCAAGTTTAAATAGATATGCAAGTGCAGACCCAAATGATACATGAATATACATGTATGGTAATACAGCAGTAGCACTTGTTAAAGACAGAAGGAAAAATTGATAACAGTTCAACATGCATCATTTACATGAAGCTACACTGCTGGATAAATACAACTCCATATGGTATGCACTGAAATTTGACAACAGCTCATATATATAATAAACAGAGGCAACATCAATGGATTTTTATGAACACAACCTAAATGTGCCCAATACTACAAGAAACAGAATCGAGCAATTAGACTCAGTGTGGCAAAAAAATGCAACCAAATGAAACTCATGCATACAGGGTACAATCAGGCATCACCAATCACATAAACTCGACAAAATGCAAGCAAAGTGAACGAGTTCACCCAAAACATACGAGCCGTGTACATCAGTAAAAAAAACGAACCAAGGGACAAGTGGCTGAAGCCCGGTTGCAACAGTTCCACTGGAAACAAACGAGGAATTTAAAACCATAGTCAATCAAACAAAAATTAAATATGCAGAAGACTCAAGTCAACACCCCAAGTAACACAAACGCATAATGGCCGAAATCAATACGCACAGCATTTGCAAAGCCGAGGATAGTTTTAGTCAAGTAATTCAAATGCAACAAAGTCAAAGACAATTACTTTTTTATACCAAAGTAAGTTTTAAAACTGTCAGAAAAGCAATTGAGATAGCATCTAGGAATCGCAACTCCAATCAATGTCATTTAAATCAATGACAGTTAAGAACAAGTAATAAGAAACAAATTCAATCACTGGCCGAGATAAAACAACATCGAAGCAAAAATTGAATTGCAGAGGCACCATACTAAGAAGGAACTAGATGTGAGTAAAGAGATTTACTCACCTTGTCGACGAATTTAGGGGAAGCCGGCCAGAATTCGAGCGAAGACGAACGAAGCTATCAACCGAAGCCCTAAATTTGGACAAACGAGTGAGAGAGAGGCCGCCATAATTTTCCTCTCGATCGATTAGGGCACGCGAATGTAAATGAAAGGGGGATCGGGTCAAAGTACGTAAAGAGGGGGATTGTGGGCTGGGCTGAGAAATGAGTTGCGATTTGATTAAGTTTTATAATTTAATAATGTGGGCTGAAATGGGAGAGGCAGTTTGGTTGGGCTGGTTTATATTTAATAAATAATTTAGTGAAGGGTTTAGCTTGTTCGTTTAATAGTAAGTGCAATTTGATTGTTATAAAAATTATTCACACTTTCTGATAGCATTGTTCTTAATTCACAGGTACGCTATGGAAAACCAAGTAAACACTACAGAGATCGAACGTTTATCAACAAACTACTGAAAACCAAAGTTTGGACCGAAACCAAAACAAATGAACCACTATTTAAAAAAAAATCAAAGCCCCTCAAACTTTATAACCATTTGTAATTTAAATTTTAAAAACTTCAATTTGAAAATTGACGAAAATATCGGGTTGTTACATATAATGACCCATAATTTTTGATAATTAAAATAATATTAGACTTAATAAGATTTTAGAATTTATTATTGGAGAAACTAAAATTTATGATTTATAAATAGGAAAGATTATTAGAATGTTATTTAATAATGTTGATTTAATGTAGTTAACTACTATTATAATGTAATTTCAATCAATTGAAATAATTATAAAGTTAATTTGGTTATAATTGTAGGTTAATAAGGAATAAAATAATTATTGGAATCATTGTGAATTTAATATAATTAAATATTGCAGTAATATGAGTTAAGATGATACAGTAGATTATGAATTCAATAAAATATAAACTAATATTAATTATATTCCCAAGGTAATAGTTGATTCAATAATGAGAGTGTAAATTAAAAATAAAAGAATTTGATTAAAATAAAATGTAATTAACTAGGGCTTTATTACAGTTGTAATTAAATGCTGAAAGTAGTGCAATATTTAAATATTGGATTTGATATGGAAATTTTACTTAAAAACTTATAAATTTCTATGTAATCAAGAATGATAAAATTATTAACTTTTAAATTTTAATTTAAAATTGATTAAATCAATTTAATAATAATTTATTTAATTAACGTGAAAATAAACCATTTTGGTCACTGTCTCGGATTTCGATGAAACCAGTTCATCGAATCTGTAACAGTGAATTATTATAGGATTTCAAGTTTGTAGCGATCGGACTTGTATTTTGGTCATGCATGCTTAGCGTAGAAATTGATTAAAAGAATTTAATTGAATATAATCTGGTTTTGGAAGCCAACTTCTGTATACAATGGAATTAGGGTTTGAAACTAGTTCCATTGTGTTTAAAAATATCGAAAACCTATCTTTTAACACATGGAATAACCTATTTTCGTTTTGGGAATGAAACGGGCTTTTCGGGTCATTGTTATCATTTCGACCCAATTCGATCCGTCCCTTCGTCTTATCCACCTGTGTATATATATAATCTAATATAAACACTATGACGCAGCGGATTAATCAAAATAAACTTCAATCGGTGAAAGTAGCAATCGGTGGATTGATGAATACCAAAATGCCCAAATTCGTTGATCCGAAGATACTGAATTCTAGCTATCTCTAACACGTTGATCGCGCACGATACCGTGAAAGAAGATCTTCAATTCTTCAAGCGTTGATCAAGCGCACTTGATTCCGCGAATCGGCTTCAACTATCGTTGATTCGAGCGCACTCGAATAACCGAAAGTGGAGATAGGAGATTACACTCAACTACCAATTTAAGATGAAAGCACACAACAATCAACAAGAAATTTTATTCAAAAATCAACCCACTAAAAGTTACAACTCACTCCCTAATTATAGTGTTTTCACACCGACCAGACCTTAAGTCGTTGCCGACTTACTCTCCTTAAGTCGTTACCGACTCATGACCCACGACACAAGACTCACGACTCAACAACCCACCTACACTTCATACCATCACTCAACACCTACGGCTTAGACAAGGTCGTTACCGACCTAACACATACATACACACTCAAGTCACTGCATCACAACATACTCACAAGACCGACTTATATTCATGCCGACCTACGACTTACTACAACACATATATACAACGGTTTATAGCAACAGCGCCTCAACCGATTCAACTACATGCCGACTTAGGGCCATACACTAGGTCGTTGCCGACCTAACACATCATATATATACATGACCGACTTATCATATAACGACTCAAAACTTACGACTTAACAACCAACACCTGCTCATATGACCGACTTAAGCGCATGCCGACTCAAGCCCCCAATCTCCCTGTACATATCTCCTCAACGACTTAGTTAGGTCGTGGCTGCTTCCTCCGAGTTCTGTTAAGTCGTAGCTCCTCTTCTTCAGACCAGTTAGGTCGTGGCCGACTCAAGACCGCTTGCTTAGGTCGTTGCCGACCTAGAACTTTTGAATGACTTAAAACCGAAACTTGTTTAAGTCGTGTTGTCTTACCATGTGCTTGCTTGGGTCTCCAGTTAAGTCGGAAACGACTTAAATCTACCCTCCTAAGTCGTGAACGACTTAAATACATGCCCTTATCTCGTATGCGACTTATCCTTCTAGCATGGGTTGCATCATCCTCCCCTGGTTGAGAAAGATTCGTCCTCGAATCTGTAACTTCTTCCACATCAGATTGTCCATCTCCATGATATGGCACAAGATGCTTAACATTGAATACGTCAGAAGTGTGTACATCCTCCGGCAGCTTCAACTTATAAGCATTCTCATTGATCCGTTTCACAATTTCTACTGGACCAATTTTTCTGGCTTTCAACTTGTTATAAGCGCCTACTGGAAAACGATCCTTGGTTAACACAGCATACACCAAATCACCTTCATTAAATTCAACATTTCGTCTCTTCAAATCTGCAATTCGCTTATACCTCTCATTCGACTTCTTCAATCGTTCCTGAACGATTTTATGACATTCCGTCAATCCTTCAACAAAATCAGCAGCTCGTTTACCTGTCCCTTTTAGTTGTGGTACTACCGCTAAATCCAACGGTCTCCTGGGCAAATTTGAATATACAATCTGAAATGGACTGAATCCCGTACTACGATTCACTGCATGATTATGAGCAAACTCTGCCTGGCATAACTTCATGTCCCAACTCTTCAGATTGTCCTTCACAAGACATCGCAACAAATTTCCCAACGATCTGTTAACAACTTCTGTTTGTCCATCAGTTTGCGGATGATAAGCGCTACTAAATTTCAGCTTCGATCCAACCATCTTCCACAAACTTAACCAAAAGTGACTCAGAAAAAGAGTATCCCTATCCGACACAATAGATTCTGGCAATCCATGGAATCGATAGATCCCTTTGAAAAATAACTGAGCAACACGAACATCATCCGCCGTCTTCTTACAAGTCACAAAATGTGTCATCTTCGAAAATCTGTCCACCACAACAAATATAGAATCATTTCCCCTTTGAGTTCTCGGCAAACCCAAAACGAAATCTATACTGATATCAACCCATGGTTTAGTCGGTACAGGTAACGGCATATACAATCCTGCATTTGTCGCTGTTCCCTTCGAAACCTGACATATATGACATCGTTCCACAAATCTCTCTACCTCTTTCCTCATCGACGGCCAAAAGTAAGATTGAGAAATTAACTTTAAAGTACGATCTCTACCCACATGGCCTTCTTCGTGCAACTCTTTGATAATCTTCATTCTCAAACTGCTCTCAGGAATACATAACTGATTCCCCTTGAATAAGAAACCATCAACTATCATAAATTCATCAGTACTCCCATCCTTAACTTTCTCAACAAACTTTGCAAAGTAAGGATCCTCCTCAAACAATTTTGGCAATAATTCAAACCCTGTTACCTCAACTTTCATTGTAGTCAACAAATGACTCCTCCTACTCAAAGCATCAGCCACACGATTCGTTACCCCAGATTTATGTTTCACGACAAAAGTAAACTGCTGTAAATAAGCAATCCATGATGCATGTCTCGCTGAAATCTTATCCTGCCCCTGCAAATGTTTCAACGCCTCATGATCAGTGTAAAGAACAAACTCTTTCTGAAATAGATAATGCCTCCAATGTTTAACAGCTTGCACAACAGCATAAAACTCAACATCGTATGTACTATATCTCATCTTTGCCCCTGATAACTTCTCACTGAAATATGCAATAGGTCTTCCACTCTGACTCAACACTCCTCCAATCGCAACCTTTGATGCATCAGTGTGTAACTCAAACAACAACTAAAAATATGGTAAAACAAGAATTGGTGCTGTCGTCAACATTTCTTTGATTCGTTCAAAAGCAACTCCTGCTTCCTCTGTCCAAGAAAATTGTTTCCGCTTCATGCAATCGGTAACTGGAGCCATCACGCTACTGAAGTGTGGAATGAATCTTCGGTAGAATGACGCTAGCCCATGAAAACTTCTTACTTCCGTAATTGTCTTTGGTTGTGGCCAATTTCTGACTGCTTCAACTTTATTCTGATCAACTTGAATACCTTCTCCTGAAACAACATAACCCAGAAATAAAACACTGTGCGTCATAAATACACATTTCTTCGTAGCAGCATAAAATTGTTCCTCACGAAGAATAATCAATACTTCTCTCAAATGTTGAACATGCTCCTCCGTACTCCTGCTGTATATCAGAATATCATCAAAGTAAACTACAACAAACTTTCCAATGTACGGTCTGAAAATTTGATTCATCACCCTCATGAATGTACTTGGTGCATTCGATGGACCAAACGGCATAACCAACCATTCATATAAACCTTCCCTCGTCTTGAATGCGGTCTTCCATTCGTCTCCCGGTCTAATTCGAATCCGATGATAACCACTCTTCAAATCAATCTTCGAAAAAATAGTAGCCCCACTCAACTGATCTAGCAAGTCATCCAACCTCGGCATAGGAAATCTGTAGTGAACAGTAATCTTGTTCAAAGCTCTACTATCGGTACACATTCTCCATGTTCCATCCTTCTTCGGCACCAACAATGCTGGTACTGCACAAGGACTCAAGCTTTCCTGAACACGTCCCTGTTCTAACAACTCCTCTACTTGCCTTCGTAACTCCTCATGTTCCTTCGGACTCATTCGATAATGTGGTCTATGTGGTAACACTGCTCCCGGAACAAGATCAATTTGATGTTGAATGTCTCTTAGTGGCGGTAACTCCTTCGGCAACTCCTCTGGAAATACGTCTTCAAATTCTTTCAAAACTGGCTTCGCTTCTTCTGGAATTTCAACTTCTTCATTACACTCTCGCCCAATCAACAAATAGACTTCAGGTTCCTCTTCAACTTCTTTAACAAACTCCTTCAAAGATAGCAAAGTTTTCAGCTCTTCGATCTCCTCTAGCTTGCTCTCCTTCTGTTGTTGCTTCTTGGGAACCAAAGTGATTTTAGTACCCTAGAACACGAAACTATAACTATTAGCACGACCATCATGCTGTACTGCTCTATCAAACTGCCATGGTCTGCCCAACAACAGATGACACACATCCATGTCCACAACGTCACACCAAATTTCGTCTTTGTACTTCTTCCCAGTAGAAAAATTCACACAAGCCCTTCGACACACCTTCACTTCACCACCCTTCCTTAACCATGCTAGCTTGTACGGTTTAGGATGCTTCTCAGTTTTCAAGTTCAACTTCCTTACGGCTTCTGTAGAGATAATATTATCACAACTTCCAGCATCAATAAGGAACTTGCAAACTTTTCCCAAAATAGTGGACGTCGACTGAAAAATATTGCTTCTCAACCAACTATAATCCTCTTCTTGCTTTGGTGTAAGACATGACCTCCTCATCATAAGATTGCAACCTTCATCCCCAGACAATTCTTCTTCCTCAACACAAGGTGCATTTGAACATTCCGCCTCCTCACCATCATCCTCAATCTCAGCAACCATTGCTCTCTTCTTCGGCTTCGGACATTCATTGCTTTTGTGACCCAACTCCTGACAATTATAACATTTGAAACCACTACTGACCTTCGCCTTTTCAGCCTCCTTCACCATTGGTTTTGTAACAGGTTTAGGAGCATTAGAACTTCCACTAACACCCTTCGCTTGATTATTGGAATTAGTAAACACACCACCTCCACGCCTTCCTTGCTTCTCCCAAGCCAACGCTTTCTGATGTGCCTCTGCTACTGATCTAGGATCAAACATATTAACCATATCCTGGATCTGCATTCTCAATCCCCCAATGAATCAAGCAGTTAACTGTTCTTCCGTTTCCATAATATCATTCCTGGCAATGAGTTGGTAAAATTCATCAGCATAATCACTAACAGACTTCGTCCCTTGCCTTAGATTCTGCAACCTCTGGTACATAAGTGATTGGTAGTTGTAAGGCAAAAATGTAGCTCGCATCAACTTCTTCATCTTCTCCCATGATTCAATCTTTGACTTTCCCATTCTCTCTCTTGTAAGTTTAGTTTGCTGCCACCATGCCAAAGCTCTCCCCCTCAACCTAGTAGCAACCAACTTCACTCTTCTATGCTCAGGAACTTCCTTGAAATCAAAGATCTCTTCAACATTAGACAACCAATCGAGAAATTCTTCTGTTACCATTCCACCCTTAAACTCAGGAATTTCCATCTTCATACCTGATTCCCAACGACGATCATCTTCAACATCCCGGTATGAATTTCGAACTTGGTCTCGATCTCGATAATGAATACTAGCTCTATCACCCTCTTCATCAAAACCAAATGTACGTCTATATCGATCTCGACCATCAACATCCCTTCGTTCATGCATGCTTCTTCGACTATGTCTCTCTTTATCTCTATACGCCTCATTGTCAAATTCACGTTGACTTCTTCTCTCTTCATGTCCATAGTCCTGATGATCTCTCCGTGATGAAATTGATGTTTCTCTTCTATCTCTAAAAGATTGCGGTGATACCCTCCTCGCTTCCGTAACCGATGGCGAAACTCGGTTTCCTCCATGGTTCGAGTTTGGTGATCTCCTCCTTTGAGTTTGATTCAAATCATTCATCAACTTCTCTAACTTTCCAATGCCTTCATCAAATTTCTCATTGATACGTTGTTCCATAAGCTCGGCTTCTTCTCTTCTATACAAAGCTTCAACATTTTGATGACGATTAGCTCTCCTTGGTGGCATGATTGGAAGCTCTTCACAAACACTTCAAAACTTCTCAAATACTTCAAAATTCTACAACAAAACCCAAACAATGCACGGTTATACCACTACACGGCTTTAACACTTCAAACAACGATACCAAAACTGATGTACGGCCTATACTTAACTCAATGTTATGCTCGGCCTTCAAACACTTCACGGCTTAACTTGGCTCGGCTCAAGGTCTCCAAGCAACTTCAAATTCAAACACTTCTCCAACTCTAGATCCAAAATGAAATGGATCAAAAACTTCAAACTTGTTGCAATCTCACGATGAACACGATGAACACCAAACTTCAAACTTCAACTTCAAAAATTGGCTCCAAGACTCGGCTTAGCTATGATTGGCTAAGTCTAGCTCTGATACCAAATGATGACGTAGCGGATTAATCAAAATAAACTTCAATCGGTGAAAGTAGCAATCGGTGGATTGATGAATACCAAAATGCCCAAATTCGTTGATCCGAAGATACCGAATTCTAGTTATCTCTAACACATTGATCGCGCACGATACCGTGAAAGAAGATCTTCAATTCTTCAAGCGTTGATCAAGCGCACTTGATTCCGCGAATCGGCTTCAACAATCGTTGATTCGAGCGCACTCGAATAACCGAAAGTGGAGATAGGAGATTACACTCAACTACCAATTTAAGATGAAAGCACACAGCAATCAACAAGAAATGTTATTCAAAAATCAACCCACTAAAAGTTATAACTCACTCCCTATTTATAGTGTTTTCACACCGACCAGACCTTAAGTCGTTGCCGACTTACTCTCCTTAAGTCGTTACCGACTCATGACCCACGACACAAGACTCACGACTCAACAACCCACCTACACTTCATACCATCACTCAACACCTACGGCTTAGACAAGGTCGTTACCGACCTAACACATACATACACGGCTCAAGTCACTGCATCACAACATACTCACAAGACCGACTTATATTCATGCCGACCTACGACTTACTACAACACATATATACAATGGTTTATAGCAACAGCACCTCAACCGATTCAACTACATGCCGACTTAGGGCCATACACTAGGTCGTTGCCGACCTAACACATCATATATATACATGACCGACTTATCATATAACGACTCAAAACTTACGACTTAACAACCAACACCTGCTCATATGACCGACTTAAGCGCATGCCGACTCAAGCCCCCAATCTCCCTGTGCATATCTCCTCAACGACTTAGTTAGGTCGTGGCTGCTTCCTCCGAGTTTTGTTAAGTCGTAGCTCCTCTTCTTCAGACCAGTTAGGTCGTGGCCGACTCAAGACCGCTTGCTTAGGTCGTTGCCAACCTAGAACTTTTGAATGACTTAAAACCGAAACTTGTTTAAGTCGTGTTGTCTTCCCATGTGCTTGCTTGGGTCTCTAGTTAAGTCGAAAACGACTTAAATCTACCCTCCTAAGTCGTGAACGACTTAAATACATGCCCTTATCTCGTATGCGACTTATCCTTCTAGCCTGGGTTGCATCACCCTAGCAGATGTTCATTTTATTTCTATATGCACATAATTTCTGCTCTCAACTGCTTCTTCTCAATGGCAGTCAACCAGACCCTAAAACTCCAATCTACTAATTTCAAAATCAATTCTAAAATTTCAAACTATCCAAACTTTGTCATATAATGTACTATTTCGAAGCCCTTGATGAATGGAGTCAACATGTGGTGTCGTTTATGGAAACAGCGCTCATGTCAATTGTAAATCATTATCAAAGGTGCTGGCGGCGAAGTCAAAGTGGAGCAATTTAGGGGTGTTTTAATTGGAGCATCCATTAGCGAAATCGACTTCTGGGTATTGTAGAGCTCGATGAGCAGATTCCAGATCAAGTTTTGATTTTAAGAACGGAACATCCGTGTGGCCGAGATTTAACTTGGAAGTTGATCATCGCTGCAACTTTGACTGTCGATCGGCGACGATTGGTGAAACGACCCACAGTTCCATACCCCTTTGAATCGACAACATTCTCCATCGGTACAACTCAAATTGGGCGGAAACACGAACCATTAGGGTTAAAGAAGAAAGAGGTAGTTGAAGAAAGTAGAAAACAACATCAGAATCTCATAATCGCAGCGGAAAAAAAATATAATATATATAGCAACAAATTTTACACAAAAGAATCCGTAACTGATTAGTACTAATAATCATCGGAGTACAAACAATCAATAACATAACACTAGACATTTATAACAACTTTTCCTCACAAAAGATGACTATGTAGCATGCCATACACAACGGAATATAAGTCAAATATGTGTGATACGTCTCACCATCCTGCTCGTCTCCTACGCTCAATAGCATCCTATCCTGAATCTGTAATACTCGATCTGACCAGAGCAATATAATAAAATAACACCCGAGCCAGTCTGGAAAACCACGTGAGAAAATCACATTCGATTGGATTATTTAAAGTTTTCAAAAATCCTTTGCAATCAAAGGTATCTTGTAAGGCCACGCCACAAATAAACATGCCGGGTTTTTACCTTACGATAACCAAAACATTTTTTTATCAATCTGTCTGATATAATAATAGTGTCTACAGAAAGTAAAATAGAATCAATCTGAAATGCTTGCATCTCCCGTTCCAGCATAGTTGGGCACAATCAAAACCGTATACTGGGGTACCGTCCATCATAGTACCTAGCCTAGATCAACGTACCGAGGACCACTCCCGATCTAACACAAGAAAGGATCAACAACCGCCCACTAAGCCCAAATCAAAAAGGGACAACTAGACAGGGATGACCTTACCCTACTTGGGTGCTACCCATTTAGCCTTGCTGCACCTCACCTGTTTTAGCCATTCCCGCTTGATGAGGTTTAAGGCTATGCATTACCTTTTTAGAACACATTTCACTTAGAATGCTCATCGTCCTCCTGGGATGGTCTGATAGCATTCCTCCATACAAGTTGCCCTAGGTCTGGAAAAACCGAGTCACTGTATTCATCATCTCTACAGTCTTCATTTTCTACGTTCAAACTGGATCAAAGTTGTTTTTTAGATAATTGAACCCGATCCCGATCTCTTCAAAACGATCAACGCATTGGCCAATATTGATAGTCGGTTATTTAACTATCAAACCAACAATCATTCAACCCATTATTTTATTTCCACTAAAAAGCATCAAGTCTTATTAAATGTAATTTCTAATAAATTAAATCATTTTATCTAAAAATATACACTTAAAATATTTATAATAAAACTACTTAATCACTTTATTCAAAATAATAATTAAGAAATCCTATAATAGTTCTCCAAGTAAAACTTTAGCTAAAACTACTTTAAAATTAAAGTCATTTTATAAAATGTTAATGTTAAATAATTCACATTGAAATAATAATACTAATCTAGCTTTAAAAATAATTAATACTATAATTAACTTAAATAAATATTTACTTCAACAAATTTGAAACAACTAAATAATATTTTTTTCTAAAACATTCTTCCAAAACCACTTTTAAAACTTCTAATTTATGCTCAAAAATCTCCTTTTAAATTATTCTTGGCTTTTCAGAAAAATACACTTAATAATCCGTCTAATCATTTATATATCCATCTTGATTTATCCCAATTTAATTTACCTCCCAATCCCGTAAAATTTCTTTTCCATGCCATTTAAAAATAGAACTCTCTTTTAATTTTAAAATGATTTACTCATTCCTTTATAAATTCCCACCATGAATTTTAAATCTCAAATATCCACCGATATTTATTTCACTTTATTTATAAACCCCGTTTGTAAATTCAATAATCTCATTCTCTATTAATCACTTTTTCCAAAACACTTAATCGATTTTCACATTGATTTCCTTAATTAAATTCCCTTTAAAATTTTATTTCTTGAGTATCCAAATTTATTTCAAAATCCTTTGATTCCAGTTTTACAACTTCTATTATGATTTAAAACCTTACTAGATCCGAAATACCAATTTCGTACTCTTTTTCAAAATTCTCCTTTTATTTTTCCCAACTTATTTAAAACTTAAATTTTAAAATAAACCCTTTGTACTTAAAATCAATATTGCTTAAGTCCTTCTTTTCAAAATCCTTTAATTCACATTTATTAAAGACCCTATTCTTTTCTATATTCCAAAATATACTAAATAGGATTTATAAATTTTATTTCCCAATTCTTCTCTTTTAAATTTATCCATCTTTACTACAAATTCATACTTTAAATTTCCCTTTTTATTCCCCTTTAAAAAATTAAATACTTATATTCTTCTAAATGTCATAATATATCCAACAATATGTTAGCATCAAATAAATAAATTTTCCAACATAATATATCATAGAATTATTCAACATTTCATATAACTGAATATGAAAATAAATTCAATATTTTTGAGGAATCCAGTTGGATACCTCCAAACTATTTCCCTGCAACCATATATGTTAGCACAATATAAAAATATCAATCCCACTTCGAGGGGGATATCGCGGTATAAACGGTCATCCGCTATTATGCAGGGTGCATAGGGTCTCATCCTCTATATAATGCGAGAATATCAATCACTCCAATATATATACATATATACACATACACATACATATATATATATACATATATACATATATATATATATAATATCGCATCTACACTGATAATAAATCATCAATTCAAGCAATACCCAATAAGTTAATTTTCACTAATTAAATCCGCTAGTAGCCCAAGTAGAGTAAGATTAACTCACCTTTGATTTTTGTTTTGCAATCCGACCCAAACCTGCTATTTCTTTCACGATTTTGGACCTTGTACAAACATTGTATGATTTATTAATATTTGAACTAAATCGGACAATTAACTTCCATTTAATAATTTTAATTTAACTAATAATTTAATTTAAAACTGATTTTCCTATAATAAATATTTTTAGTAACTAAAATAATTAAATAAGTTTATTAAACAAATAAATCTCCATTATTTAAAATTAAACTAGTAAGTGAAAATGTACATACATGCGTTTATTTTATTTTTGAATCTACATATTAAAAAATAACCTATACACCTTTTTTTTAAATCTAATTTTTCATATAAACTCTATAGCAATTTTGAAATTCCTATATTTCCCAAAATCTTATATACATATATGTAATTACTGTTTTCCTATACATATTAAGATGTGTATGTATTTATATATCTATTTTTGTTTTCTGATTTCCTATATACATTTAAAATATGTGTGTTTATATTTATTATACTTTTTTTAAACTAATTACATTCAGATTATAATTAATCAAACAGAGTTAGATATACCTTCAACGCCCAGCCGTCGCCTTCGCTTGCCACCTTGATCGACCCTGTGCTTGAGATGACCAAAGCCTCTGACCTCGCCCAACATCTCCTCGTATGATGCACTCGTACGCATGTGCGTACGCGACCACTCATGCTCGCGTTACTCGACGATCAAATGGAGCTGCCGCTGCAACCCTAAAACCATCGAGCTCGCGACTTCATTTCCTTCCACCCTGCTTCGAGCTGGTCGAGACTTCCCTTGACAACTCGAACGCGGTTAGGAATCTCGTGATTGTTTTGATGATTTCTTTTCGATTTATAAATGTTGAATCGATTTGGTTTACTCATGGAAGAGGGAAAGGGGTAAACTACGAGTAGAAAAAAATGAGGTCGGCTCAATTTAAAGTGAAGGCGGCCGTTTTTTTAAAGAATTTGTTTTCCTGTAAAGTTCGGCCGTTCCATTGATTTGAATCTATTTGCTTTGCGTGAATTAAAGAGAAAATAGTGAAGACAAGAGAAGACATTAGCGTGCTTGAATTAACAAGCTACGGTGCTCTAAAATGAGGTGAAAAAGTTTTGAAGTGAAGGGAAATTTGACTGATGAAATAATATATACATTGTATTCAAATTTTAAATTTAAATTGTCTCAAATTACGCAACTCGAAATCTTGACTTCGTATCGAGGGTGTCACTAGGCGTTTATAATGTTATACCCCTATTTCAAACGCAATGGAAATGGTTTCGAGTCCTAATTCAATCGTATGGAGAAGATAGCTTTTTTGACCCAATTATTATATTGAATTGTCGATATAGATTCCATCGTGTTTACATACCGTACGATCACACGATAGCTCCAAACATTACAAAATTTGATATCCGATAATAAAACACTATTACGGATCCAATGGAACTGGTTTTGTCGAATTCCGAGACTGTGCTTTGGAAGGCTATTTTTAAATGTCAATTTGAACGATATATTTTTAAAACTGAACAAATCGCTTCCAAATTCAATTTTAAAACTTTTATTTTCTTCAGTATTATCGATATAAATTTTACAAGCCTTCAAATTATTTTTAACTGGCTTGAAATTCTAGATTCAATATTTTACCCAATTTCAAAGTATTAAATTCAATAATTAAATCACCCAATAAATATCGGTATTTTAAATTCAAGTTAAAAATTAACTTTTAAATATTCGAATTCAGTTAAATATTTTAATTTCAAATGTCCAAAATTCTAGGTCGTTACATTCCTCGCCTCTTATAAGAATTTCATCTTCGAAATTACTAGTTAAGAAGAATGGCCCACAACCCGTTAACTATTTTCCCCAAAGCCAAACAGTTTCAAACAACTTTCCAAAACAATATTTTTAATATGGACACAATTTCACCTTTACTAACTTTTCAAACTCATCCATAGGTTCCAACCAATATTACTTACTAAACCATTCAAATTATAATTTAAAACCAAATTTTGAATTATCCAAATTCCTTTAAAAAATTTCTAACTCCTTAATTATTCGAAAAAATTCACCGACGTCTCCTTTGCGCAACTAGCTTAGAATAATTACAGAATGCCTCTACCGGCCCTAAATTTAAAAAGAAAACAAATCCAAGTGGCTAGATCAGAAAATCATCAAATTTCATACAACAATTTAAATACCTCCTTTTTGTTGGACAACTCAAATTTGTCTTCTGAAATCAAAACATCAATTTATCCTTTGCTTTTAAATACCTGTATCCTACTTAGAAATAATATCAATTCACAGAATCCAAAATCATTTTATTCATTTCTTTCACAACCCGATATTTTAACGTCCAAAAAATCGACATCAATACGTCCACTATATCAAATGCTGAACAATCGGATGCCGAAAAACCAAACCTTAAGGGAAAGAAGAAGGAGACAAAAGAAGAAACAGAAAACAACAGCAGAATCTCACAATCGTAGTGGAACAATATATAATCGATAAATGACTGATCTTTATAAAAAATGACTATATCTTTTTATACATCACATCATCCGAGTACATATGACAATAGGCAAATACCGGCCAGTTATATTAACTTGTCCACATACAACTGAATAAACAGCTTATACGGCACAGTAGAATATACATCAAGTACGTGTGATACGTCTCGCCATCCAGCTCGTCTCCTGAGCATCCTATCCTATATCCTATAATACTTTGTCTTACCCGAGTATTATAGTAAAATAGCACCCGAGTCAGTCTGGAAAACCAGCATGAGAAAACACACTCAATTGGATTATTAAAGTTTCAAAATCCTTTGAAACTCAAAGGTATCTCGTAATACCACGCCATAAATAAACATGTCGGGTTTTTATCATACGATAACCAAAACATTTTTTACAAAAATCCTATGACATTATAATAGTGTCTAAGTACAAATACTTATTCAAATAACCGAAATTGTTACATTCATTAAATTCTAGCAATTACTAGGCTCCACAATCAAAACCTTTAAGGCACGTAGGGAGAATGGGTTTCCATCTAATGACGAAGCATGGGGGTACCACCAGTCACGGTACCTGGTCTAGATTAGCATACCGAGGACCCCTCTCGAGTCTTCGCAACACAAGATTGGAGCTACCCCTTACTGGATTGTTCGTATAAGATCACCCTGCAATTAGGATGAGCAACCGCTCACACAGCCGAATAAAAAGGGATATCTAGACATGGATGACCTTACCCTAATTGGTTGCTAGCAACTTAGCCTTGCTACATATCCGCTGATTTTCAGTCATTCTCGGTTGATGAGGCTGGAGGATAAGTGTTATCTTTTTAGAACACATCTCACTTAGAATGCCCATCGTCCTCCTGACGATGTTCTGATAGCATTCATCCATATAAATCCATTCCCGGTCTGAACGGAACTGAAGGCACTGCACTTTTACATCCATTTCAAAATCATCCTTAAGATTAGCACCCATTAGCCCTTGCACTTCACTGCTCCATCTTCGGCTCCAAATTCTTATCTTCCTCACGAAAACGTTCTCGTTGCATCGAAGAGTTTTTCGGATCTCAAATCCAATCTCGGTCTCTTCAAACAACGTTCGTTATTTTCCGGTAAACTCAACCCCGGTTCTTTAGGAAATACACAGACGAAAATAAGATCGGAGATCACCTTCTAACCGTTAGTGGACGGATTTCCTTATAAACGTCATAGAAAAGCGAATGAGTTTATAGGAATAGTACAGCACCTCGGACGGTAACTGTACCATATAAATATCGTATTCCTCCTAGATATTTCCAAATTCATATTTGGGTCCAGATTTGATAGTCGGTTATTTAACTATTAAATAAACAATCAATTCATCCAATTATTTTATTTTCATTGAAAAACTCCAAATCTTATTAAATTAGATTTTTCATGATTTAAATCACTTTCCCAAAAATATATACTTAAAACATTTAAAAAATTAAATAACTTTACTCAAAATAATAGTTATGAAATTCTATCATAATTTTCCAAGTAAAACTTAAGCCACAAACTATTTAAAATAAAATTTTATATAAAGTATAAATATTAGAAAATTTTCTTTTAAAAACATAATACCAATTTAACCTTTAAAATAATTACTACAAAAATTAATTTGAATAATATTTACTTCAAAATTCTAAAACAATTAAAAATAATAAATTTCTCTAAAACATTCTTTTAACCAATTTTAAAACCTTAAAGTTATACTTAGAAATTTTCTTTTGAAAAATATACTTAGCTTTTCAGGAAATACACCTTCCAACTTTTAAAAATAAAATCACCTTTTTATTTTTAAAACGAATTGCCTTTTTCTTATAAATTCACACCTTAAATCTATACTTTCAAATTTATATACTGATACATATTTCACTTTATTTATAAACCCAGTTTATAAATTTCCATTCCTCATTATCCTTTAAATCACAGTTTTCAAAACACTTAATCGATTTCAAACCGATTTCCTGAGTTAAATTCCCTTTAAAATTTATTTCTCGATTTATCCAAAATTAATTCCAAAATCCATTAACACCAAATTCACAATTATTATGGTTTGAAATCCTTATTTAAATATGAAACTTCAATTTCATTCTTTATTCCAAAATTTCTCCTTTTTAAAATTCTCCCAAACCGTTTTAAACCTTGAATTTAAAAATAATTCTTTATTTCTCCAAACAATATCACTTAAGTTTTCAAATTTTATTTATTCCCATTCATTCAAAACATCTTTCCCCATACTCGGAATTTATTTGATAGGATTTTAAAAACAACTTTTATCCTTTTCCAAATTCATTTTTTTAATTTATCCAAATTCACTATAATTATTTTACTTAAAATTTATCCTCTATTTTCCTACAAAAATCCAATTCTTATATTTCCAATATCTTAAATACCAAAATATATTCAGCCAAACAATAGCATTCAATAATTTCAATTGCTAATATAGTCTGTCACAGATTACCAAATAAATCATATCACAGAATATGAAATAAATTCAACACTTTTGAGAAATCCAATTGGATCCATCCAACCTGTTTTCGTGCATCTACCGATGTTAGCACAATATAATAATACCAATCCCACTTCGAGGGGAATATCGCGGTATAAAGGGTCATCCGCTATTATGCGGGGTCCATAGGGTCTCATCGGCTATATAATGCGGGAATATAAATCACTCCAATATATATACTACTATATATATAATATCAATCTAGGCCGATAATAATAATCAATTCAAGTCAATCAGTCCATAAATTTTAATTTAACTATTTAAATTAATAGTAATCCAAATGAGCGAGATTAACTCACCATTATTTTATTTGAATCCGATCCAAACCGATTTGTCTCTCCCCGATTTTCTATCGAGGCATGCCACCAGGCATATATAATGTTATACCCTTATTCCGAATGCAAAGGAAAAGGTTTCAATTCATAATTCGATCGTACGGAGAAGATTGCTTTTTGGATCCAGTTATTATATTGAATTTTCGATATAGATTTCAATGCGTTTATATATCGTACGACCACACGACAACTCCCAACACTATGAAATTTGAAATCTGATAATAATACACTACTACAGATCCAATGGAACTAGTTTCTTCGAAATTCGAGACTATGCCTCGAAAGGTTATTTTTAAATATCGTTTTAAACGATATATTTTCAAAGATGAACAAATCATCTTTAAATTAAATTCTATCACTTCTATTATCTTCAGTATCATCATTATAAATTTTATAAATCTTTAATATATTTTTAACAAGCTTGAAAGTCCAGATTCCCTATTTTACCCAATTTTCAATTATTAAATTCAATTTTTAAATTATCCAATAAATGGTGATATTTGAAATTCAAGTTATAAATTAACTTTTAAATATTTAAAATCAATTAAATATTCCAATTTCAAATGTCCAAAATGCCGGGTCGACACATTCCTCCCCCCTTAAAAGAATTTCATCCCTGAAATTACTAGTTAGGAAGAATGGTCCAATACCCGTTAGTATTTTTCCCAAGACCAAACAGTTTTTCAATGGCTCCTCAAAGAATCTTTTTATTAAGAACACACTAAATCCCTTACTAACTTTCCAATTTCTTCCATAATTTCCCGATCAACACTACTTACTCAACCATTTAAATTATAATTCAAAGTATAGTTTAAACCAAATTTTAAACTTATCAAAATTTTCTAGAAATTTTTCTAACTATCTAAGTTTTCGAAAAAATTCACCAACGTCTCCTTTGTGCGACTAGGTTGGAACAACTAAAAAAATACCTCTACTGGCCCCCAAATTTCAAAAAAAAAAACAAAATGGCAAGTAAGTAGATCTGAAATCCATCACATTTCATACGACAATTTAAATACATACCTTTTTGTCGGGCCATTCAATTTATCTTTTGAAATCAAAAATCCCAATTTCCTTTCAAAACACCTGTATATCCTACCTAAAAATAATATCCAATCACAAAATTCAAAATCATTTTATAAATTTCTTTACAAAAGTTTGAATATGTACTTCATTCAAGCCCGTACGATGCACATATACCATCCATACGCAATATCAAATCCGATCGCTCACTCAATCACACAATTTCACTTCCGGCTAGTATCGTCCGTCGACTTCCTAGTGTGGACTCAGATATGCTTGATCAGAAACCGTCGTCCTCCTTGCATAGCCATACACTATGATAGAATTTCAGAATCAATCAAAAATCCATATCCAGGGTTCGCCGAGTGAAAAATCACAACTCGGATCTATATAAATATCTCGAAATTTTGTGCTCGAATCTGGATCAAATCACTATGCGAATAATATAATATACATGCATTTGATTTGTTTTCTTGAGATAGTGACACATTATCTTAGAATGCTCATCGTCCACCTGACGATGTTCTGAAAGCATTCAATCCATACAAGTTCGTTCCGGGTTCGAACGAAACCGAAGGCATTATCTCGTTACACTTGTTTTGGAATCACCCTCAGAGTTAACGATGATAATCCTTGCACTCTGATTCACCATCTCGAGCCTGAAAGTACTACCCGTCAAACTCATCACGGAATCACCCTCAGAGTTATACTGACGAATAGTCCTTACACCTCGAGTCTTCACTCTTCACATAAAATTCACGACCTATCGTTAATTTGGATTGATGTGGTTTTTGGATATCCAAATATGGAAACCCGATTCTGGTCTCATCGAAATCCAAAGCGTGTCTTTTAGGTCCAAGTTGTTTTAGAGTTTAAAACAATAAAACTTAATTATCTATATACACACAGATAGATAATTCACATCACAATAGATAATTATCATTATCATAACCACAGATAATCCACATTATCATTATCAAAAGATATCCATATCATCATCACAATGCAACCAATGCATCCATATCACTCAACATTACTAATCTCATAACTAAGATTCCGAACCATTCAAGGCAACCAATATCATCCATTTATAAGCAATGATCTATAATCACATTATCTATAATTAATTTAAAATGAATTAAATTAATTACATCATCTTTAATTAATTTAAAATGACTTAAATTAATTACTACATTAATATAAATCTTGCTTACATAACCATTAATAAATCACAAATTAATTAATTAGCTAACCTCTAATTTATCATCTTAATCAACCCTGATTAAATATACTTCAATTAATTTCACAAAGTTAATTACCCTAAACCAAATACAGTAATTAACCTTTCATTACTTCATTAATTAATTAACTATAACTAATTACATTAAACCTTAATTAATTACAATTAATTTATTACACTTAATCACTTATTATTGATTAATTAATCTTAATTAATCAATCTTAATTACATCATTAATTAAATTAATTAATGATCCTTAATTATATTTAATTAATTATCTTATTTAAATTAATGACATTAAGTAATTAATCTCAATTTAACCATATTTATTAATCACCTTTGATTAATTTCAATTAGTAATTAACTACCCTTAGTTACTTATTAAATTAATTACTCCTTAATTAATTTCATTAATTAATCCCTTGATTAATTATACAAAATAATTTAATCCAAATTACTTTCGTAATCCCAACATCATCCATTAATTACGTCCAGTAATTATTTCTAATTACTTCACTAAGTAATTTTACTTCATTAATTAGATCAAGTAATTATTATCAAATCTAATTAATTAAACTTAATTAATTAATTTAAACCAATCTCAATAATTCCATTAATTACGTTAAGTAATTAATGTCTTAATTACTTCCATTTAGTAATTAAAGTTAAATAATTTTTACAATTGATATTGATTAATTAATTAATCTAATTAATTATTTAAAATTAATCAGATTAATTATTTACTAAATAATTCTCAATTGATGACCTTCATTAACTACTTATCATTCTTTAATTCCTTTTCTTTAATTACTTCTTAATCAATCTCTAATTTTAAATTAATCCAAATTATTAATTATAAATTAAGTAAATAGTCATTCCTTAATTATCTTAGTTATTTAATTATCTTATCACCTTAGTAATTTCTAAGATAATCCATTTCTTATTAATAATTTTATTAATATTAAAGTGTACATAGAACATTGCATTTTAAATTTAAATTCAAGTTCCATTTTAAATCTAAAATTCAAAATGATATTTATTTAAGCATTAACCAAATTTAAATTCCATTTATAACCCTTTAAAATAAATGTAAATAAAATTTATTACTTTCATTTAAAACTTATACAAGATAAGCCTTAATTTACTTAATTTAATTTAGAATTAAGTTTTAAGTACATACTACTTAAATTGCAAATTCAAGTTAACAAATCATTTAACTTCTTTTATAAACCTTTTATAATGACTTCATTCAAAATGAAAATCAAATTTAAATATTTGTTTTAAAACAAATTTACCTCTAACAAACAATTTAAATTTAAACTTGCTTGAAAACATTCAAAATTCTGAAACTTATTCAAATATCCAGATTTAAATTCAAGACATAAGAGCCCATTCTTTATTTAAATCATTTGATTTAAACTTGCATTAAACTTTTGATTTAAACCTTGATTTTTAAAACTCTTTATTTAAAATACAAATTCAATTTTTGAAAACCTGAAGATTTAAAGGTCTTATGGAAAACTAAACTTAAAATTTAAATTCAAACTGCTGTTTTAAATCAGGTTTCACATTTTCAAAATGAAATTCAATTTCCTGAAAACTGTCAGGTTTTCTTTTTTTAACTGATAACTCCTGTAAAATTTAAAAACTTATAAGATTTTAAAATCATCTAAAACTATAATACATACTGCAGATTTAAACTTGTTTAAATCTTATCACTACAACTTGAAATCCATTTAAATTTTGATTTAGATTCAAAACTACAGACAGTTTTGCAGAAAAATTGTAATACTTCAAACATCCGAGCTAACCTAAAAATACTTCGAGTCATTAGACCCATCACTTCGAGCAAAGCACAGCAACACTCGAGTAATACTCGAGTTCAAAAATACTTCAGTACCCAGAAAAATATCAGACCAAAAAAATGCACGGTGCACGTGCACCGTCCCTCCGCCCATCATCATCCTTCTTCGGTGACATCCTAACACCAACGATCATCTCACAGTCCCATACAATCATCACCTCCCTCATATTCAACTCGAATTTGAATTCGAGTTTAATATTCCAAAACCTGGAAACAGAAAGCCAAAACCAGTGCCAAACCTGTCATCTCTTCAACACCCATCCTCCGACCACCGAAGATCTTCCACCACCGGCCACAGACTCACCTACGGCCAAACTATCAACCCCTAAAACCCCGTTCAACTCGATCATACCTACATGTAGTTCTGACTCAAACAAGAGGCCTAGTTTAAACTTGGGCTACTGGCAAAATCTCATCACTGCAGCCACCACGTTGCGTTGCAACGCCATCCAATATTTTTCTCGGCATCACTAACTATTCCTCCACCTACCAGAAGAACCTCGATACTTCAAATTGCCGAGATCACCCAAAAACCAAATATCCCCCTTTTTAGTTCAACATAGAACTGCACCCAAACCCCTTAACTAAAAATACCGATTTTTATTCTTAAAATCATGTTTTGATCTTGGTATTCAATTCATATTACTGAATTTATAAATTATTCAATATGAATTTTTACATATATAAAACTTGATCAGTCAATTTTTAGTTACAGAGATAATACAAGTTATTTAACTTAACTAAAATCTTAAACTAAAGTTTAAGGATTAAGCATACAAGTTTGATTCAATCTAAAGTTTAAACAGAGGCACCATCTATAGATTTTGAATTTAAATCAAAACCTGAATTTATGATCTCTAAAACAGAGAGTAATCTGGAAATCACAAGCATACAATACACCCATTATAGTCACAGCAGATTTCATTCATATATGCATACAATACATTTTTACCACAGAAATTAACATGCAACCTTATTTATAAGTTGAATCTTTAAGAAATAGAAATGTTACTCACCTGTTTAAATATGAGCAGAGCCTCTATTTTTGGTTTGAAAAGCTTGAAAAACTCTAAATTCTTTTAACAATTTGAATTGCTTTGAAGACTTGAATTACTGATGCTTAAAACTTGATTTAAAACTGCATGCATGCTATGGAGACTTTGCACAGAAAAGTGGGAATCCCTGCTACTTTGATTCCCAGATTTTAAGAAATACAGGTCTTTTGAAAATCCCAGATTTTCATGTTTTGATTACATGCATTTGATTTTTTTTTTCTTGATATAGTGACAGGTTTGCTTGCATGTTAGAAAATGTGCAGGTTCGGATGTTGCAAAATTTGCTTCAGGTTAATGTATTTGAAAGGCTTCGGGTTTATATTTGATTTGCAAAATAAATTTCAGGTTTACTTGCATTTCAGTTTGGAGATGGTTTTGGGTTTTCAAGGGAAATTTACAGATTTTTTTTGTTTTGAACAGATTTTTGATTTCAGATTTGTTAGCTGAAGATTTTCTTAAGATTTTGAAAAAGAAGAATAGAAAAGAATATGAAATGAGAAGAGATTTGTTAATATAAGCAAATTTTTGATTTAATAAAAGAAAAAAAAATGAAAAAGATAAATTAGGACACATGTCCCTAAATATAACATTTGTCATATTAGTATATTAATTACTTAACACATGTTCTTTTAATTTGTAAAAAGCTCACATTTGTCTTAAACGCTACTTAGTTATAATTAGGTTAATTTGTATTTTAATCAGATGTTAATATAAGATAAATGTAAATCTTTGTTTAATTAATTAGTTATTAGGTACTTATTTACATGTAGATAATTTTAAATTGAATAAATCCAATTTTAGTTTATAAAAATAAAGTTTATGCAAATATCTTAAAATAAAAACAAATTAAAGATATTTATACTTTAAATTTTAAAGCTTTGAATTCAAGTTCAAATTAAATTTTGAAATGAAATTATATATATACATATATAACTACACAAATCAAATTTTGAAAAACAATTATTTTTATATAAAAAATCTATTTGTTAAAACAATGTATTATTATATTTTAAAAATAACAACATTTGATAACCATAAATAACTTATTAAAAGAAATTGTTTCTTTATTAATAAATTATTTATTTTGTCCAATTATATTTTTAAGAAATCAAAATAAACCTTATTCTTATTTATTTAGATTTAAACTTGAGTTAAGCATATTTTAAATCATTTCAATATTTATCTTCTATATTTAAAATCATATTGTTATTTATTATATACCTTTAAAACCTTAATATCAAATAAATTATTTTAAACAAATTAAATTTTTATCTTAACTATTTAAAAACCCTATTTTATTTATTAATTAACCTTTTAAAAGTTTAACTTTTAAATAAAATCAAAATTCTCAATTTTACTAAAGATATATATTTTTATAGAAAACAGGATTTATTTATTTATTAAATTAAAACAAGATCTATTTACAATATATACATATTCTATATATATTGTAAATATAAAACAATTATTTAGATTTAAAAGGATAAAATCTATCAATTAACTATTTATTTTAATTGGATTATTAATTAAATTCAAATCTTATTACAAAGACTATCAATTCAATTTATTTTTATTTCAGATTATTGAATCGATATTGCTTTAAAATTCCGGGTTATCGTATTTCCAAACTCATTTATATTCCATAAACATTTTTAATTAGCTTCCAGAGTCTTTTAAACAAACAATTAAGTATTTCAAATCATTTTTGAAATCAATTATATCTAAAATCCTTTGATATAACAAATCATTTCTTGGCGTTTTAAAACCAAAACCAACTTTTTAAACTCCAACTGAAAACATTCAGGTAGCAATTCCTCTATTGAAACTCGAAAATGAACATCGATATTGCTGTAGTGATCGTTGAAATTATTTTCCAGCGATCGAAGTGAGTTTAGTGCTTTTACTCTTTCGCAAAAAACATTTCAAATATTTTTAAATTCCAAATCTCAGCGGATCTCATATCCAATTCAAAAATATTTTCGAATAATATTTCTATTACTCCTCTAAAACCTTTTAAAAATCATTTTGAGACCCAAAGGAAATTAATTCTTTTCTTTCCAAATTTCGAATTCCAAATCCTTTCAATCTATGTTCAAATATTACTTTCGAATTTTATTCTACTTCGATTATAATCACATTTACAATTCACATTTATAAATTTTCATTTTGTTATATGAATTTATTTCCTTAACCTTTAGTTATTACCTTAATTTCTTATTTAATTCCTATAAAACAATGATAATAATGTAATATTATCATTTCCTAACAGCCAGGCAATCATATATACTTATAATAATTTACGGAAAATTATTTCTTTTACATATAAAAATAATTTGGGCAAAATTATTTCATTTACCCTATTGAAACAATGTCATGTTGAATTGTCCTGTACAATTGTTTAGAGATCCCTATCAATAACGTTAATTACTCGCATTGACCAGAATCCATAAGCCACTTAACAAACCAATCAACACAATATAAAACTATCTAATATTCACTAGGAAGTACGTGCTCATATCTATTAATACGCTCAAACTCATTCTAGGGTGCCACTGACCCTATCTCTAATGAGTAATCCCCACCAGAGCCAAGGTTCTCGCTTAACATCCTGCTTTAATACCAAGTGAAACGACCCGCATTTCGGTACCCCTTTGAGTCTATAATATTCTCCATCGGTACAACTCAAATTGGATGGAAACACGAACCATTAGGGTTAAAGAAGAAAAAAGTAGAAGAAGAAAGTAGAAAACAACATAAGAATCTCACAATCGCAGCAAAACAAAATATAATATATAAAAACAGATTTTATACAAAAGAATATGTAACTATTTAATACTTACAATCACCATAGTGCAAACAATCAATAACACAATATAGGACAGTTATAACAACTTGTCCTCACAAAAGCTAAAAACAATGCAGCATGTTATACACAGCGGAATATAATTCAAATACGTGTGATACATCTCGCCATCCAGCTCGTCTCCTGAGCTCCACAGCATCCTATCCTGAATCTGTAATATTTGGTCTGACCCGAGCATTATAATAAAATAACACCCGAGTCAGTCTGGAAAACCAGCGTGAGAAAATTACATTCATTAGATTATTTAAAGTTTTCAAAAATCCTTTTAAATCAAAGGTATCTCATAAGACAACGCCACAAATAAACATGCCGGGTTATTACCTTACCATAACCAAAACAATTTTTTATCAATTCGTCTGATATTATAATAGTGTCTACGAAAAGTAAAATAGAATCTAGTTGAAATGCTTACATCTCACGTTCTAGCATAGTTGGGCACAATCCAAACATACAGGCGCTTATTGGAGATTGGATTCCATACAATGGCAAGGCTACTAGGGTACCTCCCGTCATAGTACCTAGCCTAGATCAGCGTACCGAGGACCACTATCGACCTCCTGCAACATAAGATCGGAGCTAACCCTTGCTGGATAGTTCGAATAAGATCACACCACAGTTGGGATCAACAACCGCCCACTAAGCCGAGATCGAAATGGGACATCTAGACAGGGATGACCTTACCCTACTTGGTTCCTACCCACTTAGCCTTGTTGCACCTCCCCTGTTTTAGCCATTCCCAGTTGATGAGGCTTGAGGCTATGCGTTACCTTTTTAGAACACATTTCACTTAGAAAACTCATCGTCCTCATGACGATGTTCTGATAGCATTCGTCCGTACAAGTTTCCCTGGGTTTGGACAAACCAAATCAATGTATTCATCATCTTCACGGTCTTCATTTGCTACGTTCAAATCAAATCCAAGTAGTTTTCAGATAATTGAACCCGATTCCAGTTTCTTCGAAACGATCAGCGTATTGGCTAATATTGATAGTCGGTTATTAACTATTAAATTCACAATCATTCAACCCATTATTTTATTTCCATTGAAAAGCACCAAGTATTATTAAATTTAGAGTTCAAATAAATTAAATCACTTTATCCAAAAATATATACTTAAAGCGTTTAAAATAAAACCACTTAATCACATTATTCAAAATAATAATTAAGAAATCCTATGAAAATTTCCAAGTAAAACTCTTGCCAAAACTACATTAAAATTAAAGTCATTTTATAAAATATTAACAATTCACCTTTAAATAATAATACTAATCTAGCCATTAAAAATAATTAGTACTATAATTAACTTAAATAAATATTTACTTTAATAATTTAAAACAACTAAATAAAAAAAATTCTAAAACATTCTTCCAAAACCACTTTTAAAACTTCTAATTTATACTCAAAAATATCCTTTGAAATTATTCTTGGATTTTTAGGATATACTTTATAATCCGTCTGATCATTTATAAATCCTCTTTGATTTACCCCAATTTAATTTACGTCCCAATCCCGTAAATTTTCTTTTCCGTACCTTTAAAAAATAAATCTCTATTTTATTTTTAAAATGATTTACTCATTCCTTTAAAATTTCCACCGTGAATTTAAAATCTCAAACATCCAACGATATTTATTTCACTTTATTTATAAACCCTGTTTATAAATTCCATAATCTCATTCTCTGTTAATTACTGTTTCAAAACACTTAATTGTTTTTCACATCGATTTCCTTATTAAATTTCCTTTAAAATTTTATTTCATGATTTATCCAAATTTATTCCAAAATCCCTTAATTCCAGTTTTACTCCTTTTATTATGATTTAAAACCTTATTAAATCTGAAATATCAATTTCATACTCTTTTTCAAAATTTTCCTTTTTTCCCAACTTATTTAAAACTTAAATTTTAAAATAAACCCTTTGTACTTAAAATCAACATTGCTTAAGTCCTTCTTCTTAAAATCCTTTAATTCACATTTATTCAAGACCCTATTCTTTTTCATATTCCGTAATTTATCAAGTAGGATTTAAAAATCAAACTATTTATTTCCCAATTCTTCTCTTTTAAATTTATCCATCTTTACTACAAATTTCTTACTTTAAATTTCCCTTTTTATTCCCCTTTAAAAAATTAAATATTTATATTCTTCTAAATATCACAATATGTCAAGCAATATTTTAACATCAAATAAATAAATTTTCCAACATAATATATCACAGAAGTATCAACATTTCATATAACTGAATATGAAAATAAATTCAAAATTGTTGAGGAATCCAGTTAGATCCCTCCAACCTGTTTCCCTGCATTCACAAATGTTAGCATAATATAAAAATATCAATCCCACTTTGAGGGGGATATCATAGCATAAAGGGTCATCCGCTATTATGCGAGGTGCATAGGGTCTCATCCGATATATAATGCAGGAATATCAATCACTCCAATATATATATATATATACACACTACTATATATAATATCACATCTAGACTGATAATAAATCATCAATTCAAGAAATCAACCAATAATTTAATTTTAACAAATTAAATACGCTAGTAAACCAATATGAGTTAGATTAAACCACCTTTGATTTTTGTTTTGCGGTCCGACCCAAACCGGCTATTTCCTTCATGATTTTGGACCTTGTACAAATATTGCACGATTTATTAACATTTGAACTAAATCGGACAATTAAATTCAATTTAATAAATTTAATTTAACTAATAATTTAATTTAAACTGATTTTCCTATAACATATTTTTAGTAACTAAAATAATTATACGAGTTTATTACACAAATAAATCCCCATTATTTAAAATTAAACTAGTAAGTGAAAATGTGCATACGTACGTTTATTTTATTTTTGAATCTACGTATACTAAAAATAACCGATATACTTTTTTTTAATTCTAGTTTTTCATATAAGCTCTACAGTAATTTCAAAATTCCTATATTTCCCAAAAATCTTATATACATACATGTAATTACTGTTTTCCTATACATATAAAGACGTGTATATATTAATATATCTATTTTTATTTTCTGATTTCCTATATACATTTCAAATATGTGTGTTTATATTCATTATAATTTTTTAAACTAATTACACTCAGATTATAATTAATCAAACAAAGCAAGATATATCTTCACTGCCCAGCCATCGCCTTCGCCTACCACCACGAACGACGTCGTGCTCGAAAAGACCAAAACCTCCGACCTCGCCCAACAGCTCCTCCTATGCTGCGCTCATACGCACGCACGTACACGACCACTCATGCTCGCGTTACTCGACGACTAAATCGAGCCACCGCTGTAACCCTTAAATCATCGAGCTCGCGGCTTCATCGCCTTCCACTGGGCCTCAAGCTGGTCGAGACACCCTTTGACAACTCGAACGCTGTCAGGAATCGTGTGATGTTTTGATGATTTTTTTTCGATTTATAAATGTTCAATCGATTTGGTTTGCTTATGAAGAGGGAAGGGGGTAAATCGCGAGTAGAAAAAAATGAGGTCGGCTCAATTTAAAGTGAAGGTGGCCATTTTCTTTTTTTCCAACGAATTTGTTCTCCTGCAGAGTTCGGCCATTACATTGATTTGAATCTATCTGCATTGCGTGATTTAAAGAGTGGGGAAGACAAGAGAAGGCGTTAGCATGATCGAATTAACAAGCTACAGTGCTCTGAAATGAGGTGAAAAAGTTTTAAAGTGAAGGAAAATTTGAATGGTCAAATAATATATACATTATATTCAAATTTTAAATTTAATATGTCTTGAATTATGCAACTCAAAATTTTGACTTCCTATCGAGGTGTGCCGCTGGGCGTCTACAATGTTATACCCTATTTTGAATGTAATGGAAAAGGTTTCGAGCTCTAATTCGATCGTATGGAGAAGATAATTTTTTTTGGACCCAACTATTATATTGAATTATCGATATAGATTCCAGTGCGTTTA
Source organism: Allium cepa (assembly GCA_030765085.1). NCBI lineage: Eukaryota > Viridiplantae > Streptophyta > Magnoliopsida > Asparagales > Amaryllidaceae > Allium > Allium cepa. The sequence goes on along the minus strand of CM060942.1, from coordinate 85,572,243 downwards.
CATACCGTAGGGCCACACGATAACACTAAACGTTACGAAATTTGAAATCCAATAATAAAACCCTATTACGGATCCAATGGAACTGGTTTCGTCGTATTCCGGGATTGTGCTTCGAAAGGCTATTTTTAAATGTCAATTTAAATGATATATTGTTAAAACTGAAAAAGTCGCTGCAAAATTCAATTTGAAACTTTTATTATCTTCAGTATTATCAATATAAATTTTAAAAGCCTTCAAATTATTTTTAACAGGCTTGAAAATTCAAATTCAATATTTTACCCAATTTTCAAATTATTAAATTCAATAATTAAATCACCCAATAAATAGATATATTTGAAATTCAAGTTAAAAATTAACTTTTAAATATTCAAAATCAATTAAATATTTCAATTTTAAATGTCCAAAATTTCGTGTCGTTACAATTAAGCGTCTATATGAGAAGTCCGCAGTTAAGTTGCGTAGAGGTCGATAGCTTTCAGATGCAAGTGGTCTCGTGGCAAACAGAGCTCTAAGGTGATGGGAAATCACAGTCAAAAATGACTTGGCGGAGTTGGTCTCAGCGTTGACTAGATCTAGCCAGGGGTAATTTTGCAAAAAGTCCTTGTAATTTTTATATTTGCAAATTTGACCATGAAACTTCTAACCTTAATAACTTTTACATGAGAATTCCAATTGATGCGCAGTTTTTTCCATTGCGATCGTATCAAAATTCCTAATGATATGGAGCTGGTATGGATACATTCTGGGACTATTGGAATTTTGGTCTTTATTTAGGTTTTAAATCAATGATAAATTAAAGGTGAGTGATTTAACCTGCTCACAAGTACTAAACTCTCTTATGTTAGTTAAATAAAATTTAAGATGTGATATGAATATTTTGATTGATATTTGGTAGTTTAATTTGATAGTTTAATTGAAATTTTAATTTTTCAATTAAATTTCCACTTAAAATTAATATCTAGTTTAAATTGTTGGTAAAATAACTGATAAGGATAACCAGTTAACTGTAATGATTAATTGGATGATTTGAATGATGATTATGATGGATGTTTGTTTGTTTGTTGACATTTCAAATGATTTGATGTTTATATCCCTATTAATAACTTTGGGTTGAATTGATATATGCCCGAACGATCTTATAAATTAAGAAAAACTATTATGGGTTGAAACGATAAACCTGAGCGATTTTATCGATTAAAAAATGGTTGATTTGAGATACTGGTTGAAATGATATATACCCGAAAAATTTCACTACTTTGGGTTGAAATGATATTATACCCTATCACTTGACCATAGGTAGAAAGCTATACGCGGACATAGTTGGTCGGTTTTAAATTATTTTTTAAAAAGTAAAGTACGTTTGATTTATAAATTTGATTTATAAATTAAATTAATGTTTTATTTAAAAATTTATATTTGGAAAAATAATTAATTTGATATGTTAAAAGCTTCAGATTTATAAGTTAATATATAGTTTTAAATGTAAATTTAAGATTTTGATTTATAAGTTTGTTCAGTTTAAATATATATTTTAAATAGTATAAAATTTAACTTAATAAAATATTTAATATTGTTTTAATATATATATATATATATATATATATATATATTAAATTTAATTTAATATAATAAATATTGTTTGGATTTAAGATAATAAATATAGACTTTTATAAAACTTTGTTTGATAAAAGATTTTTATAATGGATTTTATGAAAGGATTTTATAAAGGGTTTTTATAATGGATTTGATAAAAGATTTTTATAATGGATTTTATAAAAGGATTTTACAAAATAATTTTTTTATATTAATGGATTTTATAAAATTATTTTATAAAAGAACTTGTATAAAGGGATTTTGAAGCTTATAAAGCAATTTGTGTAAAAGTTTATGACAATGGGTAGGATTGTAAATTGTTTTGGGAATTTATAAATAGCTTTATAAATGGTTTTAAAGCATATAAATAGTTTATAAATGGTTTAGAAGAGATTTATAAATTACTTTTGAAATTGACTGAAAGAAATCTTCCTCGGTATTTATGAATATATGTATACATTTGGAATAAGTATATGGATATTATGTTATAAAGGTATAAATTGTTTTCTGGATTTATTTAAGTATGTTTATATAAAATAACCACGATGTGAAAAATATAATGATAGGTTGTTAAAGAGACCGTAGTCGGATATTGTCATACTCTCTGCCAATTTCGAAACCACTTTAACAACTAGATACATGGTGGAGAATATAGAACAAAGTAGGATGGTTTGGGGAACGCAACTCTATGAGGTATGAATGCAGCCCTGACCCCTCTGGGTCAACTTGATGTGACTAAAATCAGGAGCCATAACCAGGCGAAGTGAGGTCAATCCTCATATCGGAAACACTTCGTCAATACCACATTTGCTACTTTATGATTGATATGGTGGCCACCCACGATTTTATTATGGAAGTATTGTTCGAGATGGGCGGTAATAGCTGCTATGCTTGACTACTAGCCTGGTTCCGCAATCCAGTAGAATCCTACCGCGGGTATATCCTCGTATGCCTTGTCATATACCTATCAAGCCCACTACGATTTTGTTTTATGTCGTACCTATGGAGTGCTCCATGATAGCCACCGGTTTGGTGAAGTTTACAATACTGTATAAACTACGACATTTATAAAATGTATTAAGGGGGATATGGGTAATGTGAGAAATGCAGATTAATGATCTTAAGGCTAAGATAAACACTAGAGGGGGGGTGAATAGTGTTTTAAAGAATTATTAAATCTTTTTGACTTTTTGTTAATTTGAACACAAATGTATGCAATATTCAGACACAGACATGATCACAGAATCAAACACAGATGCAAATATAAAGTAAAAGCAGTAAAGGAAAGAACACACCAGATTTTATACTGGTTCGGAGTTACCCTAGATCCAGTCACGCACGCAAGTACGGATTTCCTTTCAAAAACAATCTTTACAATTACACCCTCGATTTCAAGACAACGAGGTATAACATCCAGATTCACTATCCTGTGGGTAGAGATACTTGATTTCCTGGGCAACAAGTTCACGCAATTGATTTCCAAGGCTACAATCACACCTTATCTCGCTTGATTGATTTCCAAGGCCACAATCACACCTTTTCTCGCTAAGTTGATTACAAATAGCCTATAACTCCGAATAGCACTGAGGATCTTAGTGAGATAGTGATAGAGAATCAAACCAGAGATAATCTAGTTAGGTTCAATGTTGATTATGGCAGAGTAATGGTAGGACTATGTGTATAGAAATGTGGAAGAAGAAGAGGAATGAAAAACAAGAAAAACTGTATTTTAATTCGTTGAAAACATCCCCTATTTATAGAAGAACAATAGCCATGTCCATTCGTGAAGAGTTATGATGAATAGACACTTCTTTTGAAATTTAAATTTTGAATTAAACTGACACTATGTCGACATAGGGCACATAGGCATGTCGACATCCCAAAGGATATTTGGTGATTTGATTTTCTTTGAAAATAACTTCTATCTTATGTTAAAACAATTTTAAACTTTATAAATATACTTGGCTATAGTTAAAATACATAAGTAAATATATAGAATAATATATACAAAATTTTACTATAATTTTATATTTAAATCTAAGTATAAATATTTCAAAAATTAAATACATTATTATTAAAGATAATTAAAGTATGTATAATTTGATTTTGAAATTAAAGATTATTTTGAGGCTAAAAGTATTTGAAAATCAGGATAGATGTTTTTGTTGCTTTTAGAAGGAAGGTTTTGAAAACATTTTGAAAACAAGATATAATTTTGTAAAAATCATTTTGAATAAAAATTAGTGGATACAAAACAATGTTCCACTAGATTTTTCGTAGGTTCCGTCTTACTTAGGGTTCCATCCCTTTAACAGGCTCGAAGTGGATTCCATTCCACGAATAAATTGAATTTTAAGATGCCAGTGCTTTTCTAGGAGTTTTAACAAAATTTCTAATTAAATGATAAATTACTTGAACTCTTGATAATCTTGATACTCATGAGTCTTCAATCTCGATATCTTGAATCTCTACATTGTACAATCATCATTCTTGGTACCTACATGGTTAAATCCTGCATATACATATATATCTAAACTTATGTTGTTAGTATTTATATTTTATAATCTATTCTAAGGTTGTTGTCATCAAAACCATCATCTCAAGGACTAACAGGTAATGCCTTAATGTTGTTTTAAACTTTACTAATAGACATTATATGTAGCGTATATTACTACATATAAATAGTTTAACAGATCCTTAGGAGATGGGAATCCCGAACATCTCTTTCGTTGCACGCACGTTATAAACTGGTTAGGAGACATAAAATTCTGTAAACATCTTTTAAGCCATTACACTCATATTTACTTACTACTGATTTAACTTACATAAGGTCTTTTAGTTTGGACTCGAGTGTTTCGTCTTTCCATTATGCTCGGGTCGACTTGAGCATTCTGTAACGATTCCATTTTTAAGCCAAATTTAATTTAGTAATTAATATAATTTTTAGAATTAATTTGTGAATTAATTTGAATTTTTCATAAATATATAAGATATGTGTATGTTTATATATATATATATATATATATATATATATATATATATATATATATATAGAGAGAGAGAGAGAGAGAGAGATTGTACATAGAATTTTGATTTGAAATTTCAAAAATAAATAAATTGGACTTAAAATTCTATATTTTAAAAACTAATAATTTTTTTTCTTCTAATTATAATATGTATGTGTGTGTGTGTGTGTGTGTATTGTGATTTAGAAGTTATATTTTTAATTTAATATAATATTTTTAAAAAAGCTATTTAAGGGTTAAATTTTATATTTTCAAAACTAGTACATATACATATGTTTACTTATTAATGTATGATTAAATTTTAAATCATTTGCTTTAAAAGTTATATAAGTATAAATAATAGAAAATGTATGAATAAGAAATATAAAATATATATAAATATAAAGCTAAATTTAAAATATTATATAAAATTATATAAAAACCATAATACATGCAAAGGACAAGTGTGAAAATTATAACAAGTGCAAGTATATTAAAATGCAATTTAACATTTGTAAGTTAATTGTAACATGTAAAAATACAAAAGTCAATTATTTATTTTATTTTATTTTTAAAGATAATAAAACATTCCTATATATATTTGCACATCTACTTCTACTTTTCTCATTTTCTTAGTTTGATTTAAAACTAAAACCTGAAATACAAACTAGAGATAAGAATAAAAAAACGAAAGCAACAAACAATCTTCAATCTAAAGCAAACTAAATCAAATACCGAGCTTCAGTTCAAAAAAATTCAAGTTCTAGTTTTAGATCAAATTCCATATTTTCAAAGATCAGATTCAAAATCAATTCAACTACAAGCTTAACAAGGCAGATCAAATTCAAATTTCAAGAGCAAATACAATTGCCAGATCAAAAAAATTCATGTTCCAAATAAAATCAAAGCCTGTTCTCTGTTTCTTCATAAACGGGTGAGTAAACTTTTTTTTTAAAATAAACCTGGATCTGTTTATAACCTGATGCTTTTGATAATCATTGAAGTTATGATGTGAAATATGCTTTGCATGAATGTAAGTAATGTTTGCATGTATATAAATATGCAATGGTTTGAGTTGTATGTCTGTGTGTGTGTGTGTATATATATCTATTTTGAATTTACAGACTAAATCCAAATTCAAAAAAAATTCATACGTCTTTATATAAACAGTTTTATGTTATTATCTTTAAAAGGAATTTGTTTATATTTACCTAATTCAACTTTTAAAAATATTTTCAAAATATATTAAGCAAGAAACTTTACTAGGAAGACGAATATACAGTGAAACTCAATGCATGTTGAAAATTTGAATACCAGGGTTTTTGGATTCATGTACATCACCTAATTTGATTTCAAAAAATATGATTTTTAAAAGTTAAATCAAGATTTTTAGTTTAGAATTGAATGAGGGATTCGTGGTTTAACAGAAAAGGGGATTTTGGTATTTTTTGGTGATCGGAGGATGTTTGGGTCTTGGGATCATGGGTGAAGTTTGCTAGGAGGTTAGAGGTTTCGGCAAAAATGTTGGGTGGATTTATCCATCACCGTGGTGGCCGAATGACGATGAACTAGGGTTTAAAACCAGTTTTTGGTCATTGTCGGAATTTGGGTTGCTGCAACGTCATCGAGGCATCGAACTCGTTCAGAGGTGGGGGAATCGAAGTGAGGGTTTTCGGTGAAGCTTCGGTCGAAGTGGTGAATGTTCTGGTGGTCTGAGGTGGCAAGTCGAAGTGATTTCTTGGGTGACAGTTTTTTTCCAGTTAGGTGTTGTCATGCTCGATTTCGATTTCGGACGCGAATGATCATCCTAGGTAGTCGGGTCGAGTGAGTGGAGCATCGACGACTTGTTGATGGTGGAGACAGTGGCCATAGCATCAGCATGCGACTGTGCACATGCACGTATGTCTGATGTATCAGATGTTTTGGTGGTTGATGTTGTAGGAAGAAGAAGAAGATGTGTCTCGAGTTTTGACTTGGGAAAATGATGTTGTGGCTCAAGAATGCATGAGGGTGTGTTCGCAAGTGTCACAAGTTTTAACAATTTTAAAAAATCTGAATATAACAAAGAAAAAAAGGAAGTGGCTCGGGTAATTGCTCAGGTAAATTCGCATTTGACTCGGGTTGGTTCAGGATTTTAAAATTTGATACCGGTTTTAAAAATATAAAGAAATTATGAATGAAATTTTCAAGTATTAACAAGTTCCAAACAAAGTTTTCAAGCAAATTTACCGAGTTAAAGTTAATTTAAAAAATTATATAAATAAAGAAATTTCAAGATTTTTAGTTTAGTAATTAAAAGAGATAAAATAATTAATTAATTCCTAAGTGTTTAATATATATCCTTTATTTTAATTTATTCTTAAGTTTATTTTAAATAAAATTTAATGGTATAATTAAGAAGTTAAGTAAGAATATAAAATGTTTTTAATTGTTAAATTAAAGGTCTAAGTTAATTTATAGGCCAATGATAAATTAATTTCAAAGGTTTGTTAAATAAGATTTAAATGGTAATTAAGTAACTAATTAAGATAATGGTTTATCCGAGACTATGGACTTAAGTAATTAAGTGTGTTAATTGATTAATGTAATTAATTAAGGGTTAATTGATTAATGTAATTAATTAAGGATTAATTAATTAATTAAATGTTGATTTACTATTGTAAGTAATTAAGGGTTAATTACTTAATGTAAGTAATTAAAGGATAAATAAGTAATTAAAGGTTAATTAATCAATGATTAAAGGATAATTAATTAATTGAGGGTTAATTGATAAATATAATTAATTAAAGCTTGCTAAATTAATGTAAGTAATTAAGGGATAAATACTTAATGAAATTAATTAAAGGAAAATTAATTAAATAAAGGTTAATTAATTAATGAAAGTAATTAAGGGATGATTAATTACATAAAGGATGATTAATTAATGTGAGTAATTGAAGGATAATTACTTAATGAATGTTATTCAGTCAATTAATGTAATTAATTAAAGGATAATTAATGTAAGTAATGAGGGATAATTACTTAAGATGGATGATTAAGGATGATTAATTTTCATTAATTAATTATAAAGATAACATATGGTTTGTAATTAATTAATGTAAATCAGGCAAGGTTAGGTAACTAATTCATAAGCAATTAATTTATTTGGTTTAAATTGAATTAATTATAAATTATGTGATTAATTAATCTTGCTTATGGATGATTGGATTTTATCAAATGCCTTGAGTTGTTTGATGTCTCTGATATGTAATGTTTTGTGATATAAGTTGATTTGGATTGAGCTATGATAAATGTAAGTTATTTATTTGTGATGCATTGCTATGTGAATGTGAACTCTGAATTGAACTGAAACTGTTTACTTAAAATAACTTGGCCTTTAAGACGACATTTGAATTTCGATGAGACCGGGGGTCGGATTCCAAACGGTTATCCGAAAACCACATCGAATCTTAAAGGTGGATCTTTTGTTTAAAAGATTAAAAATGAAAATAAGTTATGATTTAACAATGATCTGAATGTATCCAAATGTTTCAAAATAAGAGCTCATTATTCGGATAATCCGAGGGAGGACGTTAAATTATAAACCCCATTTCGAATAATGATACGACGGAATGGAATTGCATTTGAAGATGGTGGTTAAACACCGGGTATTTTCGAAAATGAAAGGATTACCTGTTGATTGTCTCTGCATCGAGTTGCTCCGGTATAGAGATTACCCTAAGTGATGGAGAGTCCGGACGTGATTTGGGGATATCCAGATTTGCAAGGACGTTTTTCCTTAATTGGACGAAGTTCCTTCGGTTCCATTCAGACCCAAGATGGACTTGTATGGATGTATGTCTGTAACGACCCGGAAATTTCAATCCCAAAATTCCCAGATAGTTAGTGAAAAGAAGAAGAGAAAGAAGAAAGAGACAGAAGAAGAACAGAAAAGAAACACACAATCTCACATTCGCAGCAGATAAAATATAATAGCAAATAATAATAACAGTTATAAAAATGAAAACTGTATCAATTCACTTATACATTTATACATCACAGTTACAACAATTACACAACATTGGCAGTTTAAAACAACATGTCCAGATATATAACTATAATATATATGCAGCGGTTACACTACATACGTTCCTGCTATCCAGCTCGTCTCCTGAGCTCCAGAACGTCCTTACCTGAAAAGCTGTAATACTCGGTCTGACCTGAGCATTACATCAAAGTAACACCCGGGTCAGGCTGGAAATCAGCGTGAGTAAACTCATCTAACAAGGAATACAAAAGTATACAACTTATATGAACCCGGGTACCTAGCATCCATATACAATTTCACAAATTGTCATAGTCATCACTTATTTCTCACATTAATTTCTAAGTACCCAAACTTAGATTAAAGGGTCCAATCCACTTAAATCATTCCATTTCAGCCTATTAATTTCACATATCAAATTATAAAGAATCGAAGAGGTTTTGGGAATTTATTAATACCCGACTCCGGTCTCTTCGAATTCAATTCCATCTAAATTCAAGTTGTTCAATTAAATACTACTCAACTTTAATTATCGGATATCCCTTTTACATAGCAATTCACAATTGATAGATAATCATATTATCACCATCCATCCAACACAGCATATCACAAAGCAATTCATATCAGAGATATCAACCAATTCAATGTATTCATCATCATTCAATCATTTATAAGCAAGATTGGTCACTTCCATTAATTACAATAATTAATGATCTTCTAATTACTTAAATTAGTTAATTATTCTTAAATTTCAATTAATAATTAACCTTTAACTTAATTACATTCATTAATCAATCTTGATTAATCACAATCGGAAATTATCTTTGTTTAATTACTTCAACAATTAAACTTGATTAATTATATAAATTAATCCTTCAATTACTCTGGTTAATTAACACTTAATTACCTCCACTAAATAATTTCTCTTTTATTACATCCAGTAATTTCCCATAATTTCCCACTAATTACTTCACTAAGTAATAACACCTTATCAATCACCTTAAGCAATTAAACTTTACCAACATCAAATGATTACCTTTAATTAATTAAAACTTAATCAATTTACTAAAATTAACTATATCCACTGAGTAATTAATTTCTTAATTAATTACCCTGATTTATCATTCTATAATTATTAATTAATTAACCTTTCATTAATCACAATCATAAATTAACTAACCTATTAATTAATTCCTAAAGTAATAATTCCTTTAATTACACTAAGAATTAATCCTTACTTAGTTCCATTAAGCTACACCTTTTTATTGCTTTACTCATTTTTACATCCTCTTACTTAATCATTATCAAATTTCAACCCATTAATTTCCTTTTTGGATAAACCATTTATCTTTAAAACATAATTATCATTTAGAAACATATTAAGTAAATCTCGAAATTAAGTTGTTCATTCATCTAGTGATTAACTTTAAAAAAACTTTAAGTTTGACTAATAATTAAAAACACTATTCCTATTAAAATTAACTACCTACCACTATTTAAAATTTAACCTAAATAAATTCAGGCCTTAAATAGAAATAAAACATGTAATTAAGTCCTAAGCTTAATTAGGCTAAATAGATATCCTAGCTAAATTGACATAATCTAGTCCTTGAAAAGAAATTGCTTATAAACTATATTGTTGTGGAAAACTCAGGCCCAACGACATTTATTTTCCCAAATTAAAACTAAATTTCCATGGCCCAGTCTAAAGAAAAATTTCGGCCCATATCTTTTTTTGTTCGTCGGCCCAAACCTATTTACATTACTTTCCTTTCCCTTTCTTACCTCTTCCCTTAATTCCATTACCTTCCTGCTACAACAACCTGATACACGAACAAGCCGTGCATGTGCACACTCCATCAGAGTCGCACCGACCATCGACGACCCCACCTTCCAGTCACCCTCGTCGTTCTCAAACCCCCCAGTCCATCTTGATTTCAAGATGGCAATCGATAAAAAAACGAGTTGAACCACCATCATCAGCCAAGGGAATCCCTTCCTTATTCCACCTCGTACCACCATTCGCAACCACTATATCCCACACCGCCCTGCCTCGAGCTCTGACTAGCACTCTACTTCCTGATCCCCTGGTACCGCAACCCCCCTGTGTCATCACGATGCCGAAAATTCAACAAAATAACCCCTCACCTAGTCACCTGACAGTACTACCCCCCAAAAACCTAGTTTACCTCTATCTGGTCGATACGATCATCAGAAAAATCAACTTCTATTTTTCCAGTGATACCCATCCCCTAGGCCACCTTCGACAACAATCTCAACTCCTGAATCACCATCGATCGCCAGATATAGGTGAAACCCCCAAAATCCTTCAACTTGAATTTACTCAGTGAATATCAAACTAAAAATTTTGAATTTAGTTTCTAAATTCATCATATACCATTACAACTTTGTTTATGTCTTCGAATCATAAATTTAAAATATCAGATTTTACGCCAACATCAGATATTTTCCTATATTCCTTCATTTTGAAATATTCTCAAAACGTAAGACTCAGAGACTATTTTTAAAATTTATATTACAGTATGCTAATCATATTTCATGTATAGATCATACCCAAATCCTGAAAGTTTTAAGATATGAATTTTTTTAAATCAATTAGAACCCTGGAAAAAACATAGATTTTATATTATACAGTGACTTTTTTCAGTCATTTATTTCAATTCCAAACATGCATTCAAAATCAAACATCCCTGCAAATATTATACTACATCCAACAATATTCAACTTGAGTATCAACCAGATTTTAAACTGCATGCATTCACTTAATCATGCATGAAGTATTTCCATCCATATATGTCATATTGGCACACTTATGAATTCAGGAAAAACAAATTTTATGAAATCCTTACTAAAATTCAACCCATTCATCAAAGCATATATCAGACACAATTTAAAAGAAGTGATTACTCACCTCTATTGTTTGAACAGAACAGGATTTGAAGCAGTTTTGTTAAAACCAGATAAACAAAAGTGTTTACTCATCTTTAATATTGCAGTGAACAAAAGCAGAGCAAGTTATAATACTTCCAGGCCTTGCAATCTTTAAATCTGGGAAAATATGCTTTGATGATTGCTGATAAAATCCTACCGCATGCTTACAATTTGATGATTTAAGTGCTGTAATTGATGTTGAACTTCCTTTTTAAGTTGCAGGTTTGCCATTTAAACTCAGATTTGATTTTTGCTGAGTTTGATCTTCCATTTGATTTGCAAAAGGTTTGAATTTGCAGGTTTTTAATAGAAGGTTGCAGCTTTGAAAAATGCAGATTTCATTTTGCTTTTTTTTTAGTTTCAGATTTGAAGAAGAGTTTACCGATTGCCATTTATTCTAAAAAGAATGAAGGAAGGAAAAAGAATAGAAATAAGAAGAAGGAAGTAGAAATGTATATGTTTTCTTTTATCTTTTATTTATTATTTTAGAAACAAAGCATAGTGACGACACTTGTATTTCACTTAACACTTGTTATTAGGTGTGTTAAGAAGCTTACATATGTAATTTAAGTGTATTTTAATTTAAATTAAATTGTTTATAAAAATCTAACTTATTTTATAAGATCTTTTAAATCTTATTTTTATTTCTTAAGAAATATATAAATGAATTTATCTCTTTTTAAATTAAAAAGAAATGAAAATAAATAAAATTATAATTATAAGCTTATTCTAATATTTTTAAGTTTTTATTCTTTAAAATTTCAAAACATTGAATTCAAATTTAAATTAAATTATAAAACTCCAATTTAAAAATAAAATTATATATATAGATACATATATAACTCTTATTAAAATTAAAAATAACAAATCCTATTTCTAACAAAGTTTATTTATGTTTGTAAAAACTAGATATTATCATTGTTATTTTGAAAATAACAAATTAAACAATATTTAATATCGGGATTTGTAGATCTAGTCCGACTTAACAATACATATAGATACACACACATTAATACTTGTATATGTAAACACTTACAATTTTAATAACATAAAGTTTGCATATAACTATATTATATACATATTTGTCTATTTACTACAATAGCTATAAATTTTCTCATATCTATAACCTAGTATTTATTATAACTCAAATCCAATTATATACATTTAGATATTATTAATTACCAGAATTTATTTGTTAAATCTGTAAATTATTATTTCCCAATAGTTTAAATCAAATAATTATACAATTATCTGATGCCAAAGAAATCCGGATTACCACATTCCTCCCCCCTTTGAATCTTTTCGTCCCCGAAAAGGAACAAAGCCAGAGTTTATTATAATGCTTATTTTTAAAAATTTATTCTTTGAAACAATTTTAAAAAACTTTTAAAATCTACATAATATTATAAAATAGCTTTATAAAAATACTTTAAAATCCATATAGTATTACTAAAATAGTTTTTATAAAAATACTTGTATAACTTGATGTTTCAGCAAGTCCATTCTCATTCTTATAGAAATTCGGTCATACGTTGATCAGGCGTAAGATTGGAAATCTACAAGTACTTAGCATACTCGTTTTCAACATTCAGTGAAAATACTTGAAAAATAATTTTATTGAAAATATAGAAACAGTTTTTGAAAATAGAGGATATATCTTTGATGAGGATGCTCTGGAAATCATCACCCCCATCCATGGTCGCAGTTAACCCGATGGTTACATTGCCGTCCCGACAAAATCCATAGATAACTGTAGGCCTCCGCGCCCCTCGATTACACCATGGAACCCACTACAGATCGCAACTACAACTGGGGTTACGTGGCTATCACAGCAAAAACCCATATAGCTGTAGGCATCAGCGCCATCGAGTTTCGCTGCCAAAAGAATGAAACTTCTCCACTCCACTTGACCATAGATCGCAGTCTACCGTTGTTGCGTTGCCTTCCCGGAAAAATCAAGTGTAGACCGTTGACACTCATCCTCCACACGATATTCGCTATGGTCCCCATAGTAGATCGCAGTAACATTGAGTTACACTGTCGTCATAGCATAACCCAAATGCCCCTGTAGGCATCAGCGCCCTCGACTTTCGCTATCCAATAATCCTCAGGAACTAGTTTGTCCGGACTCCTCACAGGATCAACTTTAGAACCCCCCTTTGGGGTTCAAGGCAGCACCACCCGGTGGTACTCCTGAGAAGTCCATTCCAAGGGAGCGCCTTTTTCCCCAGAGCCATCATCAAAACATTTTATACTATATATATAGTATCTTTTAAATCGTACACCTAGTATGATCTCATACAAAGCTCCTTTACACAAAATCGATTATTCGAAAATCGATAATTCTCAAACTAGGCTTTCCAAATTCAATATATATTTTACCCAAAAATCAAAAGCCTTTCCAAATCCATCGGTTTCCAAAACCTTTTTCCAAAATCCTCATAAGATCCTTTTTATATATATACAGATATATATAATCTTTAAAACTTTGGATCATTTCAAACTTGTATAAAACTCCTTTTATACTTCAAACATTTTCAAAAACCCTTTTTTTTCTGGCGAAAGATTCATCAAGGGGAGTTTCATTTCACAAAAACAAAGATATTTAACTTTGTTTACTCAAAATCAAATATTCAAATTTGATTACTCTTTTCAATATCAATTTCATTCAAATTCGTACGATGTACACATATCATCCGTACGCTATACCAATCTGATCGCTCACTCGACCACACAATATCAATTCTGAACTAGTATTGTCCACCCGACTTCTAGTGTGGACATAGATCTGGTTTCTTGATCAGAAACCGTCACTCTCCTTACATAGTCATAACTATGATAGAAAATATCCAAAACCAATCAACAATCCATATCCAGGTTCGCCGTCGAAAATCGAGTGAAAAATCACACTCGGATCGATATAACTATCTCAAAATTCTGTGCTCGAATTCGGATCAAATCACTATGCGAATAGAATAATATACGTACACCTTACGTATTTATCTTTATTGGTTATTAGCCAAATAAATCCCATTTCTATTCACATTCACTTTGATTTTCATTCACTTACACACAATTGCCTTAATCCACATTTGGATCATTCCTTAAATTCATATCTCGATTGGGTATTTAACCAATAAGAGTTTAAACTCTGTCTAGTTTAAATTTAGAAAATAGCTTGAAAAGTTAAAAATAGATAAGTAGTTGGAAAATAATTACTAGTTTGTAAAATAGGTGTAGCATAGTTAGAAAATAGTTAAAATAATTACAGAAATTTTAGATAATCGCAAAATAATATTATGATAGTAATTAGTTTTGTAAAACAGTTGAAATATAGTAATTAGCTTATAAAACAGTTGGAAAATTGTTAAACAGTTTCAAAAATAATTGTAAAACAAGTATAAGATAATTTGGCTTTTAAAAGAAAGGTCGTATATATAATAAATAGCTTTGAAAATAGGTTTATATTAAAACAATTTATATTAAAAATAGTCTAGGGTCAAAACTGTTCACTTCCCAATCTTCATTCTCAATCAATTCAATTTAAATTTCCTCTTCCATTTAAATTGATCCAATTCCATTTTAAATAACTTCAATTTCCATCGAAATTGATTCAACCCCAATTCAAGTTGAATTACCCTCAGTTTCTTCCCAAATTTTACTTTATTCAACCTGGATCTCAAATTCTACTAACTCAAATAAATTTCAATTGAACTGGTTCCAATTTCAATTCATTTCAACTCCAGTTTGAATTCATATCAATTTCAAACTCCATTTCCAAATAAAGTTGAATTATTCTTGATTTCCTTCCAAATTCAATTCAAATTCCATTTGAATTTAAAACTATTCAACTTTAATTACAATTCCAGATTATTCAAATAAATTTGGACTAATTTCTAATTGAACCCACTTCAATTTCAAATCTTAAGTCCAAAATGATTCCATTTACCTTAATAATGGATATATTACCATACCCATTTCTTTAAACAAAACCAATTCACAGTTTAAAGATTATATATAATAATAGGGTAATATCATCCAATTATTTTAAAACATCTATCCATTACCAATTTCCAGGTCTCAAAACCCAATTTGAATCGCATAAATTCCCAATTTAAATTAATCATTTAACTTCCCAAGTTAAATTTCAATTTCATATTGAAATTCCCAAATCAGGTAGTCCTTTCAAACTTATTTAACTTCCTCTAAGTTAAATTTAGTTCACTTAATTCAGTCAAATTCACACAATTTGAATTCCTATTCAAATTTCAAAATTCTTTCCCATTTATAAGTTAAAAGAAACTTATCACTTTGGGTTGCACATCTTATTCTAAATTCAAAATTCATCATTTAGGGTCTATATCAAACCATCTTTGATATTATGTATATCTACATATATACATGTTAATTTCTTTTACATACCAAGTTATATTTTAAAATTTTAAACCACCTTTGGTTTTTAATCAACACAATTTTTTTTAAATTTTCAAACATCTCTTGTTTGAAATAGGACCATTTCATTCAAATGCATTAAACAATATTATTTATTATTTCTTTAAATTAATTACATCATTAATTAATTCCAATTAATCACATTCGGTAATTAACTTATTTCTTTATTACCTTCATTAAGTAATTGTCCCTTAAATTACTTACCTCTAGTTACTTCATTAAGTAACTCCTTCTTTATTTATCATTTCCAAATTATTATCCATAAATTAATCTCATTAAATAAAGTTTAATTAATTACATAAATTAATTGATTACCCTTATCCTGAAACCTTTCCCAAATTTAATTCCAGTTTGGTTGTATTTCTTTTACTTCTTAATTCTTACTATTACTTTTAGTTAGTTAATACTACAACCAATTCCCTTAGATAATCTATTTCTTATATGAAATTCATTTACTTTTGAAATCATTTAAAAACCTTTATATAAGAAAATAACAAGTACGCTCTCTCATATTTATATACTCTATTCATCCTAGGGTACCACTTACCCTTCCCTTAATGAGTAATCCCAACAGAGCCAAGGTTCTCGCTTAACCTTCTGCTCTGATACCAAATGTAACGACCCGGAAATTTCAATCCCGAAATTTCCAAATAGTTAGTGAAAAGAAGAAGAAAAAGAAGAAAGAGACAGAAGAAGAACAGAAAAAAAAACACACGATCTCACATTCGCAGCGGATAAAATATGATAGAAAATAATAATAACAGCTATACAAATGAAAACTGTATCAATTCACTTATACATTTATACATCACAGTTACAACAATTACACAACATTGGCAGTTTAAAACAACATGTCCAGATATATAACTATAATATATATGCAGCGGTTACACTCCATACGTTCCTGCTATCCAGCTCGTCTCCTGAGCTCCAGAATGTCCTTACCTGAAAAGCTGTAATACTCGGTCTGACCTGAGCATTACATCAAAGTAACACCCGGGTCAGGCTGGAAACCAGCGTGAGTAAACTCATCTAACAAGGAATACAAAAGTATACAGCTTATATGAACCCGGGTAACTAGCATCCATATACAATTTCACAAATTGTCTTAGTCATCACTTATTTCTCACATCAATTTCTAAGTACCCAAACTTAGATTAAAGGGTCCAATCCACTTAAATCATTCCATTTCAGCCTATTAATTTCACATATCAAATTATAAAGAATCGAAGAGGTTTCCGGAATTTATTAATACCCGACTCCGGTCTCTTCGAATTCAATTCCATCTAAATTCAAGTTGTTCAATTAAATACTACTCAACTTTAATTATCGGATATCCCTTTTACATAGCAATTTATAATTGATAGATAATCATATTATCACCATCCATCCAACACAGCATATCACAAAGCAATTCATATCAGAGATATCAACCAATTCAATGTATTCATCATCATTCAATCGTTAATAAGCAAGATTGATGAATTCCATTAATTACATTAATTAATGATCTTCTAATTACTTAAATTAGTTAATTATTCTTAAATTTCAATTAATAATTAACCTTTAACTTAATTACATTCATTAATCAATCTTGATTAATCACAATCAGAAATTATCTTTGTTTAATTACTTCAACAATTAAACCAACTCCTTGATTAATTATATAAATTAATCCTTCAATTACTTTGGTTAATTAACACTTAATTACCTCCACTAAGTAATATCTCTTTAATTACATCCAGTAATTTCCCATTAATTACTTCACTAAGTACTAACACCTTATCAATCACCTTAAGCAATTAGACTTAACCAACATCAAATGATTACCTTTAATTAATTTAAACTTAATCAATTTACTAAAATTAACTACATCCACTGAGTAATTAATTTCTTAATTAATTACCCTGATTTATCATTCTATAATTATTAATTAATTAACCTTTCATCAATCGCATTCATAAATTAACTAACCTATTAATTAATTCCTAAAGTAATAAATCCTTTCATTACACTAAGAATTAATCCTTACTTAGTTCCATTAAGCTACACCTTTTTATTACTTTACTCATTTTTACATCCTCTTACTTAATCATTATCTAATTTCGACCCATTAATTTCCTTTTTAGATAAACCATTTATCTTTAAAACATAATTATCGTTTAGAAACTTATTAAGTAAATCTCGGAATTAAGTTTCTCATTTATCTAGTGATTAACTTTTAAAAAAAACTTTAAGTTTGACTAATAATTAAAAACACTATTCCTATTAAAATTAAATACCTAACACTATTTAAAATTTAACCTAAATAAATTTAGGCCTTAAATAGAAATAAAACATGTAATTAAGTCCTAAGCTTAATTAGGCTAAATAGATATCTTAGCTAAATTGACATAATCTAGTCCTTGAAAAAAATTGCTTATAAACTATATTGTTGTGGAAAACTCAGGCCCAACGACATTTATTTTCCCAAATTAAAACTAAATTTCCATGGCCCAGTCTAAAGAAAAATTTCGGCCCATATCTTTTTTTGTTCGTCGGCCCAAACCTACTTACATTACTTTCCTTTCCCTTTCTTACTTCTTCCCTTAATTCCATTACCTTCCTGCTACAACAACCTGATACACGAACAAGCCATGCATGTGCACACTCCATCAGAGTCACACCGACCATCGACGACCCAACCTTCCAGTCACCCTCGTCGTTCTCAAACCCCCCAGTCCATCTTGATTTCACGATGGCACTCGATAAAAAAACGAGACCACCATCATCAGCCAAGGGAATCCCTTCCTTATTCCACCTCCTACCACCATTCGCAACCACTCTATCCCACACCGCCCTGCCTCGAGCTCCGACTAGCACTCTACTTCTTGATCCCCTGGTACCGCAACCCCCCTGTGTCATCACGATGCCAAAAATTCAACAAAATAACCACTCACCTAGTCACTTGACAGTACTACCCCCCAAAAACCTAGTTCACCTCTGTCTGGTCGATACGCTCATCAGAAAAATCAACTTCTATTTTTCCAGTGATACCCATCCCCTGGGCCACCTTCGACAACAATCTCAACTCCTGAATCACCATTGATCGCCGGATATAGGTGAAACCCCCAAAATCCTTCAACTTGAATTTACTCAGTGAATATCAAACTAAAAATTTTGAATTTGGTTTCTATATTCATCATATACCATTACAACTTTGTTTATGTCTTCGAATCATAAATTTAAAATATCAGATTTTAAGCCAACATCAGATATTTTCCTGTATTCCTTCATTTTGAAATATTCTAAAAACATAAGACTCAGAGACTATTTTTAAAATTTATATTACAGTATGCTAATCATATTTCATTTATAGATCATACCCAAATTCTGAAAGTTTTAAGATATGAATTTTTTTAAATCAATTAGGACCGTGGAAATAACATAGATTTTATATTATACAGTGACTTTGTTCAGTCATTTATTTCATTTCCAAACATGCATTCAAAATCAAACATCCCTGCAAATATTATACTACATCCAACAATATTCAACTTGAGTATCAACCAGATTTTAAACTGCATGCATTCACTCAATCATGCATGAAGTATTTCCATCCATATATGTCATATTGGCACACTTATGAATTCAGGCAAAACAAATTTTATGACAACCTTACTAAAATTCAACCCATTCATCAAAGCATATATCAGACACAATTTAAAAGAAGTGATTACTCACCTCTATTGTTTGAACAGAACAGGATTTGAAGCAGTTTTGTTAAAACCAGATAAACAAAAGTGTTTACTCACCTTTAATATTGCAGTGAACAAAAGCAGAGCAAGTTATAATACTTCCAGGCCATGCAATCTTTAAATCTGGGAAAATATGCTTTGATGATTGCTGATAAAATCCTACTGCATGCTTACAATTTGATGATTTAAGTGCTGTAATTGATGTTGAACTTCCTTTTTAAGTTGCAGGTTTGCCATTTGAACTCAGATTTGATTTTTGCTGAGTTTAATCTTCCATTTGATTTGCAAAAGGTTTGAATTTGCAGGTTTTTAATAGAAGGTTGCAGCTTTGAAAAATGCAGATTTCATTTTGCTTTTTTTTTAGTTTCAGATTTGAAGAAGAGTTTACTGATTGCCATTTATTTTAAAAAGAATGAAGGAAGGAAAAAGAATAGAAATAAGAAGAAGGAAGTAGAAATGTATATGTTTTCTTTTATTTTTTATTTATTATTTTAGAAACAAAGCAAAGTGATGACACTTGTATTTTACTTAATACTTGTTATTAGGTGTGTTAAGAAGCTTACATATGTAATTTAAGTGTATTTTAATTTAAATTAAATTGTTTATAAAACTCTAACTTATTTTATAAGAGCTTTTAAATCTTATTTTTATTTCTTAAGTAATATATAAATGAATTTATCTCTTTTTAAATTAAAAAGAAATGAAAATAAATAAAATTATAAATATAAGCTTATTCTAATATTTTTAAGTATTTATTCTTTAAATTTCAAAACATTGAATTCAAATTTAAATTAAATTATAAAACTCCAATTTAAAAATAAAATTATATATATAGATACATATATAACTCTTATTAAAATTAAAAATAACAGATCCTATTTCTAACAAAGTTTATTTATGTTTGTAAAAACTAGATATTCTCATTGTTATTTTGAAAATAACAAATTAAACAATATTTAATATCGGGATTTGTAGATCTAGTCTGACTTAACAATCACATATAGATGTACACACATTAATACTTGTATATGTAAACACTTACAATTTTAATATCATAAAGTTTGCATATAGCAATATTATATATATTTTTTCTATTTACTCCAATAGTTATAAATTTTCTCATATCTATAACCCAGTATTTATTATAACTCAAATCCAATTATATACATTTAGATATTATTAATTAGCAGAATTTATTTGTTAAATCTGTAAATTATTATTTCCCAATAGTTTAAATCAGATAATTATACAATTATCTGATGCCAAAGAAATCCGGATTATCACAATGTCTGACATTATACTTTGGGATGTAAAGCTGCTTTCTATCAAATACATTTCTGTTGGTGGGTAGAATTTATACTCTTAGCTTAACACCATTCTCTGAGACGTACGATCACAGAGGTTATATAGTTGATATTTACTAGTGATATATTTCCAATTTGGTAATGTGGCATGCTAATTGATGAGCATTGGATGATCGAAGCATGGATTTTGTGAAAAGCGTAGCTTCGTGGGACGAGATTTCATCGTACCACATCTTGGGAAATGGCCGAAACAGGAAAGGATGCAGCAAGGTTATGGGGTTCGCGACTCTCAGGGTATGTGCATTTCCTTCAGGATAAAAAGTGGTATAATGGTATGGAGCCTAGATATTTTACTTATGTGGTTGTTGGAATTTGTGATGGCACCACGACAAAGGTCGGTTACAATGGGGGATGGCATACTCATGACACTTAGTTACCTAGTTACAGAGGTAACCTGGCCTTATGTTGGCAGAGATCCGGTTAGGTTCTCAGGGCGTCCCTCCAGAGGCATACCCATTCGGATAGAGGAAGTTCCTTAGCCTTGACCATTTGTTGGAATCCAAACAATCAATATGAGCCCAGTACTGTTTTAGTTGTAGAACCTTCCATTTAACATGGTAGCTATAGTAGGCATACTATAATGGTACGTATGCTTGCTAAGATTAATATTATACTTGCAAATGTTTTCCACACTATGCACTAATAATAATATCAAAAGGATTTTCACGTATCAAGCATGTTTGACTACTGTAAGGAGAAACCTCCCTCATGTGTGCAATTGCATTGAGTGTGTGCCGAGAGACCTTATGGGAGTTTCATTTTCCAAAAAGAATAACATATTTATTTTATTTCTTTTTGTACAAATAACTGTTTTTATGTTTGCTCACACCAGTCCCATGACTGACTCGAAGTTTATCGTTCCATTTCTAAACACAGGACGTCCATAATTTTCCACACGGACAGCCTAGAGTCAGGTTGTTAGTAGGTTGTGGAGGTAGTTCAGATAGTAGAAATGAATCTGGAAGTCTTTGAAGCTTTTGGTTTTTGAGTTTTTGGTTTGGAGCTCTAGAGCTTCAGCAATGAAGATGCAGTATGTTGGACTCACTTTTCCTCTCTCTCTTTTGGAAGACCCTGTTGATATTATTCCGTTGTTATGTTGTATTTCCGCTGTCGTGTTGTATATATTGGCTCTGATGTTGTTGGTTCACTTGTTGTAGAATGTTGTAACCCATATTGTGTATCAATAAAAGTCATTCTTGTTTCCGCTGTATTGTTATCATCTAATGTGTTATAAGCTCCAGCGAACCAGGCTCAACTTTTGAATCTTCGACATTTGGATATGGTGATGTATTCGATGCCTATTTTCGAACGTCAAGGCCGGGTCGTTAAATTTGGTATCAGAGCTGAAGGTTGACTAAGAACTTTAGCTTTGTAGTATAACTCATTAGGTTACTCATTAGAAATAGGGCTGGAAATGCCCTAGAATGAGTATATTCCCTAAAATATCACGTCCGCAAGCCTAAAATCAATTTTCTTACTATTCACCAATAGTGAGAATGAGTGCAAGATGAGGACGAGGTACGGGACAGGGGGAGTAACACTACAAATGGTCAAGACCCTACAACAACAAGAGAAGTTTTTCTCATCTAAGCCCAGCCAAATCTAGCAGAGTTACATCAGAATTTATCAAGACTTGGAGGGAAACCGTTCAATGGCGCAGAGACTATTATAGAAGCGCAAGCTTGGATTCGATCTTGTGAAAGGATTTTTAAAGGATTGAAATTGGATGATGATCAAAGCAGGTTGAGGGCTTCCTGGCAGCTCTAGGAAGAAGCTTTGGTATGGTAGGAGACCATTACTTTAGCAAAATCGAAGGATGAGTGTTTAAGTAGCGTTATATGCTTTCCGCTGGTATTTCCAGGATGTATCAAGAAGATTACCTTACTTCTTATTTGTGATAAAATTGTTAGAGTTCTATTTGACATTGGAGCCATGCATAGTTTTATTTCCCACCAAACCGTAGAATAGTTAAATTTGAACCCGAATTCATAGACAAACCTATTTTTGTAAAGAACCCGGTAGGAGGCCTTACGAATCTTTGTTTACATTGTACAAAAAGTTCCTATTTTTTATTCTTATCATCAATTTCTTATCAAATTTTTTGTTCTTGACTTTAATGAATATGAGATTTTACTTGGAATGGATTAGTTAGACAAGCATATGGCTATTCTGATTTGCGAAAAGAGAATTGTGTCATTCGAAACCGAGCTGGAAAGGATTGAAAAAGTGACTTGCGATAGTTCAGGAATTCACCAAGGAAACTCTAGATAGTATTAGGAAAGCCTATCCGGATTTGTGTCCGGATAGTTAGGAGTGCCGATGAATGAATTGTTTGCTTTGGTTGTTAGTATATGACTAATATGTATGCTTGGATTGTTTTAATATAAGAGCTTTGGGATTATCTTTTGCTTCCAAATTTCGAGGACAAAATATTCTTAAGGGAGGGAATTTGTAGTGATCTCATTTTTAAGCCAAATTTAATTTAATAATTAATGTAAATTTTAGAATTAATTTGTAAATTAATTTGAATTTTTCCAAAATATGTAAGATATGTGTTTTTTAATATATATATATAAATAGATTGTAAATAGAATTTTGATTTGAAAATTCAAATATAAATAAATTGGATTTTAAACTCTATATTTTAAAAACTAATAAAAATTTGTTTTCTAATTATAATATATATATGTATATATATTGTGATTTGGAAGTTATATTTTGAATTAATATAATAATTTTCAAAAAGCTATTTCAGGGTTAAATTCTGTATTTTAAAAACTAGTGTATATATATATATACACATATGTTTATTTATTAATGTATATCTAGATTTTAAATCATTTTCTTTAAAAGTTATATAAGTATAGATAATAGAAAATGTATGAATAGAAAATATAAGACATATATAAATATAAAGCTAAATTGAAAATATAATATAGAATTATATAAAAACCATAATACGTGCAAAATTAACATGTGTAACATTAATAACATGTAAAGGTCAAGTGTGGAAATTATAACAAGTATAAGTATTTTAAAATGCAATTTAAAATTTGTAAGTTAAATGTAACATGCATAAATACACGTGTCAATTATTTATTTTCTTTTATTTTTAAACATAATAAAACATTCATATATATACACACACACATCTACTTCTACTTTTCTCATTTTCTTAGTTTGATTCAAAACTAGAACCTGAAATACAAACCAGAGATAAACATAAAAAAAACAAAAGCAATCAAACAGTCTTCAACAGGAAGCAAAATAAATCAAATATCAAGCTTCAGTTCAAAAAAACCACGTTCCAGTTTTTAGATCAAATTCTAGATTTTCAAAGATTAGATTCAAAATCAATTCAACTTCAAGCTTAACAAGGTAGATCAAATTCAAGTTTCAAGATCATATACAATTTCCAGACCAAAAAAATTCAAGTTCTAGATAAAATTCAACGCCTCTTCTCTGTTTCTTCATAAACAGGTGAGTAAACTATTTTTTTTAAAAACCCAGATCCTTTTGAAACCTTATGCTTGTGATGATCATTGAAGTTATAATGTGAAATATGCTTTGCATGAATGTATATAATGCTTGCATGTATATAAATATGTAATGGTTTGAGTGTGTATGTGTGTGTATACATACATACATACATACATACATACATACATACATACATACATATATATATATATATATATCTTTGTTTTGAATTTACAAACTAAATCCAAATTCAAAAAAGTTTATACCTCTTTATATAAACAGTTTTATGTTATTATCTTTAAAATGAATTTGTTTATATTTACCTAATTCAACTTTTGAAAATATTTTCAAAATATATTGAGCAAGAAACTTTATTGGGAAGAAGAATATACAATGAAACTCAATGCATGTTGAAAATTTGAATACCAGGATTTCCTGGCTTACCTACATAACCTAATTTGATTTAAAAAATCATGATTTTTAAAAGTTAAATCATGATTAGTTTAGAATTGAATGAGGGATTCATGGTTGAATGGAAAAAGGGATTTTTGTATTTTCTAGTGATCGGAGGATGTTTGGGTCTCGGGATCGTGGGTGAAGTTTTTTACGAGGTCAGAGGTTTCGGAAAAAATGGTGGGTGGATTTTTCCATACCGTGGTGGCCGAACGACGACGAACTAGGGTTTAAACCCAGTTTTTGGTCAGTGTCGAAATTTGGGTTGCAGCAGTGTCGTCGAGGCATCGGACTCAATCAGAATTGGGGGAACCGGAGCATGGGTCTTCGGTGAAGCTTTGGCCGAAGTGGAGAATGTTCTGGTGGTTTGAGGTGGCGGGTCGAGGTGATTTCTTTGGTGATAGTTTGGTTCCACTTAGGTGTTGTTATGCTCAATTTTGATTTCAAGCACGAACGATTATCCTAGGTGGTCGGGTCGTGTGAGTGGAGCATCGACGACTTGTGGATGGTGGAGGCAACATCGACATGTGACCGTGCACGTATGTCAGATGTATCAAATGGTTTGGTAGTTGCTATTGTAGGAAGAAGAAGATATGTATCGAGTTTTGACTCGGGAAAATGATGTGGTGGCTCGAGTATGCATGCGAATGCGTTTGTGAGTGTTACAGGTTTTAATAAGTTTAAAAAATTTAAACATAACGAAGAAAAAAGGAAGTGGCTCGGGTTGTTGCTTGGGGAAATTCACGTTTGGCTCAGGTTGGTTTAGGGTTTTAAATTTTGATACCAGATTTTAAAAATATAAAGAAATTATGAATCAAGTTTTCAAGTATTAACAAGTTCCAAACAATATTTTCAAAGCAAAGTTTACCAAGTTAAAGTTAATATAGAAAATTATATAAATAAAGAAATTTCAAGATTTTTAGTTTAGTAATTAAAAGAGATAAAATAATTAATTAATTCCTATGTGTTTTAATATATATCCTTTATTTTAATTTATTCTTAAGTTTATTTTAAGTCAAATTTATTAGTATAATTAAGAAGTTAATTAAGAATATAAAATGTTTTTAATTGTTAAATTAATGTTCTAATTTAATTTATAGGTCAATGATAAATTAATTTTAAAGGTTTTCTAATTAAGATTTAAATGGTAATTGAGTAATTAATTAAGAAATGGTTTATCTTAGATTAATTAACGAGTTAAGTAACTAAAGATAATTAATTAATTGAAGGATAATTATTTAATGTAAGTAATAAAAGGGTTAATTTGTTAATGTAATTAATTAAGGGTTAATTAATTAATGTAATTAATTAAGGATTAATTAATTAATTAAAGGTTGATTAATTATTGTAAGTAATTAAGTGATAATTACTTAATGTAAGTAATTAAAGGATAAATAAATAATTAAAGGTTAATTAATTAATGCTTAAAGGATAATTGATTAATTGAGGGTTAATTAATAAATATAATTAATTAAACGTTGATAAATTAATGTAAGTAATTAGGGGATAATTACTTAATGAAATTAATTAAAGGAAAATTAATTAATTAAAGGTTAATTAATCAATGAAAGTAATTAAGGGACAATTAATTATTTAAAGGATGATTAATTAATGTGAGTAATTGACGGATAATTACTTAATGATTGTTATTTAGTTAAGGGTCAATTAATTAATGTAATGATAATTAATGTATGTGATGGAGGATAATTACTTAAGATGGATAATTAAGGACGATTAATTAATTTCATTAATTAATTGTAATAATAATGAATGGTTTGTAATTAATTAATGTTAATCAAGCAGGGTTAGGTGACTAATTCATAAGAAATTAATTTATTTGGTTTAAATTGAATTAATTATAAATTATGTGATAAATTAATCTTGCTTATGGATGATTGGATTTTATCGAATGCCTTGAATTGTTTGATGTCTCTGATATGTAATGTTCTATGATATGAATTGTTTTGGATTGAGCTAAAATAAATGTAAGTTATTTATTTGTGATGTATTGCTGTGTGGATGTGAACTCTGAATTGAATTGAAATTATTTACTTAAAACAAATTGGCGTTTGAGATGATATTTGAATTTCGATGAGACCAGGGGTCGGATTCCAAATGGTTATCCAAAAACCACATCGAATCTTAAAGGTGGATCTTTTGTTTAAAAGATTAAAAATGGAAATAAGTTATGATTTAACTATGATCTGAATGTATCCACATGTTTCAAAATAAGCGCTCATTATTCGGATAAGCCGGGGGAGGACAATAAGTCATGAAACCCATTCCAAATAATGATACGACGAAATGGGATTGCATTTGAAGACGGTGGATGAAAAACGGGTATTTTCAACAACGAAAGGATTACCTGTTGATTGTCTCTAGACTGAGTTGCTCCGGTATAAAGATTACGCTAAGTGATGGGGAATCCGGACGTGATTAGGGGATATACGGATTTGCATTGACTTTTTTCCTTAATTGGACAAAGTGCCTTCGGTTCCATTCAGACCCAGGATGGACTTGTATGGATGTATGTCTGACATTACACTTTGAGACGTAAAGCTGGTTTCTATCAAATACATTTCTATTTGGTGTAGAGAATTTATGCTCTTGGCTTAACACCCTTCTCTGAGACGTACGAGCTCAGAGGTTATGTAGTTGATATTTACTAGTGATATATTCCCAATTTGGTAATGTGGCATGCTAAATGCTAATCATTGGATGATCGAAGCGTGGCTTTTGTGAAAAGCGTAGCTTTGTAGGATGAGACTTCATCGAACCTCACACCCTAGGAAATGGTCGAAATAGGAAAGGATGCAGCAAGGTTATGGGTTTGCGACCCTCAGGGTATGTGCATTTCCTTTTGGATAAAAAGTGGTATCTTGGTATGGAGCCTGGATATTTTACTTATGTGGTTGTTGGAATTTGTGATGGCGCCTCGGTAAAGGTCAGTTACGAATTGGGGATGTCATAACGTGATAGTAAGTTGCCTAGTTACAGAGTTATCCCGGCCTTGTGGTTGCAAAGATCCAGTTAGGTTCTCTAGGAGTCCCTTCAGAGGCATACCCATTCGGATAGAGGAAGTTCCTTAGCCTTGACCATTTGTCGGAAATCCAAACAATCAATACGAACCCTGTACGGTTTTAGTTGTAGAACCTTCCATTTATCATTTGCAAGTATAACATTAATCTTAGCCTTGATACTATAATGGTACGTATGCTGGCTAAGATTAATATTATACTTGCAAATGTTTTCCACACTATGCAGTAATAATAATATCAAAAGGATTTTCGCATATCAAGCATGTTTGAATACTATAAGGAGAAACCTCCCCATGTGTGCGACTGCATTGAGTGTGTGTTGGAAGACCTTATGGTAGTTTCATTTTCCAAAAAGCTTAACAGATTTTTTGTTTGTACAAATAACTCTTTTTATATTTGCTCACACCAATCCCATGACTGAATCAGAGTTTATTGTTCCCTTTTCTAAACTTTGGGTGCCCATAATTTTCCACATGGGCAGCCTAGAGTCAGGTTTCACCTTAGCTATAGTAACGATGTGAAGGTGTAGGAGCTCATGACCGACGATGGAAGTAAGTGCGATTCGATACTTTGATCCGCTTTTTTGTTTCGACCTGGGCATGAGATGGACAAAGATTGGAGCAGGGACAGTGGAATATAGTGATGAAGCAATAAGGATGTGTGGCTATAGTGGAGAACTCGGCTGTTGTGCGAGAGAGGACTGATCTCAGCGAAGTAAGAGAGAGAGAGGTATTTCGTTCTTTTTGATCTTTATGTTTGGCAGTTAATTAAAATAGCATTTGTTGCATCTGAAAGGGAAAATAGTATACTAGGCTAGTGTCTATTTAAAATAAAACTAGTTAGTTAAAATTTATAAATACATGTGCATGAACAGAGAATAGAAATAAATATATACAGTAGACGTGTTGTTTGAATTCTAAAGATATGTCATAACGTAATTAACTTATTAAATTGATTTATTTAAAAAAATTATTAGTTACCGAGACAAATTTATTTATTATAGGAAGGTTAGTTTTGATTTATATTATTAATTCAAAACCAAATTATTAGTTTAAAAATTAATTAATTAAATAAGTGATTAACTGTTTGATTTATTCAAATATTAATCGTAAATTGTTATACAAGTTCTGAAACCATGAAGAAATGGTCGAGATGGAAATGGATCGCAAACAATAATCGTTAGGAAGTAATAATATTAAATATTATCATTTAAGTGTGATAAATCAAATTGGTTGTTCGGAAGTAATAATATTTAATATTATCATTTTAGTGTGAAACTGAATAAGAAGTTGACATAATAATCAAAGGTTAAGGAAATAAATTCATTAATAGAATGGAAATTGAAATGTAAATTATGAATGAGATTTATAATTTAAATAAAATTCCAGAGTGATATTGAATATGAATTGGAAGAATTTGGAGTTTTGGGAAGGTTTAAATTCTTTTGAGTTTGAAAATAATTTTCAAAGATTTTGGAGGAGTAATGGTGATATTATTTGGGAAATATTTTTGAATTAGATTTGAAATTTGGTAAGAATTGAAATTTAAAAATATTTAAGGGGTTTTAAGGAGATAAAAGCATTGCACTCTTATTGGACATTGGAAAATAACTTCGGTGATTACTACAACATCATCGATGTTCATTTTCGAATTTTCAAGAGAGGAATTACTACCCGAATGATTTAATTTGGGGTGTTTGCAAAACTGGATTTGGTTTTGTAATTTAAAGAGATAATTGAATTTACCAGAGGATTTTGGATATAGTTGATTTCAAAGACGATTTTGAAATATTGAGTAATTGTTTAAAAATAATTCTAGAAATCTTAATAAAAAATGTAATTAGGATATAAATAAGCTGGAAAACTTATAGAAGTTAAAAATTCGAATTAAAATTGAAGGTAATTAAATCTAGTAAATAAAAGTAAAAATTTATTTTATTGTAAGTAAAATTGTAGGAGAACAAATTTATTTGAATTTTTAAGTAATAGAACTAGGATTAAAGTTGAATAATGGAATCAATTTAAATTGTGTCAAGAAAAGTTAATTCTAAATTTGTTCGAAGGAATTAAAGGAAGTAAGAGTTTAGAAATAAACTTTTTATTGAAATTTGAAATTTATGGAATAAGATTCAACTTGAAAGAGTCTAATAAAGGCAGTGTGATTGGAGAATAAATTTAGATAGATAAGCCAGTTAAAGAAGATTAGTAAATGGAATGGAAATAAAATTCTTGATAGACAAATGAATTTGCATTTGTAAGAAAACAGAATTGAAATTGAATATTGAGAATTAATTTAAACCGTGTGTAATGGAAGTTAATCAAGTTTTGACTAAATAAAATAAAGGATTGAAATAAATTAGTGAGTAAACTAATTGATTCAAGAAGGTAAGTACATGAATTGGAATTGTACATTGGATAATATTTAATTTAAAATGTGTAAAATAAAGTGAATTTATAAATTAATTCGAAGTGAACTAAAATTATAAAAGTTTGGGAATAAGAAATTGTTTGAGATTTAAAATAAATTAGTAAGTGGAATTAATTTAAAATAATGATACGAACCAGTGGTGAATGGAAGATTGTTGATAAAATTCAATATTCAGAGTTTGAAGATGAATCGAGTTCAAGTAAAATTGAAATAAAAATCAGAATGAAAATAGGGAAAAAGTATTGAGATTTGAAATTTATTTGGTAAATTGAAGCAGATTGAATCTATATGAAATTGGAATCCAATTTGATTAAATGTAGATCAAAACCAAATAGTAAAGTGAAGTAACAATATAAGAGTATATATAGTGCTTATGTTAAACTTAAGAAAAGTTAAGGGTGAAAGCTCTTAAGTAAAATTGGTATTGAAATATACTGAATAAATAAATGAAATTTAATCTGGAAGTTGTGAAATGGGATGGTCTTAAATAAGTGAATAGGAATAAAAATGAATGTGAATAAAAGAGAATTGATATAGCTAATAATTAATTGTTAAAAATATGTACAATGTACGTATATTATTTTATTCACATAGTGATTTGATCCAGATTGGGGCAAAGAATTTCGGGGTAGTTATACCAATACGAGTTGGGATTTTTCACTCAATTTTCGACGGCGAACCACGGATATTGATTTTGATTGATTCTGTACATTCTCTATCATAGTTTGTGGCTATGCAAGGAGAATGAAGGTTTCTGATCAAGTAACCAGATTTGAGTCCGCACTAGGAAGTCGAGTGAACGATACTAGTTCAAAAGTGAAATTATGCGATCGAGTGAGCGATCGTATTGGGTATTGCGTACTTATGATATATGTGCATGTACGGATGTAAATGAAATAGTTATGAAAACTTTTGAAAAGAAATGTATAAATTGAATTTGAAATCTATGATTGGATGTTATTGCTGCGTAGACTATTCAAGTGTTAATAAGAAAAAGGGAACTGGGATTTTTGATTTTCGAAGATAAATTGGAATTTTCTCTGCAGAGGTGTGTATTTGATTTTCTTAATGAAATTTGATGGTTTTCTTGTCTAGCCACTTAGCCTTTTGTTTTCTTTTGAAATTTGGGGGACCCATAGAGGATTTTATCATTGTACCGAGCTAGCAGCGCAAAGGAGACGCTGGCGAAATTTTGAGAAAATTTTGAGAGTTAGAAAACTTTTGGTGAAATTTTGATAATTTAAAATTTGAATTTGAATTATAATTTGAATGGTTGAGTTAGCAATGTTGTTTGGAAATTTTGGATAAGTTTGGAAAATTAGTAAGGATGTTGGGGTGTCTTTAATAAAAAGATTGTTTTGGGAAATTGTAGAAAAACTGTTTGGTTTTGGGATGTTGTTTGGAACTATTAGTTTTTGGAAAATAGTAACGTGTTATGTACCATTCTTCTCAACTGGTAATTTCGGGGACAAAATTCTTTTAAAGGGGAGGAATGTGACGAATTGGAATTTTTAGATATTTGAAATTGAAATACTTAATTGATTTTAAATATTTGAAAACTAGTTTAACTTGAATTTCAAATATCACTATTTACTTGGCAATTAAATTTTTGAATTTAATTATTGGAATTTGGGTAAATGGTTGAATCTGAAATTTTAAGCTTGTTAATAGTAGTTCAAAAGCTTTTAAAATTTATATTGATTACTAGAGGTAGTAGAAATGTTAAACTTGAAATTAGAAGTGTTTTGTTAAATTTTGAAAGTATATCTTTTAAATCGATATTTAAAAATAGCCTTCCGAGGCACAGTCTTGGATTTTGACAAAACCAGTTCCATTGGATCCGTAATTGTGTTTTATTATCGGATTTCAATTTTCGTAGCATTTGGAGTTGTCGCGTGATCTTACGATAGATAAACACGCTGAAATTATATTAGAAATTTAGCATAATAACTTGGTCTAACAAAAGATATCTTTTCCATACGATCGAGTTAGGACTCGAAACCTTTTCCATTGTATTATAATAGGGGTATGACATTATAAACGCATGGCAGCACGCCTCAATTGGATATTGAGATTGTGGTTTACTGTAACCGAGACGATTTAAATTTGAAATTAAATTTAAACTTGAATAATACATTCAAAACACTGTGACAACAGACACGTTGTGGAAACTTAAACACATGTTCTTTTTTTCCGTAAATCCACATGCGTGTCTTCCTTAAGAATTGAATGGACAAATAAAAATTAATATCCCCTCTTCTTCTTATAGTTCGAATCGATCTATTCCCATTCCTTGGCCTTTTATTTCTCAATTCGAAATTTAATCAATCGAGCGATGGCTGCTCATTCAGATCTCAAGCAACAAATGTCCCTTCTTTTTTTCACAAGCCCTATATATCGAATCAATTTTTCCAATTAAATAAAATATCTTGGCTCGGCTTGCGTATGGGCAGCTGCTTTGTGGCGTGATGAGAGACGGAGGAGGAAGAACTTTGAGATTTCTGGTGCACCAGGCTAGTGCGCAAACTTCAAGATGTCTAAGATGTGGGGGATTATAGGTTTCATTGTGATGTTGTGACATGTTGGAGGAGCTTCAGTTGATAGCATGAGCACTGCATGGAATGGCGATGCGAGAAGGTTCCACCTTAGCTGTAGCGACAATGTGAAGGTGTAGGAGCTCGTGACTGACGATGGAAGTAAATGTGATTCTATACTTCAATCCTCTTTTTTCTTGCGACCTGGGCGTGAAATGGACAACGATTGGAGCAGGGATAGTTGAATCTGGGGATGAAGCAATAAGGCTGCGTAGCCACAGTGGAGAGCTCAGTTGTTGTGTTAGAGAGGAGCGGTCTCAGTGAAGTTAGAGAGAGGTATTTCGTTCTTTGTTGATCTTTATGTTTGGCATTTAATTAAAATAACATTTGTTGCATCTGAAAGGGAAAAGAATATACTAGGCTACTATCTATTTAAAATAAAACTAGTTAAAATTTATAAATACATGTGCATGAACAGAGAATAGAAATAAACATATATAGTAGACCTATTGTTTGTATTATAAAGATATGTCATAATGTAATTAACTTATAAAATTGATTTATTTAAAAAAATTATTAGTTACTGAGACAAATTTATTTATTATTGGAAGGTTAGTTTTGATTTAAATTATTAATTCAAAACCAAATTATTAGTTTAAAAATTTGTTAAATAAATAAGTGATTAACTGTTTCATTTATTCAAATATTAATTGTAAATTGTTATACAAGGTCTGAAACCATGAAGAAATTGTCGAGATGGAAATGGATTGCAAACAATAATCAAAAGCGAGTTAATCTCACTCATTTGGATTTATTTATATTTAAATATTTGGTTTAGTGATTGAATTGGTTTGATGTATTCTCAAAATTCCAACATATATATATATATATATATATATATATATATTTAACCAAGCCAGGGTATTCAATAAATTCCAATTCCCAATATGATCAACATAATTCATCACAGATTATCGCATAATCATATCGTTGAATACATAAAATAAATTCAAACGTTTTGAGGATTCCAGTTGAATCCCTCCAACCTGTTTTCCAACATCCATAGATGTTAGCATCATATAAAATACAAATTCCACTACAAGGTGGAATATGACGGTATATGGGTTTATATTATCTCATCCGCTATTATGCGGCGCATAAGGTCTCCTCCACTATATAATGCAGGAAATCAATCACTTCAATATATATGAAGTTTGGATTTTTAAAGTAAATAAAAAGGTAATTTTAAATAGAATAATTATAAGGAATTTGGATAATTAAAATGATTTGGAAGAATAAAAGTTATTTTTAAATTGTAATAAATAAATCCAAAGTATGGGAAAAGAGATATTTTGAAAAAATGAATTCAAGTGACAATATTTAAAAGGAGTAAAGAATTTATTTTTAAAAATTCAAGGTTTAATTTGATGGGGAAAAGATAAAGAAGAAATTTGGAAAGTATGAAATTTGTAATTTTAGTTGAAATATGATTTTAAACCATGATTTATTTTTCGAAAACCACTTCGATCCGGTTTGAACGTTTTCGTAAGGAAGACAACAGCTTGGAGTTGAAGATAGAGTAGTGAAGTGCAAGGGCTAATCGCTACTAATCCTGAGGGTGATTTCAAATGGATGTAATAGGAGTAGTGCCTTCAGTTCCGTTTGAACTCGAAACGTACTCGTATGGCCGAATGTTAACAGAACATCGTCAGGAGGACGATGAGCATTCAAAGTGAAGATGTGCTAACAAGGTAACGGACAGCCTCGAGCCTCATCAACTGAGAATGGCTAAAATATGGGAGGTGCACACAAGGCTAAGTCGCTAGCAACCAATTAGGGTAAGGTCACTGCTATTTATAGGTCCCTTTATATATTCGATTGTGTGGCGGTTGCTGATCCCAACCACAGGGTGAACTTATTCGGATTATTCAGTAAGGGGTAGCTCCGGTCTTGTGATGCAAGGGATCAGGGTGGATCCTCGGTACGGTAATCTAGACCACGTAGTGTGACGGGCGGTACCCCAATAGCCCTGCCATTGATGGGTTAGCCCTACCATTGATGGAAATCCATTCTCCCTACGTGCCTTTATGGTTTTTATTTGTAGAACCCACTTCGTGGCTAGTAGCTGGAATTTAATAATGTAACAATTTTGGCTATTTGAATAAGTGTTTGTACATAGACACTACTATAATATTAGAGGATTTTATAAGAAATGTTTTGATTATCGTAAGGTAAAAACCCGACATGTTTACTTATGGCGTGGTGTTACGAGATACCTTTGATTTTCAAAGGATTTTGAAAACTTTAATAATCCAATTGAGTGTGTTTTCTCACGCTGGTTTTCTAGACCGACTCGAGTGTTATTTAACTATAATGCTTGGGTTAGACCGAGTATTATAGAGTATAGATTTTGGATAGACTGCTGTGGAGCTCACGAGACAAGCTGGATGGCGAGATGTACTTCCGTATTTTATTTTTATTCCACTGTGTATACAGTTTTGAGGAAAAGTTTATATAACTATCCAGCATTTGGATATTGATTGTATTGTGAAATGATTGTTGTACTCTGAGAAAATGTATGTATGTATATATGATAATACAATTCTTTGTATTTAAAGTCAATGTTATTAACTATTATATTTTATTCCGCTGCGATGGTAAGATTCTGTTGCGTTGTTTTCTCTTCTTTTATCTTCATCTTCTTTTAATCATAATGGTTTGATTTTTCGGGCATCGGAAAATCGAGTCGTTACATTAATTATTGAATTTAGTGACTGAAAATTGGTTAAATTATTAAATCTTAAGCTTGATAAAAATAATTTAAAGGCTTACTAAATTTATATTAGTAACAATGAAGATAATTACTTTTTTAAATTGGATTTAAAAGTGATTTACTCAGTTTTAAAAGTAGCTTGTTTCAATTAACGTATATAAATACCCTTCCGGGACACATTCTCGGAATTTGACAAAACCAGTTCCATTGGATCCGCAATTGTGTATTATTATCAAATATCAAATTTCAAATTTCATAGCTTTTGGAGTTATCGTTTGATCGTATGGGATATAAACGCGTTGAAATTTATATCGAAAATTTAATATAATAATTGGGTCCAAAAAGCTATCTTCTCCATACGATCAAATTAGGGCTCAAAATCTTTTCCATTGTGTTTGGAGTATGGGTATAACTTTATAATTGCCTAGCGGCATGCCTCGATAGGGTTCAGGATTTTATGTTGTGTAATCAGGGTATTTTAAAATTTAAATAATATAATTATCTATTGATTGACTGTATTTCCATCAGCTCCTTTTCTTCCTTTAAATCAACATACCATTCACCAATTCAATACGCAACATCTCATCCCTCTTCTTTTTAAAAACATCATGCTACTGTCACAGTGAAGTAGAAACAAAGGAAGCTTTGGTTTAAAAATTTAAAAATCAAATTCTACACTTAATTAAAAATCACGAAACTCATTTTAAAGTTTGTGTGAGAGCATGTTCTTCGACCAGGGTTACTTGTTGAGGGTTGTGGGATTTGTTTGTGGTGATTTGCAATGACAGTCGAAGGGTTAGGAGCAGGTAGGGTTTCAGTGTGGAGGTTCTAGGAGGGGATTTAGGCGATTTGATTGATGCTGGAGTATTTTTCTTTAGTGGCCAAAGAGTTTGGTGGTGGTGGAGCAACATGCGATGACAGGTGGCGGGTCACAACTTTCAGGTTGTCGCGATGTAGTTTTTGGGTGGCTTTTCATTTCGTACGGTTGGAGGTGGCGAGGTGGCGAGGTGGCGAGGTGGCGGGCGATGGAAGAAGGAAGCGAATGGGAGTCGATAGGCGATGATAGCTTCGTTGTTGGCGACCGATCCTGATGTGTCGCGTATCAGTGCATGCATGCACGAATTTAGAGCTATAGGAAATAAAAAAGAAGAATTTGGTATTGGGGAAGAAAGGTTAAGGCGGGTCGGTTTTGATTTTGGTTGTATTGGCTTTCTCTCTTTTAAAAAAATGTATAGTTTATATAAATTTTTGTTAAAATAAAATCACTAGTTTGTAAATCTAGTATCTTATTCGTTTTAAATAGAAATCCAATGCGGTTAGTTGTGTATTGTCCGTAATAGGGAGATCTTTGCTATGGAGTCAACTTGACTGAATCTAAAAATTGCAGAATTTTCAAATAAATTCAGACGCGGTCGAAATAATTCGGATCCAACAAGCAAGAGACACAATAAAAATAAAGGTGAGTAAATCTCACTCATTTGGATGATTGGCATTAATTTTAAATAGTTAAAATTAATTATTGACTGATTGGAATGAATTGATAAATTATTATCATTTAGATGTGATATTATACATAGTAGTACATATATTAGTAGTTGGATTGATATTTCCCACTTATTGGAGCAGATGAGACCCTATGTGTCCCGATTAATAGCGGATGACCCTATGTACCACGATATCCCCCTCGAAATGGGAATGGTATTTTTAGGTTGCACTAACATCTATGGACGCAGAAAAACAGGTTGGAGGGATCTAACTAGATTCCTCAAAAATTTTGAATTTAATTTCATATATAGTGATATATGATTTGTTCGAATAATCTGCGATATATTATAGTGTGATTTGATTTTTTTGGATGCTATGGTAATACCAGTTTATATTTTGGTATTTTTAAAAATACCATAAATATATGTTTTTAACTTGGAAAGAAATTAAAAAGAAATTTGGAAGTAAAATATATATAATGAATTTTGGATTAATTAAAAGAAATGAATTTGGAAAAAAAAAATTGACTCTAAATTAGTACTTAACTAATTCGTGATATTCTAAATAGACATTTCGAAATATTATTTATATATATATATTGGATTATTAATAATAATTCCTAATTGATACTTTTTTAAATACAAAAGGTTTCTAAATCATGATTTCAAATAGATTAGAAGAATAGAAGTAAATTTGGAAATAAGTATAAATTGGTTATATAAGATCTTAGGTAAGATTTCTAAATTACGAAGTGGAAGTAAAATCAAGATTTGGTTGTTTTTTGGAATATAGTTGGGTTATTCAAGAAGTTAATTTATAAATGGAATTCAATTTAAGAAACTGATTTATAAGCGGAATTTAGTGTAGAAATCAATTTATAATGGACATAAGTGATGTGGAACCGTTATAAACTAGAATTGGAAACTTTGAGATTTATAAATAGTGTTTATAAATAAAGTGAAGTGGTTATCAGTTGATAAATTAAAGTTATAAATTCTTGGTGAGGATTATAATGAGATGGGTAAATCGGATTAAAAATAAATGATAGATTTATTTTCTAAAAAAGTGAAAAGGGGATTTATGAAAATGGGATGTAAATCAATTGGTGATAAATCGAGAGAGATTTATAAATGCTAGATCGGTTATACTGAAATTGGAAAATATATACTTTATCGTGAAGTTGAGTTTTTTGTAAAAAGATGACTATTAACTATTAACTAGGTAAATTTAAAAGCATTTTTGGCATAAAAATATTCTAGAAAATTAGTTATTTAAATATTTTTAAAACAGTCAAAATGGATTATAAGTTATAAATAAGTCTTTTTAGTTGATTAGAATCTTATAAATAAATCAAAATTAATTATTGTTTCAAAGTTATGTAATTAATTTAAATTTTTAAAGTATATTTAATTATTAATTAAGTAAGTTTTTAGTGAGTTGATTAAGTTAATTATTATTTAGGAATTAATCGGTATTTTTATTTTAAAAGATAAATTATTCAATATGAATATTGTTTTACACAATAACTTTTATTTAAAGAGTATTTGCCTAAATTAACTTGGAAAATTATTACAGAAACTTTACAAATATTATTTTGAGAAAATTATTAGATAAATTTTTCGAAAAGTAATTGTATACTTTTGTGGCGAAAACGGAGGCAGAGATTGGCTGCAGTTAAGTTTTGGATTTCTCTACGATAGAGACGTAATCATTGAGCTGTGAATTCTTGTTTGATACCGCACGGTGGTTTCCATACTTATTTTTTTTTTAAATTCAAATATTTTTGAAAGGAATGGTTAGTGAAGTACTTACTCCGATAAGGTAAGTACATACCTTCTGATAAAGAGATTTAATTTATTAAAATTGAATTAAACGAGACTTAGTGTTTTCAGTGGAAAATGAAATATTTGGTTGAATGATTGTTTGTTTTAGCCAACTATCAAATCTGGACCCAACATATAACTTTGGGAATATCTAGGAGAAACACGAGAATTATATGGTACAGTTACCGTTGAAGGTGTTATACTGTACCGATAAACTCGTTCGTCCTTTTAGGACGCTGATAAGGAAATCCGTCCACTTACAGCTAGGAGGCGATCTCCGATCTTATTTTCGTTTGTTTATTTCCTAAAGAATCGGAGTTGAATTTATAGAAAATATCGAATGTTGTTTCGAAGAGACCAAGATTGGATAAGTTATCCGAAACCATCTTCGCTCCAACGAGTACGTTTTCGAAGTGAAGACAAGAGCATGGAATCGAAGTTGGAGCAGTGAAGTGCAAGGGCTAATCGCTACTAATCTTATGGATGATTCCAAAATGGATGTAAAAGAAATAGTTCCTTCAATTTCATTCAGATCCAAAATGGACTAGTATTGATGAATGCTATCTGTACATTATCATTAGAGGACGATGAGCATTCCAAATATAAATTCCTTAAAAGGTAATCGTAGCCTCTAGCCACATCAATCATGAATGACTAAATATCATAAGAGATGCAGCAAAGCTAAGTGGGTCGCACCCAATTAGGGTATGTTTATCACCTTTCTCGATAACTTCGGATATTATTACTACGGTCTGTGGAAGAACTCGGAATGGGTGGGAACACCTGAGGTGATATCATATTCGGTCTATCCAGGTTAGGGGTAGTCTGGTCTTGTGTTGCACGGGATCTCGCCGTGTCCTCGATACAATTTTCTAGATGTGTACTGTGTTGGTAACATAATTCTTAGTCATTTGCATGGAATCCATTCTCCAATATGTACCTCTACGGTTTTGGTTGTAGAGCCTAGTATGCTGGAATTTAATTAATGTAACAATTTTGGATATTTGAATATGTATTTGTACCTAGACACTATTATAATATCAGTTGACTTTGATATAAAATGTTTTGGTTATTGTTAGGTAAAAACTTGTCGTGTTTATGTGTGACGTGGTGTTATGAGATGCCTTCGTTTTTCAAAGGGTTTTAATTACTTTAACAACCCAAATTGAGCGTGTTTTCTCACGCTAATTTTCCAAACTAACTACGGTGTTATTTATCATAATGCACGGGTTAGACCGAGCATTACTGATACAAGATAGGATGCTATGGAGCTCAATAGATGAGTTGGATGACGAAGACTTATTGAAAAGACAGTGCGGATCGTGCTATATGGAATTATACTAAACTAATGTGGAAATAAACTAAGATACTATAGCAATGTAAAGTAAATAAAATAAAACAAGCACGCAAGGAATTTTTATACTAGTTCGAATTTCCTGTTCTACGTCCAGTCCCAGACTCCTTTTGGAACTTCACTAACAACAATCCACACTCAACCCGAAGGAACAGGTTTACAACACCTGAACAATAGAACAGGATTTCGATGCCTCAACAGCCGAAGAGGACTTCACTTGCCTAAACAGCAGAACAAGACTTCAACTTATACAAAGAGTATTTGACAATGTGTTCTTGATAACATGGATTTGTCTCTTGATAGTACAACCTTTCTATAATCTTCTCCTTTTGATATATATATATATATATATATATATATATATATATATATATATATATATATCTGTGTGTGTGCGTGTGCGCATGTGTGTGTATGTGAAGAATATGAAAGTAAATGAATGATTTTATATGAACTTAAATGCACAAGAGTGTTAGAATCAAAGTAGATTAAGAATAGAAAGAGTTAGATCAATTTCGTGTATCAAAGCGATGATTCCAACATGTTTATATAGATTATAAAATGGTGCAATTATTCGTGGATAGTTAACATGAAAATATATGGTCATATCTGTTGATTAAAAGTCGTATCTCTTTATGGAAGAGAAATGTCTGTTAAATAATATAGCTGTTATAGGAATTTAGACGTTTGAAAAATAGAGCTCAGACTTCTGAAATCGTTCTCATGCAAATCAGAAAGCATATAGGTCTTTTCTGACCTGATTCAGACGTCTGAAAATACCAATTTAGACGTGTGAATATTTTCTAGGAAATCATTTTTGATTCCAGATTCATACATTGGAAATGGTCAATTCAGACGTCTGAACTAGACCAAAAAATGCAAATATGCTTAGAAATGAGTGTATGTGCACGTGTCGACATATATATCCACAAGGAGAGATTTTAACATCATTTTAACTCTAGACAAAAACTCAATACAAAACATATGTATAACATAAAGCTTATTTGAATCCGGTCTTGTAAATATTCCTGCAAAAAACAAGTTAGCATATAAAACCAAAGTATATAGTTGTCGTAGTCAAAATAAGGTAAGTATGAAAATTTATAGACAAGGTTTTAACATTCTCCCCCTTTTTGACGATGACAACTATATAAATATAATATGAGTAATATATTTTCAATAAGCTCCCCCGTCAAAAAGAAAGTTAGAATAAATAGACTATATCAACTCCTTCCCCCCCTTTGGCATCGCAAAAAAGAAAAATACGAACATATGACAAAGCAGAGCAGAGTATTCAAAACATAATACAATACTAGCAGATAATATAGGAGTTTATGCAGAAACAGAAAAGTAAACTATGAAAAAGTTCAAAACAAACTAGTTAATACCAAAGGAATTTAAAAACTAGGGTTGGAATCACTACCTTCACCATCATCATCATCATCTTCGTCTTCATTACCATTGTCATTCACCGAGCTTGATGACCATTGTAATGGAGCGGGGTTGAAAGTTTCGGTAAATGATGAGGTGGAGCAACCAATATGTTTCCAAATTTTGTTGAGAAAGCCACAAATGAAATTAAAGTGCTTTTTAGTTTTTTATTCGAGATTGACCATTCGCGTTGTAAGCTTAGCTTGATTTTGGGAGAGAGTGACCAAAGAATTCCTTGAGCTAGTGTTGGGAGAAAGGACCACTATTTCATCACCGTCTTCTTCTTTAGAGGGTGGAGCAATAGGTTGACATATTGACAAGGTTGAGATTGATTTTGATCACGGTTGGCAACCCATTCTTGAAATGAAATATATGCCGAACTTCCCGGTCATTTTGGCAAACCCATAAGACCCAAAGTCTTTGATCCAAGCTCTTTGATCGCTGTGAATTCGGAATCAGGAAAAGAAATGCTAAATTTTTAGAGAATCTTCATTATATAAGCACCATAATAAAAGGTCTTATAGCGCCTTCGACGATTAACATTCATAAATTCTTCCAAAATCACTTGAGCCCAATTAATGGATTGACCGGAATAGATAGCATAAAGGGCTTGGAAGTTTCTTTTGTTAATAACTTCATAAATTCCTATCCGTGGAATAACGGAGCGAATCAAAGCTCTTTGGAGGATACGAGCTTGTGGGCGGAGTTGAATGGATGTAAGCCTAGTTATGTCATCATTCAAAAATTGGTGTGAGACCTCGTCCCTATAATCCAAGTTTAAAGAAACATCAATTTCATCCAAATCGGTCCTCGTTGATGGACATTGAAGTATATCACCAAGTTGAGCAAGGGGTAGATAAATTTTAACACTACAAACTAATGTCCAAATGCAATCGTTGCGATTGTGAGGAGCGTGATGGTCCAAATTCATATTAGCATAAAATAGCTTAACCAAAAGATGATTGATTTTGGTATTATTAGCCGCATAAGAGATAAGAGATTCTAATCCATTTGATCTTACATGTGATAACCCGAATTTTGGACATCTATTAATTGGAAATTAATAGGATTAAAATTTGTTAGAATACTTACTTGTTAATAGAACAAAGGAAATTCTGATATAAATGTATATCTAAATATGTGTATATAAATTCAAACTATAATTTATGTTGAATTATGAATATTTGGATAAATATTCATTTAACAATCTCCTAATATAATTATTTTAAATTTACAAGTTATTCTTTTAAAACAAATAAGAAAGATGGAATAAATATATATATTTATATATATATATATATATGAGTAGATTTTAAATAGGAAAAAGGGGGTATGATAGCATATACAAATTTAATAAAATTTCTATTTTGATTCTT
Organism: Allium cepa; assembly: GCA_030765085.1. Lineage (NCBI taxonomy): Eukaryota > Viridiplantae > Streptophyta > Magnoliopsida > Asparagales > Amaryllidaceae > Allium > Allium cepa. The sequence goes on along the minus strand of CM060942.1, from coordinate 85,528,942 downwards.
TTTGAAAGTTCTTAAAAAAGAATAGTTTATAATATATATATAGGTTTAAATTATTCTTTCTTTTAAAACATCTTATGAATGAAGTACTACTTTATTTGTATACATTTAAACCATAGTGTAAGCATTTGAAATTTTAAGGCATATGTATAAAATAAATTATATATATATATACATATATATATATATTAGAATCTAATACATTATATATATATGTAAAAAGAGAAATTTATATATAAATAAGTCTAAAAACACTTGGCAACTTAAGAAGCAATGAGAAATACAATTGTCAACTAAGGAACAAATGGATGGTACATTTGTCACAAATGGAAATTTCTCATTTAAATGAAAATAAGTAAAATTTGTTAGAAAAATTATTGGAATTTTTTTTTTTAGTCCAAAGTTTCTTTCTTCCTTCATCTTCTTTCTTCTCATTCTTTCTAAAATGTAAAAAGAAAAAGAAAAAAAGAAGAGAAACTGGAAAGTGGAAAATCAAGTGCTAAACAGCAAGCATAATCAACTCAACAGAAACTCATTTTTCAAAGACCAATTTTGCAAATCATAATCAAGTTTAAGCATCATTCAAATCTGAAGTTCTTCCAATTTTTCAAAGCTTTACCTCAGTTTTTAAATCATCTCTGCAATTTTGTCAAAGGTGAGTAATCATATTTGGTTTACAAGCTTTTTATCTGTTAATCCATGTGCATGTGGGAAAATTAAGTTTGAATAGGAAATAATAGTTTGCATGATTGAATTAAATGATTTAGTGTATACATGTATATGGATTATCTTTGTGTGCATGCCTGGAAATTCAAGCTTGTGCTCTGTTCCTTAACTGTTGGATGTAACCAACATTCAAAAAAAAATTAAGTGTTTTGTCTTTGATCAGTTTTATGTGAAATGTTTGAACCAAATTTGTTTGAAAACAAAGAGATTTAAATTTAAAAAAAAAAATATAAAGCAAGAACTAAAGCCAGTATCTTCCTGGACATATACAACAAAGGTAGTCAATCTGATTTTGTAAAAAAATTCAAATTGAATAAATTGAAGATTTAAGTTTATATCAGACGTGTCTATGAAAATTTGGATTTTTAAAATAAAAACCATAAATTTTAGTGGAGTTTTGGATGTGCATTTCTAAGAAAATCAGAAATTGGATTTTGGCCATTTCCGGTGGCCGAAGAACTCGAGAGAGGTCTGGTCTTTTGTTGAAGCTAGCATGGAGATCAGGAATAAGGGGAAAAATGGTCAAGGGTTTTCGGAAGCCCTCTGGTGATGCTGCGAGTTCGATTTAGGGTTTAGGTGGAGATCTGAACATGGTCGAACTCGAGAATGTTTCAGCGTTGTGGTGAAATTTCGAGCATGCGGTCCGATAGGGATCGATGGAGGGGACAACGACGTGCCTCTGGTGGTTTCTGGTGGCGAAAAACGGACCGAGGTGGTGTTGCGGTTGACGTTTGGATGATTGGTTTTGTTCTGGGTTCGTTTGAATTTCTCGTTCTTGATTTGTTTGGATTTCGAGTTTTCTGGATAGCTTGATGAATCGAGGGAATCAACGGTGACTTGAGAGCATCGATGAAGTACGTCGAAGGGTCGCCAATGACGTGTACATGTGCACGTTGCACGGTGTACCATGGAAGTTTTTGGTTGTGGCTGTTTTAATTGAGGAAGGGGAAAGAAAAGAAAAAAGAGGGAGCAGATAGAAGTTGCTCGGGATCCGGTGGGGGTTTGCTCCAAGCATTTGAAGCTTAGGCTCGGGTCTGTGCTTGTGCGTATGTTTGTGGTTTCCAGCTTTTTTTTGAATTTTAAAACTAAGTTGTTAAGGAAAAAAGGAAAGAATGAAGCTCGGGAGAAGGAGTTAAAGTCAGCTCCGTTTCGGGATAATACTGAGTCGTCTCGAGTAAGTTAATTATGTTACAAATGTTAAAGATAACATAATTAAGTTTTAATAATTAACTTAAGCATTATTTAAAATAAAGGAGATTATTTGAATGTTGATTTAATTAAGTTGTATAATTTACTTTAACTTAGTACGATGATACGTGGAATTTATTTAAAACCTAATCAATAATGTGATTAAATATGTTTAATCAATAGTTAAACTTAAGGGTTAAATTAATGATGAATTATCCCCTAGGTTATCAAATAAGATCCTTTTGATTAAAAGAGTTATTACTTAATGAAGAAATCAGTAATGGTAATTACAGGGCGTAGCTAATTGAAGATTGGAAGTAGTTTTTAGGATAATTTCTAGGTGTAATTAATTTAAGAATAATTACTTAGTAGAAGTGATTAATAATTAATTATTTAGCATAATTTATTCAATAATTGGCTAATAAAGCTGTGGGAAGCTAATTAAGTAATGTATTTAATTAAGAGTAATTAATTAATTACAGAATGAGATCAATCAAGGGTGATTAATAAATATAATTAATTAAAGATTAAGCATAATTGCTTAAGGAAATTAATGGGTGTAATTCCTTAGTAAAGCAATGAGAGGATAATTACTCGACGTAATTAAGTAAAAAAGGAAATTACTTGATGGAAAGTAATTAAAGAGTAATTACTTGATGGAAGAAATTAAGTAATGATTACTCAGTGTAATTGAAGAATTAATTTATATAATTAATCAATGAGTTGGTTTAATCGATGAAGTAATTTAGGAAAGTAAATTTTTGATTGTGATTAATCAAGATTGATTAATAAATGTAATTAAGTTAAAGGTTAATTATCGTGCGAAATTTAAGAATAATTAACTTGTAAAAGTAATTAAAGGATCATTAATTAATGGAAGTAATCAATCTTGCTTATAATGATAAAATGATGATGGGTGCTTTGAATTGGTTGATATCTCTGATATGAATTGCTTTGTGATATAATATGTTGGATGAACAATGATAATGTGATTATCAATCGATTATGAATTTATGTGTAAAAGTGTTATTCGGCAATTAAAATTGAATTGTTTTTAATTTGACAGCTTGGGTTTAGATGACATTGGATTCGAAGAGACCGAAGTCGGGTATTAGAAATTCCTAAAACCACTTCGATTCTTTATAAATTGATATGTGAAATAAATAGGCTGAAGTGGAATGATTTAAGTGAATTGGACCATTTATTCTAAGTTTTGGAGCTTAGAAATTGATATGTAAAATAGGTGATGTCTATAACAACTTGTGAAGTTGTAAATTGATAAACTACCCGGGTTTATATAAGTTGTATGTTTTGGGATATTCCTTGTTAGATGAGTTAACTCACGCTGGTTTCCATCCTAACCCGGGTGCTACTTTGATGTAATGCTCGGGTCAGACCGAGTATTACAAATTTGCAGGTAAGGACGTTCTGGAGCTCAAGAGGAGAGCTGAAGGACAGGAACGTATAGAATGTTTATCCGCTGTGATATATATTGTTATTTTTCTAGGACATGTTGTTTAAAACTGTCCAGTGTTGTGAAATTGTTGTCACTCTTATATAAAAATGTTAATGTATTGATACAGTTCTTCTTTGTAAACTGTTATTTTATTTGCTATTATATTTTATCCGCTGCGAATGTGAGATTCTGAGTTTGAGTTTTCTATTCCTTCTTCTTTCTCTTTCTTCTTTTCACTAACTATATGGAAATTTCGAGATCGAAATTTCCAGATAGTTAGTGAATGGTATCAGAGCTGAAGGTTAAGCGAGAACCTTGGCTCTGGTGGGATTAATCCTTAAGGATAGGGTAAATTGTACCCCAGAATGAGTTGAGTATATATATGAGAGAGCGTACTTGTTATTTTCTTATATAAAGATTTTAAATGATTTTAGATAAGAATATATTTTGATATATAAAGAAATATTTCTTCCTAATAAATTTTAGGTAATTGGTTGTTAGATTTTTGGAATTAAATTAAGAAGTAATAGAAGTACAACCAAACTGAAATTGAAATTTAATAAAGATAAGTTTGAAATGAATTCAAACTAAAATTGAAATCTTGAAGTTGGGAAAGAATTTCAAAATAAGATGAAATAGAATTGGTTTCAAACCAGAGAAATAGAATGGTTATTGTGTTTAATAATGGGATGATTGTTTTCCAATAAACAATAAAATGTTTTAAGGAAGTAACCATTTAAAGAGAATAACCTGTGAATTAGAAAAAATGTAAGTTAAAGAGGGTTTCATATTGTGAAGTTCTGAATTCTAAATTTAAACATTTAAAATTGTTTTCAAAGTGTTGAAGGAAATAATATTATTCAAACTACTTTGAATGTAATCTTGTTTTTGAATAAGAAGTTGTTTGTAGACATTAAAAGAATTAGCTTGAATTAAAACCAAAGGTGGTTTAAAATTTTAAAACATGGCTGGGAGGGCCTAGAAATAAATATGTATATATGTATGGATATTCATGATATCAAGGATAATTTGAAATAAACTCTAAATATTGATTTTTAATTCTTGAACGAGATACGATACCCAAAGTGATAAGTTTTTGAACTTAATAAATGGGAAAATTATTATTGTGAAGTTTAGAATTTGAAATGGAAATTCAAAATTGGGTAAGGTTGACTAGATTAAGTAAATTGAGTTTAACTTTGGAAAGGTTAAATAAGTTGGAATGATCAACCTGATTAGGAAATTTCAAGATGAAATTAAGATTTAACTTGGGAAGTAGAATGGTTGATTTGAATGAGTAAATTTGTGTGATCTCAAATGGGTTTGAGATCAGGAATTTGGAATTTGATGGATGTTTTAAAATGAATTGTGTGATATCATCCAATGGTTATCAATAAAATTTAACTTAAATTAAAAATTAAGATATGGAATACCTTTGAACTTAAGATTTGATTGTTAAGAGATAAATTTGTAAATTAAATTGTTTGAAGCTCTTACTTGTACCTTGTAATGAGTTTAGTAAAGATAATTTAAAATGGAATCTTGAAATTTGGACTCAGAATTGAATTGTTTAAAAACTTTAAAGGAAATTTGATTTAAAGAAATTAAACCAACATTTGAAGTATTAACTCGAATTTATATAATTCGAGATGATTTGGGACTTGAAATTTGAATTAGTTCAAATTGAATTTGATTTGAATTAATCGAAATGATGATTGAAGATGTATGAGTATAAGATTCAAAGGGAAAATTGAATTGGATTAGTTGGAAACGATTTGAAATTAAAGTGCGTTCAATTTGAAATTAGTCCAAATTGATTTGAATAATTTGGAATTATAATTAAAACTGAATAATTTTAAATTCAAATGGAATTTGAATTGAATTTGGGAGGAAATCAAGAATTATTCAACTTGATTTGGAGATGGAGTTTGAAATTGGAATTAATTCAAACTGGAGTTGAAATGAATTAAAATTGGAACTAGTTCAATTCAAATTTATTTGAATTAGTAGAATTTGAGATCAAGGTTGAATAAAGTTAAATTTGGAAAGAAACCGAGGTTAATTCAACTTGAATTGGATTGAATCAATTTCAATGGACATTGAAGTTATTTAAATTGGAATTGGGTTAATTTAAATGGAAGTGGAATTTAAATTGAATTGATTGGGAATAGAGATTGGGAATTGAACAGTTTTGACTCTGGACTATTTTTAACATAAATTATTTTTAATATAAACCTATTCTTCCAAGCTATTTATTACATATTCAACCTTTCTTTTAAAAGCCAAACTATCTTATATTTGTTTTACAATTGTTTTTTTGGAACTGTTTAACAATTTTCCATTTGTTTTAAAAACTAATTACTATCTTACTACTATTTTGCAATTATCTAAAATTTCTATAATTATTTTAACTATTTTCTAACTATTTTACACCTATTTTACAAACTAGTAATTATTTTCCAACTACTTATCTATTTAAAAAAATTTCAAGCTATTTTTCAAATAAACCGGTCGGAGTTCAAACTGTTAATGGTTAAATAACCAATCGAGATAAGAATAGAGGTGATAATCCAATGGATTAAAGCAATTGTGAGTAAGTGAATGAAAATCAAAGTGAATGTGAATAGAAATGGAATTGATTTGGCTAATAACCAATAAAGATAAATACATAGGGTGTACGTATGTTATTCTATTCGCATAGTGATTTGATCCAGATTCGAGCACAGAATTTTGAGATAGATATATCGATCCGAGAGTGATTTTTCACTCGATTTTCGACGGTGAACCTGGATATGGATTGTTGATTGGTTCTGAATATTCTCTATCATAGTTAGGCTATGAAAGGAGAATGACGGTTTCTATCAAGAAACCAGATCTGTGTCCGCACTAGGAAGTCGGGTGGACGATATTAGTTTGGAAGTGAAAGTGTGATCGAGGGAGCGATTAGATTGGTATAGCGTACGATTGATGTGTGTACATTGTACGGATTTGAATTAAAATGATATTGAAAGGAGTAATCAAATTTGAATATTTGAACTTGGATAAATAAAGTTGTATATCCTAGTAATATAAGATAAAACTCCCCTTATTGAATCTTTTGCCAGAAGAAAAAGGGTTTTTGGAAATGTTTGAAGTATAAAAGGAGTTTTATACAAGTTTAAAATGATCCAAAGATTTTTATCAAGGAATTTATATATATTTACATATATAAAGGATCATATGAGGATTTTGGAAAAAGGTTTTGGGAACCTTTGGATTTGGAATGGCTTTTGATTTTTGGGTAAATTCAATATTTAATTTGGAAAGCCTAGTTTGAGAATTATCGATTTCGGAGTAATGGATTTTGTATAAAGGAGCTTTGTATGAGATCATACTAGGTGTATGGTTTGAAGATACTATATGTATATAATATAAAATGTTTTGATGATGGCTCTGGGGAAAAAGCCGCTCCCATGAAATGAACTTCTCAGGAGTACCACCGAGTGGTGCTGCCTTGAGCCCCAAGAGGGGGTTTAAAGTTGATCATGTGAAGAGTCTGGACAAAACTAGTTCCTGGGGATTATGAGTAGAGTATACCATAGCGAAAGTCGTGTGTGTCGCTGAGCCAACAGTCTGCGTTTGATTTTATATCGGTAGACTGCGACCTATGGTATAACATAGCGAAAGTCGTGTGTGCCGTTGAGACCCAACAGTCTGCATTTGATTTTATATCGGCAGACTGCGACCTATGTAGGAGTGGAGAGGTTTCATTTCGACAGCGAAAATCAGAGGCCGTTGAGTGCCTGCAGTTACATGGACTTTTGCCGCGACGACAACGTAACCCTGGGGGTAACTGTGATCTGTTGTGTGGGTTCCATGGCGTAATTGAGAGGCCGCGGAGAGCCTAAAGTTACATGGACTTTTGCTGCGACGGCAACGTAACCCGGGAATGAAACTATGACCATGGATGGGGGTGATGATTTGCAGAGCATTCTCACCAAAGATATTTCTTCTACTTTCAAAATGTTTTCGATATTTTCAATAAAATTATTTTTGAAGTATTTTCACTGGGTGTTAAAGAAGGGTCTGCTAAGTACTTATAGATATTCAGTCTTACGCCTGATCAACGTATGACCGAATTTATGTAATAACGAAGTTGGACTTGTGGAAACATCGAGTTATAAAAGTATTTTTATAAAACTATTTTGGTAATATCATATAGATTATAAAAGTGTTTTAAAAATGATCAAGGAAAATTTATATGATTTTAAGCATTTTAATAAATTATGGCTTCGTTCCTTTTCGAGGACGAAAAGATACAAAGGGGGAAGGAATGTGATAACCCGAATTTTGGACATCTATTAATTGGAAATTAATAGGATTAAAATTTGTTAGAATACTTACTTGTTAATAGAACAAAGGAAATTCTGATATAAATGTATATCTGAATATGTATATATAAATTCAAACTATAATTTATGTTGAATTATGAATATTTGGATAAATATTCATTTAACAATCTCCTAATATAATTATTTTAAATTTACAAGTTATTAAGATGGAATATATATATATATATTTATATATATAGATAAGTAGATTTTAAATAGGAAAAAGGGGGTATGATAGCATATACAAATTTAATAAAATTTCTATTTTGATTCTTTTTGAAAGTTCTTAAACAAGAATAGTTTATAAAATATATATAGGTTTAAATTATTCTTTCTTTTAAAACATCTTATGAATGAAGTACTACTTTATTTGTATACATTTAAACCATAGTGTAAGCATTTTAAATTTTAAGGCAAATGTATAAAATAAATTATATATATTAGAAACTAATACATTATATATATATATGTAAAAATAGAAATTTATATAAAAATAAGTCCAAAAACACTTGGCAACTTAAGAAGCAATGAGAAATACATTTGTCAATTAAGGAACAAATGGATGGTACATTTGTCACAAATGGAAATTTCTCATTTAAATGAAAATAAGTAAAATTTGTTAGAAAAACTAATGGAATTTTTTTTTTCAGTCCAAAGTTTCTTTCTTCCTTCATCTTCTTTCTTCTCATTCTTTCTAAAATGTAAAAAAAAAAGAGGAACTGGAAACTGGAAAATCAAGTGCAAAACAGCAAGCATAATCAACTCAACAGAAACTCATTTTTCAAAGACCAATTTTGCAAATCATAATCAAGTTTAAGCATCATTCAAATCTGAAGTTCTTCCAGCTTTTCAAAGCTTCACCTCAGTTTTTAAATCGTCTCTGTAATTTTGTCAAAGGTGAGTAATCATATTTGGTTTATAAGCTTTTTATCTTTTAATCCATGTTGCATGCGGGAAAATTACATCTGAATAGGCAATAATAGTTTGCATGATTGAATTAAATGATTTAGTGTATACATGTATACGGATTATATCTGTGTGCATGTCTCGAAATTCAAGCTTGTGCTCTGTTCCTTAACTGTTGGATGTAACCAACATTCAAAAAAATGAAGTGTTTTGTCTTTGATCAGTTTTATGTGAAATGTTTGAACCAAATTTGTTTGAAAACAAAGAGATTTAAATTTTTAAAATATATATATAAAGTAAGATCTAAAGCCAGTATCTTCCTAGACATATACATTACAGGTAATCAATCTGATTTTGTAAAAAAATTCAAAATGAATAAATTGAAGATTTAAGTTTGCAATCAGACATGTCTATGAAAATTATGATTTTTAAAATAAAAATCATAAATTGTAGTGGAGTTTGGATGTGCATTTCTAAGAAAATCAGAAAATGGGTTTTGGCCATTTTCGGTGGCCGAAGAACTCGAGAGAGGTCTGGTCTTTTATAGAAGCTAGCATGGCGATCGGGAATAAGGGGAAAAATGGTCAAGGGTTTTCTAAAGCCCTCTGGTGATGCTGCGAGTTCGATTTAGGGTTTAGGTGGAGATCTGAACATAGTCGAACTGGAGAATGTTTCGGCGTCGTGGCGAAGTTTCGAGCATGCGGTCCGGGGGGAATTAATGGAGGGGACAACGACGTGCCTCTCGGTGGTTTCTGGTAGCGTAAAACGGACCGAGGTGGTGTTGCAGTTGACGTTTGGATGATTGGTTTTGTTCTAGGTTCGTTCGAATTTCTCGTTTTTGATTTGGTTTGATTTCGAGTTTTCTGGATAGCATGATGAATCGAGGGAATCAACGACGACTTGAGAGCATCGATGAAGTACCTCGGAGGGTCGCCAATGACGTGTACACGTGCACATTGCACGGTGTACCATGGAAGTTTTTGGTTGTGGCTGTTTTAATTGAGGAAGGGAAAGAAAAGAAAAAAGAGGGAGCAGGTAGAAGTTGCTCAGGATTAGGTAGGGGTTTGCTCCAAGCATTTGAAGCATAGGCTCGGGTCTATGCTCGTGTGTATGTTTGTGGTTTCCAGCTTTGTTTTGAATTTTAAAACTAAGTTGTTAAGGAAAAAAATAGGGGAAAGAATGAAGCTCGGGAGAAGGAGTTGATGTCAGTTCTGTTTCGGGATAATACTGAGTCGTCTCGAGTAAGTTAATTATGTTACAAACGTTAAAGATAACATAATTAACTTAAGCATTATTTAAAATAAAGGAAATTATTTGAATGTTAATTTAATTAAGTTGTATAATTTACTTTAACTTAGTACGATGATACGTGGAATTTATTTAAAACCTAATCAATAATGTGATTAAATATGTTTAATCATTAGTTAAACTTATGGGTTAAGTTAATGATGAATTATCCCCTAGGTTATTAAATAAGATCCTTTTGATCAAAAGAGTTATTACGTAATGAAGAAATCAGTAATGGTAATTGCAGGGTGTAGCTAATTGAAGATTGGAAGTAGTTTTTAGGTTAATTTCTTGGTGCAGTTAATTTAAGAATAATTACTTAGGAGAGGTGATTAATAATTAATTATTTAGCATAATTTATTCAATCATAATTTATTCAAGAATTGGCTAATAAAGCTGCGGGAAGCTAATTAAGTAATGTACTTAATTAAGAGTAATTAATTAATTACAGAATGAGATTAATCAAGGGTGATTAATAAATATAATTAATTAAAGATTAAGCATAATTACTTAAGGAAATTAATGAGTGTAATTCCTTAGTAAAGAAATGAGAGGATAATTACTAGACGTAATTAATTAAAAAAGGAAATTACTTGATGGAAAGTAATTAAAGGGTAATTACTTGATGGAAGAAATTAAGTAATGATTACTCAGTGTAATTGAAGAATTAATTTATATAATTAATCAATGAGTTGGTTTTTTTTTTGAAAGGCAAGAGCATAAACTCATTTTATTGACTTAAGTATCATTACAAACAGTTACAATACCACAAACTTACAACCAGTTACAACCATTATCTTGACAGTTTTCAATGCCAATAATACAACCAAATACACAAACTTACAACAGCAATCACAAAATAAAACTAAAACAACCATGAATCACTGCAAACTAAACTACATTCTGTAGCAGATAATCCTCAAACGGACCTGAGTTCTTATGCAGGAAGAACATGATATTCAGGCTAAAGTATATCAGACTATCCAGCAGATAAGCCATTTGCCAGCATTGATTGATGCCTTCAAACTTCAAATAATATCAGTCTTTAAGTTTCTGAGTATTATGCCATGAATCAAGTTATACAGCTGAGAAGAATTCTTGCTTCCAATACCAAAAATTCTATTGTTCCTTTCAGACCACACAACATAAATCAATTTCTTAAGAAGCTTTAGCAAAAGCCTAGTCGTACGAGTCTTCCATCTAGTTGCTTTGAAAACATTAAACCATTCAATTGAACTAACAGGAGAAGGCTTGTAAAATCCACCATTAGATAATAGCCTATACCATATTTGATATACAAAAGGACACTGAAAAAATAAATGAGTATTGCTTTCAGTTTCTGATTTGCAAAAAAAACATAAATCCTCTGAAATAATACACATTCTACAAAGCTTATACTTGGTGTTTAAAGCATTTGCCATCACTATCCACAGCAACAAGTTTTCTTTTGCATTACATCCAGTTTTCCAAATTCTTGAGTTCCAGGGAAACTCAGAATCATTTTGATAGAGATAATTGTAAACAAGCCTAATAGAATGATTTTTACTCTTCCTTGACCAGATTAGAACATTGTCATTATTTTTAATAGGATTACTAGTAATGATATTCCATAAATTCCTTAGTTGAAAGGAGCTGGAATATGGTAAAACTATATACTCATCATGTATAAACTCATCAACTCTAGCCTCTTCTGAAATTCCTGAATTTCTTCTCAGATTATAATCAACTAAAGTGCTTAAGATCAGTCCCTGTTTAGCCCATGGAGAATGCCAGAAAGACAATCCTTTAATCAATACATAATTACATTGTATGAAAGGAATAAAAGTTTCCCTAAGTTTAAGAATACACCTCCAACTCCAACTACAGTTTTGTGGTATTGCCATAGTCCAAAAATTCCTCTTTCCAATAAGATTGTGATTAACCCATTGAGACCATAAGTTCTTATCAATTGCAAAGATCTTATTGAAATACACTGAAATAGCAGCTTTATTCCATTGAAAAATATTAGTAATACCAAGTCCTCCATACTTTTTAGCATCAAACAGCTTATAGAAAGAAATAGGAATAAGCTTTCTAGAAAAAGGGTCACCATGCCAGAGGAATTTATAAATTGATATGTGAAATAAATAGGCTAAAGTGGAATGATTTAAGTGAATTGGACCATTTATTCTAAGTTTTGAAGCTTAGAAATTGATATGTAAAATAGGTGATGTCTATAACAACTTGTGAAGTTGTAAATTGATAAACTACCCGGGTTTATATAAGTTGTATGTTTTGGGATACTCCTTGTTAGATGAGTTTACTCATGCTGGTTTCCAGCCTGACTCGGGTGTTACTTTGATGTAATGCTCGGGTCAGACCGAGTATTACAGATTTTCAGGTAAGGACGTTCTGGAGCTCAGGTCGAGAGCTGAAGGACAGGAACGTATAGAGTGTTTATCTGCTGTGATATATATTGTTATTTTTCTAGGACATGTTGTTTAAAACTGTCCAATGTTTTGAAATTGTTGTAACTATGATATAAAAATGTAAATGTATTGATACAGTTCTTCTTTGTAAACTGTTATTTTATTTTCTATTATATTATACAGTTCTTCTTTGAGTTTTCTGTTTCTTCTTCTTTCTCTTTCTTCTTTTCACTAATTATCTGGAAATTTCGAGATCGAAATTTTCGGTTTATTACATTACAATTTGCTGAATCTGATAAGCCTCGAATTCTTCAAATTTCATGAAAGCATTCGAAAAGAACTGAGTTCTACTCATTTGTTCAAAGCGTGTTCCTGCTTGCTCATTCCATAGCCCTTGATTTATGTTTAGGGTAGATGATGAAGTGGATGGCCTTTATCTTTTTTGTTTTGGAGGCCCTAGTGTATATATGGAAGAAAGTTTTGATATTTAATCGAGGAATAAGCTGAAAAAGAAGATGAAGAATGAGGGAAGAAGAAAGGTAGGGGTTGAAAAAGGGGTAGTTGCTTAGGAAACGTGCAAAAGGCAATTCAAATTTGAATAGCCAGATGATTTCAGACATCTGAAATATTCATTTCAAACGTCTGAAATAAAGAAAATCGAGTCAGAAAGGTTTTAGTTCATTTTGGCCTATATTCAAATGTCTGATTTGGAAGATTCCGACGTTTTAATCTGAAGAAAATCAACTATAAAGACAATATTCAGACTTCTGAAATATACTTTTCAGACGTCTGAAATATACTTTTCAGACGTCTGAAAAGTGTGTCAAAACACACTTCAGGCCATAAAATAAAAGATGAAAATAAAAATAAAAATAAATTTATTATTATTTAAATGATATATAGAATACAATATGATCATTCAAAACAAATATAAATAAATAAAAGCATTAGTTCGAATCACTTGGAGTCTTGCAGTTTTCCAGTTCAATCCTTGTTATCTCTGTGTATGATTGTAATGGAGACCAATAGGGTTGACGTTTCCAAGAGTTTGGAGAAACCGGAGGACGCTGTGGACTAGGCTCCCTTGGATTCGAAGTTGAAGGTTGAACTACATCTTTCTTTGGAGATGTACCGTAGAATTTTAATGCCACTTGTTCAATGAAACTAAGTCGTTCCGCGTTAACTTTTTGTTCGTAATACATTTCTCGTTGCAAATCCAACTGTTCTTTCTGGTAATGATGAATCTCGACAACTTTTTCTTTAGTTGATAGAGAACTGAAGAAAAGAAATCGTCGATATTTCTTCCTTTCTGCAGTATAACCAGATGGTTCATATGAAGGATTAGTTCTAGCTGGTTCACGTGGTTTTGGAGTAGCCAGTATTTCTAAGGAAGATGTAGAATATGATGAAGGTGAGTTTTCAGAGACGTTGTTGTTTGAAACCATGGTGAAAAGGATAATAAGCATGTCGAAATCCATAGTAATAAAGCTTTTGGTAAAAAAGAGAACGGAATGAATTTATAAAAGATATTGAAAAGTTTAAAAATAGAATGTAAGCTAATAAGTGGTGGCTGAGATGTTTGAAACAATAATATACATAGATTTTAAACAAAAAAATACGAGGTTCTAAATGAAAGAGCTTGTTTTGGATGTTAAGAGGTAGGAGCATTGATGTGGTAAGTTAACCAAAGATATAAATAGCCCATAGAAAGATTTCATAAATTTTTAAGCGAGACGGTATCAAGCTCTAGTCTAAGTTTGATAAAAATATTTTCTAAAAGACGTTTTGTAAAATTATCAGCCAACTGATTTTCAGATGAAACAAAATCCAAATTTATCGTTCCTTTTTCAACATTATCACGAAGAAAATGTTGACGAATGTCAATATGTTTTGTTTGTGAATGATTGACAGATCTTTAGACAAGCTAATAGCACTAGAATTGTCACAATATTTAGTTGAATTTGTTAAGTTTATATTGAAATTTCTAAGTGTCTGTTGCATATAGATTACTTGAGCACAAGCCAAAGCAGCAGAAATATATTATACTTTACATGTAGAGAGCGAAATGTAGTTTTGTTTCTTACTAAACCAAGACACTAGTGATTTTCCAATAAAATGGTACGTACCACTTGTGCTTTTTCGATCTGTTCGAGATCCACCGAAATCAGCATCACTATATGAAACTAACTCGAGTGAATACTCTTTTGGATAGAATAGACCAAAATCCTTAGTGTTAGTGAGATAACGTAATGGACGTTTCACGGCTCTTAAATGCGATTCCTTTGGGTTGGCCTGAAATCTAGCACATAAACAGACACTCATCGTTATGTCAGGTCGACTTGCCATTAAATATAGTAATGATCCAATCATACTTCGGTATAATTTTTGGTTTTATTGGAGTCAGTTTGGCAGAAGTTTTCTCCATTCTGATTCGTTTGATTAAATTATCATAATATTTTCTTGGTTAATGAAGGCGCCGTTTTGAAGTAGTTTTATTTGTAAACCAAGAAAATATGTTAGTTCTCCCATGTGAGACATTTCGAATTCCTTGGTCATTATTTCGAAGAAGTCCTGACATAACATGTCATTGGTAGAACCAAAAATGATATCATCAACATAAATTTGAACTATTAAAGTATCCCTTTTCGAATGTTTAATGAAAAGTGTTTGATCAACTTTCCCAATTTGAATATCCCATAGATAGTTCTTTAGTTGATCATACCAAGCACGTGGTGCTTGTTTTAAACCATATAGAGCTTTCTTAAGTTTATAAACATGATCAGGAAATTTCTCGTGAATAAATAAGGGAGGGTGTTCAACATACACATTTTCTTTTATATAACCATTCAGAATTGCACTTTTAACGTCCATTTGATAAAGTTTGAAATTGTGAAAACATGCATAGGCCATTAAGATCCGTATTGCTTCTAGTCTTGCGACCTGAGCAAATGTTTCTTCGTTGTCATTTCATTCTACTTGATTGTATCCTTGTGCAACTAACCTTGTTTATTTCTAGTAATGTTTCCTTGTTCATCTGCTTCATTCTTGTAGACCCATTTCGTTCCAATAATAGTTTGATCACTTGGTCTAGGAACTAATTCCCAAACATCATTGCGTTCAAACTGATTTAGCTCTTCTTGCATTGCAATGATCCAATAATCGTCTTTGGAAGCTTCTTTGGGATTCTTTGGTTCGATATTGGAAGGGAATGATTTGTGGCCCATTTGATTTTGTTGACTCTAGTTCGTACGTTTGAATTAATTTCTCCAATAATATTTTGAATGGGATGATCCCATAATATTTTTGGTGGAGATCTTAATTCATTGTTATTATGAATAATGTTTTCATCATTTTCAAGATATGCAGTTTCCGTATTTGTGATGTTATCTGGAAAATCTTCATCATCTTTTATACTTGGTTCTTGTTTAAAATTTTCACCGAAAGATACATGTAAAGTTTCTTCAACAGTATTTGATTTTTTATTAAATATCCGATAAGCATTGCTACGATCTGAATATCCTAGAAAGATTCCTTTGTCGGATTTCACATCGAATTTTCCAAGCTGATCTTTGGTATTTAATATAAAACATTTTGAACCAAAAACTTGGAATAAGATATCTTTGGTTCTCTTCCAGTAAAAAGTTCAAAAGAGGTGCTTTTCATGAGAGGTTGAATAGACACACGATTCAAAACATAACAAGTAGTTGCAACAGCTTCTGCCCAAAAATGCTTTGGAAGAGTGCTTCCATTTGAAAAAGTTCTTGCACATTCTTTTAGAGTTCTGTTTTTACGTTCTACAAATCCGTTTTGTTGTGGAGGTCTAGGGAACGAAAAATTATGAAAAATTCCTTTCTTTTTACAAAAATGGTCAAAAACTTCATTTTGAAATTCTCCTCCATGATCACTTCTTATGTTCTTTATTTTTAAACCTTTTAAATTTTGGATTCATTTGACAAAAATTTTAAAATGCTCAAACGTACCACTTTTATTTTTCATAAAAATGGTCCAAGTATATCTAGAAAAGTCATCTACTATTACAGATACATATCTATTGTGGTTTAAGGGTTGAACTTGGGTTGGCCCAGATAGATCCATGTGTAGTAATTCAAGTGGTTGTAATGTAGAAATAACTTTCTTAGATTTAAAAGGTGATTTGGTTAATTTTCCTAATTGACATGCATCACAAATATAATTGACTTTGAAGTTCATTTTTAGTAAACCTCTTACTAAATCATTTTTAGGAAGCTGGTTTATAGTTTTGAAGTTGATATGACAGAATCTTTTGTGCCATAGCCAACGATAATTTTCATTAGCTATTAAACACATATCTGTATTGTGATTGATTTTCATATTCATAGTATAGATATTTCGGTCTCTGTTTCCTTCAAATATAAAATTTTGATTTTTATCAAAAATGCTACACTTATCTTCAGAAAAAGAGATTTTGAATCCTTTGTAACATAACTGGTTGATACTTAAAAGATTGTATTTTAAATTTTTGACTAGTAAAACATTGGAAATAAGAGGTAAATTAGATGTACCGACATTACTGACGTCGCCTTTTCCGATGATATAGCCTTTGGAATTGTCTCCAAAAGTGACAGAGCCTCCATCTGAGTAACTAATGTTTGATAGCATATTTTTGTCTCTAGTCATATGTTTTGAGCAACCGTTGTCGAGTATCCATTTTCCTCTCTTTTTAAGTGGGTCCTGCAAAAAATAATAATGACATTGGTACCCACTTTCTGATAGGGTCCTAAGAGTTAGATCTTAGGAAACCAAACCCAAATGGGTTCAGTATCCCCCTTAGGAATATAATTTTTATTTTTATGAATAGTTTCCAAAAAGGTATTTATATATTTATTCCTAATCAAACTATTATTTGTTTTAGAAACCCATATTTTTATGGTCTTTGAGTTATTTTTCCTTTTTAGATGAGTAGTAGGATTAGAAATATTTCTCCTAATTTCCTTTTTAGATGAAGCTTTTGAATTCTTAGGATATCCTAGTCCCTTTTTACTAGAAGTGGACTGAGAATTTTCAATAATTTTGGATAGAGTTTCTCGTCCTTTATTAAAGATAGAAACATTTCTAGTAATATTATCTAACTTGGTTTTAAGGCAAGTATTATCTAATTCTATCATTTTGATTTTAATTTTCAGCTCATGATTTTCAAAGACAAGAGAATCATTCTTTTCTTTTTGAGTTTCAATTTCTTGACTCAATAAAGTAAGTTGAGAGTTACCATTAGAGAAGGTATCTTGAAGTTTTCCAACTTCTTCTTCTAATATTTTCTTTTCATCACTAAGCACATCTCTCTCGAATTCTGCTTTTCTCTTATTTTCTAGAGACTCATTATATTTTCTTTTGATACTTTTTAAGGTATCAAGAAGTTCTGAATTAATTTCAATCATGTCATCAAAAGTAAGATCATTTACATCATTCTCTGTAGCCATGAAACAAACATTTGCTTGTTCATTTTCACTGTCACTGCCACTTTCAGAAGACGAAGACTCTGAGCCATCCCATGTCAACGAAAATACCTTTTTTTTGAATTTGTCCTTTCTATATTTATTTTGCTTACCATTTCTTTGTTCTGGACAATCTTTTTGCATGTGTCCCTTCTTGTGGCAGTTAAACATTCTATTATAGATGAAGATGGCTTATTTGAATTGTTGTTGAAGTTTCTTTTTCCATTATTTCAATTTCCTTTTCTGTACTTCAAGAAATTTTTAAAGCTTTTAGCAAGAAATGCTAAGTCTTCTTCATCCGAGTTTGATTCTTCTTTTTCTACATGGAATGCCATATTCTTTTTGTTTTATGCTTGAACTCTTTTTGCCTGCAAATTTACTTCATAGGACATTAGATTTCCAATTAACTCTTCTGGTTTCATGATAGAAAGATCATTAGCTTCTTCAATAGCTAAGACTTTTCTTTCCCATTCATCCGCTAAAGGGTTAAGGATTTTTGAAACAATATCAAATTCAGAGTATATTTCTCCTAGTCCTAGCAGAGTTATGAATATCTTGAAATCTGGAGTACATATCATTTATAGATTCATCTTGCTTCATCCTAAAATTTTGAAATTGATTCTTAAGCATAGATAATTTACTTTGTTTAACCTTGTTAGTACCTTCATGAGTGACTTTTAGTGTTCTCCATATTTCATAAGCAGTGTTACATATGCTAACTCGATTAAATTCATTTTTATCTAATAAACATAGCAGCCTATTCATAGCTTTAGCATTAGGAGTAGCATCTTGTTTTTGTGCAGCTGTCCATGTAGAATATTCAGTAGTAGGTGCAGTATATTCTGCTTGTGTAATATTCCATGCATCAAAACTATTGGCTTGCGTGTAAGTACGCATTCGTGTTGACCAATAGTTGTAATTCATACCATTGAATAGTGGAGGTCGTGCAGTAGATTGTGTTAGTCCGTGAGATGATGGTTTTGATGACAACAACCTTAGAATAGATTATAAAATATAAATACTAACAGCATAAGTTTAGATATATATGTATATGCATGATTTAACCATACAGGTAAGAAGAACGAAGACTGTGCAGTATAGAGATTCAAGATATCAAGATTGAAGACTCATGAGTATCCAAATTATCAAGAGTTCAAAAATTCAAGTAATTTATTCTTTAAATTAGAAATTTTGTTAAAAATCCTAGAAAAGCACAAGCATCTTAAAATCCAATTTATTCGTGGAATGGAATCCACTTCGAGCCCGTTAAAGGGATGGAACCCTATGTAGGATGGAACCTACGAAAAATCTAGTAGAACATTATTTTTTATCCGCTAACTTTTATTCAAAATGATTTTTCAAAATTATATCTTATTTTCAAAATGATTTCAAAACCTTCCTTTTAAAAGCATAAAAAACATCTATCCCGATTTCAAATACTTTTAGCCTCAAAATATTCTTTAATTTCAAAATCAAATTATCCTTGTTTTAAAACTATCTTTTTAATATAATATATTTAACTTTTAAATACTTAGATTTTAAATAGTAAAATTTTGTATATATTATTCTTTATATTTACTTATGTATTTTAATTATAGTCAAGTATATTTATAAAGTTCAAAATAGTTTTAACATAAAATAAAAGTTATTTTCAAAGAAAATAAAAACATCAAAAAATCCTTTAGGATGTCGACATACCCAAGTACCCCATGTCGACATGGTGTCAGTTGAGTTCAAAATTTAAATTTTAAGTCTATTTGTCATAACTCTTCACGAATGGACATGGCTGTTGTTACTCTATAAATAAGGGTTGGTCTCAATGATTTTTAACAGAAGTTTTTTGGTTTTTCACTCCTCTTCTTCTTCCACATTTCTTAATGCATATTCTCACCATTACTCTGCTGAAATCAACATTGAATCAAACTCGATCATTCATAGTTTGATTGTCTATCACTATCTCAACAAGATCCTCGGTGCTATTCATAGTTATAGTCTTTTTGTAATCAACTTAGCGAGAAAAGGTGTGATTGTAGCCTTGAAAATCAATCATGCGAGATAAGGTGTGATTGTAGCCTTGGAAAATCAATTGGGCGGACTTGTTGCCTGGGAAATCCAGTATCTCTACTCAGAGGATTGTGAATCCGGAGGGTGTACCTCATTGCCTTAAAATCGAGGGTGTAATTGTACAATTGCTTTTGAAAGGAAATCCGTACTTGTGTGCGGGACTGGATGTAGGGTAACTCTGAACTAGTACAAAATCCGGTGTGTTCTTTCCTTTACTGCTTATACTTTATATTTGCATCTATGTTTGATTCTGTGATCATATCTATGTCTGAATATCGCATACATTTGTGATCAAATTAACAAAAACTCAAAAAGATTTAATAATTCCTTAAAACACTATTCACCCCGCTCTAGTGTTTATCCTAGCCTTAAGATCCATAATCCACATTTCTCACATTTGGTATCAGAGCAACGTTTTCAAAAGTTACATAATCTGATTTTTGATTTTTTTTTAAAATGGCTATGTTTGTTAATACTAGTTTAGAAGTATTCAAATCATCATTGTTTCTTGAGTCTACATATAATCAATATTCAAAATCAAGATGTCTACAAAAATTGTTTGATATGTAGGAATCATGTTATATGGCTGTTGAGGAATCAATTCCCAATGGACAAATTGTGCAGATCAGAAAGAACAAATGGATACTTGATAGTGGATGTTCTAGACATATGAATGGCAATCCAGATATGATGAATGATATAATATACAATGACAGAGGACTGGTTAGCTTTGGAGACAATACAAAAAGATATGTGATTGGCATTGGCAAAGTCGGTAACTCTGAAACTCCTATTATTACTAATGTTTTGCTAGTTAAAAATCCGAAACATGATCTGCTAAGTATAAGTCAACTTTGCGATAAAGGATATAAAATTAAATTTGAAAAAAAAAGTCACATTGAAGATAACCATTCAACCATAATATTCGAGGGAGTTAGGAAAAAGAATATTTATATTCTTGTATGACAGTTTCAAATGGTAACTTATGTCTTTTGGAAAATACAAGTGACCCTTGGATTTGGATAAGAGATGTGGGCATTTGAATTTCAAAATCTTATGTAGACTGTCAAAACATGATCTAGTAAGAGGTCTTCCGAAAATGAATTTTAAAGTTATGTGATGCATGTCAATTAGGAAAACTTAGAAAAAGTTCTTTTAAATTAAAAGATATGATTTCAACTTCAAAACCTCATGAATTACTTCACCTTGATTTATTTGGTCCATCTCAAGTTCTGTCAATAAATCATAGTAAATATGTTTTTGTAATTGTAGATGATTATTCTAGATTTACATGGACAATATTTTTGAAACATAAAAGTGATACTTTTGAATGTTTTAAGAACTTTTCAAAAAGGATTCAAAATCAACTTTCTCTAAAAATTACAACCATTCGTAGTGATCATGGTGGTGAATTTGAAAATGAAAAGTTTGAGGAATTCTTCAATAAAAAGGGAATAACTCACAGTTTTTCATTTCCAAGAACTCCACAACAAAACGGAGTAGTAGAACGTAAAAATAGTACAATTAAAGTGTGTGCGAGAACTATGCTTTCAGAAAGTAAATTACCAAAGAATTTTGGGACAGAAGCAGTTGTTACCGCCTGTTATATTTAAATAGAATTTTAATTAGACCCTTAATCAATAAGACTTCTTATGAACTTCTTCACTCAAAGATACCTGATGTATCTTATTTTAAAATTTTTGGAAGTAAATGTTTTACTTTCAATACTAATGATGACTTAGATAAATTTGATCCTAAATCCGACGAAGGTATCTTTATCGAATATTCTAATAGAAGTAAAGCGTGCAGAGTATTTAATTTAAGAACTAACACCATTGAAGAAACAATGCATGTGTCCATTCGATGAAATTTCAAAAATTTTGAAAATACAAATGATGAAGATGATTTAATTACTCAAAATCAAGAGTAAACTGAAACTAATAATGAAATTAATCATCCTAATAAAAGGAATAAACTTTCAAAAGATCATCCTATTGAAAATATACTAGGAGATATGCAATCTGTAGGTAAACCTAGAAATCAACTATGTCAAATGAGTAATGTATCGTTTATGTCAACTATTGAACCAAAAAATCCAAAAGAAGCATCAACTGATGATTCATGGATTTTGGCTATGCAAGAAGAACTAAATCAGTTTACTAGAAATGAAGTTTGTGAACTTGTTCCTAGACCTGAAAATAAAACTATAATTGGAACTAAATGGGTTTATAAAATAAAATGAATGAACAAGGAGAGGTAGTTAGAAATAAAGCACGTTTAGTCGCTCAAGGCTTTTGTCAAGAAGAAGGAATAGATTTTGATGAAACCTTTGCTCCCGTAGCAAGATTAGAAGCCATTAGGATTCTACTTGCTTTTGCAAATCATAATAATTTCAAATTATTTCAAATGGAAGTTAAAAGTGGCTTTCTAAATGGTTTTGTAAAAGAAGAAGTGTATGTTGAACAACCACCACTTTTTAAAAATGCTAAGTTACCAAATCATGTTTACAAACTTAAGAAAGCTCTATATGGTCTAATGAAAGCTCCTAGAGCCTGGTATTATAGACTAAGATCTTATTTATTACAATCAAATTTTGAAATTGGTAAAGTAGATAATACTTTTTTTATTAAAAGAAATAAAAATGATATTCAACCAGTACAAGTCTACGTAGAGATATCTTTTTTGGATCAACTAATTTTGAAATGAATAAAGGATTTTCTGAAATAATGACAAAAGAGCTTGAGATGAGTCACATGGGTGATTTAATTATTATTTTTAGGATTACAAATAAAACAATTAGGTAATGGTATCTTTATTAGTCAAGCAAAATATGCTAAAGACCTAATTAATAAATTTGGTTTGACTACTGCAAGTGGAAAACCCACTCCCATGGTAACCAATGAGTACCTTAGTAAAGAAGATCTCTCGAAAGATGTAGATCAAAAGTCATGTTGAGGAATGATTGGATCACTACTCTATATTACTGCTAGTAGACCTGATATTATGCATAGTGTTTGTCTCTGTGCAAGATATCAATCCCAACCTAAAGAGACCCACTTAAAAGCCGTAAAACGTATCATAAGATATGTTAAACACACCTCTGATTATGGCTTATTTTACCATAAAAATGATTCCTTTGACTTAATATCTTACTGTGATGCTGATTATGCTGGTTGTAAATCAGACCGAAAGAGTACAAGTGGAACTTGTCACTTTTTGGGGCATTCTCTGATTTCCTAGTTTAGTAAAAAGCAAAACACAGTTTCTTTATCAACAACTTAAGCAGAATATATTTCTGCTGTTTTGGCTTTGTTCTCAAGTAATATATATGCAACAAACTTTAAAAGATTATGGTTTAGAATTTCCAAAATCATCAATTTACTGTGATAATACGAGTGCAATAAATTTATCTAAAAATACTACTCAACATGCTCGAACTAAACATATTGATATAAGACATCATTTTCTCAAGGATAATATAAATAAGGAAGTAATTACTAGATTATATTAATTCCGAGAATCAAATTGCTGATATATTAACGGAACCATTAAATGAATCTATATTTACTAAATTAAGAAGAGAGTTAGGTATTTTTTCAATCACTGAAATATGAAATATAAATAAACAAAGTGTAATTAAAAATTAAATCAAAATAAATACTTTAACAAAAATTTAAATGACCATGTCGACATACCCTCCCAATCCATGTCGACATATAATGTTTTAAATTTTTAATTTTTTCCCACTAAAATTCAAAATAATTGGTTGTATATTCTTCACATTTTCGAAATTTTATTCTTCTCTTCCGTTATCTCTCTGTTCTTTTCTCTGAAATCAAATAATCAATGGCCTCCTCTTCCAAATCAAACATAAAATCAACATTTTCGTTCCACTCTCCTACGTCTGGTCCATTTCAACGTACTACTCTTGCTCATGTGACTAAAATGGAGGACTCTCTAAAGGATGCACTTCAGTTAATGACTAAAATCCAAGTAATGCAACTTCGAATGGCAAAGGAACAAGAGAGGCAAGGCAAAATCCTTAGGAATTTGCAAATATTTCTAATGGACAATCATGCTAACCCAATCTTGATTGACGAAGATCCTTCAAAAGATCAAGAACATGAGGCCTGCGAAGAAGAAGAAGAAGTAGAAGAAGAACCCATGGAAGAAGCGCATGCGGAGGATGACGACCAAGTCGTGTGCGTTGGAGAAGTGTGTTTTGACAAGAATGGGAATCTACTCGAACAACGTGAAAACTTCTGTTTCCACTGTCCAAACGGTACGATTCATAGATATCATATGTTCAAAAACACACATTAGTTTCTTTTCTTTCTTTGCCATTGTTATTTGTTCCTTCTTACGTTTACAACGAAAATGTGAAAATAACTTTATGATTAATAAATAAATTGTGTTCTTATATGTGTTCTTCCCTAAATATATGGTTATCATATACTTAGAATAAATTAGTAGTTTAGTATTAGGTTTATTATTAGATCTAAGTGTTGATTATTTATGATAACGCTATCTTTATAATCAAATATCATAGAGTATTAGATTTAGGAGGAGTTCTATAGTTTGGTGTTATATAGTTTAGAGTTAGTTTTTGTTGATGAAAAAGGAGGAGAAGTATAAAATAGTGTAGTTAGGCATAAATCAAGGGGGAGTTATTAGTTTTAGGAGGAGTTATAAAGATAGAAGTAATATTTTATAAACAAATGTTGTCATCATCAAAAGGGGGGAGATTGTTAGTCCGTGAGATGATGGTTTTGATGACAACAAACTTAGAATAGATTATAAAATATAAATACTAACAGTATAAGTTTAGATATATATATATATATATATATATATATATATATATACATGATTTAACCATGCAGGTAACAAGAATGAAGACTGTACAGTATAGAGATTCAAGATATCAAGATTGAAGACTCATGAGTATCAAGACTAGCAAGAGTTCAAGAATCCAAGTAATTTATTCTTTAAATTAGAAATTTAGTTAAAACTCCTAGAAAAGCACTGGCATCTTAAAATCCAATTTATTCGTGGAATGGAATCCACTTCGAGCCCGTTAAATGGATGGAACCCTAAGTAGGATGGAACCTATGAAAAATCTAGTGGAACATTGTTTTGTATCTGCTAACTTTTTATTCAAAATGGTTTTTCAAAATTATATCTTGTTTTCAAAATGATTTCAGTGCCTTCCTTTTAAAAGCATCAAAAACATATATCCTGATTTCAAATACTTTTAGCCTCAAAATAAAATTTCAAAATCAAATTATCCTTGTTTTTAAACTATCTTTTAAATAAATATATTTAACTTTTAAATATTTAGATTTTAAATAGTAAAATTTTGTACATATTATTATTTATATTTATTTATGTATTTTAATTATAGTCAAGTATATTTACAAAGTTTAAAATAGTTTTAATACAAAATAAAAGTTATTTTCAAACAAAATCAAAACATTAAAAAATCCTTCAGGATGTCGACATGCCCAAGTACCCCATGTCAACATAGTGTCATTTGAGTTCAAAATTTGAATTTCAAGAGAAGTGTCTATTCATCATAACTCTTCACGAATGGACATGGCTGTTGTTACTCTATAAATAGGGTTTAGTTTCAACGATTTTTAACAGAAGTTTTCCGGTTTTTCACTCCTCTTCTTCTTCCACATTTCTTAATACATATTCTTACCATTACTCTATCGAAATCAGCATTGAATCAAACTCGATGATTCTCAGTTAATTCTCTATCACTATCTCAACACGATCCTCAGTGCTATTCAGAGTCATAGGCTTTTTGTAATCAACTTAGCGAGAAAAGTTGTGATTGTAGCCTTGAAAATCAATCAAGCGAGATAAAGTGTTATTGTAGTCTTGGGAAATCAATTGGGTGAACTTTATGCTCGGGAAATCAAGTACCTTTACCCAGAGGACTGTGAATCTGGAGGGTGTACCTCGTTGCCTTGAAATCGAGGGTGTAATTGTACAATTGCTTTTGAAAGGAAATCCGTACTTGTGTGCGGGACTGGATGTAGGGTAAGTCCGAACCAGTATAAAATCTGGTATGGTCTTTCCTTTACTTCTTTTATTTTATATTTGCATTCGGATGATTCTGTGATCATACCTGTGTCTGAATATTGCATACATTTGTGTTCAAATTAACAAAAACTCAAAAAGATTTAATAATTCCTTAAAACACTATTCACCCCCTCTAGTGTTTATCCTAGTCTTAAGACACGTAATCCACATTTCTCACAGATTGACCTTCAATAAAGCTAGTGTTAGTGACAGTGCTAGTGCAGGTGTTGTTTTCCATATTAGCAAGATATCAGATAACTATGTAACGGTTATATGAAACATGCTCTGATTCCAAATGAAAAGACAGTGCAGATCGTGCTATATGGAATTATACTAAACTAATATGGAAATAAACTAAGATACTATAACAATGTAAATAAATAAAATAAAACAAGCACACCAGGAATTTTTATACTGGTTCGAACTTCCCATTCTACGTCCAGTCCCAGACTCCTTTTGGAATTTCACTAACAAAAATCCTCACTTAACCCGGAGGAACATGTTTACAACACCTGAACAACAGAATAGGATGTCGATGCCTCAACAGCCAAAGAGGACTTCACTTGCCTGAACAGTAGAAAATGACTCCAACTTATACAGAGAGTATTTGACGCAGTGTGTTCTTGATAACACGGATTTGTCAGTTGATAGTACAACCTTCCTGTAATTTTCTCCTTTATATATATATATATGTATATGTATATGTATATGTATGTATATGTGTGTGTGTGTATGTGAAGAATATGGAAGTAAATGAATGATTTTGTATGAACTTGAATGCATATGAGTGTTAGAATCAAAGTAGATTAAGAATAGTGTAACAACCCGCATATTTATCGGTTGAATATTTAAATATTTTATTTAAATATAACATCATTTGTCGGATTATGGTTCGAAAAGTTACTTTCTACAAACGATCGAATTGGGTCTCAAGACCACTTCCATTGAGTTCAAAACGTCGTTTGCGATCTTTTTGAGTATAAGCTTCGATATGTTTGGAGTAAGTTGAAATTGGCTACTTTTCTAGTTGGGTTTTGGGTTTGGGTTTAGCCCACTAGCTAACTAAACCCTCTAACTCGGCCCGCTCCTCTCCATTCTCTCATTCTTATTTCTAAAGCTCAACCTAAAACTGAAAATGGTGGAAGGGAAGAGGAAACAAAAATTGCAAGCCCTAGTTTCTTCTTGCAAACTTGAATCTTGCTCCAAAATCAAAGAGAAGCCATTGGTAAGCCTCCTCTTCATCTTCTCTACCTCTTTCTCTCTTCAATCTCAGAAATTCCTATACCTAAATTTAGGAAATACTTGTTTTGATCTTAGATTGAAGCTAGTTGAGTTGAAGTGGAGATTGGTTGGTCTTCTCCTTGCAAATTGAACTCCTTCTTCTTTGTTTTTGGGTTAAAGGTGAGGTTTTTATCTCACATCTATGCTCATAATCATGTTTGATTATTGGGTATGAATTCCTAACACTTATTCATGTGCATTTGCTTTTGGTTTGGATTGAATTGGTGAATATCTCAATTTTTAGTGTTTTGGGTTCAAATCGTTAAAAATCCTAATTTTGATGTTTTGATCATGTTTTTGGTAATGAATCGATGAGCTTAAAGGACCGGGTAGCTTATAAGTGTAAACCTCTAGCGTCCGTGCTTGTCCGTTGGCAAATTGAAGGAGTTTGCACCTAATTTGAAATGGGTTTCAGATTGCAGAATATCAGGTTCAGCTGACCAAACCCCTGGGCCGGTCGACCGACCTGTAGCCCGAGATAATTCTGGGCTATTTTTCGGTCAACCGACCCAGGAAGTCCGGTCGACCGACCTGCTACACCAAGCACTTCTCTTCCTCTGGTCCGGTCAACCGAACTAGGAAGTCCGGTCGACCGACCTGCTCCTATTTCCCCTATTTTGCTTATTTGTGCTCATTTTGATTGGCTTTCCCAATTTTATTGATTCATGTTGGTTCTAAGTAATTGTTATTACATCTTTGACTTTGATAACTTATTCTTGACTTCATCCATGAGTTTTTATAAATAATCCCTCTAAATCGTATTAAAAGATCGTTTCTCCAATTTATAAATTCTTTTTAAAACACACACAATCTCGCACTTCGAGCGAAGTGGAAGGGTGATTAAATGGTTGGGCAAAACACAGACCATGAATCTGTGCGTTTACCCTTTCGATTAATCCCCGACCTATTCAATTGATCGTTTTGACCTTTGGGTTCTGTTTATCGATGATATGAGGTAAACTTTGTACTACTTTGAGTGTGAAAGTGACTGACGGATAGTAAACCGTTTAGTGCAAACGAGTGGTTATGGGACTCACGTTAACACTTTTCAGATTCCTTTTCGAGAGTTATGGCACATTCCGCCAGTTGGTGGTATCAAGTACTGGGTCTTCGACCTTCACCACTACGGTTTGTTGCCTTCGGGGCTTATTGCCTTCGGGATTTGTTGCCTTTGGGTATGTTGCCTTCGGGTTTGTGCCTTCGGGTCAGTGCCTTCGGGTTTGTTGCCCTATATTATCGCTTTTGGAGTTGGTCCTTCGCCCTGGCTCGAGTGATATTGGGTTTGGAGTCTTCGGGCTCATGGATTCTTGTTTATACAGTACTGAGCTCGAGTAATTTTATGATGTTTCATTGATATGTATGTTCCCTTGGTATCGCCCTTCGGTGTTGGTCTTTTTGAGCCGCATGACGTGTAGCGTTTACCTTGTGGAACTTGTATACCTTATGGGCATTTGTTATTTTCCTTTTGGCTTGCTTTGGGATATTTGTATCCTTTATTTATTTGAAATGCCGATGATATGAGGCTTGTTTTATTATGATTCATCTTTTGTTAGATGATTGTGTTATCTCTTTTAGAGATATTTGATATTCATTATAACCTTGCAGGTTTATGATTGTTCAGTTTATCTAACTGATTTGTTTAGCTAGACTGACCCGGTATTTTATACTCGGGTCAGACCGAGATGTTTCAGGTTAGGTGCTTTGGACTTGGCCTCTTTTGCTTCCGCATGGACTATTCCGCTGACTCCTTTTTGTCTTAGCTTTTTGTGTAGTCCTTTCTGTTATAACTCTAATATGTATTCTTGTGAACTCATTTGTATATTGTGGTTTGCTATACCACTTGACATGTATTATTTTGTATACTCTGTTATGAATCCATATACGTGTATGAGATGATTTACTATTCTGTGATGTGTATTACATTTGAGTTGTTATATTCCGTTCTGATAGATCCTCCAGCCACCTATGGTTTTGTTTTAAGTATTCTTTCGATATGTCGATCTGCTTGGTATGGCAATTGTCGATGTATTCAATGGATAGTTAAAGCGAGACTATAGATGGTCGCTCCTAAACAGCCATATTCTCCGCGTTAATTGACGACATTACCCTGTAGTGTCCTTGGCTAGCGAGGGTATAGTGGTGGGGCGCCACAGCTTGGTATCAGAGCGAGGTTCAGAACAAAATATGATAAACACAGAATAGAAACACTTATTTGGGTACATCAAAGTGTATAATTGTACAAATCTTTGAATCATCGTGCCTCTCTATTTCTTCTACCATCAAAGGTTAGATAGAATTTGGGAATACGTCTAGGAATGCATTTTACTCCGTAGTATTCCATACTGTAATATCTACCTTGTGATTAATCTTGTTCTTACCTTGACTTTCAGCGTATGACTGGAAGAGGCAGGGGACGATGTTCGGATGCTGGCAATCCAGTGGCTCATATCCGGATGGCGTTTATATGTCTGCTGATCAGTTTTTGGAGTTGTTTAGGAGCATTCAGTCTCCAGCTCCTACTCGTGTATCTCCACCTAGCAAGTCTACCTTTGCATGCCTGTGCAGTGATTTTTCTCATCTGGGAGGAAAGCCGTTTAAAGGCTCCGAGTCTGTTCTTGAAGTCTAAGCTTGGATTCGCACGTGCGAACGTATCTTCTCTAGAATGGATATTTCAGATCATGATAGACTTCTTGTAACTTCTAGTTTATTGCAAGAGCGTGCCCTTGATTGGTATGAGCTTCTTATAGCCGAAATTGATGAGTCTACTCTTTCTTGGACTTAGTTTCGAGAGCGATTTGAACTCAAGTTCGTTCCTGAATCTGAAAAAGTTTTATTGACCCGTCGCTTCCTTGAGTTGAAGCAAGGGAAGTCTTCCGTTTCTGAATATGTTGCATCTTTTGAGGCCTTATCTAAGTATGGTCTTGAATTCATTAGCACTTCTTATAGGAAGAATCTGAAGTTTGTCTCTGGTCTTAAGAAATATCTTAAGAAAACTTTGATGCTTGAGCTTAAGCTTTCTTTTGAGGAAATAGTTGATTCGGCACTTCATCTCGAAGCCATCGAGAAGGAGTGTGATAGTAGTGATGATGTTGAGGTTCGCAAGAATCCCAACAAAAAGCAGTCTCCATTGGATGAGCGGGAATTTTTCCCTTCCAAGAAGAAAAAGCCCGTTGAATCTGATTCTCAGTCTCAGTCTGCTGGAACACCTTCCATTCGGAAGTGTTTCAATTATGGTTCTCCTGATCATATTATTCAAGCTTGTCCTAAGCCTCTCTTCTGCCGCTATTGCAAGAAGAAAGGTCATCGTAGTTCCACTTGTCCCATTGCTCTGAATAATTCTCCATCTGGCAGGTTAAATGTAACAAATGCTTCTGGAGGTTCTTCTCAGGGATAAGGTATGTCTCCATCTATTTTGGAAGGTTTCTATTTTTCTTTGTGATTTCGATTCCAATTTGATGGCATCATTTTATTCTTTAAGCCCTCATGATGAGGAAAGTGTTGTTTCTCTCATTCATGTAGTTTGAGAATATTCCAGTATTTTTTGTCTTGTCTTAGGATTATCACCTAAGCATTCTTTTGAGTGGTGTTAAGGTCTTTTTCAGTTCGACCTTGCCACCGGTTTTCGTTTGGCTACGAGTTGCGGAGGTTAGAACTCCACGTACCGCATTCCGCACTCGTTGTGATTTGTGTGGATGGTTATTATGTCATTCAGTTTGTCTAGCTCATTTCATCCATTTTATGAATCGAGTATTCTGCGAATATCTCAATGATTCCTTTTTTGTATTTATTGGTTTTGGATGGAAATTAGCAATTTAAATTTTTTTTTGCAAATCTTTTTCATAAGATTTATTTATAAGAATAATTGGATTTTGTTCTTAAAACGAACAAAGAGAATTTTTAAAAGTTTTTAGAAACATGTTTATCATATAGAAGATTGTTTTGTGATTGTATTGCCCATTGAGTGCTTTAAGAATTATGGTTGATGCGCTTGATCAACGTTATCGATAGGAATCTCCTAAACGCTTTGATGAGACAATTTGACACAATAAATTGATTTGGAATAAGAAATTTTTCTAGAAAGATGATTTCATAAAGATTATGGTAATTTTGGAAGCCTAAGATTTTCGGGGAAGAATATTATTTGAAAGAACTCTTTTTCGATACTCTTATTCTTGGGAATCCCGAAGGGAACCAAGACTTTATCTTTTGTTCCAAAGCTAATCGTAATGGTTTGGATGTCATTCCCTTGCAAAAGAGAACATGCTATCACTTATGTTTCCAAACCATTAAAGCTTACCGAGACTAGATATGCCACATATGATCTAGTGCTCGTGGCTATTGTTTTCGCTTTTTGTATTTGGCATCATTACTTTTGGGTGAGGGATTTTGCTCTCCTTACCAATCATAATTTTGAAATGTTTATCTTCTCATAGGGAACTTAATGTTAGTTCGAGTTCCTGGCATCTTATGATCTTGATATTTTTATTCCCGAAAAGGGGATCGTGTTGCCAATGCATTTAGTTGTAAGCAACAAGTGACTGTTTCTTTGTTGATGTCCG
Organism: Allium cepa; assembly: GCA_030765085.1. NCBI lineage: Eukaryota > Viridiplantae > Streptophyta > Magnoliopsida > Asparagales > Amaryllidaceae > Allium > Allium cepa. The sequence goes on along the minus strand of CM060942.1, from coordinate 85,497,139 downwards.
AATGGAATGATCTTTTTACCAAGTTCATTGGACGTTTTGTTGTACTTCATTTTGTTGAGCTTTGGTTCATTTGACGTATTGTTTGTACCACGTCGGTGTTCCAAATTATTTTGAGCACAGGAATCCATAGAATTCTCCGAGTAAGCAAGTTTGGACTTATCCTTTCGTGCACTTTATGATGAACTTCTTATTCTTTTGTGTTGATATGTTTATGGTTATTACTTTTTATTTTCTTCTTAAGAATTACGAGGACGCGATTTCTTAAGGAGGGGAGTCTGTAACAACCCGCATATTTATCGGTTGAATATTTAAATATTTTATTTAAATATAACATCATTTGTCGGATTATGGTCCGAAAAGTTACTTTCTGCAAATGGTCGAATTGGGTCTCAAGACCACTTCCATTGAGTTCAAAACGTCGTTTGCGATCTTTTTGAGTATAAGCTTCGATATGTTTGGAGTAAGTTGAAATTGGCTACCTTTTCTAGTTGGGTTTTGGGTTTGGGTTCAGCCCACTAGCTAACTAAACCCTCTACCTCAGCCCTCTCCTCTCCATTCTCTCATTCTTATTTCTAAAGCTCAACCTAAAACTGAAAATGGTGGAAGGGGAGAGGAAATAGAAATTGCAAGCCCTACTTTCTTCTTGCAAACTTGAATCTTACTCCAAAATCAAAGAGAAGCCATTGGTAAGCCTCCTCTTCATCTTCTCTACCTCTTTCTCTCTTCAATCTCAGAAATTCCTAAGCCTAAATTTAGGAAATACTTGTTTTGATCTTAGATTGAAGCTAGTTGAGTTGAAGTGGAGATTGGTTGGTCTTCTCCTTGCAAATTGAACTTCTTCTTCTTTGTTTTTGGGTTAAAGGTGAGATTTTTATCTCACATCTATGCTCATAATCATCTTTGATTGTTGGGTATGAATTCCTAACACTTATTCATGTGCATTTGCTTTTGGTTTGGATTGAATTGGCGGATATTTCAATTTTTAGTGTTTTGGGTTCAAATCGTTAAAAATCCTAACTTTGATGTTTTGATCATGTTTTTGGTAATGAATCGATGAGCTTAAAGGACCGGGTAGCTTATAAGTGTAAACCGCTAGCGTCCGTGCTTGTCCGTTTGCAAATTGAAGGAGTTTGCACCTCATTTTAAATGGGTTTCAGATTGCAGAACATCGGGTTCGGCCGACCGAACCCCTAGGCCGGTCGACCGACCTGTAGCCCGATGTAATTTTGGGCTGTTTTTCGGTCAACCAACCCAGGAAGTCCGGTCGACCGACCTACTACCCCGAGCACTTCTCTGCCTTTGGTCTGGTCAATCGAACTAGGAAGTCCGGTCGACCGACCTGCTCCTATTTCCCCTATTTTACTTATTTGTGCTCATTTTGATCGGCTTTCCAAATTTTATTGATTCGTGTTGGTTCTAAGTAGTTGTTATTGCATCTTTGACTTTGATAACTTATTCTTGACTTCATCCACGGGTTTTTATAAATAATCCCTCTAAATCGTATTAAAAGCTCGTTTCTCCAATTTATAAATTCTATTTAAAACACATACAATTTCGCACTTCGAGCGAAGTGGAAGGGTGATTAAATGGTTGGGCAAAACACGGACCATGAATCTATGCATTTATCCTTCCGATTAATCCCCCACCTATTCAATTGATCGTTTTGAACTTTGGGTTTGGTTTACCGATGATATGAGGCAAACTTTGTACTGCTTTAAGTGTGAAAGTGACTGACGGATAGTAAACCGTTTAGTGCGAACGAGTGGTTATGGGACTCACGTTAACACTTTTCGGATTCCTTTTCGAGAGCTGTGACACATTCCGGCAGTTAGTGGTGTCCAGTACCGGGTTTCCGACCTTCACCACTACGGTTTGTTACCTTCGGGGCTTATTGCCTTTGGGGTTTGTTGCCTTCAGGTATGTTGCCTTCGAGTATGTTGCCTTCGGGTTTGTACCTTCGGGTTAGTGCCTTCGGGTTTGTTGCCCTATATTATTGCTTTTGGAGTTGGTCCTTTGCCCCGGCTCGAGTGATATTGGGTTTGGAGACTTCGGGCTCACGGACACTTGTTTATACAGTACTGAGCTCGAGCAATTTTATGATGTTTCATTGATATGTATATTCCCTTGGTATCGCCCTTCGGTGTTGGTCTTTTTGGGCCGCATGATGTGTAGCGTTTACCTTGTGGAACTTGTATACCTTATGGGTATTTGTTATTTGCCTTTTGGCTTTCTTTTGGATATTTGTATCCTTTGTTTATTTGAGATGCCGATGATATGAGGCTTGTATTGTTATGATTTATCTTTTGTTAGATGATTGTGTTATCTCTTTTAGAGATATTTGATATTCATTATAACCTTGCAGGTTTATGATTGTTCGGTTTATCTAACTGATTTGTTTGGCTAGACTGACCCGGGTATTTTATACTCGGGTCAGACCGAGATGTTTCAGTTTAGGTGCTTTGGACATAGCCTCTTTTGCTTCCGCATGGACTATTCCGCTGACTCATTTTTGTCTTAGCTTTTTGTGTAATCCTTTCTGTTATAACTCTGATATGTATTCTTGTGAACTCATCTGTATATTGTGGTTTTCTATACCACTTAACATTTATTGTTTTGCATACTCTGTTATGAATCCATATATGTGTATGAGATGATTTACTATTCTGTGATGTGTATTACATTTGAGTTGTTATATTCTGTTCTGATAGATCCTCCAGCCACCTATGGTTTTGTTTTAAGTATTCTTTCAATATGTCGATCTGCTAGGTATGGCAATTGTCGACGTATTCAATGGATAGTTAAAGCGAGACTATAGATGGTCGCTCCTAAACAGCCATATTCTCCACGTTAGTTGACGGCATTACCCTATAGTGTCCTTGGCTAGCGAGGGTATAGTGGTGGGGCGCCGCAAATAGAAAGAGTTAGATCAATTTCGTGTATCAAACTGATGATTCTAACATGTTTATATAGATTATGAAAAGGTGCAATTGTTCGAGGATAGTTATCATAAAAATATATGGTCATATCTGTTGATTAAAAGTCGTATCTCTTTATGGAAGAGAAATGTCTATTCAAAAACACAGCAGTTATAGGAATTCAAACTTCTGAAAAATAGAGTTCAGACTTTTGAAATCATTCACGTGCAAATAAAAAAGCAAATAGGTCTTTTTTGACCCAATTCAGACGTTTGAAAATACCAATTCAGACGTTTGAATATTGTTTGGGAAATCATTTTTGATTCTAGATTCAGACGTCTGAAATGGTCAATTCAGACATCTGAATTTGTCCAGAAAATGCAAATATGCTCAGAAATGAGTGTATGTGCACGTGTCAGCATATATATCCAAAAGGAGATATTTTAACATCATTTTAACTCTAGACAACAACTCAATACAAAACATATATATAGCATGAAGCTTATCTGAATCTGGTCTTGTAAATATGCCTGCAAAAAACAAGTTTATATATAAAACCAATGTATATAGTTGTCGTAGTCAAAATATGGTAAGTATGAAACGTTGTAGATGAAGTTTCAACACTTATCACACAAACTTTATTATATTCTACTGTGTATTGTAGGCTGTATATACACCACTTATGAGGACAAGTTATTATAACTGTCCTGTATTGAGTTATTGATGTGTCGTACTCTAATGATGTAATGCATAAGAAATGTTTTATAGATCTTCTGCATAATGACATGTTATTATCTATTATATATTGTTCCGCTACGATTGCGAGATTCTATGTTGTTGTTTCTATTTTCTTTTTCTACCTCTTTCTTCCTTTTCCCTAACGATTTGGTATTTTCAACATTGGATTGCTCGACATGTAATAAAGTGAACGTATTGATGTTGATTTTTGAATGTTGAAAATCCGGTCGTGACATCTTGGTATCAAAGCTGAAGGTTAAGTAAGAACCTTGGCTTTGATGGGTAAGTCATTAGGGATATGGTCAGTAGCACCCTAGAATGAGTTAAATTGTACTAATAGATATGAGCACATATTTGTTAGTGAATTTAAAATTGTTTTATATTGTGTTGATTGACCTATTTAGTGGCTTATGGATTCTGGTCAATACGAGCAATTAACATTATTGATAGGGATCTCTAAATACTTGAGTAGAGAAATTCGACATAGTATTGGTTTGAAATGGGGTACATGAAATAATTTTACCCAGATTACTTTTATATATAAAGGAATAATTTTCAAAAATCATTATATATGGTTTGCATGGTTGTTAGGAAATGATAACAATAAACTATTATCATTTGATGTTGTGGTGATTGAATAAATATTGAAATCATAATCAAAGGTTAAGAAAGTAATTCAAATAACAAAATAGGATTTTGTAAATATAGTTTTGTAAATGTGATTTAAAAATTGATATGATTTATAAAAATAATTTATAAAGGGTTTAAAGGTTGGGAACTTTGGAATTTAATTTCCCATTGGCTTAGAAATGTTTTTCAAAAGTTTTGGAATATAATAGTGATATTATTTGAAAAATATTTGTGAATTGAAATATTTTTAAAAAGGGTTTTTAAAGGAAATAAAACCGTGAACTCACTTCGGTCGTTGGAAAATAATTTCGATGATGATCGTGACATTATAGGTGTTCATTTTGAGTTTCCAAGAGAGGACTTGCTACCATTGGGATTATTTGGTAAAACTAGATTTAGTTTTGGGATTCAAAGGTATGATTTGATATATTGGTGGAATTTTGTGTATACTATATATTTCTAAAATGATTTGAAATACTTAGAATCAAATCTAGTTGATGCTTGTTTTAGATATAATAGGTTTTTAAATCAAGATTTAAGAAGATTGGAAGAATAGGAGTGAATTTGGAAATAAATATAAATCGTTCATACTAGATCTTAGATAAAATTCTAAATCACACAATGGAAGTAAAATCAAGATTTGGTTGTTTTTTGGAATATAATTGGGTTATTTAAGAAGTTTATTTGTAAATGGAATTCAGTTTAAGAAACTGATATATAAATGGAATTTATAACGGATGTAAGTGATGTGAAACCATTACAAACTAGAATGGGAAATCATGAGATTTACAAACAGTGTTTATAAATAAAATGAAGTGGTTATCAATTGATAAATTGAAGTTATAAATACATGGTAAAGGTTTTAACGAGATGAGTAAATCAGCTTAAAAATAAATGATAGATTTATTTTTAGAAATGTGAAAAAGTGATTTACGAAACTGGGACGTAAATCAATTGGTGATAAATCGAGAGGGATTTATAAATGTTAGACCGGTTATTGTAATGACCCGCAATTTTTGATAATTAAAAATAATTAATTTAATAAGGTTTTGTGATTTAATGTTTGTAAGAAGTAAAAAATTTTGATTAAATAATTTGAGTAACAGGAATGAAAAGTAATAGTATTAATCTAAGGTAATTGATAACTGCTCTAAATGTAACTGTTATTAATTGAGATGATTTAAAAGTTATAATTGGTTATAGAATGTAAATTAATTGTAATATTGTGTGTGTCATTTGATAATTAGGTTAAAGGAGTAATTGGTAATTTAGATATTGGATTAATTAATGAATTAGTAAGTAATAAAGTGAAATTGATAAAATTGGTGTTGTGCAAATAACATTTGTGTGACGCCCCACCTCTATACCCACACTAGCAAAGAGTATTAATAGATAATACCGTCTGCTAACACGGAGAATAAGGCTGTTTAGGAGCGACCATCTATGGCCTTGCTTTAATTATCTATTGAATACATCGACAATTGCCTTACCAAGCAGATCGACATGTCCAATGAATACTTAAAACAAAACCAGAGGTGGCTAGAGGATCTATCAGAACAGAATATAACAACTCAAATGCAATATACACCACAGAACAGTAAACCATCATATACACACATATACTGATACAAAGCAGAGTATACAAAATAATACATGTCAAGTGGTATAGCAAACCACAATATACAGACGAGTCAATAGAATACATATCAGAGTTATAACAGAAAGGACTACACAAAAAGCTAAGACAAAAAGGAGTCAGCGGAATAGTCCATGCAGAAGCAAAAGAGGCTAAGTCCAAAGCACCTAACCTGAAACATCTCGGTCTGACCCGAGTATAAAATACCCGTGTCAGTCTAGCTAAACAAATCAGTTAGATAAACTGAACAATAATAAACCTGCAAGGTCATACAGTATAACAAATATATCTAGAGGAGATAACACAATCATCAACAAGAGATGAATCATATAGAACAAGCCTCATATCATCGGCAACATATAGAAACAAAGGATACGAATATCCCAAAACAAGCCGAATGGCAAATAACAAATACCAATAAGGTATACAAGTTCCACAGGGTAATCGTTATACATCATGCTGCTCAAACAGACCAACACAATGGGCGATACCAAGGGAATATAATATCAATGAAACATATGATTGCTCGAGCTCAGTACTGTACAACAAGGATCCATAAGCCCGAAGGCTCCAAACCCAAGTATCACCCATGCGGCACATAAGGCCAACATCAGAGCGAAACTATATAGGGCGACAAACCCGAAGGCACAAACCCAATATCACCCATGCGGCACATAAGGCCAACATCAGAAGTGATACTATAGGGCGACAAGCCGTAGTGGTGAAGGTCGAAGACCCAGTACTGGACACCACTAACTGGCGGAATGTGTCACAACTCTCGAAAAGGAATCCGAAAAGTGTTAACGTATGTCCCATAACCACTCGTTCGCACTAAACGGTTTACTATCCGTCAACCACTTTCACACTCAAAGCAGTACAAATTTACCTCATATCATCGTTAAACTAAACCCGAAGGCCAAAACGATCAATTGAATAGGTCGAGGATTAATCGAAAGGATAAACGCATAGATTCATGGTCCTTGTTTTGCCCAACCATTTAATCACCCTTCCACTTCGCTCGACGTGCGAAAGTGTGTGTTTTAAATAGAATTTATAAATTGGAGAAACAAGCTTTTAAATGCGATTCGAGAGATTATTTTATAAAAACCCGTGGATGAAGTCAAGAGTAAGTTATCAAAGCAAAATATGCAATAACAACCACTAAAAAGCAACTTGAATCGATAAAATCCGGAAAACAAATCAAAATATGCAAAAACAGGCAAAACAGGGCAAATAGGAGCAGGTCGGTCGGCCGCCTACAGGGCTCGGTCGACCGGACACTGTTCATAAAAACTCTCGGGAAGCAGGTCGGTCGACCGGCTACAGGGCTCGGTCGGCCGAACCTGATGATTTTGCACTTCCTGCCCTATGTCAATGAAATGCAAATTGTTCCAAAACGCGATCGTTCGAGCAATGGACCTAAGGAGCTTTAGCCAATAGATACCCCAGCTCCACTAGCTCTCCGATTCGCAACCAAAAACATATTCAAACATCAAAGTTAGGATCTTTAAAGAATTGAACCCAAACACTAAAAATTTGGATATTCACCAATTCAATCCAAACCAAAAGCAAGAGCATATGAACAAGGTGTTAGGAATTCACACCCAACATCAATGAAATCATAAGAAGTAGATGTGAGTTCAAAACTCACCTTTTTAACTCAAGAACAAGAAGAAGAAGCTCAAATGCAAAGGAAAGGCTAACCACTCTTCACTCTTACTCAACAAGCTTCAATCTAAGAATAAAACACATATTTTCCTAAATTAGGTTTAGGATATTTTCTGAAATTGAAGAGGAGAAGAGATGGAGAAGATGGAGAAGAGGCTTACCTATCCTTATCTTTGAATTTGGAGCAAGAATTTGGATTATCAAGAGCAACTAAGGCTTGGGAGTTTCTATTTCCTCTTCCTTTCCCCCATTTCAGTTGGAGCTTGAGTTTAGAAGTGAAGAGAAGTAGGAATGAATGAATGGGAGGAGATGGGCTGAGTTAGAGGGTTAAGTGGGGTTTGGGGCTGAACCCAAAGCTAAAGCCCAACCAGAAAAAGTAGCAAAATTCAACTTACTCCAAACATATCAAAGATTATACTCAAAAAGATCGCAAACGACGCTTTGAACTCAATGGAAGTGGTTTCGAGCTCCAATTCGGCCGTTTGCAGAAAGTAACATTTCGGACCCCAAAATCCGACTAACGACGCTATACTTAAATAAATCATTTAAATATAAAATCGTTAAATATGCGGGTTGTTACAGATCTCCCCTCCTTACAAAATTGCGTCCCCGTAATTTCTAGAGATGATATTTGTAACAACTACATACATACAACATTCAAAAGAAAAGGAAATAAGCTTGAGATGAAAAGACATTCTCACCGTTTCAAAGCAAAGATAGAAAACCCGGATAGGATCGCTCGATAAACTCTCTGGTTTCCCAAGTACAGTCATTGGGATTAGCGGACCATTGAACCCTAACGAGCGGCACGTCCTTGTTTCGAAGGTGTCGCACCTCCGTGTCAAGCACGGGAATAGGTTGCTGTACAACAGATAAGTCCGGTGAGACCCCAAGCTCTTGCAAATCAGGAGAAGTAATAACAGAATCCGACTCCCGAAGACACTTTCGAAGTTGAGAGACGTGAAACACGTCATGAATACCAGATAAATGAGCTGGAAGTGAAACTCTATAAGCCATAGGGCCAATACGTTCAGTAATAGAAAACGGTCCTATATAATGAGGAGCCAAATTCCCATTCGTACTGAAATGCATAACCCCTTTCAAAGGAGAAACACAAATAAAAGCAAGATCACCGATCGAGAACTCGAGAGGCTTCCTACGGTTGTCCGTGTAGGACCTCTGGCGACTCTGTGCCTCTTTCATTCTCAACCAGATAAGATCAGTCTTCTCGGAAGAATCATGAACAAAATCTGGACCAAGAATAATCTTCTTCCCAGATTCCAACCAACAAGAAGGTGATTGACATGGCCTTCCGTATAAAGCTTCGAAAGGAGCCATGCCAACACTAGGCTGAAAACTATTATTGTAGGAGAACCCTACAAGAGGTAGGTGATTCTCCCAACTCCCACAAACATACTAGCACAAAAGAATAACAGAATAAGAAGTTCACCATAAAGTGCACGAAGGGGTAAGTCCGAACTTGATTGCTCAGAGAATTCTATGGATTCCTAAGCTCAAAATAATTTGGAACACCGACGTGGTACAAACAATACGTCAAATGAACCAAAGCTCAACAAAATGAAGTACAACAAAACGTCCGATGAACTTGGTAAAAAGATCATTCCATTCGAACATCAACAAAGAAACAATCACTTGCTGCTTACAACCAAATGCATTGGCAACACGATCCTCTTTTCGGGAATAAAAAGAATATCAAGATCATAAGATGCAAGGAACTCGAACCAACACAAGGTTCCCTATGAGAAAATAAACATTTCGAAATTGTGATTGGTGAGGAGAGCAAAATCCCTCACCCAAAAGTAATGATGCAAAATACAAAAGACGAAAACAATAGCCACGAGCACTAAATCATGAGTGGCATATCTAGTCTCGATAGGCTATAACAATTTAGAAGAATAAATGATAGCACGTTCTCTTTTGCAAGTGAACGGCATCCAAACCAATACGATTAGCATTGGTACAAAAGATAAAGCATTGGTTCCCTACGGGAATAACAAGAATAGGGATATCGAAAAGAAAGAGTTCTTTTAAATTAATTTTCTTTCCCAAAAAGCTAAGACTTTCAAAAATATAATTATCTTTATGTAATAATATTTCAAGAAAAATTTACTTATTCCAAATCAATTTACTGTGCCTGGTTGTCTCATCAAAGCATTTAGGAAATTCCTATCGATAACGTTGATCAAGCGCATCGACCAGAATTCTTAAAGCACTCAATGGGCAATACAATCACAAAATCATCTTCTATATGATAAACATGTTTCTAAAAACTTTTAAAAATATTCTTTGTTCGTTTAAAGAACAAAAATCCAATTATACTTATAATAAATTTTATGAAAAATATTTGCAAAATTCTTTAAATTGCTATTTTCCATCCAAAATCAATAAATACCAAAATGGAATCATCGAGATATTCACAGAATACTCGATTCATAATATGGATGAAATGAGCTAGACAAACTGAATGACATAACAAATCATTTATAAGAATTACAACGAGTGCGGAATGCGGTAAGTGGAGTGCTAACTTCCGCAACTCGTAGCCAAATGAAAACCAGTGGTAAGGTCGAGCTAAAAAGACCTTAACACTACTCAAAAGATTGCTTAGGTAATAATCCTAAGACAAGACCAGAAATACCAGAAAATTCTCAAACTACAAGAATGAGAGAAACCACACTTTCCTCATCATGAGGACTTAAAGAAAAATGATGCCATCAAATTGGAAATCGAAATCACAAAGGAAGATAGAAATCTGTTTAACAGATTGAAAATGTCGAGGATGAATAGTCCACTCGGGATATAGGATATGGCTTCATAATAATTAAGTCAATCCTTTCAAACATGTCAATTCCGAAGCCTAAGCAACGCATAACATGCAAATTGGCTCGGAAAGAAAAATCTCATAAAATAATCTCGACATTAATACAAGCAAATTGAGCGTTGATGATCCACCAATTCGGATTCGCAATTCTCAAAGAAGTAACCATACAAGAGACATCCAAAGATAAATCATCGAAGAGCTTCTTCGATACGGAAAAAATGTGAAGCACCCATATCGAAGAGAACTCGAATACAACAGAACCTTTTTTAAAAAAAATGGAGATGTACCTTTTCCCCGAGAAGAACCTCCAGAAGCATCCGTTATCTTTAGCTTGCTAGATAAAGGATTTTTCGAAACAATAGGACAAGTGAAAATAAGATGGCTTTCCTTCTTGCAATAGTGGCAGAAGAGAGGCATAGGGAAAGCTCGAATCACATGATCAGGGGAACCACAATTGAAACACTTCCGAGTGGAAGGTGTTCCAACAGACTGAGACTGAGACTGAGGATCAGATTCAACGGGCTTTTTCTTCTTGGAAGGGAAAAATTTTCGCTTATCGAATGGAAACTGCCTCCTGTTGGCGTTCTTACGAACCTCAACATCATTCCCACAATCACACTCCTTCTCGAAGGCTTCGAGATGAAGTGCCGAATCAACCAACTCCTCAAAGGAAAGTTTAAGCTGGAGCATTAAAGACTTCTTAAGACATTTCTTAAGACCAGATACAAATTTCAGATTCTTCCTATACGAGGTACTAATGAATTCAAGACCATATTTAGATAAGGCCTCGAAAGATGCATCATATTCAGAAACGGAAGAATCCCCTAGCTTCAATTCAAGAAAGCGCCGGGACAACAAAGCTTTCTCAGATTCAGGAATGAACTTGAGTTCGAATCGTTCCCGAAACTGAGTCCAAGAAAGAGTAGACTCATCAAATTCAGCTAAAAGAAGCTCGTACCAGTCAAGGACACGCTTTTGCAATAAGCTAGAAGTTACAAGAACCCTATCATCGTCAGAAAGATCCATGCGAGAGAGAACATGCTCGTACTTGCGAACCCAAGCTTGGACCTCAAGAACAATCTCGGAGCCTTTAAATGGTTTCCCTCCAAGATGAGAAAAATCACTGCACAAACGTGCGAAGGTGGACTTGCATGGAGGAGATGTTCGAGTAGGAGCTGGAGGCTGCGTGCTCCTAAACCACTCTAAAAACTGATCGGCAGACATATAGACGCCGTCAGGATGTGAGCCACTGGATTGCCCAGCATCCGAGTGTCGTCCTCCATCTCTTCCAGCCATAAGCTGAAAGTTAAGATAAGGTAAAGATTATTCCCAAGGTAGATAATTCAATATGGAATACTACGGAATTTAAATGCACTCCTAGGCATATTCCCAAATCCTATCTAACCTTTGATGGTAGAAGGAATAGAGACACACGATGATTCAAAGATTTGTATCACTTATCACACTCTGATGTATCGTAATATGTGCTTTGTTCTGTGTTTATCATATTTTGTTCTGAACTCAGCTCTGATACCAAGCTGTGACGCCCCACCTCTATACCCACGCTAGCAAAGAGTATTAATAGATAATACCGTCTACTAACATGGAGAATAAGGCTGTTTAGGAGCGACCATCTATGGCCTTACTTTAATTATCTATTGAATACATCGACAATTGCCTTACCAAGCAGATCGACATGTCCAATGAATACTTAAAACAAAACCAGAGGTGGCTAGAGGATCTATCAGAATAAAATATAACAACTCAAATGCAATATACATCACAGAACAGTAAACCATCATATACACACATATACTGATACAAAGCAGAGTATACAAAATAATACATGTCAAGTGGTATAGCAAACCACAATATACAGACGAGTCAATAGAATACATATCAGAGTTATAACAGAAAGGACTACACAAAAAGCTAAGACAAAAAGGAGTCAGCGGAATAGTCCATGCGGAAGCAAAAGAGGCTAAGTCCAAAGCACCTAACCTGAAACATCTCGGTCTGACCCGAGTATAAAATACCCGGGTCAGTCTAGCTAAACAAATCAGTTAGATAAACTGAACAATAATAAACCTGCAAGGTCATACAGTATAACAAATATCTCTAGAGGAGATAACACAATCATCAACAAGAGATGAATTATATAGAACAAGCCTCATATCATCGGCAACATATAGAAACAAAGGATACGAATATCCCAAAACAAGCCGAATGGCAAATAAGAAATACCAATAAGGTATACAAGTTCCACAAGGTAATCGTTATACATCATGCGGCTCAAACAGACCAACACGATGGGCGATACCAAGGGAATATAATATCAATGAAACATATGATTGCTCGAGCTTAGTACTGTACAACAAGGATCCATAAGCCCGAAGGCTCCAAACCCAAGTATCACCCATGCGGCACATAAGGCCAACATCAGAGCGAAACTATATAGGGCGACAAACCCGAAGGCACAAACCCAATATCACCCATGTGGCACATAAGGCCAACATCAGAAGTGATACTATAGGGCGACAAGCCATAGTGGTGAAGGTCGAAGACCCAGTGCTGGACGCCACTAACTGGCGGAATGTGTCACAACTCTCGAAAAGGAATCCGAAAAGTGTTAACGTATGTCCCATAACCACTCGTTCGCACTAAACTGTTTACTATCCGTCAGTCACTTTCACACTCAAAGCAGTACAAATTTACCTCATATCATCGGTAAACTAAACCCGAAGGTCAAAACGATCAATTGAATAGGTCGGGGATTAATCGAAAGGATAAACGCATAGATTCATGGTCCGTGTTTTGCCCAACCATTTAATCACCCTTCCACTTCGCTCGACGTGCAAAAGTGTGTGTTTTAAATAGAATTTATAAATTGAAGAAACAAGCTTTTAAATGCAATTCGAGAGATTATTTTATAAAAACCCATGGATGAAGTCAAGAGTAAGTTATCAAAGCCAAATATGCAATAAAAACCACTAAAAAGCAACTTGAATCGATAAAATCCAGAAAACAAATCAAAATATGCAAAAACAGGCAAAACAGGGCAAATAGGAGCAGGTCGGTCGGCCGCCTACAGGGCTCGGTCGACCGGACACTGTTCATAAAAACTCTCGGGAAGTAGGTCGGTCGACCGGCTACAGGGCTCGGTCGGCCGAACCTGATGATTTTGCACTTCCTGCCCTATGTCAATGAAATGCAAATTCTTCCAAAACGCGATCGTTCGATCAATGGACGTAAGGAGCTTTAGCCAATAGATACCCCAGCTCCATTAGCACTCCGATTCGCGACCAAAAACATATTCAAACATCAAAGTTAGGATCTTTAAAGAATTGAACCCAAACACTAAAAATTTGGATATTCACCAATTCAATCCAAACCAAAAGCAAGAGCATATGAACAAGGTGTTAGGAATTCACATCCAACATCAATGAAATCATAAGAAGTAGATGTGAGTTCAAAACTCACCTTTTTAACTCAAGAACAAGAAGAAGAAGCTCAAATGCAAAGGAAAGGCTAACCACTCTTCACTCTTACTCAACAAGCTTCAATCTAAGAATAAAACACATATTTTCCTAAATTAGGTTTAGGATATTTTATGAAACTGAAGAGGAGAAGAGATAGAGAAGATGGAGAAGAGGCTTACCTATCCTTCTCTTTGAATTTGGAGCAAGAATTTGGATTATCAAGAGCAACTAAGGCTTGGGAGTTTCTATTTCCTCTTCCTTTCCCCCATTTCAGTTGGAGCTTGAGTTTAGAAGTGAAGAGGAGTAGGAATGAATGAATGGGAGGAGATGGGCTGAGTTAGAGGGTTAAGTGGGTTTGGGGCTGAACCCAAAGCTAAAGCCCAACCAGAAAAAGTAGCAAAATTCAACTTACTCCAAACACATCAAAGATTATACTCAAAAAGATCGCAAACGACGCTTTGAACTCAATGGAAGTGGTTTCGAGCTCCAATTCGGCCGTTTGCAGAAAGTAACATTTCGGACGCCAAAATCCGACTAACGACGCTATACTTAAATAAATCATTTAAATATAAAATCGTTAAATATGCGGGTTGTTACAATTTGTGTGTAGATAACAGATATACAAGTGTGATTAAATATAGAAGTAGTGACAATTGTTATTTGTTACCAATCTATTTAAATCAATTGCAATGAATGTCATTAAATGTTAAGTAATGTGAGCAAGATGATAACTGTAAAAGGTGTAATTGATAGTTTAAATATGTATAAATTTGTGAAATAGTATGTAATTAATTGCAATTGATAAAAATTAGTGTTGTGGTAGTAATTATAACACTTGTTGTGGACAATAACTTACAAGATGTGATTAAAAGTTAATGGTAACAATTATTATACGTTACCTATTTATTTGGTCTATTAAATTCAATTTGGAATCAATTGCAGTTAATTCACTTAATTAGGGCAGTTAATAAAGATTAAATTGGTAATTGTAGAATATAAATTTAATACGATGTAACCTGGTATAAATTTTATTCATAATACGATAATTGATTGAATAAAAAGAATCGGAATCAAGTTTGATCAATTTATTGGAATTTAAGTTATAATAATGGATTTGTTGGAAATTAAGGTAATAATCACTTTATTTATTTCAATAAAATTAAACATTGTAATCTATAAACTTATTAACACTAGACTGATATGTAATTTTTTTTAAATTATTGCAAATGTCCAAGTAATTTGAAATGATAAAATTATTAGTTATTAAATTTGAATGGAAAAAGTGATTTAATAGATTTAATAATAATTTATTTAATTAACATGAAAATAGCCATTTTGTCCACGGTCTCGGATTTCGATGAAACCTGTTTTAACGGATACATAACGGTGAATTATTGTAAGATTCCAAGTTTTGTAGCGATCGTACGGACTCGAAAGGCGTAGGAATCAATCTAATTAAATTCAGTTGAAATCAATTTGAAATAAGCTTATTTCAAGCTAACTTCTTCATACGATGGAACTACTACTTGAAACTTGTTCCATCGAGTTTAAAAACATCGAACATATCTATTTTGATATATGGGATGACCTACTTTCGTTTCGGAAGCGGAAAGGGCTTTCCGGATCGTATTTGTCATTTCAAATCAATTCGGGTAGTATTCATTTCTTATCGGGCTTCGTTAATATACACCGTTTTGTTCAAAACCCGAGCGCCCTTTCGTTTTCTTATTATGTATGTACAACTCTTTGTTCCTCCTTCTCAAATGGCAGAACATATTACAATTCCCGAACCCCTATTACAAATCAAAATCAAATCGAAAAATCAAACTCCTCCAAACCCTAACATATTATATATCCTTTCGAAGCTCTCGACGAGCGTAACTCACAATAATGAATCGTTTCTTGAATCGAATCACTGTTTGTCAAGAAATTCTTGGATTAGTTTTGGTCATCCTTTGGTTAGGGTTTTGATCCTACGGCGGATCTACGACTATAAGGTGATCGGGTGGTGGCGTTGGGAAGGTGGTGTCGAGCAGGTCATGGATCTTATGCTCATTCGTCCCCAAGTAGCCGTAGTTTGCCACGATTTGGAGTTAAACGGCGGTGGCATGTATTAGATGAGGCGGAGATAGCCGCTTGGCCAGGGAAGGGCTGGTAGGCAATGGGCTTCGCGACGGAGTTATCTGATCGTAACATAGGAAGGCGTGGCGGCGACATTTGGCCAATGAAGTGGTGGCTGCAGGTTGGGTTCATCATGCATGGTCGAGCGTTCTGAGCGCGTGGACTGTACGCGTAGGTGACGTGTCTTAATTTACTTTATTTATTTAATTATTACATTTAAATTTTCAATCATTCTAAAATGCATAACTTTTGCATACGAGGTTAGATTTACGTGCGGTTTGTTACGCTTGGATCGTATTCAAATTCTGGACATTCTGGCACTAGTTTTGACAAATTCCAAGAATGTTCAAATTCGGGCCATATTTTGGATTTCGAATCGATTTGAAATCAAAGGTGAGTGTTTTGATCCGCTCACAACTACTAGATTATATTATGTTAGTTAAATTAAATTTATGATGTGATTAGGAATTAATTGATTGATGTTTGGCACGTTTAAATTGTCATTCTAGTTAAATTTAACTTTATTGCATCTAGTCATCATTTAATTTGATGTTTAATTTAAATTGTCAATTTAATACCTGTTATTGATTATTTGGTATCTATTGATTTGTTTATTGATTTATTTGGATGATGATTGTGATGGATGTTTGATTGTTGATATTGGATGACTGGATGTTGTATTTTATATTGTTATAACACTGCAAGTTCCCTATGGGTTGAAATGATACATAACCGAACGATCTATAGAATAGGGAAAAAACGTTATGGGTTGAAATGATAGACTCGAGCAATTTTATGGATTTTTATTTTAATTCGGGATTGCGGTTTGAAATGGTATATAACCGTAAAATTTAAATTGCGGATTGAAATGATAAATATCTGTATCACTTGGCCACAGATAGAAAATTTGATGCAGCGCAAACTATGGAATCAACAACTTCAAATGATTCAATAAGTTTAAGTCGTTTGGATAAAGCTATGTTGTTAAGTCGTTCAGAAAGTTTAAGACTTAAGTCGTTCACGAGTCAAACAGGAGCGCTCCGACCTAAGGAGTTACAAGGGAAAGTGATAAGTCGCAACCGACACATCGCCACAAACCATGCCCACGACTCAGTCCTTCCACAACCCGCGACTCATCCCCATCTTCACCGACCCACGATTCAACCCACCAACGACTCACGAGTCATCAACATCCACGACTCATTCTCATCCTCCGCGACTCACGGTTCACTCCCAATACCAACAGCCTACTCCAAAAACCCTACCGAGACACGAGACCACTTTCTCCTTCCCAAAAACCCTAAGTCGTGACCCATTCCTACTTCCCTAGATCGCGATCCATTCCTCTCCATGAGTCGTCACCGAGTTGTTGAAGCTCGCCCATAAGTCGCTGATGATATTTCCTTAAGTCGCGACCGGCCCAATTTCTTGAGTCGCTGAAATCTCCTTGAGCCGTTGCCGAGCTAGGCCTGAGTCGTTACCGGGTCGCATTAAGTCAATTCTGAGTTATTTTAAGTCCCGAGTCAAGTTGAGTCATGTACTGTTTGTATTGTAATTTTCTTAAGTCTTTTGTGTTGAGTCATAAACCCTATAAATAGGGATGTAATGTCATTGTAAAAGGGGTTTTTTTTTTGGAAATAAAATTTCTTGTTGATTGCTTTGTGCTTTCTTCTCCAATTGGTAGTTGAGTGTAATCTCCTATCTCCACTTACGTCATTCGAGTGCGCTCGAATCCACGTTTGTTGAAGCCGATTCACGGTATCTAGTGCGCTAGATCAACGTAAGAAGAATCGTAGATCTTCTTTCTCGGCATCGTGCGCGATCAACGAGACGAAGGTACCTTCTCCACTTACGTCATTCTAGCTACCTTCGTCTCTTTGATCGCGCACGATGCCGAGAAAGAAGATCTACGATTCTTCGTACGTTGATCTAGCGCACTAGATACCGTGAATCGGCTTCAACAAACGTGGATTCGAGCGCACTCGAATGACGTAAGTGGAGATAGGAGATTACACTCAACTACCAATTGGAGAAGAAAGCACAAAGCAATCAACAAGAAATTTTATTTCCAAAAAAAAAACCCCTTTTACAATGACATTACATCCCTATTTATAGGGTTTATGACTCAACACAAAAGACTTAAGAAAATTACAATACAAACAGTACATGACTCAACTTGAATCGGGACTTAAAATAACTCAGAATTGACTTAATGCGACTCGGTAACGACTCAGGCCTAGCTCGGCAACGACTCAAGGAGATTTCAACGACTCGAGAAATTGGGCCGGTCGCGACTTAAGGAAATATCATCAGCGACTTATGGGCGAGCTTCAACAACTCGGTGACGACTCATGGAGAGGAATGGATCGCGATCTAGGGAAGTAGGAATGGGTCGCGACTTAGGGTTTTTGGGAAGGAGAAAGTTGTCTCGTGTCTCGGTAGGGTTTTTGGAGTAGGCTGTTGGTATTGGGAGTGAACCGTGAGTCGCGGAGGATGAGAATGAGTCGTGGATGTTGATGACTCGTGAGTCGTTGTTGGGTTGAATCGTGGGTCGGTGAAGATGGGGATGAGTCGCGGGTTGTGGAAGGACTGAGTCGTGGGCATGGTTTGTGGCGATGTGTCGGTTGCGACTTATCACTTTCCCTTGTAACTCCTTAGGTCGGAGCGCTCCTGTTTGACTCGTGAACGACTTAAGTCTTAAACTTTCTGAACGACTTAACAACATAGCTTTATCCAAACGACTTAAAATTATTGAATCATTTGAAGTTGTTGATTCCATAGTTTGCGCTGCATCAAAATTATATATGGACATCGGATTGGTTAAAGTAAATGATTTTAATTCTTTAAATTTTGTATTCAGTTAACTGGTATTTTGAAATAGAAAGTGATTTATATAAGCTAAATTATTTTCGAAAATCCAAATGTAAATGTCGAAATTGGAATTGATTTAATGAATTGTTCAAAGGAGGTAAATTGGAGTTTCAAGTGACGTGTCAAATATAAATGAATTAATTGGAATGGAGTTGTAAAAATGTTTGGATATAACTTTGAAATCTATTTTAAACTAATCTAAACTATTTTAAATAAATTAAACTATTTTAATCGAATTAAAGTAGTTTAATTTATTTTAATCCATTATAACTTATTTAATCCAATCCAATCTATTTTACCTATTTTAAAATAATTAAATTCGTTTAATCTATTTTAAATCTCTTTAATACAATTTAAATTAATATAATTTAAATTCATTTAACCTATTTAAAAAAATCTATTTAGTGTAAATTAAATCTATTTTAAATATATTTAAATCATTTTTAATCTAATTAAATCAAATTTAAATCTATTTAAACTATTTTTACTATTTAAACTATTTTAATCTATTCTAAACAATTTTTTAACTATTAAAAACTATTTATGACAATCTAAACTATTTTCTAAAATTTCAAACTGTGTAAAAGTTGAAGTATTTATATTTAAATCCTTGATGATGATACAACTTGAGTTAGAATTTGGAATTGAAACCCATTTTGTGAAATGACATGTGTTAGTAAATATGATGATTTTGGAACTATGATTTAATTAACCTATCTTATCGTGAATTCTAAATAGAATATGATTTGAAGGTGAATATGATTTTGAAAGTGAATATAGTTTTGAAAGTAAATATGGTTTCGAAAGAGATATGATTTGAAATCGAACATGATATTTTGATATCAACCAAGAATTAATGTTTTGAATGTAAAAGAACCATTCGGTGTGAAATTATCGTTTGGTTGTTAAAGAGACCAGGATCTAATATTGTCATACTCTCTGCCAATACTGAAAACCATTTTAACAACTGTGTATATGGTAGAGATTCTAGAAATGAAGTAGGATGGTTTGGTAAACGATTCTGTATGAGGTATTTTCGTGACTCTGACTCCCGTGAGTCAGCTTAGATGTGACTAAAACATGAGCTATATCGGGCCAAGTGAGGTCATTCCTCCTATTGGACACATTTCTTCAATATTATATTTTGACTTTGTGATTGATTTGGTGGCCACCCGTCGATTTTGATTATAGGAGTATGTCTGAGATGGGCGGTGGTAGCTACTACGCGTTACCACTAGCCCGGTAGTGCAATTGGTATATCTACTCTAGCATTGCCTCGAGTGTCGTGTTCACATGCCCTATAGCGCCATTTATGAGTTTGGTTTGTACCATACCTATAGAGTGCCCACTGATAGCCCTCCAGTTTACAAAGGAATTACGGTACTGTATATATATGGGAATATATAG
This sequence comes from Allium cepa, assembly GCA_030765085.1. Classification (NCBI taxonomy): domain Eukaryota; kingdom Viridiplantae; phylum Streptophyta; class Magnoliopsida; order Asparagales; family Amaryllidaceae; genus Allium; species Allium cepa. The sequence continues at coordinate 85,476,832 of CM060942.1, read as the reverse complement.
AAATTTGTTAAGGGGGATATGGGTAATTCCTTAATGCTATTTTAATACTTTACAGTAGACACTATTATAATAGCGTATTATACTACATTGTAGATAGTTTAACGGATCCTTAGGAGATGTTAACCCCGAACATCTCTTAAGTTATTATACTCACGTTGACACTAGATAGGAGATGTCAAACCCCGTAAACATCTCTGATTCCGTTACACTCATATTTATTTACTATTGATTTAACTTACATAAGATCTTTTAGTTTTGACTTGAGTGTTTTGTCTTTTCAATTCGCTTGGGTCAGTTTGAGCTCGTCAGTGTATTGAAGCCTGCTTTTAGGAGGATGAAGATGAGGATTTTATACTACTATTATGTGTTATATTTATTCCCACACATCATGTTGTTCCACTGCATTTTTTTATTACTTGTTCTTGTTGTATGCAACTCCGATCTTTATTATAAAAGTTTAATCAATGCTATTTGTAAGCAACTTCATGAACTGTTTATTTGATTATTAAAAAATTTCATTCCATTGCGAAATTCTATATTTGTTTTCTTTCTTTCTCTGCTTTTTTCTTATTTACCCTATAACAATCTACACTTTGAAATGGTTTGAATCTGACATGTATGTCTGCTCCAAAAAGGCAGGTCGTTACAGTTGGTATCAGAGCTTTGGTTTAGTGATTACCTTAGCTTTGTGGGGTTTAACTCATACAAAATAAGGTAGCAATACCCTAGAACGAGTCGTTATGTGTATATATATGAGAGAGCATACTTGTTAGTGTTATAAAAGGTTTTTGTATTGTTAAATTGTTTTGTTCTGCATTTATAAATTTTGGTCGGTAAATAGGTATGACATCGATAGAGATTTCTAAACACTTAATAAGGCAGAACGATACAATATTATTTTAAAATATAGGTAAATGAAATAATTACGCCTAGTATTATATTTTGTATATAAAAGAATAATTTTAAAAGCGATATAGTTTGATGTAATATGTTGTTTGTAGGTAGAGAAATTTTACAAACATTGATTGAAAAATAAGATTTACGAATAAAATGAATATAAATTGAGAATTTAAGAACTTATGTTTCGGGATACAGAAAATTTCTTTCAATTTTTTTGGAATATATAATATTAGTATTATTGAAAGTATTTTCTGATATAAATATTTCAATATGATTTGAAAGAAATGTTTTAAAGGATTTTGGAAGGAATAAGTTATGTACTTCCCTCTCTATCATTGGAAAATAATTTCGGTGATGAGTGCACGCATCATCGAAGTTCATTTTCAAGTTTCAAAGTAGGGAGACTGCTGTAGTAGTTTTAATGCACATCCATTTTGATAAGAAATTCTTAAATTTATGTTTTGAAGTTTGATTATACATACATATATATAAGTTATGAGTATATATATAAACTATTTTAGAAAGTATTGAAATGAAACACGGTTGTTTAGTTCTTAAGTTTCTGTAAATTAGAAATTGAAATTATTGTAATGAACGGAATCTTGACCATATCAATAATTGGAAACTTCTGAAATGAGAATATGAAAGTGAAAATTTGTAAACTGTAAGTAAAATAGAATGAAAATAAGAAATGGTAACTATTGAACTGTGAATATTCTAGAAACTTAGTTATTTGAATATTTTTAAAACTGTCAAAATGGATTATAAGTAATAAACAAGTCTTGCAAACTGATTAGAATCTTATAAATAAATCAAAATTAATTATTATTTCAACGCTATGTAATTAATATTAATTTTTAAAGTATATTTAATTATTAATTAAGTTAGTTTATAACGAGTTGATTAAGTTAATTATTATTTAGGAATTAATGGTATTCTTATTTTGAAAGATAAATTATTCAATATTTATATTGTTTTATATAAAAACTTTTATTTAAAGAGTATTTGCGTAAATTAACTTGGAAAATTATTATAGAAACTTTACAAATATTATTTTGATAAAATTATTAAGTAAAGTTTTCGAAAAGTAAACGTATATTTTCATGGTGAAATCAAAGGTAGAGATTGCCCATAGTTAAGTTTTGGATTTCTTTGGGATTGAGACGTAATCATTGAGCCATGAATTCAAGGTTGATACTGCGCGGTGCTTTCCATATTTATTTTAAAAGGTTTTCAAATATTTTTGAAATGAATGTATAGTGAACGTACTTACTCCGATAAGAAGTACATATCTTTTGATAAAGAGATTTAATTTTTTAAAATTAAATCAAATAAGACACAGTGTTTTCAGTGGAAAAGGATATATTTGTTTGAATGATTGTTTATTTGATAGTTAAATAAACATGGGAATATATTTGGCAATATCATGGGAATATCTAGGAGAAACATGGGAATTATACGGTACATTTACTGTCGAAGGTGCTATACTATACGTATAAACTCGTTTCGTTCTTCTAGGACAGTGGTAAGAAAATCCGTCCACTTATGGTTGGAAGGTGATCTCCGATCTTATTTTCATCTGTTATTATCTGAAGAACTGGGGTTGAGTTTACTGAAAATATCAAATTATTTTCGAAGAGACCGAGATCGGATAAGTTATCCGTAACCCACTTCGATCCAACGAGTACGTTTTCGAAGTGAAAACAAGATCATGGAATCAAAGTTGGAGCAGTGAAGTGCAAGGGCTAATCGCTACTAATCATAAGGATGATTCCAAAATGGATGTAGTAGGAATCGTTCCTTCGGTTTTGCTCAGACCCAGAATGGACTTGCATGGATGAATGCTATCGGTACGTTGTCATTAGAGGACAATGAGCGTTGGAAGTGTAAATTCCTTAAAAGGTAATTGTAGCCCCAAGCCTCATCAACCGGGAATGACTGAAAGTGAAGGAAGATGCAGCAAGGCTAAGTGGGTCACAACCAATTAGGGTATGCTTATTACCTTTCTAGATACCCTTGGATTTTATTACTATGGTGCACAAAAAAACTTGGAAAGGGTGGGGACTCCCGGAATGATAGCATATTCGGTCTATCCAGGTTAGGGGTAGTCCAGTCTTATGTTGCAAGGAATCCAGGCGTGGTCATTGGTACATTTTTCAGATGTATACTGTGACAGGTGGTACCCCAGTGCCTAGTCATTTGTATGGAATCCATTATCCAATACGTACCTTTACGATTTTGGTTGTTGAGCCTATTATGCTGGAATTTAATTAATGTAACAATTTCGTCTACCTGAATAAGTATTTGTACCTAGACACTATTATAATATTAGATGATTTTGATATAAAATGTTTTGGTAATCGTAAGGTAAAAACCCATCGTGTGTATGTGCTTCGTGGTCTTACGAGATACCTTTGTTTATAAAAGGATTTTGATAACTTTAATAATTCAAATTGAGTGTGTTTTCTCACGTTGGTTTTCCAGAGTAACTCGGGTGTTATTTTATCATAATGCTCAGGTCAGACCGAGTATTACAGTTACAAGATAGGATGCTATGGAGCTCAAGAGATGAGTTGGATGACGAAGACTTATCACATACTTGATTATATTCTGTTGTATATTGTAGGCTGTATTTTCAGCACTTGTGAGGACAAGTTATTTGAACTCTCCAGTATTGAGTTATTAATATGTTGTACTCTGATGATGTAATGCACAAATAATGTTTTATAGCTCTTTGTATTATCTATTATATATTATTCCGTTGTGATTGTGAGATTCTGTGTTGCTGTTTCTATTTTTTCTTCTACCTCTTTCTTCTTTTCCCTAACGATCTGGTGTTTTCGACATTCGATTGCTCGACATGTACTATAGTGAACGTATCGATGTCGATTTTCGAAAGTCAAAAATCCTATCGTGACATTTTGAATTAATGTTTCCTATGGTTTGGGAAGTTTTATTATTTCAATATGATATATATATATATATATATTGAATTTATTCATATTATTATTTTTCGGACCTAGCTGCGCAAAGAAGACCCTGTTGAAATTTTACTCATATTTAGGACTTAGGAAAATTTTGTGAAAGTGAAATTATTTTCAAACTTTTATTTAACTTGAATATGAAAGATATAATTATTTATAAATTGATATATTTTATATAAATTACTTAATTATGTAAGTTTAAAGTGTTTATAAATTGAACAGTTTGAATAAAATTTTATCCTGTTTCTTCATCCCTTCTTGTTCCTTTTCAAGGACGAAAAGTTTTGAGTGGGGGAGAGTGTAATGACCCGTAATTTTTAATAATAAAAAATATTAAATTTAATAAGATTTTAGAATTTTATTTTGGAAAAATTAAAGTTTATGGTTTATAAATGAGAAAGATTATTAGAATGCAATTTAATAATGTTGATTTAATGTAATTGACACCTATTTTAATATAATTTCAATCAATGGAAATAATTATATAGTTAATTTGGTTATAATTGTAGGTTAATAAGGAATAAGATAGTTGTTGGAATCAATGTGAATTTAATATAATTAAATATTGTGGCAATATGAGTTAAGATGATAACCGTAGAATATGAATGCAATAACATGTAAGGTAATGTTAATTGTATTCATAAGGTAATATTTGATTTCATAATAAGGGTGTAAATCGAAATAAAAGGAATTGATTAAAACTAAAATATAATTAACTAGGCTTTTATTACAGTTGTAATTGAATGCTGAAAGTAGTGCGATATTTAAAATATCGAATTTGATATGGAAATTTTATTTTAAAAGATTATAAATTTCTAGGTAATCAAGAATGATAAAAATGTTAACTTTTAAATTTGAATTTAAAAGTTATTAAATCAATTTAATAATAATTTATTTAAGTAATGTGAAAATTAATAATTTTAGCCATTATCTTGGATTTCGACGAAACCTATTCAATGGGGTCCGCAATAGTGAATTATTATAAGATTTCAAGTTTCGTAGCGATTGAACTTGTTGTTTGGCCGTGCGAGCGTGAAATGTGTAGACATAGATAAAAAGAATTTAATTGAATATAGTATAATTTTGAAAGCTAACTATTGTATACTATGGAATTGGGTTTGAAACTAGTTTCATTGAGTTTAAAAATGTCGAAAATTTATATTTTGATATATGGAATGACGTACTTTCATTTCCGGAACGAAACGGGCTTTTAGGGTCATTATTGTCGTTTCGACCCAATTCGATCCGTCCATTCGTTCTTATCCATCTGCCTATATATTATGTGTTATAATCCCTAGTAGCTATTCGTTTTATTTCTGTACGTACATAATTTCTGCTCTCATCCGCTTCTTGTCAAAGCTAGTCAATTAAACCTTAAAATTTCAATCTACTGATTTCAAAATCAATTCCACAATTTTATACTCTCCAGACTATGTCATATAATATACTATTTCGAGGCTGTCGACGAATGCATTCAGCGTGTGGTGTTATTTTTTGGAAACAGTGCTCGTATGAACTGTAAATTGCAGTCAGAGGTGTTGGTGGAAAGTAAAAAGGGGGAAATTTAGGGGTTTTTTGATCGAAGCATCAATTGGCAAAATCGAGTTCTAGGTATTGTAGAGCTCGATAAGAAGATTCCAGATCTAGTTTCGATTTTAAAAATAGGGCAACAGTGTGGCGATATCTGACTTGGAAGTTGATCATCGCTGCAACTTTGACCGTCAATTGGCGGCAATTGGAGTGTCTATTTGCGAAGCCGGCAATTCAGTTGCATATAGAATGTCGATAAATTTCAGATGCAAGTGGTCTCATGTCAAACGGAGCTCTAAGATGATGGGAAATCGCGGTCAAAATTCACTGGGATGAGGTGGTCTCGGCGTTGACTGGATCTAGCCAGAGGGTAATTTTGCAAAAAAACCCTGTAATTTTTATATTTGCAAATTTGACCCTAAAACTTCTAACCTTAATAAATTTTGCATACGAAATCTGATTGACGCACGTTTTCTCTGTTGCGATTGTATCGAAATTTTGGACGACATGGAACTGGTTTGGCGGCATTATGAGACTAGTGGATTTTTGGGCTTTATTTGGATTTTAAATCGATGATAAATCAAAGGTGAGTGATTTAACCCACTCATAGATAGTAAACTATCTTATGTTAGTTAAATTTAATTTAAGATGTGATACACATATTTGGAGTGATGTTTGGTAGTTTAATTTGACAATTTAATTCAAATTTGAATTTTTGGATTAAATTTCCATCTAAAATTAATATTGAATTTAAATTGTTATTTAAATACTTGATAATGATAACCAGTTAATTTTTATGAATTATTGGCTGATTTGGATAATTATTGTGGTGGATGTTTGTTTGTTGACATTTTGGATGATTTGGTGTTTATATCCATGTTAATCACTATGGGTTGAAATGATACATATTAGAACGATTTTATAGATTAGGAAAAACCATTAAGGGTTGAAATGATAAACCCAAGTGATTTTCTAAATAGTATATACTCAAAAAAATTAACTACTTTGAGTTGAAATGATATACTCTTTCACTTGACCATAGGGTAGAAAATTATTACGGACACCGCTGGTCAGTTTTAAATTATTTTCTAAATAGTAAAGTATGTTTGATTTATAAATTTTATTTTAAATTTTATTTTAAATTTAATTTAATGTTTTTATCTAAAAATTTATATTTGGAAAAATAATTCATTCTATATGTTTAAAGCTTCAAATTTATGGTATTAAAGGTAAATTAAAGATTATAGCTTATAATTTTGTTTAGTTTAAATATATTTTAAATTATATAAGTTTACTTTAATAAAATATTTAATGTGGTTTTATATATGTATATACATATTTAATTTAATTTAATATAATAAATGTAGTTTTAATTTAAGATAATAAATATAGACCATTATAATAACTTTAATAGATAAAAGATTTTTATAATGCATTTTATAAAAGGATAGAAAATATTTTTATAATGGATTTTATAAAAGGATTTTATAAAAGATTTTTTATAATAATGGATTTTATAAAAGGATTTAATAAAAAAAACTTGTGTAAAGGGATTTTCATGCGTATAAAGGAATTTGTGTAAAAATTTATAATAACGGGAAGAATTGTAAATTGTTTTGGAAATTTATAAATAGCTTTATAAATGGTTTTAAGGCATATAAATAGTTTATAAATGGCTTAAAAGAGATTTATAATTTATTTTTGAATTGACCGAAAGAAATCTTCCTTGGTATTTATGAATATATTTATACTTTTGAAATAAGTATACGAATATCTCGACATGAAGGTACAAACTATTTTTTGGATTTATTTAAGTATGTTTTTATGAAATGACCACGGTGTGAAAAATATAATGATTGGTTGTTAAAGGGACCAAGTTCGGATATTGTCATACTCATTGCCACTTTCAAAACCACCTTAACAACTGTGCACATGGTGGAGAATCAAAAACAAAGTAGGATGGTTTAGCGAATGCAACTGTATGAGGTATGAATGCAGCCCTGACCCCTCGGGTTAGCTTGATATAACTAAATTCAAGAGCCATAACCAGGCCAAGTTAGGTCGCTCATCCTAACAGACACTTCTTCAATACCATATATGTTACTTTGCGATTGGTTTGGTGGCCACCCGCAATTTGGTTAGGGGAATGTTGTTCGAGGTGGGCTGTAGTAGCTGCCATATGTTACCACTAGCCTGGTTTCGCAATCTGATAGAATCATACTATGGGGTATGGTGTCATGTGCCCTGTCATATTCCTTATCGATCACATTACGATTTTGCTTTATGTCGTACCTATGGAGTGCTCCTTGATAGCCCATCGGTTTGGTGGAGTATACAGTATTGTATAGACTACGACATTTATAAAATGTGTTAATAGGGATGTAACGGCTCGCAAATCCGTACCCCTTGAGTCGACACCATTCAACCACAATCAACTCAAGTTGCACAGAAATACGAACCATTGGGTTAAAGAAGAAGAGGTAGAAGGAGGGAAAACAAAAAAAACAACAACAGAATCTAACCATCGCAGCGGAATAAAATATAATAGATATTAACATATCTTTACTCAAAATAAAATATAGCTGTTTATATATTACATCATCAGAGTACATCAATCACAGCTCATCAACAACAACATACAAATGGATACACAGCAACTCAACACAGCGGAATATATATAAACAAGTACGGAAGTGCGTATCGTCATCCAGCTCATCTCCTGAGCTCCACGGCATCATATCCTGTATTCTATAATACTCGGTCTGACCCGAGCATTACAGTTAAATAACACCCGAGTCAGTCTGGAATACCAGCGTGAGAAAATCACACTCAATTGATTATTAAAATTTCAAAATCTTTTGAAAACAAAAGCATCTCGTAAGACCACGCCACAAATAAACATGTCGGGTTTTTACCTTACGATAGCTAAAACATTTTTTATAGAAATCCTCTGATATTACAATAGGGTCTATTTACAAATACATATAAAATAGCCGAAATTGTTACATCTATTAAATTACAGCTACTAGCCACAGAGTGGGTAATACAAACAAAACTCGCAAAAGGCTCGTAGGGAGAATGGATTCCAACTAATGACTAGGCACTGGGGTACCACCTGTCACAGTACCTGGTCTAGATCAGCATACCGAGGGCCACTCCCAATCCCCTGCAACACAAGGCCGGACCCATCCCTTACTGGACAGTTCCGAATAAGATCACCCCACGGTTGGGATCATCAACCGCACAACTAAGCCGAATAAAAAGGGATCTAGACAGGGATGACCTTACTCTCAAGTGTGGGCTACCCACGAAGCCTTGCTGCATATCCCCTGATTTTCAGTCATTCCTGGTTGATGAGGCTTGAGGCTAAGCATTACCTTTTTAGAACATATCCCTTAGAATGCCCATCGTCCACCTGACGATGTTTCTCAAGCATTCATCCATACAAGTCCGTCCCGGGTTCGAACGGAACCGAAGCACTACTCCTACTACATCCATTTCAGAAATATCCTTAGGATTAGTAGCGACTAGCCCTTGCACTTCATAGCTCCATCTTCGAATCCAAAATCGTTTCCACGAAACGTACAAACCGGATCGAAGTGGTTTTCGAGAAATAAATCTCGATCCCGGTCTCTTCGAAACGATCAACGCATTTGGCCAATATTGATAGTCGGTTATTTAACTATCAATTAATATTCACAAACAACCATCAACCAATAAATAATTTCCCAAATTATTTATTAACCTCAAAATATCTTCACAAGATATATTTCTATTTTTAATCCTTTGAAAACAGTTTCAAACCATTCTTTCTTTCGCAGAATAAATTTTCCCAAATATTTCTATCTCCTTTGAAATCACCAAGCACAAAACTAGATTTCAAAAATAATTTTAAAACACTTTACTTTTAAATATATAATTTTAAAACATTTAAATTAAAAACTACTTCAATATTTTATTTAACATATATACTTTAAAAATGAGGTTACTTTTATAAAATATAAAACTAGACTTCCTCTTTAAAACAAATACTAAGTTACTTTTAAATAATTACTGCTATAATAGATTAAAAGTAGATACTTACATTAGAATTTAAATACATTAAAAATAATAGATTTTTCAAAACTTGCTTTTTAAAACAACTTTAAAACTATTGACTTATGTTCAAAAATTTACTTTGAAAACGTACTTGGTTATCCAGGGAGAATTTCCAATCTCAATCACTTAAATCAATTTCCCAAATTGATTCCCAATTTATTCTATTTGAAATAAATTTCTTTACTTACTCGGTTCATTTCAAAATTCATTAATTATGGACTTTATTTTCATTATTATTATTTTCCGTTTGATTTTAAATCTTTTAACTGCAATATACAGATTTCAGATCTACCCAATTCTTCTTTATTCTTTTCAATAATTTAAATCTTCAATTTTAAATAAATGTTTTGTTCCTTTAAAATAATAATACAAGTTTAAAATTCATTAATCTTCTGATTATTCAAAATTTCCCTTACTATACTCAAGATTTATTTGTTAGGAATTTTAAAATCACTTTATTTCTTTTCCAATTCATTCTTAAATTTATTCAAATTTTCTATAATTATTTCACTTACAAATTCACTTCTTTTATTTTCTTTTCAAATCCAATTTATATATTTTTGGTAATTCATCATATCCAATTATATCCAATCGAACCATAGCATTTAAGTTTCAATAAAGTTCATCATAGAATATCAAATAATCACAACAGATGGTATTAAATAATTTTAAATAAATGTTGAGGGGTCCAGTTGGATCCCTCCAACCTGTTTTTCCTGCATCCACAGATGTTAACACAACATAATACACCAATTCCAAAATATCATACTACATCACATCAACCAATTCAACCATCCAACAATTATTTAAATTTAATCATTTAAATTTAAATTTAACTGAGTGAGATTAACTCACCTTTGCTTTTTGTTTGCAACCCACTTCAATATTGGCTTGATTTCTCGATTTTTTTGACCTTGTACAACATTAGATGGTTTTATTAATTTTAAAATAAATCAGGCAATTAATTATTATTATTTAAACTAATAACTTGATTTTAAACTAATTTTCCCTTTAAATAAATTATGTTTAGTAACTAAATTAAGTTATATAAGTTAATTGGAATAATTAATCACTAAATACTTTCTTCTAAAAATAATTTAGTAAGTTTAGAATGTGTGAATGTATATCATTTTATTTTCTTATTTTTATTTCCGAAACTTCATATATACTTAGAAAATCATCCATATAGATTTAAAAATCTAGTTCTCTATAAAATCTATAAAATTTAAAAAAAAAATTCTTTTTTGTTCAAAACCTTTTCTATAATTGTATTTTTCCTTTCATCTATATATATTTAAATCTAAAAAGGTTGGTGTATATATATATATACAGATATAAATTGTAATTAAAAACAGTATATACCTTACTGTGATATGTATATAAATAAACTTAATGAAATAACTTAAAATAAAATATACTCACTATCTCTTTTTTTTTTCTACCTACGTATACATATGCTTATAAATTAAGTATAAATTTGAAAATAAAATAAAAGGTACCTCGCTATACACACTAGGTCGCTGACCTTTCCCATTTCGATCGCAAAACCCAACCCAGCTCGATTGTTGAGCCTTCACAAATCGTGCCGCCACCACTGTCGAAGTGCATTACTTCGAGCAAACCCTACTTCCAGTTGAAACTCTAGCCTTGCGATGCCCTGAGTATCTCGAATCCATCACCAATGCGTCGCGACCATTCCCTAACGTCGCCGCCTCGCCGAACCCATCGCGAACGATGCCCCAAACCAAACGTCGCTACAAACTCGATGGACAGGCCCTACCCCTCTTTCGCGATCCACCGTACGCCGTATCCTCGAAGTATCGAGCTCGACATCGCCTCGAGATTAACTCGATGTCGCGATTTGAATTAGAGAGTTTTTTTTCTTCGGCCATTTTAATTTCCTCTGGAGCTTTTCGATTTGAATGAATGCGATGAGAGGAACGGGAAAATTGTGCGCGATTGATTTTCTTTTAATAATGATTTCGTTTGGCCTTTCCGAAGAAAATCAGAAAAAAGATCTGATTTTGATTTGAGAGGAAGGATAGGAGGAACATCGGCTATGATTTGAATTGAGATTATGGCCATTAACACTTGGACGATTTTTCTTTCACGAGAACGAGATTTGGAAAAGAGGACAAGAATTTCGGTAGATATAAATCGTCTCCAGATATTTGTTTGATCTTGGCTTCTGAGGGAAGACAAGGGTAGCATGCTTGAAACGGGAAGGGGAGACAACTAGGTCGACGGAAATCAGATACTAGGGTGGCTACTGATTAAACCTGATTTGATTTGAATAAAGTTTTATTTAATTTTCAACGCGTTCACTTATTGTACGCTCACACAACAACTCCAATCAATACGAAATTTGAAATCCGATAACAATTCAATATTACGGACACAATGAAACTGGTTTTGTCGAATTCCGAGACTGTGTCTCGGAAGGCTATTTTTAAATTCAATCTAAACTATAAAAATTTCAAACACAACAAAACACTTCCAAATTCAATTTTAACACTTTTAAAATCTTCAGTATTATCGATATAAATGTATAAGCCTTCAAATTATTTTTAATAGGCTTAAAACTGATGATTCAACATTTTACCCAACTTCAAATTATTTAACTCAATAATTTAATTATCAAATAAATGGTGATATTTGAATTCATGTTAAAAAATTAACTTTTAAATATTTAAAATCAATTAAATATTCTGATTTTAAAGGCTTAAATTTTCCGGGTCGTCACATTCCTCCCCCCTTAAAAGAATTCCGTCCCCGAAATTACTAGTTAGGAAGAATGATCCAATACCCGTTTACCTTTCCCAAATTCAACAATTCAACACCCTATCAACTATCTTATTGTACAAGACCCATTACCATTCTTACTAACTTCTTAACTCTCCCATGGTTTCAAACAATACTACTTGCTCAATCATTCATATTTCAATTTAAATCCACATTTTAAATTTTCAAAATTTTGCAAAAAATTTCTAACTCCCTAATTTTCCGAAAAATTTCGCCAGCGTCTCCTTTGCGCGGTTAGCTCGGTACAACTACAAAACGCCTCTACGGGCTCCCAAATTCCAAAAGAAAACAAAAAAACCAAGTGGCTCGATCAAAAACCCAATCCAATTTCATATAGAAATTTAAACGCATACCTTTTTGGTCGGGAAATTCAACTTTATCTTCTGAAATCAAAACCAATTTTTCTTTCCCTTCATAACACATGTGAATCCTATTTAGCAATAATATTCAATCACAACATTCAAAATTATTTTATCGACTTCCTTACAAAGTGTCAATGTTTATTCATTCAAATATTAACTTAGAATATATTTGTAATACCAAATTTCAATTAAGAATTCACCATTCCTTCCTTAAGTTTAGTATAAGCATTTAATATGTTTCTTATATTTATTTTCACTTTACCATTCTAGTTTATACCTATTTCTATTCAAATTGATTCTCCTTTTTCCATATGAATTTAATTTATTTTCAATTCTGAACACTTAATTGTATTTTCCATTTATAGCTGATTCATATCATTAATTTAAATTAGTTTCGTTCACCTCTTTATTTTAATGTCCAATTTTGAAATCGTTTTGTCGTTAACAAAAATTTCCCAATTTTTCAAAATATTTTCTAACTCCCAAAATTTCTGAAATTTTTTGGCAGATTCGCCTTTGTACGGAGGAGCTTTTTCAATTTGACAAAAGATATAAATATATATACATCGACCCACATGGTCGGAAAAACCAAAAACAGTTCATATTTCCTATTTTTATTGCGTAGGCGTACCTTATTTAGCAATTATAAGCAAGCGGCGTATTTATTTAGTAGTTAGCACAAATCAAATCCAGCCCAACTACTCTCCTGAACCTGTACTTACTTAATTCAAATAGGTAAGTGACAAATATATGTAATTTACTAGCATTTCACTTATATTCAAATAGCTAACACATAGATTTCATAAGTAATGCATGAGATATACATTCATAAGTACATATGCAAGGTCCGACACTAGTTTTAAATTACTTACACCCAATTCTCAAACCATTCTATTCAGTTTAAGTGATTTACAATTTACACGCTTACATTTAATTCATTCTAAGCAAAACAAACTCATATTCATTCCAACGGATTTCAAAATCATCCTATTTCACTTCTAATAACTCATAGGATTTTATCTAATCTCGTTTACACTAACCGATTCATTTTCTTATGTAATTCGACAACATTAATGTGAATAAATATTTATTTAAGCTTATAACCATTTAAATTTATTCACAAACTTTCATTGCATTTCTTTCATGTCCAAAAAGTTTCATTCCAAACTATTTTATTATACACGACACCATCCCATGCTTCTATTAATTTTAAACTTCAGTTAATTCACTACCATTTCATAACTTAAGTTCATTCCCATTTTTCTTTAATTATTTATACTCGAATTGGATTTATTTTCATCTCAAATCATTTTTATTTGAATCCAATTCCATACAACTCGAACTTTATTTCCAACCTCCATTACATATTCACAACCTTTAATTCGATTTTCCTTTGATCAAATTCCAACCTTTCACTAATTTATTCGATTAGTTTATTCTTTTATCCATTTTAAATATTAATTTACATTAACAATTCATTGTTGAATTCATTAATAATAAGGCCATGCAATTTATGCTTGAATTGGATTTGTTTATATTTCACACCATATCCATTTTAATCCAATTCAAATTTCCATTCAAGAACACTTCCAATTAAAAACCAATTACAATCCTATACTTGATTTTCTTTTTCATTTATCTTGAAAATCATTTTATTTGATTTCCTTGAGTTCAATCTTATTTTATATCCCAAGTTTGGATTTTTACATTTATTTGTTTGAGTAGAATTTTATTCCATTCAATAAAATCTATAACTCGACTGAATTTGTTTTAGCCCAAATTTATTTAGCTTAGCTCCAATTAAATCTAGCTAAACCATTCTTTTTGAATTTTGCTAAGCAAGGATTTAATTCCATTTAATAACATTCATGACACAACTGACTTTTGATTCAATTCAATCCAAATTTAATTCAATTTTATTTCTCAATATATGAGTTCGAAACTTATTTATTTACTTAAAAGCTTATATTGCTCATTTGAGTCATTTCATCTTATAACCAAATTCAAATTATATATAACACTTACAAAATTAAGGCATAAATTTTCATTTCACAATTATAATCATTTTACCTCTCAACTTTATATCCAATTTAATTCAATTTCAATTTCAATTTTATTTAACTTATCTCAAGTTAAATTCAAATATATTTTCTTCACTTTCATTCACTTAAGTTAAATTTTAATTCCCGGATTAAAATTTTCCAATTTCTTCTTATTAATATCAACTTCACTTTATAAGTAAAATAGTTGATCCATTTATTCATTCACCAATTCATTATTTAGCCAATAAATTTTATTTCCAAACATTAAATATTTTTAGTCCATTTGAACTTATTCTGCTCCTTATTTTACACATTTAAGTCAAGCATCATCCAATATTAAATTTTATTTCATTTGCATACCATATAAATCATTCAGTTACTTACAAATTTTAATCTTAAAACTTGTTTATTAATTCAACTTAGTTATTATTATTATTTTTCAAAAATAAGTTCAACATTCAATTTTGAAAACATATATATATATATATATATATATATATATATATATATATATATATATATCACCAAACTACTCCTTTGCATTTTCAAAATCAACCAACTTTCTCCAACAAACTTTAGTCCAAAACATCCATATATAACTATAACAATTTACGAAAAATCATTTCTTTTTTTTTATACAAAAATAATTTTGAGTACAATTATTTCATTTACCCTATTTATAACAATATTGTGTCGGTTTATCTTGTTCAAGGGTTTAGAAATCCCTATCGATGAAATGGCGTCCCACCCATCGACCATAATCCATAAACACTCAACCGATAAGTCAACCCAATATTAAAAAAATTTATATTCACTAACAAATATGCGCTCATATCTATTTATACACTCAAACTCATTCTAGAGTACCACAGACTCTATTTAATGAGTAATTCCCACCAGAGCCAAGGTTATCTCCAACCTAAGCTCCGATACCAAGTGTAACGGCCCGCAAATCCGTACCCCTTGAGTCGACACCATTCTACCACAATCAACTCAAGTTGCACAGAAATACGAACCATTGGGTTAAAGAAGAAGAGGTAGAAGGAGGGAAAACAAAAAAACAACAAAAGAATCTAACCATCGCAGCGGAATAAAATATAATAGATATTAACATATCTTAAATCAAAATCAAATATAGCTGTTTATATATTACATCATCAGAGTACATCAATCACAGCTCATCAACAACAACATACAAATGGATACACAGCAACTCAACACAGCGGAATATATATAAACAAGTACAGAAGTACGTATCGTCATCCAGCTCGTCTCCTGTGCTCCACGGCATCATATCCTGTATTCTATAATACTCGGTCTGACCCGAGCATTACAGTTAAATAACACCCGAGTCAGTCTGGAATACCAGCGTGAGAAAATCACACTCAATTGATTATTAAAGTTTAAAATCCTTTGAAAACAAAAGCATCTCGTAAGACCACGCCACAAATAAACATGTCGGGTTTTTACTTTACGATAGCTAAAACAATTTTTATAGAAATCCTCTGATATTATAATAGGGTCTATTTACAAATACATATAAAATAGCCGAAATTGTTACATATAATAAATTCGAGCTACTAGCCACAGAGTGGGTAATACAAACAAAACTCGTAAAAGGCTCGTAGGGAGAATGGAATCCAACTAATGACTAGGCACTGGGGTACCACCTGTCATGTACCTGGTCTAGATCAACGTACCGAGGACCACTCCCGATCCCCTGCAATACAAGGCCGGACCCATCCCTTACTGGACAGTTCCGAATAAGATCACCCACGGTTGGGATCAGCAACCGCACCACTAAGCCGAATAAAAAGGGATATCTAAACAGGGATGGCCTTACTCTCAAGTGGGGGCTACCCACGAAGTCTTGCAGCATATCTCCTGATTTTCAGTCATTCCCGGTTGATGAGACTTGAGGATAAGCGTTACCTTTTTAGAACATATCCCTTAGAATTCCCATCGTCCACCTGACGATGTTTCGCAAGCATTCATCCATACAAGTCCGTCCCGGGTTCGAACGGAACCGAAGGCACTACTCCTACTACATCCATTTTGGAAATATCCTTAGGATTAGTAGCGACTAGCCCTTGCACTTCATAGCTCCATCTTCGAATCCCAAATCGTTTCCACGAAACGTACAAAATGGATCGAAGTGGTTTTCGAGAAATAAATCTTGATCCCGGTCTCTTCGAAACGATCAACGCATTTGGCCAATATTGATAGTCGGTTATTTAACCATCAATTAATATTCACAAACAACCATCAACCAATAAATAATTTCCCAAATTATTTATTAACCTCAAAATATCTTCACAAGATATATTTCTATTTTCAATCCTTTGAAAACAGTTTCAAACCATTCTTTCTTTCCTAGAATAAACTTTCCCAAATAGTTCTATCTCCTCTGAAATCACCAAGCACAAAACTAGATTTCAAAAATAATTTTAAAACACTTTACTTTGAAATATATACTTTTAAAACATATAAATTAAAAACTACTTCAATATTTTATTTAACGTATATTCTTTAAAAATGAGGTTACTTTTATAAAATATAAAACTAGACTTCCTCTTTAAAACAAATACTAAGTTACTTTTAAATAATTACTGCTATAATAGATTAAAAGTAGATACTTACTTTAGAATTTAAATATTTTAAAAATAATAGATTTTCCAAAACTTGCTTTTTAAAACAACTTTAAAACTATTGACTTATGTTTAAAAATTTACTTTGAAAACGTACTTGATTATCCAAGGAGAATTTCCAATCTCAATCACCTAAATCAATTTCCCAAATTGATTCCTAATTTATTCTATTTGAAATAAATTTCTTTACTTACTCAGTTCATTTCAAAATTCATTAATTATGGACTTTATTTTCATTATTATTAGTTTTCGTTTGATTTTAAATCTTTTAATTGCAATATACAGATTTCAGATCTTCCCAATTCTTCTTTAGTCTTTTCAATAATTTAAATCTTAAATTTTAAATAAATGTTTTGTTCCTTTAAAATAATAATACAAGTTTAAAATTCATTAATCTTCTGATTATTCAAAATTTCCCGTACTATACTCAAGATTTATTTGTTAGGAATTTTAAAGTCACTTTATTTCTTTTCCAATTCATTCTTAAATTTATTCAAATTTTCTGTAATTATTTCACTTACAAATTCACTTCTTTTATTTTCTTTTCAAATCCAATTTATATATTTTTGGTAATTCATCATATCCAATTATATCCAATCGAACCATAGCATTTAAGTTTCAATAAAGTTCATCATAGAATATCAAATAATCACAACAGATGGTATTAAATAATTTTAAATAAATGTCGAGGGGTCCAGTTGGATCCCTCCAACCTGTTTTTCCTGCATCCACAGATGTTAGCACAACATAATACACCAATTCCAAAATATCATACTACATCACATCAACCAATTCAACCATCTAACAATTATTTAAATTTAATCATTTAAATTTAAATTTAACTGAGTGAGATATACTCACCTTTGCTTTTTGTTTGCAACCCACTTCAATATTGGCTTGATTTCTTGATTTTTTTGACCTTGTACAACATTAGATGGTTTTATTAATATTAGAATAAATCAGGCAATTAATTATTATTATTTAATTTAAACTAATAACTTGATTTTAAACTAATTTTCCCTTTAAATAAATTATATTTAGTAAGTAAATTAAGTTATATAAGTTAATTGGACTAATTAATCACTAAATCCTTTCTTCTAAAAATAATCCAGTAAGTTTAGAATGTGTGAATGTATATCCTTTTATTTTCTTATTTTTATTTCCGAAAATTCATATATACTTAGAAAATAATCCATATAGATTTAAAAATCTAGTTCTCTATAAACTCTATAACACTTAAAAAAAATTCTCTTTTTTGTTCAAAACCTTTTCTATAATTGTATTTTTCCTTTCATCTATATATATTTAAATCTAAAAAGGTTGGTGTATATATATATATACAGATATAAATTGTAATTAAAAACAGTATATACCTTACTGTGATATGTATATAAATAAACTTAATGAAATAACTTAAAATAAAATATACTCACTATCTCTTATTTATTATTATTTTTTCTACCTACGTATACATATGCTTATAAATTAAGTATAAATTTGAAAATAAAATAAAAGGTACCACACTATACACACTAGGTCGCCGACCTTTCCCATTTCGATCGCAAAACCCAACCCAGCTCGATTACGAGCCTTCACAAATCGTGCCGCCACCACTGTCGGAGTGCATTACTTCGAGCAAACCCTACTTCCATTTGAAACCCTAGCCTTGCGATGCCCTGAGTATCTCGAATCCATCACCAATGCATCGCGACCATTCCCTAACGTTGCCGCCTCGCCGAACCCATTGCGAACGATGCCCCAAACCAAACGCCGCTACAAACTCGATGGACAGGCCCTACCCCTCTGTCGCGATCCACCGTATGCCGTATCCTCGAAGTATCGATCTCGACATCGCCTCGAGATTAACTCGAAGTTGGAATTTGAATTAGAGAGTTTTTTCTTCGGCCATTTTAATTTCCTCTGGAGCTTTTCGATTTGAATGAATGCGATGAGAGGAACGGGAAAATTGTGAGCGATTGATTTTCTTTTAATAATGATTTCATTAGGCCTTTCCGAAGAAAATCAGAAAAAGATCTGATTTTGATTTGAGAGGAAGGATAGGAGGAACATCGGCTATGATTTGAATTGAGATTATGGCCATTAACACTTGGACGATTTTTCTTTCACCAGAATGAGATTTGGAAAAGAGGAAAAGAATTTCGGTAGATATAAATCGTCTCCAGATATTTGTTTGATCTTGGCTTCTGAGGGAAGACAAGTGTAACAACACGCATATTTATCAATTTTATATTTAAACATTTTATTTAAATATTTTATCGTTAATCGGATTTTGGTCCGATAAGCTACTTTTTGCAATGGTCAAATTAGGACTTGAGACCACTTCCATTGAGTCCAGAATGTCGTTTGCAACTTTTTGAGTATAAACTTTGATATATTTGGAGTCAGTAAAAAATTTGACCATTTTCACATTAGGTTTGGGTTTGGGTTCAGCCCTAGGTTTAACTAATACTCAAAACTGAACCACTCCTCCCCATTCACTCTCACTTCCTTCTCTTTTCAGTTTTTAAAGCATCAATGGTGGGAGAGATGGGAAATTAAAACTCCAAAACCCTAGTTCCTTTAGCAAATCCAATTTCTAGCTCCAAATTCAAGTGAAACCATTGGTAAGCATCTCCTTCTTCTTCTCCAACCCATTCTCTTATCAATTTCAGAAATTCCTAGACCTAATTTTAGGAATGTTCTTCTTTTTGAGCATAGATTCAAGCTCATTTGGGTTGTGTTGAAGAGTGGTTGATTCTCCATTTGCTTTCAAGCTTCTTCATCCTTGTTCTTGTGCATAAAGGTGAGATTTTTAATCTCACATCTATGTCTATGATTATCTTCGATTATTACGAATAAATTCCTAACACATGTTCATGTGTATTTGATTTTTGATTTGGATAGGTTTTGTGAATATTCCAAATTTTAGTGTTTTGAGTTCAAATCTTCAAAAATCATAGCTTTGTTGTTTGAACTTGTTTTTGGTGACGCATCGAAGAGCCATAAGGGCCGGGTAGTCGATTTGCATAAACCCCTAGTGACCGTGCTCGCTCGATTGCATTTTGAAGAAGATAGCATCTTCATTTCATAGGCTGGAAAACAGCCTTGGTGCCAGTCAGTCGACTGGACCCTTGTGTCAGTCGACTGGCTGTAGCACATGGGCATTCCGAAGGTAGATAACAGAGGCTCGGGTCCTCTGTTCCCTGCATTCATTCGACTGAATTTTTAGGTCAGTCGACTAACTGCAGGAAATTATTTTTCCCTGATTCTGGTTCAGTCGACTGGACCTTTGCGTAAGTCGACTGACCTGCACCAATTTGCCTTATTGTGCCTATTTGTGCATATTTTTGCTTGGTTTCCAAATTCCATCGATTCGTGTTATTTCCCACTTGTTGTTGCTACGACTTTAATGACTTCTATTCTTGGAATTTTTGGGAATATCCACTTTGATGGATTTGTTGTCGATTTCTTTGGAATTAATTCACGTCTTCGTATGTGAATTTTGGTGATTGGTTGTTTCTACAATCCTTCTTGTGCTTTGTCACTTTAAAATATAAAGGTTTCAATACTAGTAATAAATATCAAAACCCTTTCATCAAAACGATTTCAACACTATTTTATTTACAAAGCTCTTTTTCTCAAACCGTTTTCCAATCTACTAGTATATACAAACCTTTACCTCACTCGTATGAGAAATTGAATTAAACGGCTTAGTAAAACAAGTGGTATGAAACGCTTGCGTTTGCTTCGTCGGTTAATTCTTGGACTTGTTCGATTGAACCTCTTGTGACAATTTTCTAGTGAAGATCTATAGTTTGTTCGTAAATATTTAAGTTAAGCAAGTGGTTATGGGACATGAAGCTAAACTCATATATTTACTAGCTTAGCGTAATTGACACTTCGTGATGATCAATGACGATCATTTTTTTTATGATTTAGACTAGCAATGTGCGATGTCTCTTTGTCTGCGAGGGAGACTAAACCCCGCTTCGTGGAGTTTCGACTCAAATTTGGTGGGGTAGCAACCCATGATCTTCGGGCCGTCTGTGGATCTTTGGCTCAATTCGTGATGGTTAGCAACCATGCAATTAGCGTTCCGTTCGTGATACACGTGTAGGGAGTTTTTATGCTCCCGTCTGTGATAGGCCTCACCCATTTGAGATTTCTGGACTTCTTGTGATGATTTTTAGAATTTGTACTTCACCAATTTTTGTTTTTTTTCATTGATATGTTTTATCAATCTTTGTGCATTGGTGAATTTGTGTGTCATCACCTTTATAGGTGAATTTGGATCTTTGAGAAGATTTTTGTGATATTGATTTATCCATTGTTGATTTTTCAATTTACGTACTTATCATAGTATGGCATTATGGTTATTATACGTTTAAGTCATATCTCTTATTCTATATCATTTAGTCTGATATTTATAGCTAGACTGATCCGTTTATTATTTTCGTATTAAATAATACTCGGGTCAGACCGAGATGTTTCAGGTGCTTCTGCTTGACTCCTCGTCAGAGATTATTATTCTGACTTTTGGAAACTACTTAGATTAGTAGTTTATTTTGTTGTATACATTTGAGATGTAGACTCTATAATGTATACTTATTCTTTTGTGTAGCTCTTGTAACTATCTTTTTGTGTTATCGTGGATCTTATAGACCGCTACTCTGATAAACACTTTTAAGTGTTGTATATTCATATCTATTTCCGCTTTTGTGATATGAATTATCTGTGACTGATTTATGTTAAGCTTATTTCTATATTTGTTTTCGAAGATTATACATAGCCACTGTGTAGTAGCTTTGAGTTTGTATCGGTATGTCGGATTTCCTCTTGAGATGAAAAGTTGTATTTTTATCTGGCATATCGACACTCGCACAAAGCAATTATACAGATGGTGGCTCCTCAACAGCCTTATTCTCCGTGCTAGTTGACAGCATTACACCATAGTGTTCTTGGCTAGCGTGAGTATAGAGGTGGGGCGTCACAGCTTGGTATCAGAGCTTCACTTCTGAACAATGTAGAATAATCAAGCAAGGATCATGTCCTAAGTCTTTCTTAGGAGTGGTGCCTTAGGATTTATTCGAGTCTTCGTACCGTTCTATCCTAATTTCTTTTATGAGTCCTTGTTTTATCTTTCAAGATTGCATGATATTCATTTTGTGAATAACCTTTTTCTTCTTCTTTCTTTCTTTCTTAAAGAAGAAGAGATGGTTAGTTCTGGCAGTCCTAGCGCTGGTAAATCCAGTAGTCCTTCTCTGGATGGCGTATTCATGTCTGCCCAACAACTTTTGGATCTTGCTCAGAATCAAAAGTTTATCTGTGCTTTGAGAAAGAATCCCACAAAGGTCTTACCTCTGAAACTAGAAGTTCCTTTCGATCAACTTGTAGATATCACTCTACAAGAAGAAGAGGTCGGTAAAGGAAGTAACAGTGATGTCGGAGGTTCCAAAAAGAGCCTCATTAGCAACAAAAGGAGGTATATTAAGTTCGAAGGCCTTAATCCCTACAAGAAAGGGAGGCAGGCAACTTTGGTAGCAAGGACTCCAATCCCTAATCATGGACAATGCTACAATTGTGGTTCTAAGGACCACTATGCGAAGGAGTGTCTGGAACCACTCTTTTGTCGTTATTGCAAAAATTCAAGTTATCATATTTCTGTCTGCCCCATACTTCTAAGCAAGAAGAAGGTGGAACCGGAAACTTTGGAAGCCAAGCCACCTACCCCAAGTCGTAAACGATGCTACAATTGTGGTTCCACAGACCATTATGTAATTAAGTGCCCGAAACCCCTTTATTGCAGCTATTGCAAAGGCTCGGGTCATTACTTATCTACATGCCCTAAACTTCAAAGTAGGAGAGAGGGAAAACTAAAATCTCCTAGCGAAACTTCTCTGGGTCAAGGTATTCTTATTTAACCCTTGATTTCATTTGTTTGCGATTATCCGATTCGAGTTCTTTTTGATATGGGTTCATCTCATCATTTTTATATCGAAAGAATTTGTTGATTCTTTTTCTTTAAAACATTTTGGGCTTGATGACTTCTTTAAGGGTTGCGAATCCGGATTGGTGGATCCGCAACACTCAATTTGCTTTCTATTGATGTCGAAATTATTTTATGTGATTTTTCTTTCCGAGCCGATATTTTTACTTAGGCTTTGGAATTGATTTGTGTGGAAGGATTGGCTTAATCATCATGAAGCCCATTTCCTATTTTCCGAATGGACTGTTCATTTTCGACATTTTCTATCTGTTAAGCAGATTTCTATTTTTCTTTGTGATTTCGATTCCAATTTGATGGCATCATTTTCATTCTTTAATCCCACGTGATGAGTAACGTGTTATTTCTCTCATTTATATATTTTGAGAATTTTCCGGAATCTTTGAGCTTGTCTTAGAATTACCACCTAAGCAATCTTTTGTGTGGTGTTAAGGTCGTTTCAGTTTGACCTTGCCACCGGTTTTCATTAGTTACGAGTTGCGGAAGTTAGCATTCCACTTAGCGCATTTCGCACTCTTTACGATTCTTATGAATGACTTATTATGTCATTCAATTTATCCAGTTTACTTCATCCATTTTAATCCCAATAATTTCATTCTTGTATTTATTGATTTTGGATGAAAATAGAAATTTAAAATTTTGCAAATCTTTTTCATAAGATTTATTTATAAGTACAATTGGATTTTGATCTTAAATGAGCAAAGAATATTCTCAAAATTTTTAAGAGATATTTTCATCATATAGAAGATGATTTTGTGATTGTATTTCCCGTTGAGTGCTTTAAGAATTCTGGACGATGCGCTTGATCAACCTTATCGATAGGAATTTCCTAAACATTTTGATGAGACAATCAGACACGATATATTGACTTGAAAAATGCAAATTTTTCTTGAAAGATTATTATATAAAGATAAAGGTACTTTTGAAAGTTTTAGCTTTTCGGGAAAGAAGATTATTTAAAAAGAAATTCTTTCTTTTCGATACTTTTAGTCTTGTGATTCCCGAGGGAAACCAAGACTTTATCTTTTGAACCAATGCTAATCGTATTGGTTTGGATGCCGTTCTTTTGCAACAAAAAGGAACGTGCTATCACTTGTGCTTCTAAATCATTAATGCCTATTGAGACTAGATATGCCACTCATGATCTAGTGCCCATGGCTATTGATTTCGCTTTTAAAAATTTGGCATCATTATTTTTGGGAGAGAAATTTGTTCTTTATACCGATCATAAGTCTTTGAAGTATTTATTCTCTCAGTAGGAGCTTAATTTGCATCAACAGCGTTGGCTCGAGTTCCTTGCACCTTATGATCTTGACATTCTTTATACTCCCGGAAAAGGAAATCGAATTGCCGATGCACTTAGTCGCAGGCAACAAGCGGTTGTTTCCATGATGATATCCGAATGGAATGACCTCAGAATTTTATCCACTTGTGAGATTCAAGATCGTGTATCTGATTTATGTTCATCTCTTGTTTTATGTAGCCTTGAGGCTCATCCTTCTCTCTTAGACCGCATTCTTGAAGCTCAAAGGCTAGATCCTGAATTGGCTCTTCTTAGCCAAAGATTGAGGGGTAAAATTGATATTGAAGGTTTGAAAGACTTTGATATTGATGCTCGTGGCGGTATTCGAAAATTTGGTAGACTTATAGTGCCAAATATTAGAGATCTTCGCAAATATATTTTAGAAGATTCTCATCGTTCTAAGTTTACCATTCATCCCGGTAGTAGAAAAATGTACGCAGATATGAAGCGACTATATTATTGGGAGGGAATGAAATCTGATATTGCTAACTATGTTAAGTGTTGCATGACTTGCCAGCTTGTCAAAGCCGAACATCAAAGGCCCGGTGGGTTATTGCAACCTTTAGATATTCCAATTTGGAAGTGGGATCAAATTTCCATGGATTTTATAGATGGCCTTCCCCGTTCTCATTTGGGTCATGATAGCTTATGGGTGATCGTTGATAGACTTACTAAATCCGCTCATTTTATTCCCGTTCGGTCTAACTGAACCGTTCCTCTTTTGGCCAAACTCTTTATCAAGGAAATTGTTAAATTGCATGGAGTTCCTACTTCTATTGTTAGTGATCGTGATCCATTGTTTACTAGTGGATTTGGAAGAGTCTTCAAAAAGCTTTGGGGACGAAGCTCAATTTTAGCACTGCTTATCACCCCCAGTCCGATGGACAAACCAAGCGTGTGAATCAAACTCTTGAAGATCTTCTTCGTGCTTGTGTGCTCGATTTCGGTGGAAGTTGGGAAGACCATATTTCTCTTGTTGAATTTTCCTATAATAATAGCTTCCAATCTAGTATGGTATGGCACCTTTCGAGGCACTCTACGGAAGGCCATGCCGATCTCCTTCTTGTTGTCTTGAGGCTGGTGAGAAGCTGGTTTTAGGTCTAGATTTTATTCGTGATCCCACAGAAAAGATTGAGCTTATTCGTCATAGGATGAAAGAAGCCCAGAGTAGACAAAAATCCTATGCCGATAATCTAAGAAGGAAATTAGAATTTTCTATTGGAGATCTTGTTTTTATTCGTGTTTCACCTATGAAAGGTGTTGTACGTTTCAATCGCTCGAGAAAGTTAGCGCCTCGATATATTGGGCCATTTCCTATCACTGAACGTATTGGTTCCATGGCTTATCGCCTTACATTACCGGCTCAGTTTTTTGCCATGCATGACGTATTTTACGTTTCTCAATTACGGAAATGTCTTCGAGATTCCAATTCTATTCTTGAGCCCTGTGTTGTGGATGAAATTGAAGTTTTGCCGAATTTAACTTATGAGCAGCATCCCATTCGAATTATTGCTTTGGAGGTCAAACATCTTCGAAATAAAGATGTCCCACTTGTGAAGGTTCAATGGTCCTCAAATCCTAAAGATTGTTCTTGGGAATCTAGAGAATTCATCGAGCGAACACATCCGGACTTACTTTCTCATGCTCTTTGAGGTGAACTTCATATTTCAAATTTCTTTTGTGTTAATATGCTTTTACGGTTGTTACTTTTTATTTCCATCTTCTATATATTGCGAGGACGCAATTTCTTTAAGGAGGGGAGTCTGTAACAACCCGCATATTTATCAATTTTATATTTAAACATTTTATTTAAATAATTTATCGTTAATCGGATTTTGGTCCAATAAGCTACTTTTTGCAAACGGTCAAATTAGGACTTGAGACCACTTCCATTGAGTCCAGAATGTCGTTTGCAACTTTTTGAGTATAAACTTTGATATATTTGGAGTCAGTAAAAAATTTGACCATTTTCACTTTGGGTTTGGGTTTGGGTTCAGCCCTAGGTTTAACTAATACTCAAAACTGAACCACTCCTCCCCATTCACTCTCACTTCCTTCTCTTTTCAGTTTTTAAAGCATCAATGATGGGAGAGATGGGAAATTAAAACTCCAAAACCCTAGTTCCTTTAGCAAATCCAATTTCTAGCTCCAAATTCAAGTGAAACCATTGGTAAGCATCTCCTTCTTCTTCTCCAACCCATTCTCTTATCAATTTCAGAAATTCCTAGACCTAATTTTAGGAATGTTCTTCTTTATGAGCATAGATTCAAGCTCATTTTGGTGGTGTTGAAGAGTGGTTGATTCTCCATTTGCTTTCAAGCTTCTTCATCCTTGTTCTTGTGCATAAAGGTGAGGTTTTTAATCTCACATCTATGTCTATGATTATCTTCGATTATTAGGAATAAATTCCTAACACATTTCATGTGTATTTGATTTTTGATTTTGATAGGTTTTGTGAATATTCCAAATTTTAGTGTTTTGAGTTCAAATCTTCAAAAATCATAGCTTTGTTGTTTGAACTTGTTTTTGGTGACGCATCGAAGAGCCATAAGGGCCGGGTAGTCGATTTGCATAAACCCCTAGTGACCGTGCTCGCTCGATTGCATTTTGAAGAAGATAGCATCTTCATTTCATAGGCTGGAAAACAGCCTTGGTGCCAGTCAGTCGACTGGACCCTTGTGTCAGTCGACTGGCTGTAGCACATGGGAATTCCGAAGGCAGATAACAGAGGCTCGGGTCCTCTGTTCGCTGCATTCAGTCGACTGAATTTTTAGGTCAGTCGACTGACTGCAGGAAATTATTTTTCCCTGATTCTGGTTCAGTCGACTGGACCTTTGCCTTAGTCGACTGACCTGCACCAGTTTGCCTTATTGTGCCTATTTGTGCATATTTTTGCCTTGTTTCCAAATTCCATCGATTCGTGTTATTTCCCACTTGTTGTTGCTACGACTTTAATGACTTCTATTCTTGGAATTTTTGGGAATATCCACTTTGATGGATTTGTTGTCGATTTCTTTGGAATTAATTAACGTCTTCGTATGTGAATTTTGGTGATTGGTTGTTTCTATAATCCTTCTTGTGCTTTGTCACTTTAAAATATAAAGGCTTCAATACTAGTAATAAATATCAAAACCCTTTCATCAAAACGATTTCAACACTATTTTATTTACAAAGCTCGTTTTCTCAAACCGTTTTCCAATCTACAAGTATATACAAACCTTTACCTCACTCGTATGAGAAATTGAATTAAACGGCTTAGTAAAACAAGTGGTATGAAACGCTTGCGTTAGCTTCGTCGGTTAATTCTTGGACTTGTTCGATTGAACCTCTTGTGACAATTTTCTAGTGAAGATCTACAGTTTGTTCGTAAATATTTAAGTTAAGCAAGTGGTTATGGGACATGAAGCTAAACTCATATATTTACTAGCTTAGTGTAATTGACACTTCGTGATGATCAATGACGATCATTTTTTTTATGATTTAGAATAGCAATGTGCGATGTCTCTTTGTCTGCGAGGGAGACTAAACCCCGCTTCGTGGAGTTTCGACTCAAATTTGGTGGGGTAGCAACCCATGGTCTTCGGGCCGTCTATGGAGCTTCGGCTCAATTCGTGATGGTTAGCAACCATGGAATTAGCGTTCCCGTTCGTGATACACGTGTAGGGAGTTTTTATGCTCGCGTCTGTAATAGGCCTCCCCCCTTTGAGATTTCTGGATTTCTTGTGATGATTTCTAGAATTTGTACTTCACCAATTTTCGTGTTTTTCATTGATATGTTTTATCAATCTTTGTGCATTGGTGAATTTGTGTGTCATCACCTTTATAGGTGAATTTGGATCTTTGAGAAGATTTTTGTGATATTGATTTATCCATTGTTGACTTTTCAATTTACGTACTTATCATAGTATGGCATTATGGTTATTATACGTTTAAGTCATATCCCTTATTCTATATCATTTCGTCTGATATTTATAGATAGATTAATCCATTTATTATTTTCTTATTAAATAATACTCGGGTCAGACCGAGATGTTTCAGGTGCTTCTGCTTGACTCCTCGTCAGAGATTATTATTCTGACTTTTGGCAAACTACTTAGATTAGTAGTTTATTTTGTTGTATACATTTGAGATGTAGACTCTATAATGTATACTTATTCTTTTGTGTAGCTCTTGTAACTATCTTTTTGTGTTATCGTGGATCTTATAGACCGCTACTCTGATAAACACTTTTAAGTGTTGTATATTCATATCTATTTCCGCCTTTGTGATATGAATTATCTGTGACTGATTTATGTTATGCTTATTTCTATATTTGTTTCCGAAGATTATACATAGCCACTGTGTAGTAGCTTTGAGTTTGTATCGGTATGTCGGATTTCCTCTTGAGATGAAAAGTTGTATTTTTATCTGGCATATCGACACTCACACAAAGCAATTATACAGATGGTCGCTCCTCAACAGATTTATTCTTCGTGCTAGTTGACAGAATTACACCGTAGTGTTCTTGGCTAGCGTGGGTATAGAGGTGGGGCGTCACAACAAGGGTAGCGTGCTTGAAACGGGAAGGGGAGACAACTACGTCGACGGAAATTAGATATTAGGTGGCTACTGATTAAACCTGATTTGATTTGAATATAGTTTTATTTAATTTTCAACGCGTTCACTTATCGTACGCTCACACAACAACTCCAATCAATACGAAATTTGAAATCCGATAATAATTCAATATTACGGACACAATGGAACTGGTTTTGTCGAATTCCGAGACTGTGTCTCGGAAGGCTATTTTTAAATTCAATCTAAACTATAAAAATTTCAAACACAACAAAACACTTCCAAATTCAATTTTAACACTTTTAAAATCTTCACTGTTATCGATATAAATGTATAAGCCTTCAAATTATTTTTAATAGGCTTAAAACTGATGATTCAACATTTTACCCAACTTCAAATTATTTAATTCAATAATTTAATTATCAAATAAATGGTGATATTTGAATTCAAGTAAAAAAATTAACTTTTAAATATTTAAAATCAATTAAATATTCCGATTTTAAAGGTTTAACTTTTCCGTGTCGTCACAAGGGATATAGGTTATGCCTTAACGCTATTTTAATTCTTTAACTTACTGATAGGCATTATATATATAACGTATATTACTACAAATAAATAGTTTAACGGATCCTTAGGAGATGGGAATCACGAACTTCTCTTAAGTTATTGCACACATGTTATACACTGGATTGGAGATATAAAATCCTATAAACATCTCTGAAGCCATTACACTCATATTTATTTACTATTGATTTATATTTCATAAGATCTTTTAGTTCTGACTCAAGTGTTTTGTCTTTTCATTACGCTCAGGTCAGCCTGAGCAATTCAGCATTGAAGACTATATTTCTTGAGGACGAAGATGGAGCTTAGTATTATATTATGTTATTATCATCATTCCACTGTATCATGTTGTTCTTGCTGCATTATCTTATTTCACCTGCTGTATGTATAACTCTGATTATATTGTAAAAGTATAATATAATGTTATTTATAAAAAACCTTCATGAACTGTTTATCTGATTAATATATTTTTTCATTCCGCAATGAGATTTTGTATTTTGTTTTTCCTTCTTTTTCTCTTATTTTCTAATTACCTCCATTAAGAATCCTCCCTTTTGAATGATTTCAGTTGACATGTGTGGTTTATAGTCGATTTAAATTGTCCAAAAAGGTGGGTCATTACAAATGGAGTTTAAATGGATTTGAAAAGCAATTTAAAATGTGTCGAATATTGAAAACATAGATTTCAACAGTTATTGTTGAAATAGACATTTCTGTGAAAAGTAAGAATGGCATGGTAATGTTTTTGTTATAGTAAATGATTTTCGAAAATTTTTATTAAATATAGTTGGTTAAATCCCTATACTAGTATTCTTGGGTTGTCGTAATGATGTTTTACACAACATTAATATTGACCTAAATAACTTAAGTTTTGAAGAATGTTTTCCTTAAAGATTTGCATATAAACTTAATCATTGAATTAGGTATATAAAATATATTCTAAATGTTGAAGTAAAATAAACTGTAAATTTACATATTATTAAAATAAGTATATGAAAATGTTCTCTAAATATCCATAAGTGAAATGGTTTTGAATATTATCTTTTTAAAGATATTTTGAAGCGAATAATTTGAAAGTGATTTAATTTATAAACGATTAATAAAATCAAGCCCATTGACTACTAATGTGCTAGATTTTGTTTGTTGCTTTGATAGTTAAATAACCGCCTATCAAATTTGGCCATTTTAGATTCTCAACTTGATGTAGAAACAAACTAGTCGTACACTTAGTATGTAACTAACTGTATAGGCTTGATTATCATTTGAGAACTTGATTCATGTAGTGCAAAGTGTTTAATCCAATATATCGAGCTTCCTTCTTGGACAAGGATAGCAAGTTGAAAGTTGGAAATGTGAAATGCATACGAGACTTGGTTTCCGTGTGAGGTTGAGAAACGCTTTTTCGTTGTTGGTGCGAAGAGAATGTAATCAGATTTATTTGAAAACCACTTCGGACCAACATATATGCGACGATTATGCAGATTGGTTGATGATATTGATATTTAGGTTTTGCATAGTGAATGACCGTTGTTGATCATGTAGGGTTAAAATCCCACTATACATATAGTAGCAGTAGTCTCTTCATTGTGAAATATCCACTGCAAGGGCTATCGCTACTAATCCTATAGGATGTGGCAGGAGAGTACCCTTGGTTTGTTCTGTTTCTGGACAAATTGTATGGATGAGTGTCTGACATTGCATTTTTTAGATTACGTACATTGGTTTTTACAAATGTACATCTATGGTGGCAGAGAAGGCAACTTCTCTTAGCTTAACACACTCCTTGAGACATACGAGCTCAAGGGTTGTATTTTTGTGGCAGATAATTAGTAGTCAATGGAAATGACAATGTGGCATTCAAAAATGATGATGATGTGATATGTAAAAGTTAATTGATAACACATTTGGCCTCATTCCCCGGAAAATCACCGAAACAGGAATAGAAGCAGCAAGGCTAAGTGGAGCGCTCCCAGTAGGAGATGCCATCACTCTTCTAGATATATATTTACACACTTTGACGTCGTCTATCTGATTATTATTGATGTATGCTTATGGCTATGGGATATATGTCGGTAACGACCGGAGTTATGAGATATTCAGTACTATCTAGTGAAGGGGTAGGCCAGTCTTATGTTGGTTTGGGCGAGGAGTATTTGCATCATAGGTACATCCCTCTAGTGGTCTACCGAGTTTGGATCGGATAGGTAGTCGCTTCACTTAGTCATTTGTATGGAATCCAAAATCCACTGTGTGTTTGGCATTTTTTTTGTAGAGATTAGTATTGCTAAAATTTAATAATGTAACAATTTTAGCTATGTTGATTAGTATTTGTATAACAAACACTATTATAATATAACATGATTTGCTAGGAAATGGTTTGGTTATCGTACGGGAAAAACTCGTCTGTGTTTATGTGTGGACATGGTCTTACGAGATTCCTTTTGTTTGATAAAGGAAAAGTTTTGGTAACTTTATAAATTCAGTTGAGATGCATTTTTTCCACGCTGGTTTGTCAGACTGATCCGGGGATTCTTGCCTTTCAATGCTCGGGACAGACCGAGTATATTTATAGGTTTAGATTTGGTGCTTTTGGAGCTTCAACGGGCGAGTTGGAGATATTCAAGTCGTAACATGTATTTGTTTATTTTTCCACTGCTTTGCATTGTTGTTATTGTAAATTATCAGCATTTGAAAGGAGAGGTTACTATAACTGTCCAAGCTGATGATTATTTATTATGTGCTCTAATATTGATTTATGTATATTACAATTTCTTTTTGTAAAGATTATTGATCTATATTATATGTTATTCCGCTGCGATGTGAGATTCCGTTTTGTGAAGATTATTGATCTTTTTGTAAAGATTATGTATATGTCATATTCTCTTCTTCTTTCTTCTCTCTTTCTTCTCACCCTATCTTTTCTTTATCATGACTATCTATAATCGGTGTGCTTTGGGTCTCACACGTGTGGTTTGGTGTCAGATTTAGAGGGCACCGAGTATGAGTCGCCACAATGTCTCTCAGCCTCCAGTTCTTCTCTTGAATCTCCAAAGCATCTAGACTAAATCTAAAATATGCTTGGTCTGACCCAAGCATTATAATACTATAATAGGCGAGTCATTTTGTAAAACTACCATTCGAAAAAATACTCAACTAGATTTAAAGTTATAAAAATCCTATGAAATCAAAAGTATATCGTAAACACATCGCACATAAACACGGTTACCTTTCGATAATTGAACCATTTCATATGAAATTCTCAGATATTATAATAATGTCTAAGATACAAATACTTATTAATCATAGAAAAAATTGTTACCTTAATTAAATACCAGCATACTAAGTTCTACAATCATAATCCAAAAGGCATGTATTGGAGATTGAATTCCATACTATGACAAGGCAAGGAATTACCTTCCGATGGTACATCTCTAGATAAAATGCACCAGGGTCAGGCAAAAACTTCTTGTACCGCTGCCATACAAGATTGGCCTACCACTTGACTAGTAGTATCGAATATGATCACCCTTTTATAATGGACCCCGAAGCATACATGAGTAAATAGTCATCGATTTAGAGTTGGAACGACCATACTCTGATGGGAGCGACCCACATGGCCCCTATTGCATGCCCAAATTTTGTCATTTCCCAATTGATGAGGCTTGAGACTACGTTTTATCTTTATATAGCACTTCCACTTAGAATGCCACACTTCCCTTTAGGGATCAATGCAACGCTACCATTCATCCATACAAGTTCGTTCTGGGACTGAACGAAATAGAAGGTACTATTTCTATTACATGCTTTTTGGGAAATCCCTCCAGTATTAATAGAAAATTGCCCTTGCACTTCAAAGCTTTATTTTCGATTCCATATTCTTCAAGATGTCTTTAATTTAATATGCTTGAGTTGGATGGAAGTGGTTTTCGGATAACATATTTGATCCCAGCCTCCTCGAAACCACATTTGATAGTTTCCGTTAAACTAAAACTCGGTTCTTTAGGAAACAAATAGACAAAAAGAAGAGCAAAGATCACCTCCTAACCCTTAATGGATGGATTTCGTTATCGTTTGTCCTATGAGAAATGAGTTTAGACTTATAGTATAGCACCAGGATAGTAATTGTGCCATATAATTCCCGTGTTTCTCTTAGATGTTTCCAAATTTACGTTTTGGTCCAAATTTTGATTGTTGTTTAACTATTAAATAATAATCATTCAAACACGATTTACATTTCCAATAGAATCACTAAGCCTCATAAAAAAATCTTTTATTAATAAAATTGTTGTATATATTCTTAAAGATCACTTCCATATACTTATCTTAAAAGGATCAGTATATCCATAACTCCAATATTTTTCGATACTTAGAAAATATGACTATATACTTACCTCAATAGAATAAGTGTACTCACACTACCAATTTACTTTCAAAAACTGGTAAAACTATTTTAACATAATTATAAAATTGTATAAGCATATTAACTATCACTTTGGGATGTTTCTTATTCAAAATCATATAAAATGGAAATATAAATGATACCCAACCCAAATCCTTGCATTAATCTCTTTTGTCTTATAAATACATCATTTATAGGTCTCTAAATCTATTTATAAACTCTTTACAAATCACCAAGTTAATTTACCAATCTTCATTATAAATATCAAACCATTTATAACTTTATTTTGAATATCTGAATCTTTTAAAAAACTCTTTTCCAATTCCATGATTTCTTTTTAATTTATAAAACCCATTTTATAAACTTCCCTTGTTTTAAATAAACTCCCTACATGAACTTTCATCAATAAAGTTCCGTTGATACAAGTTATAATTTAAAACGCCTTTAGCAACCAAGTTATTATTTAACATTCTTCGTTTAATTATTTTTAACCCTTATTCAAAATAATAACTTTAGGATACACATAATAATGTATTGAATTAACTTTAACCAATATTATAGTAACAATATATTAACTTAGAAATATAATAAAAATAAATATTTATAAATTGAAATTAACTTATAAATAATAATTTACTTTTAAACCAAATTGTTATGGAATAACTTTAACTAAACAATTATAATTAACTTTTAAACAAATAATTACAATATAACTATACATTATTAAACAGATAATTAAATAACTTTGAAAAAATATTCATAAATAACTTTATAAAATATTAATGATTCATAAGAAAACTAACCTTTGTTATTAATAAATAGAAATTAATTATTTTAAAAAAAACTATCAATAAGTAAAAATTATCTTTGAAGTCTTATTAAAAATTAATAATTAAGAACATTCATCTTTAAAATAACTTTAGTAAATAATTAACATATCAAATTAGAAAGAGGCTTAGTAACTCCAACGGTACTTGATAAAGTCACCAATAATTCCATTGCTATACACATTCTAATCCAGGTATTTACATCACCTTCCGTTTGTAAATTAAACTCATAATTAACAATTGATAATGTATAGAAAACTTATCCAATACTAATCAATTAGAATGTAGTCATGTGTCCACACTAATGTACTAGCAGAATGGAACTAATTTCTGCTAAATAAATATCCAAATTTAATATATCTAGTTAATAATAGCAGAACGGGGATTAATTCTTCCAAACAGGTGTCTTCTAATTTAATTAGAAGAACGGTATTTTATTCCGCTAAATAGAGGTCCAATTGTCATATTCAATCTAGTTTAACTCAATAGTATTTTATTTAGCCAAATAAATATCAATAATAAGGTATATAAGTTTAAATAATGTTATTCATTAAAATAGCATATTTTAAATTCTATCCATTTTCATATGTCGTAAATTTATACATGTCTAAGCTATCAATAAGTTACACTACAATGTTGTACTCATTAATACGAGTACAACGCAATAATTCGTGGGATAAACAGATTCAAAATAGATGACACATTGCAACTCAAATTTTGATCCTTTTAATTTAAAAAAATAAATAAAACATTTAAAATATCCCCACCAAAATCAAACAGGACAAATCCCATTAACCTCATACCCACCCACATGCTAAACCCTTTTTTCCCAATCCATTTTGCAAGATCCTACTCCCTAACTCGCATGCACATGTGCGCATTGCACACCCAACCAAACCCCAAACCCATGAACTAGCACCTCTAATTAACTCCTCATCTTAATCTCATCACACGGCCACCTAATTCTTCGCCTCCACTCCCCAACAGTGCCTTTCGACCGATGAGGATGCGTCCATGTTCCACAATCATGCGATAAAAATTTCTTTCGATCTCCACCAAAAAATTCACCGTTCGAGTTCCTCGCCATTTCCATCACCAATCCAGGCTCCAATCGACAATCATTTTTCGAATCAAATGCAAACCCAAACATTAGCTTGCAAACATCCCGTTGACCATCACCAATCGTCATCGAACTCACACCAAAAATACTACGTTTCTATACGATCACAACGGCACTACGTCGATGTTTAATTCTTTTCGGATAATGACAAATTGATTTGTGAAGTTTAAGAACATTTTCTTCCTCTTTTTGATTTTTGATGATTACTCGATCGATACTCGACAAAACCGAGTGTCGCCAATTTTGTAAACATGCTAGACAAGGAGATAACAACTTTGTAGCTAGTCGTCAAGGCTAAAAGTCGATGGATGGCGATTATTTATTTTTGATTGGTCGTAAGGTGAGGATATTTATTGGTTTTGAACATGCACAGTAAGATCAAGATGAACAAAATAGAAACCAACCCTAGTGCCTGTGTTTTCGAATACTTATTGGCTTGACCAATAGAATTAAGGGGATAAGATCCTTAATTACGACCACCAATCTAGGCTGAGATCATGTTAAAGAGGGATAGGGTATTGAACAAGCAAGTAAGGAAATGGGTATGGTATTGCACAAGTAAATGTGATAGCAATTAAAAAAGAAGTGTGTGTGTACATAGATTTTTGTATACGGGTGCCCATAAGACAAGACAACATCCACATACGAGTCGCGAACGACATGAGACAGTATACGATTGCGTACAACATTGTAACACGGTCTCCAAACAAGATAAAACACATTGGTTATTGAACTCTATTAAATTTTGAAAATGCAGATGTTCCGCATAGAATACGTCAATCGACAGATTTAAATGTATTTTCAAATTAAAAAAATTTGTAGAAAAATCTTATAAATCCATATAAAGGTTTGTCATTTGAATTCTTCTAAATTGAATGTTTTTATATTTTAAAATCAGCAATCGAACACATAAAATTAATTAAATGTTATAAAAACCAAACAATAAAATGATGGGTCATTACACTATAACTGGCCGACACTCGAAGACGTTACACTGAATATCATCAACTCACGCAAGTAAATTCGGAAGCATCTCCAAATCTGGAGTTGATATACCCTATTAAGCTTACAAAACCCTTCACGGCCAGGCATCATAGATTTCTTCTAGTTATTTATCGATGTCGAGGCTACGTTCGACACTTGTTATACGTGTCCTCATTACTCGAACAAAACGCTGATCCTGAAATGTACATCTCAAATAGAACATGAATCTCTACATGGTTTCAAGCATCTCAAATAGATCACAAATCTCCACATAGATCCCAGCATATGTCGAACCAATAAATGCAAATGGGAAGCTCTCCCTTGGACTTAACCATAGGATAGACAATTCAACTCCATAGAATTAATCTTCGATATTAACGCTGACCTCTCCCTCGAAATTAACCTTAGAATAGATAGTTCTACTCTATGACATTTCTCTTCACAACCGCTTCTAGAACGTAAATTGCGTATATGGTTTTGAA
Organism: Allium cepa; assembly: GCA_030765085.1. Taxonomy (NCBI): domain Eukaryota; kingdom Viridiplantae; phylum Streptophyta; class Magnoliopsida; order Asparagales; family Amaryllidaceae; genus Allium; species Allium cepa. The sequence goes on along the minus strand of CM060942.1, from coordinate 85,439,229 downwards.
GTGGTTATGGTTTCAAGTTATATCATTAATATGATGCCTCACCTCTATAATCACACTAGCCATGGACACTATGGGTAATGCCATCGACTAGCATAAAGAATAAGGCTGTTGAGGAGCGACCATCTGTGTAATTGCTTTATGCGAGTATCGATATATCAGGTACTATTATATGCATTTCATTTCAAGGGGAAATTTGACACATCAATAACAAACTCAAAACTACTACACAGTGGCTATGCAATCTTTGGAAACAAATATAAAATAAGCATCACATAAATCTGACACAGATATCCATGTGACTAAGACGGAAACAGATATGAATAAAACACATAGATGTGTAAATCAAGGTAGTGGTCATGTATGATCCACTACATCACAAAAGAATAGGTACATGTGCTAAACAAAAGAATATTTATACATCAAGAAGTCTCTATCTTGAATGTATAAAACAAAAACTACTATGCTAAATAGCTAGCAAAAAGTCAGATGGCAGACCTTGATATGAAATCAAGCAGAAGCGCAAGAAATACATCAGTTTGATCTGAATATTATTTAAGCAGAAAATAATAAATGGATCGGTCTAGCTGTAAATATCATATAAAATGAGATAGGATAAGAGATATGACAAAAACGTGCGATAACAAAAATGCCATACTATTTCAAGTATACATTTAACAAAAAATAAAAATCATACAATACCTCAGGAAACTCATACACCAAAAAGAATGTCATATTCTTTATTTTATTCACCAAACCACAAATATTGACAAACATATTAATGCCAATCACAAAAATTGGTGAAACACAAATTCCAGAAATCATCAATTAGAAATCCAGAAATCATAAAGGGGGAGGCCTATCACAAATGAGTGCATGAAAACTCACCAACACGTGTATCACAAATTGGTCATTATCCTATGGTCGCTAAACATAGAGCCGGTGCAACGATGTAGTACAATAACGGTAAGCTCGAGAAACCTGAAACTCGAATAATTCAAAACATTGACGTAGTGCAATAACGGTACTCCCGATGGACCTGAAACTCCAATAATTCGGAATAATGATGTTGTACAATAACGGTACGCCCAATGAACCTGATAAGCCGAGACAACGATGTAGTACAACAACGGTACATCCGATGATCCTGATAAGATGAAACAACAATGTAGGACAATAAGGGTACATTCAATGAACCGAGCACCATAAAAGAACATGGGTTGCTGGCCCATAAAAAATGAGTCGAAACTCCAAAGGACCCATAGGTCGTTAGCCTATAAAATAAATGAGACGAAGCCCAATAAAACGAGGTGCAGTCCCCCATGCGGACAAAGAGAAATCGCATATAGCTAGTCTAAACCATAAAATGATCACCATTGATCAATAAAAAGTGTGAATTACCCTAAGCTAGTAAATAAATCAGTTTAGCTTCATGTCCCATAACCACTGGCTTAACTCAAGTATTCACGAACAAATTGTAGATTTCCATTCGAAAGTTGTCACAAGAGTTCAATCCAACAAGTCTAAGAATTAACCGACAAAGTAAACGCAAGCGTTTCATACCACTTGTTTTGCTAAGTCATTTAATTAGATTTCTTGAACGAATGAGGTAAATGTCTGTATATACTAATAGATTGGAAAACGATTTTAAAAGCGAGCTTGATATTGAAAGCAAATGTTGAAATCATTTTGACGAAAGGGCTTGAATATTTACAATTAGTACAGAAACCTTTGTATTTTAAAGTGATGAATCACAAATAACGATTGTAAAAACAATCGACCACCAAAAATTCCCAATTCGAAGACGTGAATCAAATCCAAAGAAATCGGTACCAAATCCATCAAAATGGATATTCCCAAAAATCCAGGAAAAGAAGTCATCAAAGTCGATAAAAGTGATGACAACTAATCAAATCAACAAAAATCGATGAACACTGGAAATTCACTGAAAAAAGGCAAATTGGAAAAACTGAACAGTTCCAGGCGTCTGGAGGTTCATCTGGACGTCTGGATTCGGTTTCTAAAAATATTCCAAAAACTTTCCTAGACGTCTGAACTCAATCCATGCGTTTGGGAACTAACCAGACATCTGAACCATAATTTCAAACGTATGGAATTTGTCTCCGCCCATTTATATTTTTCTGCTATATATTTTTTTTCATCTGCTACCCTAAGCATACGTCTGGACCTTACAACCAGGCGTTTAGTTGCCTGTTCTTGGCAACAGTTTTCCTAGGCCAATGGTGTCCAAAATGATTCGGAAGCGATCGGACGATCAACGGAGACTAGGAATTTATGCCAAGTGACAACCCAGCCTTCTAGGCTCTTCGATACACCCCAAATAACACGTCCAAACATCCATAGTAGGATTTTCATAAAATTGGACTTCAAAACCAAAAATTGAAAAATTCCCCAAATCAGTTCAAATTAAAATCAAATGAACATCAATAGATGTTAGGAATTCATACCTAACAACAAAGAAAGTTATAGACACAGATGTGAGTTCAAGAACTCACCTTCAAACCCAAATATAGAAATGAGAAGCTCTAAAACAAGCAAAGATTAATTTCTCTTCAACAACACCTCTAAAATCTTCTATCTATTGTCAAATAAAATGAATTTCCTAAGTTAAGTTATAGGAATTTCTGAAAATTGAAGAGAGATTGAGAAGAAGGAGATGAAGAGGATGCTTATCCAAGTTGTCTTTCATTTATGACTTGAAATTTGAATTCCTAAGAGAAACCAGGGCTTAGGGATTTTAATTTCCTCTTTCCACCATTCTTTCTAGGGCTTGAGAGTGTTAGGAAATGTTATGAAGGAATGAAGAGGACTGGAGTGGAGTTAGGATAATATGTTGGGTTAAAGGGGTTGAAACCCAAATCCAAAGGCCATAGAAAAACAGCAAAAATTCCACTCAACTCCAAACATATCGATGTTTATACTCAAAAAGGTTGTAAATGCCATTTTGAACTCAATGGAAGTAGTCTTGAGTCCTAATTCGACAGTTTACAAAAAGTACCATTTCGAACTTTAATTTGACTAACGATACTATATTTAAATGAAACATTTAAATATACAATCGTAAAATATGCGGTTGTTACAAACTCCCCTCCTTAAAGAAATTGCATTCTCGCAATTATTAAGAAGAAAATAAAGAGTAACAACCATATAAGCAAATCAACACAAAGAAAATTTAAAATAAGAAGTTCACCTTAAAGAGCACGAGAAGTAAGTCCGGATGTGTTTGCTCGATGAATTCTCTGGATTCCCAAGAACAATCCTTAGGATTTGAGAACCATTGAAATTTCACAAGAAGAACATCTTTATTTTGAAGGCATTTAACCTCCATAGCAATGAAACAAATAGGATGCTATTTATAAGTGAAATTTAGTGAAACTTCAATTTCTTCAATAACACCAGGTTCAAGAATTGAATCGAAATCCCTAAGACATTTCCATAGTTGACAGACGTGGAAAACGCCACGAATAGCAAAAAATTGAGCTGGCAATAAAAGGCGATAAGCCACGGAACCAATACTTTTGGCGATGGGAAATGGACCAACATATCGAGGTGCCAATTTTCTCGATCAACTGAAACGCACAACACCCTTCATAGGTGAAACAAGAATAAACACCAAATCTCCCACAGAAAATTCTAAATTCCTTCTTCAGTTATCGGCATAGAATTTTTGCCTAATTTGAGCTTTTTTCATCCCATGACGAATAAGGTCAATCTTTTCTGTGGAATCACGAATAAAAGCTAGACCTAAAACCAGCTTCTCACCGGTCTCAAGCCAACAAGAAGGATCGACATGGCCTTCCATAGATTGCCTCAAAAGGTGCCATACCATTACTAGATTGGAAGCTACTATTACAGGAAAACTCAACAAGAGAAAATATAATCTTTCTAACTTCCACCAAAATCAAGAACACATGCACGAAGAAGATCTTCAAGAGTTTGATTCACGTGCTCTATTTATCCATCAGATTGAGGATGATAAGTGGTGCTAAAATTAGGCTTTGTTCCCAAAGCTTTTTCAAGACTCTTCCGAAATCCACTAGTAAATAATGGATCACGATCACTAATAATAGAAGTAGAAACTCCATGTTATTTAACAATCTCTCTAACATAGAGTTTGGCCAAGAGAAGTACGGTCTGATTAGACCGAACGGGGATAAAATGGACAGATTTCGTAAGTCTATCTACTATCACCTACAAACTGTCATTACCTGAACGAGAATGGGGAAGACCGTCAATAAAGTCCATAGAGACTTGATCCCACTTCCAAAATAGAATGTCCAAGGGTTGCAATAACCCACCGGGCCTTTACGCTCGGCCTTATTGAGTTGGCAATTCATGCAACGCTTAATGAAGTTAGCAGTATTAGATTTTATTCCATCCCAATAATAAATTCGCTTCATATCCACGTACATTTTACCACAACCAAGATGAATGGTAAACTTAGAACGATGAGAATCTACTAGAATGTGTTTACGAAGATCACTAAGATTTGGAACAATAAGTCTACCAAATTTTTGAATGCCGCCACGAGCATCGATTTCAAAGTCGTTCAAACCATCAACATTTCTTTCCCCCCAACTTTGGCTAAGATGAGCCAATTCGGGATCATGGTTTTGAGCATCAGGAATGCGGTCAAAAAGAGAAGGATGAGCCTCAAGCCTATATAGAACAAGAGATGAACATGAATCAGATTCATGATCTCGAATCTCACAAGTAGACAAAGACTCGAGATCATTCCATTCGAATATCATCATAGAAACAACCACTTGTTGCTTACGACTAAGCGAAAAGACAACACGATTTCCCTTTCCAGGAGTATAAAAAATATCAAGATCATGGGATGCAAGAAACTCAAGCCAACGTTGTTGACACAAATGAAGTGCCTTTTGAGAAAATAAATTCTTCAAAAATTTATGATCAGTGTAGAGAACAAATTTCTCTCGTAAAATATATTGTTGCCAAATTCTAAGGGCGAAAACAATAGCAGCGAGCTCTAAATCATAAGTGACATATCTAATCTCGGCAGGCTTTAATTGCCTAGAAGCATACGTGATTACATTTTCCCTTTGCATGAGAACGGCACCCAAACCAGCACGACTAGCATCAGTATAAACAATAAAGTCTAGGTTCCCTTCGGTAATCACAAGAATAGGAGCATTAGAAAGGAGTTCTTTTAATTTCTGAAAAGCAGCTTCACATCTGTCTGACCAAATATACTTAACTCCCTTCTTTGTCAAACAAGTAAGAGGCATGGAAATTTTAGAAATGTATTTGATGAACCGACGGTAATAACCCGCTAACATGAGATAGCTACGAATTTCCATCACACTCTCCAGTCTCTTTTGATTTTGGATCACCTTAATCTTTGAAGGATCCATGGAAATTCTGGATTCAGAAATAATATGGCCGAGAAATTTCACACTAGATTTCCAAAAGAGGCACTTAGAAAATTTTGCTTTCAATTGATTGCTCCTAAGAGTTTCCAATACAATTCGAAGATGTTTTTGATACTCTTCCTCGGTTTTGAAATAAACAAGAATATCATCTATAAGGATGAGAACAACTCGATCGGGGAAGTCTTTGAAAACTCAATTCGTAAGGTCAATGAAATAAGCTGGCGCATTTGTTAAACCAAATGGCATAACAAGCCATTCATAAGATCCATAACGAGTACGAAACGATATCAAAGAAATGCTATCCTCTGCAATACGAAGCTGATGAAAACCGGTTGCTACGTCTAATTGTGAAAAGACTCTAGCGCCGCTAAGTTGATCATATAGATCATCAATCCGAGGAAAGGGATATTTATTCTTGATGGTGAGATCATTAATCTTGCGGCAGTCAACGCCAAGACTAAGTTACCATCGGATTTCTTCACAAAAATAGCCGAAGCTCCCCATGGAACTAGAACGAATAAATTGTCTTATTTACAGTTTGGATAATTGTTTATGCATCTCCTCATTTTTCTTAATGGACATACGATAAGGAGGACGAGTGATAGGTAGAGCTCCAGGGATTAAATTAATTTTGAACTCAATTGCTTGTTTAGGGATAATCCTAAAATGGGCTCAAATTTGTTGGAAAATTCATGAAAAACATGAATGAGGGAAGTGAAATCTTCCTCATCATCATTATCGCCATCATGAGGGTCTAGAGAATATAAGGATGCTACGAAATTGGAATCTGAATCATTAAGAACAATAGAAATCTGCTTGACAGATTGAGGATGTCAAAGATGAATAATCCTCTTAGGACATAGGATGTGGGCTTCATAATAGTTAAGCCAATCCATTTCCAAAATCATTCTGAAGCCTAAGTCGCGCATAACATGCAAATCGGCTCGAAAAGAATAATCATATAAAATAATCTCGAAATCTTTACAAAGTAAACTGAGTATTGTGGATCCACCAACCGGATTCGCAATTCTCAAAGAAGTCATCAAGTCCATAACATTTAAAGAAAAGGTATCAACAAGTTCTTTTGATATAAAAGAGTGGGATGCACCCGTATCAAAAAGAAATCGAACAGGTTGATCACGAAACATAATAATGCCATCAAGGATAGAATGAGAAGTACCTTGTCCAAGAGGAGTTTTACTAGGAGCTTGCACAACATTTAGCTTTCCTTCCCTCTTACTTGGAAGTTTGGGACATGAAGATAAAAGATGACCTCAACTTTTGCAATAACGACAAAGAGAGGTTTCGGGCATCTATTAACATAATGGTCCTTGGAACCATAATTGTAGCATTGCCCACAACTAGAGGTAGGAGTCTTTGCTACTGAAGTTGCTTGCTTCCCTTTCTATTTGGGATTAGGGCCTTTAAACTTAATTGGCCTCTTCTTGTTGATGTTGAAGTTCTGTTTGGCACCCACAACTTCAACATCGCTTTCTTTATTGGCCTCTTCAAGTCGAAGAGCGATATCAACAAGCTGATCAAAAGATACTTCTAGTTTCATAAGTAAAGGCTTTTTGAGGTTCTTATTCAACCTGTAGAAAAACCTCCGATTTTTCTTCAATGGGGTATTAATATACTCGACCACATATTTAGAGAGAGATTCAAAAGATGCGATGTAATCCATCACAGAAGATTCACCTTGAACAAGGTCAATAAAACGCCAAGCTTAAGTTACCTTTTCAGCTTTCGGCACAAACTTCAACTCAAACTTTTCTCGGAATTTCTCCCAAGTAAGATCCGCTTTGATAATCTTCAAAATCAAAAGCTCATACCAATCTAATGCTCTGTCTTGGAGCATGCTAGAAGCCACTTGGACTCGATGGAGACCAACGAGATTCATGCAAGAAAAGATGTGGTCACATGATCTAACCCAAGCTTGGATTTCTATAAAAAAAATTGGATCCCCTGAATGGACTTCCATCCAAATCGGTATAATCTCTTCACAAGCGTGCAAACCCAGATCTTGGATGAGTAGGCTCTGGAATGGGTCCGACAGCTTGAGCATTCTTTACAAGATCTAAAAATTGCTGGATAGACATAAATACTGCATCATGAGGAGTAGCATTGGATTGACCGGCGCTGGGACGGCCAGGTCTAACTAGTTCTCTTCTTTAAGAAAGAAAGGAGGAAAAATGTTATTCTCAGAATAAATATCAAACAATCAAGATTGATAAAACATGGCATCATAAAAGAAAATAGGATAGAACAGGTCCAATGACTCGAATTAAATCCAAAGGCACGATTCCTAAGAGAGACTTCAGACATTGATCCTTGCTATAATATTATATATTGTTCTGAAGTTTGGCTCTGGCACCAAGCTGTGACGCCCAATCTCTATCCTCACACTAGCCAAGGACACTACGGGGTAATGTCATTGACTAGCACGAAGAATAAGGTTGTTAAGGAGCGACCATCTGTATAATTGCTTTGTACAAGTACCAATATGTCGGGTACTATTATATGCATTTCATTTCAAAAGGAAATATGATACATCAAAAACAAACTCAAAACTACTACACAGCGGCTGTACAATCTTCGAAAACAAATATAAAATAAGCATAACATAAATCAGTTACAGATAATCATATCACTAAGGCGGAAATAGATATGAATAAAACACATAGAAGTGTACATCAAAGTAGTGGTCATGTAAGATCCACTACATTACAAAATAATAGGCACATGTGCTAAACAAAAGAATACATATACATCAAGGAGTCTTTAGTAGTTAGCCAAAAGGCAGATAACGGACCCTGATATGAAAGCAAATAGAAGCAACTGAAATACCTCGGTCTGACCTGAGTATTATTTAAGAAGAAAATAATAAATATATTAATCTAGCTATAAATATCATATAAAATGAGGTAGGATAAGAGATACGATAAAAATATATGATAACAAAAATGCCATACTATGTCAAGTACACATTCAACAAAAAAAAATCATACAATATCTCAAGAATCTCATACACCAAAAAGAATGTCATATTCTTTATTTTATTCACCAAACCACAAATATTGACAAACATATCAATGCCAATTACAAAAATTGGTGAAACCAAAATTCCAGATATCATCAATTAGAAATCCCAAAATCACAAAGGGGGAGGCCTATCATAAACAGGAGCATGAAAAATCACTAACACGTGTATCACAAACGGGTCGCTATCCCATGGTCACTAACCATAGAGCGGTGCAAGGACGTAGTACAATAACGGTACGTCCAAGGAACCTGAAACTTGAATAATTCAGAACATTGATGTACTACAATAACGGTATGCTCGATGGACTTGAAACTCCAATAATTCAGAACAATGATGTAGTACAATAACGGTACGCCTGATGAACCTGATAAGCCGGGACGACAATGCAGTACAATAATAGTACATCCGACGATCCTAATAGGCCGGAACAATGATGTAGTACAATAACGGTACATCCGATGAACCGAACACCATAAAAGAACATGTTTCGCTAGCCCATAAAAAATGAGTCAAAACTCGAAAGAACACATAGGTCATTGGCCTATAAAAGAAATGAGACGAAACCCAATGAAACAAGATACAGTCTCACACATGGACAAAGAGACATCACATATCGCTAGTCTAAAACATAAAACGATCACCATTGGTCAATAAAAAGTGTGAATTACACTAATCTAGTAAATAAATGAGTTTAGCTTCATGTCCTATAACCACTGGCTTAACTCAAGTATTTATGAAAAATTTGTAGATTTCCACTCGTAAGTTGTCATAAGAGTTCAAAAGAACAAGTCCAAGAATTAACCGACAAAGTAAACGCAAGCGTTTCTTACCACTTGTTTTGCTAGGTCATTTAATTAGATTTCTCGAACAAATGAGGCAAAGATTTGTACATACTAATTGATTGGAAAACGATCTTAAAAGCAAGCATGGTATTGAAAGTAAGTGTTGAAATCATTTTGATGAAAGGGTTTGAATATTTACTATTAGTATACAAACCTTTGTATTTTAAAGTGAAAAATCACTAGAAAACGATTGTAAAAACAATCGATCACCAAAAATTTACAATTCGAAGGCGTGAATCAAATCCGAAGAAATCGATGTCAAACCCATCAAAATGGATATTCCCAAAACTTCGGAAAAAGAAGCCATCAATGTCGATAAAAGTGATAACAACTAATCGGATCAACAAAAATCGATAAACATTGGAAATTCACTTAGAAAATAGGCAAATAGGCAAAACTAAACAGTTTCAGTCATCTTGGGGTTCATCCAGACATCTGGATTTGGATTCTAGAAATATTCTAGAAAACTTCCCAGATGTCTTATCTCAATCCAGGCGTCTGAGAACTAACCGGACATCTGAACCATAAATTCAGACATCCGGAATTTGTCTCTGCCCTTTTATATTTTTCCGCCGTATATTTTTTTTCATCTACTGCCCTAACCAAACATCTGGACCTTACAACCAGATGTCTGGTTGCCTGTTCTGGGGAACAGTTTGCCTAGGCCAATGGTGGCCATAATGATTCGGAAGCGATCGGACGAGCAACGGAGACTAGGGATTTATTCCAAGCGACAACCCAACATTATAGGCTGTTCGATACACCTTAAATAACATAACCAAACATCCATAGTAGAATTTTCATAAAATTGAACTTCAAAACCAAAAATTGGAAAATTCACCCAATCAATTCAAATCAAAAGCAAATGAACATGAGTAGATGTTAGAAATTCATACCTAGCAACAAAGAAAGTTATAGACATAGATGTGAGTTCAAGAACTCACCTTTAAACCCAAATATAGAAATGAGAAGCTCTAAAACAAGCAAAGATTGATTTCTCTTCAACAACACCTCTAGAATCTTCAATCTATTATCAAATGAAATGAATTTCCTAAGTTAGATTATAGGAATTTCTGAAAATTGAGGAGAGATTGAGATAGAGAAGATGAAGAGGGTGCTTACCTGCACTTCTATTTGATTAATAACTTGAAATTTGAATTCCTAAGGGAAACTAGGGCTTAGGGATTTTAATTTCCTCTTCTCACCATTCTTTCTAGGGCTTGAGAGTGTTAGGAAATGTTATGAAGGAATGAAGAGGAGTGGAGTGGAGTTCGGGTAATATGTTGGGCTAAAGGGGCTGAAACCCAAACCAAAGCCCAATAGAAAAATAGCAAAAAATCCACTCAACTCCAAACATATCGATTTTATACTCAAAAAGGTTGTAAACGCCATTTTGAACTCAATGGATGTAGTCTCGAGTCCTAATTCGATAGTTTACAAAAAGTAGCATAACGAACTTTACTTCGACTAACGATGCTATATTTAAATAAAACATTTAAATATACAATCGCAAAATATGCAGGTCATTACAATTAAGCACACTCCTCTAGCTAGTAACGCTCCAAAAAAAATCAATTAATTTTTGGTTAACTTAACCTGGTTCTTTCAGAAACAAATAATAATACATAAAGATGGAGATCATCTCCTACCTGGATGGATTTCCTTATCACCCATCCTAGGAGATCAGACGAGTTTGTATGTACATTAGCATCTTTGAAGATAGATGTTACATATAGACCTCATGTTCCTTTTAGGTATTTCCTTAGTTGTTTGGTCAATTCCAATAGTCGACTATTAAGTACAAGCTAGATGCTTTTAAATGGAAATCAAGTCTCGTATACTTATCACGTTTTTGATCATTCCGTCTCACGCTATCCCTTGGTCTAGAGTGGAGCCGATAGGTAGGGAACTATTTCTTTTACATCCTACTTGAAAATCATTCTTAACTCTCATGGATACATAAGCCTACTTCAATGACTTTTAGTGCTAAATATACGAAAATTCCTTTTCCATAAACAAGCAAGAAAATAAAGCATGATTAAGTCACACAAATAATGGTTAAGCCACACAAAGTGCGGTTGAGCTAATTAAGCAATTCCTTATCCCTTCTATTTAATTAATCCTTTATTAATCAAAAACTAATTTGGAAATTCTCGTATAAATATTATAAAAGATATATACATGTATATTACAATTCACTATCCATTTCTACTCTTTTAAGTATGTAGAAATGTGTTCATATTAAATGTGTTCATATTCGAACTATGACGACCCGCCTTTCATTCCATAGAAAGACGATTCATCATTAAGAAAGAAATAGGTAGAAAAAGAATAGATAAAAAGAAAGAAACTAAATAACATCAGAATCTCACAGCGGAAATGGAAAAATATAATACATCACATAGCTATTACATAGTCATTACATATTTGAGTCAATACAGATACAACATCATCACATTAGACAGTTGTGAAGACCTGTCTATCCATTACATTCCAAAATACAACAGATGGTACTTACACAGCGGAAATAGATATATATAGATATGCCAAGATACCTGCTCCAAGCTTTTCCAAAATTCATCAAAGCTAACCCGATCACTTGAATACTCATAAAATTTTGAGAACCCAGGAGTTTAACAAAAACTGAAAAAACTCCGGGTCAGACATGGGTCTGGTGTGAGTAAACAGTTAAGTTGTTTAACTTGAAAACCTTTGAAATAAAAGGTATCTCGTAAGACTCTCCGCAAACAAACACGAACAAGGTTTTCCCTTACGATAACCAAAACAGTTGACAAGAAATTTGGTTATATTATAATAGTGTTTAGGTTTTCAAATGAACATTCACATAGCCGAAATTATTACATTCATTAAATTCCAACATTAATAAATATAAAATCAAGTCCAAGATCACTTATTGGAGGTTGGATTCCATACAATGACAGGGCTACTGATGTACCGCCCGTCACAGTACATGGTCTAGATCTGTAACAACCCAAATATATTACGAATGTATATTCTAATATTTTATTTAAATATAGCATCGTTAGTCAGATTTAAGTCCGAAAAGCTACATATTGCAAACAGTCGAAATAGGACTCGAGATCGCTTCCATTGAGTCCAAAATGCCGTTTGCGACCTTTATGAATATAAACATCTATATGTTTGGAGTTATCTTGAATTTTGACATTTTCACTATGGGCTTTGGGTTTGGGTTTAGCCCATTAACCGCAACTTAAGACCCAAGCTCCACCCCCTCTCCTTTCATCCATTTCATTTCTAATTCCTAACACTTCAAGCTTTAGAAAAATGGGGAAAGATATTGGAAATTAGAATTCCTAAGCCCTAGCTCCTTTGTAAATTCAAGTTCTAGCTCCAAACTCAAAAGAGAAGCTTAGGTAAGTATCTCCTTCTTCTTCTCCATCTCAATCTCTCTCTAATTTCTGAAATTTCCTATAATCTAACTTAGGAAATATTTGCTTTTGATCTTAGTTTGGAGCTTTTAGAGTTGAGATTGAAGAGTGGTTGATCCTCCTTTGTTTTCAAGCTTCTTCTTCCTTGTTTTTGTGTATAAGGTGAGATTTTTATGTCACATCTATGTCTATATTTATCTTTGTTGTTAGGTATGAATTCCTAACACTTATTGTTGTTCATTTGCTTTTAGTTTGAATTGGTTTTATGAATGTTCCAATTTTTGGTGTTTTGAAGTTAAATCTTCAAAAATCCTAGCTTTGATGCTTGAATGTGTCTTTGGGGTGAGTCGTAGAGCCTATAGGACTGGGTTGTTGCATGGAAAAAATCCCTAGTTGCAATTGCTCGATCGGTCGGCTCCGTTTGGATTCTTGCCCCTTTGGGGGACTAGGCATGAAATACTGGAAAACCTGTTCCAGTCGACTTGCGCACTAAGTCCAGTCGACTGACCTGGAACCCGAAAGTTTTCCAAGCATTGGACCAGTCGACTAAACTCAATGTCCAATCGACTGACCTGCTTTTTTCAGTCCAGTTGACTATTTTGCTAGAGATTCCAATTTTTATCGATTCGTGATTTATCCAATTTGTTGTTATCATCTATTATCGACCTTGATGACTTCTACTTCGGGATTTTTGTGAATATCCATTTTGATGGATTTGGTATAGATTTCTTTGGATTTAATTCACGTCTTCGAATGTGAATTTTGGTGATTGGTTGTGTTTACAATCATTTCTATGGTTTTTCACTTTTAAATACAAAGGTTTCTATACTAGTAGTAAATATTCAAACTCTTTCTTAAAGATGATTTCAACTCTATTTTTAATACAAAACTTGTTTCTAAAACCGTTTTCCAATCTATTAGTATACAGAAACCTTTATCTCATTTGTTTGAGAAATCTAATTAAACGGCTTAGTAAAACTAGTGGTATGAAACGCTTGTGTTTACTTCATCGATTAATTTTTGGACTTGTTCGATAGAAGCTCTTGTGATAATTTTTGAGTGAAGATCTACAATTTGTTTGTAAATACTTAAGTTAAGCCAGTGGTTATGGGACATGAAGCTAAACTCATTTATTTACTAGCTTAGTGTAATTCACACTTTTTATCGATCAATGGTGATCATTTTGTGATTTAGACTTGCGATATATGATGTCTCTTTGTCTACGTAGGGGACTATGCCTCGTTTAATTGTGTTTCATCTCATTTCTTTTATAAGCTAACGACCTATATATTCTTTGGAGTTCCGACTCAATTTTTATGCGCTAGCGACCCATGTTTTTTTATGGAGTTCGATTCATCGAACGTACCGTTGTACTACGTCGTTGTACTGGCATATCAGGTTCATCGAACATACTGTTGTACTACGTCGTTGTTCCAAACTATTCGAGTTTCGGGTTGCTCGGGCGTACCGATATTGTACTACACTACTACGAAACAGGCCATTTGCATCACCTCATTTGAATCAGTTGAAGGAAAAACTGATGCAAATAGAACTATTTGGATCAGTTCTGTCTTAATAACCAATGCAATTGGTACGTGGAAAGCAATAGGTAATAAAAAATCGAATTTGCATCAGTTGTCACCAACAACCAATGCAAATATGTCGATGCATATAGTTTTAGTCGCATCGGTTTTAAAGTCTACCGATGCAACAACGTCCAAAATAATAATTTGCGCATCGGTTCCCTAGAGGAGGCGATGCAATTTAAAATTATTTAGGTTATTCATTGCTCCCCTGTTACATCCCGCCTTTCCATTTTTTTTCGCTGCTCCTATTCTTTTCTCCAAATATTTCGCCTACTTCAATAAAAACCCTAAAATTTATTGTCACCGTACGTTATTTCGCGGATTAGATTTGGCCAACTAAATCGCCGTTAAGCGATCAATTTCGAGTTTGCATTTCGGTTGCTGAGTCAATTTCAAGTGATGAAAGTTGTGGATCGTTCTTTTCTCTTCCCTTTTTATTTTCTTTCTTTCGGATTTTGGGTGAAGTCGCAAGTTGCTGATGGTAATTGAAGGATGGGGATTTGAGTAAAGGGCGGTGATTAATGGTGATTATTGAGGGTTGCTGAAGAATTAGAGAAGGCGATAGTCGGTTATTGATGAAAGTGGTGTTGTGCTTGTACTAGTCTGTTGTAGTGAGGTAGGAGTACAGAGGTGATTAATCTGATAAACTTCCACTATATTTTTCGATCCGAACTAGTTTAAGAACTATTTTAATTCTTGAATCGTTAACTGAAAGAAAGATATTATATTTTCTATGATTTATTTTAGAAACCAAAATAAGATGATGAAAAATATTACAGGAAGAAAAATGATTGGACCGATTCATTATGTGCTATCAATACATCCTAAAAACGTATTGTTTCTAATTTTTGTTGCAGTAAAGGTCATATTCGGCTGAACTAAATGCATCATTATTGTGGGGTAAAATATTGAGGTTATCTGATGTGTTTGTATAAAGTTCCGAGTAGACTGACTTTGAATCTCTTTCATTATTACATATATGTGTAGCTATTACAGTGATTATTTTACATGGAAAACAAACTTTAGTACTTTTGGTAAGGCACTAACATAGTTTAATGTAGTTTCATTCACTATAAACAACAATGGTTTTGAGTTGTATGCAGCTACTTTAGTTTGTTCCTGAAAATTCTATGTACAATTTTCTTAGTATAAAGTGAAATAGCTTCGTGCTATCATGGT
The DNA here is from genome assembly GCA_030765085.1 of Allium cepa. Taxonomy (NCBI): domain Eukaryota; kingdom Viridiplantae; phylum Streptophyta; class Magnoliopsida; order Asparagales; family Amaryllidaceae; genus Allium; species Allium cepa. The sequence continues at coordinate 85,423,755 of CM060942.1, read as the reverse complement.
TATTTATTAGAATTATTAATTAATTCTTCATAAAACACATGGATGTGTGTGTGTTGTAGGAGTAACGGGGAACCTTCAACCTATGAGATAGTACAAAAGAATAATCCATTATTATTGCCATACCTTCAAAATATTGACTGAGTTTGATGACTACTATGGAATAATGAAAAAAATTCAAAGGCTAATAACATAAATATACCAAACAGATGATGTGGGGACAACAGAAGAGGACTTAATGTGTTACTTGGTAGTAGTCGGTGCCACATCTTTCGTTCATCTTCTTCTTAGCATGTGACGAGTCCAAGTTTTAAAGAGTTTTAGTTTGATTTTATAGCATACATGTATGGAATACATGGATGCTTTTCTTATATTTACTCTCTATAATTTTCTTTTATTTTTGCACACAAGCAATTTTATATGGTTGTTAACTCAAACACATGCTAAATTTTTAAGGCATCTTTAGAATCAAATAACTTCGAACAACCCCAAAACACAAACAAAGCATATTAGATATAGAATACAAATACTATTAACAAAGTAGCATTTAGATCAATATCAGAAACAATAATGTCATTTTTCGGTGCACCAATTTTCATATTAAAAGTCAATATGATAAAGGACAATCATCTAAACTGATGAACACAATAAACTACTACAATATCCTATTTATTTTTGTAGAAAATAAGACAGTATTTGAATCTGAATTAGTAATGTTGATCTGCAAATATTTGTGCACCATCCTTTTTATTGGCTTATTGATAGTTCTGAATGAAGAGTCCTACATTATGAATATAATGTGCCAGTTGAGTAAACCATGATTTTGCACCTATTTATTAGAGTTTTCAGATGTGTATCCAAGAGGATTTTTGCTAGCCAACTTCTATGAATTATTAGTACAGAAAATAAGAAGGCATCAACAAATGATGAAAAAGTTTTGATAAAGCCTATTGGTCAAGTGGACTTTTCTAGTGTCATCTTAAAAGTTTAATGGTTCAAAAATGGAACCACATTATCACCAATTTTGTAGTACTATAGTAGGTAGCAGGATCTGCTGTGTCATTTAATTATTTTCTAAAAAATTTATTACCATAATTATGTGTGTGTTCTGTTTAAGGTAATTGCAGGTATATGTCTATAATATATGCAGCTTAGCATAATTTGGAAACCTAAAATGTTAAAAGACTAATTAAGTTAGTGTAATGTTAAAAGACCATTTTATTATCATGTACTTTGGTTGAAAGTTTTCATTTCAAATTCTTGAATAGGTAGCTAGAAAAGAGTATTCTTTTAGCAAAGAAGAGATGGAATTACCTATCAGTTTGAACCTCGTCGCAACTGGATTAAAGGTATTCATGTTCTTGCTCGGTTGAATATTCTTTATTAACTTCAAGAAATTTGTACGATTTATGTGCCTTTGATCCTGTTTACATGAGATATAATAGCATAAGTGGTCCCCATTGTAGTTTCCTATTACATCTTCCTTAAAGAGTTGAAAAATATATAAGTTGCGTCTGAAATATGAACTTGATAATTCGTGTTGGTTTACTTGAGCTATGATCAAGTGGGAACCATGAGTGCTTAATACTACACCTCATAAATTAAATGTTGTACATGAAATGTCACAGGAATTCATCTTGGAAGCATTCTAGCCTAGGTAGAGCAAACCTAGTTAATTTTTTCGGTTTTGAGGATGTCATATAATTACTATTTTGAAAGTAGATATGGGAAAGCTTAAGAATAAAAATCAAAAGTTTTCCAGATCATTAAAACAATTAGAAAATACCATAGAAATTAGTTGTTTGCATTAAGTTCTTTCTATTTTCAATTAAAGTTGTAGTATAAACGAATAAAATGTCTACCTTTTAATTATAGGGATTTTCATCAAAATCATCCTTAGGCGACCGAGGGAATATAAAACTTTGAAAATTTGCAGGAAATATTTGTGTTATAATTCTCCTTACTTTACTCCTTTCTTTCATAGCACTCAATTCTTCAACACCAAAATAAGAACTGAAATGAAAATTAATTGTTTACTACACAAATTAATGTCAAAAATAAAATTAACAACCATATTTGAATGTACCTAGAATATCAAAATCAGACTAACATTCCGGGAACATACTCATCCCATTGCCACATAAGTTTCTATAGGAGTGCTTCTATAGATTTTTTTGATAACTCATGTCATTTATACATGAAATTACAATTTCAAATCAATTTTAAAAATAGTTATTACATTTAATATATATCTATAATTTGTGGTATGGTACATTCAAAAACTATTTGGTCACACACACACCCATACATACACACGTATATTTTTGTGTGTGCATGCGTATATATATGTGTATGTATGTGTGTGCGTAAACAAAAGGGAAACATTACCATTGACATCCAATAAATTTTATGAGTTTTAAAGCTAACATATGCTACAAAAAAGAAAAAATGGCACTTTCAATACCACAATATAAGTCCAATAAATATAAATTGACAATGATGGAGGAGCTTTACTGAAAGCTAAAGAGTGAACTTAAATTTATGGGTGTACTGCCATAAACTTGTCTGGTTTTAAATGTTGAAATAGCCTATTGTATAGGTTTAATTGAACATGTGAAAAAAAATATGTTATACTTATATTTGTTAACTAAACAAAAAATAATCATTTTTTTCACATTACCTCAGATTGCAGATCAATGCATTTGGTCTTAGTACCTTCATCTCTATTAATCAACATTACTATGAAGATTATTTTTCATGATGATTGATAATTAGTTGATGAATAACTAAACTGCATATTTCCTTTTCTATGATAATCATTTTTGATCTCTTTTGAATTTGTACTTGTAGTAGTTTAGTTTAATTTAATGAATTCTTCTGCTTGATAGAGTTGGACCGCATGGAAGATTGAGTTTTGTAGGATCTCATGCTACAAGTGCAGAAGCTTGTACAAAGAGTGTAACTGCAACTCTCAGTTGATAAATACTTCAGGTGATCATACATAAATTGTGTATTGCTTAAATGGTTTTGGTTGTAACGATTCATCATTAGGATTTAAGTTACCACCTACCAAAAGACAACCAGCATCTCTTCTTAATAATCTCTTTATCATTATAACTACTTGGTTACCATTGATTTACCACTGATTTAAATGTTGCCACCCAAAAAAATAGGGATAAAGTATCTAACTTGTTGATAAAGTACACACCCTATAATTTTGATTGTTTTTCAAATTGGCGCTTGATTTATCTCTCATGATAATATCTTTTAAGTCGTAAGTTATTTAGAAAGTGACATGGTATTGATTGTGTATATATGAATAGTCAAGTAGTCAAGTGAGTAATTTATTTTACAATTTGATTTGTGCGAAGTAAAGCCATATATATGATTCGTATTATATGCAGCCTTGTTTATAACGGTAGTTTTTCTTATAGCTTGAAATTCAGTTGTTGATAATAGTTCTCTGACATGCTCAAAATTCTGTTTTACCTATATAAAATGATCAAAAGTATAAAGAAGACAATGAACAAAAAGATTTCACTCAATCAAAAAAGACTCGAAGAATCCACATATGCATTCAACGGGTCTAATGCAATGGGAAAGCATATTGAGCCACCTTTGGAAAACACTTGTGTTGGTAATGCAAGCAACTCAATTGCAGGCACTACTATTGCAAATCGATGGAAGTTTGAAGACATTGATGTAAATCAGATTTCGAAAAAGAAGACTAGAGGCCAGACCATAGTGGAAAGACTACCTTCAGATGTTGGAAGCTGAATCCAAATTGAGTTTAACTCATTGGCTGAACTGATAGGAAAGACTTCCTTCAGGTGTGCTTATTTTACATGTTCTTATTTAATATAATATTAAACATTTTGAAAATCTTTTCTTTTGCATGGATTGCATTAGAATATAGTGTTCTCTTCAATGCATGTATTAGAATATAGTTTTCTCTTCAATGCATGTATGGATAATAAATGCAGTGTTTAGAATAGAAAGTATACGTTGCCCAAATCCCAAATAGAATAGACGGGCCCTCTATAAATTATGTTCACATAGGTGTCACAATTTTAAAATATATACTAGAAGGAATTTGTTTGATTAGCTGACCCATTGGTCGTGTTGGATTAAACAGAAAGAAAGATTAAGGTCAGGGCAGGGGTTACTTCTCAACTTCTTTATTTTTGGATACGTGCAGGTGAATGCTGCAGCAGAAGTAATCTATGACCTTGTAGATCCAACATCCAATTTAATATTTGGAGCGGTTATTGATCCATCACTCAATGGTTAGTTAAGCTTTAGACTGATGATAATAGTATATTAGTTGCGTTTCTTGATTGTTAGTGGTGACTATCTACACTCTAAACAAAATCATATTGGGCTTTGTTTGGTTTTTTTAATTGCATTGTGGAGGTTCCTATGTATTTTTTAGTTGAAAGTTTAAAAAAGAAAAAGAAAAAAGAGGTGAAATGATGTGGTTGCTATCCAGATCATCAAAATTAATAATTAAATAACTCATTTTTTGGTTTTGTGTTCTGCAGGATCATTCTGCATGTGCAGATTTCATCACGTAAGGAGTGACATAAGGATTGCACAGCTCAACTTCAGGTAGCTCATGTACAATATAGGATGAAGGTTTGTGCATTTGAAGACCATCTTCTGCTTAATTTATCCACTATCTCTTTTCTGTATATACGTATTTTTGTGTGTCTACATATAACACGCTGCATTTTTTTTTTACTACTGACTGTCTGATTATGTACTGTGGAATTTATTTATGTTTTTCATTCTTTTGTAGAATTATTAAATTTGATTATGTATTTGCCACCAAATTTAATTTTGGAATAATCGTAATATTGCGTGCAATAATTGTTTGTTATAATCAATAATATATATATAGTCTATTTGAGTACTATAATAATGGTTTTTGAGAATGGCTTTTATGCATCAGATATAAATAGCTGATGCAATAGAGGGATTAGTTTGCATCGATTGTTATAAAAAACCGATGCAATAGAGGGATTAGTTGCATCGGTTTTCACTACAACTGATGCAACATGGGGGCTGTGACCAAGCAACCAACCATGATATTTTGCATCAGTTGTTAGTAACAACCGATGCAAAAAGGACCGTTTTGCATCGGTTTCAGAACTGATGCAAAATTGTTAAGCCTGTTGCATCGGTTGCATAAGCATTGGCTGTTGAACTGATGCAAAAGGGGGGTAAACAACCGATGCAAATGGCCTGTTTTGAAGCAGTGCTATGTCGTGGTACCGGCTCTATGGTTAGCGACCTTGGGATAACGTCCCGTTTGTGATGCACGTGTGGTGAATTTTCATGCTCCCGTTTATGATAGTCCTCCCCCATTTTGTGGTTTTTGGATTTCTAATTGATAATTTCTAGAATTTTTGTTTCACCAATTTTTATGATTGGCATTGATATGTTAACCAATATTTGTGGTTTGGTGAATATGGTAAAGAATATGACATTCTTTTTGATGTTATGAGATTTTTGAGATATTGTATGATTTTTGTTGTTGTTAAATGTACACTATTCATAGTATGACATTATTGTTATCATACGTATTCGTCATATCACTTATTCTATCCCATTTTATCTGATATTTAAAGCTAGACTGATCCGTTTATTATTTCTTATTGAATAATATTCGGGTCAGACTGAGATGTTACAAGTGCTTCTGTTTGACTCCTTATCGGGGATCGTCATCTGACTTTTGTCTAACTACATTAGTTTGGTAATTTTTGTTGATATACATTTGAGATAGAGACTCCTTGATGTATACTTATTCTTTTTTCTAGCACTTGTATCTATTCTTTTATGATATTGTGGATCTTGTTTGACCATTACTCTGATGAACACTTCTATATGATATATTCATATCTGTTTTCGCCTTTGAGATATGAACATCTGTGACTGATTTATGTTATGTTTATTTCTATATATTTTTTCGAAGACCACATAGCCACTGTGTAGTAGCCTTGAGTTTGTATCGATATGTCGGATTTCTCTTGAAATGAAATGCATGTTATACTATCTGACATATCGGCTCTCGCACAAAGCAATTACATGGATGGTCACTCCTCAACGGCCTTACTCTTCGTGCTAGTTCACGACATTGCCTCGTAGTGTACTTGGATAGCCTGAGTATAGAGGTGGGGCATCACAGCATGGTATCAAAGCCAAACTTCTTAACAATGTAGAATAATCTAGCAAGGATCGTTGTCCTAAGTCCTTCTTAGGAGTTGTTGCTTAGGATTTAATTCGAGTCTTCGTACCGTATTATCCTATGTTCTTTTATGATGCCTTGTTTTATCAATCAAGATTTGTTTGATATTCATTCTAATATTAACCCTTTTCTTCTTCTTTATTTCTTTCTTTCATAAAGAAGAGAAATGGTTAGACCAGATCGTCCCAATGTCGGTCAATCCAGTGCTACACCCCGGGATGGTGTGTTTATGTCTGCCCAACAGCTTCTTGATCTTGTAAAGAATGCTCAAGCTGTTGGACCTATTCTAGAGCCTACCCACCCTAAATCTGGGCTTGCACGCTTGTGCAGGTGGAAAGCCGTTCATAGGTTCCGAGGGCGTTATCAAGGTCCAAGCTTGGCTTAGAACATGCGATCGCATCTTTTCTCCCATGAATCTTATTGATCTTCATCGGGTCCAAGTGGCTTCGAGTATGTCCAAGAAAGAGCATTACATTGGTTTGAGCTTCTTATTTCTGAAATTATTGAAGCGGATCTTACTTGGGAGCAATTACGAGAAAGATTCGAACCAAATTTTGTGCCGGAAGCTGAGAAAGTGACTTTGGCCCGTCATTTAGCTGACCTTGTTCAAGGTGAATCTTCCGTGGCAGATTATTTTGCATCTTCCGAATCCCTCTCTAAATATGGGGTCGAGTATGTAAATACCCAATTGAAGAAAAATCATAGATTTGTCTATGTCATGAGTAAGAATCTCAAAAAGTCTTTACTTCTGAAACTGGAAGTTTCTTTTGATCAACTCATTGATATCGCTCTTCGACTTGAAGAGGCGGATAAGGAGAGTGACGTTGAAGTTGAGGGTACCAAATCGAGCTTCAATAACAACAAAAAAAGGCCTATTAAATTCAAAGGCCTAGATCCCAACAAGAAAGCGAAGCAAGTAGCTTCGATAATAAAGACTCCTACCCCTAGTAGTGGGCAATGCTACAATTGTGGTTCTAAGGACCATTATGCTAATAGATGTCCAAAACCTCTCTTTTGTCGCTATTGCAAAAATTCAGGTCATCTTATATCTTCATGTCCCAAACTTCAAAGCAAGAAGGAGGGAAAGCTAAATGTTGTGCAAGCCCTTAGTAACACTTCTCGTGGTCAAGGTATTTCTAATTCTATCCTTGATGGTATTATTATGTTCTGTGATCAACCTATTCGAGTTCTCTTTGATATGGGTGCATCCCATTCTTTTATATCAAAAGATCTTGTTGATACATTTTCTTTAAGTGTTATGGCTTTAATGACTCCTTTGAGAATTGCGAATCCGGTTGGTGGACCTGCAACACTTAGTATGCTTTGTAAAGATGTCGAGATTATTTTATGTGATTTTTCTTTCTGAGCCGATTTGCATGTCATGCGTTACTTAGGCTTCGGAATGATTTTGGGAATGAATTGGCTTAACCATTATGAAGCCCATATCCTACATCCTGAGCGGACTATTGATCTTCGACATCCTCAAACTATTAAGTATATTTCTACTGTTCTTAAAGATTCGGATTCCAACTTGGTAGCATCTTTATATTCTTTAAATCCTCATGATGACGATAATGATGACGAGGAAGATGTCATTTCTCTTATTCACGTTGTTCGTGAATTTCCGACATATTTGAGCCCGTTTTAGGATTACCACCTAAGCGAGCAATTGAGTTCAGAATTAATCTGATCCCTGGATCTTTACCTATCACTCGTCCTCCTTATCGTATGTCCCATAAAGAAAATGAGGAGATGTGCAAACAATTATCCGAATTGGAAGAGAAGCAATTTATTCGTTCTAGTTCCTCTCCATGGGGAGCTTCGGCTATTTTTGCGAAGAAATCCGATGGTACACTTAGGCTTTGCGTTAACTACCACAAGCATAATGATCTTACTATCAAGAATAAATATCCATCACCTCGGATTGATGATCTATTCGATCAACTTAGCAGTGCTAGAGTCTTTTCACAGTTAGACTTAGCAACCGGTTTTCATCAGCTTCATATTGCATAGGATAGCATTCCTTTGACTTCATTTCGTACTCCTTATGGATCGTATGAATGACCTGTTTTGCCATTTGGTTTGATGAATGCTTCGGCGTATTTCATTGACCTAATGAACTGGGTTTTCAAAGACTTCCTCGATCGATTTTTTCTCATCTTTATAGATGATATTCTTGTTTATTCTAAAATCGAGGAAGAGCATGAAAAGCATCTTCGGATTGTGTTGGAAACTATTAGGAGCAATCAATTGAAAGCAAAATTTTCTAAGTGCCACTTTTGGCAATCTCGTGTGAAATTTCTTGGTCATATCATTTCTAAATCCGGAATTTCCGTGGATCCTTCAAAGATTGAAGCGATTCAAGATTGGAAGAGACCAGAGAGTGTGACGGAAATTTGTAGCTTTCTTGGGTTGGCGGGTTATTACCGTCGTTTCATAAAAGATTTTCAAAAATTTCCATGCCTCTTACTAGTTTGACAAAGAAAGGAGTCAAATACATTTGGTCGGAAAAATGTGAAGCTTCTTTTCAGAAATTAAAGGAACTCCTTTCCGATGCTCCTATTCTTGTGATTCTCGAAGGGAACCAAGATTTTATTGTTTATACCGATGTTAGTCGTGTCGATTTGGGAGTCGTTCTTATCCAAAGGGACCGTGTTATTGCTTATGCTTCTAGGCAATTAAAGCCTACCAAGACTAGATATGCCACTCATGATTTAGACCTCGCGGCTATTGTTTTCGCCCTTCGTATTTGACGTCATTATCTTTTGGGAGAAAAATTTGTTCTATATACCGATCATAAATCTTTGAAGCATTTATTTTCTCAAAAGAAACTTAATTTGCATCAACAACGTTGGCTCGAGTTTCTTGCATCTTATGATCTTGATATTCTTTATACTCCCGAAAAAGGGAATCGTGTTGCCGATGCCCTTAGTCGTAAGCAACAAGCGGTTGTTTCTATTATGATATCCGAATGGAACGATCTCGAGACTTTGTCCACTTGTGAGATTCGAGATCGTGAATACGATTTACGTTCATCTTTTGTTTTATGTAGCCTTGAGGATCATCCTTCTCTTTTAGACCGCATTCTTGGTGCTCAAAAGCTAGATCTCGAATTGGTTCTTCTTAGCCAAAATTGTAGGGATAAAATTGATATTGAAGGTTCGAACGACTTTGATATTAATGCCCGTGATAGTATTCAAAAATTTGGTAGACTTATCGTGCCAAAAAATGATAATCTTCGTAGAGATATTTTAGAGGATTCTCACCGTTCTAAATTTACCATGCATCCCGGTAGTAGTAAAATGTACGCGGATATGAAGCGACTTTATTATTGGGCTGGAATGAAATATGATATTGCTAACTTTGTTAAGTGTTGCATGACTTGCCAACTAGTTAAGGCCGAGCATCAAAGGCCCGGTGGGTTATTGCAACCTTTGAACATTCTAATTTGGAAGTGGGACCAAACTTCCATGGATTTTATTGACGACCTTCCCCGTTCTCGTTCGGTCATGACAATCTTTGGGTGATAGTTCATAGACTTACAAAATCCTCCCATTTTATTCTCGTTTGGTCCAATCGGACCGCACCTTTTTTGGCCAAACTCTTTATTAAAGAAATTGTTAAATTGCATGGAGTTCCTACTTCTATTGTTAGCGATTGTGATCCATTGTTTAAGAGTGGATTTTGGAAGAGTCTTCAAAAAGCTTTGGGAACAAAGCTTAATTTTAGCAGCGTTTATCATCCTCAGTCCGATGGACAAACCGAGCGTGTGAATCCAACTCTTGAAGATCTTCTTTGTGCATGTGTTCTTGATTTTGGTGGAAGTTGGGAAGATCATATTTCTCTTGTTGAGTTTTACTATAATAATAGCTTCCAATCTAGTATTGGTATGGCCCCTTTCAAGGCACTCTATATAAGGCCATGTCGTTCTCCTTCTTGTTGGCTTGAGGCCGGTGAGAAGCTGGCTTTAGGTCTAGATTCTATTCGTGATTCCACAGAAAAGATTGAACTTATTCACCATAGGATGAAAGAAGCTCAAGGTAGACAAAAATCCTATGCCTATAATCGAAAAAGGAAATTAGAATTTTCTGTGGGAGATTTGGTGTTTATTCGTGTTTCACCTATGACGGGTGTTGTGCGTTTTAGTCGATCGGGAAAGTTAGCACCTCGATATATTGGCCCATTTTCCATCATCGAACGTATTGGTTCCGTGGCTTATCGCCTTTTATTACCGGCTCAGTTCTCTGCTATTCATGACGTATTCCACGTCTCTCAGTTGTGGAAATGCCTTTGAGATTCAGATTATATTCTTGAGCCCGGTGTTGTGGGAGAAATTAAAGTTTCGCCTAATTTGACTTATGAGCAACATCCTATTCGTAGCATTGCTTCGGATGTTAAATGCCTACGAAATAAAGATGTCCCTTTTTTGAAAGTTCAACGGTCCTCAAATCCTAAGGATTGTTCTTGGGAATCTAGAGAATTCATCGAGAAAACACATCCGGACTTACTCTCTCGTGCACTTTGAGGTGAACTTCTTATTTCAAATTTCTTTTGTGTTGATATGCTTTTATGGTTGTTACTTTTTTCTTCTTCTTAAATATTGCGAGGATGCAATTTCTGTAAGGAGAGGAGTCTGTAACAACCCGCATATTTTATGATTGTATGTTTAAATATTTTATTTATATATAGCATCGTTAGTCGTTTTTAAGTCCGAAAAGCTACATATTGCAAATAATCAAATTAGGACTCGAGACCGCTTCGATTGAGACCAAAATGCCGTTTGCAACCTTTTTGAGTATAAACATTGATATGTTTGGAGTTAGCTTGAATTTTGACATTTTCACTAACGGCTTTGGGTTTGGGTTTCAACCCATTAACCCTAACTTAAGACCCAAGCTCCACCCCCACTCCTCTTTATCCATTTCATTTCTAATTCCTAACACTTCAAGCTTTAGAAAAATGGGGAAAGAGATAGGAAATTAGAATTCTTAAGCCCTAGCTCCTTTGCAAATTCAAGTTCTAGCTCCAAACTCAAAAGAGAAGCTTAGCTAGGTATCTCCTTCTTCTTCTCCATCTCAATCTCTCTCCAATTTCTAAAATTTCCTATAATCTAACTTAGGAAATATTTGCTTTTGATCTTAGTTTGGAGCTTTTAGAGTTGAGATTGAAGAGTGGTTGAACCTCCTTTGTTTTCAAGCTTCTTCTTCCTTGTTTTTGTGTATAAGGTGAGATTTTTATCTCACATCTATGTCTATATCTATCTTTTTTGTTAGGTATGAATTTCTAACACTTATTGATGTTCATTTTCTTTTGGTTTGAATTGGTTTTATGAATGTTCCAATTTTTGGTGTTTGAAGTTAAATCTTTAAAAATCCTAGCTTTGATGCTTGACCATGTCTTTAGGCTGAGTCGTAGAGCCTATAGGACTGGGTTGTCGCGTGGCATAAATCCCTAGTTGCAATTGCTTGATCGATCGTCTCCGTTTGGATTCTTTCCCCTTTGGGGACAAGCATGAAATACTGGAAAACAAGTTCCAGTCGACTGGCGCACTGAGTCCAGTCAACTGACCTGGAACCAAGAGTTTTCCAGGCATTGGACCAATCGACTAAACTCATTGTCCAGTCGACTTGAGTTCAGTCGACTGACCTTCTTATTTCAGTCCAGTTTGCCTATTTTGCTAGAGATTCCAATTTTTATCGATTCATGATTTATCCAGTTTGTTGTTATCATCTATTATCGACCTTGGTGACTTCTACTTCGCGATTTTTGTGAATATCCATTTTGATGGATTTGGTATCGATTTCTTTGGATTTAATTCACGTCTTTGAATGTGAATTTTGGTGACTGATTGTGTTTACAATCATTTCTATGGTTTTTCACTTTTAAATACAAAGGTTTCTATACTAGTGGTAAATATTCAAACTCTTTCTCAAAGATGATTTCAACTCTATTTTTAATACAAAGCTTGTTTCTAAAACCATTTTCCAATCAATTGGTATACACAAACCTTTATATCATTCGTTTGAGAAATCTAATTAAACGATTAGTAAAACTAGTGGTATGAAACGCTTGCGTTTACTTCGTCGGTTAATTTTTGGACTTGTTCGATTGAAACTCTTGTGACAATTTATGAGTGGAGATCTACAATTTGTTCGTAAATACTAATGTTAAGTAAGTGGTTATGGGGCATGAAGCTAAACTCATTTATTTACTAGCTTAGTGTAATTCACACTTTTTATTGATGAATGATGATCATTTTGTGATTTAGACTTGCGATATGCGATGTCTCTTTGTCCACGTCGGGGACTAAACCTCGTTTTATTGAGTTTCATCTCATTTCTTTTATAGGCTAACAACCTATTGATTCTTTGGAGTTTCAACTCAATTTTTATGGGCTAGCGATCCATGTTCTTTTATGGAGTTCGATTCATCAGACTACAGTTGTAATACATCATTGTACCGGCTTATCAGGTTCATCGGACGTACCGTTGTACTACGTCGTTGTTCTGAAATATTCGAGTTTTAGGTTCCTCGGGCGTACCGATATTGTACTACATCGTGGTACCTGCTCTATGGTTAGCGACCATGGGATGGCGTCCCGTTTGTGATGCACGTGTGGTGAGTTTTCATGCTCTTGTTTATAACAGGCCTCCGCCTTTTTGTGATTTCTGGATTTCTAATTGATGATTTCTAGAATTTTTGTTTCACCAATTTTTATGATTGGCATTGATATGTTAGCTAATATTTGTGGTTTGGTGAATATGGTAAAGAATATGACATTCTTTTTGATGCTATGAGATTTTTGAGATATTATATGATTTTTTTTGTTGTTAAATGTATACTTTTCATAGTATGACATTATTGTTATCATAGGTTTTCGTCATATCTCTTATTCTGTCTCATTTTATCTGATATTTATAGCTAGACTGATCCGTTTATTATTTTCTTAAGTCAGACCGAGGTGCTACAGGTGCTTTTGTATGACACCTTATCAGGGATCATCATCTGAATTTTGTCTAACTACATTAGATTGGTAGTTTTTGTTGATATACATTTGAGATAGAGACTCCTTGATGTATAGAGACTCCTTGATGTATACTTATTCTTTTGTCTAGCACTTGTATCTATTCTTTTATGATATTGTGGATCTTGTTTGACCACTACTCTGATGAATACTTCTATATGATATATTCATATCTGTTTCCGCCTTTGAGGTATGAACATATGTGACTGATTTATGTTATTTTTATTTCTATATTTGTTTTCCAAAGACCACATTGCCACTGTGTAGTAGCCTTGAGTTTGCATCGATATGTCGGATTTCTCTTGAAATGATATGCATGTTATACTATCTGACATATCGGCGCTCGCGCAAAGCAATTACACGGATGATCGCTCCTCAACCGCCTTATTCTTCGTGTTAATTGACGGCATTACCTCGTAGTGCCCTTGGCTAGCGTGAGTGTAGAGTTAGGGCATCACAAGATCACTGTACCGAGGATCCACCATGATCCCCTGTAACACAAAATCGGAGCTACTCCTTGTTGGAAAGTCCGAATACGATAACCCCGCAGTTGTGGCCAACAACCGTCCACATAGCCGAATAAAGCAACCTCTAGACAAGGGAAAATATTATCATACTTTGGTGCTACCCACTTAGCCTTGCGCGCACCTTCCCTCCTTTAGCCATTACCGGTTGATGAGGCTTGAGGCTACGATTACCTTTTAAGAACACTTATCTTTGAATTCTCATCGTCCTACGTTGACAATGGTCTGATAGCATTCATCCATACAAGTTCGTTCGGGGTTCAAACGAAACCGAAGGCACTATCTCCGTTACACTAATTGTGGAATCACCCTCAGAGTTAATGACAATAGCCCTTGCACTCTGAAACTTCATCTCGATCTTCACTTGACATTTCACGACCTATCATTTAACTTGGATCGATGTGGTTTTCGAATAATCAAATTTGATATCCGAACCCGGTCTCATCAAATTCCAAACGTTTCTTTAAAGGCCAAGTTGTTTAAGGTTTAAAATTTTTAATTTAATCTAGAACATTGAATTTACATAGCACTCATCACAGATAAATAACACACATTTAACACAGCTATATCCAAAGTATATCACATCACAGAACATCATAGATGATTATACTATAAATATCAATCCAGACATTCTATATAATCAATCATCCATAAGCAAGACTTATTAACCCCATAATTATAATTATTCTAATTAACTCAAATTAAATTAATTACTTATGAATTAATTACCTAACCTGCTTAATTGATCATTAATTAATTACAATTCATTTTAATTAATTATTGAATTAATTAATCATTCTTTAATTACTTTTATAAATCAATTAATTAATCTTTAATTATTGAAGAAGATTAATATAACTATCGGGCAAATAAGTCGTGGGTGGCTGGTGGTCGATCGTGGCAGCGCGTGGTGATTTTAGTCGGTGGTTTGGTTCAAGATTTGGGTCGATCAGCTCATTTTCGAATTCCAGACGAATCGATGGACCAAAAGTAAATTCAAAGATCAAGCAAGGCAGTTTCAAGCAAATTCAACTCAACTAAATTCAAATTCAACCTCTGTTTAAACCTGAGCTAATGAAGATTTAGTTTAAAATCAACATCAATTTGCAAGTTCCAGATTAAAACTCGAAAGCCTGTTCCTTTGTTATCATCTTAACCAGTGAGTAAACTTAACATTTTAAAGCTAAATTTTTTTATTTGGTTGATGCATGTGATAAATATGTGTAGTGATAATGTATATATGGTTTGTATAGATATATCTTGTTTGAATATAGTGAAGTTCTATGTGTATATACTTATGCAAGCTTCTGTGTGTGTGTGTGTGCGCGCTCTGTTGTTAACACGGTATCAAGAACAACTTTCAAAAATTCATATCTTCCCAAAGAATCAATGTTAGACTATGAGCATTAAAAAGAAAATGATTTTAACAATGTAAATTCATTTTTAAAAATAGTTCCGAGTGAAATTCTTACCCAATACTGCCTCGAATGAGCTGTGCGAAATTGAGTAAGGATTTCACTAATCTCAAAGGAAAGCCTTTTAAAAGGTACGGGTCCATTTTTGAAGTGCAGTTGGTTGTGCTCTCTTGTGAGCGGATTTTCAAATGTTTGGATCTGTCGGATGAGAAGAAGAGAGTGATGCACCTTGGCAACTTCAGGAAGGAGCAGCTGCGTGGTGGGATGTAGTAACCGTGGATGTTCCCAAAGATGTTTTCTCTTGGAGCAGGAGGCTTCAGCGTATATAGATATCTATGTTTCCGTTGTGTTGGTATCTCTACGTTGTATTTTGGCTTGTAATGATAGACAGGCCTTCATGACTGTCTAATATATGATGTATAAGCTGTGTAACTTTGGTGAATGATTATCATCCCAAAAGGTACAAGGGTATATCTTGAACAAGAACATACTTGAATAAGTATACATTGATGGATTAAAAAAAAGGTCATTAGAACATCGTTACTATAAACCCAAAACCATTCCATTTATAATTATCTTTAAAACATTAGTTTTAAAGATCTAATTACTCTACTAAGTACAATCACAAAGGGTTAAATACCAATGTTATTAACACATTATCATAACTATAACGACCCAGATTTTTAGCATCTGTTTTTAGAATAATAACTAATTTTAGATATTGAAATATTAATTTTTTTAAGCCGAAAAAAATAATTTTTTCTGATATTGAAAATATTTGAATTTTTGAATATTGGAAACAATACAAAAAATTTCAAAATGCTAATTTCTGGATATGTTATATATATATAAATATATATATATATATATAGCTTCACCATTTACAAGCTCCATGATGGAAATTTTCAAAGTAATGATGACTAATATATATATATATATATATATATATAAATCTATATATGTTTACAAAAATAGTGTATATGTAAATATGTAAAAAATATATAAATATGTTAATGGTAAAAATATGTATGTGAATATATTTAAATGCTAAAACACATACACACACACATATATATATTTTTGTAAATACATACATATGAAGAATCATCATGGAAAACATCAATTCTAGCCCATAAAACATACAATCAAGTATAACATAAAATAAAATCAACACACATAAAATCAAATCACCCAAAAATCAAATCAGTCCCCAATGAAACCAAATCATCCACCAAAAGAAAGAAAAAGAAAACAAAAGAAAACAAAGATAAATATGGAAATGTGAAACATGTTCATGCCTCTCAGCCACCCTATATGTGTGCTTAACAACCATGTACTTCACTGTTTCACTTCATCCTCTATATATATATACATACCCAAGCTTTTTCACTAGTTCTTACTTAAAAAAGCCAAAGATCTTCCATTAACATTAAAAAGACTGAGTTATTCAAAGCTTGAAGACTCAAAGCAGCAGTGTTCATTATTCTTTAAACTGTGAGTAAAACACTATTTTGCTTATCGGTCGTTATATATATACATATATCTATGGTTTTTGGATGAATCTTTGAGCTATGTTATGTGTATATGAACCTGATATATTTATATAGGTATATATTAATGTGTTCAACATGAACAGTTCCCCCTACTGTCATAAACACTGTGCTTCCTCTTCAAAAAGGCTTCATTGTAAATGGTTTAGTTAAAACTAGTTAAACTCCTCACTTTAAAAATCCATATCTTCGTATCTAATTAGTTTTAAATCATGATTCTAAAACAAAAGATGTTTGTATTTGAGTGTAAAACATTTTAAAATTGATTTCGTTCAATTTTATCGAGTAGAGAGAGAGGAATCACCATATTACGGTGAATGGGTCATGTATAGCTGAGACTGGACTATTGTAATTTCACAAATAGTTCATACAGTTGTGTTAGTGATTGAAAAATATGATTTTTAGGATTGGTACGAGGATTTTTATGTTGTGTGCACAAAGAAATAGAGAGATGAACGGAACTAGTGTACTACCAGTTTCAAGCGATGCGATTGATTTCGAGGCGTGGCATTGATCATGGAGGAGGTTCAGGTGACGGTGTGTACGAGAAAAATGGAGTGGTGATTTTTTATGGCGTAGGAAGGTCAGTCGAGGTGGATATTGGGTTTTAGGTTGTCTTTTTTGGGTTTTGGGAACTTGGGAATGACGATGATGAAAGGACGAGGGAGGCGTGCACACTAAGGGGAAGGGGTAGCGAAGGTGTTGGCGAATCTCTGGGCAAAACTTGGTGGTGGATGGCGGACATTGGTGATGTGGTGAGGTATTTTAGGTGGGCACGGTGGTATCCAAGTTTAGGTTTGAAGTTTGATTTTGGACTAAGGGCTTTGCCGTAGATTTCCAGGTAGGTAGTTATGATGGCGGGGACATAAGTGATCTGAGAAGGAGGTTGGCGGTGTGATTCAATGACTGGAGGTCGTTGCATGTGCACTGATGCATGCACACCTAGGAATGTTTGAATGGAAGAGAGAAGGGAAAGAACTAGGAGTAGAAGAAAAAAGGGAAGAGTAGGGGTTGGATTGGGCTTGAACGTGCTGGGTTAGTTTGGTTTTTTTGTTTAAAAGGTAAATTTAAGTTAAATTTTTGTCGTTCAACAATCTATAGATTTTTATAACTCCATTTCTCCTTTGTTTCAAAACCAATTGACACACAAATTTTGCATCAAGACCTATTGTTGAATACGTCCATCTGAACTACTATCTTCGAGATTTCTACAACGTGAAAATTTAATGACTATAACAGTTTAAAGTGAATGAATAGGTAATTTCGTATTAAATTAATTATATGTTGATTTATCAATTAATCATTTGGTGAACTGTTAAATTATAAATTAATTAAGAAAAAAATATTTATTTAATTTCTTGGGTGGACAAATAATCTTGATTTAAAATTTATAACTTGACTTGATTATTTGAGACTAGTTTAGTTTTGATTTATAAATGGATTTAATATTGATCATTTATCGTTGTTTTAATTAATGATCTATACTCTGAATGGATTTAGATCTTCCCAAATTTTTGGCCAAATTTGAATGTTGATCTAAATTAGTTGAAACCGAACGAGAAAGCGATGTATAAATAATAAAATGCTGATTGAGTTAATGATCTATGCTTGGACTGCTATTTGTTCTTAGATATTGTTTTCAGTTGTCTAGTGTATGTGCCGTTAAGTAGCCAAAAAAATTAAAGTAGATAGAACAAAACCTTGACACTTTTTATTGAAAGTAAATCGGCTTGTACTGCTATTCTGAATTTTATAAAATGTGATGATTACAAGCAAATTAATTTTGATGGACTGATCATGATAAAGTAAACATATGGAATGAATTTCCATATGTGAACATTGACACTCTAGTTGTTGAATTGTTTATTTTTAACAACTTTACCTTTAAAAATTATTGTTTGGGATTCGATGAGACTGGGATCAGATATCAACATTATCAGAAAACCTCTACGATCCAAAGATCGACTGCGAGCTTGTACGGTTTTGATAATCTCCAACTATGTTGAAATGTTAGTTGCAAGCATTTCACCTGTTTTTTAACTTACTTTCTATAGACGCTATTATAATATCAGATGGTTTTGGTATAAAATGTTTTGGTTATCGTAAGTTAAAAACCCATCGTGTTTACATGGGACGTGGTCTTATGAGATGAGATACCTTTGTTTTCAAAGGATTTTAAAATAGTAATAATTCAAATGGAGTGTGTTTTATCACGTTGGTTTTCCAGAATGACTCAGGTGTAATTTTATTATAATTCTCGGGTCCAGCAGATTATTATAGATTTAGGTAAGAGTGTTTTTGGAGCTTAAAAGATGAGCTAGAGAATTCCAGATGTATATCACGTACTTGATTATATTCCGCTGTGCAGACTATATAGTCAGCACTGGTGAGAAAAAGTTATAATAACTGTCTGTATTGATATATTTATTGTGTACTCTGATGATTGTGTATATATTGACAGTTACAGTTTTCTTTGTATAAAGATCTGCTATTATATATTATATTTTATTCCGCTGCGATTGTGAGATTTTGTGTTGCTGTCTCTGTTTCTTCTTCTATCTTTTTCAACTTAACCCCTAGTGATCTGGTATTTTCGACACTCGATTGCTCGGAATTCTATACAGTGGATGTATTTATGTCAATTTTCAAGGGTAAAAAATCCCGGGCCATTGCACTTGGTATCAGAGCTTTGGTTTAGCGTATACCTAAACCTATTGGATAAGCTCATTGGGTGTATATACGTATAAGAGAGAGCGTATTTGTTACTGACATAAAAATATCTGGACATTAATAAATGAAACGATTTTAACTTGGATTTATATAAAATATAAAAGAATGAATTCTATAAACTGATAACGTCAATCGTGACATGAATTCTATAAACTGATAACGTCAATCGTGACAGTTGATGATGACTGAATGTTATCTCTTTTGTTGATTGATTGTTTGATTAATATAAATGTCCATATTATCGCTTAGAGATTGATGAGTCATGCTCGGCCAGTTTATGAGCAACGACTATTGACTGTTGATTAGAGCATTTATCTATGGTTGGAAAAAATTTGGTTTTTGAAAAATATTTAAACAATTGAGGACTACATGTTTAACATGGATTTTGAAGTGTATATATATTTGAATTTCTCCTCGTATCATTTTAAAGAGCAATGGATACGATTTGAATGTGATATATGAAATATGGTTTATCTAGACATGGTTAATAAATAAACAAAAAATTATTCAAACTGTGAATTTGAGAGTTTGGATTACGGGATTTTTTTTTTGAAATTTGTTTTAAGATTCGAAAAATATATAATGGATAATTTAAAGTTATTTTCCAAATAGAACTGTTATAAATGATTTGAAAGTGATTACAAAAGGGATTTTCAAAATATTTAAAAGAAATCAAGTGTGTAACTCACTTTTGCCGTTGGAAAATAAATTTTGGTGATATTTGCAGCATCATCGGCATTCATTTCCAAGTTTCAAAGTAGAGGAGGCAACTTTAATAGCTTTGCTACTCGATTGTTAGAAAACAGATTTGATTTAAATCCCTGAAGTATGATTTGATATTCGAAAGAAAAATGTACATATTCATTTCAAAAGATTTGAAAAAAAAAACCAGTGTTCAGTTCTCGAATTTTTGATTGAACTATATTATGAACATATGTATCTTATGCATTAGGATTGATCGATTGGTTGATTGTGCATCTTGTTGAGATGATTGATTGCTAATTTCCAATTTTGAATTGGAATTTGATTTTTCCAACTATTCTGAATAATTGGACATCTCTAAATTGAGAAATAATTTTCAAAGCTAAGAATTTTTGGAAAGTATATAAAGTTTAGTTTTGAAAATTTTAAAATAAAAACCAATGGAAGTAAAACAAGCTTTAGAAAGCTAAATATTTTGATAAGAAAATTGTATAAGCTTATTTTGAATTATACAAGTATGAAATTTAGTTTTGAAATGTTCTTAAATGAAAAGAGTTTTAAGAATTGTTTTGAACGTAGTAAATATGTATAAAATCCTATTTTTTTGCAAATTGATTTTTCTTAAGCAGTTCCAACTTTACGTAAATATGAAATCTAATTTTGAATTTTTTTATAATGAAAATGTTTGAGAAATGTTTATGAACATAAAAAAATTATAATAATAATAGAAAAATAAAAAAATTATAAGATCATTTATGTATAAAAGATTTTTGTAAAGTATTTGATTTTGAAAAGAAATTGTGGTTTTACAACTTATTCACTTATAAAATGATTTAGAAAGGAAGTTAATTTTATATAGGTAAGACATTATATAAATATGAAACTGAAGTAAATTTTGAAAACTGACGGTTTGAATTTAAAAAATATATGAATATCGAATAATATTCAATTTGAAAAATGACTGTTGAAATCATATGCAATGACCTGCCTTTTTGGACAGCTTAAATCGATGATAACCACACACGTCAGACTCGAGCCATTCAAAGGGGCATATTGTTATGGGGTAAGTAAGAAAAAGACGAGAAAGGAATAAAACAAATATATAATCTCATGGCGGAATGACAAAATATAGTAATCCAATAAACGGTTCATGAAGCTGTTTAAAATAACATTAATTATTCCTTTATAATACAGAACAGAGTTACATACCACAAGAACAAATAATAAATAAATGCAGCGGAACAACATGATGCAATGGAATACATATAAAAAGTAGTAATATTACAAAATCTTCGTCTTCATCCTCCAGAAAGCAGTCTTCGATAAACTGAAAAGCTTAGACTGACCCAAGCGAATTGAAAAGACAAAACATTCGAGTCAAAAGTAAAAGTTCTTATGTAAGTTAAATCAATGGTAAATATGAGTGTGACGGCGTCAGAGATGTTTACAGGGTTTGACATCTCCAATCTAGTGTCTAACGTGAGTGCAATAACATAAGAGATGTTCGGGATTCACGTCTCCTAAGGATCCGTTAAACTATCTACTATTTAGTTCAATATGCTATTATAATAGTGTCTACAGTAAAGTAAAGTATTGAAATAGCGTTAAGGCATTACCCATATCCCCCTTAACACATTTTATATATTCCTAGAGTATATCACTATTGTAATTTCTCCGTAAACTAGAGGGCTATCAGAGGGCACTCCATAGGTATGGTACAAACCAAACTCGTAGAAGATGCGATAGGGTGGCACATCAAGGCAATGCCAGGGTAGATATACCAATTGCACTCTCGTACTGATGGTAACGCATATCAGGTACTATTTCCCACCTCGGACACACTCCCATAATCAAAATCGAGAGGTGTCCACTAAATCAATCACAAAGTCAAATTATAGTATTGTAGAAATGTGCCCGATAGGAGGAATAACCAAACTTGGCCCGGTATAGCCCCTGTTTTAGTCACATCTAAGCTGACTCACAGGAGTTAGGGTCACGAAAATATCTCAAACAGAATCATTTGCCAAATCATCCTACTTCATTTCTGGAATCTCCACCATGTACACAATTTGTAACAACCGTAGATTTTGACTATATATTTAAATTTGACTTTATTTCATTTTGAAATTAATTTAAATTTGTTTTATTTGTGTGATATCATTTCTAAACATTTTTAAAATGATAATATAATTTTTCCAAAATTTACTGTATTTATTTCCTATTTTTAAAGGCCGTTTTCTAATTTTCTGCTATTTTCTTCATTTTAAAATTTCTTTACTTTATTTTAAATTTGTTTTATTTGTGAAATTTCATCTATAAATATTTTTAAAATAATAATAGAATTTTTCCTAAAATTATTGTGTTGATTTTCTATTTTTAAGGGCTGTTTTTCCCATTTTCTACTATTTTCTACATTAAAAATTAAATTTAAATTAAATTTTTAATATTTATTTTGTGAATGAAATTTTTTTTATGTTATTATTTATGTTTAAAAATATTGTACAAGCTCATATGAATTTCCTACAAATTATTTTATTTAATTTCAAATTTTCTAGTCTAGTTCACTGTTTTAACTATTTTTCCTTAATTTTACTCTATATAATTAATAAATGGTATATATATTTATATTTTTTTTTTAAGTTTCGAAATTTTATATGATAATATTGTTATTTCAGAATATATAAGCTTTTATAAATAACTAAAGGTAAATTGAAAGGTTTGTGACCTTTTATTTCCAATGGCTTTTGATTTTCCCACCTCTTCATTTTCCTAAACTCTTGCCATCAATTAGCCATAACTCTCCACATCTTCAGCCGACCACTTCATTCTTCATTCACGTACATCATTTCTCACCTAATTTATGAAAAAAAATTCGGCCATCACTTGTTTGAGAAGTTGGTAAAATTCTATTTTCTTTTATCTCCTTTTGTTCACTTATGTTGATTTTTCATTTGATTTGCACTTGATCTTCTTTATCATAGGATCGGCCATGCCCCTCTCCAGCCCCTTCCGCTGCCACCACCACCTGAGCACGCCACCAGCACCTCCTCCACACTGACCATCCCCATCCGTACCACCCTAGGTGGTAGTTCCTTCACCAAGTTCACCAAACTCCAACATCTTGACCTAGCCGAGCACAAGACTTCACATCCACCACTTCCACCACCCATGGCCGCCACCTACATGACCACCACCACCTCCAGCACCTCCACCACCCTCTGCCACGTCACCACAGTAGACCCCACTCCTCTGGCCATGACCACAACAGCCTTGGCCAAGCTTTGTTTGCTTGAAACTTGTGATGTTTTTAGTAGTTATGCCTTGTTGTGTTGTTGTTCCATCTCCATAACTTTTGCCATCAACAAACTCATGTTAGGCCGACCTTACCAACCCAGACCTGACCCAAAACCATTGCATTAGACCTGTACTCGACCTCTGGCCGAGCCTATTGGATGTCGGAAGCAAGTGCAAAGCATTTCAGCTTTGTTTTATGAAGTTATTTCTAGCATAGTTTATCGTATTTTTGGTCTGAAACCTTATAATTGCTATATTGTTTTGTTTGATTGGTATTCAAGGGAATTAATCCTTGGCTCCTCCATTCGTATCTGTGTCATGCTTTTGTGCTTGTGTAGATCCCGTTTGTGTAATTCTTCGTTGTGTCATCAGCTCAAAACAGTGAGTTATTCTCACCAGACAGTTTTATACTTATATGAATAGTAAATTGATCACATGTGAATGTGTAAACTGCATCACCATATTATTATTTGCTATGTCACTATTATATGATGTTCACCCATGCTTAAACACCTATTATGACATTTGTTACTGTTATATTATGTTGTTCTGTTATTTTTATCCGTTTATCACACTGAAAGTTCCCTTTAGATTAGAATCACTATGGGTTGAAATGATACATACCCGAATGGACTTTAGAATAAGGGAAAATCATTATGGGCTGAAATGATAGGCCTGAATGATTTTCAAATTTATTTCATTTACTTGGGACTGCGGGTTTGAAATGATAAAATCCGGATTTTCTTTGTAAATTACGGGTTGATATGATATATTACCCGTATCACTTTTCCTAGTGTAGAAAATTATATACAGACCCGTAGTTAATATATATTTTTCTAAAATTTTTAAAATTATTTTATAAATGTAAATATTAAAATATTTTTATTTAAACCTAATTAAAAATGATTTTTGGTAAAATATTATTGATTTTCTGAATAATTACAAGTGAAATAAATTAACGAAAAGGTTAGAAATTTTTGAATGTAAGCTATTTTGGAAAATTTGATTTAATTATAATTTGAAATTAAATAGAATACGAAAGCATGATAAATTTATGATAATTTGAATTTAAAGGAATTTAAAGTGATTTTATATCATATTAATGATTTTAATAAAGTTGAAATGTGAAATGAATGAATATTTAAGTTGAAATTTTGAATTATAACTAAAATTGGAAATTTTTGGAATTGACTTAAAAGTGAATTTTTAATTAAGTAAATAAAAATATAAACTAAGTTATATTTGAGAATTTGAACTTAAGTGTTAGGTTGAAATTTAAATGTAATGAATTTAAAATTGGACACTGCAATTTAATAAGTGAAATAGTGTTAAATATGAATTTTTAAATGGAAATTTAACTTTATGAAATCATGAAATTAAAGAAAATTAAATGATGGTTATAAAAGTAAAATTATGTGATTTTATAAGTTAAAAGTGAATTATATAAAATATAATTATTGGGAAATTTTATTGAAATTTGAAGTTAATTAACTGCATTTTTAAATGCTATCATATCTAATATAAATGAAAATACAGCATTTGTAAATGTTGTAGTTGATAAGTGAACTAAATAGCTAATTGAATTAAAGGCTCTTATAGCATTTTATAAATTCTATAATTGTTGCATTAAACTAAGTTCTTCTTTGAAACTAATGTAACACTATTACAGCATTTTAAACGCTGTCTTTTGTTAAATTTAACTGTTTTGAATATAACTTTCTGTAGCAATTTCCAAATGCTGCGAAAGTTGAATTTTCACTGTTTTGATAAAATTAAGTGAATGAATGAACTTTGAAAGTTGAAAATTTTGGAAGTTTAATAATTTAATTATTTAATGTAATAACTTCACTTTTAAAGGATTTAAATGAAGTAATTTGTTGGCATTGAACTATTTTGAAATGTGAATTGAAATGGTATTTTTAAATTGAATAAAAATGAATATGTTTTTCAAATGAAATGATAAGTTGATATTTTGAAATGGATCTGAAATGATATTGGATTTTGAGAAATAAATACCATTTTTGAAATTATAACTACGGGTTATAATAACGATTGGTTTTAAAAGAGACCGGGATCAGATATGGACATACTCTCTATCGATACCGAAAACCACTTTAACAACTGTGTACGCGGTGGAGATTCCAGAATGAAGTAGGATGGTGACGACGTTCCTAAGGTACATTTCGTGGACCTAACTCCCGTGAGTTAGCATAAGGTGGCTAAAATAGGAGCGATCTCGGGCCAAAGGAGGTAGCACCTCTGGCTGAACACACTTCTTCGATACCATTCTATTACTGTTGTGATCGATTGGGTGCACCCCTTGATTGTTGGAGTGTTGTTCGGGGTGGGCGTATGTGGCTGCTGCGTTACCACCAGTCCGTGTGCGTAATTGGTATATCTACACTGGCATTGCCTTGTGTGCCGTGTCACCTGCCATACCGAGCCTTTACTACGAGTTTGTTTTTCTCCCGTAGCCCGTGTGGCATCCTCTGACAGTCACCCGGAGTGGAGATGACATGATATTGGATGGACTACTGGGACTATTATGTATGAAGGGTGATATGGGTAGCCCGGAACGCTATTTAAAAGTATGTTTATTTTACTGTAGACATTAGTATAATAGCGAAATATTACTATATAGTAAATAGTTTAACGGATCCTTAGAGGATGGGCGGTCCCAAGCATCCTTTAAGTTACTTGTACCTTTATTACAGTTCACTTGAGTTGGTTTACATTATATAAGTATATTTGTCCTGACTCGAGTGTTTTGTGTTTTGCTTTACGCTCGGGTCAGCCTGAGTATTCACAGCTTTGGATTCTCTTCCTGGAGCTGGTCTTTCACTGGAGTTTCTGCTTATCTACATATATTTCTATTGATGTTTCAGCTGTATTAGTTTATCTCATGTATTAATGAACTTCTATGTATTTGGGATTTCTATTCTATTGTTTTTTAGACTATATTATGTATTTGGTTTGAGACTCTGTTATAGTAGCTTCATGAACTACTATGTTATTTTATGTTCCGCTGCGAGTTATTCTGATTGTTCTGTGTCTGTGATTCTGATTATTTGATTTCATTTGCTCCAAATTTATTTACAATCTTTTATTTCGCGTCATTCAAGTCTGACATGTGTGGATTATTGTCGATTTGAATGGTGCGAAATTGGGGGTTGTTACAATTGATATCAGAGCTTTGGTTTTTGGCAACCATTGCCTCTGCGGAGCAAAAACTCATTAGAGATAGGGTATTTCTACCCTAGAATGAGTGAAATCAATCTCAGCAAAATGTTTTCAAAGGATTTTCAAAGATTATTTTGATATATAAATTTTTCTTGCTTTTAAAGCATTTTCATATGTTTTCTAACTTTCCTTTCTTTCGTATCTATCTTGTTAGGATCTTTTCTTTCTTTAAGATATCATCCAAGTGTATTATCTTGCCTTATCTTAATTTGTCTTCGGCTTGTCTTTATTCTTATCCTAAATTCATTCTTGATATTTTTCAGGATGAATCGGGGAAATACCAGAGTTAGGAGTCGCAGTATTGCCCCAGCCCCTCAACCTGTTGCTCCAGTTAGGTTTACTGTTCTTTGTAAGGAATTCTCTCAACTTGGTGGAACCCCATTCATCGGTTCAGAGACTATCATTGAGGCTCAGCAGTGGTTGCGGAGTCTGGGGAGGATATTTATTGGTCTTGAAATTACTGATGCTCAGAAGCGTCAGCTTGCAGCCTGGCAGTTGCATGATTCTGTTTTAGATTAGTGGGAGTCCGTTAGGGCTAACACCGTCGAGGCTGATCTCACTTGGGAGCAGTTTAGGTATCCTTTGGGTTATCTTAATTTTGTTCCTATTTTTCCTTTCTTTGAATCTATCTTAAGCTTGTTTTCTGTATCTCTTTTCCAGGGAGGCTTTTGTGGCAAAATGGATGCCATAAGCCGGGAAATCTCAGCTTTATCGTGAGTTTATGGATCTGAAGCAGGGTACCATGTCTTTTGCTGAGTATGAGAGGAAATTCAATGAACTTTCCAAGTTCGGTCCTGGCCTTATTGATACTCCTCTTAAGAAGAATGAGAAATTTATTGTTGGTGCTCGGCCAGAGTATTATAGTCGCCTTATTTCTCATGTTCTTGGTTCTTTCACCCAGCTTAAGGATATGGCTATTCGCTATGAGAATCCCACATCCAAAAGTCCTGCTGTTTCTGGTGCTCAGTCTTCCTCTGTAGTTTCTAAGAAGCGTAAGCCTAATTTTCAGCAGCAGAAGAAGAATTGGCAGAAGCATCCTGGTTTGGGATCTTCATCATCTGCCCGTGCTCAGAGGCAACCAGTTGATATCTCCTCCATCACTTGCTTTAGGTGTGATCAGAGAAGGCACTATGCCAATAGCTGTCCCACATTATCTGGTGCTGCAGTTCCTCCACCTGCTCAGTCGGCTAGACATGATCTCTGCCATATCTATCTCCAGCCCGATCATTTTAGGAAGGATTGCCCTACCCAGCAGAGAGGTACTCCTTCTGGTATATTTGCTGTCACTTCTGCCTCATCTCCAGTTCCTCCACCTGCCCTTGCTCCTAGTGATGACCAAGGTACACTCTAGGGTTCATTTACTTTATTTCATCATCCTGTTCGTGTGTTGTTTGATACTGGTGCTTCACACAGTTTTATTTCTGTTGATTTGTGTGATAAGTTTGAACATCTCCTTTCTCCTGAGTATACTTCTGTTCCATTATGTGTTTCAAACCCTATTGGGGGTCCTGCTAATCTTAATCGGATTTGTCGAGAGGTGAAACTTCTCCATTCTGATCATCGCTTTAGTGGTGATTTTTATATTCTGGGCTTCGATGCTTTTGATTTATTGCTTGGTCAGGATTGGTTAGTGAATCATAATGCTGATATCTCTTGTAAAGCCCGGTCTGTTCAGCTTGTTGATGATCAAGGGAATTCCTTGATTATTCAGTGCCGCATGCCTCAGGACTTTGCTGGCAACTTTATTTATTCTTTGGATTCTTCTCCCAGTGACCTTGATTCAACTCCTGTGGTTAGATTATATCCCGATGTATTTGGTGAAGTCCCTTCTTTACCTCCGAAGAGGGAAATTGATTTTCGAATTGATCTTATTCCTGGTGCTCGACCTATTATTCTTCCTTCTAGAAGAATGGCACCCCGCGAGAAGGTTGAGATGGGAAAGCAAATTGAAGACTTATCTTCCAAAGGTCTGATTAGGCCCAGTTTTTCTGAATGGGGAGCTGCGGTAGTTTTTGTCACCAAATCTGATGGTTCACTTCGGATGTGTGTTGAATATAGGGAGCTGAACAAGCTCACTATGAAAAACAGATATCCTATGCCTCGTATCAATGATATGTTTGATCAGCTTCATGGTGCCACTATTTTCTCTCAGCTTGACCTTGCCACAGGTTTTCATCAGCTCAGGCCTGTTGAGAATAGCATTCCCAAGACTGCTTTCCGCACTGAGAATGGATTTTATGAGTGGTTAGTCATGCCTTTCGGTTTGACTAATGCTCCTGCTTTCTTTGTTGATTTGATGAATCGTGTTTTTCGTGATGTGCTTAATAAATTTGTGCTAGTCTTTGTTGATGATATCCTTGTCTTCTCTAAGACTAAGGATGAGCATAAGTTGCATTTGAAATACGTTCTTGAGACTCTCAAAAATCATCAGTTAAAGGCTAAATTTTCTAAATGCCATTTTTGGAAGGATGAAGTCCGTTATCTCGGGCATATTGTTTCTAGTAATGGAGTCTCTGTTGATCCAGTTAAGATTGCTGTGATCAATGTAAGTCTTTCTTTCTTCTCTTTCTCTATCATTTTAATAATTCTATTTTTCCTGTTGTCCTTATTTTCTCCCGATTCTTTTTCAGGATTGGGAAACTCCAAAGAATCCATCTGATATTCGTAGTTTTCTGGGCCTTGCTGGTTACTACCGAAGATTCATTGAGAATTTTGCTCGGATTGCTGCACCTCTCACAACTTTAACTCGGAAGAATGCCAGATTTGTCTGGAGTGATAAGTGTAAGGCTGCATTCAGTGAGTTGAAGAGCAAGCTAACTTCCGCACCAGTTCTTACTGTTCCGAACGGAAGTGAAGGATTTACAGTTTATACTGATGCTAGTCGTGAGGGTTTGGGTGCTGTTCTCATGCAGGATGGTAGGGTTATTGCCTATGCCAGCCGTCAGTTGAAGACCCACGAAGCAAATTATGCTGCTCATGATTTAGAGTTACTTGCTGTTGTCTTTGCTTTGAAACTTTGGAGGCATCATCTTCTTGGAACTAAGTTTGAGCTTTTCACAGATCATCAGTCTCTGAGATATATCTTCACCCAGAAGGATCTGAATCAGAGGCAAGTTCGTTGGCTTGAGTTTCTGGCTTCTTACGACCTCGACATTAACTATACTCCCGGTAAAGCTAATGTTGTGGCCGATGCTCTGAGTCGGAAGAAGGCTTTGTGGTGTCAGCTTGTTGTTTCTTCTTCTCCTCTTCTGGATCGGATTATGGCTAAGCGGGATGGGGATGAGATGCTTAGATTGATGAAGGAGAGTGTTCGTAGCAGAGTTGGTGGTAGTAGAGGTAGTAGTGGAGCTCAGATTGATGACAAAGGGATTTTGCGGATTAATGGCAGGATTTGTGTTCCGAAGGTTGATAGTTTGAGACAGGAGTTGCTTCAGGAAAATCATACATCCAGACTTTCTATTCATCCTGGTGTGTCGAAGATGTATCAGGTTATGAAGAGGCTTTATTGGTGGAAGGGGATGAAGAGGGATATCTCTATCTTTGTTAGTCGGTGTGCGACTTGTCAGCAAGTCAAAGCCGATCACCAAAAGACCCCTGGTTTGTTGCAGCCCCTCGAGATTCCCAATTGGAAGGGGGAACGGGTTTCCATGGATTTCATCGATGGTTTACCGAGGACTCGGAAAGGCAATGAGAGTATCTGGGTTATTGTTGATAGACTGACCAAGTCCGCTCATTTTATTCCGGTCAAGTCTACTCGTTCTGCTTCTAGTTTATCTGAGATTTACATGAGAGAGATCGTTCGTCTCCATGGTGTTCCTCTCAGTATTGTTTGTGATCGTGACCCTATCTTTACTAGTCAGTTCTGGAAGGCTTTTCAGGAATCTTTGGGTACTCGTTTGAATCTGAGCACTGCTTATCATCCTCAGACCGACGGTCAGACGGAAAGAGTAAATCAGATTCTCGAGGATCTTCTTCGTGCTTGTGTGCTTGATTATGGAGGATCTTGGTAAGATTATCTCCATCTTGCCGAATTTACCTACAATAATAGCTATCAAGTATTATCTTATCTTCTGTTTTCAGTCTATTCTTGATCTTTTTATCTATCTCATTCCATCTTTGCATTCAGGCCAGTCTCAAAATGTCTCCGTTTGCTGCTTTATACGGGCGACCTTGTAGATCTCCATCTTGCTGGATTGAATCCGGTAATCGTTTGGTTCTTCGTCCTGAAGTGATTTTGGAAGCTTCTGAGAAAGTTGAGGAGATTAAGAAGAGGCTGAGAGTCGCTCAGGATAGACAGAAGAAATATGCTGATAGGCGTAGGCGAAATTTGAAATTTGCTGTTGGTGATCAGGTGTTCCTTAAGGTTTCTCCCTTGAGGAATGTCATTCGCTTTGGTCGTAGAGGGAAGCTTTCTCCTAGGTTCATTGGTCCTTTCCGCATCATGGAAAGAGTTGGTTCTTTGGCTTATCGTCTGGATTTGCCCGAGAAGCTTTCTGGAGTGCATGATGTATTCCATGTCTCACATCTTCGCCGTCATCTCTATGATCCATCTCTTATTGTCCAGCCTTCTGCTCTTGATAGTTTGGATATTGAGCCTAACCTGACTATTGAGAGGAAGCCAATTCGTATTGTCGATAGAGATATGAAGTAGCTCAGAAAGAAATCTATTAATCTGGTCAAAGTACAGTGGAGTACTGATGATCGAGATTGTACTTGGGAAACGGAGGAGAGAATTCGTGCTTCGAATCCGGAACTATTCGTTTCAGGTACTATTTTGTTTCTCTATCTTGTTTCTCTTTATTTTTCCTTTCCGTTCTATTCGCGGACGAAAAGATTTGAGTAGGGGAGAGTGTAACAACCCTAGATTTTGACTATATATTTAAATTTGACTTTATTTCATTTTGAAATTAATTTAAATTTGTTTTATTTGTGTGATATCATTTCTAAACATTTTTAAAATGATAATATAATTTTTCCAAATTTTACTGTATTTATTTCCTATTTTTAAAGCCTGTTTTCTAATTTTCTGCTATTTTCTTCATTTTAAAATTTCTTTATTTTATTTTAAATTTGTTTTATTTGTGAAATTTCATCTCTAAATATTTTTAAAATAATAATAGAATTTTTTCTAAAATTACTGTGTTGATTTCCTATTTTTAAGGGCTGTTTTTCCCATTTTCTGCTATTTTCTGCATTTAAAAATTATATTTAAATTAAATTTTTAATATTTATTTTGTGAATGAAATTTTGTTTTATGTTATTATTTATGTTTAAAAATATTGTACAAGCTCATATGAATTTTCTACAAATTATTTTATTTAATTTCAAATTTTCTAGTCTAGTTCACTGTTTTAACTATTTTTCCTTAATTTTACTCTATATAATTAATAAATGGTATATATATTTATATATTTTGTTAAATTTTCGAAATTTTATATGATAATATTGTTATTTCAGAATATATAAGCTTTTATAAATAATTAAAGGTAAGTTGAAAGGTTTGTGACCTTTTCTTTCCAATGGCTTTTGATTTTCCCACCTCTTCATTTTCCTAAACTCTTGCCATCAATTAGCCATAACTCTCCACATCTTCAGCCGACCACTTTATTCTTCATTCACGTACATAATTTCTCACCTAATTTCTGGAAAAAAAATCGGCCATAACTTGTTTGAGAAGTTGGTAAAATTCTATTTTCTTTTATCTCCTTTTGTTCACTTATGTTGATTTTTCGTTTGATTTGCACTTGATCTTCTTTATCATAGGATCGGCCATGCCCCTCTTCAGCCCCTGCTGCCACCGCCACCACCTGAGCACGCCACTAGCAGCTCCTCCTCACTGACCATCCCCATCCGTACCACCCTAGGTGGTAGTTCCTTCACCAAGTTCACCAAACTCCAACATCTTGACCTAGCCGTGCACAAGCCTTCACATCCACCACTTCCACCACCCATGGGCGCCACCTACATGACCACCACCTCCAGCACCCACTTCCACATCACCACAGTAGACCCCACTCCTCTGGCCATGACCACAGCTGCCTCGGCCGAGCTTTGTTTGCTTGAAACTTGTGATGTTGTTAGTAGTTATGCCTTGTTGTGTTGTTGTTTCATCTCCATAACTTTTGCCATCAACAAACTCATGTTAGGACGACCTTAGCAACCCAGACCTGACCCAAAACCATTGCCTTAGACCTGTACTCCACCTCTGGCCGAACCTATGGGATGTCGGAAGCAAGTGCAAAGCATTTTAGCTTTGTTTTATGAAGTTATTTCTAGCATAGTTTATCGTATTTTTGGTCTGAAATCTTATAATTGTTATATTGTTTTGTTTGATTGGTATTCAAGGGAATTAATCCTTGGCTCCTCCATTCGTATCTGTGCCGTGCTTTTGTGCTTGTGTAGATCCCGTTTGTGCAATTCGTCGTTGTGTCATCAGCTCAAAACAGTGAGTTATTCTCACCAGACAGTTTTATACTTATATGAATAGTAATTGATCACTTGTGAATATGTAAACTGCATCACCATATTATTATTTGCTATGTCACTATTATATGATGTTCACCCATGCTTAAACACCTATTATGACATTTTTTTACTGTTATATTATGCTGTTCTGTTATTTTATCTGTTTATCACACTGCAAGTTCCCTTTAGATTAGAATCACTATGGGTTGCAATGATACATACCCGAACGGACTTTAGAATAAGGCAAAATCATTATGGGCTGAAATGATAAGCCTGAATGATTTTCAAATTTATTTCATTTACTTGGGACTGCGGGTTTGAAATGATAAAACCCGGATTTTCTTTGTAAATTACGGATTGAAATGATATATTACCCATATCTCTTTTCCTAGTGTAGAAAATTATATACAGACCCGTAGTTAATATATATTTTTCTAAAATTTTTAAAATTACTTTAGAAATGTAAATATTAAAATATTTTGATTTAAACCTAATTAAAAATGATTTCTGGTAAAATATTATTGATTTTCTGAATAATTACAAGTGAAATAAATTAACGAAAAGGTTAGAAAATTTTGAATGTAAGCTATTTTGGGAAATTTGATTTAATTATAATTTGAAATTAAATAGAATATGAAAGCATGATAAATTTATGATAATTTGAATTTAAAGGAATTTAAAGTGATTTTATATCATATTAATGATTTTAATAAAGTTGAAATGTGAAATAAATGAATATTTAAGTTGAAATTTTGAATTATAACTAAAATTGGAAATTTTTGGAATTGACTTAAAAGTGAATTTTTAATTAAGTAAATAAGAATATAAACTAAGTTATATTTGAGAATTTGAACTTAAGTGTTAGGTTGGAATTTAAATGTAATGAATTTAAAATTGGACATTGCAATTTAATAAGTGAATTAGTGTTAAATATGAATTTTTAAGTGGAAATTTAACTTTATGAAATCATGAAATTAAAGAAAATTAAATGATGGTTATAAAATTAAAATTATGTGATTTTATAATTTAAAAGTGAATTATAGAAAATATAATTGTTGGGAAATTTTATTGAAATTTGAAGTTAATTAACTGCATTTTTAAATGCTATCATATCTAATATAAATGAAAATACAGCATTTGTAAATGTTGTAGTTGATAAGTGAACTAAATAGCTAATTGAATTAAAGGCTATTATAGGATTTTATAAATGCTATAATTGTTGGATTAAACTAAGTTCTTCTTTGAAACTAATGTAACACTATTACAGCATTTTAAACGATGTCTTTTGTTAAATTTAACTGTTTTGAATATAACTTTCTGTAGCAATTTCCAAATGCTGCGAAAGTTGAATTTTCACTGTTTTGATAAAATTAAGTGAATGAATGAACTTTGAACGTTGAAAATTTTGGAAGTTTAATAATTTAATTATTAAATGTAATAACTTCACTTTTAAAGGATTTAAATGAAGTAATTTGTTGGAATTGAACTATTTTGAAATGTGAATTGAAATGGTATTTTTAAATTGAATAAAAATGAATATGTTTTTCAAATGAAATGATAAGTTGATATTTTGAAATGGATCTGAAATGATATTGGATTTTGAGAAATAAATACCATTTTTGAAATTATAACTACGGGTTATAATAACGATTGGTTTTAAAGAGACCGGGATCGGATATGGACATACTCTCTATTGATACCGAAAACCACTTTAACAACTGTTTACGCGGTGGAGATTCCAGAATGAAGTAGGATGGTGACGACGTTCCTAAGGTACATTTCGTGGACCTAACTCCCGTAAGTTAGCATAAGGTGGCTAAAACAGGAGCGATCTCGGGCCAAAGGAGGTAGCACCTCTGGCTGAACACACTTCTTCGATACCATTCTATTACTGTTGTGACCCCTTGATTTTTGGAGTGTTGTTCGGGGTGGGTGTATGTGGCTGTTGCGTTACCACCAGCTCGTGTGCGTAATTGGTATATCTACCCTGGCATTGCCTTGTGTGCTGTGTCACCTACCATACCGAGCCTGTACTACGAGTTTGTTTTTCTCCCGTAGCCCGTGTGGTATCCTCTGACAGTCACCCGGAGTGGAGATGGAATGATATTGGATGGACTACTGGGACTATTATGTGTGAAGGGTGATATGGGTAGCCCGGAACGCTATTTAAAAGTATGTTTATTTTACTGTAGATATTAGTATAATAGCGAAATATTACTACATAGTAAATAGTTTAATGGATCCTTAGAGGATGGGCGGTCCCAGGCATCCTTTAAATTACTTGTACCTTTATTACAGTTCACTTGAGTTGGTTTACATTATATAAGTATATATTGTCTTGACTCGAGTGTTTTGTGTTTTGCTTTACGCTCGGGTCAGCCTGAGTATTCACAGCTTTGGATTCTCTTCCTGGAGCTGGTCTTTCACTAGAGTTTCTACTTATCTACATATATTTCTATTGATGTTTCAGCTGTATTAGTTTATCTCATGTATTAGTGAATTTCTATGTATTTGGGATTTCTATTCTGTTGTTTTTCAGACTATATTATGTATTTTGTTTGAGACTCTGTTATAGTAGCTTCATGAACTACTGTGTTATTTTATGTTCCGCTGCGAGTTATTCTGATTGTTCTGTGTCTGTGATTCTGATTATTTGATTTCATTTGCTCCAAATTTATTTACAATCTTTTATTTCGCATCATTCAAGTCTGACATATGTGGATTATTGTCGATTTGAATGGTGCGAAATTGGGGGTTGTTACACAATTGTTAAAGTGGTTTTCAGTATTAGCAAAGAGTATGACAATATCTGATCCCGGTCTCTTTAACAACCCAACGTATTTCACACCAGATGGTTCTTTTACATTTCAAAAAGTCAATTCACAATTGATATCAAAATATTGTATTCTCAAAACGATATCATTTTCAAATCATATTCACTTTCAAAATCACATTCACTTTCAAAATCATGTTTACTGAAATATGTCATTTCACAAAAGGCATCGATTAGAAATTCCAACTTAGATTGTATCATCATCAAGGATTTAAATAAAATTACTTCAATTTTACATAGTCTGAAATTTTAGAAAATAGTTTAGGTAGTCATGAATAGATTTAATAGCTTTTAAAATAGTTTAAAATAGATTTCAAATAGTTTAAATAGTTTAAAGAGGTTTAAATTAAAATTTAATTAGATCTAAAATGATTTAAATAGGTTTAAAATAGAATGAATTGATTTAAATTATATTAAATATATTTAAAATTGATTAAATAAATTTAATTAGTTTAAAATATGTAAATTAGACTAAAATGGATTAAATAGGTTATTGTAGATTAAAATAAATTAAAATAGTTTAAATTGATTAAAATAGTAAAATAAGTTAGAATAGTTTAAATTAGTTTAAAATAGATTTCAAAATCATAACCAAACACTTAAACAACTCAATTCTGATAAATTCACTTATATTTGACACTTCAACTTTGAAATTCCAATTTAAATCCTTTTAACCATTCATTAAATCAATTCAAATTTCAGCATTAACGCTCGAATTATCGACAAAAATTCAGTTTATATAAATACATTTCTATTTCAAAAATGCCAGTTAACTGAATTCAAAATTTAAAGAATTAAAAATCATTGGATTTAACCAATCTGGTGTCCGTATAGCCTATGGTCAAGTGATACGGATATTTATCATTTTAATCTGCAATTTAAAAATTTACAATTATATATCATTTCAAACTGCGATCCCAAATTAAATAAAAATCCATAAAAGCGCTCGAGTCTATCATTTCAACCCATAATGATTTTTCCCTAATCTATAGATCTTTCGGGAATGTATCATTTCAACCTATAGGGAACTTGCAGTGTTATCACAATATAAAAATATAACATCCAGTCATCCAATATCAACACTCAAACATTCATCACAATTGTCATCTAAATCAACCAATAAACATCAATTAATAACTGATTATCATTAAAATGTATTAAATTGACAATTAAATTCAATACTAAATCTGACGATGGTTGAATGGAATAAAAGTCAAATTTAACTAGAATGACAATTGAAACGTATGAAGCATCAATCCATTAATTTCTAATCACATCATAAATTTAATTTAACTAACATAAGATAATTTGGCAATTGTGAGTGGGTTAAAACACTATCCTTTTGATTTTAACTCGATTTGAAATCCAAAATAGGACCTAAAATCTAACGGTCTCAGAATTCGTCCATACCAGTTCCATACCGTATGGAATTTTGATATGATCATAGCAGAGCAAACGTTCATGAATCAAAGCTCGTATGCAAAAATTACGTGAGTTAGAACATCGAAAATTAAATTAAAATAATTAATTAATTAAAATATGGAAAAGCACGCTACCTCAACCCTAATAATCACCAATCACGCACAGTAGAAACCCACACTGCCATGATCTTCACGCCGCTAAGCCTGCTACAGCCACTTACGACTCAATCAGAGAGTGTCTCCACCTCCCACTTCCCAGGCCGACCAAACTCGCCGATCACGACCTCCTCTAGATCGCCAGAAATGAACGGCCGCCACCCCATTTTAAACGCCAACTGTGGTTAATCCAAGCCATTGGACAATGAACAGACAGCAGATCTACGACTTTCTTAACACCTTCTTCCCAACGGCGCCTCCCGATCCATGATCGGATAACGATTCACCATTGGATCGTCAAAACTTCTTACGGACGGACAAAATAAATTATACGATTTCAGGACAAACGGTGATTTGATTCGAGAAAAAAATTGAACTATTGGATTACGCTCTTTCAGAGCTTCAAAACGGTATATAATTTGATATAGTTTGGAGGAGTCTAAAATTGAAATTTAT
The DNA here is from genome assembly GCA_030765085.1 of Allium cepa. NCBI lineage: Eukaryota > Viridiplantae > Streptophyta > Magnoliopsida > Asparagales > Amaryllidaceae > Allium > Allium cepa. The sequence goes on along the minus strand of CM060942.1, from coordinate 85,385,701 downwards.
TTTGATTTTGGATTTAGGCTTTTGATTTGCAGCCATTAGAAGGAATGGGCTGTAAGTTGAATAGACAGATACGTACAATAATAAGAAATAAAAAAGCTACTTGGATTAAAACAGACCCATATATACTAACAAAGCTTGGTAAGAAAGAATGAACATCCGAATAGATTTGATAATGTAACGACCCATAATTTTCGATAATTAAATTTGTTAATTTAATAATATTTTCTAATTTAATATTGAAAGAAATAAGAATTTGGGATTTAGTAACGAAATAATAACAAAGATGAAACGTAACAATGGTAATTAAAGTTAATTTTTGATAAATTGAATGAAATTCCAACAAATTGAAATAATGTAAAGGTTACACTTGGGAATAAAGTAAATATAAGAAAACAAATGTAAATATTAATTCATTTATGAGATAATATATAAGTAATGGTAACTGGATAAAATTAGCCTAGGAAAGTAACATTTGGTCGAAACAATAAACTTATTAATGTGAATAAAAGTTAATTGGTGATAAACTATTATATGTTACCTATTTACTTAACCTGTTAAATTAAATTGGAATTTATATTACTTATATATGTGAGTGAATACAATAACTGAAAAGTGCGAATGTAATAATATGGATAGAAATCTTAATTATATTCATAATGTAACAGTTGATTTAAAATAGTGAAATCAAGATAAACAAATTAATTTGGGATTTTAAATTTCTATTCCTATATGTGATATTGACAAAATCCAATATAATTAAAATATAGTAATTGATACAAATAAAAGGTGGAAATTGGAGTATATTAATGTAATGAAATGTAAAGCAAATGTTAACTATGTTATTAGATTTATAATTGATTGAATATTTAGTCTAAAATGAAATCAAAACAATTCATTGGAACTAAATTTTTACTAGTTGGATAAACTACAGTTGCAATTGAACACAGTAATTAGTGTAATAACCAACATTGAATTGTCTTGTAAACTTGTATTAAGTCATTGTAAATGTATAAGAGATTGAAAACGATGAATTTGGTTAGTTTATAAATTTCTAATTAAAAAATGATTAATTAATTTAATATTAATTTTGTTCGTTAGTATGAAAATAGACATTTTAGCCACTGTCTCAGATTTCGACGAGACTAATTTCATCGGATCCGTAACTGTGATTATTATAGGGTTTCAAATTTAGTAGAGATCGAACTTGTCGTATGATTATATGGCTCAAAACGCCTAGAAATCAATTTAATTGAAATCAATTGGAATCAATTTGAAATAAGCTGATTTTAACATAACTTCTTCATACAATTAAATTAGGATTTGAAATCAGTTCCATTAAGTTTAATATTATCCAAAACATCAATTTTGATATATAGAATTACCCATTTTCATTCCAGAGGCGAAACGGGCTTTTCGGATCATTTATCGTTCAACGTGTATATCAGTCCAGCCCATTCTTTCTATTTCTGGCTCTGCCTATAAATAGATCATTATAAACCCTAAATCGTTTCTTATTTACGATTTTAGTACATACAATTCTATTTGCTTCTCCCTTTCCAATGGCTGCAAACCCTAACTCCTAAATTTCAAATCCAAATCAAAAATCATCCTCAAACTATATTGGATTATATATCGATTTGAAGCTCTCGACGAGCGCATATCAAATATGTGATTCGTTTTTTGATCTCGGTCTCTGTGTGGCCAAAACTGGGTGAATTACCCACGACTGTTCATCGTGCGTTGATCAACTTCAACAGATCGTCGATTCGTTGACGTAGTTTTGTAGAGTGGACCGAAGAGAGTGCATCGGCGAAATCATTCGTCAAATCAATGGCATGGTCGACCAGAACAATTCGATTATGGTTATGGAATTTTAGTGGCGGTTGTGCTTTGTGGCTCATTGACGTCATAGAGGTTCGCGCGAGGTGGGACACGTGGCCGATGGGTGTTTGCTCGAGCGGCGGCCCTCTAATGGCTCGCGTGTCTAAGGGAGATGGCTTGATTTGGCTTCGGTGGCGTTTGAGGTTCGAATATTGCACTATAGCATCCTGGGGTATGCACGTGCTTGACTGTTGGGACAAATGGCTGGTGTGGAAGGTATTGTCTTGTTTTCGAAGTTATATTATTTATATTTTAATTCAAATCGTATAATGTTCAAGTGTGTGTTTTACTTTTACATACGAGGTCCAATTCACACGCAGTTCATATTATTAGGATCGTATTGAAATTCTAGACATTTTGATGCTGGTTTAGATGTATTCTGAGATCGTCTGAATTTGGATCCTAAATCGGATTTAAATCGGATTTAAATTCAAAGGTGAGTGTTTTGACCCACTCATGACTTCTAAAATTTCTTATGTTCGTTAAATAAAATTATGATGTGATTGGAAATTTATTTATAACTGTTTGGTATATTTTAAATCATCATCTTAATTACTTTGAGTTTATTTTAAAATCATTACTTAATTTATTATTGAAATAAAATTTCCATTAAATACATGTTATTGTAAATTAGTTAATTGCTGATATTTATTTAGTTTATTTGGATGATGATTGTGATGGATGCTTGATTGTTGATATTGGATGAGTGGATGTTGTATTTTATATTGTCATAATAAGTTCACTATGGGTTGAAATGATACATACCCGAATGATCTATGGATTAGGGAATTTCGTTATGGGTTGGAATGATAGACTCAAGCGATTTTATCATTTTTATTAAATTCGAGATTGCGGTTTGAAATGATATATAACCGTAATATTTTAAACACCACTTGACCCTAGGGCAGAGAATTATATATAGAAACCAGATTGGTTAAATTAAATGATTTTAAAATCTTTAGTTTTTTAATTTAGTTTAATGATATTTTGAAATAAGAGTTTGATTTAGATAAATTGCTATTATGGAAATCAAGTTTATGTTGGAATTAGAATTGGTTTAAAGGAATTCTTTTGAAGGAATAAAATTGAAATTTTATAATTCGAATTTAAAGTGTAAGCAAAGTTATCGAAAAGGATTATTTTAAATGGTTTGAAATGTAACTTTGAAATATATTAAAATTGGAGTAATTTAAATTGATATTTCAAACATGGATTGGGAGCGATGTAGAATTAAACATTTTATTGAGAATTTGAATTGAAAGGTCTGATATTGAATTCTGAAAATTGGAAAAAATAAACCATTTGATTTATTTTAAACTAATTAATCCATTTTAACTTATTTTAAATCTAATTAATCTATTTAAAGCGATTTAATCTATTTTAATTATATTTAATCTATTTAAAGAAATTTACTATCTTAAATCAATTTAACAGTATCTTTAATCTGTAACTAAACTATTTTAGAGTATTTCAACTATTTATCACTATTTTAATTATTTATAATTATTTAAACTATTTTCTAAATTTTCAGACTAAGTAGAGGGAAGTGTTTATTTATTATTCAAATTCACTGTTTTAAAAAGCAAATATGGTAAAATGACGTTATAACCTAAGTTGGAATTTAAGTGTTATAATTAATTGAATATGATGATTTTAAAGTGAGGATTTAACCTATTTGGAAGTACGATTTTTGAAAGAAATTATGATTTCGAAAACTATATGATTTCAAAGGTGAATATGATTTCCAAGTGAATACCATTTCAAAAGCATTATGATTTTGAGAATATGATATTTTGATATAAATTGTGCATTGACTTTGGAAATGTAAAAGGACCATCCGGTGTGTAATAAGCGATTGGTTGTTAAAGAGACTGGGATCGGATATTGTCATACTCTCTGCCAATACCGAAGACCACTTTAACAACTGTGTATGTGGTGGAGATTCCAGAAATGAAGTAGGATGGTTTGGCGAACGATTCTGTATGAGGTATGACGTGACCCTGACTCCCGCGAGTCAGCTTAGATGTGACTAAAACAGGGGAAATCGACGGGCCAAGTGTGGTCATTCCTCCTATCGGGCACATTCCTTCGATAATATATTCCAACTTTGTGATTTATTTGGTGGCCACCCTTGATTTTGATTTGGGAGAATGTTCTGAGGTGGGTGATAGTAGCTGCAATGCATTACCACCTGTCCGGAAGTGTAATTGGTATATCTGCCCTGGCATTCTCTAGTTGTACTGTGTTCACATGCCCTAACGCGTCTTCTACGAGTTTGTTTTGTGTCGTACCTATGTAGTGCCCTCCGGTAGCCTCCCGATCAGGAGGTATTATGGTACAGTATAGACTATGGCACTGTAAAATGTGTTAAGGGGGATATGGGTAGCGCCTTAACGCTATTTTAATAGTTTACTTTACTATAGACATATTATAATAGTATATTGCACTACATAGTAGATATTTTAACAGATCCTTAGGAGATATGAATCCCGAACATCTCTTGAGTTACTGCACTCACGTTAGACACTTGATAGTAGATGTCAAACCCCGTAAGCAACTCTGAGCGTCACATGCATATTTACCATTAATTTAACGTATATAAGATCTTTTATTTCTAACTCGAGTGTTTTGTCTTTTCAATTCGCTCAGGTCAGCCTGAGCATTTCAGGGATTGAAGGCCTTATTTTTAGAGGACGAAGACGAAGAGCTATATTATTTTTGTATTTATTCCACTGAATATGTTGTTCCACTACATTTATTTAATTATTCTTGTTGTCTGTACTCTGATTCTGTATTGTATAAGTGTAATCAAATTTATATGTAAAACAACTTCATGAACTGTTATATGATTATTATATTTTATCATTCCGCTACGAGATTCTGTATTTTTTTTATTACTTTCTGTTTTTCTTATTTACCCCAATAACAATCTGCCTCTTTGTATGGTTTGAGTCGATATGTGTGTCTGCTTAAAGCGTCTAAAAAGGCAGGTCGTTACGGATAACGACCCGGAAGCCCGTTCTGTTTCCGAATGAAAATGGTTCATCCCATACATCAAAATATATGTTTTCGATAATTTTAAACTCGGTGGAATAGATTTCAAGTCTTAATTCCATTATATGAAGAATTTAGAATAAAAATCAGCTTATTTCAATCAATTGAATTTAATTAAATTGATTTCTACGCGTCTCGAGTCCGTTCGATCAGACGACACGTCCGATCGCTACGAAACTTGAAATCTTACAATTATTCACCATTACGGATCCAACGAAATTGGTTTCGTCAAAAGCCAAAAAAGTTTCCAAAATGGCTATTTTCACGTTAATTAAACAAATTATTATTAAATTAACTAAATCACTTTTCAATTTCAAATTTAATAACTAGCCATTTTCGTCATTTTTGATTACTTGGATAATTGCAACAGTTTAAAACAAATTTACATATCAAATCAATGTAAATTATATTCCAAATCATAATGATCAATTCCAACTGTAATTAAATACAACTAATTATAATTTAATTTCAAATAAATTTATTAAATTTTGATTTCAGTCTTCTTATTCAATCAATCATTATCTTATGGACATATTTACATTGGTTTATATCCTATTACATCAAAACCTACCATTTTCATCTTTTAGAATATTAATTGCAATATTCCAATTACATTGAATTTTTGTTGATTTTTGCATTAAATAGAATTTAAAATCCCGACAAATTAATTTATCTTAGTTTCATTCTTTTATTAAATCGGTTATTTCCTTGTGAATATAATTAACCTTTCTTGTGACGCCCCACCTCTATACCCACGCTAGCCAAGAACACTCCGGAGTAGTGCTGTCAACTAGCACGGAGAATAAGGCTGTTGAGGAGCGACCATCCATGTAATTGCTTATCACACGGTGGCTATAAATAATCTTCGAAAACAAACATAGAAATAATCATATCATAAATCAGTCACAAATATCCATATCACAAAGGCGGAAGAAGATATGAATATATAACTAACACATGAAAGTGTACATCAGAGTAGTGGTCAGTAAGATCCACGATAATACAAAAGAATAGCAACACGTGCTATACAAAAGAATACAACTATGAGTCTATATCTCAAGTGTATACAACAAAAACTGCTAATCTAAACAGTTAGCCAAAAGTCAGAGTGATGAATCCCTGGGAAGAAGTCAAGCAGAAGCACCTGTAACATCTCGGTCTGACCCGAGTATTATTTAAGAAAATAATAAACGGGTCAGTCTAGCTATAAATATCAGATGACATGATATAACATAAAAGATATGGCATAAACATAAACATCCATAATGACATACCACTATAAGTATGTAAATAATGATCAACAGAAGATCAATCAATAAGAGATAATCAATATCACAAGAATCTTCTCAAAGATTCGGAAAGTGCATCATACCCCAAACTTGTACTCATAACAAGTCAATGACATAAATTCTAGAAATCAATGCAAGAAGTCCAGAAATCATAGAAAAGAGAAAGAGGCCTATCACATGACGGTCCGAAGACCAAGGGGAGCTACCCCACATGTGTGAATGGAATCACACAGATTAAGGTCTAGACTAACCAAAAAGCAAAAAGGTATGTGTGAGTGGAATCACACAAGTGGTGTCTAGTCTAACCTCGCAACAAGAGACATCGCACAGTTGCTAGTCTAAATCATCAGAATGATCGTCATGATCAACGAGAAGTGTCAATTACACTAAGCTAGTAAATATAGAAGTTTAGCTTCATGTCCCATAACCACTTGCTTAACTTAAATATTTACGAACAAACTGTAAATCTTCACTAATAAAATTGTCACAAGAGGTTCAATCGAACAAGTCCAAGAATTAACCGACGAAGTGAACGCAAGCGTTTCATACCACTTGTTTTACTAAGTCGTTTAATTAGATTTCTCATCCGAGTGAGGTAAAGGTTTGTATATACTAATAAATTGGAAAACGGTTTAAGAAAATAGCTTTGTTATTAAAAATAGAGTTGAAATTGTTTGTTAAAAGAGTTTTGATATTTACTACTAGTATTGAAACCTTTATATTATAAAGTGACAAAACACAGAAGCAATTGCAGAAACAATCAGTCACAACAATCGCATACGGATATGTGAATAAAATCCAAGGAAATCAGCTCAATGTTTTTCAGATAAGATCCCCTACGGAGGGGGGTCCAGGGGGGTGGCAACCCCCCAAGGTGGGGGTGCGGGGGCAACGCCACCGCTTACGGGGTTCGACCTGCCCGGTCAGGTCGCGGGGGTCCAGGGGGCAGCGCCCCCGGCGGGGTGCGGGGCAGCGCCCCGACAAAACGGTACGACCTAAGTGAAGGCAAGAGGCCTACAACCTAATGCAAAATGAGGTCTAACGACCTAAGGGTTCACGCGACCAAACACAATGGATGAGCGACCTAACTAAGTGCGCGACCTGGTGGGTAAGGAGGTCGAGCGACCTAAAGTTCTTTGCGACCTAACGAGGTAGAGGGGACACGCGACCTAAAGGTACGCGACCTAAGAAAGCACGCGACCTATCAGCAACAAGGATCGAGCGACCTAACGGCAACATGGGTTGAGCGACCTAACTTTGCCGCGACCTATAAATATCACGACCTAAGGCCACAACGACCTAAGAAATAAAGGGGAGCGACCCAAAAGAGGAAGGGTTTAACGACCTAAGCAGTGAAGAGGCCAAGCGACCTAGCGTGGTCAACGACCTAAAAGGGTTCGCGTCCTAAGAAAGTGCGCGACCTAAAGCACACGCGACTTACGACCTAAGGAAAGCAGGCGACCTAACTCCACACACAAGGCCTAACGACCTAAGAGTTAAACGACCTACGACCTACGCCACCAACTCACGAGCGACCTAAGTACTAGGTCGTGAACGACCTAACTCCGAACACACGAAAAGTGGTCAGAACGATCTAGGAGCTATCTCGTACGCGACCTACGACCTAAGACCCACACGACCTAACTCCGAACGACCTAAAAATGGCCAGAACGACCTAAATGCAGAAATTTCGCCAAAACGCCAAAAATCGGAGTTTTTCGCCAATCCAATCCAAACCAAAAGCAAATATTCATGCTAAAGCGATAGGGAATCATTCCTAACAACCCAAGATAGTTATAGACAAGAATGTGAGTTAAAAATCTCACCTTTGCACCAAATATCAATGAAAATGAAGTTTTAAGCAAGCAAGAATCAATCCTTCTTCTATCTAAGCACAAGAAGCTTGAATCCAATGTCTTCTTCTTGAATTGGAGTAGAAAGATGGATTGCAATTGAATTTGAGTTTTAGAATTTTAATTTTCCATTCCCTCCACCATTAATGCCAAAGCTTGATTAGTTAGGAAATTTATGAAGAGTGAGGAGAAGAGGGTTGGAACTTGGGCTTAATAGGCTAAACCAACCCAAAGTCCAAAGCGGGAAAAGTTAGTGAAATTTCACTAACTCCAAACCTATCGATGTTTATACTTAAAAAAGTTGTAAACGACATTTCGAACTCAATGGAAGTGGTCTCGAGTCCTAATTTGACCGTTTGCAAAAAGTAGCTTTTCGGACCAAAATCCGATTAACGATTTAATATTTAAATAAAATATTTAAATACAAACTCGATAAATATGCGGGTTGTTACATTTCTATACATTTTATTACATTCGAAATTTGTAATTACTGTCTTAACTCACACTAATGTAACATTTATTTACATTTATTTGTAATTGATTATATATATTGGCAACAAATAACAAGTGTCACCATTCCTACATTCAATAATATTTGTAAGTTTATTATTCACAAACAAATGTTATAACTTACACAATACCAATTCTATCCAATTACAATTTATTACACATCATCATAAATAAATCAACATTTAAATTATGTATTACTCTTTAATCTAATTATCAATTAATACACATTATTAAAATAAATTGACAATCTATAACCAATTATAACTTTTTAATTATTTCAATCAATTGGAATTACATTTAAAGCAGTCATCAATTACGTTAAATTAATACCATTAATTTTTTTTTCTAATTATATTCTTATTATTAAATCACAATTTTTTTATTTCTTCCAACGTTAAATCACAAAACCTTGTTTAAATTAACTATTTTTAATTATCAAAAATTACAGGTCGTTACATTATAAGTAAAAATGAAGCTGAAATTGGACTGATATTGGAAATTGACTGATTTCAAGAACTTTTGATTCAAAAATAAAAGGAAAAAAATTTTGATTTGGAGTTTTTAAACCTATATAAAATAAATTGTATAAGTATAAAGTTAATTCAAAAACTATTGATTTTGAAAGGTACTCGATCTGAAAAGCGATGATCTTATATATAATGAAATTTTATATGAATGATATATTCGAAATTGATGATTTGAGAAATACCGTGTGTTGTATAATATACATTTTGAGATTTAAGATACGGGAAGTACCTTATGTTGACTATCTACTTTGTGGCCATATTGTGGATACATTCTATTGATTCTTTGATTTGATCCAGATGGACTTAGGTGGATCTAGAAATGGGTACTAATCGATATAGGTTTTCCGGACATAATACTCATGTGTTATTTTTGACTCGGCTACATAGCGAAATTATTAAGGTTGTGAAGGCTTACGATTACTGATGTTACCTAGGGGATCCAGGCGAAACCATTGTGTAACTGTGATCTATGGTCGTTTTCGACGTAATCCACCTAGATAGAGTGATTTCCCTGAGGTACAGGATGTTTTCTAGGGGAGCTAAGTGAAATCGTTGTGTATCTACGGTCCACGTGGCATAATTCGAGGGGGTAGATGATTACCTTGAGTCTATCGGTGATAGTGACATAACCAATAGTGTTACTATTAAGTAGGCTACTATCTATGCGAGTGTTTTGCATAGTGTAATTCATAGAGCGTTAATTGCTCATAGGTACGGATGTTACCTTGAGGACCCAGTAAAACCATTGTGTATCTGTGATCTATGGTTGTTTTGGATGTCATAGCACAAGACGTGGGGTAGTGACTGCCTAAAGTCGCCTGAGGCCGCGTCGCTCTGTCCTTTCGACTTAGCGAGAGAGTGACCTTAGGGAGTACATTCCCTGGCGATCCCGCTCATTTGATTTTGGTAATTGGATTGTACTTTCCATATCTATTTTAAAGGTATCCAAGTATCTTCATTAGGTGTTTAATTATGGTTACTAAGTACTTAGTGATTTCTAGTCTTGTGTTTGATTAATGTATTACTAGATTCTATAAGAACGAGGATAAACTTTTGAAACATAGAGTTACTAAAGGTATTTTCAATGTTAAATTATTTCGAGATAAAATATTTTGTTATAAAAGAAATTTTAACAAAGAAAATTTTCAAACATTTAAAAATTGAAAAAGAAAAAAAACCAAAATAAAAATGGTTAAATATTGAAAAAAAAAATCCAAACTTGAATTATTAAATGAATTTGAACCCAATTCAAACCAATTGAAGTGGTCTTTAAAATAAAATTCAGATATTGAATTATAAATTGGAAGTGAACTAATTGAATAAATTAGTTAGTTAATTGAATACAAAATATGGAACTTAACTTGGTGAAGTAAATTGGATTATGGATTAAATTTGAAATTGAATGTGGAGCTTGAGTTATAAATGAATTTGATCTAAATATAAGCAAATTAATATATATTGAAATATGATCGAATAAAATAGAAATGAACTAAAATGGTGATGGCTTACGTTATAAATAAATTCAATTTAGATGTAAATAAATTGAATATGATTTTGGATATTACTTAAATAAATTCGAGCATGAAATTAAGTTTTGAAGTGGAAATGAATATATGTGTTATATAAAAGGTTATAATAAACCTTAATATCAATTTTATTAAATGATTCGCAAATAATATAGTGAAAATTGAGATAGGCCAAGAAAATGGAAATACGAATCAATCGATGGTAAATAAATTGATAACAATCAATTGAAACTGAAATGGAATTTGTTTGGAATGAAAATAAACCTAAGCTATATAGTAGAAATAATTAGAGATAAACGAATTATCATAAGCTAATACTTTTGGATTTAAGCTTGGCCTAAATAAATTTATAAAATGGTTCATAAATAAATTGGCATGGATTGGATTGTTGTTGAACACAAAATTGGGAAAACATGGCTTTGTGAATAAATTGAACATGGAATAATAAAATTTAATAAATTGATTTGGAATCCATTTAAAATAGCTATAAGCTTAAGTGATTACTTTATTAAATGAATATCACCGAATTTGCATGGAAATTTTGTCGTTTGTCGCAAATGGAAGTATATAAAATTATATAATACGAGTAAATATGCACATCCATATGGACCAGCATCTAATTACTTGTTTATTTCGATTTTTATATCATGAAAAAACTATTATAATTTTTAATGATGCCTTTGTTTTATTCTTTAATTACAACCTATTCGATTGCTATATTTATTCTTATTGATCCAGATATTAACCACTTTATCTTCTTTTTGTGCAATATTTCATTCCAAACCATTTTAGTTTCTGCTTAGCATAATTTTTCATCACCCCATTCCTGATATGCAGAGCACTTTGAAAGACAAGAAGTGATAGCCAACGGTTTTGACCGAGTCATACATTCCTTGTAGTATTTACCCAAAAAAGGGTACGTCCGGGCCACTTCCTTTGCGCTTGAGCAAACTTTCGGAGTAGAATAATTTTGTCACCCAGACTCAACCCTCGCCTCTGACCAACACATTTCAGTAACCAAAAAACATAGCCTAATAACTTTGTTTTGAAAATTGTAGGTCATGTTACTATTACATATAGTATGAAGAAAATGAATATTTTTCATTATGCATAGCCCAACGGAAAGGTTGAGGACTTTAGATCTTCATCCAATGGACCAAATCTGGGGCATACATGCAGTTATATAAAGCAGGATAAGCAAGTTATGCAGATTTCTAGGCTTCTTTTTTTGCCTTTTTTGTAGGCTTGGATGGACACAGAGATATGAGAACTACGTAATGCTTTATAGATTTCAGGAGTAAAATTTAATAGCATATAAGTGACAAAACTGGGAAATAAATTAAAAAAGAACTCAAGCAAATAAATGTTATTAGATTAACGCATAACAAAAGAATTAGGTAACTGTTAATTTGCAAATATAATTAAAATGAACACCACCATGATAAGCACAAACTGAAACCCCCTTTTATTTTTTGATAAAACTCGATGATGAAGATGAAGAAACCGTGCAAAGGCATAGAAAACTTCAACCCCTAGAAACCATTGGAATCTTTCTTAAAAGACAGCTATATTATTAGGCATCATGGCTGCTTCTATATTATTAGGAACCATGGTTATTATTAGGAACCATGGCTCCTTTTGTATTATTAGGCATCACACGTAAGATAGCTAGTTACCATTTGGACAAAGAAAAGTTTGTGTCATTGTTGTCCAACCATAATTACATTCATATGTCCACATTAATTATAGCAGCAAACATAGCTTCCTTTTTCAAAACTATAAAGGAGAACAATAAATTATGATCCTAGTTTCTTGTTTGGCAATAGCTTTATACGACTACTCATGATAGAGTTTTTCAATAAGCTAACCTAGGAATTAGAATATAGTTACAAACTCTGTTGTTTATGAAACATATAACTATCACTCAGCACACTACTAAATGACTGACATTTAAACAATAAAATCTAATCAACATGCATGCACGATATTATCATGACTACATATTTATACCGTTAAATTTAGAATAAAAGTTTACAACAACCCAATTGCATATCAATTCATCAACAGTGCAAATATTATCCACTAAATCAGATAATTTTAATAATGGGAAAGAACAAAGAATTGCCTATGTCCTAATCTAGAATTTTAATCTAAGTGCCAATAAATTGACCAAAATACCAAATTACGAGCTTGTAAAAATTCGTACATTGGCAGGAAGTCTCTGAATTAGGATAAAAGCATATTTACTAAAACTATTCTTCATATTTTCCATTTCCTATAACTAACACATTAAGATAAACACATATTTAATTACATAGTGTATATTTTACAGATTGTGATATCAAATCACGGACTAATATTGTAACGATCCTAAATTTTGACTTTGAAAAATTCTAGATAGTTAGGAAAAGAAGAAAAGAGATAGAAGAAGAAACAGAAAACCAAACTTAGAATCTCACGATTCGCAGCGGATAAAATATAAAATCAACTAATACTTTACACAAAGAAAAACTGTATCAGTTAATTACATTTAAATACATCAGAGTTACAACATACATACAAACACTGGACAGATAACAACATGTCCCGAATATACAACAATTTATCACAGCGGAAACACTCCATACGTTCCTGCCATCGAACTCGCCTCCTAACCTCCAGAACGTCCTTACCTGAAAATCAATAATACTCGGTCTGAACCAAGAATTATATCAAAGTAACACCCGGGTCAGGCTGGAAACCAGCCATATAACATGAAATTCTAATGCAAAGAACTTATTTAAAACCCGGGTAACTCGTTCATCACCATAAGTTCACAACTTGTTATGGTCGACACTTGATCAATCCCCAAGTACTTTTACTTAGTTTTAAATGATTCAACCATTTAAATTAATCCCATTCTTGCTATTGATTTCCCATACAAATCAATTAAAGAATCATAGTAGACTACATATCGAAGTGGTTTTGGGTACTTACCGGTACCCGACCTCGGTCTCTTCAAATCCAATTTCATTTTAAAAATCAAGTTATTCAAGTGGATGCAATTTAAATTTTAAATACAGGATCTTACTTTCACATCAATCCATCTTGATAGATAAACACATTATCACTATTCGACCCAATCATATCACAAAACATTTCAAATTAGGAATATCAAACAATCCATGGCATTTAATATCATTCCATAACTCATAAGCAAGATTAATTAGTCACACTATTCCTAATTAATTTAAATAAATTAAATTAATTACTTCAATCATCATTTTAAATCTTGCTTACATTAATTAATTAATTAATTAATTACAATCAATTAATTAATGATCCTTTAATTATCATTCTAATTAATCATCCTTGATTAATTATGCTTTAATTATATTAAGTAGTTAGTCCCTTAATAATTAATTACACGAGTTAATTATTCTCAAACCAAACACACTAATTATCTTTATTTACCATCTTAATTAATTAACTATAATTACTTACTTTAACCCTTAATTAATTACATTAACTAATTATTCTATACTCACTTACATTGATTGATTAACCTTTAATTAATCACACTCATAAATTAACTAACCCTTACTTAATTCCTTATTAAATAAATCCTTTAACTAATCACACTAAGTAATCATTAATTACTTCCCTTAAGTAATTATCCTTTAATTACTTCCATCACGTAATTATCCCATCTGTTAATTATCCTTAATTAATTAACCTTTGATTATTAATTAATTTGACCTTTATTTTAAAATAATTAATCCTTAACCATTAGTTAATTAATTTCCCTTTTATTACTTAATTAATAAATCAACAATTAACTCTTAATTACTTCATAAATTGACCTTTTATTATCAATCAATTTTTTTAATTGCATTAGTTAATTAATTATCCTTTATTGGTCACAACCTTGATTGAATAAACATAAATTCTTATTTAAATCAAATACTTAATTACATCATTATTCTCTATTTGAGAATCAATTAGGAATTAATTTCATAATTATATCTCGTATAATTACTTTTAAACAACAACCTTAAAGATATACTAAATCAAAAAAAATTAAATTACAAGATCATTTGACTTACAATTTAAATTGAAATTTGGTTTAAGAACTTAACTATACTTGCTCTTAAATAAACTTGTTTAAATATTTGTTTTAAAGCTTATTAACCAATTTATATCTTTAAAACTGGAACCTAAATTTACTTATTACTTTTAAACCTTGGTTATACTGTTTCCTTAAATGTTTAAAACCCAGATAGTGATCGCAATAACCCCGAGCCTAAGCCCGGAAAACTCGATCGATAATTTGAGTCAAAAATCAAACTACCCGAACACCCCTGCTTCTTCTCCCTTTAGTAGATACCGGTACTAATTTCAGCTATAGGGATGAATCACAAAATCGTGCACGTATCCTTGCATGCTCCTTTTGATGATTGTGCCCTGCCACCGATCATCCATACCAATCTCATATGGTCACCTCATTCCATTCAACCCCCCTCCCAAAGCTTCGACTAACCACCCTGTTCGATAACAAGCTTCGACTCACTGCCGTGATGGATGAACAGACATACATTAATGCTCTTACTCCAACCATCTTACCACCGTATGCCCTCCAACTTCATCGGAATACTCGGCTTCCCCTCCTGCATTGATCCCCCTGCGCGCACAACCTTCCTATGCCATCATGACACCGCAAAGGTCAATGAAACCACCTCGTCCAGAAAACCTTCCCAAACCCTAAATTCCCCTCACCTTGATGCTATGGCTAATAGAAAAGTGTGTTCCTATTTTTCTCGTGACCACTCACCCACGATCCTACTCTAGTCACAATCCTGAGGCTTCGAAGTCTCGCGATCACCAAAGGTCGACAAAAACCCCAATTTCAATCAACTTCCCTTTCCACTTCCATCCCTTATCTAAAAGTCATATTATAACCACTAAAAATCCTATTTTCCCATGACGAATTCACTCGTATAGGTGTAAACACTAATTATACTAGTTGATTTCCTTATAAAAAATTTCCTTTTACTGTATATCTTCCTTTCAAGGCCATTGCTTATTATTTTGTTTATGAAATTATTTTTAAAAGTAAATATACCCAAATATACACCTATCTCATTCAAACATCACAATCTAATATTGTTTAAATTAAGAGTACTTGAATTTTTTTCATGTTTGAACCTGTCCAGAGAAAGAACAGAAGCAAAAGAATTCATACAGGCCTTTTACAAACATATATACAGGCATTGACATATTTATAAAGTCTAATACTTTCCCTTTCAATTATACTGAAACATAATATAAGGGAAGTTAGATCTGAGAATAGTTTACTCACCTGTATAAAAATTGATTAACAGTTTTTTTCTGAACAGAGAGGTTTGGTTTGAGAAGCTTGATTTGCTCTACTTGTGAAACTAATTTTTTTTTCCGAATCTAAATTTGAACTTGATTACTGAACTGAATCTTGAATTGCCGTGTAACAACCCGATATTCGTGTCGATTTATAATCGACATTAAACGATTAATATTGACCCAAATTTCCATTTTTGAATTTTTAAATTTGAATTAAAATTCTTTTATAAATGGATAGAAAGGAATTATGGGCTTTAATTATGGTCCATTCTTTTTATTGGGCCGTAAAGAAATTGAACATGGGTAAAAAACCCGTACCCATCCCCCTCTCTTCATTCTTCCCATTCGCGAACCCTAAAAAAAAAAAAAAAATCGAACGAGAGTAAATATGGCGGCTGCTCGTGTCGTTCGTCTTCCTTTGCTCGTCTCGCGTGGCTGCTGCGGTGTGCTTGGCTTCAATTCGTCGACATGGTGAGTTTTCTCACATCTAATTCAAACCCTAGTTTGATTGTTCGTGTGCTCGCTTATTGTGTGCTATCGTGGCTTTGATTCTTTGCTACTTGAATTGCACGGCAGTGACTTTCCTCTTTTAATTTTGTGACCTGATATTATCGGCATTGATGTCTAACTTGGTCACTTTGATTTGTTTGAATGTTTTGCTGTGATGTCGATTTCGTGGCCACCACTATCTCGAATTCTTCATGTTGTCTTCAGTTGCTTGTGTACTTGTGTCGAGGCTACTGTTCTTGCCTTCATGTTTATATTCTTGCAGCTGACTTGTTTCTGCATTGTGCATATTCGTGAGTTTGCTCACATCTAATTCTTGGCTCAAGTTATTTATGTGTTTGGTTGCGCGAATTCTTGGCTGATTATTGCTTCGAATTTTAGTGATTTTGATTTGTTGAGATTTTTGGTGTAAGCAGAGTAACTTCTGATCTCTCAACAAAATTTGCCATCAACAATAAATGGTTGTCAGACAATCCTACTTGTTGAACCTGCTTTCGACACAATTATTTCTTTCCTTTTTCTTATTCCATTCTCTGCTCCTCTTCCATGTTTTTTTAAAAATACATACTGTAAATGCAAAACACAAAACTTGAAGTCCAAACAAAACAGGTCTGTGCTAGCATGCATGAAGTAATTTTATGTTTCTACAGGCAAGTCATTATTGCCTCATGTTATAGACTTAAAAAATAAGTGAAAGATGTAACACAATTTTAGTCAGAACCAAAAGTTGCAGGAGCACTGCTGCCTTGCCATATTAATTTTTATATGTTCATCTCCAATGATTTCATTTTGGGATTTAAGTGGCACATTCCATCTGCTAATATTTGTTGTTTTCATGTAGCTTGTTCTCTACATTTACTTCACTAAGTCTGCATAGCATATTTGAGCATTTTAAAAATCCTGACATTGTT
The DNA here is from genome assembly GCA_030765085.1 of Allium cepa. NCBI lineage: Eukaryota > Viridiplantae > Streptophyta > Magnoliopsida > Asparagales > Amaryllidaceae > Allium > Allium cepa. The sequence continues at coordinate 85,368,288 of CM060942.1, read as the reverse complement.
GCCTTTGTTCATTTACTGGTTAGCTGCATTGATTTGCATGTGTACTGGGTCTTTGATTTTTCTGTACAAACTCAAAGCTTTGTATCATGATACACTTGTTATTTATGTTTCATATGCTCTGCCGTGAGCTGCTGAGTTGACTGCATTGTTGTGCCTGGTTTTTTTTCTCACTGATCATTTGTATACACACAGTTGTGTGCTTCTCAGTTGCACTATAGTTGGCCTGCAATTGTTCACTGCAACTTTTTGCTGTCCACTGCCACCCTTGTTTGCATATTCTATATGCAGACATTTGAGCATTTTTTTTTTCTTTTGTTGCTTTCCTGCTACTGTGGATTGCATACTTGATATGCAGTAGCCTGTTTGCATACATGTTGTATTTGTTATATGTTGAGACAGGTCATATTCTCAAGTGACTATTCTGGTTGCTTGATGCATTTTGATGTAGAAGTTTCATTGTTGCATTCATGTGAACATCACTTGTTGTTGTTCCACATGTTTGTTTCTCTGACCTGATTTCTGACTTGTTTTGCTGTTCAATTTTTGCCTTGCCTTTATTTGTGCTTGCTGCATTTTAACTTTGGGTTCGACCCAGTTTTAATGGTTCTGATCGAACTACCTTTGGCAATAGCCTATGCTAAGTGCAGTTTCAATTTGGTGTTATATGTATGTGTATTCATACATATGCATGCATGCAACCTTGTTGATTTCAATTTTCCTACGAGTTTTACTTGGTCTTGCCTCTGTTGGGTACTGACTTTATATGTTCTTTTATGTTGTGTTGTGGTGCCATGTTTGTGGTGCTCCCACCTTCATTTTTGATGACTTCATGCAGAAACAGTGCCTTCGTGCACTTGTGTGTCTGGTCAGTAGCTTGTTCATGTGCATTTGCATGTTTCTTGATTTTTGTTTTGGTGTACATGACTTGCTTATTTGCTCATTGCCTTGTGTTGAGCCTAAAATTCATTGGGCTTGACCTCGCATTTCTCTCTGAAATTTAATCGACACCCGGTCTTATGAAATTCACGGCGATGCTTGTGAATCTTTATTGAGTACTTCATCACTATGGTGGCACGGCAGTGCACGCAAGCGTGAACTGCAGCCACATGGTACTCATTGGGTACTTCATCACTATAGTGGCAAGGCAGTGCACGCAAGCGTGAACTGCAGCCACACGGTATGGCGTGTATGATATTTTTTTGTTTTGACTTATGCATCGTTTTGCGTATTCCATATTCCGTAGTGGCGAGGCAGTGCACGCGTGCGTGTACTGCAGCCCTACTTGAACTAATATTTTAATTGATATTTCAATGGTTTGAACTGTTTGTTCATTTCAATTCAATGTTCTGAATTTCATTCTGATTTGGTTTAATTACTGTCGTCTATTCAGTATTTAATTATTATTGCTTCTGTGCACTAATAACTGAGTTTGAATTAGACTGACCCGAGTATTATTTTCTTTTGAATCTAATACTCGGGTCAGACCGAGTATTTACAGGTTGTAGATATTCTGCTTTGGGTTGCTGCTAGAGCTATGAAGTTCTTTCATATCTTTTGGAGTAGTCGTCATTTGTAGTAGACTGTATTATTGTATAGGAAGATATGTATTCATGTATATTATATACGTTAATGTACTTGTATATGTAACTTCCTGAGTTGACTGTTGTAGTTGTATCACATGTACCGTGTCAAATGTAATGTAACTGTCATCAGTTATTATATATGTATATGAGATTTTCTGTTTCATCTGTGTTCCGCATTTATATATTCTCTGTGTTATTATTTTATATTTTGTTCTAGACTATTATAGCCACCGTGTGGTAGCTTTGAGTTTGCATCGGCATGTCGGATTTCCTCCTGAAATGAAATGTTTTTACTATCTGACATATCGGTGCTCGCACAAAGCAATTACACGGATGGTCGCTCCTCAACAGCCTTATTCTTCGTGCTAGTTGACAGCACTACACCGTAGTGTTCTTGGCTAGCGTGGGTATAGAGGTGGGGCGTCACAGCTTGGTATCAGAGCCTGGGGTTTAGAACAAATATAAAACATAACTTAGATAGTACATGTGTTACAACTACTTGTCGATGTTTTATTTCACATCTTTGTCTTAAGATCATCTTTGATTTGTTAGGAATGAATTCCTAACGCTTATTCGTGAGTATTGCTGCTATTCTCTGTCGCACTTGCTCACTTGAGTTTACACTTCTAAGTATCAGTGTATATATGCTCTACCAAGTTGCATATTGCTGCAACTAGTACCCACTTCGATTTGAACTCGCATTGTTTATTCGAACTGCTATATATATGCATTCTTATCTCTGATTCGTGTACTTAATGCAGTCTCCATACAATTGGGTTTTGGATATCAATCTTTGAGACAAATTGCATTCCAATTGTCGACTCTGTCTGTTTATCCATGGTTTGTTGGTTTTCATGTGTCTCTCTCTGATAGTTTTAAAATTTCTTTGGTATAAAAGAAATTTTCTTGGACTTTGCCTTGTCGATATCGACGTTGACTTGACTTTTACTTTTGCTAAGGTCATTCAAGCATTTATGCTCGTTCTGCTTTGTTTTTCCAATTGTTGATCGGTTCTTCTTTTCCGGTTAGTTGTTATCACCTTTGTAGACTTTGATAACTTCTATTTCAGGAATTTTGGGTATTCCTACTTCGATGAATTCGGTATCGATTTCTTTGGATTCTATTCACGTCTTCGTATGTGAATTCTTGTGATTGATTGTTTCTACAATCATTTTTGTGATTTGTCACTTTAAAAATATAAAGGTTTCAATACTAGTAGTAAATATCAAAACTCTTTTATCAAAATGTTTTCAACTCTATTTTCAATACCAAACTCGTTTTTGAAACTGTTTTTCAATCTATTAGTATATACAAATCTTTGTTTCACTCGTATGAGAAATCTAATTAAACGACTTAGTAAAACGAGTGGTATATAACGCTTGCGTTTACTTCGCCGGTTAATTCTTGGACTTATTCGATTGAATCTCTTGTGACAAACTTTATTAGTGAAGATTTACAGTTTGTTCGTAAATATTTAAGTTAAGCAAGTGGTTATGGGACATGAAGCTAAACTTTTATATTTACTAGCTTAGTGTAATTGACACTTCTCGTTGATCATGACGATCATTTTTACGGTTAGACTAGGCCTCATCGGTGTGATTTCGTCTCACGCATATCTCTTGGGCTTTGAGGATTGTCTAGACACCACTTGTGTGATTTCATTCACACATACTTTTCTTTTGATTGTGAGGTTAGACTAGACACCACTTGTGTGATTCCACTCACACATACCTCTTTTGATTTTTTGGTTAGTCTGGACCTCAATCTGTGTGATTTCGACTCACACATGTGGGGTAGCGCCCCACGGTCTTCGGGCCATTCGTGTGTCAAAATTAATGGCTTGCAACCATGAGATAGCGTCTCATTATGCGTTGCACGTGTTGATGATTTTTCATGCTCGCGGGTAGGTGAGATTCCGTGCTCCCGTTCTCGCTTTGCGTTGCACGTGTTGATGATTTTTCATGCTCGCGTGTAGGTGAGATTCCGTGCTCCCGTTCTCGCTTTGCGTTGCCCGTGTTGGTGATTTTCATGCTCACGTGTAGGTGAGATTCCGTGCTCCCATTCTCGCTTTGCATTGCACGTGTTGGTGATTTTCATGCTCATGTGTAGGTGAGATTCCGTGCTCCCGTTCTCGCTTTGCGTTGCACGTGTTGATGATTTTTCATGCTCGCGGGTAGGTGAGATTCCGTGCTCCCGTTCTCGCTTTGCATTGCCCGTGTTGGTGATTTTCATGCTCACGTGTAGGTGAGATTCTGTGCTCCCGTTCTCGCTTTGCGTTACATGTGTTGATGAATTTTCATGCTCGCGTGTTGGTGAGTTTCCATACTCTCCTTTGAGTTTTCATACTCTGTTCGAGTTTTCATACTCCGTTTGAGTTTTCATACTCTGTTCGAGTTTTCATACTCCATTTGAGTTTCCATACTCTCCTTCGAGTTTTCATACTCCGTTCGAGTTTTCATACTCGCGTTCGAGTTTTCATACTCCGGTTCGAGTTTTCATACTCGCGTTCGAGTTTTCATACTCCGGTTCGAGTTTTCATACTCCGTTCGAGTTTTCATACTCCGTTTGAGTTTCCATACTCTCCTTCGAGTTTTCCTACTCCGTTTGAGTTTTCATACTCTGTTTGAGTTTTCATACTCTGTTCGAGTTTTCATACTCCGTTTGAGTTTTCATACTCCGGTTCGAGTTTTCATACTCGCGTTCGAGTTCTCATACTCTTAGCTTGTGTTTTCTGGATTTCTTGTGAGGATTTCTAGAATTTGTGCTTCACCAATTTTCGTGATTTCTATTGATAAGTTTTATCAATTCTTGTGCATTGGTGAATTCGTGTGTTATTGACTTGTTATGAATACAAGTTTAGGGTATGATACCCCTTTCTATCTTTGAAAAGGTTCTTGTGACTCTTTGGATAAATGAAAATCCACTTATCGAAGTTGCTTCTGATGTCGTTGTTTTAATCACATATTTTAAAATTTGTTTCAAAATATAAATCAAAATTGTTTTCAAAATTTTTACGATTTGCGCTTTCAAAAGAATGAGGAAGCGAATTAAACGTTTCAGTAAAATCGAGGACTATGACCCCTTTCTTTTACTGATTCGCTTAATTCCGGACTTGTCCGTTTGAGAACGTAAAATGTTATTTATTTAAAATACACAATTTAACACTTTCAAGGAAACGATGAAGTGAATTAAACGATTTAGTAAAACTCGTGGTTATGAGTCATGTGCGTTTGCTATTTCGGTTAATTTCGGACTCGTTAATTGAAAAATTTGTAATTTGAAATTTGATTACCGTTGTGGTAATTTCTGATTATCGTTTTGATAATTGGATGTTTATGATTTCTGATTTATCGTTTTTGATAATCAGATATTTATTGTTTCTGATTATCGCTTGTGATAATCAGATATTTGAGATCTAATTATCGTTTGTGATAATTAGATATTTGTGATTTGATTATCAATTGTGATAATTAAATATTTGTGATTTAAGATTGATTTTCGATTTTGATAATCGAATACTTGTTGATTTGATTATCGTTTGTGATAATCAAATATTTGTGATTTGAAATCTCTGAATTATCTATTGATAATTAGATTTTTGTTGAGAATTTGTGAATTTCTTTTATGAAATTAACAGATTTCTTTGGCGTTTATATTGTACTACGCCAGTGTACCGGCTCAATTTTCTACTATTCATGACGTTTTCTACGTCTTCCATTTACGGAAATGTCTTAGGAATTTCCGATTTCTATTTTTGAGCCCGGTATTATTGAAGAAATTGAAGTTTCACCAGATTTGACGTTGAGCAACATTCTATTCACATCAATGTTTCGGGGGTTCGACACCTTCGAAATAAAGATGTTTTCTCGTGAAAGTTTATTGGTTCTCAAATCCTTTGAATTTCACGTTGGAATCCAGAGAATTCATCGAGCAATCACGATCAGGCTTTCTCTATCATGCTCTTTATGGTGAACTTCCTACTTCGAATTTCTTCATCTTGTGATGATATGCTCTTATGGTTGTTACTTTTTATCCGTTTGTTCCTTATGATTGCGAGGACACAATTTCTTTAAGGAGGGGAGTCTGTAACAACCCGATATTCGTGTCGATTTATAATCGACATTAAACGATTAATATTGACCCAAATTTCCATTTTTGAATTTTTAAATTTGAATTAAAATTCTTTTATAAATGGATAGAAAGGAATTATGGGCTTTAATTATGGTCCATTCTTTTTATTGGGCCGTAAAGAAATTGAACATGGGTAAAAAACCCGTACCCATCCCCCTCTCTTCATTCTTCCCATTCGCGAACCCTAAAAAAAAAAAAAAATCGAACGAGAGTAAATATGGCGGCTGCTCGTGTCGTTCGTCTTCCTTTGCTCGTCTCGCGTGGCTGCTGCGGTGTGCTTGGCTTCAATTCGTCGACATGGTGAGTTTTCTCACATCTAATTCAAACCCTAGTTTGATTGTTCGTGTGCTCGCTTATTGTGTGCTATCGTGGCTTTGATTCTTTGCTACTTGAATTGCACGGCAGTGACTTTCCTCTTTTAATTTTGTGACCTGATATTATCGGCATTGATGTCTAACTTGGTCACTTTGATTTGTTTGAATGTTTTGCTGTGATGTCGATTTCGTGGCCACCACTATCTCGAATTCTTCATGTTGTCTTCAGTTGCTTGTGTACTTGTGTCGAGGCTACTGTTCTTGCCTTCATGTTTATATTCTTGCAACTGACTTGTTTCTGCATTGTGCATATTCGTGAGTTTGCTCACATCTAATTCTTGGCTCAAGTTATTTATGTGTTTGGTTGCGCGAATTCTTGGCTGATTATTGCTTCGAATTTTAGTGATTTTGATTTTTTGAGATTTTTGGTGTAAGCAGAGTAACTTCTGATCTCTCAACAAAATTTGCCATCAACAATAAATGGTTGTCAGACAATCCTACTTGTTGAACCTGCTTTCGACACAATTATTTCTTTCCTTTTTCTTATTCCATTCTCTGCTCCTCTTCCATGTTTTTTTAAAAATACATACTGTAAATGCAAAACACAAAACTTGAAGTCCAAACAAAACAGGTCTGTGCTAGCATGCATGAAGTAATTTTATGTTTCTACAGGCAAGTCATTATTGCCTCATGTTATAGACTTAACAAATAAGTGAAAGATGTAACACAATTTTAGTCAGAACCAAAAGTTGCAGGAGCACTGCTGCCTTGCCATATTAATTTTTATATGTTCATCTCCAATGATTTCATTTTGGGATTTAAGTGGCACATTCCATCTGCTAATATTTGTTGTTTTCATGTAGCTTGTTCTCTACATTTACTTCACTAAGTCTGCATAGCATATTTGAGCATTTTAAAAATCCTGACATTGTTGCCTTTGTTCATTTACTGGTTAGCTGCATTGATTTGCATGTGTACTGGGTCTTTGATTTTTCTGTACAAACTCAAAGCTTTGTATCATGATACACTTGTTATTTATGTTTCATATGCTCTGCCGTGAGCTGCTGAGTTGACTGCATTGTTGTGCCTGGTTTTTTTTCTCACTGATCATTTGTATACACACAGTTGTGTGCTTCTCAGTTGCACTATAGTTGGCCTGCAATTGTTCACTGCAACTTTTTGCTGTCCACTGCCACCCTTGTTTGCATATTCTATATGCAGACATTTGAGCATTTTTTTTTCTTTTGTTGCTTTCCTGCTACTGTGGATTGCATACTTGATATGCAGTAGCCTGTTTGCATACATGTTGTATTTGTTATATGTTGAGACAGGTCATATTCTCAAGTGACTATTCTGGTTGCTTGATGCATTTTGGTGTAGAAGTTTCATTGTTGCATTCATGTGAACATCACTTGTTGTTGTTCCACATGTTTGTTTCTCTGACCTGATTTCTGACTTGTTTTGCTGTTCAATTTTTGCCTTGCCTTTATTTGTGCTTGCTGCATTTTAACTTTGGGTTCGACCCAGTTTTAATGGTTCTGATCGAACTACCTTTGGCAACAGCCTATGCTAAGTGCAGTTTCAATTTGGTGTTATATGTATGTGTATTCATACATATGCATGCATGCAACCTTGTTGATTTCAATTTTCCTACGAGTTTTACTTGGTCTTGCCTCTGTTGGGTACTGACTTTATATGTTCTTTTATGTTGTGTTGTGGTGCCATGTTTGTGGTGCTCCCACCTTCATTTTTGATGACTTCATGCAGAAACAGTGCCTTCGTGCACTTGTGTGTCTGGTCAGTAGCTTGTTCATGTGCATTTGCATGTTTCTTGATTTTTGTTTTGGTGTACATGACTTGCTTATTTGCTCATTGCCTTGTGTTGAGCCTAAAATTCATTGGGCTTGACCTCGCATTTCTCTCTGAAATTTAATCGACACCCGGTCTTATGAAATTCACGGCGATGCTTGTGAATCTTTATTGAGTACTTCATCACTATGGTGGCACGGCAGTGCACGCAAGCGTGAACTGCAGCCACATGGTACTCATTGGGTACTTCATCACTATAGTGGCAAGGCAGTGCACGCAAGCGTGAACTGCAGCCACACGGTATGGCGTGTATGATATTTTTTTGTTTTGACTTATGCATCGTTTTGCGTATTCCATATTCCATAGTGGCGAGGCAGTGCACGCGTGCGTGTACTGCAGCCCTACTTGAACTAATATTTTAATTGATATTTCAATGGTTTGAACTGTTTGTTCATTTCAATTCAATGTTCTGAATTTCATTCTGATTTGGTTTAATTACTGTCGTCTATTCAGTATTTAATTATTATTGCTTCTGTGCACTAATAACTGAGTTTGAATTAGACTGACCCGAGTATTATTTTCTTTTGAATCTAATACTCGGGTCAGACCGAGTATTTACAGGTTGTAGATATTCTGCTTTGGGTTGCTGCTAGAGCTATGAAGTTCTTTCATATCTTTTGGAGTAGTCGTCATTTGTAGTAGACTGTATTATTGTATAGGAAGATATGTATTCATGTATATTATATACGTTAATGTACTTGTATATGTAACTTCCTGAGTTGACTGTTGTAGTTGTATCACATGTACCGTGTCAAATGTAATGTAACTGTCATCAGTTATTATATATGTATATGAGATTTTCTGTTTCATCTGTGTTCCGCATTTATATATTCTCTGTGTTATTATTTTATATTTTATTCTAGACTATTATAGCCACCGTGTGATAGCTTTGAGTTTGCATCGGCATGTCGGATTTCCTCCTGAAATGAAATGTTTTTACTATCTGACATATCGGTGCTCGCACAAAGCAATTACACGGATGGTCGCTCCTCAACAGCCTTATTCTTCGTGCTAGTTGACAGCACTACACCGTAGTGTTCTTGGCTAGTGTGGGTATAGAGGTGGGGCGTCACATGCCGAGTTGATTATAGATTGCTTCAGGTTTGAAAACAGGAAGAAGACGATAGTTATTTGTTTCTCTTATTTTTTTTTAATGGTTTTGGTTTCAGATTTTTTTTTCTTTTTATTTGTTTCTAGGTTTTTAAAAGCGAGAAGAGTTGAAAACCTGGTTTTCTCATTTTTTAATATTTACTTACATTAAAATTTTAAATGAGAATTCTTGCCATTTGTAAAATCATATGCTACTTAACTTACGATTGTCTCTTACATGTATAATAAGAGCTACAAATGTTAATCGCATGTATAATGAAGCTTAAACATGTATAAAGCCTTTATTTATGTATAATTTTTTATAATTTATTAATTTTGTGTTTTTGTTAATTAGTTTTTAAATTGTTATGTATATAATTTTGCAAACTATCTTTATCCCATGTAAACTTTTTAAAGAAAGCATATGTACCCATAACAAATCTTATTTTAAGTAAAATTACTTTTTTTAAATTAATAAGTATACACAAATACTATTTTAGTGTAAAAAAATAAAATAAAGAATTCAACTTTAAATAACTGTTGAAAATTATTATATTAATTTCCAAAACATAATTTCAATTCAATATACATAACTATATTAATTAATATATATATATATGTGTGTGTGTGTATATATATATTCTAGTGAAAATGTATAGTTTTAATTTTAATTTACTTTTGATATTTTGAAAATAATCTTTGGAATAATAGAATACCTTATACACTCTTATTATAACAAACTGCCCTATATTTTATTCAGAAGGCATATATATACACTCATATACATTATTTTATATCTATTTATATATATATAAATATCTTATCTTGAAATTAAATAGTGAAATATATTATTTATTTATGTACTATAAGATTTTATTATCTCTAGGGATATAAAATTCAACACTTGATATAATTTTAAATCTATATTTATATATATCCAGATATAAATATTTATTATGAGATTTAATTGTTCAATCTATAAATCAATATTCTTAATAGCTAAATCCGATAATTATCTAATTATCTGATGTCCAAAAATCTGGGATATCACATTCCTCCCCCTTTAAATCTTTTCATCCTCGAAAAGGTACAAAGCCACAATCTATTTAATACCCAAAATCAGATAAATTATTATTTGATATTTTTTTAAAACATTTTTAAAATCCACATAACATTATAAAATAGTTTTTTTAAAATACTTTTTATAACTCGATGTTTCAACCAGTCCATCCTTATTCTTATAGAAATTCGGTCATACGTTGATCAGGTGTAAGACTGAAAATCTATAAGTACTTAGCAGACCCATTTTCAACACCCAGTGAAAATACTTGGAAAATAATTTGTTTGAAAATATAGAAAACATTTTTGAAAATAGAGGAAACATCTTTGGTGAGAATGCTCTGGAAATCATCACCCTCATCCACGGTCGCAGTTAACCCGATGGTTACATTGCCTTCCCGGCAAAATCCACAGATAACTGTAGGCACTCCACGCCCCTCGATTACACCATGGAACCCGCTACAGATCGCAGCTACAACCGGGGTTACATTGCTGTCATAGCAAAAACCCATATAACTATAGGCCTCAGCGCACTCGAATTTCCCTGCCAAAAGAATGAAACTTCTCCACTTCACTTGACCATAGATCGCAGTCTACTGATGTTACCTTGCCTTCCTGGCAAAATCAAGATTAGACCGTTGACACTCACCTCCACACGATTTCCGCTACGGTCCACACTATAGACCGCAGCGATATCGAGTTACACTGTTGTCGCAGCATAACCCAAATGCCTCTGTAGGCATCGGCGCCCTCGTCTTTCGCTACACAATAATCCTCAGGAACTAGTTTGTCCAGAATCCTCACAGGATCAACTTTAGAGCCTCCTCCAGTTTGAGGCTCAAGGCAGTACCATCCTGTGGCACTCCTGAGAAGTTCATTTCAGGGGAGCGCCTTTTTCTCCAGAGCCATTTTCAAAACACTTTATACAATACACATATAGTATCTTCCAAATCATACACCTAGTATGAATCTCATATAAATCTCATTTTCACTAAATTGATTATCCCAAAATCGATAATTCTCAAACTAAGCTTTCCAAATTCCAATATTTATTTTTTAAAAAAAATCAAAAGCCTTTCCAAATTGTAACTCCCCACACCGAACCCACATCAGCAAAGAGTATTACAAGGTAATATCGTCCGCCAATACGGAGAATAGAGCTGTATAGGAGCAACCATCTATAGCCTTGTCTTAACTATCTACTGAATATGTCGATAAATGTCGCATATTTTTTTTACCGAGTGGATAGACTTATCCAATAGATATTTAATACAAAACTATAATGACTATAAGATCTAATAGAACAAAATATAACAACTCAAATGTAAAACATATCACAGAATAGTAGATCATCACATACATATACACATATACAGATATGTCATAAAGTATACAAAATGATGTATATCAAGTGGTGTAGCAACCACAATATACAAGCGAGTCAAAAGAATATACATATCAGAGTTACAACCAAAAAGGACTACATAAAAAGCTAAACAAAAGGAGCTAGCAGAATAGTCCATGCGGAAGCAGAATAGGCTAACTCCAAATATACCTAACCTGAAACACCTCGGTCTGACTCGAGTGTAAAATACGTGGCTCAGTCTAGCTAAACAAATTAGTTAGATAAGCTAAATGGTGATGAACATGCAAGGTCATAAAGTATCACAAATATCTCTAAAAGAGATAATTCGATCATCTAACAAAAGATGAATCGTAACAAGCCTCATATCATGGAAACTCAAATAAACAAAGGATATGAATATCCAAAATCAAGCCAAAAAGGCAAATAACAAATACTAGTAAAGGTAACACAACCTTCCACAAGGTAATTGCTATGTATCGAGTGGTTTAAAAAAGTACTCCGAAAGGCGATACTCTAGAGAAATATAAACATCAATGAAACAAAAGATGCACATGCTCGGTACTGTATAAACAAGGATCCACAAGCCCGAAGGCGACAAACCCAAGTATCTCTCGAGCGGTGACAAAGGACCAACTCCAAAAGAGATACTATAGGGAAACAAACCTGAAGGCGACAAACCCAAGTATCTCTCGAGTGGTGACGATGGACCAACTCCAAAAGCGATATTATAGGGCAACAAATTCGAAGGCACAAACTCGAAGGCACAAACCCGAAGGGAACAAACCGTAGTGGCGAAGGTCCGGAGGCCCAGTACTGGACACCACTAACTGACAATATGTGTCACAAACTCTCGTAAAGGAACCCAAAAAGTGTTAACATGTGTCCAATACCACACGTTCGCACTAAGAGGTTTACGAACCGTTAGTCAATTCCATACTCAAAGCAGTATAAAGTTTACTTCATCTCATCGGTAAACCAGACCCAAAGGTCAAAACGATCAAACGAATAGATTAGGAATTAACTGAAAAGATAAACACACGTGTTCATAGCACACTTTTATCTAATCATTTATTTCTCCTCCCTCTTCGCTCGAAGTGCAAAATTGTGTATTTTATATAGAAATTAAGTTGAAGAAAAAGAGTTTTGCGAACGCATCGAAATCGCTTTAGAAATTGCCTTTGAAATTCTCTTATTATGGAGTAAATAATTTAATACTTAAAAATAATACTAAATAATAATTTCACAAGCCAATTTGTTTGAAAAACACTTTAAAATTCTTTATAAAACCCATGCACGAAATCTAGAGAGAAAACTCAAGAATTCGGGAATATATCAAAAATGGCGGAAATTATTCTAAGTATAAAAACCGCTGAAATCAAGCAGTGATCACAAGTTCGACAATAGGTTTGAACCTGGAAACATGGTCCCAATGACATGAAATTTTGCAAAATTGTAGACTAACACCTTTACTCCAATCTTCAAAAAGATTCATCCAATTCTGACTTGAAATGGAGATTCTGCATCGCTTCGAAGTCGGGCTAAAACCACTATAAACTATTGTGTGAAAACAACGCAAATGTTCAACTTCAACGATGAATTCGAAGGTGCAAATGAACTCATATCTTCATGAAATTTTGGTAGGAGGATAGAATAATACTTCTACTATAATTTGCTAAAAGAACCGTTTGATTCTGACTTGAAATGAAGAAGTGGCGCCGTCTCAAAGTTGGACTAAAACTAGGATTTTCTGTTTATTCAAAACAGCGCAAAGGTCCGACTTTCCAACGAGACCAGGAATGACAGATTCCGACATCGGACGATCCCGGGATGGCGTCGCAAAATTGGGGTTCTGCGCTGAAAACAACGGGAGAAAAGAGACTAAGGCCTGTAGCTATGCACTAACAGGCCAGAGACGAAAAACCACAATTTTGGCATAGTAAACTTCAAATTCTGACAAAATGAATAAAATAAAAGTTGTAGCATAGTTTCTAAGCTTTCCGTAATGAACAAGATCGTCAAATTCCGATCAAGGATGAAAATTTTATGACTAAAACAATTCTCAGTAAATTCTATATCACTGTCGTTTTGCTCTCGAACAGTAGTAAGGATGCATAGTTTTGACCAGATTAACTTCGAAAATTCATTATACTCAAAGCATAAAACTTTTGCCTTATATCTAAGCCTTGCGGAACATCCAAAATTATTAGATTTGGATAAGAAACGAGTAACTTATGCCCAAAACAATTTTAGGTTTTTTATTTTATCAACCCTGTCATTTGTTGTTAGGCCAGCAAAAAACAAACGTGATTTCGACCAATCAAAACTCAAAATTATGTAAAGATCAAAACATAGAAGTTATATAATACATAATAAGATTTCCAGAACATCAGGAATATCCTAATTCCGATTTAAGATGAATGAGATATGCCTACTAACAGCAATATAATAATTTTAATTTCAGCTTGCATTGTGAGATAAGACTCGCCTTTAAGTAAGAACAGTGAAAAATACTAGAGAAAGACTTGAGCTTTAGCTTCAAAAGAGGACTCAAGAACCTATAAAACAAAAAATAGGGACACGCAACAAGGAATATGTGACGCCCCACCTCTATCCTCACGCTAGCCAAGGACACTACGGAGTAATGCCATCAACTAGCACGAAGAATAAGTCTGTTGAGGAGCGACCATCCTTGTAATTGCTTTGTGTGAGCACCGATATGTTAGATAGTATAACATGCATTTCATTTCGAGAGTAAATCCGACATGCTGATACAAACTTAAAGCTACTACACAGTGGCTATGGGGTCTTCGGAAACAAATATAGAAATAAACATAACATAAATCAGTCATAGATATCCATATCACAAAGGCTGAAACAGATATGAATATAACACATGAAAGTGTACATCAGAGAAGTGGTCTAACAAGATCCACTATATAACAAAAATAGATATAAGTGCTAGACAAAAGAATAAGTATACATCAAGGAGTCTCTATCTCGAATGTATAAAACAAAAACTACTAATCTAAATTAGCTAGCCAAAAATCAAGCGACAGTCCCTGATAAGAAGTCAAGTAGAAGCATCTATAGCATCTCGGTCTGACCCGAGTATTATTTAATAAGAAAATAATAAATGGATCCGTCTACCTATAAATATCAAATAAAGATGAGATAGAATAAGAGATACGATAAAAACGTATGATAACGATAATGCCGTATCGTGAAAAGTATACATTTAACAAAAAAGAAAAATCATACAATTATCTCAAAAATCTCATAACATCAAAAGAATGACATATTCTTCGTTTTTATTCACTAAACCACAAATATCGAAAAAGATATCAACGCCAATCATAAAAGTTGTTGAAACAAAAATTCACAAAAGTTAGTGAAACACAAATTCACCAATGCATAAATATTGATAAAGCTTATCAATGTAAATCACGAAATTTGGTGAAACACAGATTATAGAAATCATCAATAGAAATCCAGAAATCACAAAATGGGGGAGGCCTATCACAAACGGGAGCATGAAAACTCACCAACACGTGCATCACAAACGGAACGCTATTCCATGGTCGCTAACTATCAAATTTGAGCTGGAGCTCCACAAAACGGTCCGAAGACCTTTAGCCGAAACTCCACGAACTATCTGTAGACCTTTGAGCCGAAGCTCTACAAACGGTTCGAAGACCTTTGAGCCGAAGCTCCACAAAGGTCCGAAGACCATTGAGACGAAGCTCCACAAACGGTTCGAAGACCTTTGAGCCGAAGCTCCACAAAGGTCCGAAGACCTTTGACCCGAAGCTCCACAAACTGTCCGAAGACCTTTAAGCCGAAGCTCCACAAACAGTCCGAAGACCATGGGTCTCTACCCCACAAAATTGAGCCGAAGCTCCACCAAAGGATCTTCATAGATCCACAAATGTAAATTACATTAAGCTAGTAAATAAATGAGTTTAGCTTCATGTCCCATAACCACTGCCTTAACTTAACTATTTACGAGAAAATTGTAGACTTCCACTCGAATATAAGTGTAAGTTACAGTAAGTTAGTAAATAAATGAGTTTAGCTTCTTGTCCTATAACCACTAGCTTAACTTAAACATTTACGAACAAATTGTAGATTTCCATTCGAAAATTGTCACAACGGTTTCACTCGAACAAGTCCAAGAATTAACCGACGAATTGCACGCAAGCGTTTCATATTGCTTATTTTACTAAGCCATTTAATTAGATTTCTCATAGGATTGAGGTAAAGGTTTGTATATACTAATAGGTTGGAAAACGGTTTTATGAACGAGCTTTGTAATAAAATAATGTTGAAATCGTTTTGATGAAAGAATTTGAATATTTAATACTAGTATAAAACCTTTGTATTTTAAAGTGACAAATCATAGAAATGATTGTAAACACAGTCAATCATCAAAATTCACATTCGAAGACGTGAACTAAATCCAAAGAAATTGATACCAAATCCATCGAAATGGATTTACCCAAAAATTCCAAAATAGAAGTCCTCATGGTCGATAATAAATGATAAGAACAAATTGGGAGAACACGAATCGATAAAAATTGGAATTTCAAGAAAAATAGGCTAACTAGGCAAAAACAAGCAGGTCAGTCGACTGGTTACAGAGGCCAGTCGACTGATTGCAGGAAACAGAGACTTCCAGCCTCTGTAGACACCCCAAGAACATTTGTTTGCTACAGCCAGTCGACTGACTGCAAAGGTCAGTCGACTGACTGACACTGGGGCTCTTTTTCAGCCTATCAAATGAAGAGCAACTCCTCCAAAATTGCAACCGGATGAGCAATGGGCGCTTGCGGTTTATGTCAATCGACGACCATGCCCTATAGGTTCTTCGATACACCGCTAAAAGCATGATCAATCATCAAAGCTACGATTTTTAAAGATTTGACTTCAAAACACCAAAAATTGGAATATTCTCCAATTCGGTCCAAACCAAAAGCAAATGCACATGAATAAGTGTTCGAAATTCAAACCCAATAATGAAGGATAGTTATAGACATAGATGTGAGATAAAAATCTCACCTTTAAACTCGAAAACAATGAATGAGAAGCTCAAACACAAAGGAAAGATCAACCACTCCTCACTTCAACCCAAGGAGCTTGAATCTAAGCTCAAAAGAAGAACGTTTCCTAAGTTAGGTTTAGGAATTTTCTAAAGTAGAAGAGAGAATAAGTTGGAGAAGAAGAAGAGGATGCTTGCCAATAGCCTCTCCTTGATTTCTAGCTTGAAGTTAAATTTGCAAATGAAACTACGACTTAGGAATTTCTAATTCTTTTTCTCTTCCTCCTTTTTTATCTAAAGCTTGAAGGTATTAGGAAATGAAAGTGAATGAAAAGAAATGGGGGTGAAGCTCGGGTTTTAAGTTGGGGTTAATGGGCTGAAAACCAAACCCAAAGCCTAAGTGAAAATTAGCAAAATTCACTCAACTCCAAACATATCGATGTTTATACTCAAAAAGGTCGGAAATGACGTTTTGAACTCAATGGAAGTGGTCCCGAGCCCTAATTCGACCGTATGAAAAAGGTAGCATTTCCGACTATAATCTGACTAACAATGCTGTATTTAAATAAAATATTTAAATACACAATCGTAAAATATGTGGGTTGTTACGGACTCCCCTCCTTAAAGAAATTGCGTCATCGCAATACTTCAGAAGAAAGACAAAAATTAAAAACCGTAAAAGCATATCAACACAAAATAAATTTGAAATAAGAAGTTCACCATAAAGAGTACGAAAGAGTAAGTCTGAACGTGTTCGCTCGCTGAATTCTCCGAATTCCCAGAAGCAATCCTTGGGATTTGAGAACCATTGAACTTTCACAAGAAGAACATCTTTATTTCGAAAGCGCTCAACCTCCGTAGCAATGACGCGAATAGAATGTTGCTCATAAATTAAATAGGTGAAATTTCAATTTCTTCAATAACATCGGGCTCAAGAATAAAAATCAGAATCTCAAAGGCATTTCCATAGTTGAAAGACGTGGGAAACGTCATGAGTAGCAGAAAATTGAGCCGGTAATAAAAGGCGATAAGCCATGGAACCAATACGTTTGGTGATGGGAAATGGACCAATATATTGAGGTGCTAGTTTTCCCGATCGACTGAAACTCACAACACCCTTCAAAGGTGAACCATGAATAAACACAAAATCTCCCACAGAAAATCCAAATTTCCCTCTTCAGTTATCGGCATAGGATTTTTTCCTACTTTGAGCTTCTTTCATCCTAAGACGAATAAGGTCAATCTTTTTTGTGGAATCACGAATAAAGTCCAGACCTAAAACCAGCTTCTCACCGGCCTTAAGGCAACAAGAAGGAGATTGGCATGGCCTTTCGTGGAGTGCCTTGAAAGGTTCCATACCAATACTAGATTGGAAGCTATTATTATAGAAAAACTCAACAAGAGAAATATGATCTTCCCAAATTCCACCAAAATCAAGAACACGCACGAAGAAGATCTTCGAGAGTTTGATTCACACGCTCGGTCTGTCCATCGGACCGAGGATGATAAGCGGTGCTAAACATAAGCTTCGTTCCCAAAGCTTTTTGAAGACTCTTCAAAAATCCACTAGTAAAAAATGGACCACGATCGCTAACAATAGAAGTAGGAACTCCATGCAACTTTACAATTTCTTTTATAAAGAGTTTGGCCAAAAGAGGTACGGTCCGATTGGACCGAACGGGAATAAAACGGGCGGATTTTGTAAGTCTATCAACTATCACCCATAGGCTATCATGACCCGAATGAGAACGGGAAGGCCATCAATAAAATCCTTGGAAATTTGGTCCCACTTCCCAAATGCCCAAAGTTTGCAATAACCCGCCGGGCCTTTGATGCTCAGCTTTAATGAGTTGGCAAGTCATGTAACATCTAACAAAGTTAGCAACATCGGATTTCATTCCATGCCACTAATAAAGTCACTTCATATCCACGTACATTTTACTACTACCGGGATGAATGGTAAATTTAGAACGACGAGAATCTTCTAAAACATCTTTATGAAGATCACTAATATTTGGCACGATAACTCTACCAAATTTTTGAATACCGCCACGAGAATCAATATCAAAGTCTTTCAATCCTTCAATACCAATTTTATCCCTACAACTTTGGCTAAGAAGAGCCAATTCGGCATCTAGCTTTTGAGCTTCAAGAATGCGGTCATAAAGAGAAGGATGAGCATCATGGCTACAAAAAACAAGAGATGAACTTGAATTTGATTCATGATCTCGAATCTCACAAGTGAACAAAGTCTCGAGATCATTCCATTCGGATATCATCAAAGAAATAACCGCTTTTTGATTATGACTAAGGGCATCGGCAACACGATTTTCCTTTTCGAGAGAGTACAAAGAATATCAAGATCACAAGATGCAAGGAACTCAAGCCAATGTCATTGACAAATTAAGTTCCTTATGAGAAAATAAATACTTCTAAGATCTATGATCGGAATGGAGAACAAATTTCTTCCCCAAAAATAATGATGCCAAATTCTATAAGCGAAAACAATAGCCGCAAGCGCTAGATCATGAGTGGCATGCCTAGTCTCTATAGGCTTTAATTGTTTAGAAACATAAGTAATAGCACGTTCTCTTTTGCAAGAGTATTGCACTCAAACCAATGCGACAAGCATCGGTATGAACAATAAAGTCTTGGTTCCCTTCGGAAATTCAAAAGAATAAGAGTATCGGAAAAGAGTTCTTTTGATTATCCTCTTTTTGGAAAAGCAAAACTTCCAAAAACAATAAATAACTTTATGTAATCATCTTTCTAGAAAATTTTACATTTTACAAGTCAATTTATTGTGTTTGATTGTCTCATCAAAGCGTTTAGGAAAATCCTATCGATAACGTTGATCAAGCGCATCGATAAGAACTCTTAAAGCACTCAATGGGTAATACAATCACTAAATCATCTTCTATATGATAAATAAGTCTATTAAAAATTTTAAGAATATTCTTTGCGCGTTTCAAGAACAAAATCCAATTATACATATAAAATATCTTCTTAAAAAGATTTGCAAAAATTATAAATTTTTCTTTCCATCCAAAATCAATAAATACAGAATGGAGTTATCGAGATATTTGTAGAATTACTCGATTCATAAAATGGATGAAATAAGCCGCACAACTGAATGATAGAATAAGTCATTCATAAGAATCATAACGAATGCGGAATGCGGTAAGTGGAATGCTAACTTTCGCAACTCGTAGCAAATGAAAACCGATGGCAAGGTCGAGCTGAAAAGACCTTAACACTGCTCAAAAGATTGCTTAGGTGATAATCATAAGACAAGCTCAAAAATACTAGAAAACTCACAACTAACCAAATGAAAGAAATAACACTTTACTCAACATGTAGGCTTAAAGAATAAAACGATGCCACCAAATTGGAATCGAAATCACAAATAAAAAATACAAATCTGCTTAACAAATTGAAAATGTCGAAGATGGGTAGTCCACACGGGACATAGGATATGGACTTCAAAATGATTAAGCCAACCCTTTCACAAAAATCAATTATGTAGCCTAAGTAACGCATAACATGCAAATTGGCTCGGAAAGAAAGAAAAAAATTAACATAAAATAATCTTGAAATCAAAACAAAGCAAATTGAGTGTTGCAGATCCACCAACCGGATTCGCAATTCTCAAAAAATCACTAAGCCTAAAATGTTTTAAAGAAAAAGAATCAACAAGTTCTTTTGATATAAAATAATAAGATGAACCCATATCAAAAATAATTAGAATAGGAAGATCACGAAATAAAATAACGCCATCAAGGTTTGAATGGAAAATACCTTGACCAAGAAAAATGTCACTAGGCACATTTAGCTTTCCTTCTCTCCTACTTTGATGTTTGGGACAAGAAGATAAAAGATGACCCGGATTTTTGCAATAGCGACAAGTAAGGGGCTTCGGACACTTAATTACGTAATGGTCCTTAGAATTACAGTTATAGCATTGTCCACGACTAGAGGTATGAGATTTTGCTACCGGGGTTTCTAGTTCCTCTTTCTTCTTGCTTTGTAGCATGGGGCATGTAGAAATATGATGACCTGAATTTTTGCAATAGCGACAAGAAACGGGCCTTGGACACCTACTTACATAGTGGTCCATTGAATTACAATTGTAGCATTCTCTACGATTAGAGATTGGAGTCTTTGCTACCGAAGTTGCATGTCTCCCTTTCTTGTTGGGATTAGGGCTTTTCAACTTAATACGCCTCTTCTTGAAAATCCCAATATCACCATCAATTCCTTTATCAGCCTCTTCATGTCGAAGAGTGATATCCACAAGCTGATTGAAAAGGAACTTCAAGTTTCAGAGGTAAAACAATTTCGGGGTTCTTACTCAAAGCATATATAAACTCTTAATTCTTTACAAGATCCCAAAGTTGTTGGCAGACATGAATACCCCATCCAGAGAAGGGCTACTGGATTGACCAGCGCTAGGACTGCCAGAACTAACCATTTCTTCTTCTTTAAGAAAAAAATAAAGAAGAGGAAAAAGGTTATTCTCAAAATGAATACCAAACAATCATGATTGATAAAACTAGGCATCATAAAATAAAACAGGATAAGACGGTACGAAGACTCGAATTAAATCCTAAGGCATGACTTCTAAGAAGGACTTAGGACGATGATCCTTGTTAAATTATTCTACATTGTTCTAAATTTTGGCTCTGATACCATGCTATGACGCCCTACCTCTATACTCACGCTAGCCAAGGACACTTCGGAGTAATGCCATCACTGGCACGAAGAATAAGGCTATTGAGGAGCGACCATCCGTGTAATTGCTTTTGCGAGCACCGATATGTCAGATAATATAACATGCATTTCTTTTCGAAAGGAAATCCGACATGCCGATACAAACTCAAATCTACTACACTGTGGCTATGGGGTCTTCAGAAACAAACATAGAAATAAACATAACATAAATCAGCCACAAATATCCATATCACATAGGCGGAAACAGATATGAATATAACACATGAAAGTGTACATCAGTGTAGTGGTCTAACAAGATCCACAATATAACAAAAATAGATATAAGTGCAAGACAAAAGAATAAGTATACATCAAGGAGCCTCTATCTCGAATGTATAAAACAAAAACTACTAATCTAAAGTAGTTAGCCAAAAATCAGGCGACGGTCCCTGATAAGAAGTCAAGTAGAAGCACCGGTAGCATCTAGGTCTGGCCCGAGTATTATTTAATAAGAAAATAATAAATGAATCAGTCTGGCTATAAATATGAGATAAATATGAGATAGAATAAGATATACGATAAAAACGTACGATAACGATAATGCCATACCGTGAAATGTATACATTTAACAACAAAGAAAAATCATACAATTATCTCAAAAATCTCATAACATCAAAAGAATGACATATTCTTTGTTTTTATTCACTAAACCACAAATATTGAAAAACCTATCAATGCCAATCATAAAAGTTGCTGAAACACAAATTCACAGAAGTTAGTGAAACACAAATTCACCTATGCACAAATATTGATAAAGCTTATCAATGTAAATCACGAAATTTGGTGAAACACAAATTCTAGAAATCATCAATAGAAATCCAGAAATCACAAAATGGGGGAGGCCTATCACAAACGGGAGCATGAAAACTCACCAACACGTGCATCACAAACGGAACGCTATTCCATGGTCGCTAACTATCAAATTCGAGCCGAAGCTCCACAAAACGGTCCAAAGACCTTTGAGCCGAAGCTCCACAAACTGTCCGAAGATCTTTGAGTCGAAGCTCTACAAACGGTCCGAAGACCTTTGAGCCGAAGCTCCACAAACGGTCCGAAGACCTTTGAGCCGAAGCTCCACAAACGGTCCGAAGACCTTTGAGCCGAAGCTCCACAAACGGTCCGAAGACCTTTGAGCCGAAGCTCCATAAACGGTCCAAAGACCATGGGTCGCTACCCCACAAAATTGAGCTGAAGCTCCACCAAAGGATCTTTATAGATCCACAAGTGTAAATTACATAAAGCTAGTAAATAAATGAGTTTAGCTTCATGTCTCATAACAATTGGCTTAACTTAATTATTTACGAGCAAATTGTAGACTTCCACTCGAATATAAGTGTAAATTACACTAAGTTAGTAGATAAATGAGTTTAGCTTCATGTCCCATAACCACTAGCTTAACTTAAATATTTACAAACGAATTGTATATTCCCACTCGAAAATTGTCACAAGGGTTTCACTCGAACAAGTCCAAGAATTAACTGATGAAGTGAGCGCAAGCGTTTCATGTCACTTGTTTTACTAAGCCGTTTAATTAGATTTCTCATACGAATGAGGTAAAGGTTTGTATATACTAATAGATTGGAAAACGGTTTATAAACGAGCTTTGTAATAAAATAGTGTTGAAATCGTTTTGATGAAAAAGTTCGAATATTTACTACTAGTATAAAAACCTTTGTATTTTAAAGTGATAAATCGTAGAAATGATTGTAAACACAGTCAATCACCAAAATTCACAATCGAAGACGTGAATTAAGTCCAAAGAAATCGATACCAAATCCATCAAAATGGGTATACCCAAAAATTCCAAAATAGAAGTCATCAAGGTCGATGATAAATGATAACAACAAATTTAAAAACCACGAATCGATAAAAATTGGAATTTCAAGCAAAATAGGCTAACTACGCAAAAACAAGTAGGCCAGTCGACTGATTACAGAGGCCATCAACTGATTGCAGGAAACAAAGATTTCTAGCCTATGTAGACAGCCCAGGACCATTCGTTTGCTACAGCCAGTCGACTGACTGCAAAGGTCAGTCGACTGACTAGTACTGGGGCTGTTTTTCAGCCTATCAAATGAAGAGCAACTCCTCCAAAATTGCAATCGGACGAGCAAAGGATGCTTGGGGTTTATGCCAATCGACGACCCGACCCTTATAGGCTCTTCGATACACCGCTAAAAGCGTGATCAATCATCAAAGCTATGATCTTTAAAGATTTGACTTCAAAATGCCAAAAATTGGAATATTCTACAATGCGATCCAAACCAAAAGAAAATGCACATGAATAAGTGTTAGGAATTCATACCCAACAATCAAGGATAGTTATAGACATAGATGTGTGATAAAAATCTCACCTTTAAACTCGAAAACAATGAATGAGAAGCTTAAACACAAAGGAAAGGTCAACCACTCCTCACTTCAACCCAAGGAGCTTGAATCTAAGCTCAAAAGAAGAACATTTCCTAAGTTAGATTTAGGAATTTTCTGAAATGAAAGGGAGAATAAGTTGGAGAAGAAGAAGAGGATGCTTACCAATAGCCTCTCCTTGATTTCTAGCTTGAAGTTGAATTTGCAAATGAAACTACGGCTTAGGAATTTCTAATTCCTTTTCTCTTCCACAATTTTTATCTAAAGCTTGAAGGTATTAGGAAATGAAAGTGAATGAAAAGAAGTGGGGGTGAAGCTAGGGTCTTAAGTTGGGGTTAATGGACTGAAACCCAAACTCAAAGCCCTAAGTGAAAATTAGAAAAATTCACTCAACTCCAAACATATCGATGTTTATACTCAAAAAGGTCCCAAACAGCGATTTGAACTCAATGGAAGTGGTCCCGAGTCCTAATTCGACCGTATGCAACTATAATCCGACTAACGACGCTGTATTTAAATAAAATATTTAAATACACAATCGTAAAATATGCGGGTTGTTACAGAACAAGCAAGTTACCGTAAACCCTAAATTTTAAATATGAGAATTTGATGAAATAGATATTGGTTTTGAGATTGATTACCTGTATATTCTCTTGAAATAATCTCTCTACATTTTTCTAGCTTTGAATTGGGGGTTTGATTTTAGAATTTGAGAGTAGCCATTTTTTTCTTTTCGGGCTTTCTGGTTTGAGCTTTTAGGAAGAAGAAGAGGAATGAGAAAGGAGTACGTACAGGTGAATTCTTTCCCCTTTCCTCCTTACTAAGCCCAATAACCCACTTAGGAATTTAAATTAGCTATTTGTTTTTATTAACACCCAACTTAATTTAAGCTACATTATTAAACCACAAACAGTTTTTTTAACTTTGCTAAAATATAAACTATGATTATAAATTATTTTGAACAATTTTGAACATGATTTTACACATAAATCCATTCTTTTCATATTTTAAACAAATTGCACATTTTCTTCTTTTAATTGCAAAATCCTACATTTTTATTTCTAAAAATTACAAAGACAATACTTCATGTTTAAATAAGTTGCACCAACCATATAAAAATATTCTACATGGTAAAATAATATTTTCAAACACAATTTCACATTTTTAAACACCTTTATCATTTAAATACGCTTTTCCAAACAACACATTTTCAATTAAGAACCCAAATATAATTATTTAGCACAAAAGCCATTTCTAATTGACTTTAGATAATCATTCTAATCATCCTCTCCATTATTTAATTTAATTTCATGCATAATAAATTATTATTCACATTATAATTCATTATTTGTAGGTAATCACAAAACCTAGATTGTTACAGACCTCCCTCCCTAAGAAAATTGCGTTCCCGCAATTTCTATAATGGAAGTTATCCAGAACCCTTTATTTCATCACAACAAAGATTCAAATCAAAAGATAGATCAATAATGCTCACACTCAACCAAAATAAGGAAAACCAGATAAGATCGCTCGATGAGTTCTTTCGTTTCCTAAGTACAATCCTTAGGATAAGCGGATCATTGAATTTTCACAAGTGAAACCACTTTGTTTCGAACGCGATTAACCTCCGAATCAAGCGCAAGAATAGAATTCGGCACAATACACTAGTCGATGAGAACTCGTGATCATGCAACACAAGAGAATTAACAATTGAGATTAAATCACAAAGATACATACCAAATTGGGATACATGAAACATGACATGAATACCCAAATCTAAACAGAAACGATGCCCAATAGCGATCGAATCAATGCGTTCAGCAATAGTAGATGGTCCTATAAAACTAGGAGGCAATTTTCCCATTTTACTGAAACACACTTAACTCCTTTAAAGAGGTAACACAAGTAAAGCACGATCATCAAAGGAGGATTCAACAAAAGATGGGTGGTATTTCCAACTACCACCATTTCATATGACCGCATAAATGCAAATCACCCAAAGAATTTTTTTTAAGAGTTTTCACTCAAATCCATTTTCTTTTGTTACACAAACCTCAAATTTCAAAATTTGAAATTTTTTAAAGTTACTTATTTAAATTCCCAATTCAATCATCTTTGCTTTTGATTTATAGTAAATTGAATTAGAGTTATGCCATGCTCCAATTCTAAAATAAATGTACTACGATTTTGTAATATATTTTTCCACCAAATGTACCAAATCTTAAACCATTTCACTTTATGATTTAAAAGCATACTTATTAGACTCTTCATCGATGGCTACAAAACTTTTCTAAATAACTTTCTCAAAAAAAATTCTAAGTGTTTAACTTTTTCGAAAAATTTGACGGAGTCTCCTTTGCACGGAGAGTCATTTACAATTTCACAAATATGAATTATAGTTATACATCGACCAAAAGGTCGGGACACAATATATATATATATATATATATATATATATATATATATATATATATATATATATATATAATTATAACCCTTAAAACACTTTGTAATTCATATCTTTCATTTTAGCATTTAAAAAGTGAGCTTGCTTACTTTTTATACTTACTATTGCTCTAATTAATCATTCAATTATTCTCTTGCACCTGCACTTAACTTAAATGAAACACATTAGCATGCATTTATAAACATACGAAACACTACATCCAAAGTTTAAAGAAGACAACAACTCAAAACTTCATATTTTTCAAACTCAAACCTGCTGCAAAGAATCAGACTTTTGACACAGTAAAATTCAAAATGTGATAATACTCTTAAAATAAAAGTTGTTCCACTCAGTATACGCTTTCTAACAATATATAGATCATCAAAATCTGAGTTACAATTTGAAAGTTATGCTTAGTTTACTTTCAGCCTTAATATGAGAATTTATAAAATAGGATAGAGATGTCCGTCTGTTTTCGAACTCATTTTTATATAACCAAACTGAAAAAAAAAATTCAAAAATGATACCTAGTATATTTCTAGCTTGTTGAAAGAACTTTCTTTTGCAAAAAGAATGAACTCATTTGGATTTGTAAATCAAAAGTTATCGCTGTTTTAGTACAGCTCATTTCAAATAAATTTTCAGCACTTAGAAAATTTTAAAGTCAAAACTCCCAAACCATTTTTAAATCTAAGTTACACTATTTCAAGATAAAAATCTTTATACTAGTTTATTTACTACATGATCAGCTTCTCTGGAAAGCTAAGATATTCCAAATTAAAAAAAATTCATGTGCAACAAGTTTCAAATCACTTTACTAAGTGAAACTTTTTACTAATTACACAAACCAAATTGTAATGACGACTCATTTTAAGTTAAGATAATAAATTTCTTCTACTGACAAAAAAACATTATGCATCCAAATAACTTTGGAATTACATATTGAATTTCAAATTTCTTTCACAATTAAAAGCTTATCTTGTTGACATATTCATTTATCATTTCTAGCTTTTCTCAGTAATTCACATTTTATAATAAATGAATCATTTATACATAATTTTTTTTCTCTTCTCTTAACCACACAATTTAACTTTTCTCTTATTATCAAGTTAGACTAAATAAGGTTGAGAATAACTTAAAAATGTTTTCAATTGAATTTCACAAATTCATATCTAACAAATTTTTAACACTCTTTATATTTATAACCAAACTTACTCCAATGGTTTAGCTTCTTTATTCAATTTCACGCTAATTCAAAAGTACCAAATTAGCATTTCTTAAATTTTCTCAAAGATATACATCATATTTCTATCACTTACTATTAATCAAATGATTACGTGTTTAAACTAATCTTCATAACTATCCTTTTTTGCTTTTTACTAAAATATTATTTCAATCTATATTTTAGTTTTCTAACCAATTCATTTCCTTAGTTTTAATACACTACTTTATTAATCTCTTATCACATGATAGTTTCATCCAATTAAGGTATTGTCTAAATTAAAATTATTTTCCATATAAATAAATTACCATAAGGTAATATTTTCCAAAGATACTTTTCCTCAAAAGCTTACTTAAGCATTTTAAATTTTCCATGTATGCAAACTTTCATAAACATGTAACGTTAACAACAATGAATACGATTTTTTTAGAAGTAACCATATTCAAATTTTCCAAATATCAATTTAAAAAATTATACCATATTACTTATTCATCTATAGTAAATGACTTTATAAATGGCTGCAAAGTTGACTAAGCATCACCATTGCCTCTCCATTGACCTCTATGTCATACTACTTTCATAAATCACTAAGTTTATATATAAAATACTTAATTCAATGGCAGTTTAGAAACTTTCAAAATCTTTGCAATTAATGTATATTTTTACATTTACCATCCATACTTGAAAAATACTATTTATTTCCATTTCAAAAAGCATGTATCACATTGTCTCTCAAGTGTTTAGGAATCCCTAACGATAACGCTGATCAGACGCATCGACCAAAATCCTTAAAAACTCACCAAACGATCGACACACTAAATTTATAAAACCTATTTGTCATCCTTTAATGGATCTTATATTTGGTTGTAAAGATGTTTATTTTAAAAACACGAAACATTTTCTAATTATACAACCATGCAATCAATTTATAAAACAATCATGTTACATACATATGTATATCTCTTGTTAGAAAAATTCTCAATTTATATGGATGCTTCATTTCCTAAAATTCATTTAGTAATTTCATTTAAAAAAATATGCATCCAAACTAACCTCAAATATTAAATTTTAATTCATTTTAACCTTTGGTTAACTAATACTTATGAATTAAATTTCATTTTCGTAATTTAATCTTACTAATATTTCTTGCGGTAGCTACAACTCGAAGACACTGCAAGTTCTTATCATTTGAATTGAGTAGGTTTCTAACTCTCAATTATATCGCCTACTCATATCATTTTGACAATTATTATGTTACAAAACATCCATGCAATGTTATATATTCACCCAAACAATAATTTACTAAAATCAAGTATTAATTGTGCTTAGCGAAAACAGTCTCAACGCTTCCGCTATGCACTCTGATCATTAAAGGATCGGGACACACAATTTAAATCTAAGCCATCTGAGGTCTAATTATTATTATTTTTAAATAATGTTATTTAGAAATATCAACATATTTTCAAGAACTTTTTATTTACTCAAAAGACACGAAGGAAGGGATTGGTAACACTTGTATTATACGAGGATGTACTGTAATAAATGTTTCTATTCTATGTTGATTATATTTTGTTCTGAACTCAGCACTGATACCAAGCTGTAATGCCCCACTCCGAGACCCACATTAGCAAAGAGTATTACAAGGTAATATCGTCTGCCAGTACGGAGAATAGAGCTGTATAGGAGCGACCATCTATAGCCTTGTCTTAACTATCTATTGAATAGGTCAATAAATGTCGCATATTTTTTTCCAGGTGGATCGACTTATCCAATAGATATTTAATATAAAACTATAATGGCTAAGATCTAAGAGAACAAAATACAACAACTCAAATGTAAAACACATCATAGAACAGTAGATCATCACATACATATACACATATACATCATAGAGTATACAAAATGATACTTGTCAAGTGGTGTAGCAACCATGATATAAAAGCGAGTCAAAAGAATATACATATCAGAGTTACAACCAAAAAGGATTACACAAAAAGCTAAACAAAAGGAGCTAGCAGAATAGTCCATGCGGAAGCAGAATAGGCTAAGTCCAAATGTACCTTACTTGAAACACCACGGTCTGACCCGAGTGTAAAATACATGGGTCGGTTTAGCTAAACAAATCAGTTAGATAAGCTAAATGGTGATGAACATGCAAGGTCATAAAGTATCACAAATATCTCTAAAAGAGATAATTCGATCATCTAACAAAAGATGAATCATAACAAGCCTCTTATCATCGGCAACTCAAATAGACAAAGCATATGAATATCCCAAATCAAGCCAAAAAGGCAAATAACAAATACCAATAAAGGTAACACAAGTTTCCACAAGGTAATCGCTATGTATCGAGTGGTGCAAAAGACCTACTCCAAAAGGTGATACTCTAGGGAAATATAAATATCAATGAAACAAAAGATGCATGTGCTCAAAACTGTATAAACAAGGATCCACAAGCCCGAAGGAAAAAAACCCAAGTATCTCTCGAGCGGTGATGAAGGACCAACGCCAAAAGAGATACTATAGGGCAACAAACCCAAAGGCGACAATCCCACGTATCTCTCGAGCGGTGCCGATGGACCAAACCCAAAAGTGATACTATAGGGCAACAAATCCGAAGGCACAAACCCGAAGGCAACAAACCGTAGTGGCGAAGGTCCGGAGGCCCAGTACTAGACACCACTAACTGGCAATATGTGTCACAAACTCTCGGAAAAGAACCCGAAAGTGTTAACGTGTGTCCCATGTCACACGTTCGCACTAAATGGTTTACTAGCTATTAGTTAATTCCATACTCAAAGCAGTACAAAGTTTACCTCATCACATCGGTAAACCATACCCGAAGGTCAAAAAGATCAAACGAATAGATTAGGAATTAACTAATAAGATAAACACACGTGTTCATAGCATGCGTTTTATCTAATCATTTAATTCTCCTCGCTCTTCGCTTGAAGTGCAAAATTTTGTATTTCATATAGAAATTAAGTTGAAGAAAACGAGTTTTAGGTACGCTTCGAAATCTCTTTAGAAATTGCCTTTGAAATTCTCCTATTATGGAGTAAATAATTTAATACTTAAAAATAATACTAAATAATAATTTCACAAGCCAGTTTGTTTTAAAAACACTTCAAAATGCTTTATAAAACCCGTGCACAAAATCTAGAGAGAAAATTCAGGAATTCGGGAAAATATCAAAAATGGCGGAAATTATTCTAAGTATAAAAACCGCTGAAATCAAGCTATGATCTTTAGTTCCACAGCAGGTTTGGACCTGAAAGCAGAGTCCAAATAACATGAAATATTTCAAGATTGTATACTAACACCCGTACTCCAATCTGCAAAAAGATTCATCCAATTCTGACTTAAAATGAAGATTCTGCGTCGCTTCGAAGTCGGACTAAAACCATTATAAACTGCTGTGTAAAAAAGCGCAAATATTCAACTTCGACGATGAGTTCGAAGGGGCAAATGAAACCAGATCTTCGTAAAATTTTCTAGGAGCATATACTAATACTTCTACTACAGTTTGCAAAAAGAAACGTTTGATTCCGACTTGAAATGAAGAATTGGCGTCGTCTCAAAGTTGGACCAAAACAAGGATTTTCTGTTTATTCAAAACAGCAAAAATATCTGATTTCGGCGATGAGGTCAGCATAGCAAACCAACCCAGATTTTTATGAAACTATATAGAAGTGTAGATCATCACTTCATATTTCCAACGAGACCAAGAATAAAAGATTCTGACATCGGATGAGCCCGGGATGGCGTCGCAAAATCGAGGTTCTGCTCTGAAAACAACGGGAGAAAAGATACTAAGGCCTGTAGCTATGCACTAACAGGCCAGAGACGAAAAACCACAATTTTGGCATAGTAAACTTCTAATTCTGGAAAAATGAATATTATCAAAGTTGTAGCTTAGTTTCTAAGCTTTGTAGAATGACCAAGATCGTCAAATTCTGATCAAAGATGAAAATTTGATGACTACAACAATTTTCAGATCTAAATTATATATCACTATCGTTTTGCTCTCGGGACAGTAGTAAGGCTGCACAGTTTTGACCAAATTAACTTCGAAATTTCATGAAACTCAAAACATGAAACTTTTATTCTTATATCTAAGCTTTTCATAACATCCAAAATTAATAGATTTGGATATGAAACGAGTAACTTATGGCCAAAACAATTTTAGGTTTTTTATTGTATCAACCCAGTCGTTTTTTGTCAGGCCGACAACAAATAAACGTGATTTCGGCCATTCAAACCTCAAAATTATGTAAAGCCGAAAGCATAAAAGTTATAGACTACAAAATAAGCTTTCCAAAATATCAAGAAAATCCTAATTTCGATTTAAGATGAATGAGATATGCCTAATTTACTAACAGCAATATACTAATTCTAACTTCAGCTAGCATTGTGAGATTAAACTCACCTTTGAGCAAGAATATAGAAAGATACTAGAGCAAGACTTGAGCTTTGGCTTCAAAAGAGGACTCAAGAACCTATTGAACTCAAAACAGAGACATGCAAGAAGGAACAAGCAAGTTACAGTAAACCCTAAATTTTAAATATGAGAATTTGATGAAATATATATTGGTTTTGAGATTGATTACTTATATATTCTCTTGAAATAAACTCTCTACAATTTTCTAGCTTTGAATTGGGGGTTTGATTTTAGAATTTGAGAGTAGCAATTTTTTTCTTCTTTTTCACCTTTCTAGTTTGAGCTTTTAGTGTGATGTCCCGGAAATTTGAGGCAATAATTATTTAATAATTTCATTGATAATTATTTTAAAAATGTGAAATATTGTTTTAATAATTTAATTTAAACTGGAAATCTCTTTGGAAATTAATAATTATTTAGTTTGTTAAATAATTATCTTTTCAAAGATTAAAAATATTTATAATGTATAAATGTTTATACATTGTAAATAGAAGATTTGGTTTTAATTTTTTTTTTATATGTAATAAAGAATATTTTCTAATTATTTTATATAAATGAATAATTTGTATATTAATTAATTTGATTTAAATTAGTATTGTATAATTTTCTCAAGTTTGTTTTAATTTTCTTTCTTATATCTTTATTAAAAAGTAAGTATGTATTTATTTTGTTTTTAAAATAAATATAGTTTAAATTTCATTTTATAATAAAGGTTTATTTTGTTTTGTTTTATTTTAAAATCTTCTTTTCTTTTGAAATTTAGTTTCATATAGAATATTATTTTAAAAAGAATTAAACAAACATTAATATGTAAGTGTATAGTTTTATAAAAAGCTTATATGTATTTAATTAAAAGCTAATGTTAATAAATCACTTTGAACTTGCTAAAACAAAGTAGAAATGTTTCAAGATAAATTCAAATACATTTAGTAATTTAGAATTCTCTTTTAAATATTAACATGCATATGTGTTAACTTTTTAAACTATTAAGTAGACACTTGTAAAAATTTTGACATAATAAGTTAACATGTGGCATTGATTTTAAATCTCATTGTTTAAATTATTGATAAGTGAAATATAGCAAAGCATTTGGATTAAAACATTTTCTCATTTGAAAGATCTGAAAATCAAATTTCAGAAATTCTAAAAACAATCTTCAAGCTTGCAAATAAATTTCTACAAACCATCTTCAATCAAATTCACAAATCTGCAAATCATCTCCACAAGCAAATGCATGTTTTAGAATCTACATTCAACTACAAATCTGCAACCTCTCTACTTAAATTTCTGCAAAAAAAAAATCAATCCTCAAATCTGCAATATTTAAAACCCAATCTACATCTAAATTCTGTGAGATTCAACCTCAAAAAAATCTGCATGTTAAATCTGCAAATCTGAGCATTAGAATGGGTCTGCATGTAATCTTCATCAACAAGTAATAGCATCAAGAAACTCAGCAATCAAAATACAAGTAAAGCAACTTCAATTTCAAACCTGCACCCAGATTTCAAATGCAGTTTCAAGTCAGGGGCCTGGGAATTGAAATCTACATCAAATTGCTCTGCATATAGTGTTCTGCATCTTCAATTTAAAGTGAGTAAGCTTTTTATCTTTTAAAAACAGTTTTTTTTAAATCAAAATCAAACATATGTTAAAGAGCTTATGTTTTTATTTACAGAAAGCAAACTGTTTTAAAACAAACTGTTCTGTTTTGTTTTAAAATGAAATAAGTAAACTTACATGCATAAATTTGTGACACCTGAGTATATGAAGTGAAGATAAATAAATGATGTGGTGATTACAAACTCATGAATGATATGTGTGCATAGGAATGAATTTGCTTATATGTTTTTTTTCTTATTTCTGGGATCTGCATACCTAGTTGGTTGTGAACTGAGATGTTTTCTTAAATAGTAAAGCATTATTATTTAAATTGTTGCTGTTACTAAACTTGTGTGTAAACAAAGTATGTTAGTTAGTATAAATGTAGTTTCTGGAAAAAAAATCATGAATTAGTTAAAATATGTTAAAATCTAAAACCTGTTACCTCTGAAATAACTATAGCGGTGAGTATATTTTCAAATAAGAATTGGGATACCAACATCATTAATTATTATAAACAAGATTATAACATTGATGTATGTTAGAAATAAGGAAGTATAAAACAAGTTTCATTTTTTTTAGTTGACTGTGTAAATGTGCATTTCTGTTTGAAACAAAAAAGGAAACTTGAATTAATCTGTTAAGCTAGTGGATATTGAGTGTTTAGGTTCTTCATGCTAGTGGTATATTGAGGTTAGAATGGAGTAAATTGGGTGATATATGATCAGAGAAAGAGAGGAGTTAGGAATTGAGTTCTTTCAGATTTCAGAACTTTGTTTGAATGTGCAGTTCTTAGTATATTACCATGCTCTCTGTTGCTTCAAGTTATTTGTGGCTTTGGGAACTTGTAGAGGGGATGTAAGGGAAGATATATTCAAGGGTGTGTCGATGATGGTGGCTGGAGGTGGTGTTTCTAGGTGATTGACAAGGGGTCTTTGTTGCAATGTGTACTCAGGGGATTATTAGTTGTGTGCAGGTTGTTGACTCGGGGAATACTCGGGTAGATTTGCTTTTTACTCGAAGCAATGGGTGAAGAAACTCGAAGCAAACCATAGGTTGCTCGGGTAGGTTAGCTTCAGGTTTCAAAATCTGAGAGTATTTGCTGTTTTTTTTTTTAGAATTTGAATGGAGTTCAAATTCTAGTGTAGGGTTTGATTCATATATATGTTGAAATTGAATTCAAATA
The DNA here is from genome assembly GCA_030765085.1 of Allium cepa. Taxonomy (NCBI): domain Eukaryota; kingdom Viridiplantae; phylum Streptophyta; class Magnoliopsida; order Asparagales; family Amaryllidaceae; genus Allium; species Allium cepa. Next base: position 85,333,808 of record CM060942.1, on the reverse strand, counting down.
GAGTTTGAATTCAAAGTTTTTAAAAATTGAAATATCTTAAAATAAGTTTAAATTTGGTTTTAAATAAATATAAAAAAATGGTTACAGGTTCAAATCCTGTAGTTTGCAGTTTTCATAAAATTGAATGAAATTATAATTTAAAGATCTTAATTTGATTTAAATATAAGTTAAGTCTGAATTCAAATGAAGTTTTGAGTTCAAGGTTTTAAAAATGAAATTTTTAAATTTAATCAAGATTTAAATTCAGTTTTAAATCAAAATTAAAACAGTTTCAGGTTTTAATCCAGAAGTTTTGCAGTTTTTAGACTTTTGAATGAATTCATGTTTTTTTTTAGTGGATCTTGATTCAAGTGGAAGTAGAAACTGACTCCAAATAAAGTTTGAAATTCAATGTTTTTAAAAATGAAAACCTTAAATTTAAACCAGATTTAAATTTTGATTTTAAATCTAGATAATAAAAACTGTTTCAGGTTTTTTTTTTTTTTTTTTTAAACTCAGAGAGTAATTTGCAGTTTTAGTTTAGATGAATTCATTTTTTTTATAGATAAAATCTGATTCAAATGGAAGTTGAATCTTAATTCAAATGTAGTGTTGAATTCAAAAGTTTTAAAAATGAGAATCTTAAATTTAAACAAGTTTTAAACTCTGTTTAAACCAAGACTAAAAACAGTTTCAGGGTATCTTTCAAAACCAGAGTTTGAATTTAAACAGTTTTTGTATGTTTTAAAACTTTGAACAGATTTGAATGTTTTAAGTAAGTTTTAAACTCAGTTTGAAATCAATTTAAAACTGTTTCCAGATTTCTTTGAAACCCAGTTTAATTTCAAAACAGTTTTTAAAATTTGAAATAAATGAACATATTCAAATGTTTAAAAGTGAATTTGAAAATGAAATTTCATTTCAAATAAGTTTAAAACTTGAAAGAATTGAGTTCCTTTAGTATTTGAAAGTATTTGAATTAAAATATGAAGTGTTGATGTAAATTTAAAAGTTGAAAATAATCAATTTATTTTCAATACTTAATTTATCAAGTAATTTAGTTTTAAATCTTTCTTGAGTGATGAGTGTTGTTTAAACATTCATTTTTATTTTATGGTTTATAATTATTTTTGGAATTAATGAATCTTTAAATAAAATTTGAAATTGATTCTTAGAAATGTATTGTTTTAATACATTTTGAAATTAAATGAGTCTTTTGATAAGTAATTTGAATATTTTGAAAATATTTAAGATAATTAAGAATTTACTTAATTACCTGATTTGGAATAATGATTTAGATTAATTTTAATTAGAAATGATTTATTAATCTAATCCAGATTTCTTAAGTATGTAATTAATGAAATGTGTTAAATAATAATGATGATAATTATCTAAGGATAATTAAGTAATTAATTAATGTCAATAAATTTTAATATTGTGATTTGTTAAGTTAATTAATTTAGTTTAATTAATTTTAATAAATCATTAGATAACTTTAAGAATGTAATTACTTAATGTAATTAGTGGAGCAGGATTACTTGATGAAGTAATAAGGTTAATTACTGGAATGTAATTAGTAATTTGGATAATTACTTTTGGAATTAATTAAGGAATTAATTAATGATTAATTATTGGTTAATTAATTTATAAATGAGTAATTAAGATAGTTAATTATTAATCAAGGTGTTTAATAATTAGGTTAATTACTAAATGTAATTAATTTTAATTAAGTAATCTATTTAAATATTAAAGATCATTAATTAATGTTAATGATGTAATTAAGGATTGTTCAATTAAGTAATAATTGATTAATTAAGTAATTAATTAATTGTAATTAATTAAGGGCAATTATAATTAATTATAATCAATTAATAAATGAGTAATTAATGTTAATTACTTATAATTTAGGTTAATTAATTTATAAAATTAATTAAAGACTAATTACTTATTGTAATTAGTGAATGATTAATCAAAGTTGTTTAATCAAGTTGAATACTTAGGAAGTGAATTAATTAACTGGGTTAATTAATGGATGTTAAGCAGGATTTAAATGAGTAATTAATTTAATTATTTTAAATTAATTAGAGATGGTTGTAATTAATTTAATTCATTTTAAATTAATTATAATTGTTGGTTAATGAATCATTGCTTATGGATGTTATTGATTAAATGGTTGTGATCTCAGAAATGAGATGATTGTATCTGTATGATATGAATGTTTGGATAACTATGATGGTTTGTGATGGATTATTTGGATGGATGATTATCTGTTTATGGATGATACAGATTGTCTGTTTATGATATGAATGTGATTATCTATTTTGAGATATAGTTTATCTATCTGTATGAATTAGATAACAATGAAATAAGTTAATTGTTTAAAACCCTTAAGTACAACTTGGACATTAAGATGGCGTTTGGTTTCGATGAGACCGGGATCGGGTTTCCATATTTGGAATTCCGAAAACCACATCGATTCCAATTAAACGTTAGGTCGTTAATCCAAGTGGAGCAAGTGAAGACTCGAGGTGTAAGGGCTATACGTCAGTATAACTCTGTGGGTGATTCCGTAATGAGTTTGACGGAATAGTACTTATAGGTTCGAGACGGTGATATAGAGTGCAAGGGTTATTGTCGTTAACTCTGAGGGTGATTCCAATACGAGTGTAACGAGATAATGCCTTCGGTTTCGTTCGAACCCGGAACGAACTTGTATGGATTGAATGCTTTCAGAACATCGTCAGGTGGACGATGAGCATTCTAAGAGATGTGTCCTCTAAAGGTAATCGTAGCCTCAAGCCTCATCAACCGGGAATGGCTAAAACAGGGGAGGTGCAGCAAAGCTTCGTGGGTAGCCCCCACTGGAGAGCAAGATTGATCCCTGTCTAGAGGTCCCTTTTTATTCGGCTTAGTGGGCAGTTGTCAGTGTACACCAACTGCGGGGTTGTCTTGTTCGGAACTGTTCAGTAAGGAACGGGTCCGGCTTTGTGTTGCAGGGGAGTTAGGGTGGCTCCTCGGTACGGTGATCTAGGCCACGTACTGTGACGGGCGGTACCCCAGTAGCCCTGCCATTGATGGAATCCATAATCCAATAAGTTCCTGTACGGTTTTGATTGTGCCCAACTATGTTGGAACGTGAGATGTAAGCATTCCAGCTATTTCTGTATTTTATTTTGAAAACCCTAGACACTATTATAATATCACTGGATTTCCTATCAAATGTTTTGGTTAGCGTAAGGTAAAAACTTTTCCATGTTTATGTGTGGGAAGTCTTACGTGATACCTTTTGTTTTCAAAGGATTTTCTAAAGTTAAGCAACTTTTATCCCCGTTTACTCACACCAGACCCCTGTCTGACCTGAGTGTTTATTTTCTGTTTTATTAAACTCTTGGGTACTCATATTATGTATGAGTAGTCAAGTGTTTCAGGATTGCTTTGATCGAGTTCTGGAGGAGATAATGGAGCAGGAGGCTTCAGCGTGTAGATATATGTAGTGGTTCCGCTGTGGTTGAGTTGTATCTGTTTCTCTGATGTATTTGGATTGTAATTGCTAGACAGATGTTTATAACTGTCTAGTTTTTGTTGTATTAGCCGTTTAACTCTGATGTATATGATACTGTGTAAAGTTTTATGTGATATATTATAATTTATTCGATTCCGCTGTGAGATTCTGATATTGTCTGTTCTTTCTTTCCTTTCTTTTCTCTTTTCTATCCCTTTCTTTCTTCTTAATGATGCAACTTTCTGGAGTATGGAAGTTGGGTCGTTACAACGTGGTATCAGAGCGTTAGGTTGAGTGAATACCTAGGCTCTGTAGTGGTGTCTTTCTTGAGAGAGCGTATTTGTAATTTTTAATATATATATATTTCTGCCTATTTGTTGGGTTACCTGTTCGGGTTTCCAATATAAGTAATAAAGGTAGATAGGGTAGTGGTGTGTGTAACACAACTACCAATAGTTGGAGTTTGAGTGTTGGAAGTGATCTGCTAGGGCAGTTTGGGTATCTTGTTTAATTTGGCAGTTTGGTGAGAAAGATTTCTCTGATCTCTGAAGGAAATCTTTTCAAGATTCGGAGTTTATTTTTGGAATATAAGCTTGGTGCAGTCGTGTGAGGGGTTTTTCTTGAGTTTGGATCAGTTGGGAGTTCTGAAGCCAGCAATGGTATTTTGAAAACCTTAAGAAGGAGTTCTGTCTATATTTGAGTTTGAAACTCAGTTTGGCAGAGTATTTTGAGTTTGGTTTGGGAGCGAGTTTCCCGAGAGATATCTGTCTTTTGAAGGCTCTATTGTGAAAAGGCTGGTGTAGCTTTGAGGTTCGATGAGTTTTTGGTTAAGGAAGCTTTGGCAGCAGTAGCAGCAGTGAGTGGCCTGTTCTTCGGTGGTTCAGAAATCTCTGTGATTCTTCTGTCAGTAGTCCGGGCAGATGGTGGAGCTTGTCCATTTCTTCTGAAAGCTCAGTTGGGTGTGATGTTAGTGGTTAAGAGGTGGGCCACTAGTTTCTTCTTTTGAAGGCTTTAGCTGTTCTGATTTTGTAGTGAGAACAATTTCTTGAGATCTGAACCAGGTGGAATCGCAAAAGTGACTTGCGATAGTTCAGAAGTTCTCTGTGTGATCTTTGCTTGGATTGAAGCATCTTTAGTGGATGTTTGAGTTATCAAGGTGATTTGGTATTTTCTGGATATCTTTGAAGGAATCAAGATTTGCATTCGCATCAGAAGATTGAGTTCTGTATCGACTTGGTTCTTGGAGCTTTGCCGGTGGTTTAGCATTGTAGGAAATTCTTTGAGTATGATCTGTTTAAGTTGATAGAATTTATTGGATCCAGTTTCCTGGTTTCTGGTTGAATTTTTGCTGTGGTGGTTGTGACTGAATCGGATATGTCACTGGGATTTTATGGAATTTGATGAACAATATTCCGGGATAAGTTGATCAAGTTTATACTTATGTTCATCAACAGCATTCACGAATCAGAGTTGCGCAGTGGAAGCATGGTGGCGGCTATTCCAGAATAGGAGCATCCGATTCTTTGGGAATTTGAGTTTTGTCTTGGATCAAAGGATTTCTACAGGATATTCATTTTGGATCTGGAGGCCTGATTGTTTTATATCTGTAGTAGAGTTTGTGTGGTGGAGTTTGATTGATCTAGAAGTTGAAGGCAGCCCAGGATCAATATGAGTATTGGATCTTTCTGTTTTCTCTTAAGAGTTAAGTATATGGTTTATCTCTGGTTTTAGAATCAGTAGTTCTGTGAGATTTAGGAGTTGATCAGGACTTGTCTATAGTCCTGTATTCTGTTTAGATTTGTAGATCTAGATATATAGGAGCTCTAGATCTGTGTTGTGTTGCTAGTTTAGATTCTGTAGGGCGAGTGTCCTGGTGTTTGTACCTGGGAAACTCTAGGGAATTCTATCCAGAATTTTGTCTGGGTAGTTAGAATTGTTTGTTTGAATTGGTTGCTATGATTGCTAGTATTTGGTTGATAGTATATGATTGCTCTTTTAAAATTTAAAATTTGTATGGGATTATTAAATTACTTTTGCTTTTAAATTTCGGGGACGAAATTCTTTTAAGGGGGGAGGAATGTGATGTCCCGGAAATTTGAGGCAATAATTATTTAATAATTTCATTGATAATTATTTTAAAAATGTGAAATATTGTTTTAATAATTTAATTTAAACTGGAAATCTCTTTTGAAAATTAATAATTATTTAGTTTGTTAAATAATTATCTTTTCAAAGATTAAAAATATTTATAATGTATAAATGTTTATACATTGTAAATAGAAGATTTGGTTTTAATTTTTTTTTTATATGTAATAAAGAATATTTTCTAATTATTTTATATAAATGAATAATTTGTATATTAATTAATTTGATTTAAATTAGTATTGTATAATTTTCTCAAGTTTGTTTTAATTTTCTTTCTTATATCTTTATTAAAAAGTAAGTATGTATTTATTTTGTTTTTAAAATAAATATAGTTTAAATTTCATTTTATAATAAAGGTTTATTTTGTTTTGTTTTATTTTAAAATCTTCTTTTCTTTTGAAATTTAGTTTCATATAGAATATTATTTTAAAAAGAATTAAACAAACATTAATATGTAAGTGTATAGTTTTATAAAAAGCTTATATGTATTTAATTAAAAGCTAATGTTAATAAATCACTTTGAACTTGCTAAAACAAAGTAGAAATGTTTCAAGATAAATTCAAATACATTTAGTAATTTAGAATTCTCTTTTAAATATTAACATGCATATGTGTTAACTTTTTAAACTATTAAGTAGACACTTGTAAAAATTTTGACATAATAAGTTAACATGTGGCATTGATTTTAAATCTCATTGTTTAAATTATTGATAAGTGAAATATAGCAAAGCATTTGGATTAAAACATTTTCTCATTTGAAAGATCTGAAAATCAAATTTCAGAAATTCTAAAAACAATCTTCAAGCTTGCAAATAAATTTCTACAAACCATCTTCAATCAAATTCACAAATCTGCAAATCATCTCCACAAGCAAATGCATGTTTTAGAATCTACATTCAACTACAAATCTGCAACCTCTCTACTTAAATTTCTGCAAAAAAAAAATCAATCCTCAAATCTGCAATATTTAAAACCCAATCTACATCTAAATTCTGTGAGATTCAACCTCAAAAAAATCTGCATGTTAAATCTGCAAATCTGAGCATTAGAATGGGTCTGCATGTAATCTTCATCAACAAGTAATAGCATCAAGAAACTCAGCAATCAAAATACAAGTAAAGCAACTTCAATTTCAAACCTGCACCCAGATTTCAAATGCAGTTTCAAGTCAGGGGCCTGGGAATTGAAATCTACATCAAATTGCTCTGCATATAGTGTTCTGCATCTTCAATTTAAAGTGAGTAAGCTTTTTATCTTTTAAAAACAGTTTTTTTTAAATCAAAATCAAACATATGTTAAAGAGCTTATGTTTTTATTTACAGAAAGCAAACTGTTTTAAAACAAACTGTTCTGTTTTGTTTTAAAATGAAATAAGTAAACTTACATGCATAAATTTGTGACACCTGAGTATATGAAGTGAAGATAAATAAATGATGTGGTGATTACAAACTCATGAATGATATGTGTGCATAGGAATGAATTTGCTTATATGTTTTTTTTCTTATTTCTGGGATCTGCATACCTAGTTGGTTGTGAACTGAGATGTTTTCTTAAATAGTAAAGCATTATTATTTAAATTGTTGCTGTTACTAAACTTGTGTGTAAACAAAGTATGTTAGTTAGTATAAATGTAGTTTCTGGAAAAAAAATCATGAATTAGTTAAAATATGTTAAAATCTAAAACCTGTTACCTCTGAAATAACTATAGCGGTGAGTATATTTTCAAATAAGAATTGGGATACCAACATCATTAATTATTATAAACAAGATTATAACATTGATGTATGTTAGAAATAAGGAAGTATAAAACAAGTTTCATTTTTTTTAGTTGACTGTGTAAATGTGCATTTCTGTTTGAAACAAAAAAGGAAACTTGAATTAATCTGTTAAGCTAGTGGATATTGAGTGTTTAGGTTCTTCATGCTAGTGGTATATTGAGGTTAGAATGGAGTAAATTGGGTGATATATGATCAGAGAAAGAGAGGAGTTAGGAATTGAGTTCTTTCAGATTTCAGAACTTTGTTTGAATGTGCAGTTCTTAGTATATTACCATGCTCTCTGTTGCTTCAAGTTATTTGTGGCTTTGGGAACTTGTAGAGGGGATGTAAGGGAAGATATATTCAAGGGTGTGTCGATGATGGTGGCTGGAGGTGGTGTTTCTAGGTGATTGACAAGGGGTCTTTGTTGCAATGTGTACTCAGGGGATTATTAGTTGTGTGCAGGTTGTTGACTCGGGGAATACTCGGGTAGATTTGCTTTTTACTCGAAGCAATGGGTGAAGAAACTCGAAGCAAACCATAGGTTGCTCGGGTAGGTTAGCTTCAGGTTTCAAAATCTGAGAGTATTTGCTGTTTTTTTTTTAGAATTTGAATGGAGTTCAAATTCTAGTGTAGGGTTTGATTCATATATATGTTGAAATTGAATTCAAATAGAGTTTGAATTCAAAGTTTTTAAAAATTGAAATATCTTAAAATAAGTTTAAATTTGGTTTTAAATAAATATAAAAAAATGGTTACAGGTTCAAATCCTGTAGTTTGCAGTTCTCATAAAATTGAATGAAATTATAATTTAAAGATCTTAATTTGATTTAAATATAAGTTAAGTCTGAATTCAAATGAAGTTTTGAGTTCAAGGTTTTAAAAATGAAAATTTTAAATTTAATCAAGATTTAAATTCAGTTTTAAATCAAAATTAAAACAGTTTCAGGTTTTAATCCAGAAGTTTTGCAGTTTTTAGACTTTTGAATGAATTCATGTTTTTTTTTAGTGGATCTTGATTCAAGTGGAAGTAGAAACTGACTTCAAATAAAGTTTGAAATTCAATGTTTTTAAAAATGAAAACCTTAAATTTAAACCAGATTTAAATTTTGATTTTAAATCTAGATAATAAAAACTGTTTCAGGTTTTTTTTTTTTTTTTTAAACTCAGAGAGTAATTTGCAGTTTTAGTTTAGATGAATTCATTTTTTTTATAGATAAAATCTGATTCAAATGGAAGTTGAATCTTAATTCAAATGTAGTGTTGAATTCAAAAGTTTTAAAAATGAGAATCTTAAATTTAAACAAGTTTTAAACTCTGTTTAAACCAAGACTAAATACAGTTTCAGGGTATCTTTCAAAACCAGAGTTTGAATTTAAACAGTTTTTGTATGTTTTAAAACTTTGAACAGATTTGAATGTTTTAAGTAAGTTTTAAACTCAGTTTGAAATCAATTTAAAACTGTTTCCAGATTTCTTTGAAACCCAGTTTAATTTCAAAACAGTTTTTAAAATTTGAAATAAATGAACATATTCAAATGTTTAAAAGTGAATTTGAAAATGAAATTTCATTTCAAATAAGTTTAAAACTTGAAAGAATTGAGTTCCTTTAGTATTTGAAAGTATTTGAATTAAAATATGAAGTGTTGATGTAAATTTAAAAGTTGAAAATAATCAATTTATTTTCAATACTTAATTTATCAAGTAATTTAGTTTTAAATCTTTCTTGAGTGATGAGTGTTGTTTAAACATTCATTTTTATTTTATGGTTTATAATTATTTTTGGAATTAATGAATCTTTAAATAAAATTTGAAATTGATTCTTAGAAATGTATTGTTTTAATACATTTTGAAATTAAATGAGTCTTTTGATAAGTAATTTGAATATTTTGAAAATATTTAAGATAATTAAGAATTTACTTAATTACCTGATTTGGAATAATGATTTAGATTAATTTTAATTAGAAATGATTTATTAATCTAATCCAGATTTCTTAAGTATGTAATTAATGAAATGTGTTAAATAATAATGATGATAATTATCTAAGGATAATTAAGTAATTAATTAATGTCAATAAATTTTAATATTGTGATTTGTTAAGTTAATTAATTTAGTTTAATTAATTTTAATAAATCATTAGATAACTTTAAGAATGTAATTACTTAATGTAATTAGTGGAGCAGGATTACTTGATGAAGTAATAAGGTTAATTACTGGAATGTAATTAGTAATTTGGATAATTACTTTTGGAATTAATTAAGGAATTAATTAATGATTAATTATTGGTTAATTAATTTATAAATGAGTAATTAAGATAGTTAATTATTAATCAAGGTGTTTAATAATTAGGTTAATTACTAAATGTAATTAATTTTAATTAAGTAATCTATTTAAATATTAAAGATCATTAATTAATGTTAATGATGTAATTAAGGATTGTTCAATTAAGTAATAATTGATTAATTAAGTAATTAATTAATTGTAATTAATTAAGGGCAATTATAATTAATTATAATCAATTAATAAATGAGTAATTAATGTTAATTACTTATAATTTAGGTTAATTAATTTATAAAATTAATTAAAGACTAATTACTTATTGTAATTAGTGAATGATTAATCAAAGTTGTTTAATCAAGTTGAATACTTAGGAAGTGAATTAATTAACTGGGTTAATTAATGGATGTTAAGCAGGATTTAAATGAGTAATTAATTTAATTATTTTAAATTAATTAGAGATGGTTGTAATTAATTTAATTCATTTTAAATTAATTATAATTGTTGGTTAATGAATCATTGCTTATGGATGTTATTGATTAAATGGTTGTGATCTCAGAAATGAGATGATTGTATCTGTATGATATGAATGTTTGGATAACTATGATGGTTTGTGATGGATTATTTGGATGGATGATTATCTGTTTATGGATGATACAGATTGTCTGTTTATGATATGAATGTGATTATCTATTTTGAGATATAGTTTATCTATCTGTATGAATTAGATAACAATGAAATAAGTTAATTGTTTAAAACCCTTAAGTACAACTTGGACATTAAGATGGCGTTTGGTTTCGATGAGACCGGGATCGGGTTTCCATATTTGGAATTCCGAAAACCACATCGATTCCAATTAAACGTTAGGTCGTTAATCCAAGTGGAGCAAGTGAAGACTCGAGGTGTAAGGGCTATACGTCAGTATAACTCTGTGGGTGATTCCGTAATGAGTTTGACGGAATAGTACTTATAGGTTCGAGACGGTGATATAGAGTGCAAGGGTTATTGTCGTTAACTCTGAGGGTGATTCCAATACGAGTGTAACGAGATAATGCCTTCGGTTTCGTTCGAACCCGGAACGAACTTGTATGGATTGAATGCTTTCAGAACATCGTCAGGTGGACGATGAGCATTCTAAGAGATGTGTCCTCTAAAGGTAATCGTAGCCTCAAGCCTCATCAACCGGGAATGGCTAAAACAGGGGAGGTGCAGCAAAGCTTCGTGGGTAGCCCCCACTGGAGAGCAAGATTGATCCCTGTCTAGAGGTCCCTTTTTATTCGGCTTAGTGGGCAGTTGTCAGTGTACACCAACTGCGGGGTTGTCTTGTTCGGAACTGTTCAGTAAGGAACGGGTCCGGCTTTGTGTTGCAGGGGAGTTAGGGTGGCTCCTCGGTACGATGATCTAGGCCACGTACTGTGACGGGCGGTACCCCAGTAGCCCTGCCATTGATGGAATCCATAATCCAATAAGTTCCTGTACGGTTTTGATTGTGCCCAACTATGTTGGAACGTGAGATGTAAGCATTCCAGCTATTTCTGTATTTTATTTTGAAAACCCTAGACACTATTATAATATCACTGGATTTCCTATCAAATGTTTTGGTTAGCGTAAGGTAAAAACTTTTCCATGTTTATGTGTGGGAAGTCTTACGTGATACCTTTTGTTTTCAAAGGATTTTCTAAAGTTAAGCAACTTTTATCCCCGTTTACTCACACCAGACCCCTGTCTGACCTGAGTGTTTATTTTCTGTTTTATTAAACTCTTGGGTACTCATATTATGTATGAGTAGTCAAGTGTTTCAGGATTGCTTTGATCGAGTTCTGGAGGAGATAATGGAGCAGGAGGCTTCAGCGTGTAGATATATGTAGTGGTTCCGCTGTGGTTGAGTTGTATCTGTTTCTCTGATGTATTTGGATTGTAATTGCTAGACAGATGTTTATAACTGTCTAGTTTGTGTTGTATTAGCCGTTTAACTCTGATGTATATGATACTGTGTAAAGTTTTATGTGATATATTATAATTTATTCGATTCCGCTGTGAGATTCTGATATTGTCTGTTCTTTCTTTCCTTTCTTTTCTCTTTTCTATCCCTTTCTTTCTTCTTAATGATGCAACTTTCTGGAGTATGGAAGTTGGGTCGTTACATTTAGGAAGGAGAAGAGGGATGAGAAAGGAGTACGTATGGTGAATTCTTTCCCCTTTCCTCCTTACTGAGCCCAATGACCCACCTAGGAATTTAAATTAGCTATTTGTTTTTATTAACACCCAACTTGATTTAAGCTACATTATTACAACATAAACAATTTTTTTTTAACTTTGCAAAAATACAAACGATGATTATAAATTGTTTTGAACAATTTTAAACATGATTTTACACATAAATCCATCCTTTTTCATATTTCAAACAAATTGCGCATTTTCTTCTTTTAATTGCAAAATCCTATATTTTTATTTCTAAAAATTACAAAGAAAATACTTCATGTTTATATAAGTTGCACCAACCATATAAAAATATTCTACATGGTTAAATAATATTTTCAAACACAATTTCACATTTTTAAACACCTTTATCATTTAAATAAGCTTTTCCAAACAACACATTTTCAATTAAGAACCTGAATATAATTATTTAGCACAAAGGCCATTTTTAATTGACTTTAGATAATCATTTTAATTATCCACTCCATTATTTTTTTCTAATTTCACACATAATAAATTATTATTCACATTATAATTCATTATTTGCAGGTAATCAGAAAACCAGGGTTGTTACACAAATTCAAAAGTTTCAAAACATTTTCCCAAAATCATTCTCATAATATCTTTTATATATATATATATATATATATATGTATGTATGTATGTATGTATGTATGTATGTATGTATGTATGTATGTATGTATGTATGTAACTTCGAAAATCTTTGGATCACTTCAAACTTGTATAAATTCCCTTTTTATACTTCAAATACTTTCGGAAAAAAAATTCTTCTGGCAAAGATTCAACAAGGGGAGATTTATCTTATATAACAAAGATATATAACTTTATTTATTCCACATCAGATATTCAAATCTGATTACTCTATAAAGTCACTTACCATATTACTTACTTCCATAAAGTGAATTTCTACCATAGAAATATCCAATTTCCACTTTACTTAATCATATATTTCATAAAATATACTTTCATTTCAAAAACCATTTTACAGTTCTTATCCACAAATTTTCAATATAAATTTCATTCAAACCCGTATGATGTACACATATCATCCGTATGTGATATCAATCTGATCGCTCACTCGATCATACAATTTCACTTACAAACTAGTATCGCCCACCCGACTTCCTAGTGCAGACTCAGATATGATTTCTTGATCAGAAACCGTCATTCTCCTTGCATAGTAATAATTATGATAGAGAATTTCCATACCAATCAAAAATCCATATCTAGGTTCGTAGTCGAAAATCAAGTGAAAAATCCCAACTCGGATCGATATAACTATCTTGAAATTCTATGCTCGAATCTGGTTAAAACCACTATGCGAATAGAATAATATACGTACATCCTACACATTTATCTTCATTGATTATTAGCTAAATCAATCCTCCTTTTTCTATTCACATTCATTTTGATTTTTATTCACTTACTCATAATTGCTTAAATCCTTATTTGTATTATCACCTCAATTCTTTTCTCAAATGGATATTTAATCATAAACACTTTGAACTCTGTCCAGCTTGAATTTTAGAAAATAGCTTGAAAAATTAAGAATAGATAAGTAGTTGAAAATAATAATTATTTTGTAAAATAGCTGTAAAATAGTTAAGTAATTATAAAATAGTTAGAAGATAGACAAATAGTTATAGAAATTTTAAATAATTGCAAAATAATTGTAAAATAGTAATTAGTTATCAAATAGTTGAAAAGCAGTAATTAGTTATAAAATCGTTGAAAAATTGTTAAATAGATCCAAAAATAATTGTAAAATAAATATAAAATAATTTGGCTTTAAAAAGAAAGGTTGTATAGAGTAAATAGCTTGAAAAAATAAGTTTATATTAAAACAATTTATTTGGAAATCTAGTTCAGAGCCAAACTGTTCACCTTCACTTTCTCCATTTTCAGTCAATTTCTCATCCCATTAAATTGATTTAATTCCAATTCAATTTGAGTTAACTTCAATTCCTTTCCCAAATTCAAATCAATTCCCATTTGAATTTGAACTCATTCAATCTTCAATTTCATTTCAAAACAATCCAATTCAAATTTTCCATTCGAATTTTTTCAAACTTATACATCTTCAATGACAATTCCAATTAATTCAAATAAAATCCAATTTGAACCAATTTAATTCAAATTTCAAATTTAAACCATCTCGAATTATGTAGATTCGAGTTAAATTTTTAAATGTGGATTTAATCTTTTAAATCAAATCAACTTATATCGTTAAACCATTTAATTCTGTATCCAAATCCCATTTTTAACCTCTTTCAAAGTTCAAATAAAAATTCAAATCCTTTTTAAACTACTAAATCTTTTAAATTCAATTTATCACCAAATTTCAATTTTGAAACCAAACCTTTGAAGTTTTATCTTAAACATTCAAATCTTAAGTCCAAATGGTTCCATTTTATCTTAATAATGCATATATTACCACAACCCATTTCTTTATCCATTTAAACAAATCCAATTTCAGCTTAAAGATTATTAATAACAAAAGGATGGTATCATTCAAATTACTTAAAACATCCATCCATTTTCAATTTCCAGACCTCAAACCCATTTTGAGATCACACAAACTCCCAATACGAATTAACCATTTAACTTTCCAAGTTAAATCCCAATTTCATCTTGAAATTTCTAATTCAGGTTGTTTGTTCTAAACTTATTTAACTTTCCAAAGTTAAATTCAATTTACTTAATCCAGACAGCCCTACTCAAATTTGAATTCCTTCTTCAAATTTCAAAATTCTTTCCCACTTATAAGTTTAAAACTTATATCACTTTGGGTTTTCACATCTCATTCCAAATAAAAATTTAAAACTCGGCATTTAGAGTTTATCTCAAATCATCTTTGATATTATGTATATCCATATATATACATATTAATTTCCTTTACACGCCAAGTTATGCTTTAAATTGTAAACCACTTTTGGTTTTTAATTCAAAACAAATTCCTTTAAATTTTCAAACAACTCTTGTTTGAAATAGGACCCTTTCACTCAAATACATTAAGTAATATTATTTATTATTTCTTTATCACTTTGAAAAAATTTCAAATTTCTGGACCTAGATTTAAAACTTCACAATTTAGATCATCTTCAATTTCAATTTATAAGTCATACTCACCTAAATATTTTACTTCCCTAAAACATTTCATTTTGCTTACTCATTAATACACATTTTATCATTAAACACAACAATCATTTATGATAATAACCAAGATTATCATATCTGAAAACCAATTCAATATTATCTTATTCTGAAACTCTTCCCCAAATTCAAGATTTTAATTTCAGTCTGAATCCGTTTCGAACTTATCTTTATTTAATTTCAATCTGGTTGTATTTCTATTACCACTTAATTTAATTCCAATAATTTAACAACCATTACCTTAATATTTATTAGAAAGAAATATTGCTTTATATATCAAAGTATATTCTTACATAAAATCATTTAAAATCTTTATATAAGAAAATAACAAGTACGCTCTCATATATACACACACACACACACACTCAGCTCATTCTAGGGTACCACTGGCCCTATACTTAATGAGTATTCCCAGCAGAGCCAAGGTTCTCGCTTAAGCTTCAGCTCTGATACCAAATGTAGCGACCCCAAATTTTTGACTACGAAAAATTCTAGATGGTTAGGAAAAGAAGAAAAGAGATAGAAGAAGAAACAGAAAACCAAACTTAGAATCTCACATTCGCAGCGGATAAAATATAATATCGACTAATACTTTACACCAAGAAAAACTGTATCAGTTAATTACATTTAAATACATCAGAGTTACAACATATGTACGAACACTAGACATATACAATCAACATATCCCAGATGTACAACAATATATCACAACGGAAACACTCCATACGTTGCTGCCATCCAGCTAGCCTCCTGAGCTCCAGAACGTCATCACCTGAAAATCTGTAATACTAGGTCTGACCCGAGCATTACATCAAAGTAACACCCGGATCAGGCTGGAAACCAGCGTGAGTAAATCCATCTAACATGAAATTCCAATGCACAGAACTTATTTAAAACCTGGGTAACTCGTTCATCACTACATGTTCACAACTTGTTATAGTCAACACTTGATCAATCCCTAAGTACCTTTACTTAGTTTTAATTGATTCAATCATTTAAATAAATCCCATTCTAGCCTATTGATTTCCCATACTTATCTATTAAAGAATCATAGTAGACTACAGATCGAAGTGGTTTCGGGTACTTACCGGTACCCGACCTCGGTCTCTTCGAATCCAATTTCATTTTTAAAATCAAGTTATTCATGTGGATACAATTCAAATTTTAAATACAAGATGTTACTTTCACATCGATCCATCTCGATAGATAACCACATTATCACTATTCGACCCAATCATATCACAAAACATTTCAAATCAGTAATATCAAACAATCCATGGCATTTAATATCACTCAATAACTCATAAGCAAGATTAATTAGTCATGCCATTCCTAATTAATTTAAATAAATCAAATTAATTACTTCAATCATCATTTTAGATCTTGCTTACATAACATTAATTAATTAATTACAATCAATTAATTAATGATCCTTTAATTATCATCCTAGTTATTCATCCTTGATTAATTATCCTTTAATTATATTAAGTAATTAGTCCCTTAATTAATTACATGAATTAATTATTCTTAAACCAAACACACTAATAACATTTATTTACCATCTTAATTAATTAAATATAATTAATTACTTTAACCCTTAATTAATTACATTAATTAATTATTATATAATCACTTACATTGATTAATTAACATTTAATTAATCACACTCATAAATTAACTAACCCTTACTTAATTACTTATTAAATAAATCCTTTAGCTGATTACACTAAGTAATCATTAATTACTTCCCTTAAGTAATTATCCTTTAATTACTTCCATCAAGTAATTATCCTATTGGTTAATTATCCTTAATTAATCAACCTTTGATTAATAATTAATTTAACCTTTATTTTAAATTAATTAATCCTTAACCATTAATTAATTAATTTCTCTTTTTTACTTAATTAGTTAATAAATAAACAATTAACTCTTTACTACTTTATAAAATGACCTTTTATTATCAATTAATTTGTTTTAATTGCATTAGTTAATTAATTATCCTTAATTGGTCACAACCTTGATTGAATAAACATAAATTCTTATTCAAATCAAATACTTAATTACATCATTATTATCTATTTGAGAATCAATTAGGAATTAATTTTATAATTATATCTGGTATAATTACTTTTAAACAACAAGCTTGAAGATATACTAGATCAAAAAAAATTAAATTACAAGATAATTTGACTTACAATTTAAATTGAAATTTGGTTTGAGAACTTAACTATACGTGCTCTTAAATAAACTTGTTTAAATAGTTGTTTTGAAGCTTATTAACCAATTTATATCTTTAAAACTAGCAACTAAATTTACTTATTACTTTTAAACCTTGGTCAAACTATTTCCTTAAATGTAGGAATGGCAATGGGATGGGTTGGGGCAGGTTTTTAGTGCCCCATACCCGTCCGGTATTTTTTAGACCTCACCCCAGATCCGCCCTCATAGACCCAGTGCGGGTCTGGAATTTTGCCTCGTATCCGAGACCCGTACGGGTCAGGGTAGACCCGACCCACCCCAAGACCCGATGAGTCTCATGTATTGATTCAAAATTGTGTACCAACTTATATATATTTATTTGTTTGTACTCGTTATCACCAAATAATACATGAAATACAAATAACAACGTGTCTAAGGAAAGTTAGTAAAAATGATGTGTACAATAGCAATTTAGAAAATATATACATATGTTATTGTATAATTATCAATGACGCAACTTAATACTCTAATTTTTTATATATATTGGAAAATTTTAATATCCATGCTAGAATCACTTATATCTAAGAAGATTAATAAACCATTATAGTAATAAAGCAGTTTCATTAGATGTTAGTAGTGCGGGTCGGGTTGGGGCGGGTCAACCGAGCCCCGACCCGACCCTAGACCCGAAGCACTCAAGAACGGGTCACGGGTCTACCCGCCCCAATGACCCAATAGTGCGAGTATGGACGGGCCAAAACAGGGACGGGTCGACCGGGTTTGGACCCTAGACCCACCCCATTGCCATCCCTACTTAAATGTTAAAAACCCATATAGTGATCGCAATAACCCCGAGCCCAGTGTAACGACCCGTAAAATTTCGTTGAATTAATTTGGTGGAATTAATGAGTTTTGTAATTAAATTTAGTAGAAATAAAAACTTTATAAACTAATATTGAAACGAACGCTAAAATAAAATATATAAACAGTGACTTAAAACCTATTTACTAGCAATTTGAATAAATTTCAATAAATGAAATGAGGTAAGTATTATACCTGGATATAAAATTCATTTAAAGGAAATTAATTTATATGTTAATGTAAATTTAGAAAATATTAGAATAAATGATAATTCCATTCGTACTTGTAAGCAGTTATTATAAGTTGAATGTTGAAAAGGGTGATTGAATTGGAATTTATATTTAATTTAAATGAAAATATTAAAGGTTTACAATAACGGAAGTTTAGGTAATAAAGTTTATGCAGGTCAATAAATAAATAATTGAAACAGTCGTAAGGTCAAAGTTGATTTCATTTAATAAGTTGGGGATAAATTTCGTTAAAGGCAATTTATTTATTATGTTAATGTAAATTAAGATAATTAAACGTACGTAAATGATGATTAATATGTAATATATGGAGAGGAATAAATTGGTATAAGAATAGAATTAAGGTAAATTCATTTTTGGTGTTAAAAATTTAATTAATGCGTTTAATGGATAGAAGTACGTTTAGAAATGTAATATTATTCAAATTAAGTGCAGATAGGCGTATATTAATGCCTGGGAATAAAATTTGCGCTATGTATACAAAATTTTAAATCTGGATTAATAAGTAACGAACGTATAAAAGAAATTATTAAAAGTTACCAAATTTATTGGTAAATGGATTTATTATAAATGAAATTTAACTTATTACGCTAATTGAAATAAAGATGGAAATTGAATATATTAATGGAATGAAACGTAAGACAAGTGTTAATTTTTGTATAGAGTCATAATAGACTCAATGTAAGGGTTGAAATTGAATCTGATCCATTTAATTGGAAACTTATTAAAATAAATTGGATTCAATTTATAATAAAGGGGTTATTTTAAGAAATTGAAATAAATATTATAAATTGGTGAATTAAGTCACGTTAAATAGAGATGGGAATTAGTTTAAAGAAATATAAATTAATAAGTAATACAAGATGACAAATTTTATGAATTATAGAATTTGAATTTTAAATAGTGAGTTAATTTATTTAATTTATAATAATTGGATTTATTGCAAATGAATGTAATCAAATATTTAACTATTACGTTAATTTAAAAATTAAGTTGAAATTTGGAAATAATTGTGTAATAATTTTAAATCCACTAGTAAACCCTTCTATTTGGAATTATGAATGTAATAATTATGGGTTAATTCAATTTAATGGAAATTTTGGAAATTTATCTATAATTTTGAATTTTTTTTAAAATTGAAGAATTATATTGATTAATCTTTAATAAATTAACATTTAAAAATTGTTATATCATTGTAGATGTTTAAGAATTATAAAATGATAAATATTTCAAATTTCAGAATTTTAACGCGGAATCTGATTTAATTAATTTATTTTAAATTTATTTAGTTAATGGAAAAATAGCCATTTTGGCCACTGACTCGGATTTCGACGAACCAGTTTCATCGGATCCGTATCGGTGAATTATTGTATGGTCTCAAGTTTCGTAGCGATCGGACTTGTCGTTTGATCGTACGAACGCGAAACGCGTTGAAATCGATTTAATTAAAATCAATTGAAATCAATTTAGAAAAAATTGAATTTAGCATAACTTCTCCATACGATGCAATTTGAACTTGAAACCTTTTCCATTGAGTTTAAAATATTTTAAAACACCTATTGTGATATATGGGTTTATCCAATTTCGTTTCGGAGTCAAAGCGGGCTTTTTGGTCCAATTATCGTTTAACACGTTTTTATTTCGGATCCATATGTCTATTCCAATTTTATCTATAAATACCCTGCTAAACCCTAGCCTCCGCCTATTCTCATTTGTCTACGCATAAAATTTCATCAGCTTCTTCTCTTCCTCAATGGATGCAAACCCTAGATCCAATTTCAAAATTCAAAAATCAAATCCAAAGCCTAAAAACTAAAGTCCTTAGAAAAATTCGAAAAAAATATATGTTGAAGCTCTCGAGGTGCGTAATTTGCTGGTGAAATTCGTTTGTCATTTTGGTTCATCGTCTGAACTGTATAAATCAAAGAATCCACGTGTAACATCCCGCAAACCCGTACCGCTTGAGTCAACACTATTTTACCTAAATCAACTCAAGTTGTACAGAAATAGGAACCATTTGGGTTAAAGAAAAAGAGGTAGAAGAAGAAAATAGAAAACAACATCGGAATCTAACCATCGCAGCGGAATAAAATATAACAGATAATAACAGATCTTTACTCAAACAAATATATATCTATTTATACATATATCAGAGTACATCATCATCAGGGTACATCAATCATAGCTCAACATCAATAACATACAACTGATTACACAACTACTCAACACAGCGGAATATATATAAAACAAGTACGTAAGTACGTATCGTCATCCAGCTCGTCTCCTGAGCTCCACAGCATCATGTCCTGTATCCTATAATACTCGGTCTAACCCGAGCATTATAGTTAAATAACACCGAGTCAGTCTGGAATACCAGCGTGAGAAAATCACACCCAATTGATTATTAAGTTTCAAAAATCCTTTGGAAACAAAAGCATCTCGTAAGACCACGCCACAAATAAACATGTCGGGTTTTTACCTTACGATAGCTAAAACAATTTTTATAGAAATCCTCTGATATTATAATAGGGTCTATTTACAAATACTTATAAAATAGCCGCAATTGTTACATTATTAAATTCCAGCTACTAGCCACAGAGTGGGTAATACAAACAAAACTCATAAAAGGCTCGTAGGGAGAATGGATTCCAACTAATGACTAGGCACTGGGGTACCGTCTGTCACAGTACGTGGTCTAGATCACAGTACCGAGGATTACTCCCTTCATCCCCTGCAATACAAGGCCGGACCCATCCCTTACTGGACAGTTCCGAATAAGGTCACCCCACAGTTGGGATCAGCAACCGCACCACTAAGCCGAAATATAAAGGGACATCTAGACAGGGATGACCTTACTCTCCAGTGGGTGCTACCCACGAAGCCTTGCTGCATATCCCCTGATTTTCAGTCATTCCCGTTGATGAGGCTTGAGGCTAAGCGTTACGTTTTAGAACATTTCACTTAGAATGCCCATCGCCCCCCTGACGATGTTTCGCAAGCATTCATCCATACAAGTCCGTCCCGGGTTCGAACGGAACCGAAGGCACTACTCCTACTACATCCATTTTGGAAATATCCTCAAGATTAGTAGCGACTAGCCCTTGCACTTCACTGCTCCATCTTCGACTCCGAACACGTTTTTCGCACGAAACATACAAACCGGATCGAAGTGGTTTTCGAGAAATAAATCTCGATCCCGGTCTCTTCGAAACGATCAACGCATTTGTCCAATACTGATAGTCGGTTATTTAACTATCAATTAATATTCACGACATCCATCACACAATAAATAATTTCCCAAATTATTTATTAACCTCAAAATATCTTTACAAGATATATTTCTATTTTCAAACCCTTTTGAAAACAGTTTTCAAACTATCTTCCTTTCTGAGAATAAATTCCAAGTATTTTCTATTTCCACTGAAGTCACCAAGCACAAACTTAGATTTTAAAATGATTTAAAACACTTGCTTTGGAATATACTTTGAAACATTTAAGTTAAACTACTTCAATAATTTACTAAAATTACATATTATATAAATGTTTGAAAATATGGTTACTTTATAAAATATAAACTAGGTTTTCTCCTTAAAAACAAAATACTAAGTTACTTTTTACAAATAATTACTACGTTAATAGATTTGAAAATATTTATTTTAGAATTTAGATATGTAGATACAATAAATTTCCTAAAACATGCATTTTAAAACAACATTAAACGTTTATCTTATTTTTAAAAACTTACTTTGAAAACGTACTTGGCTATCCAGAGAAATATACTTCTCTCCACATTCTTCTTAAACTTTCCAATTCAAACACTTGAATCAATTACCAAATTGATTTCCAATTTACTTCCTTTTTTATTCCGAAATCCATTAGTTTTAGATTTTATTCCTTAATTATGATTTAAACTACTTTTAACTGAAAGTAACACATTTTAGATTTCTCAACTTACTTCTTAATCCTTCTGAAATAAAATTTAAACTTTTAAGATTTGAAATAATTCTTTATTCCATTATAATAATATCACTTAATTTTACAATTCATTAATTTATGTTTATTCAAAATCTTTCCTTTTCATACTCGTAGTTATTTATTAGTAGTTTAATATCACTTCCATTTCTTTTCAATTCATTATTAATCCATTCAAATTTTCTATAATTATTTCGCTTACAAATTTACTTCTTTATTTTCTTCCCAAAATACAATTTATATATTATTTTTGGTAATCCATTATACCCAAATATATCCATCAAAACATAACATTCAATATTCCAATATAACTCATCATAGAATCTCAAATAATCACAACAGAGAATGCTAAAAAAATTAAATGTTGAGGGGTCCAGTTGGATCCCTCCAACCTGCTTCCCTGCATCCACAGATTTTAGCACAATATAATACCCCTATTCCAAAATATACCATACTATAGCACATCAATCAATTCAACCATTCAAACAATTATTTAAATTCAATCTGAATATAAATTTAACTGAGTGAGATTAACTCACCTTTGATTTTTGCAATTCCAAACCAAAATCTCGACTTGTTTCTTCATAGTTTAAACCCTGTATAAATATTTCACAGTTTTGTTAATATTCGTACTAATCGTAATTAAATTATCTTTATAAATTTCATTTAAACCAATAATTAAATTTTATCAATTTTCTTAATTTCTCTTTACTACAAATTTCTCTCTTTAACCTATATATATTTAATAAAATAGAAATCTGATTCTATTTGAACTTCTCCACATTTTAAAATCACTATCTTTCCAAAGTTTTATACTAACTAAACAGTATTTATTTTTATTTTTTATTTTACTGTGAAGTAAATTTTCCTTTTTATTAAACCTGGATATCAAAATAAATTGAAACTTATACCTTCCCAAAACTCCAGCTCGAAGACCACAAAGTCACGACCTCGGCACGAACAGAATCCACCCCGTTCCCTCAGCAACAGCCTCACTTCTCTGCCCTGCCCTCGAGAACCACCCAACCCAATTATCATCTCCCCATACCCCTGCCTTTCCTCCACGCGTGCCCTAAATACACAACGCGACGCCACCACAAGCTCAGACGACCCCCTTCAAGTCGCGACTGCCATCGCGCGCAAACAATTCGAGTCAAGCATCCACGAAGTTCGCGAACCTCCAAATCGATACGGCCTCCTGAACGATAGAAAGGTGGAGAAGCGCGCAGCTACCATAGTCGATCATCGGATACCCTTGGAGCTCGCGCTCAAAACTCAGTGAGCTCGCGGCCATAATGATACACTGGACTTGATTCTTCTAAGGAAGGATACACGATTCACTCGTCTGCTATTCTCTTTTTTTTTTAGAATAAACGAACGAATTCGTTCGATTTAGGGAAGGAGCGAATTTAAATCAAAATCTCCTTTATTTCTTTCGGCTGAAGTTATTATAAAATGAAAGAGGGGATGAGATTTTATTTCTTCACTGAAATGAAGTCGGTTGAAGAATAAAGGAAAAGACGCGATGTAGATGGAAGGTGGCTTCACAGAGGAGGGTGACGATAGAGACAGGCTAGGCCTGCTTATAGGGTGGCTGAAGGATTTGAAATTTATATTTTTTTTATATCCAAAATATCCCGTGGTCCATAATTCTAAATCCCGAACCCCAATTTAAATGCAACGACCGGCTTCCTAGGGTTATATCGTTATTCTGAACATGCTGGAAGAGATCCCGAGGTCTAGTTCGATCATATGGGGAAAATAGCTTTTTGGTTCCAGTTATTTAATATCAGATTTCGATATTAATTTCAGCGCGTTTACTTATCGTACGATCACACGATAACTCCGATCAATACGAAATTTGAAATCCGATAATAATACAATATTACGGATCCAATGGAACTGGTTTCGTCGAATTCCGAGAATGTGCCTTGGAAGACTATTTTTAAATTCAATTTAAGCTATAAAATTTTAAAACTGAACAAAATATCTTCAAATTTGATTCTATCATTTTTATTATCTTCGGTATTATCAATATAAATTTTATAAGTCTTCAAGCTATTTTTAACAGGCTTAAAATTCAAGATTCAATAATTTACCCAATTACGATAATTAAATTCAACAATTAATTATCAAATAAATATTGATATTTGAAATTAAAGTTAATAATTAACTTTGGAATATTTAAAATTAATTAAATATTCTGATTTCAAATATTCAAAAATTCCGGGTCGTCACATTCCTCCCCTCTTAAAAGAATTTCGTCCCCGAAATTACTAGTTAGGAAGAATGATCCAGAACCTATTAACTATTTCTTTTCAAACCCAAACAGTTTTTAACAACTTGCCAAACAATCTTTTTATCAAAGACTTTCTAACCATTTTCCTAACCTTCAAACTTATCCATAAGTCCCAAACAATATCACCTACTTATCAATTCAAATTTAAACTTAAATTCACATTTTAAGTTATCAAAATTTTCTAACTCCCTAAATTTCCAAAAAATTTCGCCAGCGTCTCCTTTGCGCGCTAGCTCGGTACAACTACAAAATGGATCTATGGCCTCCCAAATCCAAAAAGAAAACAAAAGGCCAAGTGGCTCGATCCAAAAAGCCAATCCAATTTCATACAGAAATTTTAAACACATACCTTCTTGTCGGGCCATTTAAATTTTATCTTCTGAAATCAAACATCAATTTCCTTTTGCTTTTAAAACACCTGTATATCCTGTTATAACAATAATGTCCATCCACAACATTCAAAATCATTTTGCATTTCTTTTACAAAGTTTCAATATTTGCTTTATTTAAGCCCATACGATGCACACATAACATTCGTACGCAATACCAAATCCGATTGATTACTCGATCACACAATTTCACTTCCGAACTAGTATCGTCCACCTGACTTCCTAGTGCGGACTCAGATCTGTTTTCTTGATCAGAAACCGTCATTCTCCTTGCACAGTCATAACTATGATAGAGAATTTCTAGAATCAATCAAAATTCCATATCCAGGGTTCGCCGTCGAAAATCGAGTGAAAAATTCTAACTCGGATCGATATAACTATCTCGAAATTCTGTGTTTGAATCTGGATCAAATAGCTATGCGAATAAAATAATATACGTACATCCTACGTATTTGCCCCAATTAATTATCAACTACATCAATTTCCATTTTATTCTTATTTATTTTGATTGTTATTCACTTATCCACAATTACCCCATTTCACAACTTCCAATTTTAATCTTCATTCAATTATTCACCTAAAATAATTTCCCTAAATACCAAATTACTTAAGAATCTCACCATACTTCTTAAGTTCAATATAAATAGTTTACATACTTATATTTATTTTCACTTCACTCTTGAAGTTCATATTCATTTTTATTCACCTTCACCTTTACAATTCGATTTAAATTCAATTTGGCTTCCATTTTGAATTTTGAGTTAGTTGCACTTACTAATTAATTTAAATTTCAATTAAAGTTTATTTGCAAACTTCACTTTCTTTAGTTTCTTCAATTTCACTTTCTTTACATTCACATTTCAATTAGATTTCAATATCCAATTTCAATTTTATTTGCTTAGCAAATTTAGATCATTTGGTGTTAATGAAAATTTCCGAGAATTTTCAAAAATTATCTAACTCCCAAAATTTACGGAAAAATTTGGCAGAGTCTCCTTTGTATGGAGGGACTTCTGCGATATCGCAGGATGCACAAAAACATATATACATCGGCCTCAGGCCGGAAATCACAATATATATAAATATGTGGAGTTCATATCTCTTATTTTTGAATTTTTCGTAAGCGTACCTCATTCAAGCATTTTTAAGCAAGCGACTTATTTAATTTAGCAATTTGCACAACCAAATCCAGCCATACGGCTTCCCTGAACCTGTACTAACTCAACTTAAACAGGTGAGTGACAAATATACACAGTTTATTAACATTTCACTTAAATATAAATAGTTAAAACATGGATTTCATACACGATGCATATCATATACTTCCACAAGCACATGTGAAATATTTCTACATTTATTTTCAATATTCCCAATCCATTTTAATGCCATTTCATTTAATTCATTTTACATTCCATTTAAATGATTTACACTTCATTGCCTACTTCCAATTCGTTTGAATCCAAACGAGCTTATTTTTTTTTTCAGTTGATTCAAAATAACTTTTATTCTACTTCTAACAATTCATATACTTTTATTTTATTAATAGCAAGGCCTTTCTCGATTTATTTCTACGTACGGGAATTTTATTCAAATTCATAAGTTAAGTTCATTTCCATTATATTTGATTCTCATCAAATTCTATCCAATTGAAATTGCTAATTCACATTCTCTATTTATCAAAATAATATCCATGCACATATTTAACTTGTTATATTCTTATTGGATTTCATTAGCAGCCCAAATCATTCCATTGTAATCCAATTCCAAACAGCTTTATTTCATATTTAATTTACTTACAATTCCATGTTGAATGTATATTTATAACTCAAACTTCACTTTCAAATTCTATTATTTATTCACAATTCAATTTTTAATTAGCCAATTCAAGTTTCATTTTCATATTTCATTAACTAATTTATTTTCAAATTAGTTTATTTCCGATGTTTATATCCAATATTTGATTTTATTGCCTACTCACTTTTATTAACTTACTGGGGTTAATTAATTTTTTTTTGTTTTTGTTTTTTTTATAATTCAAATTTTGGATTTCTATCCATTTCTCAAAAATACAAAAAAAGTTTTATTTGGCTTATTTATTTCATTTCCAAGTTATATAAGATACAAACTAATCTATCCATACTTCCATCTATTTTAAGTCAAACCCATTTACATTTTACCCTTTTTTTATTCATGACTATAGATTTAATTTAGTCAAGAATATTTTTATTATTCTATAACATTTTAAATATGATCCTAGAGTTTAAACAATTTTTTTTTTAAATTTCAAAATCACCTTTGAAATCAATTGCATCCAAAACCCTTGGCAAATTCAATTTCCCTTTGAATTTTCAAAACCAAACCCAGTTTTGCAAACAACACCAGCCCAAAACATTCAGGTAGCAATTTCTCTCTCAGAAACTCGAAAATGAACACCGATGATGTCGCGATCATCATCGGAATTATTTTCCAGCAACCGAAAGAGTTTAGTTCTTTTATCTTTTTAACAACATTTCAAATATTTTTAATTTCCAAATCTCACAAGATTTCAAATTCAACCCAAAACTATTTCTGAAATAATACCATTATTATTTCTCCAAAACTGTTGAAAACCATTTCCAAATCCAAAGGAATTTAGATGTTTCCCAAAAATTCCAAATTGCAATTCTTTCAAATCTTTATTCAACCATTCACTGAAATTTTATCTCATTTCAATTTCAAATGTTCTCTGGAATTCTATTTCAAAATTATAATCATCTTTACAGTTTTACATTTACAAATCTCATTTGTATATGAAGTTTATTTCAATTTATAAATTACATTTATAATCTATATTTCAAATTCCATTTTGTTAAATAAATTTATTCTTCACCTTTGGTTATAAGTTTCAATTTCTTATTCAATTTCTGCACAATGGTGTTAATAATTTAATATTATCATTCCTTAACAACCAAGCATCCAAATACTATAAAAATTTTGAAAATTATCTCTTTCATATACAAAAATAATTTGGGTAAAATTATTTCATTTACCCTATTTTAAAACAATACTGTGTCGAATTGTTCTATTCAAGTGTTTAGAGATCCCTATCAATAACGTTAATTACTCGTATTGACCAGAATCCATAACTACTCAATAAACCAATCAACACAATATGAAAATCATTTTATATTCACTAACAAATACGCGCTCATATATATTAATACGCTCAACTCAATCTGGAGTACTATTGACTCTATTCTATGAGTCATTCCCACCAGAGCCAAGGTTATCACCAACCTAAGCTCTGATACCACTGTAACATCCCGCAATCCCGTACCTCTTGAGTCAACACTATTTTACCTAAATCAACTCAAGTTGTACAGAAATACGAACCATTTGGGTAAAAGAAGAAGAGGTTGAAGAAGAAAATAGAAAACAACATCGGAATCTAACCATCGCAGTGGAATAAAATATAATAGATAATAACAGATCTTTACTCAAACAAATATATATCTGTTTATACATATATCAGAGTACATCATCATCAGGGTACATCAATCACAGCTTAACATCAATAACATACAACTGAATACACAACTACTCAACACAGCGGAATATATATAAAACAAGTACATAAGTACGTATCGTCATCCAACTCGTCTCCTGAGCTCCATAGCATCATATCCCGTATCCTATAATACTCGGTCTGACCCGAGCATTATAGTTAAATAACACCCGAGTCAGTCTGGAATACCAGCGTGAGAAAATCACACCCAATTGATTATTAAGTTTCAAAAATCCTTTGGAAACAAAAGCATCTCGTAAGACCACGCCACAAATAAACATGTCGGGTTTTTACCTTACGATAGCTAAAACAATTTTTATAGAAATCCTCTATATTATAATAAGGTCTATTTACAAATACTTATAAAATAGCCGAAATTGTTACATTATTAAATTCCAGCTACTAGCCACAGAGTGGGTAATACAAACAGAACTCGTAAAAGGCTCGCAGGGAGAATGGATTCCAACTAATGACTAGGCACTGGGGTACCACCTGTCACAGTACGTGGTCTAGATCACAGTACCGAGGATTAATCCCTTCATCCCCTGCAACACAAGGCCGGACCCATCCCTTACTGGACAGTTCCGACTAAGATCACCCCACGGTTGGGATCAGCAGCCGCACCACTAAGCCGAAATAAAAAGGAACATCTAGACAGGGATGACCTTACTCTCCAATGGGTGCTACCCACGAAGCCTTGCTGCATATCCCCTGATTTTCAGTCATTCCCGGTTGATGAGGCTTGAGGCTAAGCGTTACCTTTTAGAACGTTTCACTTAGAATTCCCATCGCCCCCCTGACGATGTTTCGCAAGCATTCATCCATACAAGTCTGTCCCGGGTTCGAACGGAACCGAAGGCACTACTCCTACTGCATCCATTTTGGAAATATCCTCAGGATTAGTAGCGACTAGCCCTTGCACTTCACTGCTCCATCTTCGACTCCGAACACGTTTTTCGCACGAAACGTACAAACCGGATCGAAGTGGTTTTCGAGAAATAAATCTCGATCCCGGTCTCTTCGAAACGATCAACGCATTTGTCCAATACTGATAGTCGGTTATTTAACTATCAATTAATATTCACGACATCCATCACACAATAAATAATTTCCCAAATTATTTATTAACCTCAAAATATCTTTACAAGATATGTTTCTATTTTCAAACCCTTTTGAAAATAGTTTTCAAACTATCTTCCTTTCTGAGAATAAATTCCAAGTATTTTCTATTTCCACTGAAGTCATCAAGCACAAACTTAGATTTTAAAATGATTTAAAACACTTACTTTGGAATATACTTTGAAACATTTAAGTTAAACTACTTCAATAATTTACTAAAATTACATATTATATAAATGTTTGAAAATAAGGTTACTTTATAAAATATAAACTAGGTTTTCTCCTTAAAAACAAAATACTAAGTTACTTTTTACAAATAATTACTACGATAATAGATTTGAAAATATTTATTTTAGAGTTTAGATATGTAGATATAATAAATTTCCTAAAACACGCTTTTTAAAACAACATTAAACATTTGTCTTATTTTTAAAAACTTACTTTGAAAACGTACTTGACTATCCAGAGAAATATACTTCTCTCCACATTCTTCTTAAACTTTCCAATTCAAACACTTGAATCAATTACCAAATTGATTTCCAATTTACTTCCTTTTTTATTTCGAAATCCATTAGTTTTAGATTTTATTCCTTAATTATGATTTAAACTACTTTTAACTGAAAGTAACACATTTTTGATTTCTCAACTTACTTCTTAATCCTTCTGAAATAAAATTTAAACTTTTAAGATTTGTAATAATTCTTTATTCCATTATAATAATATCACTTAATTTTACAATTCATTAATTTCTGTTTATTCAAAATCTTTTCTTTTCATACTCGTAGTTATTTATTAGTATTTTAATATCACTTCCATTTCTTTTCAATTCATTATTAATCCATTCAAATTTTGTATAATTATTTCGCTTACAAATTTACTTCTTTATTTTCTTCCCAAAATACAATTTATATATTATTTTTGGTAATCCATTATACCCAAATATATCCATCAAACCATAACATTCAATATTCCAATACAACTCATCATAGAATATCAAATAATCACAACAGAGAATGCTAAAAAATTTAAATAAATGTTGAGGGGTCCAGTTGGATCCCTCCAACCTGTTTCCCTGCATCCACAGATGTTAGCACAATATAATACCCCAATTTCAAAATATACCATACTATAGCACATCAATCAATTCAACCATTCAAACAATTATTTAAATTCAATCTGAATTTAAATTTAACTGAGTGAGATTAACTCACCTTTGATGTTTGCAACTCCAATCCAAAATCTCGACTTGTTTCTCCATAGTTTAAACCTTGTATAAATATTTCACAGTTTTGTTAATATTCGTACTAATCGTAATTAAATTATCTTTATAAATTTCATTTAAACCAATAATTAAATTTTATCAATTTTCTTAATTTCTCTTTACTGCAAATTTCTCTCTTTAACCTATATATATTTAATAAAATAGAAATCTGATTCTATTTGAACTTCTCCACATTTTAAAATCACTATCTTTCCAAAGTTTTATACTAACTAAACAGTAATTTTTTTATTTATTTTACTGTGAAGTAAATTTTCCTTTTTTTTAAACCTGGTTATCAAAACAAATTGAAACTTATACCTTCCTAAAACTCCAGCTCGAAGACCACAAAGTCACGACCTCGGCACGAACAGAATCCACCCCGTTCCCTCAGCAACAGCCTCACTTCTCTGCCCTGCCCTCGAGAACCACCCAACCCAACTATCGTCTCCCCATACCCCTGCCTTTCCTCCAAGCGCGCCCTAAATAAACAACGCGACGCCGCCACAAGCTCAGACGACCCCCTTCAAGTCGCGACTGCCATCGCGCGCAAACAATTCGAGTCAAGCACCCACGAAGTTCGCGAACCCCCAAATCGATACGGCCTCCTAAACGATAAAAAGGTGGAGAATCCCGCAGCTACCATAGTCGATCATCGGATACCCTTGGAGCTCGCGCTCGAAACTTAGTGAGCTCGCGGCCATAATGATGCTCTGGACTTGATTCTTCTTAGGAAGGATACACGATTCACTCGTCTGCCATTCTCTTTTTTTTAGAATAAACGGACGAATTCGTTCGATTTAGGGAAGGAGCGAATTTAAATCGAAATCTCCTTTATTCCTTTCGGTTGAAGTTATTATAAAATGAAAGAGGGGATGAGATTTTATTTCTTCACTGAAATGAAGTCGGCTGAAGAATAAAGGAAAAGACGCGATGTAGATGGAAGGTGGCTTCACAGAGGAGGGTGACGATAGAGACAGGCTAGGTCTGCTTATAGGGTGGCTGAAGGATTTGAAATTTATATTTTTTTTATATCCAAAATATCCCGTGGTCCATAATTCTAAATCCCGAACCCCAATTTAAATGCAACGACCGGCGTTCCTAGGGTTATATCGTTATTCTGAACACGCTGGAACAGATCCCGAGGTCTAGTTCGATCATATGGGGAAAATAGCTTTTTGGTTCCAGTTATTTAATATCAGATTTCGATATTAATTTCAGCGCGTTTACTTATCGTACGATCACACGATAACTCCGATCAATACGAAATTTGAAATCCGATAATAATACAATATTACGGATCCAATGGAACTGGTTTCGTCGAATTCCGAGACTATGCCTCGGAAGACTATTTTTAAATTCAATTTAAGCTATATAATTTTAAAACTGAACAAAATATCTTCAAATTTGATTCTATCATTTTTATTATCTTCGGTATTATCAATATAAATTTTATAAGTCTTCAAGTTATTTTTAACAGGCTTAAAATTCAAGATTCAATAATTTACCCAATTACGATAATTAAACTCAACCATTAATTATCAAATAAATATTGATATTTGAAATTAAAGTTAATAATTAACTTTTGAATATTTAAAATTAATTAAATATTCTGATTTCAAATATTCAAAAATTCCGGGTCGTCACACCACGGCCGTTCATAGGCCATTTGCTCGATCAACGGTAGATCTACGTTGATCGCTCGATCTGATCGTGCTGATGCGAATAGGGGGCCCTGTGCTTCAGATCCATGTAGCTAGTTCCAGCCATTGGCACCTGGAATCACCTCCGTTTTGGCGAGAGTTTCGCGGCGGCGAGAGAGGTTTTAGCCTCGATTTGCGTGCGCGTAGAGGGGGTTAGGGTCGGCCGAAGCTGTGGTGGCCAACGGCGACGTTGGATTTGGGGTTGGTGGCTCTGGCGAATGGCGTGGCAATTGGTGGTGGCTTCGTTCTAGGTTGCGCGTGCAAAATTCACGAGTTAGGGTTTCTATGTGAGCGACATATAGAGGCACGTGGAGAGAGAGTGACGTGGAGGTGAGAATATTATATATATATATATATGTATGTATGTATGTATATATATATTTCAAATTTCAAACTTGTTCTAACTACCATAACTTGTGCATACGAGATCGGTTTTGGATGCAGTTTTCTCGATTGGAATCATATTTGAATCTCGGATAATTTGGCGCAGGTTTGGACGAATTTGGAGTCTGTCCAATTTTTAGGTTTAAATTGAATTTAAATTCAATTTAAATTCAAAAGGTGAGTGTTTTAAACCACTCACAACTTCTAAAATTTCTTATGTTTGTTAAATTGATATATGATGTGATTTGAAATTTATTTATGTTTGTTTGGCATATTTTTAATCATCATCTCAGTTAATTGCGTCTATTTAATTAAATTGTTATTTATTATTTATTGCATATTAACTGCCGGTTAAACTTATATTTATTTTACTGCATATAAACTACTAGTTAAACAGTTATAATTTCTTTTGAATATAAACTGATAGTTGATACCAGTTATTTATCACCTGTTATTTATTGATGCTAATATTTGAATTTGGATGATGATTGAAATAAATGGTTGATGATTGATATGATGGATGAATGGATGCTGTATTTTATATTGTTATAAACTGCAAGTTGTTATGCATTTTATTGCAGTCGGGGTTGCGGTTTGAAATGATATACAACCGCATTTTTATTTTTAAATTGCGGATTGAAATGATAAATATTTGTATCATTTGACCATAGGATAGAAAATTATATACAGGCACTGCGGTATATATATGAAATTATTTTTGAATGGATTTTATGGTGTTGGAAAAAATACGGGTTAATACATATTAAATTTTGAATATATATATAAATATTTTGAAATGATTTCTATGGTGTAAAGAAATGCGGGTTATATAAATATTGATTTTTGATGTTATATAAACGTAAAATTTATTTTTGATTTTATCTATATATAAATATGTTTTGAAATATAAAATAAGCCCAATAATTACGTTTGAATATTGTATATAATTTCGTATAATGAATATTGATTTTTGGTATTATATGAATATTATTTTTATATATGGAACGCTTGAATTTAAGCTATGGATAAAATTGGTTTAAAGAATAAATGAAATTTAGAAATAAAAGTTAAATTTTATTTGGATATAATAAAGTTAAGTATTTTATTAAAATTTATTTATAGAGAATAATGTCTTAAATAAAATAAACTGGAGGAAGATAAATGTGCATTTGCTTTGAATTAAAGTATTTAAGAATTATCCTCGAATAAAATTTATTAAAAATTTAAATGAATTTGGGATTTTAAAAGGTATGATCTTTATAACTTGATTTTAGCTTAGAGGATTTAAATGAATATAAAGTCGATTGAATGAACATCATCAAGTTAATAAAATTGAAAGAATATCTTGTTATATAAAGTTTAAGGATTTTACGTAAATGATATTTGACCTATTAAGTAAGTATTTCAAAACTAAATAATAGTAAAGTGAATTTAATATATATATATATATATATGAATGAAAAAAAAATTAGTTTTGAAATGATGCAATATTTGAACTTTGAAATATACGAAATATAAATGGTTTATTTGGGAATTCAAAACTGATTTGGAATTGATTTGAGGAATTGAAAGCTAATTTACTTTATCAAGTAATTTATTGTTAAACCATTTAAATATTAAAATCATGTTTCGAAGCTATGGGTTTAAGGTATATATATTTGAAAGTACTATGATTTTTGAAAAAAAGTTATACTTGAAATAAAAGTGATATCATATTGTTTTAGTTTTAAAAGAAGAAATGATATAATAATATTATGGTTTTGAAATGGATATATTCTGGTTTTAAAGAATAAATTATTTCGAAATAACCGCGGTGTTATAGTAACGTTTGGTTGTTGAAGAGACCGGGATCGAAAGTTGTCATACTCTCTGCCAACTCCGAAAACCACTTTAACAACCGTGTACGCGGTGGAGATTCCAGAATGAAGTAGGTTGGTGGCGGCATTTCCTACAAGGTAAATACGTGGACCCAACTCCCGTGAGTTGGCATAAGGTGGCTAAAACAGGAGCGATCGCCGGGTTAATAAGGTAGCACCTTTGATCGGACACTTCCCTTCGATACTATACTCTGACTTTGGATTGATTCGGTGGCCACCTTCACTTTTGTTTTCTTTGATTTGGGGGTGTTTGTCCGAGGTAGGCGGTAGCTGCGCGCTACGCGTTACCACCGACCTGGAAGCATAATTGGTATATTTACCGTGGCATTGCCTAGTTGTGTCGTGTCACCTACCATATCGAGCCTTACTACGAGTTTCTATTTGTGTCGTACATATGGAGTGTCTTCTCGTAGTCTCCCGATCAGGAGATATGCATACATTGTATAGACTATTGGCATTTTATGTGTTAAGGTGGAAAATGTAAAGCCTTAACGCTATTTAAAAGTAAGTTTATTTTACAATTAGACACTATTATAATAGCGAAATATACTACATAGTAAATAGTTTAACGGATCCTTAGGAGATGTAAATCCCGAGCATCTCTTGAGTTACTGCACTCATATTCATTTCTGTTAATTTAACTCACATAAAATCTTTTAGTTTTAACTCGAGTGTTTTGTCTTTTCAATTCGCTCGGGTCAGTCCGAGCGTTTCAGGATTTGAAGATTTAGCTCTGGAGGACGAAGATGAAGATTGCATTATTATTGTTTATAGTATTGCACTACGCTCATATTGTTCTGCTGCATTGTTATATGGTATGTGTAACTCTGATATATGTTGTATAAATATAATCGAATATTTTAAACAGCTTTATAAACTGTATATTTGATTATTATATTTTATCCTTCCGCTGTGAGATTCCGTTGGATTTTATTTATTTCTCGTTTTTCTTATTTACCCCATTACACTCCTCCCTTTCGTATGATTTGAATTGGCATGTGTGTCGATTTAAAGTGTGCGAAAAGGTGGGACGTTACACCCAAGCCTAGAAAACTCGATCGACAATTCGTGTCAAAAATCAAACTACCCGAACACCACTACTTCTTCTCCCTTCAGCAGATACTAGTACTAATTTAAGCTACAGGAACGAATCACGAAATTGTAACAACCCGCATATTTATCGATTTTATATTTAATATTTTATTTGAATGTTTTGTCGTTAATCGGATATTGGTCCGAAAAGCTACTTTTTGCAAACAGTTGAATTGGGACTCGGGACCCCTTCCATTGAGTTCAAAATGCCGTTTGCAACCTTTTTGAGTATAAACTTTGATATATTTGGAGAAGGTAAAAAATTTGACCATTTTCACTTTGGGTTTGGGTTTGGGTTCGGCCCTATGTTTAACTTATACTCAAATCTGAACCACTCCTCCCCATTCACCCTCACTTCCCCCTCTTTTCAGTTCTAAAGCATCAATGGTGGGAGAGATGGGAAATTAAAACTCCAAAACCCTAGTTTTCATTAGCAAATCCAACTTCTAGCTCCAAATTCAAGAGAACCCATTGGTAAGCCTTCTCTTCATCTTCCCCAACTCAATCTCTCTTTGATTTCAGAAAATTCCTAAATCTAATTTGGGAAATATTTCTCTTTAAGCTTAGAATCAAGCTTCTTGAGTTAGGATTAAACTGTGGTTGATTCCCCCTTTGCTTTCAGGCTTCTTCTTCATTTGTTTGGGCTCAAAGGTGAGATTTTTATCTCACATCTTAGTCTATAATTATCTTCGATTGTTAGGTATGAATTCCTAACACTTATTCTTGTGCAATTGATATGGATTTGGATTGGTTTTGTGAATATTCCAATTTTGGTGTTTTGAAAGCCAAATCCTTAAAAATCATAGCTTTGATGTTCAAATGTGTTTTTGGTGATGCATCGAGGAGTCAATAGAACCGGGTAGCCGTTAGGCGTAATTCCCTAGCGTCCGTGCTCGTTCGGTTGCGAATTGGTGGAGTTTGCACATCAATTAAATGGGTTTCAAATTGCAGAACATCAGGTTTGGCCGACCGAACCCCTGGGCCGGTCGACCGACCTGCTACTAAAGTGCAATTGCACTTCTCTGGTTCGGTCGGCCTGCTGCAGGGCTCGGTCGACCGACCTGCTTCCCGAGAATTTTCCAGAACAGGGTCCGGTCGACCGAGCTCTGTAGCCGACCGACCGATTTGATGCAATTTTGCCTATTTCGCCTAGTTGTTTGACTTTCCAACTTTAATCGATTCGTGTGGTTTCTATGACTTTGATGACTCCTTTTTAGGGATTTTTGAATATCCATTTCGATGGATCCTTTATCGATTTCTTTGGATTTTATTCACGTCTTCGTACGTGAATTTTAGTGATTGATTGTTTCTACAATCATGTTTGTGATTTGTCACTTTAAAAATATAAAGGTTTCTATACTAATAGTAAATATCAAAACTCTTTCTTCAAATGATTTCAACACAATTTTATTACAAAGCTCGTTTCTTAGACCGTTTTCCAATCTATTAGTATATACAAACCTTTACCTCATTCGTACGAGAAATCTAATTAAATGACTTAGTAAAACGAGTGGTATGAAACGCTTGCGTTTACTTCGCCGGTTAATTCTTGGACTTGTTCGATTGAATCTCTTGTGACAATTTTCTAGTGGAGATCTACAGTTTGTTCGTAAATATTTGAGTTAAGCAAGTGGTTATGGGACATGAAGATAAACTTTTATATTTACTAACTTAGTGTAATTGACACTTCTTGATGATCAATGATGATCATTTTTGTGATTTAGACTAGCAATGTGCGATGTCTCTTTGTCTGCGAGGGAGACTAAACCCTGTTTTGTGGAGTTTCGACTCAAATTGGTGGGATAGCAACCCATGGTCTTCGGGCCGTTTGTGGAGCTTCGGCTCAATTTGTGATGGTTAGCAACCATGGAATTAGCGTTCCGTTTGTGATACACGTGTTGGTGAGCTTTATGCTCCCGTTTGTGATAGGCCTTCCCCCTTTTTGTGATTTCTGGATTTCTATTGATGATTTCTAAAATTTGTGCTTCACCAATTTTCGTGATTTTCATTGATAAGTTCTATCAATATTTGTGCATTGGTGAATTTGTGTGTCATTGACTTTTGTGATTGGCATTGATATAATTGTCAATATTTATGGTTTTTGTGAAGTAGATATAGAGTACGACATTCCTTTTTGTCTTTGAGAAGATTCTTGCGATATTGATTAATCTCTTGTTGATTATCATATACATGCTTGTTATAGTATGTCATTATGGTTATTATATGTGCATGTCATATCTTTTATTCTTTATCATGCCATCTGATATTTATAGCTAGACTGATCCGTTTATTACTTTCTTATTAAATAATACTCGGGTCAGACCGAGAGGTTATAGGTGCTTCTGCTTGACCTTACATCCGGGATTACCTCCTTGACTTTTGGTTAACTACTTAGATTAGTAGTTTTTGGTTGTATACAATTGAGATATAGACTCCATGATGTATACTTATTCTTTTGTGTAGTTCTTGTAACTATTCTTTTGTGATATTGTAGATCTTTTTAGACCGCTACTCTGATATACACTTCTAAGTGTCATATTCATATCTATTTCCGCCTTCATGATATGAATGTCTATGACTGATTTATGTTATGTTTATTTCTATATTTGTTTCCGAAGATATTATAGCCACTGTGTAGTAGCTTTGAGTTTGTGTCGGTATGCCGGATTTCCTCTTGATAAAGAAATGCATGTTATACTATCTGGCATATCGATGCTCGCACAAAGCAATTACACGGATGGTCGCCCCTCAACAGCCTTATTCTCCGCGCTAGTTGACAGCATTACACCATAATGTCTTTGGCTAGCGTGGGTATAGAGGTGGGGCGTCACAGCTTGGTATCAGAGCCAAACTTCAGAACAATGTAGAATAATTTAACAAGGATCATCATCCTAAGTCCATCTTAGGAGTCATGCTTTAGGATTTAATTCGTGTCTTCGTACCGTTCTATCCTATTTTCTTTTATGATTCCTTGTTTTATTTATCAAGATTGTTTGATATTCATTTGGTGAATAACCTTTTTCTTCTTCTTTCTTTCTTTCTAAGGAAGAGAAATGGTTAGACCTGGCCGCCCCAGCGTCGGTCAATCTAGTGCTCCACCCCAAGATGGAGTTTTTATGACTACCCCGCAACTTCATGACCTTGTCACGAATGCTCAAGCAGCTGGATCTAATCCGGAACCTACTCACCCTAAATCTGGGTTCGCACTTTTGTGCAATGATTACACCGACCTGGGTGGGAAGCCATTTAAAGGTTCTGAAACTATCATCGAGGTCCAGGCTTGGTTGAGGACCTGCGATCGAATCTTCGTTCGCATGAATCTCGTCGATCTTCACCGTGTTCAAGTGGCCTCCAGTATGCTCCAAGAAAGAGCGTTGGACTGGTACGATCTTCTTATTTCTGAGATTAATGAAGTGGATCTCACCTGGGAGCAATTCCGGGAACGCTTCAAGTTGAAATTTGTACCAGAAGCAGAGAAAGTGACATTGGCTCGACGATTTATAGACCTTGTCCAAGGTGATTCTTCCGTGACTGATTATGTCGCCCCCTTCGAGTCACTTTCCCAATATGGGGTTGAATACATCAACACCCCATTGAAGAAGAACCAGAGGTTCATCTATGGCTTAAACAAAAATCTCAAGAAGCCATTACTTCTAAAATTAGAAGTTCCTTTCGACCAACTCATTGATATCGCTCTTCGTCTTGGAGAGGCTGATAGGGAAAGTGATGTTGAA
This sequence comes from Allium cepa, assembly GCA_030765085.1. Classification (NCBI taxonomy): domain Eukaryota; kingdom Viridiplantae; phylum Streptophyta; class Magnoliopsida; order Asparagales; family Amaryllidaceae; genus Allium; species Allium cepa. The sequence goes on along the minus strand of CM060942.1, from coordinate 85,294,096 downwards.
GTGGTGGCTTCCAAACCAAACTTCAACAACAAGAAAAGGCCTAACAAGTTCAAAGGCCCTCATCCCAACAAAAAGGGTAAGCAAGCATCTACGGCAGCAAAGACCCCTACCTTTAGTCGTGGAGAATGCTATAATTGTGGTTCAAAGGACCATTATTCAAATAAGTGTTTGAAACCCCTCACTTGTCGGTACTGCAAAAGTCCCGGACATGTTATACCTTCATGCCCCAAACTTCAAGGCATGAAGGAGGGAAAGTGAAATGTTGCTCAAGCCCCTGGCAACACATCTCGTGGTCAAGGTATATCTCATTCTATCCTTGATGGCATTATTATATTTCATGGTCAACCTATTCGAGTTCTTTTTGATACGGGTGCATCCCATTCTTTTATATCAAAATAGCTTGTTGACACTTTTTCTTTGAGTGTTGTTGCTTTAATGACTTCTTTGAGAATCGCAAATCCGGTTGGTGGATCCACAACTCTTAGTTTACTTTGTAAAAATGTGGAGATTATTTTATGTGATTTTTCTTTCCTAGCCGATTTGCATGTCATGCGTTACTTAGGCTTTGGAATGATTTTGGGGATGGATTGGCTTTATCGTTATGAAGCTCACATCCTATGTCCTGAACGGACTATTCATCTTCAACATCCTCAATCTGTTGAGCAAATTTCTATTATTCTCAAAGACTCGGATTCCACTTTAACTGCATCTTTATATTCTTTAAATCCTCATGATGATGATAATGATGATGAGGAAGACGTCATTTCTCTTATTCATGTTGTTCATGAATTCGCCGACATGTTTAAGCCCGTTTTAGGGTTACCACCTAAGCGAACAATTAAGTTCAAAATTAATCTTATCCCTGGAGCTCGACCTATTACTCGTCCTCCTTATCGCATGTCTAATAAAGAAAATGAGGAGATGCGCAAACAATTATCCGAATTGGAGACGAAGCAATTTATTCGTTCTAGTTCCTCGCCTTGGGGAGCTTCGGCTATTTTTGTGAAGAGATCCGATGGTACACTTAGGCTTTGCGTTGACTACCGCAAGCTTAATGATCTTACAATCAAGAATAAATATCCTTTACCTCGTATTGATGATCTATTCGATCAACTTAGTGTTGCTAAAGTCTTTTCACAATTGGACTTGGCAACTGGTTTTCATCAGCTTCGTATTGCAGAGGATAGCATTCCTTTGACATCGTTCCGTACTCGTTATGGATCTTATGAATGGCTCGTTATGCCATTTGGTTTAACGAATGCTCCGGCTTATTTCGTTGACCTCATGAATCGAGTTTTCAAAGATTTCCTCGATCGATTTGTTCACATCTTCATTGATGATATTCTTGTGTATTCAAAAACCGAGGAGGAACATGAAAAGCATCTTCGGACTGTGTTGGAAACTCTTAGGGGTAATCAATTAAAAGCAAAATTTTCTAAATGCCACTTTTGGCAATCTCGTGTGAAGTTTCACGGTCATATTATTTCCGAATCTGGAATTTCCGTAGATCCTTCAAAGATTGAAGCGATTCAAGTTTGGAAGAGACCGAAGAGTGTGACGGAAATTCATAGTTTTCTTGGATTAGCGGGCTATTACCGTCGTTTTATCAAAGACTTTTCTAAAATTGCCATGCCTCTCACTAGCTTAACAAAGAAAGGTGTTAAATACATTTGGTCGGACAAATGTGAAGCTTCTTTCCAGAAATTAAAAGAACTTCTTTCCTATGCTCCTATTCTTGTGATTCCCGATGGAAACCAAGATTTTGTTGTTTATACCGATGCTAGTCGCATTGGTTTGGGTGTCGTTCTTATGCAAAAAGAACGTGTTATTGCTTATGCTTCTAGGCAATTGAAGCTAGCTGAGACTAGATATGCCACTCATGATTTAGAACTTGCGGCTATTGTTTTCGCTCTTTGGATTTGGCGTCATTATCTTTTAGGAGAGAAATTTATTCTTTATACCGATCATAAGTCCTTGAAATATTTATTCTCTCAGAAGGAACTTAATCTACATCAACAGCGTTGGCTCGAGTTCCTTGCGCCTTATGATCTTGACATCCTTTATACTCCTGGAAAGGGAAATCGAGTTGCCGATGCACTTAGTCGCAAGCAACAAGCAGTTGTTTCTATGATGATATCCGAATGGAATGATCTCGAGATTTTATCCACTTGTGAAATTCGAGACCGTGTTTCCGATTTATGTTCATCTCTTGTTTTATGTAGCCTTTAGGCTCATCCTTCTCTTTTGGACCGCATTCTTGAAGCTCAAAAGCTAGATCCCGAATTGTCTTCCTAGCCAAAGATTTTGGGATAAAACTGATATTGAAGGTTTGAAAGACTTTGATATTGATTCTCATGGCGACATTCGAAAATATGGTAGACTTATCACGCCAAATAATCGTAATCTTCGTAAAGATATTCTAGAAGATTCCCATCGTTCTAAATTCACCATTCATCCTGGTAGTAGCAAAATATACAAGGATATGAAGCGACTTTATTATTGAGAGGGAATGAAATCCAATGTTGCTAACTTTGTAAAGCATTGCATGACTTGCCAACTCGTTAAGGCCGAACATCAAAGGCCCGGTGGGTTGTTGCAACCTTTAGAAATTCCAATTTGAAAGTGGGATCAAATTTCCATGAATTTTATTGTCGGCCTTCCCCGTTCTCGTTCGGGTCATGATAGTTATGGGTGATTGTAGACAGACTTACTAAATCCGCCTATTTTATTCCCGTTCGGTCGAATCGAACCGTTCCTCTTTTGGCCAAACTTTTTATTAAAAAGATTGTTAAATTACATGGAGTTCCTACTTCTATTGTTAGCGATCGTGATCCATTGTTTACTAGTGGATTTTGGAAGAGTCTTCAAAAAGCTTTGGGAACGAATCTTAATTTTGGCACCGCTTATCATCCCCAGTCCGATGGACAAACCGATCGTGTGAATCAAAGTCTTGAAGATCTTCTTCGTGCTTGTGTGCTTGATTTCGGTGGAAGTTGGAAAGATCATATTTCCATTGTTGAATTTTCCTATAATAATAGCTTCCAATCTATTATTGGTATGGCACCATTTGAGGCACTCTATGGAAGGCCATGTCGATCTCATTCTTGTTGGCTTGAGGCCTGTGAGAAGCTGGTTTTAGGTCCAGATTTTATTCGTGATTCCACAAAAAAGATTGATCTTATTCGTCATAGGATGAAAGAAGCCCAGAGTAGACAAAAATCCTATGCCGATAACCGGAGAAGGAAATTAGAATTTTCTGTGGGAGGTCTTGTATTTATTCGTGTTTCACCTATGAAGGGTGTTGTGCGTTTCAGTCGATCGGGAAAATTAGCGACTCGATATATTGGTCCATTTCCTATCACCGAACGTATTGGTTCCGTGGTTTATCGCCTTTTATTACCGGCAAAGTTTTCTGCTATGCATGACGTGTTTCACGTTTCTCAATTACGGAAATGCCTTCGAGATTCCAATTCTATTCTTGAGCCCGGTGTTGCGGAAGAAATTGAAGTTTTGCCTAATTTAACTTATGAGAAACATCCTATTCGTATTATTGCTTCGAAGGTGAAAAGCCTTCGAAATAAAGATGTTCCGCTTGTTAAGGTTCAATGGTCCGCGAATCCTATGGATTGCTCTTGGGCACCGAGAGAATTCATCGAACGAACACATGCGGACTTATTTTCTCGTGCTCTTTGAGATAAACTTCTTATTTCAAATTTCTTTTGTGTTAATATGCTTTTATGGTTGTTACTTTTTATTTTCCTCTTATATATTGCGAGGACGCAATTTCTTTAAGGAGGGGAGTCTGTAACAACCCGCATATTTATCGATTTTATATTTAAATATTTTATTTGAATACTTTGTCGTTAATCGGATATTGGTACGAAAAGCTACTTTTTGCAAACAGTCGAATTGAGACTCGGGACCCCTTCCATTGAGTTCAAAATGTCGTTTGCAACCTTTTTTAGTATAAACTTTGATATATTTGGAGCAGGTTAAAAATTTGACCATTTTCACTTTGGGTTTGGGTTTGGGTTCAGCCCTATGTTTAACTTATACTCAAATCTGAACCACTCCTCCCCATTCACCCTCACTTCCTCCTCTTTTCAGTTCTAAAGCATCAATGGTGGGAGAGATGGGAAATTAAAACTCCAAAACCCTAGTTTTCATTAGCAAATCCAACTTCTAGCTCCAAATTCAAGAGAACCCATTGGTAAGCCTTCTCTTCATCTTCCCCAACTCAATCTCTCTTTGATTTCAGAAAATTCCTAAACCTAATTTGGGAAATATTTCTCTTTAAGCTTAGAATCAAGCTTCTTGAGTTGGGATTGAAGTGTGGTTGATTCCCCCTTTGCTTTCAGGCTTCTTCTTCATTTGTTTGGGCTCAAAGGTGAGATTTTTATCTCACATCTTAGTCTATAATTATCTTCGATTGTTAGGTATGAATTCCTAACACTTATTCTTGTGCGATTGATATGGATTTGGATTAGTTTTGTGAATATTCCAATTTTGGTGTTTTGAAAGCCAAATCCTTAAAAATCATAGCTTTGATGTTCAAATGTGTTTTTGGTGATGCATCGAGGAGCCAATAGAACCGGGTAGCCGTTAGGCGTAATTCCCTAGCGTCCGTGCTCGTTCGGTTGCGAATTGGTGGAGTTTGCACATCAATTAAATGGGTTTCAAATTGCAGAACATCAGGTTTGGCCGGCCGAACCACTGGGCCGGTCGACCGACCTGCTACTAAAGTGTAATTGCACTTCTCTGTCTCTGGTTCGGTCGGCCTGCTGCAGGGCTCGGTCGACCGACCTACTTATTGAGAATTTTCCAGAACAGGGTCCGGTCGACCGAGCTCTATAGCCGGCCGACCGACCTAATGCAATTTTGCATATTTCGCCTAGTTGTTTGAATTTTCAACTTTAATCGATTCGTGTGGTTTCCTATTTGTTGTTATCATTTATTATGTCTTTGATGACCCTTTTTAGGGATTTTTGAATATCCATTTCGATGGATCCTTTATCGATTTCTTTGGATTTTATTCACGTCTTCGTATGTGAATTTTAGTGATTGATTGTTTCTAGAATCATGTTTGTGATTTGTCACTTTAAAAATATAAAGGTTTCTATACTGACAATAAATAACAAAACTCTTTCTTCAAATGATTTCAACACTATTTTATTACAAAGCTCGTTTCTTAAACCGTTTTCCAATCTATTAGTATATACAAACCTTTACCTCATTCGTACGAGAAATCTAATTAAATGACTTAGTAAAACGAGTGGTATGAAACGCTTGCGTTTACTTCGCCGGTTAATTCTTGGACTTGTTCGATTGAATCTCTTGTGACAATTTTATAGTGGAGACCTACAGTTTGTTCGTAAATATTTGAGTTAAGCAAGTGGTTATGGGACATGAAGCTAAACTTTTATATTTACTAACTTAGTGTAATTGACACTTCTAGATGATCAATGATGATCATTTTTGTGATTTAGACTAGCAATGTGCGATGTCTCTTTGTCTGCGAGGGAGACTAAACCCCGTTTTGTGGAGTTTTGACTCAAATTGGTGGGATAGCAACCCATGGTCTTCGGGCCATTTGTGGAGCTTCGGCTCAATTTGTGATGGTTAGCAACCATGGAATTAGCGTTCCATTTGTGATACACGTGTTGGTGAGCTTTATGCTCCCGTTTGTGATAGGCCTTCCCCCTTTTTGTGATTTCTGGATTTCTATTGATGATTTCTAGAATTTGTGCTTCACCAATTTTCGTGATTTTCATTGATAAGTTCTATCAATATTTGTGCATTGGTGAATTTGTGTGTCATTGAATTTTGTGATTGGCATTGATATAATTGTCAATATTTATGGTTTTTGTGAAGGAGATATAGAGTACGACATTCCTTTTTATCTTTGAGAAGATTCTTGTGATATTGATTAATCTCTTGTTGATTATCATATACATGCTTGTTATAGCATGTCATTATGGTTATTATATGTGCATGTCATATCTTTTATTCTTTATCATGTCATCTGATATTTATAGCTAGACTGATCCGTTTATTATTTTCTTATTAAATAATACTCGGGTCAGACCGAGATGTTACAGGTGCTTCTGCTTGACCTTACATCCGGGATTACCTCCTTGACTTTTGGTTGTATACAATTGAGATATAGACTCCATGATGTATACATATTCTTTTGTGTAGTTCTTGTAACTATTCTTTTGTGATATTGTGGATCTTTTTAGACCGCTACTCTGATATACACTTCTAAGTGTAATATTCATATCTATTTCCGCCTTTGTGATATGAATTGTCTGTGACCGATTTATGTTATGTTTATTTCTATATTTGTTTCCGAATATATTATAGCCACTGTGTAGTAGCTTTGAGTTTGTGTCGGTATGCCGGAATTTCTCTTGATAAAGAAATGCGTGTTATACTATCTGGCATATCGATGCTCGCACAAAGCAATTACACGGATGGTCGCTCCTTAACAGCCTTATTCTCCACGCTAGTTGACAGCATTACACCGTAATGTCCTTGGCTAGCGTGGGTATAGAGGTGGGGCGTCACAGAAATCGTGCACGTATCCGTGCACGCTCCCTCTGATGATCGTGCCCTGTCATCGGTTATCCATACCAATCTCACACAGTCTCCTCATTCCATTCAACCCTCCCCCCAAGCTTCGACTAACCACCCTGTTCAAAAACAAGCTTCGACTCACTACCCTGCTGGATGAATAGATGTACATTAATGCTCTCGCTCCGAACATCCTACCACCGTATACCCTCCAACTTCATCGGAAGACTCGTCTTCCCCTCCTGCATTGATCGCCCTACGCGCTCAACCTTCCTGTGCCATCACGACGCCGTGAAGGTCAACGAAACAACCTCGTCCAGAAAACCTTCCCAAATCCTAAATTCCCCTCACCTCGATGCTATGGCAAACAGAAAAATGTGTTCACATTTTTCTCATGACCACTAATCCACGATCCTACTCTGGTCACAATCTTGAGGCTTCAGAGCCTCGCAATCACCAACAGTCGACAAAAACCCAATTTCAATCAACTTCCCTTTCCACTTCCATCCCTCATCTAAAAATCACATTATAACCACTAAAAATCCTATTTTCCCTTGATGCATTCATTCGTATAGGTGTAAACACAAATTATACTAGTTTACCTTCTTATAAAAAATTTCCTTTTAATGTATATCTTACTTTCAAGGCCATTACTTATTATTTTGTTTGTGAAATTATTTTTAAAAGTAAATATGCCCAAATACGCACCTATCTCATTCAAAAATCACAATCTAATATTGTTTAAATTAAGAGTACTTGAATTTTTTTCATGTTTGAACCTGTCTAGAGAAAGAACAGAAGCAAAAGAATTCATACAGGTCTTTTACACACATATATACAGGCATAGACTTATTTATAAAATCTAGTACTTTCCCTTTCAACTATACTCAAACATAATATAAGGGAAGTTAGATCTGAGAATAGTTTACTCACCTGTATAAAAATTGATTCATAGTTTTTTTTTTCTAAACAGAGAGGCTTGGTTTGAGAAGCTTAATGTTGCTTTGCTTGTGAAACTAAAATTTTGTTTTCTGAATCTGAATTTGAACTTGATTACTGTATTGAATCTTGAATTTCTGAGTTGATTATAGATCGCTTCAGGTTTGAAAACAGGAAGAAGATGATATTCATTTGTTTCTCTTATTTTTGTTTACTGATTTTGGTTTCAGATTTTTTTTCTTTTTGTTTGTTTCCAAGTTTTTGAAAGTGAGATGAGTTGAAAACCTGGTTTTTACATTTTTTTTGGGTATTTACTTACATAAAAAAATTAAATGAGAATTCTTGCCATTTGTAAAATCGTATGCTACTTAACTTACATTTGTCTCTTGCATGTATAATAAGAGCTACAAATGTTATTCTCATGTATAATGAAGCTTACACATGTATAAAGCCTTTATTTATATATAAAAAATTTAATTTATTAATTTTGTGTTTTTATTAATTAGTTTTTAAATCCTTGTAAATATTTTTACAAACTATCTTTATCCCATGTAAACTTTTAAAAGAAAGCATATGCACCCTTATCAAATCTTATTTAAGTAAAAATACTTTTTTTTAAATTAATAAGTATATACAGACACTACTTTAGTGTGAAAAATAAATAATTCAACTTTAAATAACTCTCAAAATTTATTATATTAATTTCCAAAACATAATTTTCAATTCGATATATATATATACCTATATTAATTAATATTCTATATATATATATATATATTCTAGTGAAAATGTACAGTTTTAATTTTAATTTACTTTTGATATTTCGAAAATAATCGTTTTAATAATAGAATACCTTATACCCTCTTATTATAACAAACTTCCATATGTTTTATTCCAAAGGAATACACACATACACACACTCTCTTACATACATTATTGTATATCTATTTATATATATATATATATATATATATATATATATCTTGAATTAAATAGTGAAATATATTATTTATTTGTATACCATAAGATTTTATTATCTCTTGGGATTTAAAATTCAGCACTTGATATAATTTTAAATCTATACTTATATATATCCAGATGTAAATATTTATTATCAAATTTAATTGTTCAATCTATAAATCAATATTTTTAATAACCAAATCAGATAATTATCTGATGTCTAAAAATCCACTTTATCACAAATATGGTGTAATTATTATTTTACACATACACCGCATAAATAGAACCAGTCAATGTACAAGTATTTATTAGCACCTGATCGAATTGGACCAACAAATAAAAAGTAAGATGCACTTTTTTTAACACTTTAACTATAGGAATAACACTTCATAATTCAAAAGACATTTACGAATCACTTATTTTAACACTTCTATATTACTATTATTGATTCCATGAAAATAAATTTAATGTACAAATAGTTTATCAGCACTAAAATAATGGTAATTATGTGTAATCTGAATTCGCATAACATCCAACTTTGTTTTATCAAGCTACAATATTGTGATCAACATTGCAAATAATTTCAATTCTTCTCTTATAAACCTAAAGTTTCCACCTACTTTCTGCTTACAAACTGTACAACTCAACTACTGCCCCAACGCCCAATGTGCAACAATTTTTCACTTATCCTGTCTAGCTTTTGCTAATTTTCGTATGTTTTGTAGCTACTTTTCCAAGCTCAAGCACTGTTTCTGCCCCAATACTTTTTGCTACAACTTATTGCAATCGGCAGGCAATCACCTATTTTGTAGCTTCTACTTTGATCCCGCTTGCTCCCATTTCAACAATTACATAGTGTATGTATGTATGTTTGCTAAAATACGGTTTTAGTTTCTAATATTTTCATTCTTTTTACTTTTGTTATGATCTAAAAGATGTATACCTTATAATTACTTTCTCATAACTACATTTTGATCGGCTGTTTGATGATCCCCATGTGTGTGTATTTCCTTGTTCGCCTATTTTGTCATCTAAGGCACATTCCTAAATTATTGATATAACTCTATTTTATTTCTCATTAATATTACTGAATACTTTCCTTGCGCTACGTATCACTCATATTCTAAGAAAAGAGGAACACATACAGATACACACACACACACATTTTAGGCCACACATGGAAATAATGGAATGTAGCTTCTATTGCATCTCAATGCCCGTGCATGATTACAACAATTGAATATTAATGTATGCATTTCTCCATATATGGTTATACCCACAGCCTTTAGCTCCTTAACGTATTTAAATATATGCATACATCTTAATGTTCTAGGACACTTGTATTAAATCCCCATTCTCTACATTATGCTCTTCTACAATCTTCTGAATATAAAGTGAAATACGCTTATAGAGCAAGCATGAATGCTGTAGTAACATTGATTGATAATATGTCCAAGGAGAGTTGTTGTACTTGTATAAGACAGCATGATCCATCTTTACGTGATTATCACCATAGAGAAAAAGTAATGAGCGAACCTGTCAAAAACAGTATCAATTGTTCTACTTGTATTTAGTATTAATTCAGTGTGTCTTATCTTCAAAGTTGGTTATTGCTCTTTATTGATGAATGGTATTAATTGTTCTCTCCTACTTTGTATTACTTTCTACACAAAAAGTCAAAAAACTTGAACAAACATAGAGAGTTTATAAGCAAAAACATAGGAAAATTTTGTAGAAAGTTTTACCAACCTCCCTTACATATTGACACTATTATGATCCAATCTTCAAAAAGGAATTAGCTGTAGCTAAGTGCGAAGAACAAATGAAGATTGTATACTACATAGAAAAAACTTGAAAAATGCATAGCAACTATTACAATTGGGATGCATTTCAACCACCAAAAAAGATTGATACACTATAAAGCGAAGAAGAAAAATAAATTATGTTTAAAAACACCAATTAAGAGTGCCTTGAGCATCAATTGTTTATATATTAAAGAAATGAAAACAAATCGAAGTAATAGCTTTTAGAATGAAAGCTTTGAACGACCGTAGAATATAATAACATTGCCAACTTTTGTAGGAAATTCAGTTTTTGAAAAATGATTTAACTTACAAAAATCATTGAAGACGACTGATTTTAACTGACAAAAATATCGAGACTGAACTAATATTATCAAGTTGATTATAACAATCAATGCTGGTTTTGCCGGATTAAATTTTTGAAACACACATCAAAATACAAATATAAATTAAACTGACTGAAAGTAAAGTGTACAATGGATCATGGATGCATTCTAAATTTATTTTCATCTTATTACAAATATGCCTACATTCTCCCAGCTAACAATTCGTTAGACATAACGATAATTCGACAGTTAAGATTTTCTCTATCTTTTGTGTGATAACATTTCAAATCTAAATTAAACTGACTAAAACTAAAGTGTTCAATGGAACATGGAAGGATTCTAAATTTATTTGCATCTTATTACAAATATACCTGCATGCTCCTAGCTAAAAGTTTAGAAGACATAATGATACTTCGGCAGCTTAGATCTTCTTTATCTTTTGTCTGGTCGCATTTCAAAGCTATTGAGTCGGTACTAATTTCGTGAGTCGTCTCTGCATGATCTGGGGTGAATTCTGGAAGCAAATCCGCATACTTACGACAATCTTCCTCCATTGAAATGGTACCGATATATAGTTTTAATCGTATTAACATTTGTCATTAAATGCATAACCAAACATAAACATTGAATGGATATAAAAACCACTGATTGATTTTGGGAGTAGAACTAATATGGCAATGGGTGATGATCAATGCATCGTCAAAAGCACGACTAATTTAATAATTCGCGGTAGTGGTAATAACTACAAAAAAATGCAGAAGCTTAAAAAATACCTAAAAGTGGTCGAAGTTTAGCACCCGAGGAGGATTAGTTTAGGAAGTAAAGCATAATAAGCCATCAAAGGTGAGAAATCACAGCACAAAAAGGTAACCACAGTCAATAAAATCGTTTGATTATAATCTACAGCGCTCGTTCGATCTGAAACCATGACGCAATAGAGGAGATGTAATTTTCTGCGATTGGTAGCTTCGATGATCAGGAGAAGGTATAAGTTTGACATGGATAATGGATGATGGACCATAATGACATTAATGTTGTGGGTGGTTAGGGTTTCCTATGCAGCAATTGGAGATGCGAGAGATGTGTGATGACCCGGCTTTCCACTCCCAGAAAATCGCGTCATCTATAAGAAAGAAAGGGATAGAAGAAGAAAAGATAGAAGAGAAGAAAGAACAACATCAGAATCTAACACAGCGGAATGAATAAATTATACTAATCACATAATACTTTACATAGTATCATATACATCAGAGATACACAGCATAAATAACTCATACTAGACAGTTATAAACACCTGTCTAGTTATACAACTCAATACAACAACACAGAGATCACACAGCGGAAAAACTAGATATATATCTACTCGCAGAAGCCTCCTGCTCCATTGCTCCTCCATAATTCGTCAAAGCTAATCCAGAATCCTAACCTGAATTCCCCTTGGCTACTCGTAAAAATTTGAGTACCCAAGAGTTTATGAAAAACAAAAATAAACTCCGGGTCAGACATGGGTCTGGTGTGAGTAACAGGTTAAAGTTGCTTAACTTTGAAAAACCTTTGAAAAGAAAAGGTATCACGTAAGACTTCCCACACATAAACATGGAAAAGTTTTTACCTTACGCTAACCAAAACATTTGATAGGAAATCCTGTGATATTATAATAGTGTCTAGGGTTTTCAAGTAAAATACAGAAATAGATGAAATGCTTACATCTCACATTCCAACATAGTTGGGCACAACTAATTCGTACGACACTTATTGGATTTTGGATTCCATACAATGGCAGGGCTACTGGGGTACCGCCCGTCACAGTACGTGGCCTAGATCACCGTACCGAGGAGCCACCCTAACTCCCCTGCAACACAAAGCCGGACCCGTTCCTTACTGAACAGTTCCAAATAAGACAACCCCGACGGTTGTAGCTACTAAACCGTCCACACACAGCCGAAATAAAAAGGGACCTCTAGACAGGGGTAAATCTTACTCTCAAGTGGGGGCTACCCACGAAGCTTTGCTGCACCTCCCCTGTTTTAGCCATTCCCGGTTGATGAGGCTTGAGGCTACGATTACCTTTATAGGACATATCACTTAGAATGCTCATCGTCCACCTGACGATGTTTTGAAAGCATTCAATCCATACAAGTTCGTTCCGGGTTCGAACGAAACCGAAGGCATTATTTCGTTACACTCATTTTGGAATCACCCTCAGAGTTAACGACAATAACCCTTGCACTCTGATTCACCATCTCGAATCTATAAGGACTAATTCCGTCAACTCATTACGGAATCACCCACAGAGTTATAATGACTCATAGTCCTTACACCTCGAGTCTTCATAAAGCTCCACTTAGATTCACGACCTAACGTTATTTGGAAACGATGTGGTTTTCAGATATCCAAATATGGAAACCCGATCCCGGTCTCATCGAAATCCAAAGCGTGTCTTTAAAGGTCCAAGTTGTTTTAAAGTTTTAAAACAATTCAATTACAGTATCCATATACACACAGATAGATAACTTAAATCATAACTGATAATCAACATTATCATATAACAGGTAATTCACATCATCAATATCAAATAGATATCTCATATCAACATCACAATAGATAACCCATGTTATCATCATAATACAATCAAACATCCATACCACACAATATCATACATCTCACTATTGAGATCACAAAGCATCTAAGTCCATCCATGACATCCATTCATACATAAGCAAGGATCCACTCATCACAATATAATTAATTTAAAATGAATTAAATTAATTGTCTCTATCTCAAATTAATTTAAAATGAATTAAATTAATCCCTTCATCTTTAATTAATTTAAAATAAATTAAATTAATTGCTTTACCAAAATATCTTGCTTACTCAATCATTTAATTGATTTCAATCAATTAATCAATCATTCAAAATACCTTACCTTAATTAATCACTCTTGATTAATTACTCTTAATTACATTCATATAATTATCCTCAATTAATTTTACAAAATTAATTATCCTCAACTAAACAGTAATTAACTTTTAATTACTCCAACTAATTAATTAATCATAATTAATTACCTTAATCCTTAATTAATTACATAAATTAATTACCCTTTAATTACCTATTATTGATTAATTAATCATAATTAACCAACTTAATTACATCATTAAATAAATAATTAATGATCTTAATTATTTCTTAAATTAATTACTCAAAGTAATTAACTAACTTAATTACTATATTAAACCAAATTAATCATCCTTAAATTAATTTCTTAATTAATTATTTGATTAATTACTAAATAATTAATCCAAATTATTTCATACTTAAACATTTCCACTTAATTACAACCTGTAATTATTATATAATTACTTAACTAAGTAATTTCCAAAACATTAATTACATAAAGCAATTATTCTTAACCCAAATGTTTAGAATTAATTAAATTTAATTAATTAAATTAAAAATCTTATTCAATTAAATTAATTACATTAAGTAATTAATTTCTTAATTACTTTATCAAGTAATTACCCAAACCATTTATAATTGATTATTATTAAATTAATTAATCTAATTAATTATAAAAATTAACTACATTAATTAATTGTTAAATAATCATGGTTAATGACCTTCATTAACCATCCTCTAATTATTTTATAAGGTAATTAACTTAAATTAATTACCATTTAAATTATCTTTAATCATTTATTAATTAAAGTTAATTATTAAATTAATTAACCTTAATTTAAATCTTAATTCATAATTAATATTCATTTATCATTAATTAATATCTTAATTAATGATCTTAGCTTTAAATTGATTAATCATTAATAAATTTTAATTCCAAATTTAATTAATTAATTAATCTTAATTACCTTATTAATTAATTCTAAAACATAATTCTTAAGCAAATTTCCAAAATAAAACATAACTTAATTATGTTTAAAGCAATATTATTCAAAACAAATTACTTTTTGAACTTACCCTTAAACTTCAGTTTAAATTCAAGTTAAAAACTTACCAAAGTTTTAAATGATTTAAAACTTTTTAAATTGCAAAACAAACAAATGCTATAGAAATTTTTAATATTAAAGTCATTTTAAAACTTTCAATAATTTAAATTCCCATTTTAATTTGAAACTTCAAATTTTCAATCTTCTTTAAAATTTAAAACTGAACTTCAAATCTTACTTTTAAATTTCCAGGTTTCCAATAACTTTAAATCTTCTCACATTTTACTATCTTATCAACATGATATAGTTAATAAAGTTTAAATTTTTAAATTTAAGTTTCTGTTTTTAAAAACTGGAATTTAAATTCAATTGAAATTTTAAACTTACATTTAAATTTGAACTTAAATTTTTCTCAAAACCATAACTACAGATTTAAAAAGGTTTAAACCTAGATATGCAGGAAACAGAAAACAGGTTTTCAAATTCAAACCTGGAATTTAAATTCCAAGCAATTCAAACTTGAATTAAGTTTTATAATTAAGTTGTAAACCTAAACCTTATTTAAAATCTATAATTACAGATTTTAAATTTTGACAAAACAGATTTTAAAAAGTTTTAAAACCCAAATTTTATAAAACAAAACTCAGTTTACAGTGTAAACTGTAACTATAGGCTATCCCGAGAAACAAAAAATTTTACTTCGGGTTTTCTGCTCATTTACTCCGAGTCAAAAGCTTCCTTACTTCGAGTTGTTTCACTGCTTACTTCGAGCCAATACAAGACTACCCTGCAACACCAGAAACTAAACAGATCACCAGAAAACATGTCACCGTGCATATGCACGGCGACCACCGCCCCTCCTCATCATCAAGGATGATCCAATACCAACCAAAAATTCTCCACAACTTCAAACATCAACCCAAATCATTTACAAAAATACGGGAATTCAAAATTTGCTCAGGAGCCACAAACCTGAAAACAATTTTCCAGGTTTTTACTTCAACCTGTCAACAGCGATTGTACGCCGCTCCGATCACCTGACATCCAACCTTTCCGGCCTCGCACTCCTCTACACATCAACTACCCATACACAAGAAACTAGCACACTCGATCCATCCATTATCTCTCACTAACACAACCTTTAACCCCCCCTGTTCAAACTAGGTTAAATTTAGAAAAACCAAACTGCACTTAACAAGCAAACTACAAATTCTTCTCTGATTTTTCCTAGAATACATGATCCATACTTAATGACACAGAAGAGTTCTAACATTCCTCAAGTTACAGATTGCAAGTATTGGCACAGATTTGTATTTTATTCAAGAACAAACTGTTTCTATTTATACTTACTTAAGTTTAGCTAACTTCAGACAGACAACATTTTATCATATAAATATTATGATTCTAATCTAAAGTAAGCAAACAAATTTAATTTCTTAAAGATAGATAGTAACAAAAGTTTTAACAGATTTTGGTGGATTCATTTAAATGTGAAGATGAACTCAAAGGCAGAGCATATCAATCATGTATTCACAACATATAACCAAACTTTTATGAACACAACAAATTTTTTTCTTTATCTCAATCATTATATCAAGCAACCTAGTATATTTTGAGGTTTCAATGTTACTCACTTTTGAAAAATACAGAGCTCAGTTGAATATGCAGAAAACTCAAAAATGCAGGCATTCCATCTCATACACAAACACAGGCATATCAATCATACTCAACAGGAAATAGATTTAAGCAACTATATCATTTTAATTTAGTTTTTAAAATAAATTGTTACTCACCTTTATATGCAGACCACTGTGAGTTTTGCAGGAACAACATGCAGAGCTCTGTTGATTCTTGAAATTTGCAGAACACAAAAAAAACAGGCTTGAGTCCTTGCTTCATGTTGAAATGAATATGCAGTTGTTAATCTCTCACAAACATGCAGATGATTTTTGCCAATTTCCAAATGCATGCAGATGATTGTTCAACCCAGCTTTGAAACATAGTGCAGAGGTATTCATTTTGATTTCTGCAGATTTGAATGTGGGTTTGGGTATGCAAATATGCTATTTGCTTTCAGGCTAATGCTTTTCAATGCATATTAATGTTTGAGGTAAGGGTGAGTTTGATTATAAAGAAGAGTGGAGTATGCAAGTTCTTTGATTTGAAAATTGAATGAAGGTGGATTTGATTGTGCAGGTTTGATTATGCAGAGGTTTGGATTGGATGATACAGCTAAAGGATTTGAGAAAATACAGAAATGAGATATGCAGGTTTGCATTGGACTTTCATATGCATTTGTGAATGCAAATTTTGATTGTGCAGATTAGAACATTGTTTGGATATGCAGATTGATCTTTTTAACATGCAGGTGTGGGATTTCTTTGGTACAGGAAAATGTAAATGCAATATGGAAATAAGGATGCAAGTTTAGACTAAATGTATTTCAGATTTTATGAAATTAAAAGAAAAAGAAAACTAAGATTTAACACATGTCCATTTCATAACACTTGTCAAAAGAATACATATAAATCAAACACTTGTTTTCTTAAAGATAATTAGTTTTTTTTTAATTACAAATAAATGTTATATTAGCTTAACTTAAGTTGTTAATTTATATGTATAAATTTATAAATGAAAATAAAAACAAATCATGTTTACAAATGAAACTTATACAAATTATAGATTAAATCAATTAAACAATTTAGATTTTATTTTATTTTTGAATTTAAATTCAAACTAGATTCAAAAATCAAACAATTTTCAAATTAAGTTATAAATAGAAATTCAATTTGAACTAAAATTTACAAATGTTATTTAAAACTTATTAAAAAGTCATTATATTATCAATATTGCTTTTATAATCTTATTTTAAAAGAAATTACATTTTTATCAAATAAATATCCATTTTATTAAGTCATAAAAATCAATTTGTTAAATTTATCCTAAATTTAAAACAATATCAATCTATTTAAAATATAAACCATATATTCATATTGTAAATAGAAATCAATTTATTATTTTTAAAAAGATAAAATAACCAATTTAAATATTTATTGAAGAGGATTATTAAATTTATCTGAATAATTATTTACAGAACATCAATATCAATTTAATTTTAACACAGATTATTAAATTGATATTGTCAAAAATTCCGGGACGTTACAATCCTTCCCCCTTAAAAGAATTTCGTCCTCGAAATTTAAAACAAAGGTAATTTAATAATCTGATTAAATTTTAATTTTAAACACAAGCATATATCAAACATATGCTAACAACCAATCAACCAATCAAACAAACCTAATTATCCAGACAAAATCTGGATAAAATTTCATCGAGTTTCCCCAGTGTATATATATATATATCCACCGGGACACTCGCTCTAGAAAATCCAAACAAACAATACCATGAAGCTACAAAGCTCCTATACAACTATATCTATAACACTAGACAAGATATCAGACTACAAACGAGTCTGACTCAACACCCAAAACTCCAGAACTGCTGGTTCCACAACCAGAGGCAGACCATACACGTACTCCCTCAGATATACGTGAAACTCATCGAATCCCAGTTATCCAAACTGGCCAGCCAATCCTGTAGATCAATCACTTATCTTCAAGATCACAGAAAAGATCCAAAATCACTTCAGAGCTAACTTCTCAGACTCACCCAAACTTATAGCTCACTTTTGATCGGAGAAAACTTATCCAAAATTAAATCTCCGACTTCAGAGTTCAAATCCCTCCGACTCTTATCCACAAAACTCTTCAGACGATCCTGGGCTACCTACAGCCTTCCTGATCAGCTCAACCTTCGCTGATGCTTCTAGAAACAAACCAGACCAAACAACTCAACAAAATGATCTCCTCAATATCAGAAAACAACAACTTACTTCTCCAGAAAAGGAAAGCAGATGTACTTCCAAACTGCTTCCGCTGCTCAACTCTGATCCGAAGAAGAGAATGCTGAAGAAGAACACAAGCACAAACAGGATAACACACCCCAGAGATTTGGTTCAACAAATCCATAAGAAAAACTCAGAAGTTCCTCCAAAACTTTAAGTTGCTACACCAACTCAATCTCCTGGTACCAAATTCTGACTTCTTGAAGACATCCAGAAAACTCAGATAACTCAAGAGAACTATCAAACAATCACAAGTCACTTTTGCGAACCACCCAAATCAAATCCAAAGAATACTGTTCTTCCTTAACCAAATAGAACAGCTCAAACTCAACTAGCCAACCCATCAAAGAAACGGGCCACTCAGCTGCTTCTGAACTCCATTTCAGAAAAATTGCTAAGCCAAAAGATCTCTTGCCAACACCGAGAATACTCCAAACTGCACTGCTTCCACGGGTGCCAAAGAATTCCAAAACAAGCTCTCCGAGAAACTCGGACTTCAAAGCAAATAGAAACTCAAGCTGACCACAGCCACAACGCTGAAGCAGACTCACTTCCTTAACTTGTTCCAACGAAACATCTTCGGGAACATCCATAGTCACTGCATCTCATCACGCAGCTACTACTCCCTGAGGTATTAAAATACCCTCACTTACTCGCTTCTGCCCAACCAACAGATCCAAATAATATTCATCCAATCTCAAAAATAAACTCCGAACCCTAACAGGTTTCCTTCAGAGATCAATGAAGTTCTTCATCACTACAGAACTTACTCGAGACGATATTAGGTCTACAGTCTCAAAAAAACACTTCCAACCTCAAACATTCAAACTCCAACCAATGGTAGTAATCGTGTAACACACAATACTACCTCATCTACCTTTATAACTCAAATTGGAAAACCTGAACAGGTAACCCAACAGATAGGTAGAAATAATTATATAAATATATATATAATAAAACTACAAATACGCTCTCTCAAGAAAGATACCACTACAGAGCCTAGGTATTCGCTCAACCTAACGCTCCCTAAAGAAAGATACACTTCAGAGCCTAGGTATTCGCTCAACCTAAAGCTCTGATACCAAGTGTGATGACCCGGCTTTCCACTCCCAGAAAATCGCGTCATCTATAAGAAAGAAAGGGATAGAAGAAGAAAAGATAGAAGAGAAGAAAGAACAACATCAGAATCTAACACAGCGGAATGAATAAATTATATTAATCACATAATACTTTACATAGTATCATATACATCAGAGATACACAGCATAAACAACTCATACTAGACAGTTATAAACACCTGTCTAGTTATACAACTCAATACAACAACACAGAGATCACACAGCGGAAAAACTAGATATATATCTACTCGCAGAAGCCTCCTGCTCCATTGCTCCTCCATAATTCGTCAAAGCTAATCCAGAATCCTAACCTGAATTCCCCTTGGCTACTCGTAAAAATTTGAGTACCCAAGAGTTTATGAAAAACAAAAATAAACTCCGGGTCAGACATGGGTCTGGTGTGAGTAACAGGTTAAAGTTGCTTAACTTTGAAAAACCTTTGAAAAGAAAAGGTATCACGTAAGACTTCCCACACATAAACATGGAAAAGTTTTTACCTTACGCTAACCAAAACATTTGATAGGAAATCCTGTGATATTATAATAGTGTCTAGGGTTTTCAAGTAAAATACAGAAATAGCTGAAATGCTTACATCTCACATTCCAACATAGTTGGGCACAACTAATTCGTACGGCACTTATTGGATTTTGGATTCCATACAATGGCAGGGCTACTGGGGTACCGCCCGTCACAGTACGTGGCCTAGATCACCGTACCGAGGAGCCACCCTAACTCCCCTGCAACACAAAGCCGGACCCGTTCCTTACTGAACAGTTCCAAATAAGACAACCCCGACGGTTGTAGCTACTAAACCGTCCACACACAGCCGAAATAAAAAGGGACCTCTAGACAGGGGTAAATCTTACTCTCAAGTGGGGGCTACCCACGAAGCTTTGCTGCACCTCCCCTGTTTTAGCCATTCCCGGTTGATGAGGCTTGAGGCTACGATTACCTTTATAGGACATATCACTTAGAATGCTCATCGTCCACCTGACGATGTTTTGAAAGCATTCAATCCATACAAGTTCGTTCCGGGTTCGAACGAAACCGAAGGCATTATTTCGTTACACTCATTTTGGAATCACCCTCAGAGTTAACGACAATAACCCTTGCACTCTGATTCACCATCTCGAATCTATAAGGACTAATTCCGTCAACTCATTACGGAATCACCCACAGAGTTATAATGACTCATAGTCCTTACACCTCGAGTCTTCATAAAGCTCCACTTAGATTCACGACCTAACGTTATTTGGAAACGATGTGGTTTTCAGATATCCAAATATGGAAACCCGATCCCGGTCTCATCGAAATCCAAAGCGTGTCTTTAAAGGTCCAAGTTGTTTTAAAGTTTTAAAACAATTCAATTACAGTATCCATATACACACAGATAGATAACTTAAATCATAACTGATAATCAACATTATCATATAACAGGTAATTCACATCATCAATATCAAATAGATATCTCATATCAACATCACAATAGATAACCCATGTTATCATCATAATACAATCAAACATCCATACCACACAATATCATACATCTCACTATTGAGATCACAAAGCATCTAAGTCCATCCATGACATCCATTCATACATAAGCAAGGATCCACTCATCACAATATAATTAATTTAAAATGAATTAAATTAATTGTCTCTATCTCAAATTAATTTAAAATGAATTAAATTAATCCCTTCATCTTTAATTAATTTAAAATAAATTAAATTAATTGCTTTACCAAAATATCTTGCTTACTCAATCATTTAATTGATTTCAATCAATTAATCAATCATTCAAAATACCTTACCTTAATTAATCACTCTTGATTAATTACTCTTAATTACATTCATATAATTATCCTCAATTAATTTTACAAAATTAATTATCCTCAACTAAACAGTAATTAACTTTTAATTACTCCAACTAATTAATTAATCATAATTAATTACCTTAATCCTTAATTAATTACATAAATTAATTACCCTTTAATTACCTATTATTGATTAATTAATCATAATTAACCAACTTAATTACATCATTAAATAAATAATTAATGATCTTAATTATTTCTTAAATTAATTACTCAAAGTAATTAACTAACTTAATTACTATATTAAACCAAATTAATCATCCTTAAATTAATTTCTTAATTAATTATTTGATTAATTACTAAATAATTAATCCAAATTATTTCATACTTAAACATTTCCACTTAATTACAACCTGTAATTATTATATAATTACTTAACTAAGTAATTTCCAAAACATTAATTACATAAAGCAATTATTCTTAACCCAAATGTTTAGAATTAATTAAATTTAATTAATTAAATTAAAAATCTTATTTAATTAAATTAATTACATTAAGTAATTAATTTCTTAATTACTTTATCAAGTAATTACCCAAACCATTTATAATTGATTATTATTAAATTAATTAATCTAATTAATTATAAAAATTAACTACATTAATTAATTGTTAAATAATCATGGTTAATGACCTTCATTAACCATCCTCTAATTATTTTATAAGGTAATTAACTTAAATTAATTACCATTTAAATTATCTTTAATCATTTATTAATTAAAGTTAATTATTAAATTAATTAACCTTAATTTAAATCTTAATTCATAATTAATATTCATTTATCATTAATTAATATCTTAATTAATGATCTTAGCTTTAAATTGATTAATCATTAATAAATTTTAATTCCAAATTTAATTAATTAATTAATCTTAATTACCTTATTAATTAATTCTAAAACATAATTCTTAAGCAAATTTCCAAAATAAAACATAACTTAATTATGTTTAAAGCAATATTATTCAAAACAAATTACTTTTTGAACTTACCCTTAAACTTCAGTTTAAATTCAAGTTAAAAACTTACCAAAGTTTTAAATGATTTAAAACTTTTTAAATTGCAAAACAAACAAATGCTATAGAAATTTTTAATATTAAAGTCATTTTAAAACTTTCAATAATTTAAATTCCCATTTTAATTTGAAACTTCAAATTTTCAATCTTCTTTAAAATTTAAAACTGAACTTCAAATCTTACTTTTAAATTTCCAGGTTTCCAATAACTTTAAATCTTCTCACATTTTACTATCTTATCAACATGATATAGTTAATAAAGTTTAAATTTTTAAATTTAAGTTTCTGTTTTTAAAAACTGGAATTTAAATTCAATTGAAATTTTAAACTTACATTTAAATTTGAACTTAAATTTTTCTCAAAACCATAACTACAGATTTAAAAAGGTTTAAACCTAGATATGCAGGAAACAGAAAACAGGTTTTCAAATTCAAACCTGGAATTTAAATTCCAAGCAATTCAAACTTGAATTAAGTTTTATAATTAAGTTGTAAACCTAAACCTTATTTAAAATCTATAATTACAGATTTTAAATTTTGACAAAACAGATTTTAAAAAGTTTTAAAACCCAAATTTTATAAAACAAAACTCAGTTTACAGTGTAAACTGTAACTATAGGCTATCCCGAGAAACAAAAAATTTTACTTCGGGTTTTCTGCTCATTTACTCCGAGTCAAAAGCTTCCTTACTTCGAGTTGTTTCACTGCTTACTTCGAGCCAATACAAGACTACCCTGCAACACCAGAAACTAAACAGATCACCAGAAAACATGTCACCGTGCATATGCACGGCGACCACCGCCCCTCCTCATCATCAAGGATGATCCAATACCAACCAAAAATTCTCCACAACTTCAAACATCAACCCAAATCATTTACAAAAATACGGGAATTCAAAATTTGCTCAGGAGCCACAAACCTGAAAACAATTTTCCAGGTTTTTACTTCAACCTGTCAACAGCGATTGTACGCCGCTCCGATCACCTGACATCCAACCTTTCCGGCCTCGCACTCCTCTACACATCAACTACCCATACACAAGAAACTAGCACACTCGATCCATCCATTATCTCTCACTAACACAACCTTTAACCCCCCCCCCCCCTGTTCAAACTAGGTTAAATTTAGAAAAACCAAACTGCACTTAACAAGCAAACTACAAATTCTTCTCTGATTTTTCCTAGAATACATGATCCATACTTAATGACACAGAAGAGTTCTAACATTCCTCAAGTTACAGATTGCAAGTATTGGCACAGATTTGTATTTTATTCAAGAACAAACTGTTTCTATTTATACTTACTTAAGTTTAGCTAACTTCAGACAGACAACATTTTATCATATAAATATTATGATTCTAATCTAAAGTAAGCAAACAAATTTAATTTCTTAAAGATAGATAGTAACAAAAGTTTTAACAGATTTTGGTGGATTCATTTAAATGTGAAGATGAACTCAAAGGCAGAGCATATCAATCATGTATTCACAACATATAACCAAACTTTTATGAACACAACAAATTTTTTTCTTTATCTCAATCATTATATCAAGCAACCTAGTATATTTTGAGGTTTCAATGTTACTCACTTTTGAAAAATACAGAGCTCAGTTGAATATGCAGAAAACTCAAAAATGCAGGCATTCCATCTCATACACAAACACAGGCATATCAATCATACTCAACAGGAAATAGATTTAAGCAACTATATCATTTTAATTTAGTTTTTAAAATAAATTGTTACTCACCTTTATATGCAGACCACTGTGAGTTTTGCAGGAACAACATGCAGAGCTCTGTTGATTCTTGAAATTTGCAGAACACAAAAAAAACAGGCTTGAGTCCTTGCTTCATGTTGAAATGAATATGCAGTTGTTAATCTCTCACAAACATGCAGATGATTTTTGCCAATTTCCAAATGCATGCAGATGATTGTTCAACCCAGCTTTGAAACATAGTGCAGAGGTATTCATTTTGATTTCTGCAGATTTGAATGTGGGTTTGGGTATGCAAATATGCTATTTGCTTTCAGGCTAATGCTTTTCAATGCATATTAATGTTTGAGGTAAGGGTGAGTTTGATTATAAAGAAGAGTGGAGTATGCAAGTTCTTTGATTTGAAAATTGAATGAAGGTGGATTTGATTGTGCAGGTTTGATTATGCAGAGGTTTGGATTGGATGATACAGCTAAAGGATTTGAGAAAATACAGAAATGAGATATGCAGGTTTGCATTGGACTTTCATATGCATTTGTGAATGCAAATTTTGATTGTGCAGATTAGAACATTGTTTGGATATGCAGATTGATCTTTTTAACATGCAGGTGTGGGATTTCTTTGGTACAGGAAAATGTAAATGCAATATGGAAATAAGGATGCAAGTTTAGACTAAATGTATTTCAGATTTTATGAAATTAAAAGAAAAAGAAAACTAAGATTTAACACATGTCCATTTCATAACACTTGTCAAAAGAATACATATAAATCAAACACTTGTTTTCTTAAAGATAATTAGTTTTTTTTTAATTACAAATAAATGTTATATTAGCTTAACTTAAGTTGTTAATTTATATGTATAAATTTATAAATGAAAATAAAAACAAATCATGTTTACAAATGAAACTTATACAAATTATAGATTAAATCAATTAAACAATTTAGATTTTATTTTATTTTTGAATTTAAATTCAAACTAGATTCAAAAATCAAACAATTTTCAAATTAAGTTATAAATAGAAATTCAATTTGAACTAAAATTTACAAATGTTATTTAAAACTTATTAAAAAGTCATTATATTATCAATATTGCTTTTATAATCTTATTTTAAAAGAAATTACATTTTTATCAAATAAATATCCATTTTATTAAGTCATAAAAATCAATTTGTTAAATTTATCCTAAATTTAAAACAATATCAATCTATTTAAAATATAAACCATATATTCATATTGTAAATAGAAATCAATTTATTATTTTTAAAAAGATAAAATAACCAATTTAAATATTTATTGAAGAGGATTATTAAATTTATCTGAATAATTATTTACAGAACATCAATATCAATTTAATTTTAACACAGATTATTAAATTGATATTGTCAAAAATTCCGGGACGTTACAAGATGTGACAGAATAAATGCAAAAGGGAAGAAGCGGGTGAAGTTTATTTTTGGAAATCCCAAAAGATATCACTGAAATTGGTTGAATGAATTGTCATTAATAATAGTACAGATATGTGGAAAGTGGATAAATTGGTTTAAATCCATTTGAAATGGATATACATACATACATACATATATATATATATATATATTGTGTGTAATATGAATTGAATGCAAATAAATGGTTCTGAATCGTTGGAATTGAATAAATGAGGTATAAATCGATTTGAAGATAATAATAATCGTATGTTTGAAACCTTATAATTGCTTTTAAACACATGTGTAACGTGTTGGCTTATGCAATTTAGGTGTTTGCATTAGTGAAATAAAGGTGAGGTCATTTAATTTCATAAATTATGAAACTTACGGGTTTATTGAGTAAGACAAGTATTTAGGAGATTATGGATAGTACGAGGGAAGCCTATCCAAAGATGATGTTAGGATAGCTAGTTGTTGGTTTGTATAATGCATGTCTTGTTTGCTATGGTTGTTAGTGTATTACTTGTGTATATGCTTTACGATATAAATATATGACTTTCTGTTATGGCTTGAATTATCTCTTTACTTTCAAATTTCGGGGACAAACTCTTTTAAGGGGAGAGGAATGTAATGACCCAGATTTTTATCATATGTTGTTAGAATGTCAACTATTTTAAACATTGAAATAATTAAATTTTTAAGTCGATTAAATAATTTTTTCTAATATTTAAAATATTTTAATTTATGAATTTTGGAAACTATAAAAAAATTTCAAAATGCTAATTTCTGAATATGATATATATATATATATATATATATATATATATATATATAGCTTCACTATTAAAAACTTATGATAAAAAAATCTATTTATATGTATTTATAAACAAGCTTCATGATGGAAAAGTTCAAACTTATGATGACTAAAATATATATAAGTCTATATATATATGTGTGTGTATATACGTTTATAAAAATAGTGTATATGCTAATATGTGAAAAACATATATATGTATATGGTAAAAATACGTATATGTGAATATATATGACTACATATATATATATATATATATGTATGTAATATATGCATATGAAGAATAATCATGGCAAACATCAATTCCAGCCCACAAAACATACAATCAAGTAGACCATAAAATCAAATCAACACACATAAAATCAATTCACCCAAAAATCAAATCAGTCCAAAATAAATAAAATCAACCACCAAAAGAAAGAAAAAGAAAAGAAAACTAAACAAAAATAAATATGAAAATGTGAAACATGTTCATGCCTCTGAGAAACCATAAATATGTGTTTAGCAACCTTATACTTCACTGTTTCACTTCATCCTCTATATATATATAGCAGAGCTTGTTCATTGGTTCTTACTTAAAAAAAGATAAAGATCTGCCATTAACATTAAAAAGATAGAGTTTTTCAAAGCTTGAAGACTTAAAATAGCAAAGTTCATTATTCTTTAAACCGTGAGTAAAACACTACTTTGTTTACTGGTTGTTATATATATATATATAAGGTTTTTGGATGAATCTTTGAGCTATGTTATGTGTTTGTGAACCTGATATGTTTACATAGGTATATATTAATGTGTTCAACATGAATAGTTCAACCTACTCTCATAAACACTGTGCTTCCTCTTAAAAAAGGCTTCACTATAAATGGTTTAGTTAAAACTAGTTAAACTCCTCACTTTAAAAATCTATATCTTCATATCTAGTTAGTTTTAAATAATGATTCCAGAAGATGTTTGTCTTTGACTGTAGTACATTTTAAAATTGATTTTGTTCAACTTTATTAAGTAGAGAGAGAGGAATCACCATATTACAGTGAATAAGTCAACTATAGCCAAGATTCGACTATCGTAATTTTACAAATAGATCATTTAGTTGTGTTAGTGATTGAAAAATATGATTTTTTGGATTGATATGAGAATTTTTAGTGTTATGTGCACGAAGAAATCGATATATGAACGGATTTAGGCGAACTGCTCATTTTAGGCGACGCGATTGATTTTGAGGCGAGGCATTGATCATGGAGGAGGTTTAGGTAATGGCGCACACGAGAAAAAAAGGAGTGGAGATTTTTCAAGGCATGGGTAGGTCATTCGAGGTGGATGTAGGTTTTTAGGTTGTCTTTGTTTGGGTTCCAGGTTCCTGGGAATGATGATGACAAAAGGACGAGGGGGGCGTGCGCACCAAGGGTAAGAGGCAGCGGCGGTGTTGGCGAAGCTCTAGGCCAAATTTGGTGGTGGATGGTGGACGTTGGTGATGTGGCGAGGCTTAGGATATAGAGTTTAAATGATTCAAATAAATTTAGATTGGAAGGTAAATTAAAAAATTTAATTAGAATTGAGCGTATTTAAGAATTAAACTCTATAAGTTGATGTAAAACCTTATTAAGTTTGAAAATTTTAAAGGTATGATATTTATAACCGAAATTTTATTTCAAGATAAATTAAATGAATATTTCTAGTATAAATAAATTGAATTTGAGTTTTATATAAATGATTATGGATTTATCATGCAAATATTCAAGACTAAATAATAGAACATTGAATTTGTTGAAAGAATAAATTCCAACCTTAGTTTTGAAATTATTAATACTCAAATTGGATATATATCGAAATTGATGTGGTTTTGGAAACTGAAGAGGAAATTTAAATTTATGGTTTAGACTTCATTTAAAGAAAATATATTTGTAAAGTCATGGAAAAAAAATTTACTTTACAAAGTGAATTTAAAATTAAACCTTTTTATTTTATATACTGTTGAATATCCAAACCCTTTAAGTTTTAGAAGTTATGGTTTTAAAGCTATAAATTTCAAAGTATTATGTTTTGAAAGTTAAAAATTCAAATATTTGGTTTTCAGATATTATAATTTTTAAAGCGGTATGATTTTGGAAAAGAAATATAATTGAAATAAAAATGATATTAATGATTTGGGTTTTATAAAAATAATATCAAAATGAATTGTTTTGGAAATGGAAATGATATCGTATTTATGGGTTTTGAATTGGATTATTATTTTCTGGTTTTAAAGTATAAACTATTTTAAAAGACCGCGGTGTAATAATAACGTTTGGTTGTTGAAGAGACCGGGATCGGAAGTTGTCATACTCTCTGCCAACTCCGAAAACCACTTTAACAACCGTGTACGCGGTGGAGATTCCAGAATGAAGTAGGTTGGTGGCGGCGTTTCCTGTAAGGTAAATACGTGGACCCAACTCCCATGAGTTGGCATAAGGTGGCTAAAATAGGAGCAATCGACGGGTTAATGAGGTAGCACCTCTGATCGGACACTTCCCTTCGATATTATACTTTGGATTGATTCGGTGGCCACCTTCATTTTTGATTTCTTTGATTTGGGGGAGTTTGTTCGAGGTGGGCGGTAGCTGCGTGCTACGCGTTACCACCGACCCGGAAGCGTAATTGGTATATCTACCCTGGCATTGCCTAGTTGTGCCGTGTCACCTACCCTATCGCATCTTGTACGAGTTTCTATTTGTGTCGTACCTATGGAGTGTCTTCTCGTAGTCTTCCGATCAGGAGATATACAGGCACTGTATAGACTATTGGCACTATTACGTGTTAAGGTGGAAAATGTAAAGCCTTGACGCTATTTTAAAGTAAGTTTATTTTACTTAGACACTATTATAATAGCGCAATATACTACATAGTAAATAGTTTAACGGATCCTTAGGAGATGTAAATCCCGAGCATCTCTTGAGTTACTGCACTTATATTTATTTTTGTTAATTTAACTCACATAAGATCTTTTAGTTCTGACTCGAGTGTTTTTGTTTTTTCAAATTCGCTCGGGTCAGTCCGAGCGTTTCAGGATTTGAAGATTTAGTTCTGGAGGACGAAGACGAAGATTTGTATTATTATTGTTTATATATTGCACTACACTCATACTATTCCGTTGCACTGTTATTGGTATGTGTAACTCTGATATGTATTATATAAATAAAATCAAATATTTTTGTAAACAGATTTATAAACTGTATATTTGGTTATTATATTTTATCCTTCTGTTGTGAGATTCTTTTAATTTTATTTCTTCTTGTTTTTCTTATTTACCCCATAAGAATCCGCCCTTCCGTATGGTTTGAATTGGCACGTGTGTCGATTTAAAGCCTGCGAAAAGACAGGATGCTACATCTGGTATCAGAGCTTTGGTTTAGCGATAAACCTTAACTTTGTGGGGTTTGACTCTTTATTAATAGGGTAGTAATACCTTATGGGAGTCACTGAGTGTATATATACGAGAGAGCGTATTTGTTAGTGTTATAAAAAGGTTTTAATATTGTGTTAATTTGTACCATTTTGTATTTATAAATTCTGATTGATGCATGGGACGCTATGACATCAATAGGGATTTCTAAACACTTAATGGGACAGGCCGACATAATATTTGTTTTAATACAGGTGAACGAAATAATTTTGCTTATTATATTTTCTATATAAAATTTAAATTTTCAAATGATATCTATATTTGGCTGCAATGGATTGGTTGTTAGGTAATAAAGTGTATAATTAATAATAGAAATAAGATTGAAAAATGAAATAAATGAAATTTGGGAAATTTAGAACTTAAGTTCCGGGGTTTTGAAATTTCTTTCGAATAAATTTTAGAATATAATAATATTGTTTATAAGTATTTTCTGATAGAAATATTTCAATATAATTCAGAAGAATTGTTTTAAAGAAGATTTTGGAGAAAATAAGTTTTGCAGTTTCCTCTCTGTCGCTGGAAAATAACTTCGGTGATGGCGGCCGCATCATCGACTTTCATTTTCAAGTTTCGAGGGGGGAAGGCCACTGTAGTAGTTTTACTACAGATTCATTTTTGAAAAAAATATATAAATTTTGAATTGTTTTAAATATAATTAGAGATATATAAGTTGTAAGAATATATTTATCTATTGTTTTAAAATAAATTGAAAATTTAACCCGGTATTAAATTCTTAAATTTCCGTTAATTAATTTGTTTCAATTATTGTAGTGAAATGAAAGGTAAGTTGTAACGACCCGAACCACTAAAAAGACGCATCATTAAGAAGAAAGAAAGGGATAGAAAAGAGAAAAAGATAGAAAAGAAAGAACCAAACTACATCAGAATCTTACAGCGGAACGAATAAATTATATTAATCCAATAAAATATTACATAGTATCATATACATCAGAGTATACAGCTCAAACTACACAAACTAGACAGTTATAACACCTGTCTAGATATTACAGCTCAAGTACATCATAGATACAAATACAACTCAAACACAGCGGAAAACTATATATATATATATATATATACACACACACACACGCTGAAGCCACCTGCTCCATATCTCCTCCAAAACTTGTCAAGAATAACCTGAATCACTTGACTACTCATACATAATATGAGTACCCAAGAGTTTAATAAAACAGAAAATAAACACTCAGGTCAGACAGGGGTCTGGTGTGAGTAAACGGTTAAAAGTTGCTTAACTTTAGAAAATCCTTTTGAAAAGAAAAGGTATCACGTAAGACTTCCCACACATAAACATGGAAAAGTTTTTACCTTACGCTACCCAAAACATTTGATAGGAAATCCGGTGATATTATAATAGTGTCTTGGGTTTTCAAAATAAAATACAGAAATAGATGGAATGCTTACGTCTCACGTTCCAACATAGTTGGGCACAATCAAAACCGTACAGGCACTTATTGGATTTTGGATTCCATACAATGGCAGGGCTACTGGGGTACCGCTCGTCACAGTACGTGGCCTAGATCACCGTACCGAGGAGCCACCCTAACTCCCCTGCAACACAAGGCCGGGACCATTCCTTACTGAACAGTCCCGAACAAGACCACCCCGGCAGTTGTCATGATCAACCGCCCCACACAGCCGAAATAGAAAGGGACTTATAGACAGGAGTCAATCTTGCTCTCCAGTGGGGGCTACCGACGAAGCCTTGCTACACCTCCCCTGTTTTAGCCATTCCCAGTTGATGAGGCTTGAGGCTGCGATTACCTTTATAGGACATATCACTTAGAATGCTCATCGTTCGCCTGACGATGTGCTGAAAGCATTCAATCCATACAAGTTCGTTCCGGGTTCGAACGAAACCGAAGGCACTATCTCATTGCACTCATTTTGGAATCACCCTCAGAGTCAACGACCATAGCCCTTGCACTCTTAATCACCATCTCGAACCTATAAGCACTATTCCGTCAAACTCATTACGGAATCACCCACAGAGTTATATTGACGTATAGCTCTTATACCTCGAGTCTGCACTTGCTCCACTTGGATTCACGACCTAACGTTTAATTGGAATCGATGTGGTTTTCGGATATCCAAATATGGAAACCCGATCCCGATCTCATCGAATCCAAACGCCATTTTAATGTCCAAGTTGTACTTAAGGGTTAAAACAGTTAACTTATATTCAGGATGATATAAACAGATAAATGAATCATATTATCACTACAGATAATTCATATCAAACATTTATCTCACAAAGCAGCATATCACATATCTCATAGACATCCAAATCATCCAGTATCAACCAATCACCCAATATCAATCATCCAATAGATATCAACCAATTCAGATATTCCACAACAATCATATACAAATAGGCATTATTAATTCCTTTATAATTTATTTAATCATCTTAAATCAAATTAATTACTTGAGGATTAAACAACTAATCCTGCTTAATAAATCATTAATTAATTACAATTAATTAATTAATCACTTTTTAACCACCTTCATAATCCAATTAATTAATCTTCAATTACAGATTAATTATCTTTTAGACATATTCTTAATTAATTACCTAGATTAATCATTCCTTAATTACACTATGTAATTAACCCTTAAATTAATTAAACAAATTAATTTTATCTTTAATCATTAATCTTAATTAATTCTAATTAATTAATTAACAATGATTAATTATATAAATCCTTAATTAATTACATTAATTAATAATTACTTCTTTCTCACTTCATTGATTAATTATCTTAGAAGTAATCACATTTATTAATTAATTAAACAATTAATTATTCATTAATTACATTAATTAATGACCCTTTAATTACTTTATTAATCAATTGTTACATTTATTAATTAATTATGAAATTAATTATAATTATAAATCAAACCTGATTAAATCAAAATCAGTAATTAACTTCCTTAATTGCTTCACCAATTAAACCAACATCTTGATTAATTACATTATTCAATTCTTTAGTTAGACTGAGTAATTATCCTTAATTACTTCCCTTAAGTAATTATACCTCTAATTACTATTCATTAAGTAATTTCCTTAATTAATTACACTTAGTAATTATTCATTAATTACTTCACTAAGTAATTACACATCTTTAATTACTTTAAGTAATTATGCTTAATCCCATCATTAAGTATTCCTTTTAGTTAATTAAACTTGATTAATTAAAGTTAACTATACTTAACTTAACTAATTACCCTGAGTAATTAACTACCTTAATTACTTCATTAAGTAATTATATTTTTTATAATTCTTAAAAATGATTAAGTAATTAACTTCTTAATTACTTATTAAATAATTATTTCTTAATTAGTTAAACTTGATTCAATTAATTTCTAATCAAGTAATTAATTATACTTAATTAATTTCACAACTAATTTACCTTATTTTCATTACTTACATTAATTGTTTAAGTAAGTTAAGTATTTTACTTTAACTACCCTTAAAAATAAAACTTAATTAAAATAAACCAGACATTTTTATTAACTTAAATCAATTAATTATTTAAACTTGAAAACTTGTATTTGGTTTATACAAAAACATTTTTAATTTATCATTTTTAAATTCCTTTACTTATCTTAAACAAAAGTTTAAATTATAAAATAAATCCAACTTTAAAACTAAAATTTCTTTAGAGTCAACATTCCATTCTTAATAATACTATTTTAAACATTTTGTTTTAAACATCGAATTTGTTTTAACTTTTGAAACTTCATTTCTTTTATAAAGTTCAAACCTGGTTTTAAACAAACAAACTATTTTTTTTAAAACCAATTTGACATAACTTGTAAACACAAAGATTTTAAATGAAAACATTTCAAAACTATTTAAAACTTTGTTATAAAACTCAATTTGCTTTTATCTTCAGAAATTTCAATCAGCAGTTGAAATCAACAGCAACGAAAAAACAGGAAACCCAACTACTCGAAAACCAAAAACACGCAGCATCTCTCCTTTCACTCCGAGTCATACGCGAAGCCATCGCGAAATATACGCGAGACAACACGAGGAAACACACATCTAACCCTTCTTCTCAAAACAACACTCGTGCACAGCGTCTTCTTCGTGCACATGCACGCCGGCCACGGTCGACGGCAATCAACGTCGACGAGCCCCACAAGTCATCGCTGGTCTCGGCAACTCCTTCGACACCCTCAATCGAAGTAAACGCCAACTAATCAAAATTCGAGCTACAGCCCCTCAATCCAGAAACCGACAAACCGTATCCACCACCGCCAACGACGAAACCTACCACCAGAGGCCTCGGATTCACTTCCAGAACCACACTGCACTTCGACAATGCTATTCCCCTCCATGCGCTTCACCAAAACCCAGCAACGATGACGCAAATCCACGACTTCCGACCCTTAACAAGAAACAACCTCAAACCCTCCTATGCCGATTATTGATCACCACGATAATCATAAAAATCCCTCATTATTTTTCCTGCATTACCCATCACCACACCCTCCTCCATGCCGAAGCTCAACCTCCCATTCAAACCCAATCAAAAGAAATGGGCCGAAACCCCAAATTCAAGAAATTCCCAATTTCTCTTCCAATACAAATTAAAAAATTACAAACTTCCTTTTAAAATTCATGATTTTGAACGACCATTCAGATCATAAGATCACAAATTTAAATTATTAAATTGATTTCTACCCAATTTAAGTTTTTCACTATAAATTCAACATTTACAGTATATTATTCAATATAAATTTTTATACTTATTTTTAATAACAAGACTTCCTTGATATAACCAAATTATCTTCAATGATCAATGGATATTAGTGATTATCTTAGAAGATATAATTTTTTCTTTAGACTGGAACATGGAAGAACAGAATTTAAAACTTCTTAACTGCAGGTTTTTCAAACAGATAAATAAACATATAATAAATCTTCAAACCAAGCATGCAACTGTGATATTATGTTTACCATATCAATCATTTCACAGAAAACGAATAAGAATTTTAAATCTGTTTTTAAAATAAGTTTACTCACCTAGTTTTGAAGTAGAGAACACTTAATCACTGCAGTTTGATTCTTGGGATTTAGATTTGCTTTTGCATTTTAACTTGCTGTTAAACCACTGAATTTGCCTTTCCATTTGCATGTTGATTGTTGTAATAGTCGATTCTCAGTTGATCATTGAAATTTTTTCTTGAAATCTTCTTGATGAATTTGCATGTTTCCAGGTTGAAGTTGTATAGCTTTAGATTTGCTTTTTCTTTCATTAGTTACAGATTTGAATTTTGTTTTCCTTTTCTTTTTAGTTTGAATCTTCTTGCATTTGATTTCTTTTTTTTATATTTTGGTTGCAGAAAAATTGAACAAGTTTACTAGCTGAAGAAAAATAAACAAAACAGATTTTTTTTCTTTTGAACTTTTAATTAAAAACAAAACTTTCTTTTTTAAAACAAGGATGCCACTTGTTTCATGAATAAACCATTTATTAACAAATGTCAAAACCCCTTATAAATTTGTATACAAGTGTGTTTTATAATTTCTTATAATGCCATGTGTTTAAAGATTGCATTATTTTTAAGATGTAATTATTAAGTTAGTTATTTATTTACAATTGAATTAAACCTTTAACTACAACATTATCCTAATACTTATGCTATATATAACTATGCAATGTATTTATATCCTATGTTTTATTTATTTATATTTACAAATCCATTTTCTAAAGACAAGTTTAAAAGAAAGAAAGAAAACATTTAGTCAAATTTTATTTTAAACGTTTAATCATAAATTTCTATAGCTAACATTGATATTATATTAAGAATCTAAATTTATTTTCAAAAATCAATTTAAAAGAAAACAAATTAAATCTTTATAATAATGTACTAATTTCAAGCTATTATTCATTTAATAAAAATAAATCCTCCTTTAAGTGTTTTATAAATAAAAATTAATTTTAAATTGCTTTTGAAAAGCATTTTTATTAAACCAAAACAAAAACATGCAAATCACTATAAAAACTTATGTATATTAAAATTTTGAAAACATGATTTCTATTTAAGTTTAATTCATCATTTTGTATTTACAATAAATATTCAAATATAAATATTAATTATAAATAGATCATTTTAAATACTAACTTCATAAATTATTTGAATTTTAAAATAGAATTCCAAATCACAATATATAAACACATATATTATAATTTGAAATATTTTTATTAAATTTAAACTAAACCAATTTCCTATTTACAATGTATACACATATACATTACAAATAAAATATTTTTATTAACTTTATAAGATCAATTATTATTAATTACACACATATATTTTTATAATTTGAAAAGAATAAACGTTCAAATTAAATTATCATTGAATTTTTGAAAAGATAACATTTGTTAATTCAGATTAATTATTAGTTTTGAATATATAATATTTGGTTAATTTAGATTTTAGATCAACATTACATTTTTCAAAATAAACTATAAATGGAAATTATTAAATAAGTATTGCCCAAAATTCCGGGACATCACATTCCTCCCCCCTTAAAAGAATTTCGTCCTCGAAATTAAAAGAAAAGATAATTTAATAATTCCATACAGATTTAAATTTTAAAATAGCAACATATGCTATCAACCATATACTAAAAACCATAACATCCAATTCAAACAATCAATTTTAACTATCCAAACAAAATTTGGACAGAATTTTCTCGAGTTTCCCAGGTACAAACATCGGGTCACTCGCTCTACAAAATCCAAACTAGCTACTCCACTCAGATCTAGAACTCCTATATATCCAGATCTACAATCTAAAAGAATACCGGATCACAGACAATCCGATCAACTTCCAAATCTCCATGATCTACTGGTTTTAAACCAGTGATAGCTCAACCACTTAACCTTAAGAGAATACAGAAAGATTCCCATACACTCTAGAGCTAGCTTCCCATATTACCCAATCTCAAAGCTCTTATGATCAGAGAAAACTTATCGAAAAAAATGAAATCTCCGACTTTGAATTCCGAATCTCTTCGTCTCTTGACCACAACCTCTGTTGATCCTGAACTGCCCTCAACCATCCTGATCAACCAAACTTCACAGATGCTTCACAAATCAAAACTGGATCAAGAATAAGATGACCTCATGATTCTACTCAACAAGATGATTCTCCTAAAAATCTATCGAAATCCAAACACCAATCTTCCATACAAGCATCATGAACTTCAAACTTGCTTCCCCTATCCAAAACAGAACAGATGCTCCTGACATCCAAGCCTTCAAATCCCAAAAGGGCTTCCTAAAGCAAACTTTAAATCTAAGGAAACACAAATCCTTCGATAAATCCGAGATGGCTTCTATCTGGAATAGCTTCCATCATGCTTCCGCTGCAAAACTCTAATCCGAAGAAGATGAGAATGCTTTTGATGAACACAAGAACAAACTTGATCAACTCATCCAGAATCATTGTCCACCAAATCCCATAAAGCTTAATGACCTATCTTCTTTGGTCACAGATACTACAGCAGAATCCATTCAGAAAACTAGATCCAATCAATCCCGATTTCTCACAAAATCCTCTCTCTTGGATTCTTCTCTCTACTAGGTCAAAACACCAGAAAATCATAGAACCAAATCAAAACAGAACTCCATCTGCCGATGTAGACAAATTCCTTTGACTTCCTCGAAGATATTCATAAAGTCTCATACCGCTTCGATAGCTCCATCATCTTACTAAAAGAACTTCCGAACCATCGCAAGTCACCTTTGCGATAACACTACCCAGCACAGATTCCAAAGAAACTATTCTTTCTTATTTAATAGAATAGCTTAAGCCCTTCAAAAGAAGAAACTGATGGTCCACCCCATCCACAAACACCTCACCCAGCCGAGCTTCCAGAAGAAAAAGGAACAAGCCTTCACCATTTGCCCGATCTACTGACGGAAGTATCTCAAAAGACTTCTGAACCATCTAAGAAACGGACCAAGCAACTACTTTCGAACTCCACCTCTAGGATACTGCTGAGCCAAGAGATGTTCCTGACAGCACATTCAACACTTCCAAACTGCTACTTCTGCTAAAGACTTCCTATCCAAAAGCTCCTTGAATCCAAAACTACATCAGCCAACTCCACAAAAAGAGTCTTCAAGATGAGTAGAAACCTCACAAGAAACTCGTACTTCTGACCAAGCACAAACACCTAGCTGAACTGAGTCTCCTACTCCAAAACATATAAGACTCCTTCCTATGGTTTCCAAAATACCATTACTTGCTTCAGCTCTTCCAACTGATCCAAACTCTAGAGAATCCACTCGCACGAGCACAATCCAAACTTATACTTCAAAAGTAAACTCCGAATCTTTAAAAGATTTCCTTCAGAGATTAATGTAATCCAAATACCCAACTGCCAAACTTACTCGAGACGGTATTAGGTCTACAGTCTCGACAAATACACTTCCAACCTCATTATTCAAACTCCAACCATCGGTAGTAGTCATGTTCGCACACCACTACCTTACCTACCTTTATAACTTATATTGGAATACTTGTACGAGTAACCCAATAGATAGGTAGAAATAAATA
The DNA here is from genome assembly GCA_030765085.1 of Allium cepa. NCBI lineage: Eukaryota > Viridiplantae > Streptophyta > Magnoliopsida > Asparagales > Amaryllidaceae > Allium > Allium cepa. Next base: position 85,255,654 of record CM060942.1, on the reverse strand, counting down.
AATAAATATATATATATATTCAAAATTACAAATACGCTCTCTCAAGGAAGACACCACTCCAGAGCCTAGGTACTCGCTCAACCTAGCGCTCCGATACCACATTGTAACGACCCGACTTTCTACCACTAGAAAGATGCATCATTAAGAAGAAAGAAAGGGATAGAAAAGAGAAAAAGATAGAAAAGAAAGAACCAAACTACATCAGAATCTCACAGCGGAACGAATAAATTATATTAATCAAATAAAATATTACATAGTATCATATACATCAGAGTATACAGCTCAAACAACACAAACTAGACAGTTATAACACCTGTCTAGATATTACAACTCAAGTACATCACAGATACAAATACAACTCAAACACAGCGGAAAACTCTATATATATATTTACACGTTGAAGCCAGCTGCTCCATATCTCCTCCAGAACTTGTCAAGAATAACCTGAATCACTTGACTACTCATGCATAATATGAGTACCCAAGAGTTTAATAAAACAGAAAATAAACACTCGGGTCAGACAGGGGTCTGGTGTGAGTAAACGGTTAAAAGTTGCTTAACTTTAGAAAATCCTTTTGAAAAGAAAAGGTATCACGTAAGACTTCCCACACATAAACATGGAAAAGTTTTTACCTTACGCTAACCAAAACATTTGATAGGAAATCCGGTGATATTATAATAGTGTCTAGGGTTTTCAAAATAAAATACAGAAATAGCTGGAATGCTTACATCTCACGTTCCAACATAGTTGGGCACAATCAAAACCGCACAGGCACTTATTGGATTTTGGATTTCCATACAATGGCAGGGCTACTGGGGTACCGCCCGTCACAGTATGTGGCCTAGATCACCGTACCGAGGAGCCACCCTAACTCCCCTGCAACACAAGGACGGGACCATTCCTTACTGAACGGTCCCGAACAAGACCACCTCGGCAGTTGTCATGATCAACCGCCCCACACTGCCGAAATAGAAAGGGACTTCTAGACAGGAATCAATCTTGCTCTCCAGTGGGGGCTACCCACGAAGCCTTGCTGCACCTCCCCTATTTTAGCCATTCCCGGTTGATGAGGCTTGAGGCTGCGATTACCTTTATAGGACATATCACTTAGAATGCTCATCTTCGCTTGACGATGTGCTGAAAGCATTTAATTCATACAAGTTCGTTCCGGGTTCGAACGAAACCGAAGGCACTATCTCGTTGCACTCATTTTGGAATCACCCTTAGAGTCAACGACCATAGCCCTTGCACTCTTAATCACCATCTCGAACCTATAAGCACTATTCTGTCAAACTCATTACGGAATCACCCACAGAGTTATACTGACGTATAGCTCTTACACCTCGAGTCTTCACTTGCTCCACTTGGATTCACGACCTAACGTTTAATTGTAATCGATGTGGTTTTCAGATATCCAAATATGGAAACCCGATCCCGGTCTCATCGAATCCAAACGCCATTTTAATGTCCAAGTTGTACTTAAGGGTTTAAACCGTTAACTTATATTCAGGATGATATAAACAGATAAATGAATCATATTATCACTACAGATAATTCATATCAAACATTTAACTCACAAAGCAGCATATCACATATCTCATAGACATCCAAATCATCTAGTATCAACCAATCACCCAATATCAATCATCCGATAGATATCAACCAATTCAGATATTCCACAACAATCATATACAAATAGGCATTATTAATTCCTTTATAATTAATTTAATCATCTTAAATCAAATTAATTACTTGAGGATTAAACAACTAATCCTGCTTAATCAATCATTAATTAATTACAATTAATTAATTAATCACTTTTTAATCACCTTCATAATCGAATTAATTAATCTACAATTACAGATTAATTATCTTTTAATCATATTCTTAATTAATCACCTAGATTAATTATTCTTTAACTACACTATGTAATTAACCCTTAAATTAATTAAACAAATTAATTTTATCTTTAATCATTAATATTAATTAATTCTAATTAATTAGTTAACAATAATTAATTATACAAATCCTTAATTAACACTAATTAATAATTACTTCTTTCTCACTTCATTGATTAATTATCTTAGAGTTAATCACATTTATTAATTAATTAAACAATTAATTATTCATTAATTACATTAATTAATGACCCTTTAATTACTTTATTAATCAATTGTTACATTTATTAATTAATTATGAAATTAATTATAATTATAAATCAAACCTGATTAAATCAAAGTCAGTAATTAACTTCCTTAATTGCTTCACCAATTAAACCAACGTCTTGATTAATTACATTATTCAATTCTTTAATTACACTGAGTAATTATCCTTAATTACGTCTGTAACGACCCGTAAATTTCGAAAATTTAAGTTGGTTAATTTAATTAAGATTTTGTAATTTAATTTAAAAAGAGATGAAATATAAAGGGTAAATAAAACTAAATATTAGTATAGGGAATAAATCCTAATAAAGGTAGTAGTGAGAGCGTACACTTTGAAATTTAATTTTTTATATATGAAAGGTAAGTAGTAAAATTATCCAATGCAATATTTGATTTATTAAAAGTAAATGCATGAAAATCTAAACAGTAAAGTTAATCTAGCTGAATTTGTATGAATTGAATGAAATAGGTTTAATATGAATGGTATATTAGGTTATAAAATCAAATGAGAAAAGCAAGCGTAATTATTTGATTTATCTAATGAATTAAACATGTTGAATAGTAACTGAATGTTAATAAATGGAAAATTATACAATTTTTGTTAGATGTTTTGGTCATAATGTTTAATAATTGATTCAATAATAACGGAAGTATGTATGCAAGTTTAATAGAAACATGAATAGCATGAATATAATTAAATGAAACCATGCAATAATGTGGTAAATGATGGCATTTATGAATGAAATAAGATTTGTAGGTAATTTGAATTTAATTCTAAAATGTGTAAACTGAATGTAATTTAATGTAATAAGGAGTGCAGTAACAATTGATTGGGATTCAAATTCATGTTAAATAAAATTTCTATAGTAATTGAAATTTACTATTTTGCAATTTAGGTGAGAAATAAAGTTTTAATGAAATTAAGGAATGTAATCTAATTCCATGAAAAGAGCCAATATGTATAATAGCAAGGTTTTAATTAAATAAATGGTTTTATGTAGATTTCAACTGATAATTTATGAAGCCTAACGCGAGATCATATTTGCAATTAATTTTCTTAAGTTGTGCAGTAAGGTATGTTAATTTGTCAATAAAGATAGTTGATTCTATAAGATGAAATAAAAGGTTAGTATTAATTATAATATGAAGATTGTTGATAACGTTATTTGGGGGTTGAGGGATAAGTTGAAATTTGATAATTAAGATATTTAGACGTACAGTATACAAAGAAAGATATATTGATTCCATTTAATAAATTGGGGATTAAATATTATCAAAGAGAATTAAATATTGTCCTAATGTAATTTAGATAAATTGTGTAATTAAATGCTGGCTCCATTCAGAATATGACAATGGGTGTAATAATTTGGATTGTAAGAAATAGTTATAAGTTACATGTTTAATTTGGTTGATGAAATTTAAATAGAAATAAATGTTAATACACTAAATAAAAGTTACATTTAATATGAGAAGTAATACCATGTTAGAAGTGGTCAAATTTAGGGTGTTAAGACTTATAAATGGAAATTAAGAGGCAGTTGAAATTTAGTGGACTTTAATGTGTATTAATGAGGAATTTACGCTATGACTAAAGAGGTAAATGGAATAAATACAAACCAATGTGGATTGTATACATGGGATGACAAATTTAGTGAATAATAGGATTTAAACCTAAATAAATAAATTCCTTGAAATTTAAGTTGTAATCGCTGCATAAATTGGAATTGTACGTTAATTTTGAATTATTCTATAAATTTATGTAGGAAGTTGTTTAAGGGATTCTAAATTTACCAAGTAATCCAAACTGACAAAATTCGCAAATATTTAAAGTTGAGTTGTAAATCTGATTCAATTAACCTATTAATAATTTATTCATTTGGAATATAAATGGCAATGATAGGATTTATTGCAATTAAAGGTAATGTAATTTGTTCGCTATTTTAAATTAAGTCAAAACGGGTGGATATTAGGAACCAAGACCTAAAAATAAGGTAGATACATTTTATTTAAATAAGACTTGTATGACTAGAGTGGAGGATTTTATTTTGGAGTCCATGTTATAATTTCAAAGTTTAGTAGATATTGAAATAAAGTAAACATTTGAATCTATGAATCTATCAACTAAAATTTTCATTTAAATTTGTTTAATCATTGTAATTTGTTTGAGAAAATAAAGAGGTATAACAAGTTTAGGTGTAAATGGAAGTATGTATAGGGAAATGAATTATTTGCAGGGAAATATTTGGTAAAAAGGGGTGGGACTAAGGAAAGGTTATTGTTTGTTGGAAACATTAATTAATATGGGAATATAATTAGACAAGCATAACCCATGCAAGTGTATAATTAAGAAATGAAGCAATAATTAATAATTATTAACCAATCCAAAATTTGGTAACCCATTTAATTAGTGATTGGCATAGGCTATTTATTTAAGTAACAGTGCAATACTAATTTACGTATTTGCGAAATGTTAATAAAATATTTATAGTATGGAATTCAAAACTATATATACATAGGAATGTGGATTTTATAGTATGTAAACTTAGTCAATTTACAATAGTTAAATCTATTGGGAATGAATAAGAATCTAAGATAATTATTACGGTAATTTGAAATTTAGTTAAAAATGGAAATTATTGATGAATTTGAAATTTAATGAAATTATATTGAAACTTAAATAAAGCGTCTAAATTTATATTTGTAAATACGTTTAAAATTCAATGTAAATGTTTGAGGAAGAAATTTATTTATTTACTAATCCGTAACGTATCCAATTAATATGAAATATTCTGGTGGGCCAACAACCATTTTGCTCGTTTATAATTCGTGACTACCTATTCGTTTTCACTTTGTCTATAAATAGGCTGTGTAAACCCTAGCCTCCATCTATCTTCATTTCTCTGTGTGTTCTTTTCTTCAACTTCTTCTTTTCCAATGGCAGCAAAATTCTAGATCCAATTACAGTCCAAAATATAAATAAAAATTCAAACTCCTCTAAAAATTCCAGAAAAATCTATATGTCATAGTTCTTGAAGAGAGGTATTCTTTATTTTAGTTTATTTGATTTTCAATACAATTTCTTTAACGTTTAACTTGTGTAATTTTCACATACCGTGTCCGATTCACGCGAGATTTTTTTTGTTAGGATCTTATTGAAATTTCAGATCTGTTGACGCTGGTTTGGATGAATTTAGAGACTGCGAAATTTTGGATTTAAATTGGATTTAAATCCAATTTAAATTCAAAAGTTGAGTGTTTTAACCCACTCACAACTTCTAAAATATTTTATGTTTGTTAAATTGATTTTTAGATATGAGTAGAAATTTATATATGATTTGTTTGGCATGTTTTATTCATCTTCTCAGTTAATTCGCATTTTTATTTATTTAACTGTTTATTATTTTAATTATTGCATATAAATTTACAGTTAGAATTTATTTTGCATATAAACTGCTGGTTAATAGTTATTAAATTTATTATTGAATATAAACTGTTATTTATTACCTGTATAATTTATATGCTCTATATCGATGACTGTTTAAATTGGACGATGATTGCAAATAATGGTTGATGATTGATATTTGGATGAATGGATGTTATATTTATATTGTATAAACTGCAAGTCATCATGCATTTCCATTTCATTCGGGATTGCAGTTTGAAATGATATACAACCGCATTTTTTTTATTTTAAATTGCGGATTGAAATGATAAACATCCGTATCACTTGACCATAGGATAGAAAATTTTATACAGGCACCGCGGTAAATATATAAAATTATTTTTGGAAATGTTTTTCTATGGTTTTGTAAAGTTATACATATATATATGGTTTATGGGTTTTGATTTGATCATTAATAAAAGCTATATATATATATAGAAATTTTCCGGTTTTAGGCTTTGTATAAAAATTGTTTTGAAGTATAAACCGAAGTTTGATTTTAAGATCAAATACGATTAAGCATTTAATTAAAATTTAATTTCTGGTAGTTCTATTGACTTAAATGAGAATAAAATTGGAAGTTGAATATTAAGTTAAATCGGAATTTAAATAAAAGTTAAATTTTTAAAGGATATGATTTATAACTTGATTTTGTGTAAAGTGATTTAAATAAGTATCAGGTTGTTTTAAATGAATATATCAAGTTAAATAAATTGAAAAAATTTCCATTTATGTGAAGTTAAAGGTTTTACTTAAATTATATTGAATTCAATAAGTAAACATTTCAAGTCTAAATAATAAGTAATTGGATTTGATACATATGGGTTTGTCAAATAAGTTTGTTTTTGAAATGGTGAAATATTTAAAGCTTTTAACCATAAGAATTGAAATGGTATTTGGAAGTTAAATCGATATTTAGAATTGGTTTGTGAAATCTAAAGAAGCTATTTTGTTTTATAAATGTAGTTAAATATTTAACCATTTAAGAGATGGAAATTTGTTTCAAAGCTATGTTTTTTTCAAGGTAGTATAAGTTGGAAATATTATATTCAAGAGTTTTGATTTCTAAATATTTTACTTTGGAAACCCTATGATTTTGGAAATAATATATATTGGAAAATAAAATGATATCGTATTGATTTGGGGTTTTAAGAATAAAAATGATATCGTTTTTATATGGGTTTTAAATGGATATTTTATTTTGGTTTTAAAAGTATAATTATTTTTAAATGACCGCGGTGTTATAATAACGATTGGTTAGCAAAGGGACCGGGATCGGATATGGACATACTCTCTGTCGATACCGAAAACCGTTTTGACTAACCGTGTACGCGGTGGAGATTCCAGAATGAAGTAGGTTGGTGGAGGCGTTTCCTGCAAGGTAAACACGTGGACCCGACTCCCGTGAGTTGGCATAAGGTGGCTAAAACAGGAGCGATTCTCGGGCCAATGAGGTCATTCCTCTGATCGGACACTTCTCTTCGATATTATACTTTGACTTTGGATCGATTCAGTGGCCACTTTTACTTTGATTTTTTTGGGGAAGTTTGTTTCGAGATGGGCGGTAGCTGCGGCTACGCGTTTCCATCAGCCCGGATAGCAATTGGTATATCCACCCTGACATTGCCTAGTTGTGCCGTGTCACCTACCCTATCGCGCCTTGTACAAGTTTGGATTTCTCCCGTAGCCCGTGTGGTATCCTCTGGTGGCTTCCCGATCAGGAGGGACTATGATATTGGATGGACTACTGGGACTATTACGTGTTAAGGGGAATATTGGGTCACTCCTTAACGCTAGGTAAAAGTATGTTTATTTTACAATTGGACACTTTTATAATAGCGCAATATACTATATAGTAAATAGTTTAACGGATCCTTAAGAGAGGTAAATCCCGAGCATCTCTTAAGTTACTGTACTCATATTTATTTTGTTAATTTAACTCACATAAGATCTTTTAGTTCTGACTCGAGTGTTTTTTCTTTTCAAATTCGCTCGGGTCAGTCCGAGCGTTCAGGATTTGAAGATTTAGCTCTGGAGGATGAAGACGAAGATGTATATTATTATTATTTATACTAGTACACTACACACTGTTCCGCTGCATTGGTATGTGTAACTCTGATATGTAGTATATAAATGTTCTGTAAACAGATTCATAAACTATATATTTTATTATTATATTTTATCCTTCCGCTGCGAGATTCTGTTTTCTTTTATTTCTTTCTCGTTTTTCTTATTTACCCCATAACAATCCGCCCTTCTGTATGGTTTGAATTGGCACGTGTGTCGATTTAAACGTACGAAAAGGCGGATGTTACAGTTGGTATCAGAGCTTTGGTTTAGCGATAAACCTTAGCTTTGTGGGGTTTGACTCTTTACTAATAGGGTAGTAATACCCTATGGGAGTCACTGAGTGTATATATATGAGAGAGCGTATTTGTTAGTGTTATAAAAAGGTTTTAATATTGTGTTAATCTGTTCCGTTTTGTATTTATAAACTCTGGTTGGTGCATGGGACGCTGTGACATCAATAGGGGTTTCTAAACACTTAATAGGACAGACCGACATAATATTTGTTTTAATATAGGTGAATGAAATAATTTTACCTATTATATTTTCTATATAATAATTTTTCAAAATAATATATATATTTGGTGTAATAGATTGGTTGTTAGGTAATGAAGGTTTTGAATAATGATAGAAATAAGATTTTAAAAAAATAAGATAAATGAAATTTGGAAATTTAGGAATTAAGATCCGGGGTTTTGGAATTTTTCGTAAAATTTTTGGAATATAATTGTTATAAGTATTTTCTGATATGAATATTTAATATAATTTAAGAGAAATTGTTTTAAAGAAGATTTTTGGAGAAAATAAGTTTTGTACTTTCCTCTCTGTCGCTGGAAAATAATTTCGGTGATGAGTGCACGCATCATTGACATTCATTTTCGAGTTTCGAAGTGGGAAGGCTACTGTAGTAATTTACTGTAGAATTGTTAAGGAAATTTTATCGTTTTAATTATAATTGGATATATATGTTAAGTGTAGATATCTATCAATTATTTTAAATAATTTAAAATTTAACCCGGTATTTGGTTTTTAAGTTCCAGATTTATTAATAGTACAATTAAGTGTAGCAAATTTGAACCTTTAAGTAAAAAAAAATACAATAAGAAGAGAAGTTGTGACGCCCCACCTCTATACCCATGCTAGCCAAGAACATTACGGTGAATGCTGTCAACTAGCACGGAGAATAAGGCTGTTGAGGAGCGACCATCCGTGTAATTGCTTTGCGCGAGCATCGATATGTCAGATAGTATAGCATGCATTTCTTTATCAAGAGGGAAATCCGACATACCGACACAAACTCAAAGCTACTACACAGTGGCTATAATATCTTCAGAAACAAATATAGAAATAACATAAAATAAATCAGTCACAGACAATTCATATCACAAAGGCGGAAATAGATATGAATATTACACTAGGAAGTGTACATCAGAGTAGTGGTCTAAAAAGATCCACAATATCACAAAAGAATAGTTACATGAACTACACAAAAGAATAAGTATACATTATGGAGTCTATATCTCAAATGTATACAACAAAAACTACTAATCTAGGTAGTTAACCAAAAGTCAAGGAGGTAATCCTGGATGTAAAGTCAAGCAGAAGCACCTGTAACATCTCGGTCTGACCCGAGTATTATTTAATAAGAAAATAATAAACGGATCAGTCTAACTATAAATATCAGATGAAACGATATAGAGTAAGAGATATGACTAAACACATAATAATCACAAGGCCAAGTTGTGATATATATAAGTAATTGAAAATCAACAAGAGATTAATCAATATCACCAAATCTACACAAGAATCAAAGGAAATGTCATACTCCTTATTTCGTTCACCAAACCAAGAATATTGACGATTATATCAATGTCAATTACAAAAGTCAATGACACACAAATTCACCAATGCTCAAATATTGATAAAACTTATCAAAGGAAATCACGAAAATTTGTGAAGCACAAATTCTAGAAATCATCTCAAGAAATCCAGTCAATGACACACGAATTCACCTATGCACAAAAATTGATAAATCACATCAATAGAAATCACAAAAATAGGTGAAGAAGAAAATTCCAGAATTCGACACACGAAATCAAGAAATCAAACAAAATAAGGGGGGAGGCCTATCACACGAACGGGAGCATTAAAACTCACCAACAGCTGTAACACATGAACGAGAAGCTATCTCATGGTAGCTAGCCATTAATTTGACACACGAATGGTCCGAAGACCTGACACACGAATGGTCCGAAGACCGTGGGTTGCTACCCCACCAATTTGAGTCGAAACTCCACAAAACGGGGTTTAGTCTCCCTCGCAGACAAAGAGACATCGCACATTGCTAGTCTAAATCACAAAGATGATCGTCATGATCAACGAGAAGTGTCAATTACACTAAGCTAGTAAATATATGAGTTTAGCTTCATGTCCCATAACCACTTGCTTAACTTAAATATTTACGAACAAATTGTAAATCTTCACTAGAAAATTATCACAAGAGGTTCAATCGAACAAGTCCAAGAATTAACCGACGAAGTAAACGCAAGCGTTTCATACCACTTGTTTTACTAAGCCGTTTAATTAGATTTCTCATACGAGTGAGGTAAAGGTTTGTATATACTAATAGATTGGAAGTCGGTTTGAGAAAACGAGCTTTGTAATAAAATAGTGTTGAAATCATTTGAAGAAAAAGTTTTGATATTTACTACTAGTATAGAAAACCTTTATATTTTTAAAGTGACAAATCACAAAGAAGATTGTAAGAACAATCAATCACTAAAATTCACCTTCGAAGAAGTGAATAAAATCCAAAGAAACCGATAAAGAATCCATCGAAATGGATATTCAAAAATCCCTAAAAAGGAGTCATCAAAGTCATAATAAATGATAACAACAAATAGGATCATCACGAATCGATTTAAATTGGAATTCTCAAGCGAATAGGCAAGCAGGCAAAATACTGCTGATTCAGACGTCTGAAACAAGTGGTTCAGAGTCTGAATCTGGAAATATAAAAATTTCCAGAACACAATTCAGACGTCTGAACCAAGTGTTTCAGACGTCTGAAATAGGCATATTTTAGCCTATTTCCTTTCTGTTTGAAATAGCACCAATTCAGACGTCTGAAACCATGTATTCAGATATCTGAATCTGGGAATAGAAAACTTCCCAGACAATATTCAGACGTCTGAATATTACGTTTCAGACGTCTGAATCTGGGGTTCAGGGCATTCCCTGAACCTAGGCCAAAATGGCCAAAAGAATATCGAAAACGATCGAACGAGCAAATGGCGACGACTAAGGAATTACGTCGAACGACAACCCAGCCTAAACGGCTCTTCGATACGCCTCTAATATCAATGTCCAAATATCCATAAAAGGATTTTTATAAATTAGACCAAAACACCAAAAATTGGAATATACACGAAATCGATCCAAACCAAAATCAATTGCACACGAATAAGTGTTAGGAATTCATACCTAACAATCGAAGATAATTATAGACTAAGATGTGAGATAAAAATCTCACCTTTTTACAAAATCAAGCAAGAAGAAGCTTGAAAGCAAATGGAGAATCAACCTCTCTTCAACACAACCCAAATAAGGTTGAATCTATGCTCAAAACAAGAACATTCCCAAAATTAGGTTTTAGGAATTTCTGAAATTGGTAAGAGAATAAGTTGGAGAAGAAGAAGAGAATGCTTACCAATGGGTTCTCTTGAATTTGGAGCTAGGAATTTGAGTTTGCTAGAGGAACTAGGGTTTTGGAGTTTTAATTTCCAATCTCTCCCACCATTAATGCCTTAGAACTGAAAAGAGAAGAGAATGAGGGTGAATGGGGAAGAGTGGCTCAGATTTGAGCATAAGTTAAACATAGGGCTGAGCCCAAAACCAAACCCAAAGTGAAAAGTAGCAAAAATCAACTTTCTCCAAACATATCGAAGCTTATACTCAAAAAGGTCGCAAACGGCATTTTAAACTCAATGGGGGTGGTCCCGATTCCTAATTCGACCGTATGCAAAAAGTAGCTTTTCGGACTAAAATCCGACTAACGATAAAATATTTAAATAAAATATTTAAATATAAAATCGATAAATATGCGGGTTGGTACAGACTCCCCTCCTTAAAGAAATTGCGTCCTCGCAATAATTAAGAAGAAGATATATAGTAACAACCATAAAAGCATATTCAACACAAAAGAAGATTGAGAGATAAGAAGTTCACCTCAAAGAGTACGAGAAAGTAAGTCCGGATGTGTTCGCTCGATGAACTCTTTAGATTCCCAAGAACAATCCTTAAGATTTGAAGACCATTGAACTTTAACAAGCGGAACATCTTTATTTCGAAGTCATTTGACTTCCGAAGCAATGATACGAATAGGATGTTGCTCATAAGTTAAATTAGGCGAAACTTCAATCTCTTCCACAACACCGGGCTCAAGAATAGAATCGGAATCTCTAAGACATTTCCGTAATTGAGAAACGTGAAACACGTCATACATAGAAGAAACTGAGCCAGTAATGATGGGCGATAAGCCATGGAATCAATACGTTCAGTGATAGGAAATGGCCCAATATATCGAGGCGCTAACTTTCCCGATCGACTGAAACGTACAACACCCTTCATAGGTGACACACGAATGAACACAAGATCTCCCACAGAAAATTCTAACTTCCTTCTCCGGTTATCGGCATAGGATTTTTGTCTACTCTGGGCTTCTTTCATCCTATGACGAATAAGATCAATCTTTTCTGTGGAATCACGAATAAAATCTGGACCTAAAACCAGCTTCTCACCAGCCTCAAACCAACAAGAAGGAGATCGGCATGGCCTTCCATAGAGTGCCTCGAAAGGTGCTATACCAATACTAGATTGGAAGCTATTATTGTAGGAAAATTCAACAAGTGAAATATGATCTTCCCAACTTCCACCAAAAACAAGAACGCAAGCACGAAGAAGATCTTCAAGAGTTTGATTCACACGCTCGGTTTGTCCATCGGACTGAGGATGATAAGCGGTGCTAAAATTAAGCTTCGTTCCCAAAGCTTTTTGAAGACTCTTCCAAAATCCACTAGTAAAAATGGATCACGATCGCTAACAATAGTAGTAGGAACTCCATGCAACTTAACAATCTCTTTAACAAAGAGTTTGGCCAAAAGAGGTACGGTTCGGTTAGACCGAACGGGAATAAAATGGGTGGATTTAGTAAGTCTATCAACAATCACCCATAAGCTATCATGACCCGAACTAGAACGGGGAAGGCCATCTATAAAATCCATGGAAATCTGGTCCCACTTCCAAATTGGAATTTCTAAAGGTTGCAATAACCCACCGGGCCTTCGATGTTCGGCCTTAACGAGTTGGCAAGTCATGCAACGCTTAACGAAGTTAGTGATGTCAAGTTTCATTCCCTCCCAATAATAAAGTCGCTTCATATCTGCGTACATTTTACTACTACCGGGATGAATGGTGAATTTAGAATGATGAGAATCTTCTAAAATATCTTTTCGAACATCACTAATATTTGGCACGATAAGTCTACCAAATCTCCGAATGCCGCCACGAGAATCGATATCAAAGTCTTTCAAACCTTCAATATCAATTTTATCCTTAATATTTTGGCCAAGAAGAGCCAATTCGGGATCTAGCCTTTGAGCTTCAAGAATGCGGTCTAAAAGAGAAGGATGAGCCTCAAGGCTACATAAAACAAGAGATGAACATAAATCGGGAACACGCTATCGAATCTCACAATTGGTTAAGATCTCGAGATCGTTCCATTCGGATATCATCATAGAAACAACAACTTGTTGTTTACGGCTAAGAGCATCGGCGACACGATTACCCTTACCGGGGGTATAAAGAATATCAAGATCATATGGTGCAAGAAATTCGAGCCAACGCTGTTGACGCAAATTAAGTTCCTTTTGGGAGAATAAATACTTCAAGGACTTATGATCGGTATAAAGAACAAATTTCTCTCCTAAATGATAATGACGCCAAATACGAAGGGCGAAAACAATAGCCGCGGGCTCTAAATCATGAGTGGCATATCTAGTCTCAGCAGGCTTCAATTGCCTAGAAGCATAAGCAATAACACGTCTCTTTGCATAAGAACGGCACCCAAACCAACGCGACTAGCATCGGTATAAACAACGAAATCTTGATTCCCCTCGGGAACAACGAGAATAGGAGCATCAGAAAGAAGTTCTTTTAATTTCTGAAAAGAAGCTTCACATTTGTCCGACCAAATGTATTTAACACTTTTCTTCGTCAAGCTAGTGAGAGGCACGACAATCTTAGAAAAGCCTTTGATAAAACGATGGTAATAGCCCGCCAATCCGAGAAAACTACGAATCGCTGTCACACTCTCCGGTCTCTTCCAATCTTGAATCGCTTCAATCTTTGAAGGATCCACGGAAATTCCGGATTCGGAAATAATATGACCGAGAAACTTCACACGAGATTGCCAAAAGTGGCATTTAGAAAATTTTGCCTTTAACTAATTACTCCTAAGAGTTTCCAACATAATCCGAAGATGCTTTTCATGCTCCTCCTCGGTTTTAGAATACACAAGAATATCATCGATAAAGATGAGAACAAACCGGTCGAGAAAATCTTTGAAGACTCGATTCATAAGGTCAACGAAATACGCCGGAGCATTCGTCAATCCAAATGGCATGACAAGCCATTCATAAGATCCATAACGAGTACGGAACGATGTCAAAGGAATACTATCCTCTGGAATACGAAGCTGATGAAATCCAGTAGCTAAGTCTAATTGTGAAAAGACCTTAGCACCACTAAGCTGATCGAATAGATCATCAATCCGAGGTAAAGGATATTTATTTTTGATAGTAAGATCATTAAGCTTGCGGTAGTCAACGCAAAGCCTAAGTGTTCCATCGGATTTCTTCACAAAAATAGCTGAAGCTCCCCAAGGCAAGGAACTAGAGCGAATAAATTGCTTCGTCTCTAAATCGGATAATTGTTTACGCATCTCCTCGTTTTCTTTATTGGACATACCATACGGAGGACGAGTGATAGGTTGAGCTCCAGGAATAAGATTAATTCTGAACTCAATTGCTCGCTTAGGTGGTAATCCTAAAACGGGCTCGAATATGTCGGAAAATTCACGAACAACGTGAATAAGAGAAATAATATCACCCTCATCGTCATCATCGTCATCACGAGGATTTAAAGAATACAAAGATGCAACCAAGCTGGAATCTGAATCTTTAAGATTAATAGAAATCTGCTTAACAGATTGGGGATGTCGAAGATGAATAGTCCGCTCGGGACATAGGATATGAGCTTCATAACGGTTAAGCCAATCCATTACCAAAATCATTCCAAAGCATAAATAACGCATCACATGCAAATCGGCTCGGAAAGAAAAATCACACAAAATAATCTCGACATCTTTACACAATAAACTGATTGTCGCGGATCCACCAACCGGATTCGCAATTCTCAAAGAAGTCATTAAACACAAAACATTCAAAGAAAAAATATCAACAAGTTCTTTTGATATAAAAGAATGGGACGCACCCGTATCAAAAAGAACTCGAATAGGTTGATCACGAAATAAAATAATTCCATCAAGGATAGAATGAGGCATACCTTGACCACGAGATGTGTTGCCAGGGGCTTGAGCAACATTAAGCTTTCCCTCCCTCCTATTTTGAAGTTTGGGACATACATGCATAAAATGGTCCGGGCTTTTGCAATAGCGACAAGTACGAGGCTTTGAACACTTGTTCGCTAAATGGTCTTTCGAACCACAATTATAGCATTTCCCTTGAGTAGAGGAAAAGATCTTTTCAACATGAGTTGATTGCCTCCCTTTCTTATTAGGATATGGGCCTTTGAACTTGTTTGGCCTCTTCTTGTTGTTGTGGAATCTTGGTTTGGAACCCACCACTTCAACATCATTCTCCCTATCCGCCTCTTCAAGACGAAGAGCGATATCGACGAGTTGGTCGAAAGGAACTTCTAATTTTAGAAGTAATGGCTTCTTGAGACTTTTGTTTAATCCATAGACGAACCTCTGGTTCTTCTTTAAAGGGGTGTTGATGTATTCAACCCCATATTTGGAAAGCGACTCGAAGGAGGCGACGTAATCAGTCAAGGAGGACTCACCTTGAACAAGGTCTATAAATCGTCGAGCCAACGTCACTTTCTCTGCTTCTGGTACAAATTTCAACTCGAAGCGTTCCCGGAATTGCTCCCAGGTGATATCCGCTTCATTAATCTCAGAAATAAGAAGCTCATACCAGTCCAATGCTCTTTCTCGGAGCATACTAGAGGCCACCTGAACTCGGTGAAGGTCAACAAGATTCATGCGAGAAAAGATTCGATCGCACGACCTTAGCCAAGCCTGTACTTCAATAACAGTTTCGGAACCTTTGAATGGCTCCCCACCCAAATTAGTGTAATCACTGCACAAGCGTGCAAATCCCGACTTTGGGTGAGTAGGTTCCGGGTTAGCTCCAGCTGCTTGAGCATTCGTCACTAAATCAAGAAGCTGTTGAGCAGTCATAAAAACTCCATCTTGGGGTGGAGTGCTAGATGGCACGGCTCTGGGGCGGCCAGGTCTAGACATTTCTCTTCCTTTAGAAAGAAAGAAGAGGAAGAAGGTTATTCACCAAATTGAATATCAAGCAATCTCGATAAACAAGACAAGGAATCATAAAAGAAAATTGGATGAATTGGTTCGAAGACTCGAATTAAATCCTAAAGCACAACTCCTAAGAAAGACTTAGGACATGATCCTTGCTAAATTATTCTATATTGTTCCGAAGTTTGGCTCTGATACCAAGCAGTGACGCCCCACCTCTATACCCACGCTAGCCAAGAACATTACGGTGAATGCTGTCAACTAGCACGGAGAATAAGGCTGTTGAGGAGCGACCATCCATGTAATTGCTTTGCGCGAGCATCGATATGTCAGATAGTATAGCATGCATTTCTTTATCAAGAGGGAAATCCGACATACCGACACAAACTCAAAGCTACTACACAGTGGCTATAATATCTTCAGAAAAAAATATAGAAATAACATAACATAAATCAGTCACAGACAATTCATATCACAAAGGCGGAAATAGATATGAATATTACACTAGGAAGTGTACATCAGAGTAGTGGTCTAAAAAGATCCACAATATCACAAAAGAATAGTTACATGAACTACACAAAAGAATAAGTATACATTATGGAGTCTATATCTCAAATGTATACAACAAAAACTACTAATCTAGGTAGTTAACCAAAAGTCAAGGAGGTAATCCTGGATGTAAAGTCAAGCAGAAGCACCTGTAACATCTCGGTCTGACCCGAGTATTATTTAATAAGAAAATAATAAACGGATCAGTCTAACTATAAATATCAGATGAAACGATATAGAGTAAGAGATATGACTAAACACATAATAATCACAAGGCCAAGCTGTGATATATATAAGTAATTGAAAATCAACAAGAGATTAATCAATATCACCAAATCTACACAAGAATCAAAGGAAATGTCATACTCCTTATTTCGTTCACCAAACCAAGAATATTGACGATTATATCAATGTCAATTACAAAAGTCAATGACACACAAATTCACCAATGCTCAAATATTGATAAAACTTATCAATGGAAATCACGAAAATTTGTGAAGCACAAATTCTAGAAATCATCTCAAGAAATCCAGTCAATGACACACGAATTCACCTATGCACAAAAATTGATAAATCACATCAATAGAAATCAAAAAAATAGGTGAAGAAGAAAATTCCAGAATTCGACACACGAAATCAAGAAATCAGACAAAATAAGGGGGGAGGCCTATCACACGAACGGGAGCATTAAAACTCACCAACAGCTGTAACACATGAACGAGAAGTTATCTCATGGTAGCTAGCCATTAATTTGACACACGAATGGTCCGAAGACCGTGGGTTGCTACCCCACCAATTTGAGTCGAAACTCCACAAAACGGGGTTTAGTCTCCCTCGCAGACAAAGAGACATCGCACATTGCTAGTCTAAATCGCAAAGATGATCGTCATGATCAACGAGAAGTGTCAATTACACTAAGCTAGTAAATATATGAGTTTAGCTTCATGTCCCATAACCACTTGCTTAACTTAAATATTTACGAACAAATTGTAAATCTTCACTAGAAAATTGTCACAAGAGGTTCAATCGAACAAGTCCAAGAATTAACCGACGAAGTAAACGCAAGCGTTTCATACCACTTGTTTTACTAAGCCGTTTAATTGGATTTCTCATACGAGTGAGGTAAAGGTTTGTATATACTAATAGATTGGAAGTCGGTTTGAGAAAACGAGCTTTGTAATAAAATAGTGTTGAAATCATTTGAAGAACAAATTTTGATATTTACTACTAGTATAGAAAACCTTTATATTTTTAAAGTGACAAATCACAAAGAAGATTGTAAGAACAATCAATCACTAAAATTCACCTTCGAAGAAGTGAATAATATCCAAAGAAACAGATAAAGAATCCATCGAAATGGATATTCAAAAATCCCTAAAAAGGAGTCATCAAAGTCATAATAAATGATAACAACAAATAGGATCATCACGAATCGATTTAAATTGGAATTCTCAAGCGAATAGGCAAGCAGGCAAAATACTGCTGATTCAGACGTCTGAAACAAGTGGTTCAGATGTCTGAATCTGGAAATATAAAAATTTCCAGAACACAATTCAGACTTCTGAACCAAGTGTTTCAGACGTCTGAAATAGGCATATTTTAGCCTATTTCCTTTCTGTTTGAAATAGCACCAATTCAGACGTCTGAAACCATATATTCAGACGTCTGAATCTAGGAATAGAAAACTTCCCAGACAATATTCAGACGTCTGAATATTGCGTTTCAGACGTCTGAATCTGGGGTTCAGGGCATTACCTGAACCTAGGCCAAAATGGCCAAAAGAATATCGGAAACGATCGAACGAGCAAATGACGACGACTAAGGAATTACGTCGAACGACAACCCAGCCTAAACGGCTCTTCGATACGCCTCTAATATCAATGTCCAAATATCCATAAAAGGATTTTTATAAATTTGACCAAAACACCAAAAATTGGAATATACACGAAATCGATCCAAACCAAAATCAATTGCACATGATTAGTTTTAGGAATTCATACCTAACAATCGAAGATAATTATAGACTAAGATGTGAGATAAAAATTTCACCTTTTTACAAAATCAAGCAAGAAGAAGCTTGAAAGCAAATGGAGAATCAACCTCTCTTCAACACAACCCAAATGAGCTTGAATCTATGCTCAAAACAAGAACATTCCCAAAATTAGGTTTTAGGAATTTCTGAAATTGGTAAGAGGATAAGTTGGAGAAGAAGAAGAGAATGCTTACCAATGGGTTCTCTTGAATTTGGAGCTAGGAATTTGAGTTTGTTAGAGGAACTAGGGTTTTGGAGTTTTAATTTGCAATCTCTCCCACCATTAATGCCTTAGAACTGAAAAGAGAAGAGAATGAGGGTGAATGGGGAAGAGTGGCTCAGATTTGAGCATAAGTTAAACATAGGGCTGAGCCCAAAACCAAACCCAAAGTGAAAAGTAGCAAAAATCAACTTTCTCCAAACATATCGAAGCTTATACTCAAAAAGGTCGCAAACGGCATTTTAAACTCAATGGGGGTGGTCCCGAGTCCTAATTCGGCCGTATGCAAAAAGTAGTTTTTCGGACTAAAATCTGACTAACGATAAAATATTTAAATAAAATATTTAAATACAAAATCGATAAATATGCGGGTTGTTACAGAAGTAATGTAAATAAACGGTTGTAAACCTTAGTAAATGGATAAAGGAAATTCTTTATTTATTAGAATTGATGTTATAAGGTTACAAATTAGGTGTAATTAAAATGTTACTATTATTAAATATTAGCATTAAATAAATGAATGAAAGTAAAAGTAAGTTGAAATTGTAACTTATAAAACGAAAATATAATTAATGAACCACTAAAAAAATAAAAGGAATTGAACATGTATAATTAATGTTGTAAATTTGTATATTTTAAGAAAAGTAATAGATACTGTAAATTTAATTGTTTATAAGGTAATGTTTTGAATTAGATATGTAGATTCTAAATCCTTCTTTTCCCTTCTTTTTCCTTTTCGGGGACGAAAAGTTTTGAGTGGGGGAGAATGTAACGACCCGTAAATTTCAAAAATTTAAGTTGGTTAATTTAATTAAGATTTTGTAATTTAATTTAAAAAGAGATGAAATATAAAGGGTAAATAAAACTAAATATTAGTATAGGGAATAAATCCTAATAAAGGTAGTAGTGAGAGCGTACACTTTGAAATTTATTTTTTTATATATGAAAGGTAAGTAGTAAAATTATCCAATGCAATATTCGATTTATTAAAAGTAACTGCATGAAAATCTAGACAGTAAAGTTAATCTAGCTGAATTTGTATGAATTGAATGAAATAGGTTTAATATGAATGGTATATTAGGTTATAAAATCAAATGAGAAAAGCAAGCGTAATTATTTGATTTATCTAATGAATTAAACATGTTGAATAGTAACTGAATGTTAATAAATGGAAAATTATACAATTTTTGTTAGATGTTTTGGTCATAATGTTTAATAACTGATTAAATAATAACGGAAGTATGTATGCAAGTTTAATAGAAACATGAATAGCATGAATATAATTAAATGAAACCATGCAATAATGTGGTAAATGATGGCATTTATGAATGAAATAAGATTTGTAGGTAATTTGAATTTAATTCTAAAATGTGTAAACTGAATGTAATTTAATGTAATAAGGAGTGCAATAACAATTGATTGGGATTCAAATTCATCTTAAATAAAATTTCTATAGTAATTGAAATTTACTATTTTGCAATTTAGGTGAGAAATAAAGTTTTAATGAAATTAAGGAATGTAATCTAATTCCATGAAAAGAGTCAATATGTATAATAGCAAGGTTTTAATTAAATAAATGGTTTTATGTAGATTTCAACTGATAATTTATGAAGCCTAACGTGAGATCATATTTGCAATTAAATTTCTTAAGTTGTGCAGTAAGGTATGTTAATTTGTCAATAAAGATAGTTGATTCTATAAGATGAAATAAAAGGTTAGTATTAATTATAATATGAAGATTGTTGATAACGTTATTTGGGGGTTGAGGGATAAGTTGAAATTTGATAATTAAGATATTTAGACGTACAGTATACAAAGAAAGATATATTGATTCCATTTAATAAATTGGGGATTAAATATTATCAAAGAGAATTAAATATTGTCCTAATGTAATTTAGATAAATTGTGTAATTAAATGCTGGCTCCATTCAGAATATGACAATGGGTGTAATAATTTGGATTGTAAGAAATAGTTATAAGTTACATGTTTAATTTGGTTGATGAAATTTAAATAGAAATAAATGTTAATACACTAAATAAAAGTTACATTTAATATGAGAAGTAATACCATGTTAGAAGTGGTCAAATTTAGGGTGTTAAGACTTATAAATGGAAATTAAGAGGCAGTTGAAATTTAGTGGACTTTAATGTGTATTAATGAGGAATTTACGCTATGACTAAAGAGGTAAATGGAATAAATACAAACCAATGTGGATTGTATACATGGGATGACAAATTTAGTGAATAATAGGATTTAAACCTAAATAAATAAATTCCTTGAAATTTAAGTTGTAATCGCTGCATAAATTGGAATTGTACGTTAATTTTGAATTATTCTATAATAAATTTATGTAGGAAGTTGTTTAAGGGATTCTAAATTTACCAAGTAATCCAAACTGACAAAATTCGCAAATATTTAAAGTTGAGTTGTAAATCTGATTCAATTAACCTATTAATAATTTATTCATTTGGAATATAAATGGCAATGATAGGATTTATTGCAATTAAAGGTAATGTAATTTGTTCTCTATTTTAAATTAAGTCAAAACGGGTGGATATTAGGAACCAAGACCTAAAAATAAGGTAGATACATTTTATTTAAATAAGACTTGTATGACTAGAGTGGAGGATTTTATTTTGGAGTCCATGTTATAATTTCAAAGTTTAGTAGATATTGAAATAAAGTAAACATTTGAATCTATGAATCTATCAACTAAAATTTTCATTTAAATTTGTTTAATCATTGTAATTTGTTTGAGAAAATAAAGAGGTATAACAAGTTTAGGTGTAAATGGAAGTATGTATAGGGAAATGAATTATTTGCAGGGAAATATTTGGTAAAAAGGGGTGGGACTAAGGAAAGGTTATTGTTTGTTGGAAACATTAATTAATATGGGAATATAATTAGACAAGCATAACCCATGCAAGTGTATAATTAAGAAATGAAGCAATAATTAATAATTATTAACCAATCCAAAATTTGGTAACCCATTTAATTAGTGATTGGTATAGGCTATTTATTTAAGTAATAGTGCAATACTAATTTACGTATATGCGAAATGTTAATAAAATATTTATAGTATGGAATTCAAAACTATACATACATAGGAATGTGGATTTTATAGTACGTAAACTTAGTCGATTTACAATAGTTAAATCTATTGGGAATGAATAAGAATCTAAGATAATTATTACGGTAATTTGAAATTTAGTTAAAAATGGAAATTATTTATGAATTTGAAATTTAATGAAATTATATTGAAACTTAAATAAAGCGTCTAAATTTATATTTGTAAATACGTTTAAAATTCAATGTAAATGTTTGAGGAAGAAATTTATTTATTTTCAAATCCGTAACGTATCCAATTAATATGAAATATTCTGGTGGGCCAACAACCGTTTTGCGCGTTTATAATTCGTGCCTACCTATTCGTTTTCACTTTGTCTATAAATAGGCTGTGTAAACCCTAGCCTCCATCTATCTTCATTTCTCTGTGTGTTCTTTTCTTCAACTTCTTCTTTTCCAATGGCAGCAAAATTCTAGATCCAATTACAGTCCAAAATATAAATAAAAATTCAAACTCCTCTAAAAATTCCAGAAAAATCTATATGTCATAGTTCTTGAAGAGAGGTATCCTTTATTTTAGTTTATTTTATTTTCAATTCAATTTCTTTAACGTTTAACTTGTGCAATTTTCACATACCGTGTCTGATTCACGCGAGATTTTTTTTGTTAGGATCGTATTGAAATTTCAGATCTGTTGCCGCTAGTTTGGATGAATTTAGAGACTGCGAAATTTTGGGTTTAAATTGGATTTAAATCCAATTTAAATTCAAAAGATGAGTGTTTTGACCCACTCACAACTTCTAAAATATTTTATGTTTGTTAAATTGATTTTTAGATATGAGTAGAAGTTTATATATGATTTTTTTGGCATGTTTTATTCATCTTCTCAGTTAATTCGCATTTTTATTTATTTAACTGTTTATTATTTTAATTATTGCATATAAATTTATAGTTAGAATTTATTTTTGCATATAAACTGCTGGTTAACAGTTATTAAATTTATTATTGAATATAAACTGTTATTTATTACCTCTATAATTAATGTGCTCTATATCGATGACTGTTTAAATTGGACGATGATTGCAAATAATGGTTGATGATTGATATTTGGATGAATGGATGTTATATTTATATTGTATAAACTGTAAGTCATCATGCATTACCATTTCATTCGGGATTGCAGTTTGAAATGATATACAACCACATTTTTTTATTTTAAATTGTGGATTGAAATGATAAACATCCGTATCACTTGACCATAGGATAGAAAACTTTATACAGGCACCGCGGTAAATATATAAAATTATTTTTGGAAATGTTTTACTATTGTTTTGTAAAGCTATACATATATATATGGTTTATGGGTTTTTATTTGATCATTAATAAAAGCTATATATATATATAGAATTTTTCCGGTTTTAGGCTTTGTATAAAAATTGTTTTAAAGTATAAACCGAAGTTTGATTTTAAGATCAAATACGATTAAGCATTTAATTAAAATTTAATTTCTGGTAGTTCTATTGACTTAAATGAGAATAAAATTGGAAGTTGAATATTAAGTTAAATCGGAATTTAAATAAAAGTTAAATTTTTAAAGGATATGATTTATAACTTGATTTTGTGTAAAGTGATTTAAATGAGTATCAGGTTGTTTTAAATGAATATATCAAGTTAAATAAATTGAATTTTTTTCCAGTTATGTGATGTTAAAGGTTTTACTTAAATTATATTGAATTCAATAAGTAAACATTTCAAGTCTAAATAATAAGTAATTGGATTTGATACATATGGGTTTGTCAAATAAGTTTGTTTTTGAAATGGTGAAATATTTAAAGCTTTTAACCATAAGAATTGAAATGGTATTTGGAAGTTAAATCGATATTAAGAATTGATTTGTGAAATCTAAAGAAGCTATTTTGTTTTATAAAAGTAGTTAAATATTTAACCATTTAAGAGATGGAAATTTGTTTCAAAGCTATTTTTTTTAAAGGTAGTATAAGTTGGAAATATTATATTCAAGAGTTTTGATTTCTAAATATTTTACTTTGGAAACCCTATGATTTTGGAAATAATATATATTGGCAAATAAAATGATATCGTATTGATTTGGGGTTTTAAGAATAAAAATGATATCGTTTTTATATGGGTTTTAAATGGATATTTTATTTTGGTTTTAAAAGTATAATTATTTTTAAATGACCGCGGTGTTATAATAACGATTGGTTAGCAAAGAGACCGGGATCGGATATGGACATACTCTCTGTCGATACCGAAAACCACTTTGACTAACCGTGTATGTGGTGGAGATTTCAGAATGAAGTAGGTTGGTGGAGGCGTTTCCTGCAAGGTAAACACGTGGACCCGACTCCCGTGAGTTGGCATAAGGTGGCTAAAACAGGAGCGATTCTCGGGCCAATGAGGTCATTCCTCTGATCGGACACTTCTCTTCGATATTATACTTTGACTTTGGATTGATTCAGTGGCCACTTTTACTTTTATTTTTTTAGGGGAGTTTGTTTCGAGGTGGGCGGTAGCTGCGGCTACGCGTTTCCATCAGCCCGGATAGCAATTGGTATATCTACCCTGGCATTTCCTAGTTGTGCCGTGTCACCTACCCTATCGCGCCTTGTACGAGTTTGGATTTCTCCCGTAGCCCGTGTGGTATCCTCTAGTGGCTTCCCGATCAGGAGGGACTATGATATTGGGTGGACTACTGGGACTATTACGTGTTAAGGGGAATATTGGGTCACTCCTTAACGCTATTTAAAAGTATGCTTATTTTACAATTAGACACTATTATAATAGCGCAATATACTATATAGTAAATAGTTTAACGGATCCTTAAGAGAGGTAAATCCCGAGCATCTCTTGAGTTACTGTACTCATATTTATTTTTTTAATTTAACTCACATAAGATCTTTTAGTTCTGAATCGAGTGTTTTGTCTTTTCAAATTCGCTCAGGTCAGTCCGAGCGTTCAGGATTTGAAGATTTAGCTCTGGAGGACGAAGACGAAGATGTATATTATTATTATTTATACTAGTACACTACACACTGTTCCGCTGCATTGGTATGTGTAACTCTGATATGTAGTATATAAATGTTTTGTAAACAGATTCATAAACTATATATTTTATTATTATATTTTATCCTTCCGCTGCGAGATTCTGTTTTCTTTTATTTCTTTCTCATTTTTCTTATTTACCCCATAACAATCCGCCCTTCCTTATGGTTTGAATTGGCACGTGTATCGATTTAAACATACGAAAAGGCGGATGTTACAACGTCCCTTAAGTAATTATACCTCTACATTAAATAATTTCCTTAATTAATTACACTTAGTAATTATTCATTAATTACTTCACTAAGTAATTACACATCTTTAATTAATTAAACTTGATTAATTAAAGTTAACTATACTTAACTTAACTAATTACCCTAAGTAATTAACTACCTTAATTACTTCATTAAGTAATTATATTTTTTATAATTCTTAAAAATGATTAAGTAATTAATTTCTTTATTACTTATTAAATAATTATTTCTTAATTAGTTAAACTTGATTCAATTAATTTCTAATCAAGTAATTAATTATACCTAATTAATTACACAACTCGTTTACCTTATTTTCATTACTTACATTAATTGTTTAAGTAAGTTAAGTATTTTACTTTAACTACCCTTAAAAATAAAACTTAATTAAAATAAACCAGACATTTTTATTAACTTAAATCAATTAATTATTTAAACTTGAAAACTTGTATTTGGTTTATACAAAAACATTTTTAATTTATCATTTTTAAATTCCTTTACTTATTCATATTTAAAAATAATTTCAAATACAATTTATTTGAAACATTTATAGATCATTAAAAAACTAAATGAAAACAATCTATCTTAAACAAAAGTTTAAATTATAAAATAAATCCAACTTTAAAACTAAAATTTCTTTAGAGTCAACATTCCATTCTTAATAATACTATTTTAAACATTTTGTTTTAAGCATCGAATTTGTTTTAACTATTGAAACTTCATTTTTTTATAAATTTCAAACCTGGTTTTAAACAAACAAACTATTTTTTTTTAAACCAATTTAACATAACTTGTAAACACAAAGATTTTAAATGAAAACATTTCAAAACTATTTAAAACTTTGTTATAAAAATCAGTTTGCTTTTAGCTTCAGAAATTTCAATCAGCAGTTGAAATCAACAGCAACGAAAAAACAGGAAACCCAACTACTCGAAAACCAAAAACACGCAGCATCTCTCCTTTCACTCCGAGTCATACGCGAGGCCATCGCGAAATATACGCGAGACAACATGAGGAAACACCCAGCTAACCCTTCTTCTCAAAACAACACCCGTGCACAGCGTCTTCTTCGTGCACATGCACGCCGGCCACGGTCGACGACAATCAACGTCGACGAGCCCCACAAGTCATCTCTGGTCTCGGCAACTCCTTCGACACCCTCAATCGAAGTAAACGCCAACTAATCAAAATTCAAGCTACAGCCCCTCAATCCAGAAAACCGACAAACCATATCCACCACCGCCAACGATGAAACCCACCACCAGAGACCTCGTCTTCACTTCTAGAACCACACTGCACTTCGACAATGCTATTCCCCTCCATGCGATTCACCAAAACCCAGCAACGATGACGCAAATCCACGACTTCCGACCCTTAACAGGAAACAACCTCAAACCCGACTATGCCGATTTTTGATCACCACGATAATCATAAAAATACCTCATTATTTTTCCTGCATCTCCCATCACCGCACCCTCCTCCATGCCAAAGCTCAACCTCCCATTCAAACCCAATCAACAGAAATCGGCCGAAACCCCAAATTCAAGAAATTCCCAATTTCTCTTCGAATACAAATTGAAAAATTACAAACTTCCTTTTAAAATTCATGATTTTGAACGGCCATTCAGATCATATGATCACAAATTTAAATTACTGAAATCGATTTCTACCCAATTTTAGTTTTTCACTGTAAATTCAACATTTACAGTATATTATTCAATATAAATTTTTATACTTGTTTTTAATAACAAGATTTCCTTGATAAATCGATTTCTACCCAATTTCAGTTTTTCACTGTAAATTCAACATTTACAGTATATTATTCAATATAAATTTTTATACTTATTTTTAATAACAAGATTTCCTTGATATAACCAAATTATCTTCAATGATCAATGGATATTAGTGATTATCTTAGAAGATATAAATTTTTCTTTAAACTGGAACATGGAAGAATAGAATTTAAAACTTCTTAACTGCAGGTTTTTCAAACAGATAATAAACATATAATAAATCTTCAAACCAAGCATGCAACTATGATATTATGTTTTCCATATCAATCATTTCATAGAAAACGAATAAGAATTTTAAATCTGTTTTTAAAATAAGTTTACTCACCTAGTTTTGAAGCAGAGAACACTTAGTCACTGCAGTTTGATTCCTGGGATTTAGATTTGCTTTTGCATTTTAACTTGTTGTTAAACCACTGAATTTGCCTTTCCATTTGCATGTTGATTGTTGTAATAGTCGATTCTCAGTTGATCATTGAATTTTTTTCCTGAAATCTTCTTGATGAATTTGCATGTTTCCAGGTTGAAGTTGTATAGCTTCAGATTTGCTTTTTCTTTCATTGGTTACAGATTTGAATTCTGTTTTCCTTTACTTTTCAGTTTGAATCTTCTTGCATTTGATTTCTTTTTTTATATATGTTTTGGTTGAAGAAAAATTGAACAAGTTTACGAGCTGAAGAAAAATAAACAAAACCGATTTTTTTCTTTTGAACTTTTAATTAAAAACAAAACTTTCTTTTTTAAAACAAGGATGCCACTTGTTTCATGAATAAACCATATATTAACAAATGTCAAAACCCCTTATAAATTTGTATATATGTGTGTTTTATAATTTCTAATAATGCCATGTGTTTAAAGGTTGCATTATTTTTAAGATGTAATTATTAAGTTAGTTATTTATTTACAATTGAATTAAACCTTTAACTACAATATTATCCTAATACTTATGTTATATATAACTATGCAATGTATTTATATCCTATGTTTTATTTATTTATATTTACAAATCCATTTTCTAGAGACAAGTTTAAAAGAAAGAAAGAAAAAATTTAGTCAAATTTTATTTTAAAAGTTTAATTATTAATTTCTATGGCTAACATTGATATTATATTAAGAATCTAAATTCGTTTCAACAATCAATTTAAAAGAAAACAAATTAAATCTTTATAATAATGTACTGATTTCAAGCTATTATTCATTTAATAAAAATAAATCCTCCTTTAAGTGTTTTATAAATAAAAATTAATTTTAAATTGCTTTTGAAAAGCATTTTTATTAAACCAAAACAAAAACTTCCAAATCACTATAAAAACTTATGTATATTAAAATATTGAAAACATATTTTCTATTTAAGTTTAATTCATCATTTTGTATTTACAATAAATATTCAAATATAAATATTAATTATAAATAGATCATTTTAAATATTAACTTCACAAATTATTTGAATTTTAAAACAGAATTCCAAATCACAATATATAAACACATATATTATAATTTGAAATATTTTTGTTAAATTTAAACTAAACCAATTTCCTATTTACAATGTATACACATATACATTACAAATAAAATATTTTTATTAACTTTATAAGATCAATTATTATTAATTACACACATATATTTTTATAATTTGAAAAGAATAAACATTCAAATTAAATTATCATTGAATTTTGAAAAAATAACATTTGTTAAATCAGATTAATTATTGGTTTTGAATATATAATATTTGGTTAATTTAGATTTTAGATCAACATTACATTTTTCAAAATAAATTATAAATGGAAATTATTAAATAAGTATTGCCTAAAATTCCAGGACATCACATAAGTAATTGATAAATTGAAACCTCTAATTTAGGTAAGAGATTTAATGCTAGGTTATAAAGGAAATAAAAAGGAAGTTGAAATTGTAACTTATAAGAAAAGGTAAAAATTTATAAACAATGAATTAATTAAAAGAAATGGGAAAACTTGTATAACTTTCAATTACATTCTTAAAGGCATATATATAACTTACCAAAAGATATAAAAAGTTGAAAATGTTAATAAGAAAAAATAATAGATATTATACAAGTAACTAACTTGGGGTAATGAAAATAATTAATGAAATTCCTTAATAAATCCGAATTGATGTGTAGTTGTATAAACTTAAGTATAATTGAACGCTACTAATTAAATATAATGGAAATTAGGTACTTTAAGTAAGAAATTATAAACTTAAGTGAATAAATTGAGGTTAATTCTGAATAAAATAAGAAAATTTTTGACTACAAACTTAGGTTAATGAATTTACCTACTAAAAATTCGATTGAATAGGAATAAAATAAATAAATGAATAAAAAGAAGACACTTACATGACATTAAAATGGAAAATTTTGAATATTGTAAGTAATAAATGAAAAAAATTAAGTAATCACTGAATGAATGAAAGAAAGGAAATTAAACAGCTAATGTATGAAATAAAATTAATAATAAGTAAATTTGATTTGAATTGTGTTGTTATGGTTGTTGGGGTAAGGATACTTTAGATTTGTATGGATGTGTGAATAACCTATTTAGTTTTATCTAAGACTGTTAAGTAAATGATGCGCTAGTAGTTTATTCTTCATTCCGTATAATTTAAAAGTTTTGAACCCGAACAACTATTTGTTTGTTTGATTGAATGGTTGTTTTGTATTTGTTGTGTATGTTGTTTGTTGAAATTGATGGTTGTTGTACTGATTTGTTGTTAGTGATTGAAACACTTAAATATTTAACTTTACATAAATCGTTAATCCGTTGGATTTTATAAGTGAAATGCAGGATATGGAAGCAATTGCTACTGCTTTTGGTTCCATAAATTAAGCGTAAATTGCCCGACAAATAGGTACGTTTCGGATTACGGTCTATAGCACTATTTTATATATTTTCCCGGGTTGGGATATAATATTTTGAATAATATATGTGATATGATTGTTATATTTTGATATTATATTTTCTCGCGATCCTCTCCGTACAAAGGAGACTCAGCCGAAATTTTCCTTAAATTTTTGGACTTAGAAATTATTTTGAAAATGTTTTTCCAAACTTTATTTATTCAAGTATAAAAGGATATAATGATTATAAAATGGGTATATTTTATTTAAAGTAATAAATTTTGTAAATTATTGTGTATAAAGTTAATATTTTGAATAAGATGTATTGTTTATCTAATTCTTCCTTCTCCCTTCTTTTTCCTTTTCGGGGACGAAAAGTTTAAAGTGGGGGAGAGTGTAACGACCCGTAAATTTCGTGGATTTAATTTGGTTAAATTAATGAGTTTTGTAATTAAATTTAGTAGAAAAAAACTTTATAAACAAATATTGAAATGAACTCTAAATTAAATTATATAAATGGTGACTTAAAACCTATTTACTAGCAATTTGAATAAATTTTAATAAATGTAATGGGGTAAGTATTATACCTGGATATAAATTTCATTTAAAGGGAATTAACTAATATGTTACTGAAAATTTAGAAAATATTGGAATAAATGATAATTCAATTCATACTTGTAAGCAGTTATTATAAGTTGCAAGTTTGAAATGGTTGATTGAATTGGGATTTAAAATTTAATTTAAAAGAAAAAATATAAAGGTTTACAATAATAGAAATTTAGGAAATAAGGTTAGAACAAGTTGATAAATAATAACCAAAATAAGGGAATAGTATTAATGTAAATAAAGTTGAAACAAATTGGATATAGAGAAATAAAATGCGAGCATTTAATAAATTAATTAATGTAGATTACAATAAATGATAATTAAAGTCATTAATTAACAAATTGAATGGAAGGACAATTTATAAAGATAAATGGAAACTTAGATGTGTGAATAAATAACGCTTAGTAATGCGAAAAAAAATTAGCGTAACGATTTTTATGTCATTTTTTTTGTGTAGCTTGTAAATCTGAAAGTTGAAATCAGTACAATAATTATAATTTAATATTACATTTATGTTATATAAGGTAATATTTGTAAATAAATATTAAGCTTATTCATATTGGTAAATTTGTTGTATTATAAGACATAGAAATAAAGTTTATTAACATATTGGAAAAAATTTCATTTAGATGAAAATAATTGTCTCATTTATGTGGGTGAGAACTGTAATTGAAAGCGTAAAAGTTAATACCAAAGAACAAGACCTACTGAATGAATTAACCGAGTTTCTAATTTTAACAAATGTATATAACGGACAAAATTCAATATAAATTGAAATATACTAATTAATATAAATAAAAGACTAAAATTGGATAGTATTAATGTAGTGAAAGATAAACAAATATTAACTATGTTATTCGTGTAATTAATGGATAGGAATACCAAAGGCTAATTGGAATAAGGGATATAATCGAGGAATATAATTGGTAGAATAATAAAAATTTATGATTTTATTTTGTTAAGATATGTTAAGAGATATGTTTATGATCTTAATTTGAACTTCTACTAATAACATGTATTACAGTAAGATTAAAAAAACGATAACATACGTCAGGTGTATTTATTGACATTGTTTGAATGTATTTAATAACGGTGATTATAAAAATAAATTTTGATAAAGAATAAGAATGAATAAGTTTAGTAAAAGAGTAAACATTCATTTAGTAAAAATGTTTGTCAACTGAAAGATTGATTGTAGAGATGAGAAAATATTATTTAGTAAGAAATATATAACTACTGTTTGTATCCAATAGTGTATTAATATGTTTAAATTACTACTAGATAGGAAATAATTGTTATACTTCTCACTACATTCATTTAGTCCATTTTGAAACTTAGTCAACTGAAATTAATGTAATTGAAATTTCCAATTAATAGGAGAGAGAATATTAATTGTTAATTAATAGGTGTAAATAAAAGCAGCATATGTTTTATGAAAATATAGGGAAAGTTTGATTTAATAAAAAGAAAATTTACATCGAATAAAATGAATGTTTCATTTGGGAATGTAGGTTTAATTTCATTAAAATAAAGAATAGAAAGATTGATTTTAAAGAAAGAAATATATGTTTATTTGAACTGTGTTTTAGCTAAAAGACTGATTACAAGAATAGGAAAATAATCTGTTTATTACTCTTGTGTATAAACAATAAATTGATAAACGTGTTTAAATAAACATTTTTTCTATTTTTATTTTTATTTTTCCATTTTAGTTGTCTGTTTTAAAATTTAACTTTGTAAGTAACTATAATTAAATGTAATTCAAATATTTCAATTAAAAGGAAAGGAAACATTGATTGCAATTAATTGATTTAATAAAAGAAACGCATGTTTTGTGTTAAACAAAAAGGGTGTTATTGGAAATAAAAGATCATTTGAGAAATCAAAATTCAACGTTTTCATTTTTAAGGTAAGTATAAATATTTTATTATGCGTAGATAAAAACCTAAATGCATACAAATTTGAATATTATTTGAGTTAATGAAGTTTAT
Organism: Allium cepa; assembly: GCA_030765085.1. Classification (NCBI taxonomy): domain Eukaryota; kingdom Viridiplantae; phylum Streptophyta; class Magnoliopsida; order Asparagales; family Amaryllidaceae; genus Allium; species Allium cepa. Next base: position 85,222,936 of record CM060942.1, on the reverse strand, counting down.
TTGGTTACGATACAAAAAAAAATTATATTTCAAAAGGTTGTGCGAGGTGCATGGTCCATTCATTTTCTTTATTAATTTTTGCATGAACGTTTAAAATAGTTACCTTATTATTAAAAGTTGATCCGTTTTTTTCTGTTTAATACCTGAGCATAAACTTTTAGATTATATCTATTTCTTGCCACCTCATTGTCACATATACAAATTTTACTTTCGTTTGCAAACTTTTCCATTCCTACGTACATTTCCTTATGCATTATTAATGCCCGAAGCTTTAAAAATAAAACGTGACATTTACTTTTGTCCCTTCACATTCATTTCCTAATTATAAATAACCTACATCTTATTCTTCTCTTACATTTTGTTTCTCCTAACACCTCATATTCAAAAACTCTTATTCTTGCAAATCCAAAAGCATTCTTTTACAAAAATGATTATTTTTCACTTTTCGTACACTTCCCGTCCTCCTCTTAGTTGTTCTTCAATCTTTTCCTGAAGCCACATCTTAAGAAAACGTAAGTATTAAAATTTGTTTATTTATATATATTTTTAACACGTACTAATTTTTATTTTAAGAATACTTCTTGTAACATGAACATTTTTTGCATATAAACTTTGATTCACGCGCGATTTCTTCTGTTGGATTCAAATTTATATTCCGGACAACATGAAATTGATTTAGTTGAATTTGGAGATTGTCGAGTTTAGCGCTTCTATTTGGATTTTTATGGGCTAAAATCAAAGGTGAGTGTTTTAACTCACTCACAACTTCTAAAATTTCTTATGTTTGTTAAATTGATGTAAGATATGAGTAGAAATTTACTTATGATTGTTTTGCATATTTTATTCATCATCTCAGTTAAATCGCATTTATTTAATTTTACTGTTAATTAATTTTATTATTGCATATAAATTGACAGTTAAAATTTATTTATTTTGCAAATAAACTGCTAGTCAAACAATTATTTATTTATTTATTTATATTTTTGAATATAAACAGTTCGTTGATACCTGTTGTATTTATATGCTCTATTGATGTTTGTTTAAATTGATGATGATTGAAATAAATTGGTTGATGATTGATATTGGGTGAATGGATGATGTGTTCTATTTTATATAAACTGCAAGTTATTATGCATTTTCAATTCATTCGGGATTGCGGTTTGAAATGATAAACAATCGCATTTTTTATATTTTAAATTGCGGATTGAAATGATAAATATCTGTATCACTTGACCATATGATAGAAAATTATATACAGGTACCGCGGTATATATATATATATATATATAATTATTTTTGAAATGATTTTTATGGTTTGGATAGGATATGGTTAGATACATATTAAAATTTGATATTATATAAATATTATTTTATAATCATACATATATAGTTAAATTTTGAATTTAAGCTATGTCCAATCTGCTGAATAAAAATGAATAAGTTGAAATGGAGTGGATAATTTATATTATATGATTAAGCACAGGCTTAGGATATAGAGTTTAAATGATTCAAATAAATTTAGATTGGAAGGTAAATTAAAAAATTTAATTGGAATTGAGCGTGTTTAAGAATTAAACTCTATAAGTTGATGTAAAACCTTATTAAGTTTGAAAATTTTAAAGGTATGATATTTATAACTGAAATTTTATTTCAAGATAAATTAAATGAATATTTCTAGTATAAATAAATTGAATTTGAGTTTTATATAAATGATTATGGATTTATCATGCAAATATTCAAGACTAAATAATAGAACATTGAATTTGTTGAAAGAATAAATTCCAACCTTAGTTTTGAAATTATTAATACTCAAATTGGATATATATATCGAACTTGAAGTGGTTTTGGAAACTGAAGGGGAAATTTAAATTTATGGTCTAGACTTCATTTAAAGAAAATATATTTGTAAAGTCATGGAATTTTTGTTTACTTTACAAAGTAAATTTAAAATTAAACCATTTTATTTTATATACTGTTGAATATCCAAAACCTTTCAGTTTTAGAAGTTATGGTTTTAAAGCTATAAATTTCAAAGTATTATGTTTTGAAAGTTAAAAATTCAAATGTTTGGTTTCCAGATATTATAATTTTCAAAGCGGTATGATTTTGGAAAAGAAATATATTTGAAATAAAAATGATATTATTGATTTGGGTTTTATAAAAATAATATCAAAATGAGTTGTTTCGGAAATGGAAATGATATCGTATTTATGGGTTTTGAAATGGATAATTATTGTCTAGTTTTAAAGTATAAACTATTTTAAAAGACCGCGGTGTAATAATAATGCTTGATTGTTGAAGAGACCGGGATCGGAAGTTGTCATACTCTCTGCCAATTCCGAAAACCACTTTAAAAACCGTGTACGCGGTGGAGATTCTAGAATGAAGTAGGTTAGTGGCGGCGTTTCCTGTAAGGTAAATACGTGGACCCAACTCCCTTGAGTCGGCATAAGGTGGCTAAAATAGGAGCAATCAACGGGTTAATGAGGTAGCACCTCTGATCGGACACTTCCCTTCGATATTATACTTTGGATTGATTCGTTGGCCACCTTAATTTTTGATTTCTTTGATTTGGGGGAGTTTGTTCGAGGTGGGCGGTAGCTGCGCGCTACGCGTTACCACCGACCCGGAAGCGTAATTGGTATATCTACCCTGGCATTGCCTAGTTGTGCCGTGTCACCTACCCTATCGCGCCTTGTACGAGTTTCTATTTGTGTCATACCTATGGAGAGTCTTCTCGTAGTCTCCCGATCAGGAGATATGCAGACACTGTATAGACTATTGGCGCTATTACGTGTTAAGGTGGAAAATGTAAAGCCTTAACGCTATTTTAAACTAAGTTTATTTTACAATTAGACACTATTATAATAGCGCAATATACTACATAGTAAATAGTTTAACGGATCCTTAGGAGATGTAAATCCCGAGCATCTCTTGAGTTACTGCATTTATATTTATTTCTGTTAATTTAACTCACATAAGATCTTTTAGTTCTGACTCGAGTGTTTTTGTCTTTTCAAATTCGCTCGGTTCAGTCCGAGCGTTTCAGGATTTGAAGATTTAGCTCTGGAGGACGAAGACGTAGATTTGTATTATTATTATTTATATTATTGCACTACACTCATACTGTTCCGCTACACTGTTATTGGTATGTGTAACTCTGATATGTATTATATAAATAAAATCAAATATTTTTGTAAACAGATTTATAAACTATATATTTGATTATTATATTTTATCCTTCTGTTGTGAGATTCTGTTAATTTTATTTCTTTCTTGTTTTTCTTATTTACCCCATAAGAATCCACCCTTCCGTGTGGTTTGAATTGGCACATGTGTCGATTTAAAGCGTGCAAAAAGACGGGATGTTACAAGTGGTTTTCGAATCACATAACCAAACTCGATATCTTCCAAATAACGTTCGATATTCCTGGTAAAAGCAACCCCGGTTCTTTAGGAGATAAGAAGACGAAGATAAGATCAGAGATCGCCTCCTAACCATTAGTGGATGTCTTTTCTTATAGACGTACGAGAAGAACGAAACGAGTTTATATGTATAGTATAGCACCTCGAACGGTAACTATATCATATAATTCTCGTACTTCTTCTAGATATTTGCAAAGTTATATTTGGGTCCAGATTTGATAGCCGGCTATTTAATTATCAAATAAACAGTCAATTTAAAAAGATACTTCAATTCCACCAAAAACAACAATTTTTCGTTTAAATTAAATTTTAAATAAATTAAATCTCCTTATCCAAAAATATATAGTTATCTTATCGAATTTGGTAGATTCACAAAGTATCTTCTCAAAAAACGTATTTAAAAACTACTTTAAAGAAAATAAATGTCGAAAGTACCACTACGAACCTTTCTTCCTAGAGAAATTCAAGACTTAGCTACGGGCACTCACATCCTCAGATTTTCGCCACACGAGTGTGCCATTACTTCCCGAACTCTATTTTAAAATTTATCTCAAATAAAATACCTGTGTGCTCTAAATTTCAAGTTAAATCTAGGCAATTATACTTAAATAAAAGTTATTTTACAAAGTTATATTTATATTTAAAAATTTATCCTTTGAAACAAAAATGCCGACTAGTTCTTAAATAAAAATTAATCTTTTAAAAATCATTATGAAATAACTTTTTATAATTTAATATGCTTTAAACAATATAATGTAATTAAACTACTAATTTTCCAGAATATTTTTAACACTTCTAAAATTACCAAATTAGTAATTTAAAAACCTCTTTTTAAAACAAGACCAATTTCTCGATTTTCAATTTCATCCCGTAAATTTGGAATCTCACTTGAGCTCTAGTTTAACCAATTTTATTCATATTTCCCAATCTCCTTTTATCCTTCAAAAACACTTTAAATCTTAATTTTAAAAACCTTTAATTTTTAAACAAGCATTGTTTAAGGATTTATTATTTAAAAATCCTTTTATACGCTTTTATTTCAAAAAAAATCATTGTTTATAATCCTTTACCAATATAAAACATATTTTTATTGGTACTTAAAAACAACAAAACCCAAGTTATATATCATGACATCCAATCATTCTAAATCACACAATAACCTTTCATAGATTATTCAACAAAAACATATATCACTATATATGCAATTAAATTAAACATTTTTGAGGAATCCAGTTGGATCCCTTCAACCATTTTCTCTACATCCATAGATGTTAGCACAATATAAAAATACCAATTTCTCTTTAAGGTGGAATATCACGATATATAGGGTCATTCGCTATTATGCGAGGCGCATAGGTCTCATTCGCTATATATATATATATATATATATATATATATATATATATATCTGTGTGTGTGTGCGTGTGTGCGGGAATATCAATCACTCCAATATATATATATATATATATATATATATATATATATATATATATATATATATATAAAATATTGTATAGTATCACATCCAACTGATAAAAATGCATCAATTTAAACAGTAAATCATCTACAAATTTTAACTGTTTAAAATTTAAGCTAGCAGTCCAAAATTGAGTGGGATTGACCCACCTTGATTTTAATTCATCCAAACGCTCAAATTTTAAATTAAATCGAACACGCTCGATTTAACCTAAAATTTTTGTTAGCTCCGATCGACCCCAGATCTCCATTACAGCGTAGTGCTCGTCGCTGCAATTCCAGCACCGCTTGTTTCGTCTGATTCCGAGCTTGTACGGAGAAGAGATGCAGTTTATAAGATTTGGGTAAAATTTATGTAAATAATTTTTTTTCATACAACAAAATTATCAAGGCCGTACAATTCAAACTGCAATATCTCGGTCACAAATTGGTTTTCTCCTTCGTTCGTCTTCCTGGACCAAGAAACCTAATGCACGCAACCCAAAATCAATCGCCGTAACTCCTACAGGTCGTCGGAAGTAGATCAAAACCCCTCACCGCGTGCGCCCACGCGATTCCTTCCTATGGCCATGGCGCTGCCAAGCTCGGGCCTCCTATTGACAAGAAATTAGCCACGAATCAAAGTATCTTCCCGAGCAGTTTCTGGCCTCCATAACGACTTGTTGGTGATCTCCACCGTTGGATGTCTTTAGCTCACTATGCTCTTCGATCTTCCAGTTGATGTCTCGACCTATAATTGCGTGGATGGAGAGATAATGGAGATGGTGGAAGCTTTTCAGCCATTAAAATTCATGGGCGGCTTGGGCAAAGGAATAGGGTTTACTCTGTGTGTGTGTGTGTGTCTATATATATATATATATATATATATATATATATATATGCAAATTAATTAATTTAATATTATTTCCAATTTTAACGTGCTTTTTCAAACGAACTCCAAATAAAACGTGCCATCTGGAGTTTATAATGTTTTACCCCTATTCCAAACGCAATGGAACATGTTTCGGTGCCTAATTCGATCATATGTGAAAGATAGCTTTTTGAATCGAGTTTAAAATATTAAATTTTCCATATTTATCTCAATGCGTTTTTATTTCATACGACCAAACGGTAACTCCAAACGCTATGAAATTTGAAATCCGCTAATAATAAACTTTTACGGATCTAGGGGAACTGGTTTTGTCGAATTCCAAGACTATGCCCCGTAAGGCTATTTTAACTCATCGATTAAATCAAGCGATTTTCAAAATCGTCGAAATCATTTAAATGTCAAATTTAAAAAACTAACCAACTCCACTATAAATCGCATTGAATTTATATTCATATTAGAAATTATATTGAATCATTTTAAATCAAAATTCCGTTATTTACACTATTACTATGCATTAAATTTCACTATTAAATTAATACATAAATTTTCAGTTTCACCTTATCGACTTTTAATCTCATTCAGAAATCCAATATTAAAATTCTAATCCAAATAGATTTAGATTGACTTAGAAATCATTTTTGTTCACGTTTAACTTCCATATCCGCACAATTACCCAATCTGAAATATTAAATTTACCTAAATCCAATTTGTCACTATATTTGAAATGTTAAACTATTTTACCGATTTTTACAAAATCTCCATATTCAAAGTCAATTAATAATGCAATTTCAATATTTAAAATAAATTAAATGTTCAAAACTAACCGACCGAAAACCCGATTCGTTACATTCCTCCCCTTATAAAAATTTCATCCTCGAAACTTCTAAGGTAGGAAAAATTCTCCCAAACCGATTTACTTATCCAAAACCCACTTAGTTAAAATCCTACATTCACTTCTCAAAACCCTGTTAGTTTTATCCAAACAATTGGCTTTCATTTCTAACTCAAAAACCTTCTATTTCTAACACCGTTCCAAAAATCAACTTTTCTAATTAACCAAATTTCCAAAAATTTCAAAAATTTTCAAACAACCTAAACTTTCCAAAATTTTTGACACCGTGTCCTTTGTACTAAGAGCTTTTTACAACATCACAAAAGGGATAAATTTGTATACATCGATCCAGACGGTCGAAAAACAAAATATATATCAATATATAATCATTTCTTTATTTTATCGTGTAGGCGTACCTCTTATTAGTGTTATTAAGTGAGCGGCTTATTTTATATGCATTTACACGACCCAAAATTTATCCAAATAGCTTCATGTACCTGCACTTACTCTAAATAAGCACATAAGTTTCCATAAACATGAAATTTAATAACATTCATTACCTTAACTCGTTAAATATATAAACTTCATAAACCAAACATGCCAACGATATATTCACAAGCAACCATAAGGTTCCAACACTAATTTTTTAATTTCTTCCATGGATCCATATATCATATATATCATTTCATATTTACATAACTAACTCTATTCATATCAATTTTGCTTACACGTGTTTTTTTTACATAAATTCAGCTTATTCAATTTCAAATTGGTTCACAATCAATTTCGTTTGCATTCCATTTATATTTGCTTCCATTTATGCAAATCCGTTTTATCAAACTTCAATTTATTCCTTTTTAAATTGAATCTGAATCAAATATTCTAATTTCCACTTGATTTCATTTTATGCTATTCACCAAATCTTGTTTTACTTTATGTTGCATTAACCAACATTCTAATCCACGCTACTTTTATCTTATGAATCATTCCATAAATAATAACTTAATTTAAGTTCACCATTGCAACCAAATTCCATTTCATTTTAAACTTATCTCCTTCAATTTACTCATTTTTGTTTACTTAGTATATCCAATTAATACTATAATACTTTGGCAACCATTTCATATGATTATTTTCTAATGTTTTATAACATCCTATATCGCTACTTAAGTTTATCTTCATTTTTTCCTCCTAAGTTCATGTTCAACTTTATGGCTTAAGTCCATACTAAATTTTATCCAATCCGTATTCAAGATCATATTCAATTTATTCATTCCTAAATTGAATTCATTTCTTGTTATCCAATACTTTACCATTTTAACTTGGTCATACCTTTCCACTTTCCCAATTTAATAAGTTATACCACTTATTTATTCATAATTTCCTGACTTTTGACTTAACTCTTACTCACATTTAATATTTATAACACATAGTTATATATAATCACTTCACTATTCATAATTATACCCAATTTGCTCCACTCTAATTCACTCTCCATTTAAAATTCCATTTTTATGAATTCCATTATTTTACCATAATATCAAACCATTATCATTTAGTCTTACCATTTCATTTTCAATTCATAAGTTCAAAAACTTATTTACTTAAAATCTTATATTGCTTACTTGAGACTATTTATTTTTTATAATCACAACTCTGGATTATCTATATCACTTAATAACTTAAGTATATCCACTTCATTCAATAATTATAACTTACATTTATACTAATGATCTTATATTTCAACTTTATATTCCATTTCAATTCAAATCCTATTTCAATTTTAGTTAACTTATCTTAAGTTAAATTCCAACATATCTTACTCACCTTAATTTACTCAAGCCAAATTTTAATCCTAGGATTAAATTTATATTTTCCTTTCTTATCTACATCAACTTCAATTTTTTAAGTTCAATAGCTGATTTTATTTAACTTTACAAAACATCTAAATGGAAATCCCAGAATTCAATTACCCGGTTTTATTTCAAAACATTTTCGTAATCATAAATATACATATATTCACTTTGTATCAACTTTCGAAATCTAAAATAACTTTGTTACCCAAAACAATTTCACTTTGAAAATTCCTAAAACAAAACTTGTTTATTAACAAGTCCAAAACAATTAATCATACTGAACCGCCATGGTAGAAATCCGTCACTAAGAAACTCAAAAATGAATACCGATGAAGCGTCCATCTTCACCAGAATTATTTTACAACGACTGAAGTGAGTTCAGTGCTTCCTTACTTCCAAAATCATTTTAAAACAATTTATATTCAAAAATATCTCCAAAATACTATTAATATTGTTGCTTTCAAACCACTTTGAAAAGCATTTCCAAAATTTCCAACATTTTAAAATACCAACGCTTGATTCAAATTCATTTTAAAACACTTTCCCATAATTTCCGGGATTTTACTTCTGGTTTAAATACAATTTTAGTTTTAACTCCTTTGCAAAAATCATACTTATACAATTCCTATTTTTTTTACATATATAAACATTTCTAATTCTATAATCTTGTTTAATTATAATATTAACAACCAACATCCAACTATATATAATAATTTTAGAAAATTATTCCTATTATATCAAAATAAAATTTTGGGTAAAATTATTTCATTTACCCACTTTAAAAAAATACTATGTCGGTTTACCTTGTTTAAGAGTTAAGAAACCCCAATGGATATGGTTGTACTTCCCATACCAATCAGAATTCATAAACACTCAACCGATAAGTCAACACAATATAAAAACATTTTATATTCACTAACAATTACGCGCTCATATCTATTAATACACTCAACTCATTCTAGAGTACTTCTGACTCTATCTCTAATGGGTAACCCCCACCAAAGCCTAGGTATATCACCATCCTAAGCTATGATACCACAATGTCACGACCCACCCTTACCGAACATGTCACAATACTACAGTGGAAGTAAACAAGTACAAAAGCCTTGGTCTCTAGCTCGTCTCCTAAGATCCATAATATCCAAACCTGAACACGTAATACTTGGTCTGACGCGGGCATTATAATAAAATGACACCCGAGTCAGTCTGGAAAACCGAAGTAAGGAAACACGCTCAATTTAAATTATTCAAGTTTCAAAATCCTTTGAAAATCAAAGGTATCTAGTAAGACCACGCTACAAATGAATACAATGGATTTTTATCTTACGATAACCATAACATTTCATATCTAAATCGTCTAAGTACCAATACTTATTCAAATAGCTGGAATTGTTACATTAATTAAATTCCAACATACTAGGCTCTATAATCAAAACCGTAAAGGCACGTATTGGAGAATGGATTCCAACTGAATGACTAGGCACCAGGGTACCACCTGTCACAATACATGTCTAGAAACACTGTACCGAGATCTATTGATCCTTGCCAACACAAGATTGGACTACCCCTAACCTGGATAGCTCGATTAAGATAACCCCACGGTTGGGATCAGCTACCGCCACACAGCTGAATAAAAGGGACTCTAGATAGGGGTAACCTTACCCTACTTGGTGCGAACCACATAGCCTTGCCGCATCTTTCCAAATTTTCAGTCATTCTCGGTTGATGAGGCTAGAGGCTGCGATTACCTTTTTAGAAATATTCACTTAGAATGCTCATTGTCCTCGAATGACAAATGTACTCATTGGATCGAAGTGGTTTTCGAATCACAAATCTAATCCCAGTCTCTTCGAAACAACGTTCGATATTATCGGTAAACTCATGCTTGGTTCTTTAGGAAATAAGCAGACGAAGATAAGATCAGAGATGGCCTCCTAACCTTTAGTGGGTGGATTTCCTTATAAATGTACTAGAAGAATGAAACTAGTTTATACATATAGTATTGCACCTCAAACGGTAATTGCACCATTTAATTCCCATAGTCTAGATATTTCCAAAGCTATATTTGGGTCCAGATTTGATAGTCGGTTATTTAACTATCAAATAAACAATCAATTCAACAAAATACTTCAATTCTACCGAAAAATACCAAGTCTTCATTTAAATTAAATTTTAAATAAATTAAATCTCTTTATCCAAAAATATATACTTATCTTATCGAATTCGGTAGATTCACAAAGTAACCCTTTTTTAAATATTTAAAAAATCCTTTAAAGATAATAAATGTGGAAAGTACTACTACAGTATTAAATCATGGATCACAGCTCAATGATTACGTCTCTATCCCAAATAAATTCAAGACGTAGCTATAGGCACGCACTGCCTCCGATTTACGCCACGCAAGTACACCATTACTTCCCAAACTCTATTTTAAAAATTATCTCAAATAAAATACTTGTAAGTTCTAAAATAAATTTCAAGTTATGTCTTGGCAATTATACCTAAATAAAATTTATTATATAAAGCTATATTAATATGTAATAATTTATCCTTTGAAACAAAAATGCCGACTAGTTCTTAAATAAAAACTTATCTTTTAAAAATCATTATGAAGTAACTATTTATAATTAAATATGCTTTAAACAATATAAAATAATTAAACAACTAATTTTCGAGAATTTTTTTAACACTTTTAAAATTACCATATTAATAATTTAAAATCCTCTTTTAAAACAAGACCAATTACTCGATTTCCAATTTCATCTCGTAAATTTTAAAATCTCACTTGAACTCAAGTTTAACCAATTTTATTCTTATTTCCCAATCCACTTTTATCCTTCAAAAACACTTTAAATCTTGATTTTTAAAACATTTAATTTTTTAACAAGTATCGTTTAAGGATTTATCATTAAAAAATCCTTTTATATGCTTTTATTTCAAAAAAAGTTCCTTATTTACAATTCTTTACCCATTTAAAACATATTTTTATTGGTATGTAAAAACACTAAAACCCAGGATAAATGCCACGACATCCAATCAATCTAAATCACACAATAACGTATCACGGATTATTCAACAAAAACATATATCACTACATATGCAATTAAATTCAACATTTTTGAGGAATCTAGTTGGTTCCCTTCGAACCTGTTTTCCCAGCATCTACAGATGTTAGCACAATAAAATAATACCAATTCCGCCTCGAGGTGGAATATCGTGGTATATATGGTCATCCGCTATTATGTAGGGTGCAAGGGTCCCATCCGCTATATATATATGCGAAAATATCAATCACTCCAATATATACTACTATATATAGTACCACATCCAACTGATGAAAATTCATCAATTTAACCAGTCAATCATTTTAAATTTTAACCAGTTAAAATTAAAGCTAGCAGTCCAAAATTGAGTGAGATTAACTCACCTTGATTTTAATTCGTTCAAACTCTCAAATTTTAAATTAAATCAAACACGTTGGAATTAACCTAAAATTTTCGCTAGCTCCGATCCACTCTAGATCTACACCAGTAGTGCTCGTTGCTGCGATTCCAGTGCCACTTGTTACGTCAGATTTCGACCTTGTACGGAGAAGATATGCAGTTTATAAGTTTTGGATCTTATTTATATAAATAATTATTTTTATATACAACAAAATTATCAAGGCCATACAATTCAAACTGCAACATCTCAGCCACACATTGGTTCTCTCCTTCGTTATCCTTCTGGACCAAGAAACCCAACGCACGAAAGCTAAAATCGATCGTCGTACCCCCTATAGGCCACCGGAAGTAGATCGAAACCCCTCGTTGTGTGCACCCACGCGAATCCTCTCTATGGCCATGGTACAGCCAAGTTTGGCGCCTCCATCAATAAGAAATATGCCACATAACAAACTACCTTCCCGAGCAATTTCTAGCCTCCATGACGACTTATTGGTGATCTCCACCGTTAAGTGCCTTTAGCTCACTATGCTCTTCGATCTTCCAGTTGATGTCTCGATCTATAGTTGCGTGGATGGAGAGATATTTGATGGAGATGGTGGAAGCTTTTCAGCCATTAAAACGCATTGGCGGCTAAGAAAAAGGAATAAGGTTTACTGTTTAACCTAAGTATATGTGTGTGTGTGTGTGCAAATTAATTATTTTAATATTATTTCCAAATTTAACGTGCTTTTTTAAACGAACTCCAAACAAAACGTGCAGCTTGGTGTTTATATTGTTTTACCCCTATTCCAAACACAATGGAACATGTTTCGATGCCTAATTCGATCGTATGTGGAAGATAACTTTTTGAATCAAATTTAAAATATTAAATTTTCGATATTTATTTCAATGCATTTTTTACGAATGACCAAACGGTAACTCCAAACGCTACATAATTTGAAATCTGCAAATAATAAACTATTACGATTCTAATGGAACTAGTTTCGTCAAATTCTGAGACTGCTCCCTGAAAGGCTATTTTAACTCGTCGATTAAATCGAACGATTTTCAAAATCGTTGAAATCATTTAAAATGTCAAATTTTAAAAACTTACCAACTCCATTATAAATCACATTGAATTTATTTTCATATTAAAAATCATACCGATTCGTTTTAAATCAAAATTCAGTTATTTACACTATTACTATATATATATATATATATATATATATATATATATATCAAATTTCACTATTAAATTAATATGAAATTTACAATCTCAACTTATCGACTTTTAGTCTCATTTAAAAATCCATCATTAAAATTCTAATCCAGATAGAATTTAGATTGACGTAGAAATGATTGTTTTTCATATTTAACTTCCAGATCCGCATAATTACCCAACCTCGAATATTAAATTTATATTTACCCAAATGCAGTTTATCACTATATTTGAAATGTTAAACTATTTTACTAATTCTTTCAAAATATCCGTATTCAAAATCAATTAACAATGCAATTTCAATATTTAAAATAAACTAAATGTTCAAAACTGACCGACCAAAAATCCGGGTCGTTGTAGGCATGGTTGTTTCAATGTTTGGATTTGAAGTTCGATTTCGAACTATTTGCCGTAGATTTCCAGGTGGTAGTTGTGATGGCGGGGACATAGGAGATATGAGAAGGAGGTCGACAGCGTGATTCGGTGATTGGAGGTTTCGTGCACGTGCACTGTTGTGTGCACACCTGGGGATGTTTGAATGGAAGAGAGAAGGGAAAGAACTGGGAGCAGAAGAAAAAAGGGACGAGTAGGGGTTGGCCGGGCTTGAACGCGTTGGGCTAGTTTGTTTTTTTTCGTTTAAAAGGGAAATTTATATTGAATTTTTGTTATTCGATAAGTTGTATGTTTTCAAAACTCCATTTCTCCTTTGTTTCGAAACCAATTAACACATAGATTTTGCATTGAGACCCTATCATCGAATACTTCCATCTGAATTAATATCGTCGAGATTTATGAAATGTGAAAATTTAATGATTACAACATTTTAAAGTGAACGAATAAGTAATTTCGATATTGAATTAATTATATGTTGATTTATCAGTTAGTCATTTGATGAACTATTAAACTTTAAATTAATTAAGAATAAAACATTTATTTAATTTCTTGGATGGACAAATAACCTCGATTCAATATTGATCATTTATCGTTGACAGGGTTAATGATCTATGCTTTGACTGGATTTGGAGCTTCTAAATTTTTAGCCAAATTCAAACGCTGACCGAAACTAGTCGAAACCGAACGAGGAAGCGACGTATCAATTATAAATTGTTGATTGAGTTAATGATCTATGCTTTGGTTGTTATTTATTCTTAGATATTGTTTTCAATTGTCTATTGTTTGTACCATTAAGTAGCCAAACAAATTAAAGTAGATGGAATAAAATGTTGACACGTTTTATTGAAAGTAAATTGACTTGTACTGATCACTATTCTGAATTTTAGAAAATGAGATGATTACAAGCAAATTAACTTCGATGGAATGGTCATGATAAAGTAAACATCTGGAATGAATTTCCATATGTGAATATTGACACCCCGGTTGTAGATTTTTTTTATTTTAGACAACTTGGCCTTTAAAATTTTATCGTTTTGGGTTCGATGTGACCAGAATCATATGTCAGCATTATCTGAAAACCACTTCAATCTAAATATACCTACGAGCTTGTACAGTTTTGATTGTGTCCAACTATGCTGAAACGTGAGATGCAAGCATTTCAGCTATTTTCTAATTTATTTTCTATAGACACTGTTATAATATTAGATGGATTTGATATAAAATGTTTTGGTTATCGTAAGGTAAAAACCCATCGTGTTTATGTATGACGTCGTCTTATGAGATACCATGTTTTCAAAGGATTTAAAAATAGTAATGATTCTAATGTAGCGTGTTTTCTCACGCTAGTTTTTCAGACTAACTCGGGTGTTTTCTCACGCTAGTTTTTCAGACTAACTAGGGTGTTATTTTAGGGAAGTAAGAATACATAATAAGTATCACAGATATGTTGACAAACCTTTAATCAACTATATATAAAGTTCCTTAGAAATTGCCGAACATAAGGCAATTCTAAAGTACATCTATATTAACTATTACTATTAAACCACTTTCAAATCCAAGTCCAATAAAAATCAAAGTTCAACTACAACCTATATGCTTTCTTTTAAGGCTATGCTACAAGTCATTTAGTTCCATTCAAGTTTATTTAAGTCCATTCAAGTCCATACATATGGATTACATATGTCATTTTATTTCAAAGTAAGAATCAAATTTAACACTACAACATATAGCAATATCAATTCAAACAAGACATACACAATCAAACAAAAGCTTATATACATAATATTTTCATTTAAGGTGGTGAATTATCTTACCCTCAACATAGATAACAAGCAACCCTTGCCTCCACATCCTATCTCAACCATGCAAACACCAACTTTATATCACTAGCTTGCTTTACGGTTGCCTAGGGTAAAATACGATATAATTGCTCAAGGCCTATGAAAAGTTAGGGGTGTTTTCTCCTTTATTCAAGATCCAAAATGTTAAAAGGACTTGTGATGTTGTACTAAGGCTTATGGAGAAGTCTAAAGAGATTTGAAGATGTTTTGAATTTATTTTCTTAGGAAATTTTATGAAGAGAATGAGATGAATTATGTTGATTTTATTCTAACTACGCATAAGAGATTCAAGTGCCAAGCACCATCTTTTATAAGCTTCCAATTGGTGTTACCTACCCTTCCTTTAAGCGCCTTATCATGCCATGGAAGGCTCACCCTTCTACATGCCCATCACTTCTCGTATACATCTCCTTCTTTAGAAAATTACCTTAATACCACTTGCATGCAAATATCTCTTATCTCTTAGAAGCTTATAGAACATTCTATTTACTTTATGAATCAAGTGTGTTAATTAGTCCCTAGTGTTTTCAATATATTCATTAGCTTAGTACAAAAGAGGTCGAACAACTTATAATGATTAAAAAGTTGTTTATCGACAAATCGATTTTCGGTCACATTATCGATATTTATTCAAAGTATTGATTTTTAAATATATTTGAAAAACAAGTCTACCATTATTATTAAAAAAGGGGTTAAAAGGCTATTAAATCATTTTAATCATATTTAATCCAATATTCAAACATTTAAATAATTCAGATATTTAAATAGGAAGCGTTCGAAATTTTTGGTCATTACATTCACCCCACTTAGGATACTTCATCCTCAAAATTACAACACAAGTAACTAGAGAAACAATCACACTACGATATTTGACAGTATTACAATTACTAGCAAAAAATGTTCATGTTTTGCTCAGGTTAAAAAACTCTCTCATCACACAGGGATGATAAACAACATTCTAAGCGTACCTTATGCTCAACTGCCTATTCATGCCACCTCATAACAAATCAAAGAGCCATCCCCCAAACTCTCCATAAGCTAATAAAACCTATAATGCATGTACTAAAGACCATATGATGCATATAGACCATTCGTACGTAATTTACCATCTGATCAGTTCCTCGATCAATAAATTTCATTCCCAAACTAGTATAGGCGCTATGGGAAAAAATACATTAGATAATAAATATGCTCCGTTCTCTGATTACCTATCTATCTGTCATTAAATCCCATGCTATGTCATTTCAAACCAGACCATGGATATGTCCATTTTCTGATATGCACTAACACAATGAAAAAAACCATACGTTGTCTAATGTTGTAGTATCATTCCTAGAATTTCCTATTATACAATGTATATATATCGACTGATATGCACACGGATTACACTTATATTATATTTGCAAAATGAAATAAATGAATTGCAATATTATTTAAACAAATATTTTATTTCAAATCAATTTCGAATGTAATATAACATTCACTATCACTCTCATATATACAACTTTTCTCTACACTCTCATATATAACCTTTTTTTACTCGCTCTCACTCCCACTCAATCGAGTTTATTTTTGAAGTGTTGATCTTGATTTGCTTGATTTAGCTTGTATCCAACCATCTTATGCACCTACCAAATAAACAAAGAAGAAAAAAATGGAAAAGAAAACTAAATTGCATAACTAAATTAAATTTGAATATTAATATTGCCTTAGTTCATGGTTTTGTTTTCTCTTCATGCGTATATATGTATATATCAACCACCAGCATTCACACATATATACGTACATATGCATGTATGTATATGGATTGTATTGGAATCAAAATGCATTGCAACAAGTTCAACTCAAAATGGTTCAACTCAAAGCAACAAGGAGAAGTAAGTGACAATGTATATAAAAACAAATAACAGATAAAAAAGGGACATATGAAAATATTCAGCTCCTATGTAGAAAATATGTCCCCTATTGCACCTATGTAGAACCCTAGGGACAGTTTTGACATGTATGGAAAATATGAAAACATTTGAATAGATGAAAACATTAAAGTGTATATGAAGAAAAAAAAAAGATAAATAAGGGACAGTTTCGGCATAGGAACAACAAGACTCAAGTGCCAGTGCACATAGGAGCAGCTCAAGGCAACTAAAAACAAGATCAACTCGAAATGGTTCAGCTCAAAGCAATTCAACAGTTGTTTCAACTTATAATGGTTCAAGCTTGAACTAGTTCATACACACACACACACACACACACACACACACACACATACACACACACACACACACACATATACATAGTCTTAAGAAATGGTTCAAGTTCAAACCTGCTCAGAGCAATTCTAAAAGTGGTTTAACTCAAAATGGTTCAAGCAATTCAAAATGGTTCAGCTCAAAGCAAACCAGTTCAAGCATAAAATGGTTCAAAAACAAATTAAACAAACAAATTAAAAAAGGCAGTACCATAAATTAAAACAAGGTAGTGCCATAAACATTCACACATATACATACATATGCATGTATGTATATACATGTATACATAGACATGATGCAACTTCAAACTCGAAGAAGCACTAATGCAATAGCAAGCATGAATCAAACCAGAACATACGATCCCAAATTTAGTGCACATGGACTCAAGAAAAAGTAATAGCAATGGTTCAGGACAAACAAGGGACAGTGCAAATGCAAGTGCAAGTGCAAATGCATTAATAAATGAATCATAGGGTCAACAACACTATAATCACACATATATACCTAGGAGCACATACAAGTATATGCAAGCACATACAAGCCATATATATATATAAGCACATACAAGTATATACAAGCACATACAAGTATATACAATCACACATATACGAGTATATACAAGCACATACAAGCATATAGAAGCATATACAAGTATACGCAATCACACATATACAAGTATATACAAGCACATACAAGAACTGAATTGGAACAAGATTTACAATTGAAAGTGTAATAAGAAATCACATTGTAAAAGTAAGTGCCACAAATTAAAATAGCAAGTTTCCACAAGCTAAATTAACAAATGCTACAAATTGAACAAGGCACAAATTGAACAAGACAGTGCCACAATTTACTTGATATGATGCAGCGGTAACATTCACACATATATACATATGTGTGCATGTATGTATATACATAGAAGTTCTAATTACTTGATAAACCATATCAGACTCATGTATAAGAGGTAGTTAATATATATATATATATATATATACACGCGCAGATATAAAAACATTCACATATATATACATATATATGTATGTATCCATATACCTGGAAGTTCACACATATGTAGTGATATGCAGATATATATATATATATATATATGAAAACATACATACATATATGCAGATATAATTTATGGCATCATGGACCGTTATTGCATCATAATAATCACAGGTGGTTCAAGTTCAAGATAAAAGTGCAGCCATGAGATTTGAGCCATCAAAGTACTACAAATTATGTATATGCATGGCAGTATACATGAAATTATGTATATACATTTATGCATTGGCTTAGCACACACATGCACACGCACACATATCGGTATACATATACTTAAGACAAACATATGCACATGGAAGTACTTATATACATGTATGCACTGGCTTAGTCAGCATACACACATATAAGTACATATATACACATACATGTGTATATGTATACATATACTTGAGCCAACAAAGGAGTGCAACTCATGTGCAAGGCAAGATCAGTAAACCAAAAATAATGGCACACACAGGAGTACAAGTGCAAACAAACAAATATGGGCAAGAAAACGTGTATCAAAGCTTCACACATAGCTATACAGAAAAATAAGAAATGGTGTACCATATATATATACATACATATGCGCTATATATATACATAGTGCAACCATCATGAAGTACACAGTTCAAGTGAAAGTCTGCAAGACACACTATGGAAAAAACAAGGACCTAGCTTTAGGCAACAATCAGAAACAACTCAAATTAAAACAACTAAAACAACTCAACACTTAAGGTCATAGGTTCATGATCAAAACTGAAGGCAAACGCAATTCTACAAACTAAAACAACCCAAGGCATCCATACACACAAACTCAAACACACTGTGATGATTCAAACATCACACAAGAAGAAAATTGTAATTCTCAAACCAAAAATATAAGGAATTAAACCTTATAAATAGTACCCAATTCATCATCGGTATATAATCTTATTCGAGAACAATGCAAAATAAAAAGAGGCATAAATCGTACCAAGCAATTGGCAATTAATTGTTAACAAGTGATAGCAACCGCAAATTCAACCGTTGCAAATCGACGTTCGTGCATCCAGATAACATCGCAAGAGCACCAGATTCAAACGAGACAGCAATGAAACCTTAACAAATCAATGTATGCTCATTAATCAATCAGACAAGCATCATGATTTTTTTTTGTTCATAGATATATGATTTAAGGAAAAGGAGAGATTTTGGGGAAAATAGGAAAAAATTGAAGTAGATGAAAGAACAAGATAAAAAGACATGTGAAGACAAAAGGAAGACAATTTAGGGTTCTGATTTGATTTTAAGAAGAGGGAAAATTTTGGGAAGATGGAAACATATTTTAAGAAGATGGAAATAAATAAAGGAAAGAGGGAATAATTGAGAAACACAACCACCAAAATATTAAGAGGGAAAATATAGAGCCAAAAAAAATGATAACTTAAATCAGATGTTAGATAAAATGTTGTCTGAATAACAAACATGTTTATGGAGATTTCACGGGCTATTCAGACAACAGTTGAAAGATTTCATGGTCTAATCAGACAACATATGATGGATGTTGTGTCAAACAATAGGATAACATAAAATCTACCTTATGTTGTGTGATCACTATTGTCTAATTCACTTTATGGCATGGTTAGATCACTTGACCACTCAAGCATGGAATCTGATTTGGTTTCTTGACTAGAAACCTCTGCTTTTCTTATATGGCCATATACTATGATAGAAATCTTCGAGATCATATCATGAATCCATATTCAGTGTTCGTCATTTAGAATTTAGTGAAAAATCATTGTTTGTACTAGCGCAAATCACCACGAAACCATATACTTGAATACTAGATCTTAAACGGACATGCGAATAAAACGATCTACGTACAACTTACATATTCATTCTATGGTTTCTTAACTACGCAATATCATTTAAATCATATTCTTTTGCACAAATACGTATTACTCGATCAAAAATTATTTATAAATCAGTTCGTAAAACATTACTTTTAGTTTATAAACCTTTTATACCTTAAGTCCATCCTCGTACAATACTCCACTACATCTTAAGAATATATACGAAACATCATACTATTTTACTTAATAAGGATATTTAACAAATTTAAACTTGTTTTAACTTACTATCTTCTCACTTCAAGAGTTAGAAAAACTCGACTTCTATATTTTTAAAAACACTTTACTGTAAGTTCTATAGCAATCTGGAAGTTTTTGACTATCCAAAATCATAAAAAAAACACGTTTTGATTTAATAAATGAAAACTACCAAATAAAGTATCATACCATGATGCACATCCATACCGTTCATAGGCTACGTGCATCCAAAAAATAACTTAACAAATTCTCAATTTTTTTTAAAATAAAATAGAGCTAAAGACCCAGGTTTTATTCCAAATCATGCTGAAATAATATATACTTATACCTTTTATACATCAATTCTTACTTTTAGGAATAAATTAAATCCATTTTGCTAAAATAAATTTTTAGCGAACTACTATTATAGCATCCCCATTTTGAAACCCGAAAATGAACACCAATGATGTTGTGGTCATCACTAAACTTATTTTCAAGCAACAGAAGTGAGTTTTGTACATCCAAACCATACTTCTCAGACTCGGCCAAAATCATGTTTAAAGCAGTATTAAATAATTCATATAATGGTACTAAGTATCATGATCTAAATTTCATGAATTTTTTTTGTAAACATATTCTTTCAAATAGTACTACTAGTATTTCCTCTAAAATCATGAAAAATATTTTCGAAGACAATCGAATTCGAGTTCTCAAAATATCAGGTTAAATCCTTCTATCATTTATAAACCCTATTTATAAATAATACTTATATAAGATCACTTTATTATATAAACCTTTTCACAAATGTTTATTTGCACAATACCTTATCTTTCCTTGAGGTAATAATAAACATTTTGCTAAAATTAACCTTTAACCCAACACTATCACTGAACGCCTTACCGTCAAAATGTGAAACTAAATTCACAAGATGTTCATTTCATGTACCCACAATTACTGTCTACCCCACCTATGATGTAGAAAGATAAAACTACTCATAAGCTGGTCTAGCATAAATCAATAATAAACAAACAATCGTCAATGCTCATAAAGTGGCGAAGCTTGACTAAGCTAATTAACAAGGGATAATAGATATACATCATTAATCACTACATGAATTCGACTACACTATCGATTAACTCATATATACTGCTATTATAATAAATACATATACGCTAATATATATGTAATACACTCAACTCATGCCAGGACATTCCATTACCTTATCTCTTAATGAGTCATACCCAACCAAAGCCAGGGTTCTCGCTTAACCTTCAACTTTGATACCATATGGAATGACTCGCCATTTTGACCCATAAATATTGACAATAATATATCCATGATATTCACATGCCAAAAATTAAAGTGCCGGAAAGACAAATTGTTAAGGTAAAAGAAAAGGAAAAGGAATAGAATATCAAAGAGGAGAACACAACATCAAAATCTCACAACAGAATGATAACATATAATATCAAAATACAATATGAACTATCACTTTAAGATACATAACATTTCGAAGTTATATTTTCAAGTACTATCATTAGCCTTGACAGTTATAACATGTCCTCAAATATGCTGATATATACAGTGTAGTAATGCAATGAAAATAAGAATACTATGGTAGGTAAATGAAAGCACTCAGCTTGGCTCAGAAGCTGTAAAGAACTTCAATGAAAAATTGTCTTTCCCAGTGTACTCGAAAGAGCACCCACAGAAATAAGGGAAATACAAACCACGAATCAGACATAAATCTGGTGTGAGAAATTTAAGAAATATATGTGATGTATAACAACATCTTTTGAGACCAATCGAATTATCAAATTGGTTTTCCCCTAAAAAGAGGCAACAATATATTGTGCACATATTTCAATATAATAGATAATGTCCAGCCTGTAGAATATAAATAAGAAATAGATGTTGTATTTGCACGCCATGATAACTAAGTATAAAATCAAAAGCCACTAAGGGGCGTTTCCATAATTACGTAGGATTTTCGTGGAGAACTCTCCATTCAAGCCGAATCTGACCACTAGCACAAGGATCAAAGATAGCCTTTTGAGCGTCGTATATCTCTAGATAAAAATATATCATAAGGGAAGCCATAGCTGGTCAATGCCTGGAGATGTTACATCGAATATCATTAACTCCAGCTTGCAATATCGGCAGCGTCTTTAGATCGAGAGTTCACATATCCTATTGGGCTTTCAAAACCCTTCACGGCTAGTCACCGTCTGCTTTTAATCATTTACCAATGTCGAGGCTTTGTTTAACATTTCTTATTTGAGTCTTCATTACTTGAACAAAACATGAATCCTTAAATAAATTCTAGCATCTCGAACAGATCACAAACCTCTACATGGTTTTGAGCATCTTAAATAGATCACCAATCTTCATATAGATCCCAACATAATTCGGTCGATAAATGTCAACGCTGACTTCTCTCTTGGAGTTAACCTTAGGATAGATAGTTCTACTCTATAGCATTACTCTAAAACATTAACGCTGACCTATTCCTTGAACTTAATCTAAGGATGGACAACTCAAGTATATAATATTTCACATCAGAACTGCTTCCACGACATGGATCAAGGTTATTGTTTCGAGTCATCTTATAGAAGTACGCTCCCTCGCTTACTTGGCACTCCAAAACCAGTCGATGAATTTTCAGTTAACTTAACCTCGGTTTTTCAAAAACAAATTGACAATACATAAGGGCTGAGATCATCTCCTATCCAGACAGATTTCCTTATCATTTGTTCTTGAAGAGCAAGATGAGTATATACATATAAAATATCATCTTCAAAGATAACTGTACCATATAGACATCATGTTTCTTCTTGATATTTTGTAAGTTATTTTAGTCAATTTTGATAGTCGACTATTCGACTATCAAGTACAAGATAGATATTTGTAAATGGAAATTGATTCTTGCACACTTATCACATTTCTTATCTTTTCTTCTCACACCGTCTTTTGGTCAAGAGTGGAGCTAGTATGTTAGAGCACTATTGCTTCTACACCCTACTCAAACATCATTCTGAAATCTCATAGATAGACATACCTACATCATCGGCTTTTTGCGCTAAGTATATGACTAAGCACTTTCCATAAATAAGCAAACTAATAAAGCATGATTAAGTCACATAAAGCTCGATTAAGTCGTATAAATTATGATTGAGATACTTAAACAACTCCTAATCCCTTTTATTATTTAATCCTTTCACTAATTAAATTCTTATCCATATATTTAAAATACCTTTACAAAAGATATATTCATGTATACTGTAATTCACTATCCATTTCTACTCTTTTCAGTATGTAGAAATGCATTCATATTCTTATCCCAAATGGTATAAGAATATTCAGAAATCTTGAACAAGATTTCACATTTTCAAAGTATGCTTTACTGGATTAAAAACATATGTCATCAAAACATCATTACTATAAACCTGAAACCATTCCATTTATAATTATCTTGAAAACATTTAAAAAAAAATTAATTACTTTGCTAAGTATATCACAAAGAGTTAAAGACTAATGTTATTAACATATTGTTATAACAAAACAAACCCAAAACCAATTTTATAATTGTTACAATCATTAAAAACATTCAATTGAAGATAGAAGTTAATATTTAGTCAAGTTGTCATGTTCTAAAGACGATGGCTTGTAGAAATCAAGATTCGTATACTTATCGCATTTCTAAACTTCTTAACTTATACTATCCCTCGATCAACAGTGAAGCTAATTATGTTAGAGAACTGATTACATATCAAAGCCTTGGCAAGGCACTTCATTTTTAACTCTCATGGGTAGACAATCCTACTTAGTCTACTATTAGTGCTAAGTACACAACTAAATAATTTTCGACAACGAGAAAGCAAACAACATGATTAAAACTTTTTTGACATTCCCAACTTACATATGCCTTAATTAAGAGTGAACCCGATAAGTTCGAACACTATTGCTTCCAAACCCCACTCGAACAACAATTTTAACACTCGCAAATAGATAAGTATACTTTGTTGATTTTTAGTGTTAAGTATACTTAATTACTTTTTAAACAAGTAATTATATAAAACATAGTTAACCACTAAGAAATCCCTAACTCCTTTTTAAATCATTTATTTATAACTTAAAACAATTTTTTAGAAATAATATATATATATATAGTATTTTATTTTTAAAACCAGATATTTAATAAAACAATTTAAAAGGTGTTATACCGCATAAGATATTTATACTTTAATAAAATAGTCAACACATTTTATAAAATCGATGTACTTAAAATTTATTTTACAATACATATAACATGTTTTAAATGTTCATCCAAAATATTATTTGAAAATAACAAGTTTAAAATTCACTTATAAACTTGAAAAACCCATGTTTTACTAATATTTATAAGTAAACCCTATTCTTTAAAAATTCATAACTAACTCCTCAAAATTGATAGAAATCTCAAACCAATTTTAATATGATCTAATATAAGTTAGAAAACATTTGCAAAAAGAATGAAGCAAAATATTTAAAGTCCATTCTAAACATTTGAAGTCCAAAATCAAAAGCTAAAGGTGGCAGTTTTGCACAAGTGGAAGTTTGACCACTTTTCGATGTTTTACTTAACATTTTATCATCCAAACATTTTATGATAGTGAGAATACGTAATAAGAATCAAAAAATATGCTAAGAAACCCCTAAGGTTCTCTCTACAAAGTTTCCTAGAAATTGTTAAACACAAGGCAATTCCTAAGTGCATCTATAGTGACTATTGCTATAAGAGCACTTTCAAATCCAAGTCCAATCTAAACCAAAGTTTAGATACAACATATGTGCTTTGTTTCAAGACAATGCTACAAGTCATATAAGTCCATTCAAGTCCGTTCGAGTTCATACATATGGATTACATATGCCATTAGCTTTCAAAGCAAGAATCGAATTCAATATTACAACAAATAACAATATTGCTTCAAACAACACATACACAATCAAACACAAGCATATATACATAATATTTTAATTCAAGGTAGCGAGTGAGCTTACCGTTAAGAAGGCAACTGAGCATGTCCTCGCCTCCACTTCCTATCTAAACCTTCCAAACACCAACTTCCTACCACTACCTTGCTTTGTGCTTGCCTAGGGTAAAATACCCTATAATTGCTCATGACCTATGAAGGTTTGGGGGGTATTTTTCTCCTCTCTTCAAGATAAAAGATGCTAGAAGGTTTTGTGATGTTGTAGTAAGGCTTGTGCCAAAGTTTGAAGAAATTTGAAGATGTTTTGAATTTATTTTCTTAGAAAGTTGTATGAATTTAGAGAATTTCACTAAAGGACTGACCCAATTGGTTTTGAGGAAACCAATTGGATAATTTGGAATAAGATTCCATAATTGACCAACATGTTCATGTAGGAGATTGAAAGAGTTAGGGGTATGCCCTAGCGGTATTTATGTAATTTGTTACATATATCTAACTTGGTAATCAATATTGTTCAGAATAAAAGTTGTTTTCTATCTATCATGTACTTGATATAATTGTCATAATAATTATTTAATTTAATTAAAAGTATATTTAATAGAAAATCCATAAATGGTGTCGTGATAGCAATTACAAATAGTTGTAATCATGAGTATTGTATAGAAATATTATAAAACACATCATTTTAATTGTTGCTAGCAAGATGCATCGAGACTGGATATTGGTGTATTTTTTCAGATTAAATTACACAACGCACTTGAAATTAAGCAATATATTACTCATGACTGCTGGTGTTACCTAAATATTATGTGCTGATAGTTATTGGATAACTATGGAAAGACTCATTCAATACTCTATTGGTTAATAAAATTAAGGTCAAATAGAAAATATCAATGTGACTAATTTAAACAGTCCTATTAACTTAAGAATACTATTGATCTTAAATATGAAAGCTCTGCTTTGATTACAGTAAAATCATGACATGGCATCCATCGAGTGACTATTGTTTGGTTGACTGGAAGTATTGGAAGTGAAGCAATATGCAAGTGAGGGTTTGTCTTCTTAATTATATGACGATAGTAACACATTCAACTAAAGTAAAGTCAAAGTCAAAGTCTTTGGCCAAAGCATTTCGGTTAATAATAATTGTTACTATTGAAACAATAAATTTTTGTTTGTATTATAGGATTGAATATGGAAATTATTTAAATTTTGACCATTACTAAATTCTATAAGTCTAAAGTGATATAGTTTTGATGAAGAGAACTGGTATAAATAAAATCATAACCAGGTAACGCTTAATAAAGTAAAATTGCATTTTGTTGAAACCAAGTTACTAAGTGACATGTGAACATTAATAAATGAATAGTTAGGTATTAATCACTGAAAAAATTTACACTGACCAGTCCAACGATCGAAACGATGAATTTTCTCTTTTCCTTCCTTTATTTAGTATATCTTCCTACACTCGATATTGATCTTTTTGGAGCCTTCGTCTCTAGATATTGCTGGCCGAAATCCCCCCTCTAGTCTCTTTATTTTATCATGCACAAATCAAGGCGATTCAACAGCTATTCGATAGCCACTGATCAATGGTTCAAGGACCAGCATTCTTTTGGATTGGAAATTGTTTCAAGGAGAATGCATAATTATATTAAGGTGTACTTCAAGGCATTAGAAGTGAGGTACATTTATTTGTCAAAATATAATTATAATTGTTTAAATACAATGGTTTATCTTATATATACATATAGACACACACACACATATATTAGTCAAGGGACAATTCTGATATGCAATTGATATTATCACAAAATTATTTTGGTTGTATGTTTGCACGTACTTATAAATTTTTTAGTATGTTGATATCTATAATGTCGCAACTCAAAAAAAATATTAAATAATATATATATATATATATATTTGCATTTTAATATATATACATAGTTTATAATTTAATTACTTCATCATGCATTATATAAATATGTTATACAAATTTTATATATAGTCGATTATATATATTTTCAACTGTAATAAAATAATTCTTTAAACATATTTATTATTACTTAAATATGATTTATGTCATTTAATTACATAAATTAATATGTTGATATGTTTCAAATTTTACAAGATAACATTATTAAAAAATACGCGACTAGTAGAAAAACAAAAAAATATTTTTTATCATTAATTTTTTATAAATATAAGCCAAAAACCAACTTAATTAAAACTTAATTTTAAATCATAAAGTTATAAAATAAATTTCCTAAGTACAAAATATAATTTTGAAATTTACTTGAAAATTGAATTTCAATATTATGTTTCAAAAATTATTTTATATTAATATTATAAATTAAATCCACATGGAATTAACTGAAAATTAGAAAAAATATTTTCAAGTTACATGCATGGTCGGGTAAATATATTTTATCATATATTATTTTTAGTTTCCAATAAAAAATAAAAAAATTAAATATTTTATATTATTATTTTATTTAGTATATTTATAATTGATTTAAATATATTCACATATGTGTTTTAACGTTAATATTTCATAATTATGCTTATAAATATGTAAATATATTTATCTACATTTATATCTATGAAAAAGGTTTAAATATATACACATATTTAAAATGTTATAAAAGTATATAAACATACATTTGGAAAATATATTTTCATAGCGGGTGAGCTAACGTGTCCGTTCATACTAGAACAGCAATAAATAGCGACGGAGCCTTTCGACGACTGTCGACGGCTGTTTTCGAGTGTTAACGGCGGCTATCGAACTTCGTTGCCTTTTCGTAAATAAAATATACTAGCCATCGCTAGCCGTCGAAAACCGAAACAACAAAGCCATCGATAGTCATCGCTAGTACCTATAAACTATTTTTTATATAGGCCTTCTGGCCGAGAGCTAATTTATTATTCTCAATCCCCCAATTTCAGCCAAAACCCTGCCTCCACCACCTCCTCTCCATCATCAGCTAACAGCCGTGCCTCTCTAAGCTTCTCCAATTGCATCATTCTCTACTCTCAACAAGCCTAGCCCCTTCATCAATCTTCAATCAAGTTTCATTCCTAAATCCTAATTAATTTTGATTAGTAAAATTAGGGTTAATTTGTTGTTATAATTGTATAATACCCCAATGATTGTTTAGCATATCCTATTAAATGCTAATTAGGTTGTTATTATAATTGTTTATCATTGAAATATTGAGATAAAATTTTTGTTTTGTGCATATATGTGTTAATTGGTGTATATGCGTTGACTAGTTAGTGCATACGCGAATTAGGACTACTTTGGATTGGTTAGAATCGATGCTCAGAATTCTTGTATGCGTTTTCAAGATGACGAAAACGATGATCTAGTGTATGAGTTTCTTAGAATGTAAATAAATTATTATAAAAATTGTTGTATAATATGTTTTACTTTTTGTAAGCCCCTTAGAGAGTTTTTGGCCGAGTTTTTAGCCCCGTTTGACAAATATTGTATATGATCGACGTATGGATATTCGTTTTTATCACAGAACAGACAGATATATTCATCCGATGTAATATTTTTTGGATTTTTCCTTTTATTGGACAAGTTACAAACAAAGTGGTAACTATATTTTGTAGATCTTTTTGTTTTAAATGGTTCATAAAATTTCGACAACACTTTCATTTTGTTCCCTATGTACATACATAAGTGTACGATACAGAGAACAAATGGGAAGTGCTGCTTAAACTTTGTTGAATCATTTAAAATGAAATGATTTGCAAAATATAATTACTATGGTGTCTGCAATGGTAAGTAGGATGACCAACCATCAAAGTGTAAAACAATAACGTAAAAATTGTAGATTATATACATATAACAATTTGTATAAATCCGATTGAAAATAAAATTAAATAGAATAATATTATATATTTGAGAAAATTTAAATATATGACTTAATAGGAAAATAAAATGTCAGTACATAAATGATTAATGCGTTTTTATGTTTAGGAAAAATGGTCAATTATTTTATTGATCGGAGCTGGATATACCAACAAAGAAGAGAATTCGAGGCTTAATAAGTGAACATTTTCAAAATGGTGTACACGTCTTTATTGAATTTGCTTTAAGTAATAATGAAAATGACGGTGAAATTCGTTGTCCATATAGTAGGTGCAAATTATTGAAGCATTTGATACCAGATATGGAAATAGTTCATCTACGCCAATATGGTTTCGTGCCGAATTATTTTGTTCGGAATCTTCATGGATAACTTATAGTACCTAATCCCATGCATTTGGAGGAGGAGGTGGATAATGAATTTGTTCCAACGAATCTCATAGAAGATATGGTTGAAGATACAACACGTTCAATGTTCCTTATTGTTGAAGTTGATGATAATGATATTAATATCGAAGAAGAACCAAGTATTGGAGCAAAAAGATTTATGATTTATTGGATGTTGTTAAGAAACCCCTTTGCGATGGTTGTACAAGCGGTACTCAATTATCAGTAACTGCAGAATACATTACAATGAAATCAAAATACAACTTCAAAGAAGCCGGATTTACAGCTATGTTACAACCTACAAAATGGCATATGCCACCCAATAATTTAATGTGCATAAATCATTATGAAGTGAAAAACTTATATCTGCTTTTGGTTTGTCATATCAAAAAATAGATACATGTTTAAATGGCAACATGTTGATTTGGAAAGAAGACATCATTCTTAGAAACTTAAAATATGTCATCAAGAAAGATACAAATCAAGAAGAAAGAAAGGAAAGGAAGTTCCGTACGAGCAGATGCATTACTTACCCATCATTCCTTGGCTTCAAAGGTTTTATGCATCTTTTGTAACCATGCATCGTACGAGATGACGCTGAGAACATAAGAAGAAGGTACATTAACACACCTAGCTGAATGAAAAGCATGGAAACATTTTGATAAGACATACCTTGCTTTCATAGGGGAGAGCCGTAATGTTAGACTTAGTTTATATATTGATGGATTTTCACCATTCTCTCAATTTGGTTCAAAATATACATCTTGACCTATAAATGCTACACCTTACAATTTACCTCTGCGGATATATATGAAAACTCCGTATATGTTTCTCACTATTGTCAGCCTTGGCCTGATAATCCGAGACAAGGAATCGACACATATTTACAATCGTTGATTGAAGAGTTGAAAGCAACATGGTATGAAGGTGTTGAAACATATGACATTTCAAAAAAAAATCGTACGTTTGATTCTCTACCATGGACTATAAGCGATTTTCCTACATATGCAATGCTATCAGGTTAGAGTACGGCTGGTCATTTAGCTTGCCCTTATTGCATGGAAGAAATACGAGCATTTTATTTATCGTATGGGAAGAAAATTTTATGGCTTGACTTTCATCGGTGTTTTCTCCATATAGATCATCCTTTTAGAAAAGATAAAAAACTTTACAGGTAGTTGAGTTGAGACTTTGTGACCACCAACGATTTGGTCAAGCGAAGATATTTATGACCTTGTGATGGTTTATCCAAAGATATATGAAACCAGCAAAGAAATTGAAATTCAAGGTAAATCAAGATTCTTAATTATTGCAAACAAAGTATATTTTAGGAGTTGCCTTATTGGAAAAATCTTCTGATTCTTCATAATTTTGACTTGATGCTCAATGAGAAAAACGTGTTCGAAAATGTATTTAACATAGTTCTAAGTGTTAACGGAAAGACTAAAGAAGATTTGAAATCAAGACATGATATAGAAGGAATATGCAATCGTCCTGGACTTCTTATGAAGCCAAATGACACAAAAACAAAAAGCATGCTACAAGCTAGATTGTAACCAAGATAAAGTACTATTAAAGTGGCTGGAAGGATTAAGATTTCATGATGGGAGTTCCTCTAATCTTCGTAGAGGTGTCAACTATAAGAACAATAAACTGAATGGGATGAAAAGTCATGATTGCCATGTAATGATGGAACATTTGTTACACATCGCTTTCAATGAACTGTTTTCCATAAAATTTGGACGGTTATAACAGAACTTAGTTTGTTTTATAAGAACCTTTGTTCAACTGCATTAAAAGTTGATCATCTACGTAAACTTGAGGATGAAATTCCTATACTACTCCACAAACCGAAGAAAATATTTCCTTCTAGTTTCTTTAATGTAATAGATCATTTACCTGATCATCTTCCATTTGAAGCATGTCTTTGTGGTCTTGTGCAATATCAATGGATGTATCCGTTTGAAAGGTATTAATACTAAGTATGTTAAGTTTTAGTTTAACCATATGTAATAAAATTTAATTATAACTATTCTTAATAGGTACTTAAATCATCTATTGAAAAAAGTGAGACAAAAAACACGAGTTAAAGGTTCGATATGCAAATCATATATCAAGGAAGAAGCTTCGTTCTTTTTCTCTTATTATTTCAATGACTAAATGAACTTATCTTGTGAAAGTACTATGCGAAATGATGACAACATCCAAACGGGATATCAACAAAATTTTACTACTTGATTTTCGAACCATGTATATGATCCGGTAAATTGTGTGGTATGAAGGGTTGAAACATCTTGCCATGAGAATAAAAGGAAAATTCAAGACATATCTAATATCCTTTCTCAATGGATACAAATTCAACACCAAATAATATGGAGCTGAAAAATTAACTAGCAACATTGGTGTATATGTTAAAGGTAGTGATGATCTAAATGATCACATAAATGATTTTTATGGCGTGTTAACTCAGGTTTTTCAATTAACATATTTCACCAGACCTGCTGAAGAAGTTTATTTTTTTAGATGCAACTAGTTCAGTAATGTTTCAGGTTCTAGATTCAATGTGCACCACAAATATAATATTATTGAAATAAAGCACACATCACGTTATCATAAGTGTGATCGGTTTATACTAGCAAAACATGCCCTACAAGTTTATTATTCTCCCTATCCATCTATAAAAAGAGATAAAGCAAATTGGTCGGCGGTTTTTACAATGAAGGCAAGATTTACGTTTGACGAAAAGAAAATTCCAAACGGACAAGCGTACCAAGCGGATATTGAGGAAAATGGTGAACTTGCAATAACATATGATCAAACCAATTTTGGACCTTTAAATGATGAATCAAATGTATTAGCAGAAGCATTTGAGACCATAGAGTAAAATAATGTAGAATACGAGACCGAGTCTGAATCAGAAAATGACGAGGACTAATTTTAATAGTATAAATGTTGAAAAAAGGTAATCTATGGGAGTATTGATGTTACATTTTTTTGTATGTAACATGCGATTTTTGATGTTAAATCTTGATAAGTTTACTCATAATTGAGTGATATATTCTGCCATAATAAAATAATATGTATGTGACAGGTATTACAGATCTCCTTCTTTAGCCGACATAGTTTTTTACAGTCTGGTTCCCTATCTGGGTCTTAGAGAGGGACATGTCATAGCGGTGGTGATTGCAGCGGCCCTTCGCAAGAGGCACCGCGTATGGTTGTTAGATTTCTAGTGAAAGCTGATGCTTCGTATGTATTAAATTTTCTTTAGCATTATAAATATTTTGTATGATATATTAGTCATAATTTTTTTGTATCATATTTAATGCAGGGGTTTTGAGCTTAAGCTTTTTTACATTATGCTCAGCATAGCAAAGTAGGCATACATGAGTCATATCACTACATGCTGGCTGAAGTGGAGTAGAATCTCGGACCATGTATGGAAAAAAAATATGGCAAGACTTTCTGGTAAGTGTAAAATTATATACCATTATATATAATCATTTTACAATTTGATGACTAAGTATAAATGTATAACTTATATTTTTTTTCAACATATACATACAAAGGGGCAGTGGACTTACAAAAAGAGGATGTGTCTCTTTGCCAATGCCACTACAACCCAAATGTGCCAAATAATTTGAGGGAAATGATGTCTACGATAAGAAAATATAGAAATAAGCCACAATGTATGGGCGCCAGCGTCAGAGATGCTTCGGTCACATGGTGGAGTAGCAATGTATTCAAGGTAAGTATATCATATATCACATTTACTTATTCAGTATATAGAATACATAATTTATACCTATAAAATACAATCTTAATTTTTAATTTGCAGGTGGAGTCAGACATGAACTCTGCGAATAGGAAGAAAAATCCCCTCACCCATCATGGTGGCTCATAATCATTTCAGCACCATCGCGAGAACCTGGTAAATGATCAATTGCAATTACGAACAATTATTACATTTTTAGTATAAATTTGTATGAACAACAATAAGATACATCAATTATTGTAGGATAAAGCGTGTGGGGGTCCCGTCTCCTATATGGATGTGTTTGAGAATACCCATGCCGTCAGGTAGACTGACGACGAGGGATGAGTTCGTATGCCTGACATGGGGATGATAAAGAAAAAGTTGCGCATGTAAGTATATTTTAAGTTATAAGTTATTAATAATGATCAATTTAATTAACTAGTTATAAAATATTATAATAATGTCATGTAACATTCATTTGTATCTAATTTTGCGTTGTAGGAAAATTTATGCAAACACATTCGCAAAGGCAACCACCGATGAGGAGGACGCGATCTTTGACTCTGTTATGGACCTGACACAGAGAAATATGCGCCAGCGATATGGAAATCAATTAGTAATTTATTAGAATTAACTAAGTTGTAAAATTTTCTTAATGTTTATAAAATTTAGGCAACAACTTAAACATATTTCGACTTGTTTCGTAGGTTCGGGTTTCAAAAAAGGACTTACTAAAGGGCTCAGTATAACGTGGAGATTAATGAGCTTCGACAGGAGATTGCACGGCTGCAAGAGCAGAACCTCCTCCGAGCAGTGCAAATGGGGCAACTGAACCAGCGTTTGGCCGATTATGTGGAGCATCATGGAGCATTCCCTTCAGTCTGGTGGTTCTAGAGCCGATAGTGAGCCATGAGGTACGATTGGCCTTTTTTTTGAAATTGGTGTATATAAGCATTGAGTGATGGTGAGGTTGATTTACAGACATATGGAATTTGACATCTATTTTTGAGGTTGATTTGGTGGTTGATTTGTGGAGTTGGTATATGGAGTTTGATGTTGGATGTGTATATTGTACGTTGATATTGGATGTAAATATTGCAGTTGGATGGGTGAGACTGGTGATGAAAGATTTGTTTTGTACTTATTGAATACGTTTGCGTTTAATATGTCGATGTTTGAGTTTTATAATGATATTGATATTGGTTTCAGCTTATATATCTGATTTATATGTTGATTTTGATAAGTTGTGATTATATATTGGTATGGAAGTATGCACGACTGTAGAAAAAAATTACCTAAACTTCCGACAGCTACCGGCGGCCTGTTGGCCAAGTTTTTTGACGACTAGCTACGACTATCTGGATAAAAATAGCGAAGACTACCGATGGCTTAGTGGAAAAGATTCACACCACACGTGCATCATTGTCGTTGGAAAATCAATCGGAAGCGCCATCGCTAGCCGTCGCAATACGATCGTCAAAGCCATCAGGATTAATTGGAAGGAGTGGTCCATATTTCGACGATATTTCTGATGGCCCACGACGGCCGCCGACAGCTGCGAGCCGTCGGAAATTGCAAATTGCCCTGCCTCTTGTAGTGGTTGCGATGTAAATTCCAACATCTATATACGGACATGTTGTACCTTGCACGAATTGACATGTTACATATGAGCACACATAGATATATGTACACGCACATATACATACATCAAACGTACATACACATACATACATACATACATACATATACACATATGTATATGATACATGTGTGCATATATATAACATAACATATATTAAATAATAACATCTTTTTATAAATTCATACAAAAATTTGAAAATAAATAAATAAACTTCATATGTCCAGTAAAGATCTAATGGGGTAAAAAATTTGAAATTTATCTATAATTTCCACAGTGGGCAGGCATAGAACCAACAAACAGCAAGAAATATCATAATGGTATAGCCAAAGCAAAGTCATGGGAAAGTTATGTTTCAAAAGATTAAGAAACAGCAGAAAATTTCTTGATGAAATAAAACTAAATGAGAGAGAATATAAGACGAGGCCTCATCTTTCTTTAGGAGATAGGGGTAGTAACATGGTGGATACTATTTCTTTGCATGAAGAGGACAATATGGGTTGCAAAGATAATAATAAGGAACTAAATGAAGTGGAAAAGAAAAATACTTTTATTTTGCTTGAGAAGAACCCGCCTATTAGAAATAAAATGAGCGCCAATTTTTTGTCGTCGGAGGTGGATCAGATAGCAAGAGATGATCTTGAGGAGGGTAAATTAGCGAGTTCAATTGCTGTAATAATTGATGAATGTGGTGTGCTTATCGAGGCAGTGCTTTAATTCATGCTGTTACCTTACCCAATATATCAGATGTGCACATCATGCATGGTTTAGATGTGCACATGCACAGTGTAAACAGGTTTAGTGTTAATTTTGATAACACTAAAACAGATGTAGTTCCGCCGTCTCTTATGTTACTCTTCCTATTCTTCAGCAATCAAATTCTTCAGTTGCCACATGTCCGCCTCTCCCACCTGTTAACCCTATCGGCCAATCAAATTGCATTCCTCTCTCCTTACATGCAAATTTTTTCCCTAATTTAGATTCTTCTTTATCATTCTCCCTAAAGAAAATTACGACATCCACTATTCTAAGTCCTTCCGATTCAATCAACATTCCACCAACTTTTACGTCCCAGTCTGGTTCAACTTCTCTCTTAATTTATGAAATCTCTTATAAGGAAGCAAGTAAACAAGATGATATTGTTCTCAATGTTAAGGACCCTCTATAATCATCTTCTTTCGGCCATATTCCCCCTCCTTCTACATGGCATGAGTATCCTGGTATTACTTTCCCTCATCATAAAACAAACCCAACGCTGTCTTTCCTATTTATGTCTGCAATATGCCTTCCACTTCAAATAGTAGAACACACCAAGGAAATAAAAGAAAAAGGTATCAAAAGACAAATAAGGGTTCCATAACTGATCTTGATGAAAGGAATATTTTCCCGCCGCTCACTATAGTTCCAGAAATCTCTAGTACCGAATCTTCTACTACTAGGAGAAGTAGACATGCACTCTCCAATCCTACTGCATGTTTTTCAATATTACACAGCTTTGGAGTTTATGAATATTAGAGGTGCACATACATTAAGTTAGATCAGATTAAAGAGGTTATTAAAATACATAGGCTCGATATGTTGGCTATTCTTGAAACCAAGTAAAATGAAGTTCTAACAAAGAGGGCTGCTAGATATATACACCATGAGTGGATTCTTAATCGTAATCCACTTGAAGCTCCATATGGTAGAACTGTACATGTTCACAACCCTAAAGCTTTTCTCCCTATCTCCCATTCTTTCTTCCAGCCAGATTATTCACTCTCATATCATCCACTTGCCATCTTCCTCTTCCTTTTATGTTATCTTTATTTATGTTGGTAACTCTGATGAGTTAATCTTGTTGTTAGAGGTTCGTGTCCTGTAGTTGATTTGTTTATTTTTAGCAAATTTGTTTTTATGTTTGAGTACGTAATTAGGGTGTCAGTTTTAGTCCCAGTGTGTGGCTGAAAATGAAGTAGCAGTTATTCAAAAACGAAGGGATGTAACTTTTGATTTAGCAGTTATGTTTTTTGTGATATATAAGAAAAAAAACCAGAAAATGATGCATGGTAATTTTTTACAGCATCGCAAAACACTTTGTCTCTTCATTTTTTTTCTTTAATTGTTCTGTGTTAGTGGTACTGATAACCAACATTTGGTATCAGAGCCAAGTTGTCAAAGCAATGACCGGCGAAGTAGGAGATCAATCTAAGGCACTTGCAGTGGTCAAACCGACGGCAAGAGGATCCACAATCCTGATCCAATATCCAATGTCAAGCGAAACGAACTACAGCATATGGGCTGTCAAGATGAAGATAATCTTGCGTTCGCTAGGAGTATGATCAATGATCGAAGGTGGAGACACAGACGATGACAAAGATCAAGGCGCCATGGTAGCCATTTCTCAAGCCGTGCCAGATGACGTGATGATGGCAATCGCGGAGAAGCAGACGGCAAAGGAGGCTTGGGACGCACTCAGGGAGATGCAGGTTGGTAAAGATCGCGTCAAGAAAGCACGCGTACAGGTGCTGAAGCGGCAATTGAACAAGTTACACATGGAGGATTCAGGGACAATAAACGATTTTTCCATGAAGATTGCCACGTTGGTGGGTGAGATCCACTCCCTGGGCACAAAGCTCGATGACAGCGAAATTGTTGAAAAACTGTTCAGCGCAGTTCTAGATAGATTTCTCCAAATTATCGGAACGATCGAGCAGTTTGGCGATATTGAGAAGATTTCGATTTTAGAGGCGATTTGCCGTCTCAGAACCTTCAAGGAAGGAATTAAAGGACGACTACACTTAAAGGGCAATGGAGAACAGTTACTCCTTACCCAGGCCGAGTGGGATGCAAGAATTCCAAAGGCAAAGAGAGATGAAGGTTCCTACAGCAACAAAAGAGGAGGACGCCACGGGAGAGGATATGGTCGTGGCCGTGGGCGTGGAAGTAGTGGAGGTTGAGGAAGTGGTGAACACAATAACGAAGACCGTAAGCCACGCAACTTTGACATATCCAAGGTTAAGTGTTTCAATTGTAATGAATATGGACAATTCGCAAAAGATTGTCCTAAGCCAAAGCGAAGAGAGACGGCCAATCTTGTTACAACACAAACCGATGATGAATCGACATTGTTGATGGCTGAAACATGTGTTCTCAGCCACGCAATACAGAACAAGCGAGTGTTATTGCACGAGGACAAGATGGTGCCAAAGATTAACAGCACCCAAGACAAGGTGTGGTATCTTGACACCGGTGCAAGTAACAACATGACCGGTTGTATTGATAAATTCACCGAGATTGACATGACTATCAAAGGGTCGGTAAAGTTTGGAGATGGCACGGTAGTGGACATACAAGGTAGAAGTTCAGTGCTTCTTGAATGATTTACTGGAGAACACCGTTTTTTTACAAATGTTTACTATATCCCAATGTTGAGAAGTAGCATTATAAGTCTTGGTCAATTGGATGAGAATGGATGCAAGATTGTAATTGAAGGAGGAGTGATGACTATCCTGGACAGGACACGAAGGTTACTAGCAAAAGTGAGCAGGTTAGGAAGTCGTTTATATCTCATGCACGTTGCTTAGGCCCTACCAGAATGTCGCATGGCTAGAAGCAAAGAAAGTGCTTGGTGTTGGCATGCAAGATATGGGCATGTGAACTTTCATGCGTTGAAGATTCTAAGTCAGAGACAGATGGTGCACGGCCTACCCGTAATCGTGCATGAGGACCGCATCTGCGATGGTTGCTTGATTGGAAGCAGCATCGAAATCCATTTCCAACAGTGGCAAAATTCCACGCAGAATCACCTCTGGAACTGTGGCATGGAGATTTGTGCGGGCCAGTAACTCCTACTACACATGGAGGCAAGCGCTATATCCTGTTGTTGGTTGACGATTGTACTAGATTCATGTGGGAGGTGCCGATCCGTAACAAAGACGAAGCATTTGAGGCATTCAAGAAGACCAAAGCATCAACAGAGATGGAGAAAAACGGCAAATTGAAGGCTTTTCGTACAGATCGTGGCGGTGAATTCACCTCAAATGAGTTCAAGACTTACTGTAAGCGGATGGGAATTAAGCATTATCTCACGGCGCCTTATTCTCCTCAAGAGAACGGAGTTGTTAAACGAAGAAATCAGATGGTGGTCGACATGGCAAGAAGCTTGTTGAGAAGCATGGGAGTCCCAGGCGAATTTTGGGGAGAAGCGGAATCAACTGCCGCATACCTCCTAAATCGAGCACCAACAAAAAGCGTCGTCGGCAAAACTCCCTATGAAGCATATTAAAACCGCAAGCCAAATGTTGATCACTTTTGCATTTTTGGATGTGTGGGACACGTAAAAGATGTTAAACCTCACCTTTCAAAACTTGCAGACCGAAGCAAGCCAATGGTATTTATTGGTTATGAATCAA
Organism: Allium cepa; assembly: GCA_030765085.1. Taxonomy (NCBI): domain Eukaryota; kingdom Viridiplantae; phylum Streptophyta; class Magnoliopsida; order Asparagales; family Amaryllidaceae; genus Allium; species Allium cepa. Next base: position 85,183,202 of record CM060942.1, on the reverse strand, counting down.
ATACAAAAGGCTATTTGATGTTTGATCCAAAATCAAAACGAGTAGTGGTGACACGGGATGTCGTGTTCGAAGAGGAGAAGAAGTGGGAGTGGAGCAAATTTCCAGTAAAAGGAAAAGAATCAGCAGGGAACACTCTTACAGCACACTATTTTACCATAGCAGGCGTATTTGACGTGAAAAATCAGGAAGATAAAGAGGGTATCAGCGATTCTAGCATTGGTATCGGCAATTCTAGCATAAATTTCCCATAGCCGACCCAAGAACAAACCGGTAACCGATACCAACATGGTACACCAGTGATAAACACGAGATCCAGAACATCTGTTTCAAACTCACCATATACTCCAGCAGCAACTTTTGAAGAATCAATATCAACCGAAACACTACAACCCTTGACATCTGATGAGAGCTTATCAGAAGGACCACGGGGTAAGCGTGGCATCAAAAGCCTTTACGATGAAACCTTCCTAATAGAACTGGAGTATTCGGGACTGTGTTTGCTAGGAGAAGTGGAGCCTTCAATTCTCGAAGAAGCTAAGGCAGACCCAATGTGGAGAAAAGCAATGGAGGGGAAATCACTTCCATTCAAAGGAATGAAACTTGGAAGCTCATCCCGTTACTCGACAGCCACAAACCTATAGGTCTTAAGTGGGTTTACAAACTAAAGAAGGATACTCAAGGTAGAATCGTGAAGCACAAGGCAAGATTAGAGGCAAAAGGGTACGTTCAAAGGCAAGGCATAGACTTTGATGAATTTTTTGCCTCTGTTGCTCAGCTAGAGACAATATGTTTTCTGATCTTAATTGCAGCACATAAAGGATGGGAGGTTCATCATATGGATGTGAAATCAGCTTTTATGAATGGTGATTTGGAAGAAGATGTGTATGTCATTCAACCTTCAGGATTTGAAATAAAAGGAGAAGAGCAAGGTGTTGAAACTGCACAAAGCAATGTATGGTTTACGACAAGCACCTAGAGCCTAGAATTCAAAACTAGACAAGTCATCGAGGACACTCGGTTTTGAGAGGTGTTCCTTAGAGCATGCCGCGTACATGAGAAATCAAGGTAAAGGGAATTTAATTGTTGGAGTCTACATGGATGATTTAATCATCATTGGAGAGTGTATTCAAGACATGGAAAAGTTCAAATCACATATGAAGAAATTGTTTAGCATGAGTGACCTTTGGTTACTAAGTTACTATATGGGAATTGAAGTTTGTTAGAATTCTCAAAGGATTACACTCAACCAGTCGACATATGCAAGAAAGGTTTTAGACAAATGCGGCATGAAAGATTGCAATCCTTCACAAATCCTGATGGAACCTCGTCTGAAACTGAGCAAGGAAAGCACAAATCCACTTGTAGACACAACTCTGTACCAAAGTATTATTGGCAGTTTAAGATACCTACTACACATGCATCCAGATTTGGCATTCTCTGTCAGCATGGTGAGTAGATACATGGAGAATCTCACAACGGAGCACATGGCCGTAGTTAAGCACGTACGGCGGCACGTGAAAGGAACTTTAAACCTTGGTTGCATTTATGAGAAGAAGGAAGGATGCTTGGAGCTGATTGGTTACTCCGACAGTGATCTAGCTGGTGAAACTAATGATAGGAAAAGCACCTCAGGTTTAATATTTTTCCTTGGGTCAAATCCTAGTAGCTGGTGTTCACAAATAAGAAAGTGGTTGCGTTATCTTCATGTGAAGCAGAGTACATCGCTGCTTGTGCAGCAGCGTGTCAAGGAGTGTGGCTGGGATGACTGTTGGCAGATTTGTTAAAGACCAAGGTTAAGAAAGTGGTTCCAAAGATCGATAATTAGTCTGCAATTGCATTGAGCAAGAATTCAGTTCACCATGAGAGGAGCAAACGCATCGATTCCCGATTCCACTACATTAGAGACTGTGTTGAATCGGGAATGATTAAAATCCAACATGTTTGCACAGAAGATCAGCATGCTGATATTCTGACAAAGTCGCTAGCAAGGATGAAGTTCTTGGAGATGGGAGAAAGGATTGGTGTGCGGTTCATCAGTAGAGAACAACAAGCTTAAGGAGGAGATTGATGAGTTAATCTTGTTGTTTGAGGTTCGTGTCCAGTAGTTGATTTGTTTATTTTTAGCAAATTTGTTTTTATGTTTGAGTGCGTAATTAGGGTGTCGGATTTAGTCCAAATGTGTGGCTAAAAATGTAGTAGCAGTAATTCAAAAACAAAGTGATGTAACTTTTGATTTAGCAGTTATATTTTTGTGATGTATAAGAAAAAAACAATAAAATGATGCATGGTAATTTTTTACAGCATCGCAAAACACTTTGTCTCTTCATTTTTTTCTTTAATTGTTCTGTGTTAGTGGTACCGATAACCAACAAACTCTCCATCTATTCATCAATTAATGCTTAACTACTTGCCCCGCTTTAGTCAGGATAGCCATCCATGGTTTTTTTAGGTGGTTCTAACTATATGATCAGATTGAATGACATAAAAGGTGGTAACCCTTTGTCTTTGAGAGATATTAAGCCTCTGAATGAAGCATTCTTTGCTTATTCTGTCCTTGAAATGCCTACATTTTAGGCTAAGTTCTTGGACTATCAAAAGCAAGGATGGTTTTAGGACTATGAGCAGAATTGATTATGCTTCCTATAATTTACCCTCCATCAATTCCACACCTAAAGTTTCCTTCCATTTTCCAATGCCTATGCTTTCTGACCATTCCCTTATTATAATCACTTCTGGATAAGTTGGCATGAAAAAAGGGGAAAAAAATTAATGCCTGGATTAATGATAGTTCTTTCTTGAATATTGTCTCTTCTACTTGGTTTACTATTTTTTTGGCAACCTATATATATTTTCCACAAGAAACCGAAGGTAACCAAGAATGCACTTAAGGTATGGTCTAAAGAGAAATTTGGAAATGGGAATCCGCCCTCTTCTATTTTAAAGGATAAACTTGATGTTGCTCGGTATATTATGCTTGCCAATCCAAATGATGGAAGTTTCAAGTTATGCATATGAATTGTTGACTGATCTCAACAATGATTTGTGTATAGAAGCAAGTATCAAGAAATAACAGCTTAGGAAAAAGTGGAATGATTCTACAGATCAAACCACCAAATATTTTCATGTTACTCTCAAATCAAAACAAGCCAGGGCCCACATCAGTAAGATCTTTGATGATAATGGGGTTTTGCAAATTTCCTCAAAAGAGATCGATGGTGCCTTCCTTCGATATTTTACTAACCATCATGGAAATTCAAAACGGTACAAAAGTGTCACAATTATGTTGCAAATTGCAAAAAAACTGTCACAAGCATGTCGCAAAATGTAACGGGTACAAATGCGTAGTTAACAAATAAAGCAGTAAATAGCGTGCCGATTGTATTGTCCGAGTTCGACGTTTAAAAGCTATTTTCTTGAAACAATATTGCTACCTCTACGGCACTTAAGGATATCGAGCAATTGTTTTACAGAATGAAACGAACCTTCTCGATGATGCTGCACAACAATGTTGAGCATTAACAAACTCAAAAGATTATTTTTAAGAACTGAGTGCTATGAGGAGAAAGAAAAACGCAAAAATAATTTATGTACATTCACTATTTTCTTTCTGCCTATATAGGCATGGGGAGGTGCACCTGTTTGGTAATAGGTGCCTATTCAAGCGGATGCGGCTGTTGGAAAGGTTGCGACCATTTACCATGCAGTGCAACCGTTTGAATTCGAACGGACATAAATAAAATCTATTCAGTCTGAACAGCCATGTCAAGCTGACTGCCAACTACAAAGTATTAAGTGGCTCTAATACACCTCAAATGCCTATTCTCCCACACCGCAGGTGCGGGTACGGGCCCAGGCACGGGTGCGCATATGTAGGGTGGTTCACTACCATTCATGGCTTGTGTCCCTCTTTGTCCATAGGAATTATCTTATTGTCCACATCTTGGTATATAAACACAAGTAGTTTATTTTATTCTAAGATGTAGGACTATTCATCTTCCAATGCAATTAATCCCTTCACATTCCGCAATAATACTCATTCATTTCTAACAAACCGCCACATGAATGAGTAATTGTTCAATTTTTTCTTAATATTATGAAAAACATTTATCATATTTGTTAAAGTAGCACATTGGCCTTGAACTTTCACAGTGTTTATCGTTTTGACTTACTGGCGAATCAGTGGACTAGGTTGTCTATGAACCGTAAGCCTTTTGTGTAAATCTAAAATAAACAACATGCAATATGTGTTTCTAATCCTCCTTGGTTCTCTGTTTGTGTTCATTTTTGTCATGAACACCAGCTTGGTCTCATGAGTGCTTTAGAGAATTTGGCCTCATAGTACTTCTTGAAGCGACGCCTTCGCACTTACGTAGGTGAATCTATAATGGATATTTTCACAATACTCTACTTGATTCTTAATATTACCAAGTATAAACATCATTCAAAGTATCAAAAATTATTCTATTTTCCGTTGAGTAGTGCACTGACTTATTTTAGGATTGGTTTGAATATTAACAGTGCAATCAAGTCCATCTAAACTTTGCTATCCCTTTAAACCTAGATCTTGGGATCTCTAGTCAGCTAAGTGGGGTCTCTGTTTAAAGAAACTTTTAGTTGTGGGGCTTAACCCATTCCTACCGATAAGATATTAACCTTCTCTCTAGGTAAACCTTTTGTTTGTGGATTTACAATGTTATAATTTGATCTTACATAGTAATTGTGACAACCCCATTGGAGGAAAGTTTTCTAACTGTTTTATGTCCATGATGAATATATCTAGACTTGCCATTATAAATCTTACTATTGGCCCTTCCAATAGCTGATTGGCTGTCGGAATGTATGCTCATTGGAGGTATAGGTTTTCCCAATTCGGAATACCTTCTAAAAAACCTCAAAGCCAGTCCACTTATTTTGAGGCATTATCTAAGGCAATATATTCCGACTCCATGGTTGATCTTGCTATACAAGTTTGTTTACAAGATCTCCAAGATATTGCCCTACTAGCTATGTAAACACATAACCACCAGTGGATTTTGTATCTGATGAACCAATTATCCAGTTTGCATCATAATATCCTTCTGTTACAGATAGGTACCTATCATAATGTAGTCCTTGACTTTGTGTATACCTTAGGTATCTTAGTACTCGAGTTACAGCTTTGCAGTGATTCTTTCCTGCATTGCTATTATATTTGCTGAGTTTACTTATAGATTATGCTATATCAGGCTTAGAGCAGTTCATTATGTACATAATGATGCCTAGTATACGAGAGTACTCATGTTGATAAATACTATCATCGCTATATTTAACCCAGTTTTGGTTCAAATCTATGGATATTTTTGTTGATATTATATTATATTATGCGGTTTAAAATTTTCAATTATTTTCCCGATATAATGTGATTAGGGAAACACATATTCTTGATTGGTTTTATGTATTTTGGCACCAAGTATCACATCTGCGATTCCTAGACCTTTCATATCAAATCTGGCGGAGAGTATATCTTTTGTAGATTCTGTTATCTCCTTGTTGCTTTCAAATATTAGTAGATCATCTACATATAGACATACAATAACATATCACATATTTATATATTTAGAATAGATACATTTGGCACATTCGTTTATATGAAATCCATTTAATATCATATCTTCATCAAATTATTCATTCCACTGTTTAGGCGCTTGTTTAAGCCCATACAGTGATTTTGTTAATCACAAACCTTACTTTCATTTTTAGTTTTTAGCCTGTCTTGTATATTTTTTCTTCCAGTTCTCTATTTAAAATTGTTATCTTTACATCCATTTGATGTATTTCTAAATCGAGCATGGATGCGATTGCTATCAGCATTTTATTGATGTTATTCTAGTTACCGGAGAATATGTATCAAAATAGTCCAGGTCTTCCTTTTGTTTGAAACCTTGGACCACAAGTCGAGCTTTATACTTGTCTATAAACCATCAGGTTTCAACTTCTTCTTAAATATCCATTTATTACCCAAAGTATTGCATCCTTGAGGTAAATCAACTAACTCCCATGTATGGTTTGCCATAATGGATTTGATTTCATTACTAGTAGCCTCCTTCCAATAAGGGGCATTAGTGGAGAAAATAGCTTGTTTTTATGTTAAGGGATCGTCTTCTAACATAAATGTGTTGAAGTTGGGACCAAAAGTTTTTGATGCCCTCGATCTTTTGCTTCTCCTTAATCTTTTGCTTCTCCTTGGTTCCTTCTTTTGTTGATTAGCACTATTTTGCTGATCAATATTTTGCTCAGTATTCTCAAGATAATTGAAGATTTCAGTTTTCCTTGGTCTCTTTTGAGGATAATTTTCAGTACCCTGTTTTAAAGGGTATATATATTTGAGAAATCTAGCATTTCTAAACTCAATGGTCAATTTACGTGAACATCATCAATTTTGGGTTTGTGTACCAAAAAAAAGATAAGCGGTAATGTTTTGTTGATATCCAATGAATACACAATCAATTGTTTTAGCCCAATTTGACTTTCATTGGTTTAGGTACCTCTACTTTCGCAAGATACCCTCACACTTTTAAGTATTTGTAGGATGGTAGTCTAATTTTTCGAAGTTCATGGGCTGATTCAGATGTTTTCTTTCGTCATATCTTATTCAAAATATAATTTGAAGAAAGAATAGCTTCTCCCCAGAAGTTATCTGGCAATCTAAAACTAATTAGTAAGGCATTCATCATTTCTTTAAAAGTTCCATTTTTCCATTTGGCTATATTGTTGGATTGAGGTGAATATGGGGTTGTAGTTTGGTGTATAATTCCATGTTCAACGCAAAATTCCTCAAAGGGAAATTCATATTCTCCTCCTCTATCACTTCTTAAAGCTTTTATTTTCTTGTTGAGCTAATTTTCAACTTCTATTTTATACTGTTTAAATATGTCGAATGCTTTGTGCTTACTTCTAAGGAGATACACATAACAGTACCTTATACAATCATCAATGAAGGTGATGAAATAACTTTTCCCACCTCTACTTTAACAGATTTTTAAGTCACATACATCTGTGTATATTAGGTCTAGAGGTTCAGTTTCTCGTTCAACATGATGAAATGAGGTTCTTGTCAATTTTACTTCTGCACAAACTTGACATTTATAGTTGGAATGTATGTTGCATTTTGGTATAAAGTCCAGATTAATCAATTTTCTTAAGGTATCGAAATTTACATGTCTTATTCTAGAATGCCATATGTTAAAGAAATCAATAATATAAGCAGAAGATTAATTATATTATATCATTGTTTGGCATAATAGTGATTACATTTTCCTTAAATAAACCATCACAAACATATCCTCTTTTTGCAAAAACTCCATTCTTTGACAACACAAACTTATCATACACAAAAATGAGTTTGAAGTCATGCTTGCTAAGCAACGATCCAACAATCAGGTTCTTGTGGATCTCTGCAACTAGAAGAACATCTACTAAAATTAGTACTTTTCCATAATTCATTTTCAATACAATCTTTCCTTTGCCTTCAACTTTTAATGCAGATGAATTACCCATAAAAAGTCATTCTTTCTTAGTAGCAGTTTTGTAGATTGTAAACATCCACTTATTTGGACATATATCTCATGTGGCTCACGTGTCTACAAATCATTCCTTCGAGTCACCAACAAGGTTGCATTCAAACAATTCTGCACATAAGTCCATATCATACACGCCTTCTGATATATAAGCCATGTTTGCTTCTGATTTCTTTTTCTTGGATGCACGACAATTAACGGCTTGTGTCCTTTCTTCCACAATTATGACATGAACCCTAAAATTTCTTTGATTTCTTTGGAGCATGCTCATTTTCCTTTTATTGGATTTCTCTGACTCAACTACATTTGCCTTGGCAATCGTGGGATGCAAATTCTTCTTTTCATATTTTCAGTTATCTTCCTCAATCCTTAATTGGATTACAAGTTCCTCCATTGTCATCTCCTTGCTCTTGTGCTTGAGGTAGTTTTTGAAATCTTTCCATGATAGAGAAAACTTTTCAATTGCAGTGACAACCAAAAAGGGTTTGCTTACAGTCATTCCTTAATCGTGTAGTTGGTGACTGATAACTTGTAACTCTTGAATCTGGTTGATAATGGTTTAGTTTTGTACTTTTTCTATTATTCCATCCAAAGTTCTTTGGAAGTCTGAGTCGTACAATATACATTATATAGGTTATTATCGAGCCTACTTAATATGTAGTTCTTGCACATAAAGTCAAAACTTTTCCAGACTTTCAAGGCTTCAACGTTTGTTGCATCAGGTTCCAATTTTTCGACCACGGGAGCATCTTCTATAAGAAACTTTGCAAGGCCTAAAGTCATTAAGTAAAATGGCATCTTTTGCTGCCAGCATTTGAAGTCCATTCCTGTGAACTTTTCCAACCGGTCTCCATGAGATAGCACCATTATTGGAACCATACTTGTAGATTGAGCAGTAAGAACAGCATGTGTTGGTGCAAAATTGTTGTTTTCATAAGACATTCTTGTCTACAAAAATAGCCAACAATAAATTAATATTGTTTCAAGATTGATATTCATAATGTCAGAAAAGTATTACGAAATTGTTAGACGATAGTGTTAGAAAAGTGTTATGAAATTGCTAGACAGTAACGTCAAAAAAGTGTGACGAAACTGTATACAAAAATTGTTAACAGTAATATTACAGAAGTGTTACGAAACTGTTACAATTATGTTGCAAATTGCAACAACAACAAACTGCCAAGCGTGTCGCAAAATGTTATGAGTATAACCATGCAGTTAACAAATAAAGTAGTAAACAACGTACCAATTGTATTATCGGAGTCCAGCGTTTAAAAGTTTTTTCCTTGAAATAATATAGCTCCCTCGACGACGCTTAAGGATATTGAGCAATTGTTTCGCAAGATGAAACAGACCTTCTATACGATGCTGCGCAATAACCGTTGAGCACTGACGAACTCAAGAGAGTATTTTTAATAGAGTGCTATGAGGGGAAAGAAAAACGTAGAAAAAATTGATGTACATTCACTATTTTCTTTCTGCCCATATATAGGTGCGAGGAAGTGCACCTATTCGGTAATAGGTGTCTGTTTAAGCGGGTTCGACTGTTGGAAAGGTTGTGCCCCTTTACCAGGCAGTGTAACTATTTGAATTTGAACGGACAAAAACAAAAACTGTTTGGTCCAAATTGCCATGCCAAGCCAACTGCTAACTGCATTGTTCTAACAGCCTCTAATATGTCTCAAATGCACATTCACCCACGCTGCGGATGAAGGTATTGGTTCAGGCTCGGGCACATGCGCTTTCGGGGTGGTGTATTGTCTCTCTTTGTCTATAGGAATTATCATAATTTCTACATCTTAGTATATAAACACAATTAGTTTATTTAATTCTAAGATGTGTGACTATTCATCTTCCAAGGCAATTAATTCTACACATTCCCCAATACTACTCATTCATTTCCAACAAAAGCTTCATGCCATCTCTGGAAAAGCTTAATAATATTAAATAACCTTACCTAGGTACGTACTATTTGAACTTTTTGTCCCTATAGTGATAGAGGAAATAAAGTTAGCTTTTTTTGGGAATGAATAAGAAACCTTGTGGTGGGCTTGGTGGTTTTAATGCAGTGTTTTACTATACTCATTAGAATATCGAATCTACAAACCATTATAAAGCTACCTTGAATATTTTCAAGTACTGCAATCTTACTGCTGGAATAAACGCAACTAACTTAGCTCTAGTCCCTAAACAGTGTCCGACTAATGAAGTAACTTCCTTTAGACCTATGTCTTGTTGTAACCTTATATACAAATGCATTTATAAGATCTTAAGCGTACTCTGCCTTCCCTTATATCTTATAACCAGTTAGTACTCCTACCTAACAGAAGTATACTTAATAATGTCTTCCTTGCTCATGAATTCCTAAATGGCTATGGTAGGTCTAACATATCCTCTAAAGCTATGTTGAAGCTTGATATTAGCTATAATCTCCAGTGGAGTACCATCATTAAGATCTTGGCAAAAATGAACTTCCTTTAGCTCTTTGTTGCATGAATATACTCATGCATGTCATCTCCTACCTACTCCCTTTGTTTCAGTGTCAAAACTTTAGGCAACTTCGGGAGTCAACAAGGAATTAGGTAATGGGATCCCCTATCCACCTACCTATTTGTCTCGGTTATGGAAGTTTTCACTAGCATGCTTACTGAATGTGTGTGATCTTAAAAGTTAATGTTGCATCCCAAATGTAAGAACCCTGTCATCACCTATTTGATGTTTGCTAATGACTCGGTCATCTTTACAAATCAGATTTAATCTCCATAAGGTGTATTATGGATATCCTAACTGATTTCTGCATGCTAACTGGACTTTGTATCAACCTCCAAAAGTCTATTACCCTTACCGCTGTGGTCCCTCAAATGCTAATATACTTAATTTTTATGGTCTTCAACTTCTGGCTAATACTATTCATATCTTGAAATTCCTCTATCCATTCTAGAATAACATCTCCATGTCTTGCACTATTTGAAAAAATAACTTCTATTATGGATAATTGTGCCACCGGATTGCTTAACTAAGCAGGTATGCTTGTTTTAATAAAATATATAATCTTCTCCAAGAAAGTATATTGGTGGAGAACCTTTATACTACCTAAGAAATTAATCAATATGATCAAGAGTGCAATGAACACTTCTTATGGTTTAGGAGCATGTATCCGACTAAATTGATCCCTATTTCATTCTATAAGCTGGAAGTGCCTTATAAATATGAGGGACTTGGTACTAAGAATATAATACAATGGAACAAGGCTTCTTGTAGTAAGCATTTGGATGGTCTTTTTAGTAGGAAAGTCAATATTTGGGTCATCTGGTCTTAATATACAACATAGGAAGGAAGGATTTTTGGCTGAGGGAGGCGTCTTAATTCAGTAGCTTCGTTTGGCATAACATTTTGAATCTTAGGGAAACTCTCCTACCACATGCTCAAATAATAACAATTTCCAGGTGTGGAGGGGGAAATTGCTACTTTCTAGAGTGACCCTTGGTCTATATGGGGTTTGATTTTGAGCAATGTGTTGTCATTTCCTTAATTAATCCAGTCAAGCATTGCTACGTGTTCTAAAGCTTCCGAGTTCATTCAGAATGGTAGGATCCTTCTTCCCTAAGAGAAATTTGGAATCTTTACCTTATAAAATACCATTTATCTGATGTAGAGATGACTTTCTAGTCTATTAATTCTAAAGATCATTCGAAATCTACTGTTTAAAAATCTTTGCGTTATTTGGATGAAGCTTAGTAAATTGCTTAGGTTCATAGAGTCTAGTTTTCTTAGCAGAGCCTAAGGAAAATTTACTTCCTTAGAGAATCATGAGAAATGCCTGACATACTAAAGAAAATCTATTTGCTAAAGGAATAGTGATAGATGATGCTTTTATTTTTTACTTGGCTGCAAGAGATGACAACTCCATTGGTTTTTCAACTATGATTTCACATCTTCCCCTGGAACAAATTGATGTCTAAAGCAGGTAGGACTGATCAGAGTAGAGGCAGTGCAATTGAATGGAACCTTATTTTTAAAGTAACAAGATGGAGATCTACTCAATCTAGCTTAATGTTGCTCATCCTCAAGAAATTCATTCTAGTTATATGGCATGAAAGAAATAATAGAGTTTTCATGGATAAAGCTATGTCCAGGATGCAAATATATAATTTTTTGCTGCATGAAATAAGGCATGGTCTATTAAATAACATGTATTTGTAGATGATCCAATTATCATACTGTGGTGCTAATTTTCTTATTGTGTTTGTTGTGCTTTTGTGTGTTTTTTTGTTCTCCTCATATGCTTTCATTGCTTGCACTTATGTTTTCTATGTCCTCTCTTTATTCCTTTGTTTTTTTGTACTTTCTAGGGAACATAGCCTATTATGTTCTTCTTTTATCTTTCTATGTGCAGTAATAAAATGGTAGGGACCATCTAGCCTTGCCAGCTTTAGTAAAAAAATTCAAAGTTTCAAATTAGTTAAATATTAAATTAAATTATTTGACTAGATAAATTAATTAATCAAATAACATTTATTAAAGGTTAATTAACTAAAATGTATACATACATCAAATTTTATATACTAACAAACTATAAACAATGTAATTAATTAATTATTTTAAATAGTTTAAAATGAATAATATGAATTTTCATAAATTTTATAAAATAAAATTAACTAAATGTGATTTAACCAATAAAATAAAAAATAAAAAGAATTAATGTGATTTGAAAAATATGACTTAATTAATTATGATTTAATTAATAAAATTCATATGTATATACATATATATTACATAAAATTTATAAATAAATTAAAATTATATAACTATAAAAGTATAAACCTAAGTGCAACTAAAATAAACCTAAAAATGGTTTTGGAGTAAGTGCATATGTAAAGTATGTATATGATTTCAAATATGTCTGACACTCGAGTCATGAGGGAGTTGTTAGCACCAAAATTGGTCGCTAACACACTTGAATAGAGTTATACAGAGAGATTAATAAAGTAAGTAAATTTAAACAGAGAAGTAATGCAATTGACTGAGAAAAGAACAGAAAAAATGAGAACACCAGATTTATAGTGGTTCAGGGTAATTGCCTACGTAAACTTTGAATATGATCTTCATTAATTTTCTAATCACTTGAGTATAAATACAATCCATAAACAAACAACTCGAATACAAGTTTGAACAGAAAGAAGCGAGTACAGAAAATGGCAGAGTCTCCTTGGAGTTCTGGAAAAAGGTCCCTTCAACTGTACCCCTGCCTCTTTATTTATTTATGAAGGTAAGGTGCACTCTCTGTGCAGGCCCAAGACCATGGTAGCATAGCCCATAGTTGGAGGTGAGGTGGATCAAACGAGCCATGCCGACCCACGTCTACCGAACCACCCACACCGATCCAGATATGCCGAATCTCCAAGGTCGAATGATGATCGCCGACCCACTTTGGCTGAGCTCAGCTTTTCTTTTGAGTGATTCGGGGTAAGTGATGGTTTGAGCCAAAGTGAAAAGGATGTTGATCGTATTTCCCTGACTTGATAGCTATGGCTGAACCACTTCATCTTCATGCACCTTGGCCCACCCGCCAAGGCCGAACCATCCAAATCGAATCTCCTAAAGATGCCGACCACATCAAGATCGAACCCAATAGTCTTTCAATATAGCCGACCTACATTGGCCAAATCATTGTTGCTAATTCAATCTAGTGCATATAACTGATCGAGAATAATCGACCAAGAACAACTAAACCGCACTCCAAGCACCAACCCATCATCCATCACACATCGACCCCTACTCATCGAGGCTAATTTAGAATAATCGCCATTATAACTCGAAGTGGATCTCACCTTGACGTTACGCTCACTTACATTCAATTATAACTTATACAACCTTTATTTTGTAGCGGGCCAAGGTGTTGGGTAACATTTGCCCCTAAAGTACGTCTTGTTGCATACATGACGTGCTTTGAATTGAAGCAAGTTAAAGGTCCATAAAGAAATCCATCATGTTCCCTAAATAGTCATTTATCCTTCAATTTCATCCTCCCAAAGTGTCGTATCCCTCTTTGCTTGTCTTGATGCTTGATCTATTCCTAATAGTATAAATCTAGGATTGCATTCCATCAGTGGCCATTCGTGTTCGGTTCTTTATAACTAGCAAGATTTAGCTGTCCGATCAAATCTTTTCTTTAATAACTCCAAGCAAAAAATCAATTTCTATCGATTTCAAGAAATCGAATTTTTTGAATATACACGTGCACGTTTGGGTACATGTTTTTGCCATTGTTTCTTGGATGCATTTGACATGCTCATAAGTCGTCATAGATTTCTTCTATTGTGATTGCAATTCGATTGCAATTCCTTGTTTATATTTTTTGTGATATAAGGCTTGTAATCAGCCACTTGATGAGAGGGACTCCATGTTCTTCATGGATGAGGATCTTGGAGCCGTAAGTAAGGGTGAATGGAGTTTGGCAAGTTGTAGACTCGTAGTGGTTTTGCAAGCCAATATTTCTACTTGGAGTTTATTCACCCATTTACCTCTAGCACTTTCTAAATCTCTTTTCAGAATAGACTTTATGATTTCGTTCACAGCCTTAACCTATCCATTTGCTTGAGGGCGAGCAAATACCATAAATTTCTATTCAATATGATGCCAGTAGTATAAGTTTTGAAATTTAGCGTTGTCGATTTGGGCTTCAATACCAGTTATAATGGTTTGTGGAAGGTCATAATGATAGATGACATTCCAGATAATGAATTTGATTATTTTCTTCATTTTGATTGTGGTTAAAAGTTCTTCTTCTGCTCGTTTGGTGAAGTAATCAACTACTGCGATGGCGTATCTCGAAGCGCTTTCTGGATTGGCAAGAAGATGACGATGTAAATGCCCCCAAGTGGAAAATGGCTATGGACTAGTCATTTGATTAATTTCCATTGGCAGGGCTCTTGGATTTTTTGCAAACATCTTGCACTCGTCACATTGTCTAGCATGATCAACTGCATCTTGATTGATAGTTGGCATGTAATACCCGTAGAAGAATATTTTCTTCATCAGGTTTTGCCCGCTGATGTAATCACTGCATTCTTCTTCATAGACTTCGCTCAAGACTCATTTGATATCATCATAGCTGATACATCGAAGCATGTTAATGGATACACTCCTTTCTATACATGACTTCTTCTTGGATGATTCGGAGTGATGATTTGAGGAGGATCTATCACTTTTCATTCCTCCATTTTGTAAGAATTCCTCATTATAGATAGTCTTTGATTGGAGTCAACAATGGCCCCTTTTCTGGCTCTACTTCCAAGATCTAGCTGATCTCCATCCATCAATGCTTGTATTAAGTGTTTCGACAGAAACAAAGTATGTCTGTTGCACATCCTAGAAACTGGCCATCTTGGCTAGTTACTTGACTCTTTTCAGTTCGTTCGTTAAGAATGTGTGTAATGATGTAACATGTGAAGTTGGTAGTAACTCTTAGAACTGGCTGAGATAAGGGGCAAGACAATTCCTTTGGCAAGATTAACTTCCCTGACTTCGCAAACTGCCAATCGGGAATCACATAAGATATGTAAAGTTTTCACTCGAAGTTGTCTAGGATGTTTTAGGCTAGTAGACAAGGCTTCATACTAAGCATCATTGTTTGCTACAAGGGAATCGAGTTTCAGGGCATAGCTGATCGATCATTCCATAGGAGTCATTAATACTACTCCTACGCCATAACACTGGTCATTGAATGCTCCATCCGTGTATATTTTCTATCTGTTGGTTAGCTCTCCACTACTTTTTGAGTAGTTGTCTGATATACTGAATTCAGATATGACGTCTACTAATTTCAGTTCTTGGATAGATCTTCAAGGGAAATAAGTGATATCGAATTGGCTTAGTTCGATATTATATTTAAGTAGTCTTTCAATCTAGTCGTTGTATGACGCTAGCTTTTGTAGCTTTGGGTTAGTATTCAATGCATGGCTCACGATAGTCGGTGAAATCACACAGGCGTATTAGAATAAGTCCAAGGGAATATATCATCATTTATTCAGAGAAATCCATTTAATTCTTTTATCATCGTTGCACTGAGTTGTGATCCGATCTTCAGCACCCATGAAGGGTCACCATGGATGACTGTAATGTCGACTGTCAGCTCAGCGGGTGCAATTTCGGATTCTTTGAGTTCAGATGTAACTATTTCGTGTAACATTCAACGTGAAATATGGTTGGGACGATCAACGTTGATGGTTACTCTGGTCGAATCCTAGAGTCTTGTCATGAGTTATTAACTCTGATAGTGAAGGTTTTGAATGCTCTAATCGATTATTTTCAAATGGCCAAGGATCAGGCATAGAAGCATGTTGGAGGAAATGTTGAGTAAGGGTCAGCCTTGAGATGCGTGAAGTTGTATAGCTGGATCCTTCTTTGAGTTTGAATTTTCTTGTATATTCGAGTAATGCGCTTTCCATTCAATGCTTTCATGATCTTTTACCCGTCCTTGGATTGGAGTGATAGTTAGTTTCCTACAAGAACAGGCACCGATTTAATGATTCTATCTCTAGGCGTTCTTTCGGTCGTAGCCTTGAGTAGTTGTAAGCACTATATATAAGTTTCAATATTGAGAAATCGCAACCAGTCTTTGGATGATCATGCTTTTGTTCCCAGTCTTGGGTTGATAAATGTACTGCGTGGATGGTTGAGTCTCGTCCTAGCTATGTTTATACTCCCACCTAAATTCCAAAGACATAGAGTTGATCGGCTAATAGCTGGTTTACGTTCATCCTGCTTCTTACTCGTACCTCTATGTCTGGGGCATATCCTGATAAGTACGAAGGCCATCCATGCCCAATTTAGCTTTATTCTCTTTCTCGTTGAATCGTGGGACCAGGTAGTTGATGGGAGGTCGAGTTTCACATATCCTGGATTGTATTGTGGTCATTCGTTCCGAGAGGAATACTTCGATGCCTCGTCAGTTTATGGGCGTTAGTTGGGTATTGAACGGTTATCCACGCCCACTTTGGTTCATGTTCTGTAATCAGTTCTCGAGGTAAAGTTGGCTCAAGTGCAGTCGGGTCATGCTCATCCACTTTCATATTCCTCCTGATGTATCGAAGGAGGGTGCTGGAGAATTAATTACCAAGTCTTCATGATTTACTTTCCTTTCCACACTCCGGTGGTCACAATTTTTCAACGGACATTCGGGTCACATTCGTATTATCTTTATGCGGATCGATATTCACCCTCGATCTGAGGTATGATATAGTCGATCATTCGTAGCTTTGGATGTCGTTCCGATTGGTTCAGTATTGAGGCCTCCTTACAGTCGTTGCCTTAAGTTGTAAAGAACGCCAAGCTAGGGCTATAATGAGCTGTAGTATTCAGCTTTTAGAAATTTGTACTAATGCTTTCAACATTGATTTGGCCAGGCCACAAGTTGGATGGTCGGACTCCATCCTTAGCAAATTAGTTCTCCTCCTTTCAATTTCAGGCCGAATATTGAGGAATAGAGAACGGTCATAATCCACTCATCTATTTATCAATGTTAATATGCCACTCTAAATTTTGTTGACTTAGAGTTATTCTTCCCTCATCGACTCAAGCCCAATTTGTGTTCAAGCTTCGGTCCACTTACGGGGACTTAGAGATTTGTCGAATGGTTTATGCTTTAGTCCACAGTTTACGACGTAGGGATTTTCATCAAGTCATTTATACTCTAGTCCGTTCTCTAGGGACTCAGAGTACTCTAGTCTGCCTCAGAGACTTTGTGATAACCCGAATTTTTAGACGCCTGTTAATTGGCAAATAACAGGGTAAAATTTATTAAAATACTAATTTGTAAAATTGAACATAAAATTTTGATAAATGTCAGAGTATCCCGGAATTTTAGGCAAATAAATAATGTAATAATCTTCTTTTATAATCTAGAATTTATTCTTTCCTAAGCAAATACCGTAAGTATTAATTTGAATATATATATAAGTAGATTTTAAAAGAGAATTTGGAATTTAAATTTAAATATAAACATCTTAGAAATAAATTTGATTTAAAAATTAATTATATATGATTTTTATTAGTATATGATTAGTTTCATATCATTGTCTTTAAAAGGTTTTATAAATATAAATAAGGATATATTAGACTAGTATATTTGTATAATTATTTTAAAGTATATAATTGGGTTTTTATTTCATTTTCTTTAAGTAATGTATAGATAAATAAAGAAAATTTTTTTAAATAAAGACATGAATAAATATAAAACTAAATTTCAAATATAATATAAATATATTCTAAAAACATATTAATACATGGAATTAAAAATGTAAGAAATATGTATACATAACTAAAAATGTAAGCCTAACAATATATCTAATGACAAGTGTAAGTTGATTTTAACAAATGTCCTTAATTTCTTTTTATTTTTAAATATATTTAATAAAAGATATAATAGGTTATATAATCATCTCTATCCCTCTCTCTCATTTCTTTTACAGTTCATTTTCTAAAGCAAAACAAAGAAAAACAAATCAAAGAAGTAAAAAAATGCAACCTGAAACCAGTTTTCATTTTCTTCTCAACTTGGAACGGAAATAAGATCAAAACGTCTAGTGCAAACTTGATCAAGCTAAGAAAGGATAAAATATTCAAACAAGAAAATTCAAACTCAATTCAAGATCAACTATGAAGATCCAGATTCAAAAATCAAGGAAGCATGTTCCTCTATTACTCTCAAAAACAGGCGAGTAAAACTTTAAACTATTTAAGATTAAATCCATCATGATTACTTGTGAAATGATAAATAAAGATAGAAATATGGTTTGTATAGATTTACAAAAGTATTTTGCCTGGAAATTACAATGTAATTGTTGATGATCAACTACATGTCTGTGTAAATATTTATGTAGCCTCTGTTCTTTGTTTATAATCTCAAAATTCAGTTCAAAAGTCAATTTCCTTTGCTTCAATGTCTTTCAGATCATGGTCATTAAAAGGAAACTGATTGTATTAACCAAATCTTGTTTTTAAAAATGTTTATAAGTATAATTTGTAGGTAATAACCAGGAAATAGAAATTTACAGTGGAAAAACCAATTCAAGTCAAAAGTTGATTATTAAATTTTCAAGTCTTGATTGTATAATAGGATTCGTGATTTAAAATCATGATTTTTAATATAGAATTCGAGACTTTTAAGAATATGTGTGAGGAAATTTCATGAGATGAACGTTTTTTTGTTGAATAGGAAATTCTGGCGATCGACGAGGAGGTGTGACTCGAGGTCATGGCTAAAGCTTGCTCGTGTATCAAGGAGCATAGCAAAAATAATTGGCGAATTTCTAGAACGTCGTGGTGGTGCAGCGAGTCTAAACTAGGGTTTAAGACTGAAGTTTGATTGATGTTGAATTTCAGACGACTGTGTTATCATCGTTGCATCAGTCGTGGTCGGTGTAGGTGGACTAGGAGCGTAAAGCTCTGGCGAAGGTTCAGGCTGGAAGTCGTAATGTCCAGTTGTCTACGACGGCAGGGTGAGGCATTTTCGTCGCTGGGTTTGGTTTTCCTGTAGGTACTCATTTTGTTCGATTTGGTTTTGCTGGAATGATTGGCCAACTGAGGAGTCTGGAGCGTCGGCGAGGACATCTGCGTCCGATGGGTGGGTGTATCGATGATCGGAGGCAGTCGGGTTAGTGTGCACGTGCACATGGTCTCTGCTATGTTTGTGTAGTAGTTTGTGATGGAGGAAGAAGAAGTATCCTCGGGTGGGAGCTCGGGAAAGGAGGGAATTACACAAGTCTGAAAGTGGGTTTTCGAGTGGGTTCAATTTGTTTAGTAGTATTGAAATCTCCAATTAAAATCAAACAGAGTTTGAAAAATAAAGGGGAAATCTGACTCGGGTTTTAGATGAGTTTTTCCTCGAGATTGTCTCAGGTCAACATGGGGGTATTTTCATGTTTTGAAATTAAACGACAATAGATTTAAACGATATTCTTAACTAATTCTTTAAATAATAAGTGTTTATTTAAAAGTTTGATTAATTAAGGTGTATAATATATTTAACTTTAGTAAGTTAATAATCAAAATTTATTTAAAACTTAATTAATAATGTTATTTAGTAAAAGTCTAGAGGATGAATGGGTTTATCATTTAATTTAACTTAAAGTCTTAAGTTAATAGATTAAAGATAATTAAATCCCAAGTATATTAAATAAGATTTTAAATGATAATTATGAAGTTAATTAAGATAAATGACTTATCTTCTAATTAATTAAGTTTTAGTAATTGAGATATATTAATTAATTGATACGTAATTAAAGATTAATTATCAATTTATTCATAACTAAAGGTTAATTAATTATTAAGGGATAATTAATTAATGTGATTAATTAATGATTAATCAATTAGTGTTAATTAATCAATGAAATTAACTAAGGTTAATTAATCAATGTAATTAATTTAAGGAATGGTTTATGATTAATTAAACTTAATTAAGAAGGGTTAAGGTAATTAATTTAATTTATATTAGGTGATTAAATTAAATTAATTAAGAATTGTTTGACTATCAATCTTCCCTATAGATGATAAACTTGAATTGCATACTTTGGTTTGCCTGAATATCTTTGTTATTGAGTTGTGATGTATTGTGATATGATATGATGGGTTGGACTGTGATATTGTGAGTTATCTATCGATAATTGATTTGCTGTGAGAATATGAGAACCTGTATTAAAAATGGATTTGTATCCACTTAAACAACTGGGATTAAGATGATATTGTATTCAAAGAGACCGGGGTCGTGTATCAGCAAATACCCGAAACCACTTTGATTTGTAATATACAATAATTCTATATAAATTTGATGTGTGGAATCAAACAGGGTGGAATGGAATGAATTTATTAACATGACTATTTAAAACTGAGTAACATTTCTTAGAATCATTTTATAATATGTGTTTGACTTTAACAAGTTAAGAACTCGTAGGAAGTACGAGTCACCTTGGTGATTCACATAGTTATATAGCTTGGTATCTATATCATATGGGTTTACTCACGCTGGTTTCCAGCCTGACCCGGGTGTTACTTTGATGTAATGCTCGGGTCATATGGAGTATTACAGATTTTCAAGTAAGGACGTTCTAGAGCTCAGGAGGTGAGCTGGATGGCAGGAACGTATGGAGTTCACCGCTGTGTATTAGAGTAGTATTGATAATAGTCTGGGACGGGTTGATATAACTATCTAGTCTATTTGTAATGTTTGTAACTCTGATAAATTGTATGTAATCTGACAATTACAGCTTTTCTTTTGTAAATGCTATTGATTGATATTATATTTTGATCCACTGCGAATGTGAGATGCTATTGTTTTCTGTTCTTCTTCTACCTTCTTTCTTCTTTTCTTTAACAATCTGAAATTTTGGGAGTTTGATTGCTCGGCATTTCTACAGTGAGTGTATTGATGTCGAACTTTGGAGGTCAAAATTTTAGGTCATTACATTTTGGTATCAGAGCAGAAGGTTAAGAGAGAACCTTGGCTCTGGTGGGTTTACTCATTAAGGATAGGGTCAATGGTACCCTAGAATGAGTTGAGTATATGAAAGCGTACTTGTTATTTTCTTATATACAGATTTTAAATTGGCTTTAAAAATAAATGATTTTTATATAAGATTATATTTTGATATGTAAAGAAATATTTCTTTCTAATTATTAAATATATTAAAGAAATTGGTTGTTGATTAGTGGAATTAAATAAAATAACAAGAATAAAGTGGTAATAGAAATACAACCAAATAGGAATTGGATAATATAAACTATATAAATAAGATAAATGGATCCAAAATGAAATTAAAATCCTGAATTTGTAGAAGTGTTTACAGAATAAGATAATGCATAGTGAATTGGTATCCAGATATGATAATCTTGGTTATTACCATAAATGGTTGTTGTGTTTAATAATGAAATATTTGTTAATGATTAAGCAAAATGAAATGTTTTAAGGAAGTAAACAATTAGGTGAATATGATTTATAAATTGGAATTGAAGATAATTTAAACTTTGAAGTTTTAAATCTAAGTCCTGAAAATTGGGAATTTGCTTTAAGTGTTTAAAGAAATAATGATAGTATTGTTTACAATGTAATTGAATAAAAAGGGCCTGTATCAAACAATAGTTGTTTGGAAATTTTAAAGAATTTTTTTATAAATTAGACTAAAGTTGGTTTAAAATTTAAAGTATAACTTGGTGTGCAAAAGAAATATATATATATATATATATATATATGTATGTATGTATGTATGTATATGAGGGATATACATAACATCAAAGATGATTTGAAATAAACTTCAAATGTTGAGTTTAAAATTTTTCCTTGGAATGTGATGAGGAAACCCAAAGGGAAATAATTTTTTAAACTTAAGTGGGAAGATTTTTAATAAGAACTTTAAATTTTGAAATGGGACTTCAAATTGGGTAAAGTTGACTGGATTAATTTGAATTGAATTTAACTTAGGGGAAGTTAAATAAGTTTAGAACAAACAATTTGAATTGGAAATTTCAGGATGAAATTGAAATTTAACTTAGGGATGTTAAATGGTTGATTTGAATTAGGAGTATGTGTGATCTCAAATTGGGTTTGAGATCTAAAAATTAGAAATGGATGCTATGGATGGATGTTTTAAACTAATTTGGATGTTTATTTATTTTATCCTAATATCATCCTGTTGTTATTAATAATCTTTAAACTGCGAATTGGATTGGTTTAAAATGAATTAAAAAGTGGATTGAAATAGTTTATATATCCATTATTGAAAGTAAATGGAAAGAAAACATTATTTTGAAACTATTTAAAAGGCCTTGATTCTTGAAATGAAATTGTAATTGTAGAATAAGATCATTTTGAACTTGAGATTCAAATGTTAAAAATGAACTTGCAACTAAGATTTTTTAAGAATCGGTTTCAAAGTTGGAAGATAAAATTGGATAATAAATTGGATTCTGAAGCTAAATTGTTTTTGAACTCTAATTGGAAATTTGAAACAAGTTAAGTAAAGGTAATTTAAAATGGAATTTTAAAAATTAGACTAAGGATTAAATGGTTTAAAAATTTTACGTTGTTAATTTAAAAAAAATAAAGGTTTTTTTGATTTAAAGGATTAAATTAACATTTGAAATTTAACTCGAATTTATATAATTCGAGATGTTTTTAAGTTAAGATTTGAATAGAATTAGTTCAATTTGAATTTGATTTGAACTAAATGGAAATGAGATTGAAGTTGAATAAGTTCAAATTCAAATGGGAATTGATTTGAATTTGGGATAGAAATTGAAGTTAAATCAAATTGAATTGGAATTGAATCAATTTAAATAGAAATGGAAATTTAAATTGAATTGATTGGAATGAGAGATTGGGAAATTGAATAGTTTGACTCAGAGATTATTTTTAAATAAATTGTTTTAAAGTAAACTATTTTAAATCTATTTCCTAGCTATTTACTATATAATCTTTCTTTTTAAAGCCCAAACTATCTTATACTTATTTTACAATTATTTTTGGAACTTTTTAACTATTTTACAACTGTTTTATAAGCTAATTATTATTTTTCAACTACTTTATAACCACTAACTATTTTACAATTATTTTGCAATTATTTCATTGTTTTACAACTATTTTGCTACTTTACAGCTATTTTAAAATTACTTAACTATTTTATACTATTTGCAACTAATAAGTATTTTACAACTACTTGTCTATTTCAAAAAAATTCAAGCTATTTTCTTTATACAAGTTGGTCAGAGTGCAAACTATCGAAAATTGAATGCCAACTGAGATAAGAATTGAAGTGTTAACCCAAATGGAAATTGGGAGCAATTGTGGATTAGTGAATAGAATCAAATGAAGGTGAATTGAAAAGAGAATTGATTTAGCTTAAAATTAAGAATGATAAATACGTCAGATGTACATATATTATTCTATTCGCATAATGATTTGATCCGGATTCGAGCATAGAATTTCGAGATATATATCGATCCGAGTTAGGATTTTTCACTCGATTTTCGACGTCGAACCCTGGATATGGATTTTTGATTGATTTTAGAAATTCTCCATCATCGTTAGGCTATGCAAGGAAAATGATGGTTTCTGATCAAGAAACCAGATCTGAGTCCGCACTAGGAAGTCGGGTGGACGATACTAGTTCGGAAGTGAGATTGTGTGATCGAGTGAGCGAACAGATTTGATATTGCGTACGAATGGTATATGTACATCGTACATGTTTATATAAAATAGATATTGGAATTTTGAAAGAAATAGAAATGTTTTTGAAGTATATTTTGAGAAATATACATGCACAAAGGTGGAATTTAGATATCTTTTGAAATTCACTTTATGAAAAGTAAGTGGTACGGTAAGTAACTTTATAAAAGAAAATCATACTTCAATATTTGATTTGGTGTAAATAAAGTTATATATGTCTGTTATAT
Organism: Allium cepa; assembly: GCA_030765085.1. Taxonomy (NCBI): domain Eukaryota; kingdom Viridiplantae; phylum Streptophyta; class Magnoliopsida; order Asparagales; family Amaryllidaceae; genus Allium; species Allium cepa. Next base: position 85,159,200 of record CM060942.1, on the reverse strand, counting down.
ATAATAAATCTCCCCTTTTTGAATCTATAGCCAGAAGAAAGTTTTTGAAAGTATCTGATGTATAAAGAGGAAATTTATACAAGTATGAAGTGATCCAGAGATTTTTCAAGGTTATATATATATATATATATATATATATATATATATATATATATATATATATATATATATAGGATCTTCTGAGAATGATTTTGGAGAAATGTTTTTGGAACCCATGGATTTGGGAAAGGCTTTTGATTTTTGGGAAAAAACAATTTTGGAAATTTGAAAAGCCAAGTTTGGAACTATCGGTTTTGTGTAAAGGAGATTTTGAAGTAAATCATAAGGGTATGATTTGAAAGATACTATAAGTGTATAGTATAAGTGTTTTACGATTGGCTCTTGGGAAAAAGGCGCTCTCATTGGAATGAACTTCATTAGGAGATTCACGGTGTGGGTCTGCCTTGAGCCCTAAGGGCGAGGCTCTAAATTTAATCTTGGGAGGAATTTTGAACAAACTGATGCTCCTGAGGATTATGTGTAGTGGGTAGCGAAAGTCGAGGGTGCTGATGCCTACAGAGACAATTGGGTTATGTTGTGATGATAGTGTAACTCGATGTCACTACGACCTACTACGGACCATAGCGAAAGTCGTGTGTTTCATGAAAGCCAACGGTCAACGTTTGATTTTTCCACGATGGCAACGTAACATCGTTAGCCTACGACCTATGGAGACAAAGCGAAAGTCGAGAGGCCGTGAGAGCCTAAGGCTACATTGGGATTTGACTGATGTAGTCTGCGACCTATGTGGGTGTAGTGAAGTTTCATTTGGCAGCGAAAATCGAGGGCGTTGATGCCTACAATTACATGGACTTTTCGTGATGGCAACGTAACACTGGATGTAAATTCGATCTATGACGGGTTCCATGGCATAATCAAGGGCCACGAAGTGCCTACAGTTATCTATGGATTTTGCTGCGATGACAATGTAACCATCGGGTTAACTGCGACCATGGAGGGGGTGATAATTTCCAGAGCATTCCCACCAAAGACATTTCCTCTATTTCAAAAGTGTTTTCTATATTTCATAAAGTTTTCGGAAATGTTTTCCAAGATATTTTCACTGGGTTTTGAAAATGTGTCTGCTAAGTTCTTATAGATTTTCATTTCTACGCCTGATCTGTAACAGCCCTAGTTTTTCTAGCACTTCATTCTTTTAAATACAAAACCTTGAAATTTGTTTTAATATATATTTTTAATTTGATTAAATCTTTTCCCAAAATTCTAAGTATAAAATGGAAGTTCTGAAATTTTTTAACTTTGTTTAAAGGATAACTCTAATTGGAATTTTAATAAAAGGATTGGATTATCGACTTGCTTTAAAAAATTGGTAATATTTTGTCCATTTGAATAATAAATCGCTTTGTAAATGGTAATAGTAATCAGAGATGAAGGTAACCATAATTCTATCTTTTATTCAAGTAATAAATTTGAAGAAGATTTATAGTGTACAAGGAAATTGTTAAATTACGCATTTAAAGGATACGATATTTAATAAATAACATATAAAATAGAAAATCGTATTAATTAAAAAGCGTTACTTTTGCATTAATTTTGGGTGTATATTATTGCATAGGTTCTACGAATTTTTAAAATTCACACCGCAATATATATATGAACAATACTTATTTTGCGGTTGTTCTACTGATATTTGTTGTATACTTTTTAAAGAAAAAGATAAATATTATGAAAGGAAATAAAATTTTACCTTAACTACATAAATAAATATACAAGTAGGCGTGCATTCTTTTAAGAGGGAAAGAAATAAATTTTCCCTTTCCGTTACCTCCTTTTATCTAATAGAAATAAAATGCATTGTTTAAAAACGTTCAAACCATAAATTAGTGACGTTTTCTTCCACTTAAATCAACGCCATCTAAATATTTAGTGCTTGCATTTTTCTTTCCCTGAACCAATGCACTCACGTACGAAATTTATTGCCACTTCGCTACTCTAAATTCACGCAAGTTATTATAAGATAAGGTAACGTTCGAAATCAAATATCATCCCGTTTCCTCATCTATCAAAGGCCAATTCTGTCATTTAACACGTTGCAATAAATTTGTCCAAAATTATATTCCGTTCAAGGATAAAATAATTGCTTGTCGCCTTTAAAATCCAATCAACAAATCAAGTGCTTGCATGCCTGTTTTGGTTACTCAAAATTTTTGCAAGCTTCACCTAAATACTGGAAACGTTGCATTATTATTTCACCTCATTTTTAGCTCTGTTAATAAACATTAAATGGAAGCAACTTATCCTTTACCTTTGTGAACGAAATTACTAAATCTCAAAAGAAAAAAAATCATGCAGCTTCCTATTTTATAACACGTTCGGAATGTTCAATTATTTTCTATCGTTTTTTTCCCATAATCCAAGTAATAAAATCCCACACACCTTTTTATTGCATTGAAATCATTTATTTCAAAATGTGACTTGCCATTTTCTCTACTTATTGATTTGCAAAAAAACGAAGTTCCTTGACCATAAATACTTGCATGCTTTGATTGCACATCTTATTATTTCCTTGCGTACAAAGCAACAAAAATATAGCTCCTATAAAAACTATACACGTCCCTAGATTTTCCGTTTATAGGCAAATGAGATTTCTTGCCATAAAATAAAACACGCATAGCTCATTTATAAATACCTATCACAAACATATTTCTTTACCTCATCCGTAGACTTCATCTCCTAGCTACCGTTTGTGGAGCTTCAGGTAATGACAGTTACATCTTTTTCCTTCTTCCTTTTATTTTTCTTTCCTTTGTCTTCTTTTTGTTTCACTCGGTTGCCACCACCTTGGACCGCAACCCCACTACCTTCCCCTCCTCTATGATCTAGTCGTCACTACTGCGGAGCTTATCCCACATTTTTCCATTCAAGCCCACCTATACTAGGTTATCACTGCATACGTGCACTTCATGTTTGAAAACAAGTGTAGCATGCATGAATTAGGTTATCATATATATTTATTTTGTTTCTTTGGTTGAGTGATAGAAAACAAGAGAGAAAATAGACTAGCAAAGGAGAGAAGTAGAAAGAAAAAAAAACATCTTAGTTTCTGATGCTAATAATATAATATCAATTCATGATACGAAATGCATGCGTGCATGCTTTTTGATAGGCAGGGTCGTTCCCACTTGTAGCAGCAATAGCAAGTGAATCTTGATAAGTACAAGTGTATAGGGAGGAAAAAATTATTCCAAGTAATAATTGAAAAAAATAGGGAAAGAAAGTAACGTGCATGCATTTAATTTGGATAGGTTTTAGCAGTGACTTCATAAAATCCTTACCGCCTTGAACACTATCCTTTTCAATAAGTTGTGCCCCATGTACTTAAGTTAGATAATATGTTTGCACCACTTTTATAAAAAATAGAAAATAAATGTTATCACATGTTAGACCATGTGTGTTTTGTTAGTCACCTATGCTCTAGGAGAATGAGAAAATACTATTCAGGCACAACTTTTCTTTTATATATATAAAAAAGTAATAATAATAAGAATAAATAAATTAGATATATATAATATGTATAAGGAAGCATCTATTTTTTGTGTGGGTTAAAAACATTCGTATGATGTATATTTTAAAAGTTATTTTATAATGATAAAGTTTTTAAAAAAAAGTTTTAAAAGTTATTTTAACTGTTCAGTGTATAAAATATATATATAATGATAAAGTTTTAAAAGTTATTTTATACTTGTTGTTTCATATAAAAATGCATGACCGCTTATATATATATATATATATATATAAATCGTTGTTGAGTATATTAAGTGCATAAGAAAGTATAAAAAGGTATTATATATTCTCAACTATATATACGTTTGCAGTATAGTTATGTTATTAGCCTTTGAATATAAATATATGGCAAGAGTTTTTATATAACTGAATATTAATAAATATATAAGGTTGTTCTCTGTGTTTATCTTAAAACTGAAATTTTACACTCACATATTTTGTTATAAGTGTATTGTTAAATATTATATTTGTAGTCTTAATGTGTATTGTAATAAGTGTACTGTATATTATATTACATTACTATACATAGTATAATTTAAATATAGTCTAGTTTAAATGTATAATGGATATATGTTGATTATACAGAATATATGGTCAATAGTTGTTTCTAAACTATTTATATTTTTGGAAAACATATGTATATAATTTTAATGAGTCTCAAAGTTAATATTAGTTAAGCAAATAATATTTTGGGATTTTATATATTTTGTTTCGGTCTACATCAGGCAGTTTCTAATCTATTTTCATCGATCTCTATTTATCAGCTATGTTCGTCCTATTCGTGCCATTCTTGTTCATTTTAGATTTTAGTTCATGGATCCATAACCCATTTCAAATCTCTCTAGCCTCGAAAGGTGAGCAATCACTCACGATTAAAATTCTTTTATTCATTAAATTTGATTTCAATTGAAATGACAATTGAAATATGCTGCTGTAGTTATTTAAATTTGTTATATATGCTATTATTTGTAACTGTTCACCTGCGGGATATGACACCATATCCTGTTGTTTATATAAATATTTTGAAAATAATTGCTATAATTTTGGAAAGAAATATATGGTTTAATAAATTTGAGATTATATAAATGAAAATTGTATATATAGATTTAGTAGTAATATTTGATTTAAATTAGATTGATTTAATACATATAATATGCTTAAGTATTTATGTAAATCTATATTTCAAATAGATTCTCTTGTAATCAATTGAATAATTAAGATTGGGAGATAAATTTGGGTTTATTAAGATGGTATTTGAATAAGGATTTATTTAATTAAATCAATTTGAAATTTTTGAATGGGAAATTTAAAAGGTATGATGTTATAATTGGATTTTTAATTTAAGCGATTTAATGAATATTTCACGTTTAAATAAATTAAAGAAAATATTGAGTAAATTATAATTTAAGATTACTTAAATAATATTGAATCTAATAAGGGAGTATTTCAAGACTAAATAATAACGAGGTTAAATCGAGATCTATATGAAACTATTATTTAGAACATTTAAATATTAAAGCCTTGAACTATATTGGAATTTAAATGGTTTACGTTGAGATTCAGACCTGTATTTGACATCAACGTAGTTGAATTTGCTATTTACCAACTAAATTGAATTAAAATGAAAATTTAGGTTGAACTAAATTTTCATTTATTATTTAGAAAATTAAATTGAATGAAAATTTAGATGAAACATTGAATACTTAAAGTTTTGAAATATATGGAATATAAAGGAGTATTTGTGATTATAAATCCGAATTTGAGATCGATAAAATTTAAGTGGTTATTTTAGAAATTGAGTTGAATTTAAATTGAATTTAATTTGAATAGGAAGGTCGGGTTGATGTTGGAACGATTTGTTAAGGTGAGGAAATTGAAAATACTTTACTGTATAAATTATTTAGTATATATAAATACTATTTTGGGAAATATAGAGATATTTGAAGTGAAAATGAGATTTGGTTTTGAAGTATAAATTAAGCTGAAATGACCACGGTGTTATAGTGTATATTTCTACCTTGTAGAAGTTCCATGGACCCTTAGAGGATGGTTATCCCAAACATCCTTTAAGTTATTTTTATTTCAGTTGATATTTCACTTGAGTTGGATTTATTGATATAAGAATCTTAATCCTGACTCGAGTGTTTTGTATTTTGCTTTACGCTCGGGTCAGACTGAGTGATACAACATTTGAGACTCACCTTTGGAGTTCGGAGCTTCATTTGGAGATCCAACTATCGATTCAGATTCCAGCCTTTCCAGTTGATTGGTTCAGAGAAGTCATCTGTTGCATTGGAGACTTCACTGCATTTGAACTATTCGGTTCTATTTTATTTCTAACTCTGATGTATATAGTAGCTTCATGAACTACTATTCTTTATCTATTCCGCTGCATTATATTACTCTGTGATCTGTGATTGATTTATTTACTGTATATTTTAAGTTTTGCCAAATTTTAATTAACAATTCGGTATTTTGAATTAATCAAGTCGGATATGTATGGTTTTATCCTCGATTTGAATGGTCAAAAATAGCGGGTCGTTACAGTTGGTATCAGAGCTTTGGCTCTAGGAAAAACTTAGAATATATTGTAAATTTATTTACAGAATTACTTTCGTTCGAGTTGAATCTCTTCCTTTTGACTCGATTTCCTTTGAATTTTGGAATGTCCCTCGGTTCCGAAATTCATTCTTGTCTCTTTCTATTTATATTCGTTTGATCCTAGAGTATCCCATAACTCCACTGAATGTTTTGCAAAGGGGGTGAAAACTCCATTACAATCGGCATTGATTCACCGAAGATTTCTGTATCCTCGGTTTACGATGCTGCTATATCATGATATGCTGAATTCTATCTCTGGCGATCGAATGTCGATTTGTTTTGGAATTCCGCATCGATTATATTCCTAAGGTCACGGTTGGCCTGATTAAGGTCGCCACGATTTGTAGAAGTATATCCTTCTTCTATTTAGTAATTTAATTATCTCATCTTCAATCGAGTCAATCTTCGAACCAGCATTCTATTTGATTAGAGTCCCTCTAATTTGTATCTCTATCTTTATTTGGAAATTCCTCCTTAAATCAGCCTTTGGAAATCGGGTTTTGTTTGTATTTTTGAAATTATTTTATATATCGAAATTATTATTATAACTATGATTTTATTCTATATATAAAAAGAATATGTTTTCGATAAGGATTATATACCTATATATAAAACAAATAAGAAATGTTATTCCATATAAAAGTTTTGAAAGGATTTGAAATTTTGAAAATTTATAAGAAAATGATTTATATTAAAATGATTTATAACTGAAGGGTTAAATTTGAAATTCGAGAATTGAATTCCGGTATTTTGAAATTGGTTTTAAGATTTTGGAAAATATATAAGAATAATACGATTTAAAGGTATTTTTCGGATAAGAAATGTTTCAAATGAGTTCAAATGAATTCCAATAATTTTGAAGAAGTTTCAAAGAAGTTTTCAAGAAAATAGAAGTCCAGAACTCACCTATGGCGCTGGAAAATAATTGCGATGATGAGTGCACGCATCATCGACATTGATTTTCGAGTTTCAGGGTGGGGGAGTCCACTCTAGTAGCTTTGCTATGCGAGTGCTATTGTGAAACAAATTTTGATTTCAAATTCCGAAGTATTATTTGATATTTTAGAAAGATATAGGTATATATTTGAAACAATTTAAAGTGAGACCGGTGTTCAGTCCTCGAGTTTCAGATTTGATTTGGTATAATCCTATCTATTGAAATTGATTTATTGATTTATTGTTGATTTTCAAGTGTTGAATTGGAAATTTGATTTCTCTAACTGTTTTGAATGTTCGAACACTTCCAAATCAAGTTTTAAAATTTTAAAACTAAGAAATTTCGAAGGGTATAAAATATTTGATAAAGAATATAAATTTAGTTTTGTATGTTTAAAGTATGAAGAGTATGACTTAAGTAAATTTGAAACTTTTGTTAAATAAATAATTTGCAAGAAGGAAAGTTGGATTTTTCATATAGAAATAAATAGTTAAATGTATTAAAGGGATAATTATAAAGTTAGAACCATTTTATAATTGATTTTGAGTAAATATTTGGTTTGAAATTAGATTGGAATTAAAACCAGTACTTATATGGTGATTTTGGAAATGAATTTGTTTGACTTGAATTATTTTAATTTGGAAAATGGGATAATTTTCTAAGCCTATTATTTTGGGAACTTTGAAATTTAGATATTTAATTTGGAAGAAAATTTGGTGAAATCATATATGATTTTGAAACTGAATTGATATTGAAATGATTTGAAATTTGAGAACCTTATATTATTAAGCACTTGAATTGGGAGTGATCGAACTTATATAAAATGGATTGTATAAGTATGAAGTTGATTTGAAATCTTTTGATTTGAAAGGTACTCAATTTGGAAAGAGATTTTATATAATCGAAGTCTATATAAGTATGATTTGATCTACTATTGATTTGGAAAGTATTCGATTTGGGAAAAAATGGAATCCCATATATATGGACTTTATATAAGTACGATATTTGAAAGTGATTTGAAAAGGTACTATATGATATATATTTTCGAAGTAAAGATATGGAAAGTGCCTTCTGCTTGATATCCGCTTTGTGGCCACATCGTGGATTCATTCTATCGATATTATTCTCTCTGATTTTTGGTTTTCCGGATGTAATACTCGAGTGTTCCCACCATGGCGTAACCCATGGATTTTTTCTCTCATGAATGCATAGCGCAATTGCCTGGCTGAGTCTGGCCTAGGGGTACGGATTGTTTCCTGGGGGATCCAGGCGTAACCATTGTGTATCCTGCAATCTATGTAGGTCACGAATAGTAGCGCAACTGCCTGGCTGAGTCTTGCCTAGGGGTACGGATTGTTTCCTAGGGGATCCAGGCGTAACAATTGTGTATCCTGCACTCTATTAGTCATCGTGGCGTAACTCGCAGGGCTGAGAAAGCTTACGGATATGGATTGTTTCCTGGGGGACCCAAGCGTAACCATTGTGTATCTGCGAACCATGGTTGGACAAATGTTGTGGTTTGGTTGTTTGTTTGGATTGTACTTTCCATATCTGTTTTTAAAGGTTTTTCAAGTATTTTCACTGGGTGTTGAAACAAGTCTACAAAGTACTTGAAGAATTCTAACTTTGCGCCTGATCAACGCATGGCCAGAGTCTGCAAGAACGAGGATAAACTTGTTGGAACATCGAGTTATAAAAGTATTTTCGAAAGGAAATTTTTTTTTCGATATAATAGTATTTTATTATAAAAGTATTATTGTAAAGTTATTTATTATAAAATTATTTTTCCCAACAAAGAAATTTTGAATTAATATTTGAAATTTAAATTCTTATGGTTCTAGATTAATTATTCGTGCCCGATACTATTCCTTGCATCTACCTTATCTGCTCAATTTAGTTGTTCACCTTGATTCTGTTTTCCAAATCTACCTTCCTTCCTTGTTGGATATATCCTTTTTAAATATTTGCTTTACTATCTTATCTTCCTTTGTTTTCCTTCTTTCGTTTCTTTTCGAGGACGAAAAGTTCTGAGTGGGGGAGAGTGTAACAGCCCTAGTTTTTCTAGCACTTTATTCTTTTATTTATAAAACCTTGAAATTTGTTTTAATATATATTTTTAATTTGATTAAATCTTTTTCCAAAATTCTAAGTATAAAATGGAAGTTCTGAAATTTTTTAACTTTGTTTAAAGGATAACTCTAATTGGAATTTTAATAAAAGGATTGGATTATCTACTTTCTTTAAAAAATTGGCAATATTTTGTCCATTTGAATAATAAATCGCTTTGTAAATGGTAATAGTAATCAGAGAAGAAGGTAACCATAATTCTATCTTTTATCCAAGTAATAAATTTGAAGAAGATTTACAGTGTACAAGAAAACTGATAAATTACGCTTTTAAAGGGTACGATATTTAATAAATAACGTATAAAATAGAAAATTGTATTAATTAAAAAGCGTTACTTTTGCATTAATTTTGGGTGTATATTATTGCATAGGTTCTACGCATTTTTAAAATTCACACCGCAATATATATATGAACAATACTTATTTTGCGGTTGTTCTACTGATATTTGTTGTATACTTTTTAAAGAAAAAAATAAATATTACGAAAGGAAATAAAGTTTTACCTTAACTACATAAATAAATATACAAGTAGGCGTGCATTCTTTTAAAAGGGAAAGAAATAAATTTTCCCTTTCCGTTACCTCCTTTTATCTAATAGAAATAAAACGCATTGTTTAAAAACGCTCAAACCATAAATTAGTGACGTTTTCTTCCACTTAAATCAACGCCATCTAAATACTTAGTGATTGCCTTTTTCTTTCCCTGAACCAACGCACTCACGTACGAAATTTATTGCCACTCGCCGCTCTAAATTCACGCAAGTTATTATAAGGTAAGGTAACGTTCGAAATCAAATAACATTCCATTTCCTCAGCTATCAAAGGCCAATTCTCTCATTTAAACACGTTGCAATAAATTTGTCCAAAATTCTATTCCGTTCAAGGATAAAATAATTGCTTATCGCTTTTAAAATCGAATCAACAAATCAAGTGCTTGCATGCCTATTTTGGTTACTCAAAATTTTCCCAAGCTTCACCTAAATACTAGAAACATTGCATTATTACTTCACCTCATTTTTAGCTCTGTTAATAAACATTAAATGGAAGCAACTTATCCCTTACCTGTGTGAACGAAATTACTAAATCTCAAAAGAAAAAATTCATGCAGCTTCCTATTTTATAACACGTTCGGAATGTTCAATTATTTTCTACCGTTTTTTTCCATAATCCAAGTAATAAAAACCCACGCACCTTTTTATTGCATTGAAATCATTTATTTCAAAATGTGACTTGCTGTTTTCTCTACTTATTGATTTGGAAACAAACGAAGTTCCTTGACCATAAAAACTTGCATGCTTTGATTGCGCATCTTATTATTTCCTTGCGTACAAACAAACGAAAATATAGCTCCAATAAAAACTATACACGTCCCTAGATTTTCCGTTTATAGGCAATTGAGATTTCTTGCCATAAAATAAAACACGCATAGCTCATTTGTAAATACCTTTCACAAACATATTTCTTTACCTCATCCTTGGACTTCATCTCCTAGCTACCATTTGTGGAGCTTCAGGTAATGAAAGTTACATCTTTTTCCTTCTTCCTTTTATTTTTCTTTCCTTTGTCTTCTTTTTGTTTCACTCGGCTGCCACCACCTTGGACTGCAACCCCACTACCTTCCCCTCCTCTACGATCTAGCCGTCACTACTGCCGAGCCTATCCCATATTTTTCCATTCAAGCCCACCTATACTAGGTTATCACTGCATACGTGCACTTCATGTTTGAAAACAAGTGTAGCATGCATGAATTAGGTTGTCATATATATTTATTTTGTTGCTTTGGCTAAGTGATAGAAAATAAGAGAGAAAATAGACTAGCAAAGGAGAGAAGTAGAAAGAAAAAAAAAATCATCTTAGTTTCTGATGCTAATAATATAATATCAATTCATGATACGAAATGCATGCGTGCATGCTTTTTGATAGGCAGGGCCATGCCCACTTGTAGCAGCAATAGCAAGTGAATCTTGATAAGTACAAGTGTATAAGGAGGAAAAAAATTATTCCAAGTATTATTTGAAAAAAAAGGAAAGAAAGTAACGTGCATGCATTTAATTTGGATAGGTTTTAGCAGTGACTTCATAAAATCCTTACCGCCTTGAACACTTTCCTTTTCAATAAGTTGTGCCTCATGTACTTAAGTTAGATAATATGTTTGCACCACTTTTATAAAAATAGAAAATAAATGTTATCACATGTTAGACCATGTGTGTTTTGTTAGTCACCTATGCTCTAGGAGAATGAGAAAATATTATTCAGGCACCACTTTTCTTATATATATATAAAAAAGTAATAATAATAAGAATAAATAAATTAGATATATATAATATGTACAAGGAAGCATCTATTTTTTGTGTGGGTTAAAAACATTCGTATGATGTATATTTTAAAACTTATTTCATAATGATAAAGTTTTTAAAAAAAGTTTTAAAAGTTATTTTAACTGTTCAGTGTATAAAATATATATATATAATGATAAAGTTTTAAAAGTTATTTTATACTTGTTGTTTCATATAAAAATGCATGACCGCTTATATATATATAAATCGTTATTGAGTATATTAAGTGCATAAGAAAGTATAAAAAGGTATTATATATTCTCAACTATATATACATTTGCAGTATAGTTATGTTATTAGCCTTTGAATATAAATATATGGCAAGAGTTTTTATATAACTGAATATTAATAAATATATAAGGTTGTTCTCTGTGGTTATCTTAAAACTGAAATTTTACACTCACATATTTTGTTACAAGTGTATTGTTAAATAATATATTTGTAGTCTTAACGTGTATTGTAATAAGTGTACTGTATATTATATTACATTACTATACATAGTATAATTTAAATATAGTCTAGTTTAAATGTATAATGGATATATGTTGATTATACAGAACATATGGTCAATAGTTGTTTCTAAACTATTTATATTTTTGGAAAACATATGTATATAATTTTAATGAGTCTCAAAGTTAATATTAGTTAAGCAAATAATATTTTGGGATTTTATATATTTTGTTTCGGTCTACATCAGGCAGTTTCTAATCTATTTTCATCGATCTCTATTTGTCAGCTCTGTTCGTCCTATTCGTGCCATTCTTATTCATTTTAGAAATTCGTTCTTGGATCCATAACCTATTTCAAATCTCTCTAGCCTCGAAAGGTGAGCAATCACTCACGATTAAAATTCTTTTATTCATTAAATTTGATTTCAATTGAAACGACAATTGAAATATGCTGCTGTAGTTATTTAAATTTGTTATATACGCTATTATCTGTATATGTTCACCTGTGGGGTATGACACCATATCTTGTTGCTTATATTATATTGTTATTGATGATATAGGCCTGTTATTTTATTGTATTTTCTGTTATCACTCTGCAAGTTCCCTGTGTAGTTTAGAAATCGTTATGGGTTGAAATGATAAACCCAAGCGATTTTCATTTAATTGAATTTGGGATTACGGGTTGAAATGATATCCACCCGTATATATTTAGTGTACGGATTGAAATGATAAATATCCGTAGCACTAGACTATATGATAGGAAATATATACAAACATCGTTGGTCCATATAAATATTTTGAAAATAATTGCTATAATTTTGGAAAGAAATATATGGTTTAATAAATTTGATTCTTAAGATATTATATAAATGAAAATTGTATATATAGATTTAGTAGTAATATTTGATTTAAATTAGATTGATTTAATACATATAATATGCTTAAGTATTTATGTAAATCTATATTTCAAATAGATTCTCTTGTAATCAATTGAATAATTAAGATTGGGAGATAAATTTGGGTTTATTAAGATGGTATTTAAATAAGGATTTATTTAATTAAATCAATTTGAAATTTTTGAATGGGAAATTTAAAAGGTATGATGTTATAACTGGATTTTTAATTTAAGCGATTTAATGAATATTTCACGTTTAAATAAATTAAAGAAAATATTGAGTAAATTGTAATTTAAGATTACTTAAATGATATTGAATCTAATAAGGGAGTATTTCAAGACTAAATAATAACGAGGTTAAATCGAGATCTATATGAAACTATTATTTAGAACATTTAAATATTAAAGCCTTGAACTAAATGAATTTAAATGGTTAAATCGGGTCAGACTGAGTGATTCAGCATTTGAGACTCACCTTTGGAGTTCGGAGCTTCATTTGGAGATCCAACTATCGATTCAGATTCCAGCCTTTCCAGTTGATTGGTTCAGAGAAGTCATCTGTTGCATTGGAGACTTCACTGCATTTGAACAATTCGGTTGTATTTTATTTCTAACTCTGATGTATATGGTAGCTTCATGAACTGCTATTCTTTATCTATTCCGCTGCATTATATTACTCTATGATCGGTTTATTTATTGTATATTTTAAGTTTTGCCAAATTTTAATTAACAATTCGGTATTTTGAATTATTCAAGTCGGATATGTATGGTTTTATCGTCGATTTGAATGGTCAAATATAGCGGGTCGTTACATGATCAATGTATGACCAAATTTCTATGAGAACAGGGATGGACTTGTTCAGACATCGAGTTATGAAAAGTATTTTATAAAAAAACTATTTTGGTAATATTATATAGATTTTAAAAGTGTTTTAAAAATGATCAAAGAGTAATTAAACTTATATTAAGTATTTTAATAAATTATGGCTTCGTTTCTTTTAGAGGATGAAAAGATTCAAAGTGGGGAGGAATGTGATAACCGGATTTTTGGACATCTGTTAATTGGCAATTAACAGGGTTAAATTTATTAAAATACTAATTTGTGAAATTGAACATAAAATTCTGATAAATGTCTGGATATCCCGGAATTTTAAGCAAATAGATAATGTAATACTCTTCTTTTATAATCTAAAATTTATTCTTTTTCCTAAGCAAATACAATCAGAATTAATTTGAATATATATGTGTGTGTATGTATGTGTGTGTGTGTGTGTGTCTATATATATATATATATATATATATATATATATATAAGTAGATTTTAATAGAGAATTTGGATTTGAAATTTAAATATAAACATCTTAGAAACACATTGGATTTAAAAATAATTATATATGATTTTTACTAGTATGTGATTAGTTTCATATCATTGTCTTTAAAAGGTTTTATAAATATAAATAAGGATATATTAGACTAGTATATTTGTATAATTACTTTTAAGTATATAATAGGGTTTTTATTTCATTTTCTTTAAGTAACATATAGATAAAAAAGAAAAAAGAAAAAAAAAGACATGAATAAATATAAAACTAAATTTAAAATACAATTTAAATATATATCAAAAACATATTAGTACATGGAATTACAAATGTAATAAATATGTATACATAACTACAAATGTAAGCCTAAAAATATATCTAATGACAAGTGTAAGTTGATTTTAACAAGTGTCCTTAATTTATTTTTATTTTTAAATATAATTAATAAAAGATAGAATAGGTTCTATAATCCTTTCCATTCCTCTCTCTCATTTCTTTTATCAGTTCATTTTCTAAAGAAAATCAAATCAAAGAAATAAAAAAAACTATAACCTGAAACCAGGTTTTATTTTCTTCTCAACTTGGAAAGTAAATAAAATCAAAACAACTAGTGCAAGCTTGATCAAGCAAAGCAAGTATTAAATCTTCAAACAAGCAAATTCAAACTCAATTCAAGATCAACTACGAAGATCCAGATTTAAAAATCAAGGAAGCCCGTTCCTCTGTTATTCTCAAAAAAGGTGAGTAAAACTTTATACTATTTAAGATTAAATCCATAATGATTACTTGTGAAATGATAAATAAAGATAGAAATATGGTTTGTATAGATTTATAAAAGTATTTTGCCTGGAAATTACAATGTAATTGCTGATGATCAATTGCATGTCTGTGTAAATATATATATATATATATATATATATATATATATATATATATATATATATATATATATATATATATATATATATATATAGCCTCTTTCTTGGTTTACAGTCTCAAAATTCAATTCAAAAATCAATTTCCTTTGCTTCAATGTCTTTTAGATCATGATCATTAAAAGGGAACTGATTGTATTAACCAGATCTTGTTTTTAAAAATGTTTATAATTATAATTTGTAGGTAATTAACAAGGAAATAGAAATTTACAATGGAAAAAATCAATTCACGTAAAAATTTGATTATTAAATTTTCAATTCTTGATTGTATAATTGGATTCGTGATTTAAAATCATGATTTTTAATATAGAATTCGAGACTTTTAAGTATATGTGTGAGGAGATTTCGTGAGATGAATGATTTTTGGTTGAATGGCTAATTCTGGCGATCGACAACGAGGTGTGACTCGAGGTCATGGCTGATGTTTGCTCGTGGATCAAGGAGCGTAAGAAAAATAATTGGCAAATTTTTGGAACATCTTGGTGGTGCGACGAGTATAAACTAGGGTTTAAGACTGAAGTTTGGTTGATGTCGAATTTCAGGCGATTGTGTCATTATCGTTGCATCGGTCTAGGTCGGGGTAGGTGGACTAGGAGCGTAAAGCTCTGGTGATGGTTCGAGCTAGAAGTCATAATGTACGGTGGTCTATGATGGTGGGGTGAGGCATTTCCGTCGGTGAGTATGGTTTTCTTGTAGGTGCTCATTTTGCTCGATTTTGTTTTGCTGGAACGATTAGCCAGCTGAGGAGTCTGGAGCGCCGGCGAGGACATCTGCGTCCGGTGGGTGGATGTAGCGATGATCGATGGTAGTCGGGTTAGCGTGCACGTGCACATGGTCTCTGTTATATCTGTGCAGTAGTTTGTGATAGAGGAAGAAGAAGTATCCTCGGATGGGAGCTCCGGGAAAGGAGGGAATTACAGGAGTCTGAATGTGGGTTTTCGAGTGGGTTTAGTTTGTTTGGTAATGTTGAAATCTCCAATTAAAATCAAACAGAGTTTTAAAAAGAAAGGGGAAATCTGACTCGGGTTTTAGATGGGTTTTTTCCCAGGCATGTCTCGGGTCAACGTGGGGGTATTTTCAAGTTTTGAAATAAAACAAAAATAGGTTTTAACGATATTCTTAACTAATTCCTTTAAATAGTAAGTGTTTATTTTAAAGTTTGATTAATTAAGGTGTATGATATATTTTAACTTTAGTAAGTTATTAAAGTTTGTTTAAAACATAATTATTAATGTAATTTAGTAAAAGTCTGGAAGATGAATGGATTTATCATTTAATTTCACTTAGAGCTTGAAGTTAATAGATTAAAGATAATTAAATACCAAGTATATTAAATAAGATTTTAAATGATAATTATGAAGTTAATTAAGATAAATGACTTATCTTCTAATTAATTAAGTTTTAGTAATTAAGATTTATTAATTAATTGATAAGTAACTAAATATTAATTGTTAATTTATTCATAATTAAAGATTAATTAATTAATAAGGGACAATCAATTATTGTGATTAATCAATGATTAATCAATTAGGGTTAATTAATCAATAAATTAACTAAGGTTAATTAATCAATGTAATTAATTTAAGGAATGGTTTATGATTAATTAAAGTTAATTAAGAAGGGTTAAAGTTAATTTATTTAATTTATATTAGGTTATTAAATTAAATTAATTAAGAATTGTTTGACTATCAATCTTCCCTATTGATGATAAACTTGAATTGAATACTTTGGTTTGCCTGAATATCTCTGGTATCGAGTTGTGATGTGTTGTGATATGATATGATGGGTTGAACTGTGATATTGTGAGTTATCTATCGATAATTGATTTGCTGTGAGAATATGAGAACCTGTGTTAAAAATTGATTTGTATCCACTTAAACAACTGGGATTAAGATGAAACTGAATTCAAAGAGACCGGGGTCGGGTATCAGCAAATACCCGAAACCACTTCGATTTGTAATCTACAATAATTCTATATAAATTTGATGTGTGGAATCAAACAGATTGGAATGGAATAAATTTAGTAACTTGACTATTTAAAACTGAGTAACATTTCTTAGAATCATTTAATAATATGTGTTTGACTTTAACAAGTTAAGAACTCGTAGGAAGTACGAGTTACCCTGGTGATTTACATAGTTATATAGCTTGGTATTTTATATTATATGGTTTTAATCATGCAGGTTTCCAGCTTGACCTGGGTGTTACTATGATTTAATGCTCGGGTAGACCGAGTAGTACAGATTTTCAGGTAAGGATATTTTGGAGCTCAAGAGTGGCAGGAACATATGGAGTTTACTGTTGTGTATTAGAGTTGTATTGATAATAGTCTGGGACATGTTGATATAACTGTCTAGTTTATTTGTAATGTTTGTAACTCTGATAAATTGTATGTAATCTAACAATTACAGCTTTTCTTTTGTAAATGCTATTATTTGACATTATATTTTGATATGCTGTTAATGTGAGATGCTATTATTTTTTGTTCTTCTTCTACGTTCTTTCTTCTTTTTTTAAAAATCTGAAATTTCAGGCATTCAATTGCTCGACATTTCTACAGTGAGTGTATTGATGTTGAATTTTCGAGGTCGAAATTTTGGATCGTTACAGACTTTGATATTTTTCTCAAATCGTATATATTCTATTCCACGCTCTAGGGATTCAAAGTAGTCTAGTCCGCTTCAGGGACTTAGAGATTTTTCTCAATTCGTTTATACTCCAATCCGTGCTCTAGGGCACTCCACTTCAAGGACTTAGTTATTTTTATCATGTCGTCTATACCTAGTCCATGCTCTGGGGACTCAGAGTACTCTAGTTCGCTTCAAGGACTTAGATATTTTCGTCAAGTCATTTATACTCTAGTCTGCACTTAGGGAACTCAGATTACTCTAGTCTGCTTCGGTGACTTAGAGATTTTTCTCAAGTCGTTTATACTTTAGTCTGTGCTTTGGCGACTCAGAATACTATAGTTTGCTATAGGGACTTAGAGATTTTTCTCAAGTCGCTTGTTCTCTAGTCCGTGCTCTGGGGACTCGAAGTACTCTAGTCCGCTTCAGGGACTTAGAGACTTTTCTCAAGTCATTTATACTCTATTCCATGCTCTAGGGACTCAAAGTACTCTAGTCCACTTTAAGGACTTAGAGATTTTTCTCAAGTCGTTTATACTCTAATCCGTGCTCTGGGACTTAGAGTACTTTAGTCAATTTTAGGGACTTAGGAATTTTTGTTTAGAGCGGTCATATTTCCACTCGTTTGATTTGTATTTCATTTATCATATCGAGGCTAATATTGTCGAATGAATGGTCGAACCGTGTTTTCTCATGGAATAGGACTCTACCCCCAACATCAAGGACAAAACTTGAAAAATGAATGGTCGATTCTTGTCCGCTTGGTGATTGTTGCTCTTCCAATCAAGTCATGGAAGGAGGTATATGATAGATGGTTGGATCACATCCATGCTGGTGTTGGATAATCTAATTTTGCACAATTTGCTTCTTTTATCTTTCTAGAAAATAAGGATAATGGATTATTGAGTAGACAAAGCAAGTTGCATATGTTTCATCGTGCAGTCGTGTCCATGTATTGAAAGCGATGGTTGACAAGTAGGTAGTCAATCACAGCTACTCCTAGTCGAGCTTTCAAACTACCTTTGTTTTCAGGGTAGAATTTGATGTGCAGATGATCAAATCATGTCCACTCTAGATAGATTCCAGCGTCGCTGAGCTTCAGGAGAGGCGTATGTATTTTTTTGAACTTTGTTTTATGACTCGATTTGAGTGGATGATTAGGCCATATTCGTTCCAAGCCTTACTTAGGTTTCCAAGTCGAATGTGGAACTCGACGAATGGACGGTCGGTCATGTTCGCTTTGTATTGGGCTCTGACCATGATGAGCTTTTCAATCTCTAGTCCTTAGCCCCAAATCAAAGGCACATGGTTGGTGATGGGCGATCGAATTATGCTCGTATTGATGCAACTTCATAGGTCTGATCAAGGTCTACATAGATTGGTTGATGGCCAACTCTAAGTAGTTGGTCACTTGCATCATTTTGGAAAAAGTCTAGTTCATGTCGATCGTAATTCAAAGCATAATTGAAATTAAAATAATACAAAGAAGATTGGTATAAATCTCATTGATAAGGGGAGTAGCATCGTGTGCTCGCTATTTAACTCTGCCCCTAGCCCCTTCTAGCAGGATGTCGACTGCCAACAGTCCAACTGATAATTAAATTTATTTATTGATGGGCATCTGATGTTCCTGGCTCGCCATTCTACAAGCCTTACATGTACTATTGAAGCTTACCTTTTCGAATCATCTTTCCGATCATACCCCTGAGGTGTTTATAATCGCCAGTGTTTGGATCAATGTGCGTCTTGGAATATATAACATTCCCTGATTTTCTCCGGACTTCAATGGGACTCCCCCGAGGTTGGTTTTTAGTACCACTCTGAGTCGCGAGTCTCCATGTAGAGGCTTTTGATTGAATCTTTCAAAGAGCATATGAGTCAAATTTTGAGATCTTGTTTTGTCTACTTGAATCAGAGTCCTTAGCCAATTGGCCTGCATTATTATTTTTCCTAGTTTGCTCTACACCTCCTCACTTGGGTTCTGATTCATTTTGTAACAGAAGCGATCCATTGTCGTAGGGGGCTCTCTAGCTAACTAGCTGCTAAAATATATCTGGAGGTCGACTCCCCTCAAATGCAATCAGTATGATATCCTTGTTAGCATTTGGAACAAATTGCTTGGAGTCACTAAATTCGAAGCACTGGATCGGTAGAGAATGGCGCTTGGAGTCATCTTGGCGTTTTCCTAGAGTCATATAGTCTATGTTCTCCAACCTTTGGGAGTATTGTTTGAGTAGTGGTTGCTTGTTCATTCCCTTGTTTCCATTCAGAAGCTACCGCTTGATCCTCTATTCCCTGGTCGGTCATAGGATCTAAGCGAAATGGATAGAATGTTCATTTATTAAGTTGAATTCTGAATCCAAAATGCGGGGGGTACCACACTGCCGGTTTTTCTTAAATTTGGATCGTACCCGAAAAAGTTTTTTTTTAAATAGGGGTTGTATAAGAGACCGGTGTAACTTAAGTTTGGATCGGCCTATGTACATGGGTTGGTATATTTGATACTGGGTCGACATGCTTGTAAAGCACAAGAATAGAAGGTGGTTCGGCGTTGGAGTGTATGCATGGTGGATCGGCTAAGAGTGGCTCGGCCAAGGCAGTTCGACCTAGGTGGATCGGCCTGAATGGTTCGGCCAAGGTGCTTTAGTGTTGGAGTGTAGGCATGGTGGATCGGCCAAGAGTGGCTTGGCCAAGGCTGTTCGACAAAGGTGGATTAGCATGAGTGTTTCGTCCAAGGAGGTTCGACCAAGGTGGATCATCCAAGAGTGGCTCGGCCAAGGCGGTTCGGCCAATATGGATTGGCCTTGGTGGTCCAGCCTAGGCGATTCGGCCAAGGTGGGTCGGCCTGAGTGGTTCGGCCAAGGCGGTACGGCCAAAGTGGATCGGCAAAGAGTGGATCGACTCATGCAGTTCGGCAGCTTGAGTCTATTCTCGTTGGCTTGGTCCAGATTGCCCCTTGTATATCGCTTGGTCATGGAGAGAAGTGTAAGGTGGGTCGACCATTCATTGTTCGTTCGAGGAATTTAGCAGACTACCAATAGGGTAACATGGTTGACTTTCCTTCACTTCGGGTTACATCCCTAGCCGCTTCGGGTTATAGGATATTTTGCTTCGAGACATGCACGAGGGATTCATGGTTTGGACAGGCTGGCTCACGACTACTGGTTCTATCAAAGGGTCGGCATTTGCTCAGTGTATATGCTAGAGTGATCGGTTGTCAGCTTTTGAGTGGGGGGTCGACTGTCTGCATTGAGTGATGGGTGGGCCTTTATATAACTTCGATCAGAACTTTAACATTCAATCCCAAAAACTTACGTACATCAGTGAATCCAATCCCATAGATAACAGCTTCCTTTATATCTCTTTCAAATCTAAGTAGAGTAGGAATTTTTGCTGGTAAACAACTGGATCTATCTCGCAAATATGGAAATCCACTAGTAGACGATTAGACCCAATCAAGCTGAGAATTCAATTCTTAGCGAAAGCATCAAAATGTTGGCACCAAAATTGGTCACAAACATCCATGAATAGAGTTATGTAGGGAGATTAATAAAGAAAGTAAATTTAAACAGAGAAGTAATGTAATTGACTGTGAAAAGAACAAAAAAATGAGAGCGCCAGATTTATAGTGGTTCGACGTAATTTCCTACGTCCAGTTTGAATATGATCTTCATTAATTTTCCAATCACTTGAGTACAGATACAATCCGTAAACAAACAATTTGAATACAAGTTTGAAAAGAAAAGAAGCAAGTACAGAAAATGGCAGAGTCTCATTGGAGTTCTAGAAAAAAGGTCCTTCAACTGTACCCTTGCCTCTCTATTTATAGATGAAAGAAGGGTGGACTCCCTGTGCAGGCCCAAGACAAAGGTAGCTCGACCCATAGTTGGAGGTGAGGTGGACCAAACGAGCCATGCCGACCCACGCCACCGAACCACCCATGCCGATCCAAATATGCCGAATCTCCAAGGCCGAATAGTGGTTGTTGACCCACTTTGGTTGAGCTCGGGTTTTCTTGTGAGTGATTTGGGGTAAGTGACGGTTTAAGCCGAAGTGAAAGGAAGTTGATCATATTTCCCTGACTTCACAGCTATGGCCGAACCACTTCTTCTTCATGCACCTTGGCCGACCAGCAAAGGCTAAACCATCCAAACTGAACTTCCTAAAGATGTCGACCACATCAAGATCGACCCCAATGTTATCTTTCATTATGGCTGATCTACTTCGACTAAATCATTGTTGCTGACTCGACCTAGTGCATATAGCCGACCGAGAATAGCCGACCACACTCCAAGCACCGACTCATCATCCATCATATATTGAACCCTACTCATCGAGGCCGACTTGGAATAATCGCCATTATAACTCGAAATGGATGAATCCTTGATGTTACGCTCACTTACGTTCAATTTAACTTCTGCAACCTTCATTTTGTAGCTTAGAAAAGGTGCCGGGTAACAGGTGTCTTCATAAGAAACAACTTAACTTGATACCACTCAATATATAAGGATTATTAATCCTTAATATATAAATTGTCCTCTACCATTTATCTACCAATTGATTACTCGCTTACTCTTTAGTTGTTGATATAACTCAAGCCAAAGATAATATGTGTAGTAATGTTAATGTATTGTTAAAGGAGGCAAGATTCGTGCACTTACTTGTTGATCAAACTTAAGGTATGTGCATTATACTTTGGCCATTGTAAAATAGTGGCTATTAGTGAATAATCTATTTCGATTTGTTGAGAAAACACTAGGTTGAGATTGAGATTAGGAAAATACCACGAGTTATAAGTTGTATATTATTCAATCGATAAAGTGTTATACATGACTTATAGGCCTATGATTTGTTTAGCAAACACATAATAATAATATTAAGAAAAGCAAGTTCCTAACAACTAGAGAAATCAAAATTATTTTATGGTTTTCTTATGGTTTTGAGAGAGGTAAAATCTAGTGGGACTGTTATTAGAAAAATGAAATAGTAATATTTAACCACTTTAATATTGTAAGAACATATGTATGTAAAGTTAAGATAATCAACATCGATAACTTGTGCAGCTGATATAAATTGATGAAATGATTATAAGGTAAAATAAACAAACCAACCACATTAAGATTGACATAAAAATATAAAGTATACTTATCAATAAACCATTTGGCATGTTGTCACGTCGAGACCTATGAAAAAGCCAAATTATGTAACTACTAAATACATTCGTACCTCGGTTACATATATCTTTATTTGCCCAAGTCTGCATATAACTTCCATTAATGTTAAACTCTAAATGCAACAATATGGACATTTGATCCATATTCGATCATATATAAATGTTATATGGTGAATAGTCATAGTACATCATATACAAAAACTTAATGAAAATTAGATCATTTAAAATGAGCAAGTAAACTATAGTGCAAAATGATATGGTTAATACAAATGAAAACAACGATAATCATGTTGTCTTAGAAGTAACATGGACCAAGAACTACAAGATAGACCTAAGAATTCTCTCGTTGAATGTTAGTTTACTTAGTTTACATAAAGTGCAACATGTTTGATATCCTTAAATTTTGATGATGATAGGCACTTTTGTAAAGTGTTCGGTGTTATCTTGTAGTTAGGATTTTTTTTATGAATGGTTCGACCATTTGGAAAGGGAAGTAAATGCACGTAAGTTAATGTAACATGGACATAGTTTGGATGAAGAGACTGAATGGGCACATGTGCTTATTATAGAGATAACTAAAATGAGAATTGAATAAAATACTGTTAGATACTTAATATGAAATCAGAAATGTGATTTCTAATCCAAATATTCCTCTATATTTTTTCTATGAGAGTTATTTCTAAGTGTTCAAGATATATGATCTAAAACTCTTAAATATAAATAAGGTCGATGGATGGAATAAAATCCAATAATAAGTACTTGAATGGAGCCTTGTATTTCATGAGATGTTATGGTAATGGTGGAAATAATGGGAGCATACTATATGACATTTACTACATAATGCATCAAACTATGAAAGACTATGGTTATATACACTCCTGTTAACCCGCCTTTCGACAAGGCCACGAACAGGCGGATTTAACTAAGTCAAATTCATGATTATCGAGATTGAAATATGATGGATTAGGTTTAGAGGGATGGAATTCACCTGGATATGCCGTTCGACATTGAGGTGAGGTTATGCCACTCGGCATTGAGGTGAGGTTGTGCCGCTCGGCATTGAGGTGAGGTTCTGCCGCTTGGCAACGAGGTGAGGTTCTGCTGCTCCGCATGGAGGTGAGGTTCTGTCGCTCGGCATGGAGTTGAGGTTATGCCGCTCGGCATTGTGGGGAGGTTATGCCGCTCGGCATTGTGGTGAGGTTATGCCGCTCGGCATCGAGGCGAGGTTACGCCTAGCGGCATCGAGGTGAGGTTATGCCTCTCGGCATTAAGGTGAGGTTATGCCTCTTGGCATTGTCGTGAGGCCATGCCGCTCGGCATTGGTGAGGACAAGGTCGTTCGGCATGGGATGAATGTGGCTCGATGGAAGGTCGTTCGACATGGGACGAATATGGCTCGGTGGAAGGTCGTTCGGCATGGGACGGAAGTGGCTCGGTGGAGGGTCATTCGACCTTGGAGGTATGTGGTTCGGTGGAAGGACTTAATGGGCCTATACCACTCCGAAAGCCCAACAACTTTGGATTTGTCTATAAATACAGCATGAGGTGGTTTAGAAAAGGGATTTTCTTTCGGCTTTCGGACTTTCTCTTCTCTAAGAGTAGGGCACTTAGCCATTGTTAAACTTTGAATTGTAACTGCAATCGATTATTACAGCAAT
Organism: Allium cepa; assembly: GCA_030765085.1. Taxonomy (NCBI): domain Eukaryota; kingdom Viridiplantae; phylum Streptophyta; class Magnoliopsida; order Asparagales; family Amaryllidaceae; genus Allium; species Allium cepa. Next base: position 85,134,582 of record CM060942.1, on the reverse strand, counting down.
AAAAAGGAAATTTCTAGAGTGGACGTAGGCCAGAGTTAGCCGAACCACTATAAAATCTGTTGTTTTTTATTGTTTTCATTTTAGTTTTTACTGTTCTTCACATTTATACTCTCTACATACAATCTATCTGTGAGCTATGACTGGTACTTGGTGCTTTCATCTGGATTTGGTTGTTAATGACCAATTTTGGCACTAATTTTTTGGTGCTTTCACCGAGAAAGCTAGCACTCGGGAATTTTGGAGCATGGATTTTGGATTGAAAAGCTAAGGAACTCGGATTTTGGAAAGCAATGGCTAGACCACCAGTAAGGAAGCAAGCAGCGGAAAGGAGCAATCAGGAAGGAAGTCAAGCGGCCCCTTATGGAGCTGGAGAGAATCATGCATCCATCTACATAACTCGCGATGAGATGCAGGTTATGATGAATTCTATGAAGGAGCAGATGATGAAACGACAAGAGGACATGATGTAGGCTCTTCTATGGCAATTTGGACAACGAGGAACTATAGGTGCTCAAGTTCAAGAAACTGGACCAGAGAAACTCAACCAGCAGGTGGATGGAGTGATTCAGCAGGGGGTAGCTCCCAATCAACAAACACCTAACAATTTGGATGGACTAAGACTCGGAGGCACACCACCAGGTAATGCTGGACCAGTTCATGAAGGGATAGTAGATGACGCTACGCGGCTCGACGCCAACAGGAATACATGAGTACGTGATGAGGAATATGTGCCAGAATTTCCTTGGGTAATTGGAGGACAGTTTGGAAATATGGGTAAGGAGCAAACCTTGGTTGGAAATGCGGATTGGCTGACATTATCAGGCGGACAATTCGCGGAGGTTTGACAAACAAGGATTCAGAGGAAGTCAACAAAAGTTCATTTACTCAAAGCATCAGGACGGCTAGAAATCCGCCCGATTTCAAACTGCCCACTCCCGAAGTGTACACCGGGAAGACGATTCCAACTGACCACTTGATGAGGTACATTAGGCATATGGAAGTGCTAGAGGCAATTGAGGAGACTATGGCCTGATGTTTCCCCCTATACTTGGCTTGCATAGCTACCATGTGGTTCAGGCAGCTGGAGGATGGATCCATTGGAACATGGACAAAACTGTTGGACATGTTCTTAAGTTAGTTTTGAATTCACATAAAAGGCCAAAGAACGTGATGATGTTGACGTCGGTTAAACAGGGGGCGGATGAATTGCTTAGGACATTCTTAACTCGGTTTAATACAGAAGTTGCTTCGGTGGATCGACCAGATCCATCAATGGTTCTGATGGCTGCGGTATCTGGAGTCAGAGATAATTCGGAGTATCATTGATACGAGACCCACCGTTGGGTCTTGGGGAATTCTTCCATGAAGCTGAGTGATTTCTCGGTCAAGAAGATGCATGCTTGGGCATGAGGTCAAAGGAGGTAAACTTGGTTAAGGATGGAGGACTACCCGATGAAAGCTTGGGTAAGGACAAGGATAAAGGAAAAAGGAAAGGCTAGGGAGAACAAAATTTCTCCACTTACACCGGACTGAACGCAACATTAGAATGGATATTCTTGGATACTCGAGATCGCCTTCCGTATCGAAAGCCGACGAGGGGGGAGCCCTCAGAACACGAAAGGGCGTCAGGAAGGCACTGTCTTTTTTATGACTAGGATGGGCATGACGCTAACAACTATCGGCGTTTGAAGGACATAATCGAGGAGCATGTTAGGAATGGTCAGTTGCAACAATATGTCGGAACTCGGAATGCGACGGTGGAACAGGAGCAACCACCAAATGGTGGCCGGTTGGTCATCAACTAATCTTTATGGTTTGGTCTAGGTAATAAACTCTAGGAAATCGGTTAAATCACTTACTCATGTGCGAGGTCGGAGATAACCCTCAGGCATGCTCTGAGATGATGGTTTACCGAGATGCCTTGGTTTGTGAAATCTGTTTTTTCCCTTTGACTTGGACATTTTCTTTTTCTAGTTTGGTTTTGAAGTTTGGTTTGAACTCCCTGTTTTTCTCATTTTTGGGTTAGGATTTTTTGATATGGATTTTTTGTTTTCTGGTAGGAATTGGATTTCGGATTGGATTTTCCTTTGTATTTTGGCTAGAAGGTCATCGAGCTTGGACTATGCTTGACAAGGGTCCGGAGAGACCAGGATTCGACCTTGGACATAGGCCATGTATTATCGTTTATTATTTCCGGATGTCGAGCATGGACTGTGCTCGGCAAGGGTCCGGAGAGACCAGGATTCGGCCTAGGATTTAGGTCTTATGTTATCAGTTATTATTACAGGTCGTCGAGTATGGACTATGCTCGGAAAGGGTCCGGAGCGACCAGGATTTGGCTTAGGACTTAAGCCACAACATTATTTGGCGTTCAGGGACACTGAACCAGGAACACCATAGAAGTATCTAAAACCACAAAAGTATCTGAAACTTTTATAGTTATTTTGGAATTATGGACTAAGTCGTACCTTTGAGAAATAATTATTTAATAATATGATTGTGGATCATGCAGTATTAATGAATGGTATCTCAATCGATTAAGAGCAAAGCACCATTTAGTGGGAGTAGCAAAAGCATTGGTGAACTCTTGAGATTGACACATAAAAATTTATGTAGTCCATGGCCTAATGATGACAAAACATACCCACTCACATCATCAACTCATTGATGAATAAACATAGAATTGAACATATCTGTATCTGGTACACTAACATTATATCTTCGTTTATTTCATAGAATATAAAACAGAAGTGGGAAACATTACATGCAAAGGAAATAAAAGAATTTGATATGATTGAATAGATAAGTGTATTGAAAAAGATTATAGGTGTACCTAAAAGCAGATAAGATTCAATCTCAAAAGTCACTCCTCCATATGATGCATAATGATATATCGATAAGGAGGAATTAGACTATGTTAGACAAAATATGATTGATGATAAGTGAAGTTGGGCTAACTTCTTCCATAAGGAAGAGTATTTAAGAGTAAGTGATAGGTTAAATTAAATTTCATCTAAAGCAAAGTTAACGGGATCATATTGATATAAGATTGAGTTGATAAGAAATCTTGATCTTAAATAGTTTAAGATATGTGGCTTTCTAATTCGTGTTATAAGTTTCACAAACTTAAAAACTGAGTCAATATTATACACATATAAAAGGCAATTCATAAAACATTTCTAAATGCCTATTTCACCATACAAAGAAATAATTGTTGTTTCAAGAAACACCACTATCATGGTCGAAGGAATTTCTTTTTGAAATTAGTGGTAGTAAGTGGACTTGGATATGATCTAGAGAATCAAACATATATAAAAACTAGTTACACAAGATGAAATAAAATTAACCAAGCCCAAAATAGACGCACTCCATGTTAGAATATCTAACGATAATTCTTATACATTAAAGAGAAACTAAGAATTTATGATCAATATTGGGATAAAGCTTTTAGCTGGAATAATTTAGTTAGTTGTCAATAAGTCATAAAGAGTATTGACCCTGCCATATGACACGATGCCTTAAATCCGAAATGGATTACATTGATTGCAACTATATCTTTGAAAAGATCAATGCAGTTGAAATTATCTAAAGTATTATTAATAGAAAATTACTTCAATGATTTCATTTGCTGAAATTAATGATGTAATTTGCTAGTCAATGTGTTTAAAACCATTTGGGCTTTACAAGCAATTATCGCACAATTTGATTTTGAGTTGTAGCGCTTTGATATCGAAATAGAACTTTTAAATAATGATTTTGAAAAGACCGCTTGCATATAGAAACTAAATGTCCTAAGTCAATGGAAGATATAAGACAGTTTTTATGTTTTGGATATGGTACAAAAGCTAATATAATGATGGTGTATTGTAAGGATCAGAGTTAAACATGTAATTTGATAAAGAAATCAAGTAGTTTGGTTTAAGTCAAAAGGAAGACGAAGCTTGTATCAATAAGAAATAACACTAATGGCAGCAAAATATTACTTAAACTATTGTAAACCAAAAATTATGATTTTAATGATGTACCCATTTAAAAATTATTTTAATCTAGTTGTTTAATCCTTTGTATTGAAGTTGAAAATGACATCTTTTATAATTAGTATAAAAGGATGTGGGGCATTTTCATATGAAAAACATAAACATCACATTAAGATGTTTATGTGAGCATATGTGATGGATTCCTCATGCATTGACAATAGGAACTACCGCACATCTTATATAGTCTACTATATTACATTTCGCTTATGCACCTCGTACATTGAGTAAACACTTAACCAAAATTAGGATCACTAAACAGCAGTTAAGAATATTCTTGAGTATTTATGAAATAATTAAAAAAATTATGGAAATAATAAACTCCTTGTGAAGAAGTATTCAAATTTTGAACTCTATTAGTGTTATTGAGTAAGATATGTCAATAATAATATCATGTCAATCTTATTAACGAGCTTTAAGTAGGTATTGCCCCAAATGAAAGGTTATGGACGATTCAACCAAAGGATGAATACATTGTCTCAAATAACTTTGAAGCTATATATATATATATATATATATTCATAAAATTTATAAATATGCTAGGGGTGATTCCAAATATTGTAATGACATGGAATTTCAGATACTTCTTATTTAAATATCCGAATTATTTAAATGTTTACACTACTAGAATTACTTTTTGTCACAATGGAGGGTTGCAATTGCCACCGATGGTTTTTTTGATGGCTTTCGATAGTGTGGCTTTGTCGTGGCAATTATGTAATAACCGAACTTTTGCCGTCAAAAACTATAGGAAAGGTGTCGTCGACAGTCGTCAAAAACCGATACACGTCGAGATTTACCTGAATTGACCGACAATAATTTCATTCCATCTTCTTCCCACAAATTATAACCCAAACCCTCCCTCTTCCCCCAAATTTTCCCATCTTCGATCGCCACCGCTGTACATCGTCCATCACCACCAGATACATCCCCAACTTCTCCTCTCCGGCCTCTAGTACTTCAGTTTCAGCGAAAAGAGGTTTTTTTATTCTAACTATAATTTAATTTTATATGTTAAATTAGTGTTAATTTGTAGTAGTATTTGATGATAATACCTCATTGCGTGTTTGCAATTATATGTTAATTGATTACGGTATGCTAATTACGGTTATAAGTGTGTAAATCCGATAATTAAAATATAGTTATGGCTAACCTTAGGTTAATTAGTTTATATGTTGAATTAGTGATATGATTTAGTGCTAATCTGTGTGCTAAAATATCAATGTCAATTCAAAAATAATTATTTAAGATTAATTATCGATCGATAGTTTATATAACAAATATAGTTTACTTGGATGTCGAATTCGATAAAATTGGTAAATAAATCAGTGTACAATGAAGTCTATTTTTTTGAAATATAATATTATATCCATGATTTGTTATAATTGAAAACATATAAGGTTTCATAAAAATGGAAAAAAAATAATATATTATATAATTATAAAACATTGCAATGCATAAATAAATTAGTGGAAATTAGGTTGAAGGGCTTCTATTTACAAGGTAATAAGTTTTAAGGACAACACTTATAAATAATTAGTTTTAAGGTCAATTTACAGCATAATGATAAATTTATTTATCTTTTTAAGTTATGCAGGAAAATTATAAATCCTTTTATCATTATTTCTATATAACTGAAAATGATAAAGTCTTTTATCTTTTTCTAGTAAAATGTCCTTAAAACTAATTCTTCAGAAGTAGTATCCTTAAAACTTATTACCCCTTCACAAATAAGCCCTTGAAGTAAAAATCCCCATAAATTATATATGCCAATATATGTTATGTATATAATTAACATCCCTTAGGATGATTTTGGCCACATCTGACAAGTATTGTATATGATCGTTATATGGATATTCTTTTTTGTCATAGAATGGACATCTATATTCATCTCATACAATATCTGTTGAACTTGTCCATGTATTGGACAAGTTACAAACACAATAAAGTAGTTACATTTTGTAAATCATTTTATTTTAAACTGTAATAATCTGCAAATCCGTACTCCTTAAATAGACACTAATCTCCATTGATTAACTCAAGATGAACGGAAATACGAACCATTATGGTTTTAGAAGAAGAAAAAGATAGAAGAAGAGAGAAAAAGATAGAACAGAACAGAAAGAAACAACAGAGCAATATCAGAATCTCACAATTGCAGTGGAACAACATATAATAGATAAATGGATAATCTTTTAAAACAAAGAACTGTACATTTTATACATTACATCACATTACATTACATTACATCATCAGAGTGTGCAACAACAAACAGCGGAATAGAAATACTATATGCTAGTTTGATACGCCATGCCCTCCAGCTTGCCTCCAATTCTCTACAGCAACTCCTGAATTCCAGAATGACCTGATAACCTAACTCTAGACTGCCCGTGTGGAAATTGGTGGGCACCCAGAGTTTAGGAAGGGAACAATAAGCTCTAGGTCAGTCATGGGACTGGTATGAGAACTAAAACAGTTATTTTCACAAAGAAAATCAAAATAATTTCGCTATGCTTTTGGAAAATGAAACTACCATAAGGCCTCCCACCACACACACAATGCAAACGCAGAATTGGAGGAGATTTCTCCTTATGATAGTCAAATATGCTTACTACGTAGAATCATTTGATTTTTATTACTTTTAGTGCATAGTTGTGACGCCCCACCTCTATACCTACGCTAGCCAAGAACATTACTGTGAATGCTGTCGACTAGCACGGAGAATAAGGCTGTTGAGGAGCGACCATCTGTATAATTGCTTTGTGCGAGTACCGATATACCGGATAAAAATATAACTTTTCATCTCAAGAGGAAATCCGACATACCGACACAAACTCAAAGCTACTACACAGTGGCTATAATATCTTCGAAAACAAATATAGAAATAAACATAACATAAATCAGTCACAGACAATTCATATCACAAAGGCGGAAATAGATATGAATACTACACATAAAAGTGTATATCAGAGTAGTGGTCAAAAAGATCCACAATAATACAAAAGAATAGCAACACGTGCTATACAAAAGAATACACCTATGAGTCTAAATCTCAAGTGTATACAACAAAATAAACTACTAATCTAGTAGTTAACCCAAAAGTCAAGGAGTAAATCCCGGATGAGAAGTCAAGCAGAAGCACCTGCAACATCTCGGTCTGACCCGAGTATTATTTAATAAGAAAATAATAAACGGATCAGTCTAACTATAAATATCAGATGAAACGATATAGAATGAGAGATATGACTAAACACATAATAATCATAATGCCAAGCTGTGATATATATATATATATATATATATATATACATATATACTTAGTTGATAATCATCAAGAGATTAATCAATGTCACCAAATCTACACAAGAATCAAAGAAACGTCATACTCCTAATTTCATTCACCATACCATAAATATTGACGATAATATCAATGTCAATCCCAAAAGTCAATGACGCACTAATTCCAGAAGACTACACAAGAAATCCAGAAATCACAAAAGTCAATGACACACAAATTCACCAATGCACAAATATTGATAAAACTTATCAATGGAAATCACGAAAATTGGTGAAACACAAATTCTAGGAATCTACACAAGAAATCCAGAAATCACAAAGGGGGGGAGGCCTATCACAAACGGGAGCATAAAGCTCACCAACACGTGTATCACAAACGGAACGCTAATTCCATGCTCGCTAACCATCACAAATTGAGTCGAAGCTCCACAAACGGCCCGAAGACCATGGGTTGCTACCCCATCACAAATTGAGTCGAAACTCCACAAAATGGGGTTTAGTCTCCCTCGCAGACAAAGAGACATCGCACATTGCTAGTCTAAATCACAAAGATGATCGTCATGATCAACGAGAAGTGTCAATTACACTAAGCTAGTAAATATATGAGTTTAGCTTCATGTCCCATAACCACTTGCTTAACTTAAATATTTACGAACAAACTGTAAATCTCCACTAGAAAATTGTCACAAGAGGTTCAATCGAACAAGTCCAAGAATTAACCGACAAAGTAAACGCAAGCGTTTCATACCACTTGTTTTACTAAGCCGTTTAATTAGATTTCTCATACGAGTGAGGTAAAGGTTTGTTTATACTAATAGATTGGAAAACTGTTTTATAAACGAATTTGGTATTAAAATAGTATTGAAATCGTTTGAGGAAAGAGTTTTGATATTTACTACTAGTATAGAAAACCTTTATATTTTTAAAGTGACAAATCACGAAGAAGATTGTAAGAACAATCAATCACAAAAATTGACATACGAGGACGTGAATAAAATCCAACGAAATCGATAAAGGATCCATCGAAATGGATATTCAAAAATCCCTAAAAAGAGTCATCAAAGTCATAATAGATGATAACAACAAATAGGATTATCACGAATCGATTTAAATTGGAATTTCAATCCAAAAAGGCAAATTGGACTCAAACAGCAGGTTCAGTCGACTGAACAGAGTTTTTCAGTCGACTGACCATGTACATGGAAATTTTCCAGGTTAAGGAAACTTTCTGTTTCCAGTTTCAGTCGACTGTGCAGAGATTTTCAGTCGACAGAATCATGCCTTGAAACTCTCGGGTTTCAGGTTCAGTCGACTGAACAGAGTTTTTCAGTCGACTGAATCATGCCTGGGCTGTTTTCCAGCCTTATACAAATGAAGAGCAAACTCTTCCAAAATGCAACCGGACGGACATTGGCTCTAAGGGTTTATGCCAATCGGCAACCCGGCCCTATATGCTCCTCGATGCATCACCAAAAGCATGATTAAACATCCATAAAAGGATTTTACACAAATTTGACTTAAAAACCCAAAAATTGGAGTATTCACAAAACCAATCCAAAACAAGAGCAAATGCACCTGAAGAAGTGTTAGGAATTCATACCCAACAACCAAAGATAGTTATAGTCATAGATGTGAGATAAAAATCTCACCTTTGAACTAAATTTATGAAGATGAAGCTTGAAAGCAATGGCAAGAACAAGCACTCTTCAATTCCAACTCAACAAGCTTGATCTAAGCTTAAAAGAGAAACATTCCCTAAATTAGGTTTAGGAAATTTCTGAAATTGAATGGAGAAAGAGTTGGAGAAGGTGAAGGAGATGCTTACCAAAGGGTTCTTCTTGAGTTTGGAGCTAAAGCTTGGATTTGCAAAGAAAGTTAGGGATTGGAGTTTTAATTCTTTTTCGTCTCCACCATTATCAGTTGGAGCTTGAGTTTGAGGAGTTAGAATGAAGTAATGAAGAGGAGAGGGGGATTGGGACTGAGTTAGTAAGTGGGTTCAGCCCAAACCAAATCCCAAAGCAAAAAGTAGCAAAATTCAACTTTCTCCAAACATATCGATGCTTATACTCAAAAAGGTCGCAAACGGCATTTTAAACTCAATGGGAGTGGTCTCGAGTCCTAATTCTACCGTATGCAAAAGGTAGCTTTTCGGACTAAAATCCGACGAACGATAAAATATTTAAATATAAAATCGATAAATATGCGGGTTGTTACAGACTTCCCTCCTTAAAGAAATTGCGTCCTCGCAATAAGTAAGAAGGAAATATATGAAGTAACAACCATAGAAACATATCAACACAAAAGAAAATTTGAAATAGGAAGCTCACCATAAAGTGCACGAAAGAGTTAGCAAGAAACCTGGTGAAACTTCAGTTTCCACAATAACACCGGGCTCAAGAATGAAAACCGGAATCCCTAAGGCATTCCCGTAGATAAAAGACGTGAGGAACGTCAAGAATAGCAGAAAATTGAGCCGGTGCAACGGCGTAGTACAAAAACGGTACGCCCGAAAAACTAGAAACTCAAACAATTTGGGACATCAGCGCAGTACAAAAACGGTACGCCCAATGAACCAAAGCAAAGACATCGATGTAGTACAAACGGTACATCCGATGAATCAAAAGCAACGACATCGATGTAGTACAAACGGTACATCCGATGAATCAAAAGCAAAGACATCGATGTAGTACAACGGTACATCCGATGAATCAAATAGCAAAGACATCGATGTAGTACAAACGGTACATCCGACGAATCAAAAGCAAAGACATCGATGTAGTACAACGGTACATCCGATGAATCAAAAGCAAAGACATCGATGTAGTACAACGGTACATCCGATGAATCAAAAGCAAAGACATCGATGTAGTACAACGGTACATCCGATGAATCAAATAGCAAAGACATCGATGTAGTACAAACAGTACATCCGATGAATCAAAAGCAAAGACATCGATGTAGTACAAACGGTACATCCGATGAATCAAAAGCAAAGACATCGATGTAGTACAAACGGTACATCTGAAGAATCAAAAGCAAAGACATCGATGTAGTACAACGGTACATCCGATGAATCAAATAGCAAAGGCATCGATGTAGTACAAACGGTACATCCGACGAATCAAAAGCAAAGACATCGATGTAGTACAATGGTACATCCGATGAATCAAAAGCAAAGACATCGATGTAGTACAAACGGTACATCCGATGAATCAAAAGCAAAGACATCGATGTAGTACAACGGTACATCCGATGAATCAAATAGCAAAGACATCGATGTAGTACAAACGGTACATCCGATGAATCAAAAGCAAAGACATCGATGTAGTACAAACGGTACATCCGATGAATCAAAAGCAAAGACATCGATGTAGTACAAACGGTACATCCGATGAATCAAAAGCAAAGACATCGATGTAGTACAACGGTACATCCCATGAATCAAATAGCAAAGACATCGATGTAGTACAAACGGTACATCCGATGAATCAAAAGCAAAGACATCGATGTAGTACAAACGGTACATCCGATGAATCAAAAGCAAAGGCATCGATGTAGTACAAACGGTACATCCGATGAATCAAATAGCAAAGACATCGATGTAGTACAAACGGTACATCCGATGAATCAAAAGCAAAGACATCGATGTAGTACAATGGTACATCCGATGAATCAAATCCCAAATAATTCGGAACACTGACGCAGTACAAAAACGGTACGTCCAATGAACCGAACACAATAAAAGGACATTGGACGTTAGTCCTTAAAAGGAATGAGATAAAGCTCAATAAAACGAAGTATACCAAAACGCCCGATGAACTTGATAAAAAGATAATTTCATTCGGTCATCAACAAAGAACCAACCCCTTGTTGCTCACGACTAAACGCATTGGCAACACGATTTCCCCTTCGGGAATAAAAAGGAATATCAAGATCATAAGATGCTAGGAACTCGAGTCAACATGAAGTTCCTTATGAGAAAATAATTATTCCAGAGATTTATGATCGAGGTAGAGAACAAATTTCTCATCCAAAAATGATGATGCCAAATTCCAAAAGAAAAAAAAAACAATAGCCGCGAACACTAGACCATGAGTGGCATATCTAGTCTCGACAAGCTATAAAGATTTAGAAGCACAAGTGATAGCACGTTCTCCTTTGCAAGAGAATGGCATTCCATACCAATAGGTACAAATAGCAAAGTCTTGGTTCCCCTTCAGGAATCACAAGAAAGAATAAGAATATCGAAAAGAAAGGACTTCTTTTAAAATAATTCTCTTCTCCGAAAAGTTAAAACTTTCAAAATTACATTTATCATTATGTAATAATCTTTCTACAAAAATTTTACATTTTTACAAGTCAATATATCGTGTCTGATTATCACATCAAAGCGTTTAGGAAATTCCTATCGATAACGTTGATCAAGCGCATCGACCAAAATTCTTAAAGCACTCAACGGACAATACAATCACAAAATCATCTTTTATAGGATAAATAAATCTCTTAAAAAGTTTTAAGAATATTCTTTGTTCGTTTCAAGAACAAAAATCCAGTTTTACTTATAAATAAACCTTATGAAAAAGATTTGCAAAATTTTAAATTACTATTTTCATCCAAAATCAATAAATACAAGAATGGTCTCATCGAAATATTCATAGAATATTCGATTTATAAAATGGATGAAATAAGTTGGACAAATTGAATGACAAAATAAGTCATTCATAAGAATCATAACGAGTGCGGAATGCGGTAAGTGGAATGCTAATTTCCGCAACTCGTAGCAAACGAAAACCGGTGGTAAAGTCAAACTGAAGAGACCTTAACACCACACAAAAGATTTCTTAGGTGATAATCCTAAGACACACTCAAAAATACCGGAAAATTTCTCAAACTACATGAATGAGAGAAATAACACTTTCCTTATAAGTGGGCTTAAGGAATAAAATGATGCCATCAAGTTCGAATCAAAATCATAAAGGAAAAATAGAAATCTGCTTAACAGATTGAAAATGTCGAAGATGAATAGTCCACTCGAAAAATAGGATATGGGCTTCACAATGATTAAGCCGATCGTTTCAAAAAATCAATTCCAAAGCCAAAGTAAAAATACCGGCTTGGAAAGAAAAGTCACATAAAACAATCTCGACATCTAAACAAAAGCAAATTGAGTGTTGCGGATCTACCATCCGGATACACAATTCTCAATGAAGTCAATAAGCCAAAAATATTCAAAGGAAAAGAATTGACAGGTTCTTTTGATATAAAAATAATGAGATGAAACCCATATCAAAAAGAACTCAAATAGAAAGTTCACGAATTAAAACAATGCCATCGAGGATTGAATGAAAAAACCTTGACCAAAAGTTGCAGCTTTCCTTCTCACTTGCTTGGAAGCTTAGGACACGAAGATAAAAGATGACCCGAACCTTTGCAATAACGGCAAAAGAGGGGTTTTGCGCACTCCCTTACATGGTGGTCTGTGGAACCACAATTGTAGCATCGTCCACGACTAGAGGTAGGAACATTTGCTACCAGAGCTTGTTGCTTCCCTTTCTTATTAGAATCGGGGCCCTTGAATTTGATAGGCCTCTTCAAGCTATTGTCGAAGTTCTGTTGGGCACGCACAACTTCAACATCAACTTCATTATCAGCCTCTTCAAGAGGAAGAGCGATATCAATAAGCTGATCAAACGAAACCTCAAGTTTCAGGAGTAATGGCTTCTTAAGATTCTTATTCAAGCTATAGACAAATCTCTGATTTTTCTTCAATGGAGTATTAATGTACTCAACCCCGTATTTGGACAGAGATTCGAAGGATGCGACATAGTCCGTCACAGAAGATTCACCTTGAACAAGGTCTATGAAACGCCGGGCTAAAGTTACTTTTTCAGCCTCCGGCACAAATTTCGATTCGAATCTTTCCCGGAATTGCTCCCAAGTGAGATCCGCCTCAACGATTTCAGAAATTAAAAGCTCATACCAATCCAATGCTCTTTCTTGGAGCATGCTAGAAGCTACTTGGACTCGATGAAGGTCAATAAGATTCATGCGAGAAAAGATGCGATCGCATGATTTGAGCCAAGCTTGAATTTCAATAACACTCTCGGATCCCCTGAATGGCCCTCCACCCAAATCGGTGTAGTCTCTGCACAAGCGTGCAAAACCGGATCTAGGATGAGTAGGCTCCTGATTGGGACCGGCTGCTTGAGCGTTCTTAACAAGATCTAGAAGCTGCTGGACAGACATAAATACTCCATCCTGGGGAGTAGCACTAGATTGACCGGCGCTGGGACGACCTGGTCTAACCATTTCTCTTCTTTAAGAAAGAAAGAAAGAAGAGGAAAGAGTTATTCTCAAAATAAATTTCAATCAAACTTGATTGATAAAACAAGGAATCATAAAAGAAAATAGGATAGGACGGTACTAATGAAAGTGCGGTGTATATACAATTATATGTGCTAATATAGTATACACGGATCGTTTAATATGGATTACAATACAAATGCAGAAATAGATGATAATAGCATTGTAAATAAAAAATAGAAAAATCACACCAGAGATTTTTATACTGGTTCGGAGCACCGTCCTACGTCCAGTCCCAGACTACTATCTGGATTTTCACTAATTACAACCTCGCTTCACCCGGAGGAACAGGTTTACAATTACCCGAACAGCCGAACGGGATTTCACGCCTCTACAACACTGAGGGCTTCAACACTTGCCTCTTACAATACTGAGGACTTCAACAAAAAAACAATTACAATTGTTGTTGACAACTTGTGCTCTTGTAAACACGGATTTGTCACTTGTAGTACACTTTTCCTATAATCTTATCCTCAAATTGTGAATGATGTTTGTGAAGATTATGGAATTTATATTGCTTATTGAATCAAAATATATGAGATAGTGTCAATGATTCAATAAGGAATGAAAGTAGTTTAGAGCTTTTTGAATGCAAGTGAATTCAAAGAATAGATAGAGAGCATATATAATCTTAATAAAACTTCTTGTTTTAATCAATGATATTGATGTGTATTTATAGAGAGAAAATAGTTATAACCCTTGGTGAAAAGTTGCAGTCAAAAGTTATGATCATTAATGAAGAAGAAGAGACGCAACTATTGAAGAAAGATGTGTCTTTTGGAAGAAGTTGTTCTCTGTTTAAAAACGGTCGACAGGTCAAAAACTAACCGGTAGACAGGTTTTTAAAAAATATAGTCGTTATGTACATGTGTGCACGTTTATTGTGCACATTCAACAGGAACGGTCGACCGTTCATTTTTGGACCGGTCGACCGGTCTCTGTTAAGTTGCACAATAAAGTGCACAACCTATATAAATGTGTGTATATATATATATATATTATATTTTGTGCATGATTATTTGAGGATAGATTTTGACAATTTTATTACTATTATAACATCAAATAATCAACCTATAATCTAGAGTACCATATGTACGTCTTGATTTGTCGATCGCTTTAATATTGTTGTCAGCAATCAAAATCTTCATAGAAGCTGTGACTCAACATTCTCCCCCTTTTTGATTGATGACAATATAAAAACTCAAGTATAGGATCTCCCTATGAATATGTGATTTCCTGCAGACAATTATTAGCTTCTTTCATCCTGCAAACAATTATTAGCACCTTTCTCCCCCTTTGTCATCGACAAAAAGGAGTAAACAATAGAAAATATAAACCAAAGAGAACAATGCATACATTCAAACACAGGATGTTTTGATGAAGTACAATGCAAGTCATAGTCTACTACGAATAAAAAGATGGACACTATTTAGTACAAGTGCCATATATGTTTTTAAAGAAATGAAAAGAAAAACAAACTAACTTCATTCCGACTGAATCTCTTCCTCATCATCATCATCATCATCATCATCGTCGTCATCGTCATCGTCATCATCATCGTCATTGTCCCCACGACCTTGTCCGCTTGTACCACCGGATTCCTCGGATGTCGACCAATTAAAAGTTGGAGGAGCCGGACGTTTTCCGGGGTCTTGATGTTGGGTCGAGACGGATGTGCTACATGATATAGCATCCCATATAGCGCCGAAGAATGACTTTACCTTATTGAATCGTCTATCAATTTTCGAATCCATTCGTTTTAGTCTTGATTCAAGTAAAAATTGATTCCGAGCGATGGTTTCAAGAGATTCTCTTGTAGATGATTTAGATTTCAATAATCTAACATCTTCAGAACGACAACGAGATGGTGGAGCTTGTTGTTCTTGAGTATCGCGTTGTTGCCATTGTTCGAATGGCATAATATGAACATATGGAGGAGGAAGCTTCATCCGTTTGATAGTAGTGGAGTCAATACACTTTGGTGTAGAATATGCCGAATCCGGGGGTGTGACTCCACATGCAAGCAACATACGCATAATATACTCGTTATAGAAGAAATGTGGACGAGTAGAGTTATTTACCTTAAGAATTTCATCGAAAATCATGTGAACCCAATTTATTTTGATATCATCGTAGATAGCATAAAGAGCCTTGAAATTCTCTTTGTAAACGGCATCATAGTTTCCTAATCGAGGAAATAGAGAGTGCATTAGGACATGGTGTAACAACCTTGCAGTCGGTCGTAGCCCAATCGATTTGGTGCCGTTACTATCATCTTCTATAAATTTATGACTCGTACTATTCCGGGTGAAAACTTCACAAAATGTCGATGAAAACTCTTCACCCCTATTCGGTATTCCCAAAATAGAAGCAATTCTATCATAAGTGAGATAGATTCGTTTGCCACATACTACTGACCAAATAACTCCATTTGGATTTTCCGGAGTATATTCCTCTAAATTCATATTCGCATAAAATAGCTTAATCATCAAATGATTAATTTGTACGCTATTTACAGAAAAATCAATAAGAGGAGAGATACGAGATCTATTTGCTAATCTTTGAATACCGTATGCAGTGAAATCGTCGAATTTGATGAATGAGCCTGGATGGAATTTGTAATTTGTCATTTGATTCCATCTAGTTACTGCAACCGGAGATTCTAGCCATTTTCTAGCAGAGAGAGTAAGAGAAGAAGTTTCTGATGTTGCTCTTTTCTTTGATTTTTTCTGAGGAGGAGCCATTGAAGAGAATTTGAGAGTTTGTGAAGCTTGAGAATATGAACTAGGGTTTGGAAATGGGAAAATTTTCAGTAGAGAGTAGAAAGTAAAGAGGGTTGGTGGCAAAAATATATACGTGAAGTAAAAAAAAGAAATAACTGCCGACCGGTCGACCGCTTGCGTATTGCCGGTCGACCGTTTTCAACCAGAGAGCAAAACGGTCGACCGGTCATATTTTAGGCTGTCGACCGGTTTGGCTCTGTGTGCAAAAATGAAGAGGTGAGTTGTTATTAGAATTCTTGTCGTTTTCAATGCGTTTAGCCCACGGACTCCACTTATATCGAGCTCCTTCATTCTCGTTATAGTTTTTATCCCAAGAGTTTGGAGTTGTTGAAGTCGATGGTCTTGACGGCATTGGTTCATGAACATCGTGTTTGTTTGAACCGCAGAAGAATGAAGCCATTCGTTCTAAAGCGGATAAACGAGTTGAAGTACGTTGTTGTTCATGGTTTTCAGTAGTGAGAGCATTATTTTTCTCTTTTTGAGCTTCTATTTCTTGACTCAAAAGAGATATTTGAGAGTCAACATTAGATGATGATTCTTGAATATTTTCACGTTCTTCTTCTAATATTTTCTTCTCATCTTTTAACATATCTCGTTCAAACTCTGCTCTACTTAAATCTGCTTTGACTACTTTTAATTGACGTTTTATGTCTTTATATTTGACTATCAATTCAGCATTAATATCAAGTAATTCATCAAATGTAGGAATTTGTACCTCATCTTCTGTTGCCATAAAACAAACATTAGCTTGTTCATTCTCCGAATCACTTTCACTTTCTGATGAAGATGACTCTGAATCATCCCATGTTACTGAGAAGGCTCGTTTCTTTGATTTGTCCTTCTTATATTTGAATTTGTCATTTTCTGACTTTTTCTTTTGTTCTGGACAATCCTTCTGCATGTGTCCCTTTTTATGGCAGTTGAAACATTCTATAGCAGATGAAGATGGTTTATTTGATCCAGGTTTCCTTTTATTGTAGCGACTGGCTTTTCGATATTTTAGGAATTTTTTGAAACCTTTAGCAATGAACGCCAAATCTTCATCTTCAGAATCTGATTCATTTTCATCTTTCTCAACATGAAATGCTACATTTTTCTTTTCTTCTTTCTGTTCTTTTCTAGCCTGCAAATTTGCTTCATAGGACATTAAATTTCCTATCAATTCATCTGGCTTCATGACGGAAAGATCGTTAGCTTCTTCAATTGCTAATACTTTTCCTTCCCATTCATTAGTCAGAGAATGTAGGACTGTTGAAACAACATCAAAATCGGAATACTTTTGTCCTAACCCAATAAGTGCATGGTGAATAGTTTGAAACCGTGAATACATGTCATTGATTGTTTCATTTGGTTTCATTTTGAAATTTTGAAATTGACTTTTCAGCATGGCTATTTTGGCTTGTTTAACCTTGTTAGTACCTTCATGAGTGATTTTTAGCGTTTGCCAAATTTGATATGCAGTAGTACAGATACTAACACGATTATATTCATTTTGGTCTAATGCACAGAACAACATATTTATTGCTCTTGCATTTACGGCTGCTGCCGTTTTCTCAGCCACAGTCCATTCTGAATAATCAGTTGTTGGATTCACTATTTCTCTTTGAGTAGCATTCCAAGCATCATAGCTACTTGATTGCATAAAGAATGACATACGTGTTCCCAATAACTATAGTTAAGACCATTGAAAAATGGAGGTCTTTGTGTCGATTGCCCTTCTGTGTAAGTGGTGTTTTGAGTGCTAGTACTTGCGTTATTTGCCATATTACAAGAATATATCAAATAACTGTGTTACGGTTATATGATGGCCGTGCTCTGATACCAATTGAAAGTGCGGTGTATATACAATTATATGTGCTAATATAGTATACACGGATCGTTTAATATGGATTACAATACAAATGCAGAAATAGATGATAATAGCATTGTAAATAAAAAATAGAAAAATCACACCAGAGATTTTTATACTGGTTCGGAGCACCGTCCTACGTCCAGTCCCAGACTACTATCTGGATTTTCACTAATTACAACCTCGCTTCACCCGGAGGAACAGGTTTACAATTACCCGAACAGCCGAACGGGATTTCACGCCTCTACAACACTGAGGGCTTCAACACTTGCCTCTTACAATACTGAGGACTTCAACAAAAAAACAATTACAATTGTTGTTGACAACTTGTGCTCTTGTAAACACGGATTTGTCACTTGTAGTACACTTTTCCTATAATCTTATCCTCAAATTGTGAATGATGTTTGTGAAGATTATGGAATTTATATTGCTTATTGAATCAAAATATATGAGATAGTGTCAATGATTCAATAAGGAATGAAAGTAGTTTAGAGCTTTTTGAATGCAAGTGAATTCAAAGAATAGATAGAGAGCATATATAATCTTAATAAAACTTCTTGTTTTAATCAATGATATTGATGTGTATTTATAGAGAGAAAATAGTTATAACCCTTGGTGAAAAGTTGCAGTCAAAAGTTATGATCATTAATGAAGAAGAAGAGACGCAACTATTGAAGAAAGATGTGTCTTTTGGAAGAAGTTGTTCTCTGTTTAAAAACGGTCGACAGGTCAAAAACTAACCGGTAGACAGGTTTTTAAAAAATATAGTCGTTATGTACATGTGTGCACGTTTATTGTGCACATTCAACAGGAACGGTCGACCGTTCATTTTTGGACCGGTCGACCGGTCTCTGTTAAGTTGCACAATAAAGTGCACAACCTATATAAATGTGTGTATATATATATATTATATTTTGTGCATGATTATTTGAGGATAGATTTTGACAATTTTATTACTATTATAACATCAAATAATCAACCTATAATCTAGAGTACCATATGTACGTCTTGATTTGTCGATCGCTTTAATATCGTTGTCAGCAATCAAAATCTTCATAGAAGCTGTGACTCAACAACTAAGACCCGAATAAAATCCTAAAGCACAACTCCTAAGAAAGACTTAGGACATGATCCTTGCTAAATTATTCTACATTGTTTCGAAGTTTGGCTCTGATACCAAGCTGTGACGCCCCACCTCTATACCCACGCTAGCCAAGAACATTACTGTGAATGCTGTCGACTAGCACGAAGAATAAGGCTGTTGAGGAGCGACCATCTGTATAATTGCTTTGTGCGAGTACCGATATACCGGATAAAAATATAACTTTTCATCTCAAGAGGAAATCCGACATACCGACACAAACTCAAAGCTACTACACAGTGGCTATAATATCTTCGAAAACAAATATAGAAATAAACATAACATAAATCAGTCACAGACAATTCATATCACAAAGGCGGAAATAGATATGAATACTACACATAAAAGTGTATATCAGAGTAGTGGTCAAAAAGATCCACAATAATACAAAAGAATAGCAACACGTGCTATACAAAAGAATACACCTATGAGTCTAAATCTCAAGTGTATACAACAAAATAAACTACTAATCTAGTAGTTAACCCAAAAGTCAAGGAGTTAATCCCGGATGAGAAGTCAAGCAGAAGCACCTGCAACATCTCGGTCTGACCCGAGTATTATTTAATAAGAAAATAATAAACGGATCAGTCTAACTATAAATATCAGATGAAACGACATAGAATGAGAGATATAACTAAACACATAATAATCACAATGCCAAGCTGTGATATATATATATATATATATACATATATACTTAGTTGATAATCATCAAGAGATTAATCAATGTCACCAAATCTACACAAGAATCAAAGAAACGTCATACTCCTAATTTCATTCACCATACCATAAATATTGACGATAATATCAATGTCAATCCCAAAAGTCAATGACGCACTAATTCCAGAAGACTACACAAGAAATCCAGAAATCACAAAAGTCAATGACACACAAATTCACCAATGCACAAATATTGATAAAACTTATCAATGGAAATCACGAAAATTGGTGAAACACAAATTCTAGGAATCTACACAAGAAATCCAGAAATCACAAAGGGGGGGAGGCCTATCACAAATGGGAGCATAAAGCTCACCAACACGTGTATCACAAACGGAACGCTAATTCCATGGTCGCTAACCATCACAAATTGAGCCGAAGCTCCACAAACGGCCCGAAGACCATGGGTTGCTACCCCATCACAAATTGAGTCGAAACTCCACAAAACGGGGTTTAGTCTCCCTCGCAGACAAAGAGACATCGCACATTGATAGTCTAAATCACAAAGATGATCGTCATGATCAACGAGAAGTGTCAATTACACTAAGCTAGTAAATATATGAGTTTAGCTTCATGTCCCATAACCACTTGCTCAACTTAAATATTTACGAACAAACTGTAAATCTCCACTAGAAAATTGTCACAAGAGGTTCAATCGAACAAGTCCAAGAATTAACCGACAAAGTAAACGCAAGAATTTCATACCACTTGTTTTACTAAGCCGTTTAATTAGATTTCTCATACGAGTGAGGTAAAGGTTTGTTTATACTAATAGATTGGAAAACTGTTTTATAAACGAATTTGGTATTAAAATAGTATTGAAATCGTTTGAGGAAAGAGTTTTGATATTTACTACTAGTATAGAAAACCTTTATATTTTTAAAGTGACAAATCACGAAGAAGATTGTAAGAACAATCAATCACAAAAATAGACATACGAGGACGTGAATAAAATCCAACGAAATCGATAAAGGATCCATCGAAATGGATATTCAAAAATCCCTAAAAAGAGTCATCAAAGTCATAATAGATGATAACAACAAATAGGATTATCACGAATCGATTTAAATTGGAATTTCAATCCAAAAAGGCAAATTGGACTCAAACAGCAGGTTCAGTCGACTGAACAGAGTTTTTCAGTCGACTGACCCTGTACATGGAAATTTTCCAGGTTCAGGAAACTTTCTGTTTCCAGTTTTCAGTCGACTGTGCAGAGATTTTCAGTCGACTGAATCATGCCTTGAAACTCTCGGGTTTCAGGTTCAGTCGACTGAACAGAGTTTTTCAGTCGACTGAATCATGCCTGGGCTGTTTTCCAGCCTTATACAAATGAAGAGCAAACTCTTCCAAAATGCAACCGGACGGACATTGGCTCTAAGGGTTTATGCCAATCGGCAACCCGGCCCTATATGCTCCTCGATGCATCACCAAAAGCATGATCAAACATCCATAAAAGGATTTTACACAAATTTGACTTAAAAACCCAAAAATTGGAGTATTCACAAAACAATCCAAAACAAGAGCAAATGGACATGAAGAAGTGTTAGGAATTCATACCCAACAACCAAAGATAGTTATAGTCATAGATGTGAGATAAAAATCTCACCTTTAAACTAAATTTATGAAGATGAAGCTTGAAAGCAATGGCAAGAACAAGCACTCTTCAATTCCAACTCAACAAGCTTGAATCTAAGCTTAAAAGAGAAACATTCCCTAAATTAGGTTTAGGAAATTTCTGAAATTGAATGGAGAAAGAGTTGGAGAAGGTGAAGGAGATGCTTACCAAAGGGTTCTTCTTGAGTTTGGAGCTAAAGCTTGGATTTGCAAAGAAAGTTAGGGCTTGGAGTTTTAATTCTTTTTCCTCTCCACCATTATCAGTTGGAGCTTGAGTTTGAGGAGTTAGAATGAAGTAATGAAGAGGAGAGGGGGATTGGGACTGAGTTAGTAAGTGGGTTCAGCCCAAACCAAAGCCCAAAGCAAAAAGTAGCAAAATTCAACTTTCTCCAAACATATCGAAGCTTATACTCAAAAAGGTCGCAACCGGCATTTTAAACTCAATGGGAGTGGTCTCGAGTCCTAATTGTACCGTATGCAAAAAGTAGCTTTTCGGACTAAAATCCGACGAACGATAAAATATTTAAATATAAAATCGATGAATATGCGGGTTGTTACAATAGTGTGGAAAAAATATCGAAAGTATAATATAAATCTTAGCCAACATACGACCATTATTGTAAGCCTACTATAGCTACCATGTTCAATAGCAGGTTACCGCCACATTTCATGGCAGGTTGTACAACTAAAACCGTACAGGGTTCGTATTGTTTCTTTGGATTTCCAACAAATGGTCTGGCAAAGGAACTTCCTACACCGAAATGGGTACGCCTCTGGAAAGACGCCCCGAGAACCTAATCAGATCTCTGCTAACACAAGGCCGAGTTACCACACGCTTCTGGGTGCAATGAAGCTGTAACTTGATAACTCCCGCAAAAAGTATGCCATCCCCCGGTCGTTACCGACCTTTATCCGAGGATCCTCAATACCAACAACCACAAAGTAATTAATTTACAGCAACCACAAAGGTTAAATATCTGGGCTCCATACCATGATACAACCTCTATCCATAAGAAAATGGACATACCTTAGGGGCGCGACCCCTAAAAAACCTTGCCGCAAAATTCCCGTTTCGACCATTTCCAGGTTGTGAGGCTCGATGAAGTCTCGTCCACAAAGCTACGCTTTTTCACAAAGCCACGCTTTGATCAACAAATGATCAATAAATAATCATCACACATCAACACTCAGCAAGCCACATTACCAAATTGGGAGTATATCGCTGATAACCTTCAACTACAAAACCTCTAAGCTCGTACGTCTCAGAGAAGGGTGTTAAGCTAAGAGAATAAATTCTCCGCCACCAACAGAGATGTATTTGAACGAATTCTGCTTTATATCTCAAAATGTAATATCATACACGTAACCATACAAGTCCATTCCGGGATCGAACGGAACCGAAGGCACTTCAAAAGAAGCCCTTGCAATCCGGATATTCACTAATCACGTCCGGATTCCCATCACAAAGGGTAATAAATCTCTATATTGGAGATCAGCCGATGCAGAGACATTCGGTGGTAATCCTTCCGTTTTCAAAAATATCCGGTCTTCAACACCGGTCTTTAATGCTATCCATTACGTCGTATCACTATTCGGAATGGGTAATCCGAATGACGAGCGCAATAATTTAAAAAAAATAAGTGTAGCATTCAATTTCAACCAATTCACAACAAATACCTATTTAAAGGTCAATATTGATGGTCAAGCTATTTAACTATCAATCAATATTCACAACATCACCCGATTATAAATAATCTTCCCAAATTATTTATTTTTCAAAACTTGTAAGATATATTTTTCACACTTCAACCATTTGAAAACAAATTTCAAATCATTTTTCACCTTTCAATCTTTGAAAACAAATTTCAAATCAATTTCCTTAAACGGAAACACTTCCAAATATTTATCCATTTTAAACTTAAAATGGTTCATTTGAATCAATCAAATAAATCCTTACCGATTTATTTTAAACTTACGTTCCAAATCCGTAAATTTATTTCCACACTTCAAAAATAAATCAATATTTATTTTTAAACAAATTTCCCTTTCTTTTATAAATTCCATAGTGAATTTACATTTCCAAAATATCTATGAATATAAGATTTTCAAATTGATTTCTAATATTCATTTTCAATTTATCTTTAAAAGATAAAATCTCAAAACATTCACTTCATATTGGAAAAACATTTCCATAAATAAGTAATTCACGAATATATTTATTTTCAATACTTAGAAAATATTCAATATACTTAAATCACCATTAAGTATATATTTTATTCTTTAAGGAAAACATTCTCTTAACACATTTATTTGGGTCAAAACGAATGTTTCGTAAAACATCGTTACGACAACCCAAAACCACTAGTATAGGGATTTGAACTTAAAATAGAATTATAAATCCCAATACTATATAAAACATTTCCTTTCGGAAATTATTTACTATAACAACAGTGTTATAGTCCACCATTTCCTTATTTCTCGAAAACGTCTATTTCAACAATGAATGTTGAAATCTATGATTTTGATACTTAATACATTTTAAAACACCTTCAAATCGTTTTAAATCTATTTAAAACATCACTTCCCCAAAACATTTCTTTAATATATATTCACTGTCCAAAATCGTGAATATATCTCCTTAACCAAATCCAACATTTTCAACACATTTTATCTAAAGGATTATCCACTATCCAAAATCGTGGACATACTTCCTTTAATAAGCTATAATAATTAACTTATCAAAATAAGTCATTTTCAGATTTATAAAACAATGTTTATAAATTCCACTTATATTTATTTATAAAATCTTCCACTTATAAAATCCCTTAATGGACAAATTCTATTTATATCTCATTAAAATGCCAAAATCCAATTTATAAGTGAATTACTTATAAACCTTTTATTTTACAAAATCTATTCATTTTATAACTTCACAATTTATAAATCTATAAATTTCATTCACTTAAGAAATCCGTTTATACTTCGTTTTCACACTTATAAAAACTCGTTTTATAATTCCAATATTTTTATTTCATAAATATCAATTTCATAAACCTTTTATATAGACTGTTCATAATAATTCAAAAATCCCAATTTAAACCATTTTATAAATTAATCAACTACTTATTTCAAAAATCACATTGCGGTTATATTTCACAAAAATCATAATTTTTATAACATAAAGATTACAACGTTCATTTATTTAAAATGAATCAATTCCAAAATTAAATTTTATTATGAATTCTCAACTTAAATTTTCAAAAATCCAATTTTATTTATTTTCGGCATCTAACGATACCAAAAATATATTCGGCTAAATTTTAGCCTTTAATGATCTCAATCACAAAGATTATAAATAGATCAACACACAACATTGAAACCAGTTCAATCATTTGAGGAATCCAATTGGATCCCTCCAACCTGTTTCCCTGCATCCACAGATGTTAACACAATACCAATTCTGCTTCAAGATGGAATATCGCGGTATATGAGATTTATAAAATACTATCCGCTATTATGCGGCGCAATAGGGTCTCATCCGCTATATAATGCGGGAAAATCAACTCCAAGTACATATATAATACCAATTCCACTTCAAGGTGAAATATCGCGGTATATGTTTTTAATAAATAACATCCGCTTAATATGCGGCGCATAGGGTCTATTTCAAAACAATAGATAGCAATTTATCGTCCAAGCATATAATCAACAATTTTAAATCTAACTATTTAAAATTTAAATCGAAACTAGTTCGATTGAGTGAGAAGTTCTCACCTTGAATTTCCGATAACAGTTGTAGCGGTTTATTTCGAATAAAATTAAACGTGCGTTTAATTTTACCCAAAATTTTCACTGACTCCAAACAATTCCAATCCAGCTCCATTGCATAGTGCTCGATATAATGATTGCAACGCAATTCGTTTCGTCCAAAACGGACCTCGTATGAAAAAGATACGCATTTTTAAAGTTTGTACAATGTTAATATAAAAATTAATTTCACAAATCGTTATTTATTTTAAAACCTAGAAGAGATCAGAGCCGTGCATTCCAGCCCCTTAAAATCAGAGCCGATGCTTCTCTCTTCTCCTATATCGTTCAAAGTCGTGCCCTACTAACCCATAGCTACCCACGTTGATCGAAATTTCGAGCCCACTCCGCCACGTTTGAAGATGATCAGCCACTGCCGATCGAAAGCCTAGATATGAGCCACCATCGTCGAGAACGACGGCTGGCTCGGTCGTCCACCTGCATCGAAAATCGCACGCAAACGTTAGGCGAACGCAGCACCTTTTCTCCCTCCACGACACACCATATTCAATCATCTCCATATAGATCCGAAGCTCTCATTGTCCCCTTTAATTTGTTAGTTGAAGATTTTTGGAATAGATCGATGGATTGGAAGAAATTAATAGAAGAAGTTGAGAGATTTCTGGCCATCGATTTCGTTTTCTGGCGGCTAGGGTTAAGAGATGAAACCCTAATTTAGTTGCTTGCAAACGTGAATGGCTTAGGTGCTTTTATAGAAAATATTTCAATTTACTATTCATCCGGAATTTTCGAAATCCGAATTTCGCACGGTGACCGGCGTTGCTAGGGTTTACCCCGCGTTCCGGACATAATGGAATAGGTTTCGGGAGCCAATTCGATCATCTGTGCGAGTTACGGCAATAAACGATCGATTTAAAATTAAATCGGTTAATTAAATTTCTGTGCGTTTTGGCTTGCCCCGGACAAACCGTAAATCCGATTGACACGAAATTTGAAACCTTACAATAATATCCCATTACGGATCCGATGAAACTGGTTTTGTCGAAATCCAAGACTGTTTGAAAAATGACTATTTTTCAATCAATAATTAAATATTAAAATATTCAATTTTCACAAATAAACTTTAAATTCGATTTTAAAAGTTCTATAACATTTATATAACTCCAATATGATTAAATAAAATTTTATGAATCATTTTCAATCATATTAAACCCAATTTTCAATTATTTCTGTAATTTCAACTATTAATTTGTCGATTTAATTATCCAATTAAATCCAGATATTCGAAATTAAATTTATTCGACTTATAAATTTCACTTATTAATATTTAAAATCATTTAAATATATGAATTTTAATTAATAGAAATTCTGGGTCGTTACATAAACGGCTTACAAAACTACGACAAAACTTCCTTTTTGTTCCTTTGAACACGCATTTATGTTCGATACATGGAACAAAAGGGAAGTGCTGCTGAAATTTTGCTGAATCGTTTAAAATGCAATGATTTACGAAGCATAATTACTAACCTGTTTGTAAATGGAAGTAGGATGACTGGCCATCAAAGTAGAAAACACTAAACTAAAAATTTAGTATTCTATTCATAATTTGTGTCAACCCTTAAAATGCATAAATGAATATTAATTAATAAATGATTTGAAAAGTCAATGTCATTTTATAAAATGACTTATACTTTTTTAATCTCTATCATATTTTTTAAGTAGGAAAAATGATCGATTATTTTGTTGATCAGACCTGGATGATCATCCTCGAAGGGAAATAAGAGGCTTAATAAGAGAACATTTTTATAATGGTGTAGACAAATTTATTGAATTTTCTTTAAGTAATAATAGAAACAAAAAAGAAATTCTTTATCCATTTGCAGGTGCAAATTGTTGAAGCATTTGATACCGGATATGGATAAAGTACATTCATGCCAATACGGTTTCGTACCGAATTATCTTGTGTGGGATCGTCATGGAGAACTTGTAGCATCTAATCATGTACATTCAAAGGAGGTGGTGGGTAATGAAATTGTTACGATGAATCCCATAGAAGATAATGTTGAATATACAGCATGATTGATGTTCCCTATTTTTGAAGTTGATGATGACGATGTTATTGTCGAAGAAGAACCAAATATTAGAGCAAAAAAATTTATGATTTATTGGGTGCTGCTAGGAAACCTCATTGGGATGGCTGCATAAGCAGAACCCAATTATCAGTAATTGTAGAATACATTAAGTACGATAAAATTAAAATACAACTTCATAGAAGCCTGTAACGTCTGCGGATTTTCGTTCTTCGAAAAATCAGACATCGACACTCACTTTATCGACTGCCGAATATCGAAGGCCGAAAACCGAGAAGTTATGGGTTTTAAAAAGAATTTAAGAAAAAGATAGAAAGAGAAGAATTTTAAAAATAGAAGAAATAGAAAGAAAAAGAGAATAGAGAAAAAGGAAAAAAAACAGAAGAAAATAGGACGGGACAGAAAACAACAGAACAACAACAGAATCTCATAATTCGCAGCGGAACAACATATAATAATAAATGAATAATCTTTAAACAAAGAACTATATCAGTTATTACATTACATTTCATTACATCACATCATATCATCAGAGTGTACAACAACATACAACATCAAACAGTGCAACGGAAAAAGAAATACTATATACTAGTAATACGCCATGCCATCCAGCTTGCCTCCAGCAACTCCAGAATATCCAGAATATCCTGATAAACCTAACTCTTGACTGCCCGTGTGGAAATTGGTGGGCACCCAGAGTTTAGGAAGGAAAACAATAAACTCCAAGTCAGTCATGTGACTGGTGTAAGAACTCAAAACAGTTTATTTATTTTAAAATCAAAAAGAGGGATATTTTTAAATTAATTCGCAATGCTTTTTAAAAATGAGACTACCATAAGGCCTCCCGCACACACACACATGCAAACGCAGAATCGGAGGAGATTTCTCCTTATGATAGTCAAAGATGCTTGATACGCATTTAAAATAACATTTGATATTATTACTAGTGCATAGTGTAGAGGAAAATCATTTCGAAAGTAGAATATAAATCTTAGCCAGCATAGACATTTCGAACTATGCCTACTATAGCTACCATCCAAACAGTGGTGACCACCATAAGTGAATAGCAGGTTCTACAACTAATACCGTACAAGTTTCGTATTGGGTATTGGATTTCCAACAAATGGTCAGGCCAAGGAACTTCCCATTGCCACTGAGAATGCCTCTGGAAAGACACCCCCGAGAACCAAACCGGAACTCTGCCAACACAAGGCCGGGTTACCCCTTAACTGGGTAACTACTGACACGAGCACGCCATTCCCCGGTCCTTTAGGACCTTTTCAACCGAGCGCTCGATATCCAACATCACACCATAATAAATAGAGTGTTTTCAACATGAGTAAGTATCTGGGCTCCATACCATGATACCACCCCTTTCCAGAAGGAAATGCACATACCCTAAGGGGAGCTACAGCAACCCCTAATAACCTTGCCGCATCTTTCCTGTTTTGACCATTTTCGGGATGTGAGGCTCGACGAATTCACGTCCACAAAAACACACTTTGTACAAAAAGCCGTGCTTTGGGTCAACAAATGATCAACACAATGATCACTAGGATAGACGATCAAATAAACGATCCTATCACAAATAATCAACACAATGATCATTTCAGCATCACTCAGCATGTCACATTACCAAAATGGGATATATCGCTGATAACTTCAACTATATAACCTTTGAGCTCGTACGTCTCAAAGAAGGGTGTTAAGCAAAGAATAAATTCTCCGCCACCAACAGAAATATATTTGAAAGAAATCGGCTTTATATCTCAAATTGTAATGTCAGGCATACAATCCATACAAGTCTGTTCCGGGCTCGAACAAAACCGAAGGCACTTCTTACGAAGCCCTTGCAATACGGGTATTCACAATCCCGATCGAATTTCCCATCACTTAAGAGATCTCTATACCAGGAGCTACCCAGTGCAGAGACAATCGATAGGTCATCCTATCGTTTTCACAAATACTCGGTCTTCAACACCGATCTTCAAATGCAATTCACAACGACGTATCACATATTCGGAATGGGTTATACGACCCCATGGTCCTTTCCCGGTTAACCCGAATAGTGAGCGCTTATTCAAAAATAAGTGTGCATTCAAATTCAATCAAATCACATCAAATACCCATTCAAAGGGAAATATTGATAGTCGGCTATCGAACTATCAATTGATATGCATACATCACCAGATTCCAAATAATTTTCCAAATTATTTATTTTCCAAAATATCTTTACAAGATATAAAATTCCAACACTTCAAAAATAAATCAATATTTATTTTTAACAAGTTCCACTTTCACATATAAATTCCATAATGAATTTATATTTTCAAGATATCCATGCATATGCGATTTCAATAATTCATTTTAATTTATCTTCAGAAAAAGATAAATTCTAATTATTCACTTCATATTGGAAAACATTTCCATACTTATTTATTCATAAGTAATTCACAAATTCCTTTTATTTTCAACACTTAGAAAATATTCAATATACTTAAATCGAATTAAGTATATATTTCATTTTTTTTAAGGAAATCATTCACTTAACATATTTATTTGGGCCAAAACGAATGTTACGTAAAACATCGTTACGACAACCCAAAATCACTAGTATAGGGATTCGAAATTAAATAGATATATAAATCTCAATACTATACAAAACATTTCCTTTCGGAAATCATTTACTATAACAACAGTGTTATAGTCCACTATTTCCTTTTATTTCTCGAAAACGTCTATTTCAACAATAAATGTTGAAATCTATGGTTTCGAATCACAACACCTTTTAAAACATCGTTAGATCGTTTTAATTCTATTTAAAACATCAAACCTAAACATTTTCTTTAACATATTATTCATTATTCAAAAACGTGAATAAACTCCGTTAACAAATTTGATTCTTTTATTCATTTTAATTCAAAGAATTATTCACAGTCTAAAACGTGAATATAACTCCATTTATAAGTTATAACAATTAACTCATCAAAATAGGCCGTTTGCGAATTTATAAAACAACGTTTATAAATTCTATTTCTATTTATTTATAAACTTCCTTTTACAAATTCCTTTATTAACCTATTCCAGTTTATATTATAAGTTAAATACTTATAAAACGATTATTTTACAAAAATCGTTCCTTTAAACTTTTAAAATTATAAATCTTATAACTTATAAGATTTATTTATTTATCCAAACTATTCTTCTAATAACTTTACAATTTTATAAACCTACTGCTTATAAAATTCCATTTATCACTTCACCGTTTATAATTTTATAAATTTCATTCATTAATGAGATTCATTTTCACTTCATTCAAACACTTATAAAAACTCGTTTTATAATGTCTATATTTCAATTTATAAATATCCGTTTATAAATCTCTTAATATAAATCAATTAATATTATTCTTTAAAACATCTTTTAATTTCCTTTATAATTTCATCATTTCGATTTATAAAATAATCAAATTTTATAAATCCTATATTTAAACTTTTATCATATATTCAAAAATCCAATCTAAATTATTTTATAAAATCATTAGTTCATATTTCTCAAAAATCGACTTTTAATCGTATTTCTAAAAATCAGCTTTTTAACTATATTTCACAAAAACCATAATTTTTATAACTTTAAAAATTATAACATTTATTTATTTATAATGGATCAATTCCAAAAATATAGTATATTTTCAAAATCACTTTTAAAATCATTTTAAAATCCCAAAATCTGGGTCCAATGATGCTACACACCAAATAGTCAATCACGACTAACAACGATATCATATATCGATATGATAATCCATCAAATATCAAAATATCTGAAATAAAATAAATACTGTTGAGGAATCCAGTTGGATCCCTCCAACCTGTTTCCTGCATCCAAAAACATTAGCACAATACCAATTTCGCTCCAGTACGAAATTATCGCGGTACATGTTCTTAATAAATATTATCCGCTTAATAACGGCGTAATAGGGTCTCATCCGCTAAACAAATAAATGCGGGAAATCAACAACTGCAATATATACATATGCCAATATATATATATTGATATTATATATAATACCAATTTCACTGTTTATGAAATATTCGCGGTATATGTTTATATTAAATAACATCCGCTTACTAACGGCGCATAATGTCTATTTTAACAATCAATATATACAGTCATCATTCAAACATGCATTCAAATATTTTAAATCTAACTATTTAAAATAAAATCGAAATCTATTCGATTGAGTGAGAAATTCTCACCTTGGTTTTAAATTCCGTTTTAGCTTTTATTTCGAATAAAATTAAACGCGCGTTTAATTTTACCCGAAATTCTCACTAACTCCAAATGACTCCAAACCAACTCCATCGCGTAGTGCTCGTCCATACGATTCCAACGCAACTGAGTTTGCATTTTTTCGACCTCGTATGAAAAAGTTATTGATTTTTGAAGTTACACGAATAAATCTATATACAAATTACAATATAATTTAACTATTATTAAACCTAGCTCAATCCAGGCCATAGGATCCAACACCAACCCAATCACAGCCGTGCGTGCCATCCTCCTTCTCCCTCTCGTTCATGTTACAGCCGAACACGCCTAAATCAAACCCAAACTTAGATATTAGGGTTTAATTATTCATCTTCTTCGTTGAATTCTAGCATGATCAGGATACACCGATGGAATCGCCTCACCACAAGCTACACACGGCTGCAAGCATATGAAACTCGGCCTCATCATGTTCCTAGGGTTGCGTGCGCAACCTGTAGGTGTCGGCCCCACATAGCTTCTCCTCCGATGCTCCAAACTCGATCTCAACCGTTGATCTTGTAGAGCTTGACGTCCTCTACATCTTTCATGTTGAACATTCTTGCTAATTGTCGACGGATTGGAAGATATCGAGGAGGAGAGTTGGGTGTTTTCTGGCCATTGAACCCATGGGTGGCGGCTAGGGTTTTGAGTTGTTATTATTTTTTATTTTTTTTTAATGAAGGGTGTGTGTCTCCTTTTATAGAAAAAGCAAGCGTAAACACTATTCATCCCGGGAATTCCGAACTCCGATTTAGATGCCGTAACCAGCGTACCTAGGGTTTATCCCGCGTTCCGGACACAATGGAACAAGTTTCGGAAGCTAATTCGGAAGTATGTGCGAGTTATGGCTGTAAACGCTCAATTTAAATTAAACCGATTTAAATCGATTTCTAGGCGTTTTAATTTGTACCGGACAAACGGTAAATCCAATTGACTTGAAATTTGAAACCTTACAATAATATCACATTACGGATCCGATGAAACTGGTTTCGTCGAAATCCGAGACTTTTTGAAAAATGGCTATTTTGACTCGCCAAATTTAAATTAAAAACGATTCGATACGTTTCGAGCTTCCACGATCAAACGATAACTCCGATTGACACGAAAATTGAAATCCGGTAATAACTAACTAATACGGATCCAATGAAACTGGTTTCGTTCAATTCTGAGACTGTCCAAAAATTGACTATTTTACAGTCGATTATTAAATATTAAAATATTCAATTTTCACAAATAAACTTTTAATTCGATTTTAAAAGTTCTAAAATATTTCTATAACTCTAGTATGATTAAATAAAATTTTCCAAATTATTTTAAATCATTTTTAACTCAATTTTTAATTATTTCCATAATTTAACATATTAAATTATCGATTTAATAATCCAATTAAATCCAAAAATTCAAATAAAAATTTATTTGACTTATAAATTCACTTATTAATATTT
Organism: Allium cepa; assembly: GCA_030765085.1. Lineage (NCBI taxonomy): Eukaryota > Viridiplantae > Streptophyta > Magnoliopsida > Asparagales > Amaryllidaceae > Allium > Allium cepa. Next base: position 85,101,170 of record CM060942.1, on the reverse strand, counting down.
AAAATTAATTAAATATTCAAATTTTAATTTCTAAAAATTCTGGGTCGTTACAATCTTTCCCCCTTAAAAGAATTTCGTCCTCGAAATTACAAGTAAGAAAAGTTACAGAATCTATTAACTTTCCCAAAATTCATAATTAAACTGCTTATAAAACTTTACTAAGTTTTTCACATCATACTTAGTTATGTTTTCAAAAACAATTATATCATTTAACTTTCAACTTTAAAACAAAGTTTAAAGTTTTCAAAATTTTCCCTATTTTCTCAAATTTTTTCTAACGCCTTAAATTTCCGGAAAAATTCGCCATGTCTCCTTTGCGCGGCTCGATCCGAAAAAAAAATGACAGTATATATATCACAAATATACATCTCATCAAGTAATGAGGCATCCCGAAGGGAAAAAAGTATAAAAGTGCGATATTTAATCCGAGATATGTACCTTATATTTTATTAGCAAGCATATACGGCTAATATAGCGCTAAAGCGAACTCCAAATGCGAAGCAACGCGATCCGCACCTACTCAACACTTAACAAACAACATGAGAACATGCACATATACAATAATCTCAATATACAACATATAGCAACATAACAACTACATAATATAGCAAATGCATTCAATAGCAATATATACTCAACCATCAACCAATTATAATCCATAATCAATAATATTCTTATTAATATTCAATGAAATGGTTTTCAATTCAAATCACATTTGATTTGTTAACATTGGATTTTATCAACTTTCATTCTCAATTCAATTAGTTTTCATTCACTAATTAAATCTAATTCACATTCAATTCTATTCAAATTTATTCACTTCTAATTTGAATTCAATTACATAGCTTCCAATTTCATTAATACTTAATGAATTTTATACAATCATATAACAATCATATAACAACCAATTTATATTAATTACAACCAAATTCTTTTCACTTATATTCATTCAATTTGGTTTAACATTAAATTGATTTCCATTCCAATTTATTCAACTTCTAATAAAATTAGATTTTAATGAACTAACACTTATATTCATTATTTCTTATCAACTTGATTTACATTTAATTGCTTAACATTCATTTAATTCAATTGCTAAAGTTGAATTTCATTCACATAACTCTTAAGTCATATTCCATTTAACTTTAAATTCACTTTACATTTTATTTACAACTCATATTCATAAATATAGTTTCACTTCTTATATATATAAGTTTATTTCACAATTGTACATCACTTTAATTATAACTCAATTCTTATAATTCATTTGCTTATACAATTATTCTTTAATTTAGAATATTCAAACAACCTAACAATCAACTTATACACTTTGATAATTTTGAAAAATTATTTCTTTCATATATAAAATATAATCGAGGTAAAATTATTCCATTCACCCAATTTAAAATCAATACTGTGTCGAATTATCTTGTTTAAGAGTTTAGAAACCCCTATCTACGATAGTTAGCTAGACTAGATCGACGGGAATCTATAAACAATCAACCGATAAGTCAACACAATATAAAACAATTTTATTCACTAACAAATACGCTCTCATAGCTATTATTACACTCAAACTCATTCTAGAGTACTACTGACTCTATCTCTAATGAATAATACCCAACAGAACCATGGTTGTCGCTTAACCATCAGAGCTCTGATACCAAATGTAACGTCTGCGGATTTTCGTTCTTCGAAAAATCAGACATCGACACTCACTTTATCGACTGCCGAATATCGAAGGCCGAAAACCGAGAAGTTATGGGTTTTAAAAAGAATTTAAGAAAAAGATAGAAAGAGAAGAATTTTAAAAATAGAAGAAATAGAAAGAAAAAGAGAATAGAGAAAAAGGAAAAAAAACAGAAGAAAATAGGACGGGACAGAAAACAACAGAACAACAACAGAATCTCATAATTCGCAGCGGAACAACATATAATAATAAATGAATAATCTTTAAACAAAGAACTATATCAGTTATTACATTACATTTCATTACATCACATCATATCATCAGAGTGTACAACAACATACAACATCAAACAGTGCAACGGAAAAAGAAATACTATATACAAGTAATACGCCATGCCATCCAGCTTGCCTCCAGCAACTCCAAAATATCCAGAATATCCTGATAAACCTAACTCTTGACTGCCCGTGTGGAAATTGGTGGGCACCCAGAGTTTAGGAAGGAAAACAATAAACTCCAAGTCAGTCATGTGACTGGTGTGAGAACTCAAAACAGTTTATTTATTTTAAAATCAAAAAGAGGAATATTTTTAAATTAATTCGCAATGCTTTTTAAAAATGAGACTACCATAAGGCCTCCCGCACACACACACATGCAAACGCAGAATCGGAGGAGATTTCTCCTTATGATAGTCAAAGATGCTTGATACGCATTTAAAATAACATTTGATATTATTACTAGTGCATAGTGTAGAGGAAAATCATTTCGAAAGTAGAATATAAATCTTAGCCAGCATAGATATTTCGAACTATGCCTACTATAGCTACCATCCAAACAGTGGTGACCACCATAAGTGAATAGCAGGTTCTACAACTAATACCGTACAAGTTTCGTATTGGGTATTGGATTTCCAACAAATGGTCAGGCCAAGGAACTTCCCATTGCCACTGAGAATGCCTCTGGAAAGACACCCCCGAGAACCAAACCGGAACTCTGCCAACACAAGGCCGGGTTACCCCTTAACTGGGTAACTACTGACACGAGCACGCCATTCCCCGGTCCTTTAGGACCTTTTCAACCGAGCGCTCGATATCCAACATCACACCATAATAAATAGAGTGTTTTCAACATGAGTAAGTATCTGGGATCCATACCATGATACCACCCCTTTCCAGAAGGAAATGCACATACCCTAAGGGGAGCTACAGCAACCCCTAATAACCTTGCCGCATCTTTCCTGTTTTGACCATTTCCGGGATGTGAGGCTCGACGAATTCACGTCCACAAAAACACACTTTGTACAAAAAGCCGTGCTTTGGGTCAACAAATGATCAACACAATGATCACTAGGATAGACGATCAAATAAACGATCCTATCACAAATAATCAACACAATGATCATTTCAGCATCACTCAGCATGTCACATTACCAAAATGGGATATATCGCTGATAACTTCAACTATATAACCTTTGAGCTCGTACGTCTCAAAGAAGGGTGTTAAGCAAAGAATAAATTCTCCGCCACCAACAGAAATATATTTGAAAGAAATCGGCTTTATATCTCAAATTGTAATGTCAGGCATACAATCCATACAAGTCTGTTCCGGGCTCGAACAAAACCGAAGGCACTTCTTACGAAGCCCTTGCAATACGGGTATTCACAATCCCGATCGAATTTCCCATCACTTAAGAGATCTCTATACCAGGAGCTACCCAGTGCAGAGACAATCGATAGGTCATCCTATCGTTTTCACAAATACTCGGTCTTCAACACCGATCTTCAAATGCAATTCACAACGACGTATCACATATTCGGAATGGGTTATACGACCCCATGGTCCTTTCCCGGTTAACCCGAATAGTGAGCGCTTATTCAAAAATAAGTGTGCATTCAAATTCAATCAAATCACATCAAATACCCATTCAAAGGGAAATATTGATAGTCGGCTATCGAACTATCAATTGATATGCATACATCACCAGATTCCAAATAATTTTCCAAATTATTTATTTTCCAAAATATCTTTACAAGATATAAAATTCCAACACTTCAAAAATAAATCAATATTTATTTTTAACAAGTTCCACTTTCACATATAAATTCCATAATGAATTTATATTTTCAAGATATCCATGCATATGCGATTTCAATAATTCATTTCAATTTATCTTCAGAAAAAGATAAATTCTAATTATTCACTTCATATTGGAAAACATTTCCATACTTATTTATTCATAAGTAATTCACAAATTCCTTTTATTTTCAACACTTAGAAAATATTCAATATACTTAAATCGAATTAAGTATATATTTCATTTTTTTTAAGGAAATCATTCACTTAACATATTTATTTGGGCCAAAATGAATGTTACGTAAAACATCGTTACGACAACCCAAAATCACTAGTATAGGGATTCGAAATTAAATAGATATATAAATCTCAATACTATACAAAACATTTCCTTTCGGAAATCATTTACTATAACAACAGTGTTATAGTCCACTATTTCCTTTTATTTCTCGAAAACGTCTATTTCAACAATAAATGTTGAAATCTATGGTTTCGAATCACAACACCTTTTAAAACATCGTTAGATCGTTTTAATTCTATTTAAAACATCAAACCTAAACATTTTCTTTAACATATTATTCATTATTCAAAAACGTGAATAAACTCCGTTAACAAATTTGATTCTTTTATTCATTTTAATTCAAAGAATTATTCACAGTCTAAAACGTGAATATAACTCCATTTATAAGTTATAACAATTAACTCATCAAAATAGGCCGTTTGCGAATTTATAAAACAACGTTTATTAATTCTATTTCTATTTATTTATAAACTTCCTTTTACAAATTCCTTTATTAACCTATTCCAGTTTATATTATAAGTTAAATACTTATAAAACGATTATTTTACAAAAATCGTTCCTTTAAACTTCTAAAATTATAAATCTTATAACTTATAAGATTTATTTATTTATCCAAACTATTCTTCTAATAACATTACAATTTTATAAACCTACTGCTTATAAAATTCCATTTATCACTTCACCGTTTATAATTTTATAAATTTCATTCATTAATGAGATTCATTTTCACTTCATTCAAACACTTATAAAAACTCGTTTTATAATGTCTATATTTCAATTTATAAATATCCGTTTATAAATCTCTTAATATAAATCAATTAATATTATTCTTTAAAACATCTTTTAATTTCCTTTATAATTTCATCATTTCGATTTATAAAATAATCAAATTTTATAAATCCTATATTTAAACTTTTATCATATATTCAAAAATCCAATCTAAATTATTTTATAAAATCATTAGTTCATATTTCTCAAAAATCGACTTTTAATCGTATTTCTAAAAATTTGCTTTTTAACTATATTTCACAAAAACCATAATTTTTATAACTTTAAAAATTATAACGTTTATTTATTTATAATGGATCAATTCCAAAAATATAGTATATTTTCAAAATCACTTTTAAAATCATTTTAAAATCCCAAAATCTGGGTCCAATGATGCTACACACCAAATAGTCAATCACGACTAACAACGATATCATATATCGATATGATAATCCATCAAATATCAAAATATCTGAAATAAAATAAATACTGTTGAGGAATCCAGTTGGATCCCTCCAACCTGTTTCCTGCATCCAAAAACATTAGCACAATACCAATTTCGCTCCAGTACGAAATTATCGCGGTACATGTTCTTAATAAATATTATCCGCTTAATAACGGCGTAATAGGGTCTCATCCGCTAAACAAATAAATGCGGGAAATCAACAACTGCAATATATACATATGCCAATATATATATATTGATATTATATATAATACCAATTTCACTGTTTATGAAATATTCGCGGTATATGTTTATATTAAATAACATCCGCTTACTAACGGCGCATAATGTCTATTTTAACAATCAATATATACAGTCATCATTCAAACATGCATTCAAATATTTTAAATCTAACTATTTAAAATAAAATCGAAATCTATTCGATTGAGTGAGAAATTCTCACCTTGGTTTTAAATTCCGTTTTAGCTTTTATTTCGAATAAAATTAAACGCGCGTTTAATTTTACCCGAAATTCTCACTAACTCCAAATGACTCCAAACCAACTCCATCGCGTAGTGCTCGTCCATACGATTCCAACGCAACTGAGTTTGCATTTTTTCGACCTCGTATGAAAAAGTTATTGATTTTTGAAGTTACACGAATAAATCTATATACAAATTACAATATAATTTAACTATTATTAAACCTAGCTCAATCCAGGCCATAGGATCCAACACCAACCCAATCACAGCCGTGCGTGCCATCCTCCTTCTCCCTCTCGTTCATGTTACAGCCGAACACGCCTAAATCAAACCCAAACTTAGATATTAGGGTTTAATTATTCATCTTCTTCGTTGAATTCTAGCATGATCAGGATACACCGATGGAATCGCCTCACCACAAGCTACACACGGCTGCAAGCATATGAAACTCGGCCTCATCATGTGCCTAGGGTTGCGTGCGCAACCTGTAGGTGTCGGCCCCACATAGCTTCTCCTCCGATGCTCCAAACTCGATCTCAACCGTTGATCTTGTAGAGCTTGACGTCCTCTACATCTTTCATGTTGAACATTCTTGCTAATTGTCGACGGATTGGAAGATATCGAGGAGGAGAGTTGGGTGTTTTCTGGCCATTGAACCCATGGGTGGCGGCTAGGGTTTTGAGTTGTTATTATTTTTTTTTTTTTTTTTAATGAAGGGTGTGTGTCTCCTTTTATAGAAAAAGCAAGCGTAAACACTATTCATCCCGGGAATTCCGAACTCCGATTTAGATGCCGTAACCAGCGTACCTAGGGTTTATCCCGCGTTCCGGACACAATGGAACAAGTTTCGGAAGCTAATTCGGAAGTATGTGCGAGTTATGGCTGTAAACGCTCAATTTAAATTAAACCGATTTAAATCGATTTCTAGGCGTTTTAATTTGTACCGGACAAACGGTAAATCCAATTGACTTGAAATTTGAAACCTTACAGTAATATCACATTACGGATCCGATGAAACTGGTTTCGTCGAAATCCGAGACTTTTTGAAAAATGGCTATTTTGACTCGCCAAATTTAAATTAAAAACGATTCGATGCGTTTCGAGCTGCCACGATCAAACGATAACTCCGATTGACACGAAAATTGAAATCCGGTAATAACTAACTAATACGGATCCAATGAAACTGGTGTCGTTCAATTCTGAGACTGTCCAAAAATTGACTATTTTACAGTCGATTATTAAATATTAAAATATTCAATTTTCACAAATAAACTTTTAATTCGATTTTAAAAGTTCTAAAACATTTCTATAACTCCAGTATGATTAAATAAAATTTTCCAAATTATTTTAAATCATTTTTAACTCAATTTTTAATTATTTCCATAATTTAACATATTAAATTATCGATTTAATAATCCAATTAAATCCAAAAATTCAAATAAAAATTTATTTGACTTATAAATTCACTTATTAATATTTAAAATTAATTAAATATTCAAATTTTAATTTCTAAAAATTCTGGGTCGTTACAAAGCCGGATTCACAGCTACAAAATGGCATATACCACCCAATAATTTGATGTGCGAAAATCATTATGAAGTAAAAAACTTTTATCTTCTTTTGGTTTGATGTATCAAAAAATAGATACATTTTTAAATGGCTTCATGTTATTTTGGAAAGAAGACAGCAAGATGAGGAATAGTAGAATATGCAACGAGGAAAGATAAAAACCAAGAAAAAAGAAGGAAATGGAAGTTCCATACAAGCGTATGCATTACTTACTTATAGCTCCTAATCTTCAACGGTTGTAGCATCCTCTGTAACCACGCATCATGTGAGATGAAATAGTGTGAGAACAAAGAAAGAAGATACGTTAACACATCCAACTGATGGGGAAGTATGGAAGCATTTTGATAAGACATATCCTGCTTTTACAGCGGAGAGTCGCAATGTTAGACTTGGTTTATGTACGGATGGATTTTCACCATTCTCTCAGTTTGGTTCTAAATATTCATCTTGGCCCATAATCGTTATACCTTAAAATTTATCTCTGTGGATGTGTATGAAAATTTTATATATGTTTCTCACTATTGTCGTCCCTGGCCCTAATGATCTAACACATGAATCAACGTTTATTTACAACCATTGATTGAAAAGTTGAAAACATTATGGTATAAGGGAGTTGAAACACACTACATATCAAAAAAGGATTTCTATATGTTCACTTCTTTGTTATGGACTATTAGCGATTTTCCTGCGTATGCAATGCTTTCCAATTGAAGTACAACTGGTCATCTAACTTGTCCTTATTGCATCGAAGAAACACACCCATTTTCTTTAACGCGTAGGAAGAAAATATCATAGTTTGATTGTCATTAGTGTTTTCTTTATATTAATCATCCTTTTAAGATAGAAAAACTTTACAACTAATAGACAAGAGACTTTGCGACCACCAATGATTTGGTCAAGTGAAGATATATATGAACTTGTAAAGGATCATCGAAAGATACATGAAACCGAAGTGAAAATTGAAATACAAAGTAAATCGTCGGTTCATAGTTGGTGCGAACAAAGTATATTTTGGGAATTCCCTTATTGAAAAAAATCTCCTAATTCATCATAACATTGACGTGATGCACAATGATAAAAAATGTTTGATAACGTTTTCAATATAGTTTTGAATGTTAAGAGAAAGACTAAGGATGATCTGAAATCAAGACGTGATATCCAAGCAATATATAATCATCCCTAGCTTCATATCAAGCTTGATGACGCTAAAAACCCCAAAGCATGCTATGAGCTAGATAGTAGCCAAGTTAAAGTTTTATTAAAATGGATGGAAGGATTAAGAATTTCTAATGGAATTTCTTCTAATCTTCATAGATGTGTCGACTATAAAAATGGTAAACTGAGTGGGACGAAAAACCATGATTATCACATAATGATGGAAAATTTGTTACCAGTCGCTTTCAAAGAACTATTGCACGTAAAAATTTGGACATTTATAAGGGAACTTAGTCTATTTATAAGGAGCTTTGTTCGACTACGTTAATAGTTAATCGTCTTCATAAATTTGAGGAAGAAATTCCTATACTACTCTACAAACTGGAGAAAATATTTCCTTCAGGTTTCTTTAATGCAAATGAGCATTCACCTGTTCATCTTCCATTTGAAGCAAGTCTTCAAGATCCTATGCAATATGGGTGGTTGTACCCATTTGAGAGGAATTATTTAAATTAGGTATGTTAATATTAGTTTAATTACGTATAAAAGTAAATTTTAATTTGAAATAATTTTTAATAGGTACTTAAATCATTTAAAGAAAAAAGGTAGACAAAAAGCACTAGTTGAAGGTTCGATTTTCAAATCATATATCGAAGAAGAAGATTCGTTCCTTTTCTCTCATTATTGTAGTGACCTTGTGAACATATTATTTGAAAGTGTAATGCATAATGATGAAGGCTTTGAACAAGAATCTTCTTAAGCAATGTTATCTATTTTTTGACAACACCACCGACCGTTGGGAAAATGTGTGGAAGTATTGTTACATGATAGAGATTACCATGTCACGCACACATATATTTTTCGTAATTGTGTCGAAGTTGCACCATTCGTTAGGTATTATTTAATTATAAGTCTGGATATTTTTTTAAATAATACGCATGTACATTTATTATAATGTAATATATTATCTATATCTGCAATGTTTACGAATCACAACATCCAAGCACCGATATCAGTAAAGAATTCGCTAATTAGTTTTCAAACTACGTTTTTTATCCGAGAAATTCTGTGTTCGATGAAGAACTAAAACATCTTGTGATGAGACCAAAAAGAAAATTCAAGACATATCCAATAGTCTTCGTCAATGGATATAAATTCAACACTAAAGAATATGGTGCTGAAAAATAAACTAACAAGACCTGTGGAGGAAAATTTTCTATTTACATGCAACTGGTTTAGCAATGTTCTAGGTTCTGGAATAACCGTGCACCCAAAATATAATCTTATTAAAATAAAGCATAAATCACGTTATCATAAGTACGATCCTTTTATACTAACCAAACAAGCCCTATAAGGTTATCATGCTCCTTATCCATCTCTAAAAGGAGATAAAGCAGATTGGTCGGCGGTTTGTGGATCGAATGCAAGATTAATGTTTGATGGAAAGTATATTCCAAACGAACAAACTTATCAAGCAAATATCGAGGAAAATAGCGAAAAAATAATAATAGACGATCAAATCGATTTTGGACCTATAAATGATGAATCAAATGTATTAATAGAAGCATTTGAGACTACAGAGAAAAACAGTATAGAGTACGAGACCATGTCTTAATCAGAAAATGGCGATGATTGATTAATAATGTGCATTTTGAGAGAAGGTAATCCATGTGATTATTGATGTTACATTTTTTATTAGAAAAAATGATATCTTTTCTCATAAATAAATGATAAGTTCTACCATAAGAAAATGATATATTTGTGATAAGAGTAATGTTTTTTTTCGACGTCGTCATTATTTCCATTTCAGTTCCCCCTCTTCTACTCAGATTGGGAGGGATGCGGGAGGTTATGGTAGTGGCCCATTAGAGCAGGACCAAATACCATAGTAAAGCTACAACCAAAAGCAGACGGGACTTAAATATTAAATTTACTTCAGCAATATCAATATTTTCTCTATGATATATTAGTCATTATTTATTAAAAATCTATATCATATTTAAAATAGGGGATTTGAACTGGAGTCATCAAAGGTTGTTCTTAGTATTTCCAAGTAGGCGTACATGAGTATCATGAATAATTGTTAGCCTAAGGGTACGATCCCAGTCCCCGTCAGGGAAAGTATCTGGCAGTACTTCCTTGTAAGTTTAAATTTATATATAATTATATATTACCATTTTACAATTTGCTGAATAAGTATAAATATATAACTTATATTATTTCAGTGTGCAAGGGGTGGTAGACTTGCAGGAAGATGACCTTGACCTTTGCGAGCGCCATTGGACATCAAAGATGTCTAATAATTACTGGGACACAATGTCTGGCATAAGAAAATCGGGGAAGGAGCTTGACTGGATGTACACTAGCATATGGGATACTTGGGTTGTTTGGTGGAATAGTGATGAATTCAGGGTAAGTTTATCATATATCATTTTAGTTTGTTCCCATATATAATACATAATTTAAAGATGAAATATATAATGTTCGGTTCAAATTTCCAGACGGAGTTAGAAAGGAACTTTGCAAATAGGAATAAGAATCCAGTTATACATCGCGGTATCTCCAAATCATTCCAACATCATTGTGAGGATCTGTAAATTTAATAATTGAAATTACAAACAGTTTTTAACTTATGTAATTTTGCATAAATAATAATAATATGTACTAATTATTTCTAGAAAGATAACGCGGCAGTCTCATCTCCTATATGGACATATTTGATCATACTCATGCCACCAAGCAAATGAATGAAGATGGCTTAATATCGTACACATGGAGTGACGATAAATCAAGCAAATCCTATGTATGCATATTTTAAATTAGAAGTTATTATTAACCAATTGAATTAATTAGTTATATAGAACAATTAATATAATGTTGTGTGAATTTCAATTACATTTTATTTTCCATTGTAGGAAAAATTTGCAGAAGCACGAGCATAGATGTTAGAGGGATAAGGACGGGATTCGTTGACCACTGATGAGGAGGACCCGATATTTGAGTCTGTAATGGAACCCCCATCGCAAAATTGGCATTATGGCTTTAGGAATCAAGCAGTAATTTCTAAAAATTTACTAACTTATAAGTTTAAACCGATAATTAGAAAAATTTGTCATAGAAAAAATATATCATTAATGTTTTAACAGATGATTGTGCTTTACTTATTTGTTCCTACTTAATTTACATTAGCTACTAAATGCATTTTTGAGTTTTTGACACACCTCTTGATTACATAGAGGCTAGGTCCTCGGAGAAAGTATATCAAAAAGCTCGGGACAAAGAAGAGATCGTGGAGTTTAAAGCTATAATCGTGGAGCTGCAGGAGAAAGACCACCGTCATGCTATGGAGATGGAGCCGTTGAACCAGCGCTTGGCTGAGGTGCAGCAGCATGGGCCATTTTCTTTATTAGGTGGTTCCGGAGCCAATGATGGGTCTTGATGGGTATTGTATTTTGCGTTTATGTTTGAACATTTTGAAATTGATGTATTGGGATATTGTTGATGCATTTTGACGCTATATTGGATAATATGTTGGTTTGTTTTGACATATTGGATGTTGATTATTTAGGGTATCGTTTGTATATTTTTGTAACGACCCAATTTTTCAACATCCGAAAGTCGACATCAATACATCCACTGTATCAAACACCGAACAGCCGAATGCCCAAAAACCGAACTGTTAGGGTTAAAGAAGAAGAAACAGAAACAGTAATAGAATCTCATATTTTGCAGCGGAACGATATATAATAATAAATGAATAATCTTTAAAAAAAAAAGAACTATATCAGTTTATACATACGTCATCAGAGTTTACAACAACACAATATAACTCTGGCAGTTGGTATAAATTGTCTACATGGAATTGAACTTGTCGCAATCCATACGCGGCGGGTACTATGTAATATAAGTGATACACTTCGCCATCCAACTTGCCTCTAGATCCACACAACATACTTTGCTGACTTCACTCCAGAATAATGATAACCTGACTCTTGACACCCCGTATGAAAAATTGTGGGCACCCACAGTATAGAAAGGGAACAATAAACTCCAAGTCAGTCGTGGGATTGGTGTAAGATCTTAAAAACAGATACTTTCACAAAGAAAATGAAAAGAAATCCGCTATGCTTCTGGAAAATGAAACTACCATAAGGCCTCCCCGCACACACATAATGCAAGCGCACAATTGGAGGAGAATTCTCCTTATGATACTCAAACATGCTTGATACACAAAATATCTTTGATATTATTATTAGTACATAGTGCAGAAAACATTTCGAAAGTATAATATAAATCTTAGCCAGCATAGGTACCATTATATTATGCCTGCTATAGCTAACTCCGGAGGAGGCAGCTTATACAATTGCAATCGTAAAGGGCTCGTATTATTTCTTTGGATTTCCAACAAATGGTGAAGCTAAGGAACTTCCTAGGCCACATGGGTATGCCTCTGGAGGGACGCCACGAGAACCTAACTGGATCTCTACCAACACAAGGCCGGGTTACCTCTGTAACTAGGTAACTAACTGTCATGAATATGTCATCCCCCGGCATAACCAACCTTTATCCGAGGATCCTCAACACCAACAACCACAAAGCACAAATTTGCAATAACCACATAGGTTAAATATTTGGGCTCCATACCATGATACCACCTCTTTCCAGAAGGAAATGGACATACCCTCAAGGGGACACTACCCCAAATAACCTTGCTGCATCCTTCCTGTTTCGACCATTTCCAGGTTATGAGGTCCGACGAGATCACGACCACAAAGCTACGCTTTACACGAAAGCCATGCTTCGATCAACACATGATCAACAGCACTTCATATGCCACATTACCGAATTGGGAATATATCAATAGTAACCATCAACTACATAATCTATGAGCTCGTACATCTCAGAGAAGGGTGTTAAGAAAGAGAATACATTCTCCGCCACCGATAGAAATGTATTTGATAGAAACCGGCTTTACATCTCAAAGTGTAACGTCACATACACATTCATACAAGTATGTTCCAAGTTCGAACAGAACCGAAGGCACTTCAACGAAGCCCTTGCAAATCCGGATATCCACTAATCATGTCCGGACTCACCATCACAAAGGATGATAAAATCTCTATACCGGGACAACTTGGAGCAGAGACGTTCGACAGGTTATCCTTTCGTTTTTGAAAATACCCGGTCTTCAACGCCATCTTCAAATGCAATCCCATTTCATAGTATCATTATTCGAAATGGGTTTTTATGACACAAAGACCTCTCCCAGCTAATCCGAATAACGAGTGCTTATTTTAAAAATAAGTATTACATTCAGATTTCAAATAAATCTCAACTAATTTCAAATTGATTTCCCAATTTATTTCAAATACCAAATCAACTTTCAAATTGATTTTCAAATTTATTTCAAACACCGAATCGATTTCCAAATATATTTCAAACACCAAATCAATTTTCAAATTGATTTCAAAATTTATTTCCAAACACTAAATCAATTTCGAAATTGGTTTCTAAACTTATTTCAAAACGCCAAATCAATTTCCAAATTGATTTCCCAAAGATTTATTTTTAAACACCAAATTTATTATCTTTCAAAACATATTCCTTTATTTCTTCCAAACTATTTAAAACCTGAATTTTAAATAAATTCTCCAATTTTTAAGCAATATTACTTAAAATCCCTTTATTAAAAAAAATTCCTATATTTTGGAATTAATTCGATAAGATTATAAAAATAAACTTTCATTCTTTTACATTCCTTCTTTTGAATTTACTCAATTCTCTAATATTTATTTACTTGAAATTTTCTACTTTAACTTCCAAAAATCCAATTTTATATTTCTGATATCCTACGATACCAAAAATATATTCAGCTAAACTATAGCAATCAACGATTCCAATCACAAATATAATCATACACAGATTATAAATAAATCAATACACAACATTGTAACTAATTCAAATATTTGAGGAATCTAGTTGGATCCCTCCAACCTTTTTCCCTACATCCACAGATGTTAGCACCATAATTAAATACCAATTCCACTTCAAGGTGGAATATCAGGGTGTATGAGATTAAATAATATTATCCGCTATTATGCGGCGCATAGGGTCTCATCCGCTATATAATGCGGGAAATCAATCGCTCCAAATATATACATATATACTAATACATATACTACTAATTCCAAATAGTCAATCAATAACTGAAATTTTAATTTCAATTGAGTGAGAAGATCTCACCTTTATTATGCATGCAATCCATTTTCCATTCCGGCTTGTTTCTCGATTTAGACCTTGTATAAACATTTATACAGTTTATCAGTATTCGAAATAAATCGAACAATTATATTCCCATTTAATAATTTTAATTTAAACAAATAATTTCATTTAAACTAATTATTTTCTTTTTAAATAATCTTTGGTAAAAATAATTAAATAAGTTAATTAAACTAATTATTCATTGTAATTCATTATTTAAAATATCTCAAACTAAATCTGAAATTTATGTATGTATACTTATTTTTATTTTCTGTAAATAAACAACAGTAATTTTTTTCTTTTCACTGTAAACGTTATATTTTATGCATGCATATATATTAATTTGAAATAGAATTTATACCTTACTGTTAATCAAGTAACCAAGGCCATGCAGCGACCAAACCCTAGCGAATCGCACCCCCCAGGAATGCGACACCATCACCTCTTGCGTCTCATGAACACCTTCACCTCGCGCTGCTAGAGTCTATCCTCAGAGCCGCCTTCGAGAAATCACAATTCCCCCAACAGCTCCGCCTCCACGCGAGCTCGCGGCAACCCTACCATCCTTGATTGAAAATCGCCATCGCCACTACTTGCCTCACGATAGCCTCATCCCTCCAAACATGTGATACCAGACCACAGAGCTCGTTTACGAGCCCGCGACCTACCACCGAACTGCAGACGCGATTAGCCCCAACCTCGACTTAAAAATTTAACAGGTGACGTCGATAATCTCAAACCTTAATTATCGAAAGAAGAACGAGCAAGTAAGGAATGAGGCCGCCATTCCAATTTTGATTTTGGAGTTTGCATTCTCTTTTATTTTTATTTTTTTATCCGGCTTTGAATTTTTATTTTAAGACGAACGCCTGTAAAAAGAAAACAGAGAAGAGAGGCCAGGTGTTCGAAGAGATATGCAACGTGTTGAATTCATAGAATTTTTGTTCTTGACTGGATAAACTATCAAATTAAATTTAAATTTGAATTGAAACGAATGGAAATCGAGCCGAAAATCACGACCTCCAATCGAGGCATGCAAACTGGCGTTTATAATGTTATACGCCTATTCCGAACGCAATGGAAAAGGTTCCGAGTCCAAGTTCGAACGTATGGTAAAGATAGCTTTTTGACCTAGTATTTATATTGAATTTTCGATTTAAATGCAGCGCGTTTATCAACTGTACGGCCACACGACCACCTCAAACGCTTTGAAAATTGAAATCCAAAAATGAAACACTATTACAGATCCAATGGACATGATTTTGTCGAATTCCGAGACTGTGCCTCGGAAGGCTATTTTTAGATATCGATTTAAACGATAAAATATTAAAACTGAACAAATCATTTTCAGATTCAATTCTGAAGCTTCCATTATATTCAATATAATCAATATGAATTTCCAATGCCTTTAAAATATTTTTTATCAGCTTAAAAATCAAGATTCAATATTTTTACCCAACTTCAATAAATTAAATTCAATAAATTAATTTCCAAATTCATAGTTATATTTGAAACTCAAGTTAAAAATAACTTCCAAATATTTAAAATTAATTAAATATTTCATTTCAAATGTTCAAAATTTTGGGTTGTCACTTTTGTTTTAAGTATTGAATTTTTGGGGATTGATTTGAATATTGGATATAAGTTGATTATGTGTTGCGTGAGTTTGGATATTAGATATATGTGAAATTGAGTTTTGATATGTATGTGTAGTACAAGAATCGAATGGATGCAGGAATAAAAATATTGCTTATATTTTCGACGGTTCATAATGGTTGTCGACGTCCTAAAGAACGCTTAGATGCCACATGGGCATCGAAAACTATCATAAAACCATCAGAATATGCCTTGAGTAGCCATTGCCAAATAGTCATCGAAATCGTCACTAACCAAAGAAAAGCGTGTACGCCATAGCGACAGCTTTTTCGACAACTAGCGATGGCCGTTGATGGCTAGCTGGCGTCGAAAATGACTGCTCTTCTAATAGTGTTAAATCTGGGATAAATATGATTAAAATAATTTAATAACCATGTTAACTCACTTTTTAAATAACTAATGATAAGAAATTGTTTTCAAAATTTATTTACAAAAGTAAAATTTTCGAATAAATGCCGATAATGTGACCAAAAATCATTTTTTGATAAATGGTCTCAAAATGCATGAAATTATTATCCTAGGACACTGTCTTGGAATGTGAAGAAACTAATGTTATCAAAAGTGTAATAATGAGACGATATATGCCAATAAGTTTTGTAGTGATTCGACAGTCAATGTGATCATACGATCTTGGAACGTGTGTCTATTAATTTTAGAAACTAAATATAATATTTATATTATTATAAATACCCTTGTTACCTGGGGATTTGGCCAGGCAACTTAGTACTCGGCATCCAGAGGGATCGTTCGGCCTTTCAGAAGAACGCTCGGCATCAGAAGAACGTCCGGCATCAGAAGAGCGCTCGGTATTAAATACCGTTCGACCAAAGGGGACGTTCGGCATAAGATCATTCGAAGATTAAAGGCTGCTCGGCCTACCGAGTACGTTAGGTCGAAGCCATCGTTCGGCATCCCAGCATGGTTTGGTGAACTCGGACCGCTCGGCATTTCAACGTTCGGCCAAAGCAAACGTTCGGCCTACAGGGAGTACTCGGCGTAAAGTACGTTCGGCATCTCTGGACGTTCGGCCTGGCAAACTAACATCCTATAATGCTCGGCACCGCATCGATCAGCACGAGGAATGTTTGGCCTGCCAAGAACATTTGGTAATCAAAAATGGTTCGTAATTCTCCTGAGACGTTCGGCATGGAGAGGAGGGATTGGCCTTCAACTGTTCGACCTATTTGGTTCGGCGCACAGAGTACGCCCTATTTGTACCAAGTTATTCAGCTACCTGGCCCACCTGAGAAGTCCAACCCACCTTTGTCTATAAATAGAGGGGCAGGGGCACAGAAAAAAGAGAGAGATTCTAGAGAACACTGGGGAGGCTCTGCCATTTTCAAGACTCATTCCAGAATCATTTCTTTTACTTTGCAATTGTATTCAAATAACAAAAAATGGATTGTATCTGTAATCAACTATCAAGGAAATCAATGTAAATCAACTTTCAAAGTGGATATAGGCAGTTACGCCGAACCACTATAAATTTGATGTTCTTACTTTCTGCATTTAAATTTATATTCCCTTCTCTATTTAAATTTGTTTTCTTTATTAATCTCTCAACACAATCTCTCTAAGGGTGTTAGTGACCAATTTTGGTGCTAACATTTTGGTGCTTTCACTGAGAACTGAATTCTCAGGCTATTAGGACCTACTTTGTAGCTACTGGATTGAATAAATCCCCTAAGGGAGATCCATAATCATTCATAGGGCATCGGTTGATTCTACTCAGAGTTATAACCAACAACTCTACCTCATGGGAAGATCACGAACTAGATCAGCCTCTCAAAATTCAGATGTCCACGAAACTGCTAGTGTGCAACAACTTGGACCTAGCAATCAGCAAGCAATTCGAGGTGCAGGGCCCTCCAACCAAAACCAAGCAGAAGTTGTTTCCCGAGCAGAGTTTAATGACTTGATAAGAGAACTTAAGGAAATCAGAAAACAATTTGCTGAGCAAATGCAAGTCAATGCTAACCTCATAACTCAGCTTACTCAGCAGCAGCATCAGAATGCCAAAGGTAGCCCTATCCCTTACTCTGAAGATGATAGTTCAACTTCAGCTGATGAACCTCCCAAGCATAGACGCCGCAAGGATGATGATGCACAAGTAGGTGTCACTGACCGATCTACTAGAAACCGAGCCCGTGGAACGGAACCCAACCTTCCTTCTTCTGCACGAACCCCGGATTTGACAGCTATGATCAGGCAGTTGATGAGAGAGAATCAAGGCTTGACTAATGAAGATTGGGGAGTGTCGAAAAGCCATACTCCCTTCACGGATACCATTCTACAGGCTGAATGTCCGAGAAAGTTCAGCATGCCCACCATTCTGGCCTATGAAGGGAAGACCGACCCTAGACAACATGTGATGAGGTATGGATGGATGATGGATTCTGCAAGAGCCAATGACGCGACCAAGTGTAGGTGCTTCCCAATTACTCTGTCCGGAATTGCCACCATGTGGTTTACTCGACTTCACCCACGGTCTATATCCAGCTTCGATGAATTAGCAATTAAATTCGTAGAACCATTTAGGATACACAACACTCGTCCAAAGGACGTGATGTCCTTATCAAGTATAACTCAAATCCCGGGAGAATCATTGAAAGCATACCTGCAGAGATTTCATGTTGCCGCTACCGAGGTGAGCAATCCTAACGACCACGCGATTTTGATGGAAATGATGTGTGGAGTAGATCCAGATTCTGAATTTGGAGATTGGTTGGCGGGGAAACCCCCTGCAACATTGGAACATTTTTATTCAAAGGCTCATCAGTTCATAAGGATGGAAGAAGCTCGGTGGACGAGGAAAGACAAGGCACCAGGGTCCGTTCAGGAGACTGTAAAGAGTAACATTATCGTGAAACCAACCAGCGATAATCCCGGGAAGACTCAAGCCAACGTTCAGAACAAGCCCGGGAAGTCAAAAGGATCTGGAGGTGGAAATCTGGGAAAGAAAAAAGAAACAGGGAAATGGTAGTCAAGGATCCCGACTTACAACGAATACACTCCATTGAAAGCACCTCTTGAGAACATCTACTTGTCAACCTGCAACACTTTCCAATACAGAAAACCACGCCCAAAGGAATCGACGGAGGAGCAAAAGCGGACTGGAAAGTATTGCCACTTTCATAAGTCTTATGGGCACAACACAGAGGAGTGCAAACACCTCCATGATGCTATAGAGAAGCTAATTAGACAAAAGAAGCTACAAGAATTTGTCAAAGACCCATCAGACGGAAGTCAGGGGACTTCAAACCCCGGACACGGGCCAGCTCCTCACCAACCAGATCAATCTGCTCGAACTGTGGGTAGATTGGTTATCAACACGATTGCCGGTGGACCTCATCCTGCGGATAAAAACTGGCAGGAGATGGAGCGATACGCTAACTCTTTGGGACATACGGACTATGAGTGTTGTTCAAATGTAGAGGATGGAGCTCCGGCAAAGCAGCAGCGCACGATGGGTGATGACATCGTGTTCATGAGCAGAGATGCGGACAAGGTAGAGGCCCCTACTATCGACCCAATGGTCATATCTATGACTATTGGGCCGGCATTCATGAAAGGATTCTGATTGATTGCGGAAGTTCCGTTAACATCATCTTCCGGAAGGCGTATGATCAAATGAAGCTGGAGACCAAGGATTTGAAACCATCCAAAGCCAGAATCCATGGCTTTAACGGCGCAGCAACTGATGCAATGGGATATGTAGAGTTACCAGTCGAACTGGGACAAGGTGAACGCAGGAGAGTGCGAATCCTACCATTCATAGTGTTGGATGTTGACTCCCTATACAATGTGTTTCTGGGACGTCCAGCCCTGGCGGAATTCAGGGCGACTTTGGCCCCATGGTGTTTGACGTTAAAGTTTTCCACGGATAAAGGAGTAGGAGTAGTGCACGGCGACCAGGCTACCGGTCATGCGTGTTGTGTGGCTGAGCTCAGAGATGCGCAGCGTAGGGGGAAAGGAAAGGTCGCGGACAGTTTTGTCCGCATCCAAAATTATGATGATTGACAACTAGTTCCCAAGCCCTGGCTCGGGCAACATTCTCGGATCCATAGAGACATAGATCCGAGAGATGATGATGAGGAACCCAGGGAAACAAATGCAGCACCGGCTGAACTAACTATTGACATCTCAGTGAGCTGCAATGACCCATCACGAGTTCTTAAAATAGGATCACAGCTAGACCCCGTGGCAGCTGAAAACCTTACTGATTTTCTCCGAGCAAACCTTGATGTTTTTGCTTGGACACATTTTGATATGTGCGTGATTTCTCCTGCAATTGCGAGTCATATGTTGAACATAGACCCGAAACATGTCCCTGTGAAACAGAAAAGGAGAGGCGTGGACCAAGAGAGGTCCGCAGCTCTCAAAGAGGAGGTGGACAAACTCAAAACCAACGGGTTCATCTACGACGCCCTCTACCCTGAATGGGTATCTAACCCAGTATTAGTAAAGAAAGCCAATGGAAAATGGAGAACTTGTGTTGATTACTCTGATTTAAACAAAGCCTATCCGAAAGATAGCTTCCCACTACCAAGGATTGACCAACTTGTCGACTCAACAGCCGGATACGAGTTACTATCATTTGTGGACGCATACTCTGGTTGCTACCAAATTCCAATGCACATCCCGGACCAAGAATACACCAACTTTGTCACGAACGTCGGGTTGTATTGCTACGCAGTAATGTCTTTCGAATTGAAGAACGCAAGAGCAACTTATCAATGTCTGGTAAATAGAATGTCCAAAGGTCAGATTGGGAAAACGATGGAATTCTATGTGGATGACATGCTTGTGAAGTCACGGCAGTCAAACGACTATATCCGAGATTTAGCCGAGATGTTCGATATACTGAGGCACTTCGGGATGAAGATCAATCCTCTGAAGTGTTCATTCGGCGTAGCATTGGAAAGTTCTTGGGTTTCATTCTGAATGCACGAGGAATTGAAGTTAACCCGGAGAAGATCCAAGCTGTCCGAGATATACAAGTACCCAGAACCATAAAGCAGGTGCAAAGTTTGAATGGAAAAGTGGATGCGCTGAGTCGATTCATATCTAGAGCTACGGACAAGTGTATTCCGTTCTTCGATGTCATAAAGAAAGGAAAGAGAAACTTCCGAATGGACAACCGACTGCGATGAAGCATTTCGGGCTCTTGTAAAACACTTAGAAAGTACCCCTGTTCTATCAAAGCCAGAAGACCACGAGATGTTGTACGTGTACTTAGCTGTCTCCGAGCATGCCATCAGCACAGCCTTGGTCCGCGAGGAAGACCGAGTTCAGAGGCCAGTTTACTATGTTAGTAAACGCTTGACGGGGGCGGAAAGGAATTATCCAAAGATTGAGAGACTCACCTATTTCTTGGTGATTGCATCACGCAAGCTCCGTCCCTACTTTTAGGCACATTCAATCGGTGTGTACACTGACCAACCCTTGCAACAGGTACTCCAATGACCGGAAACTTTCGGAAGGATGTTAAAATGGAATATTGAGTTAAGTCAGTTTGACATTGCCTACCTGCCACGAAGGGTCGTACAAGGACAGGCACTGGCTGACTTCATCGCTGAATTTACTCTGCCAGATGAACCGAGCAATCACAGGGTCATACCTCCCGTTTGGTGGAAAATATACACCGATGGGGCATCTAACGACCATCGCTCGGGGGCAGGTATAGTCATCGTAACTCCGAAAGACCGATCAATCTGTTACGCTTTGAAGCTTGAGTTTGCAGCTACAAATAACGAAGCCGAATATGAAGCACTGATTGCTGGCTTGAGACTTGTTATCGAACTAGGAGTGAAATCAATCAAAATCTTCTGTAACTCACAGCTGGTAGTATATCAGGTGCAGGGAGACTATCAAGCAAAGGGACAGAGACCGGCTCCTTACCTTACTCAGGCTCGAGAGCTACTGGCGAGTCTTGAATAATATGACATCTCCCATGTCCCACGTGAACAAAATAGAGAAGCTGATTCGTTGGCAAAGTTCGCAAGCACTGGTGATGCACAACATATGGGATCGTTCCCTGTTGAGACCCTCCATGCTCCAAGTATAGACATAATGGAGATAGATTCCGTGTTAGAGATTGAACCTGAGAAGGAATCTTGGTTAGCTCCAATCAAACAATACCTTCTACAAGGAGATTTGCCGAAAAGAGAAGCGAAAGGCGCCAAGTCCTTCGTAAGGCTTCGCGTTATGTAGTACACGACGGGATAATGTAATGGAGGGGATTCTCGACCCCCTTACTCCGGTGCATGGCCCATGATGAGATAAACCGAGTACTAAAGGAAGTCCATGAGGGAGAGTGCGGTGACCATACTGGAGAGCAAACATTGGCAAAGAAAATCCTCCGCTATGGATATAATTCGCCAACCATGAATCGGGACGCCGCTGACTACGTAAGGAGATGTGACAAATGCCAGGTATACGCAAGAATTCCGAGAGCTCCATCGACGGAACTCACACAAATGGTTAGCCCGTGGCCATTTCCAATGTGGGGAATTGACCTAATTGGTTCTTTACCCATAGCCAAGGGAGGCGCGAAATATGCAGTAGTTGTAGTCGATTACTTTGCCAAATGGGCAGAGGCAGAGCCTATGGCCACGATCACCACCAAGAAAGTCATTAATTTCGTTGTACGAAATATCATATGCCGTTTTGGCCTTCCACTTTAAACAAAATAATCAAGTCCATATTGAAAAGGCGATTAGAAAAGGCTAGAGGCAGGTGGGTTTATGAACTCCCGACGGCGCTTTGGGCTTATAGAACCACCCGCAAAACCGCGACTGGCCACACTCCATTTGCACTAGCATATGGCACGGAAGATGTCATACCCTTGAAGTTCCATCATATCGGGTAATTTATTACGATCCTGCGTTGAACCAGAATCTCTTATTGGAATCATTGGACTTCATTTATGAGAAACGCGAAGAAGCTGATTTGAGAGCGCCCTCATACCGACATCGAGTCGCCAGGTATTATAACGAAAGAGTCCAACCGAGAATCTTTGATGTGAGAGATCTGGTTTTGAAACGAGTCTTTCCGCCCCATCTCACATGAATCCTGCATGGGAAGGCCCATACATCATCGAACGGAGGCTTGGAAAAGGAACTTTCAAGCTGGCGACCGTCGATGGTGTGACACTCCCTCGAGCATGGAATAGCGAGCACTTGCGGCGTTACTACACTTAGTCTGTTTCCTTTATGCAGTAGTTGCATTTATTTCCAGTACGTTTTCATTTCTAGTCCTTCACATGTAATGGGACAGTTCAATTTGCTTTCACTAATATGGGCTTGAAGCCATCTTTTTCATAAATGACTAATGTTTCTGCGTATGATAGCCCTATGGCAAGCAATTACAATTATATTATTCTGGCTAGCGTACGAACGCTCAAAACGATTCAAAATCTCCAAGTACCCAGAGTGCGGACTGGAGTACTCGAAGTCCCCAGAGCGCGAAATCTCCAAGTCCTCGGAGTGTTGACTGGAGTACTCTAAGTCCCTAGAGTGCGGACTCGAGTATATACGACTAAAAATCTCCAAGTCCCCGGAGTGCGGACTGGAATACTCTAAGTCCCCAGAGTGTGGACTCGAATATAAGCGATTCGGATCACCAAGTTCCCTGAATATGAACTATGGCACAAGTGGCTTGAATTTGTCAAATCCATGACATACTGGCTAGAAAGTATTCCAAGTGCTCGAAGCACGGAATGGAAGTTCAACAACTCCTAATGAAGTTCTAAGCTATTGGAAGATAAACCGAGAAGTCTATGTTACTCATGACAGCTTGGATTCAAATCACAACCACACAAAAGACTGAATAATAAGAATCTTTCGAAGAAATAGAAAAAGGAACTAAACTTTATTCAAAAAAAATTTCTGCTACAAGTACTCCAAAATTCGGAGTCAACAGTCTATCTACAAAAATTACAAAAGATTATTACACAACTTAGATTGACTCTCGTTGAACGAGGAAGTGGTCACTTCTTGTGCTTCTTCAACTTCTTCCCGGACGACTCTTCCCCAGAGCGTCCAAGGGCTTGGACCTTTCCTTGATGAAGGAGTAACAACTGAAGAAGTAGGGGCAACGTCCAAGGGCTTGGACCTGCCAGGAAGGATGACCTTCAATGGCCTGTTCAAGGGATCGTCCGGGTCCACTTCACGTGGCTCAACCTTGACCTTGACTGTATCTCTCTTCTCTTTCTCGAGCCGCTCCTTCATGCTCAATTCAAATGTATGCTCAGAGGTGCCTATGATTTTTTTATTTCATAACTCTCGAAGGAGGAGTCGGACTTGCCTTCATCTAGTGCCCCGATCACCTGAGCATTAGGACCGGGAACCTCACCTGCATGAGGAGCCTTACCCATTTCCTTCTTTGCCTCCTTGGCGACATCGCTGCTCGGAGTGGGTTCAGGATCATAACGACCTATATAAAATCACGTGAAGCAAGTATTAGAATACGATCGCTTCTAGGAAAACACTTGAAATATTAAAGCAAAAGAATCACCTACCATTCTCCAGCTGGATTTCAGCCGTTAAGAGGGTCTCACCCTCCGGAATAGGAGACAAAACATGAAGGCCCAAGCCGGGGGCTTTCGGATCATAGCCGATGTGCCGTTCGAAAGGATCAAGTATCGGCCGACTGACCGACTGGGTAGGCACATGAACGGGAGGCTCAGCTCCGGAAGGACCGATGACAGATTCTTTCCCTTTCCTTGAGGGGAAGCCTTTGCAATAGAGGGCCTTGGCCGCCGACAGGTCGGAAGGCTCATTTCCCCTCAGATATTCTTTCATCAAGTCCCCCTCATCAAACTCTTCGGCGCCGCGCTCGACCGTCTTGATTTGAAATAAGGTTTCCCATGCCTAGAGCAACGATTCAAGATAAGCGTCGCCCGAAAATGTTAAGTCACGATGCATGAGCACGCGGGCATTGAATTCGGTAATGAGTGGGTCAAACGCGGTTTTGATCTCTTCCATGCCTTCTTCCCCTGCTGCCTCAAGACGGGACTCAATGTCCTCCGATGCCATCTCTTTCCCCTCTTTACGGGCTTCGTTCTTCAAAGTCTCGACCTTGGAAAGCTCGCCCTCAAGTTGTTCTTTCAAAAGTCGAGTGGCGACAATCTCGTCACAGTATCGCTGTGACTCTTCTTTGGCAGCCGTCTTCTCCTCCTTTTCTCTGCGTAGAAGCTCCTAGAGTTCCTTGACCCGAAATCTGAGCGCATCCCTCTCCTTCTGAACGGAATCCTTCTCTAAGGCCAAAGCCCCACATCGTTGAACCGCCTCGTCAAGTTCTTTTTTGTGAGTTGATTCCAGACGAGTAACGGCCTCGGCGGTTTCCCTGGCGCTCTGATGGGCGACCTCAAGTTCAAATTTGTAAGTGGCAATTTCTTCATCTTGGGCTTTAATGATGTCTTTATCGTGTATAGCCTCAAGCTTCAGACGGTCGATTTTATGTTGGCGCTCCACAGAGACCTCAGAAAGTTTCTCGGCCAGATGAACAAACGCGTCATGTTGAACATAGACATCGTTGGTACAGGCGATGACGTTTTGCTTAACATCTCCAGGTATAGGGTGAATCGCCGGGAGGAAATTTAGCCCGTCAAAACAGATCTTCAAAAATTTGGTTTTGAGTTCGGCCAGTCTCTCCGATACTATCGGGTCCGTTGAAGGAGCGGGAGGAGGCGGCTTTGAAAGTTCGCCCTTCCTATGAGAACCTCGGGACTGTCGAGTAGAGGAAGAGTCGGAGTGTTGGTCCCGGGAAGCGTCAGAATGCGACCTCTTATGACCGCGCTTGTCTTTGCTTCGCTCCCGATGAGAAGAGGTCTCTTGGTGGTATTCTGGCTGATGGTAAGTTTTCTTCCGGGATGACAAGTCCCGGGAATGATAATCTTTATCGCCATCACCATCCCCATCTCGATGCCTTTCGAAACCCGAGTCCCATCCAGACGGATAAAAAATAGAAGAACCACGGAGACAATCGAATCCGTGTGAGCGCCCCATGTCACCTGCACGAAATTCAAATGACAGCAAATTAGCAAGAGGAGTTATAAAAAAATCTAAGTGAGACTTGAAGTGCAAGTGTTCGTGTGTGTCCTAGTGTTTCCCCCCGACGGACCAGTAGCCTTGCTAACAGGGGTTTTCTCTCCCTGACTTTGGGTTGGAATCCCCACGTCGCCTCTAATGGGCGAGTGGAACTTAAATGCATCCTGATCACCAAAGTCGTAGTTGAGTAGATAGTCGGGAATGGAGAGATTCGACAGGCCCTTTAAAGAACTTTCCACATGCTGTGAAGAAGCCTCTTTCTCTGCCGGGATGAGCGTAACTTTGGAAGTTCCGCCAACCTTCTCCTTCCTTATCTTATACGCCAATTTCTTTCTCCCCTTCGAAGGGGAAGATGACGTATGAATATCATGTACTTCAATCGGCGGATACTGAGTGACAACCACGTTCTCACCTTGTGTTTCAGGAGCCTCACTCTCTTTAATCTCCCCCTCTTCCTATACATCAAGGGTATGGCATGATGACGATTCGGCTAGTTTTTTCCCATTACCGGATGCAGGCTTAGGAATCGTGACACCCTCAGGAAGACTAATCCGGCGACCTCCTGCTAACAATCCGAACCTTGATAATGACTTGTTTGAAATGAGGGTCCGGATGTCCCGTTCCTCGATAGGAATATCTCTAATGGCTTCAACGGCCTCAGAATAACCTTGGCCCTCGGAACCGGGGGTGTTACCTGAAAAGATGAAGCAAAAGGTCAGAAAAAGCACTGCTCCAATTGAATGTGAATATCAACTCAAGGAAAAGACTTACTTCCTTCAACCCATCTCCTCGCAAAACCCGGGGGGCAATGCAAGTAGAACCATTCCTTTTTATACAGGGAAAATTTGCTGCTCCACGCCCCGGTTAAGATTTGACATTTCCGATGTGGCTCTAGGAACATGTAAGATGGACTATCTCCCCGCTTCTTGACCATGTATATGTATCTGATATCACCGGGATTTGGGGGTCTAGAGAAGACGGTCATGAAGAGCATATAGGTGCCATAGATGAAGGCATGGCCATTTGGGTGTAACTGCGACGGGGCGATGACAATATACTGCAGCACATCCCGAAGAAAAACGTTGAACGGAGGCATGCTACCGACCCAGCACATGAAATTATTACAAGCGGTATATCCATCTGGGACAGATATGGACAATCATGCCTCGACGGAACCAATACGTCGGCAAAGGGAATCCCATGAATGGAGCATATTCGCTGAAGCATGGCTTCGTTGATTTTCGAAGCCTGTGAATTGATTGGATTATCCAGAAGAATCGATGACTCTAGGGCATTGGGAGCCAAGTCATGAGTTGGGGAAGACGACTGATTAGAAGCATCCGCATCCCCTTGTTTGGAAGATGGGCCGGGCTTATCTGAGAGAGTGGCGGAGCTAGATCTTTTAGACATCTTCAATAAATAATTTGGCTAAGCGCCTGTGCGTACTATACTTGAAAAAATGATCAACATTATAATTAACGACACAAGTATCCCCCCACGTGGCGTGTGAGCTAGCGCAATTAATCGTGTATGAGCATTAAAAATTAGGAAGTCACAAGATTACTAATGTGAAAACTAAACTTAAAATCACCGCCTTCGAAGACCATCATCGCTGACCGTCTCCAAAAGCCTTCCTTATGGCAATTACAGTTTCAGGTTCAGAAAACGTTAGAGGAAGCTATCCGATTACATCAAGAAAAATTCAGGTTTTTATCTGTTGGGAAGGTTATCAGTCCAAATTGGTTCGATATGCAAGTATGCCGAAGTTACAGTCCTTACATAGTTATGAAAATTGGGCAAGGCAACTGTTTGATTGGTTTAATTTATGTTCGGCCAATAGAACGTTCGAACATTTGTCACTGTTCGGCATTTATGTTTTGGTTCAGCTAGGTATTATTCAGCATGTCACTGTGCGGCATTTATTTTTTGGTTTGGCTAGGTATTGTTCGGCATGATTAGTGTGGCAACTATGTTTGTTCGGCCTAAACCTCATTCGGCCCAACCGTCGTTCGGCATGTTTTGTTCGGCCAAAATCCCATTTCAACCGAAACAACACTCGACATCCCAACTATCTCCTGCTCCTACACTCTTTCTTCCACCGATCCCGTTCGATACGAAGAAACTGCGCTGAACCACCACACACCTAAACAACAAACTCCCACCTTTCTCCTCTCCGTTCCACCCGCTTTGGAATCACCCAAGGTCAAATCGAGTCCAAGCCACGGGGCATGAGCAAGAACCATCTCGTCTCCCTCATCCCCCGTACCTCCTACCGATCCTATCATCTAATTACAGTTTGTGATTAAACGAACACATGCGGAAATTCTTACCAAGAGGAGTGGTAGGAGCTTGGGAAGGATTGCAAGAAGAACGTGTTGTGCTCAAGGAACGGAAGGGATGATTAAAATTTAAGGGAAATAGGTGCTCTTGAAAAATCACTACTAAAAGTGAAAAAGAGAAAAAGGGGTTGAGTACTGGGATTTATAGGAAAAGAGAAGAAGCCGAAACGACTCTGACCGATAGAACCGGCGAAAGCATAAAACATCGTTCGGCATAGAGAACGGTCGGCGTGTGTCATCTTGTTCGGCATTTTTAGTGTCGTTCGACCTTAACAGTGCACTAACTCATAGTTCAAAGCACACCCTGTTCGACCACACGATGTACTTTGGGGGGCAAAATGTTACCTGGGGATATGGCCAGGCAACTTAGTACTCGGCATCTGGAGGGATCGTTCGGCCTTTCAGAAGAACGCTCGGCATCAGAAGAACGTCTGGCATTAGAAGAGCGCTCGGTATTGAATACCATTCGGCAAAAGGGGAACGTTCGGCATAAGATCATTCGAAGATTAAAGGCTGCTCGGCCTCTCGAGTATGTTCGGCCGAAGCCATCATTCGGCATCCTAGCATGGTTCTGTGACCTCGGACTACTCGGCGTTTCAACGTTCGGCCAAAGCGAACGTTTGGCCTACATGGAGTACTCGGCGTAAAGTACGTTGGGCATCTCTGGATGTTCGGCCTGGCAAACTAACATCCTATACTACTCGGCAGCGCATCGATCGGCACGAGGAACGTTCGGCCTCCCAAGAACGTTTCGTAATCAAAATTGTTTCGGAATTCTCCCAAGACGTTCGGCATGGAGAGGAGGGATCGGCCTTCAACTGTTCGGCCTGTTTGGTTCAGCGCACAGAGCACGCCCTATTTGGACCAAGTTATTCACCTACCTGGCCCACTAGAGAAGTCTAACTCACCTTTGTCTATAAAAAGAGGGGCAGGGTCACAGAAAAAAAAGAGAGATTCTAGAGAACACTGGGGAGACTCTACCATTTTCAAGACTCATTCTAGAATCATTTCTTTACTTTGCAATTGTATTCAAGTAACAAAAAACGGATTGTATCTGTAATCAACTATCAAGAAAATCAATGGAAATCAACTTCAAAGTGGATGTAGGCAGTGACGCCGAACCACTATAAATTTGATGTTTTTACTTTCTGCATTTAAATTTATGTTCCCTTCTCTATTTAAATTTGTTTTCTTCATTAATCTCTCTACACAATCTCTCTGAGGGTGTTAGTGACCAATTTTGGTGCTAACAACCCCCACCCACATTCTTTTCTCTTCCTGTTCTTTGGTTAGGAAAGTGAGATCATCTATAGTAAATTACGATAGTTGTCTATAGTAGAAGAGCTTCAGGTCATGAATTGGGTGAGGCGTGCGAAGGTTAGTTCGAAGGTACGGTTGAACTCATGGTAGTGTGGGGAGTAGTTTGGCATAGGCGAGAGAAGCTCTGTTTAAAGGAGGTAAAATACATGCACAGTCGAAGGAGGTGATGTAAGATCGAAAATTGGGAGGGTCATGTGGAGTTGATGTGATTGAGTTAGGAGTGAAGCTTGTGCAAGGTAGAGTTCATAGCAATCGACGATTTGTCAATTCGTTCAGTAGATCAGGAGAAATCGGGGGATGAAGTTATCGACAAGTGGATTTGTGCGTAGGTATGCGCGTGCACATGTACAGTAGGGAATTAGGAATTAGGGAAGAAGGTTTAAAAGAGGTAATTAGTTTAATTAGTAATTTCTATATTAATTAATAATTTTTAATCTAAATTGTTATAAAATCAATATCTCTAGGTCCAATCAGGGTGCTACTTACATAGTAGCACTTGTAGCTAGATTGTCTACATCTTGGTTTGGCTTGGGCTTGGTTGAGTTTAATCGCTATTTAATTTTTATTTATTGTATATATAATGTTTATTATGTTAAATATAAGTTGAATTAGATAACAGTGCAAGGTATTAATTTTGGATCACCCCTTGCTTTTGAAAGCAAGTGACAACATTATATGTAGTATACATTCTTTTATAACCCTTTAAAATATGTGACGTGGCCAAGACATGTTGTTTACATGTTTGACAATTTCTTGTAAAAGTTTAAAGCAAACCGATTCCTATAAATGCACTTTAAACTCCATTGTATTTAAATGTTAAATTGGTCAAAATGTGAATATGTGTGATGAAAATATATAATGATTGGTTTGGGAAGTTATTGAAATTGTGAATGGAAGTTTTGAAAATTAGAAGCGAAAAGGTCGCCCTTTGTGTTCGGCTATTTATTAGGTTAACTTTGAAAGACATCCTAAGTCTTCTTTGCATTTTAAATAAATAATATAAGTGTACTTATAATGGGAAAAATATCAAAGTTAGATACATTTTCAACAATTATTTAAGAATTTTAAAGAAATGGTCTAAATTGTAAAAGTGCTATTTAAAGTTTTTTAATAAATTATAAAATAAGTATTTATAAGTAATATTTATAATAAATGTTTTTAAACCATAGTTTAAGTATTATAAAAATATTTTTAAATATAAGTATATAGTTTTTAGAAAATTAGTTAAAGCTTTTATCAAAGTAATAAAAAGCTTCTTTAATGCAGTTTTAATTAAATTATTTTAAAATTTTATTAATTTTATTAGTTTATAAATAAATTAGTATACATATAAATATATACCTCAATTTAAAAGGGTTTTAGTGTATATATATATATATATATATATATGTTTGAAAGGTAAGTTTAGTATGTATAAATTCAGTAGAGGAAGTTTGGATTTTAACATGTAAGTTAAAATATATTATTTTTAGAAGTTAATTAATAATGTATTACCTTAATCAATAAAAGTGGATATGCCTTAACCTTTAAAAATGAATGTCTTAAAGTTAACGGTAGCTATAAGTAAATGATTTTGGGTTGTAATAAATGATGATTGAGTAACAATTATTTTTGACTCTTATTGATTATAATTAGGGATATAATTGTATATTTAACAATGGGTATTTTAACGTAATTATAAGTGAAAGGTTTTGGATCATAGTAAATAATGTTTAAGTAACAATTGTTTTTAAACCTTATAAATATAATTAAATCTTTTAAATATTTTAAAGAAAATGTTTAAATGTGAAATGTTTTGTGTTTGTTGTGACAATGTTTAGGTAACAAGCATCTTAAACCCTTTTAATTGAAATTATATCTTTAAAAGATAATTTAAATTTAATGGTTAAAGTATGAAATATTTTGGGTTTGTAGTAAATAATGTTTTAGTAACATTCATTTTTAAACCTTGGGTTATATTTTAAGTTGGAAAAATATTATAATTCTAAGTAGATCTTTAATGATGGAATTTTAAAGATAATAACAAATACGAAATCTTTTGAAATAAAGATAGAAAAGTTATATGTTCAATTTATAAATGCGAAGGGGTTTATAATAACAATGTTTTAGAAAAATTTGTTTTCAACCTCTTTAATTATAAATTAAAGTAAATCTTGATAATGGTTTGTTCATACACTTATACCATCGAGATTAATATATGAATACTTCTGAAGTTTAGAAAAGAGTAAATGTGAATAGTAAAATACAAGTATCTGTATTTTATAAAGGGAAATTAAATCTATATACAAGTTTTGATAAGGTATGTTTTAATTAACACTAAGTTTAAATTTTAATTAATGAAGAAAATTTTATTAGGTAAAACAAATTTTACTAATAAAAAATGTTTTAATAAATAAAGGATTAGTTAAATAAAAAGGGGATTAAAATTCATTTATGTGACTTTATTGTGCTTCATGTGTATTACTCGTCCATTGTGTGTTACCAGTGTATGGAAAATATTCGGTCGTGTGCTTAGCATTAAAGGCCGAAAAAGTAAACTTATTTCTATCTGTGAGAGTAAAGAGTGATAATTCAAGTAGAGTGTAGAAGCAATAGTGCTTTAACCTACTGGACTTCTCTTTTGACTATTGTTAGTGGAAGTTGAGAAGGTCAGAAAAGTGATAAGTATACGAGACTTAGTTTTCATGCACGATCATTTTCATTGTTGTTGAGTTTGACCAAATTCGTTGACTTAGCCTTGAAGAGATCGAGATTGGTAAGTATTTTAATTATTGAAAAGCACTTCAAGACTTAGATACGAGTTATATCTCTTGAAGTGGAAATGTTTGAGATGCGGGAATCCATTCGAGGATTCATGATCTGTTCGAGTGATGATAGCTTGTATCTAGAGATCCTAAATATGACTTCGTCATCGGTATATGACAAAAGACAGAGTTGGCTGCACGATCCTAAGTTTAGCTAACTCTTAGGGAGATATCAACTCCAGTATCTAGAGTATGCTTATCAATATGTTTCACATGGGGAGCTGTTGATAATTGGATCATGTTGTTCACTAAAGTGTTCGGAAGTTAGGCCAGTTGTGTTTATCTTATAGTATATTTCATCTAGAGATATATGATGCTCGTAAGGTATTTTTCGATCCTTGTCATAGGAGATCGGTCAATAGTTTGCTAGGGAGGTCTTTATGGAAAATCTATTATGCGAATGCTCCTTAGTAGTTTTGTAATTTGTAGTTCAATATAGTTGTGCAAAGAGATGAAAACTGCATAACTATTTTCTTACGTATATTTTTCACTCTAGACATTATATATCATATCGTAACACGTAATTATTATATAGTTTGGCTCTTTAGAGGGATAACCATTACGACGGTCTCAAAATGTGTGGTTATATGCTATACACGTATTTCTTGAGTTTCTCACATTGGACTTAAGTCTGACACGTAACTGTTATTTTCCCTAAATTCCTCATGTGCTCTTTCGAGCAGTCCGAGAAAGGCAGGCTTTCATTAATGTTCGTTGAGCTCTTAGAGATGAGCTGGATGTCTACCTACCATAGTATTCTTATTTCCATGGCATTACTTATGTATGTGTGTGTGTACCAAGAATTTTTAAGGGCATGCTATTATAACTGTTTAGGCTAATAATAGTACTCTGATTAGTAATTCTGAAATACTATGTATACTAGAGTAGCTCTTTTTATTATCTTTTGGTATTAATGTTATCATTCCGCTATGAGATTTTGATGTTTTTATTCTCCTCTTTCTTTTTTTTTTACTTTCTTTTCTTTAACATAACGTTCTCTCTCTCTCTGACACTTAGGCGCTTAGCACGTGAATACAGTATTATATTTATGTCGACATTCGAAGTCGTGAAGGCATTCGTTAAAGTGTTATAACATCCCAAAACTTTTAAATTAAATTTTGTAACTTATTTAAAAAAATTTAAATTAATTTGGAAAGTTTCAATACAAAATGGAATATTATTAATATTAAATCAAACAAAAATATATAACAAAGAAGGATTTTTGTCAAACCATGAAAAATAAACATATGTATATGTTCAAGTTACATGTTAATATGGATACATCGGATAAGTTAATATATGTGAAATTTTGTGTATGTAAAATAATGATAAAACAAAGTGTATGAAAGGAGATAATAACAAAACAAAAATGTATGCAAATTTTCTATGTACAAACAATCAAAGAAATAAACATGAAGCTATGAAGAAGACCAAAATAGCAAATACAAGAATGAAGCAAGAAAAAAATATACGAATTGTACTTGCAAGAAAAAAAATATGTGTAAACATAAGAAGGGACCAAGGCATTTAATGCCATCACCTCTAGTACATCAAGCAAGATTATCAATGTGATATCACAGGTTTATTTAAATTGATATTAAGTTAGATATTTAAATTGAATTTGAATTTAGATTTAAACTTCAATCTAAATGAATATATATATATATGAACAAGTTTTATATTTACATTTAAAATGAATCAAATATATTATATATGATTTAATTTAAATTATAAATTAGTTTATATTATATTTTTCTTTATAGCTTTTATTTATATATAATTTAGTTTCAAAACATATTCATTGGGATTTTTAACATAAGAGAATATATTTAATGAGGATTTAGATTGGTAAAACATATACATAGATATAAACTAAATATAATTTGACATAAAATTATGAAAAAAGACATTTTTTTTATCATACAAAGTACAAATGTAAAAAGATTAACAAACATAGTTTATAATTTAAATATAATACCCAAACCTTTATAAAGCATAAGTAATATAATATAAGTAATAAAAAGGGTATACACATTTTAAAATAACAATTCTCATGACTAAAAACAAGTGTTAATACATAAAGTAACAAATGTAAATTATTTAACTTAAGGAATGAACAAGTGTTGATAGTATTGACAAGTGGCATTATGAATTTCCTTTAATTTAAATAAATAAAAATAAGAAACAAAAGAAAATGGAGAATCTAAACAAACAAAAGTTTCAGATCTAAAAATCAAAACAAATGGAAAAAAACTGTTGAGCAAAGCAAAGTCTGAAACAAAACCTAATTTAAATAACAGTTTTAAAATCTTCAACAGCAACTGATTCAAGTTCGAAAACCTTCAAAATCTGGAATCAAGCAGTAATTCTTGTAACGAGTTTCAGGTTATTACAACCAATTATCAAAGAATTCTCAGAAGCTAAAGCGATTCAAGTTTTAAAGTTCAACATTCGGTCAATTTCCAAATTTCAATAAAAACTGTTCAGGTTATTCACTGTTTCTTCATAATGCGGGCGAGCAACTACTCTTTAACATCTCAGATCTACCCGTATCTTGATCTATATGTAGTGATTATTGAAGTTTGGATGTAAGAAATTGCTTGCATGCACGTGTATATCTGAAATGATGTATGCATGTTTAGCAACAGACTCCTCCCTATTTAAAACAAAATTTATGAGTAAAAGTTTGAATCACATCTGATAAATTATCTGTATATTGAGCATGCAACAACTGATGATAATATTAACTTAAATTATGATTTCATGGATGAAATAAAGGTTGTTTGGGAATATGAATTGGTTTACAGTTGGCATGTCTGAATACAAATTTTTATATCCCTGTTTTAAGTTACAATAGTCTGAATAAGTTTAATCTTTGAATTCTCTTCACTGATCACTTTTAGCATGGAGTATTTGTAAGAAACTAGTTTGAATGGGCATAATATAAATTCTAAAAATACCGATATATATTATTATCAAGGAATATTTGGTAAAGTAAATATCATAGCAAAATGTTAGTATAGCAGAAAAAATCAGTTGAATCCAATTACGAATTTTACTTATACAATCTCATTTGTCTTGTAGAATTATGATTTTTAGAAATCATGTCAAGATTTTTATGTAGAAAATGGTAGTTGATCAGAAGGTGATTTTTCGTCAATTTACGACGATCGATGGTGGGATGGTGGTCGAAATTAAGGCCGAAGGTGGCGTGGAAGTTAGCGAGTCTGGGATAAATGGTAAGAGGCCCTATCGTTCGCCATGGTGGCGGCACTAGGTCGAAGTAGGGTTTAATCCTAGGTTTTGGTCGAGATTGGTAATAGGGATGCTGCGTTGCCACCGGAGTATCGGACTCGATAAGGTGAGGGGGAATATGAAGTGGGGTCTTCGGCAAACCTATAGGCGAAGTTTCTGGGATAATGGTGGTCGGAGGCGTCGAGGCGAGGGGAATTTCTAATGACCGGTTTAGTTCCTGTTTGATTGTAATAGCTCGATTTTGACTTTTGTTTCGTGATGGAGTCAGGTGGTATGGATCGAAGGTTCATGTGGTCGTCGTTGTGTGGAAGGTTTGGGCGGTGATCGGAGAGCCGCTGATCATCTGTGCATATGCACAGGGCGGGGTTGTGTGTCGGTGGAATGGGGGACGGGATGACTCGAAAGGCAACTCGTATTGTGTGGTGCATTTCTCGAATCTATGCTCGAGAAAAGGTTTGTGTGTTGTACCTGGTAGCAGATTCTTAAAAAAATAAAGAAGAGAAGAAGTATTGGGCCGGGAAAAGGAAGTTTGGGCCTAGTAAAGTAAATAAGGGGAGGAAGTGATAACAGTTAGAGGAAGAAAAAGAAGAAGGGAAACGTCAACAGGTTTTCACAAAATTATTTGGCAAGAGTTTGTCTGGATTATTTGAAGTGGGGTTTAAACTTCAAAATAGTAAATAATCTATTTTAGGAGTTAAATAAATTAAGTTTTAAGACTGTTTCTTAAATCAAATTCTTTTATATGAATATATGTTTTATATAACATTTGGTTTAAGAAGCTGTGTGATATGTTTAGTCTAAATTTGTGAATTAACTTAAACTTAATTTCGGAAATGTAATCAAGTGATTAATTAAATGATAATTAAATATGGATAATTAATTAAAGAGATAAATTTGACGGTAATTAATTAATTGATTGGGGACTGATTAATCAGGATAATTAATCAAAGAAGTAATTAAATGGAAGTGATTAAGGGTTAATCACTTAGTGTCATTAATTAAAGAATTAACTAATAAAATTAATTAAAGGGTTAAGGTTAATTTATAATTACTTGTCAAGGTAATTAATTAAAAATAATAATGTAACCAATGAAAGTAATTAATGGTTAACTACCGTAAATGGTTGAGAATAATTAATTTGTGTAAATAAATTAAAGAATAATTACTTTATGTAATTGAAAGTAATTAATCAAGGATGATTAATTAAAGGATGATCAATTAAGTTGTTTGTAATTAATTAATGGAGATTGATGTAATTAATTTAATTTGTTTGAATTAATTAGAAATGGTAAGACTAATTTACTTTGATTAGGAATGATTGAGTAATATTGTATGCCTTAGATTGATTGATATCTTGGGTATGTATTTTGAGATGCTATGTGATGTGATATGATTGGATTTAAACTGAGAAAATGTGGTCATTCATTGATGATGAATTAATGCATAAAGGAGACACCCTGTATTTAAAGTTTGAATTGAGTTTTACTTGAATAATTTGAGATAGATGGTATTGAATTCGAAGAGATCGGAGTCGGGTATTAGTAAATACCCGAAACCACTTTGATTTGGAATACAGTAATTCTTTATGAATGAGATATATGAAACCAATAGTCTGGGATAGAATAAATTAGACCTTTGAACTAAGTAAGAATACTTAGAATTTGATTTGAGAAATAAGTGTTGAGCATAACAAGAAATAAACTCGTAGTGAAGTACAAGTTACCCGAGTTTCCTTTTAAATTTGAGCTTAGTATTTCAAATTATATGGGTTTACTCAAGCTGGTTTCCAGCCTGACCCAGGTGTTACTTTGATGTAATGCTCGGGTCAGACCGAGTATTACAGATTTTTAGGTAAGGACGTTCTGGAGCTCAGGAGGCGAGCTGGATGGCTAGAACGTATGGAGTATTTACTGCTGTGTAAAGTATAGTTGGCTTGGACATGTTGTTTTAAACTATCCGGTGCATTGTAATGGTTATAAATCTGATGTATAAAAATATAATTGTACTAATGATGATTCTTCT
Source organism: Allium cepa (assembly GCA_030765085.1). Lineage (NCBI taxonomy): Eukaryota > Viridiplantae > Streptophyta > Magnoliopsida > Asparagales > Amaryllidaceae > Allium > Allium cepa. The sequence continues at coordinate 85,062,981 of CM060942.1, read as the reverse complement.
TTGTAAAATGGTTATTTATGTTATATTATATTTTGATCCGCTGCGAATGTGAGGTTTCAGTGTCTTGTTCCTGTTTCTTCTTCTTTCTCTTTCTTTTTCTTTCTAACTATCTGGAAGTTTCGGGATCGGAATTTCCGGGTTGTTACATTTGGTATTAGAGCTGAAGGTTAAGCGAGAACCTTGGCTCTGGTGGGATACTCATTAAGGATAGGATCAACAGTACCCTATAATGAGTTGAGTGTATAAATATGAGAGAGCGTACTTGTTATTTTATTTTATAAAGGTTTTTAAATGATTTCAAAAGTAAATGAATCTTATATAAGAAATAGATTATCTATTATATTAAGGAAATTGGTTGTAGTATTAACTAAATTAAAAGTAATAGTAAGAATTAAGTGGTAATAGAATTACAACCAAATAGAAATTTAATTAAAGATAAGTTTCAAATGAATTCAAACTGAAGTTAAAATCTTAAAGTTGAAGAAGAGTTTAAAAATAAGATGAATTAGAATTGGCTTCAAACCAGAAAATAGAATGTTTATTGTGTTTAATAATGGGATGATTGTTTTTTTTAATAAACAACAAAATGTTTTAAGGAAGTAACCAATTAAAAAGAAAATAATTTGTAAATGTGAAAGGACGTAAATAAAAGTGGGGTTTCAAATTGTGAAGCTCTGAATTCTAAATCTAAACATTTGAAGTTGTCTTCAAAGTGTTAAAGGAAATAATATCATTCAAACTATTTTGAATGTAATCTTATTTTAGAATAAGAAGTTATTTGTAAACTTTAAAAGAATTTTGTTTTGATTTAAAAGCAAGGATGATTTAAATTTTAAATTTGGCTTGGTGGGCCGAGAAGTGAAATGTATATATATGTGGATGGTTTGAAATAAACTCTAAATATTGAGATTTAAATTGGGAATGAGATGTGATACTCAAAAGTGATAAGTTTTCGAACTTAATAAGCGGGAAGATTATTTATGAAAAGTTTAAAATTTGAAATGGAAGTTCAAAATTGGGTAAGGTTGACTGGATTAAGTGAATTGAGTTTAACTTGGGGGAAAAGTTAAATAGGTTGGAATGGTCAACCAGATTTGGAAATTCAAGATGAAAATAAGATTTAACTTGGGAAGTTAAATGGTTGATTGGAATTGAGAGTTGAATGATCTCAAAATGGGTTTGAGATCTGGAAATTGAAATAATTGGTGTTGGATAAATTTGGAGGTTTATTTATCCTGATATCATTCCATTGTTACAAATAATTTATGAAATGTAAATTGATTTGTTTAAATAAAATGAAGAAATGGATTGTGGTAATATATCCTGTGTAGAGATAAATAAAATTTAACTTAATTTAAAATTAAGGATATGGAATTCCTTTGAACTTAAGATTTGAATGTTAAGAAATGAATTTCTAAATTAAATTTTTTTTTGAAACTCTTACTTGAACCTTCTAATGAGTTAAGTAAAGATAATTTAAAATGGAATTTTGGAATTTGGACTCAGAATTGAATTGTTTAAAAGATTTAAAGGAAAATTGATTTAAAGAAGTTAAATCAACATTTGAAGTATTAACTCGAATTTATATAATTCGAGATGGTTTAAATTTGGAATTTGAATTGAAAATAGTTCAAATTGAATTTGATTTGAATTAATTGAAATTATGATTGAAGATGTATGAGTATAAGATTCAAATGGAAAATTTGAATTGGATTGATTTGAATAATTTTGGAATTGTAATTAAAGTTGAATAGTTTTAAATTCAAATGGAATTTGATTCGAATTTGGAAGAAATCAAGAATAATTCAACTTGATTTGGAAATGGAGTTTGAAATTAGGATTAATTCAAACTGGAGTTGAAATAAATTTAAATCGAAACTAATTCAATTGCAATTTATTTGAATTAGTAGAATTTGAGATCAAGATTGAATAAAGTTAAATTTGGAAAGAAACTGAGGTTAATTCAACTTGAATTGGGGTTGAATCAATTTCAATGAAAATTGAAATTATTTAAATTGGAATTGGGTCAATTTAAATGGAAGTGGAAATTTAAATTGAATTGATGAGAATGAAGATTGGGAAGTGAACAGTTTTGACTCTGGACTATTTTTAATATAAATTGTTTTAATATAAACCTATTTTTTTCCAAGCTATTCATTATATATACAACCTTTCTTTTAAAAGACAAACTATCTTATACTTGTTTTACAATTATTTTGAAACTGTTTAACAATTTTCCAACTGTTTTATAAACTAATTAATATCTCACTATTATTTTGCAATTATCTAAATACTTCTAAAATTATTTTAACTATTTTCTAACTATTTTACACCTGTTTTACAAACTAGTAATTATTTTCCAACTACTTATCTATTTCTAATTTTTTTTCAAGCTATTTTCTAAATAAACTGGTCGGAGTTCAAACTGTTATTGGTTAAATACCCAATCGAGATAAAAATAGAGGTGATAATCCAAATGGATTGAAGCAATTATGAGTAAGTGAATGAAAATCAAAGTGAATGTGAATAGGAATGGAATTGATTTGGCTAATAACCAATAAAGATAAATACGTATGGTGTACGTATGTTATTCTATTCGCATGGTGATTTGATCCAGATTCGAGCACAGAATTTAGAGATAGTTATATCGATCCGAGTGGGATTTTTCACTCGATTTTCGACGGCGAACCTGGATATGGATTGTTGATTGGTTATGGATATTCTCTATCATAGTTAGGCTATGCAAGGAGAATGACGGTTTCTGATCAAGAAACCAGATCTGTGTCCGCACTAGGAAGTCGGGTGGACGATACTAGTTCGGAAGTGAAATTGTGTGATCGAGTGAGCGATCAGATTGGTATGGCGTACCAATGATATGTGTACATCGTATGGATTTGAATGAAATTGATATTGAAAGGAGTAATCAAATTTGAATATTTGATTTTGGATAAATAAAGTTATATATCTTTGTTATATAAGATAAAACTCCCCTTCGTGAATCTTTTGCCAGAAGAAGAGGGTTTTTGAAAATGTTTGAAGTCAAGTTCGAAATGATCCAAAGTTTTAGAAATTATATATATATATACGACCTTTGGTTTTGGAAACCTTTGGTTTTGGAAAGGCTTTTGATTTTTGGGTAAAATCAATATGAGAATTTGGAAGGCCTAGTTTGAGAATTATCGATTATGGGATAATCGATTTTGTGTAAAGGAGCTTTGTATGAGATCATACTAGGTGTATGATTTGAAGATACTATATGTGTATAGTATAAAATGTTTTGATGATGGCTTTGGGGGAAAAGGCGCTCCGTTGAAATGAACTTCTCAGGAATGCCACTGGGTGGTGCTGCTTTGAGCCCCAAGGGGCGGTTCTAAAGTTGATCCTGTGAGGAGTTCGGACAAAACTAGTTCTTGGGGATTATGAGTAGAGTATACCATAGCGAAAGTCGTGTGTGCTGCTGAGAGCCAACAGTCTGCGTTTGATTTTATATCGGTATACTACGACCCATGGTATAACATAACGAAAGTCGTGTGTGCCGATGAGAGCCAACAGTCTGCGTTTGATTTTATATCGGTAGACTGCGACCTATGTAGGAGTGGAGAAGTTTCATTTCGACAGCGAAAATCAGAGGCTGCTGCGAGCCTGCAGTTACATGGACTTTTGTTGTGATGGCAACGTAACCCTGGGATGTAACTGTGATCTGTGGTGTGGGATCCATGGCGTAATTGAGAGGCCGTGGAGAGCCTGCAGTTACATGGACTTTTGCTGTGACGGCAACGTAACCCTGGAATGTAACTGCGACCATGGATGGGGGCGATGATTTCTAGAGCATTCTCACCAAAGATATATCCTCTATTTTATAAAATTGTTTTCTATATTTTCAATAAAATTATTTTCCACGTATTTTCACTAGGTGTTGAAAACGGGTCTGCTAAGTACTTATAGATTTTCAGTCCTACGCCTGATCAACGTATGACCGAATTTATATGATGACAAAGATGGACTGGTTGAGACATCGAGTTATAAAAGTATTTTTACTATTTTGGCAATATTATATAGATTTTAAAGGTGTTTGAAAAATGATCAAAGAATACTTTAACTGGTTTTTAAATATTTAATAAATTCTGCTTTCATTCCTTTTCGAGGACGAAAAGATTCAAAGAGGGGGGAATGTGATATCCCGGATTTATTTAAATTGATATTAAGTTAGATTTTAAATTTGAATTTGAATTTAGATTTAAACTTCAATCTAAATGAATATATATATATATGAACAAATTTTATATTTACATTTAAAATGAATCAAATACATTATATATGATTTAATTTAAATTATAAATTGGTTTATATTCTATTTTTCTTTAAAGCTTTTATTTATATACAATTTGGTTTCAAAAGATATTCATTGGGATTTTTAACATAAGAGAATATATTTAATAAGAATTTAAATTGGTAAAACATATACATAGATATAAACTAAATATAATTTGACATAAAATTATGAAAAAAGACATTTTTTTATCATACAAAGTACAAATGTAAATAGATTAATAAACATAGTTTATAATTTAAATATAATACCCAAATCTTTATAAAGCATAAGTATTATAATATAAGTTATAAAAAGGGTATACACATTTTAAAATAACAATTCTCATGACTAAAATCAAGTGTTAATACATAAAGTAACAAATGTAAATTATTTAACTTAAGGAATGAACAAGTGTTGATAGTATTGACAAGTGCCATTATGAATTTCCTTTAATTTAAATAAATAAAAATAAGAAACAAAAGAAAATGGAGAATCTAAACAAACAAAAATCTCAGATCTAAAAATCAAAACAAATGAAAAAAAAACCTGTTGAGCAAAGCAAAGTCTGAAACAAAACCAAATTTAAACAACAGCTTTAAAATCTTCAACAGCAACGGATTCAAGTTCGAAAACCTTCAAAATCTGGAATCAAGCAGTAATTCCTATAACGAGTTTCAGATTATTACAACCAATCATCAAAGAATTCTCAGAAGCTAAAGCGATTCAAGTTTTAAAAGTTCAACATTCAGTTAATTTCCAAATTTCAATAAAAATTGTTCAAGCTATTCACTGTTTCTTCATAATGCAGGTGAGTAACTACTCTTTAACATCTCAGATCTACCCGTATCTTGATCTATATGTAGTGATTATTGAAGTTTGGATGTAAGAAATTGCTTGCATGCACGTGTATATTTGAAATGATGTATGCATGTTTAGAAACAGGAACAACCTCTCTGTTTAAAACAAAATTTACGAGTAAAACCTTGAATCACATCTGATAAATTATCTGTATATTGAGAACGCAACAACTGATGGTAATGTTAACTTAAATTATGATTTCATGGATGAAATAAAGGTTGTTTGGGAATATGAATTGGTTTACAGTTGGCATGTCTGAATACAAATTTGTATATCCCTTTTTTTAAGTTACAATAGTCTGAATAAGTTTAATCTTTGAATTCTCTTCACTGATCACTTTTAGCATGGAGTATTTGTAAGAAACTAGTTTGAATGGGCATAATATAAATTCTCAAAATACTGATAAATACTATTATCAAGGAATATTTGGTAAAGTAAATATCATAGCAAAATGTTAGTATACCAGAAAAAATCAGTTGAATCCAATTGCGAATTTTACTTATACAATCTCATTTGTCTTGTAGAATCATGAATTTTAGAAATCATATCAAGATTTTTAGGCAAGTTTTTATGTAGAAAATTGTAGTTGATCAGAAGGTGCTTTTTCGTCAATTTACGACAATCGATGGTGGGATGGTGGTCGAAATTAGGTCCGAAGGTGGCGTGGAAGTTAGCGAGTCTGGGAAAAATGGTAGGAGGCCCTATCGTTCGTCGTGGTAGCGGCACTAGGTCGAAGTAGGGTTTAATTCTGGGTTTTGGTCGAGATTGGTAATAGGGATGCTGCGTTGCTACCGTAGTATCAGACTCGATAAGGTGAGGGGGGAAATGAAGTGCTGTCTTCGGCGAACCTATAGGTGAAGTTTCTGGGATAATGGTGGTCGAAGGTGTTGAGACGAGGGAAATTTTTGACGACCGGTTTAGTTCCTGTTTGATTGTAATAGCTCGATTTTGATTTTTGTTTCGTGATGGAGTCGGGGTGGTATGGATCGAAGGTTCATGTGGTCGTCGTTGTGTGGAAGGCTTCGGCGGTGATCGGAGAGCCGCCAATCATCTGTGCATATGCATAGGGCGGGATTGTGTGTCAGTGGAATGGGGAAAGGGATGACTCGAAAGCCAACTCGGGTTGTGTGGTGTATTTCTCGAATCCATACTCGAGAAAAGGTTTGTGTGTTGTACCTGGTAGCAGATTCTTAAAAAAATGAAGAAGAGAAGAAGTACTGGGCCAGGAAAAGGAAGTTTGGGCCTAGTAAAGTAAATAAGGGGGGAAGTAATAAAAGTTAGAGGAAGAAAAGAAGAAGGGAAACGTCAACAGGTTTTCACAAAATTATTTGGCAAGAGTTTGTCGGGATTATTTGAAGTGGGGTTTAAATTTCAAAATAGTAAATAATCTGTTTTAGGAGTTAAATAAATTAAGTTTTAAGACTGTTTCTTAAATCAAATTCTTTTATATGAATATATGTTTTATATAACATTTGGTTTAAGAAGCTGTGTGATATGTTTAGTCTAAATTTGTGAATTAACTTAAACTTAATTTCGAAAATGTAATCAAGTGATTAATTAAATGATAATTAAATATGGATAATTAATTAAAGAGTTTAATTTGAGGGTAATTAATTAATTGATTAGGGATTGATTAATCAGGATAATTAATCAAAGAAGTAATTAAATGGAAGTGATTAAGGGTTAATCACTTAGTGTCATTAATTAAAGAATTAACTAATAAAATTAACTAAAGGCTTAAGGTTAATTTATAATTACTTGTCAAGGTAATTAATTAAAAATAATATTGTAACTAATGAAAGTAATTAATGATTAACTACTGTAAATGGTTGAGAATAATTAATTTGTGTAAATAAATTAAAGAATAGTTACTTTATGTAATTGAAAGTAATTAATCGAGGATGATTAATTAAAGGATGATCAATTAAGTTGTTTGTAATTAATTAATGGAGATTGATGTAATTAATTTAATTTGTTTGAATTAATTAGAAATGGTAAGACTAATTTACTTTGATTAGGAATGATTGAGTAATATTGTATGCCTTTGATTGATTGATATCTTGGGTATGTATTTTGAGATGCTATGTGATATGACTGGATTTAAACTGAGAAAATGTGGTCATTCATTGATGATGAATTAATGCATATAGGAGACACCCTGTATTTAAAGTTTGAATTGAGTTTTACTTGAATAATTTGAGATAGATGGTATTGAATTCGAAGACACCGGAGTCGGGTATTAGTAAATACCCGAAACCACTTCGATTTGGAATACAATAATTCTTTATAAATGAGATATATGAAACCAATAGTCTGGGATAGAATAAATTAGACCTTTGAACTAAGTAAGAATACTTAGAAATTGATTTGAGAAATAAGTGTTGAGCATAACAAGTAATAAACTCATAGTGAACTACAAGTTACCCGGGTATCCTTTTAAATTTGAGCTTAGTATTTCAAATTATGTGGGTTTACTCACGCTGGTTTCCAGCCTGACCCGGGTGTTACTTTGATGTAATGCTCGGGTCAGACCGAGTATTACAGATTTTCAGGTAAGGACGTTCTAGTGCTCAGGAGGCGAGTTGGATGGCTGGAACGTATGGAGTATTTACTGCTGTGTAAAGTATATGTTGGGCATGTTCCCACCTACTACCGGTCCAGCCCCACTTCCATGCATAGTCGAACCAACCCTCTTCCCCTGCTAGGCCGAACCAACCCTATCCACCTGCTACCGAACCAACTCCATCCACCCACTACCGCTCCAATCACCACCAATCCAAGCACACCGGTCCAACTCCATCTCCAAGCACAACCGGTCCAACTCCATCTCCAAGCACAACTGGACCAACTCCACCGATCCAAGCACAACCGGTCCAACTCCATTCCCAAGCCTAGTCGAACCAAGACACCATCTCACCTCTAAAGCCCGAACCATCTACCACTACCGAACCAACATGGGGAAGGCATACCAGACCGACGCTACCGGGCCAGATCGCATAAGCCCAGGCACTCTAGCAGCTATATACATCCAGGACCCCTGCCCTCGGCCTCACTCTATAAATAGAGGGGCAGGGGTACAACAATGGTAGACAAGTTTGAGAGCTCAAGCACGGAAGGAACTTTCAAACAACTTTCATACACTTGTAATCAAAGCTTTGTACTTGTAATCTGAACAGTAAAGGAGAATAACATATAAAGTGGACGTAGGCACGTTCTGGCCGAACCATTATAAATCTGTGTGTCTTTTACAGTTTAGTCCCTGCTTTTTACATATTTGCATAAACCACCCAAATCACTAAGAACAACATAAAATCAACTAAATCATACGACTTGGAGGTGTTTTCCCATTTTTTGTGCAAACATTTTTGGTGTTTTCACTGAGAACTCGAGCTAGAAGCCTCGGCTTCTCCCACTCAACCCTTTTCCTAACAGCATCGCTCATTGCTTGGAAAACAAGCCTCCCAGGCCGAGGAAAGATGTTAGCAAAGGAAAGAACATCGCAACTAACAGTATCCCAGATCCAGTTATCACAGATCAAGAGAATCATCCTGCTCCAACAGCAAATGGAAATCAGACAAATCCGACAGCCCCTTCGGCGGAGCAACCAATTACTTGGGCAGATCTAGACAGGGTTGTGGCTGAAGTAACTAACCGCTTCACATCCCAACAAGAAGCCTTGGTGGACCAACTCATGTCACGCTTAAGGAATGCTGAAGAATCCAACCGCGATACTGAATCATAGGGTGAGTCCCAGTCTGGAGGATCTGGGAGACGACAAAGATCTTTCTTCTACGGAGAGGCTAACAACAGAAACAGCAATGGTAGGTGTCGAGCCTGGACTCAGCCCGAATTCCGACCTGAGGAAACACTTGGAACCAAACCCAACAGGGGAAGTACCAGGCAAGGGCCGGATGTAGCTGAGCCTTTCATGCTACCTAGCAATGGGAACACTACTGAACGGGGCCGAGCTAGAGTCCAGCCTGAAGTTGGACCCGAGGAAGTGCTTGGAGCAGAACCCAGCAGGGGAAGATCCAGGCAAGGGCCAACTGTAGCTGACCCTAGCATGCTCCCAGAAGATCGAAGACAGCCATTGGAAAACGCTAGGAGTGATAGACTATACCATCCCTACAGGTCATCTGGACGGGATCGATCCCGCAGGGAAGAACCAAGCTCATTCCTATCTGCCCCAAATTCTGATGAGAGGATGGCACGATTGTTCAAAGAGTGCGTCCGACGGGATCCAAGATATCGAGGGATAGGCGCTAGGGTAACCAGCCCCTTCACCCGCAATATCGAAATTGCCATCACCCACCGAGAATGGAAAATGCCAACAATGGAACCTTACAAGGGAACTTCCGACCCCATTGTGCACTTACAAAGGTACACACAGCATATGCTCATGAGCGGAGCAACGGAAGGAGTGTTGTGCAAGTGCTTCCCGCTATTCTTGGCAGATCTAGCTACATCCTGGTTCTGCCATCTACCCCAAGGATTCATCAGCTCATGGGAAATGTTGAAGGAAAAATTCATCAGCCAATTCCGCATTCATGTGGAGCAACCTAAGGATGCTTATTCATTATCTAATATCAAGCAGAAACCTAGAGAAACGGTGAAACAATATTTAACCCGATTCAATGCCGAATAGCGGCCGCTGTCCAAGACGCCGATGAGAAGCTTATCCTAATGGCCCTCTGCAGTGGTGTGCATCCGGATACTAAATTTGCCAAAAGACTAACGAAAGAAAAACCAGCTACGTTACCCGACTTCTTCCATGAAGCCGGAAAGTATACGAGACTAGAGGATGCTTTTACTGAGAGGCAGGAAGGGCAACAAACTAAGGCGGCTCACGGTAGCACACCCGCTGCAGCAAAGGACGTTTGAAGAAATGACTCTAGAGACAATGTTGCGGGCAAGAAGGGAGAAAAACGTCTATATCGACCAGGACCGAGATTTGACTCCTACACTCCTTTGAATGAAACAATCGAAAACATCTTCTTGGCTACACAAGACGAAGTTAAATACAGACACCCCCGCACAAGAAGGAATCGGATAACGTAATTAAGTCTGGAAAGTTCTGCCGCTTCCACGAATCTCATGGGCATGACACCAATAAATGACATCACCTCCGGGACTTGATTGAAGAACACATCAGAAGGAAGAAACTGGAACGCTATGTGAAAAGTCAAAACAGGACTCCAACTCCTACCAATGAAAACCCAAGCCCACCTCCCCAGGAGTTGGGCAGAGGAAATCACAACACCAGTGGCTCCAGTCGGGAAAAAATAGTGGTCCATACCATATCAGGGGGACCACACATCGCTGACAGAAGCTGGGCAGAGATAGCAACTAAAGAAAACCCCTCCTCTTCGATATATAAGTGATCCTTTCAATGAACTAGACACCAGAGATGGAGAGGAGGAGGCTACCGCCGAGCCTGTAGAGCGATAGAGTTTGTATCTGTAGACAAACACGACTCGAGTAGACTATTGAAAATCGGATCTCAGCTAGAAGCAGAATTGAAGGACCAACTCATTGATTTCTTCCGCCCCAACTTAGATGTATTTGCATGGACGTACGCTGACATGACTGGAATCTCACCAGACGTTGCATGCCACGTACTGAACATCGATCCTACCAAGGTGACAGTAAAGCAGAAAAAGAGAAGTATGGGGGCAGAACGATCGGAGGCCCTCGAGGAAGAAGTAAAGAACCTACTTGCCAATAACTTCATACGAGAAGCCATCTATCCAGAATGGATCGCCCATCCCGGTACTGGTAAAGAAGGCTAATGGGAAGTGGAGAACATGCATTGAATTCTCCAACATAAATGACGCTTTCCCAAAGGATTGCTTCCCACTCCCCCGAATCGATTAACTTGTGGACAGCACGGCCGGGCACGATCTCTTATCTTTTATGGACGCATACTCAGGATATAACCAAATTCTCATGCACGCCTCCGATCAAGACCACACTAGTTTCATCACTGACCGGGGATTGTATTGCTACAGGGTAACGCCCTTCGGACTTAAAAACGCCAGGGCCACTTACCAGCGCCTCGTCAATAAGATGTTTGCGAAACTGATAGGGCGGACTATGGAAGTCTATGTGGATGAGATGCTGGTAAAATCAAGGAAAGCCAGCGATCATGTAAGCCACCTGGATGAGGTATTTCAAGTACTCCGCCAATATGGAATGAAGTCGAATCCTCTAAAGTGCTCCTTTGGAGTATCGTCAGGAAAGTTCTTGGGATTCATCGTCCATGCCAGAGGAATTGAAGCAAACCCCGAACAAGTTCGAGCCTTGAAGGGCATCAAGATACCATCCGCTCGAAAAGAAATGCAAAGCCTGAATGGGAAGGTGGCCGCCCTAAGTAGATTCATCTCTAAAGCAACTGTCAAATGCACCCCTTTCTTCGAAGCTCTGAAGAAAGACAAAGGATCGTTCGAGTGGACTGACGAATGCCTGGCAGCCTTCCTAATCCTAATCGAACACCTCCAGAGGCCACCGGTACTCTCAACTCCGAATGAAGGCAAAGAGCTATACCTATACCTTGCTGTGTCATCCCACGCTTTGAGCGCCGCTTTGGTAAGAGAAGAAAACCGCATGCAACAGCCGGTATACTTTGTAAGCAAGAGGTTTACGGGGGCAGAAGCCCGGTATTCTAAACTCGAAAAGCTAGCATACTGTTTGCTAATCACGTCACGAAAACTGCGGCACTACTTCCAGTCTCATCCCATCAGAGTCCTAACAGATCAACCGCTAAGGCAAGTGCTCCACCATCCCGACACTTCTGGACGACTACTCAAATGGTGCATTGAACTAAGCCAATATGACATCACCTACCATCCTCGCACCGCCATCAAGGGACAAGCCATGGCCGATTTCATTGCTGAATTCACTACCAACGAACGTAAGGCGCAATCCGAAATAGCAGAAGACATCAAGTGGAACCTCTATGTAGATGGAGCATTAAACGAACAAGGCTCGGGGGCAGGCGTTGTGATAATCGCTCCCCAGGGAAGGAAGCTGCATTATGCTCTAAAGTTGGAATTCGCTGCCACCAACAACGATGCAGAATATGAAGCAGTAATAGCTGGATTGGAACTTGCCCTAGAGATTGGAGTCAATTCTCTACGTCTCCATAGTGATTCACAACTTATTGTAAATCAAATACTAGGAGAGTTTCAGACTCGAGGAGAACGACTCACAGCATATCTACGGAAAACCAAGCTGCTACTCGATCGGTTGGATCACTACTTAATCAAGCACATTCCTCAGAGAGGAGAACCAAGAGGCCGACGAACTGGCAAAGCAAGCTAGCATGAATAACAGCTCCATTTTCGGAACGATGGCCATCTCAAAACAGCCAGCCCCGAGTTTCGAACAAGAGGATCTGATAGCTGCAATCGAAGAGAAAACTTGGATGACTCCTATCCGGAAATACTTACAAGATGGCACATTGGCCGGCGAGTGTAGCCAAGTCAGGAAAATCTTGAGGAAAGCTTCCTGCTACACAATACAAGGAATTCTTTACCGGCGCTGCTTCTCCAACCCCTTATTAAGATGCGTAGCTGGAAGGGAAGCCGAGGAAATCTTATCTAACATCCACCAGGGAAGCTGCGGAGACCACACTGGAGGGCAAATTCTGGCCAAGAAGATACTCCGATATGGATACTTCTGGCTTACCTTGAACAAGGACGCCTTGGACTTCGCCAAAAAGTGTGACAGATGTCAGAAATTGGCTAAGATTCCTCGATTACCGACAAATGAGATTACTCAGATGACCAGCCCTTCGCAGTACGGGGAATTGACTTGATTGGCGAACTGCCTATGGGCCGAGGCGGGGCAAAATATGCTATAGTGGCAGTCGACTATTTCACCAAATGGGTGGAAGCAGAACCTCTAAATAAAGTATCTTCGGCAAAGATTATTAACTTCTTGATCAAAAATGTTCTGTGCAAGTACGGGGTCCCCCTCAAAATCATATCGGATAATGGACTTCAGTTTAACAGCGAGGAGTTCGCCAACTGGTGCCAAGAGCACGGAATTCACAAAAGCTTCTCATTTGTGGCTTATCCCCAGGCACATGGACAAGTCGAAGCTGTCAACAAAGTTCTCAAAACTCTAATCAAGAAGAAACTTGAAAAGTCAAAAGGCGCTTGGGTGGATGAACTTCCTACGGCACTTTGGGCCTACCGCACATCTTAGAGAACATCAACAGGGCATACTCCTTTCTCTTTGGCATACGGATCAGAGGCCATACTCCCAGTTGAAACTGTAGTACCTTCCCACCGTAGGATCCACTACAACCTAGAAGAGAACGAAGAACTCCTCCACATGTCTTTGGATCTGATTGAAGAGAGAAGAAATGATGCAGCACTCAAAGCGGCAGCTCACAAGCAAAAAGTGGCAGCGCAATACAACTCCAAAGTCAAGCACCGCAGCTTACAGGAAGGAGATCTTGTCCTCAAACGGATCTTCCCACGCCCTGGAGCGCTAGATCCAATCTGGGACGGGCCCTATGTAATTCATAAAGATCTCCACAACAGAGCTTATATTTTGTCAACAGTGGACGGAGAGGTGTTCCAGAGGGCATGGAACATCCAACACCTTCGTCGATACTTTTCTTAACTTGTACTGCCTATATAAAGTGAATTAACAAAGAGAATCAGTGGACGTAGGCATTTTCGTGCCGAACCACTTTAAAAATCTTGTCTCCTGTTAACTTGTTCCTTTATGTCTTGGCTACTTGTTGAGTTTTATCCTTTTCTGTTGAACAAAATCCCGTGTGAACGGCATTTCCATTCAAGGCACATCACAGCACAACTTCACCTGGACAAGGCCTAACAGGTAATATACGAATCTATGCCCTCGCCAATGAGACACTTTTGCTCCAGCATCCCTCTGCTGCGAGTTAACTCATTGCTCGCGACGACCCTCAAAGCCAACTGTAGTGAGCCGATTATAAGCCACCGAGGAGGCCAAAAATAGCCTAGGCAGCTCATTACGGCATTCGTCTCGCCGGCAACTGTGAACTGATTATAAGCCCCAACATAAGGTGTGGCCAGCCAGGGGCAGTTCACAGTTGACGATCGGCACCCACGCTAGTTGGCCTCGGTAAATCGAATAATACCCACGATTACGGGCCATAATGGCCCGGGTAGTTACTGTGCGCGATCTCGGCTCCGATATGTCTTAAGTGCGGCTGTGGTAAAAAAGATAAACTCCCCGCAGAGGCGTAAGAAGGGTGACGAATGTCTCCAAGACCCACAGCTAGGGAAAGTGACTACAAAACCCGTTTGCCACGAACTTAAGCATATCGACGGCCTTCCGTGATTGGAAGTTTTACTATTTCTTATATTTCCATTCTATTTAAAAACTTTCCTCCTATCCTCTATAACGACCCTTAAGGCACAGGACACAAAATAGGAGACACTCGCTGATGGGAATGAGAACTCACAACTTGACGACAGGTCACTCAGTTGCATTCCGTCCTCAGTCACACAAGACGTTCGGAGCTACCGTTTACAACTAAAACATGAAGGGCGGTACTTTCTTTTCTTGTACATAAACATGTAACTATAGTTCATTCACACATCACACTGACATTGCAAGACATAAAACTATATTTTAAGCAAGGGCTTAGCATCAAACACACCCAACACTTCTTATGCAACACATTAAAATAACGACAGCATTCAAATATGACAGAATCAGCTTATGTTATAAAATTTTATAAGAATAAAATCATTCGCTACAATGACATAGTTACATAATTACAGCCTGAAAGTACATTAATGTTTTGAACTAGTATATACAGGAATGTCAAGTAAACCAAAAAATAATCAGCTGCAGCAGGACTCCGCCTCTATCCTGCTAACCCTCCGGGATCTACTTGACCGCAGGATCAGAACTCCCAGCATGCTGGCCAGAGGTCCCACCTGTCTGATTCAGGAAAAGAATCTATCAGATAAATGATAAGCAATCAAGCTAAGAAAAGATTGAGAGGGAAGACTTACCAGCATCTGCTCCCTGACCATCATCCTCCAACTGCACACCCACTTCCTCGGTGGTAAGCAGCCGCATGCCCTCCTTCACCGCCACTTTCTCCTCCTCAGTAAACTGGGCCGTGACCACATCCATTCTGAAAACTACACCACCCTCCCTATCCGCCTCAGCCTTAGCCTCCTCCAAGGCCTGAAGATATATCCTAGCCATGACCCGGGGATAATCGTCCATCCAGGATAGGTTGCCCGGCTTCCAAGTACGGAAGTACATATCCTGCAGCATATCATCCATCATCTCCTCGTTCTCCTCAAACTTCCTCATACGGGCCTCAGTAGCTGACAACTTTGCAACGGCAGCATCCCTCTCCAATCGGTATCGCGAGCAGTCAGCCTGAAGGGATCTCCTCATCGCCTCCATCTCCTCCTTTAGCTTGACCTGAACAAGCTCCGCGGCTTCAAGCCTTCCAGATAGCTCCTCTACCTGCTCGAGATCCACCCTCCGAACCTCATCTACCGTTGCAATGGCCATATCAATTCGTTTCTTGCAAGCGGCCTCCATTTTTCTCAACTCTTCCTTGCTAGCCTCTTCTATAGTTTTCTTTAGTCGTCTGGAGGCCGCCTCATGCTGGGAGATCTGGATGGCCTGATCGGCAAGCTGGTTGGCCTGACCAGAAACCATTAGCCACAACCGAATGTTAGCACTTCTGATTTCCTCTCCAGCCTTGGCCAGTCGGACATGATGCGCCATCAGCTTCCTGGTCTCCTCAGCTACCCGATCGATGTTTGCCTTGGCCTCATCCCCCATAGTTACAATCCGCGTGGTCAACAAGTCGAGATCCAAAGACTTAGCCTCATCAAGCACACTTGCCAAAGGATTGCGGGGTAGGAGGTGCTCACCGGTAACCTCATTGAAAGAAATATCGTGGGAACTCGGATCCAGGTCCGGATGACCCGCGAACGGGTTGCGAGCCAAGCTGGGGTGATCTATTGGGGTAACAGTAGGGTTTTCGGACGGGTGCGGGGAAGGTACAAACTCAATATCCTCCTCTGCGACATCCTGAAGAGGCTGAGTTGGGGGCTGAGGACGAGATGGAGACTCAAACAAGGAGGGGCCTCTCTTTTTCCTTTGGATACTCTCCTCAATGACCCCGAGAAGAGGACGATAGCCAACCACATCTCTGGGACGGCTAGCCGAAGGCTTCGGTTTAGCAGAAGCTTTGAGTAGTTTGTATTGTTCGAGGCGGTGCCGAATATCTGACGTCTTGGCCACCTTACCCATTGCTGAAATAAAAACCAAGTGTTACAAGAATGCATGAAACTATAATCCGAGAAACATGTTAAGTTATGAAGAATAAAGAGGAATCAAAAATTCACCTCGAATCGCCGGAACTGCCCTAGATGAAGGGCTCTTAGAGGGTGGATCAGCACCAGTTCCGGCCTTGCCCGCCTTCTTCTCCTTCTCCACCAAGGCCGACCCTTCCTCCGACCCCTCAAAAGCCTGGTGGAAAGCCTCATCCGTCCACTCTTGGATCTCACCTACTTGCCTAGAAGACAAAGCCCTGGTGCCTTCACCGCTCTGTCCTTCGCCACCCTCTTCACCATGACCTTCACCATGACCTTCTCTACCACTTCTACCCTCTGCTTCACCTCCTTCATCCTCGCCTTCTCCCTCCTCCACGTCCTCTTCCTCCAGAACATCCGGACATGTGCTAGGGTAGGGTCCATCGGATTTCTTAAGCTTCTTCCCTCCGGCGACTGGAGGTACCGAGAAGGGTCTCCTCTTGCTGCTCTTCGTTGTGGCCCCGCCTTTAGCTTTGGCAGCCCTCTCCTCGGATGTATCCCTCTGCTTAACCACTGACTGACGTGGTAGAATCAAGTTGTGCTGCAGGAGAGTAGCATTCCTGATCAGATAAGAAGCTGACCGATCCCTTCCCGAAATGGCTTCTATTTCTGCAGCCATCTGACCCAGGCGATCGCTCTCCACAACCGCAAAGCCACTTGTCGCTAGCAAGAAATAAAAAAAACATAAGAAGAAGCATTTCATTTAGAACAAAAATTATAAATAAGCTTCAACTTACAGCCAGAGGTGAAGCGGCGGATAGAAACGGAGTCGTCCTTGACGAAGAACCATTATTTCTTGAACATGCTGAACTTCGAATATAAATCTAGAACCGGCTTGAAGGGAACGGCAGATTCCAAGCTGAAGTATGGGGACCCTTTCTTGTAGCCCCTCAAGTTGTACAAATACCGGATCTCCCGGTTGGAAGGAGGACGCCCATATTTTCTCTGGAAAATGACGAATAGGCTCGCCAATATGGCGTAAGAGTTGGGCTGAAACTGGAAAGGGCCACCTTTAGGTAGGTGATGAAACTGACTATCCAAGCATTGATTGGAGGAATAGCCCCGCACATGCAATGGTACCTGCTATACACGAAATATCCTTCAGGGGGATTGTACGGCATCACTCCGTCCCCCGGCAACAGCATATTCGCCCTGTCAATCCCAAAGGAACGAGAGATAGCATCAAGCTGCTCCTCTTTGAGGGAGCTCGGAAAGCAGTCAGGAGGAGAATTCAGGAGCTCCTGAGGACCGTATCCATCAACTAGTGATCTCGGGGTGGGTCCCTGTCGTTCCGGTCTTGGCTTGGCTAGGGGCACAACAGGGGGCTCTCTTCTGTCCGTAGATTTCCTCTTCTCTGAACGAGTTTCTACTTTATGAGACATTTATCTACAACACAAGGAAGTACATCGTTAGAATTGAGGATATAAACAAACAAGTGTACATAGTCTGAAATTTCACTCATAATTCAAAATACTCGAACTCCATGTGTCATTTGGTAAAGCAAAAAAAAAAGTTCATTCGGTATTCGGAGCCTCAGGGTCCATCCGGTGATTCAAGACACCAAGTTTCATTCGGTGCTCACCCTCCATATGTTTCATTCGGTAGTCCCCTCATGAGAACTCATTCGGCAGAAAAGAATCTCTCCTGGTTCGGCAAAAATAAGATACTGGTTTGGCTAATAGTTGATCCGGCAAAGGTAGAAGTTTGGTTTGGCTGATACGTTGGTCCAGCAAAGGTAGAAGTTTGGTTCGGCTGATACGTTGATCCGGCAAAGGTGAAAGGTTGATTCGGGAAATACGTTGATCCCGCAAAGGTGAAACGTTGATTCGGCAAAGACTAGATGTTGGTTCGGCTGGTAAGGAATAGCGAAAGCTCATACCCATACTTATAGGCGAAAAGAAGCGACCGGTCCAAATGGTTCGGCGTTCGAGACCGGATGAGAGTATCCAGGTTGAATGACCTAAAACAAAGCATGCCATATGCAGGCACATGCCCCACTTTGGGGGGCAAATGTTAGGCGTGTTCCCACCTACTACCGGTCCAGCCCCACTTCCATGCATAACCGAACCAACCCTCTTCCCCTGCTAGGCCGAACCAACCCTATCCACCTGCTACCGAACCAACTCCATCCACCCGCTACAATCCCCACCGATCCAAGCACAACCGGTCCAACTCCATCTCCAAGCACAATCGGTCCAACTCCATCTCCAAGCACAACCGGACCAACTCCACCGATCCAAGCACAACCGGTCCAACTCCATTGCCAAGCCTAGCCGAACCAAGACACCATCTCACCTCTAAAGCCTGAACCATCTACCACTACCGAACCAACATGAGGAAGGCATACTGGACCGACGCTACCGGGCCAGATCGCATCAGCCCAGGCCCACCAGCAACTATATACATCCAGGACCCCTGCCCTCAGCCTCACTCTATAAATAGAGGGGCAGGGGTACAACAATGGTAGACAAGTTTGAGAGCTCAAGCACGGAAGGAACTTTCAAACAACTTTCATACACTTGTAATCAAAGCTTTATATTTGTAATCTGAACAATAAAGGAGAATAACATATAAACATAGGCACATTCTGGCCGAACCACTATAAATATTGTGTCTTTTACAGTTTAGTCCCTGCTTTTTACATATTTGCATAAACCACCCAAATCACTAAGAACAACATAAAATCAAATAAATCATACGACTTGGAGGTGTTTGCCCATTTTTTGTGCAAACGGTATAGTTGGCTTGGACATGTTGTTTTAAACTGTCCGGTGTATTGTAATGGTTATAACTCTGATGTATAAAAATATAATTGTACTAATGATGATTCTTCGTTGTAAAATGGTTATTTATGTTATATTATATTTTGATCCGCTGCGAATGTGAGGTTTCTACGTCTTGTTCCTGTTTCTTCTTCTTTCTCTTTCTTTTCTTTCTAACTATCTGGAAGTTTCGAGATCGGAATTTCCGGGTTGTTACAATCAGCCCCCAAATAAAAGAATATTTCTGATGAACGTACAAAGAAAATTAATCACCCTGTACCCAAAATATCTTCCTTATATGAGCATTTACTCTTATCTTCTTTCGTTCAAACCATAACTTTGCAAACCTGAAAAAAAAGCATCACTATCTTACAAAATTTCAAATATCACTCAAGATCAAAACAGAAAAAAAACAATCAATACTGCAGTTTAAAATAGTAGTCTCTGTTCAAAACCCAAAAGTTATTCTTTGTTTGGTTTTCAGGTGAGTAAACCTCTTTGATTTCTGGATTTTTGATCTGATGTTTGAAAACTTGTTTAAAGTGGAGTTGAAACACTACTTGCATGTGTATAAATTAGCAGATATATGTGTGTATTGCTTTGCGTGTCTGTGAACAGACAGTGTTCCCTGTTTTAGAGTTTAACAGCTTTCAAAAACCTGTTAGAAAGTGAAATTCTCATCCTACAACCTTTGATATACTTCAATGTTTAAGTAAGTTTGGTTAGTATGATCATGCTTTAAATTTTAAAGAAATAAATTGAGTAGAATAAACCAAGCATTTCCTAGAAAATATCAAAACACAGTGCATTCTAAATTTTTGAAAAAATTCAATTGATTTAATTTTATGTTTTGAATGCATGATCTTACTTATGTTTGAAAATCAGGAATTTTAAAATAAAAATTCAGATTTATAGTGTGAGATCGAGGGAGGATTTGCGAGGCAAACAAAATTTGGTCTTTAGGCAAACTACGATGATCAGTAAGATGGGTTGCCTCGTGATCGGAGCTGGAGCTAGTCGAGAGATCGATGAGTGTGGGAAAAATGCTTAACGAATTTCTTTTACCATCGTGGTGGCCGAAAATCGCTAAGCTAGGGTTTTAGCGCACGGTTTAGTTAACGTCAGAATTTGGGTTGTTGGCGACTCGTCGTTGAACCGGAATCAACCGCACATGTGCCAATCGAGGCATCGAACCTTGGCGAAGCTTCGATCGAATTTTTGTGGCCTCTGATGGCCAGAGGTAGGGGTATGAGATAGTTTTCTGGTGGTTGTTTTTGATGAAGTCTGGGTCGTATAGCTTGATTTCGAATGCCACGTGGGGTCACGCTTCAGGGTGGTCTGGTGGTTAGTGGTGGTTGTCATTGACGTGATGACGGTCGTAGCATCGTCCAGGGTTGGTTGGAGCTGCGTGCAACATGCACACGTTTGTGGTTATATCAGTAGCCTGGAAATGGAGGAGAAGGTGTTGTCTTGAAATGGCTTAGTGAAACTCGTGTTTGGCTCGAAGTAGGCATGGGGAAGATCATGTGGTGGCTCGAGTATCCACTCGAGTAAAATATTTGTGCACTATTGTTAAAATACTTAGAATTTTTTTAAAGTTAAAACATGGCTACTCGTGTTAAATTCCTGATAAACACGAAGCAAACACGAAATTTTCTCATGCGTGACCAGAAGCAGGTCTTGAGACCAACATACAAACTATTTTTTTTACTTTAAAATTTTTCAAGTCTTTAAGACACTTTTAAAATATGTTCAAACAATGATTTGATTTGAAATTTTAAGCTAATTTAAGACTTAAGTGAAATGTTTGAAGAAATTAATTTTAGTTTATGTAGTTTTAATATAGTATTTTTATAAGGTTCTTTATATTAAATGAAAAATGTAATTTAAAGGGAAAGTAAAGTAAAATGTTGTTTAAAACTAAATCTTAACCTTTAAAATGTGATAAAAATAATTTATTGAACACGGTTTAAAAAGATAATCAAAGCAATTCGATTATCTTTTGGTTTACTTAAACGATTAATGATTTGTTAATATAACCTCTTAAGAAATAATCTTAATTAATTGATTAATATTAAAGTTTAAATTAATTGATAATTAAGATTTAAATTAATTAATAATTAAGATTAATTAATTTGTAATTAATTGAGATAATTAATTAAGAAGTGATTAATTAATGAAAATGATTAAGATCTAATCAACTGTAATTAATTGTAATTAATCATTGATTTAAGATTACAAATGAAAGTAACTATGTGATTAATAAATTTAAAACCACATGATTTATTCATCTTAATTGAAGATGCTTTGATTATTCCTGAATACTGTGGGTTGGATTGATATTCCTATTACGTGACGTGATGCTATATAATATTGAATGCTTTGTACTGAGCTGTGATATTGGTATTGAATATACTGCTGCGTGATTGTGAAAACCCATTGGCCCGTAAAAACGGCATTTGAATTTGGATGCGACAGGAGTCTGATTCCGGTTGGTTGTACGAAACCCACATCAAACCTGTGAATCTTTGTGAATGACATGTCCACATATTTAAAAATTGACGCTCACTATTCGATTTAGCCAGGGAAGGACCTTTGTGTCGTATAACCCATTCCGAATATGTGATACGACGTTATAGATAACATTTGAAGACCGATGGTGAAGACCGGGTGTCTTCAAAAAGGATAGGACAACTTATCGATTGTATCTGCAATGAGTTGCTCCGGTATAGAGATTCCCTAAGTGATGGGAAGTCCGATCGGGATTGTGGATGCTCAGATTGCAAGGAATTCTTCAGAAGTGCCTTCGGTTCTGTTCGAACCCACAACAGACTTGTATGGTTGTATGTCTGACATTACAAATTGAGATATAAAGCTGATTTCTTTCAAATACATATCTGTTGGTGGTGAAGGATTTATTCTCTTAGCTTAACACCCTTCTCTGAGACGTACGAGCTCAGAGGTTATGTAGTTGAAGGTTATTAGTGATATACTCCCAATTTGGTAGTGTGGCATGCTGAGTGCTGCTGATCATTTGTTGATCGAAGCATGGCTTTGTGAAAAAGCGTAGCTTTGTGAACGAGACTTCGTCGAACCTCACAACCCCAGTTATGGTTAAAACAGGAATCGTGGCAGCAAGGTTATTTGGGGGTAGCTCCCCCTGAGGGTATGTCCATTTCCTTCTGGATTATAGGTGGTATCATGGTATGGAGCCTAGATACTTACTTTGTGGTTGCTGCAAACTTATTGCTTTGTGGTTGTCGGTTGTGAAGCGCTTCGGATAAAGGTTGGTAACAACCGGGAGGTGGCATACTCATGTCAGTTATTACCTAGTTACAGAGGTAACCCAGCCTTGTGTAGAAGAGATCCGGTTAGGATCTGGGGACGTCCCTCCAGAGGCGTTTCATTTTATATGGGAAGTTCCTTAGCCTGACCATTTGTTGGAAATCTAATTACCAATACGAACCCTATACGGTTTTAGTAGTATTACCTTCCATTTACTTATGGTGGTCACCAATGTTTAGATGGTAGTTATAGTAGGCATAGTTCGAAATGTCTATGCCAGCTAGGATTAATATTATACTTTCAAAAATGTTTTCTATACTATGCATTAGCAATAATATCAAAGAAATTTCCCCGTACCTGTTAATCTTTGACTATCATAAGAACCCACATCAAACCTGTGAATCTTTGTCAATGACATGTTCACATATTTAAAAATTGACGCTCACTATTCGGTTTAGCCAGGGAAGGACCTTTGTGTCGTATAACCCATTCCGAATATGTGATACGACGTTATGGATAGCATTTGAAGACCGGTGGTGAAGAGCGGGTGTCTTCAAAAGCGATAGGATAACTTATCGATTGTCTCTGCACTGAGGTGCTCCGGTATAGAGATTCCCTAAGTGATGGGAAGTCCGATCGGGATTGTGGATGCTCGGATTGCAAGGACTTCTTCAGAAGTGCCTTCGGTTCTGTTCGAACCAGGAACTGACTTGTATGGTTGTATGTCTGACATTACAAATTGAGATATAAAGCTGATTTTGGGTCGCTGGCGACCCGTCATTGAACCAGAAATTGCTAAGCTAGGGTTTTAGCGGGCGGTTTAGTTAACGTCAGAATTTGGGTTGCTGGCGACTCGTCATTGAACCAAAATCAACCACACCTGTGCCAATCGAGGCATCGGACCTTAGAGAAGCTTCGGTCGAATTTTTGTGGCATTTGATGGCCAGAGGTAAGGGTACGAGACAGTTTTCTGGTGGTTGTTTTTGATGAAGTCTGGGTCGTATAGCTCGATTTTGAATGCGACGTGGGTTCACGCTTCAGGGTGGTCTGGTGGTTAGTGGTGGTTGTCATTGACGTGATGACGGTCGTAGCATCGTCCAGGGTTGGTCGGAGCTGCGTGCAACATGCACACGTTTGTGGTTATATCAGTAGCCTGGAAATGGAGAGAAGGTGTTGTCTTGAGTTGGCTCGTGGAAACTCGTGTTTGGCTCGAAGTAGGCATGGGGAAGATCGTATGGTGGCTCGAGTATCCACTCGAGTAAAATATTTGTGCACCAGGGTTAAAATACCTAGAAATTTTTTTAAGTTAAAACATGGCTACTCGGGTTGAATTCCTGATAAACCCGAAGCACACACGAAATTTTCTCGTGCGTGACCAGAAGCAGGTCTTGAGACCAATATACAAACTGTTTTTTTTACTTTAAAATTTTTCAAGTCTTTAAGAAACTTTTAAAATATGTTCAAACAATGATTTGATTTGAAATTTTAAGCTAACTTAAGACTTAAGTGAAATGTTTGAAGAAATTAATTTTAGTTTATTTAGTTTTAATATAGTATTTTTATAAGGTTATTCATATTAAATGAAAAATGTAATTTAAAGGGAAAGTAAAGTAAAATGTTGTTTAAAAATAAATCTTAACCTTTAAAATGTGACAAAAATAATTTATTGAACACGGTTTAAAAAGATAATCAAAGCAATTCGATTATCTTTTGGTTTACTTAAACGATTAATGATTTGTTAATATAACCTCTTAAGAAATAATCTTAATTAATTAATTAATATTAAATTTTAAATTAATTGATAATTAAGATTTAGATTAATTAATAATTAAGATTATTAATTTTTAATTAATTAAGATAATTAATTAAGAAGTGATTAATTAATGAAAATGATTAAGATCTAATCAACTGTAATTAATTATAATTAATCATTGATTTAAGATTACAAATGAAAGTAATTATGTGATTAATAAATTTAAAACACGCGATTTATTCATCTTAACTGAAGATGCTTTGATTATTCCTGAATAATGTGTGTTGGATTGATATTCCTGTTATGTGATGTGATGCTATGTAATATTGAATGCTTTGTACTGAGATATGATATTGGTATTGAATATACGGCTGTGCGATTGTGAAAACACATTGGCCCTTAAAAATGGCAGTTGAATTTCGATGCGACAAGGAGTCGGATTCCGGTTGGTTGTCCGAAACCCACATCGAACCTGTGAATCTTTGTGAATGACATGTCCACATGTTTAAAATTTGACGCTCACTATTCGGTTTAGCCGGGGAAGGACCTTTGTGTCGTATAACCCATTCCGAATATGTGATACGACGTTATGGATAGAATTTGAAGACCGGTGGTGAAGACCGGGTGTCTTCAAAAATGATAGGACAACCTATCGATTGTCTATGCGCTCAGTTGCTCAGGTATAGAGATTCCCTAAGTGATGGGAAGTCCGATCGGGGTTGTGGATGCCCGGATTTCAAGGACTTCTTCGGAAGTGCCTTCGGTTCTGTTCGAACTCGGAACAGACTTGTACAGTTGTATGTCTGACATTACAAATTGAGATATAAAGCTGATTTCTTTCAAATACATATCTGTTGGTGGCGGGGGACTTATTCTCTTAGCTTAACACCCTTCTCTGAGACGTACGAGCTCAGAGGTTATGTAGTTGAAGGTTATTAGTGACATACTCACAATTTGGTAGTGTGGCATGCTGAGTGCTGCTGATCATTTGTTGATCGAAGCATGGCTTTGTGAAAAAGCGTAGCTTTGTGGACGAGACTTCGTCGAACCTCACAACCCCATTATGGTCAAAACAGGAATCGTGGCAGCAAGGTTATTTGAGGGTAGCTCCCCCTGAGGGTATGTCCATTTCCTTCTGGATTATAGGTGGTATAATGGTATGGAGCCCAAATACTTATTTTGTGGTTGCAGCAAATGTGACGACCCGAAATTTTGAGCAATATCAATTTAATAATCTTTGATAATAATTAAATTGATTTGATCATTTTACATTATAAATTGACAAGTTAAAATTCTTTTAAAGGTTAATAATAATAATAATTTGTTAATATCTATTAATATTTTTCTTAACAATATAAATAGGCAAGATTAATTCTTTTGAAAGTTTATGATAATTTGATTTGGAAACATTTATTTTGGTAAATAGGAAGTTTTTAATGTAATAAAACTTTATATTCAAATTGTAATATATATGAATGTATATATTGTGATCTGAGATTTGTTTTAAAGTTTAATACAGTAATTTTCAAATTTAATGTTAAAATGCTTTTCTATTTGAAATGTGTATATATATTTGTATATATATATATATTTGAAATAGGAATTTTATTAATTTGAACTTAATAAGAGTTTTCAAACTTTAATAAATATATAAATAGTAATTTGAAAGGTTAATTTTATTTAATATTTTTGAAATAATATTTGAGATTTAAATTTCCATAACAAAGTTAATTTCTTATTTAATATAGATACATATATATTTTGTACTTAAGTTCTAAATAAGATTAAAATTAAAATTCAATTGTTTTAATATCCTTCGTTTTAAATTTTAACACAAGATAAATTTGTTCTAAAATTTTAAGAGTTAAATTAAAATAGATGTTTCAATCATATAAACATTTAATTGAATCAAAATGTAAGTTACTTGAATTCATATGAATATTTTTAAAAGATAATTATGCACATTTTATAATCATATGAATATTACATAAATATATGTATGTAAGGCTTAAATAAATTATTAAAGATAAAATAACATCTAAAAGAAAACATTCATAAAACAATAAAACACTTGTAATTTTTTTAGGCATATTAGAGACATGTGTAAGCTAATTAGAACATATAGGGAACAAATGTCATCCTCTTAATTCTTTAATTTAAAATTTAATAATGTGAAAATGAAAAGTTTATTTTCAGCTAGAATATTTTCTTAATTTCACAAAAAAAAAATGAATACAAATCTGGAAAATTTGAAACAAAGGAAGAAATCAGGAATCATGAAGTCAGTAAGCAAAGTAGTAAAAATCTGGAAAAAATGAATGAAAACCTGGAATTGCAATTTGAAAACAAAAAGAGGAATACTGGAAATTCTGTAATCAATGCAAGTTCTTCATCAATACAAACAAGCAATTCTGGAAACATTCAACATGCAAACTGGAATCAAGCAATAAAATCAACATGCAGTGAATTTAAAAGGCCTGGAAAGCTATTCTGTCTGCTGCAAAATTCTAGGTGAGTAAATAAAATTTTAAAAACAGTTTTAAATCTTAAATTTCATCTTGTTCTTGTGTATGAAATCTTGATGAATTGACTGGATTCTTGGATTTAAACTGTTGCATTATTGAGTATGAGGAATTGATAATATTGAGATGCCTGTAATCATAAATATGCTCTGTGAACTATAACAGGTTTTCAAATAAATTCAATAACTTGGATTTGAATTCGAATTAGACTTTGAATTGTAAATAGATGTTGATTTAATCAAGAAAGCTATCATCTAAAAATATTTATGGGATTTTAAAGTGCATATTTTACTCAGGGATTGTAAATTTACATTAAAATACATTTTAGGTCAAAAAAAATTATTAAATCAATTTTAGTTTTTGATCTCACAATTGGATTCATAATGCCAAATCTTGATTTTTGAGGTCTGTATCTTGATTTTTAGATTAGAAATCGAAGAGAATTTGGAGTTTGAGTGTTTTCGGCATTTTGGTCGAATTAAGGCGAACGGCGGCGAGTTTGTCAACGTCGTTGGGCATGGAGGTTGAGGGAGTGTAGGTGATTATCAGAAAAATGCAATTGGAATTTATTATTGATTGAGATGACCGAGAATGATCGAGTTAGGGTTATTCATCCTGTTAATGTCGCGGTTGTTCATTTCGATTTTGCGGCGTCGTGAGGTTACCGGAGGTGATCGCGAGCATCGCCGTGGGTTTAGAGGATCATGATGAAGCTTTGGTGGTACCAGTGGGTCTTCTCGAGGTGTGAGATGCCATGGAGGTTGACTTTTCTGGTGAGAAGGTGTTCGAACAGTTTGGGGAGGTGGTCGAATTTCGATTCTCGATCGAACTTAGAATTCTGGGATTCGAATATTGATGTTGGGGACGTGAGCAACTTGGGGATGGTATGTGTGGAGTTCTCTAGCGTCCATCGGATCTGTGCACGTTAATGTGCACGGTGACTTGTTTTGGTTTTGGGTTCTGGGGAGAAGAAGGGGGGAGACTCGAAGATGGTCTCGGGAGTTTTTGGTTATTTCTCGAAGCAGTATGAAGGTTAGGGAAACTCGGGGTGTTTAATTATTTTACTCGGGTTGGTCGCGTGTATTTCTGTGGTTTACTCGAGTATGCTAGGCAGGTTTATGGTTTGGGATTCAAACAGTTATAAGGTTTTAAGAAAATTTTAGCAGTTATGTTATTAAAGGTTTAAAACAAAGGAACTTGATTTTTGGTAATTAATTAAAATTTTAAAACCAAAGATTAAACAAGTATTAATTATAAAACTAAATTTGTTTAATGTTAAGTTTTAAACAAAGTTCTTTTATATTGGAATATATGAAAATTTTAAAATAAAATAAGTAGAATTTTAATAATAAAGTTTGTATGAAGTTTTATTTAATAACTTTGGAAAAGTTCAAAGTTTTATTTGAATGATAAAAATTATTTTAATTATAATTGATTTCAAACATAATTTATTTTAAATAAGTTTAATGATTTAGAATTTGATAATCAATTATAATAAAGTTTTATATTATGTAATTTAGAATTTTTATTTATCTAAAGATAAATAATTGTGAGGATAATTGTGATAATTCAATTATAATTTATAAATAAGTGTTATTGATTAATATAAATGATTTAATTAAGATGATGTTTTCTTAATCAAGAATCTTTATAATATAAGAAGTTAAGAATCATTTAAATTAAATTTAAATGATTAAGTTAAATAATTAATTAAATAATTAATTAGTGATTAATTAAGATAATCACTTAAGGGTTAATCTAATATAATTACTTGGGAAAGTAATTAAAGTAATTAAGTGGTTAATTACTAGAGGTAATTAAGTAAAAGATAATTACTTTATGAAAAGTAATTAAGTAATGTGATTAAGAGTTAATCACTTGAGTTATTAATTAAAGAATTAATTACATAATCAATTAAAGGTTTAAATTATTTAATTAATGGTTAATTAATAAAGGATTAAGAGTAAATAATTAAGTGATTAATTACTTGTTAAAGTAATTAAATAAAAAGGAATTTAATTAATGGAAGTAATCATTAATTAAAAGAAATAATTAATTAATTGTTAATTAATAATTTAAAGAATAATTAATTTATAATTAAGTTTTAATTACTAAATGTAATAAAAGTAATTAATTAAAAGTAATTAATTAAAAGTAATTAATTAAAATTGATTAATTAAAATTAATTAATTAAAAGTGATTAATTAAAAGTAATTAATTAAAAGTGATTAATCAAAAGTAATTAAATAAAAGTGATTAATTAAAAGTAATTAATTAAAAGTTATTAATTAAAAGAAATTAATTAAAAGTGATTAATTAAAAGTAATTAAGTAAAAGTGATAAATTAAAAGTAATTAATTAAGGGTGATTAATTGAAAGTAATTAATCAAGAACATTTAAATAAAAGTAATTAATCAAGTGTGATTAATTAAAAGTGATTAATCAGGTGTGATTAATTAAAGGATAATTAAGAAATAATTACCAAGGTAATTAAATAATAATTAATCAAGTGTGATTAATTTAAAAGAGTAATTAGGGATAATTACTTGGTATAATTAAGAAGTAATTAATCAAGATGATTAATTAATATTGCAATTAAGTCTTAATTACTTGAAGTAATTAAGTAATAGTTAATCAAGGATGATTAATTGAAGTGGATAATTAAGTGATGTTTAAATTAATTAATTTGTAATTAATTAATAAATAAGAAGTTGGATTGAAGATAATCCAAGTGATTAAGTAAGGATTAATTTAATTTAAGGATTAATTAAATTAATTAAGTTGGTTCAAACTTATTTAAGTATGGTTAATGATTGATGATAAGTATCATTGGATGAGTAATGATATTAGTAGATATTGCATGTCATTAGTTGATATGTTGTGATATGAATGTGATGTATCTGAGATGTGATACATATGCTTTGTGATATGTATGGATGAATGTGATAATTGTGAATTATCTATCAGAGTAATATGAATCATCCATGTATGTTTAAGTGATATTATGAATATCTACTGTTTAAATCCCTTAAGTATAACTTGGACAATAAAATGGCGTTTGGTTTCGGTGAGACCGGGATCTATTTGGATATCCGAAAACCACACCGATTCCAATTAAACGTTAGGTCGTTAATCCAAGTGGAGCAAGTGAAGACTCGAGGTGTAAGGGCTATACGTCAGTATAACTCTTTGGGTGATTCCGTAATGAGTTTGACGGAATAGTGCTTATAGGTTCGAGATGGTGATTCAGAGTGCAAGGGCTATGGTCGTTGACTCTGAGGGTGATTCCAAAATGAGTGCAACGAGGTAGTGCCTTCGGTTCCGTTCGAACCCGGAACGGACTTGTATGGATTGAATGCTTTCAGCACATCGTCAGGCGGACGATGAGCATTCTAAGATAAATGTGTCCTATAAAGGTAATCGCAGCCTCAAGCCTCATCAACCGGGAATGGCTAAAACAGGGGAGGTGCAGCAAGGCTTCATGGATAGCTTCCACTGGAGGGCAAGATACATCCCTGTCTAGAAGTCCCTTTTTATTTCGGCTGTATGGGCAGTTGGTCTGCAGCCAACTGCGGGGTGGTCTTGTTCGGGACTGTTCAGTAAGGAATGGTCCTGGCCTTGTGTTACAGGGGAGTTAGGGTGGCTCCTCGGTACGGTGATCTAGGCCACGTACTGTGACGGGCGGTACCCTAGTAGCTCTGCCATTGATGGAAACCCATTTTCTCTACGAGACCCTGCGGTTTTGTTTGTATACCTATGTAGCTGGAATTTAATAAATGTAACAATTTCGGCTATTTAATATTTACTTGAAAACCCTAGACACTATTATAATATCACTGGATTTCCTATCAAATGTTTTGGTTAGCGTAAGGTAAAAACTTTTCCATGTTTATGTGTGGGAAGTCTTACGTGATACCACTTCTTTTCAAAAGGATTTTCTAAAGTTAAGCAATTTTAAACCGTTTACTCACACCAGACCACTGTCTGACCCGAGTGTTTATTTTCTATTTTATTAAACTCTTGGGTACTCATATTATGTATGAGTAGTCAAGTGATTCAGGTTATCTCTTGACGATTTCTGGAGGAGCTTTGGAGCAGGAGGCTTCAGCGTGTACATATATAGTTAGAGTTTCCGCTGTGTTATCATTCTGTGTAGTTGTTCATGTATTGTATTAGACAGAAATATTATAACTGTCTAAATTGAGATGTATAGTTGTGTACTCTGATGTATATGATACTATGTATATGTTGTATATTATATTTCATTCGTTCCGCTGTAAGATTCTGATGTGTTGTTTTCTTTCTTCTCTTTCTTTTTCTTCTTCTATTCTCTTTCTTTCTTAATTAGTGATGCGATTTTCTAGTGATAGAAAGTCGGGTCGCTATAGTACGTATTGCTTTGTGGTTGTCGGTTGTGAAGCGCTTTGGATAAAGGTTGGTAACGACTGGGAGGTGGCATACTCGTGTCAGTTATTACCTAGTTACAGAGGTAACCCGGCCTTATGTAGCAGAGATCCGGTAGGATCCGGGGACGTCCCTCCAGAGGCATTCCATTTTATATGGGAAGTTCCTTAGCCTGGCAATTTGTTAGAAGTCCAATTACCAATACGAACCCTGTACGATTTTAGTTGTATTACCTACCATTTACTTATAGTGGTCACCACTGTTTAGATGGTAGCTATAGTAGGCATAGTTCGGAGTGTCTATGCCGTTTAAGATTAATATTATACTTTCAAAAATGTTTTCTACACTATGCACTAGTAATAATATCAAAGAAATTTCCCCGTACCAAGCATATTTGACTATCATAAGAAGAAATCTCCTCCAATTCTATGATTGCAATGTATGTGTGGCGGGAGGACTTATGGTAGTTTCATTTTTTAAAAGCATACTGAAATTCTTTTATAAATCTAGTTTCTTTAAAAGAAACTGTTTTTGTTTACTCATACCAGTCCCATGACTGACCTGGAGTTTATTATTTCTTTCCTAAACTCTGGGTGCCCATAATTTCCACACGGGTAGCCCAGTAACATGTTTCCGTGTTATGGTGTAGCGGTATTTTGGAGCTCTTATCTTGGAGATATTCTAGAAGCTTTTGGGATCTCAGGTGTTTAGTCTTTGGGAGTTCGCTATCGCTTCATTCCTTTGAAGACTTTTTGGATATATGATCACAGTTGTATTATTATGATGTTTATTTGGAGTTGTGGTGTATGTATTAAAAATACTCTGATGTTGAATGGATATTATGATGTTGTATCTGTGATGTATGCATGATATTTATTTTGTTCCGCTGTTTATATTCATCTGATGTTGTTATAAGCTCCATCGGAACTGAAATTTGACGTTCGAATCTCCGGCAGTCGAATACAAGTGAGGTATTTGACGTTGACTTTTGAACGCTGAATTTTGGGTCGTTATAAGTGTGGTACTAGAGCTGAAGGTTGAGCAAGAACTTTGGCTTTGATAGGGAATAACTCATTAAGAGGTAATGTAACGGAATGTCCTAGCATGAGTTGAGTGTATTATACATATAAGAGGGTATTTGTATTTGCTATAAACATACGCCTTAAAGGTAATTCCAACAATAGAAGATTATAAATCTTATATAAGATAACTTATGTAGGTAAAATCTAATAGTGTAGTTCAATTGATTTTTTATAACTCTTAGAGAAAATAGTAAGTTAAAGCAAAAATTTATGAAACATCTTTCTTAAATAAAATAAATATGAATGTGTTGTATATATTCTTAGGAAGGAGTATTATACAAGTAACGAACTTAAGTGCTGAAATGTTTTAAAATGTATTTTTTTAATGAAATGTTTTAAATAAGATAATTCTTATAAAAGTTTATAAACACAAGTACTATTTTAAGAAATTTTTCACAAATGATTTTAGTATTATATAAGAAACACTCTATGTGTAAACGAATGTGATTTAAGTGAAAAGAAATTAGTGTAGCTAAGAAACCAATGGAATAAAGTAAGTAAGTTGTATGTAGACCATTTTATTTGCATGACAGTTCTTAATTAAGGATTCGATTACATGATTTCGAGGTGGTTTACACTAGTACAAACAAAGATTCGTCACTAGATTCTTGATAGTGAACACATGATACAGATTCTTGATATGATTAAAGTTTGGGAACTTGATCATATGAGTGAGAACAGAGGTGTCCAATCAAGGAACTTGATTGAAATCTGCACTAAAGAGGTCAAGTGATCTATACTAATTTGGAAGTAAAATTTATATGATCGAGCAAGTGATCGGATTGATATTGCATACGGGTGGTCCATTTACATTGTAAGGGATTTCATATATTTGTATATTATGTTTGTTGGATTATTGAGAATTTGGGAAAGGGCTCTTCAAATTGTCTGACGTAGAATGAATAATCGACTAAGTAATAACCTCAGGTAGTTGAGCATAAGGTATGCTTAGTAGTTTACTTATCATCCTTTTGCAACGAGAAGTTTTTCTAAAGCTGGGCAAACTATGCGCTTTGGTTGCTAATAATTTTGAGTGTCGTTAAGTATTAATGTGTGATTGTTTCTTTGATTGCTTGTCTTGGAATTTCAAGGATGAATGTTCTAAGTGGAGGAGAGTGTAACGACCCAGAATTTCAAACACTACGTATTTAATTATCTAAATTATTTAATTGTAGGATAAATGTGAATAAATTATTAAATAACCATGTTAACCCTCTTTTTAAATAATAACTAACGGTAAAAAATTATTTTCGAATTTATTTACAAAAATAAATTTTTCGAATAAATATCGGTAATGTAACCAAAAATCATTTTATTAGTAAATGGTCTCGAGACGCGTGAAACTTATGTTTCAAGGCACTATCAAGCACTGTGATGAAACTAGTGCCATTGAAACTGGAATAATGAGGCGATGAACGTTGATGATTTCTTGCGGTCCCATGTCCATATGATTGTACGAGATTGAAACACGTGTATATTAATTTGAGAAATTAGATATACTATTAATATCATTATAAATAACACCCTATCTATATTCTTTTCTCTCCCTCTTCATTATTTTCTCTTCTTCTCTTTTGTAACTCAAAATCGAAAACAAGAAATGTAACGATAGCGATTTTTCGTTGCCGAAAAACCGAAATGTTATGGGTTTTAAGAAGGAGAAAAGAAAAGAAGAAGAGATAAGAAGGTAGAAAATAGGGAGAAAAGAAAATAGAAAATAGAACGGAACAGAAAACAACTGAACAATATCAGAATCTCACAATTCGCAGCGGAACAACATATAATAAATAAATGAATAATCTTTAAACAAAGAACTATATCAGTTATTACATTTCATACATTAGATTTCATTACATCATATCATCAGAGTGTACAACAACAACAACAATAAACAGTGCAGCGGAAAAAGAAATACTATATAAACTAGTAATACGCCATGCCATCCATCTTGCCTCCAGCAACTCCAGAATATCCTGATAAACCTTAACTCTTGACTGCCCATGTGAAAATGGTGGGCACCCAGAGTTTAGGAAGGAAAACAATAAACTCCGAGTCAGTCATGTGACTGGTGCGAGAACTAAAACAGTTTATTTTTTTCTTTAAAATCAAAAATAGAGGAATATTTTTAAATTCAATTCGCAATGCTTTTAAGAATGAGACTACCATAAGACCTCCTGCCACACACACAATGCAAACGCAGACTTGGAGGAGATTTCTTCTTATGTTAGTCAAAGATGCTTGATACGCATTAAAATCAAATCAATTTTGATATTATTATTAGTGCATAGTGTAGAAGATATTTCGAAAGTAGAATATAAATCTTAGCCAGCATAGGTACCATTATATTATGCCTACTATAGCTACCATTTTAAATGGCAGGTTCTACAACTAAAACCATACAAGTCTCGTATTGTTTCTTTGGATTTCCAACGAATGATCAGGCCAAGGAACTTCCCATTGCCACATGAGAATGCCTCTGGATGGACATCCCCGAGAACCAAACCGGATCTCTACCAACACAAGGCCGGGTTACCCCTAACTGAGTAACAACTGACCGAATATGCCATCCCCCGGTCCTTTGGGACCTTTCAACCGAGCGCTCGCAATCAATTCACACAATCATAAAGTGTTTTCAACATGAGTAAGTATCTGGGATCCATACCATGATACCACCCTTTTCCAGAAGGAAATGCACATATCCTAAAGGGCGCTACCCCTCATAACCTTGCTGCTTCTTTCCTGTTTTGACCATTCCGGGGTGTGAGGCTCGACGCAGTCTCGTCCACAAAAACATACTTTATACAAAAGCCATGCTTTGGGTCAACAAATGATCATAGAAATGATCACCAAGATAGACGATCAAACAAATGATCCTATCACAAATAATCAACACAATGATCATTTCACAGCAACACTCAGTATGTCACATTACCAAATTGGGAATATATTGCTGATAACTTCAACTATATAACCTCTGAGCTCGTACGTCTCAAAGAAGGGTGTTAAGCTAAGAGAATAAATTCTCCGCCACCAACAGAAATATATTTGAAAGAAATCGGCTTTATATCTCAATTTGTAATGTCAGGCATACAATCCATACAAGTCTGTTCCGGGCTCGAACAGAACCGAAGGCACTTACAAAGAAGTCCTTGCATTCCGGATATTCACTAATCACGTTCGGACTTCCCATCACATATGGAGTCTCTATACCGGGGACCAGTCGATGCAAAGACATTCGACAAGGAACCCTTTCGTTTTCGAAAATATCCGGTCTTCAACACCGGTCTTCGAATGCAATTCATAACGACGTATCACATATTCGGAATGGGTTATACGACCCAAGGTCCTTTCCCGGTTAACCCGAATAGTGAGCACTTATTTAAAAAAAAATAAGTGTGACATTCAATTTCAAGCAATCACAACAAATACCATTCAAAGGTAAATATTGATAGTCGGTTATTAAACTATCAATAGATATGCACACATCACCAGATTCTAAATAATTTTCCAAATTATTTATTTTCCAAAAAATATCTTTACAAGATATATACATAATTTCCATACTTTAAAAATAAATCAATATTTATTTTTAAACCCATTTTCCAAATTCCATTTATAAATTCCATATTGAATTTATATTTCCAAAATATTTGTGAACATACGATTTCAACTATTCATTTTCAATTTATCTTTAAAAGGATAAATTCTCCAAACTTTTCATTTCTCATTGGAAAAATATTTCCATACTTATTTATTTATAAGTAATTCACAAATCTTTTTATTTTCAACACTTGGAAAATATTCTATATACTTTAATCAAAATTAAGTATATATTTCATTCTTTAAGGAAATCATTCTCTTAAACATATTTATTTGGGCCAAAACGAATGTTGCGTAAAACATCGTTACGATAACCCAAATTCACTAGTATAGGGATTCAAAATTAAAATAGATATATAAATCCCAATACTATACAAAACAT
Organism: Allium cepa; assembly: GCA_030765085.1. Lineage (NCBI taxonomy): Eukaryota > Viridiplantae > Streptophyta > Magnoliopsida > Asparagales > Amaryllidaceae > Allium > Allium cepa. The sequence continues at coordinate 85,026,673 of CM060942.1, read as the reverse complement.
TTCCTTTCGGAAATCATTTACTATAACAGCAGTGTTATAGTCCACTATTTCCTTATATTTCTCGAAAACATCTATTTCAACAATAAATGTTGAAATCTATGGTTTCGAATCTCAACACCTTTTTAAAACATCTTTAGATCGTTTTAATTCTATTTCAAACATCACATCCAAAATAATTTCTTTAACTTATTATTCATTATTCAAAAACGTGAATATAATTCCATAAATAAGTTAGAAGAATTTACTTATCAAAATAAGTCGTTGTGGATTTATAAAACAATGTTTATAAATTCTATTTTGAATTCATTTTATATCAACTCCTTTTACAAATTCCTTTATTAACCTATTTAAATTTATATCTCAATGATATACTAAAATTTCATATTATAAGTCAAACACTTATAATTTATTTGTTTGCAAAAACATTCTTTTAAACTTCCCAAATTTATAAATCTTATAACTTATAAGATTCATTTAAAAATCTATTTCTTTACAAATTTTATAAACCTACTTCTTATAAAATTCCATTTATAACTTCAGCGTTATAATTCTATAATTCCATTTCTATTTATGAAATTCATTTACAATTTATTCTAACACTTATAAGAGTTCGTTTTATAATTCCCATATTTTTAATTTACAAATATCCGTTTGTAAATCCTTTAATATAAATCAATTTATATTACTGTTTTAAAAAAACGTCTTTAAATTCTTTTATAATTTCATCATTTGATTTATAAAATAATCCAATTGTATAAACCCTATTTTTAATCTTTTTATAATAAATTCAAAAATCCCAAATTTAAGCTATTTTATAAAATCATCAATCTCATATTTTTCAAAATCAACTTTTAACTATATTTCTCAAAAAAATCATAATTTTTATAACATTAAAATTATAACGTTTATTTATTTATAATGGATCAATTCCAAAAATATTTTATAAACGTATATTTCCAAATCACTTTAGAAATCAAAATCGTTATTTTTAAACTTCAAAATTGGATCCGATGATGCAACACATCAAATAGTCAATCACGACTTTCCAATATCATATATCGATATGATAAACAATCAAACATCACAATATCTAAAATCAATAAATATTTGTGAGGAATCCAGTTGGATCCCTCCAACCTGTTTCCCTGCATCCACAGACATTAGCACAATACCCATTCCACTTCGAGGTGGAATATCGTGGTGACGCAGCGGATTATTCAAACAAAACTTCAATCGATGGAATGTAGCAATCGGTGAGTTGAAGATACCAAAAATGCCCAAGTTCGTTGATCCAAAGATACCGAACTCTAGCTATCTCAAACACGTTGATAGCGCACTATACCGTGTTCAAAGATCTACGATTCTTCGCACGTTGATCTAGCGCACTAGATTCCGTGAATCGGCTTCTACGATCGTTGAATCGAGCGCACTCGATTAACCGAAAGAGGAGATAGGAGATTACACTCAACTACCAATTGGAGAAGAAAGCACAAAGCAATCAACAAGAAATTTTATTCAAAAATCAACCAACCTTCAAATGTACAACACACGCCCCTATTTATAGAGTTTTCGACCCAGTCCCTAAGTCGTTGCCGACTCATGAACACCGACACATCATAAGTCGTTACCGACTCAACAACTCAGCACAGCTTACACGACTCACAGATATACGACTCATCCACAATACAGACTCAAGCGACTCATGACTAAGAACACACGACTCACGACTCAGCAACAATACAACGACTCATATATACACAGCCCCATTACAACACCTCCGACCCAAGAAAATGCGACTCACGACTCATCACTTCATGCGACTCAACATCTTCCAACGACTCAAGCTCCCAAGCTTACTTGCGGCATATCCCTTCAACCGAGTCAACACCGAACGACTCATCTAGGTCGTAACCCGTCCCCGCCTTATGGCTTTCAATTACTGGAACCCCTCTTTGTCTCCTGATGAGTCGTGGACGACTCATAGTCATGCAGCTAGCTTTCCCCTTCTTCATCTTAAGTCGTAAACGACTTATGGATGAGTCGTTGAGTCGTGTACGACTCATCAAGCACGAACGACTCAAGTCTCTAATGAGTCGTGGACGACTCATCACACTACACCACAAACTCGTGTTTTCAGGAATTAAAGTTTGCACAACTTCTTCTCTGGCCTTAGCTGCATCATCCTCCCCTGGTTGAGAAAAATTCGACCTCGAATTTGTAAATTCTTCCTCAACAATCCCACCTCCATGATATGGAATTAAATGTTTGATGTTAAAAACATCAGAAGTATAAACATCATCCGGTAACTTTAATCGATAAGCATTCTCATTAATTTTCTTCAAAACTTCAACTGGACCAATTTTTCGCGCCTTCAACTTGTTATAAGCACCCACTGGAAAACGATCCTTTGTCAATACAGTATAAACCAAATCACCTTCCTTAAATTCAACATTTCGTCGTTTCAAATCTGCAAACTTCTTATACTTCTCATTCGATTTTTCCAATCGTTTCTGAACGACTTTATGACATTCAGTCAACTCATCAACAAAATCAACAGCTCGTTTAACTGTTCCCTTCGACTGTGGTACTACTGCTAAATCCAACGGTCCCCTTGGTAAGTTTGAATAAACAATCTGAAACGGACTGAATCCCGTGCTACGATTCACTGCATGATTATGTGCAAATTCAGCTTGGCATAACTTCATGTCCCAACTTCTCAAGTTATCCTGTACAAGACAACGCAACAAATTTCCCAATGACCTGTTAACAACTTCTGTCTGTCCATCAGTTTGTGGATGATAAGCACTACTAAATTTCAGTTTCGTTCCCACCATCTTCCACAAACTCAACCAAAAGTGACTCAGAAAACGAGTATCTCTATCCGACACAATAGACTCTGGCAATCCATGAAGTCGATAGATCTCCTTGAAAAATAACTGTGCTACTCGAACTGCATCCGCTGTCTTCTTGCAAGCAACAAAATGTGCCATCTTCGAAAACCTGTCCACCACAACAAATATCGAATCATTTCCCCTTTGAGTTCTAGGCAAACCCAAAACAAAATCCATGCTAATATCAACCCATGGCTTAGACGGTACAGGTAATGGCATATACAACCCTGCATTCGTTGCTGTTCCCTTTGACACCTGACAAATATGGCATCTCTCCACGAATCTTTCAACCTCTTTTCTCATCGACGGCCAAAAGTAAGACTGTGAAATCAATTGCAAAGTACGATCGCGGCCCACATGTCCTTCCTCGTGTAACTCTTTGACAATTTTCAACCTCAAGCTACAGTCTGGAATACACAAACGATTCCCTTTAAACAAAAAACCATCAACCAACGTAAATTCATCGGTACTCTCACCCTTCACTTTCTCAACATATTTCACAAAGTAAGGATCTTCATTAATCATCTCCGGCAACATCTCAAAACCCGTCACTTCAACTTTCATTGTCGTTAATAAATGACTTCTCCTACTCAAAGCATCAGCTACCCGATTCGTCACCCCTGATTTGTGCTTAACGACAAAAGTAAACTGCTGTAAATAAGCAATCCATGATGCATGTCTTGCTGAGATTTTATCCTGCCCCTGCAAATGCTTCAACGCCTCATGATCAGTGTACAGAACAAACTCCTTCTGAAATAGATAATGTCTCCAATGTTTAATCGCTTGCACAACAGCATAGAATTCAACGTCATATGTACTGTATTTCATCTTTGCCCTTGACAGTTTCTCGCTAAAATAAGCAACTGGCTTCCCATTCTGACTAAGAACTCCTCCAATTCCAACCTTCGAAGCATCAGTATGCAATTCAAACAATAACTGGAAATTAGGTAGAACAAGAATTGGCGCTGTCGTCAACAGTTCTTTGACTCGTTCAAAAGCAACTCCTGCTTCCTCTGACCATACAAATTGTTTCCCTTTCATGCAATCGGTAACTGGTGCCATCACACTACTGAAGTGTGGAATGAACCTTCGGTAGAATGATGCCAATCCATGAAAACTTCTCACCTCCGTAATTGTCTTTGGCTGTGGCCAATTCCTGACTGCTTCAACTTTACTCTGGTCAACTTGAATACCTTCTCCGGAAACAACATACCCAAGAAATAAAACAGTATGCGTCATAAACACACATTTCTTTGTAGCAGCATAAAATTGTTCTTCACGCAGAATAATCAACACTTCCCTCAAATGTAGAACATGCTCCTCCATACTTCTGCTGTAAATCAGAATATCATCGAAATAAACCACAACGAACTTCCCAATGAATGGTCTAAAGATTTGATTCATTACCCGCATGAATGTACTAGGTGCATTTGACAAACCAAATGGCATAACCAACCATTCGTACAACCCCTCTCTCGTCTTGAAAGCTGTCTTCCATTCATCACCTGGCCTGATTCGAATTTGATGATAACCACTCTTCAAATCAATCTTCGAAAATATAGTTGCCCCACTCAATTGATCTAACAAATCATCCAACCTTGGCATAGGAAACCTATATCGGAAAGTGATCTTATTCAAAGCTCTACTATCTGTACACATCCTCCATGTTCCGTCCTTCTTTGGTACTAACAATGCTGGCACGACACAAGGACTCAAGCTTTCCTGAACATGTCCCTGTTCCAACAACTCTTCCACCTGCCTTCGTAACTCCTCATGTTCCTTCGGACTCATTCGGTAATGTGGTCGATGTGGTAACACTGCTCCCGGAACAAGATCGATTTGATGTTGAATGTCTCTCAGTGGCGGTAACTCCTTAGGCAACTCTTCTGGAAAGACATCTTCAAATTCTTTCAAAATTGGCTTTGCTGCTTCTGGGATTTCAACTTCTTCACTACTCTCTCTCCCAATCAACAAAAATACTTCAGGCTCCTCTTCAACTTCCTTGACAAATTCCTTCAAAGTCAACAGAGTTTTCAATTCCTCAATCTCCTCTAGCTTGCTCTCCTTCTGTTGCTGTTTCTTGGGAACCAAAGTGATTTTAGTACCCTCGAACATGAAACTGTAACTGTTGGCACGACCATCATGTTGAACTGCTCTATCGAATTGCCACGGTCTTCCCAGCAACAAATGGCAAACATCCATATCCACAACATCACACCAAATTTCATCTTTGTATTTCTTCCCAATAGAAAAATTAACACAAGCCCTTCGACACACTTTCACTTCACCACCCTTCCTTAACCATGCTAGCTTGTACGGTTTAGGATGCTTCTCAGTCTTCAAGTTCAACTTCCTTACTGCTTCTGTAGAAATAATATTATCACAACTCCCAGCATCAATAACGAACTTGCAAACTTTTCCCAGAATAGTGCATGTCGACTGAAAAATATTGCTTCTCAACCAACTACAATCCTCATCTTGCTTTGGTGTAAGACATGACCTCCTCATCATAAGATTACAACCTTCATCTCCAAACAATTCTTCCTCCTCCTCAACATAAGGTGTATTTGAACATTCTGCCTCCTCACCATTATCCTCCTCAACTTCTGCAACCATGGTTCTCTTTTTCGGCTTCGGACATTCATTACTTTTGTGACCCAACTCCTGACAATTATAACATTTGAAAACACTGCTAGTCTTTACCTTCTCAGCCTCCTTCACCACTGGCTTTGTAACAGGTTTAGGAACATTAGAACTTCCACCAACACCCCTTGCTTGATTATTGGAATTAGTAAACTTACCGCCTCCACGCCTTCCTTGTTTCTCCCAAGCCAACGCTTTCTGATGTGCCTCTTCAACTGATCTAGGATCAAATATATTAACCATATCCTGGATCTGCATTCTCAATCCCCCAATGAATCTAGCAGTTAGCTGTTCTTCTGTCTCCATAATATCATTCCTGGCAATGAGTTGGTAAAATTCATCAGCATAATCACTAACAGATTTTGTCCCTTGCCTCAGATTCTGCAACCTCTGGTACATAAGTGACTGATAGTTGTAAGGTAAAAAGGTAGATCTCATCAACTTTTTCATCTTATCCCATGATTCTATCTTTGACTTCCCCATCCGTTCTCGAGTAAGTTTAGTTTGCTGCCACCACGCCAAAGCTCTCCCCCTCAACCTAGTAGCAACCAACTTCACTCTTCTATGCTCAGGAACCTCCTTGAAATCAAAGATCTCTTCAACATTAGAAATCCAATCTAAGAACTCTTCAGCAACCATCCCGCCTTTAAACTCCGGAATTTCCATCTTCATACCCGATTCCCATCGACGATCATCTTCAACATCCCGATAAGAATTTCGAACTTGGTCTCGATCTCGATAATGAATACTAGCTCTACCACCCTCTTCAACAAAATCAAAAGTACGCCTACATCGATCTCGACCATTATCATCCCTTCGTTCATGCATGCTTCTTTGACTATGTCTCTCTTCATCTCTATATGCTTCATTGTCAAATTCACGTTGACTTCTTCTCTCTTCATGTGCATAGTCATGATGATCTCTTCGTGATGAAATTGATGTTTCTCTTCTATCTCTACAAGAATGTGGTGATACCCTCCTCGCTTCCGTAACCGATGGCGAAACTCGGTTTCCTCCATGGTTCGAGTTTGGTGATCTCCTCCTTTGATTCAAATCATTCATCAATCTCTCCAATTTTCCAATGCCTTCATCAAACTTTTCATTAATACGTTGTTCCATAAGCTCGGCTTCTTCTCTACGATACAAAGCTTCAACGTTTTGATGACGATTAGCTCTCCTTGGCGGCATGATTGAAAAAACTTTCACAACCACTTCAACAATTCGAACACAAAAATTCAAAGCTTCAACAATGCAATAAGTCACGGCTCAACAATGACTCGGCTACAATTTATCTCAACCTCCACTTGCCTCGGCAATATGAAACGGCTCAACCCTTGACTCGGCAAGAGCTTGACTCGGTCCAACTTCAAGCACAAGGTACGGTTCTACACTTCTTTAGCTCGAACAAACTTCCAATGATCCTCCCTAGGCTCGGCTACCTCAATAGTACACACGGCCTAATTCCAACTTCAAACACCTTCCAACACTTTGATCCAAAATGGAATGGATCGAATACTCCAACTTGATGCAACTTCAATATGAACACGATGAACACTTCAAACTTCAAAAACTTCAAAAACTTGGCTCCAAGAATCAACTTAGCTATGATTGGCTAAGTATGGCTCCGATACCAAAACTGACGCAGCGGATTATTCAAACAAAACTTCAATCGATGGAATGTAGCAATCGGTGAGTTGAAGATACCAAAAATGCCCAAGTTCGTTGATCCAAAGATACCGAACTCTAGCTATCTCAAACACGTTGATAGCGCACTATACCGTGTTCAAAGATCTACGATTCTTCGCACGTTGATCTAGCGCACTAGATTCCGTGAATCGGCTTCTACGATCGTTGAATCGAGCGCACTCGATTAACCGAAAGAGGAGATAGGAGATTACACTCAACTACCAATTGGAGAAGAAAGCACAAAGAAATCAACAAGAAATTTTATTCAAAAATCAACCAACCTTCAAATGTACAACACACGCCCCTATTTATAGAGTTTTCGACCCAGTCCCTAAGTCGTTGCCGACTCATGAACACCGACACATCATAAGTCGTTACCGACTCAACAACTCAGCACAGCTTACACGACTCACAGATATACGACTCATCCACAATACAGACTCAAGCGACTCATGACTAAGAACACACGACTCACGACTCAGCAACAATACAACGACTCATATATACACAGCCCCATTACAACACCTCCGACCAAAGAAAATGCGACTCACGACTCATCACTTCATGCGACTCAACATCTTCCAACGACTCAAGCTCCCAAGCTTACTTGCGGCATATCCCTTCAACCGAGTCAACACCGAACGACTCATCTAGGTCGTAACCCGTCCCCGCCTTATGGCTTTCAATTACTGGAACCCCTCTTTGTCTCCTGATGAGTCGTGGATGACTCATAGTCATGCAGCTAGCTTTCCCCTTCTTCATCTTAAGTCGTAAACGACTTATGGATGAGTCGTTGAGTCGTGTACGACTCATCAAGCACGAACGACTCAAGTCTCTAATGAGTCGTGGACGACTCATCACACTACACCACAAACTCGTGTTTTCAGGAATTAAAGTTTGCACAACTTCTTCTCTGGCCTTAGCTGCATCACGTGGTATATGGGATTTTATAAAAATATTATCCGCTTACTAACGGCGCAATAGGGTCTCATCCGCTATACAGTGCGGGAAATCAATCAACTGCAATATATACATATGCCAATATATATATATTGCTATATATATAATATAATACCAATTCCACTTCAAGGTGGAATATCGCGGTATATGTGTGTAATAAATAACCTCCGCTTACTAATGGCGTATAGGGTCTATTCACATCCAATATATATATATAACAATCATAATTCAAGCATTCAATCAACATAGTCAATCAATTTTAAATCTAACTATTTAAAATTTAAATAAACAACAAAATTCCTTTTGAGTGAGAAGTTCTCATCTTTGCTTTAATTAGCAATCCATTTTCCCTCTTGACTCGATTTTCTTGATTTATACCTTACTGCAATCGTTCGAGCAATAGCTTCGTTCACGCGATCGACCCCCCTACTCGCTGCTGCCGCCGCCTGATCGCCACCGTGGAGTTCGACCCATCCCACGCGCGCGCCTCGTCCATGCTCGCGAGTCGCCATCATCGCCGCTCCACTCCTCATACGCGCACGCTTCACCCTTCACGGAACGCCCTCCCTGACTCGCGCGCCGCCGCTCGCCTTCACGACATCGTGCGGCACCAAATCGCGACCCATCGCGCGCCGCCCCATACCACTGCTCCGCCTCCACAAAATCACACTCCCCATCTCGATGCGGCCGCCACACCAAATCGAACTCGATTTGAGAGAGAGAGAGAAGCGCGGCCAATTTGATTTTTAATTTGAAGGTAGGGCTTCGGCCATTTGATTTATTTGATTCTGAACGAATATGGTTTTGATTCTTGAACAGGAGGGGAACGAGATTCCTACATTTCCTTTAACGCGGCCATTAAATTTTTGTTTCTGTGATTTTGATTTCTGAGAGAGGGAGAGGGAACGTGATACTTACAGTCGAATGAGTATGGTTTGCACGATCGAAGGCGTGATGTTAGGAGCGATCTTAGGCGTGATAAATGGGATAACGTGGTACCGTTTGACTAAATTTAAATTTAAGTTTAAATTTAAATCGTTGAAAATTTCAACGCGTTTAGGTGTCGTATTCTCACACAACAACTCCGATTGATACGAAATTTTAAATCCAGCAATAATACAATATTACGGACCCAATGGAACTGGTTTCGTCGAATTCCGAGACTGTGCCTCGAACGGCTATTTTTGAATATCGATTCAAACGATATAAATTTCAAAACTGTACAAATCACTTTCAAATTAAATTCTGAAGCTTCTATTACCTTCAATATCATCGATATGAATTTTACAAGCCTTTGAAATATTTTTAATCAGCTTAAAATTGACGATTCAAATTTTTATTCAACTTTCAATAGATTAAATTTTATAATTTAATCGCCAAAATTCATTCTGATAATTTGCAATTCAAATCAAATCATCATTCAAATATTTAAATTTAATTAAATATTTTCAATTTAAATAGTTTAAAATTCTGGGTCGTTACAATCTTCCCCCCTTAAAAGAATTTCGTCCCGAAATTACAAGTTAAGAAGAATGCCCTTATCCCATCTGCTATTTTTCACAATTCAAATAGTTTTATCAACTTTCTAACCTAAATCTTTTTACTAGAGATTCATTATCATTTCAACTAGCTTTCCAACTTCACTTATAAGTTTCAACCAATATTGTTTACCTAACAATTCAAATTTAAATTTTAATTCAAATTTTAAAACTTTCAAAATTTCTCAAAATTTTTCTAACACCCTAAATTTTCGAAATTTTTTGCCAGCGTCTCCTTTGCGCGGCTAGCTCGGTACGACTACAAAATGGCACCACGGCCCCTCAGAATCAAAAAGAAAAGAGAAAAGCCAAGTGGCTGGAGAATAAAATCATCAAATTTCATACTGAAATTCAAATACGTACCTTTTTGTCGAGCAATTCAATTTTATCTTCGAAATCAAAATCTCAATTCCTTTATAATACATGTATATCCTGCTATTCATAATATCCAATTCCAACATACAAACCATTTTGCCAATTCTATTACAAAATTTTTAATATATGCTTCTTATACATTTTTCTTCACTATTGAAGTTACATATTCATTTCATTCAATTTTACATTTCAATTTCAATTCACAATTTCATTTGAATTCAATTCTCAATTCTAAATATTGAATTCTATCGATTAACTTTTATTTGCTAATTCATATGATTACTTTAAATTAGTTTCATTCACTAATTCATTTCATTTTTCAATTTCCATATTCAATTCATCTCGAATTTACTTAATTACTAACAAAGGGAATTTCAATTTATTTCTTTTACTTACTGGAATTTATATACAATTCAAATTTATCTTCAAATTTAGCTCACAACTAAACTTTAATTTTAACCAATTCAAATTCCAATTCATTAGTCCAAGAATTAATAATTAATCAAGTTAGTTTACTTGAATTCAATCCATTTTATTTCTTATTTAATTCCATATACTAATGATAATAATTCTATATTATCACTTCCTAACAATCCATGCAACCATATACTATAATAATTCATAGAAAACCATTTCTTTTCTATACAAAAATAGTTTTGGGCAAAATTATCTTATTCACCCGATTTAAAAACAATTTTATATTCACTAACAAATACGCGCTCATATCTATTATTACACTCAAACTCATTCTAGAGTACTGCTGACTCTATCTCTAACGAGTAACACCCAACAGAACCATGGTTGTCGCTTAACCAACAGCTCTGATACCAAATGTAACGATAGCGATTTTTCGTTGCCGAAAAACCGAAATGTTATGGGTTTTAAGAAGGAGAAAAGAAAAGAAGAAGAGATAAAAAGGTAGAAAATAGGGAGAAAAGAAAATAGAAAATAGAACGGAACAGAAAACAACTGAACAATATCAGAATCTCACAATTCGCAGCGGAACAACATATAATAAATAAATGAATAATCTTTAAACAAAGAACTATATCAGTTATTACATTTCATACATTACATTTCATTACATCATATCATCAGAGTGTACAACAACAACAACAACAAACAGTGCAGCGGAAAAAGAAATATTATATAAACTAGTAATACGCCATGCCATCCATCTTGCCTCCAGCAACTCCAGAATATCCTGATAAACCTTAACTCTTGACTGCCCGTGTGAAAATTGGTGGGCACCCAGAGTTTAGGAAGGAAAACAATAAACTCCGAGTCAGTCATGTGACTGGTGCGAGAACTAAAACAGTTTATTTTTTTTCTTTAAAATCAAAAATAGAGGAATTTTTTTAAATTCAATTCGCAATGCTTTTAAGAATGAGACTACCATAAGACCTCCTGCCACACACAATGCAAACGCAGACTTGGAGGAGATTTCTTCTTATGTTAGTCAAAAATGCTTGATACGCATTAAAATTAAATCAATTTTGATATTATTATTAGTGCATAGTGTAGAAGATATTTCGAAAGTAGAATATAAATCTTAGCCAGCATAGGTACCATTATATTATGCCTACTATAGCTACCATTTTAAATGGCAGGTTCTACAACTAAAATCGTACAAGTCTCGTATTGTTTCTTTGGATTTCCAACGAATGATCAGGCCAAGGAACTTCCCATTGCCACATGAGAATGCCTCTGGATGGACATCCCCGAGAACCAAACCGGATCTCTACTAACACAAGGCCGGGTTACCCCTAACTGAGTAACAACTGACCGAATATGCCATCCCCCGGTCCTTTGGGACCTTTCAACCGAGCGCTCGCAATCAATTCGCACAATCATGAAGTGTTTTCAACATGAGTAAGTATCTGGGCTCCATACCATGATACCACCCTTTTCCAGAAGGAAATGCACATATCCTAAAGGGCGCTACCCCTCATAACCTTACTGCTTCTTTCCTGTTTTGACCATTCCGGGGTGTGAGGCTCGACGCAGTCTCGTCCACAAAAACATACTTTATACAAAATCCATGCTTTGGGTCAACAAATGATCATAGAAATGATCACCAAGATAGACGATCAAACAAATGATCCTATCACAAATAATCAACACAATGTTCATTTCACAGCAACACTCAGTATGTCACATTACCAAATTGGGAATATATTGATGATAACTTCAACTATATAACCTCTGAGCTCGTACGTCTCAGAGAAGGGTGTTAAGCTAAGAGAATAAATTCTCCGCCACCAACAGAAATATATTTGAAAGAAATCGGCTTTATATCTCAATTTGTAATGTCAGGCATACAATCCATACAAGTCTGTTCCGGGCTCGAACAGAACCGAAGGCACTTACAAAGAAGTCCTTGCAATCCGGATATTCACTAATCACGTTCGGACTTCCCATCACATATGGAGTCTCTATACCGGGGACCAGTCGATGCAAAGACATTCGACAAGAAACCCTTTCGTTTTCGAAAATATCCGGTCTTCGACACCGGTCTTCGAATGCAATTCATAACGACGTATCACATATTCGGAATGGGTTATACGACCCCAAGGTCCTTTCCCGGTTAACCCGAATAGTGAGCGCTTATTTAAAAAAGAAATAAGTGTGACATTCAATTTCAAGCAATCATAACAAATACCATTCAAAGGTAAATATTGATAGTCGGTTATTAAACTATCAATAGATATGCACACATCACCAGATTCCAAATAATTTTCCAAATTATTTATTTTCCAAAAAATATCTTTACAAGATATATACATAATTTCCATACTTTAAAAATAAATCAATATTTATTTTTAAACCCATTTTCCAAATTCCATTTATAAATTCCATATTGAATTTATATTTCCAAAATATTTGTGAACATACGATTTCAACTATTCATTTTCAATTTATCTTTAAAAAGATAAATTCTCCAAACTTTTCATTTCTCATTGGAAAAATATTTCCATACTTATTTATTTATAAGTAATTCACAAATCTTTTTATTTTCAACACTTGGAAAATACTCTATATACTTTAATCAAAATTAAGTATATATTTCATTCTTTAAGGAAATCATTCTCTTAAACATATTTATTTGGGCCAAAACGAATGTTGCGTAAAACATCGTTACGATAACCCAAATTCACTAGTATAGGGATTCAAAATTAAAATAGATATATAAATCCCAATACTATACAAAACATTTCCTTTCGGAAATCATTTACTATAACTACAGTGTTATAGTCCACTATTTCCTTATATTTCTCGAAAACATCTATTTCAACAATAAATGTTGAAATCTATGGTTTCGAATCTCAACACCTTTTTAAAACATCTTTAGATCATTTTAATTCTATTTCAAACATCACATCCAAAATAATTTCTTTAACTTGTTATTCACTATTCAAAAACGTGAATATAATTCCATAAATAAGTTAGAAGAATTTACTTATCAAAATAAGTCGTTGCGGATTTATAAAACAATGTTTATAAATTCTATTTTGAATTCATTTTATATCAACTCCTTTTACAAATTCCTTTATTAACCTATTTAAATTTATATCTCCATGATATACTAAAATTTCATATTATAAGTCAAACACTTATAATTTATTTGTTTGCAAAAACATTCTTTTAAACTTCCCAAATTTATAAATCTTATAACTTATAAGATTCATTTAAAAATCTATTTCTTTACAAATTTTATAAACCTAATTCTTATAAAATTCCATTTATAACTTCAGCGTTATAATTCTATAATTCCATTTCTATTTATGAAATTCATTTACAATTTATTCTAACACTTATAAGAGTTCGTTTTATAATTCCCATATTTTTAATTTACAAATATCCGTTTGTAAATCCTTTAATATAAATCAATTTATATTACTATTTTAAAAAAACGTCTTTAAATTCTTTTGTAATTTCATCATTTGATTTATAAAATAATCCAATTGTATAAACCCTATTTTTAATCTTTTTATAATAAATTCAGAAATCCCAATTTTAAGCTATTTTATAAAATCATCAATCTCATATTTTTCAAAATCAACTTTTAACTATATTTCTCAAAAAAATCATAATTTTTATAACATTAAAATTATAACGTTTATTTATTTATAATGGATCAATTCCAAAAATATTTTATAAACGTATATTTCCAAAAATCACTTTAGAAATCAAAATTGTTATTTTTAAACTTCAAAATTGGATCCGATGATGCAACACATCAAATAGTCAATCACGACTTTCCAATATCATATATCGATATGATAAACAATCACACATCACAATATCTAAAATCAATAAATATTTGTGAGGAACCCAGTTGGATCCCTCCAACCTGTTTCCCTGCATCCACAGACATTAGCACAATACCCATTCCACTTCGAGGTGGAATATCGCGGTATATGGGATTTTATAAAAATATTATCCGCTTACTAACGGCGCAATAGGGTCTCATCCGCTATACAATGCGGGAAATCAATCAACTGCAATATATACATATGCCAATATATATATTGCTATATATATAATATAATACCAATTCCACTTCAAGGTGGAATATCGCGGTATATGTGTGTAATAAATAACCTCCGCTTACTAACGGCGTATAGGGTCTATTCACATCCAATATATATATATATATATATATATATATATATATATATATATATATATATATATAACAATCATCATTCAAGCATTCAATCAACACAGTCAATCAATTTTAAATCTAACTATTTAAAATTTAAATAAACAAAAAAATTCCTTTTGAGTGAGAAGTTCTCACATTTGCTTTAATTAACAATCCATTTTCCCTCATGACTCGATTTTCTTGATTTATACCTTACTGCAATCGTTCGAGCCCTAGCTTCGTTCACGCGATCGACCACCCTACTCGCTGCCGCCGCCGCCTGATCGCCACCGTGGTGTTCGACCCATCCCACGCGCGCGCCTCGTCCATGCTCGCGAGTCGCCATCATCGCCGCTCCACTCCTCATACGCGCGCGCTTCACCCTTCACGGAATGCCCTCCCTGACTCGCGCGCCGCCGCCCGCCTTCACGACATCGCGCGGCAACAAATCGCGACCCATCGCGCGCCGTCCCATACCACTGCTCCGCCTCCACAAAATCACTCTCCCCATCTCGTTGCGGCCGCCACACCAAATCGAACTCGATTTGAGAGAGAGTGAAGCGCGGCCAATTTGATTTTTAATTTGAAGGTAGGGCTTCGGCCATTTGATTTACTTGATTCTGAACGAATATGGTTTTGATTCTTGAACAGGAGGGGAACGAGATTCCTACATTTCCTTTAACGCGGCCATTAAATTTTTGTTTCTGTGATTTTGATTTCTGAGAGAGGGAGAGGGAACGTGATACTTACAGTCGAATGAGTATGGTTTGCACGATCGAAGGCGTGATGTTAGGAGAGATCTTAGGCGTGATAAATGGGATAACGTGGTACCGTTTGACTAAATTTAAATTTAAGTTTAAATTTAAATCGTTGAAAATTTCAACGCGTTTAGGTGTCGTATTCTCACACAACAACTCCGATTGATACGAAATTTTAAATCCAGCAATAATACAATATTACGGACCCAATGGAACTGGTTTCGTCGAATTCCGAGACTGTGCCTCGAACAGCTATTTTTGAATATCGATTCAAACGATATAAATTTCAAAACTATACAAATCACTTTCAAATTAAATTCTGAAGCTTCTATTACCTTCAATATCATCGATATGAATTTTACAAGCCTTTGAAATATTTTTAATCAGCTTAAAATTGACGATTCAAATTTTTATTCAACTTTCAATAGATTAAATTTTATAATTTAATCGCCAAATTCATTCTGATAATTTGCAATTCAAATCAAATCATCATTCAAATATTTAAATTTAATTAAATATTTTCAATTTAAATAGTTTAAAATTCTGGGTCGTTACAAGAAATCAAAGCCACCTTCTTCCCTCAATGGTTCCCAAAGCAAGAAGCATCATTAGAGGTTGCCATTAGATCTGTTGAGCTCATATGAGTGAGAGCTTCAAATCTATAGTGTCAAAGTTGGGTGGGATAGCACCTAGGAATGCTCTAATTTTTTGTTTATTGAAATAGGGTTGAGGCTTGTTGGAGCTAGAGGCGATAATATGCGAAGTTGTGGTTCGCATTGGGTTTCTTATGTGAAGTGGAGTCAGTGGTGGTCATTTAGGAAGGTACGATCGTCTACAATAAATCATGATAGTTGGCTACAATAGAAGGGCTTTAGGTAATGATACGGGGGAGGCATGCGGAGGTTAGTTCGGAGGTATGACTAAAATCGTGGTGACATGGGGAGTATTCTGGCATAGGCGAAAGAAACTCTGGTTAAGGGAGGTGAATCATGACCTGTATGGTCGAAGGAGGTTGTATTAGGTCGGAAATTAGAGTGGCCATGTGGAGTTGATGTAGTTGAGTCAGGAGCGACGATAGTTCGTCAAATCATCGAGTGTAGGGGGAAGAAATAGAAGAATGAATTTATCGGCAAGTAGGAATGTGCATAATTATATTCGTTCATATGTATAGGCATAAATTAGGAATTGGCGAAGAAGGTTCAAAACAGGTAATTAGTTTAATTAGTAATTATGAATTAATTAATAACTTTTAATCCAAATTCTTATAAATCAATATCTCTTGTATACGAGATCTGAACAAGACGTTGTTTTCACAGTTGCACTTATACAAGATTATCTACGTCTTGGTTTAGCTTAGGCTTGGGTGAGCTTATTCATCCTTAAATTTTTATTGTGGTGTATATAATGTATGTTGTGTTAAGTATAAGTTATATTAGATATCAATACAAGTTATTACTTCTGGAAGAATTCTTGCTTTGGAAAGCAAGTGATAACATTATATGTAGCATACATTATATTATAACCCTCTAAATATATGACGTGGTCGAAATTTGTTGTTTACATGTTTGATAGTGTGTTGTAAATTTTTGAAGCGAAATAGTCGTTATAAATGCACTTCGAAATTCTTTGTATTTAACTTATGTTAAATCGGTTAAAATGCACGCGTATGTTGTGAAAGTATATAATTGACTAGTCTGAGAAGTTATTGAAATTGTGAATGGAATTTATGAAATTTAGAAACGAAAAGGTCGATATGAATGCACTTTGGAAATGCCTTATGTTCGATGATTTTTAATGTTAATTTTGAAAGACATCCCAAGGCTTCTTAGCATTTTTAATCAATACTACAAGTGTATTTATTATTTGAAAAATATCGAAGTTAAATACATTTTCAATAGTTGTTTATGAATTTTTAAAAAAGGGTTTAAATTATAAAACTTGCTTTTTATGATTTTTGAATAAATTACAAACTAATTATTTAATTAATATTTAAATAAATGTTTTTATACCATAGTATAGGTATTTTAAAAGTATTTTTAAATATTTATAGCTTTTAGAAAATTAGATAAAGCTTTTATCAAAGTATTAGAAAGCTTCTTTAATATAATATTTTTTAAATTGAATTTTATTAATTATATTAGTTTATAAATAAATTAGTATACATGCAAAGATACACATCATTTCAAAAATATTTTTAGTAAATGTATATAAGTTTTAAAATGCAAGTTTAGTATTTATAAATGCAGTAGAGGATGTTTGGATGTTAACACGTAAGTTAAATTATACTATTTTTAGAAGTTAATTAAAAATATATTGCCTTAATCAATAAATGCAGATATGTTTTGATCATTAAATATGAATGTCTTATAGTTAACAATAACTATAAGTAAATGATTTTGGGTTATAGTAGACGATGCTTGTGTAAAATTATTTGGACCCTTATCAATTATACTTAGAAATATAATTAGATATTTAATAATGAATATTTTAATGTAATTATAAGTGAATTGTTTTGGCTTATAGTCAATGTTTAAGTAAGAATTGTTTTTAACCACTATATATATATATATATATATATATATATATATATATATATCAATCTTCGAAAAATAAGTATTAAATCAAATGTGAAATGTTTTGGATTTTTTGTGACAATGTTTAAGTAACACTTGCCTTTAAAACTTATAAATGAAATTTGACCTTTAAAAGGGATTTTTATAGACAATGGTTATAAGTAACTAAGTATGAAATGATTTAAGTTTATAGTAAACAATGTTTTAGTAACATTCATTTTTAAATCCTTGATTTATATTTTAACATGGAAAATTATTATAAACATAGTTAGATCTTTAATGATGGAATTTTAATATAATAACATGTACGAAATCATCTAAAATAAAGATAGAAAAGTTATCTGTTTAATTTATTAAAGAGAAGGAGTTTATAGTAATAATGTTTTAGTAACATTTCTTTCCAACCTCACTGATTATAAATTAAAGTAAGTAAATATTGTTAATGATATATGAATATAGTTATACCATTGGGATAAGTATATGAATATTTTTGAAGTATATAAAAGAGTACTCGTGAATAGTAAAAAACACGGATAATAAAATATATGTATATATCTTTTATAAAGGGAAATTAAATCAACATAAGTTTAATAAGTTAAGTTTTAATTAATACTAAGTTTAAGTTAATAATTGAAGTTTTAATTAAATAAGGAAGTTTAATTAATGAAGAAAGTTCTATTAGATTAAAGAAATTTTATTAAGGTTTAATTTAATAAAGGATTTATTAAATAAAGAGGGGATTAAAGTCGTCTATGTGACTTAATCTTGCTTTGTTCGTATTAATTTTGCTTTATGTGTTACTTGTGTATGGAAAATATTTGGTCATGTGTTTAATACTAAAAGCCAATAAAGTAGACTTGTTTCTATCTGTGAGAGTTAAGAATGATGATTCGAGTAGGGTGCAGAAGCAAAAGTGCATTAATCAATCGGGCTTCTCCCTTGATTAATGGATATTGGAAGCTGAGAAGTCAAAAATGTGATAAGTATACAAAATTTAGTTTCTATATGCGATCGTTTTCATTATTGTTGTTTACGACCAAATTCGTCGACTCAGTCTTGAAGAGACTAGGATTAGTAAATGCTTTGCTTATCGAAAAGCATTTCAAGACTAAGATATGTATTCTATCTCTTGAAGTGGATTTGTTTGAGATGCTAGAATCTATTTGGGGATTCATGATTTGTTCGATTAATGATGACTCACGTGTAGATATGTCGAACGTGACTTCATCATTTATATATGACTAAAGAGAAAGTGGGCTGCACAGTACTGTGTTTAGCTAACCCTTGGGGATGTATAAACTCTAGTTGTAACATCCCTAATTTTTGATAACATTATTCAGAAGATCTAATTAAATAAATTAAATAGAATAATAATGATAAGGGGGTTGATATTTAAATAAATTATGTAATGGGCCATGCTTAACCATAATATAAATGGGCTTTAAATTAAATAATAAGATAATTAATTTACACATGGGTATAGTGGTAGTTAGCCACTCTATTATACATGGCTATATATATCTCGCCATTAACCATTCACGTTAATTTTCTTAAATCCAAAAATAAATGCAACCCTAAGATAGAGCCAGCCATTAACAAGGAGGAAAAAGAAGAAATTTCAATTTAAAGCTAAGGATCAAAGTTAGGAAGGATTAATCAACAAAAAATCCCAAATTCCTTAACAAGTTTAAGGTGAATAATAATACATTCCATGTCTTTTTGGTTCTATAATCATACGATTTTGGGTTTGAGTATTTATTTTGTTTCTAAGACATATTGGATAATGATATGCTTAATTTATGAATTGTTTGATTTAAATAATATATTTGTATAAGAAATTCGTACAGCTTTAGGGTAAAAACCATGGTTTATTGATTTTAAAATGCGATGGAAATTTTTTATATTAAGTAAAACATGATTTTGGAGATGTGATTTAATTTTCAGAATTTTCCAAGCAATGGAAATTTTATTATGAATTTTTAATGGAAAATATGATATTATTGGGTTTAAAAAATTATTTGATAATTTCTTATAGATATTGGTTCTGAAATTCCAATATGTTTGATTACATGATGAAATTGAATTTCTATGATTTTTGGAAATTTTCCCAATTGATTTACTATCAGAAATAAATTATTTTAAAAGAAGGACTTTTCTAAAATAATTGGTTTTCGTATATGAAAGAGCTTAAAGTTACATTCCCATGTTTTAGATATGAGAAAAGAGCGGCGCTTTTAAATGTAAAGTATTTGAGAAGTTTTATGGCAGTCAATCACTGGTTTACAAATAGGCAAGTTGTTATAAAGAAATTACTAAAAGAGGCAACATTTCAGCCTTTACTTCGGAAAAAAGTGTTCCATCTTAATTAGTGGCCCATTTTGACTCCAATGATTCTGCCCCATCCTAGTCGAAACCAACTTAGTCGAAACCCACATAGTCAAAACCAATACACAAGGTATCACCTAGATGATATGCAATGGATTTGAAGGAAGGGGGAAGCCTTAGCGTTGAAAGGTAAGCTTCTGATAGGGTCGAAACCCTACTTTATTTTCAACAATTAAATTCTTGCCTTGTTTTACATAAAACCTTTGACATATTCAAAACATATGCTTTTGAAAGGGTTTTATAAATAACTTTCGAAGAAGGTTGTTATATTGTGTTAAAGTATTAGCTTTCGAAGGGGTGCCTTTTTGTGACGACCCGCCCTTCTACTCCCAGAAAGACGTATCATCATTAAGAAAGAAAGGGATAGAAATAGAAAAGAAAAGAAAGAAAGAACAAAAACAACAACAGACTCTCACAGCGGAAACGGAATAAAATATAATATATCACATAACAATTACATAGTTTACATATATCAGAGTTTTACAATATCATACACATGACAATCATATATACATCTGTCACTACATACATCTCAAAATACACCATACTCTAACTAACATAGCGGAACTAGATAGATATCTACATATGTCTGGGCTCCTGCTCCAAGCTCCTCCAGAACTCAACAATCCAAGAACCTATCACTTGGCTACTCATAAAAATTTGAGTACCCAAGAGTTTATGAAAACACAAAATATAAACTCCGGGTCAGACATGGGTCTGGTATGAGTAAACGGTTTAAAGTTGTTTAACTTTGAAAAACATCGGAAAAGAAAGATATCACGTAAGACTCCCCACACATAAATACGGGTAAGTTTTTACCTTACGCTGACCAAATCATTTCATAGGAAATTCAGTGATACTATAATAGTGTCTAGGGTTTTCAAGTAAATAGGAAATAGCCGAAATTGTTACATTCATTAAATTCCAGCTACTAGCCACAAAAGTGGGTAATACAATCAAAACCGTTGGCACTTATTGGATTTTGGATTCCATCACTGGCAGGGCTACCGAGGTACCGCCCGTCACAGTACGGGGCCTAGATCACCGTACCGAGGAGTACGCCCGCTCCCCTACAACACAAGGCCGGAACCATTCCTTACTGAACAGTCCCGAACAAGATAACCCCACAGTTGGCTCGACCAACCGCTCACTAAGCCGAATAAAAAGGGACATCTAGACAGGGGAAAATCTTGTCCTGCTTGGGCATGACCCACCTAACCTTGCTGCACCTCCCCTGTTTTAGCCATTCCCAGTTGATGAGGCTTGAGGCTACGATTACCTTTACAGAACATATCCCTTAGAATGCTCATCGCCCGCCTGACGATGTGCTGAAAGCATTCAATCCATACAAGTTCGTTTCGGGTTCGAACAAAACCGAAGGCATTATCTCGTTACACTCATTTTGGAATCATCCTCAGAGTTAACGACAACAACCCTTGCACTCTGAATCTTCATCTCCACTTTAGATTCACGACCTATCGTTAATTTGGATCGATGTGGTTTTCGGATGTCCAAATATGGAAACCCGATCCCGGTATCATCGAAATCCAAAATGTGTCTTTTAAGGCCAAGTTGTTTTAAAGTTTAAAACAATTCAATTATCCATATACACTCAGATAGATAATTCAGAATGTCACAATAGATAATCAACATTATCATCATAAACAGAAAATCAATATTATCATCACCACAGATAATCCATATTATTAAAGCATACATTTCATACAACATCATTTATCTCATATTTGAGATCTCAAACCATTCAAGGTAAACAATATCATTCATCCATACATAAGCAATCATATTAGCTATAATTAATTTAAAATGAATTAAATTAATTACTTGCATCCCTAATTAATTTAAAGTGAATTAAATTAATTACTTTATTATCATAAATCTTGCTTATAAACTATTAACAATATATCAATCAATTAATTTATCATCATTCAATTATTTAATTTAATTAATCACTCTTGATTAATTAACTTCTATTACATTCAAGTATTATCCTTTATTTATTTCCAAAAATAAATTATCCTATAGAAATTAACCTTAAATTACTAACATTACATTTCTTCTTAATTATATTAGTTAATTACTGTTTAATCTCTTATTATTAATTATATTTATTAATGATTACTAATTACATTTTAATTAATTATCCTGTTTAAAATTAATTACCTTAAGTAATTAATCTTCAATTAAACTACATTTATTAATCACTCCTGATTAATACTATTCAGTAATTAAATACCCTTAATTACTTTATCACATAAATTAATTACTCCTCAATTAATTTCCTTTAAATTAAACCCTTGATTAATTTCACAAAGTAATTATACTCAATTTACTTTCCTTACTAAATCATCCTCAGTCAATTGCATCCAGAAATTATCTTTAATTACTTCCCCAAGTAATTATACTTATCACATCATCAAATAATAATTTAAATTAATTAACTTAAACGATTCATATTAAACTTTATCAATTACAATAAGTAATTAATTCCCTTATTACTTAATTATTTCATTATTCTATTTCATGCTATTTAATTTATTATTTCATAATCGGTTTATTTTACCTTAATTACTTAATTAACTATTCTTTAATCATCACTTAATAACCTTAATAAAACTTATTATCCATTTATTAATTAGTAATTACTTACTTATTTATTCATTTATACTAAATTACTCAATTAATTAACTATTAATTTACGCATTAATTACCTTAAGTAGTTAATTGTACTTTATTAATTACTTAATCATAAGTTGATCCATCACCAATAAAATTAAAAGTAATTAGTTTTATTTACTTTCAGAAATCATCAATTAATATTAATCATTCAACTTAACTAACATTTTAAAAAGCCTTCATTAACTCTGAAAATCAATTATGTTAACTAACTACCACTTATTTGTTAATTAACTTTATACTTAATTAAAATAATACTGGTTTAAATAATAATTAAACGTTTTAAAAAAAACTTCGTTAAGTATTAACCAAAAATTATTATAACTTGAATCAAAATCTTAATTAAAACTTGTTAAACATTCATTATGTTCACAGTGCTTAAAAATTTGAGGAAATCAAATTTACTTGTCTCCAACATAAAAATGCATTATTGCAGTTTGAAGGAAACTCGAGCCATTCCTGCAAAAACACGCGTATAATTCCGAGTAAACCACTCTTTTCCCCGTGTCACCCTCCCTATACACAAACTTCTTCTTCTCTTCCCTTTTTTTTCCTCTGTAGTTCGAACTTTGCTAAGTTAAATAGCATCAGGACTAAGACTACGCTCGCGATAAAACCCGAAGCAACCTTCCTATACACTCGAGCACGTCTCGAGAAACGTCACTGACACGACGCCGTCCCATCCTCCATGTCGTTCACGTGCACAGAGGCATGCAGGGTTCTGGCGATCTCCCAAGTTCATCAGCAAGTCGCATCTTGCCCCAAAGTATGAAATCTAAGCTCAAAACACCCACAGAAATTTTGAATCGAAATTCGACAGTTCTACCCAAAAACAGAACTCGATCCAACCCACAAGAATGACCTTGTCGTCGCCACACAAGGCACCAGAGTCGCCAGGATTTTGTCCACGTCTCGACGACACGACCATCGACCATCGACCATCGACCAGAAATTCGCGACACTCGATCACGAAATACAGTAATTCTCGACTCATCACTTACATGAACAAAAACGTGCACCCAAATCCTAGTTTGAATTCGTTCGACCCATTCTTGAGTTTGAAAATTTATTCAACATTTTTCCCAGGATCACAGTAGTTATTACTACCTTCAAACAAAGTTTCCACATTTCAAACTAATTAGATTTCCTGAAATTGGGAAAAACGCAATTCTTGTTCACAAACGATCTGCTTTTAGAATTCAAAGCTAAAAAGCTTCATTTTTGTTTTAAAAATCATAAATTGCAGTGATACTTCAAGATATAAACTTGAACTAAAATTTTACAACAATCGAACTTTATCAATATATCACTTGGTTGCCTGTAAACAAAATTTACAGTGTATATTTTCTAACAAACATGATTTGATCAGTTTTTAAATCTAGATTTAGGTTTACCATCTTATTTTAGTTGAAAAACTTAAACTTTACAATAATCTGATGTGTATATAAATTTGAGTTTGAAGAAAAATTTCAACCCTGTAACAAATAACAGAGAAGATCAAAGCAACACAGAGTTATATTCAAACTATCATATATGCAACCAATAATATCAATAAATCTTGAACTATCTTTGATTAAACTTAAGGCTTTAAATTTGATGTTTACTCACCAGAAAATCTTTGAACAGAAAGCACACTCCTTGTTTTAAAAACCTGTTGTTGAATCTGTCCGTAATTTCTGTTCCTTTTTGATTTTAAACTTGAGCTTTGCTTGTTTTTTTTCTTTTTCTTTGTTTTCCTGGATTACTTATGTTTGCTGAATAAACTAAATAAAAGATGAATATATATATATATATATAGAAGATAAGAAGTTATGTATAAACAGAAAGGAGTTTAACCAGGTTAGGTGTTATCTGGGTTTACAATGCTAGTACACTATTCATTTTTGTTTTATCAGGCAAGATTTTCAATTGGGGCTGATCAGATCTTTGAATTCGGCCAAATGTTTTGCTGAGAGGATAAAACATTTAATGCTAATGTACTTAATGTCTACACTTAATCTTATTAGTACATAAATTTCCATTACTTGCCTACATAATTATTTACAGGTTACATATAACACATATTTACTTACTGGCAGCTTATACTTTAGGTACATACTATTCTTTGTTTTATATAGGTTGATCAGATCTTATCACTGCAAAGTAAAGATTTGTACATATTTTAAATAGACAAAAATATGGGCTCGAACAGATAAGCATTAAATGTTGTGTTGCTTAATTAGTTGACATAATTATAATTATGTTGTACCATGTATAAAGACATTTGTATGTATTTGTATGAGGCTATGTACTTCAGCAGGTAAGCTTGTGGCTTGTATAGGAAGACATGTTACTTTATTGCTTTGCTATGAAATACTTTGTTTATAAAAAAAAATTTGTCTTCTTGCTTGTATTTCAATTTACCTGTGTTTGTCAGGTTTCTTTCATACTTTACAGATACTTGTGAATGAGGATTATTTCCTTTGAAAACATTTTTTTTATTATTTTATACTTTATACTTGACTGATTTCCATTTTGCAGGTGGACTATGGTGTTGTACATGAAGATAATTTATAGATAAATATTTGTCTTGTTTCTTAATTAGTTTGTATACTTACTAATTACTATGCATAGATATTTTGTTTAAAAACTTACACTTAGCATTTGACTTATGAATGAAGGTACTTTGAATAAAAACATTTGTTTTGTTATTAGCTTCCAATTGAATATTTCACATATGTGTGTCAGGTTCATCTTTATACTTTTGGCTTGCTTGTGAAAATAATTTGTTCCATTATTTCTAGCTTGAATAGTTTATATATATATGGTTGTGTTATTTCATATTTCACTTTATTTCTTGCTTGTATTATATTTGTATCTTATATTTTAACTATCAATATCTAACTTAGATTCATAAGTTTACTTGTTTATTTTTATGTTTTTTTTACTTATAAAAATATTAGTATTTTATACTGAACATTATCATCTATTCATTTTATATTTTATATCTTCACCAAATGTTAACAAGATAAAATATTTTAATTCAACTACACAAGATAGATTTTATTTTAAATATTTTTAAGAGATTTATTTTAAATTTTCAAATCCGTTTCCTTTCAAAATACAAATCCATTATAAAAAAATGGCAATTATTTCCAAAATCATATTCATTTTAATATGATAAGTTTACACTTTATTTAATTTGATTAAATATTTATTAAAATAAACAGGGCCAAAATCCAGGGTCGTTACACTTTTTCCTTTAAATAAGAGCTTTCAGAAGGGCAAGTTCCTACCTATTCGAAACCTAGCTGCTATTTTCCTTCCGAAGTATTGAAGTCATCAATGCCTTCGAAAGGTTATCTTTGCTTTTACCTAAGTTAAGCCACTTCCTAATTGCTTTCGAAAGGGGTTGAGGGGTTTCGTAGGTAATGGAATCGAAACGGGGTTTCGACTCTATTCTTCGAAGTTTTGACTTTTAATAGTCTTTATTTTTGACTAGATGGTTCCGACACCATCAAATTTTCCCTAAATTAATTCTTTGTTGGTTTCAAAAGAAATACTTTTGTATATGACCATTTTGATCCAAATGATGCTTTTAAAGAGTAGAACCAATGCTTTCAAAAAGGGTACTTTCATTTATTTCGAAGCTCTATACTTTAAAATTTGGTTTGATGTCATCAAAAGGAGTAATTCATTTCGAAAGTGAATATTTACCAAGGGCTTCGAAAGGTATGTATAGTATGTTTTGAAAAGGTGTCTTTGCTGTTGAAGGAGGTTTTCCAGAGGTTTCGAAAGAGCCATTTTTAAGATTTCTCAATTTAAAGCATTAACCAATGCATGGATAAACAATGTGTTTTGAAATGAAGAAGTTTTTCTTGATTTAAAAGGTTAAAGGGTTTAACCAGGATGAATATATAAAGTGGATTTCAAGGATAATGAGTCACAAGTGATGGTATTATTTTTTAGTATGTTTACTTCTTCATACATTTATTTACATTGTTATTAACCCATAACTGTAATTTTAGGAAAGGACAGAATAACCAGTTAGGTTGACCCAGTAGTGAATGCAACATAATAAATGTTAAAAATCTTAATTAAAGATATTAGCAGGGGTTAATTGGTTTACAGTAAGCCCATGGAAACTGTATGATATTAGTAGGGGACAATAGGTTCTTAGTTAGCCTATAAAAACTATGATTTGACACTGGCAGGGGCCAGCAAGTTTGTAGTTAGCCGATCAAAACAATTTCTGGATTAAGATATTGATAGATAGTCAATTGGTTCCTACTTAGCCCATGAAAACTTGGATATGTAAAATGATATTGAAGTTACCGATAGGTTCTTAGTGATCTCATGAAAACTATAAAATTGGATAGATTGTCCCCAAATACTTAAAAGGTTAATAGTAACCCTTAAAACTATAATTGAGACAGATAGTCTGAATTAATAGGGACGAGTAATCCAGATTTGATTTACATGTTCTACATATCATCATAATATTTTGAAATACTATGTTTTAACCACTGTGGATGCAGAAGCACAATATATGGTTTTATAAATGTTTTAGCAAACTAATAAGGAGAAAACTGTCCCGCTAAGCGGCATGGTCTCACTAGATATCCAAATGACTTGAGATAGTAGATTATTATTCATACCAAATTTATGTCTGACTCGAATTTTTTGTTTCCCCTTAAACTCTCGGGTACTCGATTGATTTTGAGTAGGTTGAGAATTAAGTTTTCCAGGCGTTCTATTAGACAACTAAGGCTTACGAAGATGCGTATGAGGCAAGCTTGTTATTAGATTAATTTTATTTCCGCTATGTGTTCGATTGTAAAGGCCAAATATTTAATGCCTTCTTTTATACTCTTATCAACCAAGGAGGTATCTCCATATGCCACTCCTGGTGCATTTTGTATAATTATACGTTACCTAAACATGATCTACGAACTGAGATTATGTAATCAATTTGAAATATTTCTAAATGGAATGCGGAATTTGTTTGCTATCAATTTTTTTTCCATATTCTTGTGTTTCCGTGTATCAATTTATCTAATATTGCCATATTTGGTTACCGAGGATTAATAACTATGGATGACTGTAGCATCCATAGCCGTTAGTTTTGGGCCTCCAAGTAGGGGGATGTTACACTAATATCTAAAGTATACTTACTCATATGTTACACATAGGGAGTTTTTAATACTTGGTTCTTGTTGTTCCCGAAATTGTTCGGATATTAAGCCAGTTGTGTTTATCTTATAGCATATTTTATCTAGAGTTATATGATGCTTGAGAGTTAGTTTCTGATCCTTTTCATAGGATATCAGTCGACAGTTTACTGGGGAGGTCATCATGGAAAATCCTTTATTCAAACGTGCTTAGCAGCTTTGATTGTACTTCAATATTGTTGTGTTGTGGGATGAAAGCAGCACAACTATTTTATTATTTATGTTTTTCACCCTAGACATTATCTGTTATATCATAATATGTACTTATTATATGGTTTGACTCTTTTAAAGGGATAACCGTTACGGTGGTCTCAAAAGGTTCTGTTATATGATACACATATATCTCTTGAGTTTCTCACTCTTAACTTTTGTTTGACATTTAGCTTTTTTTTCCTAAATTCCACATATGCTCTTTTCGAGCAGTTTAAGAAAGGTAGGTTTTTTTGATGTTTATTGAGCTCTTAATGAGTAGATGGATGTCTAACTACCATAGTATTCTTATTTCTCCTATATTACTTATATGTGTGTATTATCAGCAATTGTGAGAACATGCTCTTATAACTGTCCAGACCGATGACAGTCTCTAATTAGTTACTCAAAAATACTATGTATATTAGAGTACTTATATGTATTATCTTTTGATATTATATATCAGTTATGAGATTCTAATGTTTTTTTCCTCCACTTTCCTATTTTTTTCTCTCTTTTTTACCCCAACATCTTGTCTTTCCAGCACTTAGGTGCTCGGTATGTGAATACCATGAGTCTATTAGTGTCGACGATCAAGGGTCGAAAAGGCATTTGTTATAGATATTAAGAATCCCATAATTTTGTTTTGTGAAAATTATTGTGATAAGGATCATGAAAGAACCAAGATCTCTCTAGAAGTTGAGAAACAGACTCTAAAAATGTTCCACATGATAAAGGAAGTTTATTAACGTGGGAGAGAGTTGATTGGCAGAATATATAATTATGACAATATAGCATTACTGTTCAATAAGGAACTAGCACATTAGTTTTGAGAAAATTGGTTGATGGACTGGGATTGAGATTCCATAATGATGCCAATTGCAAGTGAAAGATTGTTACGACTCATATTTTACATATTCGAGAATTGTAAAATATTTTTATTTAATTCATATAATGTTGTAGAACTTTAAAACTTTCAAAAATGACTACTGGGGACATTTTTTATCGTTAGAATTTTTACCGAACATTTTAGACCCAGAAATTATTGTAAGGCCTACAACTTTTAATAGAGATTGAATTAGGATCTGAAACACATCCATTAGATCGAGCTTGTGGTTTCTCTTTCCGTAGAGTGGCGAAATAAGAAAACAGACTTACCGTTTAGGAGATACAACCATTTTAAATTTTATTACTGCTAGAAAGATTAATGCAATTAAACTAAACCCATACTTAGGCCCACTAAGTAACTTTGGAAATTGTGCTTAATTGGAGGAGATATTACAAATCTAAATAATTTTATATCTTTCCAAAACAATTCCAAACCTCCATTACCTCTAATGGCATTAGAAAGCTCATCTTTTCCTTACAAATCTTAGACAAATCCATCGTGAGAAGGGTAGCAAGCAAAGGAGGTCATAAATTCATCATTTTGATGCTTGGAAATTCATGCCCTTGGCTATTCACATCTTATTTAGGGATCTAAAGTGCTAGTTTGGGTATTAGGTGAGTGATTCTTGATCTCTTACTATTCTATGCTTGTTTGTATAATTAAATTATGTGCTTTAAACATGATTTTATAATAAAATGTTTGCAATCTTAAATTATATCTTTAAAAATGATTATGGCCGAAATTAAAAAAAATGAATTTGATTTTATATGGTTTTACAACCTTTTTTGAGCCATATTATTATGTTAGTGAAAAGTTAGATCTAGACCATAATTTTCATGTTAATCTTGTTTGAATTGCTTGTATATGTTTGATGAACGTGTATGAGTGATATGTATGTTTGAATGAATTAACTTGATATTGTTTTCTAATATTTTTTGGAACATTAATTAATTAATTATTTGAAGTAATGTACACAATTAGTTTATTTTGGATAGCATTATTATTTAGTTGGTGCACATACAAAAGTCGTATATGTACAAATTGATATACTATATTGGTAGGCATGTATATTTGATTTAAATCTATTTATTTGCTAAATGTTATTGAAAAAATTAAAGGCCTATCTAGCCTCATTCATGATAGGGCATAAGAAGAAAATGGATGCTTAAAATCTAATGGTTGGTCCAAAAATTGAAGGGAGGAGGCTAAGGAAGGTTACATATATAAATACCTTGCCTTTCATTCAGTTGCCACTCTCAATCACTTATTTTCAAAACCCTTAACTCCATATTATTTTCTAACATTCATGGCTAAAAGTTCGAAGGAAAATAAAAGAAAAAATAAATATTTAATGACATCCAATTAAATCAATCAAATAAAAGGTTGTTCTCCTTCTCTTGCAATACTAGGAGATTGATATAGATTTGGATCTAGGAGCGTCCATCAATCAAGGTGCATTCAAGACGACGTCTACTAGGTATAATATATTCTATTTTATATTTATATTCATCATGATGTTATAGATCTTGTTATTTGGTTATTTTAATGAATTTATATATGCATTTGTTGTCCAGCATCAATTTGTATATGTATAGATCTGGAAATTTTTTGTTTGTTTATTTGAATTGAATTCCAAAATAATAATAATAATGGTTTTGACTGTTAATTCTTATTGTTTTCTTTAGGCTAATGTTGGTGTTTTTCTATATTGAATCTAATAACTAATCAACTATTATTATATATATTTATCTATTCATTTAGTTGAATGTCGATGGTAATTTCATTGTTCCATAATTAGTTTTGTGTTTCAAAATATATATAAACACACACACACGCATATATATATATATGTCTGTACTAAAATTAATTTGAAAGCTATTTTATGATTAACGTTTAAAAAACATTTATACACACATGTATCTTAATATTAAGGGAGATCTATATTTAATGTAGAATTCTACATGTATCAACATTTTGATTTTTCTTAATAAATTTTGCTTTACTATTACTAACAAAATATCAACAGTTTAGCTTACTTTAAATTATTAACATATAAACATAGGTTATATTTGAACTTATAGATTAAGATCTGTTTTTAAATTGCTTCACTAAATTAAATCAGTGCATGTTTTGATAATAAATCTTGAATTCCAAATAGTTGACTTGGTTTAATTAATTTAGACTAGTTAAAGGACTCATTAAGAAAACACACACACACACACACACACACACACACATATATATATATAGTATTTTTAAATATATATACACACACGTATAATTTTAAATAATGTTTTGGGTAACCAATGCACATATAAAGAGAGAATGTGTCAATTGTGCTTTAAATCCCAGCATTCAAACATGTATGCATTTATTGTGTACACAATATGATATGTTGTAGTCACACAATTTATATTATAGTATACTTTGAAATACTCACAATATATGATAAGTACAAATTTGGTTTTCTTTGTCATTTAATAAATCAAGCAATTTGATTAAAGGGAGAGAAATGAAAGGTTTCTCTCTCCAAGTAAACCCAAATCTTTCTTCATTAATTGAATAAGTTAAGAGAGAAAAATGAAAGGATTCATTCTCTAAATTAAATTAATAAACAATTGTTACACACAAATTCATATAATAGTATATTTGATATACTTTAATTTATATAAACATTAAATTTATGTAAATCATTTTTTACAAATTAAATTAAATAAAAAATTATTTCAAATAAATTTTTATTAGATCTAAAATCACCTTCAGACTTCATAGGCCAAATAGATCCAAAATAGGCAAATTTTAAAATCTACCTATTTCACTTGCTTTCAACAGGCCCGGTTCCTTCACATCTCTATAATCTTGATTCCTAAATAATGACCTTGTATTCTTGCTAACTTCTGTAGACTTAACTAGCACATGGTCTTTCCATTTCTATGCATCTTATATTTCCCTCAACATATAGGGATTGTCTTATAGGAATCAACTTGCTTGGAATGACTTAGGAATATCCCTTGAAGGATTATTCCTTTTGGGTCCTCTATTCTCATTAAGTCCTAATATAGAAAGAATGTGTGACAACCCAACATTTTAGACGATTTAAGTCAACAATAAACCACAATGTCTAACTCAAACAATCCAAAAGACAGATTATCAATGGGGTCTGTTAAAAAGGAATAAGATATGGAAGAACAAAACATAAAATCTTGTAGCAGAAGGACTAAAATAATAATAATATAGGCAGTTCATGAAGCTATTTACAATATACAATTGATTCAAAATTACAGCAAAATCAGAATTGTACAATTTGACAGACATATCAAATAATGCAGGGGAATAATAATACAAATAACCTCCATCTTCATCGTCAAGTAAACCTTGTCTTTGAAGCACTGAAACACTGAGGCAGACCCGAGTGTAAAGGAAAAAAATATGCTCGGGTTAGAACTTAAAATTCTTATGTAAGTTAAATCAATACAAAACTCTAAATTAAATATTTCATCACTCACATTTTAGTTTGAGCCAAATCCACATTTCAAATTTCAATTTAAAACAAATTTAATTTCCAACTTCAAAATCTTTAAATAATTCAGCTCTAATAAATTCACTTTCATTTCATTCAACTTTAGGATTCAAACTTTATAAATTCAAATTAAATTTCGAATTCCAACCTTTTGATTTACAATCAATAAAATTCAAATCAACTTATTTAGAAAATTTCATTTAAACAAATTCAAATGATCAATTTTTAATTTCCAATTTCATGGGCATATATCATTTTAACCTATATTTAAATGTCATAGGCATATATCATTTCAATCTATTTCTTAGTTTAGGTATTCAGTTTCTGTTATGATATACAAACAATTTAATATCACAATAGACACAACATTTACAGTATAACAACACAATGCTCCAATTATTTCAAGTCGGAGAATTTTACTTTAACCACTTAATTTCAAAAATTAATATTTCATATACAATAATAGCTTAAATCAACTTAAGATTTCAGTTTCAATGTCAATTTGAATTTTTAATCAGTAATCAATAAAATATACCACATCATGAATTTTATTAACTTGCAATAGAAATTTTTAGCATTTCGTTAGTGTGTTTAACCACCCACCTTTAAAATAGTCTAAAAAATTAGACGAGAATGAACAGCCTCGAATCCTATGTTAAGATGATGATAAATGTGACGACCCGCAAATCCGTACCCTTTGAATCGACAATAAACCACACATGTCCGACCCAAAAGGCACAGACTGACGGAAAGTGAAGAGAAAGAAAAGAAGAGAGAAGAGAAGAAAGAGAGAAGATAGAAACCAAACAGAACAACACAGAATCTCACATTGTAGAGGAAAATATATAATATCATATCAATGATCTTTACAAAACATAACTGTATATATACATACATAAATCAGAGTTCAACAATCAATCAGAGTTATCAGCTTGGACAGTTATAATAACCATTCCTCATAATTGTCGATAATATAAACAACTAAGTAGAGCGGAAAATCAATAATCAAAATAGATACGCGTATACGAAATGAAGAACTCCAGCTCTCCTGCTGAAGCTCCATAGGCACCAAATCTACCTGTAAATATACTCGGCTGACCTGAGCATTGAAATGGAAGAACGCCTGGATCAGTTTGTTAAACCAGTGTGAGAAACACACTCAACTGAATTTATTAAGTTACCAAAACTTTTCCTCTATCAAAACAAAAGTATCTCGTAAGACAAGTCCACACATAAACACAGACATGTTTTTACCTTACGATAACTAAAACATTTCATATCAAACTCATGCGATATTATACTAGTGTCTAGTATACGAATAACATTCAAAATAGCTGAAATTGTTACCATTATTAAATTCCAGCATACTAGGCTCTACAAATAAATTGGCAGGAACGTAGTGGAGTTTGTATTTCCATACAAATGACCAGGTGAAGGGACTACCTTCCGGCAGTATATGTAACGACCCGAAAATTTCGATCCAGAAATTTCCAAATAGTTAGGAAAAGAAGAAGAGATAGAAGAAGAAGAACAGAAAACCAAACTCAAAGTCTCACATACGCAGCGGATAAAATATAATATCACATAAATAATAGTTATACAAAGGAAACTGTACTTGTCAAATTTCACTTTATTATATCAGAGTTACAACAGATTTACAATCACAGAATAGATAAATCTATCTGTATCAGATACTATATAATATATATTAACATCAGAAGCTCTCCATACGTTCCTACTCTCCAGCTCGCCTCTTGAGCTCCAGAACGTCCCTACCCAGAAATCTATAATACTCGGTCTGACCCGAGCATTGCATCAAAGTAACACCCGGGTCATGCTGGAAACCAGCGTGAGTAAACCCATATAATTTGAAATACTAAGTTCAAACCATAGAAGAAAACCCGGGTAACTCGTACTTCACTACGAGTTCCTTACTTGTTATGCTCAACACCTATTTCGCAACTCAAATTCTAAGTATTCTAACTTAATTCAAGGGTCCATATTATTCCATTTCAGCCTAATGACATCACATATAAAGAATTATTGCAATTCTAATCGAAGTGGTTTAGGATATTTACTAATACCCGACTCCGGTCTCTTCGAAACCAATGTTATCTTAACTTAAATTACTCAAGTGAAACACAATTCAACTTTAAATACAGGATGTCACAGTAATTCATCATCAATAGATAACCACATCATCACAGTTTAAATCAAACACATCATATCACATATCATCACGAACCACATATTAGGGATAACAGTTTATCAAAGGTTTCCAATATCATTCTTTTTATCCTTTAATTACATTTAAGTAATTAACACTTGATTAATTTCACAAATTAATTATCCTTAAACAAATACATTAATTAACCCTAATTACTTCATTAATTAATTACTAATCATAATTATTAATCACCCTTGATTAATAACATTAAGTAATTAACTACCCATAATTACTTCATCAAATAGATTAATTACTCCTTAATTAATTATCTCTAATTAATCCCTTGATTAATTATATAAGGTAATTTAATCCAAATTACTCCCATAAATAATCACCTATGCAAATAATTACATCCAATAATTATCAATTAATTACTTCCCTAAGTAATTATACTTGTTAAATCATCAGGTGATTATTTTAAACTGAATTTACTAGCTTTATCTAATCACATTAAACTCGATTAAATACAAAGTAATAAGTTCCTTAATTACTTCCATTAAGTAATTATACTCAAACTATTTCACAAATGATTATCCTTAATTAATTAATCTAATTAAAAATTAATCACATTAATTAATTATTAATAATCCTTAAGTTAATGACCTTCATTAACTATTATCAAACCTTTAGTTACTTCTCCTAAGTAATTATACTTAGACAAAAAAAAAGTTAATTACAATCTAATTAATTTTGAATAATCCATTAATCAATCCAAATTATTTAATTAATTAAATGTTAAACTGTAACTTAATTAATCTTTAATTACTTGATTAATTATCTTCTAATCATTAATTTAAAATCAAATCTTATCTAATTAATGATTTCTTAATTACAAATTAACAAATTCTAGATTTATTTACTTAGCCTTTTAATTAATTAAATTAAACCCTTAATTACTAAATTAATTATCCAAATAATTAATTAATTAAATTAATTAATTATCCGACTTAATTATCTTAATAAATTAATGGATTATAATCATTAAGTCCTAATTGACTTAAGATAACCTTAATCTTATTAATGATTAAATTATCATTAACAAAGTATTTTAAAAAAAAAATTCCTTTAAGTTTACTTTTTGATTCCATTTTTAAATTTAAGATTTAAAATGAAACTTTAACGATGTTTAATAAAAACCATTTACAAACATTTAAAATCATATGTTAAAGAAATACTCAGTTTATAAAAAGAAGTTAAAAAATTTAAACCAATTTTACTTTTAAAAATTTACCATTTAAAATTCATTTTAAACAATTAAAGTTATTAAACACTTTAATTTGTAAAGCTTCCTTTTATTCAAAACGAAGATACAAATTATATTTCGAATCCATATTTTAAAACATTGATTTAAACTTTGCTTAAATCTTTGCTTTACAATATAAAATTCCATTTTAAAATTTCAGAGAAAACAGATAGGTTTGAAAAGAAAGAACTGTCACCAAACACAAAACTCGAGCCATCCCTAATTTACTTCGAGCTATGCTCCACTTGACTTCGGCAATTTCACGAAGCAACCCGATGAAGAAACAACCTACCAAAACCCACTTCAACTACCTGATACTTCGTGCACACGTGCACCTACACCGGCGAACCCCGCCACTCCGACCATCCCCGATGATCCTCACAAGACTACGTTCAACCTCGCACCGTAATTCAACTCTCAGATCGCCAGAAAGTAGCTCGAAATCGAAATCGAGACTTCAAACCAAAAACCTGGAGCATTGCATAGGAACCACCAAAAACCTGGAATTCCACCTCGTTCTCGAAAACTTCGCAACCAGAGTTGCTGAAACTCCGGCCAACCCTTCACCTGACTCCAAACTTCCATCCCCTCGAGTTTGGTTAAACTCGATCAACCAGGGCAGACGCTATTCCCCAAATCCCGACCAAACCCAAATTTAGGGTTTAAAACATGATCGCTCAATCCTAAACACCACGATGGATCGATCACCTTCTAGGCAATTTCCCCACTATCTCCGATCATCCACCCCCCTCTAGAGAAAACCGCGACTAACCCAATCACCCAGATCATCAGAAAAACTTAAATAACTAATTTCTGGTTAAACCAGAAATGCACCCATAATCCATTGCTAAAAATCATGATTTAAGTTTTTAAAAATCAAGTTTTTGATTTAGATTTAAAGATTATACACCTGACTTAATAAATTAAGATGTTTGAAATTTAGGGAAGCTAGAGCTTGCCTATTCTTTTGGGTTTTCCAGGTCGAAATTAAATTTTGTTTAACTTAAACAAATTTTTAAATCTTTACTCTATCCTCGAACAAACAAATTTTGTGTATAGTCAAGATCCTAACAGCAATTAGATCCATAGAATATGAATTTTGTTCTAAATATTAGTTTGAAAATTTTGAGCAGAGGTGCAACAGATAATAGCATGCATACTCACATCTATACACTCACATATACATACCAAAAATGCACTTATATATATTTTCATAACATACTTATTTCCAGTAATAATCAAGCAACCATATACATTCTTTAAAAAAATTTAAAAAAAGTTATGTTACTCACCTGTAAGCAAGTTGAACAGAGCACTAATTTTGAAAAAGCTTTTGAATATGAGTTGTTGAAAAATGCTTTTGCTTTCGTATTTCTTTAGTTATGAAAAAAATGCTGGCATCAGGTCTTGCAGAATACACAGGCTTGATTCCAGTTATAAAATAAAGTAACCCTCATAACAAACAACTTTTCTTTTAATGACACCACTTAAAACTAATTAGATTGAGTGGTAAAAAAAATTTACAGTCAAGTCTAGCATATTATTTTGAAATTTAACAGAGCAGTGTACAAAATGGTGAACATCCTAACTTTCCTGGTTTAATAACTTATTTACTCATATATGGGTGCATATATTCAGAACAAAACGTGCTTATCAAATCACACTTTTATCCCATGATAAAACATAAACTACAGTACAATTTGGATTTTGTTTACTCACCTGAAAATAGCATGAAACAGAGCTCAAATCTTCTGAAAAGCTTTTTGATAAAACTTGAATTGCTTTTACTTCTGTGCTTTGAAAATTCAGATGGCAGGGAAAATGCTTGCATGCTTTAGTTTTTGAAAAGAAGAGTGCACAGGCTACAGGTTGAAGAAAAGTACAGGAGTTAACATGAAGGCTTTGATTTCACAGGGTTATGATCTGATCTTCAATTTGAAAGTGGATTAAAGATTGTATTATGAAGATGTTTTCAAGCTTTTGATTGAAGAAGAGTTTCAGATTTCTGATTTGAGGAGAAAACTTCCAGATTTGAACATGATTTAATTTTTTTTTAGAGTTTTGGCAACAAATTTGTTTCAGCTGAAATTTTTTTCTTAACCTTGAAAAAAATGAACATTAGAAAAATAATGAGGGTGAAGAAACATATCTTATAAAAGTATAAATGATTTATTTAAAAATTAAAAGAAAAATTAAAAATAAAAGGACACATGTACTAAATCCTTACATTTGTCAATTAGAGTAGGTTATTAATTCACATTTGTCTCAATAGTTACTTAAGATGCTAACACTTGTTTTATACATATTTTACTTATTATTATTTTTTTAATTTAAAAGTAAATAAAACCCCTTTTCTTTATACATATATGTTTTTATTACCTCACAAGTGTAAAAGAAATTTTTTATTTATATTACTCTTATATTTATACATAATTTCTATTATACTTATATTTCTTTTATGCTTAACACCTTAATATATATACATATAACTTATATATATATATATATATATATATATATATATATAAATAAGGTATGAACCCCTATTAAACCTTACTTAGCTCCATTTTATTTTAAATACCCTTTTTGACAATCATTAGATTAAATTCAACCAAAGCTTCCTATTCACAATTTACATATATATAAAAAAATTAGAAACATTATTTTAAATCCAATTTATTTTGAGAGACTATCTTTTAGATTTAAATTTTAACCCAGATTCAAATTCATTTTAAATTTAAAGTCCTATCTTGAAATCAACTCAAATATATGTATGTATTAAGCAACACAAATTAAATTTGTAATCAATAATTTTATTTAAAATCAACACAATTACAAATATAAATATTTATCTGATCAGATTCATTCGTTCAATTTATAATTCAATATTCCATTAATTAACCCAGTTTGTTAATCGATTACAGATGACCAAAGATTCGGGTTATCACATTCCTCCCCACTTTGAATCTTTTTGTCCTCGAAAAGGAATGAAAGCGGAATTTATTTAATATTTTAAAACCAGTTAAAATATTGTTCGATCATTTTAAAACACTTTAAAACCTATATCGTATTACGGTAATAGTTTTATAAAAAAACTTTTATAACTTGATGTTTCCACAAGTCCGTCTTTGTTCTCACAGAAATTCGGTCATACGTTGATCAGGCGTACGACTGAAAATCTATAAGTACTTAGCAGACCCGTTTTCAACACCCAGTGAAAACACTTTGAAAATAATTTTATTGAAAATATAGAAAATAGTTTTTTTTTTGAAAATAGAGGATATATCTTTGGTGAGAATGCTCTGGAAATCATCACCCAATTCCATGGTCACAGTTACATTCCAGGGTTACGTTGCCGTCGCAGCAAAAGTCCATGTAGCTGCAGGCTCTCAGCGGCCTCTCGATTACGCCATGGATCCCACAAAACATATCACAGTTACATCCAAGGTTACATTGCCATCGCAGCAAAAATCCATGTAACTGCAGGCTCTCAACGGCCTCTCGATTACGCCATGGATCCCACACAACAGATCACAGTTGCATCCAGGGTTACGTTGCCGTCGCAGCAAAAGTCCATGTAACTGCAGGCTCTCAGCGGCCTCTGATTTTCGCTGTCGAAATGAAACTCCTCCACTCTTACATAGGTCGCAGTCTGCCGATATAAAATAAAACGCAGACTGTTGGCTCTCAGCGGCACACACGACTTTCGCTATGTTATACCATAGGTCGCAGTCTACCGATATAAAATCAAACGCAGACTGTTGGCTCTCAGCGGACACACGACTTTCGCTATGGTATACTCTAATCATAATCCTCAAGAACTAGTTTTGTCCGGACTCCTCACAGGATCAACTTTAGAACCCCTCCTTGGGGCTCAAGGCAGCACCACCCGGTGGTACTCCTGAGAAGTTCATTTCAAGGGAGCGCCTTTTTCTCCAGAGTCATCATCAAAACATTTTATACTACACATATATAGTATCTTTAAATCATACACCTAGTATGATCTCATACAAAGCTCCATTACACAAAATCGATTATTCCAAAATCGATAATTCTCAAACTAGGCTTTCCAAAACCAATATTGATTTTACCTAAAAATCAAAAGCCTTTCCAAATCCAAAGGTTCCCAAAACCCTTTCCAAAATCCTTATAAGATCCTCTATACATATATATACATATATATAATTTTTAAAACCTTGGATTATCTCAAACTGGTATAAACTACTTTTGTTCTTCAAACACTTTCAAAAACCCTTTTTCTTTTGGCAAAAGATTCAATAAGGGGAGTTTTATCTTATATTACTAAGATATATAACTTTATTTATCCAAAATCAAATATTCAAATTTGATTACTCCTTTCAATATCATTTTCATTCAAATCCGCACGATGCACACATATCATTCGTACGCTATACCAATCTGATCGCTCACTCGATCACACAATTTCAATTCCGAACTAGTATCGTCCACCCGACTTTCTAGTGCGGACACAGATTTGGTTTCTTGATCAGAAACTGTCATTCTCCTTGCATAGTCATAACTATAATAGAGAATATCCAGAACCAATCAACAATCCATATCCAGGTTCGCCTTCAAAAATCGAGTGGAAAATTCCAACTCGGATCGATATAACTATCTCGAAATTCTGTGCTCGAATCTGGATCAAATCACTATGCGAACAGAATAACATACGTACATCCTACGTATTTATCTTTATTGGTTATTAGCCAAATCAATTCCATTTCTATTCACATTTACTTTGATTTTCATTCACTTACTCCCAATTGCTTCAATCTATTTGGATTATCACCTCTATTCTTATCTCGATTGGTATTTAACCAATAACAGTTTGAACTCCGTCCAGTTTAAATTTAGAAAATAACTTGAAAAGTTAAAGAAATAGATAAGTAGTTGAAAAAAATAATTATAGTCTGTAAAATAGCTGTAAAATAGTTCAGTAATTGTAAAATAATTGGAAAATAGTTAAATAGTCACAGAAATTTTAAATAATTGCAAAATATCTATAAAATAGTAATTAGTAGTTGAAAATAGTAATTAGTTTATAGAATAGTTAGAAAATTGTTGAACAGTTTCAAAAATATAAGACAGTTTGGTTTTTAAAAGAAAAATTGTATATATAATAAATAGCTTGGAAAAATAGGTTTATATTAAATCAATTTATATTAAAAATAGTCCAGAGTCAAAACTGCTCACTTCCCAATCTCCATTCTCATCAATTCAATTTAAATTTCCACTTCCATTTAAATTGACCCAATTCCAATTTTAAATAACTTCAATTTCCATTGGACTTGATTTATTCCCAATTTAAGCTGAATTAATTCTCAATTCCTTTTTAAATTTAAACCAAATTCCATTTGATTTTAAACATATTCAACTTTAATTACAATCCCAAGTTAAATCTTAATTCCATCCTGAATTTTGAAATTAGTTTGATCATTCAACTTATTTAACTTCACATTAATAATCTTCCTACTTATTAAGTTCAAAAACTTATCACTTTGGGTATCATATCTCATTCCAGATTTAAAACTCAACATTTAGAGTTTATTTCAACCAACTTTATATTATGTATATCCATACATATACATATTTACTTCTTGGCTTGCCAAGCCAAATTTAAAAATTTAAACCACCTTTGGTTTCAATTCAAACAAATTTTCTTTAAAATTTTCAAACATTTCTTATTTTTAAAATAAGATCATTATTCAAAGTAGTTTGAATAATATTATTTCCTTTAACATTCTGAAACCCATTCAAATTTTTAAACTTAGAATTTAGGACTTCACAATTTGAAACCAATTCTAATTCATCTTATTCTGAAATACTTCTCCAAATCAAGATTTCAATTTTTAGTTGAATCCATTTCAAACTTGTCTTTAATTTAATTTCAATCTAGTTGTAATTCTATTATCACTTAATTCTTACTATTACTTTCAATTTAATTAATACTACAACCAATTTCCTTAATATAACAGATAATCTATTTCTTATATAAGATCTATTTACTTTTGAAATCATTTAAAAACCTTTATATAAGAAAAAAACAATTACGCTCTCTCATATATACACACACTCAACTCATCCTAAGGTACCACATACCCTATCCTTAATGAGTAATCCCACCAGAGCCAAGGTTCTCGCTTAACCTTCAGCTCTGATACCAAATGTAACGACCCGAAAATTTTGATCCAGAAATTTCCAGATAGTTAGGAAAGAAGAAGAGATAGAAGAAGAAGAACAGAAAACCAAACTCAAAGTCTCACATACGCAGCGGATAAAATATAATATCACATAAATAATAGTTATACAAAGGAAACTGTACTTGTCAAATTTCACTTTATTATATCAGAGTTACAACAGATTTACAATCACAGAACAGATAAATCTATCTGTATCAGATACAATATAATATATATTAACATCAGAAGCTCTCCATACATTCATACTCTCCAGCTCGCCTCCTGAGCTCCAGAACGTCCCTACCTTGAAATCTGTAATACTCGGTCTGACCCGAGCATTACATCAAAGTAACACCCGGGTCAGGCTGGAAACCAGCGTGAGTAAACCCATATAATTTGAAATAATAAGTTCAAACCATAGAAGAAAACCCGGGTAACTCGTACTTCACTACGAGTTCCTTACCTTTTATGCTCAACACCAATTTCACAACTCAAATTCTAAGTATTCTAACTTAATTCAAGGGTCCATAATATTCCATTTCAGCCTAATGACATCACATATAAAGAATTATTGCAATTCTATTCGAAGTGGTTTCGGATATTTACTAATACCCGACTCTCGTCTCTTCGAAACCAATGTTATCTTAACTTAAATTACTCAAGTGAAATACAATTCAACTTTAAATACAGGATGTCACAGTAATTCATCATCAATAGATAACCACATCATCACAGTTTAAATCAAACACATGATATCACATATCATCACGAACCACATATTAGGGATAACAATTTATCAAAGGTTTCCAATATCATTCTGTTTATCCTTTAATTACATTTAAGTAATTAACACTTGATTAATTTCACAAATTAATTATCCTTAACCAAATACATTAATTAACCCTAATTACTTCATTAATTAATTACTAATCATAATTATTAATCACCCTTGATTAA
The DNA here is from genome assembly GCA_030765085.1 of Allium cepa. NCBI lineage: Eukaryota > Viridiplantae > Streptophyta > Magnoliopsida > Asparagales > Amaryllidaceae > Allium > Allium cepa. The sequence goes on along the minus strand of CM060942.1, from coordinate 84,983,087 downwards.
TAACATTGAGTAATTAACTACTCGTAATTACTTCATCAAATAGATTAATTACTCCTTAATTAATTATCTCAAATTAATCCCTTGATTAATTATATAAGGTAATTTAATCCAAATTACTCCCATAAATAATCACCTATGCAAATAATTACATCTAATAATTATCAATTAATTACTTCCCTAAGTAATTATACTTGTTAAATCATCAGGTGATTATTTTAAACTGAATTTACTAACTTTATCTAATCACATTAAACTCGATTAAATACAAAGTAATAAGTTCCTTAATTACTTCCATTAAGTAATTATACTCAAACTATTTCACAAATGATTATCCTTAATTAATTAATCTAATTAAAAATTAATCACATTAATTAATTATTAATAATCCTTAAGTTAATGACCTTCATTAACTATTATCAAACCTTTAGTTACTTCTCCTAAGTAATTATACTTAGACAAAAAAAAAGTTAATTACAATCTAATTAATTTTGAATAATCCATTAATCAATCCAAATTATTTAATTAATTATATGTTAAACTGTAACTTAATTAATCTTTAATTACTTGATTAATTATCTTCTAATCATTAATTTAAAATCAAATCTTATCTAATTAATGATTTCTTAATTACAAATTAACAAATTCTAGATTTATTTACTTAGCCTTTTAATTAATTAAATTAAACCCTTAATTACTAAATTAATTATCCAAATAATTAATTAATTAAATTAATTAATTATCCGACTTAATTATCTTAATAAATTAATGGATTATAATCATTAAGTCCTAATTGACTTAAGATAACCTTAATCTTATTAATGATTAAATTATCATTAACAAAGTATTTTAAAAAAACAATTTTTCCTTTAAATTTACTTTTAGATTCCATTTTTAAATTTAAGATTTAAAATGAACCTCTAACGATGTTTAATAAAAACCATTTACAAAAATTTAAAATCATATGTTAAAGAAATACTCATTTTATAAAAAGAAGTTAAAGAATTTAAACCAATCTTACTTTTAAATATTTACCATTTAAAATTCATTTTAAACAATTAAAGTTATTAAACACTTTAATTTGTAAAGCTTCCTTTAATTCAAAACGAAGATACAAATTATATCTTGAATCCACATTTTAAAAATTTGATTTAAACTTTGCTTAAATCTTTGCTTTACAATATAAAATTCCATTTTAAAATTTCAGAGAAAACAGACAGGTTTGAAAAGAAAGAACTGTAACCAAACACAAAACTCGAGCCATCCCTAATTTACTTCGAGCTATGCTCCACTTGACTTCGGCAATTTCACGATGCAGCCCGAAGAAAACCCGATGAAGAAACAACCTACCAAAACCCACTTCAACTACCTGATACTTCGTGCGTACGTGCACATACACCGGCGAACCCTGCCACTCCGACCATCCCTGATGATCCTCAAAGACTACGTTCAACCTCGCACCGTAATCCAACTCTCAGATCGCCAGAAAGTAGCTCGAACTCAAAATCGAGACTTCAAACCAAAAACCTGGAGCATTGCATAGGAACCACCAAAAACCTGGAATTCCACCTCGTTCTCGAAAACTTCGCAACCAGAGTTGCTGAAACTCCGGCCAACCCTTCACCTGACTCCAAACTTCCATCCCCTCGAGTTTGATTAAACTTGATCAACCAGGGCAAACGCTGTTACCCAATTCCCGACCAAACCCAAATTTAGGGTTTAAAACATGATCGCTCAATCCTAAACACCACGATGGATCGATCACCTTCTAGGCAATTTCCCCACTATCTCCGATCATCCATTCCCCTCCAGAAAAAACCGCGACTAACCCAATCACCCAGATCATCAGAAAAACTTAAATAACTAATTTCTGGTTAAACCAGAAATGCACCCATAATCCATTACTAAAAATCATGATTTAAGTTTTTAAAAATCAACTTTTTGATTTAGATTTCAGATTATACACCTGACTTAATAAATTAAGATGTTTGAAATTTAGGGAAGCTAGAGCTTGCCTGTTCTTTTGGGTTTTCCAGGTCGAAATTAAATTTTGTTTAACTTAAACAAATTTTTAAATCTTTACTCTATCCTCTAACAAACAAATTTTGTGTATAGTCAAGATCCTAACAGCAATTAGATCCATAGAATATGAATTTTGTTCTAAAACGTAGTTTGAAAATTTTGAGCAGAGGTGCAACAGATAACAGCATGCATACTCACATCTATACACTCACATATACATACCAAAAATGCACTTATATATATTTTCATAACATACTTATTTCCAGTAATAATCAAGCAACCATATTCATTCTTAAATTTTTTTTTTTAACAAAAAGGTTATGTTACTCACCTGTAAGCAAGTTGAACAGAGCACTGATTTTGAAAAAAACTTTTGAATATGAGTTGCTGGAAAATGCTTTTGCTTTCGTCTTGCTTTAGTTATGAAAAAAAATGCTGGCATCAGGTCTTGCAGAATGCACAGGCTTGATTCCAGTTATAAAATAAAGTAACCCTCATAACAAACAACTTTTCTTTTAATGACACCACTTAAAACTAATTAGATTGAGTGGTAAAAAAAATTTACAGTCAAGCGTAGCATATTATTTTGAAATTTAACAGAGCAGTGTACAAAATGGTGAACATCCTAACTTCCCTGGTTTAATCACTTATTTACTCATATATGGGTGCATATATTCAGAACAAAACGTGCTTATCGAATCACACTTTTATCCCATGATAAAACATAAACTACAGTACAATTTGGATTTTGTTTACTCACCTGAAAATAGCATGAAACAGAGCTCAAATCTTCTGAAAAGCTTTTTGATAAAACTTGAATTGCTTTTACTTTTGTGCTTTGAAAATTCAGATGGAAGGGAAAATGCTTGCATGCTTTAGTTTTTGAAAAGAAGAGTGCACAGGCTACAGGTTGAAGAAAAGTACAGGGGTTAACATGCAGGCTTTGATTTTACAGGGTTATGATCTGATTTTCGAAAGTGGATTAAAGAATGTATTATGAAGATGTTTTCAAGCTTTTGATTGAAGAAGAGTTTCAGATTTTTGATCTCAGGAGAAAACTTCCAGATTTGAACATGATTTACAAATTTTTTAGAGTTTTGGGAACAAATTTATTTCAGCTGAATTTTTTTACTTAACCTTGAAAAAAATGAACATTAGGAAAAAAAAATGAGGGTGAAGAAACATATCTTATAGAAGTATAAATGATTTATTTAAAAATTGAAAGAAAAATTAAAAATAAAAGGACACATGTACTAAATCCTTACATTTGTCAATTAGAGAGGTTATTAATTCACATTTGTCTCAATAGTTACTTAAGATGCTAACACTTGTTTCATACATATTTTACTTATTATTATTTTTTTATTAATTTAAAAGTAAATAAAACCCCTTTTCTCTATATATATATATATATATATATATATATATATATATATATATATATATATGTTTTTATTACCTCACAAGTGTAAAAGAAAATCTTTATTTATATTGCTCTTATATTTATATATAATTTCTATTATACTTATATTTCTTTTATGCTTAACACCTTAATATATATATATACATATATAACTTATAGGGGTTTTTAGGATCAAGGAAAAAGTTAGAGAAAAATTTAGTCTCAGGGATAAGAAGTTTGTTTTTTAGGCTGAAATACACTTTTTAGTGTAAATCACAGAATGATAGTTGTAACTATCATTTTCAATTTACACTAAAAAGCAACTTGTTGTCCCTGAGACTAAATTTTTTGCAACTTCTTCCTTGTGCCTATTTACCTGTAACTTATATATATATATATATATATATATATATATATATATATATAAATAAGGTATGAACCCCTATTAAACCTTACTTAGCTCCTTTTTATTTTAAATACCCTTTTTGACAATCATTAGATTAAATTCAAACAAAGCTTCCTATTCACAATTTACATATATATAAAAAAAATTAGATACATTATTTTAAATCCAATTTATTTTGAGATACTATCTTTTAGATTTAAATTTTAACCCAGATTCAAATTCATTTTCAATTTAAAGTCCTATCTTGAAATCAACTCAAATATATGTATGTATTAAGCAACACAAATTAAATTTGTAATCAATAATTTTATTTAAAATCAACACAATTACAAATATAAATATTTATCTGATCAGATTCATTCGTTCAATTTATAATTCAATATTCCATTAATTAACCCAGTTTGTTAATCGATTACAGATGACCAAAGATTCGGGTTATCACATTTGTAACGACCCAGAATTTTTAACAATTTAATTTGAGAATATTTAATTAATTTTAAATATTTGAATGATGGTTTGAATTGAATGTCAAATTATCAGAATGAATTTGACGATTAAATTATGAAATTTAATCTATTGAAAGTGAATAAAAATTTAAATCTTCAATTTTAAGCTGATTAAAAATATTTCAAAGGCTTGTAAAATTCATATTGATAATATTGAAGATAATAGAAGCTTCAGAATTTAATTTGAAACTGCTTTGTTCAGTTTGGAAAATATATCGTTTGAATCGATATTCAAAAATAGCCGTCCGAGGCACAGTCTCGGAATTCGACGAAACCAGTTCCATTGGGTCCGTAATATTGAATTATTGCCGGGTTTCAAATTTCGTATTTTTCGGAGTTGATTTGTGATTACACGGCGAGTAAACGTGTTGAAATTAAATTCGATTTAAACTTGAATTTAAAATTTAAATAAGTCAAACTAACACACGTTCTCTTCCCTAAATTCATGCCTAAATTCACGAAGAAAGATCGTGTAACCCATGCCTCCCACTTTCTTTTAAAATACCGAAGCCCCTTCACTCTCGTTCAATTTAAATCAAATGGCCGAAGCCTCAGTAAATAAATAAAAAATCGCGACTGGGCGCTTTGGGGTCGCGTGAGCGGGGGTAGCATGAGCTCGCGGCACCGTGGGAATCGAGCAACGGTGATAGCCGCTGTGCATCGATGTCGCGAGTTGCTCGCGTGGGGATTTGGAGTTGCGGCAGCGGCGAGAACAGGTGGATGTTTGAGCTCGAAGAGATGATGGCAGGGGTTCGTGCTCGCGTGTGAGGGTTCTGCGCGTTTGCGAGATGGAGGCTAGGGCTTCGGAGGCGGCGGCGATTCGCGTGGGGTCAGGCTACTGGGGTCTCGCGAAGGCGATGGTCAGTAAGGTATTGTCTCCGTTTATTCAATTTGAATTTAAAAAAAAAATATAAAAATATATATGCAGTAAGAAAGAAAATGAATGAATTTGAAAATGTATATAAGTCAAAAACTGAAAGGAAATGTTTTACCGTAGGATTTATAAAACAATATTTTTGAAATAGAAAATAAAAATAATATTTTGCAGTGAGATTTTATATATGCAGATTGAAGACTGTATATAAAATTTTTTTTATAAATGATAGCTGTTGAAGATTTAAAAATCTGTAAAAGTATTTTATTATTATTTGAAAGCAGTTTGGAATAAAGGAAAAGAAAATTTAGTTTAAATTAAAAACATTGGTTAATTTAAATTGTTTTTAAGTTACTAAAAGATATTTATTAAAAAGGAATTTGTTAAAAATTGGAAGTATTAGCTTATTTAGAAATCTGTTTTAATAACTAAAAATAATTTGTAAAAGAAAATTAGTTAGAAAATTTTACTTATTTGATAAAATGACTTATCAAAAGAGAATATTATTATTTTTGGGAAGAAATGTATAAAAGGAAATAAATGTGGAAATAAGTTTTATTAATTTACTTGTATAATTTATCTTAGAAATAGTTAAAAAGAATCTGTATAAAATTAAACGAATTGGTTTTAAAATAAAATCACTAGTTAATTTAAAGTTATTTTACAAGGAAAATTTGTAAAAGGAAAATTTGTTAAGTGAAATGATTTATGTAAAAGGAATCAATTCGAATTTTAAATTTTTAGTTGAAAAGAAAAAAAATCATTGGTTAAAATTAAATGGTTAGTTAATTAAATTTATCCATTTAAAGGAAATTTGTTAATATAAAATTATAAAATGAAAAATTTATTATTCGATCTGTTCGAATATTAATAAATTGTGTAAATATTTATACAAGGTATAAATGAAGAAAACAAGTTGAATTGGAAGTGGATTGCAAACGGGAATAAAGGTGAGAACTTCTCACTCTAAAGGATTTTATTTATATTTTAAATAGTTAAATTTAAAATTGTTAGTTGTGTTGATTGAATGCTTGTATGATGATTGTTATATATATATATATATATATATATATATATATATTGGATGTGAATAGACCCTATACGCCGTTAGTAAGCGGAGGTTATTTATTACACACATATACCGCGATATTCCACCTTGAAGTGGAATTGGTATTATATTATATATAGCAATATATATATATTGGCATATGTATATATTGCAGTTGATTGATTTCCCGCATTGTATAGCGGATGAGACCCTATTGCGCCGTTAGTAAGCGGATATATTTTATAAAACCCATATACCGCGATATTCCGTCTTGAAACGGAATTGGTATTGTGCTAATGTCTGTGGATGCAGGGAAACAGGTTGGAGGGATCCAACTGGATTCCTCACAAATATTTGTTTGATTCATATATTGTGATATTTGATTGTTTATCATGGATGATATATGATATTAGAAAGTCGTGATTGACTATTTGATGTGTTGCATCATCGGATCCAATTTTTGAAGTTTAAAAATAATGATTTTTATTTTAAGGAATTTCTAAAGTGATTTTTTGAAATATACGTTTATAATATATTTTTGGAATTGATTCATCTTAAATAAATAAACGTTATAATTTTAATATTATAAAAATTATGATTTCTGAGAAATTCAGTTAAAAGTTGATTTTTTTGAAAATATGAGATTAATGATTTTATAAAATAGTTTAAACTGGGATTTCTGAATTTATTATAAAAAGTTTAAATATAGGATTTATGGAATTTGATTATTTTATAAATCAAAATGGTGAAATTATAAAGGAGTTTAAAGATGTTTTAAAAGAATGATATAGATTGATTTATATTAAAAGATTTATAAATTGATATTTATAAATTAAAAATATTAGAATTGTAAAACGAGCTTTTATAAGTGTTAGGATGAATGGTGTTTGAATTTCATAAATAAATGAAATTTATAAGATTATAACGGTGAAGTTATAAATAGAATTTTATAAACAGTAGGTTTATAAAATTTATAAAGTTGTCTAAAAGAATAAATTTTGGATAAATAAATGAATCTTATAAGTTATAAGATTTATAAATTTGGGAAGTTTAAAGAAACAATTTTGTAAACAAATGAATTATAAGTGTTTGACTTATAATATGAATTTTTATTATATCATTGTGATTGAATTGAGATAGGTTAATAAAGGAATTTATAAAAAGGAGTTGATATAAAATAAATAGAAATAGAATTTATAAACGTTGTTTTATAAATCCGCAATGACTTATTTTGATAAGGAATTGTTGTAATTTGTTAATGGAATTATATTCATGTTTTAGACAGTGAATAATCCTTTAAAATAAAATCAATAGAAGTGATGAAATTTATTAACAAGGTATATTCACGTTTTTGAATAGTGAAGAAATTATTTTGGATGTGATGTTTGAAATAGAATTAAAACGATCTAAAGATGTTTTAAAAGGTGTTGAGATTCGAAACCATAGATTTCAACATTTATTGTTGAAATAGATGTTTTCAAGAAATAGAAGGAAATGGTAGATTATAACACTGTTGTTATAATAGATGATTTCCGAAAGGAAATGTTTTGTATAGTATTGGGATTTATATATCTATTTTAATTTCGAATCCCTATACTAGTGATTTTGGGTTGTCGTAACGATGTTTTACGCAACATTCGTTTTGGCCCAAATAAATATGTTTAAGTGAATGATTTCCTTAAAGAATGAAATATATACTTAATTTCGATTAGGGTATATTAAATATTTTCTAAGTATAGAAAATAAAAAGATCTGTGAATTACTTATTTTTAATAAGTATAGAAATGCTTTTCCAATATTAAGTGAATATTTGGAATTTATCTTTTTGAAGATAAATTGAAAATGAATACTAGAATTCGAATGGAAATCGTATACTCATGGAAACATTTTTGGAAATATAAATTCAATATGGAATTCATAAATGGAATTTGGAAAATGAGTTTAAAAATAAATATTGATTTATTTTTAAAGAATGGAAAGAATATATATCTTATAAAGATATTTTTGGAAAATAAATAATTTGGAAAATTATTTGGAATCTGGTGATGTTGGCATATCTATTGATAGTTCAATAACCGACTATCAATATTTACCCTTAAATAGGAATTTGTTGTGATTTGTTTGAAATTGAATGCTACACTTATTTTTTTTTTAAAATAAGCGCTCACTATTCGGGTTAACCGGGAAAGGACCTTGGGGTCGTATAACCCATTCCGAATATGTGATACGTCGCTATGAATTGCATTTGAAGATCGGTGTTGAAGACCGGATATTTTCAAAAACGTAAGGGTTTCTTGTTGATTGTCTCTGCACTGGCTGATCCCCGGTATTGAGATCTCCATATGTGATGGGAAATTCGAACGTGATTAGAGATTATCCGGATTGCAAGGACTTCTTTGTAAGTGCCTTCGGTTCTGTTCGAGCCCGAAACAGACTTGTATGGATAGTATGCCTGACATTACAAATTGAGATATAAAGCCGATTTCTTTCAAATATATTTCTGTTGGTGGCGGAGAATTTATTCTCTTAGCTTAACACCCTTCTCTGAGACGTACGAGCTCAGAGGTTATATAGTTGAAGGTTATCAGCGATATATTCCCAATTTGGTAATGTGACATACTGAGTGTTGCTGTGAAATGATCATTGTGTTGATTATTTGTGATAGGATCAATTATTTGATCGTCTATCTTGGTGATCATTTCTATGATCATTTGTTGACCCAAAGCATGGATTTTGTATAAAGTATGTTTTTGTGGACATGACTTCGTCGAACCTCACACCCCGGAATGGTCAAAACAGGAAAGATGCGGCAAGGTTATGAGGGGTAGCGCCCTTTAGGATATGTGCATTTCCTTCTGGAAAAGGGTGGTATCATGGTATGGAGCCCAGATACTTACTCATGTTGAAAACACTTTATGATTGTGTGAATTGATTGCGAGCGCTCGGTGAAAGGTCCCAAAGGACCGGGGGATGGCATATTCGGTCAGTTGTTACTCAGTTAGGGGTAACCCGGCCTTGTGTTGGTAGAGATCCGGTTTGGTTCTCGGGGATGTCCATCCAGAGGCATTCTCATGTGGCAATGGGAAGTTCCTTGGCCTGATCATTCGTTGGAAATCCAAAGAAACAATACGATCTTGTACGGTTTTAGTTGTAGAACCTGCCATTTAAAATGGTAGCTATAGTAGGCATAATATAATGGTACCTATGCTGGCTAAGATTTATATTCTACTTTCGAAATGTTTCTACACTATGCACTAATAATAATATCAAAATTGATTTGATTTTAATGCGTATCAAGCATCTTTGACTAACATAAGAAGAAATCTTCCCCAAGTCTGCGTTTGCATTGTGTGTGTGGCGGGAGGTCTTATGGTAGTCTCATTTTTAAAAGCATTGCGAATTGACTTTAAAAATATTCCTCTACTTTGATTTTTAAAGAAAAAATAAACTGTTTTAGTTCCCACACCAGTCACATGACTGACTCGGAGTTTATTGTTTTCCTTCCTAAACTCTGGGTGCCCACCAATTTTCACACGGGCAGTCACGAGTTAGGTTTATCAGGATATTCTGGAATTCAGGAGTTGCTGGAGGCAAGCTGGATGGCGTATTACTAGTTTATATAGTATTTCTTTCCCGCTGCATTGTTTGATGTTATACACTCTGATGATATGATGTAATGTAATGTAATGTAATAACTGATATAGTTCTTTGTCTAAAGATTATTCATTTATCTATTATATGTTGTTCCGCTGCGAATTGTGAGATTCTGATGTTGTTCTGTTGTTTTCAGTTCCGTTCTATTTTCTATTTTCTTTTCTCTCTATTTTCTACTATCTTCTTCTCTTTCTTCTTCTTTTCTTTTACTTAAACCCATAACTATTCGGTTTTTCGGCAACGAAAAATCGTGATCGTTACATTTGGTATCGGAGCATATGGTTAAGCGACAACCATGGTTCTGTTGGGTATTACTCGTTAGAGATAGAGTCAGCAGTACTCTAGAATGAGTTTGAGTGTAATAATAGATATGAGCGCGTATTTGTTAGTGAATATGAAATTGTTTTTGAATCGGGTGAATACGATAATTTTGCCCAAAACTATTTTTTTGATAGAGAAAAGAAATGATTTTCTATGAATTATTATAGTATATGGTTGCATGATCGTTAGGAAGGGATAATATTGAATTATTATCATTAGTATATGGAATTAAATAAAATGGATTGAATTCAAGTAAACTAACTTGATAAATTATTAATTCATGGACTAATGAATTGGAATTTGAATTGGTTAAATTAAAGTTTAGTCGTGAGCTAAATTTGAAGCTAAATTTGAATTTGTATATAAATTCAAGTAAGTAAAAGAAATAAATTGAAATTCTCTTTGTTAGTAATTAAGTAAATTCGAGATGAATTGAATATGAAAAATGAATTGAGAATTGAATTCAAATTGAATTGAATAAGTGAATGTACTAATTGAAATGAATTGGTGAATGAAACTAATTTAAAGTAGTAATATGAATTATTAAATGAAAGTTAATCGACAGAATTCAATATGTAAAATTGAGAATTGAATTCGAATGAAATTTAAATTGTGAATTGAATTCGAATGGAATTGAAATTGTGAATGAGACTGAAATGTAAAATTGAATGAAATGAATATGTAACTTCAATAGTGAAGTAAAAATGTATAAGAAGCATATATTGGAAATTTTGTAATGAATTGGCAAAATGGTTTGAATGTTGGATTTGGATGCTACTACTAGCAGGTTATACAGGTATAAAAGAAAAGGAATTGGAAATTTTGATTTCAAAGATAAAATTGAATTGCTCGACAAAAAGGTACGTATTTCAATTTCAGTATGAAATTTGATGATTTTCTTCTCCAGCCACTTGGCTTTGTCTTTTCTTTTTGATTCTGAGGGGTCGTGGTTCCATTTTGTAGTCGTACCGAGCTAGCCGCGCAAAGGAGACGCTGGCGAAATTTTTCGAAAATTTAGGGTGTTAGAAAAATTTTGAGAAATTTTGAAAGTTTGAAATTTGAATTTGAATTTAAATTTGAATTGTTAAGAAAACAATATTGATTGAAACTTATAAGTGAAGTTGGAAAGCTAGTTGAAATGATAATGAATCTCTAGTAAAAAGATTTGTTTTAGAAAGTGATAAAACTATTTGGATTGTGAAAAATAATAGACGGGATAAGGGCATTCTTCTTAACATGTAATTTCGGGACGAAATTCTTTTAAGGAGGGAAGATTGTAACGACCCAGAATTTTTAACAATTTAATTTGAGAATATTTAATTAATTTTAAATATTTGAATGATGGTTTGAATTGAATGTCAAATTATCAGAATGAATTTGACGATTAAATTATGAAATTTAATCTATTGAAAGTGAATAAAAATTTAAATCTTCAATTTTAAGCTGATTAAAAATATTTCAAAGGCTTGTAAAATTCATATTGATAATATTGAAGATAATAGAAGCTTCAGAATTTAATTTGAAACTGCTTTGTTCAGTTTGGAAAATATATCGTTTGAATCGATATTCAAAAATAGCCGTCCGAGGCACAGTCTCGGAATTCGACGAAACCAGTTCCATTGGGTTCGTAATATTGAATTATTGCCGGGTTTTAAATTTTGTATTTTTCGGAGTTGATTTGTGATTACACGGCGAGTAAACGCGTTGAAATTAAATTCGATTTAAACTTGAATTTAAAATTTAAATAAGTCAACCTAACACATGTTCTCTTCCCTAAATTCATGCCTAAATTCACGAAGAAAGATCGTGTAACCCATGCCTCCCACTTTCTTTTAAAATACCGAAGCCCCTTCACTCTCGTTCAATTTAAATCAAATGGCCGAAGCCTCAGTAAATAAATAAAAAAAATATATCGCGACTGGGCGATTTGGGGTCGCGTGAGCGGGGGTCGCATGAGCTCGCGGCGCCGTGGGAATCGAGCAACGGTGATAGCCGCTGTGCATCGATGTCGCGAGTTGCTCGCGTGGAGATTTGGAGTTGCAGCAGCGGCGAGAACAGGTGGATGTTTGAGCTCGAAGAGATGATGGCAGGGGTTCGTGCTCGCGTGTGAGGGTTCTGCTCATTCGCGAGATGGAGGCTAGGGCTTCGGAGGCGGCGGCGATTCGCGTGGGGTCAGGCTACTGGGGTCTCGCGAAGGCGATGGTCAGTAAGGTATTGTCTCCGTTTATTCAATTTGAATTTAAAAAAATATATATATATAAAAATATATATGCAGTAAGAAAGAAAATGAATGAATTTGAAAATGTATATAAGTCAAAAACTGAAAGGAAATGTTTTACAGTAGGATTTATAAAACAATATTTTTGAAATAGAAAATAAAAATAATATTTTGCAGTGAGATTTTATATATGCAGATTGAAGACTGTATATAAATTTTTTTTTATAAATGATAGTTGTTGAAGATTTAAAATCTATAAAAGTATTTTATTATTATTTGAAAGCAGTTTGGAATAAAGGAAAAGAAAATTTAGTTTAAATTAAAAACATTGGTTAATTTAAATTGTTTTTAAGTTACTAAAAGATATTTATTAAAAAGGAATTTGTTAAAAATTAGAAGTATTAGCTTATTTAGAAATCTATTTTAATAACTAAAAATAATTTGTAAAAGAAAATTAGTTAGAAAATTTTACTTATTTGATAAAATGACTTATCAAAAGAGAATATTATTATTTTTGGGAAGAAATGTATAAAAGGAAATAAATGTGGAAATAAGTTTGATTAATTTACTTGTATAATTTATCTTAGAAGTAGTTAAAAAGAATCTGTTTAAAATTAAACGAATTGGTTTTAAAATAAAATCACTAGTTAATTTAAAGTTATTTTACAAGGAAAATTTGTAAAAGGAAAATTTGTTAAGTGAAATGATTTATGTAAAAGGAATCAATTCGAATTTTAAATTTTTAGTTGAAAAGAAAAAAATCATTGGTTAAAATTAAATGGTTAGTTAATTAAATTTATCCATTTAAAGGAAATTTGTTAATATAAAATTATCAAATGAAAAATTTATTATTCGATCTGTTCGAATATTAATAAATTGTGTAAATATTTATACAAGGTATAAATGAAGAAAACAAGCTGAATTGGAAGTGGATTGCAAACGGGAATAAAGGTGAGAACTTCTCACTCTAAAGGATTTTATTTATATTTTAAATAGTTAAATTTAAAATTGTTAGTTGTGTTGATTGAATGCTTGTATGATGATTGTTATATATATATATATATATATATATATATATATATATATATATGTTAGATGTGAATAGACCATATACGCCGTTAGTAAGCGGAGGTTATTTATTACACACATATACCGCGATATTCCACCTTGAAGTGGAATTGGTATTATATTATATATAGCAATATATATATATTGGCATATGTATATATTGGAGTTGATTGATTTCCCGCATTGTATAGCGGATGAGACCCTATTGCGCCGTTAGTAAGCGAATATATTTTATAAAACCCATATACCGCGATATTCCGTCTTGAAACGGAATTGGTATTGTGCTAATGTCTGTGGATGCAGGGAAACAGGTTGGAGGGATCCAACTGGATTCCTCACAAATATTTGTTTGATTCATATATTGTGATATTTGATTGTTTATCATGGATGATATATGATATTAGAAAGTCGTGATTGACTATTTGATGTGTTGCATCATCGGATCCAATTTTTGAAGTTTAAAAATAACGATTTTTATTTTAAGGAATTTCTAAAGTGATTTTTAGAAATATACGTTTGTAAAATATTTTTGGAATTGATTCATCTTAAATAAATAAACGTTATAATTTTAATATTATAAAAATTATGATTTTTGAGAAATTCAGTTAAAAGTTGATTTTTTTGAAAATATGAGATTAATGATTTTATAAAATAGTTTAAACTAGGATTTCTGAATTTATTATAAAAAGTTTAAATATAGGATTTATGGAATTTGATTATTTTATAAATCAAAATGGTGAAATTATAAAGGATTTTAAAGATGTTTTAAAAGAATGATATAGATTGATTTATATTAAAAGATTTATAAATTGATATTTATAAATTAAAAATATTAGAATTGTAAAACGAGCTTTTATAAGTGTTAGGATGAATGGTGTTTGAATTTCATAAATAAATGAAGTTTATAAGATTATAACGGTGAAGTTATAAATAGAATTTTATAAACAGTAGGTTTATAAAATTTATAAAGTTGTCTAAAAGAATAAATTTTGGATAAATAAATGAATCTTATAAGTTATAAGATTTATAAATTTGGGAAGTTTAAAGAAACAATTTTGTAAACAAATGAATTATAAGTGTTTGACTTATAATATGAATTTTTATTATATCATTGTGATTGAATTGAGATAGGCTAATAAAGGAATTTATAAAAAGGAGTTGATATAAAATAAATAGAAATAGAATTTATAAACGTTGTTTTATAAATCCGCAACGACTTATTTTGATAAGGAATTGTTTTAATTTGTTAATGGAATTATATTCATGTTTTAGACAGTGAATAATCCTTTAAAATAAAATCAATAGAAGTGATGAAATTTATTGACAAGGTATATTCACGTTTTTGAATAGTGAAGAAATTATTTTGGATGTGATGTTTGAAATAGAATTAAAACGATCTAAAGATGTTTTAAAAGGTGTTGAGATTCGAAACCATAGATTTCAACATTTATTGTTGAAATAGATGTTTTCGAGAAATAGAAGGAAATGGTAGATTATAACACTGTTGTTATAATAGATGATTTCCGAAAGGAAATGTTTTGTATAGTATTGGGATTTATATATCTATTTTAATTTCGAATCCCTATACTAGTGATTTTGGGTTGTCGTAACGATGTTTTACGCAACATTCGTTTTGGCCCAAATAAATATGTTTAAGTGAATGATTTCCTTAAAGAATGAAATATATACTTAATTTCGATTAGGGTATATTAAATATTTTCTAAGTATAGAAAATAAAAAGATCTGTGAATTACTTATTTTTAATAAGTATAGAAATGCTTTTCCAATATTAAGTGAATATTTGGAATTTATCTTTTTGAAGATAAATTGAAAATGAATACTAGAATTCGAATGGAAATCGTATACTCATGGAAACATTTTTGGAAATATAAATTCAATATGGAATTTATAAATGGAATTTGTAAAATGAGTTTAAAAATAAATATTGATTTATTTTTAAAGAATGGAAAGAATATATATCTTATAAAGATATTTTTGGAAAATAAATAATTTGGAAAATTATTTGGAATCTGGTGATGTTGGCATATTTATTGATAGTTCAATAACCGACTATCAATATTTACCCTTAAATAGGAATTTGTTGTGATTTGTTTGAAATTGAATGCTACACTTATTATTTTTTTTAAATAAGAGCTCACTATTCGGGTTAACCGGGAAAGGACCTTGGGGTCGTATAACCCATTCCGAATATGTGATACGTCGTTATGAATTGCATTTGAAGATCGGTGTTGAAGACCGGATATTTTCAAAAACGTAAGGGTTTCTTGTTGATTGTCTCTGCACTGGCTGATCCCCGGTATTGAGATCTCCATATGTGATGGGAAATTCGGACGTGATTAGAGATTATCCGGATTGCAATGACTTCTTTGTAAGTGCCTTCGGTTCTGTTCGAGCCCGGAACAGACTTGTATGGATAGTATGCCTGACATTACAAATTGAGATATAAAGCCGATTTCTTTCAAATATATTTCTGTTGGTGGCGGAGAATTTATTCTCTTAGCTTAACACCCTTCTCTGAGATGTACGAGCTCAGAGGTTATATAGTTGAAGGTTATCAGCGATATATTCCCAATTTGGTAATGTGACATACTGAGTGTTGCTGTGAAATGATCATTGTGTTGATTATTTGTGATAGGATCAATTATTTGATCGTCTATCTTGGTGATCATTTCTATGATCATTTCTTGACCCAAAGCATGGATTTTGTATAAAGTATGTTTTTGTGGACGTGACTTCGTCGAACCTCACACCCCGGAATGGTCAAAACAGGAAAGATGCGGCAAGGTTATGAGGGGTAGCGCCCTTTAGGATATGTGCATTTCCTTCTGGAAAAGGGTGGTATCATGGTATGGAGCCCAGATACTTACTCATGTTGAAAACACTTTATGATTGTGTGAATTGATTGCGAGCGCTCGGTGAAAGGTCCCAAAGGACCGGGGGATGGCATATTCGGTCAGTTGTTACTCAGTTAGGGGTAACCCGGCCTTGTGTTGGTAGAGATCCGGTTTGGTTCTCGGGGATGTCCATCCAGAGGCATTCTCATGTGGCAATGGGAAGTTCCTTGGCCTGATCATTCGTTGGAAATCCAAAGAAACAATACGATCTTGTACGGTTTTAGTTGTAGAACCTGCCATTTAAAATGGTAGCTATAGTAGGCATAATATAATGGTACCTATGCTGGCTAAGATTTATATTCTACTTTCGAAATGTTTCTACACTATGCACTAATAATAATATCAAAATTGATTTGATTTTAATGCGTATCAAGCATCTTTGACTAACATAAGAAGAAATCTTCCCCAAGTCTGCGTTTGCATTGTGTGTGTGGCGGGAGGTCTTATGGTAGTCTCATTTTTAAAAGCATTGCGAATTGACTTTAAAAATATTCCTCTACTTTGATTTTTAAAGAAAAAATAAACTGTTTTAGTTCCCACACCAGTCACATGACTGACTCGGAGTTTATTGTTTTCCTTCCTAAACTCTGGGTGCCCACCAATTTTCACACGGGCAGTCAAGAGTTAGGTTTATCAGGATATTCTGGAATTCAGGAGTTGCTGGAGGCAAGCTGGATGGCGTATTACTAGTTTATATAGTATTTCTTTCCCGCTGCATTGTTTGATGTTATACACTCTGATGATATGATGTAATGTAATGTAATGTAATAACTGATATAGTTCTTTGTCTAAAGATTATTCATTTATCTATTATATGTTGTTCCGCTGCGAATTGTGAGATTCTGATGTTGTTCTGTTGTTTTCAGTTCCGTTCTATTTTCTATTTTCTTTTCTCTCTATTTTCTACTATCTTCTTCTCTTTCTTCTTCTTTTCTTTTTCTTAAACCCATAACTATTCGGTTTTTCGGCAACGAAAAATCGTGATCGTTACATTTGGTATCGGAGCATATGGTTAAGCGACAACCATGGTTCTGTTGGGTATTACTCGTTAGAGATAGAGTCAGCAGTACTCTAGAATGAGTTTGAGTGTAATAATAGATATGAGCGCGTATTTGTTAGTGAATATGAAATTGTTTTTGAATCGGGTGAATACGATAATTTTGCCCAAAACTATTTTTTTGATAGAGAAAAGAAATGATTTTCTATGAATTATTATAGTATATGGTTGCATGATCGTTAGGAAGGGATAATATTGAATTATTATCATTAGTATATGGAATTAAATAAAATGGATTGAATTCAAGTAAACTAACTTGATAAATTATTAATTCATGGACTAATGAATTGGAATTTGAATTGGTTAAATTAAAGTTTAGTCGTGAGCTAAATTTGAAGCTAAATTTGAATTTGTATATAAATTCAAGTAAGTAAAAGAAATAAATTGAAATTCTCTTTGTTAGTAATTAAGTAAATTCGAGATGAATTGAATATGAAAAATGAATTGAGAATTGAATTCAAATTGAATTGAATAAGTGAATGTACTAATTGAAATGAATTGGTGAATGAAACTAATTTAAAGTAGTAATATGAATTATTAAATGAAAGTTAATCGACAGAATTCAATATGTAAAATTGAGAATTGAATTCGAATGAAATTTAAATTGTGAATTGAATTCAAATGGAATTGAAATTGTGAATGAGACTGAAATGTAAAATTGAATGAAATGAATATGTAACTTCAATAGTGAAGTAAAAATGTATAAGAAGCATATATTGGAAATTTTGTAATGAATTGGCAAAATGGTTTGAATGTTGGATTTGGATGCTACTACTAGCAGGTTATACAGGTATAAAAGAAAAGGAATTGGAAATTTTGATTTCAAAGATAAAATTGAATTGCTCGACAAAAAGGTACGTATTTCAATTTCAGTATGAAATTTGATGATTTTCTTCTCCAGCCACTTGGCTTTCTCTTTTCTTTTTGATTCTGAGGGGCCGTGGTTCCATTTTGTAGTCGTACCGAGCTAGCCGCGCAAAGGAGACGCTGGCGAAATTTTTCGAAAATTTAGGGTGTTAGAAAAATTTTGAGAAATTTTGAAAGTTTGAAATTTGAATTTGAATTTAAATTTGAATTGTTAAGAAAACAATATTGATTGAAACTTATAAGTGAAGTTGGAAAGCTAGTTGAAATGATAATGAATCTCTAGTAAAAAGATTTGTTTTAGAAAGTTGATAAAACTATTTGGATTGTGAAAAATAATAGACGGGATAAGGGCATTCTTCTTAACATGTAATTTCGGGACGAAATTCTTTTAAGGAGGGAAGATTGTAACGACCCAGAATTTTTAACAATTTAATTTGAGAATATTTAATTAATTTTAAATATTTGAATGATGGTTTGAATTGAATGTCAAATTATCAGAATGAATTTGACGATTAAATTATGAAATTTAATCTATTGAAAGTGAATAAAAATTTAAATCTTCAATTTTAAGCTGATTAAAAATATTTCAAAGGCTTGTAAAATTCATATTGATAATATTGAAGATAATAGAAGCTTCAGAATTTAATTTGAAACTGCTTTGTTCAGTTTGGAAAATATATCGTTTGAATCGATATTCAAAAATAGCCGTCCGAGGCATAGTCTCGGAATTCGACGAAACCAGTTCCATTGGGTTCGTAATATTGAATTATTGCCGGGTTTCAAATTTTGTATTTTTCGGAGTTGATTTGTGATTACACGGCGAGTAAACGCGTTGAAATTAAATTCGATTTAAACTTGAATTTAAAATTTAAATAAGTCAAACTAACACATGTTCTCTTCCCTAAATTCATGCCTAAATTCACGAAGAAAGATCGTGTAACCCATGCCTCCCACTTTCTTTTAAAATACCGAAGCCCCTTCACTCTCGTTCAATTTAAATCAAATGGCCGAAGCCTCAGTAAATAAAAATAAAAAAAATATCGCGACTGGGCGATTTGGGGTCGCGTGAGCGGGGGTCGCATGAGCTCGCGGCGCCGTGGGAATCGAGCAACGGTGATAGCCGCTGTGCATCGATGTCGCGAGTTGCTCGCGTGGAGATTTGGAGTTGCAGCAGCGGCGAGAACAGGTGGATGTTTGAGCTCGAAGAGATGATGGCAGGGGTTCGTGCTCGCGTGTGAGGGTTCTGCGCATTCGCGAGATGGAGGCTAGGGCTTCGGAGGCGGCGGCGATTCGCGTGGGGTCAGGCTACTGGGGTCTCGCGAAGGCGATGGTCAGTAAGGTATTGTCTCCGTTTATTCAATTTGAATTTAAAAAAATATATATATAAAAAAATATATGTGCAGTAAGAAAGAAAATGAATGAATTTGAAAATGTATATAAGTCAAAAACTGAAAGGAAATGTTTTACAGTAGGATTTATAAAACAATATTTTTGAAATAGAAAATAAAAATAATATTTTGTAGTGAGATTTTATATATGCAGATTGAAGACTGTATATAAATTTTTTTTTATAAATGATAGCTGTTGAAGATTTAAAATCTGTAAAAGTATTTTATTATTATTTGAAAGCAGTTTGGAATAAAGGAAAAGAAAATTTAGTTTAAATTAAAAACATTGGTTAACTTAAATTGTTTTTAAGTTACTAAAAGATATTTATTAAAAAGGAATTTGTTAAAAATTAGAAGTATTAGCTTATTTAGAAATCTATTTTAATAACTAAAAATAATTTGTAAAAGAAAATTAGTTAGAAAATTTTACTTATTTGATAAAATGACTTATCAAAAGAGAATATTATTATTTTTGGGAAGAAATGTATAAAAGGAAACAAATGTGGAAATAAGTTTGATTAATTTACTTGTATAATTTATCTTAGAAGTAGTTAAAAAGAATCTGTTTAAAATTAAACGAATTGGTTTTAAAATAAAATCACTAGTTAATTTAAAGTTATTTTACAAGGAAAATTTGTAAAAGGAAAATTTGTTAAGTGAAATGATTTATGTAAAAGGAATCAATTCGAATTTTAAATTTTTAGTTGAAAAGAAAAAAATCATTGGTTAAAATTAAATGGTTAGTTAATTAAATTTATCCATTTAAAGGAAATTTGTTAATATAAAATTATCAAATGAAAAATTTATTATTCGATCTGTTCGAATATTAATAAATTGTGTAAATATTTATACAAGGTATAAATGAAGAAAACAAGGTGAATTGGAAGTGGATTGCAAACGGGAATAAAGGTGAGAACTTCTCACTCTAAAGGATTTTATTTATATTTTAAATAGTTAAATTTAAAATTGTTAGTTGTGTTGATTGAATGCTTGTATGATGATTGTTATATATATATATATATATATATATATATATATATATATTGGATGTGAATAGACCCTATACGCCGTTAGTAAGCGGAGGTTATTTATTACACACATATACCGCGATATTCCACCTTGAAGTGGAATTGGTATTATATTATATATAGCAATATATATATATATATATTGGCATATGTATATATTGCAGTTGATTGATTTCCCGCATTGTATAGCGGATGAGACCCTATTGCGCCGTTAGTAAGCGGATATATTTTATAAAACCCATATACCGCGATATTCCGTCTTGAAATGGAATTGGTATTGTGCTAATCTCTGTGGATGCAGGGAAACAGGTTGGAGGGATCCAACTGGATTCCTCACAAATATTTGTTTGATTCATATATTGTGATATTTGATTGTTTATCACGGATGATATATGATATTAGAAAGTCGTGATTGACTATTTGATGTGTTGCATCATCGGATCCAATTTTTGAAGTTTAAAAATAACGATTTTTATTTTAAGGAATTTCTAAAGTGATTTTTTGAAATATACGTTTCTAAAATATTTTTGGAATTGATTCATCTTAAATAAATAAACGTTATAATTTTAATATTATAAAAATTATGATTTTTGAGAAATTCAGTTAAAAGTTGATTTTTCTGAAAATATGAGATTAATGATTTTATAAAATAGTTTAAACTGGGATTTCTGAATTTATTATAAAAATTTTAAATATAGGATTTATGGAATT
This sequence comes from Allium cepa, assembly GCA_030765085.1. Taxonomy (NCBI): domain Eukaryota; kingdom Viridiplantae; phylum Streptophyta; class Magnoliopsida; order Asparagales; family Amaryllidaceae; genus Allium; species Allium cepa. The sequence continues at coordinate 84,961,605 of CM060942.1, read as the reverse complement.
TGATTATTTTATAAATCAAAATGGTGAAATTATAAAGGAGTTTAAAGATGTTTTAAAAGAATGATATAGATTGATTTATATTAAAAGATTTATAAATTGATATTTATAAATTAAAAATATTAGAATTGTAAAACGAGCTTTTATAAGTGTTAGGATGAATTGTGTTTGAATTTCATAAATAAATGAAATTTATAAGATTATAACGGTGAAGTTATAAATAGAATTTTATAAACAGTAGGTTTATAAAATTTATAAAGTTGTCTAAAAGAATAAATTTTGGATAAATAAATGAATCTTATAAGTTATAAGATTTATAAATTTGGGAAGTTTAAAGAAACAATTTTGTAAACAAATGAATTATAAGTGTTTGACTTATAATATGAATTTTTATTATATCATTGTGATATGAATTGAGATAGGTTAATAAAGGAATTTATAAAAAGGAGTTGATATAAAATAAATAGAAATAGAATTTATAAACGTTGTTTTATAAATCCGCAACGACTTATTTTGATAAGGAATTGTTGTAATTTGTTAATGGAATTATATTCATGTTTTAGACAGTGAATAATCCTTTAAAATAAAATGAATAGAAGTGATGAAATTTATTAACAAGGTATATTCACGTTTTTGAATAGTGAAGAAATTATTTTGGATGTGATGTTTGAAATAGAATTAAAACGATCTAAAGGTGTTTTAAAAGGTGTTGAGATTCGAAACCATAGATTTCAACATTTATTGTTGAAATAGATGTTTTCGTGAAATAGAAGGAAATGGTAGATTATAACACTGTTGTTATAATAGATGATTTCCGAAAGGAAATGTTTTGTATAGTATTGGGATTTATATATCTATTTTAATTTCGAATCCCTATACTAGTGATTTTGGGTTGTCGTAACGATGTTTTACGCAACATTCGTTTTGGCCCAAATAAATATGTTTAAGTGAATGATTTCCTTAAAGAATGAAATATATACTTAATTTCGATTAGGGTATATTAAATATTTTCTAAGTATAGAAAATAAAAAGATCTGTGAATTACTTATTTTTAATAAGTATAGAAATGCTTTTCCAATATTAAGTGAATATTTGGAATTTATCTTTTTGAAGATAAATTGAAAATGAATATTAGAATTCGAATGGAAATCGTATACTCATGGAAACATTTTTGGAAATATAAATTCAATATGGAATTTATAAATGGAATTTGGAAAATGAGTTTAAAAATAAATATTGATTTATTTTTAAAGAATGGAAAGAATATATATCTTATAAAGATATTTTTGGAAAATAAATAATTTGGAAAATTATTTGGAATCTGGTGATGTTGGCATATCTATTGATAGTTCAATAACCGACTATCAATATTTAGCCTTAAATAGGAATTTGTTGTGATTTGTTTGAAATTGAATGCTACACTTATTTTATTTTTTAAAATAAGCGCTCACTATTCGGGTTAACCGGGAAAGGACCTTGGGGTCGTATAACCCATTCCGAATATGTGATACGTCGTTATGAATTGCATTTGAAGATCGGTGTTGAAGACCGGATATTTTCAAAAACGTAAGAGTTTCTTGTTGATTGTCTCTGCACTGGCTGATCCCCGGTATTGAGATCTCCATATGTGATGGGAAATTCGGACGTGATTAGAGATTATCCGGATTGCAAGGACTTCTTTGTAAGTGCCTTCGGTTCTGTTCGAGCCCGGAACAGACTTGTATGGATAGTATGCCTGACATTACAAATTGAGTTATAAAGCCGATTTCTTTCAAATATATTTCTGTTGGTGGCGGAGAATTTATTCTCTTAGCTTAACACCCTTCTCTGAGACGTACGAGCTCAGAGGTTATATAGTTGAAGGTTATCAGCGATATATTCCCAATTTGGTAATGTGACATACTGAGTGTTGCTGTGAAATGATCATTGTGTTGATTATTTGTGATAGGATCAATTATTTGATCGTCTATCTTGGTGTTCATTTGTATGATCATTTGTTGACCCAAAGCATGGATTTTGTATAAAGTATGTTTTTGTGGACGTGACTTCGTCGAACCTCACACCCCGGAATGGTCAAAACAGGAAAGATGCGGCAAGGTTATGAGGGGTAGCGCCCTTTAGGATATGTGCATTTCCTTCTGGAAAAGGGTGGTATCATGGTATGGAGCCCAGATACTTACTCATGTTGAAAACACTTTATGATTGTGTGAATTGATTGCGAGCGCTCGGTGAAAGGTCCCAAAGGACCGGGGGATGGCATATTCGGTCAGTTGTTACTCAGTTAGGGGTAACCCGGCCTTGTGTTGGTAGAGATCCGGTTTGGTTCTCGGGGATGTCCATCCAGAGGCATTCTCATGTGGCAATGGGAAGTTCCTTGGCCTGATCATTCGTTGGAAATCCAAAGAAACAATACGATCTTGTACGGTTTTAGTTGTAGAACCTGCCATTTAAAATGGTAGCTATAGTAGGCATAATATAATGGTACCTATGCTGGCTAAGATTTATATTCTACTTTCGAAATGTTTCTACACTATGCACTAATAATAATATCAAAATTGATTTGATTTTAATGCGTATCAAGCATCTTTGACTAACATAAGAAGAAATCTTCCCCAAGTCTGCGTTTGCATTGTGTGTGTGGCGGGAGGTCTTATGGTAGTCTCATTTTTAAAAGCATTGCGAATTGACTTTAAAAATATTCCTCTACTTTGATTTTTAAAGAAAAAATAAACTGTTTTAGTTCCCACACCAGTCACATGACTGACTCAGAGTTTATTGTTTTCCTTCCTAAACTCTGGGTGCCCACCAATTTTCACACGGGCAGTCAAGAGTTAGGTTTATCAGGATATTCTGGAATTCAGGAGTTGCTGGAGGCAAGCTGGATGGCGTATTACTAGTTTATATAGTATTTCTTTCCCGCTGCATTGTTTGATGTTATACACTCTGATGATATGATGTAATGTAATGTAATGTAATAACTGATATATTTCTTTGTCTAAAGATTATTCATTTATCTATTATATGTTGTTCCGCTGCGAATTGTGAGATTCTGATGTTGTTCTGTTGTTTTCAGTTCCGTTCTATTTTCTATTTTCTTTTCTCTCTATTTTCTACTATCTTCTTCTCTTTCTTCTTCTTTTCTTCTTCTTAAACCCATAACTATTCGGTTTTTCGGCAACGAAAAATCGCAATCGTTACAACATTCCTCCCCACTTTGAATCTTTTTGTCCTCGAAAAGGAATGAAAGCGGAATTTATTTAATATTTTAAAACCAGTTAAAATATTCTTTGATCATTTTAAAACACTTTAAAACCTATATCGTATTACAGTAATAGTTTTATAAAAATACTTTTATAACTCGATGTTTCCACAAGTCTATCTTTGTTCTCATAGAAATTCGGTCATACGTTGATCAGGCGTACGACTGAAAATCTATAAGTACTTAGCAGACCTGTTTTCAACACCTAGTGAAAATACTTTGAAAATAATTTTATTGAAAATATAGAAAACGGTTTTTTTTGAAAATAGGGGATATAACTTTGGTGAGAATGCTCTGGAAATCATCACCTCCATCCATGGTCACAGTTAGATTCCAGTGTTACATTGTCGTCGCAGCAAAAGTCCATGTAACTGCAGGCTCTAAGCGTCCTCTCGATTACGCCATGGATCCCACACAACATATCACAGTTACATCCAGGGTTACGTTGCCGTCGCAGCAAAATTCCATGCAACTGCAGGCTCTCAGCGGCCTCTCGATTACGCCATGGATCCCACACAACAGATCACAGTTACATCCAGGGTTACGTTGCCGTCGCAGCAAAAGTCCATGTAACTGCAGGCCCTCGGCGGCCTCTGATTTTTGCTGTCGAAATGAAACTCCTCCACTCCTACATAGGTCGCAGTCTACCGATATAAAATCAAACGCACAATGTTGGCTCTCAGCGGCACACATGACTTTCGCTATGTTATACCATAGGTCGCAGTCTGCCGATATAGAATCAAACGCAGACTGTTGGCTCTCAATGGCACACACGATTTTCGCTATGGTATACTCTACTTATAATCCCCAGGAACTAGTTTTGTCCGGATTCCTCACAGGATCAACTTTAGAACCCACCCTTGGGGCTCAAGGCAGCACCACCCGGTGGTACTCCTGAGAAGTTCATTTCAAGGGAGCGCCTTTTTCCCCAGAGCCATCATCAAAACATTTTATACTATACATATATAGTATCTTTAAATCATACACCTAGTATGATCTCATACAAATCTCCTTTACACAAAATCGATTATTCCAAAATCGATAATTCTCAAACTAGGCCTTCCAAAATCAATATTGATTTTACCTAAAAATCAAAAGCCTTTCCGAATCCAAAGGTTCCCAAAATCATTTCCAAAATCCTCATAAGATCCTTTATACATACATACATACATACATATATATATATATATATATATATATATATATAATTTTTAAAACCTTGGATTATCTCGAACTGGTATAAACTACTTTTTTTCTTCAAACACTTTCAAAAACCCTTTTTCTTTTGGCAAAAGATTCAATAAGGGGAGTTTTATCTTATATTACTAAGATATATAACTTTATTTATCCAAAATCAAATATTCAAATTTGATTACTCCTTTCAATATCATTTTCATTCAAATCCATACGATGCACACATATCATTCGTACGCTATACCAATCTGATCGCTCACTCGATCACACAATTTCAATTCTGAACTGGTATCGTCCACCTGACTTTCTAGTGCGGACACAGATCTGGTTTCTTGATTAGAAACTGTCATTCTCCTTGCATAGTCATAACTATGATAGAGAATATCCAGAACCAATCAACAATCCATATCCAGGTTCGCCTTCAAAAATCGAGTGGAAAATTCCAACTCGGATCGATATAACTATCTCGACATTCTGTGCTCGAATCTGGATCAAATCACTATGCGAATAGAATAACATATGTACATCCTACGTATTTATCTTTATTGGTTATTAGCCAAATCAATTCCATTTCTATTCATATTTACTTTGATTTTCATTCACTTACTCCCAATTGCTTCAATCTATTTGGATTATCACCTCTATTCTTATCTCGATTGGTATTTAACCAATAACAGTTTGAACTCCGTCCAGTTTAAATTTAGAAAATAACTTGAAAAGTTAAAGAAATAGATAAGTAGTTGAAAAAAATAATTACTAGTTTGTAAAATAGCTGTAAAATAGTTCAGTAATTGTAAAATAATTGGAAAATAGTTAAATAGTCACAGAAATTTTAAATAATTGCAAAATAGCTATAAAATAGTAATTAGTTTATAGAATAGTTAGAAAATTGTTAAACAGTTTCAAAAATATAAGATAGTTTGGTTTTTAATAGAAAAATTGTATATATAATAAATAGCTTGGAAAAATAGGCTTATATTAAATCAATTTATATTAGAAATAGTCCAGAGTCAAAACTGCTCACTACCCAATCTCCATTCTCATCAATTCAATTTAAATTTCCACTTCCATTTAAATTGACCCAATTCCAATTTTAAATAACTTCATTTTCCATTGGACTTGATTTATTCCCAATTTAAGCTGAATTAGTTCTCAATTTCTTTTTAAATTTAAATCAAATTCCATTTGATTTTAAACATATTCATCTTTAATTACAATCCCAAGTTAAATCTTAATTCCATCTTGAAATTTTCAAATTAGTTTGATCATTCAACTTATTTAACTTCACATTAATAATCTTCCTACTTATTAAGTTGAAAAACTTATCACTTTGGGTATCATATCTCATTCCAGATTTAAAACTCAACATTTAGAGTTTATATCAACCAACTTTATATTATGTATATCCATACATATACAAATTTACTTCTTGGCTTGCCAAGCCAAATTTAAAAATTGAAACCACCTTTGGTTTCAATTCAAACAAATTTTCTTTAAAATTTTCAAACATTTCTCATTTTTAAAATAAGATCATTATTCAAATTAGTTTGAATAATATTATTTCCTTTAACATTTTGAAACCAATTCAAAATTTTAAACTTAGAATTCAGGACTTCGCAATTTGAAACCAATTCTAATTCATCTTATTCTGAAATACTTCTCCAAATCAAGATTTCAATTTTTGGTTGAATCCATTTCAAACTTGTCTTTAATTTAATTTCAATCTGGTTGTAATTCTATTATCACTTAATTCTTATTATGTGACGACCGCCCATGACTCCCGCACCAAATGAAGGAAATAATGCGCTGAAAGGTGTGCCAGGCAGCCATGGACGATAGTCAGGGTAAAACAAAACAAAAGAATCTCTATCGCATAACTCACAGCGCATGGATAAAATACAATAGAGAAATATAATATAGTGAAGCTCCATAGAACAGAAACATCATCATATAAGCATCACAGTAGTTTTATACAATCATCTACACAAATCCATACATGAAAGCCTCACTACAAATCACTCAACCAAATACAGCAGCGGATACCCAGTACATATAGTAAGAAAACTAATATGCAAAGCCTCCTGCTCGTCTTCGTCATCTTCAGCGTAGAACTCCTAGCACAGCACCTGTCACCTGCTACCTAGTCTGCCCATCCCAAACATGGATGAACAGCCCAAGGTAATAAGAGGAGACATAAAACCTTGAGTCAGACAAAGTCTTAGTGAGCAGTAAATTAACTATCAAACATACCAAAAGAGCATAAAGGATAAAAGGAATAGGAACCAAACCATCCCACTCCACCTCTTTCTACAGTGATAGCCCCCAGACACACACTAAGGAGAAGCAGGCATAACACAGCAGGCAATTAAAGTAAAGTAATTATCACTCGAGTCAAGGTCGATGTTTTCCAAATACAAACCCCCAAGGCCTAAACCAAGATCAGATAAGCACCCAGAAAACACCGCTCTTGAGACCGAATGATGATACAACCAAACATCCATGACTCTGGCTATCACTGTTAACTTTGCCTTGATTTCACCGTTAGTTGAATGACCACCTGTCAAGGGCTAATGGTAACCCCGGTTCTAACCATAACTCCGCACACTGCCTTGTGCCTAGGACTTATCTACTTTGCCCAGAGTACTCAACTACCTACCTGTAGTCTTTTGGGTGTCCCGACTACCTACCTGTAGTCGTTATGGGCGCCCCATGTACTCTTGCTTTTGAGCATGCTAGAACCTTCAACCACGATGAGATCCAGGCCTCCTAGCCATCCTTCTTGACGACTATCCTCATACAAGCTCAAGCTACCTCTTGAACAATCCATTATCAACCAACTTGAACTACCCTTCAAGTTATCAACATGCTTGGAATGATCCCTGCTTGGATTAAGCCAAAACTCACATCATACTTCGCTTCATCGCATCAAAGCAAAGTCTCATCTCAACAACATGGTTTGCCTCATCAAATCATGGCAAAGTCCCATCTCAACATCATCCAATCTATACATATGAGCTTCAACATCCGCTACATATGCCTTAAGCAGCTTTCACCATTCAAGAGCCTTCTTCCATAGCTTTTGAATCCTCTTCCATCCTCTTGTTCCAAATCAACTACTAGCTAACTTGGAAACAATCAAATCAATCATACATTCAAATATCAATCATTCAAACAAGATCTAACAAGCAATATAAGCAATATCAACTATAATGGCAATTTCGTAAATAAGTGAGCAAAAGTCCAACATATGTGAAACCATAGTTTTTAGCATAGATCTATCAAATATAAAACATGGGTTTTGTCTCTAATACTTGTTAAACTAACTTGCATAAGTAAACATCTTCAAAAACCATGGATCTAGACTTCGATCTAAGAAAAATGCATGAAATCTCTAACTTTAACACCCAAACATGCCACCAATCCAATATACTCCTTTGGATCCGCGTGAGAGATAACTACCACTCACCAAATCACCAAAACAACCTAAAAGCAATCAACTCCAGATCTGGACAGCAAGGATTCAAGCTCGATTCGTCGAAATCTCGCTTGAAACGATGAAATCTAGCTCGAACGGATGAAGATCTTCAACTTTGGCACTTGGATCTTCGATCTCGATCTTCGATCTTGGATGGATGTTAGAATTAGATTGGAAGTAGAGAAAGAAGATGAAGAAATGTTGTAGACAAGTCTTCAAAATGGCAGCACTTCGTCGCTTCAAAAACCGGTGCCAAAAAGTGAGAAAAACTCCACTATTTATAGGCTGAATTCTCTCTTAGATCGGCCAGAACCTTAACTCGGAGCTCGCTATTAGGTCGTTACCGACCTAACGACCTACCTCTAACTCGGCAAGGCCGACCTAACTCCATTCCGAGTCAACAACATACGACTCAAGACACCACACGACCTAAAACACATGTCATCCTAACAAAACAACCCGAGCTACGACTTATGACCTAACCCGTATACGAGTCACGACTTACGACACATCAGGTCATACGACCCAACAACATACACATACCAACTTAGGTCGTCCACTCCTATAGGTCGCATACCACTAGGTCGGTCATTCCTAAGCCTTAACTCGGCAGTTTTCCTTAGGTCGCTCCCTTCGACCCAAGCTGTCTACGACCTAAGCTAACTCCCATAACCCGTAAGGTCGGTCTTCCCTATAACTCGCTAGCCCCTTAGGTCGGTCATACGAGCTAACTTTTAACTCGGTCACATACTACCATGTTGACTCGCTCATATCACTAGGTCGCTCAAACCTAACTCGTGCACGACCTATCTCCTTAGCTAACTCGAACACGACTCAAGCCTTAGTTGACTCGGTCATGTCTTAACATCCAACACGTTAACTCGTCTACGAGTTAACCTCTATTCGAGTTAACTTCTCCATACGACTTAGGCTATAGCTAACACAAACAACACCAATGACCTGCAAATCCTATGATATATCGACACGTAAAATACGGGTCGTTACATTCTCTCCTCCTTAGGAATTTCGCCCCCGAAATTCCAAGCAAACAACAGCAATCAAAGATATTCCGCATGCCTACCATCCATAGCAATCAACAAACCATGCATCCAATTCTAGCCTAGCATGCAGAATTCTAAGATAGAAATCAAGATGCAAATTCATGAGATGTCACGACACCTTAGGGTCATACCTCGAAGAGTTCTGGATGAGCTGCCTTCATCCTCTCTTCCTCCTCCCATGTACAATCGTTGACATCTTCACTCCATTGTATCTTGAGTAACATAATCGTCTTCCTCCTAAGCTGTTTCGTATCAGTTTCAACAATACGAAGCGGCTTACGAGGTCTTGTAACAACTGGATCAACCTCCAAATCTTCATAGCTATCAGCAGAAACCACTGTCTTTGGGTCGTGCACATACTTCCGTAGATAAGCTACATGAAAAACATTGTGCACACCCGCCATCTTTTCCGGTAACTCCAATCTATAAGCGAGCTTTCCAATACGCTCGATAATCGGGAATGGTCCAACAAATCTCGGAGTCAACTTTCCTTTCTTCCCAAACCTTATAGCATTCTTCAATGGAGAAATCTTCACAAAAACCATATCACCCACATCGAATTCCAAATCCTTTCGACGATTATCTGCATAACTCTTCTGACGATCCTGGGCTGCCCTCATTCGTTGCCGAATGATCTCTATACAATCCGTAGTTTGACGAATCATCTCTGGCCCAAGCATCAGCTTTTCTCCCGTTTCCAACCAACATGTCGGAGAGTTACACGGTCTTCCATATAATGCTTCATATGGTGCCATACCAATACTCGACTGATAACTGTTATTATAAGCAAACTCCACCAAATGAAGGTGATCTTCCCATGATCCTCCGAAGTCCAAAACACATGCCCTAAGAAGATCTTCCAAAACTCGGTTGACTCTCTCAGTCTGACCATCTGTTTGAGGGTGATAAGTTGTACTCAAACACAACTCAGTTCCCAAAACTTCCTGGAAGCTCTTCCAAAATCTACTAGTGAACAATGGGTCTCGATCGCTCACTATACTCTTCGGAACACCATGGAAACGAACTATCCACTTCACATACAGTTCAGCCAACTTTGATGCAGTCCTAGTCGATCGAACAGGAATGAACCTTGCACTCTTGGTCAAACGATCTACAATGACCCAAATCCCTTCATTCCCTGCTCTTGTCCTAGGTAGACCATCAATAAAATCCATCGACACTTGCTCCCACTTCCATGTAGGAACCTCCAATGGCTGAAGCAATCCACTGGGCTTCTTCTGCTCAGCCTTCACCAACTGGCAATTCATACACTTGGAAATAAAATCTCCAACATCCTTCTTCATACCTTCCCAGTAGTAGGATCTTTTCATATCCCGATACATCTTATTTCCGCCTGGATGAATTGTCAACTTCGAGTGATGACTTTCCCTCAGAACTTCATCTCTCAATCCATCAATATCGGGAACAACTAGTCGTCCTTGCTTTCGAAGCCAACCCTCTCGATCGACCTCGAATCCCTTATCCTTCTCTGGGTCCAACCCAGATTCCAAATCACGGAAAATCTTGACAAGCTTATCATCTCTTCTTTGGCTCTCGCCAATTCTTTCCACAAGAGTAGGCCTTATCGATAAGTTTGCCAACATCTCAGGTTCCAATTCACATCTAGGCCTGAAATCAAATCCAGCCAAATACTCAAGACTCTTCCATTCCGAAAACATGGCTCCTAATCCTGCATGTCTTCGACTTAACGCATCAGCTACTACGTTACCTTTTCCCGGAGTATAGGCTATACCAAAATCATACGATGCTAAGAACTCTAGCCACCGTTGCTGTCGAAGATTCAAATCCTTTTGGGAGAAAAGATACTTCAACGACTTATGATCTGTAAACAACTCGAATCTAACTCCCAATAGATAATGTCTCCACATCTTCAAAGCAAACACAATCGCCGCTAACTCCAAATCATGAGTCGGATAATTCCTTTCATGCGGCTTCAGTTGTCGACTAGCATACGCAACAACTTTATCCTTCTGCATTAGCACCGCTCCTAGTCCAGTGCCACATGCATCGGTGTAAACCACCATCTCATCATTCCCACTCGGAATAGTCAAAACAGGAGCACTTGTCAGTCGTTCTTTCAGGATTACGAAAGCTTGCTCACACTTATCATCCCATCTGAACACTTGGTTCTTCTTCGTCAACCCTGTTAACGGTGCAGCTATCTTGGAAAAGTCTTTGATAAACCGTCGATAATATCCTGCTAATCCAAGAAAACTTCTCACATCGGATGCATTCTTAGGTCTAATCCAATCCTGGATTGCTGCCACCTTAGCGGGATCAACCGCTATGCCATTTCCAGAGATAACATGGCCTAAGAACCTCACTTCACTCTTCCAGAAGTGACACTTCGAAAATTTAGCCTTCAGCTGATGTTTCCGCAAGATTTCCAAAACAATCCTCAAGTGCGTCTTGTGCTCTTCCTCAGTTCTGGAATAAATCAAAATATCATCCACGAACACAAGCACGAACTTATTCAACTGATCTCTGAATACCCTATTCATAAGATCCACAAAATATGCTGGCGCGTTAGTCAATCCAAACGGCATTACCAGCCACTCATAAAACCCGGATGGTGTTCTGAAAGCAGTCTTCGGCACACTATCCTTTGCCACTCTCAACTGGTGAAATCCCGTTGCCAAATCCATCTGAGAAAACACCTTAGCCTCGTGAAGCTGATCAAACAAGTCATCTATTCTCGGCAATGGATACTTGTTCTTCTTAGTCACCTTATTCAGCTCACGATAATCAACACACAACCTCAACGATCCATCCGCTTTGGTTGCGAACACAACGGGCGCACCCCATTCGGACACACTTCTCCGAATGAATCCTTTCCGCAAAAGGTCATCAACTTGCACCTTCAGCTCTTGCTGCTCCCTCGGTGCCATTCGCCTAAGAGGCATCACAACAGGTCTGGCTCCCTCAATTAGATCGATACGAAACTCGATCTCCCTATGCGGCGGTAACCCTTTGACTTCCTCAAAGACATCACCAAACTCATTCACAATAGGCACTGATGACAGTCCATCCCGTGGAACAACCAGCGAATACATGAAGCTCATGAAGACGCCTTCCTCATGCTTACATCGTATCACAACCTTTCGCCCTTCCACATTTCCGACTGTCACCTCAAGCCTCTCACAATCAATCCTAGCCGCATACTTCCTAAGCCAGTCCATGCCCAAAATAATTCCGAACCCCGCAAAGTTCAGAACAAAGCAATCACAAACAAACGAGCAATCATGACTCGACACAACTAGACCACGGCATATCATACACAAACATGACGAACCCCCAACCGGATTAGTCACAACCAATGGCCTATCAACAATATCCGGTTTCATACCTAACCGGCATACCAACTCATCACAAACAAAAGAATGCGACGCTCCAGTATCAAACAACACTCTAACTGGAACACCACAAATAGAAAGAGTACCTTGAACCACCACACTCTTCCCCTTCTCCTCAGCAGTAGGAGCTTTCGAAGACGATGGAACAGCCCCCAAAGCATAGGCTTGCACAACCTGCCTATCTTTCCTCGGTTCTGGACAGTCCTTCTGGATATGTCCCAGCTTATCACAGTTGTAACACTTTCCCGGCACCTTGGGATTCTTACAATCTTTGTAAAGATGGCCCTTCTGCTGGCAGTTATAGCAAGTCATTTCGCTCTTCGGCTTCTTCTGGCCATCCTTACCCTTCTGTTGCTGCTGCTTCCTCTTCCTGTTGCCACTCTGCTGTGGTTTAGATACTTCCCTGGTTACAGCAACAACAGAACTTTCCTTAGGGAACAAACTCTCATGCCTCAAAGCTTTCTCCACAAGCTTCTCAAATGGATCATCCAGATGATCCACTAACTGCCTTCCCAGATAAGCATCCAGACCAGTCACAAACTTCTCGTTCTTCTGGTAGGGAGAATCAATATACGATCTGGCATACTTAGACAAAGCTTCGAACTCAGAAATATACTCAAGAACAGGCCTCCCACCTTGCTTGAGCTCCACAAACCTCTTAAAAAAGACCGATTTCTGAGCAGTAGAGATGAACTTAGCTTCAAATCTAACTTGGAATTGCTCCCAAGTAATCTCTTCTTCTGGTGTATCTATAGTGATAGAATTCCACCAATCCGCAGCTCTCCCCTGAAGCTGTCTCGATGCAAGCTTCCTCTTGGTTGCATCCTCAATCCCTAGATCACCAAAAATCCTTCGACATGCTTCAATCCATCTCTGCACCTCAATAGTCGACTCCGTTCCCAAGAAAGCTTTTCCTCCGAGAGAAGTATAATCCTTGCAAAGCTTGGCAAAATCCACCGGTCTTGGAGCCTGGACTTGAACTCCAACATCAACAGTAGGCCCTGGAACGGGCATCCTCCTCATGATCGAAGTCATCATTGCTTCGAACATAGCCCCATAATCTGCAGCTCCTTCTGTAGCACGGCCTTCCCTAGCAGCTGGTCTTCCTCTTTGACTCATCCTTAATATCTGTAAAAAGAATGATTAGAACACCTTAAGAAACAACTGCATAAGGAGTTCAAATCCATCTTAACTACTATATTATATATAGTAATCATCCATCAAAATACAATTACGTCTCTCTTACGTAATTACGTCAGCGAGCGTTGGCTAAAATTGATTAACCAAAGCTCTGATACCAAATGTGACGACCGCCCATGACTCCCGCACCAAATGAAGGAAATAATGCGCTGAAAGGTGTGCCAGGCAGCCATGGACGATAGTCAGGGTAAAACAAAACAAAAGAATCTCTATCGCATAACTCACAGCGCATGGATAAAATACAATAGAGAAATATAATATAGTGAAGCTCCATAGAACAGAAACATCATCATATAAGCATCACAGTAGTTTTATACAATCATCTACACAAATCCATACATGAAAGCCTCACTACAAATCACTCAACCAAATACAGCAGCGGATACCCAGTACATATAGTAAGAAAACTAATATGCAAAGCCTCCTGCTCGTCTTCGTCATCTTCAGCGTAGAACTCCTAGCACAGCACCTGTCACCTGCTACCTAGTCTGCCCATCCCAAACATGGATGAACAGCCCAAGGTAATAAGAGGAGACATAAAACCTTGAGTCAGACAAAGTCTTAGTGAGCAGTAAATTAACTATCAAACATACCAAAAGAGCATAAAGGATAAAAGGAATAGGAACCAAACCATCCCACTCCACCTCTTTCTACAGTGATAGCCCCCAGACACACACTAAGGAGAAGCAGGCATAACACAGCAGGCAATTAAAGTAAAGTAATTATCACTCGAGTCAAGGTCGATGTTTTCCAAATACAAACCCCCAAGGCCTAAACCAAGATCAGATAAGCACCCAGAAAACACCGCTCTTGAGACCGAATGATGATACAACCAAACATCCATGACTCTGGCTATCACTGTTAACTTTGCCTTGATTTCACCGTTAGTTGAATGACCACCTGTCAAGGGCTAATGGTAACCCCGGTTCTAACCATAACTCCGCACACTGCCTTGTGCCTAGGACTTATCTACTTTGCCCAGAGTACTCAACTACCTACCTGTAGTCTTTTGGGTGTCCCGACTACCTACCTGTAGTCGTTATGGGCGCCCCATGTACTCTTGCTTTTGAGCATGCTAGAACCTTCAACCACGATGAGATCCAGGCCTCCTAGCCATCCTTCTTGACGACTATCCTCATACAAGCTCAAGCTACCTCTTGAACAATCCATTATCAACCAACTTGAACTACCCTTCAAGTTATCAACATGCTTGGAATGATCCCTGCTTGGATTAAGCCAAAACTCACATCATACTTCGCTTCATCGCATCAAAGCAAAGTCTCATCTCAACAACATGGTTTGCCTCATCAAATCATGGCAAAGTCCCATCTCAACATCATCCAATCTATACATATGAGCTTCAACATCCGCTACATATGCCTTAAGCAGCTTTCACCATTCAAGAGCCTTCTTCCATAGCTTTTGAATCCTCTTCCATCCTCTTGTTCCAAATCAACTACTAGCTAACTTGGAAACAATCAAATCAATCATACATTCAAATATCAATCATTCAAACAAGATCTAACAAGCAATATAAGCAATATCAACTATAATGGCAATTTCGTAAATAAGTGAGCAAAAGTCCAACATATGTGAAACCATAGTTTTTAGCATAGATCTATCAAATATAAAACATGGGTTTTGTCTCTAATACTTGTTAAACTAACTTGCATAAGTAAACATCTTCAAAAACCATGGATCTAGACTTCGATCTAAGAAAAATGCATGAAATCTCTAACTTTAACACCCAAACATGCCACCAATCCAATATACTCCTTTGGATCCGCGTGAGAGATAACTACCACTCACCAAATCACCAAAACAACCTAAAAGCAATCAACTCCAGATCTGGACAGCAAGGATTCAAGCTCGATTCGTCGAAATCTCGCTTGAAACGATGAAATCTAGCTCGAACGGATGAAGATCTTCAACTTTGGCACTTGGATCTTCGATCTCGATCTTCGATCTTGGATGGATGTTAGAATTAGATTGGAAGTAGAGAAAGAAGA
Source organism: Allium cepa (assembly GCA_030765085.1). Classification (NCBI taxonomy): domain Eukaryota; kingdom Viridiplantae; phylum Streptophyta; class Magnoliopsida; order Asparagales; family Amaryllidaceae; genus Allium; species Allium cepa. The sequence continues at coordinate 84,946,036 of CM060942.1, read as the reverse complement.
TGAAGAAATGTTGTAGACAAGTCTTCAAAATGGCAGCACTTCGTCGCTTCAAAAACCGGTGCCAAAAAGTGAGAAAAACTCCACTATTTATAGGCTGAATTCTCTCTTAGATCGGCCAGAACCTTAACTCGGAGCTCGCTATTAGGTCGTTACCGACCTAACGACCTACCTCTAACTCGGCAAGGCCGACCTAACTCCATTCCGAGTCAACAACATACGACTCAAGACACCACACGACCTAAAACACATGTCATCCTAACAAAACAACCCGAGCTACGACTTATGACCTAACCCGTATACGAGTCACGACTTACGACACATCAGGTCATACGACCCAACAACATACACATACCAACTTAGGTCGTCCACTCCTATAGGTCGCATACCACTAGGTCGGTCATTCCTAAGCCTTAACTCGGCAGTTTTCCTTAGGTCGCTCCCTTCGACCCAAGCTGTCTACGACCTAAGCTAACTCCCATAACCCGTAAGGTCGGTCTTCCCTATAACTCGCTAGCCCCTTAGGTCGGTCATACGAGCTAACTTTTAACTCGGTCACATACTACCATGTTGACTCGCTCATATCACTAGGTCGCTCAAACCTAACTCGTGCACGACCTATCTCCTTAGCTAACTCGAACACGACTCAAGCCTTAGTTGACTCGGTCATGTCTTAACATCCAACACGTTAACTCGTCTACGAGTTAACCTCTATTCGAGTTAACTTCTCCATACGACTTAGGCTATAGCTAACACAAACAACACCAATGACCTGCAAATCCTATGATATATCGACACGTAAAATACGGGTCGTTACATATTATTACTTTTAATTTAATTAATACTACAACCAATTTCCTTAATATAACAAATAATTTATTTCTTATATAAGATTTATTTACTTTTGAAATCATTTAAAAACCTTTATATAAGAAAATAACAATTACGCTCTCTCATATATATACACACTCAACTCATCCTAGGGTACCACTTACCCTATCCTTAATGAGTAATCCCACCAGAGCCAAGGTTCTCGCTTAACCTTTAGCTCTGATACCAAATGTAACGACCCGAAAATTTTGATCCAGAAATTTCCAGATAGTTAGGAAAAGAAGAAGATATAGAAGAAGAAGAACAGAAAACCAAACTCAAAGTCTCACATACGCAGCGGATAAAATATAATATCACATAAATAATAGTTATACAAAGGAAACTGTACTTTTCAAATTTCACTTTATTATATCAGAGTTACAACAGATTTACAATCACAGAACAGATAAATCTATCTGTATCAGATACTATATAATATATATTAACATCAGAAGCTCTCCATACATTCCTGCTCCCCAGCTCGCCTCCTGAGCTCCAGAACGTCCCTACCTGGAAATCTGTAATACTCTGTCTGACCCGAGCATTACATCAAAGTAACACCCGGGTCAGGCAGGAAACCAGCATGAGTAAACCCATATAATTTGAAATACTAAGTTCAAACCATAGAAGTAAACCCGGGTAACTCGTACTTCACTACGAGTTCCTTACTTGTTATGCTCAACACCTATTTCACAACTCAAATTCTAGGTATTCTAACTTAATTCAAGGGTCCATATTATTCCATTTCAACCTAATGACATCACATATAAAGATTATTGCAATTCTAATCGAAGTGGTTTCGGATATTTACTAATACTCGACTCCGGACTCTTCGAAACCAATGTTATCTTAACTTATATTACTCAAGTGAAATACAATTCAACTTTAAGTACAAGATGTCACAGTAATTCATCATCAATAGATAACCACATCATCATAGTTTAAATCAAACACATCATATCACATATCATCACGAACCACATATTAGGGATAACAATTTATCAAAGGTTTCCAATATCATTCTGTTTATCCTTTAATTACATTTAAGTAATTAACACTTGATTAATTTCACAAATTAATTATCCTTAACCAAATACATTAATTAACCCTAATTACTTCATTAATTAATTACTAATCATAATTATTAATCTCCCTTGATTAATAACATTGAGTAATTAACTACCCGTAATTACTTCACCAAATAGATTAATTACTCCTTAATTAATTATATCTAATTAATCCCTTGATTAATTATATAAGGTAATTTAATCCAAATTACTCCCATAAATAATCACCTATGCAAATAATTACATCCGATAATTATCAATTAATTACTTCCCTAAGTAATTATACTTGTTAAATCATCAGGTGATTATTTTAAACTGAATTTACTAACTTTAACTAATCAGATTAAACTCGATTAAATACAGTGAGTAATAAGTTCCTTAATTACTTCCACTAAGTAATTATACTCAAACTATTTCACAAATGATTATCCTTAATTAATTAATCTAATTAAAAATTAATCACATTAATTAATTATTAATAATCCTTAAGTTAATGACCTTCATTAACTATTATCAAATCTTTAGTTACTTCTCCTAAGTAATTATACTTAGACAAAAAAAGTTAATTATAATCTAATTAATTTTGAATAATCCATTAATCAATCCAAATTATTTAATTAATTAAATATTAAACTGTAACTTAATTAATCTTTAATTACTTGATTAATTATCTTCTAATCATTAATTTCAAATCAAATCTTATCTAATTAATGATTTCTTAATTACAAATTAACAAATTCTGATTTATTTACTTAACCTATTAATTAATTAAATTAAACCCTTAATTACTTAATTAATTATCCAAATCATTAGTTAATTCAATTAATTAATTATCCGACTTAATTATCTTAATAAATTAATGGATTATAATCATTAAGTCCTAATTGACTTAAGATAACCTTAATCTTATTAATGATTAAATTATCATTAACAAAGTATTTTAAAAAAACAATTTTTCCTTTAAATTTACTTTTAGATTCCATTTTTGAATTTAAGATTTAAAACGAAACTTTAACTTTGTTTAATAAAAACCATTTACAAACATTTAAAATCACATGTTAAAGAAATACTCATTTTATAAAAAGAAGTAAAAGAATTTAAACCAATTTTACTTTTAAATATTTACCATTTAAATTTCATTTTAAACAATTAATGTTATTAAACACTTTAATTTGTAAAGCTTCCTTTAATTCGAAACGAAGATACAAATTATATTTTGAATCCATATTTTAAAACTTTGATTTAAACTTTGCTTAAATCTTTGCTTTACAATATAAAATTCCATTTTAAAATTTCAGAGAAAACAGACAGGTTTGAAAAGAAAGAACTGTCACCAAACACAAAACTCGAGCCATCCCTAATTTACTTCGATCTATGCTCCACTTGACTTCGGCAATTTCACGACGCAACCCGAAGAAAACCCGATGAAGAAACAACCTACCAAAACCCACTTCAACTACCTGATACTTCGTGCACACGTGCGCCTACACCGGCGAACCCCTCCACTCCAACCATCCCTGATGATCCTCACAAGACTACGTTCAACCTCGCACCGTAATCCAACTCTCAGATCGCCAGAAAGTAGCTCGAAATCGAAATCGAGACTTAAAACCAAAAACCTGGAGCATTGCATAGGAACCACCCAAAACCTGGAATTCCACCTCGTTCTCGAAAACTTCGCAACCAGAGTTGCTGAAACTCCGGCCAACACTTCACCTGACTCCAAACTTCCATCCCCTCGAGTTTGGTAAAACTCGATCAACCAGGGCAGACGCTGTTCCCCAAATCCCGACCAAACCCAAATTTAGGGTTTAAAACATGATCGCTCAATCCTAAACACCACGATGGATCGATCACCTTCTAGGCAATTTCCCCGCTATCTCCGATCATCCATCCCCCTCCAGAGAAAACCGCGACTAACCCAATCACCCAGATCATCAGAAAAACTTAAATAACTAATTTCTGGTTAAACCAGAAATGCACCCATAATCCATTACTAAAAATCATGATTTAAGTTTTTAAAAATCAACTTTTTGATTTAGATTTCAGATTATACACCTGACTTAATAAATTAAGATGTTTGAAATTTAGGGAAGCTAGAGCTTGCCTGTTCTTTTGGGTTTTCCAGGTCGAAATTAAATTTTGTTTAACTTAAACAAATTTTTAAATCTTTACTTTATCCTCTAACAAACAAATTTTGTGTATAGTCAAGATCTTAACAACAATTAGATCCATAGAATATGAATTTTTTTCTAAATCTTAGTTTGAAAATTTTGAGCAGAGGTGCAACAGATAACAGCATGCATACTCACATCTATACACTCACATATACATACCAAAAATGCACTTATGTATATTTTCATAACATACTTATTTCCAGTAATAATCAAGCAACTATATTCATTCTTAAAAAAAAATCAAAAAAAAAGTTATGTTACTCACCTGTAAGCAAGTTGAACAGAGCACTGATTTTGAAAAAAACTTTTGAATATGAGTTGCTGGAAAATGCTTTTGCTTTTGTCTTGCTTTAGTTATGAAAAAAAATGTTGGCATCAGGTCTTGCAGAATGCACAGGCTTGATTCCAGTTATAAAATAAAGTAACCCTCATAACAAACAATTTTTCTTTTAATGTCACCACTTAAAACTAATTAGATTGAGTGGTAAAAAATTTATTTTAAAGTCAAGCCTTGAATATTATTTTGAAATTTAACAGAGCAGCGTACAAAATGGTGAACATCCTAACTTCCATGGTTTAATCACTTATTTACTCATATATGGGTGCATATATTCAGAACAAAACGTGCTTATCAAATCACACTTTTATCTCATGATAAAACATAAACTACAGTACAATTTGGATTTTGTTTACTCACCTGAAAATAGCATGAAACAGAGCTCAAATCTTCTGAAAAGCTTTTTGATAAAACTTGAATTGCTTTTACTTCCGTGCTTTAAAAAATCAGATGGAAGGGAAAATGCTTGCATGCTTTAGTTTTTGAAAAGAAGAGTGCATAGGCTACAGGTTAAAGAAAAGTACAGGCGTTAACATGCAGGCTTTGATTTTACAGGGTTATGATCTGATCTTCAATTTGAAAGTGGATTGGAGATTGTATTATGAAGATGTTTTCAAGCTTTTGATTGAAGAAGAGTTTCAGATTTCTGATTTGAGGAGAAAACTTCCAGATTTGAACATGATTTAAATTTTTTTTAGAGTTTTGGCAACAAATTTGTTTCAGCTGAAATTTTTTTCTTGACCTTGAAAAAAATGAACATTAGAAAAATAATGAGGTTGAAGAAACATATCTTATAAAAGTATAAATGATTTATTTAAAAATTAAAAGAAAAATTAAAATTAAAAGGACACATGTACTAAATCCTTACATTTGTCAATTAGAGTAGGTTATTAATTCACATTTGTCTCAATAGTTACTTAAGATGCTAACACTTGTTTTATACATATTTTACTTATTATTATTATTTTATTTAATTTAAAAGTAAATTAAACCCCTTTTCTTTATACATATATGTTTTTATTACCTCACAAGTGTAAAAGAAAATCTTTATTTATATTACCCTTATATTTATACATAATTTCTACTATACTTATATTTCTTTTATGCTTAACACCTTAATATATATATATAACCTATATATATATATATATATATATAAGGTATGAACCCCTATTAAACCTTGCTTAGCTCCATTTTATTTTAAACACCCTTTTTGACAATCATTAGATTAGATTCAAACAAAGCTTCCTATTCACAATTTACATATATATAAAAATAAGAAACATTATTTTAAATCTAATTTATTTGAGATACTATCTTTTAGATTTAAATTTTAACCCAGATTCAAATTCATTTTCAATTTAAAGTCCTACCTTGAAATCAACTCAAATATATGTATGTAGTAAGCAACACAAATTATATTTGTAATCAATAATTTTATTTAAAATCAACACAATTACAAATATAAATATTTATCTGATCAGATTCATTTGTTCAATTTATAATTCAATATTCCATTAATTAACCCAGTTTGTTAATCGATTACAGATGACCAAAGATTCGGGTTATCATAGTATATCACTAGAAGAATGCATCGAGAAACCATCACAAAGTTTCTCTACCAACACAAGACCGGACCACCTCTATAACTAGATGGTACCGAATATGTCATCCTTCAGTCATTACCGACCATTACCAAGGGCCCTCTAGCATACAAACTACAATAATCAGATACACGACGTCATAGCGTGTAAAGATATATCTAGAAGAGGATGATCATATCCTACTTGGGAATGACTCACTTAGCCCTACTGCATCTAACCCTGTTTTGGTCATTTTCGGTTGATATAGTCTGATGAGGTAACGATTACCTTTCACAATCACATATCACATCACTTAGAATGCCACACGGCCATTTCCATTGACTACTAATTGCCTTCCACAAAAATACAACCCTTAAGCTCATACGTCTCAAGGAGGGTGTTAAGCTAAGAGAAGTTGCCTTCTCCGCCACCCCTGATGTACGTTTGTAAAAACCAATGTATGTAATCTATAGAAATACAATGTCAGACAAACATCCATATAAGTTGTCTAGGAATAAGACAAATCGAAGGTACTTTTCTACCACATCCTGCCGGAAAATCCCTAGGATTAGTAGCAAATAGTCCTCGCATTGGATATTTCATAATGAAGAGACCACTACTACTGGATGTATATTGGGATTTTAACCCCAAACGATCAACAAGCAGTCCCCTTACTATGAAAATCAAAAATATCTATATCATCACAAGCAACCTGCATAATCGTCGCATATACGTTGGTCCGAAGTGGTTTTCAGATAAATCTAATCCCGGTCTCTTTGCATCAACAACGCAACAGTGTTTCTCAACCTCACACAGAAACTAAGTCTCATAGACTTATCACGTCTCCAACTTTCAACTTGCTATCCTTCGGGCCAATAAGGAAGCTCGATGGGTTGGAGTAATACTCCACACTATACGAATCAACATCCTCAACAAAAATGATAATCAAGCCTACACAGAAGGCAACATACTAAGTGTACGACTAAATAGTTCCCACATCAAGTTGAGGAACTAAAATTTTGGCCAAGTTTGATAGTCAGTTATTTAACTATCAAAACAAACAAAAAAATATTCAGCACCATAACAATCACTAGGCCCTTTTTATTAATCTTTATTAATTAAATCATTTGCCGAATATTTACTTCAAATTATCTTTCAAAAAGATATATTCTCAACACCATTTCACTTTATATTGGAAAACATTTTCAAATACTTATTTAATAATAAGTAATTCACTAATCAATTTATTTTTAACACTTAGAAAATATTACATATACTTAAATCACGATTGAGTATATATTTTATTCTATAAGGAAAATATTCCCTTTAAACATCTTTTATTTGGGTCAAAACGAATGCTACGTAAAACATCGTTATGGCAACCAAAATCACTAGTGTAGAGATTTGAAAAATTAGATAGATATATAAATCCCAATACTATACAAAAACATTTCCTTTTGAAAATCATTTACTATAACAACAGTGTTATAATCCATCATTTCCTTATACTTTTCGAAAACGTCTATTTCAACAATGAATGTTGAAATCTATGGTTTCGATATTTAACACATTTTAAAACATCTTTTAATCATTTTATTCCATTTAAATATCACTTCCCAAAACATTGATTTAAATTCAAAAGATTATTCATTGCCCAAAATCGTGAATATAAACCATTTACCAAATCTAATACTTCTACACATTTATTAAAGGATAATCAACTGTCCAAAATCATGGATGTAATTCCCGATCAAAGTCTTTATTAGTGCAACATTAAATCTAAAGGATTATCCACTGTCTAAAATCATGGATATATTTTCTTTTGATAAACTTCTATATTTAACTTATCAAATTCAATTGATTTCGAATTTATAAAACAATGTTTATAAATTCCTTTTACATTTTATATAAACTTCAACTTATAAAATCCCTTTATTAACTACTTCCATTTATAACTCAATTATATACCAAAAATCCAAATTATAAGTTAACTACTTATAATTCATCTATTTACAAATTCATTCATTTTATAACTTCACAAATTGTAAATTCTATTTTTTTTATAAAATCCATTTATAGCATCATTTTAACAATTATAAAAACTCCTTTATAATGCAATTATTCTGATTTATAAAAATCCAATTTTATAAATCTTCTTTATAAACCATTTATATTAGCCAAAAAATCTCAATTTAAACCATTTCACAAAATCATTAACTCCATATTTCACAAAAATCATATTTCAATTATATTTCCCAAAACATCATAATTTTATAACATAAAAATTATCACATTTATTTATTGAAAATTAATCAATTCTTAAAGATTCAAAAATTCAACAAAACATTTATTTTCAAAATCACTTTAAAATTCTTTTCAATTCAAAATCATTACTTTAACATTTTTAAAACTCCAAAATAGGCCCCCAATGCTGCAACAACACCAAACACATCAGTCACGGCATCCAAACATCAAATATCATATGACAATAGAATATATCACAATATCTGTAAATAAAATCAATACCGGTGAGGAATGCAGTTGGATCCCTCCAACCTGTCACATGCAACAAATATACATATTAGAATATGTGTACAATGTCCACTTCAAGGAGACGCGTGTACAAAGGGTCATCCGCTCATACACGGGAACGTATAGGGCCATCTGCTCCAATAGACGGGTATATATCCAAATACCAATCAACATATCATATATCATCCAAACAATCATCAATCATCATATAATAAATTATTTCTCACTTATTTAAAATATCAGTGAATCAGAAAGAGTGAGTTGTACTTACTTTGCGTCCAATAGCAGTTGCAGTATTTTATTCCAAATAAAATTAATCGAGCATTTAATTTTACCTAAAATTCACACTATCTCAAATAAATCCCAATCCAACTCCACAATGTAGTGCTCGTCATTATGAATGCAATTCATTTCGTGCGAAACAGACCTCGTATGAAAAGGTTATGACGTTTTACACTTTGTACGAATTATAAATAAAATAAATTCAATTTCTATTTTTATTTTCTTACCCTAGAATTCATCTCAGCCCTTGATTTTGCCTTCATCAGATCTGGTTGCTTGTTCTTTCTCTTCCCCAACGTGAATCACATACATGATAAAACCTATAGCTGTCACTTTTGTTTGAATTTTCGAGGCCACCATGTTGAAGTTTAAGATGATCGGCGACCTCCGTTACGAAGCCCCCTACGCGTGCCACCATCGGCCAAGATATGGGCAAGCTCGGCCTCATCATCATTGAGAAAAACGCGTGCAACAGCAGCAACTTTGAGGACGAATTGCCGCCATATCGATCGACTTCGCACGATCGTCACCGTATGGATTTAAAGGTCTCGTCGTTGTCCACAACTTTGTAGTTAAAGCTATTAGCTAATTGTCGATGGATCATGAGATATTAGAGGAGAAACGAGTATGATTTCTGGCCATTGAAAGAAAAATGGCGGCCAGCCCTAATTCCTTAGGGTTTAGTGAAAAATGAAAGAAATCAGGGGCTTTTATAGAAAATTGCAAAACACCATTCATCCCGAAAATTTCCGAACTCGAAACGAAGCGTGCCACCTATCATTTATAATGTTTTAATCCTATTCTGAACGCAATGGAATATATATCGCAGCCAATTCGATCGTATTTGGAAGATAGGTTTTCGACTCGACTATTTAAATTTAAAATTCTCTTAAACGAATTTCTACGCAATTTAGCTTGCCCCGTACAAACTGTAAATCTGATTGACACATAATTTGAAATCTTACAAATATTTAACAATACGAATCCGATGAAACTGGTTTCATCGAAATCCGAGACTGTTTGAAAAATGACTATTTTTACCTATCAATTAAATATTAAAATATTCAATTTCTACAATTTAACTTTTAATTCAATTTTAAGAGTTCTCTAACATCATTCTAATTCAAATAGAACTTAACTCAACTTCATAAATCATTTTTATCCACATTAAATCCAAATTCTAATTATTTTCTCAATTTCAAATATTCAATTATCAATTTAATTATTCAATTAAATCATAATATTCGAAACAAAAGCTATTAAGCTTATAAATTTAACTTGTGCATATTTAAAATCAATTAAATATACGAATTTCAAATGACAGAAATTCTAGATCGTTACATTCTCCCCTACTTAAAATAATTTCATCCTTGAAAGTACCAAGTAAGAAAAAGTCGCTAAATCCATTAACTTTTCAAAACAATTCGTCAAAACTAGATTTAGCAAATCTATTTAACCTTTTAACTTTTTCCAAAAATCATTAGTTAAACTTCTTGTAAAACTTTACTAAGTTATCAAATCCATATATAGTTATCTTTTCAAAACCAACTAATATCATTTAACTTTTGACTTGATATCAAAAATTTAGTTTTCACAAATTTTCCAAATTTTCTCAAAAAGTTTCTAACGCCTCAAATTTTCAAAAAAATTCGCCATAGTCTCATTCGCGTGGTTCAATCCCAAAAAAATAGCAATATATATATATATATATATATATATATATATATATGTCACAAATATACATTTCATCATCAAGGATGAGGCATCCCGGAGGGAAAAAAGTGTAAAAGTACGATATGTAATCCGAGATATGTACCTTATATATTATTAGCGAGCATATACGGCTAATATAGCGCAAAAGCGAGCTCCAAAAGCGAAGCAAGCGCCATCCGCACCTACTAAAACTCAACAAACCAATGAGAAACATGTATATATGAAAAGAAATATCAATATACAATATATACCAATACAACAACTATATATGCCACTATAGCAAATGTAATCAAAAACAACAAATCCAACCATCCAATAACTATCATCCAACAAACCAATATCCATCCAATCAATCCATAACAAATCAATATTCATTCACTTCTTATAAATATTCATTGAATTGGTTTTTCAATTTTATCCCCAGTTGATTTATTAACATTGGACTTTACTAACATTCATTCATTCATTCATTTTGTTTCAACGCATTTAATTTCAATTGGTTGATATCTAATTGACTTTCATTCAATTTATTCAATTTCATTAGCTTTTAATGAATTAACACCTAATCCACTACTCCATATCAATTCACTTATTAATTCAATTGTTAATTCATTTTACAACTACAGTTTGAATTTCATAATATAACTCGAATTCATTTTCATTAATGTCTTCTTTTCATTAATTCACTTTATTAATTTACTTCGATACCAAAATCAACTTCAATTAGCATCACTTAAGTTATGTTCCTTTTTATAAACATCACTTTGTTTAACTTAACTTAAATTTCAACTTACAAATCCAATTCATATTTCAATTCTAAAGTCAATTTATTTAACTTCAAATCATACATTTATTATGCTAACTCAAATTTCTTTCAACTTTACTAAAATTAAAATTTTATTTCATATTATAAGTCCAAACTCATTTTACTTATGCTTATCAATTTCATCTTGGATTTTAAATTCAAATTCGTTTATCACAACAAAACTTCAATTTCAGTTTACTATTGGTAGCAAACCCATCACACAGAAATTCGAAAATGATACTGATGATGCTGTAGTCATCACCCTTATTATTTCCCAGCAACAGTACTGAATTCAGTGCTTTATATTCTTTCAAAGAAATCCTTTTATATTTATTTATAAATCACATTTACAAATCTTTCACGTATATAATTTCACTGTTTTACTATCTTACTTCAATTATATAAGATCCATTCCAAATTCTATTATCTTATTAAATTTTATAATAATATAATCTCTTTAACTTTTGAAAAACAAATTTCAAAATCAACGGAATTAAAAAAAATCAAATTCTTAGTTAAATCCATTTTTATTTATAACTCAAATAGTTTCATTTCTTATATGTAAGGTTATTTCACAATTGTAAATCATTTTAATTATAATTTCATACTTAAAATTCTTTTGCTCATATAATTTATTCTTTTACAATTGTTGCTTCTATTTAGATGATTCAAACAGCTTTTATTAACTTATATATTTTTACATTTTAAACAACCAAACAATCAATTTATATACACTTTAATAATTCTGAAAAATTATTCATATATAAAATAAAATCTAGGTAAAATTATTTCATTTACCCAATTTAAATTAATACTATGTCGACTTGCCTCGTTCAAGTGTTTGGAAATCCCTATCGATAACATGGCATCCCACATGCCGACCAGAATTCACAAACAACTCAATGGATAAGTAAACACAATATAAAACATTTTATATTCACTAACAAATACGCGCTCATATATATAATATAATCAAACTCAATCTAGGGTGCTACTGTCCCTATCTATACCGAGTACAAATCAAAGCTTAGAAATATACAAAATCTAAGCTCTAATACCAGAGGTGACGGGACGCAACCAATGGGTAATACCCACCATAGCTCACACTGATACCTCGCGCTTTGCTTTTACGGCCAGCCTCTCGACTACAACCAATCCTTTCACTCTAGGGACATGTAGGGGAAAGACTCATCCGTTCGCTACATAATAAGAAGCGAGAAGCCCCTATCAGGCTGAACATAATCAAGCAAAACCGATGTACATAATCTGTAGAAATGCAATGTCAGACAAACATCCATACAAGTTGTCCAAGAATAGGACAAACCGAAGGTACTTTCCTACCACATCCTGTCGAAAAATCCCTAGGATTAGTAGCGAATAGTCCTCGCACTGGATATTTCATAATGAAGAGACCACTGCTACTGGATGTATATTGGGATTTTAACCCCAAACGATCAACACACAGTTCCCCTACTATGAAAATCCGGAGTATCAATATAATCACAAGCAACCTGCACAATCATCGCATATACGTTGGTCCGAAGTGGTTTTCAGATAAATCTGATCTCGGTCTCTTCGCACCAACAACGCAAAACTGTTTCTCAACCTCACACAGAAACTAAGTCTCATAGACTTATCACGTCTCCAACTTTCAACTTGCTATTCTTCGTGCTAAGAAGGAAGCTCGATAGGTTGAAGTAATACTCCATACTATACGGATCAACATCCTCAACACAAACGATAATCAAGCCTACACAGAAGGCAACGTACTAAGTGTACGACTAAATAGTTCCCACATCAAGTCGAAGAACTAAAATTTTGGCCAAGTTTGATAGTCGATTATTTAACTACCAAAACAAACAAACAAATATTCAACACCATAACAATCATTAGGCCTTTTTTATTAATCTTTATTAATTAAATCATTTGCCGAATATTTACTTCAAATTATCTTTTAAAAAGATATATTCTCAAAACCATTTCACTTCTATATTCGAAAACATTTCCAACTACTTATTTAATAATAAGTAGTTCACAAATTAATTTATTTTTAACACTTAGAATATATTACATATACTTAAATCACGATAGAGTATATATTTTATTCTATGAGGAAAATATTCTCCTTAAACATCTTTTATTTGGGTCAGAACGAATACTACGTAAAACATCGTTACGACAACCCAAAATCACTAGTATAGAGATTCGAAAAATTAGATAGATATATAAATCCCAATACTATACAAAAACATTTCCTTTTGAAAATCATTTACTATAACAATAGTGTTATAATCCATCATTTCCTTATACTTTTCGAAAACGTCTATTTCAACAATGAATGTTGAAATTATGGTTTCGATATTTAACACATTTTAAAACATCTTTTAATCATTTTATTCCATTTAAAATATCACTTCCCAAAACATTGATTTAAATCCAAAAGATTATTCACTGTCCAAAATCGTGAATACAAACCATTTACCAAATCCAATACTTCTACACATTTATTAGAAGATAATCCACTGTTCAAAATCGTGGATATAATTCCCAATCAAATTCTTTAATATTGCAACATTAAATCTAAAGGATTATCCACTTTCCAAAATTGTGGATATATCTCCTTTAATAAACTTCTATATTTAACTTATGAAATTCAATTGATTTCGAATTTATAAAACAATGTTTATAAATTCCTTTTACATTTTATAAAAACTTCAACTTACAAAATCCCTTTATTAACTCTTTCCATTTATAACTCAATTATGTATCAAAAATCCAAATTATAAGTTAATTACTTATAATTCGTCTATTTACAAATTCATTCATTTTATAACTTCACAAATCGTAAATTCTATTCTTTTATAAACTCCATTTATAACATCATTTTAACAATTATAAAAACTCCTTTATAATTCAATTATTCTGATTTATAAAAATTCAATTTTATAAATCTTCTTTATAAACCATTTATATTAGTCAAAAAATCTCAATTTAAACCATTTCAATAAATCATTAACTCCATATTTCACAAAAATCATATTTCAATTATATTTCCTAAAATATCATAATTTTTATAAAAATTATCACATTTATTTATTCAAAATAAATCAATTCTTAACGATTCAAAATTCAATAAAACATTTATTTTCAAAATCACTTTAAAAAAATTTTAAATTTGAAATCGTTACTTTAACATTTTTAAAACTCCAAAATAGGCCCCCAATGCTGCAACAACACCAAACACATCAATCACGGCATCCAAACATCAAATATCATACGACAACAGAATATATCACAATATTTGTAAATAAAATCAATACTGGTGAGGAATCCAGTTGGATCCCTCCAAGTGTCACCTACAACAAATATACATATTAGAATATGTATATAATGTCCGCTTCAAGGCAAACGCACGTACAAAGGATCATCCACTCATACACGGGAACGTATATGGTCATCTGCTCCACTAGGCAGGTATACATCTAAATACCAATCAATATATCATATATCCTCCAAACAATCATCAATCATCCTGTAATAAATTATTTCTCACTTATATAAAATATCAGTGAGTCAGAAAGAGTGAGTTGTACTCACTTTGCGTCCAACAGCAGTTCAGTGTTTTATTCCGAATAAAATTAAACGAGAATTTAATTTTTCTCAAAATTCACACTAGCTCAAATAAATCCCAATCCAGCTCCATAACGAAGTACTCGTCAATACAAACCCAACGCAATTCTTTTCGGGCGAAACAGACTTCGTATGAAAAAGTTATAACGTTTTAAAGTTTGTACGAACTATAAATAAAATAAATTCAATTTCTATTTTTATTTTCTAACCCTGGAATTCATCTCGGACCTTGATTTTGCCTTCATCAGATCTGGTCACTTGTTCTATTTCTTCCCCAATGTGAATCACATACGTGATAAAACCCATAGCCGTCACTTTTGTTTGAATTTTCGAGGCCACCACGTTGAAGTTGAAGACGATCAGCGACCCCCGTTGCAAAGCCCGCTACGCATGCCACCATCGGCCAAGATATGGACGAGCTCGGCCTCATCATCATTGAGAAAAATGCGTGCAACTACAGAAACTTTGAGCACGAATTGCCGCCACATCGATCGACTTCGCACGATCATCACCGTATGGATTTAAAGGTCTCGTCGTTGTCCACTACTTTGTAGTTGAAGCTATTAACTAATTGTCGATGGATCATAAGATATTAGAGGAGAAACGAGGATGATTTCTGGCCATAGAAAGAAAAATGACGGCCAGCCCTAATTCCTTAGGGTTTAGTGAAAAATGAAAGAAATCAGGTGCATTTATAGAAAATTGCAAAACACTATTCATCCCGAAATTTTCCGAACTCGAAACGAAGCGTGCCGCCTGGCGTTTATAATGTTTTACCCCTATTCCGAACGCAATGGAATATATATCGGAAGCCAATTTCATCGTATGTGGAAGATAGGTTTTCGAATCGACTATTTAAATTTAAAATTCACTTAAACGAATTTCTACGCGTTTTAGCTTGCCCCGGACAAACCGTAAATCCGATTGACATGAAATTTGAAATATTAAAACAATTTAACATTACGGATCCGAAGAAACTGGTTTCGTCGAAATCTGAGACTGTTTGAAAAATGACTATTTTTACCTGTCAATTAAATATTAAAATATTCAATTTCTACAATTTAACTTTTAATTCAATTTTAAAAGTTCTCTAACATCATTCTAATTCAAATAGAACTTTACTTAACTTTATAAATCATTTTTATTCACATTAAATCCAAATTCTAATTATTTCCTCAATTTTAAATATTCAATTATCAATTTAATTATTCAGTTAAATCATAATATTCGAAATAAAATTTATTAAGCTTATAAATTTAACTTGTGAATATTTAAAATCAATTAAATATATGAATTTCAAATGACAGAAATTCTGGGTCGTTACAATAACATTGATAAGAGTGCAACATATTGATTGCATTCAATTTAGACCTCGTCTGAGCAATATATGAATTAGAGAATAATTGAGATTAAGTAAAAAAATTATTCATATTATTTAATTAGGTTAATTATTTATTCAATTTTGATTTCTAAAACCAAACAACCGCCGACATCAAATGCTCGTTGCCGCCCCCGCCGTTTCTAGCCATTGAAAGCCCCACCTTCACACCAATGACCGCCTAGACCATGTCGTTCCAAATGCCACCGGTCTGATCACTACAATCGCCACCAATCTCAAGAAACCACCCAGTACCGCACCACCTTTGAACTTTATTCATGCCGCCATGAGTTAGTCCATGATGATCTGACCATTCATTGCCTACGTCATCCGATGCCAATTATCTTCGTAGTTGAGGTCGAGGCCTAATTTGGCCTCAGGTGGCTTGGATCAACCATGGAAGTCAATCTAGGGTATTTATTTATTTATTTTAGCGGCTAAGGTTTGAATATAGTTGAATAAAATATTACAGATCAAACTGGTCCTCATATAGACAAATAGCCGACACTTTCCACATTCCAAACCATCACGAACTCCAAATGAGGCGTGCTCCCTGATATTTCTGGCAAAATACTTATATTTTGAACACAATGGAACTAGTTTAGAAACCTTAATTGCATCATATACGAAAGTTAACTTTTAAAATTAAGTTACTTTATATTTCACATGTTTATCTTGATGAATTATTTTTAAACCAATTTAATCAATTTTAATTCTAAATTAAAAGTTCAACTATCATAATTCTGGTTCAAATAAAATTTAAATAAGATTTTGAAATCATTTTTTTTCGTATTAATCCAAGCTTAAAATACTTTATTAATTCTAATATTTAATTATACATCATTATAAAATATGGTTCGTTACATTTTATATTTTTTTATTAATAAAATTATCAAGAACATTTTAATATAAAAATATTCACATTTCCAAAAGTAATAATTTCCATTAAAGTATTTACCTGTTTCTAATTAAAATTCTGAGACAAAATAGATTTCCATATTCCACAACTAATTAATTTCTCCAAAATTCCTTTAATAGAAAAGCTTATATACTTAGACCATTTATCCATTATAGTTTAAATTCAAATTCAAATTTGTTCTAGAATAAATCAACTTCCTTTAAAAAAATTTGCGTAAAAATCCAAATATTCATATAGGATTTAAATTTAGCTTTAATTGAAATCCAATTATTTCTCGTTTGAAAAAAAATTCAAACTGAAGTTCAAACTATATTGATGTCCAAATAGTCAAATTATTTTACAAGAAAATCTTCCTACTAATTTAATTAATCAAAAATTCTATATAAAAGAACTTCAATACAAAATATTCCTTCTTTCCATAAATTGAAATAAATAAAATCAATTTCGAAAGATAAATTTGAGTATAATATCGAAATAATTTTTCTAAAATATCTTACTAACTTTAGTATTCATATCTAGATTTTCATACTTAAATGAAAACATTCTTTTTATTTTTCTTGAAACATTCCTTTTATTTTCAAAATAGTCAACTAATACAATAATAAATTCACTCTTAGATTGCACAACATAATGTACATTAACAATGAAAACCTTCTTACATTAAACTAATTAATTGTAATTAATTTCTCTTTCCCTTTTTCGGCAAGGCCAATCGGTTTTATAGTGTAGCGTCCACTTTTATTTTGAACATAATAAAAACATTTTAATACGGAAGAAAGGTAGAAGCACCTTAACTACTAATAAAAAGGAAAATACAGCACATGATTGTGGCAGATGCCATAGCTATTATGAATAACTTATAGACTAGGTCTCTTCATAAGGGGAAGAAGCACCATCATCCGCCAACAGCTGGGCAGAAACCACAAGGACATTCTCAACAACGCGGGAAGAAGGGGAAAAGAATAGCAAGGCAAGGGTCATAATCCACAGAATCAGACGAGTATATAAAAGATCGGTCCTAGGTAGCATTAGTCTGTGTAGTTAATGCCCCGCTATTACCCCGCTACAACCCCGCAATATCTCATAGCGGATTTCGACCGCTACGATTTTTCCATATAGCCCCAGAATATAGCCTTTCCGCTTTAATCCCCGCTATTTCCTCTATATCCCGTTATTTCCGCTATATTTCGCTATTCCCACTATATCCTTCTTAATAAAATGAATTGAAAATTTGCATTTATACATTATAAAATTATGAAACTAATTTATTTGATTTAATTTTTAATATATTTTCAGAAATGAAACTACTCTAATATTCTACTGAATTCAATTATGTTATATAATAGTTTTTTGTTTATTTAAAGTATATTCGCTCATGTTTTTATTTAAAATTATTTATGTATTATTTATAATTCAATTGAATGATAATTTTTCATTTAATTACCATTTATATATCTGTAAAAACATTAAGTACGAGTTTTATATGCTGTTTTAGATCCATCCGCTATATCCCGCTATATCCTCGCTGTATCCCCGCTATGACTTTTTACACCTCCACCGCTTTGAATCTACCGAGCGCATTAACAACACATGCATTAGCTAACATGACAACATTCCCATTCGCATGCTGACCGTCCATATCAGGAACTAAGGCATCATCGGAAGTACAGTAACGCAGGCATTTGAGGTCTAGATGATCATCAGAAACAAATCTGAAAAAAGAATCCTACATGGGTTTATATCTCAGATCAGAGATCAATCCAACACCTTTCGGTCTCACTCCAAACAACATACAACTGTTGTGGCAAAGGATCAGGAGTAGCAATAGGTGTAGATGAGGCATCAAAAGGGACCACTTAATCTAAGTCTGAAAGAGAGGCAGGTGTAGCATCAGAACAAGGAGGAGGATATAGACTAGTAACTGTAGGAGGAATGTCTGACTAAGTGGTGCGGAAGAAATCTTAGAAACTCATTTCCTAAGCAGGCGGCGAGGAAGCGGAATCTTCAGAGCAACCGCGGAGACAACATGGTGCTTGCAAGCAACGGTAAGGTGGCCAAAGGAATGACATGCGGAACATATGTCAGGAACCCATCCGTAACGTACGCGGACATCCACAACATGCCCAACATCAAGTTGAATAGGAATAGAGGAAGGGAGGGGTTTATCAGGGGTAATTCAATTAATGCCTTTGCATACACCAATATTTCACGTGCAACTGTATTGGAGTCAAACCATTTCAATTTGCCTACGGTAAAAGCTAGCCAATTCAAACCAAGCAACGGCTGTAATGCCGAGGGAATATGAGAAAAGTATATCCAAACAGGAATAGAAAGAACCTGTTCACGAGCACTAGATACTATTTGAGACCATGGAGTAATTATAAATGGTTTCCATCAAAAAAAGAAGATTCAGCCTCAAGTACAATCTGTCACTCCTCGGAGGATGAAAACTTAAGAAAGTACATGGAGTCAACAAGAATAACACGTAATTCACCCCGAAGCTTCCAAGCCATACGGAAAAATCTAGTCGCATCAAGAAGGCGCTGATTATGGTCCAAAAAAAACCAACCAAATAATCCGCCCAATAATCCATACCAGCTTGCATCATAATTGGAGGTGGGATCATTACTCCATTTTCCTTAATGATATCAAAATCAATCGGTTTGTAATCTCTTGATTAATAAATCAAATGGTTTCAATAAGTAAATTTCCAACTGATTCAAATCTTACACTGCCAAGCAGACCCGAATTAATGGAAACAAATAAATAAGTACATATATAATTATAATCCTTATTTATAGTTATTCAAACACAATTATAAAATTACAATATCCAACAAGCTTTAAATTACAAACTAAATGAATGATTTATTCTTGTTTAAAATTAAACTTATCAAGATACATTTTATGTAAATAAACCTATGTTTTCTCCAACCATAAACATTCATTCAATTCATTATTAAAATTAACATCCATTATTCCAATTCCCGTTATTACTATATATAGACAATATCGTTATATTATCTCTAACATTAATTTCCTGCTATCAAATTATAACAACCTAGAAACACAGTAATTTGAATTTGGAATATTATTTAATTTAAATATTGAAGAGTTAATTTATAAGTTAAATAACTTGAATTTCAAATATAGTGATTTATTTAATAATTAAGTTATTGAATCGTTTAAATAATCGAATCTTTGATTTAATATAAACTAAAATGATTTCGAAAGTTGATTTAAATTCTTTTTGAATAAGAAGGAGGTTAATGAACTTTTAAATTTGATTTAGAAGTGAATAAATTAGTTTTCTGAATTACTCATTTTAATTAACGTGTAAAAATAGCTTTCCGGGGCACTAACTCGGATTTCGATGAAAAATGTTTTATCGAATCCGTAATAGTGAATTATTATATTTCAAAATCTGATATGTTATCAGACCCATAGCCTAACTGTATCAGGCTTTGTATCATCGATCAAAAATCATTAGAAAAGTCACTATTTGAGTTTCTTTTCTTCTCATCTGAGTTTAGAATCATCGTACGAGGAGAAGATTCAATAAAGAATCACTATTGCCAGGCCAGTTTTTAACTATTCTGGATGCTTTAGAATTCTTTATCTAATCTTGAAGATCAACAATCAAAATTCTAAAAATTGGAATCAAGAAGACGGAATTATCAACACAAGTTCAAAGAAAGTTCCATGTTGAGAAAAGCGCATCAGAATAATCATCATTTAAGATTCCTAGTTGCAACAAACCTGAGGCCCACATTTGCAGTCTTTGATTCTTTTTTCCAATCAAGATTTGTAATCTTCATTGTTCTATTTTTCTTTTTTTAGTTCAAGATCATCATACTATGGAAGATGGACACTCTGTGACACCCATTAGCAATAGTAACTCTCTGTTAATAAGAATAGATGCTGAAAAACTTGGGAAAACTATAATCGGTCCATCAAATCAACTGATTACAGTCCATCTGAGCGAAGAGAACTATCTTCTTCAGAAGATGCAGGTTAAAGCAGCTATTCAAGGATATGGCCTTGAAGTTTTCATACAAGGAACCATACCGATTCCCCCAAAAAATATCACCGATCATGAAAACAAGGTCGTCAATAATGAAGAGTATATGAAACATCATAGACAAGATAGACTTATATGTTCATGGCTGCTATCATCAATAAATGCAAATGTACTATTACATGTGATAGATTGCAAAACTACAAGTGAGATTTGGACAAATTTCAATTCACAATCTGTAGCGAAGGTAATGCTTCATAAGAGGAAAATTCATAACGTCAAAAAAGATAATCATATCATGAGTGAATATCTTTTCAAGATTAAGTCAATTTATGACACTTTAGAGGCAATAAATCAAAAGGTCTCAGATTCAGAACAAATCATGGCACTATTGAATGGGTTAGGTGATTAATATGAAGCAATGGCAGCAATTATAACTTCTCAAAAGAATCTACCATCAATAGATGATGTTCACTCTATTCTATTATCACATGAAGCAAGAGTTGATATCAATAAACCATAAGAATTAGATTTTTGCCTACTTTGCTGTTAATTATAGGAGTAAGGGTCAAAACAATTATAGAGGAGAACAAACAACACAAAGGGGTGGATATTCAAACAGGTCTAGAGAAGAGGAAGATGGAACAACAATAGCAGACCAAAATGTCAAATATGTGAAAAACTTGCAAATACTGCTACCAAGTGTTTTTTCAGACTGAATCTTAACTATGTTCCATGTCAGGGATCAAGCAATCAAAAAAATTCAAATTATAATGCAAACATGAAGCAAGAATCAAGTAATCAGACAGATGGCAAAAACTCTCAAACTGAAATTGCAAAGCCTAATCACATTCAAGATAAAGATTGGTACCCTGATTCAGCAGCAATCAACCATATCACCAACAATTTAAATAGTCTAAACCTTGGAAATAAGGAGTATAAAGGTAGGAATTCTATACACATGGATAATGGTAAACCTGTTGCAATTACACACACTGGTAGGTCGCACATTATGGGAAAAAGACAATTGTACTTAAACAATCTATTGAGAGTTCCACTCATTAGAAAGAACTTGCTAAGTGTGTCACAATTTGCAAGAGATAATAATGTTTATTTTGAGTTTTATCCATACTATTGTTTAGCTAAGGAAATACAATTGCAGGGTAAACAATATAGGAGACTATACAAGTTCAGTGTGGATAACTCAAGAAATTCGGATTTTAAAAGAAACTAGTGTAATAATTCCGAGTACAAACAACAAGAAAACCGTGAGACATTTGATAGGTGGCATTGTAAACTTGGGCATCCAAATGCTACTATTATTAACATGTATTGAATTATAGCAACATTTCTTTCGATGATATTTCTTTACCATATATCTGCACATATTGTCAGATGGGTAAGAGTCATAAATTACCATTTTTAGACTCCAAAACCCAATATAATAAACCATTAGAATTAGTTGCTACTGATTTGTACGGACCTGCTCCAATATATACTGATTATGGATACAAATACTATATCATTTGTAGATGCTTTCTCTAGATATGTATGGATAAATTTTTTGAAATCAAAGTCAGAAACTCATAATGCAGTTCTGCAATTTATAGCTCAAACAGAAAATCAAACAAATTGTCAAGTCAAAATAATACAAACTGATGGTGGGACATAGTACTTACCACTAAAAGAGTACTTTCAAAAAAGAGAAATTATTCATAGAACAACATGTCCTTACACATCAGAAGAAAATGGACTCGCTGAAAGAAGACATATACAAATTGTTGAAACTGG
This sequence comes from Allium cepa, assembly GCA_030765085.1. Classification (NCBI taxonomy): domain Eukaryota; kingdom Viridiplantae; phylum Streptophyta; class Magnoliopsida; order Asparagales; family Amaryllidaceae; genus Allium; species Allium cepa. The sequence goes on along the minus strand of CM060942.1, from coordinate 84,922,938 downwards.
ACTTACTCAACAAGCTCATGCATATGGGCCATTAAAATTTTGGCCAGATGCTTTTGCTACAACTGTTTTCTTAGTTAACAGGCTACCGCCCAAAGTTTTAAAAATAAATAGTCCAATAGAAATGTTATTTGGTTTCAACCCTGATTATCAGAGTTTCAAAGTGTTTGGATGCTTACGTTTCCAGTATATTGGACCCTATAATGCTCGCAAATTAAACTTTAGGTCATCCTCATGTACGTTCTTAAACTATGCTGCCAATAAAAAGGGGTACAAATGTACAGATAGAAAAGGAAAAAAATTCATTTCTAGACATGTGGTTTTCAATGAAAAGGTTTTTCCTTTTAAAGTATCAGATATCAAAATCACTAAGAAGGTGTATAACATAAAATAATCACTACCACCAATACCTGCTCTATCGGAAGAGATAGTGCAGACTCAGGGAGAACCAGTTCAGAATAACATCAACCATCAAGCAAATCCCTCAGGTTCACAACACACTATGTCTAGACTTGAACCAGGTGATGAGAAAACTAAGTCATCCAATGTACCCGATCAAACATCTCAACAAAGGACAAGAATGCAATCCACTTCTTATCAAAAACAAGATAACTCACAATACAATGATAAGGAAACACTACAAGAAGCAGAGGGAACTTGTCAGTAACAAGCTACAGCAAAGATCGGTCATCACATGATGACTATATCAAAAAGTGGCATATTCAAACCAAAAATTTACAATGCAGTCTTAGAAACAGAGGAACCAAGCACACATTATCAAGCATGCAAAATAAAAACTAGAGAACACCCATGGTTGAAGAATATGTGGCATTGATGAGAAACAAGACATGGAATCTTGTTCATATGCCAAAGAATAAAAATATTGTTGGTTGCAAATGGACTTATACATTGAAAAGAAATGCAGATGGTTCTATTTTTAAGTACAAGGTAAGATTAGTAGCTAAAAGCTATTCACAACAAAGTGGTTTTGATTTTAATGAAACTTTTTCACCAATTGTGAAGCCTACTACCATTAGAATTGTTATTACTATTGTCTTGCATAGAAATTGGAGCATCAAACAATTAGATGTAAATAATGCTTTCTTAAATGGTGTTTTACAAGAATCGGTCTACATGGAGCAGCCACATGGACTCAAGCACAAAGGGAACGAGGAGCATGTGTGGAAATTAAATAAAGCAATTTATGGACTATAACAAGCATCGAAGGTATGGTTTGAAAAACTAAAGGCAACAGTGATTGGACTGGGCTACAATCCAACAAGATCTGACAATTCTTTATTTACAAAATTCAATAAAGACATAATAGTTTATGTACTGATATATGTTGATTATTTTGTTATTACAGGCAATAGTAACATGGAAATCAATAATTTTATAAAGCACTTGAATCAAGAGTTCACAATCAAAGACCTTGGCAATCTAAATTACTTTATGGGCATTGAAGTGAAAACATTATCCAGCGCATCAATTCGGCTAAATCTAAGAAAGTACATAACGAAAATTCTACATAAGCCAAAATGAATCAAGCTAATTCAATCTCCACCCCAATGGTCAGCAGTATTCATCTATCCAAATATAAAGGAGAATCTATATCTAATGACAGCCAGTATAGAAGTATTGTTGGTGATCTTCGGTATGCAGATGTCACTAGACCAAAGATCACTTTCAATGCAAATAAAGAAAGTCAACAAATGCAAAATCCAACCGATGAACATTGGAAAGCAGTAAAAATGATAATAAGATATCTCAAAGGAACCATAAACTTTGGATTAATACTTGAGCAAGTAAGGCAAACATATCACTGGCTATGCTGATGCAAACCGGGCTGCTGATCCAGATGATATAAGATCAACAATTGGATATTGCATATTTCTAGGTAAAAATCTCATATCGTGGTGTTCAATAAAACAACATACTGTTCCAAGATCCTGCATTGAGGTTGAGTTTAGAAATGTAGCAAATGCCATAGCAGAAGTAATGTCTACTTGGTGAACTACAAATTAAGCCAGAAAGCTAAAAAACTATATGGTGGGATAACTTAAGCAAAATTCATCTTACAGCTAAACCAGTGTTACACTCTAGAACAAAGCATATGGAGTTAGATCTCTATTTCGATCGTGAACAGGTAACCACAGGGAAGTTAAACATAAATCACATACCTTCGACTTACCAAACTGCCGACATTCTGACCAAATCATTGTATAAAACAAACTTCATTCGATTCAAGGAAAGATTGAAAGTTAGCAACATCAACGACAGTCTTCAAAGTGAGAAGCATAAGGCCAATAAGGACAATTGTTCTTAAAAAATTTAGACCTCGAACTTAAAACCGAAATTTGTTGAAGATTCTCTGATCGAGATCATTTATAAGAGTGTGATTCTATCAGATTAATGTTCAACTTCAATACGAGCAAAAAAATTCAGTAGATTTGAGCTCAAATTGAGTCGTAGTGAATTTAGGGACGAATTTTACAAGCCCTAACTGAAGTAGGGTTCGAGGGGGAGTATTGAAGTAAAGAGAGAGTCGGCTGCTGCAGTATATATTAAGGAAACATAAACAACCTCACATCTCAACTATTCGTCCATTGATCAAACGGCACAAAACAAATGAATCAAATATAAAGTGGATAGCAGGTCATGGGCCAGCAATAGTACCCAAGCATAACATTACAAAATTTGTCATAAATAGCTTGTATAATCTATGTATTGTTTTGTATTCATTTTCTCTTCATTCTGCAAACAATTCAATACATCAAATAAAAATTTGTTCAAACTTTTCAACATTTTCAATATCTGAAAATCTTATAAGCTCGGTAAAAACCTACCTCGCTCCCTGACAACTCATGCTTGCTCGACCACCTCTGTAGCCGCCAATATCCTATCGACCTCCGAGACCTCCTTCGTGTCCACCCTTCTCAACGGCATTTTCAATGGCTTAAAGTAGCTCTTCTATTTCTTACTCGTCTCCATACAGTACAATCGCATTCTCATCGCCGCCGCCGCCGCCGCTACTACTTTCTTCACATATGGACTTTTTTGCAAAAATTTTGAGCAATGTAGATATTTCAACACATGTATATATCAATAACAATGTTTAATTTATGTATTTTTGCTTGGATCGAGGGGTTTGCGGTAAAAATACGGTGAAAATGGAGAAATTTTTTTTCTCTCGACCAATGCAAAAATAGAAAAAGGAAGGACGAAAGGAATGGGTGGCAGCCGCTGGGAAGGTTCTTTGTTTTGCTATTAGTTTGGGAAGGATGTTTTCTCTATTTTGAAACTTATTAGGAATGTGAGACAAACTTACCATTTTAAGTGAATATTAGACACGCATCTTTAAAAGCAAACTTAATTCATTAAAACTTCTCCCGCAAGAAAACATAATTTGCAGGTCCCTGTTTTTCATTTCAGTTGTTTTTTCTCTAAAATACCTCTCTGCTTATTGCACGATTGATTTTAATAACGCGTTTATCTTTCTTGATTTCATCTTCCACTTTATTGGCGAACTTATGTTTCTTGATTTTATCTTCTTCTTCAATGGCGAGCTCAGCTTTCTCGATTTCAATGAAAAACTGCAATTATACACAATAGTTGCATAAATGTCTGCAATTATATGTAATAGTTGCAGACAATTCAGCAACTATACGTAATAGTTGCATACATTTCTGCAACTATACCATATAGTTGTAGAAATTTCTGCAACTATAGGCGATAGTTGCAGACATTTCTGCAAATACATGCAATAGTTGCAGAAATGTCTGCAACTATATGCAATAGCTGCATACATTTCTGCAACTATACCATATAGTTGTAGACATTTCTGCAACTATACCATATAATTGCAGAAATGTCTGCAATTATTTGCAAATGTTGTAAATTTGAAAAAAAATTGAAAAGTGTTCGAATTTTGTTGAATTGTCTGCAATATATGAAATAATTGCACATTTACTACAAATATGAATTTTTGATACCAACAGTAGATCTCATTTTAAAGATCATAAAATTGGTAATTTTTTGGTAAAAATGGTATGTTGATCCGATTTTTCTATATAAACTTATATGCGTTTGAAATGTTAAAAACATAAAGGGTATTTTGGCCCTTTTACGTGCGCGAATTTAAAATTAGGAATTAGAAATGTAAGTTTAGTTTGTGAATGATGTTTTCTCTATTTTGAAATTCTATTTTGAAATAGGAGCTAAACTTATCATATATTTTTTAACTAATTCTGTGGCTGGTTAGGGGTTATCCGTGTGCGTAAATAATTTGTTAAATAAATAACTTTTAACACACAGTATCTTTCAGTATCCATTGACTTATTGCATTGATAATCACTGCATAGTCTGCAAAGCAAATGTACACATTGAAAAGCAATCTTTATTATCCAAAAACAAACATAAGAACACTATATACCAGCAGCATAAGGCACCCCCGCAGCAGCAATCCAAGAAACACCCCCAAGGAAGTGATTTGCGGTAAATTTGGCAGCTTCGTTTTCTTTCATCATATGAAACCCTGGCCATTTCACTCTAGTATGCTTATTACCTGCCCCAGCCCCATAGTTCGCATATTCCCCATAGTACAAAGTATTAAGAGCAAAACCGCCATTCCACGGTAGCCAACCAGAAGGGTCGATATGACCAGAAATCGACGTCTTCATAATCACGGTTCTAGAGTACGTTTTCCAAGGCCTTCCTAAAAAAGACTTAGTGCTACCCAACTCTTCCGCAGCATCGATCTTCGAGTTCATTATGGAGAACCCTGTGTTCGCATTACGATTTGTACGACCTTGAGCAGTGATCGTGTTTTGGTGCCCATGCAATGGTCTTCGTAGGTAGATGTTGCAGTTTTGGAATACGGCTGTTGCATCTCCAAATATGAAGTCTACCGTTCCATATATGTCACATTCACGGTAGAACTGCCTCTTGCTATGTGCAAAGAGAGTGTCTTGGTACCCTTTGAAGCTGCATTTGTAGAAGACTGAGTTATCCGATTTTGAGAATAGGGCTACTGCTTGTTCCTTTTCAGGTCCAGCCGTGTTCTCAAATGTCATGTACTTTGCTATAAATCCATCTCCAGCCACACCTGCATTAGGACATGAGGAGACAAGTTTAAGGACATATGATCTTATTTGTTAGTTCATACATATGCTTAACTTCAATAAGTTAGAGACAAGAGTCCGAAAATATAAAAGTAAATCGAAACAACATTGAAACTTACTAACTGTTCCCGACGTAATAATGCTGAAACCATCATGTTGATTCCTGCTTCCTGTAACTATAGTTCTATCGATACCATCACCCACGAGCATCAAGTTTGGCATTGAAGATGTAATCTGCACGTTCTCATTGTACCTTCCGGCTTTAACATAGATCACAAATCTAGATTTACCCTTTCTTAAAAGGGTAGAAGCTCGAACGGCTTCTGAAATGGTCCTATAATTTCCTGAACCATCCTGTGCTACGACAACGTTTGCTTTTACCAGTTTGGAACGTAGTATTTTTTTGTCTGCAGTAGTAACCCATGAAGGATGTCCATCCTTAAGCACTGTAGGGTTAATATTATAATCGTTTGCAATGGAAGGATATGACACTTTTTCTAGGGCTGCTTTGTTTATCGCAAGAACATTGCTAAGTGATTCCAATAAGTTGTGAGTCATGAACGGTGAATTAGTAAATGTATTGTAATAAGGTGTATCTAACTTCATGAATATATCCTTGCATGTTTCAATATTCATTGTGGCTGCACTAAGCCATGTTTGAGAATCATCGTAGGATGATGAAGAGACTGAGTCGTTGAGAAGGTTAATAGAGTCATCTAAAAGGTATAAACAATCTTTCCATGCAGCATTGGCTCCCTCATTGAATGAGCTTACAGTCATATGTGATGCTAGCTGCCGAGTCATTGTAAGTTTGTTCATTGTAGCTTTAAGAAGTGAGGTGCGAAAATCAGGAAGCTGGTCATCTTTTTTCAGAAGAGAACTACAAAGTTGAGGGTTGGGTGCTTGGCTACATGATAGTATATGAGCACTGATTGTGGCACTGCCAAAATATATGAATATTAAACAGGAGAAAACGAAATTTTTGGAGGTCATTTGTGCAGTTTTGATGTATGTTGTTTAATACTTTGAGTTATTTTGTGCCATTGATCAGGGACGTCACCGTTATATGTACGTATCAGAAAATGAGAAACTAAATATCTTGATAATATACATATAATTATTTTTTATAGGCAAGTGCGATTCTATTCTTTAATTGTTTCCACTTTTATCAATTCAGCGTATCATAAAAAATGGTATGCTTACAAAATGGATGAATATCTACTAAAAGTCTCAAGCATTTCTCATACAATATCCTAATGTCTAAGAGAGAGAGTTAACCCATTCATTAAAATGTTAGAATCAATAAACATATTTTTTCTCATATTTTCTACATTCTCCTTATTTTATTTGCATCATGAAACTTCTTTAGGTTTTTCATTTTTGCATAATAACTAAATTCTTTTTTTCTACTAACAAAATTTTATCCTGAAGCAAGACTTAAATCCACACACATGTATGTAACTACCAAGAATTGAAATATTGAAGGCCTTTTAATAAAAGCCCTAAATACTATTAGTAGAGGTTAAATCCATTATTAAAGTGCCCCCATAATTTTGAGAGGCAAATTATGAGTGGTCCCTATAAGTTCGGCCTCTAATAACATGTAATAACATGTAGGGGCATTTCAGATTTTAAATTTGCCTCCAATAGACAGGCCCATGTGGACGTGGACACAAAATAAATCTCACTATGGGCATATAAAATTGCCTCAAATCGTTGTAACAGGGACTATAAAAATGCCGGTACTTCTATTTTGCCAAAAAATGCGCCTGTACTTCAACAATTGTTTACATTAAAAGACAAAAAAACCCGCCTGTAACTTATGTACAAATACAAAAGTATACCGTATTATATAATGAAAACATAACAGCATAGACACTAACAGTGAGCACATTTGGACAAAGAACTCATGAACCATAAATTTCTAAAACTACGTAAACACAATTTCAGAATAATTACCTGTACAAAACAATCAGAAAACAACAGGAACACGGGAAAAAAAAGAAAAAAAAAAAGACAATTCTTACCCAGAATTAAAAAAATATTATTATACTCAAGAAATGTAATACAATTTCTTGCTAATACCACAACAACAGATCAGACTGTTCTACTTAATATTACACACTACAGTACTATTCTAACGCAAACTAGAGAACTGTGGGCTCTTAGAGCACACTACAAGACGACTTTGCTTAGCAACGGCGTTAAGCCATCAGCGGTCGTCGCTACCCGTCATTAAAAGCCGCAGCAAAAACACATGATGCAAAATAGTGACGGCTTTAGCGACCGCTTCGTCGCCATATTCGTGTCGGTTAGCGTTCGAAATCTGAGAAAATTGGTTGTCGCTAGTTGTCGCTAACCGATACAAGTTTGGAACCAGAAAGCCATCGTTGGTCGTCTTTTATCATCGCTAATCTGAAATAATTTAACCGTCGCTAGTCGTCGCTAACCGCCACAAGTCTGAAACCAGAAAGCCCGTCGCTGACCATCGCTTATCTGAAATAATTTGGCCATCGCTTGCCGTCGCCAGCCAACGTAAACCTAGGACCTACACTTTTCAACAAAGCTGTTTCTAAGCCTTCGAACCACACAATAAACGTCATATCTCAATCTCACTTCATTCCCAAGACAGATAAATACAATATTACAACCAATAACACCACACTCAACATATAATCTCGTACATATCGCAAATAATTAGAAACACAACGCAAATATCAATATTTACATAACCTTTCATCAACTAAAACCAATATTCCATCAACCAACACAATCATAGCTATACAAAAATACTCATGTTCATTAAATCCATAATCTTCACAGTACACAATCATAAATAAAGTATCAACTTCATCAACATATGTCAATATTTACACAGCGAAACGATCATAAAAAGTCAAAATAATTCCGTACCAACTATCTTCATCATCATCATCTCCCGACCCATCCTCACCAGGCATCCTCCCATGTTCAGCTAAAAATGCCACAATCCGTTCCTCTAGCAGCTGCATCAGTCCTCCGGCCTTCCGTTAGTCATTGTATTCTGCCATCTGCTCTGCTTCAGCTGAGCTATCTCCTACTCGACCTGAGATCTCCTATAAGCCCTCTGGGTCATCATCGACTGTAAATTATTTGATTGGAAGTTAAAATTTATGCTTCAGGATTAAATATAATTTATACATTAGTTAATGAAGCAGTTTACCTTCTGATTTCCATAACCATAACGCCTGTTTCGAGAAGGTAGGTCAATGATAGCATCCCAAATACAGTTCTCATCCTCTAAGGTCAACTCACAGCAAGTGAACTGCGCCACTCGAGCTTTCTCCTCTTCGTATCTCTCCGGTAGTTTGTAATAATAAATAATAAAGAATTTATAAATTGCGAAGTAAAAATAATAAACAAATTTACCATCACAGTGTTTGATTTATCGTCTGTTTGCGCAAAAATTGGTCACAAACCCCAAATACCTTGAAAGCACCAGTGTATAAATATAAATCAGCAATATTCAGTCACAAATCGCAGATCTATGCAAGCAACAAGCTGCAATTCAGAAATAATAAACAAAGATACACAATTTATAGTGGTTCGGCTATCTCCGGCCTACGTCCATTCCAAAGTTTTTATCCTTTTATTGATTATCTTTGATGATTACAGATAATTGCAGCGATTACAAGAAGTAATTCGATTACAATAGTGATGATGATGTGTAGAATTGAATCCGGTAGAGTCTTGGCGCTTCAGAATCCCGATCCCCCTTTTCTGAATGACCTGGGACTCTATTTATAGGTGTAAGAGGCTGATATTTCGCCTAAAATCAGGGAGACCAATTCTGGTACGTGAGAGGGCCCACAGGCCCGACCTCAGGGAACTGGGGCCCGTTCCGGGATCGATTCAAACTCCATTCGAATCGATCAAGAAATCATCCAATTGAGCTGAAATTTGGTGAGAACATTCTTCAACATGCATGTAAGCTCTTGTAAAAATTTCATACCATTTGGACTTGTAGATCTCAAGATATGATCGATTCGAATTTGGGTTGTCCGTTGGCTGTCGTCTTCGAATCCATTGCTTCGAATCCATCTCCTTCGACTCTATCCAAAGCGCGTGTGTTGATGACGTGTCGCGAATTCTCCGGGTCGATCCACCTTTGTCGCCGTGTTGAATGCTTCTTTTCCTGAAGACGCGCTCGTATCCATGTTCCACGCTTCGTTCATATCCATAACTTCACAGCAGTCATGCTCGCATCCATCGGTTCGTGTTTTCCTTCGCATCGATTCCTGGAGTGTACTTCGTATTGATCAGCCACGAATCGATCGATACGAAATGATGATGGAGGTTATCGATAAAAGTGGTTGTGATGGAGGTTGGATACGAACTAGACCGTACCTAATGGATATGAGCGAAGCCTTACCTGATGGATACGAAGGAGCCAAAGTCCATCTGCTATCGGTACGAGAGTATCGATTCGAAACATGCTGCCTCTTCCCATCTGACCGATACGAAGCCATCGAGTCGTGTCCATGCCGATCGATACGAACGGTATCGATACGATGTTCTCACTTTCTGATCGATACGAAGTGTATCGATTCGAACCATCATCTGATTGGTGCGAAGCCGATGGATACGTACTCCTAAGTACCTGATCGATACGAACTGTATTGATTCGAACCATCCTTGCATGCCGATGGATACGAACAACATGTTCTTCCTACCTTGCATCGATCATATCTCCTTCATACGAACTCTGATTAACCTAAAATTTGAAACATAGCCTTTCCTAGTCCTTATCATCATCTTCCATCGATTTCGTCCCGATCGGAGCTCAACCAAATTTTGACGTCATCGATTGTAGCCTTGTTTCCAATCGATCTCCAATCTCGATATCCATCATTCCTTGCCAATTTGTTGTTATTCCAGCCTTGACCAAAAGGTGGGATAACATTTGCCCCCCAAAACATGCCTTGTGATAAGAAAGCGTGTTTTGAATAGTTCCGAATCTGATATCCAAAGCCCACAGCCATTTCCATGTCCATCAGAACTCGATAACCGAGTTTTAGTCCATCTTTGTCCAATAGCCAATAACCGAATCCAGGACCATTCCGGGTCGATATCCAAATCCATAGCCTCTCCGGGCTCCTGCCAAGCGCAATCCACACTTGACGACTGTGGTCCAGTGTCCCTGGACGTTTAGGTAACCTCTCCGGGTTCTTGCCAAGCGCAATCCACACTTGACAACCGTGGTCCAGTGTCCCTGGACGCGAGAAATGCCGTGGCTTAAGTCCTAAGCCGAATCCTGGTCTCTCCGGACCCTTGCTGAGCATAGTCCATACTCAACGACCTGAAAATAACAATTTTAAAATATAGGGCCTAAGTCCTAGGCCGAATCCTGGTCACTCCGGACCCTTGCTGAGCATAGTCCATACTCAGCAACCTGAATGAGTCAATTTACCGCGTTCGGGCAGACCGACTCACCCCTTGCCAGGCATAATCCATACCCGACAACCTTTTATCGAAAACCAGACAAAAATCCAATCAAAATCCAATCCAAAATCCAAATACGAAATCCAAATCAAAACCAGAAAACCAGAGGTCCAAACCAGCATCCAAAATAAAAAACAATCATCTGAAGGAAAATCCAAAACAGAAAGCAAACAAAACCAGGAGTTCAATCCAAACTCCAAAACCAAACCAGAAAATCAAGTGTCCAATCCAAAACAGAAAAACAGATTTCACAAGCCATAGCTCCGCAGTTTATCATCATTCAGAGCATGCCTAAGGGCTATCTCCGTCCCCGTACATGTGTAAACGATTTGGTTGCTCGCCAATGGTTTGTTACTTATTTCATATTATCCAGGTCAATGGATAATCAATCGACCGTCATCCCTGGGCCTCACATCATCACGGTTTGAGGTAGTCGGTGGTTGCTCCTACTCCACCGCTGCATTCCGCGTTCCAACATACTGCCTCAGCTGCCCGTTCCTCACATGTTCCTCAATTATGTCCTTTAAGTGCGTGCAGCTATTGGTATCATGTCCGTCCAAATCATGGAATAGACAATACCTTCCAGATGCCCTTTCCCGTTCTAAAGGTTCTCTCCTAGCCGGCCTCCGGTAAGGAAGGCGATTCCTGGTTTCCACGTATATCCGCTCTAGTGACTCGTTTAATCCTGCGTATGTGGAAAACTTTGGATCCTTCCATCGCTTTCCAGTTTTCCCTGAATTGTCATTCATCTTCCTTTTTCCCTTATCCTTATCCAAGCTTCCATTGGATGGTCCTCCACCCTCGGCCACATTCACTTCGTTTAGCTTTAAATCCATACTCGCATCTTCTTGCCGTAGGAACCTTTCGGCTTCGTGAAAGAATTCCCCGAGATCCAGTGGGGGATCTCGTATTAAAGATACCTTAAAGTCCGAGTCCTCCCTAATTCCTGATACTGCTGCCATCAAAACCATCGATGGATCCGGCCGATCCACCGAAGCAACTGCCGCATTGAATCGAGTTAGAAAACCTCTAAGCGATTCATCCATCCTTTGTTTTACTGATGTTAATGTCATTACGTTCTTCGGCCTCTTGATATGGACCCGAAATTTCCCCAAAAACTTATCCACCAATTCCCTCCAAGTCTTGATATATCCTTCTCCCAGTTGCCTAAACCACATTACAGCCAAGTCCGTCAAGTACAAAGGGAAACATCGGGCCATCACTTCCTCCGATTCCCCCGACACCTCCATGTGTCTGGTGTACCTCATCAAGTGATCAGCTGGATCTTCCTTGCCATCATATACCACCACGCTAGGTAGCTTGAACTTAGGTGGGTTCTGAGCCATCCTGATTTCCCGAGTAAACGGACTCCTGTTTACCCCTTCCAGATCTCTATTGGTCAAGCATCCACGCATGGTTTTCCTGATGATCTCAACTAATCCAGTATTGTCTGTTGGGGGTTGCCCCCCATGCCCCTGAGGGAATTCCGGTACATATTCTTCATGTGGCTCATTAACGGCGACGTTGGCCCTAGCCTGCTGAACTCCTTCCAAAGGTCCTCCTGCGTTAGATCCTGTGGGCCTGCCCCCAAGCCCCTGTTGATTGCCTTCTGGCTCTGTATCCTGTCTTCCATGGGGTTCCACTATCCTTGCTCCTTGTTCCATATCCGTAGAAGCTGTAGCTTGCCCTAGGTTCTGTATTCCTGCATTCCTTATTTGTTCAAAGAAGGTCTGCATCATTTCCTGTCGACTCTTCAACAACCTCTCCTGTAGCGAATTTGTTATAGCTTCCATTTCATCTCTGGTGATGTAAATGGAAGCCGGTCCTTCTCTAGCACCAGAGGAAGCTTCTTGACTTCCTTCCTGTTGGCTTCTCTCAGCCCCTTGTCTCCTACTGGTTTGTCTAGTCATTCTTATGAATCTGAATCTTCCAAGCTTCTCAAATCTCAACTTCAATCCGATGTAGCGGGTGCTAGTCGTTCTCAGTGGAAGCATCGTCCGTGAATTCATATGAAATATTTCACTCCTTATCCATGCGCTCGATGGCATGTGTGTGAGCAAAGACTTCAACCAGCGTTGGCTCACGATTATATTTCTGAAACTGAGTTATATATGCAAATGAATAATGTTATCGATATGACTAAATTATCTGTAACGATCCCAGTTTAAAGACGAATTTAATTTTGTAATTAAAATTAAAATTTTGGATTAATTTGTGGGTTTATTTTAGTTTTTCAAATTTAATAAGATATATATACTTATTTATTTTATAAATTTGATTTTGAAAATCAAAATGAATATTTTCAATTGAATTGGATTATAAATAAAAAAATTATTTGGAAATTCAAAATCAATTGGATTTAAAAATTTTACTTTGGAAAAGAATAATACGTATGATTATTTGTTAAATTTATAAATTGTGTTTTAATTCATTTTCTTTATGAAGTTATAAAAAGTATAAATAAAATTTATCTTATTAATATTAAATATAAGGGTAAAATATAAAATAAAATATATGTGATAAATTAAATGTTTGGATTGTTGAACTTGAATAGAAACAAGAATAAATACTTAAGTAAACATATGAAGCATAAAGACAAGATGAAATAACAAATTATCTATGTAATAAAATTAACAAAAGAAGAAACAAAAGAAAATATCTCCAGAACAAAACAAAAAATATATATACGAAGATAAGGGTAGACTTGAGAAAGTAAGACAAAAGAAAATATAAATATCTATGTAAGCTTGGAAGAGAAGACAATAGCAATTAATGTAAAAAATATCTTAGTACACATATTATCATATCAGCCACCAAAGTGAGAAATAATCGGCTAGTCAACAAGAAAAGAAAAATATCTCTGATCTTATATTGTACAAAACCATATTTTGTTACCCTGTTGTACAAGAAAAATTATAATCCCCTGTAAACTTCATTTCCTATATATCAACTTCATTTCAGTTCGTTCCTTCAAAACTAAGGAAAAAAACTGAAGCAAGCATCATCTACAACTTAAACAAAGATTCAACCTAAACAATACAACTGCATAAAGCCAGAGGATCAAATAACTTCAAATAGTTCAAGTTTCAAGTCCCTGTTTTTCTCTGTTCAACAAAACAAGTGAGCAAACTTTCTACCCAGAAATTTATTTCTGTGTTAATGCTATGAGCAAACAATTTTTTTAAAAATCCGAGTATAATTGAATCTTTGTGTATGATTCAAAAAATACTGTGCTTTGCTTAAGTATTTTCTTTCCAGTTTAACACTATATATATAAATATGTAATTGTCCTATGTAATAGAGTTGTATATGTTCATCTCTGTTTTTGGGTTACATGGTGCGAAATCACCAAAAAAAATTCGATATATTTTCAATAAAACATTTTTAAGCTCTGAGTTTAAAATAAAACATGTTTGTTCACACTTGAGTTAAAATCTAAAAATGGTTTCAAGCTGTATGGTGATATACGGCATCTAAAAATTTGATTTTTACAGGGAAGCTTAAACATATGATAAATTCGAATATGATGAATCATTGATTCAAGTATATAATGTGAATTGTTATTCGAAAACAAGATTTTTTTAAAAAAAAATTATGATTTTTCATTGAGTATATCAATAGCAACTTGTAGATGAACTGAAAATGGATTCTATCCAATTTCCAGCGATTGAAAAATTATTTGATGTAGGAATTTTGCATGAAGCAAGCCTAGTAATTGATAATATCAAGAAAATTGTTAAATAGTTTTTCTATTGAAGGACATGTTGTATCGAAGCAACTTTAGGGTTTAGCAGTTGTTTTTGGTTGAGGTCGGAGATGAGGTGTTCCCTCCACCTCTGGTTGATCGAGCTGCGTGGTATTGCAGGGGAGGGTAGTTTGGTCAGTCGACGAGGTAAGGCCGGAGCTGCAGCACCTCCGATGGTCAGAGCAAGGTGGGGCGAAGCGATTTGTTGGATGGTCGTATGTTTTAGTTTCAAATGGTAGTCCAGTTTTCGTTGAGGGCTTCGTGGTGCTCGTTTGAAGGCTGAGGTGGCATGTGGGGTCGGTCGACGACATGTTCTTGGTGTCTCTAGAGGTGGCATCGTCGTTGACGATCCGTGCACGTGCACAGCAGTGAGTGGTGTCAGAAGTGTTGATGGGAGGGGGCAACGCGAGTTGATTCTCGAGTAAAAATGGTGAATGCTTCAGGTGGGAACGAGAGCACATGAACCTTCTTCCTGTTGTTTTAGTTTGAAAATTTACGTTAACTTAAACTCTAACTGGAAGAAAGAAAAAGTAGAAGAGGGATTGTGCGTGAGGAACGAGGGATGACTCGGGGAAGTTGGTGAGAAAACTCAAAGTGATGCTCGAGTAAAACCTGGGTAGTTCTCGGGTTGTTTTCCTTTCTAACTGCAATATTATAAAAATAAAATAAGCAAATTATCTTTCAAAAAAAAGTTTTAAGCATTATAGACCTAATAAGTGCTTAACAATTTGAGTTAAAACCTTAATACAAGTTTTAATTACTTTAGAATGTTTTAAAATCTTAATTGATGTTTTAATTAAATAGATAATTTAAGTTAAGTGTTAAAGTTAATTAACATTTAAAGTTTTCAATTTAGTAATAAATTGGTTTTCAAAGTTTAAAGAAGATTTTAAAAATGTTAATTGAGACAAAGAATTATAATTATTAATTGATTGAAAGGGTAATTAAGAATGGTTAATTAATCTAAAATTGTAATTAACTAAGTGATTAGAGATTTATCAATTTGAAATTAAAGATTGGGTTAATTAACAATTAAGTGTTTAATTTATTTGTAATTAAGAATTGTTGATTAGATAATTAAAGTTAATTAATCTATAATTAGTAGTTAATTAAGTTAATTGATTAAGAAATAAATTATTAAAGTAAATTAAAATTTAATTAATTTATCATTAAGAATAGTTAATCATTGATTTAAATAAATCAATAGAAAATAGTTATGTGGTTAATTCTTTTAAATCACCTTTGCCTTAAATTGAAGATGATTGACTACATCAGATGTTGTGTACTGGATTGACATTTCTGTTTGTAATTGTGATACCGCGTGAGGTGAATTACTTTATGTTGAACTGTGATTTGTGATTTGTTTCTGCATATTGATGTGAAAACACTTTTTGCCCGTAAAACGGCATTTAAACTTCGATGCGACAGGGAGTCGGATCCAGTTGGTTATCCGAAACCTACATCGAATTGTAATGATGAATCTTTGTGATTGATAAATTTATTTTATCTATGAAACTATGAATGAAAATAAGCGTTATGGATTATACCGCTTATCGATATTGGTATATCTGTGATTGTGATAACCCGGATTTTGGAATATCTGTTAATTGATAATTAATGGGACTAATTAATTTGATCCCGAAAATTGAGGTAATATTTATTTAATAATTTCCATTAATAATTATTTTAAAATGTGTAATGTTGATTTAATGATCTAATTTAACAGGATTTATCTTTAATAATTATTTAATTTGATAAATGTTATCTTTTCAAAACCTAAAATAATGATAATGATAATTTAATTTGGGAATTTTATTCTTTTCAAAGTTAAAAATGTTTAAATGATAAAATTTATCTTTCTAAGCTAAAAAAACATATAATTATTTAATTTGTATACATTGTAAATTAGGAGTATATTTTTAATTTAAATTTAATAAGAATGTTTTCAAATTTATAATATATGTATGTATATATATTGTGAATTAGAGAATTTGATTGAATTTAACATAGAAACTTTTCAATAGCTTAATTGAAAATCTATCTTATATTTTCAAAGGTAATTAAACTAAATATTTATTTTGTTAAAAGAATATAATAGCCTTAAATTGTATATTAATTTTATTTTGTTCTCTTTCAAAGATGGGTTTTTGAAATAAATTTGGTTTATATATTTTAGTACAATAATTTAGTTGGGAACTTTAAAATAAGATTTAGTTTAATATCCTTTTCTTTTTAAATTTTCTTTCTTTGAAATTTAGCTTTGAAATTATAAAAAAAATATAAATAAACATTAATGAATGTAAATTTTAAAGGTAATTTTGTAGGATCGATTTCACCCTAGAGGGGGGGTGAATAGGGTGATAGTGTAAATTATAAGAATTAATCGCGGAAGCTTATCAATTGATTTCAATTCAGATCACAGAATAGCAGCACAGATATCGCAGAATATAAAACAACAGAATAAAACAGAACAACACAGAATTTACCCAGCTTCGGCAAAAACCTGCCTACGTGCTGCCCCCAAGATTTCTACTAGAAATTAGATAGTCCCTCGCTTACACACGTAAACTCGCTATACCCGCTATTGACTAATCTAACTATACGCTCAAAACCTTGCCACAACTCAACTACCGAGTTGCGAATTCTCAAGCTATGCCACGTAGCTTGTCCCCTAGTCACACGACTAGAAATTAAAATGGTTTAAAAAGAAAATACAAAACAAAAAAAATTAAAATAAAAATAGCCCTAATTTAAAACAACTAAGCCCAAAATAACCGGCCCACTAATTAAAAGAACGTGTCCCCCTTTTCTCCCTTTTATTTTATCGGTCCGGTTCCTTTTTTGCTTGAGTATAATGGCAACCGTTCCTTTTGCAAAATTGGGGCTTTCGTTCTTGATGCCGTGCTCTTAAATTAGGGTTTTAAATTGGAGTCGCTGCCTTTGTTGGTTGATTGCAATCACTGTTTCTCTGATTTGCTTCAATTGTTTGCGGCTTCTCCTCCTTGATCGAGTTCGATTGCTTCGGTATGTAATTTGTACTTTTTTGCTTCTTCTAATCTTTCGTACTTGAACTCGATGATATGCCGATGATGATTTGTGGTAATTTATAGGATTCGAAATCCTATTTTTGCGTTCGTATACGTTCATTTGAATTTGTCCTCATTCGTTCGATATTGTATTGATGCTTGAGATTTATCTCTGACTTTTTCATATGCGTATATTTTGATACTTTCTTCTCACGGCTTTTTGATTCATGACTGCCTCCATGTATTTCTCTGTTGACTTGTTCAATTAAAAAACTTTGAATTCTTGATATTGCTGATTCTTCGGCACTGTTTTAATTCATTGTGATTTTTGTATCACTGCTTGATTCTCTGTGAATTTTTCTGTTGGCTCGGCTTCAGTATGCTTTGATTCAAACTAGACTTTTGTTGACTTGGTCACAACTGATATTAGCTTGTGAATTTCTGATGGACTTATTAGTTCGACCCTTGTGTTCTTCATATCTTCATTTGATCAGTGTGTTTGAGTCTGCATATTGTAGCCGTGATCATGTTGCAGTTTGATTGTTTGATGTTGCCTCTGGTTGCTGTCATATACTAATGTACTTGAAGTGTATCATGCTTATTCACTTGGTGCTGTCATTTTTGTATTCACTTGAGTTCGTACACTTTGTTGCAGTGGTTTATTCGTGTTGTATAAACTGCTGTCATGTTGTCACTGTATTGCCATTGGTCGTGCTGTGGTCTTTAAGCATGTTGCTGTTGGGTTGTAGTTTGCATTATTGGTTCATCACTTTGTTTTTGGGTTGATGTACATGTGGTTTTGTGGCACTGCTTGCAATCATATTGAATTGAGTTTGTTCATGTTCCATCGACTTGCTTTGTACTGGTTTGAGGCTTGAGTTGCATATCTGAATTGTATCTAATCTGGACATATGTGAGTTTGAAGTTTTTGTCTCATTTGTTGCTGTGTTGGCTTGATGGTTCCTGTTGCACTTCACCTGTGATATTCTGTCCGGATACATTTAACTTAGTTGTATTTGAACATTTTTGATTTTGGTCGAGGCTGCATAAATGTATGAGCTGGTACACGTTTGTATACATTGACTGGCTTGCTCCTGACCAGTTTATTAAACTTGTATATTCGAACTGCATTTGATCTTGATCATAATTCGGCCATATGTGTTCATCTGCAGTTTGGATATTGATGATTTTGGTTACTCTGTTGCTTCATCATGTATATCATGTGTCACTGCATGTAGTCAGTTGTAATTGTGTTGGACTTCACTCTGGTTAACACTTGCATCATTTGAAGTTGTAGCATGTCATTGTGATGTTTTCATTTGCTTGAGTTTCAACTGTGCTCGAGCTCTGTCCATACTTGCCCAGTTTACACAGATGCTCCACTTGTTCATTTTGTTCAAGTGACCATGTTGGCACTGAGTTACTGTCTTGTTTATATTAGATCAGTCGACACTTGATTCTTGAGTTTTTGGCCATTCGCACCTGTGTTGAATCCAGTTTCACAGCTCGGGTTTGACCTTGTGATGAAGTTGATATTTTATTTATGTTGCACGTGAGTTGAACCCGGCTTTTTATTTGGGTTTGACCTGTGCTCACCTGTCCCTGTAAATCAATCAAGTGTATATATCGGCGTGCACGGCCTTGTGGCATATACAGTAATACACTGTGTATGTCACAAGTTGTTCGTGTATGATGAATTCAAATTTAAATTATGACGAACAACCCAAATAACTGAGGCAAATCATATTTTCAAAAATTATCTTTCATTTTATATTGCAAAAATATTTCTTTTTCAATTTTACTGCGTTAGTTTATATTTTTGCAGATTGCTCAGATGCTGGATTCAAACTGGAATGAAGTTGAAAACAAAATATGAGTGTGAGTGATATGTAGTGAGGTGAACTGTAAATATGAAATGTGATGTAACTGTATATGTATAGTGAGAGCATGAAATTGTACTATTCAAAATTGTAATAAATATTAGTTTGAATAAAATATTCATTTGAATTCAAATTCTGTGTTATTTAATTTTATTCAATAAATATTTATTTAATCTGTGAAAACCAAAATAGTACATTACCAAATACATTTAAATAAATGTATATATGTTTATTATCATCAAACAAAAATCATATAAGCGCAAAGCGCATATTCAACAATCTCCCCCTTTTGATGATAACAAACATATATTTAAGATTTTGAATATGTTAAATGTATTTGATCGTTCAATTTGCTCCCCCTATTTAAATGCTTCCTCTCTACATGATACTCCCTCTACATATATGCATACAAATAAAAATATGTAAATGAGCCTATATGCAAATGGAAAATCATTTGACCTTTGCTTGATTCTATTTGGCAAAATCTTAACTTTTCTCTCCCCCTTTTGTTATCAGCAAAAGAATAATAGTGTTATAGAAAATAGAGATAAAGTAATCGATATCAATCCAACATTAAAACTCAATTGAATATAAATATTAAATTTCAATAAAAAGTCAAACAAAAATCATAAATATTTTGTTAGGCACATATTCCACTTTTAGAATGATGGAAATGATGTCATCATATAAAATCATACAGTTGTGTCTATTTGTGGCATTTTTATACCAGGAATTTGAATATCTACTAACCATGCATAACCGTTAGGACTTTTAAATGAGATTAGTAGTATTCCAATTTTATTTTAAAAAATGAATTCAAGTATCTTCTAACCACGCATAACCGTGAGGACTTTTAAATGGGATTAGAATCAACTTGTTTATTTTAAGAAAAAAAAATCAACTTTTGATATGCGTTCCATACATGCATAAACATAAGGACTTTTAAATGAGCATGGAAGCACATAAAAAATTCCAAGTAATTCACCCATGCATAACCGTGAGAACTTTTAAATGAGAGTGAATACTTTGGTATTTATTTATTTTATTTTTTTTTATTTTTTTATTTTTTTTTAAAAAAATGTGAAAATGAAAAACGAACGATTCCTGTTAAAAATACCACATAGCGACAAACTATATAGAATTTTGATGAGTGATGGTTGTTAGAAATATGATAGGTATAGAGATGGACATGGAATTTTTGCCAGCAAAAAGTTTTATAACTCTTGTTTAAGTTTCTACAGAAATTTTCTAATTACACTTTCTCGAGTTAAAATATATGATCAATATCAACACTCATTACTTTTTCAATCACTATTTTTCTTTTCGATAATCATTTGGGAGTCAGATTAGTCAAAATAGTCATTTAAAATCAAATTCAAAAATAATTATGAAATTAATTTTTCAAAATTATTAATCTGAAAATATGGTCAAGAATGATTTTCTCCAGGGGGTTTTTAAAAGAAAATTTTCTGCTATTTGAAAATTATTTGAAATGAAGAATATGCAGATATTTTCTTTGAAAAACGATGCAGTTATTAAATGTCTTAACAAAAATCTCGTTTCACTAGCAATTTTTCTATCAACTAGATTACCAGTGTAATCTGCATCTGAATTTCTCTTTCACTCAAAATTATCATCAATTGAATTTTATAGACCAAAACATGAAGTGTGCACCAAAAATTTCAAACTCAATTTTAACAACAATTTAAATGACGTTCTTTTGAAATTGAATTGAAGCCGTGTAAATAATCGAAAACCGTGAATATAGAGTCAGCCGTATTATAACCAATTGTATTATCCAACAAAACACTATTTTTAATCCAAACTGATATATATGAAGTAATTCAAAGAATCTAGAGAATTTTATTATAGTGTTTTTGGCAAAAGAATATAATTTGGCCAACTATGTTGAATAAGTTGGAATCAAAATCATCATCTTTTCATCAATCTCAATATTGGCTGATTTAATTCAAAACACGGTGCAGATTATCACATTTAATATATCGTTTAAAACATATCATTACCTGTTTTACCTTTACGATATTTTTCGTCGTTGTCCATTGTGATTCTGTCACCTTTATACTAGGCTAAGGACTTTGCTTCGTCGTCCGTTGTGTTTCTGGAACAGCCAAAAATCCAGAGTACACTGTTGTTGTTCCTTAGCATGCCACCACACCTACACGGAAAAGGATTTATGTGACCTATTTGTTTTTATAGGTCCATGGTTGTTAGTGGCAGAAAATTTTGAAAAATAATTTTGTGTAGACCCAAAACTATTTATAATTGTTCCCTTTGGCACCCAAATTTGTTTAACTTTGAGAGATTTTATATTTATGCCTTTTGGAACCCAAATCAGTATAGTTTTCACGTGTTTGGGTCTATACCAACAATTATTGTGATTGTGTCCATATTTTCTACAAATCGTTCACATTGAATTTTCTTGATTAATCTTGTTTTCAACAATTTTCGAACTATTATATCCAAGTCCTTGTCTAACCGTATTTACAGTTTGCTTTCCTAATAGCATATTCAACGATTTTTCACTTTTTGAAAATTTATCTAAAGTCGTTGACAATTGTTGGACTTGTGATTTGAGAGATTCATTTTCATTTAACAACTGTGTGCACTTTTTAATAGAATTCTCTCTCCTAGTATTTTCATTCTCCTTTAAAATCAGAATTTCATTTTCAAGCGATTTTATTTTAATTTCTGATTTTTTAATTTCTTCATCAAATGTTGGACACTTATCACACTTAGGGATCCTACTTTGATAGGTTTTAACTAATTGATCAAGTTGTTTATTACATTCTATCAAAGTATCTTTTTGAGATTCAAGTTTGGCGTATTTTTCCCTAAGTCGTTCAAAACAACCGTTTACTTCCTGAAAATATATAAGCAACTCAGAATGGGTAAGTTTTGATACCTCACTTGGCTCGTCATCGTCACTGTCAGTTGTATCACCTCGAAGACACAATTCTGCCTTTTCGCTTTCGCTGCCAGTGCTTTGATCATTCTCGTCTATTTCATCCCAAGTGGCTGTAAAACTTTTCTTTTTCTGTTTCTTTCCATGGCTGGATTTAATTTGTGGACAATCGGGCTTGATATGGCCGGGTTTGTTGCAATTATAACAAATAAACTTTTGTTCTTCCGAGTAGTCTAGTGCTTTGGCTATTCTGCTTTTTGCTTTTTGAATTCGAGCTGAATTACCATGTTTTTGATTCCATTTTTTGAATTTCCTTATTAACAGCTCCAATTCTGCTGCTCCATCATCTTTATCGTTATCATCATCACTTTTGGTTGTTCCTTTGAGAGCTATTGATTTCTTTTGAGTGTCACCTCCTTCACGCTCTTCTTTGAATTTCATTTCTAGCTCATAAGTGGTGAGATTTCTGATGAGTTCTTCAACTTTAAGTTGTTTTAAATCTTTCGATTCTTGTATGGCAGTTACTTTTGCTTCAAAGCTTCGTGGAAGGACTCTGAGGATTTTCCGGACTATTTCTAATTCGGTATATGTTTTTCCGAGAGCTTTTGATTTGTATACGATATTGGAGAGTCGTCCGTACATCTCTTTGACATTTTCTTCCTTCGCCATTTTGAAGTTCTCGTATTCGCTGCTTAGCATTGCAAGGCGAGATTCTTTGACTTGAGATGTTCCTTCGTGAGTCACTTCTAGTATGTGCCATATTTCCTGCGCAGTTAGACAATGTGAGACACGATTAAATTCAAATTGATCCAATGAACAGATAATAGAATTCATAGCTTTGGCATTAGTATTTTGTAATTTATTTTCTAGTTCTGTCCATTGTTCCTTTGGTTTCTCTATTTCCTGATTATCTACAGTTATAGTTGGTATTCTATAACCTGTCTCAACAATATTCCAAGCGTCAATGGTTTTCAAAAAAACTTGCATTCTATTTTTCCGATAAGCATATTCACCATTGAACATTGGTGGTCTAACTATGGATTGACCATCTGCAAAAGCATTATTAAAAGAAGCCATTTTAAAAATTCAAATTTTTAAAACAAAAACCGATTTTTTTTGAAACACGAATTTTTATAAACAAAAATTGATTTTTGTAAAATCAATTTTTTAAAACAAAAACGGCTTTTGTTCCTAGCTCTGATACCACTTGTATGATCGATTTCACCCTAGAGGGGGGGTGAATAGGGTGATAGTGTAAATTATAAGAATTAATCGCGGAAGCTTATCAATTGATTTCAATTCAGATCACAGAATAGCAGCACAGATATCGCAGAATATAAAATAACAGAATAAAACAGAACAACACAGAATTTACCCAGCTTCGGCAAAAACCTACCTACGTGCTGCCCCCAAGGTTTCTACTAGAAATTAGATAGTCCCTCGCTTACACACGTAAACTCGCTATACCCGCTATTGACTAATCTAACTCTACGCTCAAATCCTTGCCACAACTCAACTACCGAGTTGCGAATTCTCAAGCTACGCCACGTAGCTTGTCCCCTAGTCACACGACTAGAAATTAAAATGGTTTAAAAAGAAAATACAAAACAAAACAAATAAAAATAAAAATAGCCCTAATTTAAAACAACTAAGCCCAAAATAACCGGCCCACTAATTAAAAGAATGTGTCCCCCTTTTCTCCCTTTTATTTTATCGGTTCGGTTCCTTTTTTGCTTGAGTATAATGGCGACCGTTCCTTTTGCAAAATTGGGGCTTTCGTTCTTGATGTCGTGCTCTTAAATTAGGGTTTTAAATTGGAGTCGCTGCCTTTGTTGGTTGATTGCAATCACTATTTCTCTGATTTGCTTCAATTGTTTGCGGCTTCTCCTCCTTGATCGAGTTCGATTGCATCGGTATGTAATTTGTACTTTTTTGCTTCTTCTAATCTTTCGTACTTGAACTCGATGATATGCCGATGATGATTTGTGGTAATTTATAGGATTCGAAATCCTATTTTTGCGTTCGTATACGTTCATTTGAATTTGTCTTCATTCGTTCGATCTTGTATTGATGCTTGAGATTTATCTCTGACTTTTTCATATGCGTATATTTTGATACTTTCTTCTCATGGCTTTTTGATTCATGACTGCCTCCATGTATTTCTCTGTTGACTTGTTCAATTAAAAAACTTTGAAATCTTGATATTGCTGATTCTTCGGCACTGTTTTAATTCATTGTGATTTTTGTATCACTGCTTGATTCTCTGTGAATTTTTCTGTTGGCTCGGCTTCAGTATGCTTTGATTCAAACCAGACTTTTGTTGACTTGGTCACAACTGATATTAGCTTGTGAATTTCTGATGGACTTATTAGTTCGACCCTTGTGTTCTTCATATCTTCATTTGATCAGTGTGTTTGAGTCTGCATATTGTAGCCGTGATCATGTTGCAGTTTGATTGTGTGATGTTGCCTCTGGTTGCTGTCATATACTAATGTACTTGAAGTGTATCATGCTTATTCACTTGGTGCTGTCATTTTTGAATTCACTTGAGTTCGTACACTTTGTTGCAGTGGTTTATTCGTGTTGTATAAACTGCTGTCATGTTGTCACTGTATTGCCATTGGTCGTGCTGTGGTCTTCAAGCATGTTGCTGTTGGGTTGTAGTTTGCATTATTGGTTCATCACTTTGTTTTTGGGTTGATGTACATGTGGTTTTGTGGCACTGCTTGCAATCATATTGAATTGAGTTTGTTCATGTTCCATCGACTTGCTTTGTACTGGTTTGAGGCTTGAGTTGCATATCTGAATTGTATCTAATCTGGACATATGTGAGTTTGAAGTTTTTGTCTCATTTGTTGCTGTGTTGGCTTGATGGTTCCTGTTGCACTTCACCTGTGATATTCTGTCCGGATACATTTAACTTAGTTGTATTTGAACATTTTTGATTTTGGTCGAGGCTGCATAAATGTATGAGCTGGTACACGTTTGTATACATTGACTGGCTTGCTCTTGACCAGTTTATTAAACTTGTATATTCGAACTGCATTTGATCTTGATCATAATTCGGCCATATGTGTTGATCTGCAGTTTGGATATTGATGATTTTGGTTACTCTGTTGCTTCATCATGTATATCATGTGTCACTGCATGTAGTCAGTTGTAATTGTGTTGGACTTCACTCTGGTTAGCACTTGCATCATTTGAAGTTGTAGCATGTCACTGTGATGTTTTCATTTGCTTGAGTTCCAACTGTGCTCGAGCTCTGTCCATACTTGCCCAGTTTACACAGATGCTCCACTTGTTCATTTTGTTCAAGTGACCATGTTGGCACTGAGTTACTGTCTTGTTTATATTAGATCAGTCGACACTTGATTCTTGAGTTTTTGGCCATTTGCACCTATGTTGAATCCAGTTTCACAGCTCGGGTTTGACCTTGTGATGAAGTTGATATTTTATTTATGTTGCACGTGAGTTGAACCCGGCTTTTTATTTGGGTTTGACCTGTGCTCACCTGTCCCTGTAAATCAATCAAGTGTATATATCGACGTGCACGGCCTTGTGGCATATACAGTAATACACTGTGTATGTCACAAGTTGTTCGTGTATGATGAATTCAAATGTAAATTATGACGAACAACCCAAATAACTGAGGCAAATCATATTTTCAAAAATTATCTTTCATTTTATATTGCAAAAATGTTTCTTTTTCAATTTTACTGCGTTAGTTTATATTTTTGCAGATTGCTCAGATGCTGGATTCAAACTAGAATGAAGTTGAAAACAAAACATGAGTGTGAGTGTTATGTAGTGAGGTGAACTGTAAATATGAAATGTGATGTAATTGTATATGTATAGTGAGAGCATGAAATTGTACTATTCAAAATTGTAATAAATATTAGTTTGAATAAAATATTCGTTTGAATTCAAATTCTGTGTTATTTAATTTTATTCAACAAATATTTATTTAATATGTGAAAACCAAAATAGTACATTACCAAATACATTTAAATAAATGTATATATGTTTATTATCATCAAACAAAAATCATATAAGCGCAAAGCGCATATTCAACAAATTTATATATATATAAACATTAAAAGCTAAATTAATATAAACATTAAAATATGATAATGAATAAGAAATCAATTTAAAAACATTTATAAAATGAGTAATTATTTTAATATTGAAATGTAACATGTGTAAGGCATTTAACTCTTAGGGAAGACACTTGTAAAACATTCTACATCTTAAAGCAACAAGTGTCATTTGTTTTGTTTATTTTTGAAAACATTTATTAAAAATGTATTAAAAGAAACTTAGCAAAATCATTTTTTTAGTTCAAACAACATTTTTTCTTTCTCAAGAAAACTGAAAATCAGATTTTAAGGAAAATGAAGATCATGATAAATTCAAGCAAAAGACAAATTGAAAGTTTACTGCTACAATGATCAATTACAAACTGCAAATCAACAAGTGCAGTTCTCTGGATCAAACAGCCACATTTGTTTTTAAAGCTTCAGTTCAAATTGGAATCGGTTTCAAGGCATTTCAGTTTGAACTCATCTTAAGGCGAGGAAATTGAACTCAAACAACAATAATCAACTGCATGCAAAATTCAAATCAAAGCAGCAAAATGCAGATAAACTATTCCTAAAAGCAAATCCTGTCCTCTGTTCTTCAATCTTTGGGAGTAAACCAAACCTTAATCTATATTAACCTGGATGCAAGAAATAAAATCCTTGAAAATCAGATGTAATAATTATTGCATGTTATTAAATGAATGGGTATATTTATATATGAACTGAGTAGATAGGTCTGTCTGTTTACAAGATGATGTTCTGTTCTTGCTATTCAGGTTTTAAATCTGATCAAAATCATGATTCTTCCTATCTAATCTTTCTTAGGACATGTTGTATTAATTTTTTTTGGATGTTATAACATGTTATGAAATTTAAAAATAATTTCAAAATAATCTGAAGCTAGTTTTTAAATGAAAAAGGAAAGAAAAATAGTAGAAATTTAATACTCATCAAATCTCAATAATTTTAATTTGTTGTTTCAGGGTTATAATCAGATTAGTGATCAAATTTTAGGATTTTTAAAACTCAAATATTGATTTTTATGTTGGTATAAGGAGAGTTTGTTATGGGTTGGTCGGATTTTGGATTTTTGGCATTTACTGATAATCGGGTTGCTGTGGATGATCGTTATTTGGTCTGAAGGAGGTTTATGTGATGCAGATCAAGGGAAAAATAGGGTTTTATTTTTCAGATCATCATTGGTGCCTATGCGATTATAATTAGGTTTTCAGACCCATAAATATCAAGATGGTTTGGGCGGTTATTGCGATGGCCAGGGAGCATGGAGTTGGTCAAGGATAGGGGGAAAGGAAGTTTGGGAAGGGTGGTAGCTCCAAGCGAGGCGGCAAGTGTTCCTGAGATCATCGGCGGCGGTGCGTGATAGATGTAGGGCATGCCTGTTTTTTTGATAAGTGGGCGAATTAGTCGATTTTGTGTTCCTGTGGTTTCCAAGAACTTTTGTGAAGCCGTGAGGGACGAGGAAGGCTTAGGTGATTTGCGGAGAAGGTCGGTGGCAATGGATGATGATCTGAAGGTCTGTGCACTCGCATAAGTTCAGGCAGTGTGCACGTTTAGAAAGGAAGAAGAAGACGGAGGTAAAGGTTAGAGGGGAAGTATGGGAGGACGAGTTACTCGGCGTACTTGAGAAAATGAGAGGAAAACGCGAGGGTGGCTTCGGGAAAAATTCGAGTGGGTTGGTATGTTATCATTTTTAAAGGAAAAATAAATGATGATCCGTTTTAGAAGTAAGATAATTTGAGTTGTCCTGATGGGAAACAAAATTTCTATAATAGGTTCAAGCAATTTTTTATTTAAAAACAAGTTACCAAATTTAATTAAATTTAAAATAAAATGTTGTGAGTTAATTGTTGGTTTTGTCTAATTAGATCGGGATAATCAGTTAAGTTTAAAATCCCTAGGTATTTTCAAATGAAATTTATGATAGGATTAAGTAAGTAGTTAATATCAGTGTATTTAACCTTAAATCAATTAAAAGTTCTCTAGTGTTTGTTTCAAGCATTTAATTTAAATAAGATATAGGTGATGATTAAATAATCAATTAAGGTAAATAGTCTATCTTGTTTAATTAAATGTTGATTCATATAGGTATTTTTAGGAATATAATAATGAATGTGATTAATCATTGGTTATTTTGTTAATGTGATTAATTAATAACTAAGGTTAATTAGTGGATTTTAAAATTAATTAAGGAATGAGTTACCCAGTTGTAATTAATGAGATGAATGTGATTAATTAATTTGTTAATTAAGGATAGTCACTTGATAATTGATTATGTATAATTACTTAATGAGATTTATAAGTGTAATTACTTAGTGAAGTAATTGATGGATAAATTACTGGATGTAGTTAATATAAAGAAACTACTTAATGGAAAGTAATTAAGGGTTAATTACTTAGGAGGAGAAATTAAGGATTAATTACTTGGTGTAATTAATTAAAGGATTTATATATTAATTAAGGAGTTAATTAATTATGGTAAGTAATTACAGAATGGGTAATTATTGTTTATGATTGATTAAGGCTGATTAATGGAAGTAATTAATTAAGGATAATTAATTTCTGTAAATAACTAAAGGATAATTACTTTATGAAGATAATTAATCAGGGATGATTAATTAATTTGTTGTAATTAATCAATGTTAAGTAAGCAGGATTAAGGGTGATTAAAGTAATTAATTTAATTTGTTTAAATTAATTAGGAATGGTATGACTAATTTATCTTGCTTACGAATGATTGGATAATATTGCATGCCTTAGATTGATTGATATCTCGGATATGTGATTTGGGGATGCTATGTGATATGATATGTTGGGTTTAAACTGTGATAATTTAGTTATCTATCGATGATGAATTAATGTAGGAGACACTCTGTATTTGAAGTTTGAATTGTGTTTCATGTGAATAATTTGGAATAAGATGGTATTGAATTCGAAGAGACCGGAGTCGGGTATTAGTAAATACCCGAAACCACTTCGATTCTTTATAAATTGATATGTAGAATCAATAGGCTGAAATGGAGTGATTTAAGTGAATTGGACCATCTAATCTAAGTTTTGGTACTTAGAAATTGTGTGCGATGTCAGTTTGTCTATAACGACTTGTGAAGTAAATTGATACAAGTTACCCGGGTTTATATAAGTTATATGCTTTTGTATTCCATCTTAGATGGGTTTTACTCACGCTGGTTTCCAGCCTGACCCGGGTGTTACTTTGATGTAATGCTCGGGTCAGACCGAGTATTACAGATTTTCAGGTAAGGACGTTTTGGAGCTCAGGAGGCAAGCTGGAGGGCGGGAACGTATGGAGTGTTTTCCGCTGTGATATATTATTGTATAACTAGGACATGTTGTTTTAAACATTCCAGTGATTGGTAATGGTTGTAACTCTGATGTATAAAAATATAAGTGTACCGATATAGTTCTTCTTTGTAAAACTGTTGTTTATGTGATATTATATTTTGATCCGTTGCGAATGTGAGGTTTCTGTGACCTGTTACTATTTCTTCTTCTTTCTCTTTTCTTCTTTTCCTAACTATCTGAAATTTTCTGGATCGAAAATTTTAGGTCGTTACATTTTGGTATCGGAGCAGAAGGTTAAGCGAGAACCTTGGCTCTGGTGGGTATACTCACTAAGAATAGGGTCAATAGTACCCTATAATAAGTTGCATATAATATATATATATGAGAGAGCGTACTTGTTATTTTCTTATAATAGTTTTAAAAGAAAATGATTTTATATAAGAATATATTTTGATATATAAAGCAATATTTCTTTCTAATAAATATTAGGGTAATTGGTTGCTAAAAATTATTGGAGTTAAATCAAGCGGTAATAGAAATACAACCAAATTGAAATTAAATAAAGATAAGTTTGAAATGGATTCAAACTGTAATTAAAATCTTGAATTTGGGAAGGAGTTTTAGAATAAGATAATAATGAATTGGTTTCCAGATATGATAATTTTGGTTATTATCCTAAAATGATGAAATGTTTGTTAATGATTAAGTAAAAATAAATGTTTTAAGGAAGTAACCATTTGATGAGAATAACTTGTAAGTTTGAAAGGATGTAAATTAAAGTTGGTTTCAAACTGTGAAGTTCTGAATTCTAAATTTAAACATTTGAAATTGTTTTCAAAATGTTACGAGAAATAATATTATTCAAACTATTTTGAATGAAATCTTATTCTAGAACAAGAAGTTGTTTGTAAATTTTAAAAGAATTTGTTTGAATTAAAACCATGGGTGGTTTAAAATAATATGTATATATGAGGAATATACATAAGATCAATGATGATCTGAAATAAACTCTAAATGTTGAGTTTTAAATTTGGAATGAGATGTGATATCCAAAGTAATAATTTTTTGAACTTATCAGTGGGAAAGAATTTTGAATTTTGAAATGGAGAATTCAAATTTGGGTAAGGTTAACGGGGCTAATGGAATTTAACTCGGAGGAAGTTTAATAAGTTTGAATGAACAATTTGATTTGGAAATTTCAAGATGAAATTTGGATTTAAGTTGGGAAGTTAAATGGTTAATTTAAATTGGGAGTTTGTGTGATCTCAAAATTGGTTTGAGATCTAGAAATTGAAAATGGATGGATGTTTTAAAAATATTTTGGATAACACCATCCTGTTGTTATTTAATCGTCTTTAAACTGTGAATTGAATTTGTTTAAAGAAATGGGGTGTGATAATATATCCATTATTAAGATAAAATGGAATTTGGATTCAGAATTAAATGGTTTAAGGATATAAGTTGATTTAATTTAAAGGATTAAATCAACCTATAAAATTTAACTCAAATTTATAATTCGAGATGGTTTAAAGTTGAGATTTGAATTAAATTAGTTCAAATTGGATTTGATTTGAATTAATTGGGATTGTGACTGGAGATGTATAAGTTTAAAATTCAAATGGAAAATTTCAATTGGATTGTTTTGAAATTGAAATTGAAATTGAATTGATGGGAACAGATATTGGGGATTGAACAGTTTGACTCTGGGTTATTTTCAAAATAAATTATTTTAGTATAAATATATTTTTTCCAAGCTATTTATTATATATACTACCTTTCTTATTAAACCCAGAACTATCTTATACTTATTTTATAACTACTTTTGGAATTATTTAAACTATTTTGCAGTTATTTAAAATTTCTATAACTATTTGACTATTTTCCAACTATTTTACAATTACTTAACTATTTTACAGCTATTTTACAACTAATAACTATTTTTAACTACTTATCTATATTAAAATTTTCAAGCTATTTTCTAAATATAAACTGGACAAAGTTCAAACTGTTTTTGATTAAATACCCAATTGAGATAAGAATTGAGGTGATAATCCAAATGTGATTGAAACAACTGTGAATAGGTGAATAGAAATTAAAGGAAATGTGAATAGAAAGGAGAATTGATTTGGTTAATAATCAATAAAGATATATACGTAGGATGTACGTATATATCTTTATTGATTATTAACCAAATCAATTCTCCTTTCTATTCACATTGATGTACGTATATTGCTCTATTCGTATAGTGATTTAATCCAGATTCGAGTACATAATTTCGAGATAGTTATATCGATCCGAGTTGGGATTTTCCACTCGATTTTTAATGGCGAACCTGGATATGGATTGTTGATTGATTCTGGATATTCTCTATCATAGTTAGGCTATGCAAGGAGAATGACGGTTTCTGATCAAGAAACCAGATTTGAGTCCGCACTAGGAAGTCGGGTGGACGATACTAGTTCGGAAGTGAAATTGTGTGATCGAATGAGCAATCAAATTGATATAGCATGCCGATGATATGTGTACATCGTACGGATTTGAATGAAAGTGATACTGTAAATTTATGGATAAGTAATGTGAAATGGTTTTTGAAATGAAACATATATTTTGTGAAATATATTATGAAATGAAATGTAAATTGGGTATTTCCATGATAGAAATTTACTTTATGGAAGTGAGTAAATTTGGTAAGTGATTTTATAAAAGAGCAATCAAATTTGAATATTTGATTTGGAATAAACAAAGTTATGTATCTTTGTTATGTAAGATAAATCTCCCCTTGTTGTATCTTTTGCCGGAAAGAAAGAATTTTTGAAAATATTTGAAGTATAAAAAGGGAATTTATACAAGTTTGAAGTGATCCAAAGATTTTTTAAAGTTATATATATATATATATATATATATATATATATATATATATATGTAAAGGATCTTATGAGAATGATTTTTAGAAAAGGTTATTGAAACCTTTGGATTTGAAAAGGCTTTTGATTTTTTGATAAAATCAATATTGGATTTGAAAAGGCTAATTTGAGAATTATCGGTTTTGGGATAACCAATTTTGAGAAAGGAGATTTATATGGGATTCATACTAGGTGTATGATTTGGAAGATACTATATGTGTATAGTATAAAGTGTTTTGAAAATGGCTATGGAGAAAAGGGCGCTCCCTTGAATGAACTTCTCAGGAGTACCATAGGTTGGTACTGCCTTGAGCCTCTAAGGGGGAGGTTCTAAAGTTGATCCTATGAGGAGTCCGGACAAAACTAGTTTCTGAGGATTATTGGGTAGCGAAAGTCGAGGGCGTTGTTGCCTACAGAGGCATTTGGGTTGTGCTGTGACGATAGTGTAACTCGATGTCGCTGCGATCTACTGTGTGGACCATAGCAGAAATCGTATGGAGGTGAGTGTCAACGGTCTACGCTTGATTTTGCCGAGAAGGCAACGTAACATCGGTATACTGCAATCTGTGGCCGAGTGGAATGGAGAAGTTTCATTCTTTTGGCAGCGAAATTCGAGGGCGTTGAGGCCTACAGTTATATGGGATTTTGTTGTGATAGCAACGTTACCCCAGTTGTAGCTGTGATCTGTAGCGGGTTCCATGGTGTAATCGAGGGGCGCGGAGGCCTACAGTTATCTATGGATTTTGTCGGGATGGCAACGTAATCATTGGGTTAACTGTGACCATGGATGGGGGTGATCTCCAGAGCATTCTCATCAAAGATATTTCCTCGATTTCAAAAATGTTTTCTATATTTTCAGTAAAATTATTTTCCAAGTATTTTCACTAGGTGTTGAAAACGAGTCTACCAAGTACTTATAGATTTTCAGTCCTACACCTGATCAACGTATGACCGAATTTCTGTGAGAACAAGGATGGACTGGTGGAGACATCGAGTTATAAAAAGTATTTTTATAAAACTATTTTATAATATTACGTAGATTTTAAAAATGTTTTAAAAAGTGATTTAAAATTTCTTAAAAAAAGTTTATAGTAAAATTTGTCAAAAAGTAATTTTTCTGTTAGTTATTATTTTAATAAATTCTGGCTTCGTTCCTTTTCGGGGACAAAAAGATTCAAAAGGGAGAGGAATGTGATAACCCGGATTTTGGAATATCCGTTAATTGATAATTAATGGGACTAATTAATTTGATCCCGAAAATTTAGGTAATATTTATTTAATAATTTCCATTAAAAATTATTTTAAAATGTGTAATATTGATTTAATAATCTAATTTAACAGGATTTATGTAACGCCCCGAAAATTTTCGACTTTGGAAAATTCGACATCGACACTCACTTTATCGACTGTCGAGAAATCAAAGGCCGAAAACCGAGATGTTATGGGTTTTAAAATGAAAGAAAGGAAAGAAGAGAGAAAAAGAAGAAAGAAAAAGAAAAATAGAGGGAAAAGAAGATAGACAATTTTTTAAAAAACAGAGAATTAGAAAAACAGAAGATAGAAAATTTTAAAAATAGAACGGACAGAAAGGAAACAACAGAACAACAACAGAATCTCACAATTCGCAGCGGAACAACATATAATAATAAATGAATAATCTTTAAACAAAGAACTATATCAGTTATTACATTACATTTCATTACATTACATCATATCATCAGAGTATACAACATCATACAACAACAAACAGTGCAGCGGAAAAAGAAGTACTATATAAACTAGTAATACGCCATGCCAATCCAGTTTGCCTCCAGCAACTCCAGAATATCCAGAATATCCTGATAAACCTAACTCTTAACTGCCCGTGTGGAAATTGGTGGGCACCCAGAGTTTAGGAAGGAAAACAATAAACTCCAAGTCAGTCATGTGACTGGTGTGAGAACTCAAAACAGTTTATTTATCTTTAAAATCAAAATAGAGGAATATTTTTAATCAATTCGCAATGCTTTTAAAAATGAGACTACCATAAGGCCTCCCGCACACACACACATGCAAACGCAGAATCGGAGGAGATTTCTCCTTATGATAGTCAAAGATGCTTGATACGCATTTAAAATAACATTTGATATTATTATTAGTGCATAATGTATAACAAATCATTTCGAAAATAAAGATATAAATCTTAGCCGACATAGACATTTCGAACTATGCCTACTATAGCTACTATCCAAACAGTGGTGACCACCATAAGTGAATAGCAGGTTCTACAACTAATACCGTACAAGTTTCGTATTGGGAATTGGATTTCCAACAAATGGTCAGGCCAAGGAACTTCCCATTGCCACTGAGAATGCCTCTGGATGGACATCCCCGAGAACCAAACCGGATCTCAACCAACACAAGGCCGGGTTACTCCTAACTGAGTAACAACTGACCGAATATGCCATCCCCCGGTCCTTTGGGACCTTTTTCCGAGAGCGCTCTCTAATCAATTCACACAATCATAACAAAGTGTTTTCAACATGAGTAAGTATCTGGGCTCCATACCATGATACCACCCTTTTCCAGAAGGAAATGGACACATCCTAAAGGGTGCTACCCCTCATAACCTTGCTGCTTCTTTCCTGTTTTGACCATTTCCGGGATGTGAGGCTCGACGAATTCACGTCCACAAAAACATACTTTATACAAAAGCCATGCTTTGGGTCAACAAATGATCAACACAATGATCACTAAGATAGACGATCAAATAAATGATCCTATCACAATAATCAACACAATGATCATTTCAGCATCACTCAGCATGTCACATTACCAAACTGGGAATATATCGCTGATAACTTCAACTATATAACCTTTGAGCTCGTACGTCTCAAAGAAGGGTGTTAAGCAAAGAATAAATTCTCCGCCACCAACAGAAATATATTTGAAAGAAATCGGCTTTATATCTCAAATTGTAATGTCAGGCATACAATCCATACAAGTCTGTTCCGGGATCGAACAGAACCGAAGGCACTTACAAAGAAGTCCTTGCAATCCGGATATTCACAATCCTGATCGGATTTCCCATCACTTAGGGAGTCTCTATACCGTTGCAACTCAGTGCAGAGACAATCGATAGGTCATCCTATCGCTTTCGCAAATACCGGGTCTTCAACACCGATCTTCAATGCAATTCACAACGACGTATCACATATTCGGAATGGGTTATACGACCCCATGGTCCTTTCCCGGTTAACCCGAATAGTGAGCGCTTATTCAAAAATAAGTGTGCATTCAAATTCAATCAAATTCACATCAAATACCCATTCAAAGGGAAATACTGATAGTCGGTTATTGAACTATCAATTGATATGCACACATCACCAGATTCCAAATAATTTTCCAAATTATTTATTTTCCAAAATATCTTTACAAGATATATAATTTCAACACTTCAAAAATAAATCAATATTTATTTTTAACAAGTTTCACTTTTCACTTATAAATTCCAAAATGAATTTATATTTCAAAATATCCATGCATATTGGAAAACATTTCCATACTTATTTATTCATAAGTAATTCACAAATCTTTTTATCTTCAACCTTTGAAAATATTCAATATACTTAAATCGAATTAAGTATATAATTCATTCTTTAAGAAAATCATTCTCTTAAACATATTTATTTGGGTCAAAACGAATGTTGCGTAAAACATCGTTACAACAACCCAAAATCACTAGTATAGGGATTTGAATTTTAAATAGATATATAAATCTCAATACTATACAAAACATTTCCTTTCGGAAATCATTTACTATAACAACAGTGTTACAGTCCACATTTCCTTTTATTTCTCGAAGACGTCTATTTCAACAATAAATGTTGAAATCTATGGTTTCGAATCTCAACACATTTAAAAACATCGTTAGATCGTTTTAATTCTATTTAAAACATTCACATTCTAAACAATTTCTTTAACGTGTTATTCACTATCCAAAAACGTGAATAAACTACGTTAACAAACTTCATCTTTTCTATTCATTTTACTCTAAGGATTATTCACTTTCTAAAACGTGAATATAACTCTATTTCTAAGTTATAACAATCAACTTATTAAAATAAGTCGTTTACGAATTCATAAAACAACGTTTATAAATTCCATTTCTATTTATTTATAAAAACTTCTTTTTTTTTTATAAATTCCTTTATTAACATATTTCAGTTTATAACTCAATTATAAACTAAATGTTTATATTATAAGTTAAATACTTATAAAACGATTTTTTTTTTTTTTAAAGTCGTTCTTTAAACTTCATAATTATAAATCTTATAACTTATAAGATTCATTTATTTAACCAAATCTATTCTTCAATTAACTTCACAAATTTATAAATCTTACTATTTATAAATTTCATTTATAACTTCACAGTTTATAATTCTATAAATTTCATTCATTTATGAAATTCATTTTCACTACATTCAAACACTTATAAAAACTCGTTTTATAATGTCTATATTTCAATTTATAAATATCCATTTATAAATCTCTTAATATAAATCAGTTTATATTATTATTCTAAAACGTCTTTAAATTCCTTTATAATTTCATCATTTCGATTTATAAAATAATCAAATTTTATAAATCCTATATTTAAACTTTTATCATATATTCAAAAATCCAATCTAAATTATTTTATAAAATCATTAGTTCATATTTCCCAAAAAAATCGACTTTTAATCGTATTTCTAAAAATCAGCTTTTTAACTATATTTCACAAAAACCATAATTTTTATAACAATAAAAATTATAACGTTTATTTATTTAAAATAGATCAATTCCGAAAATCTTATATATTTTCAAAAATCACTTTAAAACCATTTTAAAATCCCAAAATCTGGGTCCAATGATGCTACACATTAAATAGTCAATCACGACTAACAACGATATCATATATCGATATGATAATCCATCAAATATCAAAATATCTGAAATAAAATAAATACTGTTGAGGAATCCAGTTGGATCCCTCCAACCTGTTTCCTGCATCCAAAAACATTAGCACAATACCAATTTCGCTCCAGTACGAAATTATCGCGGTATATGTTCTTAATAAATATTATCCGCTTAATAACGGCGTAATAGGGTCTCATCCGCTAAACAAAAAATGCGGGAAATCAACAACTGCAATATATACATATGCCAATATATATATATTGATATTATATATAATACCAATTTCACTGTTTATGAAATATTCGCGGTATATGTTTTTATAAATAACATCCGCTTACTAACGGCGCATAATGTCTATTTTAACAATCAATAATTTACAGTCATCATTCAAACATGCATTCAAATATTTTAAATCTAACTATTTAAAATAAAATCGAAATCTATTCGATTGAGTGAGAAGTTCTCACCTTGGTTTTAATTTCCGTTTTAGCTTTTATTTCGAATAAAATTAAACGCGCGTTTAATTTTACCCGAAATTCTCACTAACTCCAAACGACTCCAAACCAACTCCATCGCGTAGTGCTCGTCCATACGATCCCAACGCAACTGGGTTTGCATTTTTTCGACCTCGTATGAAAAAGTTATGATATTATGAAGTTTATACACGATTTTATAACATAACTTTACAACTTAAATTTATAATAATATAACCTCACTTAATTCAAAACCGTTAGATCTGCTTCCACTCCCATCAGGCCGTCCCCTTCATCTTCCCCCCCCACGTCCTCTACAGACCCAAAACGCACACACATAACCCATATTATGAATTCTAGGGTTTAATCTATCACCTCAATCACTCAACTATATTCCATCACAACCCCACCATGTCGAAGGCCATTGCTTGCTCTATGCTCGGCCCCAAGCTAGTGGAGCTCGGCCCCCTGTAGTGTCTAGAATTTCGTGCGCAACCGAGTAGCTTTAAGCACGAATTCCCATCAATTCGCAGCTCCGTTCTCCATCTCGACCGTTGGATTCGATGTGTTCGATGAGA
This sequence comes from Allium cepa, assembly GCA_030765085.1. NCBI lineage: Eukaryota > Viridiplantae > Streptophyta > Magnoliopsida > Asparagales > Amaryllidaceae > Allium > Allium cepa. Next base: position 84,884,474 of record CM060942.1, on the reverse strand, counting down.
TCTACGATTTTCCAGTTGAAAGTTTAAGCTAATAGCTGCTGGATTTGGTGGAATCGAAGGAGGAAGGAGAAGAAAAACTGGCCGTTCAGGGGGGGGGGTGGCGGCTGCAAATATGGCTAGGGTTTTGTATTTTTTTTTTTTTTAATTATGAAGGGGTAGGGTGGCATATTTATAGAGAAACGAACGACACTATTCACCCGAAAATTCCGAACTCCGATTTAGACGCCGTAACCAGCGTACCTAGGGTTTATCCCGCGTTCCGGACACAATGGAACAGGTTTCGGAAGCTAATTCGGAAGTATGTGCGAGTTATGGCTGAAAACGCTCAATTTGAATTAAACCGATTTAAGTCGATTTCTAGGCGTTTTAATTTGTACCGGACAAACGGTAAATCCAAACGACTTGAAATTTGAAACCTTACAATAATATCACATTACGGATCCGATGAAACTGGTTTCGTCGAAATCCGAGACTTTTTGAAAAATGGCTATTTTGACTCGTCAAATTTAAATTAAAAATAATTCGATGCGTTTCGAGCTGCCACGATCAAACGATAACTCCGATTGACACGAAAATTGAAATCCAGTAATAACTAACTATTACGGATCCAATGAAACTGGTTTCGTTCAATTCTGAGACTGTCCAAAAATTGGCTATTTTACAGTCGATTATTAAATATTAAAATATTCAATTTTCACAAATTAACTTTTAATTCGATTTTAAAAGTTCTAAAATATTTCTATAACTCCAGTATGATTAAATAAAATTTTACAAATTATTTTCAATCATTTTTAACTCTATTTTCAATTATTTCCATAATTTAACACATTAAATTATCGATTTAATTATTCAATTAAATCCAAAAATTCAAATAAAAATTTATTCGACTTAAAAATCCACTTATAAATATTTAAAATTAATTAAATATTCAAATTTTAATTAATAAAAATTCTGGGTCGTTACAATCTTTCCCCCTTAAAAGAATTTCGTCCTCGAAATTACAAGTAAGAAAGGTTACAAAATCTATTAATTTTCCAAAATTCTTAGTTAAACTTCTTTCAAATCTTTACTAAGTTTTCAAATCATACTTAGTTATCCTTTTCAAAAACAATTACTATTGTTTAACTTTCAACTTTAAATCAAAGTTAAAGTTTTCAAAATTTTCCAAATTTTCTCAAAATTTTCTAACGCCTTAAATTTCCGGAAAAATTCGCCATAGTCTCCTTTGCGCGGCTCGATCCGAAAAAAAAATGACAGTATATATATCACAAATATACATCTCATCAAGTAATGAGGCATCCCGAAGGGAAAAAAGTATAAAAGTGCGATATTTAATCCGAGATATGTACCTTATATTTTATTAGCAAGCATATACGGCTAATATAGCGCTAAAGCGAACTCCAGATGCGAAGCAACGCGATCCGCACCTACTAAACTCAACAAACAACATGAGAACATGCACATATGCAAATAATCTCAATATACAACATATTGCAACATAACAACTACATATGTCACATAAGCAATGTATTCAAAACAACAAATGCAAACATCAACCAACTACCATCCATAATCAAATGAATTTTCATTCATATTCTCATTAATTTTCAATGAATTGGTTTTCACTTTAAATCACATTTGATTTATTACATTGGATTTTATCAACTTTCATTCTCAATTTTAATTAGTTTGCATTCACTAAATAAATCCAATTCACTTTCAATTCTATTTAAATTTATTTACTTCTAATTTGAATTCAATTACATAGCTTCCAATTTCATTAATTCACTTTCATTAACACTTAATGAATTATATACAATCATCTAACAATCATATAACAACCAATGTATATTTATTTCAACCAAATTCCTTTGCTTTACTTACATTCATTTGGTTTAACATCTTTACTTTCCAATTGGTTTTATTAAATTGATTTTCATTCAATTTTTATTCAACTTCCAATAACATTAGATTTTAATGAATTAACACTTTCATTAATTATTTCTTATCAACTTAAATTACATTCAATTGATTAACATTCAATCGATTCATTAATTCGATTCAATTCTAAAGTTGAATTTCATTCACATAACTTAAGTTCACATTCATTTAATCCACTTGATTATTTACTTCGATACCAAAATCAATTCCATTCAACAACACTTAAGTTATATTTCATTTAACCTTATATTCATTTTTATTTACAACTCATATTCATATAATTTTACTTCTTGTATATATGTAAGTTTATTTCACAATTGTAAATACTTTAATTATAATTTCAATTCTTATAATTCTTTTGCTTATACAATTATTCTTTTATTTAGATTATTCAAACAATCTAACAATCAATTTATATACATTTAATAATTCTGAAAAATTATTTCTTTCATATATAAAATATAATCAAGGCAAAATTATTTCATTTACCCAATTAAAACAATACTGTGCCGAATTGTTCTATTCAAGTGTTTAGAAACCCCTTCGGCATAGTTTGACTGACCGTGCTGACGAAGGTTCATATACCACTCAATAAACCAATCATCACAATATAAAACAATTTTATTCACTAACAAATACGCTCTCATAACTATTATTACACTCAAACTCATTCTAGAGTACTGCTGACTCTATCTCTAATGAATTATACCCTACAGAACCATGGTTGTCGCTTAACCATCAGAGCTCTGATACCAAATGTAACGCCCCGAAAATTTTCGACTTTGGAAAATTCGACATCGACACTCACTTTATCGACTGTCGAGAAATCAAAGGCCGAAAACCGAGATGTTATGGGTTTTAAAATGAAAGAAAGGAAAGAAGAGAGAAAAAGAAGAAAGAAAAAGAAAAATAGAGGGAAAAGAAGATAGACAATTTTTTAAAAAACAGAGAATTAGAAAAACAGAAGATAGAAAATTTTAAAAATAGAACGGACAGAAAGGAAACAACAGAACAACAACAGAATCTCACAATTCGCAGCGGAACAACATATAATAATAAATGAATAATCTTTAAACAAAGAACTATATCAGTTATTACATTACATTTCATTACATTACATCATATCATCAGAGTATACAACATCATACAACAACAAACAGTGCAGCGGAAAAAGAAGTACTATATAAACTAGTAATACGCCATGCCAATCCAGTTTGCCTCCAGCAACTCCAGAATATCCAGAATATCCTGATAAACCTAACTCTTAACTGCCCGTGTGGAAATTGGTGGGCACCCAGAGTTTAGGAAGGAAAACAATAAACTCCAAGTCAGTCATGTGACTGGTGTGAGAACTCAAAACAGTTTATTTATCTTTAAAATCAAAATAGAGGAATATTTTTAATCAATTCGCAATGCTTTTAAAAATGAGACTACCATAAGGCCTCCCGCACACACACACATGCAAACGCAGAATCGGAGGAGATTTCTCCTTATGATAGTCAAAGATGCTTGATACGCATTTAAAATAACATTTGATATTATTATTAGTGCATAATGTATAACAAATCATTTCGAAAATAAAGATATAAATCTTAGCCGACATAGACATTTCGAACTATGCCTACTATAGCTACTATCCAAACAGTGGTGACCACCATAAGTGAATAGCAGGTTCTACAACTAATACCGTACAAGTTTCGTATTGGGAATTGGATTTCCAACAAATGGTCAGGCCAAGGAACTTCCCATTGCCACTGAGAATGCCTCTGGATGGACATCCCCGAGAACCAAACCGGATCTCAACCAACACAAGGCCGGGTTACTCCTAACTGAGTAACAACTGACCGAATATGCCATCCCCCGGTCCTTTGGGACCTTTTTCCGAGAGCGCTCTCTAATCAATTCACACAATCATAACAAAGTGTTTTCAACATGAGTAAGTATCTGGGCTCCATACCATGATACCACCCTTTTCCAGAAGGAAATGGACACATCCTAAAGGGTGCTACCCCTCATAACCTTGCTGCTTCTTTCCTGTTTTGACCATTTCCGGGATGTGAGGCTCGACGAATTCACGTCCACAAAAACATACTTTATACAAAAGCCATGCTTTGGGTCAACAAATGATCAACACAATGATCACTAAGATAGACGATCAAATAAATGATCCTATCACAATAATCAACACAATGATCATTTCAGCATCACTCAGCATGTCACATTACCAAACTGGGAATATATCGCTGATAACTTCAACTATATAACCTTTGAGCTCGTACGTCTCAAAGAAGGGTGTTAAGCAAAGAATAAATTCTCCGCCACCAACAGAAATATATTTGAAAGAAATCGGCTTTATATCTCAAATTGTAATGTCAGGCATACAATCCATACAAGTCTGTTCCGGGATCGAACAGAACCGAAGGCACTTACAAAGAAGTCCTTGCAATCCGGATATTCACAATCCTGATCGGATTTCCCATCACTTAGGGAGTCTCTATACCGTTGCAACTCAGTGCAGAGACAATCGATAGGTCATCCTATCGCTTTCGCAAATACCGGGTCTTCAACACCGATCTTCAATGCAATTCACAACGACGTATCACATATTCGGAATGGGTTATACGACCCCATGGTCCTTTCCCGGTTAACCCGAATAGTGAGCGCTTATTCAAAAATAAGTGTGCATTCAAATTCAATCAAATTCACATCAAATACCCATTCAAAGGGAAATACTGATAGTCGGTTATTGAACTATCAATTGATATGCACACATCACCAGATTCCAAATAATTTTCCAAATTATTTATTTTCCAAAATATCTTTACAAGATATATAATTTCAACACTTCAAAAATAAATCAATATTTATTTTTAACAAGTTTCACTTTTCACTTATAAATTCCAAAATGAATTTATATTTCAAAATATCCATGCATATTGGAAAACATTTCCATACTTATTTATTCATAAGTAATTCACAAATCTTTTTATCTTCAACCTTTGAAAATATTCAATATACTTAAATCGAATTAAGTATATAATTCATTCTTTAAGAAAATCATTCTCTTAAACATATTTATTTGGGTCAAAACGAATGTTGCGTAAAACATCGTTACAACAACCCAAAATCACTAGTATAGGGATTTGAATTTTAAATAGATATATAAATCTCAATACTATACAAAACATTTCCTTTCGGAAATCATTTACTATAACAACAGTGTTACAGTCCACATTTCCTTTTATTTCTCGAAGACGTCTATTTCAACAATAAATGTTGAAATCTATGGTTTCGAATCTCAACACATTTAAAAACATCGTTAGATCGTTTTAATTCTATTTAAAACATTCACATTCTAAACAATTTCTTTAACGTGTTATTCACTATCCAAAAACGTGAATAAACTACGTTAACAAACTTCATCTTTTCTATTCATTTTACTCTAAGGATTATTCACTTTCTAAAACGTGAATATAACTCTATTTCTAAGTTATAACAATCAACTTATTAAAATAAGTCGTTTACGAATTCATAAAACAACGTTTATAAATTCCATTTCTATTTATTTATAAAAACTTCTTTTTTTTTTTATAAATTCCTTTATTAACATATTTCAGTTTATAACTCAATTATAAACTAAATGTTTATATTATAAGTTAAATACTTATAAAACGATTTTTTTTTTTTTTAAAGTCGTTCTTTAAACTTCATAATTATAAATCTTATAACTTATAAGATTCATTTATTTAACCAAATCTATTCTTCAATTAACTTCACAAATTTATAAATCTTACTATTTATAAATTTCATTTATAACTTCACAGTTTATAATTCTATAAATTTCATTCATTTATGAAATTCATTTTCACTACATTCAAACACTTATAAAAACTCGTTTTATAATGTCTATATTTCAATTTATAAATATCCATTTATAAATCTCTTAATATAAATCAGTTTATATTATTATTCTAAAACGTCTTTAAATTCCTTTATAATTTCATCATTTCGATTTATAAAATAATCAAATTTTATAAATCCTATATTTAAACTTTTATCATATATTCAAAAATCCAATCTAAATTATTTTATAAAATCATTAGTTCATATTTCCCAAAAAAATCGACTTTTAATCGTATTTCTAAAAATCAGCTTTTTAACTATATTTCACAAAAACCATAATTTTTATAACAATAAAAATTATAACGTTTATTTATTTAAAATAGATCAATTCCGAAAATCTTATATATTTTCAAAAATCACTTTAAAACCATTTTAAAATCCCAAAATCTGGGTCCAATGATGCTACACATTAAATAGTCAATCACGACTAACAACGATATCATATATCGATATGATAATCCATCAAATATCAAAATATCTGAAATAAAATAAATACTGTTGAGGAATCCAGTTGGATCCCTCCAACCTGTTTCCTGCATCCAAAAACATTAGCACAATACCAATTTCGCTCCAGTACGAAATTATCGCGGTATATGTTCTTAATAAATATTATCCGCTTAATAACGGCGTAATAGGGTCTCATCCGCTAAACAAAAAATGCGGGAAATCAACAACTGCAATATATACATATGCCAATATATATATATTGATATTATATATAATACCAATTTCACTGTTTATGAAATATTCGCGGTATATGTTTTTATAAATAACATCCGCTTACTAACGGCGCATAATGTCTATTTTAACAATCAATAATTTACAGTCATCATTCAAACATGCATTCAAATATTTTAAATCTAACTATTTAAAATAAAATCGAAATCTATTCGATTGAGTGAGAAGTTCTCACCTTGGTTTTAATTTCCGTTTTAGCTTTTATTTCGAATAAAATTAAACGCGCGTTTAATTTTACCCGAAATTCTCACTAACTCCAAACGACTCCAAACCAACTCCATCGCGTAGTGCTCGTCCATACGATCCCAACGCAACTGGGTTTGCATTTTTTCGACCTCGTATGAAAAAGTTATGATATTATGAAGTTTATACACGATTTTATAACATAACTTTACAACTTAAATTTATAATAATATAACCTCACTTAATTCAAAACCGTTAGATCTGCTTCCACTCCCATCAGGCCGTCCCCTTCATCTTCCCCCCCCACGTCCTCTACAGACCCAAAACGCACACACATAACCCATATTATGAATTCTAGGGTTTAATCTATCACCTCAATCACTCAACTATATTCCATCACAACCCCACCATGTCGAAGGCCATTGCTTGCTCTATGCTCGGCCCCAAGCTAGTGGAGCTCGGCCCCCTGTAGTGTCTAGAATTTCGTGCGCAACCGAGTAGCTTTAAGCACGAATTCCCATCAATTCGCAGCTCCGTTCTCCATCTCGACCGTTGGATTCGATGTGTTCGATGAGATCTACGATTTTCCAGTTGAAAGTTTAAGCTAATAGCTGCTGGATTTGGTGGAATCGAAGGAGGAAGGAGAAGAAAAACTGGCCGTTCAGGGGGGGGGGGGGTGGCGGCTGCAAATATGGCTAGGGTTTTGTATTTTTTTTTTTTTTTAATTATGAAGGGGTAGGGTGGCATATTTATAGAGAAACGAACGACACTATTCACCCGAAAATTCCGAACTCCGATTTAGACGCCGTAACCAGCGTACCTAGGGTTTATCCCGCGTTCCGGACACAATGGAACAGGTTTCGGAAGCTAATTCGGAAGTATGTGCGAGTTATGGCTGAAAACGCTCAATTTGAATTAAACCGATTTAAGTCGATTTCTAGGCGTTTTAATTTGTACCGGACAAACGGTAAATCCAAACGACTTGAAATTTGAAACCTTACAATAATATCACATTACGGATCCGATGAAACTGGTTTCGTCGAAATCCGAGACTTTTTGAAAAATGGCTATTTTGACTCGTCAAATTTAAATTAAAAATAATTCGATGCGTTTCGAGCTGCCACGATCAAACGATAACTCCGATTGACACGAAAATTGAAATCCAGTAATAACTAACTATTACGGATCCAATGAAACTGGTTTCGTTCAATTCTGAGACTGTCCAAAAATTGGCTATTTTACAGTCGATTATTAAATATTAAAATATTCAATTTTCACAAATTAACTTTTAATTCGATTTTAAAAGTTCTAAAATATTTCTATAACTCCAGTATGATTAAATAAAATTTTACAAATTATTTTCAATCATTTTTAACTCTATTTTCAATTATTTCCATAATTTAACACATTAAATTATCGATTTAATTATTCAATTAAATCCAAAAATTCAAATAAAAATTTATTCGACTTAAAAATCCACTTATAAATATTTAAAATTAATTAAATATTCAAATTTTAATTAATAAAAATTCTGGGTCGTTACAATTTATCTTTAATAATTATTTAATTTCATAAATGTTATCTTTTAAAAACCTAAAATAATGATGATGATAATTTAATTTGGGAAATTTATTCTTTTCAAAGTTAAAAATATTTAAATGATAAAATTTATCTTTCTAAGCTAAAAAACATTCTATTTATAATGAATATATATTTGTATACATTGTAAATAGGGAGTATAGTTTTAATTTAAATTTAATTTAATAAGAATGTTTTCAAATTTATATTATATATATGTATATATATTGTGAATTAGAGAATTTGATAGAATTTAACATAGAAACTTTTCAATAGCTTAATTAAAAATCTATCTTATATTTTCAAAGGTAATTAAACTAAATATTTATTTTGTTAAAAGAATATAATAGCCTTAAAATGTATATTATAATAAAATTTTATTTTGTTTTCTTTTAAAGATGGGTTTTTAAAATAAATTTGGTTTATATATTTTAGTACAATAATTTAGTTAGGAACTTTAAAATAAGATTTAGTTCAATATCCTTTTCTTTTTAAATTTTCTTTCTTTAAAATTTAGCTTTGAAATTATAAAAAAATATGTATAAATAAACATTAATGAATGAAAATTTTAAAGGTAGTTTATATATATAAACATTAAAAGCTAAATTAATATAAATATTAAAATATGACAATAAATAAGAAATCAATTTAAAAACATTTATAAAATGAGTAATTATTTTAATACTGAAATGTAACATGTGTAAGGCATTTAACTCTTAAGGAAGACACTTGTAAAACAATCTACATCTTAAAGCAACAAGTGTCATTTGTTTTGTTTATTTTTGAAAACATTTATTAAAAATGTATTGAAAAAAAAAAACTTAGCAAAATCATTTTTTTAGTTCAAACAACATTTTTTCTTTCTCAAGAAAACTGAAAATCAGATTTTAAGGAAAATGAAGATCATTGATAAATTCAAGCAAAAGACAAATTGAAAGTTTACTACAACAATGATCAATTACAAACTGCAAATCAACAAGTGCAGTTCTCTGGATCAAACAACAACATTTGTTTTAAAAGCTTCAGTTCAAATTGGAATCTGTTTCAAGGCATTTCAGTTTCAATTCATCTTAAGGCAAGGAAATTGAACTTAAACAACAATAATCAACTGCAAGCAAAATTCAAATCAAATCAGCAAAATGCAGATCAACTGTTCCTGAAAGCAAATCCTGTCCTCTATTCTTCAATCTTTGTGAGTAAACCAAACCTTAATCTATATTCACCAAGATGCATGAAATAAAATCCTTGAAAATCAGATGTAATAATTATTGCATGTTATAAAATGAATGGGTATATTTATATATGAACTGAGTAGATAGGCATGTCTGTTTACAAGATGATGTTCTGTTCTTGCTATTCAGGTTTTAAATCAGATCAAAATCATGATCCTTCCTCTCTAATATTTCTTAGGACATGTTGTATTAACAAATTTTGGATGTTATAACATGTTATGAAATTTAAAAATAATTTCAAGATAATCTGAAGCCAGTTTTTAAATGAAAAAGGAAAGAAAAAAAATAGAAATTTAATACTCATCAAATCTCAATATTTTTAATTTGTTGTTTCAGGGTTATAGTAAGATTAGTGATCAAATTTTAGTATTTTTGAAACTCAAATATTGATTTTTATGTTGGTATAATGAGAGTTTGTTATGGGTTGGTCGGAATTTGGATTTTTGGCATTTACTGATGATCGGGTTGTTGTGGATGATCATTATTTGGTCTGAAGGAGGTTTGTATGATGTAGATCATGGGAAAAATAGGGTTTTATTTTTCAGATCATCGTTGGTGCCTATGCGATTATAATTAGGGTTTTTGACCCAGAAATATCAAGATTGTTTGGGCGGTTATTGCGATGGCCATCGAGTTGGTCAAGGATAGGGGAAAAGGAAGTTTGGGAAGGGTGGTAGCTCCAGGCGAGGCGGCAAGTGTTCCTGAGATCATCGGCTGCGGTGCGTGATAATTGTAGGGCAGTCCTGTTTTTTTTTGATAAGTGGGCGAATTAATCGATTTTGAGTTCCTGTGGTTTTCGAGAACTTTTGTGAAGCCGTGAGGGATGAGGAAGGCTTAGGTGATTTGCGGAGAAGGTCGGTGGCGATGGATGATGATTTGAGGGTCTGTGCACTTGCACAAGTTCAGGCAGTGTGCACGTTTAGAAAGGAAGAAGAAGATGGAGGTAAAGGTTAGAGGGGAAGTATGGGAGGATGAGTTACTCGGCGTACTTGGGAAAATGAGAGGAGAGCGCGAGGGTGGCTTTGGGAAAAATTCGAGTAGGTTGGTATGTTATCAGTTTTAAAGGAAAAATAAATGATGATCAGTTTTAGAAGTAAGATAATTTGAGTTGTCCTGTTGGGAAACAAAATTTCTATAACAGGTTCAAGCAATTTTTTTTTAAAAACAAGTTTCCAAATTTAATTTAATTTAAAATAAATTGTTTTGAGTGAATTGTTGGTTTTGTCTAATTTGATCGGGATAATCAATTATGTTTTAAAATCCCTAGGTATGTTCAACTGAAATTTATGATGGGATTAAGTATGTTGTTAACATCAGTGTATTTAACCTTAAATCAATTAAAAGTTCTCTAGTGTTTGTTTCAAGCATTTAATTTAAATAAGATATAGGTGATGATTAAATAATCAATTAAGGTAAATAGTCTATCTTGTTTAATTAAATGTAGATTCATATAGGTATTTTTAGGAAAAATGAATGTGATTAATCATTGGTTATTTTGTTAATGTGATTAATTACTAAGGTTAATTAATGGATTTTAAAATTAATTAAGGAATGAGTTACCCGGTTGTAATTGATGAGATGAATGTGATTAATTAATTTGTTAATTAAGGATAGTCACTTGATAATTGATTATGTATAATTACTTAATGAGATTTATAAGTGTAATTACTTAGTGAAGTAATTGATGGATAAATTACTGAATGTAATTAATATAAGGAAATTACTTAATGGAAAGTAATTAAGGGTTAATTACTTAGGAGGAGAAATTAAGGATTAATTACTTGGTGTAATTAATTAAAGGATTTATATATAATTAAGGAGTTAACTAATTAAGGTAAGTAATTACAGAATGGGTAATTATTGTTTCTTATTGATTAAGGATAATTAATGGAAGTAATTAATTAAGGATAATTAATTTATGTAAATAAATAAAGGATAATTACTTTATGAAAATAATTAATCAGGGATGATTAATTTAAAATGGATAATTAAAGGATGATTACTTAATTTGTTGTAATTAATCAATGTTAAGTAAGCAGGATTAAGGGTGATTAAAGTAATTAATTTAATTTGTTTAAATTAATTAGGAATGGTATGACTAATTTATCTTGCTTACGAATGATTGAATAATATTGCATGCCTTAGATTGATTGATATCTCGGATATGTGATTTGAGGATGCTATGTGATATGATATGTTGGGTTTAAACTGAGATAATTTAGTTATCTATCGATGATGAATTAATGTGGGAGACACTCTGTATTTGAAGTTTGAATCGTGTTTAACGTGAATAATTTAGGATAAGATGGTAATGAATTCGAAGAGACCGGAGTCGGGTATTAGTAAATACCCGAAACCACTTCGGTTCTTTATAAATTCATATGTGGAATCAACAGGCTGAAAAGGAGTGATTTAAGTGAATTGGACCATCTAATCTAAGTTTTGGTACTTAGAAATTGTGTGTGATGTCAGTTTTTCTATAACGACTTGTGAAGTAAATTGATACAAGTTACCTAGGTTTATATAAGTTATATGCTTTTGTATTCCATGTTAGATGGGTTTTACTCACGCTGTTTCAAGCCTGACCCGGGTGTTACTTTGATGTAATGCTCGGGTCGGACCGAGTATTAAAGATTTTCAGGTAAGGACGTTCTGGAGCTCAGAAGGCAAGCTGGAGGGCTGGAACGTATGGAGTGTTTTCCGCTGTGATATATTATTGTATAACTAGGACATGTTGTTTTAAACTGTCCAGTGATTGGTAATGGTTGTAACTCTGATGTATAAAAATATAAGTGTACCGATACAGTTCTTCTTGTAAAATTGTTATTTATGTGATATTATATTTTGATCCTCCGCTGCGAATGTGAGGTTTCTGTGACTTGTTACTATTTCTTCTTCTTTCTCTTTTCTTCTTTTCCTAACTATCTGAAAATTTCTGGATCGAAAATTTCGGGTCATTACAGTGATGATCGATATTCTGCGCTATTGTGTAAAATCCTTAGACAACACTCATACACACACAAATATGGATTGCACGTGGAAATCGGTTAAGTCACGGATTTTTAAAATAGTTTTAAAATTTGAATTCAAATGGTTTGGAAATGGAATTGGGTTAAATATGGAAAGCTTTTGAAAAGGGGTTTTTGAGGATAAAAGTTATTTTGAATAATTTGATAAAGTTTTGGAATTTCAATAATTTAAATTAAATTTGAATTCAAGATTTGAAATTGGAATCTGTGTTTGGAATTATGGTTTAATTTTTTTTTATAAAAAGTTATAAATGTGTTTATATGGATTTTAAACCATTTTAAAAGTATTATTTTGATAATTTGAATTCAACCCAAGTTTTATCATTGAAGGGTTTTAACTTGAGCAAATGCAATCGGATTTTCCCGGAATGAAAACTACTTGTTTTCAAATATAATAGCTTTTATTTAAAGAAAAGATTTCCAAATTGTGTTGAAAGGTTTCTAGTTTGAAATGGAATTGAAATGTTTTGAAAGCTATGAATTGAGTTTTTGATTCAAAGACCGGATGCGTTAATCCAACTTGAAATGAAATTGTTTTGAAAGGCTATGAATGAATATTTGGAAACTAGTTTTGAAAGCTATAAGTTAAATCTTGATTTAAAGATTCAACGAGTTAATCCAATTGAAATGGAAATTGTTTTGAAATCCATGAATGAATCTTTGTGAACGGGGTGAATTTTGTGAATTGAATCTTTTTGTTTAAAAGATTGGAAATGGTAATTTGTTTAAACCATTAGGAAGAATGGTTTTGGGTAATAAGTTGTGACTTGATTGAAATCCCAATATCCATATGTTTTTAAGTATTGGGCTCATTATTCAGTTTAGCTGGGAGAGGACCTTTGTGTCATATAACCCATTCCGAATAGCGATATGACGATGTGGATAGCATTTGAAGACCGGTGGTGAAGACCGGGTATTTGCGAGAACGATTGGAATAGCGATACGACGATGTGGATAGCATTTGAAGACCGATGGTGAAGACCGGATATTTGCGAGAACGATAGGATGACCTATCGATTGTCACTGCACTTAGTAGCTACGGTGTATAGATTACCTAAGTGATGGGAAGTCCGATCGGGATTGTGAATACCCGGATGTGCAAGGGCTTCTTCGGAAATGCCTCCGGTTCTGTTCGAACCCGGAACAGACTTGTATAGTTGTATGTCAGACACTACACCTTGAGATATAAAGCTGATTTCTATCAAATACATATCTGTTGGTGGTGGAGAATTTATTCTCTTATCTTAACTCCCTTCTCTGAGACGTACGAGCTTAGAGGTTATATAGTTGAAGGTTACCAGTGATATACTCCCAATTTGGTAGTGTGGCATGCTGAGTGCTGCTGTGTGTTGATGATCATTTGTGATCGAAGCATGGCTTTCGTGTAAAGCACAGCTTTGTGGACGAGACCTCGTCGATCCTCACAACTTGGTAATGGTCGAAATGGGAATCATGACAGCAAGGTTATTTAGAGGTAGCTCCTCCTGAGGGCATGACCATTTCCTTCTGGATAAAAAGTGATATCATGGTATGGAGCCCTGATATTTACTTATGTTGATTTTCTTGAAATTTGGTATCATGGTATCGAGCCCAGATAATTTACTGTGTGGTTGTTGGATTGAGGGCCCTCAGATAAAGGTCGGCAACGACCGGGGGAAGGCATACTCGTGCCATTTGTTACCTAGTTATAGAGGTAACCCGGCCTTGTGTAGCATAGATCCGGTTAGGTTCTCGGGGATGTCCCTCTAGAGGCATTCCATCTTATTTGGGAAGTTCCTTTGCCCGACCATTTGTTGGAAATCCAAACAAAACAATAGGATCCCTGTACGGTTTTAGTTGTAGAACCTTCCATTTAAAATGGTAGTTATAGCTGGCATAATATAATGGTACATATGCTGGCTAAGATTAGTATTATATATTCGAAAGGTTTTCAGCACTATGCACTAATAATAATATCAAATGGTTTTCGTGTATCAAGCATTTTTTACTATCATAAGATGAAATCTCCTCCAAGTTTGCGCTTGCATTGTGTGTATGACGGGATGCCTTATGGTAGTTTTATTTTCCAAAAAGCATTGTGGATTTATTTTAAAATCTTTTGTTTGTTTTTAAAGATAAACTATTTTTATTTGCTCATACCAGTCCCATGACCGACCTGGAGTTTATTATCCCCTTTCCTAAACTCTGGGTGCCCATTATTTCCTACACGGGCAGTCTGGAGTTGGGTTTTTCAGATAATCCCGTAGTAGGTATAGATTCGATAGCTTCCAACACTTTTGGATTTGTGGATCGCATTTGCTACACTTCAGCATTCGCGACTGCACATGCTTATATTGGTGAAACTTGATGGTGGTTCGAGCTTGTGGTTTGGAGTTTTGGGCTTTGGAGCATCGGATTGGAGTTATCCATTGGCTATTTGTTTTCCGCTGCTGTTTATGGTCTCTGATATTCTTGTATCATATTGTACCAATGTTGTATCATAATTGGATATTGTACTCATTGGAGTTGTATTTGATATTCATTCCTTTTTTTCCGCTGTGTTGTTTACTTAATGGTGTTATAAGCTCCGGCGAACCAGATTCGACGTTTGGATCTGCGGCATTGGAATACGAGTGTCGTATTCGGTGCCGATTTTCGAAGGTCGAGTCAGGATCGTCACATTATCTTACAACAATGTATAAACGCATTTGATAACATTACCAATTCCCTATGGTGCTGTTAGAAGGACTTTGATCTACCACGGTGCAAAGGGGATTTTTAGCCTTGTTTGCACGGTTCCTCGCAGATAATTCCTATAAATTTAGATGCATAATAAACTAAATTAATGCATATAATATACGAATTTTAAACAAAATGTAATAACAAAATGAAATGATATAACTTATCTTTGACTCTGGAGTTTCCTATAGCTGTAGAAATTGACCCCATACATCAGCTTCCATCCAAGATGGCTTTTTTCTCGCTCTCTTGGCTTTTGATATGGTGTCTCTGTAATTTTTGTGCATTCTTTGGCTCCAGTGATTGACAAAAACATCCATAACCTACGCGTCCACACGAGCAGTGGCCTGCATATCGGAATTGATATTGGTTTGAATTATATACATTGCATTAATTTACAAAAAAATAAATTATAAATTTAAACAATCAAGTCGATGAATATGGCATTTAATGCGATCAAGAATGTCGTCCCAATGAGCCCAGCAGCTAACATCTGGCTCATGAATGCCTTCGTAGATAGTTATAATATAAAGTCAGACGGCTGTACTTCAAACCCCTGTATTGAATAAGATGCACGAATTTAATAAATTTTAAATAGTTAATATGTGATAAATTTAATACTTATCCTGCACTCTTTGGAACTACCTCTGCCACCGGACCTAAATCCGATGGCACCTGCACCAACGGAAGGCGATGGCTGAGATCTATTAGTGTGTCTCCTGTGCATATCTGTTATAAACATGTCGTTTCATATAATGATAAAAATATCAGTTTATTATTACAAAACATGTTTGATTAATCATAATCACATAAGATTTGCACTAAAACGTCATAAATGAGACAAGATCTCCTGAGTATATATAAATAATTTTTTTTAAAAAAGATATAACTCACAACAAAGTCATCAATACTGTTAACAGCCGAAACTCAAAATACACATTATGCAACAACTGATACAAAATTTCAAAATTTTCAGTCTTAATCGTCTTCGGATTCAGTCACGGTCTCGTACTCTATATTGTTCTCTTCTATACTCTCAAATGCTTCTATTAAGACATACGATTCATCATTTAGAAAACCCAAATCAATATCTTCAGCTATTATTATTTCATCATTTCGCTAAAGATCCATTTGATACGCTGCTTCTTTTGGAATATTAATTCCATAAAATGTAAATCTTGCATTTGTTTCAAAAACAATAGACCCATCTGCTTTATAACTTTTTAAGGATGAGTACGGAGAAAAATAAATTTGTAATGTTTGCTTGGCCAATATGAAATGATCATACTTATAGTAATGTGAGGTGTACTTTATTTCTACAAGTTCATACCCTTTTTGCACGTTGATTCAAGAATTAGGAATACTACTGCTGAACCAATTGCACTTGAATAAAAAAATCTGTAGGTTGTACATAATATGTCAGTTCTAAAACCTGTGTTAGATACCGTAAAAATATTTTATATGCTCATCTAGATCATCATTGCCTTTGACAAATACAATACTATTATAGTTTAATTTTTATGCACTATAATCCTTGATGTTGAATTTAAATTCATTGATGAAGAATATTGGATAAGTCTTGAAATTTCTATTTGGTTCGAGCGCAAGATGTTGTAATCCTTCATCAACGACGCAGTTTCTTTGATAATAAACGTAGTTCGTAAACCATTTAGAAAATTCCTTACTGAGATCACCTGATGGATGTTGTGATTCGTAAATACTGTAAGTATATATGTATTGTATGTTACATTACGCTTAATATGTAAGTATCATTGAAATATATATGAATTCATTATTATCTAAAAAATGGTGCAACTTCAGCACAATTAAGAAGAACATATATGTTGATAATGGGTTGATAGTTTCTCCTATTGTTGTTGCTTTGTTGTGATGGCACATAGTATGCATCGAACCTGAAATAGCACTTACTTATAGCATGACCATATTTCTCACATATTTGACATTTAATCATGTTGTTGTTATACCTTCCATCTCTTCCTCTAGTCTATTGGTTTGACCACCTCTTTGACTGTTTGATTTCTTTCTACCATTAGAGTTCCTTTCTTGATTTCTATATCCATTGCTACTAATGAAATTGGTAGATAAATATGATATAATAGGCTTCTTTTGTTTTACTCTGCCTGTGACGCCCCACCCCGAGACCTACATTAGTAAAGAGAATTACTAAGTAATCCCGTCTACTAATGCAGAGAATAGGGCTGGTTAAGGGCGACCATCATAGTAATACGTTAGTTAAGAACTAAGCATGTCAATTATGTCTTGATTTTTTTTTTCATTACCTCATAAGTGGTAGACACGCTTAGTCCATAACTAATGCACACTATGGTGGATTCGGACCATTTCAGAAATAATGTAATATACATGCAGATAGAAAACATCAGTAACAGAACAGCAAACCCAGATCAGAGTGTGTGTGTATATATATATATATATATATATATATATATATATATATATAAATACATACATCACCATACATCTCCATAATAATACATCATATATAAGTAGCATGGACTACCGAATCACATATAGACCCATCCCACAAAATATTATACAATAAGACATATAAAAGCAGACGACTCAAAACGACATCCAAGCCAAAATGATAAGTCCAACAAAAGCGATCAAGATGATTCAAGAAGTGGAGCAATCCAAACTAACCTGCAACTCGGTCTGACCCGAGTGAAAAACACACGGGTCAGGCAAGCTAAACTTATCAGTAGTAAGGATCTCAATAACAAGCGAAATGGTGAGAATCACTCCGTTGTTGTCAACGGAACGACATGTTATTCATCATATCATTTATAAGAAAGGGGCATCGGGGATTCATCTATCTATTTCAAAGGAATTCAATAAGTAACATGCATATGGTTTCTCTTAAGGACATCTCTAAATAAAGTGGATAAGGAATGAGAACCATATAATAAATTCATAAAGAAACATCAAATCATCATAATCTACCGTAAGAACTCAATAAGAGTTAAAGGCAATCATAATCGAAATCACCATATAGCTTAATATAAATGTAGCCCATTTCATACTCAAGGCCGTTTTCAAATAACAACATCACAAAAGGTGAAATCGAACAAAGAAAACTTCATAGAAAATTGCACGTGCTTTTCATCTTGACTAGTACTACTATTATTTGGTACCATACGTCGTGATGACTTGGGGTCATTAACATCTTAGCATCGTGATCATCTTGATTGACTATAGTCGAACATCGTGATGACACCCAAGTCATAAAATCCGAGCAAAACATCATGATGATTGGAATCTAGTAATAACATCAAGAACATCGTGATGATTCCAATCATATGCTCGGTTTGTAGTACTAATAACATCTTGAATGTGTCACAACATCTCAAATAGGAACCCAATGGGTGTTAATGTACGTCCCATACCATACATTCGCATCTATTGGTTTACTAATCGTCAGTCGATGCCACATTAGAAAACATTCATAAAATCCAAATCAAACATACACTGCCTCGTCTCATTGGCGAGTGTAAAGCACCCAACTCATCGCGTCTCATACTTTGATGAGTTTGAAGTGACATCAAGACTTGTCTCATTTCATCGACAAGTATAAGTCCATCTTAAACATCACAACCATCATCAATTCATCAACAACCCCGCCTCATGTCCTCGGCAAGTAAAAATACCATAAAACAGTGCCTCAAAGCCAATTCGACAATACAAGTCCGATATTAAGCGATGAGGCGAAAACACATGTCCCATACCACGTATTTTTGCCAAATCGTTTAATTCTCATTCTCATATGTCGAAAATCATCTAACTAGGCTATAATATATCTAGAAATATTTTATAGAGAAAACGGGATTTTTAAACAATTTTTAGAAACTTTTAAGTAAGTTTTAAAAGGAAAAATCAATTTATCAAATGGATTATATATATATATAATACTTTTTAAAAAAATGAATAATTGCTTAAAAACCATTTAAAATGTTTTGAAAACATTTATTTAATTAACCGTAATTTATAAAGAATTTTCACAAACTTATTCGAAACCAAAATCAATAAAAACCATCGAATTCTTCAAATATCGACATTTATCGATGTTTAGATTGAAATAGAATTTAAATAAAATTTAAATTCTAAAAATTTCCAAAATCAAGCCAATCCATTATCGGATAATAATACTAAACATTCATCATCAAACTTATTCAAACAATATTTAAAATCATCGAAATTTGCAATGAAACAGTTAATGAAAGCGCAAATAGGAGCAAGAACAATCTACCCAACAACTGAGTTTTTGGCTCACTTTGGACAGTAATTTGGGGTATCAAAGCAACCCAGATTCCTGCCAAATTATACTGTGTTATACTATGACATGAGGACTATAACATAGCGAAAATTTGGACCAATTCACTGCAAAATGAAAGAGTTATGATTTTTCAAACATAACTCTTTTCAGCAAGCACAAAAAAACAAGATTTTTGGCTGTTTTGAAATAAGGATTTTCTATATCAAAACAGCACAAAATTTCATGAAAATTTTCTGAAACATTGTACAACTAAACTTCTACGACATAACCAAAACTTGGGCAATTAGCTAAAAATTGAAGAAGGTATAATTTTTCAAAAATGGTGTATTTTCGGCCGATACACAGAGGTCAGTTTTTGACCAATTTCAAGCATTTATTTACCATATCAAAACAACTCAAAATTAAACAAAAATTCTGGAAATGTATTGTTGCCCGACTAAAACAACATATCAAAAACTTAGATCAATTTGCTAAGAAATGAAAAAGATATGATTTTTCTAATATGACCTATTTTCGGCCAATACACAGAGGTCAGTTTTTGACCAAATTCAAGAAATATTTTCCTATAGCAAGGTAAATCAAAATTAAATGAAAATTTCCATAAATATAGAGTACCCCAACTAAAACAACATATCAAAAACTGAGATTATTGTGCTAAGAAATTAAAAAGATATGATTTTTCTAATATGACCTATTTTCGGCCAGAAATCAGAGATCGGTTTTTGGCCATTTTCAAGCACAAATTTTCCAAACCAAAACAACTCCAAATTCAATGAAAATTTCCAGTAACACTGCACAATCCAAGTACTAAAACATGTGAAAAATTCAGACTCAACTAATGTAAAATGGAGAAGAAACGAATTTTTGAACATAGGGCTTTTTCAGCCAGCAAAACAGAAAACATAGTAGATAAATAGAGCAATTCCATCAACAAATTGATATCAAAAATTGATTTTTTTTCTCTTTAGCTTGCTGTAAGAAACCCTTACCTTTCTTAACAAATTGTTTCAGGAAGATCTAGCAAAGATTTGATAGGAATTTGTGATCTTTAGTGAAGAAAGAAGCCCTAAGAACCTGTAGAGGCTAGAAAATAAACATGCAAAACAACATAAGCGATTGAAAGAAAATTTTCATCTCAAATTCTCAGATTTTGATGAAAACTATTTGGTATTAGAAGGAGATTACCTTTCTCTTCTTAGTTTAGGTGATTTTCCCTTTTAATTCGTAGAAAAGTAGGGTGGAAATTGGGTTTAGTTGAAGGCAGCCATGAATTTCACTTTTTTCTATACGGTAGGTTTATTTTTGAGAAGAAGATGAATGAAAGTACGTACACCTTAGTTTCTCTACAAAAATTTGTAGATATTAGGCTAATGGATCCTTCTTTCTACCCAATTAAGCCCAATTGAGAAATTACTTAGTGGAATTGCAAGGTCATGCATACATATTAACCTATTTTACACTATATTCATACAATACTACATCTTCAAGCCAAATAAAATACATAGATCAATTTGTTTTAAAATAAAATAGTTATTGTGATAAAATAAAATTTATTTTAACAACAAAAATATAATTTTTAACAATAAATCCCCATTTTAACAGTATTTTACAATTTGCACAATTTTAGTGTAAAAACACTATTTTTAAGGTATAACTTGATCAAAATTTATTCTCTTAGTCAAATAAATTGTAATAAATCATTCTAACACTTTTAAAACCACAAAATAATATTTTTTCACAATATTTCATCTTTTATTTTATTAAAAGATATGTTTTCTTCATATTTTTTCTTTTATATTCAATCAAAGGCTAATATTGGCAATAATTGTCAATATTATCTCATTGACTTAATTAAAATACAGTAATTGACTAATTTCACTCCAATACCTCAAAATAAAGTTTTTAAAACTTTATTTCCATCAATTTGCATTTATTTCAACAATAAATGTTGAAATACATCACCTGGTAAATTTATTAACTCAAATTTACCTAAATTCCAATATTTTCGATTTTATTTAACCAAAATACAAAACAATGAATTTTAAACCCAATATTTAACTCCATACGTATTGATTACACAATTTAAACCAAATTTATTTCTTCATTACATTCTATTTACCATATTAAATTATAACTATCATTATAATTTAATATCATCAGTAATCTCCAATACTAGGGTTGTTACACTGCCTTCATGAGCAAGAAATATGGAATGAACATATTGAATAATAGGTGTAGTTTGTTTTAATGAGATTACTACTACCATAGCCTCATATTCCTCATCTAATCCACTCAACCTATAATCTCATACATATCACAAATAATTAAAAACACAATGCAAATATAAATATTTACATAAACTTTCATCAACTAAAACCAATATTCCATCAACCAACACAACCGTATCTATACAAATACTCATGTTCATCAAATCCATAATCTTCACAGTACACAACCATAAATAAAGTATCAACTTCATCAACACATGTCAATAATTACACAGCGAAACGATCACAAACAGTCAAAATAATTCCGTACCTACTATCTTCATCGTCATCATCTCCCGACCCATCCTCACTAGGCATCCTCCCGTGTTCATCCAAAAATGACACAATCCGTTCATCTAGCAGCTGCATCAGTCCTCCTCCCTTCCGTCAGTCATTATATACTGCCATCTACTGCTTCAGCCGAGCTATTTCCTCCTCGACCTGAGAACTCCTATAAGCCTTCTGGGTCATCATCGCCTATAATTATTTGATTGGAAGTTAACATTTATGCTTCAGGATTAAATATAATTTATATATTAGTTCATGAAGCAGTTTACCTTCTGATTTCCATAACCATAATGCATATTTCAAGTACGTAGGTCAATGATAGCATCCCAAATATAGTTCTCATCCTCTAAGGTCAACTCACGGCAAGTGAACTGCGTCACTCGAGATTTCTCCTCTGTGTATCTCTTCGGTAGTTCGTAATAATAAATAATAAAGAATTTATAAAATTCAAAGTAAAAAAATTAAACAAATTTACCATCATGGATTTAGATTTATCATCTGTGAATTCGTATGAAATATTTCACTCCTTATCCATGCGCCCGATGGCATGTGTGTGAGTGAAGACTTCAACCAGTGCAAGCTCACAATTGTATTTCTGAAACTGAGTTATATATGCAAATGAATAATGGTAATGATATGACTAAATTATCTTACAACAATTTTTGAACGCATTTGATAACATTACCAATTCCCTACAGTGCCATTGGAAGGACTTTGACCTACCGCAGTGCAAAGCGGGATTTTAAGCCTTGTTTGCACGGTTCCTCGCAGATAATTCCTATAAATTAAAATGCATAATTAACTAAATTAATGCATGTAATATACTAATTTTAAACAAAATGTAATAACCAAATGAAATGATATAACTTACCTTCGACTCTGGAGTTTCCCATAGCTGTAGAAATTGAGCCCATACATCAGCTTCCACCCAAGATGGCTTTTTTCTCGCTTCCTTGGTTTTGATATGGTGTCTCTATAATTTTTGTGCATTCTTTGGTTCCAGTGATTGACAAAAAAAAGCCATAACCTACACGAATAGTGCCATGCATATCGAAATTGATATTGGTTTGAATTATATACATTGCATTAATTTACAAATAAATAAATTATAAATTTAAACTAACCATTAAGTCGGCGAATATGGAATTTAGTGCGATTGGGAATGTCGTCCCAATAAGCCTAGCATCCAACATTTGGCTCATGAACGCCTTCCTAGATAGTTGTAAAATAAAGTCAGACGGCTGCACGTCAAACCACTATATAGAATAAGACGTACGAATTTAATCAAATTTAAATAGAAACGTGTAATAAATTTAATACTTACTCCGCACTCTTTGGAACTACATCTGCCACCGGACGTAAATCTGCTAGCACCCTCACCTGCGGAAGGTGATGGCTGAGATCTATTAGAGTGTCTCCTGTGCATATCTGTTACAAACATATCATTTCATATAATGATAAAAATATTAGTTTATTATTACAGAACATGTCTGATTAATCATCATCACATAACACTTGCACTAAAACATCATAAACGAGACAAGATCTCCTGCGTATATATACATAATTTTTTTTTAAAAAGACATAACTCACGACAAAGTCATCAACATTGATAACAGCCAAAACTCAAAATATACATTATACAACAACTGATACAAAAATTCAAAATTTTCAGTCTTTATCGCCTTTAGATTCAGTCAAAGTCTCATACTCTATATTGTTCTCTAATATACTCTCAATTGCTTCTATTAAGACATACGATTCATTATTTAACAAACCCAAATCAATATCATCAGCTATTATTATTTCATCATTTGACTCAATATCCATTTGATACGCTGCTTCTTTTGGAATATTAATTCCATCAAATGTAAATCTTATCTTTGTTTCAAAAACAATAGACTCGTCTGCTTTATCACTTTTTTAAGGATGAGTACGGAGCAAAATAAACTTGTAATGTTTTCTAGGCCAATATGAAACGATCATACTTATAGTAATGTGAGGTATGCTTTATTTCTATAAGTTCATAATCTTTGTGCATGTGGATTCCAGAATTAGGAATACTACTGAACCAATTGCACTTGAATAAAAAAAATTCTACAGGTTGTACATAATATGTCAATTCTAAAACCTGTGTTAAGAAACCGTAAAAATATTTTATACGCTCATCTGGATCATCACTGCCTTTGACGAATACAATACTATTATATTTTAATTTCTCTACATCATGATCCTTGGTGTTGAATTTAAATTCATTGATGAAGAATATTGGATAAGTCTTGAAATTTCTTTTTGGTTCGAGCGCAAGATGTTGTAATCCTTCATCAACGACATGGTTTCTTGGATAATAAACATATTTCGTATACCATTTAGAAAATTCCTTACTGAGATCAACAGATGGATGCTGTAATTCGTAAATACTGTGAATATATATGTACTGTGTGTTACATTACGCTTAATATGTAAGTATCGTTGAAATCTATATGAATTCATTATTATCTAAAAAAATGGTGCAACTTCAGCATAATTAAGAAGAACATATATGTGTGCTACATGTTGATCTCTATCATCTAACCATATTTCCACACATTTTCCAAAAGGTCAGTCTTGTTGTCTAAAAATAGACAACATTATTTGAGAATAATCTTCTTCAATGGCTTCATCATTATGAGGACCACTTACAAATGATAAGTTCACATGGTCCCTAAAGTAATGAAAGAAAAAAATGAAGCTTCTTCTTTAAGATATGATTTGCAAATTGAACTTTCAACTCGTGCTTTCTGTCTAATTTTTCTTCTTCAGATGATTCTAGTACCTATTACAAAATTAATTCAATTTAAATGCACTTACATAAATCTAAATTTTAAACTAACAACAATTTTACGGATATTTACTATTACCTCTCAAATGGATACATCCATCCATATTGCACAAGACCTCGAAGAAGAGCTTTGAATGGAAGATGAGCAGGTAAATGCTCCATTACATTAAAGAAACCTGGCGGAAATATTTTCTATAGTTTGCATAATAATATAGGGATTTCTACTTCAAGTTTACGTATGTCACGACCCTCCCTTCTCGACCCTCGAAAATCGACACAAATACGCCACTATATAATATGTCGATGATCAAGTGCCGGGAAAAACAGATAGTAGAGGGAAAAGAAAGAAGATAGAAGAAAGAAGGAACTAAACAAATAACAGAATCTCACAATTGCAGCGGAACAAAATGTAATAGTTAATTACAGATCTTTACACAAAATGAAAACTATATCTGTTTTATACAATATACCATCAGAGTATCACAAACAAATAACAATTACTAGCATGACAGCTCCAAACAATCACAGTAGCGGATATAAACAAATACGGTAATACGTCTCGGACTCCAGCTCCTCTCCTGGGATCCACAGCATCCTTTTCTGTAATCTATAATACTCGGTCTGACCCGAGCATTATAATAAAATAACACCTGAATCAGTGGAAAACCAGTGTGAGAGAAATACACCCAAATTGATTATTAAAGTTTCAAAATCCTTTGAAATCCAAAGCATCTCGTAAGACCACGCTACAAATAAACATGTTGGGTTTTTACCTTATGATAGCCAAAACATTTCTTATCAAAATCCTCTGATATTATAATAGTGTCTATATGCAAATACTTATTAAAATAGCTGAAACTGTTACATGATTAAATTCCAGCATACTAGCCACAATCGTGGGTTCTACAAACAAAAATCGTAAAAGGCGCGTGGGGAGAATGGATTTCCAACTAATGACTAAGCACTAGGGTACCACCTGTCACAGTACCTAGTCTTGATCAGCGTACCGAGGATTACTCTAAATCCCCTACAATAGAAGACCGGGACTATCCCTTACTGGATAATCCCGAGTAAGATCACCCCACGGTTGGGATCAGCAACCGCACCACTAAGCTGAATAAAAAGGGACATCAAGACAGGGATGACCTTACCCTAATGGGTGCTACCCACTTAGCCTTGCTGCATATCCCCTGATTTTCAGTCATTCTCGGTTGATGAGGCTTGAGGGTAAGCGTTACCTTTTTAGAACGTTTCACTTAGAATTCCCATCGTCCAGCTGACAATGTTCCGAAAGCATTCATCCATACAAGTCCTTCCCGGGTTCGAACGGAATCGAATGCACTACTCCTACTACATCCCTTTTGGAATCATCCTCAGGATTAGTAGCGACTAGACCTTGCACTTCACTACTCCATCCACGACTCCAAACTCGTTTTTCCCATGAAAACGTACAAACCGGATCGAAGTGGTTTTTGAGAAATTAATCCTGATCCCAGTCTCTTCGAAACGATCAATGCATTGGCCCATATTGATAGTCGGTTATTTAACTATCAGTTACATCCACAAACATCCATCAAACAATAAATAATTTCCCATATTATTTATTAACCTCAAATATATTCGCAAGATATATTTCCACTTCAAATCTTTTTGGAAACAGTTTTCAAATCCACTCTCTTCTCATGGAATGAATTCCCAAATATTTACTTCCACTGAAATCACCAAGTATAGATTCTTTAGATTTTAAAATAATTCAAAACATTTTATTATAAAATATACTTTAACGTTTAAATTTTAAAATAATACCAAGTCACCTTTAAATAATTAATACTAAAATAAATTTGAAAAATACTTACTTTAAAATTTAAACATTCTAAAAATAATAAATTTTCTAAAACATGCTTTTAAAACAACTTTAAAACTTTTGACTTATACTTAAAAAATTAATTTGAAAATGCATTTGGCTAACCATGTAAATACACTTCCATTCCATAATAATCCAAGAATTCCTTTTATAAATCTTGCTTAATTTATCTCAATTCAAATTTACGTTCAATCCCGTAAATTCCTTCCCACGCTTTTAAAAATAAACACCTTTTTATTTTCAAACACAATTCCCATTTCCTGGAAATCACTTCCAAAATATACTTAAAATATGATTACTAAATTCTTTATTCAAATTGTACCTTTGAAAATCTATAAAAGTTTCTTAAGTAACTTAAATCAAAAATTTCCTTTTTATATGAGGTTGTTATATCAATATTTATATTAAATTCCCTTTAGAAAACATAATAATAAACAACCTTTTAAATAATTAAATACCATAATTACTTAAATAAATATTTACTTTCACTTATAAATAATTAAAAATAATAATAATTTTCTAAAATATTCTAAAAATACCTTTCAAAACTTTCTAGTTTATACTTCGAAAACTTTTCTTTGAAACATGCTTAGTTTCCAGGAAAAATACACTTCCCATCCTTTAAAAATAATCTTTCTTTTATTTTTAAAACAATTCGCACTTTTTATAGGAGTTCCATCTGGAAATATATATCTTCAATACTTATCCCCGATAAATATTCCATTTCATTTATAAACCCAGTTTATAAATTTCTATTTCTCATTTCCTTTTAAATCCCTATTTCAAAAACACTTTCAATTTCCAAACTAATTCCTGAATTTAATTTCCTTAAATTCGTTGCTCAAAAATTCCTTTTCAATTCCCTTTTAATCCCAATTTGTTCTATTTTCATTTATATTTTAAAATACCAGATTATACTTATTCAATCATAACACAGCACAACTTAATTTCCAAATTTATCTATCACAGTATATAAATGAATTACATCATCAATTATGAAAATAATTTCTATATTGTGAGGAATCCAATTGGATCCCTCTAACCTGTTTCCTACACCCACAGATGTTAGGACAACCAATAAATATCGATCCAATCTGAAAATAATTATCATATTCAACTAATCAACCAATCAATCATTTAAATATTAGCTATTTAAATTAAATGGCATCCAGATGTGAGTGAGATTAACTCACCTTGAATTCAAAATGCCGAGCGTTCAAATTTTACATTAAATCGAGCACATTCGATTTAATGCAAAATTTTCACTTGCTCAAAACGACTCCAGATCTACACCACAGCGGGCTGCTTGTCGCTGCGATTTCGGTGCTTCTTGTTCCGTCAGAATCAGATCACGCATGTATGAGATATTCAGTTTTAAAGGTTGTAAATATAATTTATAAAACAATTTTCTTATTATTTTATTTTTTTATTACCAGAACAAAATCGGATCGTTCCCTTCAGGAAAGAAGATCAGTGCCGCAGAAATGCACTTCTTCCTCACGCGATATAATCGAACGCTCAACCCATCTACCACCACGATTTCCAGAAATCGCGGCCCTCCACAGAGTGCTTCAACTCGATCGACGAGCTCCAGATGACGCGCTATGCCCCCCTCCTCTCCAATGCTAACAGCCTCATCGAGCACGGTGTGCCCTATGCTCTAAGATTCGAGTTCGAACGAGCAACCTTCCCTTTGGGTTTGCCCCTAATCCTTGCCGCCATACTAGATCCTAACGGTTGGATAGTAAGAGCTTAGCGAGCTCTACATTTTTCATGTTGGATGAATTTGAAATGGATAGATTTCGAGATAACGAGGAAGAAAGATATAGGTTTTCAGCCGTCGATTTCTAATAGATGGCGGCCCGAAGAGAAAAGGAATTAGGGTTTCCTCTGCTTACATATATATAAGCACATGTGAAAATATTTTAATATTAAATTCATTTTAAAAAACTTTTTCAAACAATCTCCAAACAACGCATGCCGACAGGCATTTACAAGTTTTTACCCATGTTTCCAACACAATGGAATGTGTCTTGGAAGCTAATTCAATCATATGTGGAAGATAGTTTTTTAAATCGATTTAAAATATTAAATTATCGATTTAAATTTCAACGTGTTTCTCACCCGTACGAACAAACGGTAACTCCAAATGCTACGAAATTTGAAATCCGATAATAATTAACTATAACGGATCCAATGGAATTGGTTTCGTCGAATTCCGAGACTCTGCCCCGGAAGGCAATTTTAACTCGTCGATTAATTCGAGCGATTTTCGAAATCATCGAAATCACTTAAAATTTCATTTTTAAAATTTTACCAACTTAATTATAAATCATATAGAATTTATAATCACATTAGAAATTATTCTGCTTCATTTTAAATCAATGTCTGATTATTTACCATTACTGTATTGTAAATCCAATTATTAAATTAAATATAGAAATCCCAAATTCAGCATATCGACCTTTGATTCCATCCAAAATTCAATATTAAAAATCAAATCAAACAATACCAAAAAGAAATCTTAGAAACCATTTTCAAAACCATTTACAACCAGATTCATAAATTATCCCAATTTCAAATGTTCAATTATTATTGTTCAAATCCAATTGAATTGTCATATTTGAAATTATAACTAAATTCTATTGGTTTAACAAAATTATTATTTCAAAATCAATTCAAAATCCACATTTAACATTGAAAATGGATTAAATGTTCAAAATCTAACGACTAAAATTACGAGTTGTTAAATTCCTTCCCCTTTATAGAAATTTCGTCCCCAAAATTTGTTAAGGTAGGAAAATGCTACTAAACTCATTTACTTACCCAAACTTACTTGGTTAAAAACTTACATTCACTTCACCAAAAACTTTTACCTTAATTCCAAAACCATTCGCTTTATTTTTAACTCAAAAGCTTTGTTTACTCATCATTTCAAAATCGACATTTTCTTATTAACTCAAAATTTTCAAAATCCTCAAAAAATTTCTATCTCCCAAAATTTTAGAAAATTTTTGACAGCGTCTCCTTTGTACGGAGAGCGTTTCACAATATCACAATAGATATAAATATATATACATCGACCCACATAGTCGGAAAACAAAATATACCACAATATATATATCATTTATCAAATTTTTTGCGTAGGCATACCTTAGATTAGCATTATAAAAGAAAGCAGCTAATATATATTGCATATACGCGCTCCAGCTCTATCGATTATCTCCCGTACCTGTACTTACTCAAACATACATATCAGTTTTCAACAATATGAAATTTTAACAACATTCCATTCATTTAACTAGCCAAACACATCAATTACATAGCCCAAACAACAAATTTCCATAATCCTACATGTTAACCATATTTTACAAGCAATCACAAGGTTTCAATACTATTTTAACTTCCTTTACAAATCCAAACTTCATTTTTATTTCACTAGAATGGTTTGCATTCAAGTTTTCTACATACAATTCATATTTTCCATAACCAATTCATCTTTGCACCAATTAATTTCATATTCACAACAAATTGGTTTATAAGCCTTACTTGCATAAATTTCACCTTTTTCCAATTCTAAATTGATTAATTTGCATCATATTCATAATTTCTTTCATTTATATACAAATCCACTTAATTAGAATTCCAACCCAATTCAATTTGTTCAAAAACCAACTTTATTTTCTTTTTCAAATCAATTTACTTCCATTTACGACGAAACGACTATTTTCTTGTGCAATTTCTAATGTTATTTATATAAACAACAATTACATAAGCTTATACCAATTCCAATTAATTCATCTCAATCTATATTAATTTTATTCCATTCGGAATTATTCACAACCCAAACATTCTTACTTTATCACAATTATCGAATTATATCCCTATTCTTACATTCGATTCCGTTATCCATACTGATTCATTCAATGTCCATTACATAGGCTTGACAGCAACCATTTCACCATTTTCTTAAGTTATCTCAACTCTATTACATTCCATTTTTCTTGCATCAAATTTTTATTTTTATTTTAATTTGATTCTTATTCAATCAAATTCCCATCCATTACAAATTTTAATTCAATTAGTTTACTAACTTAATCCATATTAAATTTTAATTCACCTTCTCAATTCATTTCTGAATTTATTTTTAACATAACCATTCTTGTTATCCCAAACCAAACTGGGTTTTATTTTACTTTTTAAATTTTTAACAAGCTACTAAAATTTTATTCATTCCACTACAATTTCCATTTAATTTAGTTTACACTAAATTCATCCTTAAACAATTCCTTTGGATTTAGTTGAGTGAGCATTTACTTCATTCAATATCATTCTTAATTAATTTAAATTCCATTTAATTCAATTCTTTTTCAAATTTAATTCATGTCCAACTAAATTTTATTTAGCCAACTTAAATTCACTCCATTTCCTTTACTATTTTAAATAAGAATTAATTCCATTCGATAATATTTATAACACAACTGAATTTTGATGTTTACTTCCATCCAAATTTAACTTGATTCCTTATAATTTAAATTAAATCCAATTTGATCCAATTTTATTACTCCATTCAATTTAAATTTTTACTTTCTAACGTATAAGTTCAAAAACTTATTTACTGACCTAAGTCCATTCACCTTTATATCTCGCATTGCCTTACCTCACTTACATTTCATTTAAGATTTAAATTTTGAATTTCCAAAAAAAATGACAACCATTTTCTTTTGGTTTTACAATTTCATTTCCTATTCTTAAGTTCACTAACTTATTTACTTAAAAGCTTATATTGTTCATTTGAGTCCATTTTCATCTTAAAATCACAATTCTGAATTATATATATATATATATATCACTGAATTCTTAAGGATATAAATTTTCATTACACAAATTTTAATCCACAATTTCATATTATAAGCATAACACTTAATAGCTTATGGGTACAAATTCATTACGCAATTATAACTCACAATTACAAAGTCATTTTACATTTCAACTTTATCCACTTTAATTCGATCTCAATTTCAATTTTATTTAACTTATCTCCAGTTAAATTCAAATATATTTTATTCCCTTTCATTCACTCAAATTAAATTTTAATTCTAGGAATAAAATTTTCATTTTCCCTTCTTATTTAAATCAACTTCACTTAATAGGTTCAATAGTTAATTCATTTTTATCTTTTACATTTTTAAATAGAATTCCCAGAATTCAATTGCCCGGTTTTATTTCAAATCCATTTTGAAATAATAATCAACACATACCCATTTTGTATATCAAATCAAATCTCCGAATACCAAAACACTTGGTTTTACCAAAACAAATTTCCCTTTTGAAATTTCTAAAACCACTTGTATACCCAACAAGTCCAAAGAAATATCATAACCAGTCTCCAGGGTAGCAATCCATCACTCTAGAAACTCCAAAATGAATACTAATGATGTAGCCATCATCATCAGGATTATTTTCTAGCGACCAAAGTGAGTTCAGTGCTTCCTTACTTCCACAAATTCCTTTCAAATCAACTTCCATTCAAAAATATTTTCCCAAAATAATACTCCATCATTGCCTTCCAACACTTTGGAAAACATTTCAAACATTCCCAAAATTTTAGATTCCCAAACTTTTTGTTTAAATTCATTTTAAACACTTTTTAAAATTTCCGAGATTTAAATTCTGGTCTAAATCAAATTTTAGTTATTCCTCTTTTGGATAAATCATATTTATAGAATTCTATTTGGCTATAACCCATTTTAAATTTTAAATTCTTAATTGATTATAGTATTAACACCCAAACATCCAAATATATATAATAATTTTAGAAAATTATTTCCTTCATATCAAAATAAAATTTTGGGTAAAATTATTTCATTTACCCACTTTAAAAGCAATACTATGTCGGTTTATCTTGTTTAAGAGTTTAGAAACCCTTATCGATACGGTTACTTCCCATACCGCCCAGAATTCATAAACACTCAACCGATAAGTCAACATAGTATAAAAACAATTTTTATATTCACTAACAAGTACGTTCTCATATCTATTATTACACTCAACTCATTCTAGAGTACTATTGACTCTATATCTAATGAGTAATTTTCCCCACCAAAGCCAAGGTTATCGCCAACCTAAGCTCTCATACCACTGTCATGACCCGCCCTTCTCGACCCTCGAAAATCGACACAAATACGCCACTATATAATATGTCGACAATCAAGTGCCAGGAAAAACAGATAGTAGAGGGGAAAGAAAGAAGATAAAAGAAAGAAGGAACTAAACAAATAATAGAATCTCACAATCGCAGCGGAACAAAATTTAATAGTTAATTACAGATCTTTACACAAAATGAAAACTATATCTGTTTTATACAATATACCATCAGAGTATCACAAACAAACAACACTTACCAGCCTGACAATTCTAAACAATCACAGCAGCGGATATAAACAAATACGGAAATACGTCTCAGACTCCAGCTCCTCTCTTGAGATCCACAACATCCTTTTCTGTAATCTATAATACTCGGTCTGACCTGAGCATTATAATGAAATAACCCCCGATTCAGTATGGAATACCAGCGTGAGAGAAATACACCCAAATTGATTATTAAAGTTTCAAAATCCTTTGAAATCAAAAGCATCTCGTAAGACCACGCTACAAATAAACATGTCGGGTTTTCACATTACGGTAGCCAAAACATTTCTTATCAAAATCCTCTGATATTATAATAGTGTCTATATACAAATACTTATTAAAATAGCTGAAATTGTTACATGATTAAATTCCAGCAAACTAGCCACAATCGTGGGTTCTACAAACAAAAATCGTAAAAGGCGCATAGGGAGAATGAATTTCCAACTAATGACTAGGCACTGGGGTACCACCTATCATAGTACCTAGTCTAGATCGGCGTACGGAGGATTACTTCCAATCCCCTGCAACACAAGACCGGGACTACACCTTACTGGATAATCCCGAGTAAGATCACCCCGCGGTTGGGATCAGCAACCGCACCACTAAGCCGAATAAAAAGGGACATCTAGACAGGGATGACCTTACCCTAATGGGTGCTACCCACTTAGCCTTGCTGCATATCCCCTGATTTTCAGTCATTCACGGTTGATGAGGCTTGAGGCTAAGCGTCACCTTTTTAGAACGTTTCACTTAGAATTCCCATCGTCCACCTGACGACGTTCCGAAAGCATTCATCCATACAAGTCCGACTCCGGTTCAAACGGACCCGAAGGTGCTACTCCTATTACATCCATTTTGAAATCATCCTCAGGATTAGTAGCTACTGGCCCTTGCACTTAAATTCTCCATCCTCGACTCCGAACACGTTTTTCCCACGAAAACGTACAAATCGGATAAAAGTGGTCTTCGATAAATTAATCTCGATCCTGGTCTCTTCGAAACTATCAACGCATTGGCCCATATTGATAGTTGGTTATTTAACTATCAATTACATCCACAAACATCCATAAAAACCTCAAATATCTTCGCCAGATATATTTCCACTTCAAATCCTTTTTGGAAACAGTTTTCAAATCCACTCTCTTCTCATGGAATAAATTCCCAAATATCTACTTCCACTAAAATCACCAAGTATAGATTCTTTAGATTTTAAAATAATTTAAAACACTTTATTATAAAATATACTTTAACATTTAAATTTTAAAATTATACCAAGTCACCTTTAAATAATTACTACTAAATTAAATTTGAAAATACTTACTTTAAAATTTAAACATTTTAAAAATAATAAATTTTCTAAAACATGCTTTTAAAACAACTTTAAAACTTTTTACTTACACTTAAAAATTTAATTTGAAAATGCACTTGGCTAACCAGGTAAATACACTTCCATTCCATAATAATCCAAGAATTCTTTTTATAAATCTTGCTTGATTTATCTCAATTCAAATTTACGTTCAATCCCGTAAATACCTTCCCACACTTTTAAAAATAAACACCTTTTTATTTTTAAACACATTTCCCATCTCCTGGAAATCACTTCCAAAATATACTTAAAATATGATTACTAAATTCTTTATTCAAATTGTACTGTTGAAAATCTATGAAAGTTTCTTAAGTAACTTAAATCAAAAATTTCCTTTTTATATGAGGGTCTTGTATCAATATTTAATTTAAATTCCCTTCAGATAACATAATACTAAATTACCTTTTAAATAATTAAATACCATAATTACTTAAATAAATATTTACTTTCACTTTGAAATAATTAAAAATAATAATAATTTTCTAAAATATTCTAAAAACACCTTTCAAAACTTTCTAGTTTATATTTCGAAAACTTTTCTTTGAAACATGCTTAGTTTCCAGGAAAAATACACTTCGCATCCTTTAAAAATAATCTTCCTATTATTTTTAAAACAATTCGCACTTCTTATAGGAATTCCCTTTGGAAATCTATATCTTCAATACTTATCCCCGATAAATATTCCATTACATTTATAAACCCAGTTTATAAATTTCTATTTCTCATTTCCTTTTAAATCCCTATTTCAAAAACACTTCCAATTTCCAAACTAATTCTTGAATTTAATTTCCTTAAATTCATTGCTCAAAAATTCCTTTTCAATTCCCTTTTAATCCCAATTTATTCTATTTTCATTTATATTTTAAAATACCAGATTATACTTATTCAATCATAACACAGCACGGCTTAATTTCCAAATTTATCTATCGCGGTATATAAATGAAATACATCATCAATTGTGAAAATAATTTCTACATTGTGAGGAATCCAGTTGGATCCCTCCAACCTGTTTCCTGCATCCATAGATGTTAGCACAACCAATAAATATCGATCTAATCTGATAATAATTATCATATTCAGCTAATCAAACAATCAATCATTTAAATATTAGCTATTTAAATTAAATGGCATCCATATGTGAGTGAGATTAACTCACCTTGAATTCAAAACGCCGAGCGTTCAAATTTTGCATTAAATCGAGCACGTTCGATTTAATGCAAAATTTTCATTTGCTCAAAATGACTCCAGATCTGCACCACGGCGGGCTGCTCGTCATTGCAATTCCGTCGCTTCTTGTTTCGTCAGAATTTGATCACGCATGCATGAGATATTCAGTTTTAAAGGTTCTAAATATAATTTATAAAACAATTTTTTTTATTACCATAACAAAATCGGATCGTTTCCTTCAGGAAAGAAGATTAGTGCTGTAGAAATACACTTCTTCCTCACGCGATATACTTGAACGCTCAACCCATCTACCACTACGATTTCCAGAAATCGCGACCCTCCACAGAGTGCTTCAACTCGATCGATGAGCTCCAGATGACACGCTATGCCCCTTCCTCCCCAAGTCTACCAGCCTCGTCGAGCACGGTGTACCCTAGGCTCCAAGATTTGAGTTCGAACGAGCGACCTTCCCCTTGGGTTTGCCACCAATCCTTGCCGCCATACTAGATCCTAACCGTTGGATAGCAAGAGCTTAGCGAGCTCTACATTTTTCATGTTGGATGAATTTGAAATGGATTGATAGATTTCGAGATAACGCGGAAGAAAGAGATAGGTTTTCAGCCATCGATTTCTAATAGATGGCGGCCCGAAGAGAAAAGGAATTAGGGTTTCCTGTGCTTACATATATATAAGCACATGTGAAAATATTTTAATATTAAATTCATTTTAAACAACTTTTTCAAACAATCTCCTAACAACGCATGCCAACAGGCATTTATAAGGTTTTACCCGCGTTTCGATCACAATGGAACGTGTTTCGAACGCTAATTCAATCATATGTGGAAGATAGCTTTTAAATCGATTTAAAATATTAAATTATCGATTTAAATTTCAGCGCATTTCTCACCCGTACGGACAAACAGTAACTCCAAATGCAACGAAATTTGAAATCCGATAATAATTAACTATTACGGATCTAATGGAACTAGTTTCATCGAATTCTGAGACTGTGCCCCGGAAGGCAATTTTAACTCGTCGATTAATTCGAGCGATTTTCGAAATCGTCGAAATCACTTAAAATTTCATTTTCAAAATTTTACTAACTTAATTATAAATCATATAGAATTTATAATCACATTAGAAATTATTCTGATTCATTTTAAATCAAAATCTGATTATTTACCATTACTATATATTAAATCCCATTATTAAATTAAATATAAAAATTCCAAATTAAGCTTATCGACCTTTGATTCCATCCAAAATTCAATATTAAAAATCAAATCAAATCAAAAAAGACCAAAAAGAAATCTTAGAAACCATTTTCATAACCATTTACATCTAGATTCACAAATTATCCCAATTCCAAATATTTAATTATTATTATCGAAATCCAATTGAATTGCCATATTTGAAATTATAACTAAATTCTATT
Organism: Allium cepa; assembly: GCA_030765085.1. Lineage (NCBI taxonomy): Eukaryota > Viridiplantae > Streptophyta > Magnoliopsida > Asparagales > Amaryllidaceae > Allium > Allium cepa. The sequence goes on along the minus strand of CM060942.1, from coordinate 84,847,221 downwards.
GGTTTAACAAAATTATTATTTCAAAATGAATTCAAAATCCATATTTAACATTGAAAATGAATTAAATGTTCAAAATCTAACGACCAAAATTCCGGGTTGTTACAACGTATACGGTCGACTTTTTACGTTGTCGAACAAAGCTGTTTGTAAAACAGACTTAATTTTGTTGTAACCCTCCACACCTTTATGGGAAACGGTTCGTTGAAAACCACTAGTAATAAATATTCCATCATAATATGACAATGATGACTTTTCATCCCATTGAATTTATTGATTATAAAGTCAACAAATCATCTGCGATTAGAGGACATCCCATTATGGCGTTTTAGTCCTTCCACCCACTTTAGCACAAGTTTTATTTGCATGTTGTCTAGCTCAAAGCACTCTTTGGATTTTTTATTGTCATTGGGCTTTATATGAAGTTCGAGACGTTTACAAAAGTATGCTATATCAAGTCTTGAATTCAGATCATCCTTAGTTTTCCCTTTAGCATTCATAATTGTATTGAACACATTATCAAACAAGTTTTTTTCGTTGTGCATCACGTTAATGTTATGTCGATGTAGGAGATATTTTCAATAAGGTAACTACCAAAATATACTTTGTTTGCACCAATTATGAATTTTCGATTTACCTTGAATTTCAATCTGTATTCCAGTTTCATGTATCTTCGAGTAGTCCTTTCAATTTCATATATTTCTCCGCTTGACCAAATCTTTAGTGGTTGCATACTCTCTTCTCTATTAGCTTTAGTGTTTTTTATCTCTTCTAAAAGTATGATTAGGATGGGAAAACATCTACAAAAATCAAACCAAGAATTGTCCTTCCATACCGTAAAGAAAATGAACGTGTTTCTTCCATGCAATAAAGGCAGGCTAGACAACCGGTCGTACTCCGACCTGAAAGCATCCCATATACAGGAATTCACTAGTAGTCCATAACAAAGAAGTGATCATAGGAAATTTTCTTTTTTAATGAAATGTCATATGTTTCAACACCTTCAAGCCACAATGATTTCAGCTCTTCGATTAATGGTTGTAAATAAACATCAATTCCTTGGGTCGATTCATCAGGGCTAGGGATGACAATAGTGAGAAACATGTATGAAGTTTTCATACACGTCCATAGAGGTAAATTATTAGGAGTTATGATAACAGCCCAAGATGAATATTTGCTACCAAACTAAGAGAATAGCGAAAACTCATCCGCACATAAACCAAGTCTAATGTTATGGCTCTCTATAACAAATGTGGGGTATCTTACCGAAATGTTTCTATGCGTCTCCATCGGATGGATGTGTCAAAGTTCCCTCTGCTTGTCTGCTCACACTGTGCCATCGCATATAACATGTCATGGCTGAAGATGCATATAAACTATGAAGTCTAGGAATAATTAGTAAACGACCCATTCTCTTGTATGGAACTTCCTATACTTTCTGTTTTCTTGGTTTATATCTTTCCTCATTACATATTTTTCAATTCCTAAAATTAATGTCATCTTTCTAATACAACATGCAACCTTTTATACATGTATTTATCTTTTGGTGAGGCAGACCGAAAGGCGACATAAATGTTTTCACTCAAAATGACTATCGCACATCAGATTATTGGGTGACATATGCCATTTTGCAGCTTGTACAACTGTTGTAAATCCAGCTTCTGTAAATTTAAATTTTGATTTCATATTGATGTATTCTGCGGTTATTGTAATTCAGTTCCACTTTTATAGTCATCCCACAATGGTCTCTTAGCGGCATCCAATAAACCATAAATTCTTTTTGCTGCCACATTCGGTTCTTCTTCGATATTGACGTCTTCATCGTCAACTTGAGTGGTAGGGCATATTGATCGTGCTGCATCTTCCACCATAACTTCTATTGAATTCGTCATAACAACATCGACCTTTGATACAACGAGATCTGCTATAGGTGCAACAAGTTCTCCATGATGATCCCATAAATAATAATTTGGCACAAATCTAGATATATACAAATGTACTTTAATTGTATCTGGTCTCTAGTGCTTCAAATGTTGACACTTACTACAAGGGTGACAAATTTCTCCTTTATTTCGATTATTAGATATTGTGAACCTAATAAATTCGTGTACACCATTATAGAAATGTTCTTTCACCGAGCCTTTCATTCCAGTTCTGACTTCATACATCCAAGTATGGTCGACAAAATAATCGAACATTGTCCCTAATTAAAAAAATAGGTTAGTAATTTCTACAGCACTTCACTTCATTTCACTTCTATTCTATGAACAACTTCTCACCCAAGTGATATATTGTTGCTGTTTTATTTTCTAAAATAAAGTCTTTTAGGACTAAAAGCTTCACACAACACACTTCTGTCTAATTTCGACAGCACTTCACTTCACTTCTCTTCTACGCATAACTTTGCAGCCAAAGGGAGTATTTTATTTTTTGTATTTTCTAAAATAAAGTAAAGCATTTTAGGACTAAAGGCTTCACACACCTAACTTCTGTCTAATTTCGACAGTGTTTCACCTCGCATAACTTTGCATCTAAGAGGAGTATTTTTTTGTTGTACTTTCTAAAAAAAATTAAAACCTTTTGGGATAAAGGCTTTAATTAGTGGTTGTTGTATTTGTTATAATAATACTTAATGCTTATGACAAGCACCTATGTCCAAGTGGTTAATTGATTCGGCTTTGGTGCAGGATGTCACAAGTTCGAAACTTGCTTTCAAAAATTTATTTGACATGGGATATGTTGTCCCAATGATTTGTTGTATATGAAGTACCAGTTCAAAAAAAATATACTTAATGCTCATTTTCAAATAAATATTATATTCATTTCAATTTTTTTTACATAATCGATTTAGCTTTTTAGAAAATTGATTTGAGTACATTATTTGTTGTTGTCATATTCATTTATTAACTTTCCATAGCGTATTTTTTGTTGTTATGTTCGTTTCTTAAGTTTAAAGAAAATCGATTTTAGTACAATATTTGTTCTTGTCATAATCATTTCTTAACTTTTTTGAAAATTGATTTGAGTACAATATTTTTTGTTGTCATACTTATTTCTTTATTTTTTTACAAAATCGATTTCAGTAGAATATTTGATGTTGTTATATTCGTTGCTTAACTTTTTACAAAATTGATTTTATACAATATTTGTTGTTGTTATCTTCATTTCTTAACTTTTAACAATATTGATTTAAGTATAATATTTATTGACTTTTTGTTAACTAAATTATACGCTTTATAATGTATTTTCAAACTCTATTAACTAATTAAGTTTTACTTTATAGATTTTGTAAGCTAAAATTAGAAGTTAGCACTAATAATAACAAATTAAAATAAATAAATTTTATATTAAACACCAACGGTTATAATTAGCACATGCTAATTAATTAAAGAATACTACTTATGTTTAACCGTAACTACTTAGAAGCATATTAATCAATAATTATAAACTAATTTTTGCGTAAACTGTAACAAACATCATTTTTCACTATAACAAACATTCGCGCAAACTTATCAGTAAACATATTAGTCAATAATACTAATTTTCGAAATTTAAATCAATCCTAATTTTTAGTTAGAAATTAAACATTCAAACCACTTAATTAGATCGTCAAATCAACTAACACGCTATTTTCATCAATTAGTACACAATAATCATCAATTTCAAATCAATAATCAGCTAATTTTCTAAATTAAGTTTTTAATTTTATCTCCTAATCAACTAATAAACTATACCATCATCTAATACTAATTAATCTAATATATACAAACCAAAAATTCTAATTTTTTTATAAATAGGGTTTAAAGTAATGTACCTTTAAAAATAGGGATAAAGAGAAGAAGGAAGGAGTGCACAACAGGAGTAGGTCGTCGGTATCGGCTAGAGGTGGATGGAGGTGGATGGTGGCGGTTGGAGGTGAAATTGAGAAGAGGAAGAAAGAAAAATGGGGTGGAGGGAAATAATGCTGAAACGTCTCGGCTTCGTGGGTTATATTCAGGTAGGCGACGACTTGCAACAACTGCATTTTTTAGCCGACGCAAACTGCCGCCACTACCTCGCCAAATGAAGCCGTTCTAGTAATGGTATATCCAACAACAGTTTTTTCAGTTGAAAAACTAAGTGCCGTACAACTAGGTGTGGCTTGCCCACTTCCTTGTGGTTGGTTTAGAGTGATTATGTGGCTGGTGAACTGAACATTTTTTTGCCTTGTAATATAAATTACTCCTTTATTCACTTCAATAACATTTTTTTGCCTTGTAGTATAAATTACCATGGTGAAGACTTTGCTATTATAATTAAATTTTAATTATAATGGCAAAAAATTCACCGACTTCGCCTAATTATGTTTTAATTATAATGGCGAAGACATAGCCAGTATATTTTTATGTTTTTTTAAAAACTAAGTGATATGTGATTGGTACGGAGTTACCTGCATGCGTAGCTCGTTTATTCAATCTGAAAGTAGGAAAGAAAGTAAAGTGAAGATTGGATGGTTAGTAATGGTCTTAAATAAAATCATGAAACCAAACTATTTTATGAAAAGAAAACATGCAAAAAGTCAAACCATTAGATCAATTACTTATCTAACGTGGAGCCATGAGCAATTAACTGTAAAACATTCCATATCATTAAGGGCCAATGTAAAATCCCTTATCGGATAAGACACTTGAGCATATGATGATGGATGATATGGGTTCGGATAATAGATAGGTTCAAGTTGGGGATATGATAAATTTGATTGGTAGAATAGTGGTTTTTTTGGATGACTCTTGTATATTGGTTGGTTGATTTTGTGTGTTTTGTGTTAAGAAGCTCTTGTTGTGTAGACGATGGTTTTTTTGGTGGAGATCGACTAATTGATGATAAATTTTGAGAAGATTGAATCATATGTTGTAGTTCCTCTATCTCCTTTCCTTGTTTCTCATTAATACTTTCATTTCATACATTTCTTTTAAACTCAAACAATTAGATTGCAGTAAGTCTTAACACTCGACCTTTGCGTTATCTACGAAACGTGGATGTCAGTAGAGTTTCTTGAACCCAAGGAACCATGTCTTGTGTTACGAATTCTCCGTAACCACAACTTTGCTATTAGTCTTAAACCACCTCACGAATACATATGCTTGCAACCTTACTTTTGATGTTGCATCGTTATTAATATCAACTAGTTGAGCCAATTTTTTTGATATAAGAGTTAAAAGAAATGAACCAAAATCATACAAGTTATCATAAATATACAAGTGAATAAATTGATCATCAGAGTCAAAAGTAAAGATTAGGAACCTGGCCCATATTTTTGTAGATGACCGTCACAATTTACATATATAAATACACAGTGCACCACAGGCAAATGTAACGAAAACTCGTTCTCTTCTTTTTAATAAAACATTTCTACAATTCAATTCTATCTTCCATCGAGAGTTCAAAATCAAATATTTCGTAAGTTGCAATTCGGTTGAAAATTTTACATGGTATTAGAGCTAAAAGCCTTACGGTGGTGCTTTGCTTGAAGAAATCATCAGAATATTCATCATCATTTGATTCTTGGATGCACAGTAGCCTCTTGTGATTTATTGTAACTCAAATTGCATCTTCATTTGAAAGAGCCATTATATTTGATTAAGATTTATTCAGGGACTATCTAGAAACAACAGTTTCTGGAATACTGGAGTATAAGTACCTTGCCAGTGCCTCTGTCAGTCTTCACAGCATTCAGTGACCTTTCTAACTACACCTAAATCATCAGGAAACCTCTCTCTGGTAAGGTTTTGCATCATCTGATCACCTCAACAACTTTTCAAGAACCTAAATATCAGGATGGAAGAAGAAGATAACAATAATTCAAGTTCATCAGATCCTCTAAGATCCTCCAACCAACAGCAGCAACAAACTAATTATGAAGTCTAAAGACCATAATTATTCCATAGTGCTAGCTCATCCAATTTAACTGGATGAGAATAACCTTTTGTTATGGAAGTTCCAAGTTGAAACTGCAATTAGAGGATATGGATTAGAGAAGTTCATTCATGGAACAGTGCCTACTCCTGCAAGTCATAGAAGAAAATGAAGGAAAGATGGAGTGATAAAGATTTTGTTAAACATTCAGGACAAGAAGGTTACTCTATGTTTGATTACTTTCATCAATAAGTCCAAGTCTTTTACCACAAATAGTAGGATGCAAGAAAGCTTATGAAATCTGGACAATAGTGGATCAAGTTTTGGTTCTCAATCGGTAGCAAAATAATGCACTATAAAAGGAAAATTCAAAATTTGAGAAAGGAGAACATGCCAATAAGAGAGTACCTTATTAAATTAAAAACATATTGTGATCTTCTTGAAGCAGCTGGTCATAAAGTGACAGACATAGAACATGTATTGAGCATTTTGAATGGGTTAGATGAAAAATACGAAGTTGTTGCAATCATCTCATCAAGAGAAACTACACTAACAACTCAATATGTCCACACCACACTTCTTGCTCATGAAGGTAGAGTAGATCACAAGAAGCCTTTGAATTCAAATATGACTGTTAATATTGCATCTCAATCCATAAATAGAAGTTAAGATAAGGGAAACGATCAAACCTATAAAAGAGGCAATCTGGGTTATATGCGAAGTAGAGGTGGTAGTTGGAGTAACAATAATAACAAGTTAAGATGCCAAATATGTGAGAAATATGGACATTTAGCAATCAAATGTTATTTCGGATTTGCTACCAATTATGCACCTAATCAGCAAACCTCTTAAAGTATAAAGAGAAACTACAATCACAGTGCAAATGTAGCGAGCATGCAACTAGAAACCAAGAACAAGGCCGAAAGCTTAAGGGTCCATCACCTAAATGATTTAGTAAATCCAGAGGACATTCAAGATGAGTGCTGGTACCTTGACTTTGGTGCAACAAACCATATTACAGGTAATCTTGACAGCTAGAATTTTGGAAACAAAGAGTACAGAGATAATCAAACTGTGCATATAGGTAATGGTGAGTCTACTAATATCACACACACTGAAATAACGCGTACCAAAGAAGAAAGACAACGTTAAACTTTACTTGAATAATTTATGGAGAGTTCCACAAACTAAGAAAAATCTTATGAGTGTGTCATAATTTGCTAGTGATAATAATGTATATTTTGGATTCTATCCTAATTGTCTAATCAGAGACATACTAACAAAAAAATTCTTTTACGAGGTAAATCACACAAAGGATTATACAAGTTCAATTTTATTGACTCCAAGAACTCTAGTTATAAAGAAAATTGCTGTAACATCTTAGAAATGACTCAGTTAGTAAGAGGCAAAACTAACTTTAATGCATGGCACCACAAATTAGGTCATGCAAATGTTAATGTTGTAAACAAATTCTATTAGATACTAAAATTCAATTTGAAAATGTTGGATTACCTTATGTGTGTACTTTCAGTAAAATAGGTAAAAGCAATAAGCTTGTTTTCTCTAAACTAAATACTGTCAACCACTATAATTAGTTGCAACTGATTTATGACCTATCTAGTCTGATTATGGATTTAAATACTACATATCCTTTGTTGATTATGGAAATCAATACATTCATGAGACATAACCTGCAAGCAATTAGCATCATACGATTGCAAGATCAAAAGTGGCATATTTAAGCCCAAGATATGTACTATAAATCTAAAATTAGAGGAACCAAAAACTTATGAGGAAGCAGCAAGGTGTGATAAATGGGAAAAGAAAATGGAAGAAGAATATAATTCTTTAACGGTAAACAAAACTTGTAATCTTGTGCCAACGCTAACAGGTAAGAATATTAGAGGGTGTAAATGAACTTTCAGGCTCAAGAGAAATTCAGATGGTACAATACTCAAACATAAAGCCAGATTTGTAGCAAAAGGATATACTCAACAACATGGATTTGACTTTACAAAGACATTTTCACAAGTGGTAAAGGCTACAACAATTAGAACAATGCTAAAAATTGCATTGCATGATAACTAGAAGATCAGACAATTGGACGTGAACAATGCATTCCTAAATGGAGAGTTACACAAAGAAATATATATAGAGCAACCATGTGGTTTTAAACAAGCAAGCAGCAGAGAAATGGTGTGCAAGTTAAACAAAGCAATCTATGGATCAAAACAGGCAGTAAGAGTTTGGTTTCATAAAATTTATTCAGATAACTCGTTATTCGTAAAATTCCGAAAACGATTAGTAATATATGTACTAATATATTTAGATGATTTCATAGTTACAAGTAATAATGAAGGTGAAATCTTCAATTTGGTGCATCAATTAGAAAGACAATTCTCAATCAAAGACTTAGGAGAACTCAACTACTATCTAGCCATAGATGTAAGAAGAGTTTCAACCATAGAGATTCATTTGAGTCAAAGAAAATACATTTTAGAAATACTAAGAAAAGAAAAAATGAGTGAAGCAAACTTCTTCCTACACCAATGATCGGAAATTTAAATTTATCGAAGCATCATGGAGAATCAATTCTAAATGTAAAGCAATACAAAGCATAGTGCAACAATAATAAGACCAAAGATTGTATTTAGTGTAAATAAGGTATGTTAGTTCATGCAAAACCCTCATAGTGAGCATTGGAAAGTAGTAAAAAGGATAAGGTATCTAAGAGGAACCATAAGTCATGGCATAGTACTGAAAGCACGTAGCAATGTTAACATTAATGGATTCGTAGATGCAAATTGGGCAACAAAATCAATGATAGAAAATCAACTACTAGATATATAATATACTTAGGAGAAAACCAATATCATGATGCCCTAAAAATCAAGCTACAATCTCAAGGTCAAGCACAGAAGAAGAATTTAGGAGTGTAGCAAGTGCAATGGCTGAAATTATGTGGGTGGAATCATTATTGAGTGAACTCAAAATCAAGACAACCAGAAAATCAATACCTTGTGCGATAATCTAAGCACAGTTCAATTAATAGCAAACCCTATTTTGCATTTGAGAACTAGGTACATGGAGTTTGATCTTTATTCTGTTCGAGAACTGGTACTAAATCAAAAATTAAGTGTAAATCACTTACCTACTACTTCCCAAAGAGCCGAAATCCCAACAAAGCCATTATCGGCAAAGACTTTCATCAGATATAGAAAAGATATCAAGATCGAAAACATCGAAGCTAAATTGAAGAAGAAACAAAGTCAAATTGAAACTAGCAACAACAAATTGGAATGAAGCAGCAATTTGGAGAAAAAGCAAAACCATAGATCTGTTTGATGGAAAGAGTTAAGAGAAATAAATCAAAAGTGTACAAGTTATTACAAATATATAGGTGAGTAAAGCAACCATCAGAGTCAAAAGTAAAGATTAGGAGCCTGGCCCATATATTTTTCAATGACAATCACAATTTACATATATAGAGTATCAGAGACAAATGTAATGAAAACTCATTCTCTTCTTTTTAGTAAAACATTTCTACAATTCAATTCTATCTTCCATCTATAGTTCAGAATTGAATATGTCATAAGTTGCAATTCAGTTGACAATTTTACAGTAAATGCTTATAAAATTTTGTACCGATGTTAATGTAAATATTACTTTATCATTCACGGATAATAATAATATTATAAAAATAGTAGTCCGGTGGTATATACATTAGTTTAAATAAGAATTTGACACCTTCCTATTAGTACATTGGATATTGGTCTTAATGATAACAACTATATGGCATTACATAAAATATAGATACTAATGTTTTATCAAGATATATATATAGTATATACTGTAGGATATTAGACATGTATTAATTAAGAAGACTGTATAGCATCACGATTCTGATACCAAGAGTAGATTCAAGATGCTGATATAAAGTTTCCAGAGTTCTAAAATGATGACTCATGAGTAATGAAGAATTCAAGAATTCAAAATATTCAAGATAAGTTATAGAGTCATAGAATATTTGTTAAAACCTCGATAGCACTTTCCTAATCTCTCTCGTCTTCTCTAATCTTGTTTTAAAATTGTTTTTCATATATTCTATTTCTAAAAAATCTTTTCAAAATGTTTCTCCAAATGATTTTCGATCTTTCATAGTTATAAAGATATTATTTTAGTGATTAAATTTATATAGATATTGATTTTTCGTTTATACTTTAATAATTTATAACTGTAATGATTTTATATATATCATTTACATTATATCGAATATTCTTATTAAATAGTTTAGATTATTTTATAAAGTTTTATTCATTTCTAATATTATTAAAGTATGTATAAACTATGTTTAAATGTTTGTACGGAGTTTCAAAATATTCGGCGAAACTTAATATTTTTAAAAAAGTTTCTGCTAAATGATTTTTTAAAATACAGAAGGATATGTCAACATATACTCTGCAAGTATATCGACACACTAGCCGTATTTTTTAAAATTCAAATTTGAATGGAAGTGTCTTTTCGTCGTATCTCTTTGTGAATGGACATGACCATTGTTTCCCTATATATACCAGGCTTCCAAATGAATTTTCATTAACTGCTTTCTTATTTGTCTCTCCTCTTTTCACTTTGTTGATATCTGAAGCAATTTCTATTGAAACTCTATCGATATTCAACCAGAATCAAATTCAATCATTACTAGTTTGATTCTCTTTCATATACTCTCCGGTTTCCCTCATCTCTCTCAAGATCAAGTGCTATTTAAGATTTATAGGATCAATTGTAATCAAGGTCAAAGATCTGAGTCTATAAACTCTGTCAAATCATACTCTTATACTCTATGGTGTGCTTGGTATCCCTTAAATCCAAGTAAGTATGATTGTAGCCTGTTTAAATCAATTGGGTATGCTTAGTAGCCTGTAAATCGAATGGACGTGCTTGTGGCCTGGAAATCAATTGGCTTTGCCAAGAGGTCGGGACTCTGAAGGGTGTGTCTCGTAGCTTTGAGATCGAGATTTTATTTTCATTTACTAGTTAGAAATAAATCCATACAAGGAATTCTGCGGGACTGGATGTATGGTAACTCCCAACAAGTAAAAATCATGGTTCCTTTTTTCCTTTTTACTTTTAGCATTCACTTTTATCTGTACTTTGATTATTTGATTGTTAATTCCATCATAAAATCTTAAAGAATTTGAATAGTATCCATATAAATCATTATGAACTATTCACCCCCTCTAGTGTTAATTTAGCCTTAAGATCACTATTTCGCCGACTCACATTTGGTATCAGAGCGTTGATTTTCAAAGTATCCGTCATCTGATTTTTGAAAAAGTTTAAATGGCTACTAGCACTAGTAATAGTATTGCTAGTAACAATATTAATACACTTGTTAGTAACTCATTTATCGAAGGACAATCCACTACTAGACCTCCACTTTTTAATGGTAGTATTTACACATATTGGTATGCGGAATGAAAATTTATTTACTGTCGATTGGTTTAGACACACTTGGAATATCATACAAACCGAGTATAATGAACCTGAGACAAATTTTGCATAGTGGATTGCTGAACAAAAGCAGTTGCACAACGTAACTTTAAGACCATGAATATATTTTTTGTGCACTACATAGAAATGAATTTAATAGAGTATCTATATGTTTTCTGCATTTGAAATTTGGAGAACTTTGCAAGTTATACATAAAGGAACAAGTAAGGTCAAACAAGCCAAAATTTTCATGTTAACAAACCAACTTCAATTATTCAAAATGAGTGAAACCAACCGAGTCATATCTGATATGTATAGTAGATTCCAACATATAATACACTCACTTATGGCACCGGATAAAAGTTTTTCTTAAAAGGATCAAGTTAGAAAAATCCTCAATTCAATTACTCCTAAATGGAATCAAGAGACTCTTGGAATCAAAGAGGCTAATGACATTAGCACTTTAAATATTGAAGAGTTGGTTGGAAATTCAATGTATTTTGAAGAACAAATGCAGGGCGGGGGAGAAAGCAGAGCAATAGAGAAGATATCTACAGCTTTTTCTGCAATAAGGGATAATCTTAATTCATACAGTGATGAAAATGAGGAAATTGATTTCATGATAAGGAAATTCAAAGAATATCTAAAATATTGGAAGATGAAAATTTTCAAAAGAAATGACAACAAAAATCCACGAAGCAAAAATGGAAATGACATTAGATGTTATAACTGCAATGGCCTTGGTCATTAAAAACGTGACTGTCCACATCCCGATAAACTAAAAATACACTAAATACCGATTCATCCAGAAAACAGAAAAGAGCCTATACTGCAACATTAGAAACTCAGATACATCCTCAAGTAATAATGAATCAGATACAGAAATTGCTAACATGTGCTTCACAACAATACGTAATTCAGAACAAAATGACAAAATGGAACAGAAAAGGTACGCATTTAATATATCAATTTTTTTTAATTTATTGAATAAATATTTCTTTTCTCTTGGTTGCTTTATTGGCTGTTAGGATATCCTATAGATTAATAATAATATTGGTTGAATATTATGTGATTGCATTTTAAATATTTTAATAATATAATAGTAATATAAAATATTTAGAAAAATTAAAATTATTTTTTTGAAAACAGAATGACTATAATAGATCTATATAATAAAATTTCAAATATTTGAATAAATATCATATTTGAAAAATTTGACCTATATGTCGACATACCCCATGAGCATATGTTGATATATGTAGACAAAATTTGAATTTCAAATTTGAATTCTAAATTTAATTTTCCTCAACCTTTTCACCAACTCCTATGTTCTGAAAAGTTTCCTTTGACCAGAGAATATATCCTTTGATTCTCTATTTACTCACTCTATCTCCATCCATTTATTTCTCACTTTTATTTTCAATTTCAAATAACATAAACTCTCTTATTTTTCAAACCATTTTTCAATGGCACCCTCAAGCAATAGTAAGACAACCATGAGGTTCTAAGAAAATAAAAGAATATGTTTTTAATGAAAAAGAAGCCATTCAAGCTTATATAGAGTGTATATCTTTCAAAAAAGTCTTTCCTGGAAGATTTGCTATTATTGAAGATTTCCTACTTGTGATCTTTTCAATTTTTGTTTGAAAAATGAAATACATAATTTAATCGATGCTTCTCAAAATGATTTTGTTTGTTATCCAATGTTACTAAAGTTGTTTTATGCAAATTCAAAAGAAAGTTTACGATGGTAAAGATTTGTTTTAAATTGTGAATTTTTGGGTCACATTTTTAGATGCAAATCTAGTGGAATAGACCTTTCATCTTTTCAAATTAATTTTCAAAATCGTGAAGTAATTCATGATATTTTCAAATGTGATGATGATTATGAATTAAAAAATAAAAACTAGTGTCACAAAAGCAAGAATTTTAAGCCTTTTTTTGCAACAAAACATCACTCCTAGAACGGATAATTATAATAACCCGACTCAAAAGTTTCCAAAGGTATTTCCAGAATTTATGGCCAATACAACATAAATTGGTCTCAAGTCATTTTAGATGAACTTTTTCTCAAGATTCTTTCTAAACATGAAAGCATGCTATTTCATGATGTGTATCTTACTCATGTTTTCAATTATTTTTGGTGTCGACCTTAAAGGAAAGGAAACAATTTGCTAAAAAATATTTGACAAGGTCAGCATTTCACTTTTGAATATTTCACCCTTTTTCGAGCCTTATGAAATGCTTGCATAAAAGGAACAAAAGGTTAGCCTGGGAGAAGAGCATGAAATAAGAGAAGAAGAGGAAGATAAAGAGGAAGGAGATGTAATGAAAGTCAGGGTGGAAGAACAAGAAGGGGAGGATGATACTTCTTTGGAAAATATTAAAATGCCACCAAATCCATCCAATAAAGATCTTCTAAAAAATCAAGAGAAGATCGCCCATAAGCAGAGGAAGCTTAAGAAATCATTTTCAAAAATTTTTACTTCAACTTCCAACAAATAGGATAAATTCTTTGGAAAGATTATCCACAAGCTTGATGGTTCTTCATCGTCTTCATTTGCATCTTTCTACTTGTTTAAACTATCTTATATTTGGATTTTCTAGTTTTACTTTAGGTTAAATCTTATGTATCTTTTCATTTCTTTGTATGTTATGTAATCTTTATCTAATTATTAATGGAAATCTATTACCTTTCTTTTATACATTGTTTATCATCTTTGAAAAACATAAATATAATAGTATAAGCTAAATACCTTAGAATATCAAAATAAAGTTGTTATGAAAATTTCTACATATACGTCGACATAACCTAGGTATTAAGTCGACATACAATAGTAACTTTTCAAAAAAATTTAATTAAAAATTGAATAGACATCAAATGTCTATTCATTTCCAACGAATTTCCACACCTTTAAATATCTATTGAGACCAGAGAATCATTATTTTTTACCATCTTTCTTCTTCCATTGCATTCCTGAACTCTAAAACCAAAATAATGGCTTCTCCTATCCAAAAACTAACCAAAAACCTTAACAAACTCTTCGCTTTAGAAAATTCTTACTTTCATCCTACGAAACCAAAGGCACTTAGAATTAAGTCAAACGCAGATGATCAAGAAGCAAGAAAGGCATTTTGACGAAATTCGGTAGATGATTTCTGCCTTAAAGGAAGAAGAACCAACTACCAATCTAGAGTATACCATCAAAAAAGATGATGAAGATTAGGATGTTTTGAAAGTGGATCCAATCTTTGGTGCTAATCAATGGGTTGAAATTCCTCGAAATGTCTAATTTAAATAGGTAGATTGTACACAAATAATAATACTTGGTTTGGTTTAGATTTGATTGGTTTTGATTTATGTGAATTTTTTTGAATGCTATGTGACATAAACTTTGTTCGTTGAATATTTGGATTCATTATTTCATAATTATCTAATTTTACATATCACTTATTGTTTTTGGTTATTTGTATTGATTATCTTTCTCATACATATTGATTAGTATTTTATTTAGGGAAGTTAGAGTTAGGATTACATTAAGAGTTTGTGTTAGAATTATAATTTTAGGAGGTTATTTTTTGTTGATAACAAGGGAGGACGAATATATAAAATCTAAGCATTGACTAAGGGGGAGTTTTGTAACACGGGGGAGGAGGGGGGAATTGTAATATATTTTATATACAGAGTTGTCATCATCAAAAATGGGTAGATTGTTAGTACTTAAGGTATTGGTTTTGATGATAACAACCATAGGACATTATATAAAATATAGATACTAATGTTTTATCAAGATATATATATATATATAGGATATATTGCACGATATTAGACATGTATTGATTAAGAAGACTGTATATTATCAAGATGCTGATATAAAGAGTAGATTCAAGATGCTGATATAAAGTTTCAAGAGTTCAACAATGAAGACTCATGAGTAATGAAGAGTTAAAGATTTCAAAATATTCCAGACAATTTATAGAGTCATAAAATTTATGTGGAAACCTTGATAGCACTTTCCTCATGACTCTCTTCTCTGCTTTTGTTTAAAAATTATTTTTTAAATATTCTATTTTTGAATAATCTTTTCAAAATATTTCTCAAAATGATTTTCAATCTCTTATATTATAAAGATACCATTTTAATGATTTTAATTATATATATATATATTGGATTTTTATTTATACTTTAATAATTTATAAATACATAGATTTAATATATATTACTTATATTACTTTGAATATTTTTATTAAATCTTTGAAAATTATATAATAAAGTTTATTAAGTTTTAATATTATTAAAATATGTGCTTAAATGTTTGTATAAAGTTTTATTAAGTTTTAGTATTCTTAAATTATGTATAAACTATGTTTAAATGTTTACATAAGGTTTCAAAATATTTTACAAAAATTAATATTTTCAAAACATTTTTTATTAAATGATTTCTCAAAATACAGAGGGATACGTCGACATATCCTCTACAAGTATGTTGACATACAAGCCGTATTTTTCAAAACTCAAATTTGAATGGAAGTGTCTTTTCATCGAATCTCTTCATAAATGGACATGACCGTTGTTTCACAATATATATACACTAAGCTTCAAAATGAATTTTCGTTAAATACTTTCTTATTTTTCTCCCTATTTTTCAATATCTTGTTTTCTAAAGCAATTTCTATCCAAACTCTGCCGAAATTCGACCAGAATCAAATTCAATCATTACTAGTTTGATTCTCTTTCATATACTCTCTAATTTCTCTCATCTCTCTCAAGATCAAGTGTTATTCATGAGTTATAGGATCAATTGTAATCAAGGTTAAATATCTGAGTCTGTAAACTCTATCAAATCATAATCATACACTCTATATGGTGCTTGGTGTCCTTGAAATCCAAGTTGGTGTGATTATAGCATGTTTAAATCAATTGGATGTGCTTAGTAGCCCGTAAATTTAGTTGATGTGCTTATGGCCCGAAAATCAAGTGGATCTACTCAAAGGTCGAGATTCTAATAGCATGTCTCGTGAGCTTGAAATCGAGATTGTGCTTGCATTTACTAGTTGAAAAGAAATCCATACACGGAATTATGAAGGACTGGATTTAGGATAATCCCAAACCAGTATAAAATTTTGGTATGTTCTTTCCTTTTTACTTTTACTGCATTTACTTTTATCTGTAATTTGATTCTAGGATTGTTATTTTCATCATTCCAAGTAAAATCTAAAAGAATTTGAATAATATTCATATAATCCAATAAGCACTATTCGTCCCCCCTCTAGTGTTAATTTAGCCTTAAGATCCATATTCCGCTGACTTACTCTGTCATTCTATAAAATCATACACATAATGGCTTTATCCTTATGGTTTCTTATACTTTTATGAACGCATAAGGTGCTTCCAAATTTCAAAGTCATGTGCATTTTAGTCCACTGAAACTTACCTATTAAAATATAGAAAATATTTGGCGTGCTTTGTAGTAATGTCTGTGGGATATAACAATAGCTTTGTGTGATAATGTTATCGATTGGCAGCAAGAGTAGATATAAGTAGTACCTTGGGGTGGGGATGGATGTAGCAGATTAGGTGGTTTCATCCTCGTTAACTAGGATGGCTAGTAAGTTGGGTAATGATAAAGGGGTTCATGCAGTGGGGACAAGTTTAAATGTTCTAGAAATAAGTTAAAGGACATGAATAATAATGTACTAGGATTTGATAATTCAAAGAATAGGCATTTTAATACAAGAATGATGCAGGAAGATGTTGTACTTGAAGTGTGTTACCTGACAAACTCGAATGTATATGCTTCTTCTAATGATTATGCACTACCAGCAAGTGATGAAAGATATGCACAAGAGGATATATGCAAAAGAGGTACATTCACATTAGGTAGTGGTTTTTTGGGCGGATAATGTAGATAGCACTAGAAAATTGTTAGAGCACATGTATAAGAGCTTTAGGGCCTAGATAAATCAATGAAACCAAAACTTGTTACAAGAACTATGCATGTTGAGGATGCATGCAAAGTGACTATTTCTAATGGGTGTGCTGATGGATTTGCACTACGTGCAAGTAATTCTAAAAAAACTACTTAGCAGAGATAAACAATCTACAGACTACAACAATCTATAAACAAACAAACTCATTGGTAGTAATGATGCCAATTCTGCTAGCGGGTAGCAACAGCCCATGAGAACAATATGGGGCTGCCACCAACCATTCCACCAACTAAGTCACCACCAACCATGCCACCAACCCCCGCCAACCATCTTCTTACTCTATAAATACAATACCTTCTTCTTCATAAGATATATCTCGTCTTTAATCCAATAGCAAGAAGGAAAAAAATAAGCTTAAGGAAAAAAAGCTTTAAAGAGTGAGGTTGAGTATTGAGTTAAAAGTGCTTTGTAACCACTTTGTAAAATTTTCCTCAAATAAAAGATCTACAACAACCTGAAGACGTAGTCATAATAGGTCGAACTCAGTTATCAAGTTTGTTTATCTTACTGTTTTGCATTTTATTTCTTTTCTTCACAAATCTGATTATAAGGAAGTTTACGCAATTTCCCAACAACTGATATCAGTGCCAAAATTTGTGAGAAAGGAAATCAGACTCGAGTGGGAGCGATGGCTGCAGGTAATGGAAAGGTGAAAATTGAGAAGTTCGATGGTGTTGACTTTGGCTTTTGGAAAATGCAGATTGAAGATTACCTATACCAAAATAAGCTTTATCAAACTCTCTTAGAAAAGAAGCCAAAGAATATGAAGAATGAATATTGGGCTCTTCTTAATAAACCGACCATCAATGCTATTCGATTGACGTTATCTTGTAATGTTGCTTTCAACTAGCAAAGAAAAAGATCATAGTAGGTCAAATGATGGCTCTCTCCAATATGTATAAGAAGCCTACGGCCTCTAACAAAGTTCACTTAATGAGGTGATTGTTCAATTTGTGGATGATAGAAGGCGCATCGATAGCTTAACATCTCAATGAACTGAATTTAGTTACATCCCAACCGAGTTCATTTGAAATTGAATTTGACGAAGAAGTACGAGCATTGATACTTTTGTCTTCTCTAACATAAAGTTGCAATGTTACTATCACGGCTGTGAGTAGCTTGTCGAGAAGCAATAAGTTAAAATTTAGTGATGTTCGTGATCTGGTTCCTAGTGAAGAGATCCGACGGAGCGATTCAGGTGAATCATATGAAAGTGTGTAGGACCGTGTAAAATGGAATAGTGCGAAATAATAAAATTGATAAAAGATAAAAGTAGTAAAGTAAATGGAATAATAAATGAGCACATGAGAGATTTCTATACTGGTTCGAACTTCCCGTTCTACGTCCGGTCCTAGACTCCCTTCTGGAATTTAACTAACAACAACACCCTCACTTAACCCGGAGGAATAGGTATACACAGCTTGAGCAGCAGAACAGACACCTGAGCAGCAGAACAAGATTTTTGTCTCAGCAGCAGAAGTGGACTTCACTAATACAAAGGAATATTTGACACTGTATGTTCTTGATAACACTAATTTGTCTCTCTCAGTACAAACCTCCTATAATCAAATCCTCAGGTGTATGAAGTGTATGTGAAGATATGAAAAGAAGGTGTTCCTAAGAATCGAGGATTATGAAAGTTAATTTGGATATTCAAAGCAATAAAATACTTGTATGCTGTTTGAATGCGAGTATGAGAGCACAAGAAGAATATAAGATAGTTAGAAAGATTTTCGGCGAGTATGTAGTGTTTGGAACATATATTTATAGTAGACAGAGGCTTGCTGCCATTGATGAAGAGTTCTGACCAAAAGAAGCAACTATTCCCATTCAGAGAAGGATCGCAACCTTTCGTAGAATGGAAGTATCTTTTCAAAATATGATAGTTTGGTTTAGGTCAGTCGACTGGTCAATTTGGATCGGTCACTTGATCATTCAACAAATTTAAAAATAGAAAAGCAGTGCATATTCGTGCATATACATCAGTCAGTCGATTGGTTGTCTATAGCCAGTCGACTGGCTGTAGTGTATTTGCACTAGTAGCTCTATTTTGTTAGAAAATATAAGAACGATGAAGTGCGGACTACTTGAGGATAGATTTTAACAATTTCTAAGGCACAAACACAAGTATTAAATAGTGAAAACATAGATTCAAAGTCTCGATATTACCATAGTCCTTTGATTGTCTCTTTTTGTTGTGATTGATCGTGCATTCCCTTTTTCTTCTAAATTGCTTTTTCATGAATCAAAACTAGTGACTCAACATTCTCTCCTTTTTCGATTGACGAAAACCTGTATATAATTAACCTAGAGAACATATAAAAAACTCCCCCTGAATATATGACACTTCTTGTACATGCATCAAAATGGTTAGTACATATACTTTTTCTCCCCCTTTGTCATCGACAAAATGGAGACATATCTTAGCAATAATTACAATACCAAGTGCAGAAACAAATATCCATAGTTAGAATAATTAGTGCAAGTCTCAGAAATGTTGATAGCTTCAAACTAAATGATAAAAGTACCAATAACCAAACTTACTATCCAACCAATGGAAGCTCATTCGTCAAGATCCTAGTTATACTCTTCTTCCGGTGCAGTCTCCTTTCCGGGTCTTGAAGTGCCTTGAGCACTACTGCCTGCTCCACTAGTGTCGCTACTATTATGCTCCTTTTATGTAGACCATGTAAAAAGAGGTGTTGGACGCTTGCCTTGAGCGATGGAGGTGGCAGCGATGGAGGAAGAACATAATATGGCATCCCATAAAGTAGAGAAGAAACCTTTGATTTTATCAAGCTTCTTATCCACTTTCTTCAGTCTTGAATCTTGGATAAGTTGATTTCAAGAAAGGATTTCAATGGATTCACGGGTGTTGGAGGAGGTAGTTAAACGGATATCTCCTTCTTCTTGATGTGTTTTCGGCTCTCTAATTACAGGACCTCCACATTGTTGTTGAGCCTGTTGACGCTTCCAATCTTCGTATGCGGTAATAAGTGGAGGTCTTGCCAGTAGCTTCATAAGGCTTATGGTATGGATATTGATCGTTCCGACGGTAGAGAATTATGAATCGTGTTGACGAACACCAACATCTAGAAGAAGTCGCATTATGTACTTGCCAAAGTAAATAACGTGCATATTCCCATAGGGGAAGGTAAGAAATTCATCCAAAATACGTCGTAACCAATTTACGCGTAGATTTCCCCATACCGCGTAGAAAGCTTTGAAATTCTCTGGATATATCAATTCATATGATCCGGTTCTTGGGAGAATAGAACGCATAAGAGTCTTGTGCAAGATTCGTGCTTTAGGCCTTAGAAGCTTGGATCACAATTAAGTTATATCATCACCCATGAACATATGGCTAACTCTATCTCTCTGACTTATATTACAGTCAACATCATCCAAATCAATACCTTCATTTGGAGATTGAAGGATATGTGTCATTCAATCAAGCGAAAAGAAAACTTGTAGACCACAAACCAAACTCCATACACAATTATTCGGATAAGACAGTTGTTGGTGGCAAAGATTAAGATTGGCATAAAAGAGCATTGCCATGAGATGGTTAATGTTGTGATGATTGGAATTGTAGTCGAATAGCGACTCTAATCTGCATCTCCGCATCAATTCTTGAAGTGCATAAGCTCCAAAATCAGAGTATACCATAAAAGAACCTTCAAAAATCCTCGAATCTTTCATCTTTTCCCATCTTTCTATTGCGGTATTGTCGTATACCCAATGGGCAACATAAGTGTCGACGGAAGATGAAGAGGCTTGCTTTGATCGTTCTGATCTAGGAGGAGCCATCAATTTTATGTTTTTGAGAGAGATTTGCGGTGAAATGCAAATTAAGGTTTCAAGAGATCGGATGAAGGGTAAAAAATATGAAGATGGTAAAGTAAAAAGTAAGAGGTAAATGTGTTAAAAAGGGAAGGCCAGAGTGAATTCGTACAGCCAGTCGACTAGTTGGGGTAGGTCAATCGACTTGTTGCAAACCCGAGAGAAATTGTTCTCTATAAACAGTCAACTGACCTATATATTTCAGTCGACTGGCTGTAGCGAAAATTGCCAGTGAATTCTAAAACTATTTCTTTCAATCTTTATTCAAACAATTATGGAACAAAAATATACATGAATAAAGCAAACACAGAAATATACAAGGAAATCGATTATTTTGGAGTCGAAGTAGAGCATTCATCTGGTTCAATCTTGGTGACTTCGACGTGTGGTTGTAGAGATAACCAATAGTTTTGCGTTCCCAAGAGTTGGGAGACAGCGGAGGTTGGTGTGGAATTTGCTCCCATGGATTCCAGCCAGATGTATGTGGTTGACGAGATGATGAAGGTTCAATACCGTCTTCCTTTGGTGATTTGCCGCAAAATTTTAAGGAAATCGATTCTATTAAGCTAAGACGTCTGGAATTTATTTGTTGTTCGTAATGCATCTCTCTTTGCAAGTTGATTTGCTCCCTTTGATAATGGTGGATGTCGTCTATTTTCTCCTTAGTTTTTGGAGAATTACAAAGTGATCTCCTTGACTTCTTTCTCTTTGGTGTATATCCAGTGTGATGTTGTCCCCAATCATGAGCTGGTTCACTTTCAGCAATAGGAGTGTCCAAAGAAGGAGTTGAGTTATTTGAAGATGGTGGTGTGGTGTATGACAGCTTAGAGTTGGAGGAATCATATGAATCATGAGAAGCCATTGAAAAAATGTGGAAGAGTTTGAGAATGAATTGGTAATGGTGATTGCTATAGTATGAAATATATATATATATATATATATATATATATATATATATATATAGGGGAAATGGACCAGAATTTGATGGCCAGAGATGGGAATGAGCCAGAGGAAATAATGTACGGAGGGAATGGATGAGGGTAAATTAAAAAATTGATGATTAAGGGCTGATGTGATATAAGATAAACCAAAATATGTAGCTTGGCAAGTAATATAGCATATCATAACTGGTAAAGCATACACTTGCTAGCCATGAGACCAGAGTTCAAACCTCAGCAACTACATTATTCTTGTAACTCGAAACTTTGAAGAATATTTATAACCAAACTTTTAGTTGGGACAAGAAACACATATGGCTCAAATGGCAAGAAACAATCACCAGTCTATAACCCAGAGATCATGAGTTTAAGTCCTTTTAGTGTCATGAAAACCAAAAACAAATTTGCCAAAAATATTGCATGAAAACTTTCTTTTGCATATCAATATTTTATCACATTGTGCTATGAATTTTGCACATAAAAAATGCATATAAAACCAATATATTTTGAAAAAAAAATTCATGAAAATTTATAAATCTTTAAAATAGACGATTCCAAGTTCTCATCTTAATTTGATGAAAGTATTTTTATTTAAAGGTTTTGTAATGATATCTGCCAATTGTTTGTCAAAGGAAACAAATTCTAGATTTATCAAACCTTTTTTCAATATTATCATGAAGAAAATGATGACAAATGTCAATATGTTTTGTCCGTGAGTGATTGATAGGATTTTTAGATAAATTTATAGCACTAGAATTATCACAATAAATAGTTGATTTGGATAATTTAAAACCAAAATCTTGTAGTGTTTGTTGCATATAGATAACTTGAGCACATGCCAAAGCTGCAGAAATATATTCTGCTTCACATGTCCATAGTGAAACATAGTTTTGTTTCTTACTAAACCAAGATATAAGATACCGTCCAATGAAGTGACAAGTCCCACTTGTACTCTTTCTATCTGTCCGGCTTCCTCCATAATCAGCGTCACTATATGATACTAATTCAAAAGGACATTTCTTTGGATAGAATAGTCCAAAGTCCTTGGTTTTGTTAAGATACCGTAATATGCGTTCCACTGCTCACAAATGTGATTATTCGGGATCTGCTTGTAATCGTGCATATAAACAAACACTCATCATTATGTCAGGTCTACTAGCTGTTTAATATAGTAAGATCCAATTATAATTTGATATAATTTTTGGTCAACACTTTTGCCACTTTCATCTTTATTAAGATGTATAATATTACTCATAGGAGTTGGAGAAATATTTTCCATACCAAAGCGTTTAATTAAATTGTTACACTATTTTTCTTGATATCTAAAAATACCATTTTCAAATTGTTTTATTTATAAGCAAAGAAAATAATTTAATTCACCCATATGTGACATTTCAGATTCTTTGGTCATTATTTTGGAAAATTCCTGACATAGTTTTTCATTTGTGGAACCAAAAATGATATCATCAACATAAATTTGAACAACTAAAATACCTTGCTTGTTTCTTTTAATAAAAAGAGTTTGATCAACCTTCCAAATTTCGAAACCAGAATCTATTATATACCTTTTGAGACGATCGCACCAAGCGCGAGGTGCTTGTTTCAAACCGTATAAGGCCTTTTTAAGTTTATAGACAGGTCTAGAAATTGTTCGTGTACAAATAAAGGAGGTTTTTCAACGTAAACATTTTCCTTTATAAAACCATTTAGAAAATCACTTTAAAAATCCATTTGATATAATTTAAAGTTATGAAAACATATATAGGCCAGTAAGATTCGTATTGCTTCTAGTCTAGCGACTGAAAGAAACGTTTCTTCATAGTCAGTCCCTTCTTCTTGATTATATCCCTGTGCAACTAATTTAGCCTTGTTCCTAGTATTATTTCCTTGTTCATATGCTTTATTTTTGAAGACCCACTTTGTACCAATAACTGATTGATCATTAGGCCTTGGAACTTAATCCCAAACGTCATTTCTTTCGAGTTGGTTTAGCTCTTCTTGCATAGCGATTAACCAATTTTCATTGGTGGATGCTTCTTTAATATTTTTATGTTCAATATGAGAATGGAAAGCTACATGGCCCATTTGATTCAATTGACTTCTTGTTCTAACAAATGAATTGAGTTCTACAATGACATTAATGGGAAGATGATCCCTTAATAATCTAGGTGGAGATCTTAATTTATTATTATTATGAACCATGTTTTCACTATTTTCAAAATTTGAAATTTCCGTATTTGTGATATTATCAGGGAGTTCTTCATCATCTCTTATACTTGGCATTTGATTAAAATTTTCATTAAAGGATACATGAAGTATTTCTTCGATGTTATTGGGTTTTTTTTTAAAATTCGATAAGCTTTTCCTCAGTCCGAATATCCTACAAAGATTCCTTCATCGGATTTTGGATCGAATTTGCCAAGCTGATCCTTTGTGTTTAAAATGAAACATTTTGAACCGAAAACTTTGAAATAAGAAATATTTGGTTTTCGACCATTAAAAAGTTCATAAGGAGTATTCTTAGCTAGTGGTCGAGTAGAAACATGATTCAAAACATAACAGACTGTTGCAACTGCTTCAGCCCAGAATTGTTTTGGTAACGTACTTCCATTTAACAAAGTCCTTGCACATTCTTGTAAGGTTCTATTTTTGCGTTCTACGACTCCATTTTTTTATGGAGTTCTAGGAAATGAAATTATGGAATATTCCCTTCTTCTTACAAAAATGTTCAAAGGCTTCATTTTTGAATTCACCTTAATGACCACTCCTAATGTTTTTGACTTTCAATCCCTTGAAATTTTGAATTCTTTTGACCAAAGTTTTGAAATTATCAAAAGTATCACTTTTATTTTAAATAAAAATAGTCTAAGTGTATCTAGAAAAATCATCAACAATTACAAACACATATCTAATGTGATTAATGGATTGTACTTTTGTTGGTCCAATTAAATTCATATGCAGTAATTCAAGTGGTTGTAAAGTTGAAATAACCTTTTTAGATTTAGAAGATGATTTAGTTAATTTTCGTAACTAACATGCATCACAAATATGGTCAATTTTTAAATTCATTTTTGGTAGTCCTTTTACTAAATCATTTTTAGAAAGCTTATTCATAGCTTTGAAGTTAATGTGACAGAATCGTTTGTGCCATAATAAAGGATCATTTTCTTTGGCTATTAAAAACATATTTGAATTATGGTTTATTTTCATATTCAGAACATAGATATTTCTGTCTCTATTTCGTTCAAAGATGATATTTTGATTTTGATCAAAAATACTACATTTATTATCATAAAATGTGATTTTGTATCCTTTGTCACATAATTGGCTGATATTGAGTAAATTATGTTTCAAAATTTTGAATTGTAGAACATTTGAAATAAGAGGTAAATTTGAAATACCATTGTTGCTCACATCACCTTTGCCGATGATATAGCCTTTGGAATTGTCTCCAAATGTGACGGAGCCTCCATCTGATAAGTAATGTTTGATAGCATATCTTTGTCTCCTGTCATATATTTTGAGCAACCACTGTCGAGTATCCATTTTTCTCTCTTTATAAGTGGGACCTGCAAAAATAAGGAGTTATATTGGTACCTGTAACGACCCAGGATTTTAATTTATTAAAATTTGAATATTTAATTAATTTTAAATATTAATAAGTGAAATTTATAAGTCGAATAAATTTTATTTCGAATTATTGGATTTAATTGAATAATTAAATCGATAATTTAATATGTTAAATTATGGAAATAATTGAAAATTGAGTTAAATATGATTGAAAATGAGTTGTAAAATTTTATTTTATCATATAGGAGTTAGAACGATATTTTAGAACTTTTAAAATCGAATTAAGAGTTTATTTGTGAAAATTGAATATTTTAATATTTAATCGACTAGTGAAATTAGTCAATTTTTGAACAGTCTCAGAATTGGACGAAACTAGTTTCATTGGATCCGTAATAGTTAGTTATTATCGGATTTCAATTTTCGTAGCAATCGGAGTTATCGTTTGATCGTGGCAGCTCGAAACGTATCGAATTGTTTTTAATATTAATTTGGCGAGTTAAAATAGTCATTTTTCAAAAAGTCTCGGATTTCAACGAAACCAGTTTTATCGGATCCGTAATGTGATATTGTTGCAAGTTTTAAAATTTCATGTCAATTGGATTTTACCGTTTGTCCGGTACAAATTAAAACGCCTAAAAAATCGTTTAAATCAGTTTAATTTAAATTGAACGTTTATTGCCATAACTCACACAGATGACCGAATTAGCTTTCGAAACCTGTTCCATTGTGTCCGGAACGCGGGGTAAACCCTAGAAATGCTGGTTACGGCGCGTGAATCGGAGTTCGGAATTTCCGGAATGAATAGTGTCGTTCGATTCTCCATAAATAGCCACCTTCACAAGAAAAAAATAATAATAACTAAAACCCTAGCCTTCAGCCGCCACCCCCTCCATGAAAGGCTGAAATCTTCTCTTCTTCTCCCTCAATTATCTTCCAATCCATTGATTATTATCAACAACTTTCAACTAACAAATTGAAGAGGGCATCAAGATCTACATATTCAACGGATATGATCGCGAATGGAGCTGTATTTTGTGAGATAGGAGGCCGCGTTTCCCTGATGTTGCGCATGCATTTCAGAGCACAAGGAGGGGCCGAGCTCCACCCCAGGGCAGCCGAGCATAGCTCTTGGTCGTGGCTTCGAGGTGGTACCATCTAATCGAGCTAGAAGTCAGCGAGGAAGTTGCAAAGTTAAACCCTAATTTGGAAAGCATGGGTTTTGTACGTGTTCTATTATCTGGGTAGTGGTATGCGCGTGGAAGATGAAGGGGGGGAGCGGGGGAGATTTGCAGAGGTGAGATCTACGGCAGTGATCAAGTTAGGTTTAAAAATAAGAAAATGTGTTGTAATTTATAAATATAAATTCGTGTAAACTTTGAAATTGCATATCTTTTTCATATGAGGTCGAAAACGCGCGAAACCAGTTGCGTTCGAATCGTATGGACGAGCACTACGCTATGGAATTAGATTGGAGTCGTTTGGAGTTAGTGAGAATTTTGGGTAAAATTAAACGTCCGTTTAATTTTATTCGAAATAAATCGCTAAAGCGAAATTGAAATCAAGGTGAGAACTTCTCACTCAATCGAATCAGTTTCGATTTTATTTTAAATAGTTAGATTTAAAATACTTGAATGCATGTTTGAATGATGATTGATATCTATTGATTGTTAAAATAGACATTATGCGCCGTTAGTAAGCGGATGTTATTTATTAAAAACATATACCGCGAATATTTCATAAACAGTGAAATTGGTATTATATATAATAGCAATATATATATATTAGCATATGTATATATTGGAGTTATTGATTTTCCGCATTTGTATAGCGGATGAGACCCTATTGCGCCGTCTATTAAGCGGATAATATTTTAAATCTCATATACCGCGATAATTTCGTACTGGAGCGAAATTGGTATTGTGCTAATGTTGGTGGATGCAGGAAAACAGGTTGGAGGGATCCAACTGGGTTCCTCAACAGTATTTATTTGATTTCAGATATTTTGATATTTGATTGATTATCATATCGATATATGATATCGTTGTAGTCGTGATTGACTATTTGGTGTGTAGAATCATTGGACCAAACTTTGGAATTTTAAAATGATTTTTAAAGTGATTTTTGAAAATATACTATATGTTTGGAAATTGATTCATTTTAAATGAATAAACGATATAATTTTTAATATTATAAAAATTATGATTTTTGAGAAATATAGTTAAAAACTGATTTTTGAAAATATGGGGTTAATGATTTTATAAAATAGTTAAAACGTGATTTCTGAATTTATTGTGAAAGGTTTAAATATAGGATTTATAAAATTTAATTACTTTATAAATCAAAATGGTGAAATTATAAAGGAGATTAAAGACGTTTTAAAAGAATAATAATATAAATTGATTTATATAAAAGATTTATAAATTGATAATTTATAAATGAAAATATTTGAATTATAAAACGAGTTTTTATAAGTGTTAGAATGAATTGTAAATGAATTTCATAAATGAATGAAATTTATAGAATTATAAATGGTGAAGTTATAAATGAAATTTTATAAGCGGTAGGTTTATAAAATTTGTAAAGTTATTTGAAGAATAAATTTGGTTAAATAAATGAATCTTATAAGTTATAAGATTTATAATTTGGAAAGTCTTAAAAGGAACGATTTTGTAAAATAATCGTTTTATAAGCATTTGACTTATAACATGAATTTTTAGTATATCATTGAGATATAAATTGAACAGGTTAATAAAGGAATTTATAAAAGGAAGTTGTTATAAAACAAATAGAAATGGAATTTATAAACGTTGTTTTATAAATTCGCAAACGACTTATTTTGATAAGTAAATTGTTGAAACCTATTAATGGAGTTATATTCACGTTTTTGACTGTGAATAATCCTTTGAAATAAAATGAATAAAAGGATGAAATTTGTTAACGTAGTATATTCACGTTTTTGAATAGTGAATGTTATGTTAAAGAAATTATTTTAGATGTGTTGTTTTAAATAGAATTAAAACGATCTAACGATGTTTTTAAATGTGTTGAGATTCGAAACCATAGATTTCAACATTCATTGTTGAAATAGTCGTTTTCGAGAAATAGAAGGAAATGGTGGACTATAACACTGTTGTTATAGTAAATGATTTCCGAAAGGAAATGTTTTGTATAGTATTGGGATGTATATATCTATTTTAATTTCGAATCCCTATACTAGTGATTTTGGATTGTCGTAACGATGTTTTACGTAACATTCGTTTTGGCCCAAATAAATATGTTTAAGGGAATGATTTCCTTAAAAGAATGAAATATATACTTAATTTCGATGTGAGTATATTGAATATTTTCCAAGTGTTGAAAATAAATGGATTTGTGAATTACTTATTAAATAAGTATGGAAATGTTTTCCAATATAAAGTGAATATTTTGAGAATTTATCTTTTTGAAGATAAATTGAAAATGAATAATTGAAATATTTTGGAATATAAATTCACTATGGAATTTATAAAAGAAAGGGGAATCTGTTTAAAAATAAACGTTGATTTATTTTTGAAGTGTGAAAATTATATATCTTGTAAAGATATTTTTGGGAAATAAATAATTTGGAAAATTATTTGGAATCTGGTGATGTGTGCATATCCATTGATAGTTCAATAACCGACTATCAATATTTACCTTTGAATAGGTATTTGTTGGGATTTACTGAATTTGAATGCGACACTTATTTTTAAATTATTGCGCTCGTTATTCGGATTACCCATTCCGAATAGTGATACGACGTAATGGATAGCATTGATGACCGGTGTTGAAGACCGGATATTTTTGAAAGCGGAAGGACAACTCGTCGAATGTCTTTGCATCGAATGGTCCCCGGTATAGAGACTCCAAATGTGATGGGAAGTCCTGACGTGATTAGTGAATATCCGGATTGCAAGGACTTCTTTGTAAGTGCCTTCGGTTCTATTCGAGCCCGGAACAGACTTGTATGGATTGTATGTCTGACATTACAAATTGAGATATAAAGCCAATTTCTTTCAAATATATTTCTGTTGGTGGCGGAGAATTTATTCTCTTAGCTTAACACCCTTCTCTGAGACGTACGAGCTCAGAGGTTATGTAGTTGAATGTTATCAGCGATATATTCCCAATTTGGTAATGTGACATGCTGAGTGTTGCTGTGAAATGATCATTGTGTTGATTATTTGTGATAGGATCATTTATTAGATCGTCTATCCTGGTGATCATTTCTATGATCATTTGTTGACCCAAAGCATGGCGTTTGTATAAAGTATGTTTTTGTGGACGTGACTTC
Source organism: Allium cepa (assembly GCA_030765085.1). Taxonomy (NCBI): domain Eukaryota; kingdom Viridiplantae; phylum Streptophyta; class Magnoliopsida; order Asparagales; family Amaryllidaceae; genus Allium; species Allium cepa. Next base: position 84,817,185 of record CM060942.1, on the reverse strand, counting down.
GCCGAGCCTCACACCTCGGGAATGGTCAAAACAGGAAAGATGCAGCAAGGTTATGAGGGGTAGTGCCCTTTAGGGTATGTGCATTTCCTTCTGGGAAAGGGTGGTATCATGGTATGGAGCCCAGATACTTACTCATGTTGAAAACACTTTATGATTGTGTGAATTGATTATGAGCGCTCGGTTGAAAGGTCCCAAAGGACCGGGGGATGGCATACTCGGTCAGTTGTTACTCAGTTAGGGGTAACCCGACCTTGTGTTGGCAGAGATCCGGTTTGGTTCTCGGGATGTCCTTCCAGAGGCATTCTCATGTGGCAATGGGAATTCCTTGGCCTGATCATTCGTTGGAAATCCAATTCCCAATAGAAACCTTGTACGGTATTAGTTGTAGAACCTGCCATTTACTTATGGTGGTCACCACTGTTTAGATGGTAGCTATAGTAGGCATACGATAATGTTCATATGTTGGCTAAGATTTATATTCTACTTTCGAAATGAATTTTTCTCTACACTATGCCCTAGTAATAATATCAAATGTTCTTTTAAATGCGTATCAAGCATCTTTGACTATCATAAGGAGAAATCTCCTCCGATTCTGCGTTTGCATTGTGTGTGTGTGCGGGAGGCCTTATGGTAGTCTCATTTTTAAAAGCATTGCGAATTGACTTTAAAAATATTCTTCTATTTTGATTTTAAAGATAAATAAACTGTTTTGAGTTCTCACACCAGTCACATGACTGACTCGGAGTTTATTGTTTTCCTTCCTAAACTCTGGGTGCCCACCAATTTCCACACGGGCAGTTAAGAGTTAGGTTTATCAGGATATTCTGGATATTCTGGAATTGCTGGAGGCAAGCTGGATGGCTTGGCGTATTACTAGTATATAGTATTTCTTTTCCGCTGTTTGTTGTTGTTTGTTATTGTAGACTCTGATGTAATGAAATGTAATGTGATGTAATGTAATAACTGATATAGTTCTTTGTTTAAAGATTATTCATTTATTTATTATATGTTGTTCCGCTACGAATTGTGAGATTCTGATATTGTTCTGTTGTTTTCTGTTCCGTCCTATTCCGTTCTATTTTCTATTTTCTTTTCTCTCTATTTTCTATCTTCTACTCTCTTCTTCTTCTTCCTTTTTCTTCTTCTTAAACCCTCAGTGTTCGGTTTTCCGGCATCCGACTGATTGGCATTCGATACAGTGGACGTATTGATGTCGATATTCGGGAGTCGAAGAATCGGGTCCTGACAATGTGGTATCAGAGCATATGGTTAAGCGACAACCATGGTTCTGTTGGGTATTACTCATTAGAGATAGAGTCAGTAGTACTCTAGAATGAGTTTGAGTGTAATAATAGCTATGAGAGCGTATTTGTTAGTGAATATATAAATTTTTTTTATATTATGATGATTGGTTTGTTGAGTGGTATATGAACCTTCGTCGGCGCAGCCTCGAAACTGAATCGAAGGGGTTTCTAAACACTTGTACAGAACAATTCGACACAATATTGTTTTAAATTGGGTAAATGAAATAATTTTGCCTTGATTATATTTTATATATATAGGAATAATTTTTCAGAGTTATTAAAGTGTATATAAGTGGATTGTTTAGTTGTTTGAATAATCTAAATAAAAGAATAATTGTATAAGTAAAAATGAATTATAAGAATTGAATTATAATTAAAGTGATTTACAATTGTGAAATAAACTTATATATATAAGAAGTGAAACCAATGAATATATTTATGAATATGAGTTATAAAATGGAAGTATAACTTAAAAGATGCTGAAAGAAGTTGATATTGGTAACAAAGTAAATTAATAAAGTTAAGTGATAAATGTGAACTTAAGTTATGTAAATGAAATTCAACTTTTGTAATTGAATTGAATTAATGGATTAAATGTTAATCAATTGAATGTGAATAATTGATATGAAATAATGAATATAAGTGTTAATTCATTAAATTCTAATGTTATTGGAAGTTGAATAATTGAATGAAATGAATATAAGCAAAGGAATTTGGTTGTAATTAATATACATTGGTTGTTATATGATTGTTAGTTGATTGTATATAATTCATTAAGTGTTAATGAAATTGAAAGTTAAAGTAATTGGAATTCAATTGGAAGTTAAGTGAATCTTAAATAGAATTGAATTTGAATTGGAAGTGAACCAACTTGAATATGAATTAGTGAATGCAAACTAATTAAAATTGAAAATGAATGTTAGTAAGAACATCCACTGTTAATGAATCAAATGTGATTTAAATTGAAAACCTATTTCATTGAATATTAATGAGAATATGAATGAATATTTATTTGTTATGGATGCTAGTTGGTTGATGGTTGAATATATTGCTTTGGTTTCAATTGCTATGTTAACATGTATAGTTATTATGTTGCTATATGATGTATATCGATACTATTGTCTATATGCATGTTCTCATGTTGTTTGTTGAGTGATTAGTAGGTGCGGATCGCGTTTGCTTCGCATTTGGAGCTCGCTTTCGCGCTATATTAGCCGTATATGCTTGCTAATAAAATATAAGGTACATATCTCGGATTACATATCGTACTTTTACATTTTTTCCCTTCGGGATGCCTCATTACTTGATGAGATGTATATTTGTGATATATATACTGTCATTTTTTTTCGGATCGAGCCGCGCAAAGGAGACTATGGCGAATTTTTTCGAAAATTTAAGGCGTTAGAATATTTTTGAGAAAAATTGGAAAATTTGTGAAAACTTTAACTTTGATTTTAGAATTCAAAGTTAAAAAATAGTAGTTGTTTTTGAAAAGATAACTAAGTATGATTTGGAAACTTAGTAAAGTATTGTAAGAAGTTTAACTATGAATTTTGGAAAGTTAATAGATTCTGTAACTTTTCTTACTTAATAATTTCGAGGACGAAATTCTTTTAAGGGGGGAAGATTGTAACGACCCAGGATTTTAATTTATTAAAATTTGAATATTTAATTAATTTTAAATATTAATAAGTGAAATTTATAAGTCGAATAAATTTTATTTCGAATTATTGGATTTAATTGAATAATTAAATCGATAATTTAATATGTTAAATTATGGAAATAATTGAAAATGGAGTTAAATATAATTGAAAATGATATGTAAAATTTTATTTTATCATATAAGAGTTAGAACGATATTTTAGAACTTTTAAAATCGAATTAAGAGTTTGTTTGTGAAAATTGAATATTTCAATATTTAATCGACTAGTGAAATTAGTCAATTTTTGAACAGTCTCAGAATTGGACGAAACTAGTTTCATTGGATCTGTAATAGTTAGTTATTACCGAATTTCAATTTTCGTAGCAATCGGAGTTATCGTTTGATCGTGGCAGCTCGAAACGTATCGAATTGTTTTTAATATTAATTTGGCGAGTTAAAATAGTCATTTTTCAATAGTCTCGGATTTCGACGAAATCAGTTTCATCGGATCCGTAATGTGATATTATTGTAAGTTTTAAAATTTCGTGTCAATTGGATTTACCGTTTATCCGGTACAAATTAAAACGCCTAGAAAATCGTTTAAATCGGTTTAATTTAAATTGAACGTTTATTGCCATAACTCGCACAGATGACCAAATTAGCTTTCGAAACCTATTCCATTGTGTCCGGAACGTGGGGTAAACCCTAGAAACGCTGGTTACGGTGCGTGAATCGGAGTTCGGAATTTCCGGAATGAATAGTGTCGTTCGATTCTCTATAAATAGCCACCTTCACAAGAAAAAAATAAAAATAAATAAATAACTAAAACCCTAGCCTTCAGCCGCCACCCCCTCCATGAAAGGCTGAAATCTTCTCTTCTTCTCCCTCAATTTTCTTCCAATCCATTGATTACTATCAACAACTTTCAACTAACAAATTGAAGAGGGCATCAAGATCTACATATTCAACGGATATGATCGCGAATGGAGCTGTATTTTGTGAGACAGGAGGCCGCGTTTCCCTGATGTTGCGCACACATTTCAGAGCACAAGGAGGGGCCGAGCTCCACCCCAGGGCAGCCGAGCATAGCTCTTGGTCATGGCTTCGAGGTGGTACCATCTGATCGAGCTAGAAGTCAGCGAGGAAGTTGCAAAGTTAAACCCTAATTTGGAAAGCATGGGTTTTGTACGTGATCTGTTATCTGGGTAGTGGTATGCGCGTGGAAGATGAAGGGGGGGTGCGGTGGAGATTTGCAGAGGTGAGATCTACGGCAGTGATCAAGTTAGGTTTAAAAATAAGAAAATATGTTGTAATTTATAAATATAAATTCGTGTAAACTTTGAAATTGCATATCTTTTTCATACGAGGTCGAAAACGCGCGAAACCAGTTGCATTGGAATCGTATGGACGAGCACTACGCTATGGAATTGGATTGGAGTCGTTTGGAGTTAGTGAGAATTTCGGGTAAAATTAAACGTCCGTTTAATTTTATTCGAAATAAATCGCTAAAGCGAAATTGAAATCAAGGTGAGAACTTCTCACTCAATCGAATCAGTTTCGATTTTATTTTAAATAGTTAGATTTAAAATACTTGAATGCATGTTTGAATGATGATTGATATCTATTGATTGTTAAAATAGACATTATGCGCCGTTAGTAAGCGGATGTTATTTATTAAAAACATATACCGCGAATATTTCATAAACAGTGAAATTGGTATTATATATAATAGCAATATATATATATTGGCATATGTGTATATTGGAGTTATTGATTTCCCGCATTTGTATAGCGGATGAGACCCTATTGCGCCGTCTATTAAGCGGATAATATTTTAAATCCCATATACCGCGATAATTTCGTACTGGAGCGAAATTGGTATTGTGCTATTGTTTGTGGATGCAGGAAAACAGGTTGGAGGGATCCAACTGGGTTCCTCAACAGTATTTATTTGATTTCAGATATTTTGATATTTGATTGATTATCATATCGATATATGATATCGTTGTAATCGTGATTGACTATTTGGTGTGTAGCATCATTGGACCAAACTTTGGAATTTTAAAATGATTTTTAAAGTGATTTTTGAAAATATACTATATGTTTGGAAATTGATTCATTTTAAATAAATAAATGATATAATTTTTAATGTTATAAAAATTATGATTTTTGAGAAATATAGTTAAAAACTGATTTTTGAAAATATGGGGTTAATGATTTTATAAAATAGTTAAAACGGGATTTCTGAATTTATTGTGAAAAGTTTAAATATAGGATTTATAAAATTTAATTATTTTATAAATCAAAATGGTGAAATTATAAAGGAGATTAAAGACGTTTTAAAAGAATAATAATATAAATTGATTTATATAAAAGATTTATAAATTGATAATTTATAAATGAAAATATTTGAATTATAAAACGAGTTTTTATAAGTGTTAGAATGAATTGTGAATGAATTTCATAAATGAATGAAATTTATAGAATTATAAATGGTGAAGTTATAAATGAAATTTTATAAGCAGTAGGTTTATAAAATTTGTAAAGTTATTTGAAGAATAAATTTGGTTAAATAAATGAATCTTATAAGTTATAAGATTTATAATTTGGAAAGTCTTAAAAGGAACGATTTTGTAAAATAATCGTTTTATAAGCATTTAACTTATAATATGAATTTTTAGTATATCATTGAGATATAAATTGAACAGGTTAATAAAGTAATTTATAAAAGGAAGTTGTTATAAAAAAAATAGAAATGGAATTTATAAACGTTGTTTTATAAATTCGCAAACGACTTATTTTGATAAGTAAATTGTTGAAACCTATTAATGGAGTTATATTCACGTTTTTGACTGTGAATAATCCTTTCAAATAAAATGAATAAAAGGATGAAATTTGTTAACGTAGTATATTCACGTTTTTGAATAGTGAATATTATGTTAAAGAAATTATTTTAGATGTGTTGTGTTAAATAGAATTAAAACGATCTAACGATGTTTTTAATTGTGTTGAGATTCGAAACCATAGATTTCAACATTCATTGTTGAAATAGACGTTTTTGAGAAATAGAAGGAAATGGTGGACTATAACACTGTTGTTATAGTAAATGATTTCCGAAAGGAAATGTTTTATATAGTATTGGGATGTATATATCTATTTTAATTTCGAATCCCTATACTAGTGATTTTGGGTTGTCGTAACGATGTTTTACGTAACATTCGTTTTGGCCCTAATAAATATGTTTAAGAGAATGATTTCCTTAAAAGAATGAAATATATACTTAATTTCGATGTGAGTATATTGAATATTTTCCAAGTGTTGAAAATAAATGGATTTGTGAATTACTTATTAAATAAGTATGGAAATGTTTTCCAATATAAAGTGAATATTTTGAGAATTTATCTTTTTGAAGATAAATTGAAAATGAATAATTGAAATCATTTATTCATAAAATATTTTGGAATATAAATTCACTATGGAATTTATAAAAGAAAGGGGAATCTGTTTAAAAATAAACGTTGATTTTTATTTTTGAAGTGTGAAAATTATATATCTTGTAAAGATATTTTTGGGAAATAAATAATTTGGAAAATTATTTGGAATCTGGTGATGTGTGCATATCCATTGATAGTTCAATAACCGACTATCAATATTTACCTTTGAATAGGTATTTGTTGGGATTTACTGAATTTGAATGCTACACTTATTTTTAAATTATTGCGCTCGTTATTCGGATTACCCATTCCGAATAGTGATACGACGTAATGGATAGCATTGATGACCGGTGTTGAAGACCGTATATTTTTGAAAGCGAAAGGACAACTCGTCGAATGTCTTTGCATCGAATGGTCCCCGGTATAGAGACTCCATATGTGATGGGAAGTCCTGACGTGATTAGTGAATATCCGGATTGCAAGGACTTCTTTGTAAGTGCCTTCGGTTCTGTTCGAGCCCGGAACAGACTTGTATGGATTGTATGTCTGACATTACAAATTGAGATATAAAGCCGATTTCTTTCAAATATATTTCTGTTGGTGGCGGAGAATTTATTCTCTTAGCTTAACACCCTTCTCTGAGACGTACGAGTTCAGAGGTTATGTAGTTGAATGTTATCAGCGATATATTCTCAATTTGGTAATGTGACATGCTGAGTGTTGCTGTGAAATGATCATTGTGTTGATTATTTGTGATAGGATCATTTATTTGATCGTCTATCCTGGTGATCATTTCTATGATCATTCGTTGACCCAAAGCATGGCTTTTGTATAAAGTATGTTTTTGTGGACGTGACTTCGTCGAGCCTCACACCTCGGGAATGGTCAAAACAGGAAAGATGCAGCAAGGTTATGAGGGGTAGCGCCCTTTAGGGTATGTGCATTTCCTTCTGGAAAAGGGTGGTATCATGGTATGGAGCCCAGATACTTACTCATGTTGAAAACACTTTATGATTGTGTGAATTGATTACGAGCGCTCGGTTGAAAGGTCCCAAAGGACCGGGGGATGGCATACTCGATCAGCTGTTACTCAGTTAGGGGTAACCCGGCCTTGTGTTGGCAGAGATCCGGTTTGGTTCTCGGGATGTCCTTCCAGAGGCATTCTCATGTGGCAATGGGAAGTTCCTTGGCCAGATTATTCGTTGGAAATCCAATTCCCAATACGAAACCTTGTACGGTATTAGTTGTAGAACCTGCCATTTACTTATGGTGGTCACCACTGTTTAGATGGTAGCTATAGTAGGCATACGATAATGGTCGTATGTTGGCTAAGATTTATATTCTACTTTCGAAATGAATTTTTCTCTACACTATGCACTAGTAATAATATCAAATGTTCTTTTAAATGCGTATCAAGCATCTTTGACTATCATAAGGAGAAATCTCCTCCGATTCTGCGTTTGCATTGTGTGTGTGTGCGTGAGGCCTTATGGTAGTCTCATTTTTAAAAGCATTGCGAATTGACTTTAAAAATATTCTACTATTTTGATTTTAAAGATAAATAAACTGTTTTGAGTTCTCACACCAATCACATGACTGACTCGGAGTTTATTGTTTTCCTTCCTAAACTCTGGGTGCCCACCAATTTCCACACGGGCAGTTAAGAGTTAGGTTTATCAGGATATTCTGGATATTCTGGAATTGCTGGAGGCAAGCTGGATGGCATGGCGTATTACTAGTATATAGTATTTCTTTTCCGCTGTTTGTTGTTGTTTGTTATTGTACACTCTGATGTAATGAAATGTAACGTGATGTAATGTAATAACTGATATAGTTCTTTGTTTAAAGATTATTCATTTATTTATTATATGTTGTTCCGCTGCGAATTGTGAGATTCTGATATTGTTCTGTTGTTTTCTGTTCCGTGCTGTTCCGTTCTATTTTCTATTTTCTTTTCTCTCTATTTTCTATCTTCTACTCTCTTCTTCTTCCTTTTTCTTCTTCTTAAACCCTCAGTGTTCGGTTTTCCGGCATCCGACTGATTGGCATTCGATACAGTGGACGTATTGATGTCGATATTCGGGAGTCGAAGAATCGGGTCCTGACAGTACCCACTTTTTGTTAGGGCCCTAAGAGTTAGATCTTAGGAAACCAAACCCAAGAGGGTTTAGTATTCCTTTTGAAAATATAATCTTTATTCTTATGAACTGTCTCCAAAAAAGTGTTAATATATTTCTTCCTAATCAAACTGTTGTTTTTTTAGGAGCCCAAATTTTTATGTTTTTAAAGTAACTATTCCTTTTTGACTGTTTTGTAGTAGGTATAATATTTCTTCTAATTTCCTTTTAAGGTGGAGCTTTTGATTTCTTAGCGTATCCTAATCCTTTCCTACTTGAAACAGATTGAGAGCCATCGATTATTTTAGATAGAGTTTCTCTTCCTTTATTAAAGTTTTTTTTGGTGATGCTTTTTAACTTAGTCTTGGGACCAGTATTAACTAATTCTAACAATTTTACTTTTGTCTTCAATTCGTGATTTTCAAAAACAAGAGCGTCATAGTTCTCTTTTTGAGTTTCAATTTCTTGATTCAAAATAGTGAGTTGGGAATTAATATTAGAGAATGATTCTTGTAATTTTTCAAGTTCTTCCTCTCGTATTTTCTTTTCGTCTTTAAGCATACCTCTTTCAAATTCTGCTTCGTTCTGATGTTCATGAGTTTCCTTATATTTTCTTTTGAGATTTTTGAGAGTGTCAACTAGTACATAATTTATCTCTATCATATCATCAAAGGTAAAATCACTAACCTCGTTATCAGTGGTCATGAAGCAAACATTAGCTTGCTCGTTTTCACTATCACTACCACTATCTGATGAAGAGGAATCTGAATCATCCCATGTCACAGAAAATGCTTTCCTTTTCTTATTTTTTCTACCCTTGTTGAAGTATCTTTTCTTTAGTTCTGGATAATCTTTTTGGATATGATCTTTCTTATGGCAATTAAAACGTTCTAGTACTAAAGATGATGGTTTGCTTGGTAAGTTCCTTTTTCCATTGTTTCTGTTGTTTTTCCGAAATTTCAAGAACTTTTTGACATTTTTGGCAATAAATGCTAGATCTTCTTCATCGGAATCTTTATCCTCTTCTTCTTCAACATGGAAACAATGTTCTTTTTGTCCTATAATGTACTCATTTTTCCTGCAAATTCGCTTCATAGGACATTAGATTTCCTATTGACTCTTGTGGTTTTATGGTGGAGAGGTCATTAGCATCTTCAATAGCCAAGACTTTTCTTTCTTATTCATCAGTTAACGAGTTTGGGATTTTCGATTCAATATCAAAATCAGCGAACTTTTCTCCTAATTCTAATTGCGAATGATAGATATCTTGAAATCTAGAGTACATATCATTGATGGATTCATTTTGCTTCATTCTAAAATTTTGAAACCGATTTATGAGCATGGAAAATTTGCTTTTGTTAACTTTGCTAGTTCCTTCATGTGTGATTTTAAGTGTTTGCTATATTTCATAAGTAATTTAACACATGCTAACCCAATAAAATTCATTTCTATCTAGTGCACAAAATAACATGTCCATAGCTTTAGCATTGGTAGAAGCGTATAGTTTTTGTGTGCTTTTCAATGTGGAGTATTCTCCTGTAGGAAGAATGTATTCATTTTGTGTGATATTCCATGATTCAAAACTATTTGAGTGCATATGGATCTCATACGAGTAGCCCGATAATTATAGTTCAAACCATTGAAAAATGGAGGATGTGCAGTGGATTGACCTTCTACAAAACTGGTGTTACTGCTAATAGTGCTAGTGCTAGTGTCACTATCCATATTAGCAAAGAATCAAATAACTATGTTACAGTTAGATGAAGCCTTGCTCTGATACCAAATGAAAGTGTGTAGGATCGTGTAATATGGAATAGTGCGAAATAATAAACTTGATAAAAGATAAAAGTAGTAAAGTAAATGGAATAATAAATGAGCACACCAGAGATTTTTATACTAGCTCGAACTTCCCATTCTACGGCCATTCCCAGACTCCCTTCTGGAATTTAACTAACAACAATACCCTCGCTTAACCCGGAGGAATAGGTATACACAGCCTGAGCAGCAGAACAAACACCTAAGCAACAAAACATGATTTTTGCATCAATAGCAGAAGAGGACTTCACTAATACAAAAGAATATCTGACACTGTGTGTTCTTGATAACACTGATTAGTATCTGATAGTACAAACCTCCTATAAAAAAATCCTCAAGTATATGTGAATATGAAAAGAAGGTGTTGCTAAGAATCGAAGATTATGAAAGTTAATTTGGAGATTCAAAGCAATAAAATACTTGTATGCTGTTTGAATGCGAGTATGAGAGCACAAGAAGAATATAAGATAGTAAGAAAGATTTTCGGCGAGTATGAAGTGTTTGGAACATATATTTATAGTAGATATTGGGTTGCTGCCGTTGGTGAAGAGTTTTGACTAAAAGAAGCAACCATTCCCATTCAGAGAAGGTCGCAACCTTTCGTAGAATGGAAATGTCTTTTCAAAATATGACAATTGGGTTCAGGTCTGTCGACTGGTCGATTTGGATTAGTCGACTGATCATTCAACAAATTTAAAAAAAGAAAGCAATGCACATTCGTGCATGTACACCAGTCAGTCGACTGGTTGTTTATAGCCAGTCGACTGGCTATAGTGTAATTGCACTGGTAGCTTTGTTTTGTTAAAAAAATGAGAACGATGAAGTGCGGACTACTTGAGGAAAGATTTTAACAATTTCTAAGACTCAAACACAAGTATTAAATAGTGAAAACATAGATTCAAAGTCTCAATATCACCATAGTCCTTTGATTTTCTCTTTTTGTTGTGATTGATCATGCATTCTATTTTTCTTATAAATTATTTTGTCATGAATCAAAACTAGTGATTCAATATCATCAACCTCTTCATCATACACAATTAATAGGAAGAAATTCAACTAGAGGGAATGGACGTGGCTGATCGAGCTACCAAGGTAGATCAAAGAGCAGGAGGTCTAAATTAGAAAATCCTAATAATTGTCATAGCTCGAAGACCATTGAGTGTTGGAACTACGGGAAGACCGGGCACTATAGAAATCAATGCTAAAGTGCACTAAAGGACCAGGAGGCGAAGGAAGAGGCAAATGTTATTTCCACCTTAGGAGGAGATAAAGCGTCGATGTGCTCTTTGGAGAGCAAGGAAGAGTCTTGGGTGTTAGTGTAGGATTGTTTTCACCCTAGAGGGGGGGTTGGTGAATAGGGTGTACAAAAAATTAATGCGGAGATATAAATAATAACATAAAGCAATGCAGTAGATATTATACACAGATTTACCCAGCTTCAGCAATAATCTACTTACGTGCTGCTCCCAAGGTTTCTACTAGATATTAGGTAATTAGAAACTTACAAAAAAACGTAAACCTACGACACCCACTAACTCGATTAATCTAACTCTACGTTCAAAACCCTGCCACAACTCAGCCACTGAGTTGCAAATTCTCAAACTACGCCCCTAGTTTGTACCTAGTTACGCATGTAGAAATTTACACAAATTTAAAAGAAAATAAAAAATAAAAAATGAGACTCAGTATCAAAATCTTATATTTAAAAATTGAAGCACAATAGAAATGATCGGACCAAGTAAACAATTGAAGAAAAATTTGTTTCCCTCTTTCTTTTGTTAATGCCTTCGGCCGCTTCCTTTTCCTCTTCAAAAATTATGGTTCTGATGTAATTGAAGTCTCCATCTAGAATCAATCAATTGAAGTGAAGATTTCTATCTAGTTTGCTTCGTCAATCGACTCCTAGCTTTGATTGCTCACAGTTGCTTCAATTGCGTCGAGTTCGAATAGATAGAAATTGGTATGATTTTTGCTCCTTTTCGATTTTTCTTATCCTCAACTTGGTTGCTTTGTTGATTTGTTTGAGCTTGAACTTGATGTTTTGCCGATGATGATATGGGTTGAATTTATAGGGATCGAATCCTTAAGTTTTCGTTCGTATATTTTTGGTTTGAATTCTATGCTCGACATTGATTTGTGCTTGAATGATGGTGATGCTTTCTGAATTGTTCTTAACTGATATATTCGAATTTGGTTGATTCAGTTTCATTCTTTACTGTTATCGGCTTATTCAATTCACTTTCAACTTGTCATTTGAATTTGAGATGAACTTGACTTCTTGATATATTAGCATCTATATATTGACCCGAACTCTGACTTGATTATCATATTACCCTCTGCATTTTTGTCTACTCCTTCCTGAATATGTTGTATGAGTGTGTACCATGCTCAAACATTCATGTTGGGCTCTGGTTCCATTCCTTGTTGGAAATTATTTTTGAACAATTCAATAAACATCTCCTTGACTGATTCATGTTGTAATATATTTTCTTGATTTGACTCATGACTACTTCGCTATTTTTGATTAGTTGGTTTGTCATTTCATTGAACATGACTTGGAGTCTTCGACGTTCACCTTGCACTGTCTTGTACCAGTAATCTATTTTTTTCATATACATACATACATGCATACATGTATGTATATATGTGTGTGATTGGTGCATGTTCATTTAAGTCTGGTTGTTAGGTTCCATATTGACTTATTCTCATGTTGTATATTGCTTATGTTCTCTATTTCATATGTGTTATTTCAGTCTGGTTGTAGTGTGTTTATGATTGAATGTAGTTTATTTTCATGATGCATGCTGATTTGCTTGCATATCCATTTTTCTTGAGCATTTTTCTTTGTACTTGGTTGCATATGACTTGTTTGCCTCCAAACTCCTATGCACTTTATTTCTCTTAAGTCTGCACTTTGTATATGTCTTGTTGCCTTGCATTTGGTTCTGGTTGATACTTCATGTGTACTCGAGTTAAACTAATCTGGTCTCATGTCTTTGCTTTGCTTTCATGTTTGTGTGATTCTCTGTACTAGTCTGGTTCATTTGAGTCGAGTTGGTGCACTGCTCTGGTCTGGTTGCATATGATGGTTGTCTTGTAGTCTGGTGTGTGCATTTGATTGAATCTTTATGTTTTTTCCTCGTGCCTTTGTGCCATTAGAGGTCTAGTGTTTCGTTATTGTGTTCATGCTTGAGTTGTCTTAGTCTAAAGCTTTTACATACATCCATGCTGGTCTTGCTGAATGCATGTTGAGTTATTTTCATGTTTGACTGCATTTGTTTTATCCTTTGTACATGTGGTTGAGGCAGTTGTCATATTTGTTGGACCAGAGCAAGTTTTGTTGTTTTGGTTCAGACTTCATGTGTACATTGATTAGAGAACTGTCTTGATCCTTTGCACATGTCCTTTGTACTTTCTAAACTGAATTTTGTTTGCATGCACCTGAGTTTAATCAAGTTTGGCTTGGGTTTGACCTTGTGCTCACCTATCCCTGCAATTTTAACAAGCAAATGTATATTTGTGTGCACGACTTGTGGCATGTATAGTGATACACTGTGCATGTAACAAGTTGTTCGTGTAAGATGAATTAACAAAAATAAATGATGACGAACAACCCAAATAACCGAGTCAAATAATATTTTCAAACACACACTTCATTGTGCATCGCAAAATATTTCTTTCTTAATTTTAATGCGTCAGTATTTATTTTATAGATAATTCATATAATGGACATAGGCTGGAACGGAGTTGAAGGAAAAAATACGACTGATAAGTGAATATATGTAGTGAGATGAATTATGTAAGAAAAACTATAAAGTGGAAAGATGTTGTAATCGAAGTCGTACTGGAATTGAAAATATATAAATGTAATGAGAGCTCAAATTTGTACTATTTGAATTTATAATAAAATATTTTTTGAATAAAATATTTGTTTAAATATGAATTCTGGGTTATTTATTTTATTCAATAAATATTTATTTAATTACGTGGAAAATAAAATAGTACAACAACAAATACATTTAAATGAATATATATATATATATATATATACACACATATATACATATATTTATATATATATATATATTATCATCAAACAAAAATTATACACTATCATATTCTTCAGTTAGACTCTAGAACATCGTTCCATGCTACTTCATACAAAGAATTCTTCGAAAGATATGTCTTGGAAATCTTGGAAAGGTATATCTTGGTGATGAACAAACTTAAGATATCATTGGTAAAGGTGCTATGAAGATTAAATTAAATGGGTGGGTTTAGGAGCTAAAGGATGTTAGGCATACACCTGAACTGAGAAAAAATTGATCTCAGTAGGATAGTTAGCTAACGAAGGCTATAGTACGATTTTTCATGGTGATAGTTGGAAAATTTCAAAGGGTGCAATGATAGTTGCTCGAGGCAAGAAGAGTGGAACTCTTTACATGACAACTGAGCACAATGTTCGATCACTGTTGCATCTAGTAATGAAAATTCTAATTTGTGGCACTAGAGGCTAGGCTGTAGGAGTGAGAAGGGAAGATTATGCACTCGAAGGGGAAAATTCTAGGTCTATAGTCAATGGAAATAGACCTATGCGAAAATTGCATACTTGGAAAGAAGAAGAGGGTAAGCTTTCAAACAAATGGTATAACCCCAAAGAAGGAAAGGTTAGAGCTCGTTCACTCTAATGTTTGGTGGCTAATGACCATCTCATCTATTGATAGGAAACACTACATCGTGAATTTCATCGATGATCGCTTGAAAAAGGTACGGGTTTAATTTTTAAAGCATAAATCTGAAGTGTTTGAGGCTTTCAGGAGATGGAAAGCTATGGTTGAAAATGAGACAAGTCTAAATATAAAAAATCTTAAAACTGACAATGGGGATAAATATGAAGACACTAGATTCAAGTTCTGCTATAAGCACGGTATCAAAGTAGAGAGAACTATGCCAGGCACGTCTCAACACAATATTACAGCTAAGAATATGAATCGATTGTTGACAGAAAGAGACAAAAGCATTCGTATACAGTTAGGTCTACTGAAGCAACCCTATGTAGAAGCTGTCAACACATCAGCTTACTTGATCAACCAAGGTCCATCGGTTCCATTAAAGAACAAATAGCAGAGGAGTTATGGAGCGGAAAAGAAGTAAATCTATCACATTTAAAAAAAATTGGTTGTATAGCATATGTGTATATCAATGATCAAGGAAGGAATAAGTTCGATCCCAAATCCAAGGAATGCACCCTCATTAGCTACGTCAAGGATGAGTTTGGCTATCGCATTTGGGATGATGGAAATAATAAGGTGATCCACAACAGAGATGTGATTTTTAACAAAAGAATACTATGCAAGGGCAGACATAAAATAGATGTCAGAGGCTCGGAGCAGAGAGAACCAGTATTTGCAGATGCAAATGATATTCCAAATAGTCTTATGATGGAATCGATTATAGCAAGTCCTCAGCTAGATGAACTTATTGAACAGGGTAGTATGCACCAATTTGACACACTATAATTGCCTACTCCTCTCCTATATTGAGAAGGTTTTCTCGATCTCATACGCCTAACAAGAGATAAATGAACTATTTATTGCTGATTAATGTAAGGTAACCAGAACGCTATGATAAAGCTTGTCAGACTGAAGATGCTAGAAAGTAGAAGCTTTCCATGAAAGAGGAGGTGAACTCTATTATCTCCAACTAGACATGGGAACTAGCTGAGTTGTCCATGGGAAAGATGGCACTTCACAATAAATGGGTGTACCAGATGAAAGAGGATTATGATGGTTCCAAGAGATATAAAGCCTGACTAGTTGCCAAAGGATTTCAACAAAAGGAAGGAGTGGACTACAATGATATTTTTTTCTCCTATTGTGAAGCTCAGTACTATAAGGTCAATATTAAGTATTGTTACTAGTGAAGATCTTCGTCTCGAACAGTTGGATGTGAAGACCGCATTTCTTCATGGAAATTTGGATGAGGAGATATACATGCACCAACCAAAAGGTTTCTTAGAAAGAGGGGAAAAAGAACATGGTCTATAGATTAAAGAAGAGTTTCAATGGTCTGAAACAAGCCCTCAGACAATGGTATAGAAATTTTGATGGATTCATGCACAAGAAAGACTTCCAGAAGCGCAATGGTGATCATTGTTGCTACTTCAAGAGATATAGGCTAAGTTATATCATTTTACTAATTTATGCCGATGATATGTTAGTATCAAGTTCAAATATAGATGATGTCAGAAGGTTGAAGCAGCAATTGTCAAAGGAGTTTTACATGAAAGACTTGGGTCGAGCAAGGTAGATTCTCGAAATGCAAATAATTAGAGATAAGTAAAGAGGGTTCTTGCAGTTATCTCAGGCAAAGTACATCAACTGTGTTTTGCAGAGATTCAACATGGACAATGCTAAACCAGTCAGCATACCCTTGGCCAGTCAATTTCGAAGGATTAGTCACCTTAGAGGAAGGAACAGAGAAATTTTATGATTGAGGTTCCTTATTTTTTACTTTGGTAAAGCGGAGTTAAAAGCTTAAGGGTAGACGCAGATTTTGGAAGTTAAATGGATCATCGAAGAAGCACCACCGGTTATATATTCATTGTTGGAACTACATCTATTAGATGGATATCGTAGATATAGAAGATTGTCACTCTATCTACTACAGAGGTTGAGTATGTAGCATTCACCGAAGCTAGTAAAGAGATGATGTGGCTTCAAGGTTTGTTAATAGAGTTGCACAGGAGAAGAATGTTTTGTACAATGGTAGTTAGAGTGCGAGACACTTGGCAAAGAATTCAGCATCTCATTTTAGAACCACGCATATTGGGCTACGTTATCACTTCATCGGATCTCTATTGGAAGATGATGTGTGAATACTAGAGTAGATTGAAGGAAGCAAGAATCCAGCAAATATGTTGACAAAGATGGTAACTATCTACAAATTAAAATTGTGTTCCACTTCAGTTGGTCTACTAGAGCAAAGAAGATCAAAATGACTACTGTATTGGTCAAGGTATGAAGATGGATCGAAATCCTTCTTCAAGTGGGAGATTGTTAATAGGCAGTAGCAGCCCATAAGAACAATATGAGGTTGCCACCAACCATGCCACCACCCCCACCAACCATCTTCTCACTCTATAAATACACTATCTTCTTCTTCATTTGACATATCCCATCTTCAATACAATAGCAAGAACAAAAAAAGCTTAAAGAGAAAAATATTTAAAGAGTGAGACTGAGAATTGCGTTAAGTGTTTTGTAATCACTTTACAATATTTCACTTTACAATATTTTCCTCATATAAAAGATCTACAGCAACCCAGAGACATAGGCCACACCTCAATTTTATATGTGTTACCATTCTGTACTTTCTGTTCTTTACAAATCTAATTACAAGGAAATTTGCATAATTTTCCAACAAATTCTGTAGTCAAGCCACCATGAACCAGCTTAATAGTTCATCATATAAAACTCCATCATAAATGATACATTCATTCACTATTTTTTTTATTTCTTAACATAATTCATATCAACATGAATTGGTATGTTTTCACCAAGCATTAGCATCTCTATTTTTAAGCTAATTCCTTTAAAATAAATAAAAAAGTTTTCATTAACCGATATAAATAGTTTCTTTGAAACTGTAAATTTTCAAAATAAGTTTACTTCTTTACCTAATTCCTCTATAAATATCAATGCATGCATTGTACGACGTATTAATGTTTTGCTCAGAAGCATATGCTAATAAACTAAAATAATGATAACAATGTATGTACTTATAGTAATCAAATGCAAAATTATGAACCGGGTAAATAGATTAGATAAATTACTGTTTAGTTGTAAAATGCACAACAGTAGCAATAATATTACAGTAATCAGTTGTAGATGAGGTAATACCAAATGGATATGCATGTTTGTTTTATAATGACAATCAACAAGTTTTTTTATAGAGGTTGATCTTTTGATCAAACTAATTTATAAAAATGATGGCGCACATAGCAAAATCTAAAAAATATGCAGTAATGTTCAAAAACCAACAAGGCAGGGCTAAGAGGATATCAATCTTACCCCCAATTGATCAGAAATATCATCTACCCAGCTTCCATACTCGTCCTTTCTCTTATGAACTAATTCATGTGCCTTAATTGGATTAGGCTCATTGTCATGCTCTTTTTGCTGTTTTAACAAAAGGTAGTAATAAAACCATATTGTAAACTAAATTATTTCAGCTAAAACTATATTTTAAGGACAACGGCATGAAATTCATAACTTAT
Source organism: Allium cepa (assembly GCA_030765085.1). Taxonomy (NCBI): domain Eukaryota; kingdom Viridiplantae; phylum Streptophyta; class Magnoliopsida; order Asparagales; family Amaryllidaceae; genus Allium; species Allium cepa. Next base: position 84,798,595 of record CM060942.1, on the reverse strand, counting down.
ACAAAACCAAATAAAGGACAAAGCGACAGGATTGGTCAATATTAAGTTATTGCATTTATTAGGAAAATTGGAAACTGCTCTTCCTAGAATAAATAACAAGTGTTTTATTTTAATAATAAAAGAATCTAAAAGTTGATAAATAGAATTTAGTAGTTTGTTATAAGTACATAGTCTAAAAAATTCATAGTTAATTCAATCTACAATAAAATAAAAAAAGAATAAAACCCTTGGGAAAATAATATGGTAGAAAGATATAAATAATGTAGAAAACACGATTACTTACATATCCCTCATAATGTCTCATGACTTTCATCGATCCACCCATGTGACTCATTTACAACTTCTTGGGATTCTCATATTTCTTTCAACCCTTATCTGATATTTATTAGCATCATGATAATTTTACATCTCTTCGCACGCTTATAAAATAAAAAGGAATATATGTCACTTACTTTATTTTTTAATCGTTATCCCAGTATTTACCATTTCCCCTCCACTGATCATTGTCTACACGACCATCTCCACATGTAAAATGTGAAGGTGAGCCAATATGAAGAGTGTAATATCTATCTTTTAACTCGGCTCGATTGTTTTGTACTCTTTTGGATAGCCACTTAAGTAGTGAATGTCGAATTTTTGTAATGTGAGGAATATAATCTGGACACTAATCAATGGTATCCTTGAAACAAGCATAAATTGTGTTACATTAATCGGTTGTATATTGCATATAAAAAATACAAAATATTGTCAAAGTAAAAAATAATTTGAAGTAAGCTTCCTGTTTAATTGTAAAATGACAATGAAATTTCAAGTTACATCCAAGACATACGCACACACATATATATTTTGCAATCAACAAGGTGTTAATTTGTAACATTTATATACAAGCTGCAATATGATTTTATATGCCAGCTCATTAATGTCTTATTTTTAGGAAAATTTGATTCATATCCTCATTAAATATTAGCTAATCCACCCTAACTTTTGGATTACTTCATATTTTATGGTCTATTTTAATTTTCAATAATAGTTAATCCACACAATGGGTACTTGCATCTTCTTCTTTTAGTTTTCTTTTTCTCGTCAGCTAATCAAATCACAAATACAGTAAAATTTCCTTCACTTGAAAAATAAATCCACTAATTTTTAGGTTTTAATGCATAGAACCCTTATTGGTTTAGACTATATACCAAGTAATATTGTATTGGAATAAACTAATTTCAATTCTTTTTTATATAAAAATGCTTTTAAATATCATGAGTTAGATGTTAAATTTGATATAGTAAAATTTGATTCATGTAGTGGAACGAAAATAAAGAATGGGCAGATACAATCTTCATAAAAATTAATTCAGTTGTTGTTTATTTAAATTTGCATTGCAATGTCTGATGAGTAAATATCAATATTAATTTTTCTTATCATGTTTTAAACCAGTACCGAGTAATTTTGTTTTTGTTTGTTGCTTCTTGCTTAAAAATGTGGTTTGATTGTTGATAGTGTGTTAGTATTTTCTCTGTTTTTTTCCTTTATAATGCTAGATAATTAGTGATATTACCATGATTGCAGGAAAAACTATGGGACTTCTAATGCACAACTAACATATAAAAGTGAATTTGCTATACCCTGCAGATGCTACACCAGTTATAGTATTTTTTACAACAGCCTAAACACAAGAAAAAGCTCAGTTGTAACTTTTTATTTGTTTCTATTTTAAATTAAATCACTATTTCTTTTTATGGATATGCAACATTTGATATGTAAATAATAAAAATTGTAGTATTTGATGTAATTAGCAAGGTATTAATTTATAACATTCATATACAAGCTGTAGTACGATTTTATAAGCTAGCTCATCGTTGTCTTATTTTTATTATTTCTTAATTGCCCTACTAGTTTTTATAAATCGCGAAACATCAAAAAGAATGAATGATAATACTGTAAAACAAGATAGAAAATAGTGTTTCATATTTTTCGTAGTAGAACACGAAAAATGAAAATGCTAAGAAAGATGGTGATGCAATTTTATGCTAATGTCTCGTGAAATCCATTTTGGTACCTCTCATATACTTTCAACCATCTCTTAACCTTCTATTAACCAATTCGTGTCTTAACATTATATTTTCATTAAAACAAAAATTTATATTTAATGTTTCAATAAAAATATAAAATGGTGCGAATGCTTGGCATACAAAGTTCTTACAAGATTTGTAGTAAAAGATGATTTAAAACCAACAAATGTGATTATTGAAGTAAAGGTTCATCTTACTGATATTTACCTTCCATATGTGCATCATCATATGCTTGACAATCTGTTAGAGAAAGAGGACGAAGATTATGGTTTCTTGCCAAGCTACCTAAATACCTTCGCAACTTAGCGTCTTCCGGAACAACACATAATCATCCTTTGCGAACTCAATGCTTTTGTTGTCTGATTTGCCCCATTTAAGTTTGTCAAAGCGAGATCCTTTTCCCTTTATTAATACTATTAAATAGATAATAGTGTGAAACATTTTATGGGCATCAATTAGCATATGGAGGGCATGTTAAAATAATTAATTATAAGTGCAAGAACATACCATTATTTTGAGGCCCATCATTTTCTTGCATGTCATCATCAAAATAAGAATATTTAGGTGCTCATCTAGTGGTTAATAATATAGTTGTAACATCAAAAATCATGTACCATGAAATTTAATAAATTAAGTATTTTGAATGAAACTATAATACTTACTAAAAAGGAATATTCAGCGCATAAGAAAAAAAATGACAAAAAAGCCATAAATAGAATAAAATTCGGTTTGAACCGAACTAAAATTAGAAAGCAACACATAAACTTGAACATGAATTCTATTACTACATTTCATCGTCACTCTCGTTTTCATTGTCTTCTTCATTAGAGGAATCCTCTTCAAGTATGGACGCATCTACCTTAGTCATAGGTAAAACTTTATTAATATAAATACCATGAACACACGTCCTTACCTGTAACTCTTCATTATCCAAATTTGGATCACCAAGATTTGGTGTGGCATAATAGTCGTCCATGTCAATTACATCATCATCTTCCATTAAATAATAGAAATCTCTAGGTTTTTTTTGACCACAAACTCCAATCTGGCTCTTTTGGGTCAATAACTTAGAACATTTGGATGGCTTGTGATGCCTAAATAAACCTATCCTTATTTTACGCTGCCCTTTTGAAGTTTACTAAATTGAATCCGTATACATCTTTCTTTTTTCCTGAATTATTTACCCAGCCACACTCAAATAAAATAACTTTTCAAGCACGATCATCGCTTTTACCAGGAAACCTATAATGAAACTTATAATTATTCTTTTAAATCCCATAATAAATAACATTACTAGAGATCAGACTACAATCTCTTACGCTTGAATAACTTGATGTTTCAGCATTCACAAAGACGCAACAATTTTGATTTTTGTATCAGTCATTGACTGATTTAGTTCAAAATCGGTAACCATTTATAACATACCTATGTTCCTTAACTGTCATGTTTGGACCACTCGCAAACAGAAGTAAATCTTTTCATATAGAAGAACATATTTAGCGATTTCAATGCGGACATGTAAGTTTTCCAAAAGTACTCCATCTCGATAAATTAGCATATGTTGGTAAATCATTTGTAGTCCATAAACAGCTTCTCTCATAATGAATGTTTGTTTGCTTAAAATGTCACATGTTTGTTGGTACAGACTCCCCACAACTCTTTAACTCGTATATTAATCATTGCATATGTACGCCGATGTCCTTACTAGGCTCATAAGATCAAGGAATTAGCAGTGACATAAAAAGATAAGGTTGCTTCATACATAGCCATGGGTGTAAGTTATAAATGATATAATAACTGTCCAAGTATAGGTTTACTATTCATGTGTGCTAAGGTGTTGAAACTATGATGCCTCTCCTCAGGACCCACGTTAACAAAGAGTATTACTAGAGAATACCGTCTGCTAATGAGGAGAACAAGGTTGTTTGGGAGCGACCATCTACAGCCTTGCCTTAAATATCTATTGATTATGTTGATAATTGCTCTATATTTTTTCTATCTCAAATGGATCGACATATCTAATAAATACTTAATACAAAGCCGTAGATGGCTATAGGACCTATCAGAAAAAAATACAACTCGAATGCAAAACACATCACAGAACAGCAGATCATTACATATATATATATATATATATATATATACATAAATAGATATATCATAGAGTATACAAACTGATACATGTCAAAAGGTATAGCGACCACAAAATACGAGCAGGTCAAAAGAATCTACATATCAGAGTAGCAAACAAGAAGGACTACACAAAAAGCTATAACAAAAAGAGCTAGCAGAAAAGTCCATGCGGAAGAAAAATAGGCTAAGTCTAAATGTACCTAAGCTGAAACACCTCAGTCTAACCCCAAGTATAAATACACAGGTCCGTCTAGCTAAACAAGAGAATAAACGATAATAGAAGCATAGGATAGAGATGATGTTCTTCCTAAACAAGAAGTTATAATACTATGTAAGTAAGATGATGAGTATGGTATGTATGGTTACTTCATGTGATGAATGGTATCACTAGACAATATATAATCTCAAAGAGATAGAATAACCCATAAAATGCTAAAAGTAGCGAGCCTCATATCATTGGCATTACATAAAAAAATCAAATATAGTTTAGGGGAAAACCTAAACTCTCCATCTTGGCAAACCCAAAACATGCATAAAGAGATCCCATCTCAAACATGTCATAAGGAAAAAAAATCTCCAAGGAGGAGAATAAAATCTCAAGTAAACGCCAGAAGGCTAATCTCAAATAACGCCAGTGTAGGCAATTCAAATCTCAAAAATAGAACTCCTAAGAGTTCAAATTCCCGAAAGGTAATCGCCACAAATATATATCGAATAGTTCAAAGGACCAATTCCAGAAAGGGCGATACACTGGGGGAAATGGTCAAAGAAATCATCTCAAAAGTGATTGCATGTGCATGTGGCTGAAACCTCACCAAGTACTGTTATCTCAATTAGGTACCTCGCCCGAAGGCAAAACATCACAATGACAAATACGCCGCAATGGAAATTATGCCGCAACAGAAAATACACCGCAATGGAAAACATCTCGTAGACGAATATGCCTCAATGGAAAATGCTGCAATAGCAATGACCTGAAGGTCCAGTACTGACACGCCGCGATGGCAATTGTGTCACAAACTCTTAGATAGGAATTTGACCATACGACACGTTCTCACTAAAAGGTTTACAAATCGTTAGTAAATTTCATACTCAAAGCAGTTAAAGGTTTACCCCATCTCATCGGCAAACTTGACCCAAAGGTCAAAATGATCAAACGGACAAGTCGAGAATTAACCGATAAGATAAATGCACGCATCCCATACCATGTGTTTTACCAAACCGTTCATCCTCCGACTCATTCGCTCGAAATGTGCAAAAGCGTGTAATTTATAAATAAAATAATTTACTTTGGAAAACAAGCTTTGAAAATCAATTTTCGAAATCAATTTGAAAACCAATTAGAAAATTCCCCTTATTATGGAAAATAAATAAATATTACACTTGGAAGTATTTTAAAATATTTTATAATAATTATTTTTAAATACCCTTTAATTTGAAAAATCATTCCAAAAAGATTTTGAAAAAACCGTGCTAAAAAATGAATCAAAACAAAGAAAATCACCCAAACCGATATTCGCATTCAAATTAAATTTAAAATAATTCAAAATTTGAATTTCAAAATCTTCAAAGTTTGGCTAGTCTATTGATAGACATCATGGCCTTAAAAAACGATCAAAGACATTACAAATATAGCTGGAAAATAAAGCAGAATATGCTGGAAAACATGAAAATATATAATAGAATGGGTTGGAAGTGGCCCAAAGGCCAGGTCGACCAGGAGGTCGACCAGGAGGTCGACGTGCTACTTCCTTGGTCGACCGTCCAGCCCACCTAGGAAGAATTTGGGTCGACTTATAGGTTGAACCAGGGAGGTTGGCCTGTCGACCTAGCATACGTACTTTTTTCCAAATGATTTCCTGCTCGTCCACTGATTTTCCAACAAAATTTTAACATATCAAATGGCCATAAAATTCAACCAAAATTTACAGAGATGGAGTTCAACATGCAAGCTACCAAATACAAGAATTTCGATAGCATTTTATTGCCGGAATCACAAGTTACAAGGGTTCAAAGATGCAACAGAAACTGAATATAAACAACCAAAATATTCATTATAGGAAATTGCAAACAGAAACAAATTTTCTACTGATTCAGGCACTGGTAGTTTTGTTATTGCTTGATTGTGAGCTTGTACAACTCACCTTGCTGATAGATGATAAAAGCTCAGATTTTGCAGCAAATTTTAAGCCTTTTGGCAAGATTGGAGCTTCCAAATACCTGTAGGAAGCAAATATATGACATGCAAACAATATACAATAAGAATTAGAAAAATTCTTACTCTAACAAGATTTTGTGATGAAATTTAAGTAGTTGGAGTGGATTACCTTTGATTTATCACTAGATTGTAAAAAGTCTTTGTTTCGTTGAATTAAAATGAAGAAAATTGCTTGAATTTTGCAAATTGAGATAATAGTTTGCTGACTTTTTCTTTTTAGGTTGGAGGAGGAAGAAGAGACTGCAAACTAAATATACAGACTCTTTCTTTTTCCACTCCAAACTAGGCTAAGAATATGGGTTGAATTGGAACCAAATACAAAAGAAAATGAGTGGGCTTAAGGTTACAATCAATACCTAGCCAAAAATATGTGTGCATATCCTATATATACACAAATAAAAATTTATTTCGTTAATTTTACACACAAAAAAGTATGAAAACTTATATACATGAGAAATAAAACATTTTCCGTCATTTAAAAAGATTAATTTACATTTTTGAAACATTTTTATTATTATCCTCAATTTAACAAAAATACACCATTTACTCAAATAAATGAATAAAACATTGTTTTTAACTTCTAAAATTCTCGTAAATTTAATTTCTCACTTAGAAAATATTTCAAACCATTGCCAAACATAATCTATAGCCAAAACTTATTTTTAAACCAATTTCTACCTTTTATTTCAATAAACGACCTTTAAAAATTACATACTTCTTTTAAAAATTATTAAAAGAAGAAAATGGGCGATAATTAAAATAATTGTTGCATTTTCTCTAAAATGAAATCATTTTCATTATGTAAAACCCCTATTCCATCAATTATCACTCCAAACAAAATAAAGTAAAGGTTTGAATTTTATTTTCCTCATTTAATTCCAAAATTCTTTATTCGTACCAAATAAACAATTTAATTTCACCAATTTTAATTTAATTTAGAATATTAAGTTATAATTATCATTATAATTCAATATTGAAAGGTAAATCCAAACCAGGGTTGTTACAGACTCCCCCCTTATCAAAATTGCATCCTTGTAATTTCTAGAAGAGAATTTGTATTCAACTTATTAATTTCATCAGTCCCAGGAAAAAAAATAAGCTTAAGATAAAAAGATATTCTCACCATCGCTATGCAAAGATAGAAAACCGGGATATGATCACTCAATAAACTCTCTTGTTTCCCAAGTGCAATCTTTGAGATTAGCGGACCATTGAACTTTAATGAGTGACACATCCTTGTTTCGAAGATGTCTCACCTCCGAAGCAAGTTTGCGAATAGGCTGTTGCATAATAGATAGTTTGGGTGAGATCTCAAGCTCTTGTAAATCAGGAGAATCGATAACAGAATCTGACTCTTTAAGACACTTTCGCAGCTGAGATATCTAAAACATGTCATGAATGCCAGATAGATGAGCTAGAAATGAAACTCTATAAGCCACGGGGCCAATACGTTCAATAATAGGAAACGGTCCTATAAAACGAGAAGCCAATTTCCATATCATACTGAAGCGTATCACCCCATTTTGAGGAGAAACACGAATAAAGATGAGATCACCAATAGAGAACTCGATAGGCTTTCTACAATTGTCCTCATAGGATTTCTGGCGGCTTTGCGCCTCTTTCATTCTCTGACGAATAAGAATAATCTTCTCAGAAGAATCACGAATAGAATTGGGGCATAGATAAGCTTTTCCTCAGATTCCAACGGACATGAAGATAATCGACAAGGCCTTCCATTAAGGGCTTTGAAAGGAACCATAACGATTCTAGATTAGAGACTATTATTGTAGGAGAATTCCATAAGAGGTAGGTGATCTTCCCAACTACCATCGAAATCTATAATGCAAGCACGAAGAAGATCCTCAAGAATATGATTTATCGTTCAGTCTGTCCATCAGATTGCGGATGATATGCTATGCTAAAATTAAGCTTTGTTCCCAAAGCTTGCTGAAGGCTCTGCCAGAAATGACTGGTGAGAAGCGGATCACAGTCACAAACAATTGAACTAGGAACACAATGATGTTTCACGATTTCCTTAATATATAACTTGGTCAAATGAGAAGCACTCCTATTAGATTTAAAAGGAATGAAATGAGCTGATTTGGTGAGGTGATCAACAATAACCCAAATGCTAGAATGGCCCGATCTTGAACGAGGTAGGCCGTCAATGAAATCCATCGAAATTTGATTCCATTTTCACAATGGAATCTCCGAAGGTTGAAGGAGACAAGAAGGGCGCTGCTGCTCGGCTTTGATGAGTTGACAAGTCATGGAATTACTCACATAACTCGTCAAATCGCGCTTCATGACTTCCCAATAATAAAGGTGATGCATATCAGCATACATCTTACTACTACCGAGATGAATGGTATACTTAGAACGATGATAGTCATCGGGAATGTCACGCCTAAGTAAAGAACCAAAAGGCATGGCTAAACGGTTCTTCTTGCGAAGACATCCATGTGAATCAATGCTAAAATCCTGCAACTCATCATCACGGGACTCGGACTCACAAATCTAGATTAGGTGCACAAGATTAGGATCACGCCATTGAGCATCGACAATACGATTCAATAAGATGGGTCGAGCTTCCAATCCGAATAATAAAATAGGAGAATCATAAGATGGTGCACGATCATAAATATCACGAAGGGATAAGATCTGTAGAACATCCCACTTGACTAGCATCATTGAAACAATAGCTGAATGTTTGTGACTAAGCGCATCAGCAACTACCCTTACCGAGTATATACTAGATATCGAAGTTATAGGAGGCAAGGAACTCGAGCCAACGTTGGGCCTCATATTGAGCTCCTTCTGAGTGAACAAATATTTCAAGGACTTGTGATTGGTATAAAGAATGAAGTGCTCATCTAATAGATAATGCCACCAAATCTTCAAGGCAAAGACAATAGCGGCTAGCTCGAGGTCATGAGGGGCATAGTGAACTTCATTCGATCGTAGTTGCCTAGAAGCATAAGTAACTACCCAATCCTTCTGCATAAGTACGACATCGAGGCCACAATGACTAGCATCGATGTAGACAACCAGATCTTGATTCCCTTTGGGAACCACTAGGTTAGGAGCATTAGTGAGAAGCTCCTTCAACCGCTGAAAGGAAGCTTCACACTTATCAGACCAAATAAATTGAATGCCTTTTCGAGTAAGGCTGGTGAGAGGAATCACAATATAAGAGAAATTCATAATGAACCGACGGTAATAACCCGCTAATCCAAAGAAGCTGCGAATCCCATGAACATTCTCTGGCCTCTTCCAATTTTGGATGGCTTCAATCTTCGAAGGATCGACTGAAATGCCTTCGAAAGAAATAACGTGGCCTAAGAAATTAATCTTATTCTCCCAGAAATGGCACTTGGAGAATTTGGCTTTAAGCTAATGCTGACGAAGAGTACTCAAGACAATTCTCAAGTGATTAGCTTGCTCAGATTCAGACTTCGAATAAAAAACGATGTCATCGATGAACACAAGAACGAACTTATCAAGATATTCCCGCAATACTCGATTCATAAGATAGACAAAGAAAGCAGGTGCGTTCATCAAACCAAATGGCATAATGAGCAACTTGTAAGATCTGTATCGCGTGCGGAAAGCTGTAAGAGGAATGCTATTTTTCGTAACTCGGAGCTGATGAAAACCAGTGGCAAGGTCGAGCTGAGAAAAGACCTTAGCACCACTTAATTGATCAAACATATCATGGATCTTGGGCAATGGATACCTATTCTTGATGGTCAACTCGTTAAGCTTGCAACAGTCGATTCAAAGCCTAAGAGATCCATCAGAGTTCTTCAAAAAGACGACCACGACAACCCATGGTGAAAAACTGGATTGAATCAACTGCTTGGACTCAACATCTAAAAAATTCTTCTTGGGTTCCTCATTTTCTTTTTTATACATTCTTGTGGAAGGACAACTTACTGGCTGCACACCTTGAATGAGATCAATGTGGAACTCAATCGCCCGCATGGGTGGCAAATCCGAAACAGGCTCAAATACATTCGAGAAATCACAAGTAACAGGCATACGAGATTTATCATCATCATCATCTCATGAGTCTAAAGAATACATAGCCATCTTGGAATTATCCACATTCCGAAGAAGAAGTGATAGCTGAGTATACGATCTGGATATCGAAGATATAAAACTGTCTTAGAAAAAAATAATTCTGGCATCATATCGCACTAGCTAGTCCATACCCAAAATCATATCGAAACCCAAATAAGAAATAACGTGCAGATTTGCACGAAAAGAAAAGCCACATAAAACAATCTCAACATCCTCACAAATCATGCTAAGGATTGCAGATCCCCTGATAGGATTCACAATCCTCAACGAAGTAACCATACACGAAACATCCAAAGAAAAAGCATCAACGAGCTCCTTCGATACTAATAAATGTGATGCACCTGTATCGAAGAGAACTCGAATAGAATGATCACGGAACACCAATGAACCTTCAAGAATAGAAGGATATGTACCTCTATGCGGAGAAGACCCTCCAAAAACATCTACAACATTTAGCGTGCCAGACTGGGAATTATTCGGAGCAATAGGACAAGAGGCAATACGATGGCCTTCCTTTTTGCAATAATGACAGAAGAGAGGCTTAGGACAATTTAAACAACCCTTCCGAGTAGGAAGTGTTCCACTCGGCCGAGAATAAGGACCAGATCCAACGGGCTTCTTCTTCTTGGAAGGGAAAGACTTTGACTTCTGGAAAGAGAACCGCTTCTTGTTATTGTTCTTGTGAAGCTCAGCTTCATCACCACTATCACACTCCTTCTCGACGGCTTCGAGATGAATCGCCGAGTCAACCAACTCCTCAAAAGAAAGCTTAAACTGGAGCATCAAAGACTTCTTCAAATACTTCTTAAGACCAAAGATAAACTTCAGATACTTCTTATAAGGAGTGTAGATCTATTCGAGACCACATTTGGATAAGGCCTCGAATGAAGAAAGATAATAAAAAACAGAGGACTTTCCTTGCTTCAGCTCGAGGAAGCAACAGGCCAATAAAGCTTTCTTAGATTCAGAAACGAACTTGAGCTTGAATCATTCCCGAAATTGAGTCTAAGAAAGAGTAAACTCATCGAGCTCGGCTTTGAGAAGCTCGTACCAGTCAAGGGCACGCTCTTGTAACAAGCTAGATGCTACGAGAACTCTGTCATGGTCAGAAAGATCTGTGCGAGAGAAGATGCGCTCGCACGTACAAACCCTAGCTTGGACCTCCAGAACAGACTCATAGCCTTTGAATGGCTTTCCTCCGAGATGAGAGAAATCACTACACATGCACACAAAGAAAGACTTGTGTGGAGAAGACGATGGAGCAGGAGCTAGATGCCGAGTTCTCCAACATAACTCTATGAACTGATCGGCAGACATATACACACCATCCGGATGTAAGCCGTTGGATTTCCTAGCATCCGATCGGCGTCCTCTGCCTTTTCCAGCCATTTGTTGAAAGGTAAGATAGATAAAGATTATTCACATGGTAGATGTCATCAATTCAAATATGGAATACTACGTAATTAAAATGCATTCCTAGACGTATTCCCAATCTTTAATCTATCCCAAAGGACAAGGAAAGGACAAGGCATGATAATTAAGGGATTCGTAATACTTGCATTACATGTAGATGTACCATATTGTGTGTTTATGTTATGTGTTTTTCATATTTTTTTCTGAACCTCACTTTGATGCCAAATTGTGACGCCCCACCCCGAGACCCACATTAACAAAGATTATTTCTGGGTAATACCATATACTAATATGGAGAATAGGGCTATTTAGGAGCGACCATCTATATCCTTGTCTTAACTATCTATTAAATACGTCAATAATTGCTCTATATTTTTTCTATCTCAAGTGGATTAACATATCCAATAAATACTTAATACAAATCCATAGGTGGCTATAGGATCTATCAGAACAAAATACAATAACTCGAATGCAAAACACATCACAGAACAACAAATCATCACATATATATACACATACAAATATATCACAGATTATACAAACCGATACATGTCAAGTGGTATGGCGACCATAGTATACAAGCAAGTCAAAAGAATATACATATCAGAGTAGTAAACAAAAAGGACTACAGAAAAAGTTATAACAAAAAGAGCTAGCAGAAAAGTCCATGAGAAAGCAAAAATAGGCTAAGTCCAAATGTACCTAACTTGAAACACCTCGGTCTGACCCGAGTATAAATACATGGGTCAGTCTAGCTAAAAAAATCAGTTTAGAGAATAAATGATATTAGAAGCATAGGATATAGATGATGTTCTTCTTAAGCAAGAAGTTACAATACTAAATAAGTATGACCATGAGTATGGTATGTATGGTTACTTCATGTGATGAATGGTATCATTACACAACATATAATCTCAAAGAGATAGAATAACCCATAAAACGCTAAAAGTAGCGAACCTTATATCATCGGCATTTCATAAACACATCAAATATGGTATAGGGGAAAACCTAATCCCGCCATCTTGGCAAGCCGAAAACATGCATAAAGAGATCCCATCTCAAACACGCCATAAGGCAAATATATCTTCAAAGAGGAGAATAAAATCTTAAGTAAACGCCAAAAGGAAAATTTTAAATAACGCCAGTGTAGGCAATTCAAATCACAAAAATAAAACTCCTAAGAGTTCAAATTCTCGAAAGGTAATCGCCACAAATATATATCGAATGGTTCAAAGGACCAATTCCAAAAAGGGTAATACACTAGGGAAAATAGTCACGATGAAAAATACGCTGCAATGGCAAATACGTCGCAATGGCAAACGTCGCAATGGCCAACGTCTGGAAGACAAATACGCCGCAATGGCAATGAACCGAAGGTCCGGTACGGGCACGCCGCAATGGAAAATGTGTCATGAACTCTCTGATCAAAACTCAAATAGTGTTAACATGTGTCACATACCAAACGTTCGAATTAAACATTTTACTAACCATTAGTAAATTTCACACTCAAAGCAAAAAAAAGTTTACCTTATCTCATCGGTAACGTCAACCCAAAGTTCAAAATAATCAAACGAACAAGTCGAGAATTAATCGATAAGATAAGTGCATGTGCCCCGTACCACATGTTTTATCAAACTTTTTAATTCTTCTCCTCATTCGCTCGAAATGTGCAAAAACGTGTAATTTATATATAAAATAATTTACTTTGGAAAACAAGCTTTGAAAACCAATTTTCGAAATTAATTTGAAAACCATATTAGAAAATTTCCCTCATTATGGAGAATAAATAGTTTTACACCTCAAAATACTTTAAAACATTTTATAATAATTTTATGAAATACCTATTAATTTTAAAAATCATTTCAAAATTTTTTTGGAGAAAACCATGCTCGAAAGCGAATCAAAACGAAGAAAATCACTCAAATCGATATTCAAATTGAAATTCAAATTAAATTCAAAATAATTCAAAGATTGAATTTCAAGATCTCTAAAATTTGGCTAGTCTATTGATAGACATTATGGCCTTAAACAACGATAAAAAACATCACGAATATAGCTGCAAAATGAAGCAGAATAGGTTGGAAAACACGAAAACACACAAGAAAATGGGCTTGAAGTGGCCCAAAGGCTAGGTCGACCAGGAGGTCGACCTGCTCCTTCCTAGATCGAAAGGCCGGTCGACCTAGGAGGCATCTGGGTTGGCCTACAGGCCGACTCAAGCAGGTTGGCATGTTGACCTAGCATGCGTACTTTTTCCCCTTTGATGTCTTGCTCGTCGACTGATTTTCCAGCAAGATTTTAACATATCAAATGACCATAAAATTAAACCAAAATATATGGAGATGAAATCCAACATGCAAGCTACCAAATGCAAGAAATCCAACAACATTTATTTGCCGAAATCACACGATATAAGGGTTCAAAGATGCAATAGTAATTGAATATAAACAACAAAATATTCACTACAGGAAATTGCAAATGGAAACAAATTTTCTATAGATTTAAGACTTGCACTAGCTTATACAACTCACCTTGCTGATAGATGATAAAAATTAGAATTTTGCAGCAAAGTTGAAGCCTTTTGGTAAGATTGGAGCTTATAAATACATGTAGGAAGTAAATATAGGACATGCAAACAATACACAGTAAGAATTAGAAAACTTTCTACTATGACAAGAATTTTTGATGAAATTTAAGTAGTTTGGAGTGGGTTACCTTTGATTTATCACTAGATTGTAAAAAGTCTTTGTTTTGTTGAATTAAAATGAAGAAAATTGCTTTAATTTGGTAAATTGAGATAATAGTTTACTAATGTTTTCATTTTAGGTTGGAGGAGGAAGTAGAACTGAAATTGTACGTACAAACTCTTTTTTCCCTCTCTTCTAACCAGGCTAAGTGAATATGGGCTGAATTGGACCCGAATACAAAAGAAAATGAGATGGCTTAAGGTTAAAATCAATACTTAGCCAAAAATATATGTGCACAACCCATACAGACACAAATAAAAATTCATTTCTTTATTTTTACGCACAAGAAAAATATGAAAACTTGTATACATGCGAAATAAAACATTTTCCATCATTTAGAAAGATTAATTTACATTTTTAAAACATTTTTATTATTAAAATACTTATTAAAAAATACACCATTTACTCAAATAAATGAATAAAACATTGTTTTTAACTTTTAAAATTCCACAAAATTTATTTTCTCACATAGAAAAATATTTCAAACCATTTCCAAACATAATTTATAGCCTAAACATATTCTTAAACCAATTCGACCTTTTATTTCAATAAACCACTTTTATAAATTATGTACTTCTTTTAAAAATAATTAAAAGAAGCAAATGGGCAATAATTAATATAATTCTAAAATTAAATGATTTTCATTATTTAAATCCCATATTCCATTCACTATCACTCCAAACAAAATAAAGTAAAGCTTGGAATTTTATTTTCTCCATTTAATTCCAAAATTCATTGTTTATTTCAAATAAGCAATTTAATTTCTCCAATTTTATTTTAATTTACAATATTAAATTATGATTATTATTATAATTCAATTTTAAAGGTAAACTCCAAACCAGGGTTGTTACATAAACCATCACTTGCAAGTCCTAGACGAACATTGCGAAATTCAAAGGAAAAATCAGGATATACATAATCCAGATGCTTCTAAGCTAGAGAATCTACCAGATGTTTCATGAAACCATCATTTGAACAACCAATGGAATGCCATGTCGTATGTTCCTTGGTATTCTTTGATATATATAGCCTTTTCAATCAAGAAAATAAAAGAAAATAATGAAGCACCTTAGCTAATAATTTCTTCCCATCATTTTTACCTTCTTTATTTACTTTAATTGTGAAACCCCACATCGAGTGCAAGCATCAAAGTTTGATTTCTCTTTCCTATATAACATGCAATCATTTATACAAGCATCAACCTTTTCATATTTTAGACCCAATTCGTCGATAGTTTTTTTTTGCTCAAGCATTTGATTTCGAAAAACAATTATCTTCAAGTAACATATCTTTGAATGCTTCTAAGAACAAAAAGAAAGTAGAGTTACTCAAAAGAAAGTAGAGTTACTCACATTTCTCAAACGCTTGATCTGTTATAGTTTCACAATCGCATCTAGTTTTTTTACTTACTACCAAGATACAATCTCTTATTCGCTTCGTCTAACAACTTATAGAAGCGTTCTGCCTTAGATGTTTAACCTTTAGAAGTATAAGGATGCATTGATAAATCGATTCCTTGTGCAAGTCGCACAAATTTTTCACTAAGAAAACCGTACATATCACCACCTTCTCTTTCATCAATAATATCAACTAGTGTATTATTAATCGAATTGACATAAGTTTCACCTTCTTCATATGACTCATCAACATAAGTTTCGCCATGATGTGTTTAACGAGCTATCGTATATAAGGGATACATTCCATACCAAAGAATATGACCACCAATAATTATATCATTGAAATAATGTTTGCATCATATTTTACAAGGACATATTATCTTATTCTGGCCAACGGATTTGGATAGACCTCATCCAAGAATGGTTCCATCTTTTTTTATATTCATATGAATTTTGATCCAAATTTATCCAACTTTTGTCCATTGTATAGTACCAATATCCATAAGAACAAATCAAAACCCCCAAGATAGTGTAGTGGTTAGGACATGCAGCGCTTACCTTAAAGGTCGAAGGTTCACTCCCCACCAATTACATTTCCTTGTGAATTACCTGAAGTATGTGTTGTGGGTTCGATGCATACTTTCTTAGAATTTACAAGTAAAGCTTAGTTCTCTAAGTCTTCAAAAAAAAAACAAATCGAACCAAGCATAGAATTAAATTTTATGATTTTGTAACTTGGAATCTTATATAAATAAATTATAAACTTTCCTCAAGCTCAATTTGTATTTAATTTTTCTATTCCAATTAAGAATACCTAATTTATAATCAAATGATTCAACTTTTCAATTTATTTAACTTTTAAAATCCAAATACGGCAGTGGTAGTGTAAATATATCAGAGCAGCTAATTTAGACTGTAATGGTTTACAATTTAACAATTTATCTTTTCACACCATCATAATTTCAAAATATACCTGTTTATCTAGACATATTCTCAATAATCGTTAACAAATCATTAAAAAAGAGGTAAAATTATTCATGCACCATAAGTTACTGTAGTTCACTTAATTAACTTAAAGCAGATACACCATTTTTTACTTAACATATACTGTACGTATTACAAAGCTACCCTCACTTTGGAATGAAATAAAATACTTAACTTATTTTAGAATAAGGCTCCTAATTTTTCTAAATTCACTTCTATAAATTTCAATTTTCAAATTCAAATACTTTGAATAGAATTCAAGTTTATTATATTATTTATATATAGCAAATCAAATTAGATTTTGATGGTGATAATGTTAAACTACTAAAAGTTTGATGTTTCATTTAACTAAGAGTTAGAGAAGAATTCAATATTATCCAAATCATAATAACGTCAATAATCTTTTATATTTAGTTACTAGACAAAAATGTTAAGACCGACTATAAATGAACTTAACTTGAAACTGTGTAAATAGAACTTGATATCCGAAAGGAATTGAAATCTAATTCAAATACTTATGTATAGAAACTTTAATTACTTATGAAAGAGTATCTTAGTCCACGCTGCCAATAAACATAGATAGGTTTTACCTTACGATAACTAAACAAATTCTATTATAAAATCCTATGATAATATTATAATGTATAAGGTGTGAAGTATAAATAATCACACAGCAACGATGTATGTGAGTGTAGATCACAATAACAATAAGTATACAATTATAACCGCCACGGCACATTCGCTAATTGTGTAGGATTCCATGGAGACGCTCCTAGCATTTCGAGACCGGTCCCCCTGCACAAGGATCAGAGTTTCTAGCATCATATATCTCTAAATAAAATGCAGTATAGGAAAACATAGCTAGTCTACGCCAAAGCACATAGCACTAGGTCCCATCACTCCCGTATACATATCCATACTTATCACAAGATTGGAATGCTTGAACCTTTTAGGTTAGATAAATGTAACAGCCCGCTATTGTGGACCATTCAAATCGATAATAGAACCATACATATCCGACTTGAATAATTCAAAATACCGAATTGTTAATTTAAATTTGGAAAAACTTAAAATATACAATAAAGAAATCAATCACAGATCACAGAGTAATATAGTGCAGCGGAATAGATAAAGAATAGTAGTTGATGAAGCTACTATATTCATCAGAGTTAGAAATAAAATACAACCGAATAGTTCAAATGCAGTGAAGTCTCCAATGCAACAGATGACTTCTCTGAACCAATCAACTGGAAAGGCTGGAATCTGAATCGATAGTTGGATCTCCAAACGAAGCTCCGAACTCCAAAGGTGAGTCTATAATGTTGTATCACTCAGTCTGACCCGAGCGTAAAGCAAAACACAAAACACTCGAGTCAGGATTAACATTCTTATATCAATAAATCCAACTCAAGTGAAATATCAACTGAAATACAAATAACTTAAAGGATGTTTGGGATAACCATCTTCTAAGGGTCCATGGAACTATCTACAAGGTAGAAATATACACTATAACACCGTGGTCATTTCAGCTTAAAATATACTTCAAAACCAAATATCATTTTCACTTCAGATATCTCTATATTTCCCAAAATAGTATTTATATATATTAAATAATTTATACAATAAAGTATTTTAAATTCCCTCAACTTAACAAATCGTTTCAACATCAACTCGACCTTCTCATTTAAATTAAATTCAATCTCAATTTATCAATTTGAATTCAACTCAATTCCTAAAATAAACACTTTAATTTATCGATCTCAAATTCGGATTTGTAATCACAAAAATACCCCTTTATATTTCAATATATTCCAAAACTTTAAGTATTCAACATTTCAACTAAATTTTTATTCAATTTAGTTTTCTAAATAATAAATTCAAATTTGGTTCAACCTAAATTTTCACTTTAATTCAATTTAGTTGCTAAAAACAAATTCAACTACGTAGATTTCAAATACAGATTCGAATCTCAACATAAACCATTTAAATTCCAATATAGTTCAAGGCTTTAATATTTAAATGTTCTATATAACAGTTTCATATAGATCTCGATTTAACCTTATTATTATTTAGTCTTGAAACACTCCCTTATTAGATTTAATATCATTTAAGTAACCTTAAATTACATTTTACTCAATATTTTCTTTAATTTTATTAAACGTGAAATATTCATTAAATCACTTAAATCAAAAATCCAGTTACAAAATCATACCTTTAAAATTTCCATTCGATAATTTCAAATCGATTTAATTAAATAAATCCTTATTTAAATACCATGTTTAATAAACCCCAAATTTATCTCCCAATCTTAATTATTCAACTTTTTACAACGGTAAATTTTGAAATATAAATCTTAAATAATACTCAAACATATTATATGGATTAAATCAATGTCAATAATATTATTATAAATCTATATATAAAAATTTCCATTTATATATATATATATAATATTTTAAGAACCAATATTTATTAAGTCCCATATATTTCTTTTCAACTGTAGAAATTTATTTTCAAAATATTTATATGGACCAACGGTGTCTATATATATTTCCTATCATATATTCAAGTGCTACGGATATTTATCATTTCAACTCGTACACTAAATATATACGGGTGGATATCATTTCAACCCGTAATCCCAAATTCAATTAAATAAAAATCGCTTAGGTTTATCATTTCAACCCATAATGATTTTCTCCTATTCTAAAGCCCGTTCGGGTATGTATCATTTCAACCCATAATGATTTCTATACTAACAGGGAACTTGCAGAGTGATAATAGATATGAAAATAATAATAACAACAGGCATATATCATCAAAATAAATATAAACAATAAGATATGGTGTCATATCCCATAAGTGAACAGTTATGAATAATAGCATATATAAAAATTTAAATAACTACAGGCTCATATTTCAATTGTCGTTTCAATTGAAATCAAATTTAATAAATAAAAGAACGTTAATCGTGAGTGATTGCTCACATTTTGAGGCTAGAGAGATTTGAAATAGGTTACGAATCCAAGCAGAATTTCCAAAACGAACAATATTGGCACGAATTGGATGAACAAGGCTGATAAAACGAATAGATGAAAGAAATCAGGACTGAGACGACGAAGACAATTGGTATACGAGAACTTAAATATCAATATATACTATAAATATATAAATCATATTCTAAATCCTAATACATTTTAAATTTAAAATATATAGGCATTTCAAAATCATATATCAAAATCAAACATACATTTAAAATAATGTAAAATAATATTATTTTATCTTCAAATAAATAGTTAATCCCAAATGTACCACACAAAAAAAATTATTATAAAACCAATATACATAAACAAACAGCAATCGCCATTTGCAATTTACATTTATTTTAACACATACTAAACAATAACCGAAACCATACCATTTTAAAACAAGCAAGCTAGGACTTATATACTAACTATACGCAACCCAATAGTAACTGACAATTGCACTTACACATTCAACTGTTATATCATATACAGTGAACGGGACATCATATTATAATCTATGTGTATACTAATACATATGTATAACTAGTTTACTACAAAACAACTATAACCTATACTAAAATAAATGTAAGTATATAAAAACATATGCAGGCTTGTTTATATATAACCCAAATGGATGTAAAATAAAAGATGCAGACCGCCTACCCTGTACAAACTGCAGACCAACTAATATTAAAAAAAACTATAACATACTCTCATTTCTCTTTTTTTTCCAACTAAATTCATAAGCTGCTGATACATATAATTGCTGTAAACAAATTTGTATAAACACTTATACATTAAAATATGCTTACGGAATGTAAAATATTTTATAAACAAGACAAAAGCATAGTGCTTTAAATACGTGTATATATATACCTAATTTCAAATGCAACAGAAAAACAACCTTGTAATGTATGCAGACACACTTAAGACGAACTAAAAGGTGCAGATTACCATAGATACATGCAATGCATATATGCACAACCCATGCAAACCACATGTATGAAAGTGAATGTATATGGCCACCTTAAAAACATAGCGTATGGAAAATAATATTACAGAGGTATGTTTAAATCATATATGAAACCAAAACTATGTAAACCATTTTTTTAGCAACTTTGTACAGTTGCAATATTGGTACAGTCTAATATTCATACTCTCTAAACAAATATATAAAATAATATGTCTTTACCTCAATATAGAGAAAAACTTTACTTCATAAAAGAAGAAGGCCCAAGATGCTCGGCTTGCATCAAGAAGGAGGGGAACGGAGCAAGGCTGCTAGGCGATAGGAGGGAAAAGGGAGGAGGAAGTGGCTGATGAGATCGGGTTGGTGAGTGGTTGGAGATGACGTGGCCAAAGCAGAGGTTGGATAGGAGTGGGAGGCGGTGCTTGTGATGGTCGCTGAGGTGAAGGCGGATGGGTCAGAGTTATAGTGTAAACGAAAATGAAGGAAGAAAAATATAAAGAAGGTTATAAAGAAGATGGAAAGAAACGTAACGAAATTAAAGATAGGTGAATGCGAAATAACGTATAGAGTTTTATACATTTAAACTTTGAAATGGCAACGGTCATGAATTGATTTAGCTACATTTAAAGCAATAAATTTTTGTTTGTTTGGAAAGTACGTAATGAGTTTGGAAAGGCAATGATAAAAAAAAGGAATGGACAGAGAAATTTAAGCAAAGATAAAACGTATAGAAATAAATATAGAATAGTGGGATGGTCACGATAATTCAATGAATAATTAAAGCAACTTTTTATGCCACCAGCTACACGTTCAAATTTGAAAAGACAGAGTAACGGACCATATGATAAATTGAAATGATGGATCGATAACAACTGTGAAATTCAAAACAATTAATAATAACGTGCGCAGCACGCTTCAATAATTGAAACCGAAGAAAAGAAATAAAGTCACAATTTAAAGGTACCGTGATGTGTGCAATAATAAAATGAAAACGTACACAAATAAATGAAATTGTAATAGTCTCTCATTGATTCAGCTGACACATAATAAAGAAATCGATTGATGCGCGTTTAAATTTTGAAATGCCAAAAGAAATCAAATGGTAACGGATCTGGTACCGAAACGGTTACCGGTTTTGTGGGTTCCGCTGTGTATCGGACTTCAAAATACAGAAATAAATGTACCATAGAGATCAGTTCGACGAGACGATCAAAATGGTATACAAATATCAATGGTACGAATTAATTATAAAAAATTCGAATTTTCTACTAGCGGAAAGTGCAGCAAAAACGTAGAAAAATAAGGTCGACGGAGCTAAAATGGTCTGAATTTGGGAAAACGGAAAATGATGTCTCAGTCAGAAGATGATTTAGAATTTTTCTATGTAAAAATATTCAGGTCTTGAAAATAAATTTATTTTCACCATTTATTAACTGATTTGAATTTAATAGAATCATATAATAAATAAACCTTCATACAATCAATTGAAAATTTACCATTTGCTATACTTAATTATACGTAAACCAAATATTAAAACTTTATTTCAAAATATTATTATTAAAATTTCTCAAAATCCAAATTAAATACGTTATAAAACCAATTAAAAATTAATAAAAATTTATGAGTCGTTACACTCTCCTCCATTCAAAACTTTTCGTCCCCGAAAAGGAAGGAGGTAGGAGAATAGAACAACCGGAAATAAAGGTAGATTGAAAGTCAAGGGTATATAATTAATTTAAAACTATATAAATTTTACTTGAAATATTCATTTGAAAACTTCATTTGCGATTCAGTTATCCTTAATACTTTAAAATTTTCAAAACTCATTGGAATTTAATATGTTTAAATAACACCTTTATACATATATAAAAGCTATTTGTAAATAATTATTTGCATCATTAGTTATATTTACAAAGAATCTATTGAAAACATTAAATCCATAATTCATAAATTTATAAATTTGTCTTTAGATACTTTTCACACATTATTAATAAATCATTCACTTTAAATATTTTTTATTTAATTAATAACTTCAAAAATATTTATAACACTAAAATTTTCTATTAAACAATGTAGTACACAAATAAGCAATATTTAAAAGATTATATTCAAAAAGGAAAGGAAGGTAGATTCTGGATAACAGAATCAAGGGGAATAACTAAAGCTGAGCAGATACGGTAGATTCAAAAGATAGTATCGGGCACGAATAATTAATTCAAACCTTAAGAATTTCAATTTCAAATATTATACAAATTATTTTGTTGGAAATACTTTTATAATAAATACCTTTATATCAAAATAAATCCTTTTTTTCTTTTCTTTTTTGAAAATACTTTTATAACTCGATGTTTTAACAAGTTTATCCTCGTTCTTGCAATTTTTGGCCATGCGTTGATCAGGCACAAAGCTAGAATTCTTCATGTACTACGTAGACCCATTTCAACACCCAGTGAAAGTTCTTGAAAAAACCTTTAAAACAGATATGGAATGTACAATCCAAACAAACAACCAAACCAAAACCTTTGTCCAATCATGGTTCGCAGATACACAATGATTACGCCTGGATCCCCCAGGAAGCAATCTGTATTCGTAAGTTTTCTCAGCCCTGCGAGTTACGCCATGATGACTAGTAGAGTGCATGATACACAATGGTTATGCCTGGGTCCCCGGGAAACAATTCGTACCCCTAGGCCGTCTCAACTAGGCAGTTTCGCTACTATTCGCGGCCTACACAGATTGCAGGATACACAATGGTTATGCTTGGATCCTCCAGGAAACAATCCGTACCCCTAGGCCAGACTCAGCCAGGCAATTGCGCTATGCAGTCGCGAGAGAAAAAAAACCATAGGTTACGCCACGGTGGGAACACTCGAGTATTACATCCGAAAAACCAAAAATCAGCGAGAATAATATCGATAGAATGAATCCACGATGTGGCCACAAAGCGGATATCAAGCCGAAGGCACTTTCCATATCTTTACTTCGAAAATATATATCATATAGTACCTTTTCAAATCACTTTCAAATATAATACATATATAAAGTCCATTTATATATAGGATCCCATTTTCAAATCGAATACTTTCCAAATCAATAGTATATCAAATCATACTTATATAGACTTCGATTATATAAAATTCTCTTTCCAAATTGAGTGCCTTTCAAATCAATGGATTTCAAATCAATTTCATACTCTTACAAATCCAATTTATATAAGTTCGACCACTCCCAAATCAAGTACTTAATAAGGTTCTCAATTTCAAATCATTTTAATATCAATTCAGTTTAAAAACCATATATGATTTCACCAAATTTCTTCCAAATTAATATTTCAATTTCAAAGTTCCCAAAATAATAGGCTTAGAAAATAATACCATTTCCCAAATCAACATAATTCAGGTCAAACAAATTCATTTCCAAAATCACCATATAAGTATTTTTATTCCAATCTAATTTCAAACCAAATATTTTCTCAAAATCAATTATAAAATGGTTCTAACTTTATAATTATCCCT
This sequence comes from Allium cepa, assembly GCA_030765085.1. NCBI lineage: Eukaryota > Viridiplantae > Streptophyta > Magnoliopsida > Asparagales > Amaryllidaceae > Allium > Allium cepa. The sequence continues at coordinate 84,774,040 of CM060942.1, read as the reverse complement.
TTAAAACCTTTAACTATTTATTTCTATATGAAAAATCCAACTTTCCATCTTGCAAATTATTTATTTAACAAAAGTTTCAAATTTACTTAAGTCATACTCTTCATACTTTAAACATACAAAACTAAACTTATATTCTTTATCAAATATTTTATACCCTTCGAAATTTCTTAGTTTTAAAATTTTAAACCTTGATTTGGAAGTGTTCGAACATTTAAAATTGTTAGTGAAATCAAATTTTCAATTCAAGACTTGAAAATCAACAATAAATCAATTTCAATAGATAGGATTATACCAAATTAAATCCGAAACTCGAGGACTGAACATCGGTCTCACTTTAAATTGTTTCAAATATATACATATATCTTTTGAAAATATCAAATTACTTCGGAATTTGAAATCAAAAACGGTTTTACAAAATCACTCTCATAGTGAAGCTATTAAAGTGGCCTCTCCCTCACTTTGAAACTTGAAAATCAATGCCGATGATGCATGCACTCATCACCGAAATTATTCTCCAGCGACATAATTGAGTTCTAGACTTCTATTTTCTTGAAAACTTCTTTGAAATTTCTTCAAAATTATTGAAATTCATTTGAACTCATTTGAAACATTTCTTATCCGAAAAATACCTTTAAATCGTATTATTCTTATATATTTTCCAAAATCTTGAAACCAATTTCAAAATACCGGAATTCAATTCTCGAATATCAAATTTAACCCTTCAGTTATAAATCATTTTAATATAAATTAATTTCTTATAAATTTTCAAAATTTCAAACCCTTTCGAAACTTTTATATAGAATAACATTTCTTATTTGTTTTATATATAGGTATATAATCCTTATCGAAAACATTTTCTTTTTATATATAGAATAATATCATAGTTATAATAATAATTTCGATATATAAAATAATTTCAAAAATACAAACAAAACCCAATTTCCAAAGGATGATTTAAGAATGGATTTCCATATAAAGATAGAGATACAAATTAGAGGGACTGTAGTCAAAAAGAATGCTGGTTCGAAGATATACTTGATCGAATATGAGATAATTAAATTATAAAATAGAAGATGGATATACTTCTACAATTCGAGGCGACCTTAATCAGGTCAACCGTGACCTTAGGAATATAATCGATGCGGAATTCCAAAACAAATCGACATTCGATCGCCAGAGATAGAATTCAGTATATCAAGATATAGCAGCATTCTAAACCGAGGATATTGAAATCTTCGGTGAATCTGTAACAACCCGCATATTTATCGATTTTATATTTAAATATTTTATTTAAATATTTTATCGTTAGTCGGATTTTAGTCCGAAAAGCTACTTTTTGCATACGTTCAAATTAGGACTCGAGACCCCTTCCATTGAGTTTAAAATGACGTTTCCAATCTTTTTAAGTATAAACTTTGATGTGTTTGGAGTTAGTAGAATTTCGCTACTTTTCACTTAGGACTTTGGTTTGGATATTAGCCTACGAGACCCAAGCCCAAACCTCTCTTCTCTTCATAACTTTATTTCATTTCCTAACACTAAAGCTTCATAAAAAATGGAGGAGGGAATGGAAAATTAAAACTCCAAGCTCAAGTCCTCTTGCAAATCCATCATCCAACTCCAAATCTAGAAAGAAGACATTGATTCAAGCTTGTGGTTGATTCTTCATTTGCATTCAAGGTTCTTCCATTGATTTCAAGCTTCTTCTTCATTGAATTTGTGCAAAGGTGAGATTTTTATCTCACATTTTTGTCTAAAACTATCTTGGATTGTTGGGAATGATTTCCTATCACTTCAGCATGTACATTTGCATTTGGTTTGGATAGGATCGGCGAAAAACTCCAATTTTTAGTGTTTTTGGTGAATTCCTGGGCTTAGGTCATTCTGGTTGGAAATTCACCTCGGAATTAGCTTGTTCCACTTAGGTCGCAACGGCAAGCTCGTTCCAGATGGGTCGTTCCATTGGTTGGCTCGGCAATGTTAGGTCGTTAGACATTAAGTCGTTCGCATTTAGGTCGTTCGACCTACTCAACTCACATCGGCAACCTTAGGTCGCGGTATATTGGTCGGCCTGCTCACGTTTGTTCTCTCGGCCAACTTAGGTCGCTCATCCCGTTCACACATTAGGTCGCACACCCCTTACCTCGTTAGGTTGCACGGCCTTGATTTCCATTAGGTTCCAAGGCCACTAGGTCGTGCAACACTTAGGTCGCAAAGCCACTTAGGTCGCAAAGCCACTTAGGTCGCTTGACCCCATGTTCACCGTTAAGTCGCTCGGCCTTGTCTTTGTTAGGTCGCGAGTTTGTTAGGTCGTTCGTCCTTAAATAATTAGGTCGCACGGCCATGCGACCTCATTAGGTCGCTCCCCCTGTTCCTTAGCTCGACCTCGTTAGGTCGCTCCCCCTGTTGTATAGCTCGACCTCGTTAGGTCACTCGCACCTGTTAACTGCTTAGCTCCGCCATGTTTGGTCGTAGGGGTATTTCTACTTTGATGGTTTTGTAACCGATTTCCTTGGATTTTATTCATGACTTCGAATGTGAATTTTGTGATTGATTGTTTTTATAATCATTTTTGTGATTTTTCACTTTAAAAGCATTAAGGTTTCAATACTAGTAGTGAATATCAAAACTCTTTCATCAAAGCGATTTCAACACTATTTTATTAGAAAGCTCTTTCCTTAAACCGTTTTCCAATCTATTAGTATATACAAACCTTTACCTCGCTCGGAATGAGAAATCTAATTAAACGTCTTAGTAAAACAAGTGGTATGAAACACGTGCGTTTGCTTCGTCGATTAATTCTTGGACTTGTTCGATTGAATCTCTTGTGACAATTTTCTAGTGGAAACTTACAATTTGTTCGTAAATATCTAAGTTAAGCTAGTGGTTATGGGACATGAGGCTAAACTTTTATATTTACTAACTCACTGTAATTGACACTTCTTGATGATCGATGATGATCATTTTTGTGATTTAGACTAGCAATTGCGCGATGTCTCTTTGTCTACGAGGGAGACTAAAACCCGTTTCTGTGGAGCTTCGGCTCAATTTAGTGGGGTAGCGACCCATGGTTTTCGGACCATTTGGGGAGCTTCGAATCAAAAATTTATGGTTAGCTACCATGGAATAGTGTTCCATTTTGTGATACATGTGTTGGTGAGTTTTCATACTCCCGTTTGTGATAGGCCTCCCCCTTTTTGTGATTTCTGGGTTTCTTGCACAGATTTCTAGAATTTTGTGTTTCACCAATTTTAGTGATTTTCATTGATAAGCTTTATCAATATTTGTGCATTGATGAATTTTTGTGTCATTGACTCTTTTGTGTATGCAAATTTATGGAGTTTGACATTCCTTTGGATCTTTGAGAAGATTCTTGTGATATTGATTAATCTCTTGTTGATGTTCATTTACATGCTTTTCATAGTATGTCATTATGGTTATTATATGTTTATACCATATCTCTTATTCTATATCATCTCATCTGATATTTATAGCTAGACTGATCCGTTTATTATTTTCTTACTAAATATTACTCGGGTCAGACCGAGATGTTACAGGTGCTTCTGCTTGACTTCTCATTCAGGATCTTTACCTTTACTTTTGCCTAACTACTTAGATTAGTAGTTTTTTTGTTGAATACGTTTGAGAAATAGACTCATGAATGCATTCATATTCTTTTGTCTAGCACTTGTAGCTATTCATTTGTAATAGTGTGGATCTTTTTGACCACTACTCTGATGCACACTTTCATGTGTTATATTCATATCTTTTTCCGCCTTAGTGATTTGGATATCTGTGACTGATTTATGTTATGTATATTTCTATGTTTGTTTCCGAAGCTTATTATAGCCTCCGTGTAGTAGCATTGATTTTTCTCAAAGCAATTACATGGATGGTCGCTCCTCAACAGCCTTATTCTCCGTGCTAGTCGACAGCATTACACCGTAGTGTTCTTGCCTAGCGTGGGTATAGAGGTGGGGCGTCACAGCTTGGTATCGGAGCGAAACTTCGTTACAATATAGAAAAATTTAACAAGGATTATTGTCCTAAGTCCATCTTAGGAGTCGTGCCTTAGGATTTAGTTCGTGTCTTCGTACAGTTCTATCCTATTTACTTTATGATTCCTTGTTTCACCAATCAAGAGTGTTTGATATTTATTTGGTGAATAACCCTTTTCTTCTTCCTCTTCTTTCTTTCTTAAGGAAGAGAAATGGTTATACCAGGCCATCCCAGCGCCAGTCAACCAAGAGCTACTCCCCAGGATGGAGTTTTTGTGACTGCCCAACAGCTTCTTGATTTGGTAAAGAATGCTCAGGCAGCCGGTTCTAATTTGGAACCAACTCATCCTAAGTCTGGATTTGCACGCTTGTGCAACGATTATACCAACTTGGGTGGGAAACCATTCAAGGGCTCTAAAACTATTATTGAAGTCCAGGCTTGGCTAAGATCATGCGATCGAATCTTTTCTCGCATGAATCTTATTGATCTTCACCGTGTTCAGGTGGCTTCTAGTATGCTCCAAGAAAGAGCATTAAACTGGTACGAACTTCTTATTTCTAAAATAATTGAAGCGGACCTTACTTGGGATAAATTCCGGGAACGCTTCGAATTAAAATTTGTGCCAGAAGCAGAGAAGGTGACTTTGGCTCGCCGTTTTATTGACCTTGTTCAAGGTGAATCTTCGGTGACAGACTATGTCGCGTCTTTCGAATCTCTTTTCAAATACGGGGTTGAATACATTAATACCCTATTGAAGAAAAATCATAGATTTGTCTATGGCTTGAACAAAAATCTCAAGAAGCCATTACTTCTAAAACTGATATCGCTCTTCGTCTTGAAGAGGCAGATAGGGAAAGCGATGTTGAGATTGTGGGTGCCAAACCAAACTTCAAGAGCAACAAGAAAAGGCCTAATAAGTTCAAAGGTCCTTATCCCAATAAGAAAGGGAAGCAAGCAACTCCTGTGGCAAAGACTTCTTCCTTTGGTCATGGGGAATGTTATAATTGTGGTTCGAAGGACCATTACGCGAATAAGTGTCCAAAATCCCTCTCTTTTCGCTATTGCAAAAGTCCCAGTCATGCTATACCTTCATGTCCCAAACTTCAAAACAAGAAGGAGGGAAAGTTGAATGTGGCTCAAGCCCCTCGCAACACATCTCGTAGTCAAGGTATGTCTCATTCTATCCTTGATGGCACTATTATATTTCGTGATCAACCTATTCGAGTTCTTTTTGATACGGGTGCATCCCATTTTTTTATTTCAAAAGAACTTGTTGATACTTTTTCTTTGGATGTTTTGTGTTTAATGACTTCTTTGAGAATTGCGAATCCGGTTGGTGGATCCGCAACGCTTAGTTTGCTTTGTAAAGATGTCGAGATTGTTTTGTGTGATTTTTCTTTTCGAGCCGATTTGCATGTCATGCGTTACTTAGGCTTTGGAATGATTTTGGGAATGGATTGGCTTAACTATTATGAAGCTCATATCCTTTGTCTAGAGCGGACTATTCATCTTCGACATCTTCAATCTGTTAAGCAGATTTCTATTATTCTCAAAGATTCGGATTCCTCTTTGTCTGCATCTTTATATTCTTTAAATCCTCGTGATGATGATAGTGATGATGAGGAAGATGTCATTTTTCTTATTCATGTTGTTCATGAATTTTCCAACATATTTGAGCCCGTTTTAGGATTTTCACCTAAGCGAGCAATTGTGTTCAAAATTAATCTTATCCCGGGAGCTCAACCTATTACCCGTCCTCCTTATTGCATGTCTAATAAGGAGAATGAGGAGATGCGCAAACAATTATCCGAATTGGAGACGAAGCAATTTATTCGCTCTAGTTCCTCGCCTTGGGGAGCTTCGGCTATTTTCGTGAAGAAATTCGATGGTACGCTTAGGCTTTGCGCTGATTATCGCAAGCTTAATGATCTTACTATTAAAAATAATTATCCTTTACCACGGATTGATGATCTATTCGATCGGCTTAGTGGTGCTAGAGTCTTTTCACAATTGGACTTGGCTACCGGTTTTCATCAGCTTCGTATTGCAGAGGATAGCATTCCTTTGACATCGTTCCGTACTCGTTATGGATCTTATGAATGGCTTGTTATGCCATTTGATTTTAGGTCCAGATTTTATTCGTGATTCCACAGAAAAGATTGATCTTATTCGTCATAGGTTGAAAGAAGCCTAAAGTAGACAAAAATCCTATGCCGATAACCGAAGAAGGAAATTAGAATTTTCTGTGGGAGATCTTGTGTTTATTCGTGTTTCGCCTATGAAAGGTGTTGAGCATTTCAGTCGATCGAGAAAGTAGCGCCTAGGTATATTGGTACATTTCCTATCACCAAACGCATTGGTTCTATGGCTTATCGCCTTGAATTACCGGCTCAATTTTCTGCTATGCATTATGTGTTTCACGTTTCTCAATTACGGAAATGCCTTCGGGATTCCGATTCTATTCTTGAGCCTGGTGTTGTGGAAGAAATTGAAGTTTCGCCAAATTTAACTTATGAGCAACATCCTGTTCGTATTGTTGCTTCGGAGGTCAAACGACTTCGAAATAAAGATGTTCCTCTTGTTAAAGTTCAATGGTCCTCAAATCCTTAAGATTGTTCTTGGGAATCTAGAGAATTCATCGAGCAAACACATCCGGACTTACTTTCTCATGCTCCTTGAGGTGAACTTTTTATTACAAATTTCTTTTGTGTTAATATGCTTTTATGGTTGTTACTTTTTATTTCCATCTTATATATTCCAAGGACGCAATTTCTTTAAGGAGGGGAGTCTGTAACAACCCGCATATCTATCGATTTTATATTTAAATATTTTATTTAAATATTTTATCGTTAGTCGGATTTTAGTCCGAAAAGCTACTTTTGCATACCTTCAAATTAGGACTCGAGACCCCTTCCATTGAGTTTAAAATTACGCAATCTTTTTAAGTATAAACTTTGATGTGTTTGGAGTTAGTAGAATTTCGCTACTTTTCACTTGGACTTTGTTTTGGATATTAGCCTACTAGACCCAAGCCCAACCCTCTCCTCTATTCATAACTTTATTTCATTTCCTAATACTAAAGCTTCATAAAAAATGGAGGAAGGAATGGGAAATTAAAACTCCAAGCTCAAGTTCTCTTGAAAATCCATCATCCAACTCCAAATCTAGAGAGAAGCCATTGATTCAAGCTTGTGGTTGATTCTTCATTTGCATTCAAGGTTCTTCCATTGATTTCAAGCTTCTTCTTCATTGAATTTGTGCAAAGGTGAGATTTTTATCTCACATTCTTGTCTATAACTATCTTGGATTATTGGGAATGAATTCCTATTACTTTAGCATGTACATTTGCATTTGGTTTGGATTGGATCGGCGAAAAACTCCAATTTTTAGTGTTTTTGGTGAATTCCTGGGCTTAGGTCGTTCTGGTTGGAAAAGTCACCTCGGAATTAGCTCGTTCCACTTAGGTCGCAGCGGCAAGCTCGTTCCAGATGGGTCGTTCCATAGGTTGGCTCGGTAATGTTAGGTCGTTAGACCTTAAGTCGTTCGCATTTAGGTCGTTCGACCTATTTAACTCACATCGGCAACCTTAGGTCGCGGTATATAGGTCGGCCTGCTCACGTTTGTTCTCTCGGCCAACTTAGGTCGCCCGTCCCGTTCACAAATTAGGTCGCACACCCCTTACCTCGTTAGGTCGCACGGCCTTGATTTCCATTAGGTTGCAAGGCCACTAGGTCGTGCAACACTTAGGTCGCAAAGCCACTTAGGTCGCTTGACCCCAAGTTCACCGTTAAGTCGCTCGGCCTTGTCTTTGTTAGGTCATGAGTTTGTTAGGTCGTTCGGCCTTAAATAGTTAGGTCGCATGGCCATGCGGCCTTGTTAGGTCGCTCCCCCTGTTCCTTAGCTCGACCTCGTTAGGTCGCTCCCCCTGTTGCATAGCTCAACCTCGTTATGTCACTCGCCCTTGTTAACTGCTTAGCTCGGCTATGTTTGGTCGCAGGGGTATTTCTACTTTGATGGTTTTGGAACTAATTTCCTTGGATTTTATTCACGACTTCGAATGTGAATTTTGTGATTGATTGTTTTTACAATCATTTTTGTGATTTGTCACTTTAAAAACATGAAGGTTTCAATACTAGTAGTAAATATCACAACTCTTTCATCAAAGCGATTTCAACACTATTTTATTACAAAGCTCTTTCCTTAAACCGTTTTCAATCTATTAGTATATACAAACCTTTACCTCGCTCGGAATGAGAAATCTAATTAAACGTCTTAGTAAAACAAGTGCTATGAAACGCGTGCGTTTGCTTCGTCGATTAATTCTTGGACTTGTTCGATTGAATCTCTTGTGATAATTTTCTAGTGGAAACTTACAATTTTTTCGTAAATATCTAAGTTAAGCTAGTGGTTATGGGACATGAGGCTGAACTTTTATATTTACTAACTCGCTGTAATTGACACTTCTTGATGATTGATGATGATCATTTTTGTGATTTAGACTAGCAATTGCGCGATGTCTCTTTGTCTACGAGGGAGACTAAACCTCATTTCTGTGGAGCTTCGGCTCAATTTGGTGGGGTAGCGACCCATGGTTTTCGGACCGTTTGTGAAGCTTCGGCTCAAAAATTAATGGTTAGCTACCATGGAATAGCGTTCCACTTTGTGATACACGTGTTGATGAGTTTTCATACTCCCGTCTGAGATAGGCCTCCCCCGTTTTGTGATTTCTGGGTTCCTTGCACAGATTTCTAGAATTTTGTGTTTCACCAATTTAGTGATTTTCATTGATAAGCTTTATCAATATCTGTGCATTGGTGAATTTGTATGTCAATGACTCTTTTGTGTATGCAAATTTATGGAGTTTGACATTCCTTTGGAACTTTGAGAAGATTCTTGTGATATTGATTAATCTCTTGTTGATGTTCATTTACATGGTTTTCATAGTATGTCATTATGGTTACTATATGTTTATACCATATCTCTTATTCTATATCATCTCATCTGATGTTTATAGCTAGATGATCCGTTTATTATTTTCTTATTAAATAATACTTGGGTCAGACCGAGATGTTACATGTGCTTCTGTTTGACTTCTCATCCAGGATCTTTACCTTGACTTTTGGCTAACTACTTAGATTAGTAGTTTTTTTGTTGTATACGTTTGAGAAATAGACTTATGAAAGTATTCATATTCTTTTGTCTAGCACTTGTAGCTATTCTATTGTAATAGTGTGGATCTTGTTTGACCACTACTTTGATGCACACTTTCATGTGTTATATTCATATCTTTTTCTGCCTTAGTGATATGGATATTTGTGATTGATTTATGTTATGTATATTTCTATGTTTGTTTCCGAAGCTTATTATAGCTTCCGTGTAGTAGCTTTGATTTTTCTCAAAGCAATTACATGGATGGTCTCTCCTCAACAGCCTTGTTCTCCATGCTAGTCGACAGCATTACACCGTAGTGTTCTTGTCTAGCGAGGGTATAGAGGTGGGGCGTCACAGAATCAATGCCGATTGTAAAGGAGTTTTCACCCCCTTTACAATACATTCAGCGGAGTTATGGAATACTCCAGAATCAAACGAATATAAATAGAAAGAGACAAGAATGAATTTCGGAACCGAGGGACATTCCAAAATTCAAATGAAATCGAGTCAAAATGAAGAGATTAAAATCGAACGAAAGTGATTCTGTAAATAAATTTACCATATATGCTAAGTTTTGCCTAGAGCCAAAGCTCTGGTACCAACTGTAACAGCCCGCTATTTTGGACATTCAAATCGATAATAAAACCATACATATCCGACTTGAATAATTTAAAATACCAAATTGTTAATTAAAATTTGGCAAAACTTAAAATATACAATAAAGAAATCAATCACAGATCACAGAGTAATATAATGCTAACGAATAGATAAAGAATAGTAGTTCATGAAGCTACTATATACATCAGAGTTAGAAATAAAATACAACCGAATAGTTCAAATGCAGTGAAGTCTCCAATGCAACAGATGACTACTCTGAACCAATCAACTGGAAAGGCTGGAATCTGAATCGATAGTTGGATCTCCAAATGAAGCTCCGAACTCCAAAGGTGAGTCTCTAATGCTGTATCACTCAGTCTGACCCGAGTTTAAAGCAAAACACAAAACACTCGATTCAGGATTAACATTCTTATATCAATAAATCCAACTCAAGTGAAATATCAACTGAAATACAAATAACTTAAAGGATGTTTGGGATAACCATCCTCCAAGGGTCCATGGAACTATCTGCAAGGTAAAAATATACACTATAACACCGTGGTCATTTCAGCTTAAATTATACTTCAAAACCAAATATCATTTTCACTTCAGATATCTCTATATTTCCCAAAATAGTATTTATATATATTAAATAATTTATACAATAAAGTATTTTCAATTCCCTCAACTTAACAAATCGTTTCAACATCAACCCGACCTTCTCATTTAAATTAAATTCAATCTCAATTTATCAATTTAAATTCAACTCAATTCCTAAAATAAACACTTCAATTTATCGATCTCAAATTCGGATTTGTAATCACAAAAATACCCCTTTATATTTCAACATATTCCAAAACTTCAAGTATTCAACGTTTCAACTAATTTTTATTCAATTTAGTTTTCTAAATAATAAATTCAAATTTGGTTCAACCTAAATTTTCACTTTAATTCAATTTAGTTGCTAAAAACAAATTCAACTACGTTGATTTCAAATACAGATCTGAATCTCAACATAAACCATTTAAATTCCAATATAGTTCAAGGCTTTAATATTTAAATGTTCTATATAATAGTTTCATATAGATCTCGATTTAACCTCTTTATTATTTAGTCTTGAAACACTCCCTTATTAGATTCAATATCATTTAAGTAACCTTAAATTATATTTTACTCAATATTTTCTTTAATTTTATTAAACGTGAAATATTCATTAAATCACTTAAATCAAAAATCCAGTTACAAAATCATAACTTTAAATTTTCCATTCGATAGTTTCAAATCGATTTAATTAAATAAATCCTTATTTAAATACCATTTTTAACAAACCCCAAATTTATCTCCCAATCTTAATTATTCAACTTTTTACAACGGTAAATTTTGAAATACAATCTTAAATAATACTCAAACATATTATATGGATTAAATCAATCTCAATAATATTATTATTAAATCTATATATAAAAATTTCCATTTATATGTATAATATTTTAAGAACCAATATTTATTAAATCCTTTATATTTCTTTTCAACTGTAGAAATTTATTTTCAAAATATTTTTATGGACCAACGGTGTCTGTATATATTTCCTATCATATAGTCAAGTGCTACGGATATTTATCATTTCAACCCGTACACTAAATATATACGGGTGGATATCATTTCAACCCGTAATCCTAAATTCAATTAAATGAAAATCGCTTGGGTTTATTATTTCAACCCACGACGATTCAAGCGATTTTCTCCTATTCTAAAGCCTGTTCGGGTATGTATCATTTCAACCCATAATGATTTCTATAGTAACAGGGAACTTGCAGAGTGATAACAGATATGAAAATAATAACAACAACAAGCATATATCATCAAAATAAATATAAACAATAGGATATGGTGTCATATCCCATAAGTGAACAGTTATAGATAATAGCGTATATAACAATTTAAATAACTACAACCTCATATTTCAATTGTCGTTTCAATTGAAATCAAATTTAATAAATAAAAGAACGTTAATCGTGAGTGATTGCTCACATTTTGAGGCTAGAGAGATTTGAAATAGGTTACGAATCCAAGCACGAATTTCCAAAACGAACAATATTGGCACGAATTGGACGAACAAGGCTGATAAAACGAATAGATGAAAGAAATCAGGACTGAAACGATGAAGATAATTGGTATACGAGAACCTAAATATCACTATATACTATAAATATATAAATCATATTCTAAATCCTAATACATTTTAAATTTAAAATACATAGGCATTTCAAAATCATATATCAAAATCAAACATACATTTAAAATAATGTAAAATAATATTAATTTATCTTAAAATAAATAGTTAATCCCAAATGTACCACACAAAAAAATTTATTATAAAACCAATATACATAAACAAACAACAATCGCCGTTTGCAATTTACATTTATTTTAACACATATTAAACAATAACCGAAACCATACCATTTTAAAACAAGCAAGCTAGGACTTATATACTAACTATACGCAACCCAATAGTAACTAACAATTGCACTTACACATTCAACTGTTATATCATATACGGTGAACGGAACATCATATTATAATCTATGTGTATACTAATACATCTGTATAACAAGTTTACTACAAAACAACTATAACCTATACTAAAATAAATGTAAGTATATAAAAACATATGTAGGCTTGTTTATATATGACCCCAATGGTTGTAAAATAAAAGATGCAGACTCCCTATCCTACACAAACTGCAGATCAACTAATATTAAAAAAACTATAACATACTCTCATTTCTCTTTTTTTTCCTACTAAATTCTTAAGCTGCTGATACATATAATTGCTGTAAACAAATTTGTATAAACACTTATACATTAAAATATGCTTATGGAATGTAAAATACTTTATAAACAAGAGAAAAGCATAGTGCTTTAAATACGTGTATATATATACACCTAATTTCAAATGCAACAGAAAAACAACCTTGTAATGTATGCAGACACACTTAAGACGAACTAAAAGGTGCAGATTACCATAGATACATGCAATGCATATATGCACAACCCATGAAAACAACATGTATGAAAGTGAATGTATATGGCCACCTTAAAAACATAGCGTATGGAAAATAATATTACAGAGGTATGTTTAAAATCATATATGAAACCAGAACTATGTAAACCAATTTTTTTAGCAACTCTGTACAGTTGCAATATTGGTACAGTCTAATATTCATACTCTCTAAACAAATATATAAAATTATATATCTTTACCTCAATATAGAAAAAAACTTTACTTCATAAAAGAAGAAGGCCCAAGATGCTCGGCTTGCATCAAGAAGGAGGGGAACGGAGTAAGGCTGCTAGGCGATAGGAGGGAAAAGGGAGGAGGGAGTGGTTGATGAGATCGGGTTGGTGAGTGGTTGGGGCTGACGTGGCCAAGGCAGAGGTTGGATAGAAGTGGGAGGCGGTGCTTGTGATGGTCGCTGAGGTGAAGGCGGATGGGTCAGAGTTATAGTGTAAACGAAAATGAAGGAAGAAAAATATAAAGAAGGTTATAAAGCAAATGGAAAGAAACGTAAAGATAGGTGAATGCGAAATAACGTATAGAGTTTTATACGTTTAAACTTTGAAATGGCAACGATCATGAGTTGATTTAGCTACATTTAAAGCAATAAATTTTTGTTTGTTTGGACAGTACGAATGAGTTTGGAAAGGCAATTATAAAAAAAAAGGAATGGACAAGCAAAGATAAAACGTACAGAAATAAATATAGAGTAGTGGGATGGTCACGATAATTCAATGGATAATTAAAGCAACTTTTTACGCCACCATCTGCACGTTCAAATTTAAAAAGACAGAGTAACGGACCATATAATAAATTGAAATGATGGATCGATAACAGCTGTGAAATTCAAAGCAATTAAATAACATGCGCAGCACGCTTCAATAATTGAAACCGAAGAAAAGAAATAAAGTCACAATTTAAAGGTACCGTGATGTGTGCAATAATTAAAATGAAAACGTACACAAATAAATGAAATTGTAACAATCTCTCATTGATTCAGCTGACACATAATAAAGAAATTGATTGATGCGCATTTAAATTTTGAAACGCTAAAAGAAATCAAATGGTAACGGATCTGGTACCGAAACGGTTATCGGTTTCATGGGTTCCGCTGTGTATCGGACTTCAAAACATAGAAATAAATATACCATAGAGATCAGTGCGACGAGACAATCAAAATGGTATACAGATATCAATGGTACGATTTAATTATAAAAAAATTCGAATTTTCTACTAGCGGAAAGTGCAGCAAAAACGTAGAAAAATAAGGTCGACGGAGCTAAAAAAGTCTGAATTGGGGAAAACGGAAAATGACGTCTCAGTCAGAAGATGATTTAGAATTTTTCTATGTAAAAATGTTCAGGTCTTGAAAATAAATTTATTTTCACCATTTATTAACTGATTTGAATTTAATAGAATTATATAATAAATAAACCTTCATATAATTAATTGAAAATTTACCATTTGCTATATTTAATTATACATAAACCAAATATTAAAACTTTATTTCGAAATATTATTATTAAAATTTCTCAAAATCCAAATTAAATACGTTATAAAACCAATTAAAAATTAATAAAAATTTATGGGTCGTTACAATAAACCCCAAAGGCTATGTCTCATATCTCTGGTATTTGATATTACCGATTTTGATGTCACGTTCAACATCCAACCACGAGAATCTTCATTCCCCGAGCATATATTCCATTTGAACTCCAAGTCAAATTGATCTCGAAACTACACATGGATTCCCATATATTAACAGATCTCAAAATCACACAAGGATTCCTCAACAGATCTTGAAATCACACATGGATTCCCATACCTCAACAGGTCTTGGAATCACATATGGATTCCCACACCCTGAATAGACCACGAACAACTACATATATTCGGGCATCTCAAACTGATCTCAAATCTCGACATAGATTCCAACATCTCAAACCAAACAAAAACTAATCATGAGCCTCTTCAAAAGCAAAGAACATGTATATGAGTTTCGAGTGATTACGGTTTTAACTCATCTCGTATAAGTATACTCCCCCACTTACTGGGTACTCCAAAACCAATTGATCGATTTCCCAATAAGCTCAACTTACGTTTTGTGGGAAATAAATACAATAAATAAGATCGAAGATCGCCTACTAATCGTTTAACCATACAGATTTCCTTATCATTTGCCTTAGAAGATTCAAAATGAGTTTATACGTATGGTATAACATTATCGAAGATAAGTACCATATAATTCCCATGTTTCTTCCAAATATTTTCAAAGTATATTTGGTTAAATCAAATAACAATGAGAATAATCGCATACGGGAAACTGAGTCCTATGTACTATCCATAAACGAGTAACACACAATGCATGATCGAAACACACAAGCACGACCAAGTTATATAAACGACTTCTAATCCTTTTTTTAATTAATCTTCCATTATTAATTATAAACCACTTTGTTAGTAAAACTCATTTTTACTCAAAAATATCTTCATAAGTTAAACTCCGTTTATTAATTAAACTCCACTATTTAATTAAACCATCACTATTCATTTCAACACATTTTTATAAAAGTATTCATACACTTATCTCAACTATATTAGTATATTCACAAACCAATTTCAAAGGGCTTAAGACAAATGATACTCAAAAACTATCATTACAAACCCAAAACCATTTCACTTATGATTATCTTTAAAAGGTTCTTTTCAAAGATCTATTTATATTCATAAGTATAATCAAAATGGTTAAAAGGCAAATGTTATTAACACATTACCACAACAAACCCAAAACCAATTCACACTTATTATTCTCTTTAAAATTCCATTATTGAAGATCTAAGTATTTTCTAAACACATTTTACAATATTTTACCACTTTAAAATATTATTCTAGGGTTTAAAAATGAATGTTAATAAAACATTTCTAAGGACAAACCAAAAACACTTCATTATTCCATTATCTTCAAAACTTCATTTTAAAGATCCAATCACTTTTCAAAAGTAAAGTTAAATGGGTTAAAAAAATATTGCACAAACAACGTTTCTATAAACCCAAAATCACTTTTATACTTGCCATTTACTTTGAAAGATACGTGTAAAGCTCTAAGTACTTCTCCACTTATTAAACAAGGCTATATACCCTTTTAATCAATCTATAAAATAATCCATTATATCTAAGTGTTATAATCCCAAAACTCCTTTGTATATTTCATAAATACTAAACTTCCTTTCTTAAAGCTTCTAAATATACTAAAATACCTTTAAATGATACAAACACATACATATGTATACACTAATTTATTTATAAAACTAAGATATTAAAAAAATGTTGTAAGCCATTTGTAAAATATAATAATGTAAAACTCTTTTATTTCTTAAATATAATTTAACAAGTTTCTAAACTATATATACACTAAAAATATATTTTAAAATACTTATGCCATATTTGAAAAACATTTATTTAAAACCATAAAAACCTATTTTAGAATTTAAAACATCTTTTCAGAAACACATAAATTAATTCCAATAATTATTTAAACCTTGATATTTTTCGAATATATGTACGCATACATAAATTATTACAAATATGAAGAAGCCCTAGGATACCTTCCAAATTTAACTTTAAAATTGCCAATCACAGCGATTTCAAAGTGCATCCATCGTGATTTTTTCACTTCTAACATTTACAATTTCCATTTCCAATTTTCATCAATGTCTAAACCAATTCCTTTATGTAACACACCAAAACATGTGTAACTAAATGCATACACACACACACATATACACATATATATATATACATACACACATACATATATATATCGACAATATATCAAAATTTATCCAATTTAACATATGTCAAATATCAAGGATTTTCCAAGCACGTTTATAACAACTATATCGCTTCAAACATCTACAACATACTATCACTTTTCACAAAGCAACATCAAACATGTAAACAAGTAGTCTGGACCACGATACATGTTATAAATGATCAAAAGAGTGATTATACTCCATAATAATCTTGTCACTTATTTTATAAAACAAGGCAGGGTCTAAAAGAAATAACTTGCATTGTTCATTATACAGTTTATATTTCTATACAACAATTATATACACAATAATTATACAATCAAATGAAAAGTAAATTCACTCTATCCCCAAACCAATCCTAAACATAGAGGATCTTGGTATGAGCATAAGGGTCAAAATGAGGCATCGATTGGACCTCGTATGCAAAAGGTAGATTAAAAATTAGTTGGTCACTAATTAATACTTACCTCAAAACTTTCTCTCCCTTTCTCATTCATGCACAATGATACAGTGCAACTCAAATGATGCCATGTGCAATTCTGGTCATATGGAGCTCCGGTCCATAAATCAAAATCTGTTTTACCAAAAAAAGTCTATATCAAATTGCTACTGAAAAATCCCCACTTTGGAACTAGAAAATAAATGCGTAGTCATCAATAGAATCATTTCCAGCGGTAGATTTGAGTTTAGTAGATCCAAACCATGCCTTTCGGACTTAACAAAAATCATTACGAAAGCTGTATCAAATGCTTAGTAAATATTACTAAGTACCATGGTATTAATTTCTAAACCAATCTCCCAATTTGTACTTACAAATAATACTAGTATTATTTTCCAAAACCTTAGAAAACCAATTTCTAAAATACCAGGATTTATGTTCTCAAATTCTTAGTTTAAATCCTTTTCATATTTGTAAACTATACTTATAAACTATATTTATATAAGTCGCTTTCTTATATAAAACTATTACCGAAGTGTTTACCTTCAAAATATCTTTTTTTCATTTAGAATATAATAAACAAATTTTATTAAAAGTTAAATTTTAACTCAACATAATTGTCGAACGCCTTATAGTCAAACCGTGAAACTCAATTCACAAGGTGTTCATTTCAATGTTCCCACAATTTACTATATACCCAACCTATGAAGTGAAAAGGTAAAACTGCTCATAAACTGGTCGAGTACACAAATGAAATAGTAAATGATAATAATATAATATTATTATTTCCTAGTAAGCAAACATATCATAAATACCTATCTTTATTTATGAAAATTTATTCTTTTATATATAAAATATAAACCAAGGTAAAATTGTTCCATTTACCAATTTAAAAAAAAACAGAGTCGGTTTGCAGTATCCAAGTGTTTAGAGACCCCGGTCAATAATGCTGCAACACTTATTGATCAAAATCCATAAGTCGCTCTACAAACCAATCAACATAATATAAAATATTTTTATTATAATAACAAATATGCAATCTCGTACATATACACTTAGCTTATAATAAGGCATTCCATTACCCTATCACTTAATGATTTATACCCACCAAATCCAAGGTTCTTGCTTAACCATCAGCTCTAATAGCAAGTTTAACCATCCACATTTTCGATCCCCCAATGTCAATGCTAATACATACACGGTACTCACATTTGGAACACCCCAACTGCTGGAAAGACATAATATTAGGTAACATAAAAGGAAAACGAAAACATAGCAAGAAAGAAGAACACAATTAAGAATCTCACATGCAGAACGACAATATGTAATATCTCAAAAAGTCTTTACCAAAACGAAAACTTTGATATACATACATCAATTAGAGAAAACTAATCAATCATCAGCCTGAAGAGTTATAACAGCCTTCCTCACAAATGCTAATAAATACAAGTCAAGCAGTGCAGCGGAAAACATGTATGGTAAGATATCATCCAGCTCCTCTCCAAGAGCTATAATGAACCACAACTAAATATGGAAATATGCTCAAGATGACCTAAGCATTAAGAAAATAACACCCAAATCAATCTACTAGACTAGCATGAGAAATTCAAATCATATAGATTTTTATATATCTTAAAACCCTTTAAAATAAGAGTATCTAGTCAGACCACACCGCTAATAAACACGAATAGGTTTTTACCTTACGATAACCAAACCATTTCTATTATAAAATACTGTGGTAATATAATAATGTCTATGGTGTGAAATATAAATAATCACATAGTGGTGATGTATGTGAGTGTACATCATAACAATAATAGGTATATAATCATAATCGTTAAGTGTGTTTGCTAATTATTTAGGATTCTATGGAGGTGCTCTCAGTATTTCACGAATGGTCCTCCTGCACAAGGAACAGAAACATCCTTCCAAGCATCATATATATCTAAATAAAATACACTATGGGAAAATGTAGCTGGTCCATGCAAGCATCCAATAAGTTAGCTAAACTCCATAGGCTATGTCCCCTATTTCTGGTTTCTATCATTACCCATGGTGAAGTCACATTTAGCATCTCAGCACACGAGTTTTCATTACTCGAACAGATGTTCCACACACGCTCCAACTCAAACAGATCTCCGAACTACACATAGATTCCCACCTATTAACAAATCTTGAAATCACAAATGGATTCTCATACCTTAACTGGTCTCGGAAATACACATGGATTCCCACATGCTGAATAGATTACGAACAACTAAATATGTTTATGTTTGAGCATCTCATACAGATCTTAAATCTTCACATAGATTCCATTATCTCGAACCAATCATGAACGTTTCCAAAGCATGGAACACGTATATATGGGATTGGAGTAGTTACGGTTCTAAGTCATCCAATATAAGTACTCCTCGATTACTGGATATTCCAAACCAGTTGATCGATTTCCAAGTAATCTCAACTCCTCTTGTATGGAAAATAAACATACAATACATAAGATTGGAGATTACCTCCTAACAGTTTAAGTGGATGAATTTCCTTAACATTTTCCATAGAAGACCAAACGAGTTTATACGTACAGTATAACATCAACAAAGATATCTCTACCATATAATCCCCGTGTTTCTTTTAGATATTTTCAAAGTATATTCATTCAATCAAATAACAATGAGAATAATTTTATTTGAGAAACTAAGTCCCATATACTATCCATAAACAAGTAACACACAAAGCATGATCGAAAAACACATAAGCATGATAAAGTTATATAAATGGCTTCTAATCCCCTTTATAGTCGATCTACCTTTACAAATTAAAAACCTCTTAATTAGTGAAACTCATTTTTACTTAATAAGATCTTTATCAATAAAAGTCCCCTTTTTGATTAAAACATCACTATTCATTTTAAATGCATTTTGATACTCTCAAAAGTAGGCATATACTTATCTCGACCGTATAAGTATATTCATAAATGAATTTCAAAGGGCTTAAGACAAATGTTACTCAAATACTATCACTACAAACCTAGAACCATTTCACTTAAGATTATCATTAAAACATTCTTTTCAAGTATCCATTTATATTGATAAGTGTAATCAAAATGGTTTAAAGGAGAATGTTATTAGCACATTACCACAACGAATCCAAAACCAATTCATACTTGTTACTCTCTTTAAAATTTCATTATTAAAGTTCAAAGTATTTTCCAAACTCATTTGCTAATATTTTACCACTTTAAAATATTATCTAATGGTTTAAAAACAAATGTTACTAAAACATTCTTTATGACAAACCCAAAACACTTCACTATTCCTTTATCTTTAAAACTTCATTTTAAAGATCAAATCAATTTTCAAAAATATAGTTAAATGGTATAAAACAAATGTTGCACAAACATCATTTCTATATACTCAAAATCACTTTTAAACTTTCCATTTACTTTGAAAGATCCATTTAAAACTCTAAATACTTCTCCACTTATTAAACAAGGCAATATACCCTTTCAATAAACTTATAAAACAATCCATTATAACGAAAGTGTTATTATCCCAGAACTCCTTTATATTCTTTCAAAAATACTAAACTTCCTTTTTTATAACTTTTAAATATACTAAAATACCTTATATATATACATATATATATAGACGCACACGTACACATACGTACATGTACTTATTTATTTATAAAACTAAAATATTAAATATAATACTATAAACCATTTGTAATTTATTATAATGCAAAAGCCTTTTATTTCTTAAGTATAATCTTTAAAAAATTTCTAAAACCATATATATACTAAAAATATAATTTAAAATACTCATGCTATAATTTAAACACATTTATTAAAAATCCATAAAAGTCTATTTTATAATTTAAACCATATCTTCAGAAAAAACCCATAAATGATTTCTAAATTATTTAAGCCTTGGTATTTTTTTGATAATAAGTATGCTTATAGTGCTTATTATAAATATGAGGAAGACCTAAGATGTATTCCAAATTTAACTTCAAATTTGCCAATCACAGCGATTTCAAAATGCATTAATCATGACCTTTTGGCTTCTAAAATTCACATCAATTTTCAATGTCCACCAATGTCCAGACCAATTCCTTTATGTCGAGCACACTAAAACGTGTGAAAAAAATACATATACATACATACATACATATATATATATATATATATATATATATATATATGTATGTATGTATATTTCCACAATATATCACAATTTATCCAATTTTACATATGCCAAATATCAGGGATTTCAAAGCACGTTTATACCGGCTATATCGCTTCAAACATTTATAACGTACTATCACTTTCCACAAAGCAACATCAAATATGTAAACAAGTAGTTTGCACCACGATACATGTTATAGATGATCAAAAGAAATATTATACTCCATAATATTGTTGTCGCTTGTTTTATAAAACAAGGCAGGGTCCAAATGTATTAACTTGCATTGTTCGTTATACAATTTATATTTTTATATAATAATAATTATATACACGATAATTGTACAATCAATTGATGAGTAAACTCACCCAATCACTAAACCAATCCTAGACGTAGAGAATCTTGATACTAGCACAATGGTATAAATACGCGTCGATTAGACCTCGTGTGCAAAAATTATGCATTATTAAAGAATTTGAAATTAAAAACTTAATTAGTTAAATAATCAATCACTAATTAGTACTTACTGCTTAAAAATCCTCCTCCCTCTCTCATTCTTGCACAATGAAACAATGCAATTGAAGTGACGTCATGCATAATTCTGATGATACGGAGCTTGGATCCATGGATCGACGAACGGTCAATGGCAACAAGCTCCTCTCCTCTCCTCGATCTCGACTCGACCAACACAACTTTGACATTTTCGACCATCCTTGTCGACTGTAATATGTAGCCATGCCCTAACCTTTCAAAATACATGTTTTGCATCGACCACTTTTGGCGCTTCCCATCCCCACCATACGACCCCATGCATCACCACCGGTTCACCCAGTACCTCGATTTTGCTTCTAACAATCCACAGTGATTTGCGACGTGACACCGTTCATCACACTTTCCCAAATGTTGCATTGCTCTAGGAAGCATCACGACCCCCCAAACCATCATCTCCAACCTACCTTCATCGTGGTAATCCATATCACCAACCGTTGCCTGAATCACTAAGACTCCCCAACCCTAACTTCGGCTGCTCCTAGTATAGCATTGGCAACTATCAACACACCCAAATCAAAGCACAACAACTCGAAGCCCTTACCTCTATGAAGCTATTGGACCAACTACAATCAATTCCACTAAGTGGAGTTGGGGGAACAATTCAAAAAAAAGCTAGCTGAACATTTTGTTAGTTCAGAAGAAATAAAAGAGAAGAGAGGAAGATAGTGAAATAGATTTTGTTGAGGATTATTTATAGAAAAATAAACATTATATTTTATTCTTTTAAATTTAATGTTGCAGATTTTTAACACGCATGACCACACAACACGTTCGATTGTCACAAAACTCGTCGGGTAAAACGATTCACTATTTCGGATTCAATAGCACTGGTTCCGTCAAAATTCGAGAAAGTGCCTCAAAATGATAATTTTAGTTAACTTAAAAGAACTATTTTTAAAACAATTTAATCTCTTAAATTATAAATTAAAGTTTCCAAAAACCATTAATTATTTAAAAAGAATTTGGATAAGCTTCCGAAATCATTTTAATCCATATTTAATCAATAATTTAAATATTTGGATAATTCCAATATTTAAATACAAAATGTTCGAAAATCCGGGTCATTACAAAGGTACAAGATAAATTATATATATACAAATATAGATCAACCATAAGGCATCATTGAATAAAAATGACACTTTGACCTAAATAAGAAGGTTAAAAAATACCAACTTGACCTCAAGTGCCACTCTCGGACGACCAGCGTCGAAAATTCTTGAACATAAGCCTCTTAGGCCCACAAACAAAACAATACAAAATATACAGTTATTTATGTATTTCTAAACCAAAAGATTAAAAAAATACACAACCAGAAAAATTACATATACTAAAACAAATGAATGTATATAAAGACCGCAAAGGTGTAGTATCCATTAATGCATACCGATAAGTGAAAGGGGAGATCTTTTGTAACCATGAACTTGACTTAAAAACACAGTGAGATCAGTGGTCTCTGTCCATGAAGTAGAGAGCAAGTATATGACACAAAAATAAAATGTTATAGTGGAGAGTTTTGTACCTGTAAGAGAACATCCTTAAGTAGGGCGAAATATATGTTAACTAAATTTGATCAACCAGAGATATATATCTACCAAAGCATCCTTTTAAATAAATTAAGACTCCCGAACAAGCAAAAACGTGCCACCTATTAAGAAATAAATTAGGTAAACATGGGTTAAAAAAGTTCAAATATGTATCATGCACAATAATTTATATATAACACGCATATCGATAAAAAAAGATAAGCAAATTCATACATAAAAATGTTACGAAACCACCATCCTTTGAAGGTTAAGCACATAAAAGTGTGGTCATCAAACGATAAGATTTTTACAGAACAATAGATAATATTTTATGGTTTCAAATAATTTTCTTTTATGATAAACATTTGATATGTTTGTTTATTTTTGCTGCAATCTTGATGTTCGGTTATGTCATGCAATACTTACCCCAAAGTAAAAAAACTTGAGTATCTACAGTTAACATCGAGGAATTTTGTTATGATCTTTGATTGAGTTTTGGCTTTGATTTATTCTGGAAAATAGAATTTTTATTTGTATACTTTTTATATGGAACTGTTATTTGAAATTAAATAAAAAAAGCCATTACATTATTCGAAATGATGTTAAAGAAGACGTTATTGTTAGATTTTTAGTGATATAATATTCCATATTTAATTACTGTTAGGGTTGTCTCGCATGTTTAATGGAGGAATGACGGTTTGGATTGGAGAAAAGTCCCACATCGCTAAATAATATGGAAAAGTGGTGTATAAATATGGGTTGGTAGGCATGTAACATTGGGGATTCTTTTTGTTACAACAAAGTGTGTGCCAACCAATATGTTGTCTACCAACCCATATGTTGCCTACCAACCCATATTTATATATCAATTTTCCATATTATTTAGCGATGTGGGACTTTTCTCCAATCCAAATCGACATTCCCCCATTAAACATGCGAGACAACCCTAGCAGTTATTTGTGTCAGTTATAAAACTTTATTGGTAATGAAAGTGGGAAAATAAATTAGTGACGCAAATGAATTTGGCTAAACAAATTTTCTCTTATATTTGTATTTTTCATTTTCGCTTATACGCAGGAATCAAGAAAGTTTACTTCACAAACTTCCATATTTGCACATTCTTCTACGCATGGAACTCCTAATTATCACATGGGCGGACAAAATAAATTTGGAGGGTTTTGGAATATATTTCGCAAGGAAAACATGTTTAGACAATCCCCGGTTCAAAGAAAGCTCTTGTGATCTAATATTTCAAATATATTCATTGATATGATGGTCATTTTAATGGTTTACCTTCTAAACCACAAGCTCAATGTAAACAAATAAATATCATCTGTTAATGCTAATTTCCAACCAATTAGTATATGAATATCAAAGTAAACAAACAAATGAGAATAAAAACATTTATGCATAATAGAATAACCCATAGATGAACGAAACCTAATTTGATGATTAAGCGGCACAATTAAATAGTTTCAAGTACCCATATGTGTGCAAAATATTTAATGCTCGCAATTATCTGCTATACAATATGCATACTTAATTCAAACAACTTACATGTACTAGTTCAGACAAAAATAAAATAACATATGTGTTAATTATTAAAACTTTCATGCATGTAGATTGTAGAGTACTTTAAAAAAATGCATAATTTTGAAGCTCATGGTTAACATCTTTCCATTTGCTTTCACAGCTTGCATGGACTTAGTAAATGAAATAAAATACCGTTGTGTAACACCATTCATTTAAAAGTTTTAACATGAAATATTTTAGTTTTTGTCAAACCTTTGTAGGATAGAGATTTATATTAGATTTTTTTTACCAATACATTTTTTACATTTTGTAATTGTGTGCAGTTTTTTTATTACAGTAAAGAAGGAGGGCATACAAATTAGTTTTCAAGATACAAATATATTCAACATGCTACGAACCGCCATCATCTATTGGCGAATAACAAAAACTCAATAATACATAACAAAGAGCGATAAATTGCGTTTAACTTTATCATGATAAAACTTAATGATTATACTAATGAAAATTAGATATGAATAACGTCATTAAGAGAATAATCAACTAGAACTTATCAGATTAAAGATATTGCAAAAAGCATTCCAATGATACCAAATTTAGCATATTAGAAAGCAGAGAAATCAATAGTAATCACTAAAATTAACTGCAAAAATAAATCCTTAGAATTTCATTCACTACACCATATAGAAATTTTGACACAATCCAATAATGAATTCAAGCTAACCTGGCAATAAAGAACTTATGAGAATAGATAGGAAAAGACATGGGTTTGGTTGGAATCTGAATATTCAATCGGATGAGTTGAAGAATACACAATGATCGAGAAGTTATTTTATTTTTTCAAAATCGATTGAATTATGCTAACTAATTTTGGTATTTGAAGAGTAGAAAACGTGCGTATAAGGTTTAGAAGAGGTGGAGGTAAATTAGGAATTAGTGGATGGAAAGTTTATAAGCGAGCTGACCATTTTTGTTAATAAATTAAAGGCGTTTTAGTATGCCTATTTATAATTTGATGACTAATTAATTTTCCCCCTTAATCTATTACTTTATACTAAAGCAGGAACTTCTCCCCGCTGATGTGGACTTCTCTCCCTCTCTCATTTCAAAATAATGCACCCTTATCCAATTTCGCTTTTTTTTTAACACACAAAAACTGACAGCTTACATGACTTGGTTTCCCGTTCAATCCGCTTTCCAGCAATTTTCTCTCCCCTAAACCGTTTCCTCCCATTCAAATCGCATCCCCACAAAATTTCATCTCCTGTCACAATTTCTCTCCACTGCTCCTTCCTATAACCGTCGAAATGAAATTCCTGTGTGCTCTTTCGCATTGCTTTTATCCCTGTATCTGAGGCGTCGCAAAAATAGTTTGCACCCATCAACAGTCCCAAATCGATAAATCTCTCTTTGTTGCTAACTGCTCGCATAGGTACTCCTTACATAGACTCTTGATTTTCAATTCGATTTTCTATTTTCTACGTTTGATTTTCAATTTTTTTATTTCCTATGTTTATTTGGGTTCGATTGCTCACGAAGTTTATTACTTCCTTTGATTTAATATTTTTTTCACTTGGATTCGATAATTAGGGTTAGATTGAAATAAAACTATGCAGTTGTATCACTATAAGGAGGAACAGAATTTCCGACGGCCAGAAACCGTCGGCGGCCGCCGGAAGCCGTCGGACGCCGTCGGAAAAAGCCGTCGGAAAAGACTACGTCGGGGAGCAGTACTTCCGACGGCTTCCGACGGACGGCGCCGTATATTATTCCGACGGATGGCGTACCCCGGAATCCGTCGGAATCCGTCGGAAAAACCGAGTTACAGACCGACTCAAAGCGCCGGAAGCCATCGGAAATTTTGACCAATAAGCCGTCGAGAGCCGTCGGGAGCCGTCGGAAATCTGCAATATTTTTTTTATATTCGCTGCAAATATAGCCTTCCAACCACATTTTTCTTCCAAATACTCTGATATCAATAATTCACAACTCAATATACAATAATCCAATCAAAGATCCAAACCTAAACTATAACATATTTAACAAACGCACAAATAAATAAAAATACAATCAAAATAAGATAAAAAACATACATATCCATTCCAACATTAACAATAACTGTTCCACCATATTGTTAATACATAAATTTATCAATATTCTCATGCATATGTCCTAATAAAACTAGAAAACCAAGTGTATCATACATAATTATACAAATCAATAATTACCCGCACCGTCTATCAAATCATTCTACACAAACAAAACATACCTGAACGACGAACAAGCAAGCAATGAGTCAATCTCCTCCAGATCCAGAGCCAGCCGACGAAGGGAAGCGGCCACCAAACTGCTGCATGTACTCTAACAACTGTGCGGCCTGCAAGGCCTGTTGGCGGTTTTGCTCCTCCAATTGGGACACTCTAGTCCGCAATTCTTCTATACTTGCTAAATCGCTCTGTGGTCTGCTCCGCCGTCTCCTACTATGACTACTGGACTGCAATAATTGAAAAATAAATAAAATCCAAGTTTATTGTTTTGAAAAGGTAAAAATATCATATTTTAAGTATTTTAATAAAAGGTAAATTATTTACCGCTAAATTGCCAAATCCGTATCGTCGACCATGCTCAGCTGGAGTCATAACGGACTCAAAAATAACGTCCTCCTCATCGGTCGTCAGCTGTTCTCGACCTGTATCAGCAAGGAGTTTCTGCCGCTGCTCCATAAACATCTCCTGCATTAACAAATTAATAATATCATATCTTATTTCATCATAATTTAACAATTAAAACAATTACTAATAGTGAATAAAATGAAATATGCTTACATGGCTTTTGCTGGATTTATCGTCCTGCCATGTGTACGAAACAGTCCCGTCTGGATTAACATGCTCGACAGCATGCGTACGGGTGAACACGTCCATATAGCTAACAGGACCCTGTGCCTCGGCTTCCTGAATTTGATTGTTACATACAATTATTATACATTTAGAATCATATAGCATAAACTATTTACATTTATTATTCAGTAAATTTACCAACTCCTGCCGATACTGCTGAAACGACTTCGATCCTCCGCGATGAGTGAGGGGATTCTTATTTCTATTTGCAGAGTTTCTATCCGACTCTGCCTGTACATTCAAAATTTGATACATTATTTTTCAATCACGTCAAATTAATAATTCAAAAAAAAATAGTATACTTGCCTTCGCCTCGTCCGTCTCCCAGTAGCTCAACCAAGCTTGCCACACGCTCTCTCCCATCCACTTTGGTTTCTTACCAGATTTCTTAATCTCAGAGATCGTGTCCCTGTAGTTCTTGCGCATCTTCCTCATCTAGTATGCCCGTGCCAGCATCATATCGTCCGTCTGGATGTCTATCTCAGCCTGTTTGAAAAAAAGATTACACTTTAAACGATAAACAATAGAAAAAAGAAAAAAACGAATTAAAAATGGAAAACAGAAAAATTATACATACTAGAACATCCTGCCATATGCACTCTATGATGTAAGGAGGGATGCAATCCCACTTCGGCCAGCACGCACTCATCCTGCTGCGATATGCTGCTCTAGAGACGTCCAGCACAACCTTAAAGGGAAGTAGGTCGAACCCCCTGTTTTTAAGTACGATATAGATAAGTACATACGTATATCATAGGAAAAATAAGATGCTGAATAAAATTTAATTCTAATTACCCTTCTGCTCTAGGGACCAAAGATACAACAACACGTTGTGGCTCTTGCGATGGGCCACTGCCATCGCCTCCTGAAGATCGAGAAGAGCTCCTACCTCTATACGACATACTGATAAACCTGTGACATATACACACCATTATATAAGAGTATAAAAACATGATAATGAAATATATTTCATATGAAAATGACATCAACGGTACAAATTGCAGCTTAATTAATGACTGAAATGGAAATAGAAATGGAAGTGTGTTATACCTGATTCATAATACATCAAGAATTCAACATGCAATAGTAAACGGATTTGGTTTCATAGTTACATCAATTTAATAATACATCAAGAATTCAACATGCAAACAATAATACATGGATTTGGTTTCACAGTTACATCAATTTCATAATACAACAAGAATTTAACACGGTTACATCAATTGCAAAAAAACAGATTCAGATTTGTATCAGTTATCATCGTCTTCTGATTCAGATTCGGTCTCGTTTTCGACGATATTTTCCTCTGCACTGTCAAACGCTTCTACCAAAACATTTGATTCATCGATCAAGGGACCAAAATCTGTATGATCGTCTATAATTATTATTTCGTTATTTTGCTCAAGATCTACCTGATAAGCTTGTTCGTCGGGAATATTCTTCCCTTCGAATGTGAATCTGGCCTTTGTTTTAAAAACTGCAGACCAATCTGCTTTATCTCTTTTTAGAGAGGCGTAATAAACTTGCAATGCTTGTTTGGCTAGTACAAAAGGATCATACTTGTGATAGTGCGATGTATGCTTTATTTCGATAAGATTATAATCCTTGTGCACATTAATTCCAGAACCTGGAACATTGCTAAACCAATTGCGTCTAAATAGAAACACCTCCTCCGCGGGTCGTGAGAAATATGTCAGTTGCAAAATTTGTGTCAGAACGCCATAAAAATCATTTAAATGATTTTCTGGATCGTCGCTACCTTTAACAAATACACCAGTATTATTTGTTAATTTTTCTGCACCGTATTCTTTGGTGTTAAATTTATATCCGTTGACGAAATATATTGGATATGCCTTGGCCACTCTTTTTGGTCCCATCGCAAGATGTTTCAAACCTTCGTCAACAACACAATTTCTCGGCTCATAAACGTAATTTGAAAACCAACCGGAAAATTCTTTACTGAGATCTCTGTTCGGATGTTCATGTTCATAAACACTGTTTATATAAACAAATTGTTACATTAGGTTATACACGCGCATGCATATAAGAAAAGAATAAGACACAAATTATTATTTCAGATTACCTAATAAACGGTGTAACCTCGGCACAATTTAGAAGAATATAAGTGTGTGATACATGAAGATCTCTATCGTCTAGCCATATTTCTACACATTTTCCAAAAGGCCGACCATGTTGTCTAAAAATAGATAACATTGCTTGAGTGGACTCTTGTTCGTCGCCTTCGTCATTACGAGGAACACTTTCAAATGAAATATTCACATGGTCACTGAAATAGTGAGTGAAAAAGAACGAAGCTTCTTCTTCAATGTAAGATTTACATATCGAACCATCAACCCGTGCTTTTTGCCTCACTTTTTTCTTCAGGTGATTCAAATATCTACGAAACATTAATTTATATTAACTTCATCTTTCAAATGCAATTAAATTACGTTATAACATATATATTACATACCTCTCAAATGGATACATCCATCTGTATTGGACAGGACTCGAAGTCGTGCTTCAGATGGGAGATGAACAGGTAAATGTTCCATCACATTAAAAAACCAGGCGGAAATATTTTCTCTAATTTGCAAAGCAATATAGGAATGTCCACTTCAAGTTTACGTAAACGTTGCACTTTTAAAGTAGTCGAACAAAGCTCTTTGTAAAACATACTAAGCTCCGTTACTACTTTCCAAACTTTTAACGGCAGTAGTTCTTTGAACATTATGGGGAATAAATTTTCCATCATTATGTGACAGTCGTGACTTTTCATTCCGCTTAATCTACCATTTTTAAAGTCAACACATCTACGAAGATTTGATGATATCCCATCAGGAAATCTTAACCCTTCCACCCATTTTAACACAGCTTTAACTTGATTATTATCTAATTCGTAACAAGCTTTGGGTTTTTTATTGTCATTTGGTTTCATATGAAGCTCAGGACGTTTGCATAATTCTTCTATATCACGTCTTGATTTCAAATCATCCTTCGTCTTCCCTTTCACATTCAAAATTGTGTTAAAAACATTATCAAATACATTTTTCTCATTGTGCATCACATCTATGTTATGGCAAAGCAGAAGATGTTTCCAATACGGCAACTCCCAAAAAATAGTTTGTTTGCACCAGTTATGAACAACTGATTTGCCTTCAATTTCTATTTGCTCGCCAATTTCATATATCTTTGGATAGTCCTTAACAAGTTCATATATGTCTTCGCTTGACCATATCGTCGGTGGTTGTCTGGTTTCTACTCTATTAGCTAAAAAGTTTTTCTTATCTCCTCTGAAGGGATGATTTACATGGAGAAAACATCGATGGCAGTCAAACCATGAAATTTTCTTACCATGAGGTAAAGAAAACGCTCGTGTTTCATCCATGCAATATGGACATGCTAGACGACCGGCAGTACTCCATCCCGAAAGCATTGCATAGGCAGGAAAATCACTTATAGTCCACAACAAAGAAGCAAACATACGAAAAATTTTCTTCTTGGACACATCGTATGTTTCTACTCCTTCGTTCCACAGTATTTTTAACTCCTCAATCAATGGTTGTAAATATACATCGATTCCTTGTGTCGGATCGTCGGGACCAGGAACGACAACAGTAAGAAACATATATTGCGTTTTCATGCACATCCATGGAGGTAAATTATACGGTGTGACGATAATGGGCCATGATGAATATTTAGAACCAAATTGAGAAAATGGAGAAAAACCGTCCGTACATAATCCTAATCTAACATTTCGACTCTCCGCTGCAAAATTTGGATACGTTTTATCGAAATGCTTCCATGCTTCTCCATCGGCCGGATGTGTCAACGTACCCTCTTCCTCTGCTCTCACGCTATGCCATCTCATATTAGACGCAGTTACAGAAGATGCATATAATCTTTGAAGTCTTGGATTTATGGGTAAGTAGTGCATACGCTTGTACGGAACTTCCTTCCCCTTCTTTTTTCTTGGTTTGTATCTCTCCTGGTTACAAACTTTACAATTTCTAAGGTTTGCGTCTTCTTTCCAAAACAACATGCATCCTTTTAAACATGTATCTATTTTCTGATACGGTAAACCAAAAGCCGACATAAGTTTTTTAACTTCGTAGTGATTTTCACACATTAGATTATCGGGCGGCATATGTCTTTTTGCAGCTTGTACAACAGCCGTAAACCCAGCTTCAGTGATGTTGTATTTTGACTTCATCGCAATGTATTCTTTGATTACTGACAGCTGAGTGCCGCTTTTACAACCATCCCAAATAGGTTTCTTAGCTGCATCTAGTAAATCGTAAATTTTTTTAGCTTCAATATTTGGTTCTTCAACATTTCCATCATCGTCGTCAACTTGAACCATAGGAAACATTGATCGTGCTGCATCTTCGACCATATTTTCTATACGGGTCGTTGAAACTATTTCGTTAACGACACTTTCAGACTCTACAGAAGTATTTGCTACAACTTCTCCATGCCGATCCCAAACATAATATTCGGGTACGAAACCGTGTTGGCACAAATGAACTTTCACAATATCTGGTAACAAATACTTCAAATGTCTACACCTACTACACGGACAACGAATTTCTGGATCGTTTCCGTTATTACTTAAAGCGAATTCAACAAACACGTTTACACCATTATAAAAATCTTCTTTTATTGAGCCCTTCAGTCCTTTTCTTTGGTACATCCATCTCCTCCGATCAACAAAATAATCAATCATTTTTCCTATTTGACAAAATGAGAAGTTCAAAAATTAATATTTATTTTGAAGAATACAAATTCAAAAAAGATTATTTTCATGGTCGTATAATATTTTGAATTTAAAGAACAACTTCACAAATTTAAAAATATTTTCAAATGGGGCACATTTCATTTTTTAACATACGTAACGATTAAAAATATATATAATTTTTTTTTCATTGGTCAGACATCCTATTTCCCATTACAAACACAGTAAGCATTTACATTTCGTATATTACTTCGTCTCAAACGATTCAATAAAATTTCGGCAGCATTTCCCTTTTGTTCCCTGCATTGTACACAAATGCGTGTACGCAGGAAACAAAAAAGAAAAGTTAGGGCGAAATTTTATGAACCGTTTGAGACGAAGTAGTATACAAAATGTAAATTCATACTGTGTTCATAACTTATCCAATACAGAGACAAATCCGATAAACATTGTAGCAGATGAATATAAATGGTTGTTTTTCGAAAAAAACGACTATTTATACAACGATCATGTACAACACTCGTCAGACGGGGCCAAAAATTCTTTAAGGGACATTTGTCGGTTAACATACGCGCATTTTACTCAAAAATACAGTTTTACTCATTGTTCACATTTACAAAAATATATAAAAATTTAACACAGTTATTCGACGTATTACGCATCAAAAAGGCTGGTTTAACATTTTTTTTAATACACACAATTATAATTTAGAGTAATGCATTTTTTTGTTTCATAAGTAAATACGTGCACAATATAATACTCCTAGTTCATTCAATCATTTTATCGTATGCCAAATAACGTATACAATCGTCGAATCAGGACATACACAACAATTTACATATACATGAACAACCACAAAGTATACGTGTTTTTCACAATTTCACGATAAAAGATGAAATATGTATGTCATGTGATGCTATAAACCATTATTACGCTAATGCAAACAATTGCAATCGCTAATTCGCCCTAATTTATCAATTTATGCAAATCTAAAATTAGGGTAAAAACTGAAATTTTCAGAAAAATAAGAGATTATACCTGAGATTGAGAGAAAGAGATGTTGAATCAGCAGCGTGGAAGGAGAAAAAATCACGAAATTGGCGAATGGAGGTGGAAAATGTGAATTTGGGGAGTTTTTGGTGAGATTGGGGGAAGCTGGAAAATGAGGAAGAAAGGCTCGGACGGCTGCAGGTATTCGCGAATTTCCGACGGCTTCCGACGGCCGCCGACGGCCCGTTGGAAGCCGTCGGAAGTTAACCGTCGGAAGCCGTCGCCCCGAGCCGTCGCTATTTCGCTTTTTTCTAGTAGTGTATGACTAACTGTTTTCCATTTTGAATTAAACCTTTAGTTTTTCTCAGAATCTGATTGTTAATCCAAATACTGCAGCTTATTTCTTATTATCTCAAGTATTTTTGGTAATAATTTTACACTGATCTAACTAAATGCATTATTTAATCATCTACACAATTCTTTCCTCGCTTGCTACGGCATTTAGGTGTGCTTATGAGAGTTTAAATCTTACGCACCTGGTGGTAAAGCGGTGTCCATCCAAAAAATCAACATCTAATTCAGGTACCTCTACGCATGTTTTCAAATTTGAATTAACTTTTCCGTAGCCTTGGTAAAACTTTCATGGTTGTTTTTCGATAGTGAATTTAATTTAAGATTGCATGTTAGAGATACAACAACTTTCTTCTCTGTCTTTTCAATTTTAGTGGAGTTATGGTTTGCTGTGATTATACAAAAATAAATATATAATTCTTGCCTAACTGAATAATGACTTGCGAGGATTGAGGTGCCATACTGTGCACAACTGTCACATATTTGGCTAGACTTACATGGACTGAAATAGCCAGTGTATCAGTGAAATTGGAGTTGTGTATGCAAACAGCTGTTAAAACTACAGTCATCTCTTAAACTGAAATGAGTTGTACAGAAGGAATCCATGTTAAGAGCAAAGGCAGCATAACTGAGAGGCCTATGAAAGACAATTGTATGATTTCATAGCTTCAGCTTTTGCAATTTATGTTTCGATACCGCTACATATTTAAACCATTCTAAGCATTCATTGAGTAATTAGGATATATACATATACATTCTTTTTTGCTAAGAAAATAAAACAGGAATTGGCTTCTTAGTTAGTTGTATGCTTTCCAACTTTAGAAATTTAGAAGGCGATCTGCTTTGAAATTGATAATGAGTAAGATATTATGATTACTGGGTGCGTATGACTGAAGGTAACAGGGATACATGGAAGAAGTTTTAAAGGGTTAAGACTTAAACACTTTGATACAAATGGTTACCTACAGAGCCATTACTATAAATGGTTATATATCAAGTGAACAGTAAGAGGTACAATCTTTCTGAAAATAAATTCATTTTTTCTTTCTAGATATTTCAATAGTATGTATGTTATAGGCTTGCTTAAAATTTGAAATGAATTTGTTACTTCTAACCCTTCTTTCACCCTCCTTATGCCCTGTAAATGGTTGACATAGATGCACAGAAAAAATCCGACTCACCGATTATGATGATATATATGAAAAAAGTTTTGCTACATTGTAATGCTTTTAATTTCATGGCTTGGGAGATTTTGGATGTCAACACCAAACTTATTTTATGCCGCTATAAACTAAAATTTGTATTTAATTCTAAGCATGCATTCTCTTATATCTTCACTTAAGAAAGAGCAGTAACACAATTATAACCCTATAATTCACCCTTTATATTTTTTAGCTATGAATAGTATATACCTCTGTATCCCTTTAGGTGGCATATGTAGCTATATTTTTTAATGTCATACCACTTTTATTTTTGTCCCGAACTTCTGAAATTCATGTTTAACCCGTTATCGATTGGTGGACCTATTGTTTTCAACCTAATATTTGGAATCCTACTGAACAGATGGATTGGACTGGAAATTCTATTTTACGAAGGTCTCGCTTTTCTTTCATAACAGAAACCTTGCAAGCTAAATATTCTTTCAAAATATAGTTGCTAATAATAAATATAAAAATCAGTACATAGTCCATGCACAAAAATATCTCTACACTGGTTAAAGCAAACTTGACTGTGAATGACATGTGATCATAACAATTTTTTACGGTTACTTAGACAATGACATTCTTCTCATGTTATAGCTTGGCAACACATAAATTTGAGCAATAATTCAAGCCTTTTCCTATCAGGATTTAGGACAGAAAGATATATCATTGTTCTTAATTGGTTATCTTTTACTGTTATCAGGTATTGAAAGTTGTTAATTTTTTTAAGTTGATGTTCTTCAATAAAGCGTGTTTTAGTTAGGAATAAACAAAAAAATTGATCCTAAAACAAATTTTTAATGGTCACTCTAGTGAAACTTAGCGCTTATATCGGAATTTTTTGAATTTAGCTACTATTTACTGTTAAATTGATATATATATGCTAAATTTATATGGTATTTGGTCAACTTATGGTAAACCCATTTATTGTTTAATTCATGCATTAATATTTGTAGTTCTTAAAAAAATTTGATGATGACTAAGATTTACTTGATGGTTTAAGGATTCCATAAACTGTATAACAGCCCAGATATAGAGGAAGCTGTAATTAGTGTAGAATTATACAACTTGCCCACTCTGTTATGCTGCTTCAGTTCACGGTTGGGGAGCGGTTTCTCATTAGTTTGCCCATCTGATACAAACAAGTAGCCTATAAGGTTTATTTTCATATGGTTATTACTGTACCATATATATCTATACCTCTATATTGCATTGCTATGCTATATCCGTACACAAATTTTTATTCCACTTTCAGAGGAAAGAAAATATGTCCTGTTTTGTAGAGCATACATATTTTTGGATATGAAATTTTGGAGCTTACCTTGGAATGTGGTACCATCTGCTAAAAAGTGGCTTCATGTTCATTTTGATGTGCACTTTTTTTTATATTTTAACATGTAATAATACAGTGAGCTATAAATTCTCTGACTCAACCATTAAACTGCAGTGAGCTTTGTTCAGATTAACTTTCACTAACTGACCAAATCATGGCGTAGGCCTATTATGGTTTCACTGCCTGAGGATCTCGGCGACAGTTGATGCAGGCATTAAAGTATGGGTCAAACTTGTGTTGCATTTCATGGCTACTGCACCTAGCATAATGACCAGAGTTTGCACGGATATGCTGGTATATCGAAACTGGATGCAAAACGGAAGATGCACATCGAGATAAAAAATAAGATAGGTTCAACTTAATGAGCTGTTCAGTATCTTTACAATACAGTACATGGGCATGATTGGAAACTGCATCCATATATTGGGTTGAGTTTTGATCAAACATTGGGTGAGAACGAAGGTTTCAGAAGCGTGAACAGATTAATGTGTGCCTGGCAGATTACATGATATGTAGGTCTCATGTAGTAAGAATTAAGTTTTTTATTGTTTGACATATCCAATGTATCACCTGTAAATTATGCATGAGCAACCATGTTTATCAGATTGATCTAGAGGTATATGAATATTTGGTAAAAACTTATTATCTTTCATTATGCTATATTCTTAAATGCTTTTATTAAATTTGCTAAGGAGGGAATAATTGTCGACGTGTTTTGCCTGGAAAATGATGCTGCACAACTCTCATCCAACTTTAACATCTTTCAAGGCAGCTGTTTCATGTATTTTTTGTAGTTGAAAATTCAAATAGTATTCAAACTTTCAATAACGAAGTAGTTATGTGCACGTAATGCAGCATTGTTTTCTGTTCAATTTAAGACATTCGGTGTGGATATATTACACTATATGCGATCTGTTAACTCTAAATGTGTATTATGTATGTGTGATCAAATGTTGTGAGCAATTTGGGCACGGTTCCAACATTCGGGACAAAACATGTTATGGATGCAGTTCAAGTTACTGCAGATGTGTTCTCTTTCGATTTCATGTACTACCTAATAATTTACTAAGTCTACATAAGTTTCAATACAAAGAAAAAAGTACGCGACAAGCACCATTGTCCAAGTGGTTAATTGATTTGGCTTGGTGCAAGAAGTCACAAGTTCGAAATTTGCTTTCGAACGTTTATTGACATGGGATATGTTGTCCCAATGATTTGTTGTATGTAAAGTACCATTTCAAAAAGAAAGTACGCAGTTCACAAACACTAGGCATTCATGATTTCATCAAATGTATGGTACTTAATATACACTCTCTGTTAATAAAGTATGATTACCAATACAAGCACTGTTCAAAACTTTAACTTGCACAACTGCAGCATCTACTGCAGGATGTTGATACAGATCAGCATACTGCAGCATCTACTGGGATCAAGATTCGAGAGAAGAAGCAAAGAAATTAATTTGTACCATTTCATGATTTCATATTTGTGGTGCATTCACGTTTTTATGTCTATACATACTACTTTTCCGTTCACTGTATCCATCAGCTTTTTTCTTTCTTTTTTCCGGTACCTCATTTCACACTTTTTTTTAACTGTATGTCAGGATGTATGACATTGAATTCGTTTGCTTTTGTATGCATTATATATGTGCTTTTTTTATAAAACTCAACTCCGGCCTTAAACTACTATTTATGTCTGTTATTGTTACTTACATTACCACTGTAATTTGATTTACACTGTCCATTAACGTGTATGTGAAATATATGATCACTATTTCGTTCTAGCATCGCCTTTCTTCTATTGAGATTATAAATCACGAATTATAACAATGCCCGTGTGCGAAGCACGGGCTACTCACTAGTTTCTACTTAATAGAGGCAATTTAGTTAGTTTTGCTCTAAATGTATGCCTTTAACAACTACAAATTTGGCAGCGGTATGTATGTATGTACATACATATGTACATATGTTCGTGCCAAGAAAGATTTTATGTTCGGTGTTTGGTGTATGGCGGTGGTCTACTTAGTGTTTTTGTACGGCAACTCGGTTCGGTAGCCCAGCAAGTTTTGTTGTTCGGTGGTAGTAGGGATGCTTGGAGGCAGAGAAGGGCTGCTATGAGTTTTTTAGTTGTTTCTTCAAGTCCGAACAGAAACTTAAAATCGGGAAATTTTGGTTGTAGCATGGTGAAACTTCAAGATTTCTTTTAGACTTGTTTCAATGGTCTAGTAGGTGAAGTGGAGTTAAATAGATGACTTCAAATAACTCGAGACGACCTTGGATTTCGTATGGCGACAGTTGAGGCGATGACATAGCATTTCGACACGACGACGCCAATGAGAATGGAAACGACTTCATAATTTTGGTATAATGGTTCTACAACTTACGAAGGATATCTAGAAGCATTTCAAAGACGGTGACTTAATAATGAGAGTCGTGGCGGTGATCCATAAGACATGCTCAATGATGAGGGCTTATAGGTAGGATTTACGACTATGTTCTATTGTGGAGATAGCTATGACGGAATAAAAATTGAGTTCACTATGGAGACGAGTGAAAAGTGATCGTTGATAACTTAAAGGTTTCTAATGTGCTCGTAAAGAAGAGGTATATGTTTATCTCCCACCTAGATTTACGACCTACCAAGATCTTATGATAGTAGATGTGATGACCCGCAAATCCGTACCCTTTAAATCGATAATAAACCAGACATGTCTGACCAAAAAAACACAGACTAATGGAAAGGCATGAGAAAGAAAAGAAGAGAGAAGAAGAGAAGAGAAGAAAGAGAGAAGAGAGAACCAAACAGAACAATACAGAATCTCACATCACAGTGGAAAACATATAATATCATACCAATGATCTTTACAAAACAGAAACTATACATACATACATCAATCAGTGTTCAACAATCAATCATTAATCATCAGCTTGGACAGTTATAATAACCTGACCTTACAATTGATAATAATATAAACAATAACAATGCAGCAGAAAATAAACAAAAACGTGTATACGACATGAAGGTCTCTAGCTCGCCTGCTAAAGCTCCAAAAGCACCAAATATGAACCTGTAAATATACTCGTCTGATTCGAGCATTGAAAAGGAAGAACGCCCGGATCAGTTTGGTAAACCAGCGTGAGAAAACACAGAAAATTGAATTTATTAAATTATCAAAACTTTCATTTTCAAAATAAAAGTATCTCGTAAGACATGCCCACACATAAACACGGACATGTTTTTACCTTACGATAACCGAAACCTTTCATTTCAAATTCTATTATACTATAATAGAGTCTATTGCACAAATAATATCAATCATAACCGAAATTGTTACATTGAATAAATTTTAGCATATAGCCCAAAGTGGGTAATACAATCAAAATGGAAGGCACGTAGCGGAGTTTGGATTTCCATACAAATCGCTAGGTGAAGGGACTACCTTCTGGCGGTACATCTCTAGAAGAAATGTATCAAGGCCTATCATAAAGGATCCTCTACCAACAAGACTGTCCCACCTCTATAACCAGGTATTACCGAATATATCATCCCCTAGTCATTACCGACCATTCCGAGCGCCCTCTAGCATACAAAATACATTAATTTACATCTCGAATGTCCTATCATGAAGAAATATATCTAGAAGAGGATGATCATATCCTAATTGGGAATGACCCACTTAGCCTTGCCGCGTCTAACTCTTTTTCGGTCATTTCCGGTTGATGAGGCCTGAGGTAACGATTACCTTTCACATATCATATTTCACATCACTTTGAATGCCACGTTGCCATTTCCATTGACTACTAATTGCCTTCCACAAAAATACAACCATTGAGCTCGTACGTCTTTAGAAGGGTGTTAAGCTAAGAGAAGTTGCTTTCTCCGCCACCACTGATGTCCGTTTGTAAAAACTAATGTACGTAATCTTAGAAATGCAATGTCAGACACTCGTCCATACAAGTTGTCCAAGAACAGAACAAAACTGAAGGTACTTTCCTACCACATCCTGTTGGAAAATCCCTCGGATTAGTAGCGAACAATCCTTGCATTGGATATTTCATAACGAAGAGACTACTGCTACTTGATGTATATTGGGATTTTAACCCCAAATGATCAACAAGCAGTCCTCTACTATGAAACTCCTAAATATCAATATCATCGAAAAATATCAATATCATCGATAACCTGCACAATCGAACGCATATACATGGTACGAACTGGTTTTAAGTTAAATCTAATCCCGGCCTCTTCGCACCAACTACGCTAAAGCATTTCTCAACCTCACACAGAAACTAAGTCTCATAGACTTAACATGTCTACAACTTTCAACTTACTATCATTCGACCAAAATGGAAGCTTGGCAG
Source organism: Allium cepa (assembly GCA_030765085.1). NCBI lineage: Eukaryota > Viridiplantae > Streptophyta > Magnoliopsida > Asparagales > Amaryllidaceae > Allium > Allium cepa. The sequence goes on along the minus strand of CM060942.1, from coordinate 84,733,324 downwards.
ATTAGAGTAATCACTCCACAGTACACGAATCAACATTCTCCACATAAACGATAATCAAGCCTACATAGATGGCTACGTACTAAGTGTACGACTAAACAGTATCCACATCAAGTCGAAGAACTAAAATGGCCAAATTTGATAGTCGGTTATTTAGCTACCAAAGAAAGAAACAAATATCTAGCACCATGAGCAATCACTAGGCCCTTTTAATTAATCTTTTATTAATTAAGTCACTTTCCAAATCATTTACTTCAAATTTATTTAAAAAGATATATTCTCAAAACCAATTCAATATTATTTCCACATACTTATTTTAATAATGACTAATTTACAATTTACTTTATTATCAAACCCATCAAACCTAATTTTAAAATATTGCTTTCCAAAACATTTATTTAATTTAAAGGATTTTCACTGTCCAAAATCGTGAATATAATTTTTTTTACCAAATTCATTACTTCTACATATTTAATATAAAGAATATTCACTATCCAAAATCGTGAATAAAATCCCTCTAATAAGCTTTCATATTTAACTTCTCAAAATAAGTTGACTTTGATTTATAAAACAATGTTTATAAATTCCATTTATAACTCATTTATATGCCAAAATCCAATTTTAAGTTAATTTACTTATAAATATCTTATTTACAAATTTTCGCTAACTCCAATCAACTCCAAATCAGATCCTACGTAGTGTACGCGGATAGGAACCCAACGCAACTTGTTTCATGCAAAACGAATCTCGTATGGAAAAGTTATAGCATTTATAAGATTGCACGACTTTAAATTATATAATTTATTTACAATTTTTTTTTATATTAACCTTTTAGTCTGGGCCATTGCTTGAAGAAATGAGATTTGGGCCGTGTTCGTTTCCTTCTTCCCCGTTTGTTTCAAATTTGCGAAACCCATAGCTGCCGATTTGCGTTTAATTTTCACGCCCACCACACGACGCTTGAAGACGATTGGAGAATAGCGTGTCGTAGCCCTCTTCCCCACGCACCATCGCCCCGACTTTGATGAACTCAGCTCTTCCATCGACCGGAAAATCCCACAATAGCGGCGCCAAACATGAGCCCCTAACGTCAATCCATTCCACCATTTTTAATCTTGGCCGTTGAAATCGAAGCTCTCGTCGTGTTCTTCATTTTTGTAGTGTAGAATTTTTACTAATTATTTATAGATTTAGAGGAATTAAGGGAAGAAAATCGAACATTTCTAGCCATTCATTTCAAGGGTGGCGGCGAGGTCTTGAAACCCTAAGGGTTTTGTAATTTTCAGAAAATTGATGTCCTTTTATAGAAAATTTTCTCGCACTATTCATCCGAAAAATTTTCGAACTCCAAATGAAGCGTTCCGCCTGGTGCTTATAATGTTTTACCTCTATTGCGAACACAATGAAATATATATCGAAAGCCAATTCCATCATATTTGGAAGACAGGTTTTTAAATCAAATTATTTTAATTAAAATTCACCTAAACAAATTTCTATGAGTTTCAGCTTTGCGCGATCAAACCACAAGTCGGATTGACACGAAATTTGAAATACTACAATAATATAACATTACCACTTTCTAAACAAAAAGATTTTAATGTATGTTTCTATCTATAAATAAATCGAAGAAATTAGGTTAAATCAAATTCCTTTTTGATCACAATAATTCTATGACATCCAACAAAATTCGAACTGACTATCCTCCTCTAAGTTATTTAAGTCTTCTGACGATATATGGTAACTTAAATGTCAAAGTTGCAAAAGTGCGTGCTTGAGCAAAAAAAAATCATTTGAACTGTATTATATACGTTAGCTAGTTCATAATCATAATATAAATAGTTATTATAATGACAAATGTTACAATACTATTAATTACTTGATCGTATTTCAATGGTCCAGTTCTTTACAGGACAACATGCATGCTTGAATAAACATCAAATAACATGAAAATAAAACCCAGTCTTACCAAATGATAATATAGAACAAAACGTAAAACATTAAATTTAAGAGGTCTTTAGTAGCTGGAATATCAATATCAGGGTTAGGTAACTGTTACCCTTTGTAACGACCCGGAATTTTGGACAATATAAATTTAATAATCTGGGTTTAAATTTATATTGAATTGATAATTGTTGTTAATAAATTTGATTTGATTTAAATAATCTTCTTTATTTAAATATTTAATTTGTGAAATTATTTTAATGAGCTAATAAATTGTTTTCTATTTAATAATGTATATGTATTTATGTATATATTTTATATAGACAAGTTGTTTTAGTTAAGTTAGTATAGTATAATTTTAGTATGTTTTGAAAATAGAAATGGTGATTTATTTTTAATTTGAGCTTTTCCAAAAATATTTAATAAAATACTATATGATTTTAAATAGGAGATAAATGTTTTTAATTAGTTTCAAATTCATTTTTAATTCAAGTTGTATATTAAATTATGTTACAAGCTCTTTTATAAATTTGTTTTAAAGGTTTCTTTTCAAATGATAAACTTGTATATCATTTTATTTATAATAATAATACTTTGCTTTATTTCTTTTGAGAATCATTTAAATACATATTTATGTATAAGATTTAATTAACAATGTTTAATACTTACTTAACTCTAATTATAAATGCTTATTAATTCACAAAGACATGTGTACATATATTAGAGATTAAAGCTAACAAATGTAATCTTATCACATTTTTAAAATGACATGTGTCCATTTCATTTTAATTTTTCTTTTAATTCATTTTCTGAAAATACATTCATAATTTTGTTCTTCATTCATTAGCATTATTTTTTCTCATCCCTTAATCAAGAAAACCAAATTACATGCTCACATCCATATTCAAATTTGCATCCTCCAAAATTCAAGTCTGCATCTTCCATTTCAAATCTGAAACTTCTCTTTCCCAAAGTTGCAAACCTGCACAACAATCTTCTGAAAATTCAAAATGCCTGTAAAACTTTGCTTTCAAACTCCTCTTTCCCCAAAAATATCACCTGCATGCAACTCTTCAAAATATTCAAACCTGCATCAACATGAATATGCTCTGCAATTTCAAGTTCTGCATCAAACAAACTCCTCTTTCCCAAAATTATAACCTGCAGACATGCATTTCAATCTTCACCATTTAAGGCTCTGCATATATCATTTATAAACAAAGAAGCTCTGAAAATTTCAAGCATAAAGCTCTACATTACAATCTGGATCTGGAGCTACAAACACAAGTTGTATCTGCATGTTTTAAAAAGCATTATTCAAGTTTTAAAATAGCAAGGAGAGCCTGCATGTTTTAAAAAGGCATCAATCAAAGCATATAAGGGACTGCATTTCAAATCTGGATGTGCTGTGCATGCTAGAATTTGTGCTCTGCAAATTTGAAATAGGCTCTGCATTCTGCATAATTAGGTGAGTAACTCACTTCTAAACTTATTAATAGGTAAAGTTGTTTATGTTTTCTTTTAAAAATTTGATATGAACTTATATGCATGTGTACATGTTGAAGAAAGTTTCATGTATGTGCCTCTAAATTCCAGACTCATGTTTAATCTCTGAGTTTTCCCCTTTGACTTGTTTTGTTGTTGTTGTTATTACTTAGCTTTGAATAGATCATGATATTATAGGATAGCATAAGTTTACAAACAGAATCATTAAGTAACTCAAGGATTTTAAGACTAAAATTAACATTTACAGTGTTAAAGATAAAATACAGTTTTGAAAAGTTACTGTATTTTCATTTTGGTCAATATTAGTTGATCCTTGAAATTTAAACAGTTGAATTTGTTTGCTGGAAGTAATCATCTATTTTTGATCATAGAAAATTATTGAATTAATATGCAAATTAAGTGTGGGATTGGAATTTGGGGTCTCTGTGAAGAACCCTGGTTTTACTGGTCTTAAGTAAAATTGAGTGTTGCGGCTTCCTCTTTGAATCGAGTTCAAAGATCCTCGGGGTGTGAATTGATGTTGGGTTGAAGGAGTTACTGCTGGAGTTTAGGAGTTGATGATGGTCGGAGTTGAGAGGTATGGGTGTTGACAGGTTAGGCAGTGGATGGAAGTGAGTTTTCAGGTTGGTGATATATGTTTGGGTTGCAGGGATTTTTACTCGGGTTGGTCTCGGGGGAGATAGGAAATGACTCGGAGTAACAGAGTAAATGACTCGAAGTCATTTAGAGTAGTTCTGTGTCTTGTGTTCAGGTTTATATGTAATAAAACAGAATTGTTTTCCAGATTTTTAAGAATAGTGTTGAAGTAACAATAGGAATCTAAACTTGAAAATTTAAATTCAGTTGGAATCTGAATTTAGTATAGATTCAAATAATTCAAATATGAAACTTGGAAACAGTTTAAATTCAAGAATGAAAGAAGTTTAAAAATGTAACAGAAACTGTTACTGTTTCCTTTAGTAAAGTAAAGATGTTTAAATATAAAACTTGAATCTGAACCAAGTTTAGGATTTTAAACTGAATTCAAATACAGATTCAATTAATTTAATTTTAGGTTTGAAATAAATTAAATTTTGAAATTTCATTTGGTCTTGAGCAATGGTAGAAACCTGTTTTCCAGGTTATTGAATTTAGGCAAAGAAAATTGCAAACTTAAAGTGTTAACTTGGATTTTAAATTGAATTTAATGATGAATTTAAATAAGTTTAAATTCTGTTCTTTTTAAAATTATTTAAATTCTGGAGATTTCAAAGTTTAAGCTTTTTTTTTTTAATAAACAGAAAAACAGTTTCTGTTTTATATGTAAAAGGTAAGTTTAAATTTTTAAATGGAAATTTAAAATGAGTTTTGGTTTGAATTTGAATATGAATTCAAATTTTGATTTGTCTGAGAATTTGAAAACATTTATGTTTTTAAATTTAAATTTGATTTTAAACCTTCAAGTATAAAATGCATTATTGTTTTGCATTTGAAGTAAGAGGTTAAGTATTTAATTTAGGAATTCAAATGAATTCAAAACTGAGTTTTTAAATCTGGATTTAAATTTTTAAGCTTCAGTTTTAAAATAAAGATTTAAAATTTAAATTGCTTCCAAATGATTTACATTTGAATTGAAGGTGAAATGGTAGAAAGAGTTTTAAAGAGTTTAAACTAAATTGAAAATGGGAGTTATATTTCAATTTTAAAATTTAAAGATGTTTTTAAAATTGATTTGAATTTGATTTGAATTGAAATTTAAATCCTTTTCAATTTATTAATTAAGTATATGTTTCTTGTAAACATATAAGATTAAGATTGGTATTGTTTAAAATCTTATTTTAAATAAATTTGGATTTTAAGTTTAAAAGAAATGTTAATTGGAATTTAATGTAAATTTAAAAACATTTTGTTTTTAAACGCATGATTTAATAAGAAATGTTTATCTAAAGGATAAATAAAAGGTTAATGATGGGATTCATTAATTATTAAGGTAATTAAGTTGATTATTAATTATTTAATTAATTAATAATGTGGAAGTTTAATTAAATAATTAATGATAATTAATTTGATTTGAGATTAATTAATTAGTTTAATTAATCTATAATTAAGGATGGTTAACTAAATTTTAATTTATGATTAAGATTTATTTAATCAAGTGATTAATGATAATTAAGATTTTAATTAACACTTAGTTAATTAATAATTAGAGATTAGTTAAATAGTAATTAAATATTAATTACTTAATAACTAATGATGATTAATTTGAGTTAATTTCTTAATTAAGTAATTAAGAAATGTTAATGAAGTCATTAACTCAAGATAATTAATTAATGTGATTAATTTTTGATAATTAATTAGATTAATTAATTAATAATAATCAATTGTTTAAGTTCTAATTACTTAATGAAAGTAATTAGTGAATTAATTACTTAATGTAATTAATTAAGGTTAATATGATTTGTTTAGGTTAATTAATTAAGTTTAATTGATTTAAACATTTGTTGAATTGATGAATAATTACTTTATGTAATTTATGAATTTGTAATTACTTAAGGAAGTAATAAATTAATAATTACAGGATGTAATTAAAGATATTTTGATATAGAAGTAATTTGGATTTAAATTACTTTGAAATTAATCAAGGGGATTGATTTAGATAATTAATTAAGAATAATTAATTATTGGGTTGAGTAATTAATGTAGTTAATTACTGAATGATTATTAATCAGGGGTGATTAATATATATAGGGTTTAATATAATTAACTTGTGTAATCAACTTAAATGCTAATTACTTATTGTAATTAGAGATAGTTAATCAGTAATGATTAACTGAAAAGAATAATGAGATGATTATTCATAAATTGATTTGAAATCAATTGATGGTTAAGTTAAGCAGATTTTGATGATGAAGTAATTAATTTAATTCATCTTAAATTAATTGGAGATTGAGTAATTAATTTAATTCATTTTAAATTAATTACAGAGGTGTGATCATTAGACCATTTGCTTATGTTTGATGATTGGTATTGGTTGTTTGATATGGTTTGTAATCTCTGTTATGAGATGAATAGTGTATGTGATATGGATGCATTGGATGCTCTTGGATGATAATATAGATTATCTGGTTTGGTATGAATTATCTGTGGATAATGATAAGATTGATTATCTATTGTGTTATGAATTATCTATCTGTGTATATTTAGATAATGAATTGAAATGTTTTAAACTTAAAACAACTTGGACATAAAAGACACGCTTTGGATTTCGATGAGACCGGGATCGGGTTTCCATATTTGGATATCCGAAAACCACATCGATTCCAAATAACGTTAGGTCGTTTATCCAAGTGGAGCGAGTGAAGACTCGAGGTGTAAGGGCTATACGTCAGTATAACTCTGTGGGTGATTCCGTAATGAGTCTGACGGAATAGGTCTTATAGATTCGAGATGGTGAATCAGAGTGCAAGGGTTATTGTCGTTAACTCTGAGGGTGATTCCAATACGAGTGTAACGAGATAATGCCTTCGGTTTCGTTCGAACCCGGAATGAACTTGTATGGATTGAATGCTTTCAGAACATCGTCAGGTGGACGATGAGCATTCTAAGTGTTGTGTTCTATAAAGGTAATCGTAACCTCAAGCCTCATCAACCGGGAATGGCTAAAACAGGGGAGGTGCAGCAAAGCTTCGTGGGTAGCCCCCACTTGAGAGTAAGATTTACCCCTGTCTAGAGGTCCCTTTATATTTCGGCTGTGTGGGACGGTTGATCATGACAACCGTCGGGGTTGTCTTATTTGGAACTGTTCAGTAAGGAACGGGTCCGGCTTTGTGTTGCAGGGGAGTTAGGGTGGCTCCTCGGTACGGTGATCTAGGCCACGTACTGTGACGGGCGGTACCCCAGTAGCCCTGCCATTGATGGAATCCAAAATCCAATAAGTGCCGTACGTATTAGTTGTGCCCAACTATGTTGGAATGTGAGATGTAAGCATTTCAGCTATTTCTGTATTTTATTTGAAAACCCTAGACACTATTATAATATCACCGGATTTCCTATCAAATGTTTTGGTTAGCGTAAGGTAAAAACTTTTCCATGTTTATGTGTGGGAAGTCTTACGTGATACCTTTTCTTTTCAAAGTTTTTTTAAAGTTAAGCAACTTTAACCTGTTACTCACACCAGACCCATGTCTGACCCGGAGTTATTTCTGTTTTTCTTTAACTCTTGGGTACTCAAATTTTTATGAGTAGTCAAGAGAATTCAGGTTAGGATTCAGGATTAGCTTTGACGAATTGTGGAGGAGCATATGGAGCAGGAGGCTTCTGCGCATAGTTATATATAGTTTTCCGCTGTGTTTTGTACCTCTGAGTGTTCTGTTTTGTATTGAGTTGTAATAACTAGACAGGTGTTTATAACTGTCTAGTATGTGTTGTATATGTCTGTGTAACTCTGATATTTGATGTATACTATGTAATACTTTGTTATTAATATAATTTATTCGTTCCGCTGTTGAGATTCTTGTGTTGTTTCTTCTTTCTCTTCTTTCTTTTCTTCTTCTATCCCTTTCTTTCTTAATTCATGACGCGATTTTCCGGGAGTGGAAATCGGGTCGTGACATTTTGGTATCAGAGCCGTAGGTTGAGTGAATACCTAGGCTCTGAAGTGTGTCTTTCTTTAGGGAGCGTTAGGTTGAGTGAATACCTAGGCTCTGTAGAGGTGTCTTTCTTGAGAGAGCGTATTTGTATTTTTAATATATATATATATATATATTTGGTTCTACCTATCTGTTGGATTACCTGTTCTGGTTTTTCCAATGTAAGTTATAAAGGTAGATGAGGTAGAAGTGTGTGTAACACAATATGGTTGGAGTTTAATGGATGATGTTGGAAGTGTATTTATCGAGACTGTAGACCTAATACCGTCTCGAGTGAGTTCTGTTGTGATGAAGACTTCATCGATCTCTGAAGGTAACCTGTAAAGGTTCGGAGTTCATCTTTGAAGTGCAGAATTGAGTTTTGATCTGTCGGTTGGACAGAAGCAAGCAAGTGATGATATCTTGATATCTTAGGAAATAGTAGCTGCGTGATGAGATGCAGTGACTATGGATATTTCCGAAGATGTTTCTTTGGAACAAGAATAAGAAGTGAGTCAGCACGGTGATGTGGCTGAGTTTAGCAGAGTATTCTGAGTTGATAAGGAGTCTTCTGGCTGGGTAGTTTTTCTGAAGTGGAGTTCAGAAGCATCAGAGTGGATCTTTTCTCTGGTAAGTTGGCTAAGTCAGCATAAGCTGTTCTATTTGGTTAAGAGAGAGAGAGCAGTTTTCTTTGGATTTAGGCTGAGTTGATCGCAAAAGTGACTTGCGATAGTATGTTCTCTTGTGTTTGTTGGAGATTGTCCGGATTTCTTCCAGGAAGACAGAAGTTTGTCTGCATCTGGAGATCGAGTTTTCTTTCCAGGATTGGTATAGGTGGTTCAGTTAGTAGATGGATGGTTCCTTGAGATAAAAGTTGGTGAAGCAACTCAGGTTTGGGAGGAACATCTGAGTTTTCTTAGAGATATATGGAACCATATTTCTGTGTTGGGTTGTCTGGTCCGTGCTTGTGCTTTTCGTCAGCATTTTCTTCTGTTTCGAATCAGAGTTGCGCAGCGGAAGCAGTTTGGGAATGTTTCTTTTCCGGATAAGGAGAAGTTTGTTCTGTCTTCTGTTGATGAGAAGCAGAGTGTTTGTTCTTGGTTTTTGAGTGATCTCGAGGAGATCATTGGATTGTTTTGGATTCAGTCTGTTTCTTATGGAATCAGCGAGAGTTAAGCTGATTAGGATGGATGTTGGTAGCCCAGGATCGTCCGAAGAGTTTTTATGGATTAGAGACAGAGAATTTGGATTCTGGAATTGGAGATTTGATTTTGGTTAAGTTTTCTCTGATCCAATGAGCTATAAGTTTGGGAAGCTAACTCCGAAGTGTTTTTGTTTCTTCTGTGTTGGGTAAGATCAGTGTTTGATTTTCTAGAGTTGAATTGCCAGCTTGGATAACTGGGATTCAAAGGTGTTTCACGTATCTCTGAGGAAGTATGTGTTTGATATTTCTGGTTGAGGGACCAGCAGTTTAGGTTGGTTTGTTTGTTGAGTCAGACTCGTCTGTAGTCTGATATTCTATATAGAATTGTTGTTAGGAGCTCTATAGTTTAGAAGTATTGATTGATTGTATTCTATAGAGCGAGTATCCCGATATATATATATATATACCGGGGAAACTCGTGAGGTTTTATCCAAAATTCTTTTGGATAATTAGATTTATTCTGATTGTGTGAATTGGTTGCTTTGGTTGTTGGCATATGTTTAACATATGCCGTGTTTTAAAATAAAATCTGTAAATAGATTATTAAATTGCCTTTGTTTTAAATTTCGAGGACGAAATTCTTTTAAGGGGGAAGGATTGTAACGACCCGGAATTTTGGACAATATAAATTTAATAATCTGGGTTTAAATTTATATTGAATTGATAATTGTTGTTAATAAATTTGATTTGATTTAAATAATCTTCTTTATTTAAATATTTAATTTGTGAAATTATTTTAATGAGCTAATAAATTGTTTTCTATTTAATAATGTATATGTATTTATGTATATATTTTATATAGACAAGTTGTTTTAGTTAAGTTAGTATAGTATAATTTTAGTATGTTTTGAAAATAGAAATGGTGATTTATTTTTAATTTGAGCTTTTCCAAAAATATTTAATAAAATACTATATGATTTTAAATAGGAGATAAATGTTTTTAATTAGTTTCAAATTCATTTTTAATTCAAGTTGTATATTAAATTATGTTACAAGCTCTTTTATAAATTTGTTTTAAAGGTTTCTTTTCAAATGATAAACTTGTATATCATTTTATTTATAATAATAATACTTTGCTTTATTTCTTTTGAGAATCATTTAAATACATATTTATGTATAAGATTTAATTAACAATGTTTAATACTTACTTAACTCTAATTATAAATGCTTATTAATTCACAAAGACATGTGTACATATATTAGAGATTAAAGCTAACAAATGTAATCTTATCACATTTTTAAAATGACATGTGTCCATTTCATTTTAATTTTTCTTTTAATTCATTTTCTGAAAATACATTCATAATTTTGTTCTTCATTCATTAGCATTATTTTTTCTCATCCCTTAATCAAGAAAACCAAATTACATGCTCACATCCATATTCAAATTTGCATCCTCCAAAATTCAAGTCTGCATCTTCCATTTCAAATCTGAAACTTCTCTTTCCCAAAGTTGCAAACCTGCACAACAATCTTCTGAAAATTCAAAATGCCTGTAAAACTTTGCTTTCAAACTCCTCTTTCCCCAAAAATATCACCTGCATGCAACTCTTCAAAATATTCAAACCTACATCAACATGAATATGCTCTGCAATTTCAAGTTCTGCATCAAACAAACTCCTCTTTCCCAAAATTATAACCTGCAGACATGCATTTCAATCTTCACCATTTAAGGCTCTGCATATATCATTTATAAACAAAGAAGCTCTGAAAATTTCAAGCATAAAGCTCTACATTACAATCTGGATCTGGAGCTACAAACACAAGTTGTATCTGCATGTTTTAAAAAGCATTATTCAAGTTTTAAAATAGCAAGGAGAGCCTGCATGTTTTAAAAAGGCATCAATCAAAGCATATAAGGGACTGCATTTCAAATCTGGATGTGCTGTGCATGCTAGAATTTGTGCTCTGCAAATTTGAAATAGGCTCTGCATTCTGCATAATTAGGTGAGTAACTCACTTCTAAACTTATTAATAGGTAAAGTTGTTTATGTTTTCTTTTAAAAATTTGATATGAACTTATATGCATGTGTACATGTTGAAGAAAGTTTCATGTATGTGCCTCTAAATTCCAGACTCATGTTTAATCTCTGAGTTTTCCCCTTTGACTTGTTTTGTTGTTGTTGTTATTACTTAGCTTTGAATAGATCATGATATTATAGGATAGCATAAGTTTACAAACAGAATCATTAAGTAACTCAAGGATTTTAAGACTAAAATTAACATTTACAGTGTTAAAGATAAAATACAGTTTTGAAAAGTTACTGTATTTTCATTTTGGTCAATATTAGTTGATCCTTGAAATTTAAACAGTTGAATTTGTTTGCTGGAAGTAATCATCTATTTTTGATCATAGAAAATTATTGAATTAATATGCAAATTAAGTGTGGGATTGGAATTTGGGGTCTCTGTGAAGAACCCTGGTTTTACTGGTCTTAAGTAAAATTGAGTGTTGCGGCTTCCTCTTTGAATCGAGTTCAAAGATCCTCGGGGTGTGAATTGATGTTGGGTTGAAGGAGTTACTGCTGGAGTTTAGGAGTTGATGATGGTCGGAGTTGAGAGGTATGGGTGTTGACAGGTTAGGCAGTGGATGGAAGTGAGTTTTCAGGTTGGTGATATATGTTTGGGTTGCAGGGATTTTTACTCGGGTTGGTCTCGGGGGAGATAGGAAATGACTCGGAGTAACAGAGTAAATGACTCGAAGTCATTTAGAGTAGTTCTGTGTCTTGTGTTCAGGTTTATATGTAATAAAACAGAATTGTTTTCCAGATTTTTAAGAATAGTGTTGAAGTAACAATAGGAATCTAAACTTGAAAATTTAAATTCAGTTGGAATCTGAATTTAGTATAGATTCAAATAATTCAAATATGAAACTTGGAAACAGTTTAAATTCAAGAATGAAAGAAGTTTAAAAATGTAACAGAAACTGTTACTGTTTCCTTTAGTAAAGTAAAGATGTTTAAATATAAAACTTGAATCTGAACCAAGTTTAGGATTTTAAACTGAATTCAAATACAGATTCAATTAATTTAATTTTAGGTTTGAAATAAATTAAATTTTGAAATTTCATTTGGTCTTGAGCAATGGTAGAAACCTGTTTTCCAGGTTATTGAATTTAGGCAAAGAAAATTGCAAACTTAAAGTGTTAACTTGGATTTTAAATTGAATTTAATGATGAATTTAAATAAGTTTAAATTCTGTTCTTTTTAAAATTATTTAAATTCTGGAGATTTCAAAGTTTAAGCTTTTTTTTTTTAATAAACAGAAAAACAGTTTCTGTTTTATATGTAAAAGGTAAGTTTAAATTTTTAAATGGAAATTTAAAATGAGTTTTGGTTTGAATTTGAATATGAATTCAAATTTTGATTTGTCTGAGAATTTGAAAACATTTATGTTTTTAAATTTAAATTTGATTTTAAACCTTCAAGTATAAAATGCATTATTGTTTTGCATTTGAAGTAAGAGGTTAAGTATTTAATTTAGGAATTCAAATGAATTCAAAACTGAGTTTTTAAATCTGGATTTAAATTTTTAAGCTTCAGTTTTAAAATAAAGATTTAAAATTTAAATTGCTTCCAAATGATTTACATTTGAATTGAAGGTGAAATGGTAGAAAGAGTTTTAAAGAGTTTAAACTAAATTGAAAATGGGAGTTATATTTCAATTTTAAAATTTAAAGATGTTTTTAAAATTGATTTGAATTTGATTTGAATTGAAATTTAAATCCTTTTCAATTTATTAATTAAGTATATGTTTCTTGTAAACATATAAGATTAAGATTGGTATTGTTTAAAATCTTATTTTAAATAAATTTGGATTTTAAGTTTAAAAGAAATGTTAATTGGAATTTAATGTAAATTTAAAAACATTTTGTTTTTAAACGCATGATTTAATAAGAAATGTTTATCTAAAGGATAAATAAAAGGTTAATGATGGGATTCATTAATTATTAAGGTAATTAAGTTGATTATTAATTATTTAATTAATTAATAATGTGGAAGTTTAATTAAATAATTAATGATAATTAATTTGATTTGAGATTAATTAATTAGTTTAATTAATCTATAATTAAGGATGGTTAACTAAATTTTAATTTATGATTAAGATTTATTTAATCAAGTGATTAATGATAATTAAGATTTTAATTAACACTTAGTTAATTAATAATTAGAGATTAGTTAAATAGTAATTAAATATTAATTACTTAATAACTAATGATGATTAATTTGAGTTAATTTCTTAATTAAGTAATTAAGAAATGTTAATGAAGTCATTAACTCAAGATAATTAATTAATGTGATTAATTTTTGATAATTAATTAGATTAATTAATTAATAATAATCAATTGTTTAAGTTCTAATTACTTAATGAAAGTAATTAGTGAATTAATTACTTAATGTAATTAATTAAGGTTAATATGATTTGTTTAGGTTAATTAATTAAGTTTAATTGATTTAAACATTTGTTGAATTGATGAATAATTACTTTATGTAATTTATGAATTTGTAATTACTTAAGGAAGTAATAAATTAATAATTACAGGATGTAATTAAAGATATTTTGATATAGAAGTAATTTGGATTTAAATTACTTTGAAATTAATCAAGGGGATTGATTTAGATAATTAATTAAGAATAATTAATTATTGGGTTGAGTAATTAATGTAGTTAATTACTGAATGATTATTAATCAGGGGTGATTAATATATATAGGGTTTAATATAATTAACTTGTGTAATCAACTTAAATGCTAATTACTTATTGTAATTAGAGATAGTTAATCAGTAATGATTAACTGAAAAGAATAATGAGATGATTATTCATAAATTGATTTGAAATCAATTGATGGTTAAGTTAAGCAGATTTTGATGATGAAGTAATTAATTTAATTCATCTTAAATTAATTGGAGATTGAGTAATTAATTTAATTCATTTTAAATTAATTACAGAGGTGTGATCATTAGACCATTTGCTTATGTTTGATGATTGGTATTGGTTGTTTGATATGGTTTGTAATCTCTGTTATGAGATGAATAGTGTATGTGATATGGATGCATTGGATGCTCTTGGATGATAATATAGATTATCTGGTTTGGTATGAATTATCTGTGGATAATGATAAGATTGATTATCTATTGTGTTATGAATTATCTATCTGTGTATATTTAGATAATGAATTGAAATGTTTTAAACTTAAAACAACTTGGACATAAAAGACACGCTTTGGATTTCGATGAGACCGGGATCGGGTTTCCATATTTGGATATCCGAAAACCACATCGATTCCAAATAACGTTAGGTCGTTTATCCAAGTGGAGCGAGTGAAGACTCGAGGTGTAAGGGCTATACGTCAGTATAACTCTGTGGGTGATTCCGTAATGAGTCTGACGGAATAGGTCTTATAGATTCGAGATGGTGAATCAGAGTGCAAGGGTTATTGTCGTTAACTCTGAGGGTGATTCCAATACGAGTGTAACGAGATAATGCCTTCGGTTTCGTTCGAACCCGGAACGAACTTGTATGGATTGAATGCTTTCAGAACATCGTCAGGTGGACGATGAGCATTCTAAGTGTTGTGTTCTATAAAGGTAATCGTAACCTCAAGCCTCATCAACCGGGAATGGCTAAAACAGGGGAGGTGCAGCAAAGCTTCGTGGGTAGCCCCCACTTGAGAGTAAGATTTACCCCTGTCTAGAGGTCCCTTTATATTTCGGCTGTGTGGGACGGTTGATCATGACAACCGTCGGGGTTGTCTTATTTGGAACTGTTCAGTAAGGAACGGGTCCGGCTTTGTGTTGCAGGGGAGTTAGGGTGGCTCCTCGGTACGGTGATCTAGGCCACGTACTGTGACGGGCGGTACCCCAGTAGCCCTGCCATTGATGGAATCCAAAATCCAATAAGTGCCGTACGTATTAGTTGTGCCCAACTATGTTGGAATGTGAGATGTAAGCATTTCAGCTATTTCTGTATTTTATTTGAAAACCCTAGACACTATTATAATATCACCGGATTTCCTATCAAATGTTTTGGTTAGCGTAAGGTAAAAACTTTTCCATGTTTATGTGTGGGAAGTCTTACGTGATACCTTTTCTTTTCAAAGTTTTTTTAAAGTTAAGCAACTTTAACCTGTTACTCACACCAGACCCATGTCTGACCCGGAGTTATTTCTGTTTTTCTTTAACTCTTGGGTACTCAAATTTTTATGAGTAGTCAAGAGAATTCAGGTTAGGATTCAGGATTAGCTTTGACGAATTGTGGAGGAGCATATGGAGCAGGAGGCTTCTGCGCATAGTTATATATAGTTTTCCACTGTGTTTTGTACCTCTGAGTGTTCTGTTTTGTATTGAGTTGTAATAACTAGACAAGTGTTTATAACTGTCTAGTATGTGTTGTATATGTCTGTGTAACTCTGATATTTGATGTATACTATGTAATACTTTGTTATTAATATAATTTATTCGTTCCGCTGTTGAGATTCTTGTGTTGTTTCTTCTTTCTCTTCTTTCTTTTCTTCTTCTATCCCTTTCTTTCTTAATTCATGACGCGATTTTCCGGGAGTGGAAATCGGGTCGTGACACCCTTACTACCAATTTCCATCATATATTTTCTTTGTTCCCACTTGTTAAATTATATTTAGAGCATGATCATCAATTATTAGTTTTCGTATTATTTTTGCTTTAAATGAACGATGATTGCAATCCGAGAACAACTAGTCGTTGGTGCCACCTTGTATTTCGTTGAAACTCATCTTCAAATAATATTTACAGTCCATGTTGGTCTCTGTTTAAACCGAGGCCATTGTTGCCTTAGTTTAAAACTGAGGCCATCCACTATGCCTCAGTTTAAACCGAGGCCACTGTTGGTTGGCAAAGTATTAGATTAAAATATAAATATGATGGAAATTTGCGATGGAAATATTTTTGTTTTGTTTTTTGTTTTTTTTATACCTCAACGTTCTCCCAACCACCAAACAATACTGTCTACATAGAACAGCAAATACAACCTCACCCACCATAAAATTGCACATATTTCTCCTAACTTATTCTAAGTATTGTTAAAATTATAAAAATTACCGCAGCTTCTTCTTTCCTATATTTTTTTAGTTTGTAGGGTTTTTTTAAGTTGCTCGAAGATGTTAGATGGAAATGGATGTACTCAAAGAATGGTTTTGGGGAAACCAGTTCCTTTGGTCAGTACATTTAGACTGAGATATTACTCAATACTGAATCTACTGAGTCAGGCAGAGGGTCAATTTACAGCTGAACTTGTCATCAAACATTCATTTCACCTATTTCAGTATGAAAAGATCCCTTTCTGACCGTACTAATCTTTATGGATTATAGACCAGTATGATATTTCTCATTGTATTCGTGAAGTATTGATACTTCATTGTGTTAGTTTGTTACCAATATCACTGCTCTCATACAGTATTGGTATGTGAACAATCCATTTCGTTGAAATTTTAAGCTGTCAGCATCTGTTAAAGCCGAAGTTTGGTCAAATGTATTTCAATAATTAGAGCTATATTACAAGTCTGTAAACATACAGTGTTATGCATTTTTATACACCATTTATAACAGTTAGAATATTCAAGTATTGCATTTCTAGTTTCTAATCTAAATGTATAAGATATACACAGCCAAATGGTGTATATACATGTTTATACAAATAATAATGTGAATGTGGAAAGTAAATGTTACTAATGATGGCAGCTGGTAGAAATAACAGCGGTGGTACACAAGGGGTACTATTCCTAACGTTGTAAAGGACTTAGAGGTGGCTGTACTAGTAATTGACTTTGTCCTCGTTCTCCTGCTCATATTATTATTATTATTACCGGAGTCTTTTTTTTATAACAGCAAGTGAATTTTTTTCAAGCGTAAAATTTTACATTTTTTTCATTGATTAAAACAATGTAGTTATCAAACAATGAAGCACACCTAGGGTTCCATGATGAAATAGATATAAGCCATACACATTACAGACGAATGTTTATGTAAAAGGGAGCGGCGATGGTAGCATTATAGGACGTGAGATGCAGTTTCATAACTACGCCATCATCTGGAATCCTTCAGAAATCATGTAAGTCTTTATTAACATGTCGTCTACACCAAATTTGCAAGTGGGGATAACAATTTTTGACACCATGTATACAAGTGCGTTTAAACTACTGCTATAAAATGTCCTTGTTCTTTCTAAGAAGAAAACAAAAATAGATCAAATTATGATAATTAAGCTGTACCCTATTCATGTATTTATTTAGTATTATTTTGATAGTACAATTCATGTATTTATAGTTCTCATATACCCAATAACTACTCAGAATAGCAGCCTCATATGCAATTGACTATGTAGAGTTATATAAATATAGCTCAATTGTTTAGAAATAATGTTTCAGTTGAAGAAATATATAACTTTTAAGATGAATATTTATTCAGTACATATTCACCACTAATTTAAATTTTACGTTATAAAATTGGAAAATATACACCTAAGCTAAAGCCATGGTCATAACTCATATGCAATCTGTACTGTCGAGTTTGCATGCAAGAATAAGCATGTTGAATTCAGAAACAAAGTTTGCAAACCAAGCATGCAATAGAGTTTGCAAATCTAAGCATGCAAACTTAGCTTGCAAAATTGAGCACACAAACTGAGCTTGCAAACTGAACACACTAACTGTGCATGTAGAAAAATCGATGCAAATTGGTTTTGCAGCAAATGCTAATTGAGTTTGATTAACATGTATTTTGCATACTAAGTTTGCGAATTCATAAATACAAAAAAAATTAGAACCTGAGTTGTAACTCAGTGTTTTAACCTTTTGATTTTGAAGGTATAAGTTTTTATCGAGTGTTTATATTAAATGCAGGAACTTGAAGAAGGACGCTTTGGACTGTTGTATTGGATGTTGAAGAATATTCAAAACCAATAGAGTTTGGAGTGGATAATCAGGAATGGTTAGGTTAATCGTAAGTTAAACTTTAACTGTATTTTGAATTTTTTTAAAGCTTATGTTGTAATAATATTTAAATATATGACATTGTGTTATTTTAGATATGTAAATAATTGTTTATGATATATTATACTACATTTGCAGAGCATTTAAACTTTGCATTGAATATGTATAATGAATTATTTGTGATATGGAAACCATTATTTGAAGAGTGTTTATATTTAAACTTTGTGTTTAAGTTTTGGTATATATATGTGTGTGTGTGTGTGTGTTACTAAATAATCATTTCCCAACACTTATAAGCGTTACGGTATATTTCTGTACCAACACTTATAAGTGTTACCGTATATTTCGTTACCAACACTCATAAGCGTTGCCGTATATTTCTGCACCAACACTTGTAAGTGTTACCGTATATTTCGTTACCAACACTTATAAGCTGACGCAGCGGATAATCACTAAATGGATACAACGATGAAAAATGGAATCGATGGATTGAAAATACCGAACGCCCAAATCCGTTGATCTCAAGAGATACCGGATTCAAGCTATCTCCAATACGTTGATCGCGCACAATACCGTGTTAAAAGATCTACGATCCTTCGATGTTGATCTTGCGCACAAGATTCCATGAATCGGCTTTAAAATCGTTGATTCGAGCGCATTCGAATAACCGAAGATGGAGAAAGGAGATAACACTCAACTTCCAATTTCAAAAGAGGCACAAAGCACTCAAAATTTTATTCAAAATTCAACAACCCATTACAAATGATACAACCCCCATATTTATTGGCAGTTTACAACTCACACAGAACTCAGCCGACCTATCATAGGTCGTTAACGACCTAACAAAACCGACCTAAACATCACAAGCCGACCAATCATCACAAGTACAACACATTCACGACCTACGACTTAAGTACAAACGACTTAACAACAAGACGTACAAGCGACTTAAAACAATTACAACATAACGACATAAGAGAATTACACACCATGCGACATAACAACAGTACATGGGGTTACGACCTAAGCAACACATGACCTAACTTAACACAGCAACAAGAACCTCTTCATGCGACCTAGTACTTGAGCGGCATAACACTTGAATGACCTAACCATGGATATCCGGAGCGACTTAAGAAAGGTCGTTCGCGACCTAAGTTTGACCCACGACCTACTGGAGATGTATAAGTTTGACATAAATCGTTAGGTTGCTGGTGGCATAGGTCGTTAGGTCACTCTGGTGTCTTGCTGCATAACTCGCTTCCATTGCATTCTGCATAACTTGCTTCCATTGCATAGCTACGATACCTCGTTAGGTCGTACAACATAGCTCGTAAGCGACCTGTTAACTCGCAAGCGATCTTCACTAAGTCACGAGCGACTTAAGACCATTGAGTGACTCAGAGCAATGGAGTTAGTAGATTGCGCTGCATCATCCTCCCCTGGTTGACAAAAATTCGACCTCGAATTCTCACCTTCCTCTTCCTCAACAAGTTTATCCCCATAATACGAAATCAAATGTTTAATGTTGAAAACGTTGGCAGTATGGACATGATGCGGCAGTCTCAACTGATATGCATTCTCATTGATCTTCTTCAAGATTTCCACTGACCAATTTTTCGAGCTTTCAACTTATTATAAGTTCCCACTGGAAAACGATCTTTCGTCAACATTGCATAAACCAAATCACCTTCTTTGAAGTCTACACTCCTTCGCTTTTTATCCGCCGTTTGTTTATACTTCTCATCTGCCTTAAGCAGTCGTTCTTGCACAACTCTATGGAGCTCTTACAATTCATTAACAAAATCACTAGCTCATTTAACAACTCCTTTCTGATGTGGAACTATCGACAAATCCAATGGTCCCTTGGGAATTGCTGAATATGCAACTTGAAATGGACTGAATCCAGTACTTCGATTAACGGCGTGATTATGTGCTAATTCTGCCTGACATAACTTCATATCCCAGCTCTTCAAATTATCTTTCACAATACATCTCAACAAGTTTCCCAACGATCTGTTAACCACCTCCGTTTGCCTATCTGTTTGTGGATGATAGGCGCTACTAAAATTCAGCTTCGTCCCGACCATCTTCCACAGACTCAACCAAAAATGGCTTGGAAACCGAGTATCCCAATCAGACACGATGGTCTCAAGTATCCCATGTAGTCGATAAACCTCTTTAAAGAACAATTGAGCAACACGGACTGCGTCGGCGGTCTTTGTACAAGCTATGAAATGTGCCATCTTCGAAAATCTATCCTCCACAACATATATAGAATCATTTCCTCATTGAGTTCTCGGCAAACCCAAAACAAAATCCATGCTAATATCAACCTATGGCCTAGTAGGCACAGGCAATGACATGTACAATCCTGCATTCGTAGCTGTCCCTTTGGAAACTTGACATATGTGACATCTCTCCACAAATCTTTCAACTTCTTTTCTCATGGAAGGCCAAAAATGTGATTGAGAAATCTATGTAAAAGCAAAAGGCAACAAATAAAAAATGACAAAAGATGAACCTTTTGTTTTGAGCATAATTTCACATACAAACGTCCGTTTGAAAATAGCTAAACACATCACTCCTTTTAGTGCTTCAATTATTACATCATTTCAACAAGCGTTTTTATAACAAAATTTTCAAGTAAACAAAAATGAACTACAATTAATTGCAAACTTATACGTAATGAAGATATATTTAAGCAAGCTTTGCTTCCTGCTACAACCAAATCATCAGAAATCGATAGCTGAACATAATTTAACATGATAAATCACTATAACCAATCAACAATAAAGCATACGATCGCGTAAAAAGGAATAAAAATAACTTATCTACTGTATATAATCACATATTCTAATATTACAGGTTCGAATTGACTTCAAAAGGAAAATCCCTAGATTAGAAGGAGGCGAAAAATACATGATTTAAATTCTAAAATCAAAAATCGATCTACATAGAATATATTTGAATTTGAACTTCACAGAAAAGATGTGAAATCGGTTTTTTTTGGGGAGGCAGGTGAAATATTGGAAACGAATGGGCAAATAAGAGGCGGCAGAAAAAATTGGGATGGCGGGAATTAATGAAAATGCGTAACGAAAGGGATGCAAATTAATTTAGTTGCATCGGTTAACTATAAAACCAATGCAACTACAACTATTTGCATCAACGTATTTGCATCGGTTGTTGGTGACAACTGACGCAAATTTGATTTTTTATTACTTATTGCTTTCTACGTACCAATTGCATCAATTATTAAGACAAAACTGATGCAAATAGTTCTATTTGCATCAGTTTTTATTTCAACTGATTCAAATGAGGCGATGCAAATGGCCTATTTTGTAGTAGTGAAAACTGCGTATAGGAAAAAATATTGGCAGAGGCCAATAGGTTCAAAGTAAGCCCATGAAAACTATGTATAAATGAAGATGTCAGGAAGATAGGTTCATGATTAGCCCATGAAAACTATGATTTGATACTGGCATGGGATAATAAGTTCGTAGTTAGCCCATGAATATTTGGATTAAGATGTTGACAGAAGTCAATAAGTTCCTAGTCGACTAGTGAAAACTAGGACAAGATAAAAGATATTAGAGTTACTAATAGGTTCAAGGAGAACCCATGAAATAGTAAAGATATTGGCAGGGGCCAATATGTTCTTCGTAATCCCATAAAAACTATAAAACTGGACAGGGAGTCCATCAACGTTAAACATGTTATTAGTCAGCCTATGGAAACTATTCGGTTAACAATAACACTAGAAACTGTAACTGAGATAGATATTCAAAATGAATGGGGATGGGCAATCCAGAATTAATTTACTTGTTTTGCATATCACCATATTGTTTTGAATTGTTTTGACCATTATGGATGTAAGAGCATAGTATATGGTTTTATAAAGATTTTAGGATGCTAGCAAGGGGAAAACCCATTCCGCTAAGGGGCATGGTCTCACTAGATATCTAAATGGTTTGAGATCGTAGATTATTATTCATACAAAGCTTTATGTATGACTCGAAGTTTATGTTTTCTCCTTAAACTCTTGAGTGCTCGATTGATTTTGAGTAGTTTGAGAGTTCATGTTTTGAAGTACCTCTTTAGATGAATAAAGCTTCTAGAGACGTGCATGAGGTAAGCTAGTTAATAAGAGTTCTTATATTGTCACTGTGTTTTTTTGGACGTAATAACATGCTATTTACTTGCCTATATTATACAATAATCAAACAAGGGGGCATCTTTATATATTACTCTTAGCATATGTTGTAATGATTAAATTTTATTCGAACGTGGTTAACGATTATGGGATTACGTAATGAACATGATGTTTTTTGACATGGAATGTGGAACTAGTTTGATTTTTTTTTTTTCATATTCATGTGTTTCTGTGTATCAATGTATCTAACATTACCGTATTTGGTTGCCAAGATTAAAAACTATGGTTGAATGCAGCATCCTAGCCCTTAGTTTTGGGCCTTCAAGTGGGGAATGTTACAAGTTGATATCAGAGCATAGTTTTGTGAAACTTTAAATAATTTTAAACCTAAAAGATTTTCATACGTAATCCAATAAATCAAAAAATAAGATTGGGGTTTGGGTTAACGCAATTGCAACATACTTGAATTTGATATATATATATATATATATATATATATATATATATATATATATATATATATAAGTGTGCATTCCCTTCTTTCTTAGACCATTCTTCTCTATCTTACTAAGGCTCGTATGCAGATTTACTAGAATGAAGATATGGGAGCAGGAAATGGAAGAGGAAATCTTGGTGGAGGACGCACGCATCACAACCAACTGAAATGTTCGACCTAATACCAGGAGGAACCAAGGTCGCCAGGCTAATGCTAACTAAAATGCTGATGCCAATGGGATGCTAGAAATTCACTAGTAGATATAGGGGCGATGTATCAGTTCTTTGTTAATATGATGCAAGCATGAGCTGCTGCTGGAGTTGCTGGTAATGTTGGTGAAGCTAATCCTTTAGCTCCAGTTGAGAATAATTATGCTAAGCTGAATGGAGATTACACCAGTTTTGGTGGGAAGCCATTTATAGGGACGGAGACTGCCATAGAGATAGAGAATTAGTTGTTGCATTGTGAGAGAATATTTGCTGATCTGGGTTTAGATGGTGAGCAGAAGAGAAGGTTAGCCTCTAGGTAGTTGCAAGGGTCAGCACTTCATTGGTGGAACGGTGTTATTGTTGGAGTTCTGGAGGAGGAATTGACTTGGGCTGATTTTCGAAGGAGATTTGAGCAAAGCATTGCGTTTCAGGTTGCTAATTCAGCACTACTGAGAATGTTTTTGGATTTGTAGTAGGGAGAGGTGTCGGTTTTTGAGTATGTTGCTAAGTTTGATGAGTTGTCCTATTATGGATATAATACTGTAGACAATGTCATCAGGAGGAATGAGAGGTTCATTCGGGGATCGGGGCCTGAGATTGCTAGGGTGACCCTGCCACATCTCTGTGATTATAGTAATTTAGTTGTGGAGATGGTAATCCTCCATGAGGAGATGATTTCTATTTGTGCTAGAGAGAAGCCAGTTGAAATCACGAGCTCTCAGGGAATGAAAAGAAAACTCTTTAAGAAGAAGGGAGCCCATAAGGGAGATGCTACAAAGAAGGCAAATGCTGATTTAGTTTGCTACAAGTGTGGCAAGAAAGGTCATTATGCTTATGAATGTCGATCACGCAAGGGAAATATGGCTATAGATAAGTAGAATGTGAAGTGCTTCAACTGTCATCAAGTTGGGCATCATAAGAACTAGTGTCCAGAGCCAATCAGGGCTGACAAGGGAATGGCTTTTGTAGTTGGACCATTATCTACTAAGCCAACTGCAGCTGATAAAGGGAAGACTATGACGGAAGGTATGTTTTTGATTCAAAGTATACCAATTAGGATACTATTTGATACCGTTGCATCACATTCGTTTATCCCTGTTTTTGGTTAATAGGTTTTGCTTAGAAGTCACATACCTTGTTACTTCCCTAAGGGTTGCGAATCGAATAGGAGTGTATCCAACTAGAAGGATGAGATGTGACCAGTTAGAAATGATTTTTTAGGTCATAAGTTTGTATGCAGTCTGCGTGTCTTTGATTTCGTTTATTTTGGAATCAATTAGGGTATGGATTAGTTAAGTTATTACGAGGCTAAGATATTTTGTCAAGATGGGGAGATATCACTAAGGCATCCTAATAGTTATAACCGAATCATATTCTCAGTGGGGAATTCTAACCAGAGTGTTAGTGCTTTGCTAAGTGTTATGAGAGAGAAGAAGATTTAAGTCAGGTTCGAGTAGCATAAGATTTTGTAGATATCTTTGAGCCGGTCACTGGACTACCACCGAAATAAGTTGTTGAGTTTCGAACAGATCTTACGCTAGGAGCAGAACCGTAATAGACCACCTAGCAGGATGACACCAACTTAAATGAAGGAATTGAAGGTGTAGCTAGTCGATCTAGACGGAAGGAATTTTATTAGACCAAGCAGTTCACCTTGGGGGGTGGCTACGGTGTTCGTGAAGAAACCAGATGGGTCGTTGAGGATGTATATAGACTATCTAAGTTGAACGAGAGGATGATTAAGAATTAGTATCCTTTGTCAAGAATTGATAATCTATTTGATTAGTTATGTAGAGCTAGAGTGTTTTCATAGTTAGATTTAGCTACATGTTCCCATCAGTTAAGAGTGGCAGAGGATAATATTCATTTGACAACATTTCAGACTAGGTATGGTTTGTATGAGTGGTTAGTAATGTCATTCAGATTAACGAATGAACCTGCTTTCTTCGTAGATTTGATGAACCGAGTCTTCCAAGAGTATTCGGATAGGTTTGTGTTGGTGTTTATAAATGAAATTTTGGCGTACTCTAAAAATGAAAGGGAGCATGAAGATCATCTTAGAGTATTGCTTGGGACGCTGAGGCAGCATCAGCTGAAGGCAAGTTTTTCAAGTGTCATTTTTGAAAGAAATATGTTAAGTTTCGTGGTCACGTGGTTCTAGAAAAGGAGTTGTCAGTCGATCCATATAAGATCATAGTTGTTAATAATTAGAAGAGGCCCGAGACGGTCGAGATTAGAAGTTTTCTTGGACTTGCTGGCTATTACGAGAGGTTCATCAAGTATTCCTCGCGGATAGCAGCACCTTTGACTAAGGTAACCAGGAAGGATGTTAAGTTTATTTTGTCCGACAAATGTGAGGAAGCATTCCTTAAATTAAAGCATTTGTTGACCAATGCACATGTGTTAGTTGTTCTAGATGGAAGCCAAGGATTGGTTATGTATACCGATGCATGTGGGACTAGATTAGGAGCTATGTTGATGTAGAAGGATAAAGTGATTGCCTACGCTTCACAATAGCTTAGATCTCATGAAGTTAGATATCCTACTCATGATTTGGAGTTAGCTGCGGTGATCTTCGCATTGAAAATTTGGTGGCATTATCTCTTATGGGAGAGGTTTGAGCTATACACAGATCATAAGTCTTTGAGGTACTTATTCTCTCAAAAGGGGTTGATTATAAGACAGTAGAGGTGGATGGAGTTTTTGGCTACTTATGATTTGTGTATAGAATATACTAATAGGAAAGGAAATAAAGTAGCGAATGCTCTTAGCATAAGACATCAAAAAAGTGGCGTTAGCTATATTGGTAGCGTGAAATGAAATATAAGCTTTGACTACTTGTAGTGTGCGGTTAAGATTGACTGCTAGTTCCAGTCAAAATACTGCCATGTTGTCCTGTTTAGAAGTTCGACCAATGTTGATCAAAAGGATAGCTTCTAAGCAGAAAGAGGATCCTGTATTAGCCGAGAGGATTAAAAGGCTTGAGGTTGAAACCGAGATCGATGATCTAAAGAATTTTTGTGTTAACTAGAGAGGATGGTTGAGAAAGGAGGGATGGTTATGTGCTCCAAATGTTGAGGACTTAAGGAAAGAAGTTTCTGAAGAATATCATCGGTCCGAATATATGATTTATCCTAGAGGGACCAAATGGTATCAAGATATGAAGAGGAGCTTCTATTGGGAAGGTATAAAGAGAGACGTTGGCTTGTGGGTTAGGCAGTGTGCAATCTGTTAACAAGTAAAAGTTGAATATCAGAAGTCGAGTGGATTGCATCAACCTTTAGAGATTCCTATTTGGAAATGGGATTTGATATCCATGAATTTTATAGAAGGGTTGCCAAGGTCAAATAGAAGAAATGAAAGTATATGGGTTACAGTGGATAGGTTGACCAAGAGTGCCCATTTCATTCTTGTAAAGTCAACTAGGACGGCACCTTTTTTAGCTAAGTTGTTCATGAAGAACATAGTTAGACTTCATGCAGTTCCTATTAGTATAGTCAGCGACAGAGATGCTTTGTTTACTAGCGAATTCTGGAAGAGTCTACAGAATGTGTTAGGCACTAAGCTCAAGATGAGTACCGCATATCACCCTCAGATGGATGGGCAGAGAGAGTCAACAAGGTACTCAAGGATTTACTAAGAGCTTATTTATTGGACTTTGGTGGATTTTGTGAAGATCGCGTACATTTGGTTGAGTTTTCCTATAATAATAATTATCAAATTAGTATAGGAATGGCGCCTTTCGAAGCTTTGTGTGGAAGACCATGCAAATCACCAGCATGTTGGTTGGACACTAGAGACAGGTAGTCTTAGATCCAAATTTGACTAGGGAGGCATCGAGAAGATTGAGTTCATTCGAGAAAGGACGAAGGAAGCTCAGTCCAGACAAAAAAAATATGCACATAAGAGGCGTAAAGACCTAGATTTCTCAGTTTGAGATAAGATTTTCATCAAAGTATCACCTTTGAAGGGCTTGATGTGATTTAGAAAGTCAGGGAAGCTAGCCCCGAGATATGTTGGTCCATTCCAAATTATAAAGAGAAGTGGAAAGCTCGCATATAGAGTAGAGTTGCCGAGAAGTATGGCAGGTGTTCATAATGTATTTCATGTGTCTCATCTTTGCAAGTATGTGCATGATCCACAGACTACTATTCCTCCGAAAGCGTTGGATAATTTGGTAGTAGTGCCTAATTTAACTTTTGTTAGACAACCAGTTCGGGTTGTAGCAAGAGATGAGAAAAGATTGAGAAACAAGACAGTCAAGCTGGTGAAAGTTCAGTGGAGCGACGACGAGAAGGACTGTACTTGGAGAACAAAAGATATGATTAGATATACTTATCCAAATCTACTTTGAGGGTATGTCTGTATTAGATTTATATAGATAATTGCAAGTTAGGTAGGCTAGTATGGTTGCAAGGAGTGGTTATAGATGATTGTTATGTTTAGTATTTGTCCTTACTGAATTTCAAAGACGAAATTCTTTAAGGAGGGGAGCCTGTAACTCCCCTTATTTTTAATAACATTATTCATAAGATTTAATTAGATAAATTAAATAGAATAATGTAAATTATCTGAGTGATAAATGGATTAAGATATGAAAATGAATTATGGACCATGCTTAATAAGATAAAACGGGCTTGTTAATGGTTATATATGATAAATAATTAACTAAAGGGCTTATTAGAAATATATATATATATATATATATATATATTCTCGTTTCCCTTTATTTACATTCATTTGTGCAAAACAAAGATAAAACGTAAACATAAGAAGAGGAGTCAGCCATTGTTAAGGCAGGAAAAGAAGAGAAATTCGAATCAAGCTAAGGATTCAAAGTAAGAAGAATAAATCTTAATCTCAATCAAATCTCCTTATTCTAATCAAGGTAAATAACAATTTACACCGTCTCTATTTTGTTTTATGATTATATATTTTCGAATTTAAAATTAAATTCATTTTTATAATGTTTTGGATGAGATATGCTTGAATTATTATTGATTTGATTTAAACAAAAGGGGATTTTTGCAAGTTTAGGGCAAAAACGATTGAAATTGATTTTAGAATGCCATGGAAAAATTTTATGTTATGCAAAATATGGTTTTGGAGTTGGGTTTTAATTTGGATAATTTTCCAAGCTACAGAAAGATTATTATGGATTTTCAAAGGAAAATATGATAAAATTGGATTAAAAATTAATTTCAATTATTTCAGGAAGAATTTGAGTTTGAAATTTTAGTATGTTTGAAAACATGATGAAAGTGAATTTATGTAATTTTTATGGATTTTTCCTAATTGATTTACTATGGAAATTAAATTGTTTTAGAAGGAAGGACTTATTTGCATTATTGTTTTCGCTTAATGGAAGGGCTTAATTGTTAAGTTCTCCTTGATTTAGATCTAATAATAAGATGAAGCTATTTTGTAAAGAATTTGAAAAGGTTTTATGGCAATCGATCGAAGGATTACAAATAGGTAGGTTTTTATAAAGTCATTACCAAAGATAGCATTAATTCAGCCGTACCCAGAAAAGTTGGTTCCGCCTCCTTTAGAAGTGCCTTTCGACTCCAATGCCTCCACCTCGACCAAGTGAAAACCAACCTATCCAAAACCAATACACAAGGTATTAATGATATTGGTACGAAGTGGATTGGAGAAAAGCGAAAGGCATGACGTCGAAAGCATTACTTTCGATAGGGTCGATACCTTTGTTTTGTTTTAAAATGTTAAGTGCCTGCCTTTGTTTTATTAAAGCTTTCGAAGGAGTCGAAACATAAGCCATAAAAAGGGCTTTTTCTAAATAGCTTCCTGAAGAAGATTTCCATCATTCATTTATAAGTATAGCTTTCGAATGAGATCCTTGTTTATAAAAAATGCTTTCGAAAATGGTGGTTCTGACCTAGTAGAAGCCCCACTGCCGTTCTTTTGCTTTTCGAGGGTATTAAAGTCATCAATGATTTTGAAGGGTAGCTTTTGTTTTGAAGATGTAATAAGCCACTTCCTAAATACTTTCGAAAGGTTTCAGGGGTTTTAAAG
Organism: Allium cepa; assembly: GCA_030765085.1. Taxonomy (NCBI): domain Eukaryota; kingdom Viridiplantae; phylum Streptophyta; class Magnoliopsida; order Asparagales; family Amaryllidaceae; genus Allium; species Allium cepa. Next base: position 84,704,211 of record CM060942.1, on the reverse strand, counting down.
GCAATGGCTTCGAAAGGGGGTATCGATGCTAACCTTCAATGTTTTACTTATTTTGAAGCTTTCGAAAGGATGGTGTGGATGCCATCAAACTTTTCCCAAACAATTTTATATGATGATTAAAGGTTTCAAAAGGGATACTTATATATATATATATATATATATATATATATATATATATATATATATTCACTTGACCCAAAAGATGTTTTGAAAGCAAAACCCAATGGTTTTGAAAGGTGTATTTTCATTGATTTCAAAACATTGTTTCTAAGGAGTATTAACACTACAAGGAAAAACACTTTTGACAGCAGCTATTGTTAGCGTTCCTGCCTTAAATGCGGTCGACCAAAATCTGGAGGGAAATTTTTTACGTGTGAACGCTGAGAAAACTAAATAATATAACTTTGCCGCCTCATTTTTCACTTCGCCTATTTACTTTTCTCAGCCTTTCATCTTGTTAACACCTCCATCACCTAAAAAAGAATTAAACCACTCTCCCAGTCACTGAAATTCATCTTCGTCACTGCCGCTTCATCGTTCAAACATCTCCATTCACCATCCTTTCGATTTTGAATCCAAATCATCGCCGCTAACTTCTCTTTCTACAGGTACTTATTTTAACTATTTGTCGATTTTATTTAGGTTTAAATCGGGTTCTTCAATTAGTTTAATCATTCATCAATTTTGATTTTGTTATTTCAGTACTGTTTCTTCGATTGCTAAATCAAAATTTGTTGGATCGATTTTGTTAGTAAATTGACGTTAACAGGTTTATTAAGATTGTTGTATGTTAATAAGTATACTAAGATTGTTGCATGCTTCTGCCTAATTTTCATTAAAGCTTCTTGTCATTGCATAGGCTAGTAGAGAATTCACTAGTATATTTCTTTTCTAGTTCATAATTTTAATATGAAATTTATGTGGATCAAGTTAGCATTCATATTAAAATAGATTTTGTTTGCGCAAAAAATGGGCAAACACCCCAAAGTCGTACGATTTAGTTGATTATATGTTGTTCTTAGCGATTTGGGTGATTTATGCAAATATGTAAAAAGCAGGGACTAAACTGTAAAAGACACACAGATTTATAGTGGTTCGGCCAGAACGTGCCTACGTCCACTTTATATATTATTCTCCTTTTCCCTTCAGATTACAAGTACAAAGCTTTGATTACAAGTAATTGAAAGTTGTTTGAAAGTTCTATCCGTGCTTGAGCTCTCAAACTTGTCTGCCATTGTTGTACCCCTGCCCCTCTATTTGTAGAGTGAGGCTGGGGGCAGGGGTACTGGATGTATATAGCTGCTGGTGGGCCTGAGCTGAAGCAATCTGGCCCGGTAGTGTTAGTTCGACGGAGCCTGGCGAAGGCTGGCGGAGTCTGGTTCGGCGTAGTCTGGTTCGGCGGAGTCTGGCGAAGTCTGGTTCGGCGGAGTCTGGTTCGGCAGAGTTTGGTTCGGCGGAGGCAGGTTCGGCGGAGTCTGGCGAAGTCTGGTTCGGCAGAGTCTGGCGAATTCTGGTTCGGCGGAGTCTGGTTCGACAGAGTCTGGTTCGGCAGAGTCTGGTTCGGCGGAGGCTGATTCGGCGGAGTTTGGCGAAGTCTGGTTCGGTGGAGTCTGGCAAAGTCTGGTTTGACGGAGTCTGGCAAAGTCTGGTTCGGTAGAGTCTGGCGAACTCTGGTTCGGCGGAGTCTGGTTCGGCAGAGTCTGGTTCGGCGGAGGCTGGTTCGGCGGAGTCTGGCGAAGTCTGGTTCGACGGAGTCTGGCAAAGTCTGGTTCGGCAGAGTCTAAATAGAGTTGAACCAGTGATAACGCCTTCCTCTCCTGGTTCGGTGGTAGGTGGAAATGCACACAACATTGATATTCCAGTTTTGACCAAAAATGGGATAACACTTTGCTCCCCAAAACATGCCTTGCGGTAGGAAGGCGTGTTTTGTAATGCCATGAGCTGGATGTTCATATCCTGTTGACAACCTGTAAATATCTTGATATTTTATATGGCCCCAAATGACGACCGTTCGGGATCGAGCTATTTGGGATGAAGTGCGGCCGTTCATGGTCAAGCGCCTAACTTCAAATGACGACCGTTCGCGATCGAGTCATTTGAGGTGAAGTGCGACCGTTCGCGGTCAAGCGTCTAAATCCATGCGACCATCGTTCGAGATCGAGTCATTTGCGGTGGAATGTGATCGTTCACGGTCAAGCGCTTTACTTCAAATGACGATCGTTCGGGATCGAGCCATCCGAGGTAAAGTACGACCGAGCCCGATCAGAGGGCGGACCTCAAATGGCGACCGTTCGCGATCAAGCCACTTGGGGTGAAATGTGACCATTCACAGCCGGTGCCGTTCGCGGCAAAAGATGAAATGGGACCGTTCGCGGTCAAGCGCCTTACTTCGGATGACGATCGTTCGAGATCGAGCCATTCGTGGTAAGGTGCGACTGTTGGCGGTCAGGGGGTGGACCTCAAATGGCGACCTTTCGCGATCGATCCATTTGTGGCGAGATGAGTTGTGTTGTTCGAGGCGAGTTTGTGACTGTTCGAAGTCGGGTGCCGTTCGAGGCAAATTGTGATCGTTCGAGGTCGGGTGCCGTTCGAGGCGAGTTGTGACCGTTCGCGATCGGGTGCCGTTCGAGGCGAATTGTGACTATTCGAAGTCGGGTGCCGTTCGAGGCGAATTGTGACTGTTCGAAGTCGGGTGCCGTTCGAGGCGAATTAGTGTGCCCGGGGGGGACTTAATAATATCAGTGCCGGAGTTATTGTTTGGGGGAGTTTCCGAATCAAAGACTTCGGCAGTTCGCTGCCATGCAAGAGGTGCTCGTGGACCGTTCGCGATCCACGGGCATACAAGTAAATTTGCAAATATCAAAGAAATAATCATATGAATCTTACAGCAGAAATGTCCAAACAGGAAGAATTTAAATGTTCAAATCAAAATCAAAGCAAAAACCAGAATGAAGATGTCAAAGCGTAAACTCTTACTATAACGCGGCTGGTAGTCATTCAGAGCATGCCTATGGATCGTGCGCAATCGCTCACATGTGTAAATGATTTAACCGTGTTAGCGAGAGGTTTACAACTTGTTCATCGTTATTTTAATCAAGCAATCAATGGATAATCAAACGGTGCCCCGATCCAGGGTCACCTCTAGCCGATGTAGACGGTGGTCGCTCTGGCTCCACTGCTGGAGTTCGCCTCCTCACGTACTGAAGGAGCATACCGTTCCTGAGAACATCTACTTGTCAACCTGCAACACTTTCCAATACAGAAAACCAAGCCCAAAGGAATCGACGGAGGAGCAAAAGCGGACTGGAAAGTATTGCCGCTTTCATAAGTCTTATGGGCACAACACAGAGGAGTGCAAACACCTCCATGATGCTATAGAGAAGCTAATTAGACAAAAGAAGCTACAAGAATTTGTCAAAGACCCATCAGACGGAAGTCAGGGGACTTCAAACCCCGGACACGGGCCAGCTCCTCACCAACCAGATCAATCTGCTCGAACTGTGGGTAGATTGGTTATCAACACGATTGCCGGCGGACCTCATCCTGCGGATAAAAACTGGCAGGAGATGGAGCGATACGCTCACTCTTTGGGACATACGGACTATGAGTGTTGTTCAAATATAGAGGATGGAGCTCCGGCAAAGCAGCGGCGCACGATGGGCGATGACATCGTGTTCATGAGTAGAGATGCGGACAAGGTAGAGGCCCCTACTATCGACCCAATGGTCATATCTATGACTATTGGGCCGGCATTCATGAAAGGATTCTGATTGATTGCGGAAGTTCCGTTAACATCATCTTTCGGAAGGCGTATGATCAAATGAAGCTAGAGACCAAGGATTTGAAACCATCCAAAGCCATAATCCATGGCTTTAACGGCGCAGCAACTGATGCAATGGGATATGTAGAGTTACCAGTCGAACTGGGACAAGGTGAACACAGGAGAGTGTGAATCCTACCATTCATAGTGTTGGATGTTGACTCCCTATACAATGTGTTTCTAGGACGTCCAGCCCTGGCGGAATTCAGGGCGACTTTGGCCCCATGGTGTTTGACGTTAAAGTTTCCCACGGATAAAGGAGTAGGAGTAGTGCACGGCGACCAGGCTACCGGTCATGCGTGTTATGTGGTTGAGCTCAGAGATGCGCAGCGTAGGGGGAAAGGAAAGGTCGCGGACAGTTTTTTCCGCATCCAAAATTCTGATGATTGACAACTAGTGCCCAATCCCTGGCTCGGGCAACATTCTCGGATCCATAGAGACATAGATCCGAGAGATGATGATGGGGAACCCAGGGAAACAAATGCAGCACCGGCTGAACTAACTATTGACATCTCAGTGAGCTGCAACGACCCATCATGAGTTCTTAAAATAGGATCACAGCTAGACCCCGTGGCAGCTGAAAACCTTACTGATTTTCTCCGAGCAAACCTTGATGTTTTTGCTTGGACACATTTTGATATGTGCGGGATTTCTCCTGCAATTGCGAGTCATATGTTGAACATAGACCCGAAACATGTCCCTGTGAAACAGAAAAGGAGAGGCGTGGACCAAGAGAGGTCCGCATCTCTCAAAGAGGAGGTGGACAAACTCAAAACCAACGGGTTCGTCTGCGACGCCCTCTACCCTGAATGGGTATCTAACCCAGTATTAGTAAAGAAAGCCAATGGAAAATGGAGAACTTGTGTTGATTACTCTGATTTAAACAAAGCCTGTCCGAAAGATAGCTTCCCGCTACCATGGATTGACCAACTTGTCGACTCAACAGCCGGATACGAGTTACTATCATTTATGGACGCATACTCTGGTTGCTACCAAATTCCAATGCACATCCCGGACCAAGAATACACCAACTTTGTCACGAACGTCGGGTTGTATTGCTACGTAGTAATGTATTTCGAATTGAAGAACGCAAGAGCAACTTATCAATGTCTGGTAAATAGAATGTCCAAAGATCAGATTGGGAAAACGATGGAATTCTATGTGGATGACATGCATGTGAAGTCACGGCAGTCAAACGACTATATCCGAGATTTAGCAGAGATGTTCGATATACTGAGGCACTTTGGGATGAAGATCAATCCTCTAAAGTGTTCATTCGGCGTAGCATTGGAAAGTTCTTGGGTTTCATTCTGAATGCACGAGGAATTGAAGTTAACCCGGAGAAGATCCAAGCTGTCCGAGATATACAAGTACCCAGAACCATAAAGCAGGTGCAAAGTTTGAATGGAAAAGTGGAGGCGCTGAGTCGATTCATATCTAAAGCTACGGACAAGTGTATTCCGTTTTTCGATGTCATAAAGAAAGGAAAGAGAAACTTCCGAATGGACAACCGACTGTGATGAAGCATTTCGGGCTCTTGTAAAACACTTAGAAAGTACCCCTGTTCTGTCAAAGCTAGAAGACCACGAGATGTTGTACGTGTACTTAGCTGTCTCCCAGCATGCCATCAGCACAGCCTTGGTTCGCGAGGAAGGCCGAGTTCAGAGGCCAGTTTACTATGTTAGTAAACGCTTGACGGGGGCGGAAAGGAATTATCCAAAGATTGAGAGACTCGCCTATTTCTTGGTGATTGCATCACGCAAGCTCCGTCCCTACTTTTAGGCACATTCAATCGGTGTGTACACTGACTAACCCTTGCGACAGGTACTCTAATGACCGGAAACTTTCGGAAGGATGTTAAAATGGAATATTGAGTTAAGTCAGTTTGACATTGCTTACCTGCCACGAAGGGTCGTACAAGGACAGGCACTGGCTGACTTCATCGCTGAATTTACTCTGCTAGATGAACCGAGCAATCACAGGGTCATACCTCCCGTTTGGTGGAAAATGTACACCGATGGGGCATCTAACGACCATCGCTCGGGGGCAGGTATAGTCATCGTAACTCCGAAAGACCGATCAATATGTTACGCTTTGAAGCTTGAGTTTGCAGCTACAAATAACGAAGCCGAATATGAAGCCCTGATTGCTGGCTTGAGACTTGTTATCGAACTGGGAGTGAAATCAATCAAAATCTTCTGTAACTCACAGCTGGTAGTATATCAGGTGCAGGGAGACTATCAAGCAAAGGGACAGAGACTGGCTCCTTACCTTACTCAGGCTCGAGAGCTACTGGAGAGTCTTGAATATTATGACATCTCCCATGTCCCACGCGAACAAAATAGAGAAGCTGATTCGTTGGCAAAGTTCGCAAGCACTGGTGATGCACAACATATGGGATCGTTCCCTGTTGAGACCCTCCATGCTCCAAGTATAGACATAATGGAGATAGATTCCGTGTTAGAGATTGATCCTGAGAAGCAATCTTGGTTAGCTCCAATCAAACAATACCTGCTACAAGGAGATTTGCCGAAAAGAGAAGCGAAAGGCTCCAAGTCCTTCGTAAGGCTTCGCGTTATGTAGTACACGACGGGATAATGTATCGGAGGGGATTCTCGACCCCCTTACTCCGGTGCATGGCCCATGATGAGATAAACCGAGTACTAAAGAAAGTCCATGAGGGAGAGTGCCGTGACCATACTGGAAGGCAAACATTGGCAAAGAAAATCCTCCGCTATGGATATAATTCGCCAACCATGAATCGGGACGCTGCTGACTACGTAAGGAGATGTGACAAATGCCAGATATACGCAAGAATTCCGAGAGCTCCGTCGACGGAACTCACACAAATGGTTAGCCCGTGGCCATTTCCAATGTGGGGAATTGACCTAATTGGTTCTTTACCCATAGCCAAGGGAGGCGCGAAATATGCAGTAGTTGTAGTCGATTACTTTACCAAATGGGCAGAGGCAGAGCCTCTGGCCACGATCACCACCAAGAAAGTCATTAATTTCGTTGTACGAAATATCATATGCCGTTTTGGCCTTCCACTTTAAACAAAATAATCAAGTCCATATTGAAAAGGCGATTAGAAAAGGCTAGAGGCAGGTGGGTTGATGAACTCCCGACGGCGCTTTGGGCTTATAGAACCACCCGCAAAACCGCGACTGGCCACACTCCATTTGCACTAGCATATGGCACGGAAGATGTCATACCCTTGAAGTTCCATCATATCGGGTAATTTATTACGATCCTGCGTTGAACCAGAATCTCTTATTGGAATCATTGGACTTCATTTATGAGAAACGCGAAGAAGCTGATTTGAGAGCGCCCTCATACCGACATCGAGTCGCCAGGTATTATAACGAAAGAGTCCAACCGAGAATCTTTGATGTGAGAGATCTGGTTTTGAAACGAGTCTTTCCGCCCCATCTCACATGAATCCTGCATGGGAAGGCCCATACATCATCGAACGGAGGCTTGGAAAAGGAACTTTCAAGCTGGCGACCGTCGATGGTGTGACACTCCCTCGAGCATGGAATAGCGAGAACTTGCGGCGTTACTACACTTAGTCTGTTTCCTTTATGCAGTAGTTGCATTTATTTCCAGTACGTTTTCATTTCTAGTCCTTCACATGTAATGGGACAGTTCAATTTGCTTTCATTAATATGGGCTTGAAGCCATCTTTTTCATAAATGACTAATGTTTCTGCGTATGATAGCCCTATGGCAAGCAATTACAATTATATTATTCTGGCTAGCGTACGAACGCTCAAAACGATTCAAAATCTCCAAGTACCCAGAGTGCGGACTGGAGTACTCGAAGTCCCCAGAGCGCGAAATCTCCAAGTCCTCGGAGTGTTGACTGGAGTACTCTAAGTCCCTAGAGTGCGGACTCGAGTATATACGACTAAAAATCTCCAAGTCCCCGGAGTGCGGACTGGAATACTCTAAGTCCCCAGAGTGTGGACTCGAATATAAGCGATTCGGATCACCAAGTTCCCTGAATATGAACTATGGCACAAGTGGCTTGAATTTGTCAAATCCATGACATACTGGCTAGAAAGTATTCCAAGTGCTCGAAGCACGGAATGGAAGTTCAACAACTCCCAATGAAGTTCCAAGCTATTGGAAGATAAACCGAGAAGTCTATGTTACTTATGACAGCTTGGATTCAAATCACAACCACACAGAAGACTGAATAATAAGAATCTTTCGAAGAAATAGAAAAAGGAACTAAACTTTATTCAGAAAAATTTTCTGCTACAAGTACTCCAAAATTCGGAGTCAACAGTCTATCTACAAAAATTACAAAAGATTATTACACAACTTAGATTGACTCTCGTTGAACGAGGAAGTGGTCACTTCTTGTGCTTCTTCAACTTCTTCCCGGACGACTCTTCCCCAGAGCATCCAAGGGCTTGGACCTTTCCTTGATGAAGGAGTAGCAACTGAAGAAGTAGGGGCAACGTCCAAGGGCTTGGACCTGCCAGGAAGGATGACCTTCAATAGCCTGTTCAAGGGATCGTCCGGGTCCACTTCACAACCTTGACCTTGACTGTATCTCTCTTCTCTTTCTCGAGCCGCTCCTTTATGCTCAATTCAAATGTATGCTCAGAGGTGCCTGTGATTTTTTATTTCATAACTCTCGAAGGAGGAGTCGGACTTGCCTTCATCTAGTGCCCCGATCACCTAAGCATTAGGACCGGGAACCTCACCTGCATGAGGAGCCTTACCCATTTCCTTCTTTGCCTCCTTGGCGACATCGCTCCTCGGAGTGGGTTTAGGATCATAACGACCTATATAAAATCACGTGAAGCAAGTATTAGAATACGATCGCTTCTAGGAAAACACTTGAAATATTAAAGCAAAAGAATCACCTACCAGTTTCCGGCTGGATTTCAGCCGTTAAGAGGGTCTTACCCTCCGGAATAGGAGACAAAACATGAAGGCCCAAGCCGAGGGCTTTCGGATCGTAGCCGATGTGCCGCTCGAAAGGATCAAGTATCGGCCGACTGACCGACTGGGTAGGCACATGAACGGGAGGCTCAGCCCCGGAAGGACCGATGACAGATTCTTTCCCTTTCCTTGAGGGGGAGCCTTTGCAATAGAGGGCCTTGGCCGCCGACAGGTCCGAAGGCTCATTTCCCCTCAGATATTCTTTCATCAAGTCCCCCTCATCAACCTCTTCGGCGCCGCACTCGACCTTCTTGATTTGAAATAAGGTTTCCCATGCCTAGAGCAACGATTCAAGATAAGCGTCGCCCGAAAAAGTTAAGTCACGATGCATGAGCATGCGGGCATTGAATCCGGTAATGAGTGGGTCGAACGCGGTTTTGATCTCTTCCATGCCTTCTTCCCCTGCTGCCTCAAGACGGGACTCGATGTCCTCCGATGCCATCTCTTTACCCTCTTTACGGGCTTCGTTCTTCAAAGTCTCGACCTTGGAAAGCTCGCCCTCAAGTTGTTCTTTCAAAAGTCGAGTGCCGACAATCTCGTCACAGTATCGCTGTGACTCTTCTTTGGCAGCCGTCTTCTCCTCCTTCTCTCTGCGTAGAAGCTCCTCGAGTTCCTTGACCCGGAAGCTGAGCGCATCCCTCTCCTTCTGAACGGAATCCTTCTCCAAGGCCAAAGCCCCACATCGTTGAACCGCCTCGTCAAATTCTTTTTTGTGAGTTGATTCCAGACGAGTAACAGCCTCGGCGGTTTCCCTGGCGCTCTGATGGGCGCCCTCAAGTTCAGATTTGTAAGTGGCAATTTCTTCATCTTGGGCTTTAATGATGTCTTTATCGTGTATAGCCTCAAGCTTCAGACAGTCGATTTCATGTTGGCGCTCCACAGAGACCTCAGAAAGTTTCTCGGCCAGATGAACGAACGCGTCATGTTGAACATAGACATCGTTGGTACAGGCGATGGCGTTTTGCTTAACATCTCTAGGTATAGGGTGAATCGCCGGGAGGAACTTTAGCCCGTCAAAACATATCTTCAAAAATTTGGTTTTGAGTTCGGCCAGTCTCTCCGATACTGTCGGGTCCGTTGCAGGAGCGGGAGGAGGCGGCTTTGAATGTTCGCCCCTCCTATGAGAATCTCGGGACTTTCGAGTAGAGGAAGAGTCGGAGTGTTGGTCCCGGGAAGCGTCAGAATGCGACCTCTTATGACCGCGCTTGTCTTTGCTTCGCTCCCGATGAGAAGAGGTCTCTTGGTGGTATTCTGGCTGATGGTAAGTTTTCTTCCGGGATGATAAGTCCCGGGAATGATAATCTTTATCGCCATCACCATCCCCATCTCGATGCCTTTCGAAACCCGAGTCCCGTCCGGACGGATAAAAATAGAAGAACCACGGAGACGATTGAATCCGTGTGAGCGCCCCATGTCACCTGCACGAAATTCAAATGATAGCGAATTAGCAAGAGGAGTTATAAAAAAATCTAAGTGAGACTTGAAGTGCAAGTGTTCGTGTGTGTCCTAGTGTTTCCCCCCGACGGACCAGTAGCCTTGCTAACAGGGGTTTTCTCTCCCTGACTTTGGGTTGGAATCCCCACGTCGCCTCTAATGGGCGAGTGGAACTTGAGTGCCTCCTGATCACCAAAGTCGTAGTTGAGTAGATAGTCAGGAATGGAGTGATTCGACAGGCCCTTTAAAGAACTTTCCACATGATGTGAAGAAGCCTCTTTCTCTGCCGGGATGAGCGTAACTTTGGAAGTTCCGCCAACCTTCTCCTTCCTTATCTTATACGCCAATTTCTTTCTCCCCTTCGAAGGGGAAGATGACATCTGAATATCATGTACTTCGATCGGCGGATACTGAGTGACAACCACGTTCTCACCTTGTGTTTCAGGAGCCTCACTCTCTTTAATCTCCCCCTCTTCCTATACATCAAGGGTATGGCATGATGACGATTCGGCTAGTTTTTTCCCATTACCGGATGCAGGCTTAGGAATCGTGACACCCTCAGGAAGACTAATCCGGCGACCTCCTGCTAACAATCCTAACCTTGATAATGGCTTGTTTGAAATGAGGGTCCGGATGTCCCGTTCCTCGATAGGAAGAGCTCTAATGGCTTCAACGGCCTCAGAATAACCTTGGCCCTCGGGACCGGGGGTGTTACCTGAAAAGATGAAGCAAAAGGTCAGAAAAACCACTGCTCCAATTGAATGTGAATATCAACTCAAGGAAAAGACTTACTTCCTTCAACCCATCTCCTCGCAAAACCCGAGGGGCAATGCACGTAGAACCATTCCTTTTTATACAGGGAAAATTTGCTGCTCCACGCCCCGGTTAAGATTTGACATTTCCGATGTGGCTCTAGGAACATGTAAGATGGACTATCTCCCCGCTTCTTGACCATGTATATGTATCTGATATCACCGGAAGTTGGGGGTCTAGAGAAGACGGTCATGAAGAGCATATAGGTGCCATAGATGAAGGCATGGCCATTTGGGTGTAACTGCGACGGGGCGATGTCAATATACTGCAGCACATCCCGAAGAAAAACGTTGAACGGAGGCATGCTACCGACCCAGTGCATGAAATTATCACAAGCGGTATATCCATCTGGGACAGATGTGGACGATCATGCCTCGACGGAACCAATACGTCGGCAAAGGGAATCCCATGAATGGAGCATATTCGCTGAAGCATGGCTTCGTTGATTTTCGAAGCCTGTGAATTGATCGGATTATCCAAAAGAATCGATGACTCCAGGGCATCAGGAGCCAGGTCATGAGTTGGGGAAGACGACTGATTAGAAGCATCCGCATCCCCTTGTTTGGAAGACGGGCCGGGCTTATCTGAGAGAGTGGCGGAGCTAGATCTTTTAGACATCTTCAATAAATAATTTGGCTAAGCGCCTGTGCGTACTATACTTGAAAAAATGATCAACATTATAATTAACAACACAAGTATCCCCCCACGTGGCTTGTGAGCTAGTGCAATTAATCGTGTATGAGCATTAAAAATTGGGAAGTCACAAGATTACTAGTGTGAAAACTAAACTTAAAATCGCCGCCTTCGAAGATCATCATCGCTGACCGTCTCCAAAAGCCTTCCTTATGGCGATTACAGTTTCAGGTTCAGAAAACATTAGAGGAAGCTATCCGATTACATCAAGAAAAATTCAGGTTTTTATTTGTTGGGAAGGTTATCAGTCCAAATCGGTTCGATATGCAAGTATGCCGAAGTTACAGTCCTTACATAGTTATGAAAATTGGGCAAGGCAACTGTTTGATTGGTTTAATTTATGTTCGGCCAATAGAACGTTCGAACATTTGTCACTGTTCGGCATTTATGTTTTGGTTCAGCTAGGTATTATTCAGCATGTCACTATGCGGCATTTATTTTTTGGTTTGGCTAGGTATTGTTCGGCATGATTAGTGTGGCAACTATGTTTGTTCGGCCTAAACCTCATTCGGCCAAACCGTCGTTCGGCATGTTTTGTTCGGCCAAAATCCCATTTCAGCCGAAACAACACTCGACATCCCAACTATCTCCTGCTCCTGCACTCTTTCTTCCACCGATCCCGTTCGACACGAAGAAACTGCGCCGAACCACCACACACCTAAACAACAAACTCCTACCTTTCTCCTCTCCGTTCCACCCGCTTTGGAATCACCCAAGGTCAAATCGAGTCCAAGCCACGGGGCACGAGCAAGAACCATCTCGTCTCCCTCATCCCCCATACCTCCTACCGATCCTATCATCTAACTACAGTTTGTGATTAAACGAACACATGCGAAAATTCTTACCAAGAGGAGTGGTAGGAGCTTGGGAAGGATTGCAGGAAGAACGTGTTGTGCTCAAGGAACGGAAGGGATGATTAAAATTTAAGGGAAATAGGTGCTCTTGAAAAATCACTACTAAAAGTGGAAAAAGAGAAAAAGGGGTTGAGTACTGGGATTTATAGGAAAAGAGAAGAAGCTGAAACGACTCTGACCGATAGAACTGGCCAAAGAAAAAAACATCGTTCGGCATAGAGAACGGTCGGCGTGTGTCATCTTGTTCGGCATTTTTAGTGTCGTTCGACCTCAAAAGTGCACTAACTCATAGTTCAAAGCACACCCTGTTCGACCACACGATGTACTTTTGGGGGCAAAATGTTACCTGGGGATATGGCCAGGCAACTTAGTACTCGGCATCTGGAGGGATCGTTCGGCCTTTCAGAAGAACGCTCGGCATAAGAAGAACGTCCGGCATTAGAAGAGCGCTCGGTATTGAATACCATTCGGCCAAAGGGGAACGTTCGTCATAAGATCATTCGAAGATTAAAGGCTGCTCGGCCTCTCGAGTACGTTCGGCCGAAGCCATCATTCGGCATCCTAGCATGGTTCTGTGACCTCGGACTATTCGGCATTTCAACGTTCGGCCAAAGCGAACGTTTGGCCTACATGGAGAACTCGGCGTAAAGTACGTTGGGCATCTCTGGATGTTCGGCCTGGCAAACTAACATCCTATACTGCTCGGCAGCGCATCGATCGGCACAAGGAACGTTCGGCCTCCCAAGAACGTTTGGTAATCAAAATTGGTTCGGAATTCTCCCAAGACGTTCGGCATGGAGAGGAGGGATCGGCCTTCAACTGTTCGGCTTGTTTGGTTCAGCGCACAGAGCACACCCTATTTGGACCAAGTTATTCACCTACCTGGCCCACTAGAGAAGTCTAACCCACCTTTGTCTATAAATAGAGGGGCAAGGGCACAGAAAAAAGAGAGAGATTCTAGAGAACACTGGGGAGACTCTGCCATTTTCAAGACTCATTCTAGAATCATTTCTTTACTTTGCAATTGTATTCAAGTAACAAAAAACGGATTGTATCTGTAATCAACTATCAAGAAAATCAATGGAAATCAACTTCAAAGTGGATGTAGGCAGTTACGCCGAACCACTATAAATTTGATGTTTTTACTTTCTGCATTTAAATTTATGTTCCCTTCTCTATTTAAATTTGTTTTCTTCATTAATCTCTCTACACAATCTCTCTAAGGGTTTTAGTGACCAATTTTGGTGCTAACAACCCCCACCCACATTCTTTTCTCTTCCTGTTCTTTAGTTAGGAAAGTGAGATCATCTATAGTAAATTACGATAGTTGGCTATAGTAGAAGAGCTTCAGGTCATGAATTGGGGGAGGCATGCGAAGGTTAGTTCGAAGGTACGGTTGAACTCATGGTAGCGTGGGGAGTAGTTTGGCATAGGCGAGAGAAGCTCCGTTTAAAGGAGCTAAAATACATGCACAGTCGAAGGAGGTGATGTAAGATCGAAAATTGGGAGGGTCATGTGGAGTTGATGTGATTGAGTTAGGAGTGAAGCTTGTGCAAGGTAGAGTTCATAGCAATCGACGATTTGTCAATTCGTTCAGTAGATCAGGAGAAATCGGGGGATGAAGTTATCGACAAGTGGATTTGTGCGTAGGTATGCGCGTGCACATGTACAGTAGGGAATTAGGAATTAGGGAAGAAGGTTTAAAAGAGGTAATTAGTTTAATTAGTAATTTCTATATTAATTAATAATTTTTAATATAAATTGTTATAAAATCAATATCTCTAGGTCCAATCAGGGTGCTACTTTCATAGTTGCACTTGTAGCTAGATTGTCTACATCTTGGTTTGGCTTGGGCTTGGTTGAGTTTACTCACTATTTAATTTTTATTTATTGTATATATAATGTTTATTATGTTAAATATAAGTTGAATTAGATAACAGTGCAAGGTATTAATTTTGGATCACCCCTTGCTTTTGAAAGCAAGTGACAACATTATATGTAGTATACATTCTTTTATAACCCTTTAAAATATGTGACGTGGCTAAGACATGTTGTTTACATGTTTGACAATTTCTTGTAAAAGTTTAAAGCAAACCGATTCCTATAAATGCACTTTAAACTCCATTGCATTTAAATGTTAAATTGGTCAAAATGTGAATATGTGTGATGAAAATATATAATTGATTGGTTTGGGAAGTTATTGAAATTGTGAATGGAAGTTTTGAAAATTAGAAGCGAAAAGGTCGCCCTTTGTGTTCGGCTATTTATTAGGTTAACTTTGAAAGACATCCTAAGGCTTCTTTGCATTTTAAATAAATAATATAAGTGTACTTATAATGGGAAAAATATCAAAGTTAGATACATTTTCAACAATTATTTAAGAATTTTAAAGAAATGGTCTAAATTGTAAAAGTGCTATTTAAAGTTTTTTAATAAATTATAAAATAAGTATTTATAAGTAATATTTATAATAAATGTTTTTAAACCATAGTTTAAGTATTATAAAAATATTTTTAAAATAAGTATATAGTTTTTAGAAAATTAGTTAAAGCTTTTATCAAAGTAATAAAAAGCTTCTTTAATGCAATTTTAATTAAATTATTTTAAAATTTTATTAATTTTATTAGTTTATAAATAAATTAGTATACATATATATATATATACCTCAATTTAAAAGGGTTTTAGTATATATATATATATATATGTTTGAAAGGTAAGTTTAGTATGTATAAAAGCAGTAGAGGAAGTTTGGATTTTAACATGTAAGTTAAAATATATTATTTTTAGAAGTTAATTAATAATGTATTACCTTAATCAATAAAAGTGGATATGCCTTAACCTTTAAAAATGAATGTCTTAAAGTTAACGGTAGCTATAAGTAAATGATTTTGGGTTGTAATAAATGATGATTGAGTAACAATTATTTTTGACTCTTATTAATTATAATTAGGGATATAATTGTATATTTAACAATGGGTATTTTAACGTAATTATAAGTGAAAGGTTTTGGATTATAGTAAACAATGTTTAAGTAACAATTGTTTTTAAACCTTATAAATATAATTAAATCTTTTAAATATTTTAAAGAAAATGTTTAAATGTGAAATGTTTTGTGTTTGTTGTGACAATGCTTAGGTAACAAGCATCTTAAATCCTTTTAATTGAAATTATATCTTTAAAAGATAATTTAAATTTAATGGTTAAAGTATGAAATATTTTGGGTTTGTAGTAAATAATGTTTTAGTAACATTCATTTTTAAACCTTGGGTTATATTATAAGTTGGAAAAATATTATAATTCTAAGTAGATCTTTAATGATGGAATTTTAAAGATAATAACAAATACGAAATCTTTTGAAATAAAGATAGAAAAGTTATATGTTCAATTTATAAATGCGAAGGGGTTTATAATAACAATGTTTTAGAAAAATTTGTTTTCAACCACTTTAATTATAAATTAAAGTAAATCTTGATAATGGTTTGTTCATACACTTATACCATCGAGATTAATATATGAATACTTCTGAAGTTTAGAAAAGAGTAAATGTGAATAGTAAAATACAAGTATCTGTATTTTATAAAGGGAAATTAAATCAATATACAAGTTTTGATAAGGTATGTTTTAATTAACACTAAGTTTAAATTTTAATTAATGAAGAAAGTTTTATTAGGTAAAACAAATTTTACTAATAAAAAATGTTTTAATAAATAAAGGTTTAGTTAAATAAAAAGGGGATTAAAATTCATTTATGTGACTTTATTGTGCTTCATGTGTATTACTCGTCCATTGTGTGTTACCAGTGTATGGAAAACATTCAGTCGTGTGCTTAGCATTAAAGGCCGAAAAAGTAAACTTATTTCTATCTGTGAGAGTAAAGAGTGATAATTCAAGTAGAGTGTAGAATCAATTGTGCTTTAACCTACTGGACTTCTCTTTTGACTATTGTTAGTGGAAGTTGAGAAGGTCAGAAAAGTGATAAGTATACGAGACTTAGTTTTCATGCACGATCATTTTCATTGTTGTTGAGTTTGACCAAATTCGTTGACTTAGCCTTGAAGAGATCGAGATTGGTGAGTATTTTAGTTATTGAAAAGCACTTCAAGACTTAGATACGAGTTATATCTCTTGGAGTGGAAATGTTTGAGATGCGGGAATCCATTTGAGGATTCATGATCTGTTCGAGTGATGATAGCTTGTATGTAGAGATCCTAAATATGACTTCGTCATCGGTATATGACAAAAGACAGAGTTGGCTGCACGATCCTAAGTTTAGCTAACTCTTGGGGAGATATCAACTCCAGTATCTAGAGTATGCTTATTAATATGTTGCACATGGGGAGTTGTTGATAATTGGTTCATGTTGTTCACTAAAGTGTTCGGATGTTAGGCCAGTTGTGTTTATCTTATAGTATATTTCATCTAGAGATATATGATGCTTGTAAGGTATTT
This sequence comes from Allium cepa, assembly GCA_030765085.1. NCBI lineage: Eukaryota > Viridiplantae > Streptophyta > Magnoliopsida > Asparagales > Amaryllidaceae > Allium > Allium cepa. The sequence continues at coordinate 84,687,190 of CM060942.1, read as the reverse complement.
TTCGATCCTTGTCATAGGAGATCGGTCAATAGTTTGCTATGGAGGTCTTTATGGAAAATCTATTATGCGAATGATCCTTAGTAGTTTTGCAATTTGTAGTTCAATATAGTTGTGCAAAGAGATGAAAACTGCATAACTATTTTCTTACGTATATTTTTCACTCTAGACATTATATATCATATCGTAACACGTACTTATTATATAGTTTGGCTCTTTAGAGGGATAACCATTACGACGGTCTCAAAATGTGTGGTTATATGCTATACACGTATTTCTTGAGTTTCTCACATCGGACTTAAGTCTGACACGTAACTGTTATTTTCCCTAAATTCCTCATGTGCTCTTTCGAGCAGTCCGAGAAAGGCAGGCTTTCATTAATGTTCGTTGAGCTCTTAGAGATGAGCTGGATGTCTACCTACCATAGTATTCTTATTTCCATGGCATTACTTATGTATGTGTGTGTGTACCAGGAATTTTAAAGGGCGTGCTATTATAACTGTTTAGGCTAATAATAGTACTCTGATTAGTAACTCTGAAATACTATGTATACTAGAGTAGCTCTTTTTATTATCTTTTGGTATTAATGTTATCATTCCGCTATGAGATTTTGATGTTTTTATTCTCCTCTTTCTTGTTTTTTTTACTTTTTTTTCTTTACCATAACGTTCTCTCTCTCTCTCTGACACTTAGGCGCTTAGCACGTGAATACAGTATTATATTTATGTCGACATTCAAAGTCGTGAAGGCATTCGTTAAAGTGTTATAACATCCCAAAACTTTTAAATTAAATTTTGTAACTTATTTAAAAAAATTTAAATTAATTTGGAAAGTTTCAATACAAAATGGAATATTATTAATATTAAATCAAACAAAAATATATAACAAACAAGGATTTTTGTCAAACCATGAAAAATAAACATATGTATATGTTCAAGTTACATGTTAATATGGATACATCGGATAAGTTAATATATGTGAAATTTTGTGTATGTAAAATAATGATAAAACAAAGTGTATGAAAGGAGATAATAACAAAACAAAAATGTATGCAAATTTTCTATGTACAAACAATCAAAGAAATAAACATGAAGCTATGAAGAAAACCAAAACAGCAAATACAAGAATGAAGCAAGAAAAAAATATACGAATTGTACTTGCAAGAAAAAAAATATGTGTAAACATAAGAAGCGACCAAGGCATTTAATGCCATCACCTCTAGTACATCAAGCAAGATTATCAATGTGATATCACAGGTTTATTTAAATTGATATTAAGTTAGATTTTTAAATTGAATTTGAATTTAGATTTAAACTTCAATCTAAATGAATATATATATATATATATATATGAACAAGTTTTATATTTACATTTAAAATGAATCAAATATATTATATATGATTTAATTTAAATTATAAATTAGTTTATATTATATTTTTCTTTATAGCTTTTATTTATATATAATTTAGTTTCAAAACATATTCATTAGGATTTTTAACATAAGAGAATATATTTAATGAGGATTTAGATTGGTAAAACATATACATAGATATAAACTAAATATAATTTGACATAAAATTATGAAAAAAGACATTTTTTTATCATACAAAGTACAAATGTAAAAAGATTAACAAACATAGTTTATAATTTAAATATAATACCCAAATCTTTATAAAGCATAAGTAATATAATATAAGTAACAAAAAGGGTATACACATTTTAAAATAACAATTCTCATGACTAAAAACAAGTGTTAATACATAAAGTAACAAATGTAAATTATTTAACTTAAGGAATGAACAAGTGTTGATAGTATTGACAAGTGGCATTATGAATTTCCTTTAATTTAAATAATAAAAATAAGAAACAAAAGAAAATGGAAAATCTAAACAAACAAAAGTTTCAGATCTAAAAATCAAAACAAATGGAAAAAAACTGTTGAGCAAAGCAAAGTCTGAAACAAAACCTAATTTAAACAACAGTTTTAAAATCTTCAACAACAACTGATTCAAGTTCGAAAACCTTCAAAATCTAAACAAACAAAATGGATTTCCTTTAATTTAAATAATAAAAATAAGAAACAAAAGAAAATGGAAAATCTAAACAAACAAAAGTTTCAGATCTAAAAATCAAAACAAATGGAAAAAAACTGTTGAGCAAAGCAAAGTCTAAAACAAAACCTAATTTAAACAACAGTTTTAAAATCTTCAACATCAACTGATTCAAGTTCGAAAACCTTCAAAATCTGGAATCAAGCAGTAATTCTTGTAACGAGTTTCAGGTTATTACAACCAATTATCAAAGAATTCTAAGAAGCTAAAGCGATTCAAGTTTTAAAGTTCAACATTCGGTCAATTTCTAAATTTCAATAAAAACTGTTCAGGCTATTCACCGTTTCTTCATAATGCGGGCGAGTAACTACTCTTTAACATCTCAGATCTACCCGTATCTTGATCTATATGTAGTGATTATTGAAGTTTGGATGTAAGAAATTGCTTGCATGCACGTGTATATCTGAAATGATGTATGCATGTTTAACAACAGGAACATCCTCTCTATTTAAAACAAAATTTATGAGTAAAACTTTGAATCACATCTGATAAATTATCTGTATATTGAGCATGCAACAACTGATGATAATATTAACTTAAATTATGATTTCATGGATGAAATAAAGGTTGTTTGGGAATATGAATTGGTTTACAGTTGGCCTGTCTGAATACAAATTTGTATATCCCTGTTTTAAGTTACAATAGTCTGAATAAGTTTAATCTTTGAATTCTCTTCACTGATCACTTTTAGCATGGAGTATTTGTAAGAAACTAGTTTGAACGGGCATAATATAAATTCTAAAAATACCTATATATATTATTATCAAGGAATATTTGGTAAAGTAAATATCATAGCAAAATGTTAGTATACCAGAAAAAATCAGTTGAATCCAATTACGAATTTTACTTATACAATCTCATTTGTCTTGTAGAATTATGATTTTTAGAAATCATGTCAAGATTTTTATGTAGAAAATGGTAGTTGATCAGAAGGTGATTTTTCGTCAATTTACGACGATCGATGGTGGGATGGTGGTCGAAATTAGGTCCGAAGGTGGCGTGGAAGTTAGCGAGTCTGGGAAAAATGGTAAGAGGCCCTATCGTTCGCCATGGCGGCGGCACTAGGTCGAAGTAGGGTTTAATCCTAGAATTTGGTCGAGATTGGTAATAGGGATGTTGCGTTGCCACCGGAGTATCAGACTCGATAAGGTGAGGGGGAATATGAAGTGGGGTCTTCGGCGAACCTATAGGCGAAGTTTCTGGGATAATGGTGGTCGGAGGCGTCGAGGCGAGGGGAATTTCTAATGACCGGTTTAGTTCCTGTTTGATTGTAATAGCTCGATTTTGACTTTTGTTTCGTGATGGAGTCAGGTGGTATGGATCGAAGGTTCATGCGGTCATCGTTGTGTGGAAGGTTTGGGCGGTGATCGGAGAGCCGCTGATCATCTGTGCATATGCACAGGGCGGGGTTGTGTGTCGGTGGAATGGGGGACGGGATGACTCGAAAGGCAACTCGGGTTCTGTGGTGCATTTCTCGAATCCATACTCGAGAAAAGGTTTGTCTGTTGTACCTGGCAGCAGATTCTTAAAAAAATGAAGAAGAGAAGAAGTATTGGGCCGGGAAAAGGAAGTTTGGGCCTAGTAAAGTAAATAAGGGGAGGAAGTAATAAAAGGTATAGGAAGAAAAAGAAGAAGGGAAACGTCAACAGGTTTTCACAAAATTATTTGGCAAGAGTTTGTCTGGATTATTTGAAGTGGGGTTTAAACTTCAAAATAGTAAATAATCTATTTTAGGAGTTAAATAAATTTTAAGACTGTTTCTTAAATCAAATTCCTTTATATGAATATATGTTTTATATAACATTTGGTTTAAGAAGCTGTGTGATATGTTTAGTCTAAATTTGTGAATTAACTTAAACTTAATTTCGGAAATGTAATCAAGTGATTAATTAAATGATAATTAAATATGGATAATTAATTAAAGAGATTAATTTGACGGTAATTAATTAATTGATTAGGGACTGATTAATCAGGATAATTAATCAAAGAAGTAATTAAATGGAAGTGATTAAGGGTTAATCACTTAGTGTCATTAATTAAAGAATTAACTAATAAAATTAATTAAAGGGTTAAGGTTAATTTATAATTACTTGTCAAGGTAATTAATTAAAAATAATAATGTAACCAATGAAAGTAATTAATGGTTAACTACCGTAAATGGTTGAGAATAATTAATTGGTGTAAATAAATTAAAGAATAATTACTTTATGTAATTGAAAGTAATTAATCAAGGATGATTAATTAAAGGATGATCAATTAAGTTGTTTGTAATTAATTAATGGAGATTGATGTAATTAATTTAATTTGTTTGAATTAATTAGAAATGGTAAGACTAATTTACTTTGATTAGGAATGATTGAGTAATATTGTATGCCTTAGATTGATTGATATCTTGGGTATGTATTTTGAGATGCTATGTGATGTGATATGATTGGATTTAAACTGAGAAAATGTGGTCATTAATTGATGATGAATTAATGCATAAAGGAGACACCCTGTATTTAAAGTTTGAATTGAGTTTTACTTGAATAATTTGAGATAGATGGTATTGAATTCGAAGAGACCGGAGTCGAGTATTAGTAAATACCCGAAACCACTTTGATTTGGAATACAGTAATTCTTTATAAATGAGATATATGAAACCAATAGTCTGGGATAGAATAAATTAGACCTTTGAACTAAGTAAGAATACTTAGAATTTGATTTGAGAAATAAGTGTTGAGCATAACAAGTAATAAACTCGTAGTGAAGTACAAGTTACCCGAGTTTCCTTTTAAATTTGAGCTTAGTATTTCAAATTATATGGGTTTACTCAAGCTGGTTTCCAGCCTGACCCAGGTGTTACTTTGATGTAATGCTCGGGTCAGACCGAGTATTACAGATTTTTAGGTAAGGACGTTCTGGAGCTCAGGAGGCGAGCTGGATGGCTAGAACGTATGGAGTATTTACTGCTGTGTAAAGTATAGTTGGCTTGGACATGTTGTTTTAAACTATCCGGTGCATTGTAATGGTTATAAATCTGATGTATAAAAATATAATTGTACTAATGATGATTCTTCTTTCTAAAATGGTTATTTATGTTATATTATATTTTGATCTGCTGCGAATGTGAGGTTTCAGTGTCTTGTTCCTCATTCTTCTTCTTTCTCTTTCTTTTTCTTTCTAACTATCTGGAAGTTTCGGGATCGGAATTTCTGGGTTGTTGCATTTGGTATTAGAGCTGAAGGTTAAGCGAGAACCTTGGCTCTGGTGGGATACTCATTAAGGATAGGATCAACCGTACCCTATAATGAGTTGAGTGTATAAATATGAGAGAGCGTACTTGTTATTTTATTTTATAAAGGTTTTTAAATGATTTCAAAAGTAAATGAATCTTATATAAGAAATAGATTATCTATTATATTAAGGAAATTGGTTGTAGTATTAATTAAATTAAAAGTAATAGTAAGAATTAAGTGGTAATAGAATTACAACCAAATAGAAATTTAATTAAAGACAAGTTTGAAATGAATTCAAACTGAAGTTAAAATCTTAAAGTTGAAGAAGAGTTTAAAAATAAGATGAATTAGAATTGGCTTCAAACCAGAAAATAGAATGTTCATTGTGTTTAATAATGGGATGATTGTTTTTTTAATAAACAATAAAATGTTTTAAGGAAGTAACCAGTTAAAAAGAAAATAATTTGTAAATGTGAAAGGACGTAAATAAAAGCGGGGTTTCAAATTGTGAAGCTCTGAATTCTAAATCTAAACATTTGAAGTTGTCTTCAAAGTGTTAAAGGAAATAACATCATTCAAACTATTTTGAATGTAATCTTATTTTAGAATAAGAAGTTATTTGTAAACTTTAAAAGAATTTTGTTTTGATTTAAAAGCAAGGATGATTTAAATTTTAAATTTGGCTTGGTGGGCCAAGAAGTGAAATGTATATATATGTGGATGGTTTGAAATAAACTCTAAATATTGAGATTTAAATTGGGAATGAGATGTGATACTTAAAAGTGATAAGTTTTCGAACTTAATAAGTGGGAAGATTATTTATGAAAAGTTTAAAATTTGAAATGGAAGTTCAAAATTGGGTAAGGTTGACTGGATTAAGTGAATTGAGTTTAACTTGGGGGAAAAGTTAAATAGGTTGGAATGGTCAACCTGATTTGGAAATTCAAGATGAAAATAAGATTTAACTTAGGAAGTTAAATGGTTGATTGGAATTGAGAGTTGAATGATCTCAAAATGGGTTTGAGATCTGGAAATTGAAATAATTGGTGTTGGATAAATTTGGAGGTTTATTTATCCTGATATCATTCCATTGTTACAAATAATTTATGAAATGTAAATTGATTTGTTTAAATAAAATGAAGAAATGGATTGTGGTAATATATCCAGTGTAGAGATAAATAAAATTTAACTTAATTTAAAATTAAGGATATGGAATTCCTTTGAACTTAAGATTTGAATGTTAAGAAATGAATTTCTAAATGAATTTTTTTTTGAAACTCTTACTTGAACCTTCTAATGAGTTAAGTAAAGATAATTTAAAATGGAATTTTGAAATTTGGACTCAGAATTGAATTGTTTAAAAGATTTAAAGGAAAATTGATTTAAAGAAGTTAAATCAACATTTGAAGTATTAACTCGAATTTATATAATTCGAGATGGTTTAAATTTGGAATTTGAATTGAAAATAGTTCAAATTGAATTTGATTTGAATTAATTGAAATTATGATTGAAGATGTATGAGTATAAGATTCAAATGGAAAATTTGAATTGGATTGATGTGAATAATTTTGGAATTGTAATTAAAGTTGAATAGTTTTAAATTCAAATGGAATTTGATTCGAATTTGGAAGAAATCAAGAATAATTCAACTTGATTTGGAAATGGAGTTTGAAATTGGGATTAATTCAAACTGGAGTTGAAATAAATTTAAATCGAAACTAATTCAATTGAAATTTATTTGAATTAGTAGAATTTGAGATCAAGATTGAATAAAGTTAAATTTGGAAAGAAACTGAGGTTAATTCAACTTGAATTGGGGTTGAATCAATTTCAATGAAAATTGAAATTATTTAAATTGGAATTGGGTCAATTTAAATGGAAGTGGAAATTTAAATTGAATTGATGAGAATGAAGATTGGGAAGTGAACAGTTTTGACTCTGGACTATTTTTAATATAAATTGTTTTAATATAAACCTATTTTTTTCCCAAGCTATTCATTATATATACAACCTTTCTTTTAAAAGCCAAACTATCTTATACTTGTTTTACAATTATTTTGAAACTGTTTAACAATTTTCCAACTGTTTTATAAACTAATTACTATCTCACTATTATTTTGCAATTATCTAAATACTTCTAAAATTATTTTAACTATTTTCTAACTATTTTACACCTGTTTTACAAACTAGTAATTATTTTCCAACTACTTATCTATTTCTAATTTTTTTTCAAGCTATTTTCTAAATAAACTGGTCGGAGTTCAAACTGTTATTGGTTAAATACCCAATCGAGATAAAAATAGAGGTGATAATCCAAATGGATTGAAGCAATTATGAGTAAGTGAATGAAAATCAAAGTGAATGTGAATAGGAATGGAATTTATTTGGCTAATAACCAATAAAGATAAATACGTATGTTGTACTTATGTTATTCTATTCGCATGGTGATTTGATCCAGATTCGAGCACAGAATTTAGAGATAGTTATATCGATCCGAGTGGGATTTTTCACTCGATTTTCGACGGCGGACCTGGATATGGATTGTTGATTGGTTATGGATATTCTCTATCATAGTTAGGCTATGCAAGGAGAATGACGGTTTCTGATCAAGAAACCAGATATGTGTCCGCACTAGGAAGTCGGGTGGACGATACTAGTTCGGAAGTGAAATTGTGTGATCGAGTGAGCGATCAGATTGGTATGGCGTACGAATGATATGTGTACATCGTATGGATTTGAATGAAATTGATATTGAAAGGAGTAATCAAATTTGAATATTTGATTTTGGATAAATAAAGTTATATATCTTTGTTATATAAAGATAAAAGTCCCCTTCGTGAATCTTTTGCCAGAAGAAGAGGGTTTTTGAAAATGTTTGAAGTCAAGTTCGAAATGATCCAAAGTTTTAGAAATTATATATATATATATATATATATATATATATATATATATAAAGGATCTTATGAGGATTTTAGAAAGGTTTTGGGAACCTTTGGTTTTGGAAAGGCTTTTGATTTTTGGGTAAAATCAATATGAGAATTTGGAAGGCCTAGTTTGAGAATTATCGATTATGGGATAATCGATTTTGTGTAAAGGAGCTTTGTATGAGATTATACTAGGTGTATGATTTGAAGATACTATATGTGTATAGTATAAAATGTTTTGATGATGGCTTTGGGGGAAAAGGCGCTCCGTTGAAATGAACTTCTCAGGAGTGCCACCGGGTGGTGCTGCTTTGAGCCCAATGGGGCGGTTCTAAAGTTGATCCTGTGAGGAGTTCGGACAAAACTAGTTCTTGGGGATTATGAGTAGAGTATACCATAGCGAAATTCGTGTGTGCTGCTGAGAGCCAACAGTCTGCATTTGACTTTATATCGGTATACTACGACCCATGGTATAACATAACGAAAGTCGTGTGTGCCGATGAGAGCCAACAGTCTGCGTTTGATTTTATATCAGTAGACTGCGACCTATGTAGGAGTGGAGAAGTTTCATTTCGATAGCGAAAATCAGAGGCTACTGCGAGCCTGCAGTTACATGGACTTTTGCTGTAATGGCAACGTAACCCTGGGATGTAACTGTGATCTGTGGTGTGGGATCCATGGCGTAATCGAGAGGCCGTGGAGAGCCTGCAGTTACATGGACTTTTGCTGTGACGCAACGTAACCCTGGAATGTAACTGCGACCATGGATGGGGGCGATGATTTCTAGAGCATTCTCACCAAAGATATATCCTCTATTTTCAAAAATTGTTTTCTATATTTTCAATAAAATTATTTTCCAAGTATTTTCACTAGGTGTTGAAAACGGGTCTGCTAAGTACTTATAAATTTTCAGTCCTACGCTTGATCAACGTATGACCGAATTTATATGATGACAAGGATGGACTGGTTGAGACATCGAGTTATAAAAGTATTTTTATTATTTTGGCAATATTATATAGATTTTAAAGGTGTTTGAAAAATGATCAAAGAATACTTTAACTGGTTTTTAAATATTTAATAAATTCTGCTTTCATTCCTTTTCGAGGACGAAAAGATTCAAAGAGGGAGGAATGTGATATCCCGGATTTATTCAAATTGATATTAAGTTAGATTTTAAATTTGAATTTGAATTTAGGTTTAAACTTCAATCTAAATGAATATATATATATATGAACAAGTTTTATATTTACATTTAAAATGAATCAAATACATTATATATGATTTAATTTAAATTATAAATTGGTTTATATTCTATTTTTCTTTAAAGCTTTTATTTATATACAATTTGGTTTCAAAACATATTCATTGGGATTTTTAACATAAGAGAATATATTTAATAAGAATTTAAATTGGTAAAACATATACATAGATATAAACTAAATATAATTTGACATAAAATTATGAAAAAAGACATTTTTTAATCATACAAAGTACAAATGTAAATAGATTAATAAACATAGTTTATAATTTAAATATAATACCCAAATCTTTATAAAGCATAAGTAATATAATATAAGTTATAAAAAGGGCATACACATTTTAAAATAACAATTCTCATGACTAAAATCAAGTGTTAATACATAAAGTAACAAATGTAAATTATTTAACTTAAGGAATGAACAAGTGTTGTTAGTATTGACAAGTGCCATTATGAATTTCCTTAAATTTAAATAAATAAAAATAAGAAACAAAAGAAAATGGAGAATCTAAACAAACAAAAGTCTCAGATCTAAAAATCAAAACAAATGAAAAAAAAACCTGTTGAGCAAAGCGAAGTCTGAAACAAAACCAAATTTAAACAACAGCTTTAAAATCTTCAACAGCAACGGATTCAAGTTCGAAAACCTTCAAAATCTGGAATCAAGCAGTAATTCCTGTAACGAGTTTCAGATTATTACAACCAATTATCAAAGAATTCTCAGAAGCTAAAGCGATTCAAGTTTTAAAAGTTCAACATTCAGTCAATTTCCAAATTTCAATAAAAATTGTTCAAGCTATTCACTGTTTCTTCATAATGCAGGTGAGTAACTACTCTTTAACATCTCAGATCTACCCGTATCTTGATCTATATGTAGTGATTATTGAAGTTTGGATGTAAGAAATTGCTTGCATGCATGTGTATATTTGAAATGGTGTATGCATGTTTAGAAACAGGAACAACCTCTCTGTTTAAAACAAAATTTATGAGTAAAACCTTGAATCACATCTGATAAATTATCTGTATATTGAGAATGCAACAACTGATGATAGTATTAACTTAAATTATGATTTCATGGATGAAATAAAGGTTGTTTGGGAATATGAATTGGTTTACAGTTGGCATGTCTGAATACAAATTTGTATATCCCTGTTTTTAAGTTACAATAGTCTGAATAAGTTTAATCTTTGAATTCTCTTCACTGATCACTTTTAGCATGGAGTATTTGTAAGAAACTAGTTTGAATGGGCATAATATAAATTCTAAAAATACTGATAAATACTATTATCAAGGAATATTTGGTAAAGTAAATATCATAGCAAAATGTTAGTATACCAGAAAAAATCAGTTGAATCCAATTGCGAATTTTACTTATACAATCTCATTTGTCTTTTAGAATCATGAATTTTAGAAATCATATCAAGATTTTTAGGCAAGTTTTTATGTAGAAAATGGTAGTTGATCAGAATGTGCTTTTTCGTCAATTTACGACGATCGATGGTGGGATGGTGGTCGAAATTAGGTCCGAAGGTGGCGTGGAAGTTAGCGAGTCTGGGAAAAATGGTAGGAGCCCCTATCGTTCGCCGTGGTAGCGACACTAGGTCGAAGTAGGGTTTAATTCTGGGTTTTGGTCGAGATTGGTAATAGGGATGCTGCGTTGCTACCGTAGTATCGGACTCGATAAGGTGAGGGGGGAAATGAAGTGGGGTCTTCGGCGAACCTATAGGTGAAGTTTCTGGGATAATGGTGGTCGAAGGTGTTGAGACGAGGGGAATTTTTGACGACTGGTTTAGTTCCGGTTTGATTGTAATAGCTCGATTTTGATTTTTGTTTCGTGATGGAGTCGGGGTGGTATGGATCGAAGGTTCATGTGGTCGTCGTTGTGTGGAAGGCTTCGGCGGTGATCGGAGATCCGCCAATCATCTGTGCATATGCATAGGGCGGGATTGTGTGTCAGTGGAATGGGGGAAGGGATGACTCGAAAGCCAACTCGGGTTGTGTGGTGTATTTCTCGAATCCATACTCGAGAAAAGGTTTGTGTGTTGTACCTGGTAGCAGATTCTTAAAAAAATGAAGAAGAGAAGAAGTACTGGGCCGGGAAAAGGAAGTTTGGGCCTAGTAAAGTAAATAAGGGGGTAAGTAATAAAAGTTAGAGGAAGAAAAGAAGAAGGGAAACGTCAACAGGTTTTCACAAAATTATTTGGCAAGAGTTTGTCTGGATTATTTGAAGTGGGGTTTAAACTTCAAAATAGTAAATAATCTGTTTTAGGAGTTAAATAAATTAAGTTTTAAGACTGTTTCTTAAATCAAATTCTTTTATATGAATATATGTTTTATATAACATTTGGTTTAAGAAGCTGTGTGATATGTTTAGTCTAAATTTGTGAATTAACTTAAACTTAATTTCGAAAATGTAATCAAGTGATTAATTAAATGATAATTAAATATGGATAATTAATTAAAGAGTTTAATTTGAGGGTAATTAATTAATTGATTAGGGATTGATTAATCAGGATAATTAATCAAAGAAGTAATTAAATGGAAGTGATTAAGGGTTAATCACTTAGTGTCATTAATTAAAGAATTAACTAATAAAATTAATTAAAGGGTTAAGGTTAATTTATAATTACTTGTCAAGGTAATTAATTAAAAATAATAATGTAACTAATGAAAGTAATTAATGATTAACCACCGTAAATGGTTGAGAATAATTAATTTGTGTAAATAAATTAAAGAATAGTTACTTTATGTAATTGAAAGTAATTAATCAAGGATGATTAATTAAAGGATGATCAATTAAGTTGTTTGTAACTAATTAATGGAGATTGATGTAATTAATTTAATTTGTTTGAATTAATTAGAAATGGTAAGACTAATTTACTTTGATTAGGAATGATTGAGTAATATTGTATGCCTTTGATTGATTGATATCTTGGGTATGTATTTTGAGATGCTATGTGATGTGATATGATTGGATTTAAACTGAGAAAATGTGGTCATTCATTGATGATGAATTAATGCATATAGGAGACACCCTGTATTTAAAGTTTGAATTGAGTTTTACTTGAATAATTTGAGATATATGGTATTGAATTCGAAGACACCGGAGTCGGGTATTAGTAAATACCCGAAACCACTTCGATTTGGAATACAATAATTCTTTATAAATGAGATATATGAAACCAATAGTCTGGGATAGAATAAATTAGACCTTTGAACTAAGTAAGAATACTTAGAAATTGATTTGAGAAATAAGTGTTGAGCATAACAAGTAATAAACTCGTAGTGAAGTACAAGTTACCCGGGTTTCCTTTTAAATTTGAGCTTAGTATTTCAAATTATATGGGTTTACTCACGCTGGTTTCCAGCCTGACCCGGGTGTTACTTTGATGTAATGCTCGGGTCAGACTGAGTATTACAGATTTTCAGGTAAGGACGTTCTAGAGCTCAAGAGGCGAGTTGGATGGCTGGAACGTATGGAGTACTTACTGCTGTGTAAAGTATATGTTGGGCATGTTCCCACCTACTACCGGTCCAGCCCCACTTCCATGCATAGCCGAACCAACCCTCTTCCCCTGCTAGGCCGAACCAACCCTATCCACCTTCTACCGAACCAACTCCATCCACCCACTACCGCTCCAATCACCACCAATCCAAGCACAACCGGTCCAACTCCATCTCCAAGCACAACCGGTCCAACTCCATCTCCAAGCACAACCGGACCAACTCCACTGATCCAAGCACAACCGGTCCAACTCCATTCCCAAGCCTAGCCGAACCAAGACACCATCTCACCTCTAAAGCCCGAACCATCTACCACTACCGAACCAACATGGGGAAGGCATACCGGACCGACGCTACCGGGCCAGATCGCATCAGCCCAGGCCCTCCAGCAGCTATATACATCCAGGACCCCTGCCCTCAGCCTCACTCTATAAATAGAGGGGCAGGGGTACAACAATGGTAGACAAGTTTGAGAGCTGAAGCACGGAAGGAACTTTCAAACAACTTTCATACACTTGTAATCAAAGCTTTGTACTTGTAATCTGAACAGTATAGGAGAATAACATATAAAGTGGACGTAGGCACATTCTGGCCGAACCACTATAAATCTGTGTGTCTTTTACAGTTTAGTCCCTGCTTTTTACATATTTGCATAAACCACCCAAATCACTAAGAACAACATAAAATCAACTAAATCATACGACTTGGAGGTGTTTTTCCATTTTTTGTGCAAACATTTTTGGTGCTTTCACTGAGAACTCGAGCTAGAAGCCTCAGCTTCTCCCACTCAACCCTTTTCCTAACAACATCGCTCATTGCTTGGAAAACATGCCTCCCAGGCCGAGGAAAGATGTTAGCAAAGGAAAGAACATCGCAACTAACAGTATCCCAGATCCAGTTATCACAGATCAAGAGAATCATCCTGCTCCAACAGCAAATGGAAATCAGACAAATCCGACAGCCCCTTCGGCGGAGCAACCAATTACTTGGGCAGATCTAGACAGGGTTGTGGCTGAAGTAACTAACCGCTTCACATCCCAACAAGAAGCCTAGGTGGACCAACTCATGTCACGCTTAAGGAATGCTGAAGAATCCAACCGCGATACTGAATCATAGGGTGAGTCCCAGTCTGGAGGATCTGGGAGACGACAAAGATCTTTCTTCTACGGAGAGGCTAACAACAGAAACAGCAATGGTAGGTGCCGAGCCTGGACTCAGCCCGAATTTCGACCTGAGGAAACACTTGGAACCGAACCCAACAGGGGAAGTACCAGGCAAGGGCCGGATGTAGCTGAGCCTTTCATGCTACCTAGCCATGGGAACACTACTGAACGGGGCCGAGCTAGAGTCCAACCCGAAGTTGGACCCGAGGAAGTGCTTGGAGCAGAACCCAGCAGGGGAAGATCCAGGCAAGGGCCAACTGTAGTTGACCCTAGCATGCTCCCAGAAGATCGAAGACAGCCATTGGAAAACGTTAGGAGTGATAGACTATACCATCCCTACAGGTCATCTGGACGGGATCGATCCCGCAGGGAAGAACCAAGCTCATTCCTATCTACCCCAAATTCTGATGAGAGGATGGCGATTGTTCAGAGAGTGCGTCCGACGGGATCAAAGAGATCGAGGGATAGGCGCTAGGGTAACCAGCCCCTTCACCCGCAATATCAAAATTGCCATCACCCCCCGAGAATGGAAAATGCCAACAATGGAACCTTACAAGGGAACTTCCGACCCCATTGTGCACTTACAAAGGTACACACAACATATGCTCATGAGCGGAGCAACGGAAGGAGTGTTGTGCAAGTGCTTCCCGCTATTCTTGGCAGATCTAGCTACATCCTGGTTCTGCCATCTACCCCAAGGATCCATCAGCTCATGGGAAATGTTGAAGGAAAAATTCATCAGCCAATTCCGCATTCATGTGGAGCAACCTAAGGATGCTTATTCATTATCTAATATCAAGCAGAAACCTAGAGAAACGGTGCAACAATATTTAACCCGATTCAATGCCGCACAGCGGCCGCTGTCCAAGACGTCGATGAGAAGCTTATCCTAATGGCCCTCTACAGTGGTGTGCATCCGGATACTAAATTTGCCAGAAGACTAACGAAAGAAAAACCAGCTACGTTACCCGACTTCTTCCATGAAGCCGGAAAGTATACGAGACTAGAGGACGCTGCCACTCAGAGGCAGGAAGGGCAACAAACTAAGGCGGCTCATGGTAGCACACCCGCTGCAGCAAAGGACGTTTGAAGAAATGACTCTAGAGACAATGCTGGGGGCAAGAAGGGAGAAAAACGTCTATATCGACCAGGACCGAGATTTGACTCCTACACTCCTTTGAATGAAACAATCGAAAACATCTTCTTGGCTACACAAGACGAAGTTAAATACAGACACCCCCACACACGAAGGAATCGGATAACGTAATTAAGTCTGGAAAGTTCTGCCGCTTCCACGAATCTCATGGGCATGACACCAATGAATGACATCACCTCCGGGACTTGATTGAAGAACACATCAGAAGGAAGAAACTGGAACGCTATGTGAAAAGTCAAAACAGGACTCCAACTCCCACCAATGAAAACCCAAGCCCACCTCCCCAGGAGATGGGCAGAGGAAATCACAACACCAGTGGCTCTAGTCGGGAAAAAATAGTGGTCCATATCATATCAGGGGGACCACACATCGTTGACAGAAGCTGGGCAGAGATAGCAACTAAAGAAAACCCCTCCTCTTCGATATACAAGTGATCCTTTCAACGAACTAGACACCAGAGATGGAGAGGAGGAGGCTACCTCCGAGCCTGCAGAGGCGATGGAGTTTGTATCTGTAGACAAACACGACTCGAGTAGACTATTGAAAATCGGATCTCATCTAGAAGCAGAATTGAAGGACCAACTCATTGATTTCTTCCGCCACAACTTAGATGTATTTGCATGGACGCACGCTGACATGACTGGAATCTCACCAGACGTTGCATGCCACGTACTGAACATCGATCCTACCAAGGTGACAGTAAAGCAGAAAAAGAGAAGTATGGGGGCAGAACGATCGGAGGCCCTCGAGGAAGAAGTAAAGAACCTACTTGCCAATAACTTCATACGAGAAGCCATCTATCCAGTATGGATCGCCAACCCGGTACCGGTAAAGAAGGCTAGTGGGAAGTGGAGAGCATGCATTGAATTCTCCAACTTAAATGACGCTTGCCTAAAGGATTGCTTCCCACTCCCCCGAATTGATTAACTTGGGGACAGCACGGCCGGGCACGATCTCTTATCTTTTATGGATGCATACTCAGGATATAACCAAATTCCCATGCACGCCTCCGATCAAGACCACAATAGTTTCATCACTGACCGGGGATTGTATTGCTACAGGGTAATGCCCTTCGGACTTAAAAACGCTAGGGCCACTTACCAGCGCCTCGTCAATAAGATGTTTGCGAAACTGATAGGACGTACTATGGAAGTCTATGTGAATGACATGCTGGTAAAATCAAGGAAAGCCAGCGATTATGTAAGCCACCTGGATGAGGTATTTCAAGTACTTCGCCAATATGGAATGAAGCCGAATCCTCTAAAGTGCTCCTTTGGAGTATCGTCAGGAAAGTTCTTGGGATTCATCGTCCATGCCAGAGGAATTGAAGCAAACCCCGAACAAGTTCGAGCCTTGAAGGGCACCAAGATACCATCCGCTCGAAAAGAAATGCAAAGCCTGAATGGGAAGGTGGCCGCCCTAAGTAGATTCATCTCTAAAGCAACTGTCAAATGCACCCCTTTCTTCGTAGCTCTGAAGAAAGACAAAGGATCGTTCGAGTGGACTGACGAATGCCTGGCAGCCTTCCTAAACCTAATCGAACACCTCCAGAGGCCACCGGTACTCTCAACTCCGAATGAAGGCGAAGAGATATACCTATACCTTGCTGTGTCATCCCACGCTTTGAGCGCCGCTTTGGTAAGAGAAGAAAACCACATGCAACGACCGGTATACTTTGTAAGCAAGAGGTTTACGGGGGCAGAAGCCCGGTATCCTAAACTCGAAAAGCTAGCACACTGTTTACTAATCACGTCACGAAAACTGCGGCACTACTTCCAATCTCATCCCATCAGAGTCCTAACAGATCAACCGCTAAGGCAAGTGCTCCACCATCCCGACACTTCTGGACGACTACTCAAATGGTGCATTGAACTGAGCCAATATGACATCACCTACCATCCTCGCACCGCCATCAAGGGACAAGCCATGGCCGATTTCATTGCTGAATTCACTACCAACAAAGGTAAGGCGCAATCCGAAATAGCAGAAGACATCAAGTGGAACCTCTATGTAGATGGAGCATTAAACGAACAAGACTCGGGGCAGGCGTTGTGATAATCGCTCCCGAGGGAAGGAAGCTGCATTATGCTCTAAAGTTGGAATTCGCTGCCACCAACAACGATGCAGAATATGAAGCAGTAATAGCTGGATTGGAACTTGCCCTAGAGATTGGAGTCAATTCTCTATGTCTCCATAGTGATTCACAACTTATTGTAAATCAAATACTAGGAGAGTTTCAGACTCGAGGAGAACGACTCACAGCATATCTACGGAAAACCAAGCTGCTACTCGATCGGTTGGATCACTACTTAATCAAGCACATTCCTCGAGAGGAGAACCAAGAGGCCGACGAACTGGAAAAGAAAGCTAGCATAAAGAACAGCTCCATTTTCGGAACGATGGCCATCTCAAAACAGCCAGCCCCGAGTTTCGAACAAGAGGATCTGATAGCTGCAATCGAAGAGAAAACTTGGATGACTCCTATCCGGAAATACTTACAAGATGGCACATTGGCCGGCGAGTGTAGCCAAGTCAGGAAAATCTTGAGGAAAGCTTCCCGCTACACAATACAAGGAATTCCCTACCGGCGCGGCTTCTCTAACCCCTTATTAAGATGCGTAGCTGGAAGGGAAGCCGAGGAAATCGTATCTAACATCCACCAGGGAAGCTGCGGAGAACACACTGGAGGGCAAATTCTGGCCAAGAAGATACTCCGATATGGATACTTCTGGCCTACCTTGAACAAGGACGCCTTGGACTTCGCCAAAAAGTGTGACAGATGTCAGAAATTGGCTAAGATTCCTCGATTACCGACAAATGAGATTACTCAGATGACCAGCCCTTGGCCCTTCGCAGTATGGGGAATTGACTTGATTGGCGAACTGCCTATGGGCCGAGGCGGGGCAAAATATGCTATAGTGGCAGTCGACTATTTCACCAAATGGGTGGAGGCAGAACCTCTAAATAAAGTATCTTCCGCAAAGATTATTAACTTCTTGATCAAAAATGTTCTGTGCAGGTACGGGGTCCCCCTCAAAATCATATTGGATAATGGACTTCAGTTTAACCGCGAGGAGTTCGCCAACTGGTGCCAAGAGCTCGGAATTCACAAAAGCTTCTCATCTGTGGCTTATCCCCAGGCACATGGACAAGTCGAAGCTGTCAACAAAGTTCTCAAAACTCTAATCAAGAAGAAACTTGAAAAGTCAAAAGGCGCTTGGGTGGATGAACTTCCTATGGCACTTTGGGCCTACCGCACATCTTAAAGAACATCAATAGGGCATACTCCTTTCTCTTTGGTATACGGATCGGAGGCCATACTCCCAGTTGAAACTGTAGTACCTTCCCACCGTAGGATCCACTACAACCTAGAAGAGAACGAAGAACTCCTCCACATGTCTTTGGATCTGATTGAAGAGAGAAGAAATGATGCAACACTCAAAGCGGCAGCTCACAAGCAAAAAGTGGCAGCGCAATACAACTCCAAAGTCAAGCACCGCAGCTTACAGGAAGGAGATCTTGTCCTCAAACGGATCTTCCCACTCCCTGGAGCGCTAGATCCAATCTGGGATGGGCCCTATGTAATTCATAAAGATCTCCAAAACAGAGCTTATATTTTGTCAACAGTGGATGGAGAGGTGTTCCAGAGGGCATGGAACATCCAACACCTTCGTCGATACTTTTCTTAACTTGTACTGCCTATATAAAGTGAATTAACAAAGAGAATCAGTGGACGTAGGCATTTTCGTGCCGAACCACTTTAAAAATCTTGTCTCCTGTTAACTTGTTCCTTTATGTCTTGGCTACTTGTTGAGTTTTATCCTTTTCTGTTGAACAAAATCCCGTGTGAACGACATTTCCATTCAAGGCACATCACAGCACAACTTCACCTGGACAAGGCCTAACAGGTAATATACGAATCTATGCCCTCGCCAATGAGACACTTTTGCTCCAGCATCCCTCTGCTGCGAGTTAACTCATTGCTCGCGACGGCCCTCAAAGCCAACTGTAGTGAGGCGATTATAAGCCACCGAGGAGGCCAAAAATAGCCTAGGCAGCTCATTACGGCATTCGGCTCGCCGGCAACTGTGAACTGATTATAACCCCAACATAAGGTGTGGCCAGCCAGGGGCAGTTCACAGTTGACGATCGGCACCCACGCTAGCTGGCCACGGTAAATCGAATAATACCCACGATTACGGGCCATAATGGCCCGGGTAATTACTGTGCGCGATCTCGGCTCCGATATGTCTTAAGTACGGCTGTGGTAAAAAAGATAAACTCCCCGCAGAGGCGTAAGAAGGGTGACGAATGTCTCCAAGACCCACAGCTAGGGAAAGTGACTACAAAACCTATTTGCCACGAACTTAAGCATATCGACGGCCTTCCATGATTGGAAGTTTTATTATTTCTTATATTTCCATTCTATTTAAAAACTTTCCTCCTATCCTCTATAACGACCCTTAAGGTACAGGACACAAAATAGGAGACACTCGCTGATGGGAATGAGAACTCACAACTTGACGACAGGTCACTCAGTTGCGTTCCGTCCTCAGTCACACAAGACGTTCGGAACTACCGTCTACAACTAAAACATGAAGGGCGGTACTTTCTTTTCTTGTACATAAACATGTAGCTATAGTTCATTCACACATCACACTGACATTGCAAGACATAAAACTATATTTTAAGCAAGGGCTTAGCATCAAACACACCCAACACTTCTTATGCAACACATTAAAATAACGACAGCATTCAAATATGACAGAATCAGCTTATGTTATAAAATTTTATAAGAATAAAATCATTCGCTACAATGACATAGTTACATAATTACAGCGTGAAAGTACATTAATGTTTTGTACTAGTATATACAGGAATGTCAAGTAAACCAAAAAATAATCAGCTGCAGCAGGACTCCGCCTCTATCCTGCTAACCCTCCGGGATCTACTTGACCGTAGGATCAGAACTCCCAGCATGCTGGCCAGAGGTCCCACCTGTCTGATTCAGGAAAAGAATCTATCAGATAAATGATAAGCAATCAAGTTAAGAAAAGATTGAGAGGGAAGACTTACCAGCATCTGCTCCCTGACCATCATCCTCCAACTGCACACCCACTTCCTCGGTGGTAAGCAGCCGCATGCCCTCCTTCACCGCCACTTTCTCCTCCTTAGTAAACTGGGCCGTGACCACATCCATTCTGAAAACTACACCACCCTCCCTATCCGCCTCAGCCTTAGCCTCCTCCAAGGCCCGAAGATATATCCTAGCCATGACCTGGGGATAATCGTCCATCCAGGATAGGTTGCCCTGCTTCCAAGTACGGAAGTACATATCCTACAGCATATCATCCATCATCCCCTCGTTCTCCTCAAACTTCCTCATACGGGCCTCAGTAGCTGACAACTTTGCAACGGCAGCATCCCTCTCCAATCGGTATCGCGAGCAGTCAGCCTGAAGGGATCTCCTCATCGCCTCCATCTCATCCTTTAGCTTGACCTGAACAAGCTCCGCGGCTTCAAGCCTTCCAGATAGCTCCTCTACCTGCTCGAGATCCACCCTCCGAACCTCATCTACCGTTGCAATGGTCATATCAATTCGTTTCTTGCAAGCGGCCTCCATTTTTCTCAACTCTGCCTTGCTAGCCTCTTCCATAGTTTTCTTTAGTCGTCTGGAGGCCGCCTCTTGCTCGGAGATCTGGATGGCCTGATCGGCAAGCTGTTTGGCCTGACCAGAAACCATTAGCCACAACCGAATGTTAGCACTTCCGATTTCCTCTCCAGCCTTGGCCAGTCGGGCATGATGCGCCATCAGCTTCCTGGTCTCCTCAGCTACCCGATCGATGTTTGCCTTGGCCTCATCCCCCATAGTTACAATCCGCGTGGTCAATAAGTCGAGATCCAAAGACTTAGCCTCATCAAGCACCCTTGCCATAGGATTGCGGGGTAGGAGGTGCTCACCGGTAACCTCATTGAAAGAAATATCGTGGGAATTCGGATCCAGGTCCGGATGACCCGCGAACGGGTTGCGAGCCAAGCTGGGGTGATCTATTGGGGTAACAGTAGGGTTTTCGGACGGGTGCGGGGAAGGTACAAACTCAATATCCTCCTCTACGACATCCTGAAGAGGCTGAGTTGGGGGCTGAGGACGAGATGGAGACTCAAACAAGGAGGGGCCTCTCTTTTTCCTTTGGATACTCTCCTCAATGACCCCGAGAAGAGGACGATAGCCAACCACATCTCTGGGACGGCTAGCCGAAGGCTTCGGTTTAGCAGAAGCTTTGAGTAGTTTGTATTGTTCGAGGCGGCGCCGAATATCTGATGTCTTGGCCACCTTACCCATTCCTGGAATAAAAACCAAGTGTTACAAGAATGCATGAAACTATAATCCGAGAAACATGTTAAGTTATGAAGAATAAAGAGGAATCAAAAATTCACCTCGAATCGCCGGAACTGCCCTAGATGAAGGGCTCTTAGAGGGTGGATCAGCACCAGTTCCGGCCTTGCCCGCCTTCTTCTCCTTCTCCACCAAGGCTGAACCTTCCTCCGACCCCTCAAAATCCTGGTGGAAAGCCTCATCCGTCCACTCTTGGATCTCACCTACTTGCCTAAAAGACAAAGCCCTGGTGCCTTCACCGCTCTGTCCTTCGCCACCCTCTTCACCATGACCTTCACCATGACCTTCTCTACCACTTCTACCCTCCGCTTCACCTCCTTCATCCTCGCCTTCTCCCTCCTCCACGTCCTCTTCCTCCAGAACATCCGGACATGTGCTAGGGTAGGGTCCATCGGATTTCTTAAGCTTCTTCCCCCCGGCGACTGGAGGTACCGAGAAGGGTCTCCTCTTGCTGCTCTTCGTTGTAGCCCCGCCTTTAGCTTTGGCAGCCCTCTCCTCGGCTGTATCCCTCTGCTTAACCACTGAATGACGTGGTAGAATCAAGTTGTGCTGCAGGAGAGTAGCATTCCTGATCAGATAAGAAGCTGACCGATCCCTTCCCGAAATGGCTTCTATTTCCGCAGCCATCTGACCCAGGCGATCTCTCTCCACAACCGCAAAGCCACTTGTCGCTAGCAAGAAATAAAAAAAACATAAGAAGAAGCATTTCATTTTGAACGAAAATTATAAATAAGCTTCAACTTACAGCCAGAGGTGAAGCGACGGATAGAAACGGAGTCGTCCTTGACGAAGAACCATTATTTCTTGAACATGCTGAACTTCGAATATAAATCTAGAACCGGCTTGAAGGACACGGCAGATTCCAAGCTGATGTATGGGGACCCTTTCTTGTAGCCCCTCAAGCTGTACAAATACCGGATCTTCCGGTTGGAAGGAGGACGCCCATATTTTCTCTGGAAAATGACGAATAGGCTCGCCAATATGGTGTAAGAGTTGGGCTAAAACTGGAAAGGGCCACCTTCAGGTAGGTGATGAAACTGACTATCCAAGCATTGATTGGAGGAATAGCCCCGCACATGCAATGGTACCTGCTATACGCGAAATATCCTTCAGGGGGATTGTACGGCATCACTCCGTCCCCCGGCAACAGCATATTCGCCCTGTCAATCCCAAAGGAACGAGAGACAGCATCAAGCTGCTCCTCTTTGAGGGAGCTCGGAAAGCAGTCAGGAGGAGAATTCAGGAGCTCCTGAGGACCGTATCCATCAACTAGTGATCTTGGGGTGGGTCCCTGTCGTTCCAGTCTTGGCTGGGCTAGGGGCACAACAGGGGGCTCTCTTCTGTCCGTAGATTTCCTCTTCTCTGAACGAGTTTCTACTTTATGAGACATTTATCTACAACACAAGGAAGTACATCGTTAGAATAGAGGATATAAACAAACAAGTGTACATAGTCTGAAATTTCACTCATAATTCAAAATACTCGAACTCCATGTGTCATTTGGTAAAGCAAAAACAAAAGTTCATTCGGTATTCGGAGCCTCAGGGTCCATCCGGTGATTCAAGACACCAAGTTTCATTCGGTGCTCACCCTCCATATGTTTCATTCGGTAGTCCCCTCATGAGAACTCATTCGGCAGAAAAGAATCTCACCTGGTTCGGCAAAAATAAGATACTGGTTCGGCTAATAGTTGATCCGGCGAAGGTAGAAGTTTGGTTTGGCTGATACGTTGGTCCAGCAAAGGTAGAAGTTTGGTTCGGCTGACACGTTGATCCGGCAAAGGTGAAAGGTTGATTCGGGAAATACGTTGATCCCGCAAAGGTGAAACGTTGATTCGGCAAAGACTAGATGTTGGTTCAGCTGGTAAGGAATAGCGAAAGCTCATACCCATACTTATAGGCAAAAAGAAGCGACCGGTCCAATTGGTTCGGCGTTCGAGACCGGATGAGAGTATCCAGGTTGAATGACCTAAAACAAAGCATGCCATATGCAGGCACATGCCCCACTTTGGGGGGCAAATGTTAGGCGTGTTCCCACCTACTACCGGTCCAGCCCCACTTCCATGCATAGCCGAACCAACCCTCTTCCCCTGCTAGGCCGAACCAACCCTATCCACCTGCTACCGAACCAACTCCATCCACCCACTACCGCTACAATCCCCACTGATCCAAGCACAATCGGTCCAACTCCATCTCCAAGCACAATCGGTCCAACTCCATCTCCAAGCACAACCGGACCAACTCCACCGATCCAAGCACAACCGGTCCAACTCCATTGCCAAGCCTAGCCGAACCAAGACACCATCTCACCTCTAAAGCCTGAACCATCTACCACTACCGAACCAACATGAGGAAGGCATACTGGACCGACGCTACCGGGCCAGATCGCATCAGCCCAGGCCCACCAGCAACTATATACATCCAGGACCCCTGCCCTCAGCCTCACTCTATAAATAGAGGGGCAGGGGTACAACAATGGCAGACAAGTTTGAGAGCTCATGCACGGAAGGAACTTTCAAACAACTTTCATACACTTGTAATCAAAGCTTTATACTTGTAATCTGAACAATAAAGGAGAATAACATATAAACATAGGCACATTCTGGCCGAACCACTATAAATATGTGTGTCTTTTACAGTTTAGTCCCTGCTTTTTACATATTTGCATAAACCACCCAAATCACTAAGAACAACATAAAATCAAATAAATCATACGACTTGGAGGTGTTTGCCCATTTTTTGTGCAAACGTTATAGTTGGCTTGGACATGTTGTTTTAAACTGTCCGGTGTATTGTAATGGTTATAACTCTGATGTATAAAAATATAATTGTACTAATGATGATTCTTCGTTGTAAAACGGTTATTTATGTTATATTATATTTTGATCTGCTGCGAATGTGAGGTTTCTACGTCTTGTACCTGTTTCTTCTTCTTTCTCTTTCTTTTCTTTCTAACTATCTGGAAGTTTCAAGATCGGAATTTCCGGGTTGTTACAATCAGCCCCCAAATAAAAGAATATTTCTGATGAAGGTACAAAGAAAATTAATCACCCTGTACCCAAAATATCTTCCTTATATGAGCATCTACTCTTATCTTCTTTCGTTCAAACCATAACTTTGCAAACCTGAAAAAAAAGCATCGTTATCTTACAAAAACTCAAATACCACTCAAGATCAAAACAGAAAAAAAACAATCAATACTGCAGTTTAAAATAGTAGTCTCTGTTCAAAACCCAAAAGTTATTCTTTGTTCGGTTTTCAGGTGAGTAAACCTCTTTGATTTCTGGATTTTTGATCTGATGTTTGAAAACTTGTTTAAAGTGGGGTTGAAAAACTACTTGCATGTGTATAAATTAGCAGATATATGTGTGTATTGCTTTGCGTGTCTGTGAACAGACAGTGTTCCCTGTTTTAGAGTTTAACAGCTTTCAAAAACCTGTTAGAAAGTGAAATTCTCATCCTACAACCTTTGATATACTTCAATGTTTAAGTAAGTTTGGTTAGTATGATCATGCTTTAAATTTTAAAAAAATAAATTGAGTAGAATAAACCAAGCGTTTCCTAGAAAATATCAAAACATAGTGCATTCTAAATTTTTGAAAAAATTCAATTGATTTAATTTTAAGTTTTGACTGCATGATCTTACTTATGTTTGAAAATCATGAATTTTAAAATAAAAATTCAGATTTATAGTGTGAGATCGAGGGAGGATTTGCGAGGCAAACAAAATTTGGTCTTTAGGCAAACTACGATGATCAGTAAGATGGGTTGCCTCGTGATCGGAGCTGGAGCTAGTCGAGAGATCGATGAGTGTGGGAAAAATGCTTAACGAATTTCTTTTACCATCATTGTGGCCGAAAATCGCTAAGCTAGGGTTTTAGCGCACGGTTTAGTTAACGTCAGAATTTGGGTTGCTGGCGACTCGTCGTTGAACCGGAATGACCGCACATGTGCCAATCGAGGCATCGAACCTTGGCGAAGCTTCGGTCGAATTTTTGTGGCCTCTGATGGCCAGAGGTAGGGGTATGAGATAGTTTTCCGGTGGTTGTTTTTGATGAAGTCTGGGTCGTATAGCTTGATTTCGAATGCGACGTGGGGTCACGCTTCAGGGTGGTCTGGTGGTTAGTGGTGGTTGTCATTGACATGATGACGGTCGTAGCATCGTCCAGGGTTCGTTGGAGCAGCGTGCAACATGCACACGTTTGTGGTTATATCAGTAGCCTGGAAATGGAGGAGAAGGTGTTGTCTTGAAATGGCTTGGTGAAACTTGTGTTTGGCTCGAAGTAGGCATGGGGAAGATCATGTGGTGGCTCGAGTATCCACTCGAGTAAAATATTTGTGCATTATTGTTAAATTACTTAGAAATTTTTTTAAAGTTAAAACATGGCTACTCGTGTTGAATTCGTGATAAACCTGAAGCAAACACGAAATTTTCTCGTGCGTGGCCAGAAGCAGGTCTTGAGACCAACATACAAACTATTTTTTTTACTTTAAAATTTTTCAAGTCTTTAAGACACTTTTAAAATATGTTCAAACAACGATTTGATTTGAAATTATAAGCTAATTTAAGACTTAAGCGAAATGTTTGAAGAAATTAATTTTAGTTTATGTAGTTTTAATATAGTATTTTTATAAGGTTCTTTATATTAAATGAAAAATGTAATTTAAAGGGAAAGTAAAGTAAAATGTTGTTTAAAACTAAATCTTAACCTTTAAAATGTGATAAAAATAATTTATTGAACACGGTTTAAAAAGATAATCAAAGCAATTCGATTATCTTTTGGTTTACTTAAACGATTAATGATTTGTTAATATAACCTCTTAAGAAATAATCTTAATTAATTAATTAATATTAAAGTTTAAATTAATTGATAATTAAGATTTAAATTAATTAATAATTAAGATTAATTAATTTGTAATTAATTGAGATAATTAATTAAGAAGTGATTAATTAATGAAAATGATTAAGATCTAATCAACTGTAATTAATTGTAATTAATCATTGATTTAAGATTACAAATGAAAGTAATTATGTGATTAATAAATTTAAAACCACATGATTTATTCATCTTAATTGAAGATGCTTTGATTATTCCTGAATACTATGTGTTGGATTGATATTCCTGTTACGTGACGTGATGCTATATAATATTGAATGCTTTGTACTGAGCTGTGATATTGGTATTGAATATACGGCTGTGCGATTGTGAAAACCCATTGGCCGTAAAAATGGCAGTTGAATTTCGATGCGACAAGGAGTCGGATTCCGGTTGGTTGTCCGAAACCCACATCGAACCTGTGAATCTTTGTGAATGACATGTCCACATGTTTAAAATTTGACGCTCACTATTCGGTTTAGCCGGGGAAGGACCTTTGTGTCGTATAACCCATTCCGAATATGTGATACGACATTATGGATAACATTTGAAGACCGATGGTGAAGACCGGGTGTCTTCAAAAACGATAGGGCAACTTATCGATTGTATCTGCAATGAGTTGCTCCGGTATAGAGATTCCCTAAGTGATGGGAAGTTCGATCGGGATTGTGGATGCTCGGATTGCAAGGACTTCTTCAGAAGTGCCTTCGGTTCTGTTCGAACCCACAACAGACTTGTATGGTTGTATGTCTGACATTACAAATTGAGATATAAAGCTGATTTCTTTCAAATACATATCTGTTGGCGGCGAAGGATTTATTCTCTTAGCTTAACACCCTTCTCTGAGACGTACGAGCTCAGAGGTTATGTAGTTGAAGGTTATTAGTGATATACTCCCAATTTGGTAGTGTGGCATGCTGAGTGCTGCTGATCATTTGTTGATCGAAGCATGGCTTTGTGAAAAAGCGTAGCTTTGTGAACGAGACTTCGTCGAACCTCACAACCCAGTTATGGTTAAAACAGGAATCGTGGCAGCAAGGTTATTTGGGGGTAGCTCCCCCTGAGGGTATGTCCATTTCCTTCTGGATTATAGGTGGTATCATGGTATGGAGCCTAGATACTTACTTTGTGGTTGCTGCAAACTTATTGCTTTGTGGTTGTCGGTTGTGAAGCGCTTCGGATAAAGGTTGGTAACGACCGGGAGGTGGCATACTCATGTCAGTTATTACCTAGTTACAGAGGTAACCCAGCCTTGTGTAGAAGAGATCCGGTTAGGATCTGGGGACGTCCCTCCAGAGGCGTTTCATTTTATATGGGAAGTCCCTTAGCCTGACCATTTGTTGGAAATCTAATTACCAATACGAACCCTATACGGTTTTAGTAGTATTACCTGCCATTTACTTATGGTGGTCACCACTGTTTAGATGGTAGTTATAGTAGGCATAGTTCGAAATGTCTATGCCGGCTAGGATTAATATTATACTTTCAAAAATGTTTTCTATACTACGCATTAGCAATAATATCAAAGAAATTTCCCCGTACCTGTTAATCTTTGACTATCATAAGAACCCACATCAAACCTGTGAATCTTTGTCAATGACATGTCCACATATTTAAAAATTGACGCTCACTATTCGGTTTAGCCAGGGAAGGACCTTTGTGTCGTATAACCCATTCCGAATATGTGATACGACGTTATGGATAGCATTTGAAAACCGGTGGTGAAGAGCGGGTGTCTTCAAAAACGATAGGACAACTTATCGATTGTCTCTGCACTGAGGTGCTCCGGTATAGAGATTCCCTAAGTGATGGGAAGTCCGATCGGGATTGTGGATGCTCGGATTGCAAGGACTTCTTCGGAAGTGCCTTCGGTTCTGTTCGAACCCGGAACTGACTTGTATGGTTGTATGTCTGACATTACAAATTGAGATATAAAGCTGATTTTGGGTTGCTGGCGACCCGTCATTGAACCAGAAATCGCTAAGCTAGGGTTTTAGCACGCGGTTTAGTTAATGTCAGAATTTGGGTTGCTGGCGACTCGTCATTGAACCAAAATCAACCACACCTGTGCCAATCGAGGCATCGGACCTTAGAGAAGCTTCGGTCAAATTTTTGTGGCATCTGATGGCCAGAGGTAAGGGTACGAGACAGTTTTCTGGTGGTTGTTTTTGATGAAGTCTGGGTCGTATAGCTCGATTTTGAATGCGACGTGGGTTCACCTTCAGGGTGGTCTGGTGGTTAGTGGTGGTTGTCATTGACGTGATGACGGTCGTAGCATCGTCTAGGGTTGGTCGGAGCTGCGTGCAACATGCACACGTTTGTGGTTATATCAGTAGCCTGGAAATGGAGGAGAAGGTGTTGTCTTGAGTTGCCTCGTGGAAACTCGTGTTTGGCTCGAAGTAGGCATGGGGAAGATCGTATGGTGGCTCGAGTATCCACTCGAGTAAAATATTTGTGCACCAGGGTTAAAATACCTAGAAATTTTTTTAAGTTAAAACATGGCTACTCGGGTTGAATTCCTGATAAACCCGAAGCAAACACGAAATTTTCTCGTGCGTGACCAGAAGCAGGTCTTGAGACCAATATACAAACTGTCTTTTTTACTTTAAAATTTTTCAATTCTTTAAGACACTTTTAAAATATGTTCAAACAATGATTTGATTTGAAATTTTAAGTTAACTTAAGACTTAAGTGAAATGTTTGAAGAAATTAATTTTAGTTTATTTAGTTTTAATATAGTATTTTTATAAGGTTATTTATATTAAATGAAAAATGTAATTTAAAGGGAAAGTAAAGTAAAATGTTGTTTAAAACTAAATCTTAACCTTTAAAATGTGACAAAAATAATTTATTGAACACGGTTTAAAAAGATAATCAAAGCAATTCGATTATCTTTTGGTTTACTTAAACGATTAATGATTTGTTAATATAACCTCTTAAGAAATAATCTTAATTAATTAATTAATATTAAATTTTAAATTAATTAATAATTAAGATTTAGATTAATTAATAATTAAGATTATTAATTTGTTATTAATTAAGATAATTAATTAAGATAATTAATTAAGAAGTGATTAATTAATGAAAATGATTAAGATCTAATCAACTGTAATTAATTGTAATTAATCATTGATTTAAGATTACAAATGAAAGTAATTATGTGATTAATAAATTTAAAACCACACGATTTATTCATCTTAACTGAAGATGCTTTGATTATTCCTGAATAATGTGTGTTGGATTGATATTCCTGTTATGTGATGTGATGCTATGTAATATTGAATGCTTTGTACTGAGATATGATATTGGTATTGAATATACGGCTGTGCGATTGTGAAAACCCATTGGCCCGTAAAAATGGCAGTTGAATTTCGATGCGACAAGGAGTCGGATTCCGGTTGGTTGTCCGAAACCCACATCGAACCTGTGAATCTTTGTGAATGACATGTCCACATGTTTAAAATTTGACGCTCACTATTCGGTTTAGCCGGGAAAGGACCTTTGTGTCGTATAACCCATTCCGAATATGTGATACGACGTTATGGATAGTATTTGAAGACCGGTGGTGAAGACCGGGTGTCTTCAAAAACGATAGGACAACCTATCGATTGTCTATGCGCTGAGTTGCTCCGGTATAGAGATTCCCTAAGTGATGGGAAGTCCGATCGGGATTGTGGATGCCCGGATTGCAAGGACTTCTTCGGAAGTGCCTTCGGTTCTGTTCGAACTCGGAACAGACTTGTACAGTTGTATGTCTGACATTACAAATTGAGATATAAAGCTGATTTCTTTCAAATACATATCTGTTGGTGGCGGAGGACTTATTCTCTTAGCTTAACACCCTTCTCTGAGACGTACGAGCTCAGAGGTTATGTAGTTGAAGGTTATTAGTGACATACTCACAATTTGGTAGTGTGGCATGCTGAGTGCTGCTGATCATTTGTTGAACGAAGCATGGCTTTGTGAAAAAGCGTAGCTTTGTGGACGAGACTTCGTCGAACCTCACAACCCCGTTATGGTTAAAACAGGAATCGTGGCAGCAAGGTTATTTGAGGGTAGCTCCCCCTGAGGGTATGTCCATTTCCTTCTAGATTATAGGTGGTATGATGGTATGGAGCCCAAATACTTATTTTGTGGTTGCAGCAAATGTGACGACCCGAAATTTTGAGCAATATCAATTTAATAATCTTTGATAATAATTAAATTGATTTGATCATTTTACATTATAAATTGACAAGTTAAAATTCTTTTAAAGGTTAATAATAATAATAATTTGTTAATATCTATTAATATTTTTCTTAACAATATAAATAGGCAAGATTAATTCTTTTGAAAGTTTATGATAATTTGATTTGGAAACATTTATTTTGGTAAATAGGAAGTTTTTAATGTAATAAAACTTTATATTCAAATTGTAATATATATGAATGTATATATTGTGATTTGAGACTTGTTTTAAAGTTTAATACAGTAATTTTAAAATTTAATGTTAAAATGCTTTTCTATTTGAAATGTGTATATATATTTGTATATATATATATATATTTGAAATAGGAATTTTATTAATTTGAACTTAATAAGATTTTTCAAACTTTAATAAATATATAAATAGTAATTTGAAAGGTTAATTTGATTTAATATTTTTGAAATAATATTTGAGATTTAAATTTCCATAACAAAGTTAATTTCTTATTTAATATAGATACATATATATTTTGTACTTAAGTTCTAAATAAGATTTAAATTAAAATTCAATTGTTTTAATATCCTTCATTTTAAATTTTAACACAAGATAAATTTGTTCTAAAATTTTAAGAGTTAAATTAAAATAGATGTTTCAATCATATAAACATTTAATTGAATCAAAATGTAAGTTACTTGAATTCATATGAATATTTTTAAAAGATAAGTATGCACATTTTATAATCATATGAATATTACATAAATATATGTATGTAAGGCTTAAATAAATTATTAAAGATAAAATAACATCTAAAAGAAAACATTAATAAAACAATAAAACACTTGTAATTTTTTTGGCATATTAGAGACATGTGTAAGCTAATTAGAACATATAGGGAACAAATGTCATCCTCTTAATTCTTTAATTTAAAATTTAATAATGTGAAAATGAAAAGTTTATTTTCAGCTAGAATATTTTCTTCATTTCACAAAAAAAAATGAATACAAATCTGGAAAATTTGAAACAAAGGAAGAAATCAGGAATCATGAAGTCAGTAAGCAAAGTAGTAAAATCTAGAAAAAATGAATGAAAACCTGGAATTGCAATTTGAAAACAAAAAGAGGAATACTGGAAATTCTGTAATCAATGCAAGTTCTTCATCAATACAAACAAGCAATTCTGGAAACATTCAACATGCAATCTGGAATCAAGCAATAAAATCAACATGCAGTGAATTTAAAAGGCCTGGAAAGCTATTCTGTCTGCTGCAAAATTCTAGGCGAGTAAATAAAATTTTAAAAACAGTTTTAAATCTTAAATTTCATCTTGTTCTTGTGTATGAAATCTTGATGAATTGACTGGATTCTTGGATTTAAACTGTTGCATTATTGAGTATGAGGAATTGATAATATTGAGATGCCTGTAATCATAAATATGCTCTGTGAACTATAACAGGTTTTCAAATAAATTCAATAACTTGGATTTGAATTCGAATTAGACTTTGGATTGTAAATATATGTTGATTTAATCAAGAAAGCTATCATCTAAAAATATTTATAGGATTTTAAAGTGCATATTTTACTCAGGGATTGTAAATTTACAGCAAAATACATTTTGGGTCAAAAAAAAATTATTAAATCAATTTTAGTTTTTGATCTCACAATTGGATTCATAATGCCAAATCATGATTTTTGAGGTCTGTATCTTGATTTTTAGATTAGACATCGAAGAGAATTTGGAGTTTGAGTGTTTTTGGCATTTTGGTCGAATTAAGGCGAACGGCGGCGAGTTTGTCAACGTCGTTGGGCATGGAGGTTGAGGGAGTGTAGGTGATTATCAGAAAAATGCAATTGGAATTTATTATTGATTGAGATGACCGGGAATGATCGAGTTAGGGTTATTCATCCTGTTAATGTCGCGGTTGTTCATTTCGATTTTGCGGCGTTGTGAGGTTACCGGAGGTGATCGCGAGCATCGCCGTGGGTTTAGAGGATCATGATGAAGCTTTGGTGGTACCAGTGGGTCTTCTCGAGGTGTGAGATGCCATGGTGGTTGACTTTTCTGGTGAGAAGGTGTTCGAACAGTTTGGGGAGGTGGTCGAATTTCGATTCTCGATCGAACTTAGAATTTTGGGTTTCGAATATTGATGTTGGGGACGTGAGCAACTTGGGGATGGTCTGTGTGGAGTTCGCCAGCGTCCATCGGAGTTGTGCACGTTAACGTGCACGGTGACTTGTTTTGGTTTTGGGTTCTTGGGAGAAGAAGGGGGGAGACTCGAAGATGGTCTCGGGAGTTTTTGCTTATTTCTCGAAGCAGTATGAAGGTTAGGGAAACTCGGGGTGTTTAATTATTTTACTCGGGTTGGTCGCGTGTATTTCTGTGGTTTACTCGAGTATGCTAGGCAGGTTTATGGTTTGGGATTCAAATAGTTGTAAGGTTTTAAGAAAATTTTAGCAGTTATGTTATTAAAGGTTTAAAACAAAGAAACTTGATTTTTGGTAATTAATTAAAATTTTAAAACCAAAGATTAAACAAGTATTAATTATAAAACTAAATTTGTTTAATGTTAAGTTTTAAACAAAGTTCTTTTATATTGGAATATATGAAAATTTTAAAATAAAATAAGTAGAATTTTAATAATAAAGTTTGTATGAAGTTTTATTTAATAACTTTGGAAAAGTTCAAAGTTTTATTTGAATGATAAAAATTATTTTAATTCTAATTGATTTCAAACATAATTTATTTTAAATAAGTTTAATGATTTAGAATTTGATAATCAATTATAATAAAGTTTTATATTATGTAATTTAGAATTTTTATTTATCTAAAGATAAATAATTGTGAGGATAATTGTGATAATTCAATTATAATTTATAAATAAGTGTTATTGATTAATATAAATGATTTAATTAAGATGATGTTTTCTTAATCAAGAATCTTTATAATATAAGAAGTTAAGAATCATTTAAATTAAATTTAAATGATTAAGTTAAATAATTAATTAAATAATTAATTAGTGATTAATTAAGATAATCACTTAAGGGTTAATCTAATATAATTAATTGGGAAAGTAATTAAAGTAATTAAGTGGTTAATTACTAGAGGTAATTAAGTAAAAGATAATTACTTTATGAAAAGTAATTAAGTAATGTGATTAAGAGTTAATCACTTGAGTTATTAATTAAAGAATTAATTAACATAATCAATTAAAGGTTTAAATTATTTAATTAATGGTTAATTAATAAAGGATTAAGAGTAAATAATTAAGTGATTAATTACTTGTTAAAGTAATTAAATAAAAAGGAATTTAATTAATGGAAGTAATCATTAATTAATAGAAATAATTAATTAATTGTTAATTAATAATTTAAAGAATAATTAATTTATAATTAAGTTTTAATTACTAAATGTAATAAAAGTAATTAATTAAAAGTGATTAATTAAAAATAATTAATTAAAATTGATTAATTAAAAGTGATTAATTAAAAGTAATTAATTAAAAGTGATTAATTAAAAGTAATTAATTAAAAGTGATTAATCAAAAGTAATTAAATAAAGGTGATTAATTAAAAGTAATTAATTAAAAGTGATTAATTAAAAGCAATTAATTAAAAGTGATTAATTAAAAGTAATTAAGTAAAAGTGATTAATTAAAAGTAATTAATTAAGGGTGATTAATTGAAAGTAATTAATCAAGAACATTTAAATAAAAGTAATTAATCAAGTGTGATTAATTAAAAGTGATTAATCAGGTGTGATTAATTAAAGGATAATTAAGAAATAATTACCAAGGTAATTAAATAATAATTAATCAAGTGTGATTAATTTAAAAGAGTAATTAGGGACAATTACTTGGTATAATTAAGAAGTAATTAATCAAGATGATTAATTAATATTGCAATTAAGTCTTAATTACTTGAAGTAATTAAGTAATAGTTAATCAAGGATGATTAATTGAAGTGGAGAATTAAGTGATGTTTAAATTAATTAATTTGTAATTAATTAATAAATAAGAAGTTGGATTGAAGATAATCCAAGTGATTAAGTAAGGATTAATTTAATTTAAGGATTAATTAAATTAATTAAGTTGGTTCAAACTTATTTAAGAATGGTTAATGATTGATGATAAGTATCATTGGATGAGTAATGATATTGGTAGATATTGCATGTCATTGGTTGATATGTTGTGATATAAATGTGATGTATCTGAGATGTGATACATATGCTTTGTGATATGTATGGATGAATGTGATAATTGTGAATTATCTATCTGAGTAATATGAATCATCCATGTATGTTTAAGTGATATTATGAATATCTACTGTTTAAATCCCTTAAGTATAACTTGGACATTAAAATGGCGTTTGGTTTCGGTGAGACCGGGATCGGGTTTCCATATTTGGATATCCGAAAACCACACCGATTCCAATTAAACGTTAGGTCGTTAATCCAAGTGGAGCAAGTGAAGACTCGAGGTGTAAGGGCTATACGTCAGTATAACTCTTTGGGTGATTCCGTAATGAGTTTGACGGAATAGTGCTTATAGGTTCGAGATGGTGATTCAGAGTGTAAGGGCTATGGTCGTTGACTCTGAGGGTGATTCCAAAATGAGTGCAACGAGGTAGTGCCTTCGGTTCCGTTCGAACCCGGAACGGACTTGTATGGATTGAATGCTTTCAGCACATCGTCAGGCGGACGATGAGCATTCTAAGATAAATGTGTCCTATAAAGGTAATCGCAGCCTCAAGCCTCATAAACTGGGAATGGCTAAAACAGGGGAGGTGCAGCAAGGCTTCGTGGATAGCTTCCACTGGAGGGCAAGATACATCCCTGTCTAGAAGTCCCTTTTTATTTCGGCTGTATGGATAGTTGGTCTGCAGCCAACTGCGGGGTGGTCTTGTTCGGGACTGTTCAGTAAGGAATGGTCATGGCCTTGTGTTGCAGGGGAGTTAGGGTGGCTCCTCGGTACGGTGATCTAGGCCACGTACTGTGAGGGCGGTACCCCAGTAGCTCTGCCATTGATGGAAACCCATTTTCTCTACGAGACCCTACGATTTTGTTTATATAACTATGTAGCTGGAATTTAATAAATGTAACAATTTCGGCTATTTAATATTTACTTGAAAACCCTAGACACAATTATAATATCACTGGATTTCCTATCAAATGTTTTGGTTAGCGTAAGGTAAAAACTTTTCCATGTTTATGTGTGGGAAGTCTTACGTGATACCACTTCTTTTCAAAAGGATTTTCTAAAGTTAAGCAATTTTAAACCGTTTACTCACACCAGACCCCTGTCTGACCTGAGTGTTTATTTTCTATTTTATTAAACTCTTGGGTAATCATATTATGTATGAGTAGTCAAGTGATTCAGGTTATCTCTTGACGATTTCTGGAGGAGCTTTGGAGCAGGAGGCTTCAGCGTGTACATATATAGTTAGAGTTTCCGCTGTGTTATCATTCTGTGTAGTTGTTCATGTATTGTATTAGACAGAAATATTATAACTGTCTAAACTGAGATGTATAGTTGTGTACTCTGATGTATATGATACTATGTATATGTTGTATATTATATTTCATTCGTTCCGCTGTGAGATTCTGATGTGTTGTTTTCTTTCTTCTCTTTCTTTTTCTTCTTCTATTCTCTTTCTTTCTTAATTAGTGATGCGATTTTCTGGTGATAGAAAGTCGGGTCGCTATAGTACGTATTGCTTTGTGGTTGTCGGTTGTGAAGCGCTTCGGATAAAGGTTGGTAACGACTGGGAGGTGGCATACTCGTGTCAGTTATTACCTAGTTACAGAGGTAACCCGGCCTTATGTAGCAGAGATCCGGTTAGGATCCGGGGACGTCCCTCCAGAGGCGTTCCATTTTATATGGGAAGTTCCTTAGCCTGGCAATTTGTTAGAAATCCAATTACCAATACGAACCCCGTACGGTTTTAGTTGTATTACCTACCATTTACTTATAGTGGTCACCACTGTTTAGATGGTAGCTATAGTAGGCATAGTTCGGAGTGTCTATGCCGTCTAAGATTAATATTATACTTTCAAAAATGTTTTCTACACTATGCACTAGTAATAATATCAAAGAAATTTCCCCGTACCAAGCATATTTGACTATCATAAGAAGAAATCTCCTCCAATTCTATGATTGCATTGTATGTGTGGCGAGAGGTCTTATGGTAGTTTCATTTTTTAAAAGCATACCGAAATTCTTTTATAAATCTAGTTTCTTTAAAAGCAACTGTTTTTGTTTACTCATACCAGTCCCATGACTGACCTGGAGTTTATTATTTCTTTCCTAATCTCTGGGTGCCCATAATTTCCACACGGGTAGCCAAGTAACAGGTTTCCGTGTTATGGTGTAGCAGTATTTTGGAGCTCTTATCTTGGAGATATTCTAGAAGCTTTTGGGATCTCAGGTGTTTAGTCTTTGGGAGTTCGCTATCGCTTCATTCCTTTGAAGACTTTTTGGATATATGATCACGGTTGTATTATTATGATGTTTATTTGGAGTTGTGGTGTATGTATTAAAAATACTCTGATGTTGAATGGATATTATGATGTTGTATCTGTGATGTATGCATGATATTTATTTTGTTCCGCTGTTTATATTCATCTGATGTTGTTATAAGCTCCATCGGAACTGAAATTTGACGTTCGAATCTCCGACAGTCGAATACAAGTGAGGTATTTGACATTGACTTTTGAACGCTGAATTTTGGGTCGTTATAAGTGTGGTACTAGAGCTGAAGGTTGAGCAAGAACTTTGGCTTTGATAGGGAATAACTCATTAAGAGGTAATGTAACGTAATGTCCTAGCATGAGTTGAGTGTATTATACATATAAGAGGGTATTTGTGTTTACTATAAACATACGCCTTAAAGGTAATTCCAACAATAGAAGATTATAAATCTTATATAAGATAACTTATGTAGGTAAAATCTAATAGTGTAGTTCAATTGATTTTTTATAACTCTTAGAGAAAATAACAAGTTAAAGCAAAAATTTATGAAACATCTTTCTTAAATAAAATAAATATGAATGTGTTGTATATATTCTTAGGAAGGAGTATTATACAAGTAACAAACTTAAGTGCTGAAATGTTTTAAAATGTATTTTTTTAATGAAATGTTTTAAATAAGATAATTCTTATAAACGTTTATAAACACAAGTACTATTTTAAGAAATTTTTCATAAATGATTTTAGTATTATATAAGAAACACTCTATGTGTAAACGAATGTGATTTAAGTGAAAAGAAATTAGTGTAGCTAAGAAACCAATGGAATAAAGTAAGTAAGTTGTATGTAGACCATTTTATTTGCATGACAGTTCTTAATTAAGGATTCGATTACATGATTTCGAGGTGGTTTACACCAATACAAACAAAGATTCGTCACTAGATTCTTGATAGTGAACACATGATACAGATTCTTGATATGATTAAAGTTTGGGAACTTGATCATATGAGTGAGAACAGAGGTGTCCAATCAAGGAACTTGATTGAAATCTGCACTAAAGAGGTCAAGTGATCTATACTAATTTGGAAGTAAAATTTATATGATCGAGCAAGTGATCGAATTGATATTGCATATGGGTGGTCCATTTACATTGTAAGGGATTTCATATATTTGTATATTATGTTTGTTGGATTATTGAGAATTTGGGAAAGGG
The DNA here is from genome assembly GCA_030765085.1 of Allium cepa. NCBI lineage: Eukaryota > Viridiplantae > Streptophyta > Magnoliopsida > Asparagales > Amaryllidaceae > Allium > Allium cepa. Next base: position 84,648,727 of record CM060942.1, on the reverse strand, counting down.
CTCTTCAAATTGTCTGACGTAGAATGAATAATCGACTAAGTAATAACCTCAGGTAGTTGAGCATAAGGTATGCTTAGTAGTTTACTTATCATCCTTTTGCAACGAGAAGTTTTTCTAAAGCTGGGCAAACTATGCGCTTTGGTTGCTAATAATTTTGAGTGTCGTTAAGTATTAATGTGTGATTGTTTCTTTGATTGCTTGTGTTGGAATTTCAAGGATGAATGTTCTAAGTGGAGGAGAGTGTAACGACCCAGAATTTCAAACACTACGTATTTAATTATCTAAATTATTTAATTGTAGGATAAATGTGAATAAATTATTAAATAACCATGTTAACCCTCTTTTTAAATAATAACTAACTGTAAAAAATTATTTTCGAATTTATTTACAAAAATAAATTGTTCGAATAAATATCGGTAATGTAACCAAAAATCATTTTATTAGTAAATGGTCTCGATACGCATGAAACTTATGTTTCAAGGCACTATCAAGGACTGTGATGAAACTAGTGGCAATGAAACTGGAATAATGAGGCGATGTACGTTGATGATTTCTTGCGGTCCCATGTCCATATGATTGTACGAGATTGAAACACGTGTATATTAATTTGAGAAATTAGATATACTATTAATATCATTATAAATAACACCCTATCTATAATCTTTTCTCTCCTTCTTCATTATTTTCTCTTCTTCTCTTTTGTAACTCAAAATCGAAAACAAGAAATCAAAGCCACCTTCTTCCCTCAATGGTTCCCAAAGCAAGAAGCATCATTAGAGGTTGTCATTAGATCTGTTGAGCTCATATGAGTGAGAGCTTCAAATCTATAGTGTCAAAGTTGGGTGGGATAGCACCTAGGAATGCTCGAATTTTTTGTTTATTGAAATAGGGTTGAGGCTTGTTGGAGCTAGAGGCGATAATATGCGAAGTTGTGGTTCGCATTGGGTTTCTTATGTGAAGTGGAGTCAGTGGCGGTCATTTAGGAAGGTACGATCATCTACAATAAATCACGATAGTTGGCTACAATAGAAGGGATTTAGGTAATGATATGGGGGAGGCATGCGGAGGTTAGTTCGGAGGTATGACTAAAATCATGGTGACATGGGGAGTATTCTGGCATAGGCGAAAGAAACTCTGGTTAAGGGAGGTGAATCATGACCTGTATGGTCGAAGGAGGTTGTATTAGGTCGGAAATTAGAGTGGCCATGTGGAGTTGATGTCGTTTAGTCAGGAGCGACGATAGTTCGTCAAATCATCGAGTGTAGGGGGAAGAAATAGAAGAATGAATTTATCGGCAAGTAGGAATGTGCATAATTATATTCGTTCATATGTATAGGCATAAATTAGGAATTGGCGAAGAAGGTTCAAAGCAGGTAATTAGTTTAATTAGTAATTATGAATTAATTAATAACTTTTAATCCAAATTCTTATAAATCAATATCTCTTGTATACGAGATCTGAACAAGACGTTGTTTTCACAGTTGCACTTATAACAAGATTATCTACGTCTTGGTTTAGCTTAGGCTTGGGTGAGCTTATTCATCCTTTAATTTTTATTGTGGTGTATATAATGTATGTTGTGTTAAGTATAAGTTATATTAGATAACAATACAAGTTATTACTTCTGGAAGAATTCTTGCTTTTGAAAGCAAGTGATAACATTATATGTAGCATACATTATATTATAACCCTCTAAATATATGACGTGGTCGAAATTTGTTGTTTACATGTTTGATAGTGTGTTGTAAAATTTTGAAGCGAAATAGTCATTATAAATGCACTTCGAAATTCTTTGTATTTAACTTATGTTAAATCGGTTAAAATGCACGCGTATGTTGTGAAAGTATATAATTGACTAGTCTGAGAAGTTATTGAAATTGTGAATGGAATTTATGAAATTTAGAAACGAAAAGGTCGATATGAATGCACTTTGGAAATGCCTTATGTTCGATTATTTTTAATGTTAATTTTGAAAGACATCCCAAGGCTTCTTAGCATTTTTAATCAATACTACAAGTGTATTTATTATTTGAAAAATATCGAAGTTAAATACATTTTCAATAGTTGTTTATGAATTTTTAAAAAAGGGTTTAAATTATAAAACTTGCTTTTTATGATTTTTGAATAAATTACAAACTAAGTATTTAATTAATATTTAAATAAATGTTTTTATACCATAGTATAGGTATTTTAAAAGTATTTTTAAATATTTATAGCTTTTAGAAAATTAGATAAAGCTTTTATCAAAGTATTAGAAAGCTTCTTTAATATAATATTTTTTAAAATGAATTTTATTAATTATATTAGTTTATAAATAAATTAGTATACATGCAAAGATACACATCATTTCAAAAAGATTTTTAGTGAATGTATATAAGTTTTAAAATGCAAGTTTAGTATTTATAAATGCAATAGAGGATGTTTGGATGTTAACACGTAAGTTAAAATATACTATTTTTAGAAGTTAATTAAAAATATATTGCCTTAATCAATAAATGCAGATATGTTTTGATCATTAAATATGAATGTCTTAAAGTTAACAATAACTATAAGTAAATGATTTTGGGTTATAGTAGACGATGCTTGTGTAAAATTATTTGGACCCTTATCAATTATACTTAGAAATATAATTAGATATTTAATAATGAATATTTTAATGTAATTATAAGTGAATTGTTTTGGCTTATAGTCAATGTTTAAGTAAGAATTGTTTTTAACCACTATATATATATATATATATATATATCAATCTTCGAAAAATAAGTATTAAATCAAATGTGAAATGTTTTGGATTTTTTATGACAATGTTTAAGTAACACTTGCCTTTAAAACTTATAAATGAAATTTGACCTTTAAAAGGGATTTTTATAGACAATGGTTATAAGTAACTAAGTATGAAATGATTTAAGTTTATAGTAAACAATGTTTTAGTAACATTCATTTTTAAATCCTTGATTTATATTTTAACATGGAAAATTATTATAAACATAGTTAGATCTTTAATGATGGAATTTTAATATAATAACATGTACGAAATCATCTAAAATAAAGATAGAAAAGTTATCGATTTAATTTATTAAAGAGAAGGAGTTTATAGTAATAATGTTTTAGTAACATTTCTTTCCAACCTCACTGATTATAAATTAAAGTAAGTAAATCTTGTTAATGATATATGAATATAGTTATACCATTGGGATAAGTATATGAATATTTTTGAAGTATATAAAAGAGTATTCGTGAATAGTAAAAAACACTGATACTAAAATACATGTATATATCTTTTATAAAGGGAAATTAAATCAACATAAGTTTAATAAGTTAAGTTTTAATTAATACTAAGTTTAAGTTAATAATTGAAGTTTTAATTAAATAAGGAAGTTTAATTAATGAAGAAAGTTCTATTAGATTAAAGAAATTTTATTAAGGTTTAATTTAATAAAGGATTAATTAAATAAAGAGGGGATTAAAGTCGTCTATGTGACTTAATCTTGCTTTGTTCGTATTAATTGTGCTTTATGTGTTACTTGTGTATGGAAAATATTTAGTCATGTGTTTAATACTAAAAGCCAATAAAGTAGACTTGTTTCTATCTGTGAGAGTTAAGAATGATGATTCGAGTAAGGTGCAGAAGCAAAAGTGCATTAATCAATCGGGCTTCTCTCTTGATTAATGGATATTGGAAGCTGAGATGTCAAAAATGTGATAAGTATACAAAATTTAGTTTCCATATGCGATCGTTTTCATTATTGTTGTTTACGACCAAATTCGTCGACTCAGTCTTGAAGAGACTAGGATTAGTAAATGCTTTGCTTATCGAAAAGCATTTCAAGACTAAGATATGTATTCTATCTCTTGAAGTGGATTTGTTTGAGATGCTAGAATCTATTTGGGGATTCATGATTTGTTCGATTAATGATGACTCACGTGTAGATATGTCGAACGTGACTTCATCATTTATATATGACTAAAGAGAAAGTGGGCTGCACAGTACTGTGTTTAGCTAACCCTTGGGGATGTATAAACTCTAGTTGTAACATCCCTAATTTTTGATAACATTATTCAGAAGATCTAATTAAATAAATTAAATAGAATAATAATGATAAGGGGGTTGATATTTAAATAAATTATGTAATGGGCCATGCTTAACCATAATATAAATGGGCTTTAAATTAAATAATAAGATAATTAATTTACACATGGGTATAGTGGTAGTTAGCCACTCTATTATACATGGCTATATATATCTCGCCATTAACCATTCACGTTAATTTTCTTAAATCCAAAAATAAATGCAACCCTAAGATAGAGCCAGCCATTAACAAGGAGGAAAAAGAAGAAATTTCAATTTAAAGCTAAGGATCAAAGTTAGGAAGGATTAATCAACAAAAAATCCCAAATTCCTTAACAAGTTTAAGGTGAATAATAATACATTCCATGTCTTTTTGGTTCTATAATCATACGATTTTGGGTTTGAGTATTTATTTTGTTTCTAAGACATATTGGATAATGATATGCTTAATTTATGAATTGTTTGATTTAAATAATATATTTGTATAAGAAATTCGTACAACTTTAGGGTAAAAACCATGGTTTATTGATTTTAAAATGCGATGGAAATTTTTTATATTAAGTAAAACAAGATTTTGGAGATGTGATTTAATTTTCAGTATTTTCCAAGCTATGGAAATTTTATTATGAATTTTTAATGGAAAATATGATATTATTGGGTTTAAAAAATTATTTGATAATTTCTTATAGATATTGGTTCTGAAATTCCAATATGTTTGATTACATGATGAAATTGAATTTCTATGATTTTTGGAAATTTTCCCAATTGATTTACTATCAGAAATAAATTATTTTAAAAGAAGGACTTTTCTAAAATAATTGGTTTTCGTATATGAAAGAGCTTAAAGTTACATTCCCATGTTTTAGATATGAGAAAAGAGCGGCGCTTTTAAATGTAAAGTATTTGAGAAGTTTTATGGCAGTCAATCACTGGTTTACAAATAGGCAAGTTGTTATAAAGAAATTACTAAAAGAGGCAACATTTCAGCCTTTACTTCAGAAAAAAGTGTTCCATCTTAATAAGTGGCCCATTTTGACTCCAATGATTCTGCCCCATCCTAGTCGAAACCAACTTAGTCGAAACCCACATAGTCAAAACCAATACACAAGGTATCACCTAGATGATATGCAATGGATTTGAAGGAAGGGGGAAGCCTTAGCGTTGAAAGGTAAGCTTCTGATAGGGTCGAAACCCTACTTTATTTTCAACAATTAAATTCTTGCCTTGTTTTACATAAAACCTTTGACATATTCAAAACATATGCTTTTGAAAGGGTTTTATAAATAACTTTCGAAGAAGGTTGTTATATTGTGTTAAAGTATTAGCTTTCGAAGGGGTGCCTTTTTGTGACGACCCGCCCTTCTACTCCCAGAAAGACGTATCATCATTAAGAAAGAAAGGGATAGAAATAGAAAAGAAAAGAAAGAAAGAACAACAACAACAGACTCTCACAGCGGAAACAGAATAAAATATAATATATCACATAACAATTACATAGTTTACATATATCAGAGTTTTACAATATCATACACATGACAATCATATATACATCTGTCACTACATACATCTCAAAATACAGCATACTCTAACTAACATAGCGGAACTAGATAGATATCTACATACGTCTGGGCTCCCGCTCCAAGCTCCTCCAGAACTCAACAATCCAAGAACCTATCACTTGGCTACTCATAAAAATTTGAGTACCCAAGAGTTTATGAAAACACAAAATATAAACTCCGGGTCAGACATGGGTCTGGTATGAGTAAACGGTTTAAAGTTGTTTAACTTTGAAAAACATTGGAAAAGAAAGATATCACGTAAGACTCCCCACACATAAATACGGGTAAGTTTTTACCTTACGCTAACCAAATCATTTCGTAGGAAATTTAGTGATATTATAATAGTGTCTAGGGTTTTCAAGTAAATAGGAAATAGCCAAAATTGTTACATTCATTAAATTCCAGCTACTAGCCACAAAAGTGGGTAATACAATCAAAACCGTTGGCACTTATTGGATTTTGGATTCCATCACTGGCAAGGCTACCGGGGTACCGCCCGTCACAGTACGGGGCCTAGATCACTGTACCGAGGAGTACGCCCGCTCCTCTACAACACAAGGCCGGAACCATTCCTTACTGAACAGTCCCGAACAAGATAACCCCACAGTTGGCGCGACCAACCGCTCACTAAGCCGAATAAAAAGGGACATCTAGACAGGGGAAAATCTTGTCCTGCTTGGGCATGACCCACCTAACCTTGCTGCACCTCCCCTGTTTTATCCATTCCCATTTGATGAGTCTTGAGGCTACGATTACCTTTACAGAACATATCCCTTAGAATGCTCATCGCCCGCCTGACGATGTGCTGAAAGCATTCAATCCATACAAGTTCGTTTCGGGTTCGAATGAAACCGAAGGCATTATCTCGTTACACTCATTTTGGAATCATCCTCAGAGTTAACGACGACAACCCTTGCACTCTGAATCTTCATCTCCACTTCAGATTCACGACCTATCGTTAATTTGGATCGATGTGGTTTTCGGATGTCCAAATATGGAAACCCGATCCCGGTCTCATCGAAATCCAAAATGTGTCTTTTAAGGCCAAGTTGTTTTAAAGTTTAAAACAATTCAATTATCCATATACACTCAGATAGATAATTCAGAATGTCACAATAGATAATCAACATTATCATCATAAACAGAAAATCAATATTATCATCACCACAGATAATCCATATTATTAAAGCATACATTTCATACAACATCATTTATCTCATATTTGAGATCTCAAACCATTCAAGGTAAACAATATCATTCATCCATACATAAGCAATCATATTAGCTACAATTAATTTAAAATGAATTAAATTAATTACTTGTATCCCTAATTAATTTAAAGTGAATTAAATTAATTACTTCATTATCATAAATCTTGCTTATAAACTATTAATAATATATCAATCAATTAATTTACCATCATTCAATTATTTAATTTAATTAATCACTCTTGATTAATTAACTTCTATTACATTCAAGTATTATCCTTTATTTATTTCCACAAATAAATTATCCTATAGAAATTAACCTTAAATTACTAACATTACATTTCTTCTTAATTATATTAGTTAATTACTGTTTAATCTCTTATTATTAACTATATTTATTAATGATTACTAATTACATTTTAATTAATTATCCTGTTTAAAATTAATTACCTTAAGTAATTAATCTTCAATTAAACTACATTTATTAATCACTCCTGATTAATACTATTCAGTAATTAACTACCCTTAATTACTTTATCAAATAAATTAATTACTCCTCAATTAATTTCCTTTAAATTAAACCCTTGATTAATTTCACAAAGTAATTATACTCAAATTACTTTCCTTATTAAATCATCCTTAGTCAATTGCATCCAGAAATTATCTTAATTACTTCCCCAAGTAATTATACTTATCACATCATCAAATAATAATTTAAATTAATTAACTTAAACGATTCATATTAAACTTTATCAATTACAATAAGTAATTAATTCCCTTATTACTTAATTATTTCATTATTCTATTTCATGCTATTTAATTTATTATTTCATAATCGGTTTATTTTACCTTAATTACTTAATTAACTATTCTTTAATCATCACTTAATAACCTTAATAAAACTTATTATCCATTTATTAATTAGTAATTACTTACTTCTTTATTCATTTATATTAAATTACTCAATTAATTAACTATTAATCTACGCATTAATTACCTTAAGTAGTTAATTGTACTTTATTAATTACTTAATCATCAGTTGATCCATCACCAATAAAATTAAAAGTAATTAGTTTTATTTACTTTCAGAAATCATCAATTAATATTAATCATTCAACTTAACTAACATTTTAAAAAGCCTTCATTAACTCTGAAAATCAACTATGTTAACTAACTACCACTTATTTGTTAATTAACTTTATACTTAATTAAAATAATACTGGTTTAAATAATAATTAAACGTTTTAAAAAAAAACTTCGTTAAGTATTAACCAAAAATTATTATAACTTGAATCAAAATCTTAATTAAAACTTGTTAAACATTCATTATGTTCACAGTGCTTAAAAATTTGAGGAAATCAAATTTACTTGTCTCCAACATAAAAATGCATTATTGCAGTTTGAAGGAAACTCGAGCCATTCCTGCAAAAACACGCGTATAATTCCGAGTAAACCACTCTTTTCCCCATGTCACCCTCCCTATACACAAACTTCTTCTTCTCTTCCCCTTTTTTTCCTCTGTAGTTCGAACTTTGCTAAGTTAAATAGCATCAGGACTAAGACTACGCTCGCGATAAAACCCGAAGCAACCTTCCTATACACTCGAGCACGTCTCGAGAAACGTCACTGACACGACGCCGTCCCATCCTCCATGTCGTGCACGTGCACGGAGGCATGCAGGGTTCTGGCGATCTCCCAAGTTCATCAGCAAGTCGCATCTTGCCCCAAAGTATGAAATCTAAGCTCAAAACACCCATAGAAATTTCGAATCGAAATTCGACAGTTCTACCCAAAAAAAGAACTCGAACCAACCCACAAGAATCACCTTGTCGTCGCCACACAAGGCACCAGAGTCGCCAGGATTTTGTCCACGTCTCGACGACACGACCATCGACCATCGACCAGAAATTCGCGACACTCGATCACGAAATACAGTAGTTCTCGACTCATCACTTACATGAACAAAAACGTGCACCCAAACCCTAGTTTGAATTCGTTCGACCCATTCTTGAGTTTGAAAATTTATTCAACATTTTTCCCAAGATCACAGTAGTTATTACTACCTTCAAACCAAGTTTCCACATTTTAAACTAATTAGATTTCCTGAAATTGGGAAAAACGCAATTCTTGTTCACAAACGATCTGCTCTTAGAATTCAAAGCTAAAAAGCTTCATTTTTGTTTTAAAAATCATAAATTGCAGTGATACTTCAAGATATAAACTTGAACTAAAATTTTACAACAATCGAACTTTATCAATATATCACTTGGTTGCCTGTAAACAAAATTTACAGTGTATATTTTCTAACAAACATGATTTGATCAGTTTTTAAATCTAGATTTAGGTTTACCATCTTATTTTAGTTGAATAACTTAAACTTTACAATAATCTGATGTGTATATAAATTTGAGTTTGAAGAAAAATTTCAACCCTGTAACAAATAACAGAGAAGATCAAAGCAACACAGAGTTATATTCAAACTATCACATATGCAACCAATAATATCAATAAATCTTGAACTATCTTTGATTAAACTTAAGGCTTTAAATTTGATGTTTACTCACCAGAAAATCTTTGAACAGAAAGCACACTCCTTGTTTTAAAAACCTGTTGTTGAATCTGTCCGTAATTTCTGTTCCTTTTTGATTTTAAACTTGAGCTTTGCTTGTTTTTTTTCTTTTTCTTTGTTTTCCTGGATTACTTATGTTTGCTGAATAAACTAAATAAAAGATGAATACACACACACACACACAGATATATATATATATATATAGAAGATAAGAAGTTATGTATAAACAGAAAGGAGTTTAACCAGGTTAGGTGTTATCTGGGTTTACAATGCTAGTACACTATTCATTTTTGTTTTATCAGGCAAGATTTTCAAATGGGGCTGATCAGATCTTTGAATTCGACCAAATGTTTTGCTGAGAGGATAAAACATTTAATGCTAATGTACTTAATGTCTACACTTAATCTTATTAGTACATAAATTTCCATTACTTGCCTACATAAATATTTACAGGTTACATATAACACATATTTACTTACTGGCAGCTTATACTTTAGGTACATACTATTCTTTGTTTTATATAGGTTGATCAGATCTTATCACTGCAAAGTAAAGATTTGTACATATTTTAAATAGACAAAAATATGGGCTCGAACAGATAAGCATTAAATGTTGTGTTGCTTAATTAGTTGACATAATTATAATTATGTTGTACCATGTATAAAGACATTTGTATGTATTTGTATGAGGCTATGTACTTCAGCAGGTAAGCTTGTGGCTTGTATAGGAAGACATGTTACTTTATTGCTTTGCTATGAAATACTTTGTTTATAAAAAAAAATTTGTCTTCTTGCTTGTATTTCAATTTACCTGTGTTTGTCAGTTTTCTTTCATACTTTACAGATACTTGTGAATGAGGATTATTTCCTTTGAAAACATTTGTTTTATTATTTTATACTTTATACTTGACTGATTTCCATTTTGCAGGTGGACTATGGTGTTGTACATGAAGATAATTTATAGATAAATATTTGTCTTGTTTCTTAATTAGTTTGTATACTTACTAATTACTATGCATAGATATTTTGTTTAAAAACTTACACTTAGCATTTGACTTATGAATGAAGGTACTTTGAATAAAAACATTTGTTTTGTTATTAGCTTCCAATTGAATATTTCACATATGTGTGTCAGGTTCATCTTTATACTTTTGGCTTGCTTGTGAAAATAATTTGTTCCATTATTTCTAGCTTGAATAGTTTATATACATATGGTTGTGTTATTTCATATTTCACTTTATTTCTTGCTTGTATTATATTTGTATCTTATATTTTAAGTATCAATATCTAACTTAGATTCATAAGTTTACTTATTTATTTTTATGTTTTTTTTTTGACTTATAAAAATATTAGTATTTTATACTGAACATTATCATCTATTTATTTTATATTTTATATCTTCACCAAATGTTAACAAGATAAAATATTTTAATTCAATTACACAAGATAGATTTTATTTTAAATATTTTTAAGAGATTTATTTTAAATTTTCAAATCCGTTTCCTTTCAAAATACAAATCCATTATAAACAAATGGCAATTATTTCCAAAATCATATTCATTTTAATATGATAAGTTTACACTTTATTTTATTTGATTAAATATTTATTAAAATAAACAGGGCCAAAATCCAGGGTCGTTACACTTTTTCCTTTAAATAAGAGCTTTCAAAAGGGTAAGTTCCTACCTATTCGAAACCTAGCTGCCATTTTCCTTCCGAAGTATTGAAGTGATCAATGCCTTCGAAAGGTTACCTTTGCTTTTACCTAAGTTAAGCCACTTCCTAATTGCTTTCGAAAGGGATTGAGGGGTTTCGTAGGTAATGGAATCGAAACGGGGTTTCGACTCTATTCTTCGAAGTTTTGACTTTTAATAGTCATTATTTTTGACTAGATGGTTCCGACACCATCAAATTTTCCCTAAATTAATTCTTTGTTGGTTTCAAAAGAAATACTTTTGTATATGACCATTTTGATCCAAATGATGTTTTCAAAGAGTAAAACCAATGCTTTCAAAAAGGGTACTTTCATTTATTTCGAAGCTCTATACTTTAAAATTTGGTTTGATGTCATCAAAAGGAGTAATTCATTTCGAAAGTGAAAATTTACCAAGGGCTTCGAAAGGTATGTATAGTATGTTTTGAAAAGATGTCTTTGCTGTTGAAGGAGGTTATCCAGAGGTTTCAAAAGAGCCATTTTTAAGATTTCTTAATTTAAAGCATTAACCAATGCACAGATAAACAATGTGTTTTGAAATGAAGAAGTTTTTCTTGATTTAAAAGGTTAAAGGGTTTAACCAGGATGAATATATAAAGTGGATTTCAAGGGTAATGAGTCACAGGTGATGGTATTATTTTTTTAGTATGTTTACTTCTTCATACATTTATTTACATTGTTATTAACCCATAACTGTAATTTTAGGAAAGGACAAAATAACCAGTTAGGTTGACCCAGTAGTGAATGCAACATAATAAATGTTAAAAATCTTAATTAAAGATATTAGCAGGGGTCAATTGGTTTACAGTAAGCCCATGGAAACTGTATGATATTAGTAGGGGACAATAGGTTCTTAGTTAGCCTATAAAAACTATGATTTGACACTGGCAGGGGCCAGCAAGTTTGTAGTTAGCCGATCAAAACAATTTCTGGATTAAGATATTGATAGATAGTCAATTGGTTCCTACTTAGCCCATGAAAACTTGGATATGTAAAATGATATTGAAGTTACCGATAGGTTCTTAGTGATCTCATGAAAACTATCAAATTGGATAGATTGTCCCCAAATACTTAAAAGGTTAATAGTAACCCTTAAAACTATAATTGAGACAGATAGTCTGAATTAATAGGGACGAGTAATCCAGATTTGATTTACATGTTCTGCATATCATCATAATATTTTGAAATACTATGTTTTAACCACTGTGGATGCAGAAGCACAATATATGGTTTTATAAATGTTTTAGCAAACTAATAAGGAGAAAACTGTCCCGCTAAGCGGCATGGTCTCACTAGATATCCAAATGACTTGAGATAGTAGATTATTATTCATACCAAATTTATGTCTGACTCGAATTTTTTGTTTCCCCTTAAACTCTCGGGTACTCGATTGATTTTGAGTAGGTTGAGAATTAAGTTTTCCAGGCATTCTATTAGACAACTAAGGCTTACGAAGATGCGTAGGAGGCAAGCTTGTTATTAGATTAATTTTATTTCCGCTATGTGTTCGATTGTAAAGGCCAAATATTTAATGCCTTCTTTTATACTCTTATCAACCAAGGAGGTATCTCCATATGCCACTCCTGGTGCATTTTGTATAATTATACATTACCTAAACATGATCTACGAACTGAGATTATGTAATCAATTTGAAATATTTCTAAATGGAATGCGGAATTTGTTTGCTATCAATTTTTTTTCCATATTCTTGTGTTTCCGTGTATCAATTTATCTAATATTGCCATATTTGGTTACCGAGGATTAATAACTGTGGATGACTGTAGCATCCATAGCCGTTAGTTTTGGGCCTCCAAGTAGGGGGATGTTACACTAATATCTAAAGTATACTCACTCATATGTTACACATGGGGAGTTTTTAATACTTGGTTCTTATTGTTCCCGAAATTGTTCGGATATTAAGCCAGTTGTGTTTATCTTATAGCACATTTTATCTAGAGTTATATGATGCTTGAGAGTTAGTTTCTGATCCTTGTCATAGGATATCAGTCGACAGTTTACTGGGGAGGTCATCATGGAAAATCCTTTATTCAAACGTGCTTAGCAGCTTTGATTGTACTTCAATATTGTTGTGTTATGGGATGAAAGCAGCACAACTATTTTATTATTTATGTTTTTCACCCTAGACATTATCTGTTATATCATAATATGAACTTATTATATGGTTTGACTCTTTTAAAGGGATAACCGTTACGGTGGTCTCAAAAGGTTCTGTTATATGATACACATATATCTCTTGAGTTTCTCACTCTTAACTTTTGTTTGACATTTAGCCTTTTTTTCCTAAATTCCACATATGCTCTTTTCGAGCAGTCTAAGAAAGGTAGGTTTTTTTGATGTTTATTGAGCTCTTAATTAGTAGATGGATGTCTAACTACCATAGTATTCTAATTTCTCCTATATTACTTATATGTGTGTATTATCAGCAATTGTGAGAACATGCTCTTATAACTGTCCAGACCGATGACAGTCTCTAATTAGTTACTCAAAAATACTATGTATATTAGAGTACTTATGTGTATTATCTTTTGATATTATATATCAGTTATGAGATTCTAATGTTTTTTTCTCCACTTTCCTATTTTTTTCTCTCTTTTTTACCCCAACATCTTGTCTTTCCAGCACTTAGGTGCTCGGTATGTGAATACCATGAGTCTATTAGTGTCGACGATCAAGGGTCGAAAAGGCATTTGTTATAGATACTAAGAATCCCATAATTTTGTTTTGTGAAAATTATTATGATAAGGATCATGAAAGAACCGAGATCTCTCTAGAAGTTGAGAAACAGACTCTAAAAATGTTCCACATGATAAAGAAGTTTATTAACGTGGGAGAGAGTTGATTGGCAGAATATATAGTTATGACAATATAGCATTACTATTCAATAAGGAACTAGCTCATTAGTTTTGAGAAAATTGGTTGATGGAATGGGATTGAGATTCCATAATGATGCCAACTGCAAGTGAAAGATTGTTACGACTCATATTTTACATATTCGAGAATTGTAAAATATTTTTATTTAATTCATATAATGTTGTAGAACTTTAAAACTTTCAAAAATGACTACTGGGGACATTTTTTATCGTTAGAATTTTTACCGAACATTTTAGACCTAGAAATTATTGTAAAGCCTACAACTTTTGATAGAGATTGAATTAGGATCTGAAACACATCCATTAGATCGAGCTTGTGGTTTCTCTTTCCGTAGAGTGGCGAAATAAGAAAACAGACTTACCGATTAGGAGATACAACCATTTTAAATTTTGTTACTGCTAGAAAGATTAGTGCAATTAAACTAAACCCATACTTAGGCCCACTAAGTAACTTTGGAAATTGTGCCTAATTGGAGGAGATATTACAGATCTAAATAATTTTGTCTTTCCAAAACAATTCCAAACCTCCATTACCTCTAATGGCATTAGAAAGCTCATCTTTTCCTTACAAATCTTAGACAAATCCATCGTGAGAAGGGTAGCAAGCAAAGGAGGTCATAAATTCATCATTTTGATGCTTGGAAATTCATGCCCTTGGCTATTCACATCTTATTTAGGGATCTAAAGTGTAGTTTGGGTATTAGGTGAGTGATTCTTTATCTCTTACTATTCTATGCTTGTTTGTATAATTAAATTATGTGCTTTAAACATGATTTTATAATAAAATGTTTGCAATCTTAAATTATATCTTTAAAAATGATTATGGCCGAAATTAAAAAAAATTGAATTTGATTTTATATGGTTTTACAACCTTTTTTGAGCCATATTATTATGTTAGTGAAAAGTTAGATCTAGACCATAATTTGCATGTTAATCTTGTTTGAATTGCTTGTATATGTTTGATGAACGTGTATGAGTGATATGTATGTTTGAATGAATTAACTTGATATTGTTTTCTAATATTTTTTGGAACATTAATTAATTAATTATTTGAAGTAATGTACACAATTAGTTTATTTTGGATAGCATTATTATTTAGTTGGTGCACATACAAAAGTCGTATATGTACAAATTGATATACTATATTGGTAGGCACATATATTTGATTTAAATCTATTTATTTGCTAAATGCTATTGAAAAAATTAAAGGCCTATCTAGCCTCATTCATGATAGGGCATAAGAAGAAAATGGATGCTTAAAATCTAATGGTTGGTCCAAAAATTGAATTGAGGAGGCTAAGGAAGGTTACATATATAAATACCTTGC
Organism: Allium cepa; assembly: GCA_030765085.1. Classification (NCBI taxonomy): domain Eukaryota; kingdom Viridiplantae; phylum Streptophyta; class Magnoliopsida; order Asparagales; family Amaryllidaceae; genus Allium; species Allium cepa. The sequence goes on along the minus strand of CM060942.1, from coordinate 84,633,391 downwards.
CTTTCATTCAGTTGCCACTCTCAATCACTTATTTTCAAAACCCTTAAATCCATATTATTTTCTAACATTCATGGCTAAAAATTCGAAGGAAAATAAAAGAAACAATAAATATTTAATGACATCCAATTAAATCAATCACATAAAAGGTTGTTCTCCTTCTCTTGCAATACTAGGAGATTGATATAGATTTGGATCTAGGAGCGTCCATCAATCAAGGTGCATTCAAGACGACGTCTACTAGGTATGATATATTCTATTTTATATTTATATTCGTCATGATGTTATAGATCTTGTTATTTGGTTATTTTAATGAATTTATATATGCATTTGTTGTCCAGCATCAATTTGTATATGTATAGAGATCTGGAAATTTTTTGTTTGTTTATTTGAATTGAATTCCAAAATAATAATAATAATGGTTTTGACTGTTAATTCTTATTGTTTTCTTTAGGCTCATGTTGGTGTTGTTTTATATTGAATCTAATAACTAATCAACTATTATTATATATATTTATCTATTCTTTTAGTTGAATGTCGATGGTAATTTCATTGTTCCATAATTAGTTTTGTGTTTCAAAATATATATAAATACACACACACGCATATATATATATATATATATATATATATATATATCTGTACTAAAATTAATTTGAAAGCTATTTTATGATTAACGTTTAAAAAAACATTTATACACACATGTATCTTAATATTAAGGGAGATCTATTTTTAATGTAGAATTCTACATGTATCAACATTTTGATTTTTCTTAATAAATTTTGCTTTACTATTACTAACAAAATATCAACAGTTTAGCTTACTTTAAATTATTAACATATAAACATAGGTTATATTTGAACTTATAGATTAAGATCTGTTTTTAAATTGCTTCACTAAATCAAATCAGTGCATGTTTTGATAATAAATCTTGAATTCCAAATAGTTGACTTGGTTTAATTAATTTAGACTAGTTAAAGGACTCATTAAGAAAACACACACACACACACACATATATATATAGTATTTTTTAAATATATATACACACACGTATAATTTTAAATAATGTTTTGGGTAACCAATGCACATATAAAGAGAGAATGTGTCAATTGTGCTTTAAATCCCAGCATTCAAACATGTATGCATTTATTGTGTACACAATATGATATGTTGTAGTCACACAATTTATATTATAGTATACTTTGAAATACTCACAATATATGATAAGTACAAATTTGGTTTTCTTTGTCATTTAATAAATCAAGCAATTTGATTAAAGGGAGAGAAATGAAAGGTTTCTCTCTCCAAGTAAACCCAAATCTTTCTTCATTAATTGAATAAGTTAAGAGAGAAAAATGAAAAGGATTCATTCTCTAAATTAAATTAATAAGCAATTGTTACACACAAATTCATATAATAGTACATTTGATATACTTTAATTTATATAAACATTAAATTTATGTAAATCGTTTTTTACAAATTAAATTAAATAAAAAATTATTTCAAATAAATTTTTATTAGGTCTAAAATCACCTTCAGACTTCATAGGCCAAATAGATCCAAAATAGGCAAATTTTAAAATCTACCTATTTCACTTGCTTTCGACAGGCCCGGTTCCTTCACATCTCTATAATCTTGATTCCTAAATAATGACCTTGTATTCTTGCTAACTTCTGTAGACTTAACTAGCACATGGTCTTTCCATTTCTATGCATCTTATATTTCCCTCAACATATAGGGATTGTCTTATAGGAATCAACTTGCTTGGAATGACTTAGGAATATCCCTTGAAGGATTATTCCTTTTGGGTCCTCTATTCTAATTAAGTCCTAATATAGAAAGAATGTGTGACAACCCAACATTTTAGACGTTTTAAGTCAACAATAAACCACACATGTCTAACTCAAACAATCCAAAAGAAAGATTATTAATGGGGTCTGTTAAAAAGGAATAAGATATGGAAGAACAAAACATAAAGTCTTGTAGCAGAAGGACTAAAATAATAATAATATAGGCAGTTCATGAAGCTATTTACAATATACAATTGATTCAAAATTACAGCAAAATCAGAATTGTACAATTTGACAGACATATCAAATAATGCAGGGGAATAATAATACAAATAACCTCCATCTTCATCGTCAAGTAAACCATGTCTTTGAAGCACTAAAACACTGAGGCAGACCCGAGTCTAAAGGAAAAAAATATGCTCGGGTTAGAACTTAAAATTCTTATGTAAGTTAAATCAATACAAAACTCTAAATTAAATATTTCATCACTCACATTTTAGTTTGAGCCAAATCCACATTTCAAATTTCAATTTAAAACAAATTTAATTTCCAACTTCAAAATCTTTAAATAATTCAGCTCAAATAAATTCACTTTCATTTCATTCAACTTTAGGATTCAAACTTTATAAATTCAAATTAAATTTCGAATTCCAACCTTTTGATTTACAACCAATAAAATTCAAATCAACTTATTTAAAAAATTTCATTTAAACAAATTCAAATGATCAATTTTTAATTTCCAATTTCATGGGCATATATCATTTCAACCTATATTTAAATGTCATAGGTATATATCATTTCAATCTATTTCTTAGTTTAGGTATTCAGTTTCTGTTATGATATACAAACAATTTAATATCACAATAGACACAACATTTACAGTATAACAACACAATGCTCCAATTATTTCAAGTCGGAGAATTTTACTTTAACCACTTAATTTCAAAAATTAATATTTCATATACAATAATAGCTTAAATCAACTTAAGATTTCAGTTTCAATGTCAATTTAAAATTTTAATCAGTAATCAATAAAATATACCACATCATGAATTTTATTAACTTGCAATAGAAATTTTTAGCATTTCGTTAGTGTGTTTAACCACCCACCTTTAAAATAGTCTAAAAAATTGGACGAGAATGAACAGCCTCGAATCCTATGTTAAGATGATGATAAATGTGACGACCCGCAAATCCGTACCCTTTGAATCGACAATAAACCACACATGTCCGACCCAAAAAGCACAGACTAACGGAAAGTCAAGAGAAAGAAAAGAAGAGAGAAGAGAAGAAAGAGAGAAGATAGAACCAAACAGAACAACAAAGAATCTCACATTGCAGAGGAAAATATATAATATCATATCAATGATCTTTACAAAACAGAAACTGTATATATACATACATAAATCAGAGTTCAACAATCAATCAGAGTTATCAGCTTGGACAGTTATAATAACCATTCCTCACAATTGTCGATAATATAAACAACTAAGTAGAGCGGATAATCAATAATCAAAATAGATACGCGTATACGAAATGAAGAACTCCAGCTCTCCTGCTGAAGCTCCAAAGGCACCAAATCTACCTGTAAATATACACGGTCTGACCTGAGCATTGAAATGGAAGAACGCCTGGATCAGTTTGGTAAACCAGTGTGAGAAACACACTCAACTGAATTTATTAAGTTACCAAAACTTTTCCTCTATCAAAACAAAAGTATCTCGTAAGACAAGTCCACACATAAACACAAACATGTTTTTACCTTACGATAACTAAAACATTTCATATCAAACTCATGCGATATTATACTAGTGTCTAATATACAAATAATATTCAAAATAGCTGAAATTGTTACCATTATTAAATTCCAGCATACTAGGCTCTACAAATAAATTGGCAGGAACGTAGTGGAGTTTGTATTTCCATACAAATGACCAGGTGAAGGGACTACCTTCCGGCAGTATATGTAACGACCCAAAAATTTCGATCCAGAAATTTCCAAATAGTTAGGAAAAGAAGAAGAGATAGAAGAAGAAGAATAGAAAACCAAACTCAAAGTCTCACATACGCAGCGGATAAAATATAATATCACATAAATAATAGTTATACAAAGGAAACTGTACTTGTCAAATTTCACTTTATTTTATCAGAGTTACAACAGATTTACAATCACAGAATAGATAAATCTATCTGTATCAGATACTATATAATATATATTAACATCAGAAGCTCTCCATACGTTCCTGCTCTCCAGCTCGCCTCTTGAGCTCCAGAACGTCCCTACTTGGAAATCTATAATACTCGGTCTGACCCGAGCATTGCATCAAAGTAACACCCGGGTCAGGCTGGAAACCAACGTGAGTAAACCTATATAATTTGAAATACTAAGTTCAAACCAAAGAAGAAAACCCGGGTAACTCGTACTTCACTACAAGTTCCTTACTTGTTATGCTCAACACCTATTTCGCAACTCAAATTCTAAGTATTCTAACTTAATTCAAGGGTCCATATTATTCCATTTCAGCCTAATGACATCACATATAAAGAATTATTGCAATTCTAATCGAAGTGGTTTCAGATACTTACTAATACCCGACTCCGGTCTCTTCGAAACCAATGTTATCTTAACTTAAATTACTCAAGTGAAACACAATTCAACTTTAAATACAGGATGTCACAGTAACTCATCATCAATAGATAACCACATCATCACAGTTTAAATCAAACACATCATATCACATATCATCACGAACCACATATTAGGGATAACAGTTTATCAAAGGTTTCCAATATCATTCTGTTTATCCTTTAATTACATTTAAGTAATTAACACTTGATTAATTTCACAAATTAATTATCCTTAAACAAATACATTAATTAACCCTAATTACTTCATTAATTAATTACTAATCATAATTATTAATCACCCTTGATTAATAACATTGAGTAATTAACTACCCGTAATTACTTCATCAAATAGATTAATTACTCCTTAATTAATTATCTCTAATTAATCCCTTGATTAATTATATAAGGTAATTTAATCCAAATTACTCCCATAAATAATCACCTATGCAAATAATTACGTCCAATAATTATCAATTAATTACTTCCCTAAGTAATTATACTTGTTAAATCATCAGGTGATTATTTTAAACTGAATTTACTAACTTTAACTAATCAGATTAAACTCGATTAAATATAATGAGTAATAAGTTTCTTAATTACTTCCATTAAGTAATTATACTCAAACTATTTCACAAATGATTATCTTTAATTAATTAATCTAATTAAAAATTAGTCACATTAATTAATTATTAATAATCCTTAAGTTAATGACCTTCATTAACTATTATCAAATCTTTAGTTACTTCTCCTAAGTAATTATACTTAGACAAAAAAAAAGTTAATTACAATCTAATTAATTTTGAATAATCCATTAATCAATCCAAATTATTTAATTAATTAAATGTTAAAATGTAACTTAATTAATCTTTAATTACTTGATTAATTATCTTCTAATCATTAATTTAAAATCAAATCTTATCTAATTAATGATTTCTTAATTACAAATTAACAAATTCTAGATTTATTTACTTAACCGTTTAATTAATTAAATTAAACCCTTAATTACTTAATTAATTATCCAAATCATTAATTAATTAAATTAATTAATTATCCGACTTAATTATCTTAATAAATTAATGGATTATAATCATTAAGTCCTAATTGACTTAAGATAACCTTAATCTTATTAATGATTAAATTATCATTACCAAAGTATTTTAAAAAAACAATTTTTCCTTTAAGTTTACTTTTTGATTCCATTTTAAATTTAAGATTTAAAATGAAACTTTAACGATGTTTAATAAAAACCATTTACAAACATTTAAAATCATATGTTAAAGAAATACTCAGTTTATAAAAAGAAGTTAAAGAATTAAAACCAATTTTACTTTTAAATATTTACCATTTAAAATTCATTTTAAACAATTAAAGTTATTAAACACTTTAATTTGCAAAGCTTCCTTTTATTCAAAACGAAAATACAAATTATATTTTGAATCCATATTTTAAAACTTTGATTAAACTTTGCTTAAATCTTTGCTTTACAATATAAAATTCCATTTTAAAATTTCAGAGAAAACAGACAGGTTTGAAAAGAAAGAATTGTCACCAAACACAAAACTCGAGCCATCCCTAATTTACTTCGAGCTACGCTCCACTTGACTTCGGCAATTTCACGAAGCAACCCGAAGAAAACCCGATGAAGAAACAACCTACCAAAACCCACTTCAACTACCTGATACTTCGTGCACACGTGCACCTACACCGACGAACCCCGCCACTCCGACCATCCCTGATGATCCTCACAAGACTACGTTCAACCTCGCACCGTAATCCAACTCTTAGATCGCCAGAAAGTAGCTCGAAATCGAAATCGAGACTTCAAACCAAAAACCTGGAGCATTGCATAGGAACCACCCAAAACCTGGAATTCCACCTCGTTCTCGAAAACTTCGCAACCAGAGTTGCTGAAACTCCGGCCAACCCTTCACCTGACTCCAAACTTCCATCCCCTCGAGTTTGGTTAAACTCGATCAACCAGGGCAGACGCTATTCCCCAAATCCCGACCAAACCCAAATTTAGGGTTTAAAACATGATCGCTCAATCCTAAACACCACGATGGATCGATCACCTTCTAGGCAATTTCCCCACTATCTCCGATCATCCACCCCCCTCCAGAGAAAACCGCGACTAGCCCAATCACCCAGATCATCAGAAAAACTTAAATAACTAATTTCTGGTTAAACCAGAAATGCACCCATAATCCATTGCTAAAAATCATGATTTAAGTTTTTAAAAATCAAGTTTTTGATTTAGATTTCAGATTATACACCTGACTTAATAAATTAAGATGTTTGAAATTTAGGGAAGCTAGAGCTTGCCTATTCTTTTGGGTTTTCCAGGTCGAAATTAAATTTTGTTTAACTTAAACAAATTTTTAAATCTTTACTCTATCCTCGAACAAACAAATTTTGTGTATAGTCAAGATCCTAACAGCAATTAGATCCATAGAATATGAATTTTGTTCTAAATATTAGTTTGAAAATTTTGAGCAGAGGTGCAACAGATAATAGCATGCATACTCACATCTATACACTCACATATACATACCAAAAATGCACTTATATATATTTCCATAACATACTTATTTCCAGTAATAATCAAGCAACCATATTCATTCTTAAAAAAAAATTTAAAAAAGTTATGTTACTCACCTGTAAGCAAGTTGAACAGAGCACTGATTTTGAAAAAGCTTTTCAATATGAGTTGTTGAAAAATGCTTTTGCTTTCGTATTTCTTTAGTTATGAAAAAAATGCTGGCATCAGGTCTTGCAGAATACACAGGCTTGATTCCAGTTATAAAATAAAGTGACCCTCATAACAAACAACTTTTCTTTTAATGTCACCACTTAAAACTAATTAGATTGTGTGGTAAAAAAAAAATTAAAGTCAAGCCTAGCATATTATTTTGAAATTTAACAGAGCAGTGTACAAAATGGTGAACATCCTAACTTCCCTGGTTTAATCACTTATTTACTCATATATGGGTGCATATATTCAGAACAAAATGTGCTTATCAAATCACACTTTTATCCCATGATAAAACATAAACTACAGTACAATTTGGATTTTTTTTACTCACCTGAAAATAGCATGAAACAGAGCTCAAATCTTCTGAAAAGCTTTTTGATAAAACTTGAATTGCTTTTACTTCTGTGCCTTAAAAATTCAGATGGAAGGGAAAATGCTTGCATGCTTTAGTTTTTGAAAAGAAGAGTGCACAGGCTATAGGTTGAAGAAAAGTACAGGGTTTAACATGAAGGCTTTGATTTTACAGGGTTATGATCTGATCTTCAATTTGAAAGTGGATTAAAGATTGTATTATGAAGATGTTTTCAAGCTTTTGATTGAAGAAGAGTTTCAGAATTTTGATTTGAGGAGAAAACTTCCAGATTTGAACATGATTTAAATTTTTTTTAGAGTTTTGGGAACAAATTTGTTTCAGCTGAAAAATTTTTCTTAACCTTGAAAAAAATGAACATTAGAAAAAAAATGAGGGTGAAGAAACATATCTTATAAAAGTATAAATGATTTATTTAAAAATTAAAAGAAAAATTAAAAATAAAAGGACACATGTACTAAATCCTTACATTTGTCAATTAGAGTAGGTTATTAATTCACATTTGTCTCAATAGTTACTTAAGATGCTAACACTTGTTTTATACATATTTTACTTATTTTTTTTTTATTTAATTTAAAAGTAAATAAAACCCCTTTTCTTTATACATATATGTTTTTATTACCTCACAAGTGTAAAAGAAAATCTTTATTTATATTACTCTTATATTTATACATAATTTCTATTATAGTTATATTTCTTTTATGCTTAACACCTTAATATATATACATATAACTTATATATATATATATAAATAAGGTATGAACCCCTATTAAACCTTACTTAGCTCCATTTTATTTTAAATACCCTTTTTGACAATCATTAGATTAAATTCAACCAAAGCTTCCTATTCACAATTTACATATATATAAAAAAATTAGAAACATTATTTTAAATCCAATTTATTTTGAGATACTATCTTTTAGATTTAAATTTTAACCCAGATTCAAATTCATTTTCAATTTAAAGTCCTATCTTGAAATCAACTCAAATATATGTATGTATTAAGCAACACAAATTAAATTTGTAATCAATAATTTTGTTTAAAATCAACACAATTACAAATATAAATATTTATCTGATCAGATTCATTCGTTCAATTTATAATTCAATATTCCATTAATTAACCCAGTTTGTTAATCGATTACAGATGACCAAAGATTCGGGTAATCACATTCCTCCCCACTTTGAATCTTTTTGTCCTCGAAAAGGAATGAAAGCGGAATTTATTTAATATTTTAAAACCAGTTAAAATATTGTTCGATCATTTTAAAACACTTTAAAACCTATATCGTATTACGGTAATAGTTTTATAAAAAAACTTTTATAACTTGATGTTTCCACAAGTCCGTCTTTGTTCTCACAGAAATTCGGTCATATGTTGATCAGGCGTACGACTGAAAATCTATAAGTACTTAGCAGACCCGTTTTCAACACCCAGTGAAAATACTTTGAAAATAATTTTATTGAAAATATAGAAAATAGTTTTGTTTTGAAAATAGAGGATATATCTTTGGTGAGAATGCTCTGGAAATCATCACCCAATTCCATGGTCACAGTTACATTCCAGGGTTACGTTGCCATCGCAGCAAAAGTACATGTAACTGCAGGCTCTCAGCGGCCTCTCGATTACGCCATGGATCCCACACAACATATCACAGTTACATCCAAGGTTACGTTGCCATCGCATCAAAAATCCATGTAACTGCAGGCTCTCAGCGGCCTCTCGATTACGCCATGGATCCCACACAACAGATCACAGTTGCATCCAGGGTTACGTTGCCGTCGCAGCAAAAGTCCATGTAACTGCAGGCTCTCAGCGGCCTTTGATTTTCGCTGTCGAAATGAAACTCCTCCACTCTTACATAGGTCGCAGTCTGCCGATATAAAATAAAACGCAGACTGTTGGCTCTCAGCGGCACACACGACTTTCGCTATGTTATACCATAGGTCGCAGTCTACCGATATAAAATCAAACGCAGACTGTTGGCTCTCAGCGGACACACGACTTTCTCTATGGTATACTCTACTCATAATCCTCAGGAACTAGTTTTGTCCGGACTCCTCACAGGATCAACTTTAGAACCCCTCCTTGGGGCTCAAGGCAGCACCACCCAGTGGCACTCCTGAGAAGTTCATTTCAAGGGAGGGCCTTTTTCCCCAGAGTCATCATCAAAACATTTTATACTTCACATATATAGTATCTTTAAATCATACACCTAGTATGATCTCATACAAAGCTCCTTTACACAAAATCGATTATTCCAAAATCGATAATTCTCAAACTAGGCTTTCCAAAATCAATATTGATTTTACCTAAAAATCAAAAGCCTTTCCAAATCCAAAGGTTCCCAAAACCCTTTCCAAAATCCTCATAAGATCCTTTATATATATATATATATATATATATATATATATATATATATATATATATATATATAATTTTTAAAACCTTGGATTATCTCAAACTGGTATAAATTACTTCTGTTCTTCAAACACTTTCAAAAACCCTTTTTCTTTTGGCAAAAGATTCAATAAGGGGAGTTTTATCTTATATTACTAAGATATATAACTTTATTTATCCAAAATCAAATATTCAAATTTGATTACTCCTTTCAATATCATTTTCATTCAAATCCGCACGATGCACACATATCATTCGTACGCTATACCAATCTGATCGCTCACTCGATCACACAATTTCAATTCCGAACTAGTATCGTCCACCCGACTTTCTAGTGCGGACACAGATCTGGTTTCTTGATCAGAAACTGTCACTCTCCTTGCATAGTCATAACTATAATAGAGAATATCAAGAACCAATCAACAATCCATATCCAGGTTCGCCTTCAAAAATCGAGTGGAAAATTCCAACTCGGATCGATATAACTATCTCGAAATTCTGTGCTCGAATCTGGATCAAATCACTATGTGAATAGAATAACATACGTACATCCTACGTATTTATCTTTATTGGTTATTAGCCAAATCAATTCCATTTCTATTCACATTTACTTTGATTTTCATTCACTTACTCCCAATTGCTTCAATCTATTTGGATTATCACCTCTATTCTTATCTCGATTGGTATTTAACCAATAACAGTTTGAACTCCATCCAGTTTAAATTTAGAAAATAACTTGAAAAGTTAAAGAAATAGATAAGTAGTTGAAAAAAATAATTACTAGTCTGTAAAATAGCTGTAAAATAGTTCAGTAATTGTAAAATAATTGGAAAATAGTTAAATAGTCACAGAAATTTTAAATAATTGCAAAATAGCTATAAAATAGTAATTAGTAGTTGAAAATAGTAATTAGTTTATAGAATAGTTAGAAAATTGTTAAACAGTTTCAAAAATATAAGATAGTTTGGTTTTTAAAAGAATAATTGTATATATAATAAATAGCTTGGAAAAATAGGTTTATATTAAATCAATTTATATTAAAAATAGTCCAGAGTCAAAACTGCTCACTTCCCAATCTCCATTCTCATCAATTCAATTTAAATTTCCACTTCCATTTAAATTGACCCAATTCCAATTTTAAATAACTTCAATTTCCATTGGACTTGATTTATTCCCAATTTAAGCTGAATTAATTCTGAATTCCTTTTTAAATTTAAACCAAATTCCATTCGATTTTAAACATATTCAACTTTAATTACAATCCCAAGTTAAATCTTAATTCCATCTTGAAATTTTCAAATTAGTTTGATCATTCAACTTATTTAACTTCACATTAATAATCTTCCTACTTATTAAGTTCAAAAACTTATCACTTTGGGTATCATATCTCATTCCAGATTTAAAACTCAACATTTAGAGTTTATTTCAACCAACTTTATATTATGTATATCCATACATATACATATTTACTTCTTGGCTTGCCAAGCTAAATTTAAAAATTTAAACCACCTTTGGTTTCAATTCAAACAAATTTTCTTTAAAATTTTCAAACATTTCTTATTTTTAAAATAAGATCATTATTCAAAGTAGTTTGAATAATATTATTTCCTTTAACATTCTGAAACCAATTCAAATTTTTAAACTTAGAATTTAGGACTTCACAATTTGAAACCAATTCTAATTCATCTTATTCTGAAATACTTCTCCAAATCAAGATTTCAATTTTTAGTTGAATCCATTTCAAACTTGTCTTTAATTTAATTTCAATCTAGTTGTAATTCTATTATCACTTAATTCTTACTATTACTTTTAATTTAATTAATACTACAACCAATTTCCTTAATATAACAGATAATCTATTTCTTATATAAGATCTATTTACTTTTGAAATCATTTAAAAACCTTTATATAAGAAAAAAACAATTACGCTCTCTCATATATACACACACTCAACTCATCCTAGCGTACCACTTACCCTATCCTTAATGAGTAATCCCACCAGAGCCAAGGTTCTCGCTTAACCTTCAGCTCTGATACCAAATGTAACGACCCAAAAATTTTGATCCAGAAATTTCCAGATAGTTAGGAAAAGAAGAAGAGATAGAAGAAGAAGAACAGAAAACCAAACTCAAAGTCTCACATACGCAGCGGATAAAATATAATATCACATAAATAATAGTTATACAAAGGAAACTATACTTGTCAAATTTCACTTTATTATATCAGAGTTACAACAGATTTACAATCACAGAACAGATAAATCTATCTGTATCAGATACTATATAATATATATTAACATCAGAAGCTCTCCATACGTTCCTGCTCTCCAGCTCGCCTCCTGAGCTCCAGAACGTCCCTACCTTGAAATCTGTAATACTCGGTCTGACCCGAGCATTACATCAAAGTAACACCCGGGTCAGGCTGGAAACCAGCGTGAGTAAACCCATATAATTTGAAATACTAAGTTCAAACCATAGAAGAAAACCCGGGTAACTCGTACTTCACTACGAGTTCCTTACCTTTTATGCTCAACACCAATTTCACAACTCAAATTCTAAGTATTCTAACTTAATTCAAGGGTCCATAATATTCCATTTCAGCCTAATGACAGCACATATAAAGAATTATTGCAATTCTAATCGAAGAGGTTTCGGATATTTACTAATACCTGATTCTCGTCTCTTCGAAACCAATGTTATCTTAACTTAAATTACTCAAGTGAAATACAATTCAACTTTAAATACAGATGTCACAGTAATTCATCATCAATAGATAACCACATCATCACAGTTTAAAGCAAACACATGATATCACATATCATCACGAACCACATATTAGGGATAACAATTTATCAAAGGTTTCCAATATCATTCTGTTTATCCTTTAATTACATTTAAGTAATTAACACTTGATTAATTTCACAAATTAATTATCCTTAACCAAATACATTAATTAACCCTAATTACTTCATTAATTACTAATCATAATTATTAATCACCCTTGATTAATAACATTGAGTAATTAACTACTCGTAATTACTTCATCAAATAGATTAATTACTCCTTAATTAATTATCTCAAATTAATCCCTTGATTAATTATATAAGGTAATTTAATCCAAATTACTCCCATAAATAATCACCTATGCAAATAATTACATCCAATAATTATCAATTAATTACTTCCCTAAGTAATTATACTTGTTAAATCATCAGGTGATTATTTTAAACTGAATTTACTAACTTTATCTAATCAGATTAAACTCGATTAAATACAAAGTAATAAGTTCCTTAATTACTTCCATTAAGTAATTATACTCAAACTATTTCACAAATGATTATCCTTAATTAATTAATCTAATTGAAAATTAATCACATTAATTAATTATTAATAATCCTTAAGTTAATGACCTTCATTAACTATTATCAAATCTTTAGTTACTTCTCCTAAGTAATTATACTTAGACAAAAAAAGTTAATTACAATCTAATTAATTTTGAATAATCCATTAATCAATCCAAATTATTTAATTAATTAAATGTTAAACTGTAACTTAATTAATCTTTAATTACTTGATTAATTATCTTCTAATCATTAATTTAAAATCAAATCTTATCTAATTAATGATTTCTTAATTACAAATTAACAAATTCTAGATTTATTTACTTAACCTTTTAATTAGTTAAATTAAACCCTTAATTACTTAATTAATTATCCAAATCATTAATTAATTAAATTAATTAATTATCCGACTTAATTATCTTAATAAATTAATGGATTATAATCATTAAGTCCTAATTGACTTAAGATAACCTTAATCTTATTAATGATTAAATTATCATTAACAAAGTATTTTAAAAAAAACAATTTTTCCTTTAAATTTACTTTTAGATTCCATTTTTAAATTTAAGATTTAAAATGAACCTTTAACGATGTTTAATAAAAACCATTTACAAACATTTAAAATCATATGTTAAAGAAATACTCATTTTATAAAAAGAAGTTAAAGAATTTAAACCAATTTTACTTTTAAATATTTACCATTTAAAATTCATTTTAAACAATTAAAGTTATTAAAAACTTTAATTTGTAAAGCTTCCTTTAATTCAAAACGAAGATATAAATTATATCTTGAATCCATATTTTAAAATTTTGATTTAAACTTTGCTTAAATCTTTGCTTTGCAATATAAAATTCCATTTTAAAATTTCAGAGAAAACAGACAGGTTTGAAAAGAAAGAACTATCACCAAACACAAAACTCGAGTCATCCCTAATTTACTTCGAGCTATGCTCCACTTGACTTCGGCAATTTCACGACGCAACCCGAAGAAAACCCGATGAAGAAACAACCTACCAAAACCCACTTCAACTACCTGATACTTCGTGCATACGTGCACCTACACCGACGAACCCCGCCACTCCGACCATCCCTGATGATCCTCACAAGACTACGTTCAACCTCGCACCGTAATCCAACTCTCAGATCGCCAGAAAGTAGCTCGAACTCGAAATCGAGACTTCAAACCAAAAACCTGGAGCATTGCATAGGAACCACCAAAAACCTGGAATTCCACCTCGTTCTCGAAAACTTTGCAACCAGAGTTGCTGAAACTCCGGCCAACCCTTCACCTGACTCCAAACTTCCATCCCCTCGAGTTTGATTAAACTTGATCAACAAGGGCAGTCGTTGTTCCCCAATTCCCGACCAAACCCAAATTTAGGGTTTAAAACATGATCGCTCAATCCTAAACACCACGATGGATCGATCACCTTCTAGGCAATTTCCCCACTATCTCCGATCATCCATTCCCCTCCAGAAAAAACCGCGACTAACCCAATCACCCAGATCATCAGAAAAACTTAAATAACTAATTTCTGGTTAAACCAGAAATGCACCCATAATCCATTACTAAAAATCATGATTTAAGTTTTTAAAAATCAAGTTTTTGATTTAGATTTCAGATTATACACCTGACTTAATAAATTAAGATGTTTGAAATTTAGGGAAGATAGAGCTTGCCTGTTCTTTTGGGTTTTCCAGGTCGAAATTAAATTTTGTTTAACTTAAACAAATTTTTAAATCGTTACTCTATCCTCTAACAAACAAATTTAGTGTATAGTCAAGATCCTAACAGCAATTAGATCCATAGAATATGAATTTTGTTCTAAATCTTAGTTTGAAAATTTTGAGCAGAGGTGCAACAGATAACAGCATGCATACTCACATCTATACACTCACATATACATACCAAAAATGCACTTGTATATATTTTCATAACATACTTATTTCCAGTAATAATCAAGCAACCATATTCATTCTTAAATATATTTTTTTAACAAAAAGGTTATGTTACTCACCTGTAAGCAAGTTGAACAGAGCACTGATTTTGAAAAAGCTTTTCAATATGAGTTGTTGAAAAATGCTTTTGCTTTCGTATTTCTTTAGTTATGAAAAAAATGCTGGCATCAGGTCTTGCAGAATGCACAGGCTTGATTCCAGTTATAAAATAAAGTGACCCTCATAACAAACAACTTTTCTTTTAATGTCACCACTTAAAACTAATTAGATTGTGTGGTAAAAAAAAAAATAAAGTCAAGCCTAGCATATTATTTTGAAATTTAACAGAGCAGTGTACAAAATGGTGAACATCCTAGCTTCCCTGGTTTAATCACTTATTTACTCATATATGGGTGCATATATTAAGAACAAAACGTGCTTATCAAATCACACTTTTATCCCATGATAAAACATAAACTACAGTACAATTTGGATTTTGTTTACTCACCTGAAAATAGCATGAAACAGAGCTCAAATCTTCTGAAAAGCTTTTTGATAAAACTTGAATTGCTTTTACTTCTGTGCTTTGAAAATTCAGATGGAAGGGAAAATGCTTGCATGCTTTAGTTTTTGAAAAGAAGAGTGCACAGGCTACAGGTTGAAGAAAAGTACAAGGGTTAACATGCAGGCTTTGATTTTACAGGGTTATGATCTGATTTTCAAAAGTGGATTAAAGATTGTATTATGAAGATGTTTTCAAGCTTTTGATTGAAGAAGAGTTTCAGATTTTTGATCTGAGGAGAAAACTTCCAGATTTGAACATGATTTACAAATTTTTTAGAGTTTTGGGAACAAATTTATTTCAGCTGAAATTTTTTTCTTAACCTTGAAAAAAATGAACATTAGGAAAAAAAATTGAGGGTGAAGAAACATATCTTATAAAAGTATAAATGATTTATTTAAAAATTAAAAGAAAAATTAAAAATAAAAGGACACATGTACTAAATCCTTACATTTGTCAATTAGAGTAGGTTATTAATTCACATTTGTCTCAATAGTTACTTAAGATGCTAACACTTGTTTCATACATATTTTACTTATTATTATTTTTTTATTTAATTTAAAAGTAAATAAAACCCCTTTTCTTTATATATATATATATATATATGTTTTTATTACCTCACAAGTGTAAAAGAAAATCTTTATTTATATTGCTCTTATATTTATATATAATTTCTGTTATACTTATATTTCTTTTATGCTTAACACCTTAATATATATATATATATATATATATATATATATATATATATATAAAACTTATAGGGGTTTTTAGGCTCAAGGAAAAAGTTAGAGAAAAATTTAGTCTCAGGGATAAGAAGTTTGTTTTTTAGGCTGAAATACACTTTTTAGTGTAAATCCCAGAATGATAGTTGTAACTATCATTTTCAATTTACACTAAAAAGTGTCCTTCAGACTAAAAAGCAACTTGTTGTCCCTGAGACTAATTTTTTTGCAACTTCCTCCTTTTGCCTATTTACCTGTAACTTATATATATATATATATATATATATATATAAGGTATGAACCCCGATTAAACCTTACTTAGCTCCATTTTATTTTAAATACCCTTTTTGACAATCATTAGATTAAATTCAAACAAAGCTTCCTATTCACAATTTACATATATATAAAAAAATTAGAAACATTATTTTAAATCCAATTTATTTTGAGATACTATCTTTTAGATTTAAATTTTAACCCAGATTCAAATTCATTTTCAATTTAAAGTCCTATCTTGAAATCAACTCAAATATATGTATGTATTAAGCAACACAAATTAAATTTGTAATCAATAATTTTATTTAAAATCAACACAATTACAAATATAAATATTTATTTGATCAGATTCATTCGTTCAATTTATAATTCAATATTCCATTAATTAACCCAGTTTGTTAATCGATTACAGATGACCAAAGATTCGGGTTATCACATTCCTCCCCACTTTGAATCTTTTTGTCCTCGAAAAGGAATGAAAGCGGAATTTATTTAATATTTTAAAACCAGTTAAAATATTCTTTGATCATTTTAAAACACTTTAAAACCTATATCGTATTACAGTAATAGTTTTATAAAAATACTTTTATAACTCGATGTTTCCACAAGTCTGTCTTTGTTCTCACAGAAATTCGGTCATACGTTGATCAGGCGTACGACTGAAAATCTATAAGTACTTAGCAGACCCGTTTTCAACGCCCAGTGAAAATACTTTGAAAATAATTTTATTGAAAATATAGAAAACGGTTCTTTTTGAAAATAGGGGATATAACTTTGGTGAGAATGCTCTGGAAATCATCACCCCCATCCATGGTCACAGTTAGATTCCAGTGTTACATTGTCGTCGCAGCAAAAGTCCATGTAACTGCAGGCTCTCAGCGACCTCTCGATTACGCCATGGATCCCACACAACATATCACAGTTACATCCAGGGTTACATTGCCGTCGCAGCAAAATTCCATGCAACTGCAGGCTCTCAGCGGCCTCTCGATTACGCCATGGATCCCACACAACAGATCACAGTTACATCCAGGGTTACGTTGCCGTCGCAGCAAAAGTCCATGTAACTGCAGGCCCTCAGCGGCCTCTGATTTTTGCTGTCGAAATGAAACTCCTCCACTCCTACATAGGTCGCAGTCTACCGATATAAAATCAAACGCAGACTGTTTGCTCTCAGCGGCACACATGACTTTCGCTATGTTATACCATAGGTCGCAGTCTGCCGATATAGAATCAAACGCAGACTGTTGGCTCTCAATGGCATACACGACTTTCGCTATGGTATACTCTACTTATAATCCCCAGGAACTAGTTTTGTCCGGACTCCTCACAGGATCAACTTTAGAACCCCCCTTGGGGCTCAAGGCAGCACCACCCGGTGGTACTCCTGAGAAGTTCATTTCAAGGGAGCGCCTTTTCCCTCAGAGCCATCATCAAAACATTTTATACTATACATATATAGTATCTTTAAATCATACACCTAGTATGATCTCATACAAAGCTCCTTTACACAAAATCGATTATTCCAAAATCGATAATTCTCAAACTAGGCCTTCCAAAATCAATATTGATTTTACCTAAAAATCAAAAGCCTTTCCGAATCCAAAGGTTCCCAAAATCCTTTCCAAAATCCTCATATGATCCTTTATACATACATACATACATACATATATATATAATTTTTAAAACCTTGGATTATCTCAAACTGCTATAAACTACTTTTGTTCTTCAAACACTTTCAAAAACCCTTTTTCTTTTGGCAAAAGATTCAATAAGGGGAGTTTTATCTTATATTACTAAGATATATAACTTTATTTATCCAAAATCAAATATTCAAATTTGATTACTCCTTTCAATATCATTTTCATTCAAATCCGTACGATGCATACATATCATTCGTACGCTATACCAATCTGATCGCTCACTCGATCACACAATTTCAATTCTGAACTGGTATCGTCCACCCGACTTTCTAGTGCGGACACAGATCTGGTTTCTTGATTAGAAACCGTCATTCTCCTTGCATAGTCATAACTATGATAGAGAATATCCAGAACCAATCAACAATCCATATCCAGGTTCGCCTTCAAAAATCGAGTGGAAAATTCCAACTCGGATCGATATAACTATCTCGACATTCTGTGCTCGAATTTGGATCAAATCACTATGCAAATAGAATAACATACGTACATCCTACGTATTTATCTTTATTGGTTATTAGCCAAATCAATTCCATTTCTATTCACATTTACTTTGATTTTCATTCACTTACTCCCAATTGCTTCAATCTATTTGGATTATCACCTCTATTCTTATGTCGATTGGTATTTAACCAATAACAGTTTGAACTCCGTCCAGTTTAAATTTAGAAAATAATTTAAAAAGTTAAAGAAATAGATAAGTAGTTGAAAAAAATAATTACTAGTTTGTAAAATAGCTGTAAAATAGTTCAGTAATTGTAAAATAATTGGAAAATAGTTAAATAGTCACAGAAATTTTAAATAATTGCAAAATAGCTATAAAATAGTAATTAGTTTATAGAATAGTTAGAAAATTGTTAAACAGTTTCAAAAATATAAGATAGTTTGGTTTTTAATAGAAAAATTGTATATATAATAAATAGCTTGGAAAAATAGGCTTATATTAAATCAATTTATATTAGAAATAGTCCAGAGTCAAAACTGCTCACTACCCAATCTCCATTCTAATCAATTCAATTTAAATTTCCACTTCCATTTAAATTGACCCAATTCCAATTTTAAATAACTTCATTTTCCATTGGACTTGATTTATTCCCAATTTAAGCTGAATTAATTCTCAATTTCTTTTTAAATTTAAATCAAATTCCATTTGATTTTAAACATATTCAACTTTAATTACAATCCCAAGTTAAATCTTAATTCCATCTTGAAATTTTCAAATTAGTTTGATCATTCAACTTATTTAACTTCACATTAATAATCTTCCTACTTATTAAGTTCAAAAACTTATCACTTTGGGTATCATATCTCATTCCAGATTTAAAACTCAACATTTAGAGTTTATATCAACCAACTTTATATTATGTATATCCACACATATACATATTTACTTCTTGGCTTGCCAAGCCAAATTTAAAAATTGAAACCACCTTTGGTTTCAATTCAAACAAATTTTCTTTAAAATTTTCAAACATTTCACATTTTTAAAATAAGATCATTATTCAAATTAGTTTGAATTATATTATTTCCTTTAACATTTTGAAACCAATTCAAAATTTTAAACTTAGAATTCAGGACTTCGCAATTTGAAACCAATTCTAGTTCATCTTATTCTGAAATACTTCTCCAAATCAAGATTTCAATTTTTAGTTGAATCCATTTCAAACTTGTCTTTAATTTAATTTCAATCTGGTTGTAATTCTATTATCACTTAATTCTTATTATTACTTTTAATTTAATTAATACCACAACCAATTTCCTCAATATAACAAATAATTTATTTCTTATATAAGATTTATTTACTTTTGAAATCATTTAAAAACCTTTATATAAGAAAATAACAATTACGCTCTCTCATATATATACACACTCAACTCATCCTAGGGTACCACTTACCCTATCCTTAATGAGTAATCCCACCAAAGCCAAGGTTCTCGCTTAACCTTTAGCTCTGATACCAATTGTAACGACCCGAAAATTTTGATCCAGAAATTTCCAGATAGTTAGGAAAAGAAGAAGAGATAGAAGAAGAAGAACAGAAAGCCAAACTCAAAGTCTCACATACGCAGCGGATAAAATATAATATCACATAAATAATAGTTATACAAAGGAAACTATACTTGTCAAATTTCACTTTATTATATCAGAGTTACAACAGATTTACAATCACAGAACAGATAAATCTATCTGTATCAGATACTATATAATATATATTAACATCAGAAGCTCTCCATACGTTCCTGCTCTCCAGCTCGCCTCCTGAGCTCCAGAACGTCCCTACCTGGAAATCTGTAATACTCTGTCTGACCTAAGCATTACATCAAAGTAACACCCGGGTCAGGCTGGAAACCAGCATGAGTAAACCCATATAATTTGAAATACTAAGTTCAAACCATAGAAGTAAACCCGGGTAACTCGTACTTCACTACGAGTTCCTTACTTGTTATGCTCAACACCTATTTCACAACTCAAATTCTAGGTATTCTAACTTAATTCAAGGGTCCATATTATTCCATTTCAGCCTAATGACATCACATATAAAGAATTATTGCAATTCTAATCGAAGTGGTTTCTGATATTTACTAATACCCGACTCCGGTCTCTTCGAAACCAATGTTATCTTAACTTATATTACTCAAGTGAAATACAATTCAACTTTAAATACAAGATGTCACAGTAATTCATCATCAATAGATAACCACATCATCATAGTTTAAATCAAACACATCATACCACATATCATCACGAACCATATATTAGGGATAACAATTTATCAAAGGTTTCCAATATCATTTTGTTTATCCTTTAATTACATTTAAGTAATTAACACTTGATTAATTTCACAAATTAATTATCCTTAACCAAATACATTAATTAACCCTAATTACTTCATTAATTAATTACTAATCATAATTATTAATCATCCTTGATTAATAACATTGAGTAATTAACTACCCGTAATTACTTCACCAAATAGATTAATTACTCCTTAATTAATTATATCTAATTAATCCCTTGATTAATTATATAAGGTAATTTAATCCAAATTACTCCCATAAATAATCACCTATGCAAATAATTACATCCGATAATTATCAATTAATTACTTCCCTAAGTAATTATACTTGTTAAATCATCAGGTGATTATTTTAAACTGAATTTACTAACTTTAACTAATCAGATTAAACTCGATTAAATATAGTGAGTAATAAGCTCCTTAATTACTTCCATTAAGTAATTATACTCAAACTATTTCACAAATGATTATCCTTAATTAATTAATCTAATTAAAAATTAATCACATTAATTAATTATTAATAATCCTTAAGTTAATGACCTTCATTAACTATTATCAAATCTTTAGTTACTTCTCCTAAGTAATTATACTTAGACAAAAAAAGTTAATTACAATCTAATTAATTTTGAATAATCCATTAATCAATCCAAATTATTTAATTAATTAAATGTTAAACTGTAACTTAATTAATCTTTAATTACTTGATTAATTATCTTCTAATCGTTAATTTAAAATCAAATCTTATCTAATTAATGATTTCTTAATTACAAATTAACAAATTCTAGATTTATTTACTTAACCTATTAATTAATTAAATTAAACCCTTAATTACTTAATTAATTATCCAAATCATTAATTAATTAAATTAATTAATTATCTGACTTAATTATCTTAATAAATTAATGGATTATAATCATTAAGTACTAATTGACTTAAGATAACCTTAATCTTATTAATGATTAAATTATCATTAACAAAGTATTTTTAAAAAACAATTTTTCCTTTAAATTTACTTTTAGATTCCATTTTTGAATTTAAGATTTAAAACGAAACTTTAACTTTGTTTAATAAAAACCATTTACAAACATTTAAAATCATATGTTAAAGAAATACTCATTTTATAAAAAGAAGTTAAAGAATTTAAACCAATTTTGCTTTTAAATATTTACCATTTAAATTTCATTTTAAATAATTAATGTTATTAAACACTTTAATTTGTAAAGCTTCCTTTAATTCAAAACGAAGATACAAATTATATTTTGAATCCATATTTTAAAACTTTGATTTAAACTTTGCTTAAATCTTTGCTTTACAATATAAAATTCCATTTTAAAATTTCAGAGAAAACAGACAGGTTTGAAAAGAAAGAACTGTCACCAAACACAAAACTCGAGCCATCCCTAATTTACTTCGAGCTATGCTCCACTTGACTTCGGCAATTTCACGACGCAACCCGAAGAAAACCCGATGAAGAAACAACCTACCAAAACCCACTTCAACTACCTGATACTTCGTGCACACGTGCACCTACACCGGCGAACCCCGCCACTCCAACCATTCCTGATGATCCTCACAAGACTACGTTCAACCTCGCACCGTAATCCAACTCTCAGATCGCCAGAAAGTAGCTCGAAATCGAAATCGAGACTTCAAACCAAAAACCTGGAGCATTGCATAGGAACCACCCAAAACCTGGAATTCCACCTCGTTCTCGAAAACTTCGCAACCAGAGTTGCTGAAACTCCGGCCAACCCTTCACCTGACTCCAAACTTCCATCCCCTCGAGTTTGGTAAAACTAGATCAACCAGGGCAGACGCTGTTCCCCAAATCCCGACCAAAGCCAAATTTAGGGTTTAAAACATGATCGCTCAATCCTAAACACCACGATGGATCGATCACCTTCTAGGCAATTTCCCCACTATCTCCGATCATCCATCCCCCTCCAGAGAAAACCGCGACTAACCCAATCACCCAGATCATCAGAAAAACTTAAATAACTAATTTCTGGTTAAACCAGAATGCACCCATAATCCATTACTAAAAATCATGATTTAAGTTTTTAAAAATCAAGTTTTTGATTTAGATTTCAGATTATACACCTGACTTAATAAATTAAGATGTTTGAAATTTAGGGAAGCTAGAGCTTGCCTGTTCTTTTGGGTTTTCCAGGTCGAAATTAAATTTTGTTTAACTTAAACAAATTTTTAAATCTTTACTCTATCCTCTAACAAACAAATTTTGTGTATAGTCAAGATCCTAACAGCAATTAGATCCATAGAATATGAATTTTGTTCTAAATCTTAGTTTGAAAATTTTGAGCAGAGGTGCAACAGATAACAGCATGCATACTCACATCTATACACTCACATATACATACCAAAAATGCACTTATATATATTTTCATAACATACTTATTTCTAGTAATAATCAAGCAACTATATTCATTCTTAAAAAGAATTAAAAAAAAGGTTATGTTACTCACCTGTAAGCAAGTTGAACAGAGCACTGATTTCGAAAAAAAAATTTGAATATGAGTTGCTGGAAAATTCTTTTGCTTTTGTCTTGCTTTAGTTATGAAAAAAAATGCTGGCATCAGGTCTTGCAGAATGCACAGGCTTGATTCCAGTTATAAAATAAAGTAACCCTCATAGCAAACAACTTTTCTTTTAATGTCACCACTTAAAACTAATTAGATTGAGTGGTAAAAAAATTATTTTAAAGTCAAGCCTTGCATATTATTTTGAAATTTAACAGAGCAGCGTACAAAATGGTGAACATCCTAACTTCCATGGTTTAATCACTTATTTACTCATATATGGGTGCATATATTCAGAACATAACGTGCTTATCAAATCACACTTTTATCTCATGATAAAACATAAACTACAGTACAATTTGGATTTTGTTTACTCACCTGAAAATAGCATGAAACAGAGCTCAAATCTTCTGAAAAGCTTTTTGATAAAACTTGAATTGCTTTTACTTCCGTGCTTTAAAAATTCAGATGGAAGGGAAAATGCTTGCATGCTTTAGTTTTTGAAAAGAAGAGTGCATAGGCTACAGGTTGAAGAAAAGTACAGGGGTTAACATGCAGGCTTTGATTTTACAGGGTTATGATCTGATCTTCAATTTGAAAGTGGATTGAAGATTGTATTATGAAGATGTTTTCAAGCTTTTGATTGAAGAAGAGTTTCATATTTTTGATTTGAGGAGAAAACTTCCAGATTTGAACATGATTTAAATTTTTTTTAGAGTTTTGGCAACAAATTTGTTTCAGCTGAATTTTTTTTCTTAACCTTGAAAAAAATGAACATTAGAAAAAAAAATGAGGGTGAAGAAACATATCTTATAAAAGTATAAATGATTTATTTAAAAATTAAAAGAAAAATTAAAAATAAAAGGACACATGTACTAAATCCTTACATTTGTCAATTAGACTAGGTTATTAATTCACATTTGTCTCAATAGTTACTTAAGATGCTAACACTTGTTTTATACATATTTTACTTATTATTATTATTTTATTTTATTTAAAAGTAAATTAAACCCCTTTTCTTTATACATATATGTTTTTATTACCTCACAAGTGTAAAAGAAAATCTTTATTTATATTACCCTTATATTTATATATAATTTCTACTATACTTATATTTCTTTTATGCTTAACACCTTAATATATATATATATATAACCTATATATATATATATATTTAAATAAGGTATGAACCCCTATTAAACCTTGCTTAGCTCCATTTTATTTTAAATACCCTTTTTGACAATCATTAGATTAGATTCAAACAAAGCTTCCTATTCACAATTTACATATATATAAAAATTAGAAACATTATTTTAAATCCAATTTATTTGAGATACTATCTTTTAGATTTAAATTTTAACCCAGATTCAAATTCATTTTCAATTTAAAGTCCTACCTTGAAATCAACTCAAATATATGTATGTAGTAAGCAACACAAATTAAATTTGTAATCAATAATTTTATTTAAAATCAACACAATTACAAATATAAATATTTATCTGATCAGATTCATTCGTTCAATTTATAATTCAATATTCCATTAATTAACCCAGTTTGTTAATCGATTACAGATGACCAAAGATTCGGGTTATCATAGTATATCACTAGAAGAATGTATCGAGAAACCATCACAAAGTTTCTCTACCAACACAAGACCGACCCACCTCTATAACTAGATGGTACCGAATATGTCATCCTTCAGTCGTTACCGACCTTTACCAAGGGCCCTCTAGCATACAAACCACAATAATCAGATACACGACGTCATAGCGTGTAAAGATATATCTAGAAGAGGATGATCATATCCTACTTGGGAATGACTCACTTAGCCCTGCTGCATCTAACCCTGTTTTGGTCATTTTCGGTTGATATAGTCTGATGAGGTAACGATTACCTTTCACAATCACATATCACATCACTTAGAATGCCACACGGCCATTTCCATTAACTACTAATTGCCTTCCACAAAAATACAACCCTTAAGCTCATACGTCTCAAGGAGGGTGTTAAGCTAAGAGAAGTTGCCTTCTCCGCCACCCCTGATGTACGTTTGTAAAAACCAATGTATGTAATCTATAGAAATACAATGTCAGACAAACATCCATATAAGTTGTCTAGGAATAAGACAAATCGAAGGTACTTTTCTACCACATCCTGCCAGAAAATCCCTAGGATTAGTAGCAAATAGTCCTCGCATTGGATATTTCATAATGAAGAGACCACTGCTACTGAATGTATATTGGAATTTTAACCCCAAACGATCAACAAGCAGTCCCCTTACTATGAAAATCAGAAATATCTATATCATCACAAGCAACCTGCACAACCGTCGCATATACGTTGGTCCGAAGTGGTTTTCAGATAAATCTAATCCCGGTCTCTTTGCATCAACAACGCAACAGTGTTTCTCAACCTCACACAGAAACTAAGTCTCATAGACTTATCACGTCTCCAACTTTCAACTTGCTATCCTTCGGGCCAATAAGGAAGCTCGATGGGTTGGAGTAATACTCCACACTATACGAATCAACATCCTCAACAAAAATGATAATCAAGCCTACACAGAAGGCAACATACTAAGTGTACGACTAAATAGTTCCCACATCAAGTCGAGGAACTAAAATTTTGGCCAAGTTTGATAGTCAGTTATTTAACTATCAAAACAAACAAAAAAATATTCAGCACCATAACAATCACTAGGCCCTTTTTATTAATCTTTATTAATTAAATCATTTGCCGAATATTTACTTCAAATTATCTTTCAAAAATATATATTCTCAACACCATTTCACTTTATATTGGAAAACATTTTCAAATACTTATTTAATAATAAGTAATTCACGAATCAATTTATTTTTAACACTTAGAAAATATTACATACACTTAAATCACGATTGAGTATATATTTTATTCTATAAGGAAAATATTCCCTTTAAACATCTTTTATTTGGGTCAAAACGAATGCTACGTAAAACATCGTTATGGCAACCAAAATCACTAGTGTAGAGATTCGAAAAATTAGATAGATATATAAATCCCAATACTATACAAAAACATTTCCTTTTGAAAATCATTTACTATAACAACAGTGTTATAATCCATCATTTCCTTATACTTTTCGAAAACGTCTATTTCAACAATGAATGTTGAAATCTATGGTTTCGATATTTAACACATTTTAAAACATCTTTTAATCATTTTATTCCATTTAAATATCACTTCCCAAAACATTGATTTAAATTCAAAAGATTATTCATTGCCCAAAATCGTGAATATAAACCATTTACCAAATCCAATACTTCTACACATTTACTAAAGGATAATCAACTGTCCAAAATCGTGGATGTAATTCCCGATCAAAGTCTTTATTATTGCAACATTAAATCTAAAGGATTATCCACTGTCTAAAATCATGGATATATTTTCTTTTGATAAACTTCTATATTTAACTTATCAAATTCAATTGATTTCGAATTTATAAAACAATGTTTATAAATTCCTTTTACATTTTATAAAAACTTCAACTTATAAAATCCCTTTATTAACTACTTCCATTTATAACTCAATTATATACCAAAAATCCAAATTATAAGTTAATTACTTATAATTCATCTATTTACAAATTCATTCATTTTATAACTTCACAAAATGTAAATTCTATTTTTTTTATAAAATCCATTTATAGCATCATTTTAACAATTATAAAAACTCCTTTATAATGCAATTATTCTGATTTATAAAAATCCAATTTTATAAATCTTCTTTATAAACCATTTATATTAGCCAAAAAATCTCAATTTAAACCATTTCACAAAATCATTAACTCCATATTTCACAAAAATCATATTTCAATTATATTTCCCAAAACATCATAATTTTATAACATAAAAATTATCACATTTATTTATTCAAAATTAATCAATTCTTAACGATTCAAAAATTCAACAAAACATTTATTTTTTTTTATAAACTCAACCTAGAGCCCTGATGAAATCGAAGGGATAGGAGGAGCCCCCTCGCGCCAGGTCCGACCACTGACACTTGGGATTTAGACCAGCCCAGCACAGAGACTTGATGCCCCCCACCATTATTTGTGGGTTTACGGGGACCCATCTCCGCGCCTTGAATGGGAGTAGGGCAGACGGGGATCGAACTCGCGACCTCTTTAACAGGAAGCAAGTATCTTACCACTGCGCCACTACTTGCGGACTAAACTTTGGGGACAGGGAGACTATGTCGCCCTGACCTTTGGTTAGACTGAGATTTATAGTGCCCAGACACTCATGTCTCATACTTGTGGCCGCTGGGAATCGAACCTGTGCCACCACAACAAGATGCAGCAACTCACCTCATGTCGTAAACCACTGGACCACAAGTACTTGACACATCAAAATCACTTTAAAATTCTTTTAAATTCAAAATCGTTACTTTAACATTTTTAAAACTCCAAAATAGGTCCCCAATGCTGCAACAGCACCAAACACATCAGTCACGACATCCAAACATCAAATATCATATAACAATAGAATATATCACAATATCTGTAAATAAAATCAATACCGGTGAGGAATGCAGTTGGATCCCTCCAACCTATCACATGCAACAAATATACATATTAGAATATGTGTACAATGTCCACTTCAAGGAGACGCGTGTACAAAGGGTCATCCGCTCATACACGGGAACGTATAGGGCCATCTGCTCCACTAGACAGGTATATATCCAAATACCAATCAACATATCACATATCATCCAAACTGTGACGACGCGGATTTTTGCCCGCTCAAAAATCGACATCCATACTTCATATCGTATTCGAATGCCATAGATTCGACCGTTCAAATCCGATTCGCCGGAGCTTATAACAACATTAAGTAAATAACACAGTGGAATAAAAGAATAAAACATTGATATACAGCTTTGATACAATATCTGATACAACAGATGATCCAAAAGATATCAATATACATCAGAGATATGATACAATAAAGTAGCAGCGGAAAAGAAAATAGATGACATCTAGCAGCGGAACAATATAACTCTAAGATAGTCTTCAAAAGAGAACTCCGAGAACTGTAACTCCATCTCCAAGAACCAATCCAGCAATAGCTCGAACTCCCCATAACAATGCACAAAGATAAGCAAGTGCAGTGTGATCCAAAGACTGAACTAGCTCCAGATAACCTACTAATCTGACTATCTGAAAAACCCAACTCTAGACTGCTCGTGTAGAAAATAATGAGCACCCAGAGTTTAGGAAAGAAACAATAAACTCTGGATCAGTCGTGGGACTGGTGTGAGCAACAAAAATAGTTTATCTTTTAAAACATTCAACAAAAGATTTTCAAAGTCAATTCGCAATGCTTTTTAAAAATGAGACTACCATAAGGCCTCCCGCACACACACACAATGCAAACGCAGAATCAGAGGAGATTTCTCCTTATGATAGTCAAAGATGCTTGATACGCATTAAAAAGAAACATTTGATATTATTACTAGTGCATAGTGTAGAGAAAATTCATTTCGAAAATAAAGATATAAATCTTAGCCGACATAGACATTTCGAACTATGCCTACTATAGCTACCATCCAAACAGTGGGGCGCCACCATAAGTAGATGGCAGGTAATACAACTAATACCGTACAAGGCTCGTATTTGAAGAATGGATTTTCCAACAAATGGTCAGGCCAAGGAACTTCCCATTGCCACATGGAAACGCCTCTGGAAGGACGCCCCGAGAACCACCGTTCTCTGCTAAACAAAGCCGAGAATCCCTTTTCTCAAGGGATATTGCAAACCCTCAGATATACCACCCCCGATCCTTTGGGACCTTTAAACGAGAGCTCTCTAACCAACATCACACCATAATAATAAGTGTTTCAACATGAATAAATATCTGGGCTCCATACCATGATACTACCCTTTTCCAGAAGGAATGGTCATCCCTAGGGACGCTATCCCTGAAAACCTTGCCGCACAATTCCTGTTTCGACCATTACCGGTTTGTGAGGCTCGACGAAGTCTCGTCCACAAAAACACACTTTATACAAAAGTCGTGCTTTGGGTCAACAAATGATCATAAAAATGATCACCAAGATAGACGATCAAACTAATGATCCTATCTCAAATAATCAACACAATGATCATTTCACAGCAACACTCAGCATGTCACATTACCAAATTGGGAATATATCGCTGATAACCTTCAACTACATAACCTCTGAGCTCGTACGTCTCAAAGAAGGGTGTTAAGCTAAAAGAATAAATTCTCCACCACCAACAGAAATATATTTGAGAGAAATCGGCTTTATATCTCAATTTGTAATGTCAGACATACTATCCATACAAGTCTGTTCTGGGTTCGAACAGAACCGAAGGCACTTCCAAAGAAGCTCTTGCAATCCGGATATCCACAATCCTGATCGGATTCCCCATCACATATGGAGAACTCTATACCGGAGCAACTCGGTGCAGAGTCAATCGACAGGTCATCCCATCGCTCTCGCAAATACCCGGTCTTCAACACCGGTCTTCAAATGCTATCCATAACGACGTATCACATACTCGGAATGGGTTATACGACCCAAAGGTCCTTTCCCGGCTAACCCGAATAGTGAGCGCAAAATTTAAAACATATGGATATGGGATTTCGATTAAGTCACAACTTAATAATTCCAAAGTTTCTTTCAAATGGTTTAAACCAATTACCATTTCAAATCTTTTAAACAAAAAGATTTATTTCACAAAGTTCACTCAGTTTCACAAAGATTCATTTACGGATTTCAAAACAATTTCCGTTTCAATTGGATTAACTCATTTAAATCTTTAAATAAAAGATTTATCTCATAGCTTTCAAAACTGTAACGACCCGGAATTTTGGGCAATAAGAATTTAATAATCAGTGTAAATAATTTAATTGGTTTGATAATTTTCTTTATAATTTTAATTTTAAATTGGTAAATTTAATCTTTTAAAGGTTAATGAGTTTTAATCTAGCAAAATTTGATAAGAATTGTTTTTCCAAGCTAATGAAATTTTTATTCTATTTATAATATATACAGTTGTTATATATTGTGAATAGAATATTTTTGTTTAAAATAAAAGATGAGTTTTCAAATTATAATATATATGTATGTATATGTTATAGTTTGAATTGTTTTGAAATTTAATTAAAACAATTGATAATTTATAATGTATAAAATAAATGTTTTAGACTTTTAAATGCATACATAAGTATTTATGTATTTAGTAAATTAAAATATTTATACTTGTATATGTATCAAAATTCAAAAGTTTATTAACATAAAAACATCTCATAAATATAAAATTCTCATTCACATAAATATAAGATGTAAGTATCTTTGTAGTAAGATTTTAAATACAATTATGCAAAAAGATTAACACATGTATAAGAAGATTCATTTATCTTACAATTAGTTTTAGAACATTTGCTTATAAAGGTAATTTTATATTTATATATGTAAACATTTATTTAATTATGAAAGATTTCACATTTGTATTTATTTAAATTCAAAAGCTCATTATCATAAAAACATTTCACTAATGAATAATAAACATTTCATAAATACATATAAATAATAAGTAAGCATTTATAACAAAGTAAGTTAAAAATGTAAGGTTATATTTACATTTTAAACTAAATGAAAATTTATTTAAATTTCTTAAGACATGTGTAAGACATGTTAATATCTTAGTAAAACACATGTAAGAAGATCATTACTTAAAGAACAAGTGGCAACATATTTCTAGTAAATGTATTAAGAAGAAAATTAGATTTCACAAACCTTTTCCTTTGTTTTCACTTCTCAACAAAATTTTATGACAACCTATAATCTTCTTCAAATCTGAAAAAAATATCAAATACAAATCTACAACCTGCAAACTTAAATTCTTCTGCAACATTAAGTAGAATCTGCAATTTATCAATTCTGCAAGAATCAACCTTCAAGCAAAAAAAAGTAAAACCTGCATTTCAATGAAAGCTGCAACCTTCAGAAATCAAACCTGCAACATAATTCAAACTGCAACCAAAAGGGAGTTCAACCTGTAAATAACAAAATTTGCAACTTCAACATGTATAACAATTGGATGATCTACTGCAAATTAAAGGCATGCAAATGGAATCAAAGCAACTTTTCAAATTTAAAGTGTCAAGCCTGGAATGTTCAAAATCTGTACTGCTCTGCATTTTTTTCAAGGTGAGTAAATGAATTTTTAAAAGCAGTTTTTAAAACCTGAATTTCATCCTGATTTGAGAATGATATCTTGTTGTTATTTGAAATATTTGATTTAAAGTGAATGCATGTTTTGGGAGTGTGAATAGTTGAATGCCTGAGAAGTTAAAATTTATGCTCTGTAAAATGACAGGTCCCAATTCTATAATAAATTCAATAGCTAGATTTTGAATTCGAATTAGCTTTTGGTTAGTAAATAAAAGTTGTTTGTAATCATTTAATTTATCATCTAAAAATATTTGTAAGTTTTAAAATTGAATAATTAGTTTAAAATCTTTGAATTTACAGTAAACCACTAATGCATGTTAAAAATCACTGAATTAAATTTATAGTTTAGATTGAATAAATGGATTCATGTTTGTAAATCATGAGTTTAAATACAAGTTTCATGATTTTTAGTTTAAAGGATCAAGAGAATTTCGAGGTTGAACAAATTTGGGATTTTCATGAACTGCAGATTGAATTCATAATAATTTGATTTGATTTTTGGATCATAGCTTGTATGTAAGCTATAGATCATGGGAAAAATATTTAAGAATTTTTCTAATGTTAGAATTGTGTGAATTAGTGGTAAGTAGGGTTTTAGGTGTGTTTCGGTTCGAGTTTACTGCAAAGACATTCGCGACGTAGGTGATGATTCGAGTGCGTTCATCCTTGGGGAGGAGTCGTGTTTGGGTGGTAGGAGTTCATAGCCGGAGTGGGGATGCGTAAGGTGGTCGGTGCCGTGGATGATGGGTTCGTTTTCCTGGCGACTGCAGTTCATTTTGGGTTCGAATGGTCATATTTTGATTCGCGTATGGATTGTAGAATCTGGATTCACTAAGTTACTCGCGTGTCGATTTGGGACTGTGGAGCAGTGTCATGACGACCTACGGCGGCCGTGGGTGCTGTGCAGGTGCACGTGTATACGGTGGTGCAGCTGGAAAATTTTGTATTGGGGGAAGACGAATTGAAGCGTGATGGGTTCTCACGTGGTAACCAGGGAAACTCGAAGTAGCTACCGCGTTTCCATGGGGAATGACTCGAAGTAAGGGAGATGGGAATAGGGCTCGGGACTGGCTCGAGTGGAATGGGTGTTTGTCTCGAGTAATTAGGGTGTTGCCGTTTATTTAGTACTGCTTATGAAATATAGTTGCAAGAAATACTGAGATTAGGTCTAAGTGCAACTTAATTTGTTGTTGAAAATAATTAGAATCGAGTTTACATTATAAACAAGTTTATTAGATAACAAATATACTTAGTTAAACTTGTTCCTTGTAGATAGAAGATTACATTTTAAAAGGTGTTAATTGAATTCAATTACAAATTTAAAATGTTTTAAAATAATTTCCTTGAAGCAAAGAATAATGGAATTTATTTTAAGTTTAAATTGTTAAGAAGATTGAATTTGGAAGAAATCATCTAAGTAGATTTTGAACTTTAATGTAAAGAAGTATTTTGAATTTTTATTTAAAAGAAGTGTTTAAATCATAAGTATTAAATCAAAGCTTAGGTGATGTTTAATAACTAAAGTTTTCAAATCGTGTAGAAAGAGAATAAGTTGAAATAAGATAATTAAAGTGTTTTAAATCTGAAACTGATTTCTAAATGCCTTATTTTCAAATAAGGATATTATCATGATTTTGAAAACCAAATTGAGTAATTTGTTTTAAGCTGTTAAAATTTGATTTAAATTCAAATATTTTATTTATAAGGATAAATATGGTTAAATTAATTGTTATGAATTTAAGAATACTTAATTAATATGATTTAGTATTAAGTAAAGGATTAATTAAGGATAATGTTTTCTTAATTAATTAAGATATAGAAATTAGTTAATTAATTAATTGTTTAATTAATTTTTAAATAATTAGTTAATTATTTATTTAATTTTAAAATATCACTTAATTAAGAATTAATTAAGTGTAATTACTTAATGAAGTAATTAATGTTTAATAATTGAATGAAATTAAGAAATGATAATTACTTATGGAAGTAATTTAGTTGAAGTGATTAATGGGTAATCACTTGTTGTAATTAATTAAGGAATTAATTAATATAATTGTTTTAAAGTTAATTAATTATGAAGTAATTAATTAATTAAAGAATTAAGAATTAATTAATGATGGAATTAATTATTTGTTAAGTAATTAATTAAGAAAGTAATTAAGATTCATTAATGAAGTAATTAAAGATAATTAATTATGTAAGTAATTAAGAATTAATTACTTAATTTATTTTAGTTAATTAATTAAGGTAATTAATTAATGAATAAGATTAATTTAAGATTAATTACTAAAGGTAATTAATTAAATGTAATTAATTAATTAAGTAATTAATTAAGGATTAATTGTTAACTAAATTGAATAATAATTACTTAATGAAGTAATTAAAGATTAATTAAATGGATTAATCAATTAAGGATTAATATAATTGATTTAGAGTTAATTAATTTAGAAGTTAATTAATTAATTTAAGTAATTACAAATTGTTAATTACTGTTTAAAGATTAATGAGATGATTAATTATAAGTTAATTATTTAATTAAATAAAAGGTTAATTAATTAATAAGGATTATTTAATTAATGAATTAATCAAGGTTGATTAATAATAGTAATTAATTTAAGTGTGATTAATTAATTGTAATTAATTAAGAATTAATGTAATTAATTAAGAATTAATGTAATTAATTATAGTTAATTAATTAATAAAGGATCGTTAATTATTATAATTAATGATAGTAATTAAAAGTTAATTACTGAATATGGTTTAGAATAATTACTTGAATGTAATTAAAGATAATTAATCAAGGAAGATTAATTAAAGATAATCATTAAGAGATGATTAATTTAATTTGATTTGTAATAAATAAATGATGCAGGATTAGGATAATCCAAGTGATTAAAGGATAGTAATTAATTTAATTATAGGTTAATTAAATTGATTTAGAGTTAATCAATTCTGTATGAATGATTGATATTGGATGATTGGTTGATATTGAATGTTGATTGATATTGAGTGATTGAATGATATTGGATGATTTGGATATATCTGTTATGTGATATGCTGTTTATGAGATGAATGTTTGATATGATTATCTGTTGTGATAATGTTATTCATCTATCTGTTTATTATATCATCCTGTATATAAGTTTAAACTGTTTAAACCCTTAAGTACAACTTGGACATTAAAATGGCGTTTGGTTTCGGTGAGACCGGGATCGGGTTTCCATATTTGGAATTCCGAAAACCACATCGATTCCAATTAAACGTTAGGTCGTTAATCCAAGTGGAGCGAGTGAAGACTCGAGGTGTAAGGGCTATACGTCAGTATAACTCTGTGGGTGATTCCGTAATGAGTTTGACGGAATAGTGCTTATAGATTCGAGATGGTGATTTAGAGTGCAAGGGCTATGGTCGTTGACTCTGAGGGTGATTCCAAAACGAGTGCAACGAGATAGTGCCTTCGGTTTCGTTCGAACCCGGAACGAACTTGTATGGATTGAATGCTTTCAACACATCGTCAGGCGGACGATGAGCATTCTAAGTGATGTGTTCTATAAAGGTAATCGCAGCCTCAAGACTCATCAACCGGGAATGGCTAAAACAGGGGAGGTGCGCCAAGGCTTCGTGGGTAGCCCCCACTTGAGAGTGAGATTTACCCCTGTCTAGAAGTCCCTTATTATTCGGCTGTGTGGGTGGTTGGTCGCGCCAACCACGGGGTGGTCTTGTTCGGAACTATTCAGTAAGGAATGGGTCCGGCCTTGTGTAGCAGGGGATGAAGGGAGTAATCCTCGGTACGTTGATCTAGGCCACGTACTGTAACGGGCGGTACCCCAGTAGCCCTGCCATTGATGGAAACCAATTTTCCCTACGAGACCCTACGGTTTTGATTGTATTACCCACTTTTGTGGCTAGTAGCTGGAATTTAATGAATGTAACAATTTCGGCTATTTCTTATTTACTTGAAAACCCTAGACACTATTATAATATCACAGAATTTCCTATCAAATGTTTTGGTTAGCGTAAGGTAAAAACTTTTCCATGTTTATGTGTGGGAAGTCTTACGTGATACCTTTTTCTTTCAAAGGTTTTCTAAAGTTAAGCAATTTTAAACCGTTTACTCACACCAGACCCCTGTCTGACCCGAGTGTTTATTTTCTGTTTTATTAAACTCTTGGGTACTCATATTATATATGAGTAGTCAAGTGATTCAGGTTAGCTTGACGAATTCTGGAGGAGTTATGGAGCAGGAGGCTTCCACGTGTAGATATTATGTTTCCGCTGTGTATGTTGTATCTGTGTCTTGTATACTTGAGTTGTATGAATTAGACATATGTATATAACTGTCTAATATGTGTTGTATAAGTTGTGTAACTCTGATGTACTCTGATACTATGTAATATTCTATGTGATATATTATATTTATTCGTTCCGCTGTGAGTTATCTGTTGTTGTTGTGTTCTTCTTTCTCTTTCTTTTCTTCTTCTATCCCTTTCTTTCTTCATCGGCAACGCGATTTCCTGGAGATAGGAAGTCGGGTCGTCGCACTTGGTATCAGAGCAGTAGGTTGAGTGAATACCTAGGCTCTGAAGTGTGTCTTTCTTTAGGGAGCGTTAGGTTGAGCAAATGCCTAAGCTCTGTAGTAGTGTCTTCTTGAGAGAGCGTACTTGTAATTTTTATATATAACTATATATATATTTATATCTACCTGATCTGTTGGGTTATCTGTTCGGATTTGCCAACGTAAGTTTTAGAGGTAGATGGAGTAGTAGTGGTGTGTGTGTAACACGACTACCACTAATGGATGAGGTCCATATGTTGAGATTGGAAGTGTCTGTTGAGACTGTAGACCTAATACCGTCTCGAGTAAGTTTTGTAGTTTGGAGTAAGGATTTCTCTGAATTCCGAAGGAAATCTTTTTAAAGATTCGGAGTTTATCTTTGAAGTGAAGTTTGGATCTCTTGGAAGTGTAGAAGTGAGTGATGATATCTTGGTAACTTCATGATGAGATGCAGTATCCATGGATATTTTTCTGAAGATGTTTTCTCTCGAGGCAGTTTTAGAAGTAGTTGAGGAGCAGTCTTTACCTACCATAGGGAAGACTCATCTGTGTAGAAGTTGTCTGGATCTTTAGCAAAGAGGTTGGCTGTTTTGGGATATGAGACTAAGGCCTATGAGTTGTTTCGCTTCGGCATGGTCTCATTTTTTTTATTTCTTAAGGAAAGCGAGATGTTGATGCTTGGTTTGGAGGCTGAGTTTCTTTGAGTTGTCTGCCATCTCGGAAGTCCGTTGTGTGGTTTGTGGAAGGTTTTGGAGTTGAGAAGCCTTTGGATCAGATGTTTTTGGTTAGCTATGGTAGCAGTGCAACTCGAAGTATTCGGTGTGCTGACGAGAAGGTCTTTTAGCTTTGCCGTATCATCGAGATAGAGTTTGAAAGCAGCAGTGTGGTTGTTTCTCCGATGGTTCAAGAATCTTGTGGTTCTTCTTCAGCAGTCCGAGAAGATGGTGAAGTTTTTCTTGGAGAGTTAACCTTGTTTGGGAGAAGCTTAAGGCTGTTCTAATTGGTAAAGAGATGCCAGTTTCTTTGGAATCTGAATTAGGTAGAATCGCAAAAAGTGACTTGCGATTAATTTGGGAATTTTTCTTGGATTATCTTTGTTTGAGACGGAGGATTCTCATATGGAAGTAGGAGCTACTAATGTTATCAGGAGTTTGACTGCATCGGGAGTTGAGTTCCCTATTGATTTGGTTCCAGAAGCGATTTGGGTAGTTAGCTTGGTAGTAGGATGGTTCTTGGAGAAGTAAAGAGTTGGTGTAGCAGCTTGGAAAATTTTTGGAATTTGGATTGGTCAGATCCAGTTTTGAATTGGATTCTGGTATAAGGTTGTGTGACTGAGTCGGATGTGTCACTCAGATTTTTATGGATTTGGTGGACAAAGTTTCCCGGATATATTGGATAAGTTTGTATTCGTGTTCATCAATAGTATTCTCATTTATTTCAGAATCAGAGTTGTGCAGCGGAAGCGAGGTAGCAGCTGTGTAAGGAAGGAAGTAAGTTCAGTTTGCTATTGTTTGAGGAATAGAGCTTATGTTCTGGATTTCGACGGGTTTTGG
Source organism: Allium cepa (assembly GCA_030765085.1). Taxonomy (NCBI): domain Eukaryota; kingdom Viridiplantae; phylum Streptophyta; class Magnoliopsida; order Asparagales; family Amaryllidaceae; genus Allium; species Allium cepa. Next base: position 84,595,229 of record CM060942.1, on the reverse strand, counting down.
AAAGCTTTTCTGTTGGATAGGATCCAGAAGCTGGTTTGTTTTGGTCTAGTTGTTTCTGGAAGTATCAGCATTGGTTGAGCTGATCATGAAGAAAATTGGCAGCCCAGGATTGTCTGTTGGGATATACAGATATGAGATAAGGAGTTTGGAATTCGAAGTTGGAGACTTCGTTGTTGTTGAGTTTTCTCTGGTTAAGAAAGCAGTGTTTGGATAAGATTGAATTGTCAGTTTGGATAGATGGAATTCATTGTATGTCACGTATCTCTGAGGGAGTACGTGTATGATTCATCATTGGTTGTTGAATCTGTAGTTCAGTTGGAGTTGGATGTTAAGCTGGATTTGAGAGTATTCTGATGTTTTGTTCAGATTGGTGAATCTAGAGGAATGAGAAGAGCTCTGGATTTTGGTGGTGTAGTTAGTTAGTTTTTGTAGAACGAGTCTCCCGATGATTTTTACTTGGGAAACTCGAAATAGTATTAGAAGGATTCCTTCTGATCTATATCAGGATAATTAGTTAGGGATTGTTTGTATGATTGATTGCTATGGTTGTTAGTAATTGGTTGTTAGGAATGCTTTGCTGTTTGAAATTAAAATCTTTTAAGGGTTATTAAATTACCTTTGTTTTAAATTTCGGGGACGAAATTCTTTTAAGGGGGGAGGATTGTAACGACCCGGAATTTTGGGCAATAAGAATTTAATAATCAGTGTAAATAATTTAATTGGTTTGATAATTTTCTTTATAATTTTAATTTTAAATTGGTAAATTTAATCTTTTAAAGGTTAATGAGTTTTAATCTAGCAAAATTTGATAAGAATTGTTTTTCCAAGCTAATGAAATTTTTATTCTATTTATAATATATACAGTTGTTATATATTGTGAATAGAATATTTTTGTTTAAAATAAAAGATGAGTTTTCAAATTATAATATATATGTATGTATATGTTATAGTTTGAATTGTTTTGAAATTTAATTAAAACAATTGATAATTTATAATGTATAAAATAAATGTTTTAGACTTTTAAATGCATACATAAGTATTTATGTATTTAGTAAATTAAAATATTTATACTTGTATATGTATCAAAATTCAAAAGTTTATTAACATAAAAACATCTCATAAATATAAAATTCTCATTCACATAAATATAAGATGTAAGTATCTTTGTAGTAAGATTTTAAATACAATTATGCAAAAAGATTAACACATGTATAAGAAGATTCATTTATCTTACAATTAGTTTTAGAACATTTGCTTATAAAGGTAATTTTATATTTATATATGTAAACATTTATTTAATTATGAAAGATTTCACATTTGTATTTATTTAAATTCAAAAGCTCATTATCATAAAAACATTTCACTAATGAATAATAAACATTTCATAAATACATATAAATAATAAGTAAGCATTTATAACAAAGTAAGTTAAAAATGTAAGGTTATATTTACATTTTAAACTAAATGAAAATTTATTTAAATTTCTTAAGACATGTGTAAGACATGTTAATATCTTAGTAAAACACATGTAAGAAGATCATTACTTAAAGAACAAGTGGCAACATATTTCTAGTAAATGTATTAAGAAGAAAATTAGATTTCACAAACCTTTTCCTTTGTTTTCACTTCTCAACAAAATTTTATGACAACCTATAATCTTCTTCAAATCTGAAAAAAATATCAAATACAAATCTACAACCTGCAAACTTAAATTCTTCTGCAACATTAAGTAGAATCTGCAATTTATCAATTCTGCAAGAATCAACCTTCAAGCAAAAAAAAGTAAAACCTGCATTTCAATGAAAGCTGCAACCTTCAGAAATCAAACCTGCAACATAATTCAAACTGCAACCAAAAGGGAGTTCAACCTGTAAATAACAAAATTTGCAACTTCAACATGTATAACAATTGGATGATCTACTGCAAATTAAAGGCATGCAAATGGAATCAAAGCAACTTTTCAAATTTAAAGTGTCAAGCCTGGAATGTTCAAAATCTGTACTGCTCTGCATTTTTTTCAAGGTGAGTAAATGAATTTTTAAAAGCAGTTTTTAAAACCTGAATTTCATCCTGATTTGAGAATGATATCTTGTTGTTATTTGAAATATTTGATTTAAAGTGAATGCATGTTTTGGGAGTGTGAATAGTTGAATGCCTGAGAAGTTAAAATTTATGCTCTGTAAAATGACAGGTCCCAATTCTATAATAAATTCAATAACTAGATTTTGAATTCGAATTAGCTTTTGGTTAGTAAATAAAAGTTGTTTGTAATCATTTAATTTATCATCTAAAAATATTTGTAAGTTTTAAAATTGAATAATTAGTTTAAAATCTTTGAATTTACAGTAAACCACTAATGCATGTTAAAAATCACTGAATTAAATTTATAGTTTAGATTGAATAAATGGATTCATGTTTGTAAATCATGAGTTTAAATACAAGTTTCATGATTTTTAGTTTAAAGGATCAAGAGAATTTCGAGGTTGAACAAATTTGGGATTTTCATGAACTGCAGATTGAATTCATAATAATTTGATTTGATTTTTGGATCATAGCTTGTATGTAAGCTATAGATCATGGGAAAAATATTTAAGAATTTTTCTAATGTTAGAATTGTGTGAATTAGTGGTAAGTAGGGTTTTAGGTGTGTTTCGGTTCGAGTTTACTGCAAAGACATTCGCGACGTAGGTGATGATTCGAGTGCGTTCATCCTTGGGGAGGAGTCGTGTTTGGGTGGTAGGAGTTCATAGCCGGAGTGGGGATGCGTAAGGTGGTCGGTGCCGTGGATGATGGGTTCGTTTTCCTGGCGACTACAGTTCATTTTGGGTTCGAATGGTCATATTTTGATTCGCGTATGGATTGTAGAATCTGGATTCACTAAGTTACTCGCGTGTCGATTTGGGACTGTGGAGCAGTGTCATGACGACCTACGGCGGCCGTGGGTGCTGTGCAGGTGCACGTGTATACGGTGGTGCAGCTGGAAAATTTTGTATTGGGGGAAGACGAATTGAAGCGTGATGGGTTCTCGCGTGGTAACCAGGGAAACTCGAAGTAGCTACCGCGTTTCCATGGGGAATGACTCGAAGTAAGGGAGATGGGAATAGGGCTCGGGACTGGCTCGAGTGGAATGGGTGTTTGTCTCGAGTAATTAGGGTGTTGCCGTTTATTTAGTACTGCTTATGAAATATAGTTGCAAGAAATACTGAGATTAGGTCTAAGTGCAACTTAATTTGTTGTTGAAAATAATTAGAATCGAGTTTACATTATAAACAAGTTTATTAGATAACAAATATACTTAGTTAAACTTGTTCCTTGTAGATAGAAGATTACATTTTAAAAGGTGTTAATTGAATTCAATTACAAATTTAAAATGTTTTAAAATAATTTCCTTGAAGCAAAGAATAATGGAATTTATTTTAAGTTTAAATTGTTAAGAAGATTGAATTTGGAAGAAATCATCTAAGTAGATTTTGAACTTTAATGTAAAGAAGTATTTTGAATTTTTATTTAAAAGAAGTGTTTAAATCATAAGTATTAAATCAAAGCTTAGGTGATGTTTAATAACTAAAGTTTTCAAATCGTGTAGAAAGAGAATAAGTTGAAATAAGATAATTAAAGTGTTTTAAATCTGAAACTGATTTCTAAATGCCTTATTTTCAAATAAGGATATTATCATGATTTTGAAAACCAAATTGAGTAATTTGTTTTAAGCTGTTAAAATTTGATTTAAATTCAAATATTTTATTTATAAGGATAAATATGGTTAAATTAATTGTTATGAATTTAAGAATACTTAATTAATATGATTTAGTATTAAGTAAAGGATTAATTAAGGATAATGTTTTCTTAATTAATTAAGATATAGAAATTAGTTAATTAATTAATTGTTTAATTAATTTTTAAATAATTAGTTAATTATTTATTTAATTTTAAAATATCACTTAATTAAGAATTAATTAAGTGTAATTACTTAATGAAGTAATTAATGTTTAATAATTGAATGAAATTAAGAAATGATAATTACTTATGGAAGTAATTTAGTTGAAGTGATTAATGGGTAATCACTTGTTGTAATTAATTAAGGAATTAATTAATATAATTGTTTTAAAGTTAATTAATTATGAAGTAATTAATTAATTAAAGAATTAATAATTAATTAATGATGGAATTAATTATTTGTTAAGTAATTAATTAAGAAAGTAATTAAGATTCATTAATGAAGTAATTAAAGATAATTAATTATGTAAGTAATTAAGAATTAATTACTTAATTTATTTTAGTTAATTAATTAAGGTAATTAATTAATGAATAAGATTAATTTAAGATTAATTACTAAAGGTAATTAATTAAATGTAATTAATTAATTAAGTAATTAATTAAGGATTAATTGTTAACTAAATTGAATAATAATTACTTAATGAAGTAATTAAAGATTAATTAAATGGATTAATCAATTAAGGATTAATATAATTGATTTAGAGTTAATTAATTTAGAAGTTAATTAATTAATTTAAGTAATTACAAATTGTTAATTACTGTTTAAAGATTAATGAGATGATTAATTATAAGTTAATTATTTAATTAAATAAAAGGTTAATTAATTAATAAGGATTATTTAATTAATGAATTAATCAAGGTTGATTAATAATAGTAATTAATTTAAGTGTGATTAATTAATTGTAATTAATTAAGAATTAATGTAATTAATTAAGAATTAATGTAATTAATTATAGTTAATTAATTAATAAAGGATCGTTAATTATTATAATTAATGATAGTAATTAAAAGTTAATTACTGAATATGGTTTAGAATAATTACTTGAATGTAATTAAAGATAATTAATCAAGGAAGATTAATTAAAGATAATCATTAAGAGATGATTAATTTAATTTGATTTGTAATAAATAAATGATGCAGGATTAGGATAATCCAAGTGATTAAAGGATAGTAATTAATTTAATTATAGGTTAATTAAATTGATTTAGAGTTAATCAATTCTGTATGAATGATTGATATTGGATGATTGGTTGATATTGAATGTTGATTGATATTGAGTGATTGAATGATATTGGATGATTTGGATATATCTGTTATGTGATATGCTGTTTATGAGATGAATGTTTGATATGATTATCTGTTGTGATAATGTTATTCATCTATCTGTTTATTATATCATCCTGTATATAAGTTTAAACTGTTTAAACCCTTAAGTACAACTTGGACATTAAAATGGCGTTTGGTTTCGGTGAGACCGGGATCGGGTTTCCATATTTGGAATTCCGAAAACCACATCGATTCCAATTAAACGTTAGGTCGTTAATCCAAGTGGAGCGAGTGAAGACTCGAGGTGTAAGGGCTATACGTCAGTATAACTCTGTGGGTGATTCCGTAATGAGTTTGACGGAATAGTGCTTATAGATTCGAGATGGTGATTTAGAGTGCAAGGGCTATGGTCGTTGACTCTGAGGGTGATTCCAAAACGAGTGCAACGAGATAGTGCCTTCGGTTTCGTTCGAACCCGGAACGAACTTGTATGGATTGAATGCTTTCAACACATCGTCAGGCGGACGATGAGCATTCTAAGTGATGTGTTCTATAAAGGTAATCGCAGCCTCAAGACTCATCAACCGGGAATGGCTAAAACAGGGGAGGTGCGCCAAGGCTTCGTGGGTAGCCCCCACTTGAGAGTGAGATTTACCCCTGTCTAGAAGTCCCTTATTATTCGGCTGTGTGGGTGGTTGGTCGCGCCAACCACGGGGTGGTCTTGTTCGGAACTATTCAGTAAGGAATGGGTCCGGCCTTGTGTAGCAGGGGATGAAGGGAGTAATCCTCGGTACGTTGATCTAGGCCACGTACTGTGACGGGCGGTACCCCAGTAGCCCTGCCATTGATGGAAACCAATTTTCCCTACGAGACCCTACGGTTTTGATTGTATTACCCACTTTTGTGGCTAGTAGCTGGAATTTAATGAATGTAACAATTTCGGCTATTTCTTATTTACTTGAAAACCCTAGACACTATTATAATATCACAGAATTTCCTATCAAATGTTTTGGTTAGCGTAAGGTAAAAACTTTTCCATGTTTATGTGTGGGAAGTCTTACGTGATACCTTTTTCTTTCAAAGGTTTTCTAAAGTTAAGCAATTTTAAACCGTTTACTCACACCAGACCCCTGTCTGACCCGAGTGTTTATTTTCTGTTTTATTAAACTCTTGGGTACTCATATTATATATGAGTAGTCAAGTGATTCAGGTTAGCTTGACGAATTCTAGAGGAGTTATGGAGCAGGAGGCTTCCACGTGTAGATATTATGTTTCCGCTGTGTATGTTGTATCTGTGTCTTGTATACTTGAGTTGTATGAATTAGACATATGTATATAACTGTCTAATATGTGTTGTATAAGTTGTGTAACTCTGATGTACTCTGATACTATGTAATATTCTATGTGATATATTATATTTATTCTTTCCGCTGTGAGTTATCTGTTGTTGTTGTGTTCTTCTTTCTCTTTCTTTTCTTCTTCTATCCCTTTCTTTCTTCATCGGCAACGCGATTTCCTGGAGATAGGAAGTCGGGTCGTCGCAAAAACTTATTTCCAAAGATTCATTCATAACTTGGAAAATCATTTTCGATTCAAACTTGAAATCTCTTTAATATTAATTGGAAGTTCATTTACTCATATGAAAGCTTTTTATCACTTAGAAACAATAGTTTTATTTTGGAAAAACCCCGATTCTATTTATACAAGTTAAAAATCTTTGAGTTAAATCAAATTTCCAAATCAACGCTTAAAAATGGTTTAAACCCGTATAACATGTAAAAATCCTTTTTAAATCATAAATACTGAATATAGAATTCAATTTCAGATTTCTTTTGAATTTCAATCTAAATCCGATTATTTAAATTCCAAATCTTTATTAGTTATTCAGAAATAACTTTTATTCTTAAAACAGCTTTCAAAAGCTTTTCACATTAAACTTAATTTATTTCCAAAAAAATATTTGAATTTAAAATTCAAATTCGAACTTATTTAAAAATCTGTGACTTAACCGATTTCCTCGTGAAATCCATATTTGTGTGTGTATAGTGTGGTCCAGGGATTTTACACAATAGTGCACAACATCAATCATTACAGAGATATCAATAACGATAAGCGATATAAACCATAACGCTTATCTCAATTCATAGATTCATAGAGAAATAAACTTATCAATCACAGAGATTCATCATTACGATTCGATGTGGGTTTTGGATAACCAACTGGAATCCGAATCCCTGTCGCATCGAAATCCAAATGCCGTTTTACAGGCAAAAAGGGTTTTCTCATCAATACGGAATAAAATTACCAATCAAAATCCAGCACAGAGTAATTCACATCTCATAGCATCACAATTATAAACAGAAATATTAATTCATTATACATCACTTGATGACAGTCAATCATCTTCTATTTAAGGTGAAAGTGATTTAAAAGAATTAACTACGTAACTATCTTTAATGATAAATAAATTATTCCTAAATCAATTAACTCAATTAACTACAAATTACAGATTGATTTACTTTAATTATTTAATTAACAAATCTGAAATTACAAATTAGTTAAACACTTAATCATTGACTAACCAATCTTTAAATTTTTAAATTAATCAATCTCTGATCACTTAGTTAATGAAAAATTCTGAAGTTAATTAACTACATAAACTTTAATTAAGTTTTTAAAACTTGTATTACATTAATCACCAATTAAAGTATTAATTGGATTTTTAACATTTTTAAGTATTTACTTAATTTATTTAACTTGAAATAAATCCTTATTTGAGTTGTCCAACGGTGATTACTTTATTGGTACTTGAATTTGTTTACAACATTAACTTTAAATTTAATAAGCCTAACCTTTTTCTGAAAACAGGTCACTCGAGTTCACACTAATCCACCCGAGACCGTCACTCGTCCTCACGCACTCCTTCTTTTCTCTTTTTTTTTTCTTTAACTTTTCTTTTAAAACAAAATACTGCAGTTAAAAAAAATTACCCGAGTCTCACCCCTATTATCTCGAGTAACCCCGCGCGTTCCTCTCTTGTTTCCCCGAGACCTCCTCTCCCACTCGTTCCTTCTTCTTCTTCTTCTTCTTTTCTTAACTTCAGCTAAGTTTAATTTTTTTTTTTTAACTTTATTCAGAATAACAAAATCACGCGCCCAATCCAACTCGAAATAAATCAATCTGTTACCCGAGTCAACCCATTTCACTCGAGCATTCACTCGAGTATCTCCCAGGCCCAAAATTGCCTGACACAAGATCGACATCGTGCACGTGCACGACGTCGCGCCGCCGCTACGGTGAGCTCCAAACTCTTCGACAAGTCGCAAATCATTGCAACACTCGAAATCCAAGTTAAATTCAAAGCCAACCATACTGAATCAAATTTTAGCTTTTCGTTCGAACCCTGGAACTTCATCACCTACCTTCAATTGCTTCGCCTCCGCATCCTCGATCACCATTGATCACGCAACACCCACTGGAGCTTCGTCAACCACCCCTGATTCAATTCCCCCGGGTCTCGATCAACTCGATGCGTCCATGGTGATAAAATCACCTCGTTCACAGACACGAAAAAAAATTCGAATATAACCCTAAATCGAACACGACACCTCAATTTACTCAATAGAAAAAAATTTCAACAATTTTCCCAAACTCGGCGATGATCAAACCTGCTTCGACCAAAATCTTAGCATTCAATATTGATTCGATCAAGAGAAAATGATCAAAGTACTGATTTCATTTATATTCAAACTATCATTGAGATACTCAACTAAAAATCATCACTATTGTTTTAAAAATCCTAATTTCGTATGTTTATTCAAAATATGAAATCGAATCAATGATTTAAAATAGTTGAAATTATCACAATTTTTTGTTTTTGCTGTAAAACCAAGTTTACAGGGTCGAACACTTCATGATCAAGCTTAAACAAAATTTTAAACTGTGAGTTAAATTTTAAACAACTTACTTTGTTTAAGAATTCCAATCCTAACATGTTTGTATGAAGTTTCATTTGTTTTCTTTCTAACTTACTTTACTCTGAGAACCAAAGGTATATAATGACAAATTATATACAGAATCTACTGCAAAAAGAATATACGCAGAGCATTTAATTTAAACTATAGCAAGCATATATTCTTAAAAAAAACAAATACACAGGTTAAATTTTAAAACCAGTTTGTTTACTCATATGTAAAAACAAAGAAGTCAAATAAAAGAAAGAAAGCTTGCTCACCTTGAAAAGTTTTGAAAAACAGATAGTTGTTGCTTTTGAAAACTGCAGTATTGATTTTTTTCTTTTTCTATTTGCAGTTTGATTTTTTTTTCTTTTCTTTTCTTTTAGCCCTGTTTGCTTTGGTTGTTAAATTGAATTGCATGCTTGAACTTGAATGATGTTTTTGAGTTTGAAATAGATGAAGATGTTTACATTTTCTTTTTCTCTGATTTTGCTAAGTTTGGTTCGAACAAAATGGAGAAGATGATTGATATATAGAAAGTGAAGTTTACAGGTGATATCACATATATTATTTTATAAAGCAAATCTCGGCTGAGAAGATCTCAAGACATGCTGAGGAGATGTCATTGTGCATGGGTACTAAATGCAAGTGTCTTTGTTTACAACCCATGCTGTTGAATCATGTATGCACAGTTCTTTTTGCTTGAACATGTACTTCCTTTATTTAACTAAAGATCTTGAATGTTTTGGAGGCTGAAAGGAAGTAGCCTACTTCCTATATTTTTATTTATGTATGTAAATTTTATTCTAGTTTTTGTTTGTTTTTTTATTTGCTTTGTAGATATTGTGACATTCTATATTAATATGTTGTTATTTTTATTTATTTAAACTTTAATTTTTCAAACATTAAATTTATAACGTATATTTTATTTTACATTTTACACTTATCACTTATATTCAACATTGATACGTAGTTTATATTTTATTTTATTTTAAACACTTTATTTATAATTCAATTCAACTGAAAATATTCGCTTTGAGTTTTAAATCAAATTCTAAAAAAAATAAGTAAATACATCTTATTAAATTTGAAATTTTCAAACAAATTCGTAATTTAACCCAAAAATTAAATTAAATTATACTTTTAAATTCGTCATTAAACCGGGATCGTTACAGACTTCCCCCCTTAAAAAGAATTTCGTCCTCGAAATTTGCCAGAGAGATAACGAAGATAGATGAAAGATAGAGAAATATCTTTCCAGATCATACTGGATATCAAGTCTGCATTTGGCTTACCAAATCAGAATTATCAACAATAGATATGAGAACAAACTCCATCAACTACGAAACAATTGGGTTATTTGATCTACGAAGTATACAGGAGTATTGGCTAGTCCGAAGGAATAACTAACCGTTCGTAGAATATATTGAAACCCAATGAAATAGATAGAAATAGATTCGATTACGATTTCTGATTCAAGATTTAATTCATTTACGATTTGCTGAAAAATGAAACTAAGGGTAGTTCTAATGTCGAACAAAATTCGAACAATTTAATCGTAAACGAGAAGATTACCTTATAAAATTCATTTTCTTAATCAGATGTTGAGGTTGAAGAATCATCTCTGATTGCATACCCTCTCCTTACTAAAGTTTGCTTCTTGGCTGGACAATTTTTGATCCTATGTCCCGGCTTGCGACATTTATAGCATCCCGTAGATTCCTGATCTGGCCTCATAAATGGCTCTCTCATTCCTGGCTTCCAATCATCCTTGCATTTATCTGAGTAATGACCTTTCTCCAAACAATTGAGACAAGTAACATCCTTCTTTTTCTTCTGTATACTCTTCTTTCCTTTAGTTTTCCTCGATTTCTTTCCGCCAAACTTCCTTTTTCTCCAATTCAGATTACTTGCATCTACATTCTCCTCCGGATCTTTTTGCTTTTCCAGAGTATCGTACCTATAGCCCATATCAATTAATTCAGAAAAAGATTCCTTGACGTGAGTAGTCATCCTTTCCTGAAACTCCTTGTTCATTCCCCGAATAAACTTTTCATTCTTCTTTAACGGTGTATTCACCAATTCTGGACCAAATCGAGATAATTCAATAAATTGTTTAAGTATTCTTCAAACGATAAATTCCCTTGCTCTAAATCCATAAACTCCTGGTACACTCTAGAGATACCAGCAGATGACATATATCGCCGCTCAAACACTTCCTTGAAACGACTCCAAGTAAATTCATCTGTCGACTCATCCACGGTAACAGTTTCCCACCAAACTAAAGCCTCTTCCTGGAGTTGCCATGAAGCTATCAATCGCATCTGATCATCTTTTAATTTTAGTCCTTTGAAAATCTTTTCGCACGATCGAATCCAGGCATGTGCTTCGATAACGGTTTCTTTGCCAGTGAATGACTTTCCACCAATTCTAGAAAATTTGGATATAAATCAGCCAAATTCAATTGAGATTGAATAGGAATATCTGTCGTTGCAGGGTTTTGACCAGCTAAAGTAGTACTTTCCTGTCTCCTATTTCGTCCTCTTCTTCCACTCATTCTTACTATCTGTAAATAGTAAGAAATCCGATTTAGGCATTCGGACAAAATATCTCAGAGAATAACAACAGATAAAGAAAATAGATTAAGACATTTGGGTTTGGTTCCACTGGTTGTACTCATTCTAGGGTATACTTCACCCTATCTCTAATGAGCCATCTAATGTGTTACACTCCGTAGCTAAAGTTCTTACTCAACCTTCAGCTCTGATACCAAATGTGATGACGCGGATTTTTGCCCGCTCAAAAATCGACATCCATACTTCATATTGTATTCGAATGCCATAGATTCGACCGTTCAAATCCGATTCGCCGGAGCTTATAACAACATTAAGTAAATAACACAGCGGAATAAAAGAATAATACATTGATATACAGCTTTGATACAATATCTGATACAACAGATGATCCAAAAGATATCAATATACATCAGAGATATGATACAATAAAATAGCAGCGGAAAAGAAAATAGATGACATCTAGCAGCGGAACAATATAACTCTAAGATAGTCTTCAAAAGAGAACTCCGAGAACTGTAACTCCATCTCCAAGAACCAATCCAGCAATAGCTCGAACTCCCCATAACAATGCACAAAGATAAGCAAGTGCGGTGTGATCCAAAGACTGAACTAGCTCCAGATAACCTACTAATCTGACTATCTGAAAAACCCAACTCCAGACTGCTCGTGTAGAAAATAATGAGCACCCAGAGTTTAGGAAAGAAACAATAAACTCTGGATCAGTCGTGGGACTGGTGTGAGCAACAAAAACAGTTTATCTTTTAAAACATTCAACAAAAGATTTTCAAAGTCAATTCGCAATGCTTTTTAAAAATGAGACTACCATAAGGCCTCCCGCACACGCACACAATGCAAATGCAGAATCGGAGGAGATTTCTCCTTATGATAGTCAAAGATGCTTGACGCATTAAAAAGAAACATTTGATATTATTACTAGTGCATAGTGTAGAGAAAATTCATTTCGAAAATAAAGATATAAATCTTAGCCGACATAGACATTTCGAACTATGCCTACTATAGCTACCATCCAAACAGTGGGGCGCCACCATAAGTAGATGGCAGGTAATACAACTAATACCGTACAAGGCTCGTATTTGAAGAATGGATTTTCCAACAAATGGTCAGGCCAAGGAACTTCCCATTGCCACATGGAAACGCCTCTGGAAGGAAGCCCCGAGAACCACCGTTCTCTGCTAAACAAAGCCGGGAATCCCTTTTCCCAAGGGATATTACAAACCCTCAGATATACCACCCCCGGTCCTTTGGGACCTTTAAACGAGAGCTCTCTAACCAACATCACACCATAATAATAAGTGTTTCAACATCAATAAATATCTGGGCTTCATACCATGATACTACCCTTTTCCAGAAGGAATGGTCATACCCTAGGGACGCTATCCCTGAAAACCTTGACGCACAATTCCTGTTTCGACCATTACCGGTTTGTGAGGCTCGACGAAGTCTCATCCACAAAAACACACTTTATACAAAAGCCGTGCTTTGGGTCAACAAATGATCATAAAAATGATCACCAAGATAGACGATCAAACTAATGATCCTTTCTCAAATAATCAACACAATGATCATTTCACAGCAACACTCAGCATGTCACATTACCAAATTGGGAATATATCGCTGATAACCTTCAACTACATAACCTCTGAGCTCGTACGTCTCAGAGAAGGGTGTTAAGCTAAAAGAATAAATTCTCCGCCACCAACAGAAATATATATGAAAGAAATCGGCTTTATATCTCAATTTGTAATGTCAGACATACTATCCATACAAGTCTGTTCTAGGTTCGAACAGAACCGAAGGCACTTCTAAAGAAGCTCTTGCAATCTGGATATCCACAATCCTGATCGGATTCCCCATCACATATGGAGAACTCTATACCGGAGCAACTCGGTGCAGATTCAATCGACAGGTCATCCCATCGCTCTCGCAAATACCCGGTCTTCAACACCGGTCTTCAAATGCTATCCATAACGACGTATCACATACTCGGAATGGGTTATACGACCCAAAGGTCCTTTCCCGGCTAACCCGAATAGTGAGCGCAAAATATAAAACATATGGATATGGGATTTCGATTAAGTCACAACTTAATAATTCCAAAGTTTCTTTCAAATGGTTTAAACCAATTACCATTTCAAATCTTTTAAACAAAAAGATTTATTTCACAAAGTTCACTCAGTTTCACAAAGATTCATTTACGGATTTCAAAACAATTTCCGTTTCAATTGGATTAACTCATTTAAATCTTTAAATCAAAGATTTATCTCATAGCTTTCAAAACTTATTTCCAAAGATTCATTCATAACTTGGAAAATCATTTTCGATTCAAACTTGAAATCTCTTTAATATTAATTGGAAGTTCATTTACTCATATGAAAGCTTTTTATCACTTAGAAACAATAGTTTTATTTTGGAAAAACCCCGATTCTATTTATACAAGTTAAAAATCTTTGAGTTAATTCAAATTTCCAAATCAACGCTTAAAAATGGTTTAAACCCGTATAACTTGTAAATATCCTTTTTAAATCATAAATACTGAATATAGAATTCAATTTCAGATTTCTTTTGAATTTCAATCTAAATCCGATTATTTAAATTCCAAATCTTTATTAGTTATTCAAAAATAACTTTTATTCTTAAAACAGCTTTCAAAAGCTTTTCATATTAAACTTAATTTATTTCCAAAAAAATATTTGAATTTAAAATTCAAATTCGAACTTATTTAAAAATCTGTGACTTAACCGATTTCCTCGTGAAATCCATATTTGTGTGTGTATAGTGTGGTCCAGGGATTTTACACAATAGTGCACAACATCAATCATTACAGAGATATCAATAATGATAAGTGATATAAACCATAACGCTTATCTCTATTCATAGATTCATAGAGAAATAAACTTACCAATCACAGAGATTCATCATTACGATTCGATGTGGGTTTCGGATAACCAACTGGAATCCGAATCCCTGTCGCATCGAAATCCAAATGCCGTTTTACAGGCAAAGAGGGTTTTCTCATCAATACGGAATAAAATTACCAATCAAAATCCAGCACAAAGTAATTCACATCTCATAGCATCACAATTATAAACAGAAATATTAATTCATTATACATCACTTGATGACAGCCAATCATCTTCTATTTAAGGTGAAAGTGATTTAAAAGAATTAACTACGTAACTATCTTTAATGATAAATAAATTATTCCTAAATCAATTAACTCCATTAACTACAAATTACAGATTGATTTACTTTAATTATTTAATTAACAAATCTGAAATTACAAATTAGTTAAACACTTAATCATTGACTAACCAATCTTTAAATTTTTAAATTAATCAATCTCTGATCACTTAGTTAATTAAAAATTCTGAAGTTAATTAACTACATAAGCTTTTATTAAGTTTTTAAAACTTGTATTACATTAATCACCAATTAAAGTATTAATTGGATTTTTAACATTTTTAAGTATTTACTTAATTTATTTAACTTGAAATAAATCCTTATTTGAGTTGTCCAACGGTGATTACTTTATTGGTACTTGAATTTTTTACAACATTAACTTTAAATTTAATAAGCTTAACCTTTTTCTGAAAACAGGTCACTCGAGTTCACACTAATCCACCCGAGACGTCACTCGTCCTCACGCACTCCTTCTTTTCTTTAACTTTTCTTTTAAAACAAAATACTGCAGTTAAAAAAAATTACCCGAGTCTCACCCCTATTATCTCGAGTAACCCCGCGCGTTCCTCTCTTGTTTCCCCGAGACCTCCTCTCCCACTCGTTCCTTCTTCTTCTTCTTCTTCTTTTTTTCTTAACTTCAGCTAAGTTTAAATTTTTTTTTAACTTTATTCAGAATAACAAAATCACGCGCCCAATCCAACTCGAAACAAATCAATCTGTTACCCGAGTCAACCCATTTCACTCGAGCATTCACTCGAGTATCTCCCAGGCCCAAAATTGCCTGACACAAGATCGACATCGTGCACGTGCACGACGTCGCGCCGCCGCTACGGCGAGCTCCAAACTCTTCGACAAGTCGCAAATCATTGCAACACTCAAAATCCAAGTTAAATTCAAAGCCAACCATACTGAATCAAATTTTAGCTTTTCGTTCGAACCCTGGAACTTCATCACCTAACTTCAATTGCTTCGCCTCCGCATCCTCGATCACCATTGATCACGCAACACCCACTGGAGCTTCATCAACCACCCCTGATTCAATTCCCCCGGGTCTCGATCAACTCGATGCGTCCATGGTGATAAAATCACCTCGTTCACAGACACGAAAAAAAATTCGAATATAACCCTAAATCGAACACGACACCTCAATTTACTCAATAGAAAAAAATTTCAACAATTTTCCCAAACTCGGCGATGATCAAACCTGCTTCGATCAAAATCTTAGCATTCAATATTGATTCGATCAAGAGAAAATGATCAAAGTACTGATTTCATTTAAATTCAAACTATCCTTGAGATACTCAACTAAAAATCATCACTATTGTTTTAAAAATCCTAATTTCGTATGTTTATTCAAAATATGAAATCGAATCAATGATTTAAAATAGTTGAAATTATCACAATTTTTTGTTTTTGCTGTAAAACCAAGTTTACAGGGTCGAACACTTCATGATCAAGCTTAAACAAAATTTTAAACTGTGAGTTAAATTTTAAACAACTTACTTTGTTTAAGAATTCCAATCCTAACATGTTTGTATGAAGTTTCATTTGTTTTCTTTCTAACTTACTTTACTCTGAGAACCAAATGTATAGAATGACAAATTATATACAGAATCTACTGCAAACAGAATATACACAGAGCATTTAATTTAAACTATAGCAAGCATATATTCTTAAAAAAAACAAATACACAGGTTAAATTTTAAAACCAGTTTGTTTACTCATATGTAAAAACAAAGAAGTCAAATAAAAGAAAGAAAGCTTGCTCACCTTGAAAAGTTTTGAAAAACAGATAGTTGTTGCTTTTGAAAACTGCAGTATTGATTTTTTTTCTTTTTCTATTTGCAGTTTGATTTTTCTTTTCTTTTCTTTTAGCCCTGTTTGCTTTGGTTGTTAAATTGAATTGCATGCTTGAACTTGAATGATGTTTTTGAGTTTGAAATAGATGAAGATGTTTACATTTTCTTTTTCTCTGATTTTGCTAAGTTTGGTTCGAACAAAATGGAGAAGATGATTGATATATAGAAGGTGAAGTTTACAGGTGATATCACATATATTATTTTATAAAGCAAATCTCGGCTGAGAAGATCTCAAGACATGCTGAGGAGATGTCTTTGTGCATGGGTACTAAATGCAAGTGTCTTTGTTTACAACCCATGCTGTTGAATCATGTATGCACAGTTCTTTTTGCTTGAACATGTACTTCCTTTATTTAACTAAAGATCTTGAATGTTTTGGAGGCTGAAAGGAAATAGCCTACTTCCTATATTTTTATTTATGTATGTAAATTTTATTCTAGTTTTTGTTTGTTTTTTTATTTCCTTTGTAGATATTGTGACATTCTATATTAATATGTTGTTATTTTTATTTATGTAAACTTTAATTTTTCAAACATTAAATTTATAACGTATATTTTATTTTACATTTTACACTTATCACTTATATTCAACATTGATACGTAGTTTATATTTTATTTTATTTTAAACACTTTATTTATAATTCAATTCAACTGAAAATATTCGCTTTGAGTTTTAAATCAAATTCTAAAACAAATAAGTAAATACATCTTATTAAATTTGAAATTTTCAAACAAATTCGTAATTTAACCCAAAAATTAAATTAAATTATACTTTTAAATTCGTCATTAAACCGGGATCGTTACACAAACAATCATCAATCATCATATAATAAATTATTTCTCACTTATTTAAAATATCAGTGAGTCGGAAAGAGTGAGTTGTACTTACTTTGCGTCCAATAGCAGTTGCAGTATTTTATTCCAAATAAAATTAATCGAGCATTTAATTTTACCTAAAATTCACACTATCTTAAATAAATCCCAATCCAACTCCACAATGTAGTGCTCGTCATTATGAATGCAATTCATTTCGTGCGAAACAGACCTCCTATGAAAAGGTTATGACGTTTTACAGTTTGTACGAATTATAAATAAAATAAATTCAATTTCTATTTTTGTTTTCTAACCCAAGAATTCATCTCAGCCCTTGATTTTGCCTTCATCAGATCTGGTCGCTTGTTCTTTCTCTTCCCCAACGTGAATCACATACATGATAAAACCCATAGCTGTCACTTTTGTTTGAATTTTCGAGGCCACCATGTTGAAGTTTAAGATGATCGGCGACCTCCGTTACGAAGCCCCCTACGCGTGCCACCATCGGCCAAGATATGGGCGAGCTCGGCCTCATCATCATTGAGAAAAACGCGTGCAACAGCAGCAACTTTGAGGACGAATTGCCGCCATATCGATCGACTTCGCACGATCGTCACCGTATGGATTTAAAGGTCTCGTCGTTGTCTACAACTTTGTAGTTAAAGCTATTAGCTAATTGTCGATGGATCATGAGATATTAGAGGAGAAACGAGTATGATTTCTGGCCATTGAAAGAAAAATGGCGGCCAGCCCTAATTCCTTAGGGTTTAGTGAAAAATGAAAGAAATCAGCGGCTTTTATAGAAAATTGCAAAACACCATTCATCCCGAAAATTTCCGAACTCGAAACGAAGCGTGCCACTTGTCATTTATAATGTTTTAATCCTATTCTGAATGCAGTGGAATATATATCGCAGCCAATTCGATCGTATTTGGAAGATAGGTTTTCGAATCGACTATTTAAATTTAAAATTCTCTTAAATGAATTTCTACGCAATTTAGCTTGCCCCGGACAAACTGTAAATCTGATTGACACATAATTTGAAATCTTACAAATATTTAACAATACGAATCCGATGAAACTGGTTTCATCGAAATCCGAGACTGTTTGAAAAATGACTATTTTTACCTATCAATTAAATATTAAAATATTCAATTTCTACAATTTAACTTTTAATTCAATTTTAAGAGTTCTCTAACATCATTCTAATTCAAATAGAACTTAACTCAACTTCATAAATCATTTTTATCCACATTAAATCCAAATTCTAATTATTTTCTCAATTTCAAATATTCAATTATCAATTTAATTATTCAATTAAATCATAATATTCGAAACAAAAGCTATTAAGCTTATAAATTTAACTTGTGCATATTTAAAATCAATTAAATATACGAATTTCAAATGACAGAAATTCTAGATCGTTACATTCTCCCCTACTTAAAATAATTTCATCCTCGAAAGTACCAAGTAAGAAAAAGTCGCTAAATCCATTAACTTTTCAAAACAATTCGTCAAAACTAGATTTAGCAAATCTATTTAACCTTTTAACTTCTTCCAAAAATCATTAGTTAAACTTCTTGTAAAACTTTACTAAGTTATCAAATCCATATATAGTTATCTTTTCAAAACCAACTAATATCATTTAACTTTTGACTTGATATCAAAAATTTAGTTTTCATAAATTTTCCAAATTTTCTCAAAAAGTTTCTAACGCCTCAAATTTTCAAAAAAATTCGCCATAGTCTCCTTTGCGTGGTTCGATCCGAAAAAAATAGCAATATATATATATATATATATATATATATATATATATATATATATATATATATATGTCACAAATATACATCTCATCATCAAGGATGAGGCATCCCGAAGGGAAAAAAGTGTGAAAGTACGATATGTAATCCGAGATATGTACCTTATATATTATTAGCGAGCATATACGGCTAATATAGTGCAAAAGCGAGCTCCAAAAGCGAAGCAAGCGCCATCCGCACCTACTAAAACTCAACAAACCAATGAGAAACATGTATATATGAAAAGAAATATCAATATACAACATATACCAATACAACAACTATATATGCCACTATAGCAAATGAAATCAAAAACAACAAATCCAACCATCCAATAACTATCATCCAACAAACCAATATCCATCCAATCAATCCATAACAAATCAATATTCATTCACTTCTTATAAATATTCATTGAATTGGTTTTTCAATTTTATCCCCAGTTGATTTATTAACATTGGACTTTACTAACATTCATTCATTCATTCATTTTGTTTCAACGCATTTAATTTCAATTGGTTGATATCTAATTGACTTTCATTCAATTTATTCAATTTCATTAGCTTTTAATGAATTAACACCTAATCCACTACTCCATATCAATTCACTTATTAATTCAATTGTTAATTCATTTTACAACTACAGATTGAATTTCATAATATAACTCGAATTCATTTTCATTAATGTCTTCTTTTCATTAATTCACTTTATTAATTAACTTCGATACCAAAATCAACTTCATTTAGCATCACTTAAGTTATGTTCCTTTTTATAAACATCACTTTGTTTAACTTAACTTAAATTTCAACTTACAAATCGAATTCATATTTCAATTCTAAAGTCAATTTATTTAACTTCAAATCATACATTTATTATGCTAACTCAAATTTCTTTCAACTTTACTAAAATTAAAATTTTATTTCATATTATAAGTCCAAACTCATTTTACTTATGCTTATCAATTTCATCTTGGATTTTAAATTCAAATTCGTTTATCACAACAAATCTTCAATTTCAGTTTACTATTGGTAGCAAACCCATCACACAGAAATTCGAAAATGATACTGATGATGCTGTAGTCATCACCCTTATTATTTCCCAGCAACAGTACTGAATTCAATGCTTTATATTCTTTCAAAGAAATCCTTTTATATTTATTTATAATTCACATTTACAAATCTTTCACGTATATAATTTCACTGTTTTACTATCTTACTTCAATTATATAAGATTCATTCCAAATTCTATTATTTTATTAAGATTTATAATAATATAATCTCTTTAACTTTTGAAAAACAAATTTCAAAATCAGCGGAATTAAAAAAATTCAAATTCTTAGTTAAATCCATTTTTATTTATAACTCAAATAGTTTCATTTCTTATATGTAAGATTATTTCACAATTGTAAATCATTTTAATTATAATTTCATACTTAAAATTCTTTTGCTCATATAATTTATTCTTTTATAATTGTTGCTTCTATTTAGATGATTCAAACAGCTTTTATTAACTTATATATTTTTACATTTTAAACAACCAAACAATCAATTTATATACACTTTAATAATTCTGAAAAATTATTCATATATAAAATAAAATCTAGGTAAAATTATTTCATTTACCCAATTTAAATTAATACTATGTCGACTTGCCTCGTTCAAGTGTTTGGAAATCCCTATCGATAACATGGCATCCCACATGCCGACCAGAATTCACAAACAACTCAATGGATAAGTAAACACAATATAAAACATTTTATATTCACTAACAAATACGCGCTCATATATATAATATAATCAAACTCAATCTAGGGTGCTACTGTCCCTATCTATACCGAGTACAAATCAAAGCTTAGGAATATACAAAATCTAAGCTCTAATACCATATGTGACGGGACGCAACCAGTGGGTAATACCCACCGTAGCTCACACTGATACCTTGCGCTTTGCTTTTACGGCCAGCCTCTCGACTACAACCAATCCTTTCACTCTAGGGACATGTAGGGGAAAGACTCATCTGTTCGCTACATAATAAGAAGCGAGAAGCCCCTATCAGGCTGAACATAATCAAGCAAAACCGATGTACATAATCTGTAGAAATGCAATGTCAGACAAACATCCATACAAGTTGTCCAAGAATAGGACAAACCGAAGGTACTTTCCTACCACATCCTGTCGGAAAATCCCTAGGATTAGTAGTGAATAGTCCTCGCATTGGATATTTCATAATGAAGAGACCACTGCTACTGGATGTATATTGGGATTTTAACCCCAAACGATCAGCACACAGTTCCCCTACTATGAAAATCCGGAGTATCAATATAATCACAAGCAACCTGCACAATCGTCGCATATACGTTGGTCCGAAGTGGTTTTCAGATAAATCTGATCTCGGTCTCTTCGCACCAACAACGCAAAACTGTTTCTCAACCTCACACAGAAACTAAGTCTCATAGACTTATCACGTCTCCAACTTTCAACTTGCTATTCTTCGGGCCAAGAAGGAAGCTCGATAGGTTGAAGTAATACTCCGTACTATACGGATCAACATCCTCAACACAAACGATAATCAAGCCTACACAGAAGGCAACGTACTAAGTGTACGACTAAATAGTTCCCACATCAAGTCGAAGAACTAAAATTTTGGCCAAGTTTGATAGTCGATTATTTAACTACCAAAACAAACAAACGAATATTCAACACCATAACAATCATTAGGCCTTTTTTATTAATCTTTATTAATTAAATCATTTGCCGAATATTTACTTCAAATTATCTTTTAAAAAGATATATTCTCAAAACCATTTCACTTCTATATTCGAAAACATTTCCAACTACTTATTTAATAATAAGTAGTTCACAAATTAATTTATTTTTAACACTTAGAATATATTACATATACTTAAATCACGATAGAGTATATATTTTATTCTATGAGGAAAATATTCTCCTTAAACATCTTTTATTTGGGTCAGAACGAATACTACGTAAAACATCGTTACGACAACCCAAAATCACTAGTATAGAGATTCGAAAAATTAGATAGATATATAAATCCCAATACTATACAAAAACATTTCCTTTTGAAAATCATTTACTATAACAATAGTGTTATAATCCATCATTTCCTTATACTTTTCGAAAACGTCTATTTCAACAATGAATGTTGAAATTATGGTTTCGATATTTAACACATTTTAAAACATCATTTAATCATTTTATTCCATTTAAAATATCACTTCCCAAAACATTGATTTAAATCCAAAAGATTATTCACTGTCCAAAATCGTGAATACAAACCATTTACCAAATCCAATACTTCTACACATTTATTAGAAGATAATCCACTGTTCAAAATCGTGGATATAATTCCCAATCAAATTCTTTAATATTGCAACATTAAATCTAAAGGATTATCCACTTTCCAAAATTGTGGATATATCTCCTTTAATAAACTTCTATATTTAACTTATGAAATTCAATTGATTTCGAACTTATAAAACAATGTTTATAAATTCCTTTTACATTTTATAAAAACTTCAACTTACAAAATCCCTTTATTAACTCTTTCCATTTATAACTCAATTATGTATCAAAAATCCAAATTATAAGTTAATTACTTATAATTCGTCTATTTACAAATTCATTCATTTTATAACTTCACAAATCGTAAATTCTATTCTTTTATAAACTCCATTTATAACATCATTTTAACAATTATAAAAACTCCTTTATAATTCAATTATTCTGATTTATAAAAATTCAATTTTATAAATCTTCTTTACAAACCATTTATATTACTCAAAAAATCTCAATTTAAACCATTTCAATAATCATTAACTCCATATTTCACAAAAATCATATTTCAATTATATTTCCTAAAATATCATAATTTTTATAAAAATTATCACATTTATTTATTCAAAATAAATCAATTCTTAACGATTCAAAATTCAATAAAACATTTATTTTCAAAATCACTTTAAAATTCTTTTAAATTTGAAATCGTTACTTCAACATTTTTAAAACTCCAAAATAGGCCCCCAATGCTGCAACAACACTAAACACATCAATCACGGCATCCAAACATCAAATATCATACGACAACAGAATATATCACAATATTTGTAAATAAAATCAATACTGGTGAGGAATCCAGTTGGATCCCTCTAAGTGTCACCTACAATAAATATACATATTAGAATATGTATATAATGTCCGCTTCAAGGCAGACGCACGTACAAAGGGTCATCCACTCATACACGGGAACGTATATGGTCATCTGCTCCACTAGGCAGGTATACATCTAAATACCAATCAATATATCATATATCCTCCAAACAATCATCAATCATCCTGCAATAAATTATTTCTCACTTATATAAAATATCAGTGAGTCAGAAAGAGTGAGTTGTACTCACTTTGCGTCTAACAGCAGTTGCAGTGTTTTATTCCGAATAAAATTAAACGAGAATTTAATTTTTCTCAAAATTCACACTAGCACAATAAATCCCAATCCAGCTCCATAACAAAGTACTCGTAAATAGAAACCCAACGCAATTCATTTCGGGCGAAACAGACTTCGTATGAAAAAGTTATAACGTTTTAAAGTTTGTACGAACTATAAATAAAATAAATTCAATTTCTATTTTTATTTTCTAACCCTGGAATTCATCTCGGACCTTGATTTTTCCTTCATCAGATCTGGTCACTTGTTCTATTTCTTCCCCAATGTGAATCACATACGTGATAAAACCCATAGCCGTCACTTTTGTTTGAATTTTCGAGGCCACCACGTTGAAGTTGAAGACGATCAGCGACCCCCGTTGCAAAGCCCGCTACGCATGCCACCATCGGCCAAGATATGGACGAGCTCGGCCTCATCATCATTGAGAAAAATGCGTGCAACTACAGAAACTTTGAGCACGAATTGCCGCCACATCGATCGACTTCGCACGATCATCACCGTATGGATTTAAAGGTCTCGTCGTTGTCCACTACTTTGTAGTTGAAGCTATTAACTAATTGTCGATGGATCATAAGATATTAGAGGAGAAACGAGGATGATTTCTGGCCTTAGAAAGAAAAATGGCGGCCAGCCCTAATTCCTTAGGGTTTAGTGAAAAATGAAAGAAATCATGTGCATTTATAGAAAATTGCAAAAATTATTCATCCCGAAATTTTCCGAACTCGAAATGAAGTATGCCGCCTGGCGTTTATAATGTTTTACCCCTATTCCGAACGCAATGGAATATATATTGGAAGCCAATTTCATCGTATGTGGAAGATAGGTTTTCGAATCGACTATTTAAATTTAAAATTCACTTAAACGAATTTCTACGCGTTTTAGCTTGGCCCGGACAAACCGTAAATCCGATTGACATGAAATTTGAAATATTAAAACAATTTAACATTACGGATCCGAAGAAACTGGTTTCGTCGAAATCTGAGACTGTTTGAAAAATGACTATTTTTACCTGTCAATTAACTATTAAAATATTCAATTTCTACAATTTAACTTTTAATTCAATTTTAAAAGTTCTCTAACATCATTCTAATTCAAATAGAACTTAACTTAACTTTATAAATCATTTTTATTCAAATTAAATCCAAATTCTAATTATTTCCTCAATTTTAAATATTCAATTATCAATTTAATTATTCAGTTAAATCATAATATTCGAAATAAAATTTATTAAGCTTATAAATTTAACTTGTGAATATTTAAAATCAATTAAATATATGAATTTCAAATGACAGAAATTCTGGGTCGTTACAATAACATTGATAAGAGTGCAACATACTGATTGCATTCAATTTAGACCTCGTCTGAGCAATATATGAATTAGAGAATAATTGAGATTAAGTAAAAAAATAATTCATATTATTTAATTAGGTTAATTACTTTATTCAATTTTAATTTCTAAAACCAAACAACCGCCGACATCAAATGCTCGTTGTCGCCCCCGCCGTTTCTAGCCATTGAAAGCCCCACCTTCACACCAATGACCGCCCAGACCATGTCGTTCCAAATGCCACCGGTCTGATCACTACAATCGCCACCAATCTCAAGAAACCACCCAGTAACGCACCACCTTTGAACTTAATTCATGCCGCCATGAGTTGGTCCATGATGATCTGACCATTCATTGCCTACGTCATCCGATGCCAATTATCTTCGTAGTTGAGGTCGAGGCCTAATTTGGCCTCAGGTGGCTTGGATCAACCATGGAAGTCAATCTAGGGTATTTATTTATTTATTTTAGCGGCTAAGGTTTGAATATAGTTGAATAAAATATTACAGATCAAACTGGTCCTCATATAGACAAATAGCCGACACTTTCCACATTCCAAACCATCACGAACTCCAAATGAGGCATGCTCCCTGATATTTCTGGCAAAATACTTATATTTTGAACACAATGGAACTAGTTTAGAAACCTTAATTGCATCATATACGGAAGTTAACTTTTAAAATTAAGTTACTTTATATTTCACATGTTTATCTTGATGAATTATTTTTAAACCAATTTAATCAATTTTAATTCTAAATTAAAAGTTCAACTATCATAATTCTGGTTCAAATAAAATTTAAATAAGATTTTGAAATCATTTTTTTCCGTATTAATCCAAGCTTAAAATACTTTATTAATTCTAATATTTAATTATACATCATTATAAAATATGGTTCGTTACGTTTTATATTTTTTTATTAATAAAATTATCAAGAACATTTTAATATAAAAATATTCACATTTCCAAAAGTAATAATTTCCATTAAAGTATTTACCTGTTTCTAATTAAAATTCTGAGACAAAATAGATTTCCATATTCCACAACTAATTAATTTCTCCAAAATTCCTTTAATAGAAAAGCTTATATACTTAAATCATTTATCCATTATAGTTTAAATTCAAATTCAAATTTGTTCTAGAATAAATCAACTTCCTTTAAAAAAAATTGCGTAAAAATCCAAATATTCATATAGGATTTAAATTTAGCTTTAATTGAAATCCAATTATTTCTCGTTTGAAAAAAATTCAAACTGAAGTTCAAACTATATTGATGTCCAAATAGTCAAATTATTTTACAAGAAAATCTTCCTACTAATTTAATTAATCAAAAATTCTATATAAAAGAACTTCAATACAAAATATTCCTTCTTTCCATAAATTGAAATAAATCAATTTCGAAAGATAAATTTGAGTATAATATCGAAATAATTTTTCTAAAATATCTTACTAACTTTAGTATTCATATCTAGATTTTCATACTTAAATGAAAACATTCTTTTTATTTTTCTTGAAACATTCCTTTTATTTTCAAAATAGTCAACTAATACAATAATAAATTCACTCTTAGATTGCACAACATAATGTACATTAACAATGAAAACCTTCTTACATTAAACTCATAATTTCTCTTTCCCTTTTTCGGCAAGGCCAATCGGTTTTATAGTGTAGCGTCCACTTTTATTTTGAACATAATAAAAACATTTTAATACGGAGGAAAGGTAGAAGCACCTTAACTACTAATAAAAAGGAAAATACAGCACATGATTGTGGCAGATGCCATAGCTATTATGAATAACTTATAGACTAGGTCTCTTCAGAAGGGGAAGAAGCACCATCATCCGCCAACAGCTGGGCAGAAACCACAAGGACATTCTCAACAACGCGGGAAGAAGGGGAAAAGAATAGCAAGGCAAGGGTCATAATCCACAGAATCAGACGAGTACATAAAAGATCGGTCCTAGGTAGCATTAGCCTGTGTAGTTAATGACCCGCTATTACCCCGCTACAACCCCGCAATATCTCATAGCGGATTTCGACCGCTATGATTTTTCCATATAGCCCCAGAATATAGCCTTTCCGCTTTAATCCCCGCTATTTCCTCTATATCCCGTTATTTCCGCTATATTTCGCTATTCCCACTATATCCTTTTTAATAAAATGAATTGAAAATTTGCATTTATACATTATAAAATTATGAAACTAATTTATTTGATTTAATTTTTAATATATTTTCAGAAATGAAAATACTCTAATATTCTACCGAATTCAATTATGTTATATAATAGTTTTTCATTTATTTAAAGTATATTCGCGCATGTTTTTATTTAAAATTATTTATGTATTATTTATAATTCAATTGAATGATAATTTTTCATTTAATTACCATTTATATATTTGTAAAAACATTAAGTACGAGTTTTATATGCTGTTTTAGATCCATCCGCTATATCCCGCTATATCCTCGCTGTATCCCCGCTATGACTTTTTACACCTCCACCGCTTTGAATCTACCGAGCGCATTAACAGCACATGCATTAGCTAACATGACAACATTCCCATTCGCATGCTGACCGTCCATATCAGGAACTAAGGAATCATTGGAAGTACAGTAACGCAGGCATCTGAGGTCTAGATGATCATCAGAAACAAATCTGAAAAAAGAATCCTACACGGGTTTATATCTCAGATCAGAGATCAATCCAACACCTTTCGGTCTCACTCCAAACAACATACAACCGTTGTGGCAAAGGATCAGGAGTAGCAATAGGTGTAGATGAGGCATCAAAAGGGACCACTTAATCTAAGTCTGAAAGAGAGGCAGGTGTAGCATCAGAACAAGGAGGAGGATATAGACTAGTAACTGTAGGAGGAATGTCTGACTAAGTGGTGCGGAAGAAATCTTAGAAACTCATTTCCTAAGCAGGCGGCGAGGAAGCGGAATCTTCAGAGCAACCGCGGAGACGACATGGTGCTTGCAAGCAACAGTAAGGTGGCCAAAGGAATGACATGCGGAACATATGTCAGGAACCCATCCGTAACGTACGCGGACATCCACAACATGCCCAGCATCAAGTTGAATAGGAATAGAGGAAGGGAGGGGTTTATCAGGGGTAATTCAATTAGTGCCTTTGCATACACCAATATTTCACGTGCAACTGTATTGGAGTCAAACCATTTCAATTTGCCTACGATAAAAGCTAGCCAATTCAAACCAAGCAACGGCTGTAATGCCGACGGAATATGAGAAAAGTATATCCAAACAGGAATAGAAAGAACCTGTTCACGAGCACTAGATACTATTTGAGACCATGGAGTAATTATAAATGGTTTCCATCAAAAAAAGAAGGTTCAGCCTCAAGTACAATCTG
This sequence comes from Allium cepa, assembly GCA_030765085.1. NCBI lineage: Eukaryota > Viridiplantae > Streptophyta > Magnoliopsida > Asparagales > Amaryllidaceae > Allium > Allium cepa. The sequence goes on along the minus strand of CM060942.1, from coordinate 84,566,820 downwards.
TCACTCCTCGGAGGATGAAAACTTAAGAAAGTACATGGAGTCAACAAGAATAACACGTAATTCACCCCGAAGCTTCCAAACCATACGGAAAAATCTAGTCGCATCAAGAAGGCGCTGATTATGGTCTAAAAAAAACCAACCAAATAATCCGCCCAATAATCCATACCAGCTTGCATCATAATTGGAGGTGGGATCATTACTCCATTTTCCTTAATGATATCAAAATCAATCGGTTTGTAATCTCTTGATTAATAAATCAAATGATTTCACTAAGTAAATTTCCAACTGATTCAAATCTTACATTGCCAAGCAGACACGAATTAATGGAAACAAATAAATAAGTACATATATAATTATAATCCTTATTTATAGTTATTCAAACACAATTATAAAATTACAATATCCAACAAGCTTTAAATTACAAACTAAATGAATGATTTAGTCTTGTTTAAAATTAAACTTATCAAGATACATTTTATGTAAATAAACCTATGTTTTCTCCATCCATAAACATTCATTCAATTCATTATTAAAATTAACATCCATTATTTCAATTCCCGTTATTACTATATATAGACAATATCGTTATATTATCTCTAACATTAATTTCCTGCTATCAAATTATAACAACCTAGAAACACAGTAATTTGAATTTGGAATATTATTTAATTTAAATATTGAAGAGTTAATTTATAAGTTAAATAACTTGAATTTCAAATATAGTGATTTATTTAATAATTAAGTTATTGAATCGTTTAAATAATCGAATCTTTGATTTAATATAAACTAAAATAATTTCGAAAGTTGATTTAAATTCTTTTTGAATAAGAAGGAGGTTAGTGAACTTTTAAATTTGATTTAGAAGTGAATAAATTAGTTTTCTGAATTACTCATTTTAATTAACGTGTAAAAATAGCTTTCCGGGGCACTAACTCGGATTTCGATGAAAAATGTTTTATCGGATCCGTAATAGTGAATTATTATATTTCAAAATCTCATATGTTATCAGACCCATAGCCTAACTATATTAGGCTTTGTATCATCGATCAAAAATCATTAGAAAAGTCACTATTTGAGTTTCTTTTCTTCTCATCTGAGTTTAGAATCATCGTACGAGGAGAAGATTCAATAAAGAATCACTATTGCCAGGCCAGTTTTTAACTATTCTGGATGCTTTAGAATTCTTTATCTAATCTTGAAGATCAACAATCAAAATTCTAAAAATTGGAATCAAGAAAACGGAATTATCAACACAAGTTCAAAGAAAGTTCCATGTTGAGAAAAGCACATCAGAATAATCATCATTTAAGATTTCTAGTTGCAACAAACCTGAGGCCCACATTTGCAGTCTTTGATTCTTTTTTCCAATCAAGATTTGTAATCTTCATTGTTCTATTTTTCTTTTTTTAGTTCAAGATCATCATACTATGGAAGATGGACACTCTGTGACACCCATTAGCAATAGTAACTCTCTGTTAATAAGAATAGATGCTGAAAAACTTGGGAAAACTATAATCGGTCCATAAAATCAACTGATTACAGTCCATCTGAGCGAAGAGAACTATCTTCTTCAGAAGCTGCAGGTTAAAGCAGCTATTCAAGGATATGGCCTTGAAGTTTTCATACAAGGAACCATACCGATTCCCCCAAAAAATATTACCGATCATGAAAACAAGGTCGTCAATAATGAAGAGTATATGAAACATCATAGACAAGATAGACTTATATGTTCATGGCTGCTATCATCAATAAATGCAAATGTATTATTACATGTGATAGATTGCAAAACTACAAGTGAGATTTGGACAAATTTCAATTCACAATCTGTAGCGAAGGTAATGCTTCATAAGAGGAAAATTCATAACGTCAAAAAAGATAATCATATCATGAGTGAATATCTTTTCAAGATTAAGTCAATTTATGACACTTTAGAGGCAATAAATCAAAAGGTCTCAGATTCAGAACAAATCATGGCACTATTGAATGGGTTAGGTGATTAATATGAAGCAATGGCAGCAATTATAACTTCTCAAAAGAATCTACCATCAATAGATGATGTTCCCTCTATTCTATTATCACATGAAGCAAGAATTGATATCAATGAACCATAAGAATTAGATTTTTTGCCTACTTTGCTGTTAATTATAGGAGTAAGGGTCAAAACAATTATAGAGGAGAACAAACAACACAAAGGGGTGGATATTCAAACAGGTATAGAGAAGAGGAAGATGGTACAACAATAGCAGACCAAAATGTCAAATATGTGAAAAACTTGCAAATACTGCTACAAAGTGTTTTTTCAGACTGAATCTTAACTATGTTCCATGTCAGGGATCAAGCAATCAAAAAAATTCAAATTATAATGCAAACATGAAGCAAGAATCAAGTAATCAGACAGATGGCAAAAACTCTCAAACTGAAATTGCAAAGCCTAATCACATTCAAGATAAAGATTGGTACCCTGATTCAGCAGCAATCAACCATATCACCAACAATTTAAATAGTCTAAACCTTGGAAATAAGGAGTATAAAGGTAGGAATTCTATACACATGGATAATGGTAAACCTGTTGCAATTACACACACTGGTAGGTCGCACATTATGGGAAAAAGACAATTGTACTTAAACAATCTATTGAGAGTTCCACTCATTAGAAAGAACTTGCTAAGTGTGTCACAATTTGCAAGAGATAATAATGTTTATTTTGAGTTTTATCCATACTATTGTTTAGCTAAGGAAATACTATTGCAGGGTAAACAATATAGGAGACTGTACAAGTTCGGTGTGGATAACTCAAGAAATTCGGATTTTAAAAGAAACTAGTGTAATAATTCCGAGTACAAAAAACAAGAAAATCGTGAGACATTTGATAGGTGGCATTGTAAACTTGGGCATCCAAATGCTACTATTATTAACATGTATTGAATTATAGCAACATTTCTTTCGATGATATTTCTTTACCATATATCTGCACATATTGTCAGATGGGTAAGAGTCATAAATTACCATTTTTAGACTCCAAACCCCAATATAATAAACCATTAGAATTAGTTGCTACTGATTTGTACGGACCTGCTCCAATATATACTGATTATGGATACAAATACTATATCATTTGTAGATGCTTTCTCTAGATATGTATGGATAATTTTTTTGAAATCAAAGTCAGAAACTCATAATGCAGTTCTGCAATTTATAGCTCAAACAAAAAATCAAACAAATTGTCAAGTCAAAATAATACAAACTAATGGTGGGACATAGTACCTACCACTAAAAGAGTACTTTCAAAAAAGAGAAATTATTCATAGAACAACATGTCCTTACACATCAGAACAAAATGGACTCGCTGAAAGAAGACATATACAAATTGCGGAAACTGGACTTACTCAACAAGCTCATGCATATGGGCCATTAAAATTTTGGCCAGATGCTTTTGCTACAACTGTTTTCTTAGTTAACAGGCTACCGCCCAAAGTTTTAAAAATAAATAGTCCAATAGAAATGTTATTTGGTTTCAACCCTGATTATCAGAGTTTCAAAGTGTTTGGATGCTTACGTTTCCAGTATATTGGACCCTATAATGCTCGCAAATTAAACTTTAGGTCATCCTCATGTACGTTCTTAAACTATGCTGCCAATAAAAAGGGGTACAAATGTACAGATAGAAAAGGAAAAAAATTCATTTCTAGACATGTGGTTTTCAATGAAAAGGTTTTTCCTTTTAAAGTATCAGATATCAAAATACCTAAGAAGGTGTATAACATAAAATAATCCCTACCACCAATACCTTCTCTATCGGAAGAGATGGTGCAGACTCAGGGAGAACCAGTTCAGAATAACATCAACCATCAAGCAAATCCCTCAGGTTCACAACACACTATGTCTAGACTTGAACCAGGTGATGAGCAAACTAAGTCATCCAATGTACCCGATCAAACATCTCAACAAAGGACAAGAATGCAATCCACTTCTTATCAAAAACCAGATAACTCACAATACAATGATAAGGAAACACTACAAGAAGCAGAGGGAACTTGTCAGTAACAAGCTACAGCAAAGATCAGTCATCACATGATGACTATATCAAAAAGTGGCATATTTAAACCAAAAATTTACAATGCAGTCTTAGAAACAGAGGAACCAAGCACACATTATCAAGCATGCAAAATAAAAACTAGAGAACACCCATGGTTGAAGAATATGTGGCATTGATGAGAAACAAGACATGGAATCTTGTTCATATGCCAAAGAATAAAAATATTGTTGGCTGCAAATGGACTTATACATTGAAAAGAAATGCAGATGGTTCTAGTTTTAAGTACAAGGTAAGATTAGTAGCTAAAAGCTATTCACAACAAAGTGGTTTTGATTTTAATGAAACTTTTTCACCAATTGTGAAGCCTACTACCATTAGAATTGTTATTACTATTGTCTTGCATAGAAATTGGAGCATCAAACAATTAGATGTAAATAATGCTTTCTTAAATGGTGTTTTACAAGAATCGGTCTACATGGAGCAGCCACATGGACTCAAGCACAAAGGGAACGAGGAGCATGTGTGGAAATTAAATAAAGCAATTTATGGACTATAACAAGCATCAAAGGTATGGTTTGAAAAACTAAAGGCAACAGTGATTGGACTGGGCTACAATCCAACAAGATCTGACAATTCTTTATTTACAAAATTCAATAAAGACATAATAGTTTATGTACTGATATATGTTGATTATTTTGTTATTACAGGCAATACTAACATGGAAATCAATAATTTTATAAAGCACTTGAATCAAGAGTTCACAATCAAAGACCTTGGCAATCTAAATTACTTTATGGGCATTGAAGTGAAAATATTATCCAGCGCATCAATTCGGCTAAATCTAAGAAAGTACATGACGAAAATTCTACATAAGCCAAAATGAATCAAGCTAATCCAATCTCCACCCCAATGGTCAGCAGTATTCATCTATCCAAATATAAAGGAGAATCTATATCTAATGACAGCCATTATAGAAGTATTGTTGGTGATCTTCGGTATGCAGCTGTCACTAGACCAAAGATCACTTTCAATGCAAATAAAGCAAGTCAACAAATGCAAGATCCAACCGATGAACATTGGAAAGCAGTAAAAATGATAATAAGATATCTCAAAGGAACCATAAACTTTGGATTAACACTTGAGAAAGTAAGGCAAACATATCACTGGCTATGCTGATGCAAACCGAGCTGCTAATCCAGATGATATAAGATCAACAATTGGATATTGCATATTTCTAGGTAAAAATCTCATATCGTGGTGTTCAATAAAACAACATACTGTTCCAAGATCCTGCATTGAGGTTGAGTTTAGAAATGTAGCAAATGCCATAGCAGAAGTAATGTCTACTTGGTGAACTACAAATTAAGCCAGAAAGCTAAAAAACTATATGGTGGGATAACTTAAGCAAAATTCATCTTACAGCTAAACCAGTGTTACACTCTAGAACAAAGCATATAGAGTTAGATCTCTATTTCGATCGTGAACAGGTAACCACAGGGAAGTTAAACATAAATCACATACCTTCAACTTACCAAACTGCCGACATTCTGACCAAATCATTGTATAAAACAAACTTCATTCGATTCAAGGAAAGATTGAAAGTTAGCTACATCAACGACAGTCTTCAAAGTGAGAAGCATAAGGCCAATAAGGACAATTGTTCTTAAAAAATTTAAACCTCGAACTTAAAACCGAAATTTGTTGAAGATTCTCTGATCGAGATCATTTATAAGAGTGTGATTCTATCAGATTAATGTTCAACTTCAATACGAGCAAAAAAATTCAATAGATTTGAGCTCAAATTGAGTCGTAGTGAATTTAGGGACGAATTTTACAAGCCCTAACTGAAGTAGGGTTCGAGGGGGAGTATTGAAGTAAAGAGAGAGTCGGCTGCTGCAGTATATATTAAGGAAACATAAACAACCTCACATCTCAACTATTCGTCCATTGATCAAACGGCACAAAACAAATGAATCAAATATAAAGTGGATAGCAGGTCATGGGCCAGCAATAGTACCCAAGCATAACTGTAACGCCCTGAGATTTTCGACTCTCGAAAATCCGACATCGATACTCACTTTATCGACTGCCGAGAAATCAAAGGCCGAAAACCGAGATGTTATGGGTTTTAAAAAGAGAATTTTAAGAAAAAGAGAGAAGAGAAGAAGAGATAAGAAATAGAGAAAAGAAAATTTGAAAACAGAACATAGAAGAATTTTAAAAATAGAACGGACAGAAAGAAAACAACAGAACAACATCAGAATCTCACAATTCGCAGCGGAACAACATATAATAATAAATGAATAATCTTTAAACAAAGAACTATATCAGTTATTACATTACATTTCATTACATCATATCATCAGAGTGTACAACAACATACAACAATAAACAGTGCAGCGGAAAAAGAAATACTATATACTAGTAATATGCCATGCCATCCAGCTTGCCTCCAGCAACTCCAGAATATCCTGATAAACCTTAACTCTTGACTGCCCGTGTGGAAATTGGTGGGCACCCAGAGTTTAGGAAGGAAAACAATAAACTCCGAGTCAGTCATGAGACTGGTGTGAGAACTCAAAACAGTTTATTTATCTTTAAAATCAAAAATAGAAGAATATTTTTAAATTCAATTCGCAATACTTTTAAAAATGAGACTACCATAAGGCCTCCCGCACACACACACATGCAAACGCAGAATCGGAGGAGATTTCTCCTTATGATAGTCAAAGATGCTTGATACGCATTAGAAGAACATTTGATATTATTACTAGTGCATAGTGTATGAAAAATTTATTTCGAAAATAAAGATATAAATCTTAGCCAACATAGACATTCCGCACTTATGCCTACTATAGCTACCATGTTCAATAGCAGGTTACCGCCACATTCCATGGCAGGTTATACAACTAATACCGTACAAGTCTCGTATTGTTTCTTTGGATTTCCAACAAATGGTCAGGCTAAGGAACTTCCTACTGCCACATGGAAACGCCTCTGGCTGGACGTCCCCGAGAACTTAACCAGCTCTCTGCCAACACAAGGCCGGGTTACCTTTATCACTAGGTAACTACTACACGAATATGGCATCCCCCGGTCCCATCGGACCTTTAACCGAGCGCTCGTCACCAACAACACCACACAGAAAAAGATAAAGTGTATCAACATGAGTAAGTATCTGGGCTCCATACCATGATACCACCCTTTCCAGAAGGAAATGCACATACCCTAAAGGAGCTACCCCTCATAACCTTGCCGCATCTTTCCTGTTTTGACCATTACCGGGATGTGAGGCTCGACGAAGTCACGTCCACAAAAACATACTTTATACAAAAGCCATGCTTTGGGTCAACAAATGATCAACACAATGATCACTAAGATAGACGATCAAATAAATGATCCTATCACAAATAATCAACACAATGATCATTTCAGCAACACTCAGCATGTCACATTACCAAAATTGGGAATATATCGCTGATAACTCCAACTATATAACCTTTGAGCTCGTACGTCTCAAAGAAGGGTGTTAAGCAAAGAATAAATTCTCCGCCACCAACAGAAATATATTTGAAAGAAATCGGCTTTATATCTCAACTTGTAATGTCAGGCATACAATCCATACAAGTCTGTTCCGGGATCGAACAGAACCGAAGGCACTTACAAAGAAGTCCTTGCAATCCGGATATTCACAATCCTGATCAGATTCACCATCACATATGGAGAACTCAATACCGGAGCAACTCGGTGCAGAGTCAATCGATAGTTCATCCTATCACTCTTGCAAATACCGGTCTTCAACACCGATCTTCAATGCAATTCACAACGACGTATCACATATTCGGAGTGGGTTATACGACCCCATGGTCCTTTCCCGGTTAACCCGAATAGTGAGCGCTTATTCAAAAATAAGTGTGCATTCAAATTCAATCAATTCACATCAAATACCCATTCAAAGGGAAATACTGATAGTCGGTTATTGAACTATCAATTGATATGCACAACATCACCAGATTCCAAATAATTTTCCCAAATTATTTATTTTCCAAAATATCTTTACAAGATATATAATTTCAACACTTCAAAAATAAATCAATATTTATTTTCAAACAAATTCCACCTTTCTTTTATAAATTCCATAACGAATTTATATTTCAAAATATTCATGAATATACAATTCAATTATTCACTTTCAATTTATCTTCAAAAAGATAAATTCTCAAAATATTCACTTTATATCGGAAAACAATTCCTACTTATATATTTATAAGTAATTCACAAATCTCTTTTATTTTCAACACTTAGAAAATATGCAATATACTTAAATCGAATTAAGTATATATTTCATTCTTTAAGGAAATCATTCACTTTACATATTTATGTGGGCCAAAACGAATGTTGCGTAAAACATCGTTACGACAACCCAAAATCACTAGTATAGGGATTCGAAATTAAATAGATATATAAATCTCAATACTATACAAAACATTTCCTTTCGGAAATCATTTACTATAACAACAGTGTTATAGTCCACTATTTCCTTTTATTTCTCGAAAACGTCTATTTCAACAATAAATGTTGAAATCTATGGTTTCGAATCACAACACCTTTTAAAACATCGTTAGATCGTTTTAATTCTATTTAAAACATTCACATTCTAAACAATTTCTTTAACGTGTTATTCACTGTTCAAAAACGTGAATAAACTACGTTAACAAACTTCATCATTTCTATTCAATTTATTTTAAAGGATTATTCACTATTCAAAAATGTGAATATAACTCCATTAATAGGTTATAACAATTAACTTATCAAAATAAGTCGTTTGCGAATTTATAAAACAACGTTTATAAATTCCATTTCCATTTATTTCATAACAACTTCCTTTATAAATCTTCTTTATTTACCTATTCGATTTAAAATCTTAATTATAAACCAAAAGTCCAAATTATAAGTCAAACACTTATAATTTATTTATTTGCAAAAATCGTTCCTTTGAACTTTACAAATTTTATAAACCTATTGTTTATAAAATTCCATTTATAACTTCAGCGTTATATAATTCTATAAATTTCATTCATTAATGAATTTCATTTTCACTTCATTCAAACACTTATAAAAACTCGTTTTAAATGTCCATAATTCAATTTATAAATATCCATTTATAAATCTCTTAATATAAATTAATTTATATTATTCTTTTAAACGTCTTTAAATTCCTTTAAAATTTCACCGTTCTCTTGATTTATAAAATAATCAAATTTTTATAAATCTTATATTCAAACTTTTAATAATAAACTCAAAAATCCAGTTTAAACTATTTTATAAAATCATTGGTTCATATTTCTCAAAAATCGACTTTTAATCGTATTTCTAAAAATCAGCTTTTTAACTATATTTCACAAAAACCATAATTTTTATAACTTTAAAAATTATAACGTTTATTTATTTATAATGGATCAATTCCAAAAATATAGTATATTTTCAAAATCACTTTTAAAATCATTTTAAAATTCCAAAATCTGGGTCCAATGATGCTACACACCAAATAGTCAATCACGACTAACAACGATATCATATATCGATATGATAATCCATCAAATATCAAAATATCTGAAATAAAATAAATACTGTTGAGGAATCCAGTTGGATCCCTCCAACCTGTTTCCCTGCATCCAAAAACATTAGCACAATACCAATTTCGCTCCAGTACGAAATTATCGCGGTACATGTTCTTATTAAATATTATCCGCTTAATAACGGCGTAATAGGGTCTCATCCGCTAAACAAAAAATGCGGGAAATCAATCAACTGCAATATATACATATGCCAATATATATATATTGATATTATATATAATACCAATTTCACTGTTTATGAAATATTCGCGGTATATGTTTATAATAAATAACATCCGCTTACTAACGGCGCATAATGTCTATTTTAACAATCAATAATTTACAGTCATCATTCAAACATGCATTCAAATATTTTAAATCTAACTATTTAAAATAAAATCGAAATCTATTCGATTTGAGTGAGAAGTTCTCACCTTGGTTTAAATCCGTTTTAGCGATTTATTTCGAATAAAATTAAACGCGCGTTTAATTTTACCCGAAATTCTCACTAACTCCAAACGACTCCAAACCAACTCCATCGCGTAGTGCTCGTCCATACGATTCCAACGCAACTGGGTTTGCATTTTTTCGACCTCGTATGAAAAAGTTATGATTTTATGAAGTTCGTACACGATTTTATAACTAAATTTCAACAATAACTTTTATATTTTAAACCCAAACTCACACCAGCCCTTAGATCCAATCCCATGCAAATCTGGCCCTCCTTCCTTCATCTTCCACTTGCGTTCAAGCTACAGGCAATAGGAATGAGGCCGAACCCATAGTTGATTCCTAGGGTTTAATATTGCAACTTCAATACACAACTATACTTCATCATACCACTCCCATGTCGAAGAGCACGACGCAAGCTACCTCCACCTGCCACCATGCTGAGCTCGGCCCTAAGATGGCCCTTGAATTTCGTGCGCACGGCAGCAAAGTCGGCCCCACCTAGCTCCTCCTCCGATGCTCCAAACTCGATCTCAACCGTTGATCTCGTAGCTCTCGTCGTGTTCTTCATCTTTGTAGTTGAAACCTAAGGCTAATTGTCGACGGATTGGAAGATAATCGAGGTGGAAGTCGAGTGTTTTCTGGCCATTCATATAGGAGGTGGCGGCTGTAGTTGCTTGCTAGGGTTTGGTGTTATTATTTTTTTTTTATTTGTGAATGGTGCTATTTATAAGAACGAGCAAGCGTAAACACTATTCATCCCGGGAATTCCGAACTCCGATTTAGACGCCGTAACCAGCGTACCTAGGGTTTATCCCGCGTTCCGGACACAATGGAACAGGTTTCGGAAGCTAATTCGGAAGTATGTGCGAGTTATGGCTGAAAACGCTCAATTTAAATTAAACCGATTTAAATCGATTTCTAGGCGTTTTAATTTGTACCGGACAAACGGTAAATCCAATTGACTTGAAATTTGAAATCTTACAATAATATCACATTACGGATCCGATGAAACTGGTTTCGTCGAAATCCGAGACTTTTTGAAAAATGGCTATTTTGACTCGCCAAATTTAAATTAAAAATAATTCGATGCGTTTCGAGCTGCCACGATCAAACGATAGCTCCGATTGACACGAAAATTGAAATCCAGTAATAACTTACTATTACAGATCCAATGAAACTGGTTTCGTTCAATTCTGAGACTGTCCAAAAATTGACTATTTTACAGTCGATTATTTAATATTAAAATATTCAATTTTCACAAATTAACTTTTAATTCGATTTTAAAAGTTCTAAAATATTATTCTAACTTCAACATGATAAAATAAAATTTTACAAATCATTTTCTATCATATTTAACTCAATTTTTAATTATTTCCATAATTTAACATATTAAATTATCGATTAAATTATTCAATTAAATCCAATAAATCAAATAAAAATTTATTTGACTTATAAATTCACTTATTAATATTTGGAAATAATTAAATATTCAAATTTTAATTATTAAAAATTCTGGGTCGTTACAATAACATTACAAAATTTGTCATAAATAGCTTGTATAATCTATGTATTGTTTTGTATTCATTTTCTCTTCATTCTGCAAACAATTCAATACATCAAATAAAAATTTGTTCAAACTTTTCAACATTTTCAATATCTCAAAATCTTATAAGCTCGGTAAAAACCTACCTCGCTCCCTGACAACTCATGCTTGCTCGACCACCTCTGTAGCCGCCAATATCCTATCGACCTCCGAGACCTCCTTCGTGTCCACCCTTCTCAACGGCATTTTCAATGGCTTAAAGTAGCTCTTCTATTTCTTACTCGTCTCCATACAGTACAATCGCATTCTCATCGCCGCCGCCGCCGCCGCTACTACTTTCTTCACATATGGACTTTTTTGCAAAAATTTTGAGCAATGTAGATATTTCAACACATGTATATATCAATAACAATGTTTAATTTATGTATTTTTGCTTGGATCGAGGGGTTTGCGGTAAAAATACGGTGAAAATGGAGAAATTTTTTTTCTCTCGACCAATGCAAAAATAGAAAAAGGAAGGACGAAAGGAATGGGTGGCAGCCGCTGGGAAGGTTCTTTGTTTTGCTATTAGTTTGGGAAGGATGTTTTCTCTATTTTGAAACTTATTAGGAATGTGAGACAAACTTACCATTTTAAGTGAATATTAGACACGCATCTTTAAAAGCAAACTTAATTCATTAAAACTTCTCCCGCAAGAAAACATAATTTGCAGGTCCCTGTTTTTCATTTCAGTTGTTTTTTCTCTAAAATACCTCTCTGCTTATTGCACGATTGATTTTAATAACGCGTTTATCTTTCTTGATTTCATCTTCCACTTTATTGGCGAACTTATGTTTCTTGATTTTATCTTCTTCTTCAATGGCGAGCTCAGCTTTCTCGATTTCAATGAAAAACTGCAATTATACACAATAGTTGCAGAAATGTCTGCAATTATATGTAATAGTTGCAGACAATTCAGCAACTATACGTAATAGTTGCATACATTTCTGCAACTATACCATATAGTTGTAGAAATTTCTGCAACTATAGGCGATAGTTGCAGACATTTCTGCAAATACATGCAATAGTTGCAGAAATGTCTGCAACTATATGCAATAGCTGCATACATTTCTGCAACTATACCATATAGTTGTAGACATTTCTGCAACTATACCATATAATTGCAGAAATGTCTGCAATTATTTGCAAATGTTGTAAATTTGAAAAAAAATTGAAAAGTGTTCGAATTTTGTTGAATTGTCTGCAATATATGAAATAATTGCACATTTACTACAAATATGAATTTTTGATACCAACAGTAGATCTCATTTTAAAGATCATAAAATTGGTAATTTTTTGGTGAAAAGGGTATGTTGATCCGATTTTTCTATATAAACTTATATGCGTTTGAAATGTTAAAAACATAAAGGGTATTTTGGCCCTTTTACGTGCGCGAATTTAAAATTAGGAACTAGAAATGTAAGTTTAGTTTGTGAGTGATGTTTTCTCTATTTTGAAATAGGAGCTGAACTTATCATATTTTTTTTAACTAATTCTGTGGCTGGTTAGGGGTTATCCGTGTGCGTAAATAATTTGTTACATAAATAACTTTTAACACACAGTATCTTTCAGTATCCATTGACTTATTACATTGATAATCACTGCATAGTCTGCAAAGCAAATGTACACATTGAAAAGCAATCTTTATTATCCAAAAACAAACATAAGAACACTATATACCAGCAGCATAAGGCACCCCCGCAGCAGCAATCCAAGAAACACCCCCAAGGAAGTGATTCGCGGTAAATTTGGCAGCTTCGTTTTCTTTCATCATATGAAACCCTGGCCATTTCACTCTAGTATGCTTATTACCTGCCCCAGCCCCATAGTTCGCATATTCCCCATAGTACAAAGTATTAAGAGCAAAACCGCCATTCCACGGTAGCCAACCAGAAGGGTCGATATGACCAGAAATCGACGTCTTCATAATCACGGTTCTAGAGTACGTTTTCCAAGGCCTTCCTAAAAAAGACTTAGTGCTACCCAACTCTTCCGCAGCATCGATCTTCGAGTTCATTATGGAGAACCCTGTGTTCGCATTACGATTTGTACGACCTTGAGCAGTGATCGTGTTTTGGTGCCCATGCAATGGTCTTCGTAGGTAGATGTTGCAGTTTTGGAATACGGCTGTTGCATCTCCAAATATGAAGTCTACCGTTCCATATATGTCACATTCACGGTAGAACTGCCTCTTGCTATGTGCAAAGAGAGTGTCTTGGTACCCTTTGAAGCTGCATTTGTAGAAGACTGAGTTATCCGATTTTGAGAATAGGGCTACTGCTTGTTCCTTTTTAGGTCCAGCCGTGTTCTCAAATGTCATGTACTTTGCTATAAATCCATCTCCAGCCACACCTGCATTAGGACATGAGGAGACAAGTTTAAGGACATATGATCTTATTTGTTAGTTCATACATATGCTTAACTTCAATAAGTTAGAGACAAGAGTCCGAAAATATAAAAGTAAATCGAAACAACATTGAAACTTACTAACTGTTCCCGACGTAATAATGCTGAAACCATCATGTTGATTCCTGCTTCCTGTAACTATAGTTCTATCGATACCATCACCCACGAGCATCAAGTTTGGCATTGAAGATGTAATCTGCACGTTCTCATTGTACCTTCCGGCTTTAACATAGATCACAAATCTAGATTTACCCTTTCTTAAAAGGGTAGAAGCTCGAACGGCTTCTGAAATGGTCCTATAATTTCCTGAACCATCCTGTGCTACGACAACGTTTGCTTTTACCAGTTTGGAACGTAGTATTTTTTTGTCTGCAGTAGTAACCCATGAAGGATGTCCATCCTTAAGCACTGTAGGGTTAATATTATAATCGTTTGCAATGGAAGGATATGACACTTTTTCTAGGGCTGCTTTGTTTATCGCAAGAACATTGCTAAGTGATTCCAATAAGTTGTGAGTCATGAACGGTGAATTAGTAAATGTATTGTAATAAGGTGTATCTAACTTCATGAATATATCCTTGCATGTTTCAATATTCATTGTGGCTGCACTAAGCCATGTTTGAGAATCATCGTAGGATGATGAAGAGACTGAGTCGTTGAGAAGGTTAATAGAGTCATCTAAAAGGTATAAACAATCTTTCCATGCAGCATTGGCTCCCTCATTGAATGAGCTTACAGTCATATGTGATGCTAGCTGCCGAGTCATTGTAAGTTTGTTCATTGTAGCTTTAAGAAGTGAGGTGCGAAAATCAGGAAGCTGGTCATCTTTTTTCAGAAGAGAACTACAAAGTTGAGGGTTGGGTGCTTGGCTACATGATAGTATATGAGCACTGATTGTGGCACTGCCAAAATATATGAATATTAAACAGGAGAAAACGAAATTTTTGGAGGTCATTTGTGCAGTTTTGATGTATGTTGTTTAATACTTTGAGTTATTTTGTGCCATTGATCAGGGACGTCACCGTTATATGTACGTATCAGAAAATGAGAAACTAAATATCTTGATAATATACATATAATTATTTTTTATAGGCAAGTGCGATTCTATTCTTTAATTGTTTCCACTTTTATCAATTCAGCGTATCATAAAAAATGGTACGCTTACAAAATGGATGAATATCTACTAAAAGTCTCAAGCATTTCTCATACATTATCCTAATGTCTAAGAGAGAATTTACCCATTCATTAAAATGTTAGAATCAATAAACATATTTTTTCTCATACTTTCTACATTCTCCTTATTTTATTTGCATCATGAAACTTCTTTAGGTTTTTCATTTTTGCATAATAACTAAATTCTTTTTTTCTACTAACAAAATTTTATCCTGAAGCAAGACTTAAATCCACACACATGTATGTAACTACCAAGAATTGAATTATTGAAGGCCTTTTAATAAAAGCCCTAAATACTATTAGTAGAGGTTAAATCCATTATTAAAGTGCCCCCATAATTTTGAGAGGCAAATTATGAGTGGTCCCTATAAGTTCGGCCTCTAATAACATGTAATAACATGTAGGGGCATTTCAGATTTTAAATTTGCCTCCAATAGACAGGCCCATGTGGACGTGGACACAAAATAAATCTCACTAAAATTGCCTCAAATCGTTGTAACAGGGACTATAAAAATGCCGGTACTTGTATTTTGCCAAAAAATGCGTCTGTACTTCAACAATTGTTTGCATTAAAAGGCAAAAAAAGCCGCCTGTAACTTATGTACAAATACAAAAGTATACCGTATTATATAATGAAAACATAACAGCATAGACACTAACAGTGAGCACATTTGGACAAAGAACTCATGAACCATAAATTTCTAAAACTACGTAAACACAATTTCAGAATAATTACCTGTACAAAACAATCAGAAAACAACAGGAACACGGAAAAAAAAAGACAATTCTTACCCAGAATTAAAAAAATATTATTATACTCAAGAAATGTAATACAATTTCTTGCTAATACCACAACAACAGATTAGACTGTTCTACTTAATACTGCACACTACAGTACTATTCTAACGCAAACTAGAGAACTGTGAGCTCTTAGAGCACACTACAAGACGACTTTGCTTAGCAACGGCGTTAAGCCATCAGCGGCCGCCGCTACCCGTCATTAAAAGCCGCAGCAAAAACACATGACGCAAAATAGTGACGGCTTTAGCGACCGCTTCGTCGCCATATTCGTGTTGGTTAGCGTTCGAAATCTGAGAAAATTGGTTGTCGCTAGTTGTCGCTAACCGATACAAGTTTGGAGCCAGAAAGCCATCGCTGGTCGTCTTTTATCATCGCTAATCTGAAATAATTTGACCGTCGCTAGTCATCGCTAACCGGCGTAAGTCTGAAACCAGAAAGCCCGTCGCTGACCATCGCTTATCTGAAATAATTTGGCCATCGCTTGCGGTCGCCAGCCAACGTAAACCTAGGACCTACACTTTTCAACAAAGCTGTTTTTAAGCCTTCGAACCACACAATAAACGTCATATCTCAATCTCACTTCATTCCCAAGACATATAAATACAATATTACAACCAATAACTCCACACTCAACATATAATCTCATACATATCACAAATAATTAGAAACACAACGCAAATATCAATATTTATATAACCTTTCATCAACTAAAACCAATATTCCATCAACCAACACAACCATAGCTATACAAAAATACTCATGTTCATTAAATCCATAATCTTCACAGTACACAATCATAAATAAAGTATCAACTTCATCAACATATGTCAATATTTACACAGCGAAACGATCATAAAAAGTCAAAATAATTCCATACCAACTATCTTCATCATCATCATCTCCCGACCCATCCTCACCAGGCATCCTCCCATGTTCAGCTAAAAATGCCACAATCCGTTCATCTAGCAGCTGCATCAGTCCTCCGGCCTTCCGTTAGTCATTGTATTCTGCCATCTGCTCTGCTTCAGCTGAGCTATCTCCTACTCGACCTGAGATCTCCTATAAGCCCTCTGGGTCATCATCGACTGTAAATTATTTGATTGGAAGTTAAAATTTATGCTTCAGGATTAAATATAATTTATACATTAGTTAATGAAGCAGTTTACCTTCTGATTTCCATAACCATAACGCCTGTTTCGACAAGGTAGGTCAATGATAGCATCCCAAATACAGTTCTCATCCTCTAAGGTCAACTCACAGCAAGTGAACTGCGCCACTCGAGCTTTCTCCTCTTCGTATCTCTCCGGTAGTTTGTAATAATAAATAATAAAGAATTTATAAATTGCAAAGTAAAAATAATAAACAAATTTACCACCACAGTTTTTGATTTATCGTCTGTTTGCGCAAAAATTGGTCACAAACCCCAAATACCTTGAAAGCACCAATGTATGAATATAAATCAGCAATATTCAGTCACAAATCGCAGATCTATGCAAGCAACAAGCTGCAATTCAGAAATAATAAACAAAGACACACAATTTATAGTGGTTCGGCTATCTCCGGCCTACGTCCATTCCAAAGTTTTTATCCTTTTATTGATTATCTTTGATGATTACAGATAATTGCAGCGATTACAAGAAGTAATTCGATTACAATAGTGATGATGATGTGTAGAATTGAATCCGGTAGAGTCTTGGCGCTTCAGAATCCCGATCCCCCTTTTCTGAATGACCTAGGACTCTATTTATAGGTGTAAGAGGCTGATATTTCGCCTAAAATCAGGGAGACCAATTCTGGTACGTGAGGGCGCCCACAGGCCCGACCTCAGGGAGCTGGGGCCCGTTCCGGGATCGATTCGAACTCCATTCGAATCGATCAAGAAATCATCAAATTGAGCTGAAATTTGGTGAGAACATACTTCAACATGCATGTAAGCTCTTGTAAAAATTTCATACCATTTGGACTTGTAGATCTCAAGATATGATCGATTCGAATTTGGGTTGTCCGTTGGCTGTCGTCTTCGAATCCATTGCTTCGAATCCATCTCCTTCGACTCCATCCAAAGCGCGCGTGTCGATGACCTGTCGCGAATTCTCCGGGTCGATCCACCTTTGTCGCCGTGTTGAATGCTTCTTTTCCTGAAGACGCGCTCGTATCCATGTTCCACGCTTCGTTCATATCCATAACTTCACAGCGGTCATGCTCGCATCCATCGGTTCGTGTTTTCCTTCGCATCGATTCCTGGAGTGTACTTCGTATTGATCAGCCACGAATCGATCGATACGAAATGATGATGGAGGTTATCGATACGAAGTGGTTGTGATGGAGGTTGGATACGAACTAGACCGTACCTAATGGATACGAGCGAAGCCTTACCTGATGGATACGAAGGAGCCAAAGTCCATCTGCTATCGGTACGAGAGTATCGATTCGAAACATGCTGCCTCTTCCCATCTGACCGATACGAAGCCATCGAGTCGTGTCCATGCCGATCGATACGAATGGTATCGATACGATGTTCTCACTTTCTGATCGATACGAAGTGTATCGATTCGAACCATCATCTGATTGGTGCGAAGCCGATGGATACGAACTCCTAAGTACCTGATCGATACGAACTGTATCGATTCGAACCATCCTTGCATGCCGATGGATACGAACAACATGTTCTTCCTACCTTGCATCGATCATATCTCCTTCATACGAACTCTGATTAACCTGAAATTTGAAACATAGCCTTTCCTAGTCCTTATCATCATCT
Organism: Allium cepa; assembly: GCA_030765085.1. Taxonomy (NCBI): domain Eukaryota; kingdom Viridiplantae; phylum Streptophyta; class Magnoliopsida; order Asparagales; family Amaryllidaceae; genus Allium; species Allium cepa. The sequence goes on along the minus strand of CM060942.1, from coordinate 84,547,990 downwards.
TCCATCGATTTCGTCCCGATCGGAGCTCAACCAAATTTTGACGTCATCGATTGTAGCCTTGTTTCCAATCGATCTCCAATCCCGATATCCATCATTCCTTGCCAATTTGTTGGTATTCCAGCCTTGACCAAAAGGTGGGATAACATTTGCCCCCCAAAACATGCCTTGTGATAAGAAGGCGTGTTTTGAATAGTTTCGAATCTGATATCCAAAGCCCACAGCCATTTCCATGTCCATCAGAACTCAATAACCGAGTTTTAGTCCATCTTTGTCCAATAGCCAATAACCGAATCCAGGACCATTCCGGGTCGATATCCAAATCCATAGCCTCTCCGGGCTCCTGCCAAGCGCAATCCACACTTGACGACCGTGGTCCAGTGTCCCTGGACGTTGAGGTAACCTCTCCGGGTTCTTGCCAAGCGCAATCAACACTTGACGACCGCGGTCCAGTGTCCCTGGACGGGAGAAATGCCGTGGCTTAAGTCCTAAGCCGAATCCTGGTCTCTCCGGACCCTTGCTGAGCATAGTCCATACTCAATGACCTGAAAATAACAATTTTAAAATATAGGGCCTAAGTCCTAGGCCGAATCTTGGTCATTCCGGACCCTTGTTGAGCATAGTCCATACTCAGCAACCTGAATGAGTCAATTTACCGCGTTCGGGCAGACCGACTCACCCCTTGCCAGGCATAATCCATACCCGAAAACCTTTTATCGAAAACCAGACAAAAATCCAATCAAAATCCAATCCAAAATCCAAATACGAAATCCAAATCAAAACCAGAAAACCAGAGGTCCAAACCAGCATCCAAAATCAAAAACAATCATCCGAAGGAAAATCCAAAACAGAAAGCAAACAAAACCAGGAGTTCAATCCAAACTCCAAAATCAAACCAGAAAATCAAGTGTCCAATCCTAAACAGAAAAACAGATTTCACAAGCCATAGCTCCGCAGTTTATCATCATTCAGAGCATGCCTAAGGGCTATCTCCGTCCCCGTACATGTGTAAACGATTTGGTTGCTCGCCAATGGTTTATTACTTATTTCATATTATCCAGGTCAATGGATAATCAATCGACCGTCATCCCTGGGCCTTACATCATCACGGTTTGAGGTAGTCGGTGGTTGCTCCTACTCCACCGCTGCATTCCGCGTTCCAGCATACTGCCTCAGCTGCCCGTTCCTCACATGTTCCTCAATTATGTCCTTTAAGTGCCTGCAGCTATTGGTATCATTTCCGTCCAAATCGTGGAATAGACAATACCTTCCAGATGTCCTTTCCCGTTCTGAAGGTTCTCTCCTAGCCGGCCTCCGGTAAGGAAGGCGATTCCTGGTTTCCATGTATATCCGCTCCAGTGACTCGTTTAATCCTGTGTATGTGGAAAACTTTGGATCCTTCCATCTCTTTCCAGTTTTCCCTGAATTGTCATTCATCTTCCTTTTTCCCTTATCCTTATCCAAGCTTCCATTGGATGGTCCTCCACCCTCGGCCACATTCACTTCATTTAGCTTTAAATCCATACTCGCATCTTCTTGCCGTAGGAACCTTTCGGCTTCGTGAAAGAATTCCCCGAGATCCTGTGGGGGATCTCGTATTAAAGATACCTTAAAGTCCGAGTCCTCCCTGATTCCTGATACTGCTGCCATCAAAACCATCGATGGATCCGGCCGATCCACCGAAGAAACTGCCGCATTGAATCGAGTTAGAAAACCTCTAAGCGATTCATCCGTCCTTTGTTTTACTGATGTTAATGTCATTACGTTCTTCGGCCTCTTGATATGGACTCGAAATTTCCCCAAAAACTTATCCACCAATTCCCTCCAAGTCCTGATATATCCTTCTCCCAGTTGCCTAAACCACATTACAGCCAAGTCCGTCAAGTACAAAGGGAAATATCGGGCCATCACTTCCTCCGATGCCCCCGACACCTCCATGTGTCTGGTGTACCTCATCAAGTGATCAGCTGGATCTGCCTTGCCATCATATACCTCCACGCTAGGTAGCTTGAACTTAGGTGGGTTCTGAGCCATCCTGATTTCCCGAGTAAACGGACTCCTGTTTACCCCTTCCAGATCTCTATTGGTCAAGCATCCACGCATGGTTTTCCTGATGATCTCAACTAATCCAGTATTGTCTGTCGGGGGTTGCCCCCCATGCCCCTGAGGGAATTCCGGTACATATTCTTCATGTGGCTCATTAAAGGCGACGTTGGCCCTAGCCTGCTGAACTCCTTCCAAAGGTCCTCCTGCGTTAGATCCTGTGGGCCTGCCCCCAAGCCCCTGTTGATTGCCTTCTGGCTCTGCATCCTGTCTTCCATGGGTTTCCACTATCCTTGCTCCTTGTTCCATATCCGTAGAAGCTGTAGCTTGCCCTAGGTTCTGTATTCCTGCATTCCTTATTTGTTCAAAGAAGGTCTGCATCATTTCCTGTCGACTCTTCAACAACCTCTCCTGTAGCGAATTTGTTATAGCTTCCATTTCATCTCTGGTGATGTAAATGGAAGCCGGTCCTTCTCTAGCACCAGAGGAAGCTTCTTGACTTCCTTCCTGTTGGCTTCTCTCAGCCCTTTGTCTCCTACTGGTTTGTCTAGTCATTCTTATGAATCTGAATCTTCCAAACTTCTCAAATCTCAACTTCAACCCGATGTAGCGGGTGCTAGTCGTTCTCAGTGGAAGCATCGTCCGTGAATTCATATGAAATATTTCACTCCTTATCCATGCGCTCGATGGCATGTGTGTGAGTAAAGACTTCAACCAGCGTTGGCTCACGATTATATTTCTCAAACTGAGTTATATATGCAAATGAATAATGTTATCGATATGACTAAATTATCTGTAACGATCCCAGTTTAAAGACGAATTTAATTTTTTAATTAAAATTAAAATTTTGGATTAATTTGTGGGTTTATTTGAGTTTTTCAAATTTAATAAGATATATATACTTATTTATTTTATAAATTTGATTTTGATAATCAAAATGAATATTTTCAATTGAATTGGATTATAAATAAAAAATTTATTGGGAAATTTAAAATGAATTGGATTTAAAAAATTTACTTTGGAAAAGAATAATACGTATGATTATTTGTTAAATGTATAAATTGTGTTTTAATTCATTTTCTTTATGAAGTTATAAAAAGTATAAAATAAAATTTATCTTATTAATATTAAATATAAGTTTAAAATATAAAATAAAATATATGTGATAAATTAAATGTTTGGATTGTTGAACTTGAATAGAAATAAAAATAAATACTTAAGTAAACATATGAAGCATAAAGACAAGAAGAAATAACAAATTATCTATGTAATAAAATTAACAAAAGAAGAAACAAAAGAAAATATCTCCAGAACAAAACAAAAAATATATATACGAAGATAAGGGTAGACTTGAGAAAGTAAGACAAAAGAAAATATAAATATCTATGTAAGCTTGGAAGAGAAGACAATAGCAATTAATGTAAAAAATATCTTAGTACACATATTATCATATCAGCCACCAAAGTGAGAAATAATCCGCTAGTTAACAAGAAAAGAAAAATATCTCTGATCTTATATTGTACAAAACCATATTTTGTTACCCTGTTGTACAAGCAAAATTATAATCCCCTGTAAACTTCATTTCCTATATATCAACTTCATTTCAATTCGTTCCTTCAAAACTAAGGAAAAAAAACTGAAGCAAGCATCATCTACAACTTAAACAAAGATTCAACCTAAACAATACAACTGCATAAAGCCAGAGGATCAAATAACTTCAAATAGTTCAAGTTTCAAGTCCCTGTTTTTCTCTGTTCAACAAAACAAGTGAGCAAACTTTCTACCCAGAAATTTATTTCTGTGTTAATGCTATGAGTAAACAAATTTTTAAAAAATCCGAGCATAATTGAATCTTTGTGTATGATTCAAAAAATACCGTGCTTTGCTTAAGTATTTTCTTTCCAGTTTTACACTATATATATAAATATGTAATTGTCCTATGTAATAGAGTTGTATATGTTCATCTCTGTTTTTGGGTTACATGGTGCAAAATCACCAAAAAAAAATTCGATATATTTTCAATAAAACATTTTTAGGCTCTGAGTTTAAAATAAAACATGTTTGTTCACACTTGAATTAAAATCTAAAAATGGTTTCAAGCTGTATGGTGATATACAACATCTAAAAATTTGATTTTTACAGGGAAGCTTAAACATATGATAAATTCGAATATGATGAATCATTGATTCAAGTGTATAATGTGAACTGTTATTCGAAAACAAGATTTTTTTAAAAAATTGTGATTTTTCATTGAGTATATCAACACCAACTTGTAGATGAACTGAAAATGGATTCTATCAAATTTTCAGCGATCGAAAAATTATTTGATGTAGGAATTTTGCATGAAGCAAGCCTAGTAATTGATAATATCAGGAAAATTGTTAAATAGTTTTTCTATTGGAGGAGATGTTGTATCGAACCAACTTTAGGGTTTAGCAGTCGTTTTTGGTTGAGGTCGGAGATGAGGTGTTTCCTCCACCTCTGGTTGATCGAGCTGCGTGGTATTGCAGGGGAGGGTAGTTTGGTCAGTCGGCGAGGTAAGGCCGGAGCTACAGCACCTCCGATGGTCAGAGCAAGGTGGGGCGAAGCGATTTGTTGGATGGTCGTATGTTTTAGTTTCAAATGGTAGTCCAGTTTTTGTTGAGGGCTTCGTGGTGCTCGTTTGAAGGCTGAGGTGGCACGTGGGGTCGGTCGACGACATGTTCTTAGTGTCTCTAGAGGTGGCATCGTCGTTGACAATCCGTGCACGTGCACAGCAGTGAGTGGTGTCAGAAGTGTTGATGGGAGTGGGCAACGCGAGTTGATTCTCGAGTAAAAATGGTGAATGCTTCAGGTGGGAACGCGAGCACATGAACCTACTTCCTGTTGTTTTAGTTTGAAAATTTACGTTAGCTTAAACTCTAACTGGAAGAAAGAAAAAGTAAAAGAAGGATTGTGCGTGGGGAACGAGGGATGACTCGGGGAAGTTGGTGAGAAAACTCGAAGTGATGCTCGAGTAAAACCTGGGGAGTTCTCGGGTTGTTTTCTTTTCTAACTGCAATATTATAAAAATAAAATAAGCAAATTATCTTTCAAAAAAAAGTTTTAAGCATTATAGACCTAATAAGTGCTTAACAATTTGAGTTAAAACCTTAATACAAGTTTTAATTACTTTAGAATGTTTTAAAATCTTAATTGATGTTTTAATTAAATAGATAATTTAAGTTAAGTGTTAAAGTTAATTAACATTTAAAGTTTTCAATTTAGTAATAAATTGGTTTTCAAAGTTTAAAGAAGATTTTAAAAATGTTAATTGAGACAAAGAATTATAAATTATTAACTGATTGAAAGGGTAATTAAGAATGGTTAATTAATCTAAAATTGTAATTAACTAAGTGATTAGAGATTTATCAATTTGAAATTAAAGATTGGGTTAATTAACAATTAAGTGTTTAATTTATTTGTAATTAAGAATTGTTGATTAGATAATTAAAGTTAATTAATCTATAATTAGTAGTTAATTAAGTTAATTGATTAAGAAATAAATTATTAAAGTAAATTAAAATTTAATTAATTTATCATTAAGAATAGTTAATCATTGATTTAAATAAATCAATAGAAAATAGTTATGTGGTTAATTCTTTTAAATCACCTTTGCCTTAAATTGAAGATGATTGACTACATCAGATGTTGTGTACTGGATTGACATTTCTGTTTGTAATTGTGATACCGCGTGAGGTGAATTACTTTATGCTGAACTGTGATTTGTGATTTGTTTCTGCATATTGATGTGAAAACCCTTTTTGCCCGTAAAACGGCATTTAAACTTCGATGCGACAGGGAGTCGGATCCAGTTGGTTATCGGAAACCTACATCGAATTGTAATGATGAATCTTTGTGATTGATAAATTTATTTTATCTATGAAACTATGAATGAAATAAGCGTTATGGATTATACCGCTTATCGATATTGGTATATCTGTGATTGTGATAACCCGGATTTTGGAATATCCGTTAATTGATAACTAATGGGACTAATTAATTTGATCCCGAAAATTAAGGTAATATTTATTTAATAATTTCCATTAATAATTATTTTAAAATGTGTAATATTGATTTAATAATCTAATTTAACAGGATTTATCTTTAATCATTATTTAATTTGATAAATGTTATCTTTTCAAAACCTAAAATAATGATAATGATAATTTAATTTGGGAATTTTATTCTTTTCAAAGTTAAAAATATTTAAATGATAAAATTTATCTTTCTAAGCTAAAAAAACATATAATTATTTAATTTGTATACATTGTAAATTGGAAATATAGTTTTAATTTAAATTTAATAAGAATGTTTTCAAATTTATAATATATGTATGTATATATATTGTGAATTAGAGAATTTGATTGAATTTAACATAGAAACTTTTCAATAGCTTAATTAAAAATCTATCTTATATTTTCAAAGGTAATTAAACTAAATATTTATTTTGTTAAAAGAATATAATAGCCTTAAATTGTATATTAAGTTTATTTTGTTCTCTTTTAAAGATGGGTTTTTGAAATAAATTTGGTTTATATATTTTAGTACAATAATTTAGTTGGGAACTTTAAAATAAGATTTAGTTCAATATCCTTTTCTTTTTAAATTTTCTTTCTTTGAAATTTAGCTTTGAAATTATAAAAAAAAATACAAATAAACATTAATGAATGTAAATTTTAAAGGTTATTTATTTATATATATATAAACATTAAAAGCTAAATTAATATAAACATTAAAATATGATAATGAATAAGAAATCAATTTAAAAACATTTATAAAATGAGTAATTATTTTAATATTGAAATGTAACATGTGTAAGGCATTTTACTCTTAGGGAAGACACTTGTAAAACATTCTACATCTTAAAACAACAAGTGTCATTTGTTTTGTTTATTTTTGAAAACATTTATTAAAAATGTATTAAAAGAAACTTAGCAAAATCATTTTTCTAGTTCAAACAACATTTTTTCTTTCTCAAGAAAACTGAAAATCAGATTTTAAGGAAAATGAAGATCATTGATAAATTCAAGCAAAAGACAAATTGAAAGTTTACCGCAACAATGATCAATTACAAACTGCAAATCAACAAGTGCAGTTCTCTGGATCAAACAGCCACATTTGTTTTAAAAGCTTCAGTTCAAATTGGAATCGGTTTCAAGGCATTTCAGTTTCAACTCATCTTAAGGCGAGGAAATTGAACTCAAACAACAATAATCAACTGCATGCAAAATTCAAATCAAAGCAGAAAAATGCAGATAAACTATTCCTAAAAGCAAATCCTGTCCTCTGTTCTTCAATCTTTGGGAGTAAACCAAACCTTAATCTATATTAACCTGGATGCAAGAAATAAAATCCTTGAAAATCAGATGTAATAATTATTGCATGTTATTAAATGAATGGGTATATTTATATATGAACTGAGTAGATAGGTCTGTCTGTTTACAAGATGATGTTCTGTTCTTGCTATTCAGGTTTTAAATCTGATCAAAATCATGATTCTTCCTCTCTAATCTTTCTTAGGACATGTTGTATTAAATTTTTTTGGATGTTATAACATGTTATGAAATTTAAAAATAATTTCAAGATAATCTGAAGCTAGTTTTTAAATGAAAAAGGAAAGAAAAATAGTAGAAATTTAATACTCATCAAATCTCAACAATTTTAATTTGTTGTTTCAGGGTTATAATCAGATTAGTGATCAAATTTCAGGATTTTTAAAACTCAAATATTGATTTTTATGTTGGTATAAGGAGAGTTTGTTATGGGTTGGTCGGATTTTGGATTTTTGGCATTTACTGATAATCGGGTTGCTGTGGATGATCGTTATTTGGTCTGAAGGAGGTTTATGTGATGTAGATCAAGGGAAAAATAGGGTTTTATTTTTCAGATCATCATTGGTGCCTATGCGATTATAATTAGGTTTTCAGACCCATAAATATCAAGATGGTTTGGGCGGTTATTGCGATGGCCAGGGAGCATGGAGTTGGTCAAGGATAGGGGGAAAGGAAGTTTGGGAAGGGTGGTAGCTCCAGGCGAGGTGGCAAGTGTTCCTGAGATCATCGGCGGCGGTGCGTGATAGATGTAGGGCAGGCCTGTTTTTTTGATAAGTGGGCGAGTTAGTCGATTTTGTGTTCCTGTGGTTTCCAAGAACTTTTGTGAAGCCGTGAGGGACGAGGAAGGCTTAGGTGATTTGCGGAGAAGGTCGGTGGCGATGGATGATGATCTGAAGGTCTGTGCACTCGCACAAGTTCAGGCAGTGTGCACATTTAGAAAGGAAGAAGAAGACGGAGGTAAAGGTTAGAGGGGAAGTATGGGAAGACGAGTTACTTGGCGTACTTGAGAAAATGAGAGGAAAACGCGAGGGTGGCTTCGGGAAAAATTCGAGTAGGTTGGTACGTTATCATTTTCAAAGGAAAAATAAATGATGATCCGTTTTAGAAGTAAGATAATTTGAGTTGTCCTGATGGGAAACAAAATTTCTATAATAGGTTCAAGCAATTTTTTATTTAAAAACAAGTTACCAAATTTAATTAAATTTAAAATAAAATGTTTTGAGTTAATTGTTGGTTTTGTCTAATTAGATCGGGATAATCAGTTAAGTTTAAAATCCCTAGGTATTTTCAAATGAAATTTATGATAGGATTAAGTAAGTAGTTAATATCAGTGTATTTAACCTTAAATCAATTAAAAGTTCTCTAGTGTTTGTTTCAAGCATTTAATTTAAATAAGATATAGGTGATGATTAAATAATCAATTAAGGTAAATAGTCTATCTTGTTTAATTAAATGTTGATTCATATAGGTATTTTTAGGAATATAATAATGAATGTGATTAATCATTGGTTATTTTGTTAATGTGATTAATTAATAACTAAGGTTAATTAGTGGATTTTAAAATTAATTAAGGAATGAGTTACCCAGTTGTAATTAATGAGATGAATGTGATTAATTAATTTGTTAATTAAGGATAGTCACTTGTTAATTGATTATGTATAATTACTTAATGAGATTTATATGTGTAATTACTTAGTGAAGTAATTGATGGATAAATTACTGGATGTAGTTAATATAAAGAAACTACTTAATGGAAAGTAATTAAGGGTTAATTACTTAGGAGGAGAAATTAAGGATTAATTACTTGGTGTAATTAATTAAAGGATTTATATATTAATTAAGGAGTTAATTAATTATGGTAAGTAATTACAGAATGGGTAATTATTGTTTATGATTGAGTAAGGCTGCTTAATGGAAGTAATTAATTAAGGATAATTAATTTATGTAAATAACTAAAGGATAATTACTTTATGAAGATAATTAATCAGGGATGATTAATTAATTTGTTGTAATTAATCAATGTTAAGTAAGCAGGATTAAGGGTGATTAAAGTAATTAATTTAATTTGTTTAAATTAATTAGGAATGGTATGACTAATTTATCTTGCTTACGAATGATTGAATAATATTGCATGCCTTAGATTGATTGATATCTCGGATATGTGATTTGGGGATGCAATGTGATATGATATGTTGGGTTTAAACTGTGATAATTTAGTTATCTATCGATGATGAATTAATGTAGGAGACACTCTGTATTTGAAGTTTGAATTGTGTTTCATGTGAATAATTTGGAATAAGATGGTATTGAATTCGAAGAGACCGGAGTCGGGTATTAGTAAATACCCGAAACCACTTCGATTCTTTATAAATTGATATGTAGAATCAATAGGCTGAAATGGAGTGATTTAAGTGAATTGGACCATCTAATCTAAGTTTTGGTACTTAGAAATTGTGTGCGATGTTAGTTTGTCTATAACGACTTGTGAAGTAAATTGATACAAGTTACCCAGGTTTATATAAGTTATATGCTTTTGTATTCCATCTTAGATGGGTTTTACTCACGCTGGTTTCCAGCCTGACCCGAGTGTTACTTTGATGTAATGCTCGGGTCAGCCCGAGTATTACAGATTTTCAGGTAAGGACGTTTTGGAGCTCAGGAGGCAAGCTGGAGGGCGGGAACGTATGGAGTGTTTTCCGCTGTGATATATTATTGTATAACTAGGACATGTTGTTTTAAACAGTCCAGTGATTGGTAATGGTTGTAACTCTGATGTATAAAAATATAAGTGTACCGATACAGTTCTTCTTTGTAAAACTGTTGTTTATGTGATATTATATTTTGATCCGTTGCGAATGTGAGATTTCTGTGACCTGTTACTATTTCTTCTTCTTTCTCTTTTCTTCTTTTCCTAACTATCTGAAATTTTCTGGATCGAAAATTTTGGGTCGTTACATTTTGGTATCAGAGCAGAAGGTTAAGCGAGAACCTTGGCTCTGGTGGGTATACTCACTAAGAATAGGGTCAATAGTACCCTAGAATAAGTTGCGTATAATATATATATATATATATATATATATATATATATATGAGAGAGCGTACTTGTTATTTTCTTATAATAGTTTTAAAAGAAAATGATTTTATATGAGAATATATTTTGATATATAAAGCAATATTTCTTTCTAATAAATATTAAGGTAATTGGTTGTTAAAAATTATTGGAGTTAAATCAAGCGGTAATAGAAATACAACCAAATTGAAATTAAATAAAGATAAGTTTGAAATGGATTCAAACTGTAATTAAAATCTTGAATTTGGGAAGGAGTTTTAGAATAAGATAATAATGAATTGGTTTCCAGATATGACAATTTTGGTTATTATCCTAAAATGATGAAATGTTTGTTAATGATTAAGTAAAAATAAATGTTTTAAGGAAGTAACCATTTGATGAGAATAACTTGTAAGTTTGAAAGGATGTAAATTAAAGTTGGTTTCAAACTATGAAGTTCTGAATTCTAAATTTAAACATTTGAAATTGTTTTCAAAATGTTACGGGAAATAATATTATTCAAACTATTTTGAATGAAATCTTATTCTAGAATAAGAAGTTGTTTGTAAATTTTAAAAGAATTTGTTTGAATTAAAACCATGGGTGGTTTAAAATAATATGTATATACGAGGAATATACATAAGATCAATGATGATCTGAAATAAACTCTAAATGTTGAGTTTTAAATTTGGAATGAGATGTGATATCCAAAGTAATAATTTTTTGAACTTATAAGTTGGAAAGAATTTTGAATTTTGAAATGGAGAATTCAAATTTGGGTAAGGTTAACGGGGCTAATGGAATTTAACTCGGAGGAAGTTTAATAAGTTTGAATGAACAATTTGATTTGGAAATTTCAAGATGAAATTTGGATTTAAGTTGGGAAGTTAAATGGTTAATTTAAATTGGGAGTTTGTGTGATCTCAAAATTGGTTCGAGATCTTGAAATTGAAAATGGATGGATGTTTTAAAAATATTTTGGATAACACCATCCTGTTGTTATTTAATCGTCTTTAAACTGTGAATTGAATTTGTTTAAAGAAATGGGGTGTGATAATATATCCATTATTAAGATAAAATGGAATTTGGATTCAGAATTAAATGGTTTAAGGATATAAGTTGATTTGATTTAAAGGATTAAATCAACCTATAAATTTTAACTCAAATTTATAATTCAAGATGGTTTAAAGTTGAGATTTGAATTAAATTAGTTCAAATTGGATTTGATTTGAATTAATTGGGATTGTGACTGGAGATGTATAAGTTTAAAATTCAAATGGAAAATTTCAATTGGATTGTTTTGAAATTGAAATTGAAATTGAATTGATGGGAACAGATATTGGGGATTGAACAGTTTGACTCTGGGTTATTTTCAAAATAAATTATTTTAGTATAAATATATTTTTTCCAAGCTATTTATTAGATATACTACCTTTCTTATTAAACCCAGAACTATCTTATACTTATTTTATAACTACTTTTGGAATTATTTAAACTATTTTGCAGTTATTTAAAATTTCTATAACTATTTGACTATTTTCCAACTATTTTACAATTACTTAACTATTTTACAGCTATTTTACAACTAATAACTATTTTTAACTACTTATCTATATTAAATTTTTCAAGCTATTTTCTAAATATAAACTGGACAAAGTTCAAACTGTTTTTGATTAAATACCCAATTGAGATAAGAATTGAGGTGATAATCCAAATGTGATTGAAACAACTGTGAATAGGTGAATAGAAATTAAAGGAAATGTGAATAGAAAGGAGAATTGATTTGGTTAATAATCAATAAAGATATATACATAGGATGTACGTATATATCTTTATTGATTATTAACCAAATCAATTCTCCTTTCTATTCACATTGATGTACGTATATTGCTCTATTCGTATAGTGATTTAATCCAGATTCGAGTACATAATTTCGAGATAGTTATATCGATCCGAGTTGGGATTTTCCGCTCGATTTTTAACGGCGAACCTGGATATGGATTGTTGATTGATTCTGGATATTCTCTATCATAGTTATGCTATGCAAGGAGAATGACGGTTTCTGATCAAGAAACCAGATTTGAGTCCGCACTAGGAAGTCGGGTGGACGATACTAGTTCGGAAGTGAAATTGTGTGATCGAGTGAGCAATCAAATTGATATAGCATGCAGATGATATGTGTACATCGTACGGATTTGAATGAAATTGATACTGGAAATTTATGGATAAGTAATGTGAAATGGTTTTTGAAATGAAACATATATTTTGTGAAATATATTATGAAATGAAATGTAAATTGGGTATTTCCATGATAGAAATTTACTTTATGGAAGTGAATAAATTTGGTAAGTGATTTTATAAAAGAGTAATCAAATTTGAATATTTGATTTGGAATAAACAAAGTTATGTATCTTTGTTATGTAAGATAAATCTCCCCTTGTTGTATCTTTTGCCGGAAAGAAAGAATTTTTGAAAATATTTGAAGTATAAAAAGGGAATTTATACAAGTTTGAAGTGATCCAAAGATTTTTTAAAGTTATATATATATATATATATGTAAAGGATCTTATGAGAATGATTTTTAGAAAAGGTTATTGAAACCTTTGGATTTGAAAAGGCTTTTGATTTTTTGATAAAATCAATATTGGATTTGAAAAGCCTAATTTGAGAATTATCGGTTTTGGGATAATCAATTTTGAGAAAGGAGATTTATATGGGATTCATACTAGGTGTATGATTTGGAAGATACTATATGTGTATAGTATAAAGTGTTTTGAAAATGGCTATGGAGAAAAGGGCGCTCCCTTGAATGAACTTCTCAAGAGTACCATAGGTTGGTACTGCCTTAAGCCTCTAAGGGGGAGGTTCTAAAGTTGATCCTATGAGGAGTCTGGACAAAACTAGTTTCTGAGAATTATTGGGTAGCGAAAGTCGAGGGCGTTGTTGCCTACAGAGGCATTTGGGTTGTGCTTTGACGATAGTGTAACTCGATGTCGCTGCGATCTACTGTGTGGACCATAACAGAAATCGTGTGGAGGTGAGTGTCAACGGTCTACGCTTGATTTTGCCGAAAAGGCAACGTAACATCGGTATACTGCGATCTATGGTCGAGTGGAATGGAGAAGTTTCATTCTTTTGGCAGCGAAATTCGAGGGCGCTGAGGCCTACAGTTATATGGGATTTTGTTGTGATAGCAACGTTACCCCAGTTGTAGCTGCGATCTGTAGTGGGTTCCATGGTGTAATCGAGGGGCGCGGAGGCCTACAGTTATCTATGGATTTTGTCAGGATGGCAACGTAACCATTGGGTTAACTGTGACCATGGATGGGGGTGATGATCTCCAGAGCATTCTCATCAAAGATATTTCCTCGATTTCAAAAATCTTTTCTATATTTTCAGTAAAATTATTTTCCAAGTATTTTCACTAGGTGTTGAAAACGAGTTTACCAAGTACTTGTAGACTTTCAGTCCTGCGCCTGATCAACGTATGACCGAATTTCTGTGAGAACAAGGATGGACTGGTGGAGACATCGAGTTATAAAAAGTATTTTTATAAAACTATTTTATACCATTACGTAGATTTTAAAAGTGTTTTAAAAAGTGATTTAAATTTTCTTAAAAAAAGTTTATAGTAAAATTTGTCAAAAAGTAATTTTTCTGATAGTTATTATTTTAATAAATTCTGGCTTCGTTCCTTTTCGGGGACAAAAAGATTCAAAAGGGAGAGGAATGTGATAATCCGGATTTTGGAATATCCGTTAATTGATAATTAATGGGACTGACTAATTTGATCTCGAAAATTTAGGTAATATTTATTTAATAATTTCCATTAAAAATTATTTTAAAATGTGTAATATTGATTTAATAATCTAATTTAATAGGATTTATCTTTAATAATTATTTAATTTCATAAATGTTATCTTTTAAAAACCTAAAATAATAATGATGATAATTTAATTTGGGAATTTTATTCTTTTCAGAGTTAAAAATATTTAAATGATAAAATTTATCTTTCTAAGCTAAAAAACATTCTATTTATAATGAATATATATTTGTATAAATTGTAAATAGGGAGTATAGTTTTAATTTAAATTTAATTTAATAAGAATGTTTTCAAATTTATATTATATATATGTATATATATTGTGAATTAGAGAATTTGATTGAATTTAACATAGAAACTTTTCAATAGCTTAATTAAAAATCTATCTCATATTTTCAAAGGTAATTAAACTAAATATTTATTTTGTTAAAAGAATATATCAGCCTTAAAATGTATATTATAATAAAATTTTATTTTGTTTTCTCTTAAAGATGGGTTTTTAAAATAAATTTGGTTTATATATTTTAGTACAATAATTTAGTTGGGAACTTTAAAATAAGATTTAGTTCAATATCCTTTTCTTTTTAAATTTTCTTTCTTTAAAATTTAGCTTTGAAATTATAAAAATAATATGTATAAATAAACATTAATGAATGAAAATTTTAAATGTAGTTTATATATATAAACATTAAAAGCTAATTTAATATAAATATTAAAATATGACAATAAATAAGAAATCAATTTAAAAACATTTATAAAATGAGTAATTATTTTAATACTGAAATGTAACATGTGTAAGGCATTTAACTCTTAAGGAAGACACTTGTAAAACAATCTACATCTTAAAGCAACAAGTGTCATTTGTTTTGTTTATTTTTGAAAACATTTATTAAAAATGTATTAAAAAAAAACTTAGCAAAATCATTTTTTTAGTTCAAACAACATTTTTTCTTTCTCAAAAAAACTGAAAATCAGATTTTAAGGAAAATGAAGATCATTGATAAATTCAAGCAAAAGACAAATTGAAAGTTTACTACAACAATGATCAATTACAAACTGCAAATCAACAAGTGCAGTTCTCTGGATCAAACAACAACATTTGGTTTAAAAGCTTCAGTTCAAATTGGAATCTGTTTCAAGGCATTTCAGTTTCAATTCATCTTAAGGCAAGGAAATTGAACTCAAACAACAATAATCAACTGCATGCAAAATTCAAATCAAATCAGCAAAATGCAGATCAACTGTTCCTGAAAGCAAATCCTGTCCTCTATTCTTCAATCTTTGTGAGTAAACCAAACCTTAATCTATATTAACCAAGATGCATGAAATAAAATCCTTGAAAATCAGATGTAATAATTATTGCATGTTATAAAATGAATGGGTATATTTATATATGAACTGAGTAGATAGGCATGTCTGTTTACAAGATGATGTTCTGTTCTTGCTATTCAGGTTTTAAATCAGATCAAAATCATGATCCTTCCTCTCTAATCTTTCTTAGGACAAGTTGTATTAACAAATTTTGGATGTTATAACATGTTATGAAATTTAAAAATAATTTCAAGATAATCTGAAGCCAGTTTTTAAATGAAAAAGGAAAGAAAAACAATAGAAATTTAATACTCATCAAATCTCAATATTTTTAATTGTTGTTTCAGGGTTATAGTCAGATTAGTGATCAAATTTTAGTATTTTTGAAACTCAAATATTGATTTTTATGTTGGTATAATGAGAGTTTGTTATGGGTTGGTCGGAATTTGGATTTTTGGCATTTACTGATGATCGGGTTGTTGTGGATGATCATTATTTGGTCTAAAGGAGGTTTGTATGATGTAGATCATGGGAAAAATAGGGTTTTATTTTTCAGATCATCGTTGGTGCCTATGCGATTATAATTAGGGTTTTTGACCCAGAAATATCAAGATTGTTTGGGCGGTTATTGCGATGGCCAGGGAGCATCGAGTTGGTCAAGGATAGGGGAAAAGGAAGTTTGGGAAGGGTGGTAGCTCCAGGCGAGGCGGCAAGTGTTCCTGAGATCATCGGCTGCGGTGCGTGATAGATGTAGGGCAGTCCTGTTTTTTTTGATAAGTGGGCGAATTAATCGATTTTGAGTTCCTGTGGTTATCGAGAACTTTTGTGAAGCCGTGAGGGATGAGGAAGGCTTAGGTGATTTGCGGAGAAGGTCGGTGGCGATGGATGATGATCTGAGGGTCTGTGCACTTGCACAAGTTCAGGCAGTGTGCACGTTTAGAAAGGAAGAAGAAGATGGAGGTAAAGGTTAGAGGGGAAGTATGGGAGGATGAGTTACTCGGCGTACTTGAGAAAATGAGAGGAGAACGCGAGGGTGGCTTCGAGAAAAATTCGAGTAGGTTGGTATGTTATCAGTTTTAAAGGAAAAATAAATGATGATCAGTTTTAGAAGTAAGATAATTTGAGTTGTTGTTGGGAAACAAAATTTCTATAACAGGTTCAAGCAATTTTTTTAAAAAACAAGTTTCCAAATTTAATTTAATTTAAAATAAAATGTTTTGAGTGAATTGTTGGTTTTGTCTAATTTGATCAGGATAATCATGTTTTAAAATCCCTAGGTATTTTCAAATGAAATTTATGATGGGATTAAGTATGTAGTTAACATCAGTGTATTTAACCTTAAATCAATTAAAAGTTCTCTAGTGTTTGTTTCAAGCATTTAATTTAAATAAGATATAGGTGATGATTAAATAATCAATTAAGGTAAATAGTCTATCTTGTTTAATTAAATGTAGATTCATATAGGTATTTTTAGGAATAATGAATGTGATTAATCATTGGTTATTTTGTTAATGTGATTAATTACTAAGGTTAATTAATGGATTTTAAAATTAATTAAGGAATGAGTTACCCAGTTGTAATTGATGAGATGAATGTGATTAATTAATTTGTTAATTAAGGATAGTCACTTGATAATTGATTATGTATAATTACTTAATGAGATTTATAAGTGTAATTACTTAGTGAAGTAATTGATGGATAAATTACTGAATGTAATTAATATAAGGAAATTACTTAATGGAAAGTAATTAAGGGTTAATTACTTAGGAGGAGAAATTAAGGATTAATTACTTGGTGTAATTAATTAAAGGATTTATATATAATTAAGGAGTTAACTAATTAAGGTAAGTAATTACAGAATGGGTAATTATTGTTTCTTATTGATTAAGGATAATTAATGGAGGTAATTAATTAAGGATAATTAATTTATGTAAATAAATAAAGGATAATTACTTTATGAAAATAATTAATCAGGGATGATTAATTTAAAATGGATAATTAAAGGATGATTACTTAATTTGTTGTAATTAATCAATGTTAAGTAAGCAGGATTAAGGGTGATTAAAGTAATTAATTTAATTTGTTTAAATTAATTAGGAATGGTATGACTAACTTATCTTGCTTACGAATGATTGAATAATATTGCATGCCTTAGATTGATTGATATCTCGGATATGTGATTTGAGGATGTTATGTGATATGATATGTTGGGTTTAAACTGAGATAATTTAGTTATCTATCGATGATGAATTAATGTGGGAGACACTCTGTATTTGAAGTTTGAACCGTGTTTCACGTGAATAATTTGGGATAAGATGGTATTGAATTCGAAGAGACCGGAGTCGGGTATTAGTAAACACCCGAAACCACTTCGGTTCTTTATAAATTCATATGTGGAATCAACAGGCTGAAAAGGAGTGATTTAAGTGAATTGGACCATCTAATCTAAGTTTTGGTACTTAGAAATTGTGTGTGATGTCAGTTTTTCTATAACGACTTGTGAAGTAAATTGATACAAGCTACCTGGGTTTATATAAGTTATATGCTTTTGTATTCCATGTTAGATGGGTTTTACTCACGCTGGTTTCCATCCTGACCCGGGTGTTACTTTGATGTAATGCTCGGGTCGGACCGAGTATTAAAGATTTTCAGGTAAGGACGTTCTGGCACTCAGAAGGCAAGCTGGAGGGCTGGAACGTATGGAGTGTTTTCCGCTGTGATATATTATTGTATAACTAGGACATGTTGTTTTAAACTGTCCAGTGATTGGTAATGGTTGTAACTCTGATGTATAAAAATATAAGTGTACCGATACAGTTCTTCTTGTAAAATTGTTATTTATGTGATATTATATTTTGATCCTCCGCTGCGAATGTGAGGTTTCTGTGACTTGTTACTATTTCTTCTTCTTTCTCTTTTCTTCTTTTCCTAACTATCTGAAAATTTCTGGATCGAAAATTTCGGGTCATTACAGTGATGATCGATGTTCTGCGCTATTGTGTAAAATCCTTAGACAACACTCATACACACACACAAATATGGATTGCACGTGGAAATCGGTTAAGTCACGGATTTTTAAAATAGTTTTAAAATTTGAATTCAAATGGTTTGGAAATGGAATTGGGTTAAATATGGAAAGCTTTTGAAAAGGGGTTTTTGAGGATAAAAGTTATTTTGAATAATTTGATAAAGTTTTGGAATTTCAATAATTTAAATTAAATTTGAATTCAAGATTTGAAATTGGAATCCGTGTTTGAAAATTATGGTTTAAAATTTTTATAAAAAGTTATAAATGTGTTTATATGGATTTTAAACCATTTTAAAAGTATTATTTTGAGAATTTGAATTCAACCCAAGTTTTATCATTGAAGGGTTTTAACTTGAGCAAATGCAATCGGATTTTCCTGGAATGAAAACTACTTGTTTTCAAATATAATAGCTTTCATTTAAAGAAAAGATTTCCAAATTGTGTTGAAAGGTTTCTAGTTTGAAATGGAATTGAAATGTTTTGAAAGCTATGAATTGAGTTTTTGATTCAAAGACCGGATGCGTTAATCCAACTTGAAATGAAATTGTTTTGAAAGGCTGTGAATGAATATTTGGAAACTAGTTTTGAAAGCTATAAGTTAAATCTTGATTTAAAGATTCAACGAGTTAATCCAATTGAAATGGAAATTGTTTTGAAATCCATGAATGGATCTTTGTGAACGGGGTGAACTTTGTGAATTGAATCTTTTTGTTTAAAAGATTGGAAATGGTAATTTGTTTAAACCATTAGGAAGAATGGTTTTGGGTAATAAGTTGTGACTTGATTGAAATCCCAATATCCATATGTTTTTAAGTATTGGGCTCATTATTCAGTTTAGCTGGGAGAGGACCTTTGTGTCATATAACCCATTCCGAATAGCGATACGACGATGTGGATAGCATTTGAAGACCGGTGGTGAAGACCGGGTATTTGCGAGAACGATTGGAATAGCGATACGACGATGTGGATAGCATTTGAAGACCGGTGGTGAAGACTGGGTATTTGCGAGAACGATAGGACGACCTATCGATTGTCACTGCACTTAGTAGCTACGGTATAGAGATTACCTAAGTGATGGGATGTCCGATCGGGATTGTGAATACCCGGATGTGCAAGGGCTTCTTCGGAAATGCCTCCGGTTCTGTTCGAACCCGGAACAGACTTGTATGGTTGTATGTCAGACACTACACCTTGAGATATAAAGCTAATTTCTATCAAATACATATCTGTTGGTGGCGGAGAATTTATTCTCTTATCTTAACTCCCTTCTCTGAGACGTACGAGCTTAGAGGTTATGTAGTTGAAGGTTATTAGTGATATACTCCCAATTTGGTAGTGTGGCATGCTGAGTGCTGCTGTGTGTTGATGATCATTTGTGATCGAAGCATGGCTTTCGTGTAAAGCACAGCTTTGTGGACGAGACCTCGTCGAGCCTCACAACTCGGTAATGGTCGAAATAGGAATCATGACAGCAAGGTTATTTGGAGGTAGCTCCTCCTGAGGGCATGACCATTTCCTTCTGGATAAAAAGTGATATCATGGTATGGAGCCCTGATATTTACTTATGTTGATTTTCTTGAAATTTGGTATCATGGTATCGAGCCCAGATAATTTACTGTGTGGTTGTTGGATTGAGGGCCCTCGGATAAAGGTCGGCAACGACCGGGGGAAGGCATACTCGTGTCATTTGTTACCTAGTTATAGAGGTAACCCGGCCTTGTGTAGCATAGATCCGGTTAGGTTCTCGGGGATGTCCCTCTAGAGGCGTTCCATCTTATTTGGGAAGTTCCTTTGCCCGACCATTTGTTGGAAATCCAAACAAAACAATATGATCCCTGTACGGTTTTAGTTGTAGAACCTTCCATTTAAAATGGTAGTTATAGCGGCATAATATAATGGTACATATGCTGGCTAAGATTAGTATTATATATTCGAAAGGTTTTCAGCACTATGCACTAATAATAATATCAAATGGTTTTTGTGTATCAAGCATTTTTTACTATCATAAGAAGAAATCTCCTCCAAGTTTGCGCTTGCATTGTGTGTATGACGGGATGCCTTATGGTAGTTTTATTTTCCAAAAAGCATTGTGGATTTATTTTAAAATCTTTTGTTTGTTTTTAAAGATAAACTGTTTTTATTTGCTCATACCAGTCCCATGACCGACCCGGAGTTTATTATTCCCTTTCCTAAACTCTGGGTGCCCACTATTTCCTACACGGGCAGTCTGGAGTTGGGTTTTTCAGATAATCCCGTAGTAGGTATAGATTCGATAGCTTCCAACACTTTTGGATTTGTGGATCGCATTTGCTACACTTCAGTATTCGCGACTGCACATGCTTATATTGGTGAAACTTGATGGTGGTTCGAGCTTGTGGTTTGGAGTTTTGGGCTTTGGAGCATCGGATTGGAGTTATCCATTGGCTATTTGTTTTCCGCTGCTATTTATGGTCTCTGATATTCTTGTATCATATTGTACCAATGTTGTATCATAATTGGATATTGTACTCGTTGGAGTTGTATTTGATATTCATTCCTTTTTTTCCGCTGTGTTGTTTACTTAATGGTGTTATAAGCTCCGGCGAACCAGATTCGACGTTTGGATCTGCGGCATTGGAATACGAGTGTCGTATTCGGTGCCGATTTTCGAAGGTCGAGTCAGGATCGTCACATTATCTTACAACAATGTATAAACGCATTTGATAACATTACCAATTCCCTACGGTGCTGTTAGAAGGACTTTGATCTACCACGGTGCAAAGGGGATTTTTAGCCTTGTTTGCACGGTTCCTCGCAGATAATTCCTATAAATTTAGATGCATAATAAACTAAATTAATGCATATAATATACGAATTTTAAACAAAATGTAATAACAAAATGAAATGATATAACTTATCTTTGACTCTGGAGTTTCCTATAGCTGCAGAAATTGACCCCATACATCAGCTTCCATCCAAGATGGCTTTTTTCTCGCTCTCTTGGCTTTTGATATGGTGTCTCTGTAATTTTTGTGCATTCTTTGGTTCCAGTGATTGACAAAAACATCCATAACCTACGCGTCCACACGAGCAGTGGCCTGCATATCGGAATTGATATTGGTTTGAATTATATACATTGCATTAATTTACAAAAAAATAAATTATAAATTTAAACAATCAAGTCGATGAATATGGCATTTAATGCGATCAAGAATGTCGTCCCAATGAGCCCAGCAGCTAACATCTGGCTCATGAATGCCTTCGTAGATAGTTATAATATAAAGTCAGACGGCTGTACTTCAAACCCCTGTATAGAATAAGATGCACGAATTTAATAAACTTTAAATAGTTAATATGTGATAAATTTAATACTTATCCTGCACTCTTTGGAACTACCTCTGCCACCGGACCTAAATCCGTTGGCACCTGCACCTACGGAAGGCGATGGCTGAGATCTATTAGTGTGTCTCCTGTGCATATCTGTTATAAACATGTCGTTTCATATAATGATAAAAATATCAGTTTATTATTACAAAACATGTTTGATTAATCATAATCACATAAGATTTGCACTAAAACGTCATAAATGAGACAAGATCTCCTGAGTATATATAAATAATTTTTAAAAAAAAGATATAACTCACAACAAAGTCATCAATACTGTTAACAGTCGAAACTCAAAATACACATTATGCAACAACTGATACAAAATTTCAAAATTTTCAGTCTTAATCGTCTTCGGATTCAGTCACGGTCTCGTACTCTATATTGTTCTCTTCTATACTCTCAAATGCTTCTATTAAGACATACGATTCATCATTTAGAAAACCCAAATCAATATCTTCAGCTATTATTATTTCATCATTTCGCTAAAGATCCATTTGATACGCTGCTTCTTTTGGAATATTAATTCCATAAAATGTAAATCTTGCATTTGTTTCAAAAACAATAGACCCATCTACTTTATAACTTTTTAAGGATGAGTACAGAGCAAAATAAATTTGTAATGTTTGCTTGGCCAATATGAAATGATCATACTTATAGTAATGTGAGGTGTACTTTATTTCTACAAGCTCATACCCTTTTTGCACGTTGATTCAAGAATTAGGAATACTACCGGTGAACCAATTGCACTTGAATGAAAAAATTCTGTAGGTTGTACATAATATGTCAGTTCTAAAACCTGTGTTAGATACCGTAAAAATATTTTATATGCTCATCTAGATCATCATTGCCTTTGACAAATACAATACTATTATAGTTTAATTTTTATGCATTATAATCCTTGATGTTGAATTTAAATTCATTGATGAAGAATATTGGATAAGTCTTGAAATTTCTATTTGGTTCGAGCGCAAGATGTTGTAATCCTTCATCAACGACGCAGTTTCTTTGATAATAAACGTAGTTCGTAAACCATTTAGAAAATTCCTTACTGAGATCACCTAATGGATGTTGTGATTCGTAGATACTGTAAGTATATATGTATTGTATGTTACATTACGCTTAATATGTAAGTATCATTGAAATATATATGAATTCATTATTATCTAAAAAATGGTGCAACTTCAGCACAATTAAGAAGAACATATATGTTGACAATGGGTTGATAGTTTCTCCCATTGTTGTTGCTTTGCTGTGATGGCACATATTATGCATCGAACCTGAAATAGCACTTACTTATAGCATGACCATATTTCTTACATATTTGACATTTAATCCTGTTGTTGTTATACCTTCCATCTCTTCCTCTAGTCTATTGGTTTGACCACCTCTTTGACTGTTTGATTTCTTTCTACCATTAGAGTTCCTTTCTTGATTTCTATATCCATTGCTACTAATGAAATTGGTAGATAAATATGATATAATAGGCTTCTTTTGTTTTACTCTGCCTTCATGAGCAAGAAATATGGAATGAACATATTGAATAATAGGTGTAGTTTGTTTTAATGAGATTACTACTACCATAGCCTCATATTCCTCATCTAATCCATTCAACCTATAATCTCATACATATCACAAATAACTAGAAACACAATGCAAATATCAATATTTACATAAACTTTCATCAACTAAAACCAATATTCCATCAACCAACACAACCGTATCTATACAAATACTCATGTTCATCAAATCCATAATCTTCACAGTACACAACCATAAATAAAGTATCAACTTCGTCAACACATGTCAATAATTACACAGCGAAACGATCACAAATAGTCAAAATAATTCCGTACCTACTATCTTCATCGTCATCATCTCCCGACCCATCCTCACTAGGCATCCTCCCGTGTTCATCTAAAAATGACACAATCCGTTCATCTAGCAGCTGCATCAGTCCTCCGCCCTTCCGTCAGTCATTATATACTGCCATCTGCTGCTTCAGCCGAGCTATTTCCTCCTCGACCTGAGAACTCCTATAAGCCTTCTGGGTTATCATCGCCTGTAATTATTTGATTGGAAGTTAACGTTTATGCTTCAGGATTAAATATAATTTATATATTAGTTAATGAAGCAGTTTACGTTCTGATTTCCATAACCATAATGCATATTTCAAGTACGTAGGTCAATGATAGCATCCCAAATATAGTTCTCATCCTCTAAGGTCAACTCACGGCAAGTGAACTGCGTCACTCGAGATTTCTCCTCTTTGTATCTCTTCGGTAGTTCGTAATAATAAATAATAAAGAATTTATAAAATGCGAAGTAAAAAAATTGAACAAATTTACCATCATGGATTTAGATTTATCATCTGTGAATTCGTATGAAATATTTCACTCCTTATCCATGCGCTCGATGGCATGTGTGTGAGTGAAGACTTCAACCAGTGCAAGCTCACAATTGTATTTCTGAAACTGAGTTATATATGCAAATGAATAATGGTAATGATATGACTAAATTATCTTACAACAATTTTTGAACGCATTTGATAACATTACCAATTCCCTACAGTGCTATTGGAAGGACTTTGACCTACCGCAGTGCAAAGCGGGATTTTAAGCCTTGTTTGCACGGTTCCTCGCAGATAATTCCTATAAATTAAAATGCATAATTAACTAAATTAATGCATGTAATATACTAATTTTAAACAAAATGTAATAACAAAATGAAATGATATAACTTCCCTTCGACTCTGGAGTTTCCCATAGCTGCAGAAATTGAGCCCATACATCAGCTTCCACCCAAGATGGCTTTTTTCTCGCTCCCTTGGTTTTGATATGGTGTCTCTATAATTTTTGTGCATTCTTTGGTTCCAGTGATTGACAAAAAAAAGCCATAACCTACGAGTCGACACGAACAGTGCCATGCATCTCGAAATTGATATTGGTTTGAATTATATACATTGCATTAATTTACAAATAAATAAATTATAAATTTAAACTAACCATTAAGTCGGCGAATATGGAATTTAGTGCGATTGGGAATGTCGTCCCAATGAGCCTAGCATCCAACATCTGGCTCATGAACGCCTTCCTAGATAGTTGTAAAATAAAGTCAGACGGCTGCACGTCAAACCACTGTATAGAATAAGACGTACGAATTTAATAAAATTTAAATAGAAACATGTAATAAATTTAATACTTACTCCGCACTCTTTGGAACTACCTCTGCCACCGGACGTAAATCTGCTGGCACCCTCACCTGCGGAAGGTGATGGCTGAGATCTATTAGAGTGTCTCCTGTGCATATCTGTTACAAACATATCATTTCATATAATGATAAAAATATTACTTTATTATTACAGAACATGTCTGATTAATTATCATCACATAACACTTGCACTAAAACATCATAAACGAGACAAGATCTCCTGCGTATATATACATAATTTTTTTTAAAAAGACATAACTCACGACAAAGTCATCAACATTGATAACAGCCAAAACTCAAAATATACATTATACAACAACTGATACAAAAATTCAAAATTTTCAGTCTTCATCGTCTTTAGATTCAGTCACAGTCTCATACTCTATATTGTTCTCTAATATAATCTCAATTGCTTCTATTAAGACATACGATTCATTATTTAACAAACCCAAATCAATATCATCAGCTATTATTATTTCATCATTTGACTCAATATCCATTTGATATGCTGCTTCTTTTGGAATATTAATTCCATCAAATGTAAATCTTATCTTTGTTTCAAAAACAATAGACTCATCTGCTTTATCACTTTTTTAAGGATGAGTACGGAGCAAAATAAACTTGTAATGTTTTCTAGGCCAATATGAAACGATCATACTTATAGTAATGTGAGGTATGCTTTATTTCCATAAGTTCATAATCTTTGTGCATGTGGATTCCAGAATTAGGAATACTACTGAACCAATTGCACTTGAATAAAAAAAATTCTACAGCTTGTACATAATATGTCAATTCTAAAACCTGTGTTAAGAAACCGTAAAAATATTTTATACGCTCATCTGGATCATCACTGCCTTTGACGAATACAATACTATTATATTTTAATTTCTCTACATCATGATCCTTGGTGTTGAATTTAAATTCATTGATGAAGAATATTGGATAAGTCTTGAAATTTCTTTTTGGTTCGAGCGCAAGATGTTGTAATCCTTCATCAACGACATGGTTTCTTGGATAATAAACGTATTTCGTATACCATTTAGAAAATTCCTTACTGAGATCACCAGATGGATGCTGTAATTCGTAAATACTGCGAATATATATGTACTGTGTGTTACATTACGTTTAATATGTAAGTATCGTTGAAATCTATATGAATTCATTATTATCTAAAAAAATGGTGCAACTTCAGCATAATTAAGAAGAACATATATGTGTGCTACATGTTGATCTCTATCATCTAACCATATTTCCACACATTTTCCAAAAGGTCAGTCTTGTTGTCTAAAAATAGACAACATTATTTGAGAATAATCTTCTTCAATGGCTTCATCATTCTGAGGACTACTTACAAATGATAAGTTCACATGGTCCCTAAAGTAATGAAAGAAAAAAATGAAGCTTCTTCTTTAAGATATGATTTGCAAATTGAACTTTCAACTCGTGCTTTCTGTCTAATTTTTCTTCTTCAGATGATTCTAGTACCTATTACAAAATTAATTCAATTTAAATGCACTTACGTAAATCTAAATTTTAAACTAACAACAATTTTATGGATATTTACTATTACCTCTCAAATGGATACATCCATCCATATTGCACAAGACCTCGAAGAAGAGCTTTGAATGGAAGATGAGCAGGTAAATACTCCATTACATTAAAGAAACCTGGCGGAAATATTTTCTACAGTTTGCATAATAATATAGGGATTTCTAATTCAAGTTTACGTATGTCATGACCCTCCCTTCTCGACCCTCGAAAATCGACACAAATACGCCACTATATAATATGTCGACGATCAAGTGCCGGGAAAAATAGATAGTAGAGGGAAAAGAAAGAAGATAGAAGAAAGAAGGAACTAAACAAATAATAGAATCTCACAATTGCAGCGGAACAAAATGTAATAGTTAATTACAGATCTTTACACAAAATGAAAACTATATCTGTTTTATACAATATACCATCAGAGTATCACAAACAAATAAGAATTACTAGCATGACAGCTCCAAACAATCACAGCAGCGGATATAAACAAATACGGTAATACGTCACGGACTCCAGCTCCTCTCCTGGGATCCACAGCATCCTTTTCTGTAATCTATAATACTCGGTCTGACCCGAGCATTATAATAAAATAACACCTGAATCAGTGGAAAACCAGTGTGAGAGAAATACACCCAAATTGATTATTAAAGTTTCAAAATCCTTTGAAATCCAAAGCATCTCGTAAGACCACGCTACAAATAAACATGTTGGGTTTTTACCTTATGATAGCCAAAACATTTCGTGTCAAAATCCTCTGATATTATAATAGTGTCTATATGCAAATACTTATTAAAATAGCTGAAACTATTACATGATTAAATTCCAGCATACTAGCCACAATCGTGGGTTCTACAAACAAAAATCGTAAAAGGCGCGTGGGGAGAATGTATTTCCAACTAATGACTAAGCACTAGGGTACCACCTGTCACAGTACCTAGTCTTGATCAGCGTACCGAGGATTACTCTAAATCCCCTACAATAGAAGACCGGGACTATCCCTTACTGGATAATCCCGAGTAAGATCACCCCACGGTTGGGATCAGCAACCGCACCACTAAGCTGAATAAAAAGGGACATCAAGACAGGGATGACCTTACCCTAATGGGTGCTACCCACTTAGCCTTGCTGCATATCCCCTGATTTTCAGTCATTCTCGGTTGATGAGGCTTGAGGGTAAGCGTTACCTTTTTAGAACGTTTCACTTAGAATTCCCATCGTCCAGTTGACAATGTTCCGAAAGCATTCATCCATACAAGTCCATCCCGGGTTCGAACGGAATCGAATGCACTACTCCTACTACATCCCTTTTGGAATCATCCTCAGGATTAGTAGCGACTAGCCCTTGCACTTCACTACTCCATCCATAACTCCAAACTCGTTTTTCCCACGAAAACGTACAAACCGGATCGAAGTGGTTTTTGAGAAATTAATCCTGATCTCAGTCTCTTCGAAACGATCAATGCATTGGCCCATATTGATAGTCGGTTATTTAACTATCAGTTACATCCACAAACATCTATCAAACAATAAATAATTTCCCATATTATTTATTAACCTCAAATATATTCGCAAGATATATTTCCACTTCAAATCTTTTTGGAAACAGTTTTCAAATCCACTCTCTTCTCATGGAATGAATTCCCAAATATTTACTTCCACTGAAATCACCAAGTATAGATTCTTTAGATTTTAAAATATTTCAAAACACTTTATTATAGAATATACTTTAACGTTTAAATTTTAAAATAATACCTAGTCACCTTTAAATAATTAATACTAAAATAAATTTGAAAAATACTTACTTTAAAATTTAAACATTCTAAAAATAATAAATTTTCTAAAACATGCTTTTAAAACAACTTTAAAACTTTTGACTTATACTTAAAAAATTAATTTGAAAATACATTTGGCTAACCATGTAAATACACTTCCATTCCACAATAATCCAAGAATTCCTTTTATAAATCTTGCTTAATTTATCTCAATTCAAATTTACGTTCAATCCCATAAATTCCTTCCCACACTTTTAAAAATAAACACCTTTTTATTTTCAAACACAATTCCCATTTCCTGGAAATCACTTCCAAAATATACTTAAAATATGATTACTAAATTCTTTATTCAAATTGTACCTTTGAAAATCTATAAAAGTTTCTTAAGTAACTTAAATCAAAAATTTCCTTTTTATATGAGGTTGTTATATCAATATTTATATTAAATTCCCTTTAGAAAACATAATAATAAATAACCTTTTAAATAATTAAATACCATAATTACTTAAATAAATATTTACTTTCACTTATAAATAATTAAAAATAATAATAATTTTCTAAAATATTCTAAAAATACCTTTCAAAACTTTCTAGTTTATACTTCGAAAACTTTTCTTTGAAACATGCTTAGTTTCCAGGAAAAATACACTTCCCATCCTTTAAAAATAATCTTTCTTTTATTTTTAAAACAATTCGCACTTTTTATAGGAGTTCCATCTGGAAATATATATCTTCAATACTTATCCCCGATAAATATTCCATTTCATTTATAAACCCAGTTTATAAATTTCTATTTCTCATTTCCTTTTAAATCCCTATTTCAAAAACACTTTCAATTTCCAAACTAATTCCTGAATTTAATTTCCTTAAATTCATTGCTCAAAAATTACTTTTCAATTCTCTTTTAATCCCAATTTATTCTATTTTCATTTATATTTTAAAATACCAGATTATACTTATTCAATCATAACACAGCACAGCTTAATTTCCAAATTTATCTATCACAGTATATAAATGAATTACATCATCAATTATGAAAATAATTTCTATATTGTGAGGAATCCAGTTGGATCCCTCTAACCTGTTTCCTGCACCCACAGATGTTAGGACAACCAATAAATATCGATCCAATCTGATAATAATTATCATATTCAACTAATCAACCAATCAATCATTTAAATATTAGCTATTTAAATTAAATGGCATCTAGATGTGAGTGAGATTAACTCACCTTGAATTCAAAACGCCGAGCGTTCAAATTTTACATTAAATCGAGCACATTCGATTTAATGCAAAATTTTCACTTGCTCAAAACGACTCCAGATCTACACCACAGCGGGCTGCTTGTCGCTGCGATTTCGGTGCTTCTTGTTCCGTCAGAATCAGATCACGCATGCATGAGATATTCAGTTTTAAAGGTTGTAAATATAATTTATAAAACAATTTTCTTATTATTTTATTTTTTTATTACCAGAACAAAATCGGATCGTTCCCTTCAGGAAAGAAGATCAGTGCCGTAGAAATGCACTTCTTCCTCACGCGATATAATCGAACGCTCAACCCATCTACCACCACGATTTCCAAAAATCGCGGCCCTCCACAGAGTGCTTCAACTCGATCGACGAGCTCCAAATGACGCGCTATGCCCCCCTCCTCCCCAATGCTAACAGCCTCGTCGAGCACGGTGTGCCCTATGCTCCAAGATTTGAGTTCGAACGAGCAACCTTCCCTTTGGGTTTGCCCCTAATCCTTGCCGCCATACTAGATCCTAACGGTTGGATAGTAAGAGCTTAGCGAGCTCTACATTTTTCATGTTGGATGAATTTGAAATGGATAGATTTCGAGATAACGAGGAAGAAAGATATAGGTTTTCATTCGTCGATTTCTAATAGATGGCGGCCCGAAGAGAAAAGGAATTAGGGTTTCCTTTGCTTACATATATATAAGCACATGTGAAAATATTTTAATATTAAATTCATTTTAAACAACTTTTTCAAACAATCTCCAAACAACGCATGCCGACAGGCATTTACAAGGTTTTACCCATGTTTCCAACACAATGGAATGTGTCTTGGAAGCTAATTCAATCATATGCGGAAGATAGTTTTTTAAATCGATTTAAAATATTAAATTATCGATTTAAATTTCAACGTGTTTCTCACCCGTACGAACAAACGGTAACTCCAAATGCTACGAAATTTGAAATCCGATAATAATTAACTATAACGGATCCAATGGAATTGGTTTCGTCGAATTCCGAGACTGTGCCCCGGAAGGCAATTTTAACTCGTCGATTAATTCGAGTGATTTTCAAAATCGTCGAAATCACTTAAAATTTCATTTTTAAAATTTTACCAACTTAATTATAAATCATATAGAATTTATAATCACATTAGAAATTATTCTGATTCATTTTAAATCAATGTCTGATTATTTACCATTACTGTATTGTAAATCCAATTATTAAATTAAATACAGAAATCCCAAATTCAGCATATCGACCTTTGATTCCATCCAAAATTCAATATTAAAAATCAAATCAAACAAGACCAAAAAGAAATCTTAGAAACCATTTTCAAAACCATTTACAACCAGATTCATAAATTATCCCAATTTCAAATGTTCAATTATTATTGTTCAAATCCAATTGAATTGTCATATTTGAAATTATAACTAAATTCTATTGGTTTAACAAAATTATTATTTCAAAATCAATTCAAAATCCACATTTAACATTGAAAATGAATTAAATGTTCAAAATCTAACGACTAAAATTCCGAGTTGTTACATTCCTTCCCCTTTATAGAAATTTCGTCCCCAAAATTTGTTAAGGTAGGAAAATGCTACTAAACTCATTTACTTACCTAAACTTACTTAGTTAAAAACTTACATTCACTTCACCAAAAACTTTTAGCTTAATTCCAAAACCATTCGCTTTATTTTTAACTCAAAAGCTTTGTTTACTCATCATTTCAAAATCGACCTTTTCTTATTAACTCAAAATTTTCAAAATCCTCAAAAAATTTCTATCTCCCAAAATTTAAGAAAAATTTTGACAGCGTCTCCTTCGTACGGAGAGCGTTTCACAATATCACAATAGATATAAATATATATACATCGACCCACATAGTCGGAAAACAAAATATACCATAATATATATATCATTTATCAAATTTTTTGCGTAGGCGTACCTTAGATTAGCATTATAAAAGAAAGCAGCTAATATATATTGCATATACGCGCTCCAGCTGTATCGATTATCTCCTGTACCTGTACTTACTCAAACATGCATATCAGTTTTCAAC
This sequence comes from Allium cepa, assembly GCA_030765085.1. Lineage (NCBI taxonomy): Eukaryota > Viridiplantae > Streptophyta > Magnoliopsida > Asparagales > Amaryllidaceae > Allium > Allium cepa. Next base: position 84,516,190 of record CM060942.1, on the reverse strand, counting down.
AATACGAAATTTTAACAACATTCCATTCATTTAACTAGCCAAACACATCAATTACATAGCCCAAACAACAAATTTCCATAATCCTACATGTTAACCATATTTTACAAGCAATCACAAGGTTTCAATACTAATTTAACTTCCTTTACAAATCCAAACTTCATTTTTATTTCACTAGAATGGTTTACATTCAAGTTTTCTACATACGATTCATATTTTCCATAACCAATTCATCTTTGCACCAATTAATTTCATATTCACAACAAATTGGTTTATAAGCCTTACTTACATAAATTTCACCTTTTTCCAATTCTAAATTGATTAATTTGCATCATATTCATAATTTCTTTCATTTATATACAAATCCACTTAATTAGAATTCCAACCCAATTCAATTTGTTCAAAAACCAACTTTATTCTCTTTTTCGAATCAATTTACTTCCATTTACGACGAAACGACTTTTTTCTTGTGCAATTTCTAATGTTATTTATATAAACAACAATTACATAAGCTTGTACCAATTCCAATTAATTCATCTCAATCTATATTAATTTTATTCCATTCGGAATTATTCACAACCCAAACATTCTTACTTTATCATAATTATCGAATTATATCCCTATTCTTACATTCGATTCCGTTATCCATACCGATTCATTCAATGTCCATTACATAGGCTTGACACCAATCATTTCACCATTTTCTTAAGTTATCTCAACTCTATTACATTCCATTTTTCTTGCATCAAATTTTTATTTGTATTTTAATTTGATTCTTATTCAATCAAATTCCCATCCATTACAAATTTTAATTCAATTAGTTTACTAACTTAATCCATATTAAATTTTAATTCACCTTCTCAATTCATTTCTGAATTTATTTTTAACATAACCATTCCAGTTATCCCAAACCAAACTGGGTTTTATTTTACTTTTTAAATTTTTAACAAGCTACTAAAATTTTATTCATTCCACTACAATTTCCATTTAATTTAGTTTACACTAAATTCATCCTTAAACAATTCCTTTGGATTTAGTTGAGTGAGCATTTACTTCATTCAATATCATTCTTAATTAATTTAAATTCCATTTAATTCAATTCTTTTTCAAATTTAATTCATGTCCAACTAAATTTTACTTAGCCAACTTAAATTCACTCCATTTCCTTTACTATTTTAAATAAGAATTAATTCCATTCGATAATATTTATAACACAACTGAATTTTGATGTTTACTTCCATCCAAATTTAACTTGATTCCTTATAATTTAAATTAAATCCAATTTTATTACTCCATTCAATTTAAATTTTTACTTTCTAACGTATAAGTTCAAAAACTTATTTACTGACCTAAGTCCATTCACCTTTATATCTCACATTGCCTTACCTCACTTACATTTCATTTAAGATTTAAATTTTGAATTTCCAAAAAAAATGACAACCATTTTCTTTTGGTTTTACAATTTCATTTCCTATTCTTAAGTTCACTAACTTATTTACTTAAAAGCTTATATTGTTCATTTGAGTCCATTTTCATCTTAAAATCACAATTCTGAATTATATATATATATATATATATATATATATATATATATATATATATATATATATCACTGAATTCTTAAGGATATAAATTTTCATTACACAAATTTTAATCCACAATTTCATATTATAAGTATAACACTTAATAGCTTATGGGTACAAATTCACTATGCAATTATAACTCACAATTACAAAGTCATTTTACATTTCAACTTTATCCACTTTAATTCGATCTCAATTTCAATTTTATTTAACTTATCTCCGGTTAAATTCAAATATATTTTATTCCCTTTCATTCACTCAAATTAAATTTTAATTCTAGGAAAAAAATTGTCATTTTCCCTTCTTATTTAAATCAACTTCACTTAATAGGTTCAATAGTTAATTCATTTTTATCTTTTACATTTTTGAATAGAATTCCCAGAATTCAATTGCCCGGTTTTATTTCAAATCCATTTTGAAATAATAATCAACACATACCCATTTTGTATATCAAATCAAATCTTCGAATACCAAAACACTTGGTTTTACCAAAACAAATTTCCCTTTTGAAATTTCTAAAACCACTTGTATACCCAACAAGTCCAAACAAATATCATAACCAGTCTCCAGGGTAACAATCCATCACTCTAGAAACTCCAAAATGAATACTAATGATGCGGCCATCATCATCAGGATTATTTTCTAGCGACCAAAGTGAGTTCAGTGCTTCCTTACTTCCACAAATTCCTTTCAAATCAACTTCCATTCAAAAATATTTTCCCAAAATAATACTCCATCATTGCCATCCAACACTTTGGAAAACATTTCAAACATTCCCAAGATTTTAGATTCCCAAACTTTTTGTTTAAATTCATTTTAAACACTTTTTAAAATTTTTGAGATTTAAATTCTGGTCTAAATCAAATTTTAGTTATTCCTCTTTTGGATAAATCATATTTATAGAATTCTATTTGGCTATAACCCATTTTACATTTTAAATTCTTATTTGATTATAGTATTAACACCCAAACATCCAAATATATATAATAATTTCAGAAAATTATCTCCTTCATATCAAAATAAAATTTTGGGTAAAATTATTTCATTTACCCACTTTAAAAGCAATACTATGTCGGTTTATCTTGTTTAAGAGTTTAGAAACCCATATCGATACGGTTGTACTTCCCGTACCGACCAGAATTCATAAACACTCAACCGATAAGTCAACATAGTATAAAAACAATTTTTATATTCACTAACAAGTACGTTCTCATATCTATTATTACACTCAACTCATTCTAGAGTACTATTGCCTCTATATCTAATGAGTAATTTTCCCCACCAAAGCCAAGGTTATCGCCAACCTAAGCTCTGATACCACTGTCATGACCCGCCCTTATCGACCCTCGAAAATCGACACAAATACGCCACTATATAATATGTCGACAATCAAGTGCCAGGAAAAACAGTTAGTAGAGGGAAAAGAAAGAAGATAAAAGAAAGAAGGAACTAAACAAATAATAGAATCTCACAATCGCAGCGGAACAAAATTTAATAGTTAATTACAGATCTTTACACAAAATGAAAACTATATATGTTTTATACAATATACCATCAGAGTATCACAAACAAACAACACTTACCAGCCTGACAATTCCAAACAATCACAGCAGCGGATATAAACAAATACGGAAATACGTCTTAGACTCCAGCTCCTCTCCTGAGATCCACAACATCCTTTTCTGTAATCTATAATACTCGGTCTGACCCGAGCATTATAATGAAATAACCCCCGAGTCAGTCTGGAATACCAGCGTGAGAGAAATACACCCAAATTGATTGTTAAAGTTTCAAAATCCTTTGAAATCAAAAGCATCTCGTAAGACCACGCTACAAATAAACATGTCGGGTTTTTACATTACGGTAGCCAAAACATTTCTTATCAAAATCCTCTGATATTATAATAGTGTCTATGTACAAATACTTATTAAAATAGCTGAAATTGTTACATGATTAAATTCCAGCAAACTAGCCACAATCGTGGGTTCTACAAACAAAAATCGTAAAAGGCGCATAGGGAGAATGAATTTCCAACTAATGACTAGGCACTGGGGTACCACATATCATAGTACCTAGTCTAGATCGGCGTACCGAGGATTACTTCCAATACCCTGCAACACAAGACCGGGACTACACCTTACTGGATAATCCCGAGTAAGATCACCCCGCGGTTGGGATCAGCAACCGCACCACTAAGCCGAATAAAAAGGGACATCTAGACAGGGATGACCTTACCCTAATGGGTGCTACCCACTTAGTCTTGCTGCATATCCCCTGATTTTCAGTCATTCACGGTTGATGAGGCTTGAGGCTAAGCGTCACCTTTTTTGAGCGTTTCACTTAGAATGCCCATCGTCCACCTGACGGTGTTCCGAAAGCATTCATCCATACAAGTCCGTCTCCGGTTCGAACGGACCCGAAGGCGCTACTCCTATTACATCCATTTTGAAATCATCCTCAGGATTAGTAGCTACTGGCCCTTGCACTTAACTTCTCCATCCTCGACTCCGAACACGTTTTTCCCACGAAAACGTACAAATCGGATAAAAGTGGTCTTCGATAAATTAATCTCGATCCTGGTCTCTTCGAAACTATCAACGCATTGGCCCATATTGATAGTTGGTTATTTAACTATCAATTACATCCACAAACATCCATCAAAACCTCAAATATCTTCGCAAGATATATTTCCACTTCAAATCCTTTTTGGAAACAGTTTTCAAATCCACTCTCTTCTCATGGAATAAATTCCCAAATATCTACTTCCACTAAAATCACCAAGTATAGATTCTTTAGATTTTAAAATAATTTAAAACACTTTATTATAAAATATACTTTAACATTTAAATTTTAAAATTATACCAAGTCACCTTTAAATAATTACTACTAAATTAAATTTGAAAATACTTACTTTAAAATTTAAACATTTTAAAAATAATAAATTTTCTAAAACATGCTTTTAAAACAACTTTAAAACTTTTTACTTACACTTAAAAATTTAATTTGAAAACGCACTTGGCTAACCAGGTAAATACACTTCCATTCCATAATAATCCAAGAATTCTTTTTATAAATCTTGCTTGATTTATCTCAATTCAAATTTACGTTCAATCCCGTAAATTCCTTCCCACACTTTTAAAAATAAACACCTTTTTATTTTTAAACACATTTCCCATCTCCTGGAAATCACTTCCAAAATATACTTAAAATATGATTACTAAATTCTTTATTCAAATTGTACCGTTGAAAATCTATGAAAGTTTCTTAAGTAACTTAAATCAAAAATTTCCTTTTTATATGAGGGTCTTGTATCAATATTTAATTTAAATTCCCTTCAGAAAACATAATACTAAATTACCTTTTAAATAATTAAATACCATAATTACTTAAATAAATATTTACTTTCACTTTGAAATAATTAAAAATAATAATAATTTTCTAAAATATTCTAAAAACACCTTTCAAAACTTTCTAGTTTATATTTCGAAAACTTTTCTTTGAAACATGCTTAGTTTCCAGGAAAAATACACTTCGCATCCTTTAAAAATAATCTTCCTATTATTTTTAAAACAATTCGCACTTCTTATAGGAATTCCCTTTGGAAATCTATATCTTCAATACTTATCCCCGATAAATATTCCATTACATTTATAAACCCAGTTTATAAATTTCTATTTCTCATTTCCTTTTAAATCCCTATTTCAAAAACACTTCCAATTTCCAAACTAATTCTTGAATTTAATTTCCTTAAATTCATTGCTCAAAAATTCCTTTTCAATTCCCTTTTAATCCCAATTTATTCTATTTTCATTTATATTTTAAAATACCAGATTATACTTATTCAATCATAACACAGCACGGCTTAATTTCCAAATTTATCTATCGCAGTATATAAATGAAATACATCATCAATTGTGAAAATAATTTCTACATTGTGAGGAATCCAGTTGGATCCCTCCAACCTGTTTCCTACATCCATAGATGTTGGCACAACCAATAAATATCGATCTAATCTGATAATAATTATCATATTCAGCTAATCAAACAATCAATCATTTACATATTAGCTATTTAAATTAAATGGCATCCATATGTGAGTGAGATTAACTCACCTTGAATTCAAAACGCCGAGCGTTCAAATTTTGCATTAAATCGAGCACGTTCGATTTAATGCAAAATTTTCATTTGCTCAAAATGACTCCAGATCTGCACCACGGCGGGCTGCTCGTCATTGCAATTCCGTCGCTTCTTGTTTCGTCAGAATTTGATCACGCATGCATGAGATATTCAGTTTTAGAGGTTCTAAATATAATTTATAAAACAATTTTTTTTTTATTACCATAACAAAATCAGATCGTTTCCTTCAGGAAAGAAGATTAGGGCTGTAGAAATACACTTCTTCCTCACGCGATATAGTTGAGCGCTCAACCCATCTACCACTACGATTTCCAGAAATCGCGACCCTCCACAGAGTGCTTCAACTCGATCGATGAGCACCAGATGACGCGCTATGCCCCTTCCTCCCCAAGTCTACCAGCCTCGTCGAGCACGGTGTACCCTCGGCTCCAAGATTTGAGTTCGAACGAGCGACCTTCCCCTTGGGTTTGCCACCAATCCTTGCCGCCATACTAGATCCTAACCGTTGGATAACAAGAGCTTACCGAGCTCTACATTTTTCATGTTGGATGAATTTGAAATGGATTGATAGATTTCGAGATAACGCGGAAGAAAGAGATAGGTTTTCGGCCATCGATTTCTAATAGATGGCGGCCCGAAGAGAAAAGGAATTAGGGTTTCCTGTGCTTACATATATAAGCACATGTGAAAATATTTTAATATTAAAATCATTTTAAACAACTTTTTCAAACAATCTCCTAACAACGCATGCCGACAGGCATTTATAAGGTTTTACCCGCGTTCCGATCACAATGGAACGTGTTTTGAAAGCTAATTCAATCATATGTGGAAGATAGCTTTTAAATCGATTTAAAATATTAAATTATCGATTTAAATTTCAGCGCATTTCTCACCAGTACGGACAAACAGTAACTCCAAATGCAACGAAATTTGAAATCCGATAATAATTAACTATTACGGATCCAATGGAACTAGTTTCATCGAATTCTGAGACTATGCCCCGGAAGGCAATTTTAACTCGTCGATTAATTCGAGCGATTTTCGAAATCGTCGAAATCACTTAAAATTTCATTTTCAAAATTTTACTAACTTAATTATAAATCATATAGAATTTATAATCACATTAGAAATTATTATGATTCATTTTAAATCAAAATCTGATTATTTACCATTACTATATATTAAATCCCATTATTAAATTAAATATAAAAATTCCAAATTCAGCTTATCGACCTTTGATTCCATCCAAAATTCAATATTAAAAATCAAATCAAATCAAACAAGACCAAAAAGAAATCTTAGAAACCATTTTCATAACCATTTACATCTAGATTCACAAATTATCCCAATTCCAAATATTTAATTATTATTATTCAAATCCAATTGAATTGCCATATTTGAAATTATAACTAAATTCTATTGGTTTAACAAAATTATTATTTCAAAACGAATTCAAAATCCATATTTAACATTTAAAATGAATTAAATGTTCAAAATCTAACGACCAAAATTCTGGGTTGTTACAACGTATACGGTCGATTTTTTACGTTGTCGAACAAAGCTGTTTGTAAAACAGACTTAATTTTGTTATAACCCTCCACACCTTTATGGGAAACGGTTCGTTGAAAACCACTAGTAATAAATATTCCATCATAATATAACAATCATGACTTTTCATCCCACTGAATTTATTGATTATAAAGTCAAAAAATCAACTGCGATTAGAAGACATCCCATTATGGCATTTTAGTCCTTCCACCCACTTTAGCACAAGTTTTATTTGCATGTTGTCTAGCTCAAAGCACTCTTTGGATTTTTTATTGTCATTGGGCTTTATATGAAGTTCGAGACGTTTACAAAAGTATGCTATATCAAGTCTTCAATTCAGATCATCCTTAGTTTTCCCTTTAACATTCATAATTGTATTGAACACATTATCAAACAAGTTTTTTTCATTGTGCATCACGTTAATGTTATGTCGATGTAGGAGATATTTTCAATAAGGTAACTACCAAAATATACTTTGTTTGCACCAATTATGAATTTCCGATTTACCTTGAATTTCAATCTGTATTCCAGTTTCATGTATCTTCGAGTAGTCCTTTCAATTTCATATATTTCTCCGCTTGACCAAATCTTTAGTGGTTGCATACTCTCTTCTCTATTAGCTTTAGTATTTTTTATCTCTTCTAAAAGTATGATTAGGATGGAGAAAACATCTACAAAATCAAACCAAGAATTGTCCTTCCATACCGTAAAGAAAATGAACGTGTTTCTTCCATGCAATAAAGGCAGGCTAGACAACCGGTCGTACTCCGACCTGAAAGCATCCCATATACAGGAATTCACTAGTAGTCCATAACAAAGAAGTGAACATAGGAAATTTTCTTTTTTATGAAATGTCATATGTTTCAACACCTTCAAGCCACAATGATTTCAGCTCTTCGATTAATGGTTGTAAATAAATATCAATTCCTTGTGTAGATTCATCAGGGCTAGGGATGACAATAGTGAGAAACATGTATGAAGTTTTCATACACATCCATAGAGGTAAATTATTAGGAGTTATGATAAGAGCCCAAGATGAATATTTGCTACCAAACTAAGAGAATAGCGAAAACTCATCCGCACATAAACCAAGTCTAATGTTATGGCTCTCTACAACAAATGTGGGGTATCTTACCGAAATGTTTCTATGCGTCTCCATCGGATGGATGTGTCAAAGTTCCCTCTTCTTGTCTGCTCACACTGTGCCATCGCATATAACATGTCGTGGCTGAAGATGCATATAAACTATGAAGTCTAGGAATAATTACTAAACGACCCATTCTCTTGTATGGAACTTCCTATACTTTCTGTTTTCTTGGTTTATATCTTTCCTCATTACATATTTTGCAATTCCTAAAATTAATGTCATCTTTCTAATACAACATGCAACCTTTTATACATGTATTTATCTTTTGGTGAGGCAGACCGAAAGGCGACATAAATGTTTTCACTCAAAATGACTATCGCACATCAGATTATTGGGTGACATATGCCATTTTGCAGCTTGTATAACTGTTGTAAATCCAGCTTCTGTAAATTTAAATTTTGATTTCATATTGATGTATTCTGCGGTTATTGTAATTCAGTTCCACTTTTGTAGTCATCCCACAATGGTCTCTTAGCGGCATCCAATAAATCATAAATTCTTTTTGCTGCCACATTCGGTTCTTCTTCGATATTGACGTCTTCATCGTCAACTTGAGTGGTAGGGCATATTGATCGTGCTGCATCTTCCACCATAACTTCTATTGCATTCGTCATAACAACATTGACCTTTGATGCAACGAGATCTGCTATAGGTGCAACAAGTTCTCCATGATGATCCCATAAATAATAATTTGGCACAAATCTAGATATATACAAATGTACTTTAATTGTATCTGGTCTCTAGTGCTTCAAATGTTGACACTTACTACAAGGGTGACAAAATTCTCCTTTATTTCGATTATTAGATATTGTGAACCTAATAAATTCGTGTACACCATTATAGGAATGTTCTTTCACCGAGCCTTTCATTCCAGTTCTGACTTCATACATCCAAGTATGGTCGACGAAATAATCGAACATTGTCCCTAATTAAAAAAATAGGTTAGTAATTTCTACAGCACTTCACTTCATTTCACTTCTATTCTATGAACAACTTCTCACCCAAGTGATATATTATTGCTGTTTTATTTTCTAAAATAAAGTCTTTTAGGACTAAAAACTTCACACAACACACTTCTGTCTAATTTCGACAGCACTTCACTACACTTCTCTTCTACGCATAACTTTGCAGCCAAAGGGAGTATTTTAATTTTTGTATTTTCTAAAATAAAATAAAGCATTTTAGGACTAAAGGCTTCAGACACCTAACTTCTGTCTAATTTCGATAGTGTTTCACCTCGCATAACTTTGCATCTAAGAGGAGTATTTTGTTGTTGTATTTTCTAAAAAAATTTAAAACCTTTTGGGATAAAGGCTTTAATTAGTGGTTGTTGTATTTGTTATAATAATACTTAATGCTTATGACAAGCACCTATGTCCAAGTGGTTAATTGATTCGGCTTTGGTGCAGGATGTCACAAGTTCGAAACTTGCTTTCAAAAGTTTATTTGACATGGGATATGTTGTCCCAATGATTTGTTGTATATGAAGTACTAGTTCAAAAAAAATATACTTAATGCTTATTTTCAAATAAATATTATATTCATTTCAATTTTTTTTACATAATCGATTTAGCTTTTTAGAAAATTGATTTGAGTACATTATTTGTTGTTGTCATATTCATTTATTAACTTTCCATAGCGTATTTTTTGTTGTTATGTTCGTTTCTTAAGTTTAAAGAAAATCGATTTTAGTACTGTTCTTGTCATAATCATTTCTTAACTTTTTTGAAAATTGATTTGAGTACAATATTTTTTGTTGTCATACTTATTTCTTTATTTTTTTACAAAATCGATTTCAGTAGAATATTTGCTGTTGTTATATTCGTTGCTTAACTTTTTACAAAATTGATTTTATACAATCTTTGTTGTTGCTATCTTCATTTCTTAACTTTTAACAATATTGATTTAAGTAGAATATTTCTTGACTTTTTGTTAACTAAATTATACGCTTTATAATGTATTTTCAAGCTCTATTAACTAATTAAATTTTACTTTATAGATTTTGTAAGCTAAAATTAGAAGTTAGCACTAATAATAACAAATTAAAATAAATAAATTTTATATTAAACACCAACGGTTATAATTAACACATGCTAATTAATTAAAGAATACTACTTATGTTTAACTGTAACTACTTAGAAGCATATTAATCAATAATTATACACTAATTTTTGCGTAAACTGTAACAAACATCATTTTTCACTATAACAAACATTCGCGCAAACTTATCAGTAAACATATTAGTCAATAATACTAATTTTCGAATTTTAAATCAATCCTAATTTTTAGTTAGAAATTAAACATTCAAACCACTTAATTAGATCGTCAAATCAACTAACACGCTATTTTCATCAATTAGTACACAATAATCATCAATTTCAAATCAATAATCAGCTAATTTTCTAAATTAAGGTTTTAATTTTATCTCCTAATCAACTAATAAACTATACCATCATCTAATACTAATTAATCTAATATATAAAAAACAAAAATTCTAATTTTTTTATAAATAGGGTTTAAAGTAATGTACCTTTAAAAATAGGGATAAAGAGAAGAAGGAAGGAGTGCACAACAGGAATAGGTCGTCAGCATCGGCTAGAGGTGGATGGTGGCGGTTGGAGGTGAAATTGAGAAGAGGAAGAAAGAAAAATGGGGTGGAGGGAAATAATGCTGAAACGTCTCGGCTTCGTGGGTTATATTCAGGTAGGCGACGACTTGCAACAACTGCATTTTTTAGCCGACGCAAACTGCCGCCACTACCTCGCCAAATGAAGCCGTTCTAGTAATGGCATATCCAACAACAGTTTTTTCAGTTGAAAAACTAAGTGCCGTACAACTAGGTGTGGCTTGCCCACTTCCTTGTGGTTGGTTTAGAGTGATTATGTGGCTAGTGAACTGAACATTTTTTCGCCTTGTAATATAAATTACTCCTTTATTCACTTCAATAACATTTTTTTGCCTTGTAGTATAAATTACAATGGTGAAGACTTTGCTATTATAATTAAATTTTAATTATAATGGCAAAAAATTCACCGACTTCGCCTAATTATGTTTTAATTATAATGGCGAAGACATAGCCAGTATATTTTTATGTTTTTTTAAAAACAAAGTGATATGTGATTGGTACGGAGTTACCTGCATGCGTAGCTCGTTTATTCAATCCGAAAGTAGGAAAGAAAGTAAAGTGAAGATTGGATGGTTAGTAATGGTCTTAAATAAAATCATGAAACCAAACTATTTTATTAAAAGAAAACATGCAAAAAGTCAAACCATTAGATCAAGTGCTTATCTAACGTGGAGCCATGAGCAATTAACTGTAAAACATTCCATATCATTAAGGGCCAATGTAAAGTCCCTTATCGGATAAGACACTTGAGCATATGATGATGGATGATATGGGTTCGGATAAAAGATAGCTTCAAGTCATGGATATGATAAATTTGATTGGTAGAATAGTGGTTTTTTGGATGACTCTTGTATATTGGTTGGTTGATTTTGTGTGATTTGTGTTAAGAAGCTCTTGTTGTGTAGACGATGGTTGTTTTGGTGGAGATCGACTAATTGATGATAAATTTTGAGAAGATTGAATCATATGTTGTAGTTCCTCTATCTCCTTCCCTTGTTTCTCATTAATACTTTCATTTCATACATTTCTTTTAAACTCAAACAATTAGATTGCAGTAAGTCTTAACACTCGACCTTTGCGTTATCTATGAAACGTGGATGTCAGTAGAGTTTCTTGAACCCAAGGAACCATGTCTTGTGTTACGAATTCTCCGTAACCACAACTTTGCTATTAGTCTTAAACCACCTCACGAATACATATGCTTGCAACCTTACTTTTGATGTTGCATCGTTATTAATATCAACTAGTTGAGCCAATTTTTTTGATATAAGAGTTAAAAGAAATGAACCAAAATCATACAAGTTATCATAAATATACAAGTGAATAAATTGATCATCAGAGTCAAAAGTAAAGATTAGGAACCTGGCCCATATTTTTGTAGATGACCGTCACAATTTACATATATAAATACACAGTGTACCACAGGCAAATGTAACGAAAACTCGTTCTCTTCTTTTTAATAAAACATTTCTACAATTCAATTCTATCTTCCATCGAGAGTTCAAAATCAAATATTTCGTAAGTTGCAATTCGGTTGAAAATTTTACATGGTATTAGAGCTAAAAGCTGTCACGACCCGATTTCCACTCCCGGAAAATCGCGTCATGAATTAAGAAAGAAAGGGATAGAAAAGAGAATAGAAAGAAGAGAAGGAAGAAACAACACAAGAATCTCAACAGCGGAACGAATAAATTATATTAATAACAAAGTATTACATAGTATACATCAATTATCAGAGTACACAGACATATACAACACATACTAGACAGTTATAAACACCTGTCTAGTTATTACAACTCAATACAAACAGAACACTCAGAGATCAAACACAGCGGAACTATATAACTATACGCAGAAGCCTCCTGCTCCATATGCTCCTCCACAAATCGTCAAAGCTAATCCTGATTCCTAACCTGAATTCCCTTGACTACTCATAAAAATTTGAGTACCCAAGAGTTAAAGAAAAACAGAAATAACTCCGGGTCAGACATGGGTCTGGTGTGAGTAACAGGTTAAAGTTGCTTAACTTTAAAAAACCTTTGAAGAAAAGGTATCACGTAAGACTTCCCACACATAAACATGGAAAAGTTTTTACCTTACGCTAACCAAAACATTTGATAGGAAATCTGATGATATTATAATAGTGTCTAGGGTTTTCAAGTAAATAAGAAATAGCCGAAATTGTTACATCTATTAAATTCCAGCTACTAGCCACAAAAGTGGGTAATACAATCAAAACCGTTGGCACTTATTGGATTTTGGATTCCATACAATGGCAGGGCTACTGGGGTACCGCCCGTCACAGTACGTGGCCTAGATCACCGTACCGAGGAGCCACCCTAACTCCCCTGCAACACAAAGCCGGACCCGTTCCTTACTGAACAGTTCCAAATAAGACAACCCCGACGGTTGTCATGATCAACCGTCCCACACAGCCGAAATATAAAGGGACCTCTAGACAGGGGTAAATCTTACTCTCAAGTGGGGGCTACCCACGAAGCTTTGCTGCACCTCCCCTGTTTTAGCCATTCCCGGTTGATGAGGCTTGAGGTTACGATTACCTTTATAGGACACATCACTTAGAATGCTCATCGTCCACCTGACGATGTTCTGAAAGCATTCAATCCATACAAGTTCGTTCCGGGTTCGAACGAAACCGAAGGCATTATCTCGTTACACTCGTTTTGGAATCACCCTCAGAGTTAACGACAATAACCCTTGCACTCTGATCCACCATCTCGAATCTATAAGATCTATTCCGTCAAACTCATTACGGAATCACCCACAGAGTTATACTGACGTATAGCCCTTACACCTCGAGTCTTCACTTGCTCCACTTAGATTCACGACCTAACGTTATTTGGAATCGATGTGGTTTTCGGATGTCCAAATATGGAAACCCGATCCCGGTCTCATCGAAAACCAAAGCGTGTCTTTTAGGGTCCAAGTTGTTTTAAGTTTAAAACAATTCAATTCATTATCTAAATATACACAAATAGATAATTCACAACAGATAATCAATCTTATCATTATCAACAGATAATCATATCATAATCAGATAATCTATATTATCATCCAGAAGCAACCAATGCATCCATATCACATCCACTACTCATCTCACAACTGAGATTACAAACCAAACCAATCAACCAATATCATTCATCAAACATAAGCAAATGATCAAATGATCACACTTTCTATAATTAATTTAAAATGAATTAAATTAATTACTTCATCATAAAGATTCTGCTTATCTTAACCATCAATTGATTTCAAATCAATTTATAAATCATCTTAATATTTATTTCAGTTAATCATTATTGATTAATCATCTCTAATTACAATAAGTAATTAGCATTATAGGTTGATTACACAAGTTAATTATTAAACCCTACATAAATTAATCACCCTCGATTAATAACCATTCAGTAATTAACTACATTAATTACTCAATACAATAATTAATTATTCTTAATTAATTATCTAATTAATCCCTTGATTAATTTCAAAGTAATTTAAATCCAAATTACTTCTATATCTTTAATTACATCCTGTAATTATAAATTAATTACTTCCTTAAGTAATTACAAATTCATTAATTACATAAGGTAATTATCAATAATTCAACAAATGTTTAAATTAATTAAACTTAATTAATTAATCTAAACAAATCACATTAACCTTAATTAATTACATTAAGTAATTAATTCACTAATTACTTTCATTAAGTAATTAAACCTAAACAATTAATTATTAATTAATTAATTAATCTAATTAATTATCAAAAATTAATCACATTAATTAACTGTTAATATCTTAAGTTAATGACTTCATTAACCTCTCTTAATTACTTAATTAAGAAATTAACTTAAATTAATCATCATTAGTTATTAAGTAATTAATATTTAATTACTATTTAATTAATCCTAATTATTAATTAACTAGGTGTTAATTAAAATCTTAATTATCATTAATCACTTGATTAAATAAATCTTAATCATAAATTAAAATTTAGTTAACCATCCTTAATTATAGATTAATTAAACTAATTAATTAATCTCAAATTAAATTAAATATCATTAATTATTTAATTAAACATCCACATTATTAATTAATTAATTAATTAATATTTATCTTAATTACCTTCATAATTAATGAATCCAATCATTAAACATTTATTTATCTTTTAGATAAAACATTTATTATTTAAATTATGCATTTAAAAACAAAATGCTTTTAAATTTTTACTTTAAATTCCAATTAACATTCTTTTAAATTTCAAAACTCAATTTATCTAAAATAAGCTTTTAAACAATACAACTTAATCTTATATGTTTACAAGAAACATATACTTAATTAATAAGTTGAAAAGGATTTAAATTTCAATTCAAATCAATTTCAAATCGATTTTAAAAATTACTTTAAAATTTCAAAATTGAAATATAACTTCCATTTTCATTTTAGTTTTAACTCTTTAAAACTCTTTCTACAATTTACAACTCCAATTCAAATGTAAGTCATTTGAAAACAATTTAAATTTAAATCTTTATTTAAAAACTGAAATTTAAATTTTAAATCCAGATTTAAAAACTCTGATTTGAATTCATTTTGAATTCTTAAATTAAATATTTAACCTTCCATTCCAAATGCAAATCACATATGCATTTCCACAAAGAGTTTGAAAATCAAATTTAAATTTAAAAACCATCAATGATTTCAAATTCCAGATAAATCAAATTTGAATTCATATTCAAATTCAAACCAAAACTCAGTTTAAAATCTTCACCTGCAAATTTAAACTTTATATTTACATATGAAACAGAAAACAGTTTTTCTGTATTATTTTAAAAAAACAAACTTTGAATTTTGCTGAATTCAAACTATTTCAAAGAAAACAGAATTCAAACTTATTTAAATTCAACTTAAATTCAGTTTCAAAATTCCAAGTCACAAATGTATTTTGCACTTTATTTTCAAATTTTATAAAACCTGAAACAGGTTTCCTGATCCCCCCCTTCCTCTTTATTTTTAATTTCAAACCAAATTTGAATTTCTGCATTCAAATTATTTCAAAAATCAGAATTCAAACTTTTTGAATTCATCCTTAGATTTAAGTTAAATCCTAAGTTCAATCTCCATATTTAAATTTAAAACTTACTTTAAGAATTTCTAAAAAACAGAACAGTTTCTGTTAAATTTTAAACCTCTTACATTCTTGAATTTAAAATGTTTTCAAATTCCAGATTTGAATTATTTAAATCCATAACTAAATTCAAGTTCCACCTGATTTCAAATTCCAAGTTTACATTCCTATTATCACTTCAACACTATTTAAAATAAACTGGAAACAATTCTGTTTCCTATATGCAGGCCTGAAACAAAGATGCTGTACTCGAGTCACCCTATTTTGCTTCGAGTCAGAAGCTTACTTGCTTCGAGTTAATTATCAAATTACCCGAGTCCATCCCGAGATAAAAACACTGCAACCCAAAACCAACCCAAACCTGGAACAGCCTATACCCAAGCTTCCTAAAACCTGTCAACGCCGATATTTCACAACTCCGACCATCATCATCGTCCAAACTCCGGCACTAGCTTCATCACTTCACCATCCATCAATACCCCAAACATCTTTGAACTCGATGCACAGAGGAGTTCGAAATCGACCCAAAACTGTAACCCACATAAACTAGGGTTCATCACAGTAATGCCACAATTCAACCCCAAATTTGAATTGTAAATCAATTCAATAATTCTCTAGTGATCTATGATATATCTACTACTTCCAGAAAACAAATTCATCCAATTCAAATGCAAGAATCAACTGATCTTGATAAAAATGTAAAATAAAGTTAACATGAAACTGCATTTCACTCTTAACACTGTAAAATTTAATTTTAGTTTTAAAATCCTTGAATTTACTTAATGATTTTATTAGTAACCTTATGCTATTCTAAAACATCATGATTTATTCAAAGCTAAGTAATAACAACAATAAAAAAACAAGTCAAAGAAAAAAATCCAAAAAATAAAACATCAGTTGAATATTTCAGAAATCACACATGCACAATCATAATCATGTTCACAAACACATACTTGCAGATCATTTCATAAATATTTATCTGAAATTCATAAGCATGAATAACTACCTATTAAACAGTTTGTAAAAGGAGAGTTACTCACAGTTTTTGTAAAATGCAGAGCCTATTCAATATGCAGAGCACCTCCAGATTTTAGCATGCAGGCCCTTTTGTCTTGCTTTAAAATTGAAATGCAGGCTCCTTTGAATGCTTTAAAAATCTTGAATGTTGCTTTTTAAAACATGCAGGCTTGTTTGTTCTAATGCTAAGAAATCAGAGCTCTTTAATCTGGATTTATACGTGATGCTATCAGATTTTACATGCAGGCTTTAAATTAATGCATGCAGGCCTTCAACTTGAAGTTGCAGAGCTTTTTGAAAATGAATGCAGATCTTCTTTGTTTGAAAATGATATGCAGAGCTTCAACTTGATGAAGATTGAAATGCATGTTTGCTTCATGTTGATGCAGGTAGTAATTTTGGGAAAGAGGAGTTACAGGTTTGAAAATGAATGCAGATTGTATATTGGAATGCAAACTTCTGATTATAGATGTGAGAATGAAGTTTTGGTTTTCTTTTTATCAAGGAATGAGAAAAGAATATGAATGAAGAGCAAGATGGTATGAATGTAGATTTTCAGAAAATGAATTAAAAGAAAATGAAAAAGAAATATTGACACTTGTCTTTTTAAAATGAAGATAAGTTTACACATGTTAGTTTAAATCTTTAATACACATACACTTGTCTTTGTGAATTAATAAGCATTTATAATTAGAGTTAAGTAAGTATTAAACATAGTTAATTAAAGTAAATAAGCATTAAGCCTAGTTAATGAATTCTTATGCAAAATTATGTATTTAAACAATCTCTAAAGAAAAAGTAAAGCATTATTATTATAAATAAAATGATATACAAGTTTATCATTTGAAAAGAAACTTTTAAAACAAATTTATAAAAGAGCTTGTAACATAATTTAATATACAACTTGAATTAAAAATGAAATTTTAAACTAGTTAAAACATTTATCTCATATATAAAATCATATAGTATTTAATTAAATATTTTTGAAAAACTCAAATCAAAAATAAATCATAATTTCTATTTTCAAAACATATAAAATTATGCTATACCAATTTAACTAAAAACAACTTGTCTATTTAAAATATATACAGATACATATACATTATTAAATAGAAACAATTTATTAACTCATCTAAAATAATTTCACAAATTAAATAATTAAATAAAGAAGATTATTTAAATCAAATCAAATTTATTAATCAAAATTATTAATTCAATATAAATTTAAACCCAGATTATTAAATTTATATTGTCCAAAATTCCGGGATGTTACAATCCTTCCCCCTTAAAAGAATTTCGTCCTCGAAATTTAAAACAAAGGCAATTTAATAATCTATTTACAGATTTTATTTTAAAACACAGCATATGTTAAACATATGCCAACAACCAAAGCAACCAATTCACACAATCAGAATAAATCTAATTATCCAAAAGAATTTTGGATAAAACTTCACGAGTTTCCCTGGTATATATATATCGGAATACTCGCTCTATAGAATACAATCAATTAATACTACCAAACTATAGAGCTCCTAACAACAATTCTATACAGAATATCAGACAACAGACGAGTCTGACTCAACAAACAAACCATCCTAAACTGCTGGTTCTACAAGCAGAAATATCAAACACATACTCCCTCAGAGATACGTGAAACACCTTGAATCCCAGTTATCCAAGCTGGCAATTCAACTCTAGAAAACCAAACACTGATCTTACCAATCACAGAAGAAACCAAAACACTTCGGAGCTAGCTTCCCAAACTTACAGCTCCTTGGAGAAAAACTTAACCAAATTCAAATCTCCGATTCCAGAATCCAAATTCCTCTGTCTCTTATCCATAAAAACTCTTCGGACGATCCTGGGCTACCAACATCCATCCTAATCAGCTTAACTCTCGCTGATTCCAACAGAAATAGACTGAATCCAAAACAATCCAATGATCTCCTCAAGATCACTCAAAAACCAAGAACACAAACCCTACTTCTCAACAACAGAAGACAGAACAAACTTCTCCTTATCTGGAAAAGAAAACAGAAACATCCCCAAACTGCTTCCGCTACACAACTCTGATCCGAAACAGAAGAAAATGCTGACAAAGAGCACAAGCACAGACTAGACAACCCAGCACAGAAATATGATTCCACAGATCCATAAAGAAAACTCAGATGTCTCTTCCAAACCTGAGTTGCTCACCAACTTCTATCTCAAGGAACCATCCATCTTCTAATTGAACCACCAGTTCCAATCCTGAAAAGAAAACTCGATCTCCGGATGCAGACAAACTCTGACTTCCTAGAAGAAATCCGGACAATCTCCAACAAACACAAGAGAACATACTATCGCAAGTCACTTTTGCGATCAACTCAGCCTAAATCCAAAGAAACCGCTCTCTCTCAACCAAACAGAATAGCTTATGCTGACTTAGCCAACTTACCAGAGAAAAGATCCACTCTGATGCTTCTGAACTCCACTTCAGAAAAACTACCCAGCCAGAAGACTCCTTATCATCTCAGAATACTCTGCTAACTCAGCCACATCACCGAGCAGACTCACTTCTTACTCTTATTCCAAAGAAATATCTTCGGAAATATCCATAGTCACTGCATCTCATCACGCAGCTACTATTTCCTAAGATATCAAGATATCATCACCTGCTTGCTTCTGTCCAACCGACAGATCAAAACTCAATTCTGCACTTCTAAGATGAACTCCAAACCTTAACAGGTTACCTTCAGAGATCGATGAAGTCCTTCATCACAATAGAACTCACTCGAGACGGTATTAGGTCTACAGTCTCGACAAATACACCTCCAACCTCAAACATCAAACTTCAACCAATGGTAGTCGTGTTACACACACTTCTACCTCATCTACCTTAATAACTTATATTGGAAATACCCGAACAGGTAATCCAACAAATAGGTAGAACCATATATATATAGATATATATCAAAAATACAAATACGCTCTCTCAAGATAGACACCACTACAGAGCCTAGGTATTCACTCAACCTACAGCTCTGATACCAAGCTGTCACGACCCGATTTCCACTCCCGGAAAATCGCGTCATGAATTAAGAAAGAAAGGGATAGAAAAGAGAATAGAAAGAAGAGAAGGAAGAAACAACACAAGAATCTCAACAGCGGAACGAATAAATTATATTAATAACAAAGTATTACATAGTATACATCAATTATCAGAGTACACAGACATATACAACACATACTAGACAGTTATAAACACCTGTCTAGTTATTACAACTCAATACAAACAGAACACTCAGAGATCAAACACAGCGGAACTATATAACTATACGCAGAAGCCTCCTGCTCCATATGCTCCTCCACAAATCGTCAAAGCTAATCCTGATTCCTAACCTGAATTCCCTTGACTACTCATAAAAATTTGAGTACCCAAGAGTTAAAGAAAAACAGAAATAACTCCGGGTCAGACATGGGTCTGGTGTGAGTAACAGGTTAAAGTTGCTTAACTTTAAAAAACCTTTGAAGAAAAGGTATCACGTAAGACTTCCCACACATAAACATGGAAAAGTTTTTACCTTACGCTAACCAAAACATTTGATAGGAAATCTGATGATATTATAATAGTGTCTAGGGTTTTCAAGTAAATAAGAAATAGCCGAAATTGTTACATCTATTAAATTCCAGCTACTAGCCACAAAAGTGGGTAATACAATCAAAACCGTTGGCACTTATTGGATTTTGGATTCCATACAATGGCAGGGCTACTGGGGTACCGCCCGTCACAGTACGTGGCCTAGATCACCGTACCGAGGAGCCACCCTAACTCCCCTGCAACACAAAGCCGGACCCGTTCCTTACTGAACAGTTCCAAATAAGACAACCCCGACGGTTGTCATGATCAACCGTCCCACACAGCCGAAATATAAAGGGACCTCTAGACAGGGGTAAATCTTACTCTCAAGTGGGGGCTACCCACGAAGCTTTGCTGCACCTCCCCTGTTTTAGCCATTCCCGGTTGATGAGGCTTGAGGTTACGATTACCTTTATAGGACACATCACTTAGAATGCTCATCGTCCACCTGACGATGTTCTGAAAGCATTCAATCCATACAAGTTCGTTCCGGGTTCGAACGAAACCGAAGGCATTATCTCGTTACACTCGTTTTGGAATCACCCTCAGAGTTAACGACAATAACCCTTGCACTCTGATCCACCATCTCGAATCTATAAGATCTATTCCGTCAAACTCATTACGGAATCACCCACAGAGTTATACTGACGTATAGCCCTTACACCTCGAGTCTTCACTTGCTCCACTTAGATTCACGACCTAACGTTATTTGGAATCGATGTGGTTTTCGGATGTCCAAATATGGAAACCCGATCCCGGTCTCATCGAAAACCAAAGCGTGTCTTTTAGGGTCCAAGTTGTTTTAAGTTTAAAACAATTCAATTCATTATCTAAATATACACAAATAGATAATTCACAACAGATAATCAATCTTATCATTATCAACAGATAATCATATCATAATCAGATAATCTATATTATCATCCAGAAGCAACCAATGCATCCATATCACATCCACTACTCATCTCACAACTGAGATTACAAACCAAACCAATCAACCAATATCATTCATCAAACATAAGCAAATGATCAAATGATCACACTTTCTATAATTAATTTAAAATGAATTAAATTAATTACTTCATCATAAAGATTCTGCTTATCTTAACCATCAATTGATTTCAAATCAATTTATAAATCATCTTAATATTTATTTCAGTTAATCATTATTGATTAATCATCTCTAATTACAATAAGTAATTAGCATTATAGGTTGATTACACAAGTTAATTATTAAACCCTACATAAATTAATCACCCTCGATTAATAACCATTCAGTAATTAACTACATTAATTACTCAATACAATAATTAATTATTCTTAATTAATTATCTAATTAATCCCTTGATTAATTTCAAAGTAATTTAAATCCAAATTACTTCTATATCTTTAATTACATCCTGTAATTATAAATTAATTACTTCCTTAAGTAATTACAAATTCATTAATTACATAAGGTAATTATCAATAATTCAACAAATGTTTAAATTAATTAAACTTAATTAATTAATCTAAACAAATCACATTAACCTTAATTAATTACATTAAGTAATTAATTCACTAATTACTTTCATTAAGTAATTAAACCTAAACAATTAATTATTAATTAATTAATTAATCTAATTAATTATCAAAAATTAATCACATTAATTAACTGTTAATATCTTAAGTTAATGACTTCATTAACCTCTCTTAATTACTTAATTAAGAAATTAACTTAAATTAATCATCATTAGTTATTAAGTAATTAATATTTAATTACTATTTAATTAATCCTAATTATTAATTAACTAGGTGTTAATTAAAATCTTAATTATCATTAATCACTTGATTAAATAAATCTTAATCATAAATTAAAATTTAGTTAACCATCCTTAATTATAGATTAATTAAACTAATTAATTAATCTCAAATTAAATTAAATATCATTAATTATTTAATTAAACATCCACATTATTAATTAATTAAATAATTAATATTTATCTTAATTACCTTCATAATTAATGAATCCAATCATTAAACATTTATTTATCTTTTAGATAAAACATTTATTATTTAAATTATGCATTTAAAAACAAAATGCTTTTAAATTTTTACTTTAAATTCCAATTAACATTCTTTTAAATTTCAAAACTCAATTTATCTAAAATAAGCTTTTAAACAATACAACTTAATCTTATATGTTTACAAGAAACATATACTTAATTAATAAGTTGAAAAGGATTTAAATTTCAATTCAAATCAATTTCAAATCGATTTTAAAAAATTACTTTAAAATTTCAAAATTGAAATATAACTTCCATTTTCATTTTAGTTTTAACTCTTTAAAACTCTTTCTACAATTTACAACTCCAATTCAAATGTAAGTCATTTGAAAACAATTTAAATTTAAATCTTTATTTAAAAACTGAAATTTAAATTTTAAATCCAGATTTAAAAACTCTGATTTGAATTCATTTTGAATTCTTAAATTAAATATTTAACCTTCCATTCCAAATGCAAATCACATATGCATTTCCACAAAGAGTTTGAAAATCAAATTTAAATTTAAAAACCATCAATGATTTCAAATTCCAGATAAATCAAATTTGAATTCATATTCAAATTCAAACCAAAACTCAGTTTAAAATCTTCACCTGCAAATTTAAACTTTATATTTACATATGAAACAGAAAACAGTTTTTCTGTATTATTTTAAAAAAACAAACTTTGAATTTTGCTGAATTCAAACTATTTCAAAGAAAACAGAATTCAAACTTATTTAAATTCAACTTAAATTCAGTTTCAAAATTCCAAGTCACAAATGTATTTTGCACTTTATTTTCAAATTTTATAAAACCTGAAACAGGTTTCCTGATCCCCCCCTTCCTCTTTATTTTTAATTTCAAACCAAATTTGAATTTCTGCATTCAAATTATTTCAAAAATCAGAATTCAAACTTTTTGAATTCATCCTTAGATTTAAGTTAAATCCTAAGTTCAATCTCCATATTTAAATTTAAAACTTACTTTAAGAATTTCTAAAAAACAGAACAGTTTCTGTTAAATTTTAAACCTCTTACATTCTTGAATTTAAAATGTTTTCAAATTCCAGATTTGAATTATTTAAATCCATAACTAAATTCAAGTTCCACCTGATTTCAAATTCCAAGTTTACATTCCTATTATCACTTCAACACTATTTAAAATAAACTGGAAACAATTCTGTTTCCTATATGCAGGCCTGAAACAAAGATGTTGTACTCGAGTCACCCTATTTTGCTTCGAGTCAGAAGCTTACTTGCTTCGAGTTAATTATCAAATTACCCGAGTCCATCCCGAGATAAAAACACTGCAACCCAAAACCAACCCAAACCTGGAACAGCCTATACCCAAGCTTCCTAAAACCTGTCAACGCCGATATTTCACAACTCCGACCATCATCATCGTCCAAACTCCGGCACTAGCTTCATCACTTCACCATCCATCAATACCCCAAACATCTTTGAACTCGATGCACAGAGGAGTTCGAAATCGACCCAAAACTGTAACCCACATAAACTAGGGTTCATCACAGTAATGCCACAATTCAACCCCAAATTTGAATTGTAAATCAATTCAATAATTCTCTAGTGATCTATGATATATCTACTACTTCCAGAAATCAAATTCATCCAATTCAAATGCAAGAATCAACTGATCTTGATAAAAATGTAAAATAAAGTTAACATGAAACTGCATTTCACTCTTAACACTGTAAAATTTAATTTTAGTTTTAAAATCCTTGAATTTACTTAATGATTTTATTAGTAACCTTATGCTATTCTAAAACATCATGATTTATTCAAAGCTAAGTAATAACAACAATAAAAAAACAAGTCAAAGAAAAAAATCCAAAAAATAAAACATCAGTTGAATATTTCAGAAATCACACATGCACAATCATAATCATGTTCACAAACACATACTTGCAGATCATTTCATAAATATTTATCTGAAATTCATAAGCATGAATAACTACCTATTAAACAGTTTGTAAAAGGAGAGTTACTCACAGTTTTTGTAAAATGCAGAGCCTATTCAATATGCAGAGCACCTCCAGATTTTAGCATGCAGGCCCTTTTGTCTTGCTTTAAAATTGAAATGCAGGCTCCTTTGAATGCTTTAAAAATCTTGAATGTTGCTTTTTAAAACATGCAGGCTTGTTTGTTCTAATGCTAAGAAATCAGAGCTCTTTAATCTGGATTTATACGTGATGCTATCAGGTTTTACATGCAGGCTTTAAATTAATGCATGCAGGCCTTCAACTTGAAGTTGCAGAGCTTTTTGAAAATGAATGCAGATCTTCTTTGTTTGAAAATGATATGCAGAGCTTCAACTTGATGAAGATTGAAATGCATGTTTGCTTCATGTTGATGCAGGTAGTAATTTTGGGAAAGAGGAGTTACAGGTTTGAAAATGAATGCAGATTGTATATTGGAATGCAAACTTCTGATTATAGATGTGAGAATGAAGTTTTGGTTTTCTTTTTATCAAGGAATGAGAAAAGAATATGAATGAAGAGCAAGATGGTATGAATGTAGATTTTCAGAAAATGAATTAAAAGAAAATGAAAAAGAAATATTGACACTTGTCTTTTTAAAATGAAGATAAGTTTACACATGTTAGTTTAAATCTTTAATACACATACACTTGTCTTTGTGAATTAATAAGCATTTATAATTAGAGTTAAGTAAGTATTAAACATAGTTAATTAAAGTAAATAAGCATTAAGCCTAGTTAATGAATTCTTATGCAAAATTATGTATTTAAACAATCTCTAAAGAAAAAGTAAAGCATTATTATTATAAATAAAATGATATACAAGTTTATCATTTGAAAAGAAACTTTTAAAACAAATTTATAAAAGAGCTTGTAACATAATTTAATATACAACTTGAATTAAAAATGAAATTTTAAACTAGTTAAAACATTTATCTCATATATAAAATCATATAGTATTTAATTAAATATTTTTGAAAAACTCAAATCAAAAATAAATCATAATTTCTATTTTCAAAACATATAAAATTATGCTATACCAATTTAACTAAAAACAACTTGTCTATTTAAAATATATACAGATACATATACATTATTAAATAGAAACAATTTATTAACTCATCTAAAATAATTTCACAAATTAAATAATTAAATAAAGAAGATTATTTAAATCAAATCAAATTTATTAATCAAAATTATTAATTCAATATAAATTTAAACCCAGATTATTAAATTTATATTGTCCAAAATTCCGGGATGTTACAAAAGCCTTACGGTGGTGCTTTGCTTGAAGAAATCATCAGAATATTCATCATCATTTGATTCTTGGATGCACAGTAGCCTCTTGTGATTTATTGTAACTCAAATTGTATCTTCATTTGAAAGAGCCATTATATTTGATTAAGATTCATTCAGGGACTATCTAGAAACAACAGTTTCTGGAATACTGGAGTATAAGTACCTTGCCAGTGCCTCTGTCAGTCTTCACAGCATTCAGTGACCTTTCTAACTACACCTAAATCATCAGGAAACCTCTCTCTGGTAAGGTTTTGCATCATCTGATCACCTCAACAACTTTTCAAGAACCTAAATATCAGAATGGAAGAAGAAGATAACAATAATTCAAGTTCATCAGATCCTCTAAGATCCTCCAACCAACAGCAGCAACAAACTAATTATGAAGTCTAAAGACCATAATTATTCCATAGTGCTAGCTCATCCAATTTAACTGGATGAGAATAACCTTTTGTTATGGAAGTTCCAAGTTGAAACTGCAATTAGAGGATATGGATTAGAGAAGTTCATTCATGGAACAGTGCCTACTCCTGCAAGTCATAGAAGAAAATGAAGGAAAGATGGCAGTGATAAAGATTTTGTTAAACATTCAGGACAAGAAGGTTACTCTATGTTTGATTACTTTCATCAATAAGTCCAAGTCTTTTACCACAAATAGTAGGATGCAAGAAAGCTTATGAAATCTGGACAATAGTGGATCAAGTTTTGGTTCTCAATCGGTAGCAAAATAATGCACTATAAAAGGAAAATTCAAAATTTGAGAAAGGAGAACATGCCAATAAGAGAGTACCTTATTAAATTAAAAACATGTTGTGATCTTCTTGAAGCAGCTGGACATAAAATGACAGACATAGAACATGTATTGAGCATTTTGAATGGGTTAGATGAAAAATACGAAGTTGTTGTTGCAATCATCTCATCAAGAGAAACTACACTAACAACTCAATATGTCCACACCACACTTCTTGCTCATGAAGGTAGAGTAGATCACAAGAAGCCTTTGAATTCAAATATGACTGTTAATATTGCATCTCAATCCATAAATAGAAGTTAAGATAAGGGAAACGATCAAACCTGTAAAAGAGGCAATCTGGGTTATATGCGAAGTAGAGGTGGTAGTTGGAGTAACAATAATAACAAGTTAAGATGCCAAATATGTGAGAAATATGGACATTTAGCAATCAAATGTTATTTCGGATTTGCTACCAATTATGCACCTAATCAGCAAGCCTCTTAAAGTATAAAGAGAAACTACAATCACAGTGCAAATGCAGCGAGCATGCAACTAGAAACCAAGAACAAGGCCTAAAGCTTAAGGGTCCATCACCTAAATGAATTAGTAAATCCAGAGGATATTCAAGATGAGTGCTGGTACCTTGACTTTGGTGCAACAAACCATATTACAAGTAATCTTGACAGCTAGAATTTTGGAAACAAAGAGTATAGAGATAATCAAACTGTGCATATAGGTAATGGTGAGTCTACTAATATCACACACACTGAAATAACGTGTACCAAAGAAGAAAGACAACGTTAAACTTTACTTGAATAATTTGTGGAGAGTTCCACAAACTAAGAAAAATCTTATGAGTGTGTCATAATTTGCTAGTGATAATAATGTATATTTTGGATTCTATCCTAATTGTCTAATTAGAGACATACTAACAAAAAAAATTCTTTTACGAGGTAAAGCACACAAAGGATTATACAAGTTCAATTTTATTGACTCCAAGAACTCTAGTTATAAAGAAAATTGCTGTAACATCTTAGAAATGACTCAGTTAGTAAGAGGCAAAACTAACTTTAATGTATGGCACCACAAATTAGGTCATGCAAATGTTAATGTTGTACACAAATTCTATTAGATACTAAAATACAATTTGAAAATGTTGGATTACCTTATGTGTGTACTTTCAGTAAAATAGGTAAAAGCAATAAGCTTGTTTTCTCTAAACTAAATACTGTCAACCACTATAATTAGTTGCAACTGATTTATGACCTATCTAGTCTGATTATGGATTTAAATACTACATATCCTTTGTTGATGCTTATTCTAGGTACACCTAGATTTACTTTCTTAGAACAAAGTCAGAAACATACAATGCAGTGATTCAGTTCATAACACAAGCAGAAAAGCAGACAAACCATTAAGTCAAGGTCATACAAACTTATGGTGGAACAGAATATAAGCCACTAAATGAGTACTTTCAGAGAAGAGGAATGATACACAGAATTACCTACCCTTGTTTATATATGTGTGTGCGCATGCGTGCGTGTGTCAAAACAAAATGGACTTGTTGAAAGAAAGTTTAGACACATTGTAGAAATTGGCCTTACCTTGCTGGTGCAAGCATCTCTTCCATTGAAGTTCTGGCTAGACTTATTCAGTACTACTGCCTATCTAATCAACAGGTTACCAACCAAAGTGTTAAGAAATAAGAGTCCAACTAAAAGGCTATTCAACATAAAGACAGATTTTCAAAGTCTACATTTGGATGTTTGTGCCTCCCATGCCTAAGATCATATAACTCACAAAAACTGAGTTTTAGATCTTCACCTTGTACATTTCTTAGATATGCCACTAATCGAAAAGGATGCAAGTGTCTAACCAGCAAAATAAAGGTAATTGTATCAAGACATGTTGTATTCAATGAATAAGTGTGTATCCATTCACCCAAGCAATTGTCAAAGCAACTCAAAAAGTGTACAATCCAAGAGTACCAATACCAGTTATTCCTTTGCATCAAGATAACCCTAATGGCAGTAAACCAGAAGATGCTCAAAGCAAACTTGATCCATGATTAGATGCACTAGAACCCTTAGCTCACACACCTCAACATAGCCATGATCAACCACAGAGTGCTCGTCAAGAATAGGAAAACAATCAATCATCAATTTCTCAATAGGAAATCAATACATTCATGAAACATAACCTGCAAGCACTTAGCATCATACGATTGCAAGGTCAAAAGTGGCATATTTAAGCCCAAGATATGTACTATAAATCTAAAATTAGAGGAACCAAAAACTTATGGGGAAGCAGCAAGGTGTGATAAATGGGAAAAGAAAATGGAAGAAGAATATAATTCTTTAACGATAAACAAAACTTGTAATCTTGTGCCAACGCTAACAGGTAAGAATATTAGAGGGTGTAAATGAACTTTCAGGCTCAAGAGAAATTCAGATGGTACAATACTCAAACATAAAGCCAGATTTGTAGCAAAAGGATATACTCAACAACATGGATTTGACTTTACAAAGACATTTTCACACGTGGTAAAGGCTACAACAATTAAAACAATGCTAAAAATTGCATTGCATGATAACTAGAAGATCAGACAATTGGACGTGAACAATGCATTCCTAAATGGAGAGTTACACAAAGAAATATATATAGAGCAACCATGTGGTTTTAAACAAGCAAGCAGCAGAGAAATGGTGTGCAAGTTAAACAAAGCAATCTATGGATTAAAACAGGCAGTAAGAGTTTGGTTTCATAAAATTTATTCAGATAACTCGTTATTCGTAAAATTCCGAAAACGAATAGTAATATATGTACTAATATATTTAGATGATTTCATAGTTACAAGTAATAATGAAGGTGAAATCTTCAATTTGGTGCATCAATTAGAAAGACAATTCTCAATCAAAGACTTAGGAGAACTCAACTACTATCTAGCCATAGATGTAAGAAGAGTTTCAACCATAGAGATTCATTTGAGTCAAAGAAAATACATTTTAGAAATACTAAGAAAAGCAAAAATGAGTGAAGCAAACTTCTTCCTACACCAATGGTCGGAAATTTAAATTTATCGAAGCATCATGGAGAATCAATTCTAAATGTAAAGCAATACAAAGCATAGTGCAACAATAATAAGACCAAAGATTGTATTTGGTGTAAATAAGGTATGTTAGTTCATGCAAAACCCTCATAGTGAGCATTGGAAAGTAGTAAAAAGGATACTAAGGTATCTAAGAGGAACCATAAGTCATGGCATAGTACTGAAAGCACGTAGCAATGTTAACATTAATGGATTCGTAGATGCAAATTGGGAAACAAAATCGATGATAGAAAATCAACTACTAGATATATAATATACTTAGGAGAAAACCAATATCACGATGCCCTAAAAATCAAGCTACAATCTCAAGGTCAAGCACAGAAGAAGAATTTAGGAGTGTAGCAAGTGCAATGGCTGAAATTATGTGGGTGGAATCATTATTGAGTGAACTCAAAATCAAGACAACCGGAAAATCAATACCTTGTGCGATAATCTAAGCACAGTTCAATTAATAGCAAACCCTATTTTGCATTTGAGAACTAGGTACATGGAGTTTGATCTTTATTCTGTTCAAGAACTGGTACTGAATCAAAAATTAAGTGTAAATCACTTACCTACTACTTCCCAAAGAGCCGAAATCCCACCAAAGCCATTATCGGCAAAGACCTTCATCAGATATAGAAAAGATATCAAGATCGAAAACATCGAAGCTAAATTGAAGAAGAAACAAAGTCAAATTGAAACTAGCAACAACAAATTGGAATGAAGCAGCCATTTGGAGAAAAAGCAAAACCATAGATCTGTTTGATGGAAAGAGTTAAGAGAAATAAATCAAAAGTGTACAAGTTATTACAAATATATAGGTGAGTAAAGCAACCATCAGAGTCAAAAGTAAAGATCAGGAGCCTGGCCCATATATTTTTCAATGACAATCACAATTTACATATATAGAGTATTAGAGACAAATGTAATGAAAACTCATTCTCTTCTTTTTAGTAAAACATTTCTACAATT
The DNA here is from genome assembly GCA_030765085.1 of Allium cepa. Lineage (NCBI taxonomy): Eukaryota > Viridiplantae > Streptophyta > Magnoliopsida > Asparagales > Amaryllidaceae > Allium > Allium cepa. Next base: position 84,485,262 of record CM060942.1, on the reverse strand, counting down.
CAATTCTATCTTCCATCTATAGTTCAGAATTGAATATGTCATAAGTTGCAATTCAGTTGACAATTTTACAGTAAATGCTTATAAAATTTTGTACCGATGTTAATGTAAATATTACTTTATCATTCACGGATAATAATAATATTATAAAAATAGTAGTCCGATGGTATATACATTAGTTAAAATAAGAATTTGACACCTTCCTATTAGTACATTGGATATTGGTCTTAATGATAACAACTATATGTCATTATATAAAATATAGATACTAATGTTTTATCAAGATATATATATATATATATATATATATAGTATATACTGTAGGATATTAGACATGTATTAATTAAGAAGACTGTATAGCATCACGATTCTGATACCAAGAGTAGATTCAAGATGCTGATATAAAGTTTCCAGAGTTCTAAAATGATGACTCATGAGTAATGAAGAATTCAAGAATTCAAAATATTCAAGATAAGTTATAGAGTCATAGAATATTTGTTAAAACCTCGATAGCACTTTCCTAATCTCTCTCGTCTTCTCTAATCTTGTTTTAAAATTGTTTTTCATATATTCTATTTCTAAAAAATCTTTTCAAAATGTTTCTCAAAATGATTTTCGATCTTTTATAGTTATAAAGATATTATTTTAGTGATTAAATTTATATAGATATTGATTTTTCGTTTATACTTTAATAATTTATAACTGTAATGATTTTATATATATCATTTACATTATATCGAATATTCTTATTAAATAGTTTAGATTATTTTATAAAGTTTTATTCATTTTTAATATTATTAAAGTATGTATAAACTATGTTTAAATGTTTGTACGGAGTTTCAAAATATTCTGCAAAACTTAATATTTTTAAAAAAGTTTTTGCTAAATGATTTTTTAAAATACAGAAGGATATGTCAACATATACTCTGCAAGTATATCGACACACTAGCCGTATTTTTTAAAATTTGAATTTGAATGGAAGTGTCTTTTCGTCGTATCTCTTTGTGAATGGACATGACCATTGTTTCCCTATATATACCAGGCTTCCAAATGAATTTTCATTAACTGCTTTCTTATTTGTCTCTCCTCTTTTCACTTTGTTGATATCTGAAGCAATTTCTATTAAAACTCTATCGATATTCAACCAGAATCAAATTCAATCATTACTAGTTTGATTCTCTTTCATATACTCTCCGGTTTCCCTCATCTCTCTCAAGATCAAGTGCTATTTAAGATTTATAGGATCAATTGTAATCAAGGTCAAAGATCTGAGTCTATAAACTCTGTCAAATCATACTCTTATACTCTATGGTGCGCTTGGTATCCCTTAAATCCAAGTAAGTATGATTGTAGCCTGTTTAAATCAATTGGGTATGCTTAGTAGCCTGTAAATCGAATGGACGTGCTTGTGGCCTGGAAATCAATTGGCTTTGCCAAGAGGTCGGGACTCTGAAGGGTGTGTCTCGTAGCTTTGAGATCGAGATTTTATTTTCATTTACTAGTTAAAAATAAATCCATACAAGGAATTCTGCGGGACTGGATGTATGGTAACTCCCAACAAGTAAAAATCATGGTACCTTTTTTCCTTTTTACTTTTAGCATTCACTTTTATCTGTACTTTGATTATTTGATTGTTAATTCCATCATAAAATCTTAAAGAATTTGAATAGTATCCATATAAATCATTATGAACTATTCACCCCCTCTAGTGTTAATTTAGCCTTAAGATCACTATTCCGCCGACTCACATTTGGTATCAGAGCGTTGATTTTCAAAGTATCCGTCGTCTGATTTTTGAAAAAGTTTAAATGGCTACTAGCACTAGTAATAGTATTGTTAGTAACAATATTAATACACTTGTTAGTAACTCATTTATCGAAGGACAATCCACTACTAGACCTCCACTTTTTAATGGTAGTATTTACACATATTGGTATGCGGAATGAAAATTTATTTACTGTCGATTGGTTTAGACACACATGGAATATCATACAAACCGAGTATACTGAACCTGAGACAAATTTTGCATAGTGGATTGCTGAACAAAAGCAGTTGCACAACGTAACTTTAAGACCATGAATATATTTTTTGTGCACTACATAGAAATGAATTTAATAGAGTATCTATATGTTTTCTGCATTTGAAATTTGGAGAACTTTGCAAGTTACACATAAAGGAACAAGTAAGGTCAAACAAGCCAAAATTTTCATGTTAACAAACCAACTTCAATTATTCAAAATGAGTGAAACCAACCGAGTCATATCTAATATGCATAGTAGATTCCAACATATAATACACTCACTTATGGCACCGGATAAAAGTTTTTCTTAAAAGGATCAAGTTAGAAAAATCCTCAATTCAATTACTCCTAAATGGAATCAAGAGACTCTTGGAATCAAAGAGGCTAATGACATTAGCACTTTAAATATTGAAGAGTTAGTTGGAAATTCAATGTATTTTGAAGAACAAATGCAGGGCGGGGGAGAAAGCAGAGCAATAGAGAAGATATCTACAACTTTTTCTGCAATAAGGGATAATCTTAATTCATACAATGATGAAAATGAGGAAATTGATTTCATGATAAGGAAATTCAAAGAATATCTAAAATATTGGAAGATGAAAATTTTCAAAAGAAATGACAACAAAAATCCACGAAGCAAAAATGGAAATGGCATTAGATGTTATAACTGCAATGGCCTTGGTCATTAAAAATGTGACTGTCCACATCCCGATAAACTAAAAATACACTAAATACCGATTCATCCAGAGAACAGAAAAGAGCCTATACTGCAACATTAGACAACTCAGATACATCCTCAAGTAATAATGAATCAGATACAGAAATTGCTAACATGTGCTTCACAACAATAAGTAATTCAGAACAAAATGACAAAATGGAACAGAAAAGGTACACATTTAATATATCAATTTTTTTTAATTTCTTGAATAAATATTTCTTTTCTCTTGGTTGCTTTATTGGCTGTTAGGATATCCTATAGATTAATAATAATATTGGTTGAATATTATGTGATTGCATTTTAAATATTTTAATAATATAAAATATTTAGAAAAATTAAAATTATTTTTTTGAAAACAGAATGACTATAATAGATCTATATAATAAAATTTCAAATATTTGAATAAATTTCATTTTTGAAACATTTGACCTATATGTCGACATACCCCATGAGCATATGTTGACATATGTAGACAGAATTTGAATTTCAAATTCAAATTCTAAATTTAATTTTCCTCAACCTTTTCACCAACTCCTATGTTCTGAAAAGTTTCCTTTGACCAGAGAATATATCCTTTGATTCTCTATTTACTCACTCTATCTCCATCCATTTATTTCTCACTTTTATTTTCAATTTCAAATAACATAAACTCTCTTATTTTTCAAACCATTTTTCAATGGCACCCTTAAGCAATAGTAAGACAACCATGAGGTTCTAAGAAAATAAAAGAATATGTTTTTAATGAAAAAGAAGCCATTCAAGCTTATATAGAGTGTATATCTTTCAAAAAAGTCTTTCCTGGAAGATTTGCTATTATTGAAGATTTCCTACTTATGATCTTTTCAATCTTTGTTTGAAAAATGAAATACATAATTTAATCGATGCTTCTCAAAATGATTTTGTTTGTTGTCCAATGTTACTAAAGTTGTTTTATGCAAATTCAAAAGAAAGTTTACGATGGTAAAGAATTGTTTTAAATTGTGAATTTTTGGGTCACATTTTTAGATGCAAATCTAGTGGAATAGACCTTTCATCTTTTCAAATTAATTTTCAAAATCGTGAAGTAATTCATGATATTTTCAAATGTGATGATGATTATGAATTAAAAAATAAAAACTAGTGTCACAAAAGCAAGAATTTTAAGCCTTTTTTTGCAACAAAACATCACTCCTAGAACGGATAATTTTAATAACCCGACTCAAAAGTTTCCAAAGGTATTTCCAGAATTTATGGCCAATACAACATAAATTGGTCTCAAGTCATTTTAGATGAACTTTTTCTCAAGATTCTTTCAAAACATGAAAGCATGCTATTTCATGATGTGTATCTTACTCATGTTTTCAATTATTTTTGGTGTCGACTTTAAAGGAAAGGAAACAATTTGCCAAAAAATATTTGACAAGGTCAGCATTTCACTTTTGAATATTTCACCCTTTTTCGAGCCTTATCAAATGCTTGCAGAAAAGGAACAAAAGGTTAGCCTGGGAGAAGAGCATGAAATAAGAGAAGAAGAGGAAGAGAAAGAGGAAGGAGATGTAATGAAAGTCAGGGTGGAAGAACAAGAAGGGGAGGAGGATACTTCTTTGGAAAGTATCAAAACGCCACCAAATCCATCCAATAAAGATCTTCTAAAAAATCAAGAGAAGATCGCCCATAAGCAGAGGAAGCTTAAGAAATCATTTTCAAAAATTTTTACTTCAACTTCCAACAAATAGGATAAATTCTTTGGAAAGATTATCCACAAGCTTGATGGTTCTTCATCGTCTTCATCTGCATATTTCTACTTGTTTAAACTATCTTATATTTGGATTTTCTAGTTTTACTTTAGGTTAAATCTTATGTATCTTTTCATTTCTTTGTATGTTATGTAATCTTTATCTAATTATTAATGGAAATCTATTACCTTGCTTTTATACATTGTTTATCATCTTTGAAAAACATAAATATAATAGTATAAGCTAAATACCTTAGAATATCAAAATAAAGTTGTTATGAACATTTCTACATATACGTCGACGTAACCTAGGTATTAAGTCGACATACAATAGTAACTTTTCAAAAAAAAATTAATTAAAAATTGAATAGACATCAAATGTCTATTCATTTCCAACGAATTTCCACACCTTTAAATATCTATTGAGACCAGAGAATCATTATTTTTTACCATCTTTCTTCTTCCATTGCATTCCTGAACTCTAAAACCAAAATAATGGCTTCTCCTATCCAAAAACTAACCAAAAACCTTGAACAAACTCTTGAATCGCTTTAGAAAATTCTTACTTTCATCCTAAGAAACCAAAGGCACTTAGAATTAAGTCAAACGCAGAAGATCAAGAAGCAAGAAAGGCATTTTGACGAAATTCGGTAGATGATTTCTGCCTTAAAGGAAGAAGAACCAACTACCAATCTAGAGTATACCATCAAAAAAGATGATGAAGATTAGGATGTTTTGAAAGTGGATCCAATCTTTGGTGCTGATCGATGGGTTGAAATTCCTCGAAATGTCTAATTTAAATAGGTAGATTGTACACAAATAATAATACTTGGTTTGGTTTAGATTTGATTGGTTTTAATTTATGTGAATTTTTTTGAATGCTATGTGACATAAACTTTGTTCTTTGAATATTTGGATTCATTATTTCATAATTATCTAATTTTACATATCACTTATTGTTTTTGGTTATTTGTATTGATTATCTTTCTCATACATATTGATTAGTATTTTATTTAGGGAAGTTAGAGTTAGGATTACATTAAGAGTCTGTGTTAGAATTATAATTTTAGGAGGTTATTTTTTGTTGATAACAAGGGAGGATGAATATATAAAATCTAAGCATTGACTAAGGGGGAGTTTTGTAACACGGGGGAGGAGGGGGGAATTGTAATATATTTTATATACAGAGTTGTCATCATCAAAAATGGGTAGATTGTTAGTACTTAAGGTATTGGTTTTGATGATAACAACCATAGGACATTATATAAAATATAGATACTAATGTTTTATCAAGATATATATATATATATATAGGATATATTGCACGATATTAGACATGTATTGATTAAGAAGACTGTATATTATCAAGATGCTGATATAAAGAGTAGATTCAAGATGCTGATATAAGGTTTCAAGAGTTCAACAATGAAGACTCATGAGTAATGAAGAGTTAAAGATTTCAAAATATTCCAGACAATTTATCGAGTCATAAAATTTATGTGGAAACCTTGATAGCACTTTCCTCATGACTCTCTTCTCTGCTTTTGTTTAAAAATTGTTTTTTAAATATTCTCTTTTTGAATAATCTTTTCAAAATATTTCTCAAAATGATTTTCAATCTCTTATATTATAAAGATACCATTTTAATGATTTTAATTATATATATATATATATATTGAATTTTTATTTATACTTTAATAATTTATAAATACATAGATTTAATATATATTACTTATATTACTTTGAATATTTTTATTAAATCTTTGAAAATTATATAATAAAGTTTTATTAAGTTTTAATATTATTAAAATATGTATAAAGTATGCTTAAATGTTTGTATAAAGTTTTATTAAGTTTTAGTATTCTTAAATTATGTATAAACTATGTTTAAATGTTTGCATAAGGTTACAAAATATTTTACAAAAATTAATATTTTCAAAACATTTTTTATTAAATGATTTCTCAAAATACAGAGGGATACGTCGACATATCCTCTACAAGTATGTTGACATACAAGCTGTATTTTTCAAAACTCAAATTTGAATGGAAGTGTCTTTTCATCGAATCTCTTCATAAATGGACATGACCGTTGTTTCACAATATATATACACTAAGCTTCAAAATGAATTTTCGTTAAATACTTTCTTATTTTTCTCCCTATTTTTCAATATCTTGTTTTCTAAAGCAATTTCTATCCAAACTCTGCCGAAATTCAACCAGAATCAAATTCAATCATTACTAGTTTGATTCTCTTTCATATACTCTCTAATTTCTCTCATCTCTCTCAAGATCAAGTGTTATTCATGAGTTATAGGATCAATTGTAATCAAGGTTAAATATCTGAGTCTGTAAACTCTATCAAATCATAATCATACACTCTGTATGGTGCTTGGTATCCTTGAAATCCAAGTTGGTGTGATTATAGCATGTTTAAATCAGTTGGATGTGCTTAGTAGCCCGTAAATCTAGTTGATGTGCTTATGGCCCGAAAATCAAGTGGATCTACTCAAAGGTCGAGATTCTAATAGCATGTCTCGTGAGCTTGAAATCGAGATTGTGCTTGCATTTACTAGTTGAAAAGAAATCCATACACGGAATTATGCAGGACTGGATTTAGGATAATCCCAAACCAGTATAAAATTTTGGTATGTTCTTTCCTTTTTACTTTTACTGCATTTACTTTTATCTGTAATTTGATTTTGGGATTGTTATTTTCATCATTCCAAGTAAAATCTAAAAGAATTTGAATAATATTCATATAATCCAATAAGCACTATTCGTCCCCCCTCTAGTGGTAATTTAGCCTTAAGATCCATATTCCGCTGACTTACTCTGTCATTCTATAAAATCATACACATAATGGCTTTATCCTTATGGTTTCTTATAATTTTATGAACGCATAAGGTGCTTCCAAATTTCAAAGTCATGTGCATTTTAGTCCACTGAAACTTACCTATTAAAATATAGAAAATATTTGGCGTGCTTTGTAATAATGTCTGTGGGATATAACAATAGCTTTGTGTGATAATGTTATCGATTGGCAGCAAGAGTAGATATAAGTAGTACCTTGGGGTGGGGATGGATGTAGCAGATTAGGTGGTTTCATCCTCGTTAACTAGGATGGCTAGTAAGTTGGGTAATGATAAAGGGGTTCATGCAGTGGGGACAAGTTTAAATGTTCTAGAAATAAGTTAAAGGACATGAATAATAATGTACTAGGATTTGATAATTCAAAGAATAGGCATTTTAATACAAGAATGATGCAGGAAGATGTTGTACTTGAAGTGTGTTACCTGACAAACTCGAATGTATATGCTTCTTCTAATGATTATGCACTACCAGCAAGTGATGAAAGATATGCACAAGAGGATATATGCAAAAGAGGTACATTCACATTAGGTAGTGGTTTTTTGGGCGGATAATGTAGATAGCACTAGAAAGTTGTTAGAGAACATGTATAAGAGCTTTAGGGCCTAGATAAATCAATGAAACCAAAACTTGTTACAAGAACTATGCATGTTGAGGATGCATGCAAAGTGACTATTTCTAATGGGTGTGCTGATGGATTTGCACTACGTGCAAGTAATTCTAAAAAAACTACTTAGCAGAGATAAACAATCTACAGACTACAACAATCTATAAACAAATAAATTCATTGGTAGTAATGATGCCAATTCTGCTAGCGGGTAGCAACAGCCCATGAGAACAATATGGGGCTGCCACCAACCATTCCACCAACTAAGTCACCACCAACCATGCCACCAACCCCCGCCAACCATCTTCTTACTCTATAAATACAATACCTTCTTCTTCATAAGATATATCTCGTCTTTAATCCAATAGCAAGAAGGAAAAAAAATAAGCTTAAGGAAAAAAAGCTTTAAAGAGTGAGGTTGAGTATTGAGTTAAAAGTGCTTTGTAACCACTTTGTAAAATTTTCCTCAAATAAAAGATCTACAACAACCTGAAGACGTAGTCATAATAGGTCGAACTCAGTAAATGGAATAATAAATGAGCACATAAGAGATTTTTATACTGGTTCGAACTTCCCGTTCTACGTCCGGTCCTAGACTCCCTTCTGGAATTTAACTAACAACAACACCCTCACTTAACCCGGAGGAATAGGTATACACAGCTTGAGCAGCAGAACAGACACCTGAGCAGCAGAACAAGATTTTTGTCTCAGCAGCAGAAGAGGACTTCACTAATACAAAAGAATATTTGACACTGTATGTTCTTGATAACACTAATTTGTCTCTTTCAGTACAAACCTCCTATAATCAAATCCTCAGGTGTATGAAGTGTATGTGAAGATATGAAAAGAAGGTGTTCCTAAGAATCGAGGATTATGAAAGTTAATTTGGAGATTCAAAGCAAAAAAATACTTGTATGCTGTTTGAATGCGAGTATGAGAGCACAAGAAGAATATAAGATAGTTAGAAAGATTTTCGGTGAGTATGTAGTGTTTGGAACATATATTTATAGTAGACAGAGGCTTGCTGCCATTGATGAAGAGTTCTGACCAAAAGAACCAACTATTCCCATTCAGAGAAGGATCGTAACCTTTCGTAGAATGGAAATGTCTTTTCAAAATATGATAGTTTGGTTTAGGTCAGTCGACTGGTCAATTTGGATCGGTCACTTGATCATTCAACAAATTTAAAAATAGAAAAGCAGTGCATATTCGTGCATATACATCAGTCAGTCGATTGGTTGTATATAGCCAGTCGACTGGCTGTAGTGTATTTGCACTAGTAGCTCTATTTTGTTAGAAAATATGAGAACGATGAAGTGCGGACTACTTGAGGATATATTTTAACAATTTCTAAGGCACAAACACAAGTATTAAATAGTGAAAACATAGATTCAAAGTCTCGATATTACCATAGTCCTTTGATTGTCTCTTTTTGTTGTGATTGATCGTGCATTCCCTTTTTCTTCTAAATTGCTTTTTCATGAATCAAAACTAGTGACTCAACATTCTCTCCTTTTTTGATTGACGAAAACCTGTATATAATTAACCTAGGGAACATATAAAAAACTCCCCCTGAATATATGACACTTCTTGTACATGCATCAAAATGGTTAGTACATATACTTTTTCTCCCCCTTTGTCATCGACAAAATGGAGACATATCTTAGCAATAATTACAATACCAAGTGCAGAAACAAATATCCATAGTTAGAATAATTAGTGCAAGTCTCAGAAATGTTGATAGCTTCAAACTAAATGATAAAAGTACCAATAACCAAACTTACTATCCAACCAATGGAAGCTCATTCGTCAAGATCCTAGTTATACTCTTCTTCCGGTGCAGTCTCCTTTCCGGGTCTTGAAGTGCCTTGAGCATTACTGCCTGCTCCACTAGTGTCGCTACTATTATGCTCCTTTTATGTAGACCATATAAAAAGAGGTGTTGGACGCTTTCCTTGAGCGATGGAGGTGGCAGCGATGGAGGAAGAACATAATATGCATCCCATAAAGTAGAGAAGAAACCTTTGATTTTATCAAGCTTCTTATCCACTTTCTTCAGTCTTGAATCTTGGATAAGTTGATTTCAAGAAAGGATTTCAATGGATTCACGGGTGTTGGAGGAGGTAGTTAAACGGATATCTCCTTCTTCTTGATGTGTTTCCGGCTCTCTAATTACAGGACCTCCACATTGTTGTTGAGCCTGTTGACGCTTCCAATCTTCGTATGCGGTAATAAGTGGAGGTCTTGCCGGTAGCTTCATAAGGCTTATGGTATGGATATTGATCGTTCTGACGGTAGAGAATTATGAATCGTGTTGACGAACACCAACATCTAGAAGAAGTCGCATTATGTACTCGCCAAAGTAAATAACGTGCATATTCCCATAGGGGAAGGTACGAAATTCATCCAAAATACGTCGTAACCAATTTAGCGTAGATTTCCCCATACCGCGTAGAAAGCTTTGAAATTCTCTGGATATATCAATTCATATGATCCGGTTCTTGGGAGAATAGAACGCATAAGAGTCTTGTGCAAGATTCGTACTTTAGGCCTTAGAAGCTTGGATCACAATTCAGTTATATCATCACCCATGAACATATGGATAACTCTATCTCTCTGACTTATATTACAGTCAACATCATCCAAATCAATACCTTCATTTGGAGATTGAAGGATATGTGTCATTCAATCAAGCGAAAAGAAAACTTGTAGACCACAAACCAAACTCCATACACAATTATTCGGATTAGACGGTTGTTGGTGGCAAAGATTAAGATTGGCATAAAAGAGCATTGCCATGAGATGGTTAATGTTGTGATGATTGGAATTTTAGTCGAATAGCGACTCTAATCTGCATCTCCGCATCAATTCTTGAAGTGCATAAGCTCCAAAATCAGAGTATACCATAAAAGAACCTTCAAAAATCCTCGAATCTTTCATCTTTTCCCATCTTTCTATTGCGGCATCGTCGTATACCCAATGGGCAACATAAGTGTCGGCGGAAGATGAAGAGGCTTGCTTTGATCGTTTTGATCTAGGAGGAGCCATCAATTTTATGTTTTTGAGAGAGATTTGCGGTGAAATGCAAATTAAGGTTTCAAGAGATTGGATGAAGGGTAAAAAATATGAAGATGGTAAAGTAAAAAGTAAGAGGTAAATGTGTTAAAAAGGGAAGGCCAGAGTGAATTCGTACAGCCAGTCGACTGGTTAGGGTAGGTCAATCGACTTGTTGCAAACCCGAGAGAAATTGTTCTCTATAAACAGTCAACTGACCTATATATTTCAGTCGACTGGCTGTAGCAAAAATTGCCAGTGAATTCTAAAACTATTTCTTTCAATCTTTATTCAAACAATTATGGAACAAAAACATACATGAATAAAGCAAACACAGAAATATACAAGGAAATCGATTATTTTGGAGTCGAAGGAGAGCATTCATCTGGTTCAATCTTGGTGACTTCGACGTGTGGTTGTAGAGATAACCAATAGTTTTGGCGTTCCCAAGAGTTGGGAGACAGCGGAGGTTGCTGTGGAATTTGCTCCCATGGATTCCAGCCAGATGTATGTGGTTGACGAGATGATGAAGGTTCAATACCGTCTTTCTTTGGTGATTTGCCGCAAAATTTTAAGGCAATTGATTCTATTAAGCTAAGACGTCTGGAATTTATTTGTTGTTCGTAATGCATCTCTCTTTGCAAGTTGATTTGCTCCCTTTGATAATGGTGGATGTCGTCTATTTTCTCCTTAGTTTTTGGAGAATTACACAGTGATCTCCTTGACTTCTTTCTCTTTGGTGTATATCAAGTGTGATGTTGTCCCCAATCATGAGCTGGTTCACTTTCAGCAATAGGAGTGTCCAAAGAAGGAGTTGAGTTATTTGAAGATGGTGGTGTGGTGTATGACAACTTAGAGTTGGAGGAATCATATGAATCATGAGAAGCCATTGAAAAAATGTGGAAGAGTTTGAGAATGAATTGGTAATGGTGATTGCTATAGTATGAAATATATATATATATATATATATATATATATATATGAAATATATATATATATATATATATATATATATATATATATATATATATATATAGGGGAAATGGACCAGAATTTGATGGCCAGAGATGGGAATGAGTCAGAGGAAATAATGTATGGAGGGAATGGATGAGGGTAAATTAAAAAATTAATGATTAAGGGCTGATGTGATATAAGATAAACCAAAATATGTACCTCGGCAAGTAATACAGCATATCATAACTGGTAAAGCATACACTTGCCAGCCATGAGACCAGATTTCAAACCTCAGCAACTACATTATTTTTGTAACTCAAAACTTTGAAGAATATTTATAACCAAACTTTTAGTTGGAACAAGAAACACATATGGCTCAAATGGCAAGAAACAATCGCCAGTCTATAACCCAGAGATCATGAGTTTAAGTCCTTTTAGTGTCATGAAAACCAAAAAAAAAATTTGCCAAAAATATTGCATGAAAACTTTCTTTTGCATATCAATATTTTATCACATTGTGCTATGAATTTTGCACATAAAAAATGCATATAAAACCAATATATTTTGAAAAAAAAATTCATGAAAATTTATAAATCTTTAAAATAGACGATTCCAAGTTCTCATCTTAATTTGATGAAAGTATTTTTATTTAAAGGTTTTGTAATGATATCTGCCTATTGTTTGTCAAAGGAAACAAATTCTAGATTTATCAAACCTTTTTTCAGTATTATCATGAAGAAAATGATGACAAATGTCAATATGTTTTGTCCGTGAGTGATTGATAGGATTTTTAGATAAATTTATAGCGCTAGAATTATCACAATAAATAGTTGATTTGGATAATTTAAAACCAAAATCTTGTAGTGTTTGTTGCATATAGATAACTTGAGCACATGCCAAAGCTGCAGAAATATATTCTGCTTCACATGTCCATAGTGAAACATAGTTTTGTTTCTTACTAAACCAAGATATAAGAGACCGTCCAATGAAGTGACAAGTCCCACTTGTACTCTTTCTATCTATCCGGTTTCCTCCATAATCAGCGTCACTATATGATATTAATTCAAAAGGACATTTCTTTGGATAGAATAGTCCAAAGTCCTTGGTTTTATTAAGATACCGTAATATGCGTTTCACTGCTCACAAATGTGATTATTCGGGATCTGCTTGAAATCGTGCATATAAACAAACACTCATCATTATGTCAGGTCTACTAGCTGTTTAATATAGTAAGATCCAATTATAATTTGATATAATTTTTGGTCAACACTTTTGCCACTTTCATCTTTATTAAGATGTATAATATTACTCATAGGAGTTGGAGAAATATTTTCCATACCAAAACGTTTAATTAAATTGTTACACTATTTTTGTTGATATCTAAAAATACCATTTTCAAATTATTTTATTTATAAGCAAGGAAAATAATTTAATTCACCCATATGTGACATTTCAGATTCTTTGGTCATTATTTTGGAAAATTCCTGACATAGTTTTTCATTTGTGGAACCAAAAATGATATCATCAACATAAATTTGAACAACTAAAATACCTTGCTTGTTTCTTTTAATAAAAAGAGTTTGATCAACCTTCCTAATTTCGAAACCAGAATCTATTATATAACTTTTGAGACGATCGCACCAAGCGTGAGGTGCTTGTTTCAAACCGTATAAGGCCTTTTTAAGTTTATAGACAGGTCTGGAAATTGTTCGTGTACGAATAAAGGAGGTTTTTCAATGTAAACATTTTCCTTTATAAAACCATTTAGAAAATCACTTTAAAAATCCATTTGATACAATTTAAAGTTATGAAAACATATATAGGCCAGTAAGATTCGTATTGCTTCTAGTCTAGCGACTTAAGGAAACGTTTCATCATAGTCAGTCCCTTCTTCTTGATTATATCCCTGTGCAACTAATTTAGCCTTGTTCCTAGTATTATTTCCTTGTTCATATGCTTTATTTTTGAAGACCCACTTTGTACCAATAACTGATTGATCACTAGGCCTTGGAACTTAATCCCAAACGTCATTTCTTTCGAGTTGGTTTAGCTCTTCTTGCATAGCGATTAACCAATTTTCATTGGTGGATGCTTCTTTAATATTTTTATGTTCAATATGAGAATGGAAAGCTACATGGCCCATTTGATTCAATTGACTTCTTGTTCTAACAAATGAATTGAGTTCTACAATGACATTAATGGGAAGACGATCCCTTAATATTCTAGGTGGAGATCTTAATTCATTATTATTGTGAACAATGTTTTCACTATTTTCAAAATTTGAAATTTCCATATTTGTGATATTATCAGGGAGTTCTTCATCATCTCTTATACTTGGCATTTGATTAAAATTTTCATTAAAGGATACATGAAGTATTTCTTCGATGTTATTGGTTTTTTTTTTAAATTCGATAAGCTTTGCTTCAGTCCGAATATCCTATAAAGATTCCTTCATCGGATTTTGGATCGAATTTGCCAAGCTGATCCTTTGTGTTTAAAATGAAACATTTTGAACCGAAAACTTTGAAATAAGAAATATTTGGTTTTCGACCATTAAAAAGTTCATAAGGAGTATTCTTAGCTAGTGGTCGAGTAGAAACACGATTCAAAACATAACAGACTGTTGCAACTGCTTCAGCCTAGAAATGTTTTGGTAACGTACTTCCATTTAACAAAGTCCTTGCACATTCTTGTAAGGTTCTATTTTTGCGTTCTACGACTCCATTTTTTTATGGAGTTCTAGGAAACGAAATTATGGAATATTCCCTTCTTCTTACAAAAATGTTCAAAGGCTTCATTTTTGAATTCACCTTAATGATCACTCCTAATGTTTTTGACTTTCAATCCCTTGAAATTTTGAATTATTTTGACCAAAGTTTTGAAATTATCAAAAGTATCACTTTTATTTTAAATAAAAATAGTCTAAGTGTATCTAGAAAAATCATCAACAATTACAAACACATATCTAATGTGATTAATGGATTGTACTTGTGTAGGTCCAACTAAATTCATATGCAGTAATTCAAATGGTTGTAAAGTTGAAATAACCTTTTTAGATTTAGAAGATGATTTAGTTAATTTTCGTAACTAACATGCATCACAAATATGGTCGATTTTTAAATTCATTTTTGGTAGTCCTTTTACTAAATCATTTTTAGAAAGCTTATTTATAGCTTTGAAGTTAATGTGACAGAATCGTTTGTGCCATAATAAAGGATCATTTTCTTTGGCTATTAAAAACATATTTGAATTATGGTTTATTTTCATATTCAGAACATACATATTTCTGTCTCTATTTCGTTCAAAGATAATATTTTGATTTTGATCAAAAATACTACATTTATTATCATAAAATGTGATTTTGAATCCTTTGTCACATAATTGGCTGATATTGAGTAAATTATGTTTCAAATTTTTGAATTGTAGAACATTTGAAATAAGAGGTAAATTTGAAATACCATTGTTGCTCACATCACCTTTGCCGATGATATAGCCTTTGGAATTGTCTCCAAATGTGACGGAGCCTCCATCTGATAAGTAATGTTTGATAGCATATCTTTGTCTCCTGTCATATATTTTGAGCAACCACTGTCGAGTATCCATTTTTCTCTCTTTATAAGTGGGACCTGCAAAAATAAGGAGTTATATTGGTACCCACTTTTTGTTAGGGTCCTAAGAGTTAGATCTTAGGAAACCAAACCCAAGAGGGTTTAGTATTCCTTTTGAAAATATAATCTTTATTCTTATGAATTGTCTCCAAAAAAGTGTTAATATATTTCTTCCTAATCAAACTGTTGTTTTTTTAGGAGCCCAAATTTTTATGTTTTTAAAGTAACTATTCCTTTTTGACTGTTTTGTAGTGGGCATAATATTTCTCCTAATTTCCTTTTAAGGTGGAGCTTTTGATTTCTTAGCGTATCCTAATCCTTTCCAACTTGAAACAGATTGAGAGCCATCAATTATTTTAGATAGAGTTTCTCTTCCTTTATTAAAGTTTTTTTTGGTGATGCTTTCTAACTTAGTCTTGGGACCAGTATTAACTAATTCTAACAATTTTACTTTTGTCTTCAATTCGTGATTTTCTAAAACAAGAGCGTCATAGTTCTCTTTTTGAGTTTCAATTTCTTGATTCAAAATAGTGAGTTGAGAATTAATATTAGAGAATGATTCTTGTAATTTTTCAAGTTCTTACTCTCGTATTTTCTTTTCGTCTTTAAGCATACCTCTTTCAAATTCTGCTTCGTTCTGATGTTCACGAGTTTCCTTATATTTTCTTTTGAGATTTTTGAGAGTGTCAACTAGTACATAATTTATCTCTATCATATCATCAAAGGTAAAATCACTAATCTCGTTATCAGTGGTCATGAAGCAAACATTAGCTTGCTCGTTTTCACTATCACTACCACTATCTGATGAAGAGGAATCTGAATCATCCCATGTCACAGAAAATGCTTTCCTTTTCTTATCTTTTCTACCCTTGTTGAAGTATCTTTTCTTTAGTTCTGGATAATCTTTTTGGATATGATCTTTCTTATGGCAATTAAAACGTTCTAGTACTAAAGATGATGGTTTGCTTGGTAAGTTCCTTTTTCCATTGTTTCTGTTGTTTTTCCGAAATTTCAAGAACTTTTTGACATTTTTGGCAATAAATGCTAGATCTTCTTCATCGGAATCTTTATCCTCTTCTTCTTCAACATGGAAAGCAATGTTCTTTTTGTCCTATGATGTACTCATTTTTCCTGCAAATTCGCTTCATAGGACATTAGATTTCCTATTAACTCTTGTGGTTTTATGGTGGAGAGGTCATTAGCATCTTCAATAGCCAAGATTTTCTTTCTTATTCATCAGTTAACGAGTTTGGGATTTTCGATACAATATCAAAATCAGCGAACTTTTCTCCTAATTCTAATTGTGAATGATAGATATCTTGAAATCTAGAGTACATATCATTGATGGATTCATTTTGCTTCATTCTAAAATTTTGAAACTGATTTATGAGCATGGAAATTTTTCTTTTGTTAACTTTGCTAGTTCCTTCATGTGTGATTTTAAGAGTTCGCTATATTTCATAAGTAATTTAACACATGCTAACCCAATAAAATTCATTTCTATCTAGTGCACAAAATAACATGTCCATAGCTTTAGCATTGGTAGAAGCGTATAGTTTTTGTGTGCTTTTCAACGTGGAGTATTCTCCTGTAGGAAGAATGTATTCATTTTGTGTGATATTCCATGATTCAAAACTATTTGATTGCATATGGATCTCATACGAGTAGCCCGATAATTATAGTTCAAACCATTGAAAAATGGAGGATGTGCAGTGGATTGACCTTCTACAAAACTGGTGTTAGTGCTAATAGTGCTAGTGCTAGTGCTAGTGTCACTATCCATATTAGCAAAGAATCAAATAACTATGTTACAGTTAGATGAAGCCTTGCTCTGATACCAAATGAAAGTGTGTAGGATCGTGTAATATGGAATAGTGCGAAATAATAAACTTGATAAAAGATAAAAGTAGTAAAGTAAATGGAATAATAAATGAGCACACCAGAGATTTTTATACTAGCTCGAACTTCCCGTTCTACGGCCATTCCCAGACTCCCTTCTGGAATTTAACTAACAACAATACCCTCGCTTAACCCGGAGGAATAGGTATACACAGCCTGAGCAGCAGAACAAACACCTAAGAAACAAAACAGGATTTTTGCATCAATAGCAGAAGAGGACTCCACTAATACAAAAGAATATCTGACACTGTGTGTTCTTGATAACACTGATTCGTATCTGAACAAACCTCCTATAAAAAAATCCTCAAGTATATGTGAATATGAAAAGAAGGTGTTGCTAAGAATCGAAGATTATGAAAGTTAATTTGGAGATTCAAAGCAATAAAATACTTGTATGCTGTTTGAATGCGAGTATGAGAGCACAAGAAGAATATAAGATAGTAAGAAAGATTTTCGGCGAGTATGAAGTGTTTGGAACATATATTTATAGTAGATATTGGGTTGCTGCCGTTGGTGAAGAGTTTTGACTAAAAGAAGCAACCATTCCCATTCAGAGAAGGTCGCAACCCTTCGTAGAATGGAAATGTCTTTTCAAAATATGACAATTGGGTTCAGGTCTGTCGACTGGTCGATTTGGATCAGTCGACTGATCATTCAACAAATTTAAAAAAAGAAAGCAATGCACATTCGTGAATGTACACCAGTCAGTCGACTGGTTGTTTATAGCCAGTCGACTGGCTATAGTGTAATTGCACCGGTAGCTTTGTTTTGTTAAAAAAATGAGAACGATGAAGTGCGGACTACTTGAGGAAAGATTTTAACAATTTCTAAGACTCAAACACAAGTATTAAATAGTGAAAACATAGATTCAAAGTCTCAATATCACCATAGTCCTTTGATTTTCTCTTCTTGTTGTGATTGATCATGCATTCTATTTTTCTTATAAATTATTTTGTCATGAATCAAAACTAGTGATTCAATATCATCAACCTCTTCATCATACACAATTAATAGGAAGAAATTCAACTAGAGGGAATGGACGTGGCTGATCGAGCTACCAAGGTAGATCAAAGAGCAGGAGGTCTAAATTATAAAATCCTAATAATTCTCATAGCTCGAAGACCATTGAGTGTTGGAACTCTGGGAAGACCGGGCACTATAGAAATCAATGCTAAAGTGCACCAAAGGACCAGGAGGCGAAGGAAGAGGCAAATGTTATTTCCACCTTAGGAGGAGATAAAGCGCCGATGTGCTCTTTGGAGAGCAAGGAAGAGTCTTGGGTGTTAGTGTAGGATCGTTTTCACCCTAGAGGGGGGTTGGTGAATAGGATGTACTAAAAATTAATGCGGAAATATAAATAATAACATAAAGCAATGCAGTAGATATTATACACAGATTTACCCAGCTTCAGCAATAATCTACTTACGTGCTGCTCCCAAGGTTTCTACTAGATATTAGGTAATTAGAAACTTACAAAAACACGTAAACCTACGACACCCACTAACTCGATTAATCTAACTCTACGTTCAAAACCCTACCACAACTCAGCCACTGAGTTGCAAATTCTCAAACTACGCCCCTAGTTTGTACCTAGTTACGCATGAAGAAATTTACACAAATTTAAAAGAAAATAAAAAATAAAAAATGAGACTCGGTATCAAAATCTTATATTTAAAATTGAAGCACAATAGAAATGATCGGACCAAGTAAACAATTGAAGAAAAATTTGTTTCCCTCTTTCTTTTGTTAATGCCTTCGGCCGCTTCCTTTTCCTCTTCAAAAATTATGGTTCTGATGTAATTGAAGTCGCCATCTAGAATCAATCAATTGAAGTGAAGATTTCTATCTGGTTTGCTTCGTCAATCGACTCCTAGCTTTGATTGCTCACAGTTGCTTCAATTGCATCGAGTTCGAATAGATAGAAATTGGTATGATTTTTGCTCCTTTTCGATTTTTCTTATCCTCAACTTGGTTGCTTTGTTGATTTGTTTGAGCTTGAACTTGATGTTTTGCCGATGATGATATGGGTTGAATTCATAGGGATCGAATCCTTAAGTTTTCGTTCGTATATTTCTGGTTTGAATTCTATGCTCGACATTGATTTGTGCTTGAATGATGGTGATGCTTTCTGAATTGTTCTTAACTGATATATTCGAATTTGGTTGATTCAGTTTCATTCTTTACTGTTATCGGCTTATTCAGTTCACTTTCAACTTGTCATTTGAATTTGAAATGAACTTGACTTCTTGATATATTAGCATCTATATATTGACCCAAACTCTGACTTGATTATCATATTACCCTCTGCATTTTTGTCTACTCCTTCCTGAATATGTTGTATGAGTGTGTACCATGCTCAAACATTCATGTTGGGCTCTGGTTCCATTCCTTGTTGGAAATTATTTTTGAACAATTCAATAAACATCTCCTTGACTAATTCATGTTGTAATATATTTTCTTGATTTGACTCATGAATACTTCGCTATTTTTGATTAGTTGGTTTGTCATTTCATTGAACATGACTTGGAGTCTTCGACGTTCACCTTGCACTATCCTGTACCAGTAATCTATTTTTTCCATATACATACATACATGCATACATGTATGTATATATGTGTGTGATTGGTGCATGTTCATTTAAGTCTGGTTGTTAGGTTCCATATTGACTTATTGTCATGTTGTATATTGCTTATGTTCTCTATTGCATATGTGTTATTTCAGTCTGGTTGTAGTGTGTTTATGATTGAATGTAGTTTATTTTCATGATGCATGCTGATTTGCTTGCATATCCATTTTTCTTGAGCATTTTTCTTTGTACTTGGTTGCATATGACTTGTTTGCCTCCAAACTCCTATGCACTTTATTTCTCTTAAGTCTGCACTTTGTATATGTCTTGTTGCCTTGCATTTGGTTCTGGTTGATACTTCATGTGTACTCGAGTTAAACTAATCTGGTCTCATGTCTTTGCTTTGCTTTCATGTTTGTGTGATTCTCTGTACTAGTCTGGTTCATTTGAGTCGAGTTGGTGCACTGCTCTGGTCTGGTTGCATATGATGGTTGTCTTGTAGTCTGGTGTGTGCATTTGATTGAATCTTTATGTTTTTTCCTCGTGCCTTTGTGCCATTGGAGGTCTAGTGTTTCGTTATTGTGTTCATGCTTGAGTTGTCTTAGTCTAAAGCTTTTACATACATCCATGCTGGTCTTGCTGAATGCATGTTGAGTTATTTTCATGTTTGACTGCATTTGTTTTATCCTTTGTATATATGGTTGAGGCAGTTGTCATATTTGTTGGACCAGAGCAAGTTTTGTTGTTCTGGTTCAGACTTCATGTGTACATTGATTAGAGAACTGTCTTGATCCTTTGCACATGTCCTTTGTACTTTCTAAACTGAATTTTGTTTGCATGCACCTGAGTTTAATCCAGTTTGGCTTGGGTTTGACCTTGTGCTCACCTATCCCTGTAATTTTAACAAGCAAATGTATATTGGTGTGCACGACTTGTGGCATGTATAGTGATACACTGTGCATGTAACAAGTTGTTCGTGTAAGATGAATTAACAAAAATAAATGATGACGAACAACCCAAATAACTGAGTCAAATAATATTTTCAAACACACACTTCATTGTGCATCGCAAAATATTTCTTTCTTAATTTTAATGCGTCAGTATTTATTTTATAGATAATTCATATAATGGACATAGGCTGGAACGGAGTTGAAGGAAAAAATACGACTGATAAGTGAATATATGTAGTGAGATGAATTATGTAAGAAAAACTATAAAGTGAAAAGATGTTGTAATCGAAGTCGTACTGGAATTGAAAATATATAAATGTAATGAGAGCTCAAATTTGTACTATTTGAATTTATAATATAATATTTTTTGAATAAAATATTTGTTTAAATATGAATTCTGGGTTATTTATTTTATTCAATAAATATTTATTTAATTACGTGGAAAATAAAATAGTACAACAACAAATACATTTAAATGAATATATATATATATATATATACACATATATATATATTATCATCAAAAAAAAATTATACACTATCATATTCTACAGTTAGACTCTAGAACATCGTTCCATGCTATTTCATACAAAGAATTCTTCGAAAGATATGTCTTGGAAATCTTGGAAAGGTATATCTTGGTGATGAACAAACTTAAGATATCATTGGTAAAGGTGCTATGAAGATTAAATTAAATGGGTGGGTTAAGGAGCTAAAGGATGTTAGGCATACACCTGAACTAAGAAAAAGTTGATCTCAGTAGGATAGTTAGCTAACGAAGGCTATAGTACGATTTTTCATGGTGATAGTTGGAAAATTTCAAAGGGTGCAATGATAGTTGCTCGAGGCAAGAAGAGTGGAACTCTTTACATGACAACTGAGCACCATGTTCGATCACTGTTGCATCTAGTAATGAAAATTCTAATTTGTGGCACTAGAGGCTAAGCTATAGGAGTGAGAAGGGAAGATTATGCACTCGAAGGGGAAAATTCTAGGTCTATAGTCAATGGAAATAGACCTATGCGAAAATTGCATACTTGGAAAGAAGAAGAGGGTAAGCTGTAACGACCCGTTAAATTTGATAATATTAAATGAATTAAATTAATATAATTTCTAGTCTGTTTAAGAATAAATGTAGAAATTTGGTATAGTAGTTGTAATTTAATGCAACAATATAATATCTGCATGGCAATAGATGTGAATTATGCAAATGATCATACTTAGCTTTAAGTTAAGTGTAAGAAACCAATATAAATGTTGAATTGAGAATATTAATAAAAATATTTACTAAAATGGGATTCATTAATATAAAATCAGTAGTGAAGATGTTACCTTTGGTTGTAATAAAGGTGAATTCTATTTAGTGGATGTCAACATTTAATAAAATTTATTTAGAATAAAAAGGCTTCAAATGCATGTTTGCATTGAATATGTAATGGATGGATTAAGTAGTAAGTAATTAAATTATATTTTCTATAAAATTTGGGAATTGAATGTATGTAAACAAACTTGTAGGAATAAGTTAATGTACAAATTTATTTGTGCATACCTGATTTAATTGAAATAGCAGAATAATAAAACTAGCACTTGATGTGCCTAAATATTAATATATTGAAACTATAATATAATAGAAAGTTTGGCAGTGAATAGAAATTAAGAAGACTAAAGCAACTAGTAAAGAAATAAATGGAATTCTAATAATAAAGTAGTAATTAATGCATAAGTTTGGACGTTAGTGATAATTACAAAGTTTTACCTATTCATCTAATTCATTTATGTAAATCTAAACCTATGGCAACATTTTGTTAATAAATGTTGTAAGTGAATTTGAATATAATAAAATAACAAGTGTTTAGGTTAACCATTTATTTTATTTAGTTAAGAATGGAAAATAAATTGAAATAGATCTAAATTTATTTATTTTGGTTATTAATGGGTCTAGTTAATAAAGGAGAATTTATTTAAAATAAAGAATGCACAGATGAAATGTATATTAATTCAAAGGTTATTTATACCCACAAATTGTTTAATCACTGTATAGAAAAAGTCTAAATCAATAAATGAATTTATTGAGATCTGCAATTAAAATTTATAACATTTGTGTAGACTCAATCTCAATAAATTGACTTAAACCATGCAGTTAGCGTAGTTTTGTTTGTAATTACAGTAGTTAATTTTATAAGATGAAGCTAATGCAAATTTTATTTATAGGGTTGGACCACTTATTGATATAAATTTTAGAAAGCAGGATTTATGGATTTATTTGAGTATTAAAATCAACAAATGGTACTTATTACAAATAAAATGGAATTAAACGTAAAATATTACGTTATTGAATATAAAACGGAATTTGTGAACATTAGAGTGAAATCTTGAACTAATGTTAGTAACGTCTTTATTTTAGGTGAAAGTTGAGGATATGAAGGTTAAAAGTCTAAAGTATGGGTTTTTGAGAATATAATTTATAAAATTCTTAAATATAAGAAAGTGCAGAAATGAACACTGAAATTTATGTCTTGTCAATTTTAATTCACATCCAAGCTTGTTAAATCATTTGAAATTGATTAATTTATATAGGCAATAAAATTGGGACAAATTTTAGAATATTAATACAAGATTGGATTTTATAATTTATTTAATTTATTTAATGAATATTAAAAATAGCCATTTTTGTCACGGACTCGGATTTCGATGAAACCAGTTTCATCGGATCCGTATCGGTGAATTATTATAGGGTTTCAAGTTTTGTATCGATCGGACGTGTCGTTTGATCGTACAGGAGTGAAACACCTTGAAATCAATTTTAATAAAATCAATTAGGAATCAATTTGGAAATCTTGTTTTCAGCATAACTTCTTCATACGATCGAATTTGAACGCGAAACTTTTTCCATCGCGTTCAGAATATTTTAAAACACCTATCTGGATATATGGGTTTGACGAATTTTGTTCCGGTGTCTAAACGGGCTTTTTGGGCCATAGTTTGTGGCGTACGTTCATCCTTCTAGTCTATACGCTCTAACCCAACCCTAACTATAAATATATAGTTATAAACCCTAGCTCCATCCTATTGCCATTGGCTGTACGTACATTTTTCTTCATCTCCTTCTCCTCCTCAAATGGATGCAAAACTAGATCTACTCCAATCCAAATTTCAATGAAAATTCAAACTATCCAGAAAAATTCGAGAAAAATATATGTCGTAGTTCTCGAAACACATAATCTCATGATGTAATTTGTTTTTCAATTGGAGGTATCGTTCGTCCTGGAAAATTCAAAACAGTTCCGGCCGTTCATAGATAATTGCTCGATTCAACAGTAGATCTGAGTTGTTAGCTCGATCCGATGATGCTGCAACGTAGATGAGGCTTTAAGGAGTTCATCCATACGGTTCACTTGGGTTGGAGGCGTGTAAATTCGCCGTGATGGGCTGTAGATGGCGTGCGACGTCGTGGGGCCAGGGAGAGCCGGAGGTGGCCGCATCTAGGCTATAGGGGCTGTTTTAGGAGAGGAGTTCGGCGGTGTGTCTCGATGGTCGTGGAGTTAGGTGTGGAGGCCGGCGTCGAGCAAGTTTGGGTAGCGGCTAGGGCATGGATCTGTGCGTTCTTCGTGTACAGGGGAGGGCAAGCTGGAACGCGCGTGACGTGGAAGATTTGTGAGAGTAATTTTTTGTTTATTTTGTTTTTATTTTTATTTTGATTTTTCAAGCACGTTTTATCGAATAACTTTCACATACGACATCCGATTTACACGAAATTTCTTTTGTTAGGATCGTAATTAAATTTCGGATCTGATGACGCTTGTTTGGACAGATTTGGAGACCGTCGAATTTTGAGTTTAAATCGGATTTAAGTTCGATTTAAATTCAAAAGGTGAGTGTTTTAACCCACTCACAACTACTAGAAGCTTTTATGTTTGTTAAATTAATTTTAGAAATGAATAGAAATTTATTTATGGGTATTTGGCATGTTTATTTCACTCATATTTGTTGAATTGCATTTATTAAGTTTAACTGTTAATTTAATTTATTTATTGCGTATTAATTGATAGTTAGAATTTACTTGTTTGCCTATAAACTGCTAGTTAACAGTTATATAGATTATTACTGAATATAAACTGTTAGATTAATAGTTGTTAAATTTAATCTGAATAAAATTGCCAGTTATTACCTGTTATATATTATCAAATATAAATTGTTATTGATTGATATTTCTTGATGATTGTGATTGGATGACGGGTGATGTTGATGGATGTTTTATTGTATATCATTAAATTTCAAATTATCATGCATATTTCCTTTCATTCGGGATTGTGGTTTGAAATGATATACAACCGCAAAATTTTATATCATTTAAATTGCGGATTGAAATGATAAATATCCGTATCACTTGACCATAGGATAGAAAATTATATACAGGCACCGCGGTCTATATATAACTATTTTTATGTGATTTCTATGGTTTGGATGGAATACGGTTTATAATAATCTTAAATTTTATATTGTATAAATATTTTTCTTCCATATATATATACATATGAAGTTGAAATTTTTGAAATTAAAAGGGGTATAAAAATCTTTATTAAAAATGGAAGAAAATTAAGAAAATGGAGTTTAATAATTTATATCATATGTTTAAATGTTAAGTTTGGAAATTTTAAGATATGATATTTATAATTGGATTTTTCCCAAAATAAATTAAAATGAATATTCTAGTATAATTTGAATTGGGAAAAATATATATATTTTATTACTAGAAATTGAAGTCTTATTATTTATGGATTTTATATGAATATTCAAGACTAATTAATAGAACAATTGATTTGTTGAAAGAATAAAATCCAACTTTAGTTTGAAATATTAATACTCCAAATGGATATACGTATATATATATATATATAAATTGAAGTGGTTTTGGAACTTGAGAGAGATAATATAAATTTTGGTTTAGACTTTAATAAAGAAATGTATTTGTAAAGCCATGAGAACTATTTTCTTTGCAAAGTAACATTTAAGTTAAACCATTTAATTCATATACCGTTGAATGTCCAAACCATTCAAGTTTTAGAAGTTATGGTTTTAAATTATGATTTTCAAAATACTATGCTTTGAAAATATTTGATTTTCAGACGTTATGAAGTTAAAGCATTTTGATTTTGGAAAAGAATTATATTTGGGATAAGTGATAAAATATGGTTTTGGGTTTTGAAATGATATCGTATTCATGGTTATGAAATGGAATGTTTATTCTGATTTTCAAAGTATAACCTATTTTTAAATGACCGCGGTGTTATAATAACGATGGGTTGGCAAAGAGACCGGGATCGGATATCTGACATACTGTCTGTCGATACCGAAAACCACTTTGACTAACCGTGTACGCGGTGGAGATTGCAGAATGAAGTAGGTGGTGGAGACGTTTCCTGTAAGGTAAATACGTGGACCCGACTCCCGTGAGTTGGCATAAGGTGGCTAAAACAGGAGCTATTCCCAGGCCAATGAGGTCATACCTCTGATCGGACACTCCTCTTCGATATTATACTATGACTTTGGATTGATTCAGTGGCCACTTTTATTTTGATTTTGGGGAGTTTGTTCGAGGTGGGCGGTAACTGCGGCTACGCGTTTCCACCAGTCTGGGTACGCAATTGGTATATCTACCCTGGCATTGCCTAGTTGTGCCGTGTCACCTACCCTATCGTGCCTTTACTACGAGTTTCTATTTGTGTCGTACCTATGGAGTATCCTCTGGTAGCCTCCCGATCAGGAGGTATTACGGTACTGTATAGACTATTGGCATTATACGTGTTAAGGTGGAAAATGTAAAGCCTTAACGCTATTTAAAAGTAAGTTTATTTTACAATTAGACACTATTATAATAGCGCAATATACTACATAGTAAATAGTTTAACGGATCCTTAGGAGATGTAAATCCCGAACATCTCTTGAGTTACTGTACTCATATTTATTTCTGTTAATTTAACTCACATAAGATCTTTTAGTCTGACTCGAGTGTTTTGTCTTTTCAAATTTGCTCGGGTCAGTCCGAGCATTTCAGGATCGAAGATTTTAGCTTTGGAGGACGAAGACGAAGAATCCGTATTATTATTATCTATAGTATTGCATCACACTCATACTGTTCCGCTGCATTGTTTGTATTGGTATGTGTAACTCTGATCTTTATTGTGTAAAGAAGAATTAACTGTTTTGTAACCGTTTATGAACTGTATATTTATTATTATATTTTATCCTTCCGCTGTGAGATTCTATTTTGTTTTATTTCTTCTCTGTTTTTCTTATTTACCCCATAACAATCCGGCCTTGCGTATGCTTTGAATTGGCACGTGTGTCGGTTTAAAGTGTGCGGAAAGGTGGGATGTTACATAAGCTTTCAAACAAATGGTATAACCCCAAAGAAGGAAAGGTTAGAGCTCGTTCACTCTAATGTTTGGTGGCCAATGACCATCGCATCTATTGATAGGAAGCGCTACATCGTGACTTTCATCGATGATCGCTTGAAAAAGGTACGGGTTTAATTTTTAAAGCATAAATCTGAAGTGTTTGAGGCTTTCAAGAGATGGAAAGCTATGGTTGAAAATGAGACAAGTCTAAATATAAAAAAGCTTAAAACTGACAATGGGGATAAATATGAAGACACTAGATTCAAGTTCTGCTATAAGCACGGTATCAAAGTAGAGAGAACTATGCCAAGCATGTCTCAACACAATATTACAGCTAAGCATATGAATCGATTGTTGATAGAAAGAGACAAAAGCATTCGTATACAGTTAGGTCTACCGAAGCAACCCTATAAAGAAGCTGTCAACACATCAGCTTACTTGATCAACCAAGGTCCGTCGGTTCCATTAAAGAACAAATAGCAGAGGAGTTATGGAGCGGAAAAGAAGTAAATCTATCACATTTAAAAAAATTTGGTTGCATAGCATATGTGTATATAAATGATCAAGGAAGGAATAAGTTCGATCCCAAATCCAAGGAATGCACCCTCATTAGCTACGTCAAGGATGAGTTTGGCTATCGCATTTGGGATGATGGAAATAATAAGGTGATCCACAACAGAGATGTGATTTTTAACAAAAGAATACTATGCAAGGGCAGACATAAAATAGATTTCAGAGGCTCGGAGCAGAGAGAACCAGTATTTGCAGATGCAAATGATATTCCAAATAGTCTTATGATGGAATCGATTATAGCAAGTCCTCAGCTAGATGAACTTATTGAACAGGGTAGTATGCACCAATTTGACACGCCATAATTGCCTACTCCTCTCCTATATTGAGAAGGTTTTCTCGATCTCATACGCCTAACAAGAGATAAATGAACAATTTATTGCTGACTAATGTAAGGTAACCAGAATGTTATGATAAAGCTTGTCAGAATGAAGATGCTAGAAAGTAGAAGCTTTCCATGAAAGAGGAGGTGAACTCTATTATCTCCAACTAGACATGGGAACTAGCTGAGTTGTCCATAGGAAAGATGGCACTTCCCAATAAATGGGTGTACCAGATGAAAGAGGATTATGATGGTTCCAAGATATATAAAGCCTGACAAGTTGCCAAAGGATTTCAACAAAAGGAAGGAGTGGACTACAATGATATTTTTTTCTCCTATTGTGAAGCTCAGTACTATAAGGTCAATATTAGGTATTGTTACTAGTGAAGATCTTCGTCTCGAACAGTTGGATGTGAAGACCGCATTTCTTCATGGAAATTTGGATGAGGAGATATACATGCACCAACCAAAAGGTTTCTTAGAAAGAGGGGAAAAAGAACATGGTCTATAGATTAAATAAGAGTTTCAATGGTCTGAAACAAGCCCTCAGACAATGGTATAGAAATTTTGATGGATTCATGCACAAGGAAGACTTCCAGAAGCGCAATGGTGATCATTGTTGCTACTTCAAGAGATATAGGCTAAGTTATATCATTTTACTGATTTATGCCGATGATATGTTAGTAGCAAGTTCAAATATAGATGATGTCAGAAGGTTGAAGCAGCAATTGTCAAAGGAGTTTTACATGAAAGACTTGGGTCGAGCAAGGTAGATTCTCGAAATGCAAATAATTAGAGATAAGTAAAGAGGGTTCTTGCAGTTATCTCAGGCAAAGTACATCAACTGTGTTTTGCAGAGATTCAACATGGACAATGCTAAACCAGTCAGCACACCCTTAGCCAGTCAATTTCGAAGGACTAGTCACCTTAGAGGAAGGAACAGAGAAATTTTATGATTGAGGTTCCTTACGTCTCGGCTATTGGAAGTTCGATGTACTCCATGTTTTGTACAAGACCTGACATTTTCCATGCAGTGGGAGATGTTAGTAGGTTTATGTCAAATCTAGGGAAAGCTCATTGGGAAGTAGTCAAGTGGATTTTAAGGTATCTACCAGGTACCTTGGAGAACATTTTGTACTTTGGTAAAGAGGAGTTAAAAGCTTAAGGGTACGTAGATGCAGATTTTGGAAGTTAAATGGATCATCGAAGAAGCACCACCGGTTATATATTCATTGTTAGAACTACATCTATTAGATGGATATCGTAGATAGAGAAGATTGTCACTCTATCTACTACAGAGGTTGAGTATGTAGCATTCACCGAAGCTAGTAAAGAGATGATATGGCTTCAAGGTTTGTTAATAGAGTTGCACAGGAGAAGAATGTTTTGTACAATGGTAGTTAGAGTGCGAGACACTTGGCAAAGAATTCAGCATCTCATTATAGAACCACACATATTGGGCTACGTTATCACTTCATCGGATCTCTATTGGAAGATGATGTGTGAATACTGGAGTAGATCGAAGGAAGCAAGAATCCAACAAATATGTTGACAAAGATGGTAACTATCTACAAATTAAAATTGTGTTCCATTTCAGTTGGTCTACTAGAGCAAAGAAGATCAAAATGACTACTGTATTGGTCAAGGTATGAAGATGGATCGAAATCCTTCTTCAAGTGGGAGATTGTTAATAGGCAGTAGCAGCCCATAAGAACAATATGAGGTTGCCACCAACCATGCCACCACCCCCACCAACCATCTTCTCACTCTATAAATACACTATCTTCTTCTTCATTTGACATATCCCATCTTCAATACAATAGCAAGAACAAAAAAAGCTTAAAGAGAAAAATATTTAAAGAGTGAGACTGAGAATTGCGTTAAGTGTTTTGTAATCACTTTACAATATTTCACTTTACAATATTTCCTCATATAAAAGATCTACAGCAACCCAGAGATGTAGGCCACACCTCAATTTTATATGTGTTACCATTCTGTACTTTCTGTTCTTTACAAATCTAATTACAAGGAAATTTGCATAATTTTCCAACAAATTCTGTAGTTAATCCACCATGAACCAGCTTAATAGTTCATCATATAAAACTCCATCATAAATGATACATTCATTCACTATTTTTTTATTTCTTAACATAATTCATATCAACATGAATTGGTATCTTTCACCAAGCATTAGCATCTCTATTTTTA
This sequence comes from Allium cepa, assembly GCA_030765085.1. Taxonomy (NCBI): domain Eukaryota; kingdom Viridiplantae; phylum Streptophyta; class Magnoliopsida; order Asparagales; family Amaryllidaceae; genus Allium; species Allium cepa. The sequence continues at coordinate 84,454,809 of CM060942.1, read as the reverse complement.
AGCTAATTCCTTTAAAATAAATAAAAAAGTTTTCATTAACCGATATAAATAGTTTCTTTGAAACTGTAAATTTTCGAAATAAGTTTACTTCTTTACCTAATTCCTCTATAAATATCAATGCATGCATTGTACTACGTATTAATGTTTTGCTCAGAAACATATGCTAATAAACTAAAAGAATGATAACAATGTATGTACTCATAATAATCAAATGCAAAATTATGAACCGGGTAAATAGATTAGATAAATTACTGTTTAGTTGTAAAATGCACAACAGTAGCAATAATATTACAATAATCAGTTGTAGATGAGGTAATACCAAATGGATATGCATGTTTGTTTTATAATGACAATCAACAAGTTTTTTTATAGAGGTTGATCTTTCGATCAAACTAATTTATAAAAATGATGGCGCACATAGCAAAATCTAAAAAATATGCAGTAATGTTCAAAAACCAACAAGGCAGGGCTAAGAGGATATCAATCTTACCCCCAATTGATCAGAAATATCATCTACCCAGCTTCCATACTCGTCCTTTCTCTTATGAACTAATTCATGTGCCTTAATTGGATTGGGCTCATTGTCATGCTCTTTTTGCTGTTTTAACAGAAGGTAGTAATAAAACCATATTGTAAACTAAATTATTTCAGCTAAAATTGTATTTTAAGGACAACGGCATGAAATTCATAACTTATACAAAACCAAATAAAGGACAAAGCGACAGGATTGGTCAATATTAAGTTATTGCATTTATTAGGAAAATTGGAAACTGCTCTTCCTAGAATAAATAACAAGTGTTTTATTTTAATAATAAAAGAATCTAAAAGTTGATAAATAGAATTTAGTAGTTTGTTATAAGTACATAGTCTAAAAAATTCATAGTTAATTCAATCTACAATAAAATAAAAAAAGAATAAAACCCTTGGGAAAATAATATGGTAGAAAGATATAAATAATGTAGAAAACACGATTACTTACATATCCCTCATAATGTCTCATGACTTTCATCGATCCACCCATGTGACTCATTTACAACTTCTTGGGATTCTCATATTTCTTTCAACCCTTATCTGATATTTATTAGCATCATGATAATTTTACATCTCTTCGCACGCTTATAAAATAAAAAGGAATATATGTCACTTACTTTATTTTTTAATCGTTATCCCAGTATTTACCATTTCCCTCTACTGATCATTGTCTACACGACCATCTCCACATGTAAAATGTGAAGGTGAGCCAATATGAAGAGTGTAATATCTATCTTTTAACTCGGCTCGATTGTTTTGTACTCTTTCGGATAACCACTTAAGCAGTGAATGTCGAATTTTTGTAATGTGAGGAATATAATCTGGACACTAATCAATGGTATCCTTGAAACAAGCATAAATTGTGTTACATTAATCGGTTGTATATTGCATATAAAAAATACAAAATATTGTCAAAGTAAAAAATAATTTGAAGTAAGCTTCGTGTTTAATTGTAAAATGACAATGAAATTTCAAGTTACATCCAAGACATACGCACACACATATAAATTTTGCAATCAACAAGGTGTTAATTTGTAACATTTATATACAAGCTGCAATATGATTTTATATGCCAGCTCATTGATGTCTTATTTTTAGGAAAATTTGATTCATATCCTCATTAAATATTAGCTAATCCACCCTAACTTTTGGATTACTTCATATTTTATGGTCTATTTTAATTTTCAATAATAGTTAATCCACACAATGGATACTTGCATCTTCTTCTTTTAGTTTTCTTTTTCTCGTCAGCTAATCGAATCACAAATACAGTAAAATTTCCTTCACTTGAAAAATAAATCCACTAATTTTTAGGTTTTAATGCATAGAACCCTTATTGGTTTAGACTATATACCAAGTAATATTGTATTGGAATAAACTAATTTCAATTCTTTTTTATATAAAAATGCTTTTAAATATCATGAGTTAGATGTTAAATTTGATATAGTAAAATTTGATTCATGTAGTGGAACGAAAATAAAGAATGAGCAGATACAATCTTCATAAAAATTAATTCAGTTGCTGTTTATTTAAATTTGCATTGCAATATCTGATGAGTAAATATCAATATTAATTTTTCTTATCATGTTTTAAACCAGTACCGAGTAATTTTGTTTTTGTTTGTTGCTTCTTGCTTAAAAATGTGGTTTGATTGTTGATAGCGTGTTAGTATTTTCTCTGTTTTTTTCTTTTATAATGCTAGATAATTAGTGATATTACCATGATTGCAGGAAAAACTATGGGACTTCTAATGCACAACTAACATATAAAAGTGAACTTGCTATAGCCTGCAGATGCTACACCAGTTGTAGTATTTTTTACAACAGCCTAAACACAAGAAAAATCTCAGTTGTAACTTTTTATTTGTTTCTATTTTAAATTAAATCACTATTTCTTTTTATGGATATGCAACATTTGATATGTAAATAATAAAAATTGTAGTATTTGATGTAATTAGCAAGGTATTAATTTATAACATTCATATACAAGCTGTAGTACGATTTTATAAGCTAGCTCATCGTTTTCTTATTTTTATTATTTCTTAATTGCCATACTAGTTTTTATAAATCGCAAAACATCAAAAAGAATGAATGATAATACTGTAAAACAAGATAGAAGATAGTGTTTCATATTTTTCGTAGTAGAACACGAAAATGAAAATGCTAAGAAAGATGGTGATGCAATTTTATGCTAATGTCTCGTGAAATCCATTTTGGTACCTCTCATATACTTTCAACCATCTCTTAACCTTCTATTAACCAATTCGTGTCTTAACATTATATTTTCATTAAAACAAAAATTTATATTTAATGTTTCAATAAAAATATAAAATGGTGCAAATGCTTGGCATACAAAGTTCTTACAAGATTTGTAGTAAAAGATGATTTAAAACCAACAAATGTGATTGTTGAAGTAAAGGTTCAACTTACTGATATTTACTTTCCATATGTGCATCATCATATGCTTGCCAATCTGTTAGAGAAAGAGGACGAAGATTATGGTTTCTTGCCAAGCTACCCAAATACCTTCGCAACTTAGCATCTTCCAGAACAACACATAATCATCCTTTGCGAACTCAATGCTTTTGTTGTCTGATTTGCCCCATTTAAGTTTGTCAAAGCGACATCCTTTTCCCTTTATTAATACTATTAAATAGATAATAGTGTGAAACATTTTATGGGCATCAATTAGCATATGGAGGGCATGTTAAAATAATTAATTATAAGTGCAAGAACATACCATTATTTTGAGGCCCATCATTTTCTTGCATGTCATCATCAAAATTAGAATATTTAGGTGCTCATCTAGTGGTTAATAATATAGTTGTAACATCAAAAATCATGTACCATGAAATTTAATAAATTAAGTATTTTGAATGAAACTATAATACTTACTAAAAAGGAATATTCAGCGCATAAGAAAAAAAATGACAAAAAAGCCATAAATAGAATAAAATTCGGTTTGAACCGAACTAAAATTAGAAAGCAACACATAAACTTAAACATGAATTCTATTACTACATTTCATCGTCACTCTCCTTTTCATTGTCTTCTTCATTAGAGGAATCCTCTTCAAGTATGGACGCATCTACCTTAGTCATAGGTAAAACTTTATTAATATAAATACCATGAACACACGTCCTTACCTGTAACTCTTCATTATCCAAATTTGGATCACCAAGATTTGGTGTGGCATAATAGTCATCCATGTCAATTACATAATCATCTTCCATTAAATCATAGAAATCTCTAGGTTTTTTTTAACCACAAACTCCAATCTGGCTCTTTTGGGTCAATAACTTAGAACATTTAGATGGCTTGTGATGCCTAAATAAACCTATCCTTATTTTACGCTGCCCTTTTGAAGTTTACTAAATTGAATCCGTATACATCTTTCTTTTTTCCTGAATTATTTACCCAGTCACACTTAAATAAAATAACTTTTCAAGCATGATCATCGCTTTTACCAGGAAACCTATAATGAAACTTATAAATATTCTTTTAAATCCCATAATAATCAACATTACTAGAGATCAGACTACAATCTCTTACGCTTGAATAACTTGATGTTTCAGCATTCACAAAGACGCAACAATTTTGATTTTTGTATCAGTCATTGACTGATTTAGTTCGAAATCTGTAACCATTTATAACATACCTATGTTCCTTAACTGTCATGTTTGGACCACTCGCAAACAGAAGTAAATCTTTTCATATAGAAGAACATATTTAGCGATTTCAATGCGGACATGTAAGTTTTCCAAAAGTACTCCATCTCGATAAATTAGCATATGTTGGTAAATCATTTATAGTCCATAAACAGCTTCTCTCATAATGAATGTTTGTTTGCTTAAAATGTCACATGTTTGTTGGTACAGACTCCCTGCAACTCTTTAACTCGTATATTAATCATTGCATATGTACGTCGATGTCCTTACTAGGCTCATAAGATCAAGGAATTAGCAGTGACATAAAAAGATAAGGTTGCTTCATACATAGCCATGGGTGTAAGTTATAAATGATATAATAACTGTCCAAGTATAGGTTTACTATTCATGTGTGCTAAGGTGTTGAAACTATGACGCCTCTCCTCAGAACCCACGTTAACAACTAGAGAATACCGTCTGCTAATGAGGAGAACAAGGTTGTTTGGGAGCGACCATCTATAGCCTTGCCTTAAATATCTATTGATTATGTTGATAATTGCTCTATATTTTTTCTATCTCAAATGGATCGACATATCTAATAAATACTTAATACAAAGCCGTAGATGGCTATAGGACCTATCAGAAAAAAATACATCTCGAATGCAAAACACATCACAGAACAGCAGATCATTACATATATATATACATAGATAGATATATCATAGAGTATACAAACTGATACATGTCAAAATGTATAGCGACCACAAAATACGAGCAGGTCAAAAGAATCTGCATATCAGAGTAGCAAACAAGAAGGAGTACACAAAAAACTATAACAAAAAGAGCTAGCAGAAAAGTCCATGCGGAAGAAAAATAGGCTAAGTCTAAATGTACCTAAGCTGAAACACCTCAGTCTAACCCCAAGTATAAATACACAGGTCCGTCTAGCTAAACAAGAGGATAAACGATAATAGAAGCATAGGATAGAGATGATGTTCTTCCTAAACAAGAAGTTATAATACTATGTAAGTAAGATGATGAGTATGGTATGTATGGTTACTTCATGTGATGAATGCTATCACTAGACAATATATAATCTCAAAGAGATAGAATATTCCATAAAATGCTAAAAGTAGCGAGCCTCATATCATTGGCATTACATAAAAAAAATCAAATATAGTTTAGGGGAAAACCTAAACTCTCCATCTTGGCAAACCCAAAACATGCATAAAGAGATCCCATCTCAAACATGTCATAAGGAAAAAAAATCTCCAAAGAGGAGAATAAAATCTCAAGTAAACGCTAGAAGGCTAATCTCAAATAACGCCAGTGTAGGCAATTCAAATCTCAAAAATAGAACTCCTAAGAGTTCAAATTCCCGAAAGGTAATCGCCACAAATATATATCGAATAGTTCAAAGGACCAATTCCAGAAAGGGCGATACACTGGGGGAAATGGTCAAAGAAATCATCTCAAAAGTGATTGCATGTGCATGTGGCTGAAACCTCACCAAGTACTGTTATCTCAATTAGGTACCTCGCCCGAAGGCAAAACATCACAATGACAAATACGCCGCAATGGAAATTATGCCGCAACAGAAAATACACCGCAATGGAAAACATCTCGAAGACAAATATGCCTCAATGGAAAATGCTGCAATAGCAATGACCTGAAGGTCCAGTATTGACACGCCGCAATGACAATTGTGTCACAAACTCTTAGATAGGAATTTGACCATACCACACGTTCTCACTAAAAGGTTTACAAATCGTTAGTAAATTTCATACTCAAAGCAGTTAAAGGTTTACCCCATCTCATCGGCAAACTTGACCCAAAGGTCAAAATGATCAAACGGACAAGTCGAGAATTAACCGATAAGATAAATGCACGCGTCCCATACCATGTGTTTTACCAAACTGTTCATCCTCCGACTCATTCGCTCGAAATGTGCAAAAGCGTGTAATTTATAAATAAAATAATTTACTTTGGAAAACAAGCTTTGAAAATCAATTTTCGAAATCAATTTGAAAACCAATTAGAAAATTCCCCTTATTATGGAAAATAAATAAATATTACACTTGGAAGTATTTTAAAATATTTTATAATAATTATTTTTAAATACCCATTAATTTGAAAAATCATTCCAAAAAGATTTTGAAAAAACCGTGCTAAAAAACGAATCAAAACGAAGAAAATCACCCAAACCGATATTCGCATTCAAATTAAATTTAAAATAATTCGAAATTTGAATTTCAAAATCTCCAAAGTTTGGCTAGTCTATTGATAGACATCATGGCCTTAAAAAATGATCAAAGACATTACAAATATAGCTGGAAAATAAAGCAGAATATGCTGGAAAACATGAAAATATATAATAGAATGGGCTGGAAGTGGCCCAAAGGCCAGGTCGACCAGGAGGTCGACGTGCTACTTCCTTGGTCGACCATCCAGCCCACCTAGGAAGAATTTGGGTCGACCTGTAGGTTGAACCAGGGAGGTTGGCCTGTCGACCTAGCATACGTACTTTTTTCCAAATGATTTCCTGCTCGTCCACTGATTTTCCAACAAAATTTTAACATATCAAATGGCCACAAAATTCAACCAAAATTTACAGAGATGGAGTTCAACATGCAAGCTACCAAATACAAGAATTTCGGTAGCATTTTATTGCCGGAATCACAAGTTACAAGGGTTCAAAGATGCAACAGAAACTGAATATAAACAACCAAAATATTCATTATAGGAAATTGCAAACAGAAACAAATTTTCTACTGATTCAGGCACTGGTAGTTTTGTTATTGCTTGATTGTGAGCTTGTACAACTCACCTTGCTGATAGATGATAAAAGCTCAGATTTTGCAGCAAATTTTAAGCCTTTTGGCAAGATTGGAGCTTCTAAATACCTGTAGGAAGCAAATATATGACATGCAAACAATATACAATAAGAATTAGAAAAATTCTTACTCTAACAAGATTTTGTGATGAAATTTAAGTTGTTGGAGTGGATTACCTTTGATTTATCACTAGATTGTAAAAAAGTCTTTGTTTCGTTGAATTAAAATGAAGAAAATTGGTTGAATTTTGCAAATTGAGATAATAGTTTGCTGACTTTTTCTTTTTAGGTTGGAGGAGGAAGAAGAGACTGCAAACTGAATATACAGACTCTTTCTTTTTCCACTCCAAACTAGGCTAAGAATATGGGTTGAATTGGAACCAAATACAAAAGAAAATGAGTTGGCTTAAGGTTACAATCAATACCTAGCCAAAAATATGTGTGCATATCCTATATATACACAAATAAAAATTTATTTCGTTAATTTTACACACAAAAAAGTATGAAAACTTATATACATGAGAAATAAAACATTTTCCATCATTTAAAAAGATTAATTTACATTTTTAAAACATTTTTATTATTATCCTCAATTTAACAAAAATACACCATTTACTCAAATAAATGAATAAAACATTGTTTTTAACTTCTAAAATTCCCGTAAATTTAATTTCTCACATAGAAAATATTTCAAACCATTGCCAAACATAATCTATAGCCAAAACTTATTTTTAAACCAATTTCTACCTTTTATTTCAATAAACGACCTTTAAAAAATACATACTTCTTTTAAAAATTATTAAAAGAAGAAAATGGGCGATAATTAAAATAATTGTTGCATTTTCTCTAAAATGAAATCATTTTCATTATGTAAAACCCCTATTCCATTAATTATCACTCCAAACAAAATAAAGTAATGGTTTGAATTTTATTTTCCTCATTTAATTCCGAAATTCTTTATTCATACCAAATAAACAATTTAATTTCACCAATTTTAATTTAATTTAGAATATTAAGTTATAATTATCATTATAATTCAATATTGAAAGGTAAAATCCAAATCAGGGTTGTTACAGACTCCCCCCTTATCAAAATTGCATCCTTGTAATTTCTAGAAGAGAATTTGTATTCAACTTATTAATTTCATCAGTCCAAGGAAAAAAATAAGCTTAAGATAAAAAGATATTCTCACCATCGCTATGCAAAGATAGAAAACCGGGATATGATCACTCAATAAACTCTCTTGTTTCCTAAGTGCAATCTTTGAGATTAGCGGACCATTGAACTTTAATGAGTGACACATCCTTGTTTCGAAGATGTCTCACCTCCGAAGCAAGTTTGCGAATAGGCTGTTGCATAATAGATAGTTTGGGTGAGATCTCAAGCTCTTGTAAATCAGGAGAATCGATAACAGAATCCGACTCTTTAAGACACTTCCGCAGCTGAGATATCTAAAACATGTCATGAATGCCAGATAGATGAGCTAGAAATGAAACTCTATAAGCCACGGGGCCAATACGTTCAATAATAGGAAACGGTCCTGTAAAAGGAGAAGCCAATTTCCATATCATACTGAAGCGTATCACCCCTTTTTGAGGAGAAACACGAATAAAGATGAGATCACCAATAGAGAACTCGATAGGCTTTCTACAATTGTCCTCGTAGGATTTCTGGCGGCTTTGCGCCTCTTTCATTCTCTGACGAATAAGAATAATCTTCTCAGAAGAATCACGAATAGAATTGGGGCATAGATAAGCTTTTCCTCAGATTCCAACTGACATGAAGGTAATCGACAAGGCCTTCCATTAAGGGCTCTGAAAGGAACCATAACGATTCTAGATTAGAAACTATTATTGTAGGAGAATTCCATAAGAGGTAGGTGATCCTCCCAACTACTATCGAAATCTATAATGCAAGCACAAAGAAGATCCTCAAGAATATGATTTATCGTTCAGTCTCTCCATCAGATTGCGGATGATATGCTATGCTAAAATTAAGCTTTGTTCCCAAAGCTTGCTGAAGACTCTGCCAGAAATGACTGATGAGAAGCGGATCACAGTCACAAACAATTGAACTAGGAACACAATGATGTTTCACGATTTCCTTAATATATAACTTGGTCAAATGAGAAGCACTCCTATTAGATTTAATAGGAATGAAATGAGCTGATTTGGTGAGGTGATCAACAATAACCCAAATGCTAGAATGGCCCGATCTCGAACGAGGTAGGCCGTCAATGAAATCCATCGAAATTTGATTCCATTTTCACAATGGAATCTCCGAAGGTTGAAGGAGACAAGAAGGGCGCTGCTGCTCGGCTTTGATGAGTTGACAAGTCATGGAATTACTCACATAACTCGCCAAATCGCGCTTCATGCCTTCCCAATAATAAAGGTGATGCATATCGGCATACATCTTACTACTACCGAGATGAATGGTATACTTAAAACGATGATAGTCATCGGGAATGTCACGCCTAAGTAAAGAACCAAAGGCCATGGCTAAACGGTTCTTCTTGCGAAGACATCCATGTGAATCAATGCTAAAATCCTGCAACTCATCATCACGGGACTCAGACTCACAAATCTAGATTAGGTGCACAAGATTAGGATTACGCCGTTGAGCATCGACAATACGATTCAATAAGATGGGTCGAGCTTCCAATCCGAATAATAAAATAGGATAATCATAAGATGGTGTACGATCACAAATATCACGAAGGGATAATGTCTGTAGAACATCCCACTTGGCTAGCATCATTGAAACAATAGCTGAATGTTTGTGACTAAGCACATCAGCAACTACCCTTACCGAGGATATACTAGATATCGAAGTTATAGGAGGCAAGGAACTCGAGCCAACGTTGGGCCTCATATTGAGCTCCTTCTGAGTGAACAAATATTTCAAGGACTTGTGATTGGTATAAAGAATGAAGTGCTCGTCTAATAGATAATGTCACCAAATCTTCAAGGCAAAAACAATAGCGGCTAGCTCGAGGTCATGAGGGGCATAGTGAACTTCATTCGATCGCAGTTGCCTAGAAGCATAAGTAACTACCCAATCCTTCTGCATAAGTAGGACTCGAGGCCATAATGACTAGCATCGATGTAGACAACCAGATCTTGATTCCCTTTGGGAACCACTAGGTTAGGAGCATTAGTGAGAAGCTCCTTCAACCGCTGAAAGGAAGCTTCACACTTATCAGACAAAATAAATTGAACGCCTTTTCGAGTAAGGCTGGTGAGAGGAAGCACAATATAGGAGAAATTCATAATGAACCGACGGTAATAACCCGCTAATCCAAAGAAGCTGCGAATCCCATGAACATTCTCTGGCCTCTTCCAATTTTGGATGGCTTCAATCTTCGAAGGATTGACTGAAATGCCTTCGAAAGAAATAACGTGGCCTAAGAACTTAATCTTATTCTCCCAGAAATGGCACTTGGAGAATTTGGCTTTAAGCTAATGTTGACGAAGAGTACTCAAGACAATTCTCAAGTGATTAGCTTGCTCAGATTCGGACTTCGAATAAAAAACGATGTCATCGATGAACACAAGAACGAACTTATCGAGATATTCCTGCAATAATCGATTCATAAGATAGACAAAGAAAGCAGGTGCGTTCATCAAACCAAATAGCATAATGAGCAACTTGTAAGATCTGTATCGCGTGCGGAAAGCTATAAGAGGAATGCTATTTTTCGTAACTCGGAGCTGATGAAAACCAGTGGCAAGGTCGAGCTGAGAAAAGACCTTAGCACCACTTAATTGATCAAACATATCATGGATCTTGGGCAATGGATATCTATTCTTGATGGTCAACTCGTTAAGCTTGCAACAGTCGATTCAAAGCCTAAGTGATCCATCAGAGTTCTTCAAAAAGACGACCACGACAACCCATGGTGAAAAACTGGATTGAATCAACTGCTTGGACTCAACATCTAAAAAATTCTTCTTGGGTTCCTCATTTTCTTTTTTATACATTCTTGTGGAAGGACAACTTACTGGCTGCACACCTTGAATGAGATCAATGTGGAACTCAATCGCCCGCATGGGTGGCAAATCCGAAACATGCTCAAATACATTCGAGAAATCACAAGTAACAGGCATACGAGATTTATCATCATCATCATCTCCTGAGTCTAAAGAATACGTAGCCATCTTGGAACTATCCACATTCCGAAGAAGAAGTGATAGCTGAGTAGACGATCTGGATATCGAAGATATAAAACTGTCTTAGAAAAAAATAATTCTGGCATCATATCGCACTAGCTAGTCCATACCGAAAATCATATCGAAACCCAAATAAGAAATAACGTGCAGATTCGCATGAAAAGAAAAGCCACATAAAACAATCTCAACATCATCACAAAGCATGCTAAGGATTGCAGATCCCCTGATAGGATTCACAATCCTCAACGAAGTAACCATACACGAAACATCCAAAGAAAAAGCATCAACGAGCTCCTTCGATACGAATAAATGTGATGCACCTGTATCGAAGAGAACTCGAATAGAATGATCACTGAACACCAATGAACCTTCAAGAATAGAAGGATATGTACCTCTGTGCGGAGAAGACCCTCCAAAAGCATCTACAACATTTAGCTTGCCAGACTGGGAATTATTCGGAGCAATAGGACAAGAGGCAATACGATGGCCTTCCTTTTTGCAATAATGACAGAAGAGAGGCTTAGGACAATTTAAACAACCCTTCCGAGTAGGAGGTGTTCCACTCGGCCGAGAATAAGGACCAGATCCAATGGGCTTCTTCTTCTTGGAAGGGAAAGACTTTGACTTCTGGAAAGAGAACCGCTTCTTGTTATTGTTCTTGTGAAGCTCAGCTTCATCACCACTATCACACTCCTTCTCGACGGCTTCGAGATGAATCGCCGAGTCAACCAACTCCTCAAAAGAAAGCTTAAACTGGAGCATCAAAGACTTCTTCAAATACTTCTTAAGACCAAAGATAAACTTCAGATACTTCTTATAAGGAGTGTAGATCTATTCGAGACCATATTTGGATAAGGCCTCGAATGAAGAAACATAATAAAAAACAGAGGACTTCCCTTGCTTCAGCTCGAGGAAGCAACGGGCCAATAAAGCTTTCTTAGATTCAGAAACGAACTTGAGCTTGAATCATTCCCGAAATTGAGTCTAAGAAAGAGTAAACTCATCGAGCTCGACTTTGAGAAGCTCGTACCAGTCAAGGGCACGCTCTTGTAACAAGCTAGATGCTACGAGAACTCTGTCATGGTCAGAAAGATCTGTGTGAGAGAAGATGCGCTCGCACGTACGAACCCAAGCTTGGACCTCCAGAACAGACTCAGAGCCTTTGAACGGCTTTCCTCCGAGATGAGAGAAATCACTACACATGCACACAAAGAAAGACTTGTGTGGAGAAGACGATGGAGCAGGAGCTAGATGTCGAGTTCTCCAAAATAACTCTATGAACTGATCGGCAGACATATACACACCATCCGGATGTAAGCCGTTGGATTTCCTAGCATCCGATCGACGTCCTCTGCCTTTTCCAACCATTTGTTGAAAGGTAAGATAGATAAAGATTATTCACATGGTAGATGTCATCAATTCAAATATGGAATACTACGTAATTAAAATGCATTCCTAAACGTATTCCCAATCTTTAATCTATCCCAAAGGACAAGGAAAGGACAAGGCATGATAATTAAGGGATTCGTAATACTTGCATTACATGTAGATGTACCGTATTGTGTGTTTATGATCTGTGTTTTTCATATTTTGTTCTGAACCTCACTTTGATGCCAAATTGTGACGCCCCACCCCGAGACCCACATTAACAAAGATTATTACTGGGTAATACCTTATACTAATATGGAGAATAGGGCTATTTAGGAGCGACCATCTATATCCTTGTCTTAACTATCTATTAAATACGTCAATAATTGCTCTATATTTTTTCTATCTCAAGTGGATTAACATATCCAATAAATACTTAATACAAATCCATAGGTGGCTATAGGATCTATCAGAACAAAATACAATAACTCGAATGCAAAACACATCACAGAACAACAAATCATCACATATATATACACATACAAATATATCACAGATTATACAAACTGATACATGTCAAGTGGTATAGCGACTATAGTATACAAGCAAGTCAAAAGAATATACATATCAGAGTAGTAAACAAAAAGGACTACAGAAAAAGTTATAACAAAAAGAGCTAGCAGAAAAGTCCATGGGAAAGCAAAAATAGGCTAAGTCCAAATGTATCTAACTTGAAACACCTCGGTCTGACCCGAGTATAAATACATGGGTCAGTCTAGCTAAAAAAATCAGTTTAGAGAATAAATGATATTAGAAGCATAGGATATAGATGATGTTCTTCTTAAGCAAGAAGTGACAATACTAAATAAGTATGACCATGAGTATGGTATGTATGGTTACTTCATGTGATGAATGGTATCATTACACAAAATATAATCTCAAAGAGATAGAATAACCCATAAAACGCTAAAAGTAGCGAACCTTATATCATCGGCATTACATAAACACATCAAATATGGTATAGCGCCATCTTGGCAAGCCGAAAACATGCACAAAGAGATCCCATCTCAAACACGCCATAAGGCAAATATATCTTCAAAGAGGAGAATAAAATCTTAAGTAAACGCCAAAAGGAAAATTTTAAATAACGCCAGTGTAGGCAATTCAAATCACAAAAATAAAACTCCTAAGAGTTCAAATTCTCGAAAGGTAATCGCCACAAATATATATCGAATGGTTCAAAGGACCAATTCCAAAAAGGGTAATACACTAGGGAAAATAGTCACGATGACAAATATGCTGCAATGGCAAATACGTCGCAATGGCAAACGTCGCAATGGCCAACGTTTGGAAGACAAATACGCCGCAATGGCAATGAACCGAAGGTCTGGTACGGGCACGCCGCAATGGAAAATGTGTCACGAACTCTCTGATCAAAACTCAAATAGTGTTAACATGTGTCACATACCAAACGTTCGAATTAAACATTTTACTAACCATTAGTAAATTTCACACTCAAAGCAAAAAAAAGTTTACCTTATCTCATCGGTAACGTCGACCCAAAGTTCAAAATAATCAAACGAACAAGTCGAGAATTAATTGATAAGATAAGTACATGTGCCCCATACCACATGTTTTATCAAACTTTTTAATTCTTCTCCTCATTCGCTCGAAATGTGCAAAAACGTGTAATTTATATATAAAATAATTTACTTTGGAAAACAAGCTTTGAAAACCAATTTCCGAAATTAATTTGAAAACCATATTAGAAAATTCCCCTCATTATGGAGAATAAATAGTTTTACACCTCAAAATACTTTAAAACATTTTATAATAATTTTATGAAATACCCATTAATTTTAAAAATTATTTCAAATTTTTTTTGGAGAAAACCATGCTCGAAAGCGAATCAAAACGAAGAAAATCACTCAAATCGATATTCAAATTGAAATTCAAATTAAATTCAAAATAATTCAAAGATTGAATTTCAAGATCTCTAAAATTTGGCTAGTCTATTGATAGACATTATGGCCTTAAACAACGATAAAAAACATCACGAATATAGCTGCAAAATGAAGCAGAATAGGTTGGAAAATACGAAAACACACAAGAAAATGGGCTTGAAGTGGCCCAAAGGCTAGGTCGACCAGGAGGTCGACCTGCTCCTTCCTAGATCGAAAGGCCGGTCGACCTAGGAGGCATCTGGGTTGGCCTACAGGCCGTCTCAAGCAGGTTGGCATGTTGACCTAGCATACGTACTTTTTCCCCTTTGATGTCTTGCTCGTCGACTGATTTTCCAGCAAGATTTTAACATATCAAATGACCATAAAATTAAACCAAAATATATGGAGATGGAATCCAACATGCAAGCTACCAAATGCAAGAAATCCAACAACATTTATTTGCCGAAATCACACGATATAAGGGTTCAAAGATGCAATAGTAATTGAATATAAACAACAAAATATTCACTACAGGAAATTGCAAACGGAAACAAATTTTCTACAGATTTAAGACTTGCACTAGCTTATACAACTCACCTTGCTGATAGATGATAAAAATTAGAATTTTGCAGCAAAGTTGAAGCTTTTTTGTAATATTGGAGCTTCTAAATACATGTAGGAAGTAAATATAGGACATGCAAACAATACACAGTAAGAATTAGAAAACTTTCTACTATGACAAGAATTTTTGACGAAATTTAAGTAGTTTGGAGTGGGTTACCTTTGATTTATCACTAGATTGTAAAAAGTCTTTGTTTTGTTGAATTAAAATGAAGAAAATTGCTTTAATTTGGTAAATTGAGATAATAGTTTACTAATGTTTTCTTTTTAGGTTAGAGGAGGAAGAAGAACTGAAATTGTACGTACAAACTCTTTTTTCCCTCTCTTCTAACCAGGCTAAGTGAATATGGGCTGAATTGGACCCGAATACAAAAGAAAATGAGATGGCTTAAGGTTAAAATCAATACTCAGCCAAAAATATATGTGCACAACCCATATAGACACAAATAAAAATTCATTTCTTTATTTTTACGCACAAGAAAAATATGAAAACTTGTATACATACGAAATAAGACATTTTCCATCATTTAGAAAGATTAATTTACATTTTAAAACATTTTTATTATTATAATACTTATTAAAAATACACCATTTACTCAAATAAATGAATAAAACATTGTTTTTAACTTTTAAAATTCCACAAAATTTATTTTCTCACCTAGAAAAATATTTCAAACCATTTCCAAACATAATTTATAGCCTAAAGATATTCTTAAACCAATTCGACCTTTTATTTCAATAAACCACTTTTATAAATTACATACTTCTTTTAAAAATAATTAAAAGAAGCAAATGGGCAATAATTAATATAATTCTAAAATTAAATCATTTTCATTATTTAAATCCCATATTCCATTCACTATCACTCCAAACAAAATAAAGTAAAGCTTGGAATTTTATTTTCTCCATTTAATTTCAAAATTCATTGTTTATTCCAAATAAGCAATTTAATTTCTCCAATTTTATTTTAATTTACAATATTAAATTATGATTATTGTTATAATTCAATTTTAAAGCTAAAGTCCAAACCAGGGTTGTTATAGAAACCATCACCTGCAAGTCCTAGACGAACATTGCGAAATTCAAAGGAAAAATCAGGATATACAGAATCCAGATGCTTCTAAGCTAGAGAATCTACCAGATGTTTCATGAAACCATTATTTGAACAACCAATGGAATGCCATGTCGTATGTTCCTTGGTATTCTTTGGCATATATAGCCTTTTCAATCAAGGAAATAAAAGAAAATAATGAAGCACCTTAGCTAATAATTTCTTCCCATCATTTTTACCTTCTTTATTTACTTTAATTGTGAAACCCCACAACGAGTGCAAGCATCAAAGTTTGATTTCTCTTTCCTATATAACATGCAATCATTTATACAAGCATCAACCTTTTCATATTTTAGACCCAATTCGTCGATAGTTTTTTTTGCTCAAGCATTTGATTTCGAAAAAAATTTATCTTCAAGTAACATATCTTTGAATGCTTCTAAGAACAAAAAGAAAGTAGAGTTACTCAAAAGAAAGTAGAGTCACTCATATTTCTCAAACCCTTGATCTGTTATAGTTTCACAATCGCATCTAGTTTTTTTACTTACTACCAAGATACAATCTCTTATTCGCTTCGTCTAACAACTTATAGAAGCGTTCTGCCTTAGATGTTTAACCTTTAGAAGTATAAGGATGCATTGATAAATTGATTCCTTGCGCAAGTCGCACAAATTTTTCACTAAGAAAACCGTACATATCACCACCTTCTCTTTCATCAATAATATCAACTAGTGTATTATTAATCGAATTGACATAAGTTTCACCTTCTTCATATGACTCATCAACATAAGTTTCGCCATGATGTGTCTAACGAGCTATCGTATATAAGGGATACATTCCATAGCAAAGAATATGACCACCAATAATTATATCATTGAAATAATGTTCGCATCATATTTTACAAGGACATATTATCTTATTCTGGCCAACGGATTTGGATAGACCTCATCCAAGAATGGTTCCATCTTTTTTTATATTCATATGAATTTTGATCCAAATTTATCCAACTTTTGTCCATTGTATAGTACCAATATCCATAAGAACAAATCAAAACCCCCAAGATAGTGTAGTGGTTAGGACATGCAGCGCTTACCTTAAAGGTCGAAGGTTCACTCCCCACCAATTACATTTCCTTGTGAATTACCTGAAGTATGTGTTGTGGGTTCGGTGCATACTTTCTTAGAATTTACAAGTAAAGCTTAGTTCTCTAAGTCTTCAAAAAAAACAAATCGAACCAAGCATGGAATTAAATTTTATGATTTTGTAATTTGGAATCTTATATAAATAAATTATAAACTTTCCTCAAACTCAATTTGTATTTAATTTTTCTATTCCAATTAAGAATACCTAATTTATAATCAAATGATTCAACTTTTCAATTTATTTAATTTTTAAAATCCAAATACGGCAGTGGTAGTGTAAATATATATTAGAGCAGCTAATTTAGACTGTAATGGTTTACAATTTAACAATTTATCTTTTCACACCATCATATTTCAAAATATACCTGTTTATCTAGACATATTCTCAATAATCGTTAACAAATCATTAAAAAAGAGGTAAAATTATTCATGCACCATAAGTTACTGTAGTTCACTTAATTAACTTAAAGCAGATACACCATTTTTTACTTAACATATACTGTACGTATTACAAAGCTACCCTCACTTTGGAATGAAATAAAATACTTAACTTATTTTAGATTAAGGCTCCTAATTTTTCTAAATTCACTTCTATAAATTTCAATTTTCAAATTCAAATACCTTGAATAGAATTCAAGTTTATTATATTATTTATATATAGCAAATCAAATTAGATTTTGATGGTGATAATGTTAAAATATTTGATGGTGATAATGTTAAACTATTAAAAGTTTGATGTTTCATTTAACTAAGAGTTAGAGAAGAATTCAATATTATCCAAATCATAATAACGTCAATAATCTTTTATATTTAGTTACTAGACAAAAATGTTAAGACCGACTATAAATGAACTTAACTTGAAACTGTGTAAATAGAACTTGATATCCGAAAGGAATTGAAATCTAATTCAAATACTTATGTATAGAAACTTTAATTACTTATGAAAGAGTATCTTAGTCCACGCTGCCAATAAACATAGATAGGTTTTACCTTACGATAACTAAACAATTTCTATTATTAAATCCTGTGATAATATTATAATGTCTAAGGTGTGAAGTATAAATAATCACATAGCCACGATGTATGTGCGTGTAGATCACAATAACAATAAGTATACAATTATAACCGCCACGGCACATTCGCTAATTGTGTAGGATTCCATGGAGACGCTCCTAGCATTTCAAGACCGGTCCCCCTGCACAAGGATCAGAGTTTCTAGCATCATATATCTCTAGATAAAATGCAGTATAGGAAAACATAGCTAGTCTACACCAAAGCACATAGCACTGGGTCCCATCACTCCCGTATACATATCCATACTTATCACTAGATTGGAATGCTTGAACCTTTTAGGTTAGATAAATGTAACAGCCCGCTATCGTGGACCATTCAAATCGATAATAGAAACATACATATCCGACTTGAATAATTCAAAATACCGAATTATTAATTAAAATTTGGCAAAACTTAAAATATACAATAAAGAAATCAATAACAGATCACAGAGTAATATAGTGCAGCGGAATAGATAAAGAATAGTAGTTCATGAAGCTACAATATTCATCAGAGTTAGAAATAAAATACAACCGAATAGTTCAAATGCAGTGAAGTCTCCAATGCAACAGATGACTTCTCTGAACCAATCAACTGGAAAGGCTGGAATCTGAATCGATAGTTGGATCTCCAAACGAAGCTCCGAACTCCAAAGGTGAGTCTATAATGCTGTATCACTCAGTCTGACCCGAGCGTAAAGCAAAACACAAAACACTCGAGTCAGGATTAACATTCTTATATCAATAAATCCAACTCAAGTGAAATATCAACTGAAATACAAATAACTTAAAGGATGTTTGGGATAACCATCTTCTAAGGGTCCATGGAACTATCTACAAGGTAGAAATATACACTATAACACCGTGGTCATTTCAGCTTAAATTATACTTCAAAACCAAATATCATTTTCACTTCAGATATCTCTATATTTCCCAAAATAGTATTTATATATATTAAATAATTTATACAATAAAGTATTTTAAATTCCCTCAACTTAACAAATCGTTTCAACATCAACCCGACCTTCTCATTTAAATTAAATTCAATCTCAATTTATCAATTTGAATTCAACTCAATTCCTAAAATAAACACTTTAATTTATCGATCTCAAATTCGGATTTGTAATCACAAAAATACCCCTTTATATTTCAATATATTCCAAAACTTTAAGTATTCAACATTTCAACGAAATTTTTATTCAATTTAGTTTTCTAAATAATAAATTCAAATTTGGTTCAACCTAAATTTTCACTTTAATTCAATTTAGTTGTTAAAAACAAATTCAACTACGTTGATTTCAAATACAGATCCGAATCTCAACATAAACCATTTAAATTCCAATATAGTTCAAGGCTTTAATATTTAAATGTTCTATATAACAGTTTCATATAGATCTCGATTTAACCTTATTATTATTTAGTCTTGAAACACTCCCTTATTAGATTTAATATCATTTAAGTAACCTTAAATTACATTTTACTCAATATTTTCTTTAATTTTATTAAACGTGAAATATTCATTAAATCACTTAAATCAAAAATCCAGTTACAAAATCATACCTTTAAAATTTCCATTCGATAATTTCAAATCGATTTAACTAAATAAATCCTTATTTAAATACCATTTTTAATAAACCCCAAATTTATCT